>CM060945.1:1030901011-1035901011 GCA_030765085.1 Allium cepa | reverse complement strand
AGTTGCATGGCGCTCGTTTCTTTTCAAAAATGGATCTAGCTCAGGGATTCCATCAGTTACGAATCGTCGAAGATTGTGTACATCTGACTGCTTTCAGAGGTCCTAATATGTTCTATGAATGGTTAGTTATGCCTTTTGGGCTAACCAATGCTCCAGCATACTTCGTAGATCTCATGACTCGTGTGTTTCGGGAAGTTCTGAATAAATTTGTGCTTGTATTCATTGATGACATCTTAATTTTCTCCAAAACTGAAGATGAGCATGCCGAGCATCTTAGAATTGTCTTAGAAATTTTAAGGAGAAATGTTCTATATGCAAAATTTTCCAAATGCCATTTCTGGGTCAATGAAGTCAAATTCCTTGGCCATATTGTTAATGAAGAAGGAATTTCAGTAGATCCTAGCAAAATTTCCGCTATTCTTGATTGAAAACAACCCACTACACCAAGAGAAGTTCGAAGCTTTTTGGGTTTAGCAGGCTATTATCGGAAATTCGTTCAAGATTTTTCTAAGTTAGCTAGTCCGCTGACTAAGTTAACAATGAAAAATGCAAAGTTCATTTGGACTTCAAGATGTGAGGAAGTTTTTCAAGAGTTGAAAAAGAGATTGACCACTGCTCCTGTTCTCACTATTGTTAACGGGAACCAAGGCTTATCTGTCTATACTGATGCATGTGGTGAAGGGGTAGGTGCAGTATTAATGCAAAATGGAAAGGTGGTTGCCTACGCAAGTAGACAATTACGTCCGCATGAGAAGAACTACCCAACGCACGATTTGGAACTTTTGGCTGTTGTTTTCGCTTTGAAAATATGGCGACACTATCTTCTGGGTAAGAATCTTTTCAGCTTTCTTAACAATTGATGAAACTAACTTGATTAAAGAAATATACCTAATAAACTCTCTTTGTTTTAGGTGAAAAATTCGAATTATTCACCGATCATAAAAACTTGAAATATCTTTTCACCCAGAAGGATTTGAATTTGCGACAACAACGTTGGTTGGAATTTCTGGCATCTTATGACATAGATATCCAATATACGCCGGGAAAAGCCAATGTGGTTGTCGATGCTTTAAGTAGGAGACATGCTGTTCTTGCATATCTTGTTATCACTCCTACTCTCTTTGAGAAGATCGCGAATAAGCAATATGAAGATGAGTTTCTTCGGGGAATTTATAAAAGAATTTGCCAAGGAGAAGGCACTAGTTTCGAGATGGATAATAGAGGAGTAATAAGATTAAAAGGCAGGATTTGTGTTCCAGACTTCCCTGATCTGAAACGTGAAGTTTTGGACGAATGCCACAAGTCCAAATTCAGCATCCATCCCGGAGTCAACAAAATGTATCGAGATGTTAAAAGAACATTCTGGTGGAAAACGATGAAGAGAGACATATCTATTTATGTGAGTCGTTGTGCTACTTGTCAGCAGATCAAGAGCGACCAAAAGAAAGTGGCCGGTTTACTTCAACCTTTAGAAGTACCGAAATGGAAGTGGGATCAGGTATCGATGGATTTCATCGACGGATTGCCACGAACCAAGAAAGGCAATGAAGCGATTTGGGTTATTGTGGATCGTCTAACCAAAAATGCTCATTTCATTCCAGTTAAATCTACTCGGACTGCGGCAAGCTTGGCAGGTATTTATATAAAGGAAATTGTTCGCCTCCATGGTACTCCCAGTAGTATAGTGAGTGATCGTGACCTGATCTTCACTAGTAGATTTTGGGAAGCATTTCAGGACGCATTGGGAACAAAATTAAATTTCAGTACTGCTTATCATCCGCAATCTGATGGACAGACTGAGAGAGTTAACCGAATTTTAGAAGACCTACTGCGTGCTTGTGTTCATGATTTTGGTGGTTCTTGGGAGGACCATTTGCATCTTGTTGAATTCTCTTATAATAACAGTTATCAGGCCAGTTTCGAAATGGCTCCTTTCGAAGCTTTATATGGTCGTCCGTGTCGATCACCTACATGCTGGATCGAATCAGGTGACAGACTTGTTCTTGGACCGGATATGATAAAAGAAGCCACTGAGAAGGTAAATTTTATTCGAAAGAAGTTATTAACTGCCCAAAGCCGTCAGAAGAGCTACTATGACCGTCGAAGGAGAAATTTGGAATTTCAAGTTGGAGATTCTGTATTTCTGAAAGTATCTCCGATGCGGGGAGTGTTGAGATTCGGGAAAACTGGAAAGTTGGCACCGCGTTATATTGGTCATTTTCCTATTCTGGAAAGGATTGGTTCTCTAGCATATAAAGTGCAGTTACCCAGCTGGTTGTCTGGCGTACATGATGTGTTCCATATTTCTAATCTTCGGAAATATGTGCACGATCCAGATGATATTATTGAAGAAGCTGCTCAGCAGGATCTTGAAATCACTCCCAATTTGGCAGTTAGAAGGGAACCGATGAAAATTGTTGATCGTGATGAGAAGCGATTGAGGAACAAAATTGTGAAATTGGTCAAAGTTAAATGGAGTGGCGATCCAAAGGACTGTACTTGGGAGACTGAAGAGAATATGAAGAAGTCATATCCCAAATGCAGAATTGACATCTCGACTTAAATCTGTAAGTCATTTCCTTATTTCTGAATTCGTATATTCTTTGTTTAAGTTTCTCTCTCTTTCAATTTCGAGGATGAAATATTCTTAAGGAGGGGATATTGTAACATCCCGAAAATTTTGAATTAAAAATTTAGTAATATATTTTAAACTTTTTGAAATAAAAAATTGAAAAGTTATAAAGGAATAAAATATGAACAAAGTTTAGTATTTTTAGTTAAAATTTTTAAAAGAAATAAAAAAAAAATTTGTTAATGTAAGTTATGATAAAATTTTAAAATTTAAATCGCATCATAATAAAATTAAACAAATAAACCTATGAATAATCAAACAAAAGAACAAACAAATAAACAAATAAACCTATGAATAATTAAGCAAGTAAACAATTAAACAAAAGAACAAAAGAATAAACAAATAAACCTATGAATAATTAAGCAAGTAAACAATTAAACAAAAGAACAAACAAATAAACAAATGATTAAACTTATGATCAAATAAATAAACAAGACAGCATGCTGAAAATATACAAGCATGAAACACTACATACTTTCATTAAATGCAAGCATCTACCAAGAACATACCTGCATTCAATGCTTTTACTTCCAGCATGGTTTATCCTGTACTTGTTTTAATAAACTTCAGTAAACAATCTGTTATAAAGAAACATCAACCTGCCTCTTTATTTCATTCAACAAACTTCTGCAAACCTGATTTTGTATGCTATGCATTTCATCTGCAAACTTCTGCAAATCTGTTATAAAGAAACCATAGTGCTTTCTGTTTCAAAACAAACAGGTGAGTAAAATAATCTTAAAAGCTTAAATCTATTTAAACAAGTTTAAATTCCATTCATAAGCTGTTTATGTATATGCTTCAGTTTAGAAATAGGATTTTGTATGCTCTGCATTTCATCTTCTCTGTATTTATCACAGCACTTGATCATTTATTCAAAGAATTAGATTTATTTACATTGAAACATTGTTAAGTAATAAAAATCTTAAACCAAAATATGTTGTGTAAACTTAACTCACAGTTTAAAATTTTATTTTAAGTTTGAAGTGAAACTTTTTGGCTGTGCAACCTCAAACCTTACAGTAAATCAAAATGGTGATAAATTCAAGTGTGATTAATCATTGATTTGATTGTATAATTCGAGTAAGTATACAAAAATGGGATTTTAAAACTAATTATGATGATTTTTACTTGGGTATCTTAGGAGCAGTTTGTATTTTAGCAAATGTTGCTTTTAAGTCGATTCCTGTAAATCAAAAGACTTTTGAATGTTGAGATTTCACGTGGAGCTAGTTTAATACTCAAGAATGTTGGGAAAAAAACAAATTTATTTTTCTATTGCGTGAATGGGGAGTACGAGCTCGAAGTAGGGTTTAGTTTTCGAAATTGATACGGTCTGTAAACTGGGTGCGTACGCTACCGTGGATGCATCGAGTTCAAAGATTTTGTGGGTGATGATAGCATGGGGTGTTGTCGAACTGTGGACGAAGTTTCTGGGTTTCTGGCGGCGTCTGGTGGCGTGGCGAGGCGTTGACAGGGACGGTGGTAGTTCCAGTGTATGTTGCAGGTTTGCGTGCTCGAACTAAAATTTGAATTCGAGATGATAAATAGGTTTGGGTGATCGGGGATTGGACTAGGGGGAGTTCTGACTTACTCATCGATGCAGCGACGCCTGAAGATCATCAATGGCGTTGTGCACGTATACGTGCACGAATTTATGACCTGGAAGAAATTTGATTTCCTGAAGCATTTCAGGTTTGTACTCGTGTGGGTGACTCGAAGTTCTGATCGGGGAAATAGGGCAGCGACTCGAAGGGAGACTCGGGAGGTTTCAGGGTTTTATCGTGACAAAAATTGGGACTTAGCAAAATTTGCAAAAATTTTTATCACCCGGGTAGCTTTGGGAGGAAACTCGAAGCAGGAAGTGTTTGAACTCGAGCGTGACTCGGGGGAGAATCGGATTGGCCACCTGAAACAGCAAGTTCAGTTGAGGTTTGTCGAAAACTTAAGTTTAAACAATGTTTATAAGCATTGTTTATAAAATGAGGAAAGTTGTAAATGGAATGTGAAGTTAATAAATTAATGATAAAATAATTTATGATTTAAATTTTTTTTTTAATAATAATAAATAAATAAAAGCAATTAAATTAAAGTTGTAAATTTAAAAATCATTAAGTTGATAATTTAAAATGATTGATTCAAAATTGATAGTTACATTAAGATAATTTATTAAGGAATAATAAATTAATATAGTCAATTGAGATTTCATTCAATTGTGATTATAAAAAAAATAAATCATCATTTTAAAGTAATCAAGAAAAAAAATAATAATAATATTTATATGGTTAATTTATTAAATCCAGATACATCATTTTACCAAATTGTTTAATAAGTAAATAATGTAGTTTAAAATGATAATTAAGGTAATTGATTTATAAACAATTAAGTGTTTAAATGAATTTGTAAGTAAGAATTTGTAAATTTTGAAACAATAAATTAAGTAATCAAAATTTAGTTTATTTATCCAAATTCTCATCATTAAATTAAATTAATTTAGTGGTAAATTTATTTAAATCACATTGGGAAGTAATTAACTATTTTGTTAACTTATATAAATATCTCTGTTCTGTTTGTAATTCTGTATGATGATATTGCCATGTTATTGCACTGTGATTATGATTGTTCTGTATTGATGTGAAAACCCTGTTGTCTGTAAACCGACATTTCAACTTCGATGCGACAGGGAATCGGATTTCAGTTGGTTATCCGAAACCCACATCGAACCTGTGAATATTTGTGAATGACATCCACATGTTTTAAAATTTGACACTCACTATTCGAATTAGCCGGGAAAGGACCTATGTGTCATATAACCCATTTCGAATATGTGATTCGACGTTATGGATAGAATGTGAAGACCGGTGTTGAAGACCGGGTATTTGCGAGAGCGATAGGATGACCTGTCGATTGACTCTGCACCGAGTTGCTCCGGTATAGAGTTCTCCATATGTGATGGGGAATTCGATCAGGATTGTGAATATCCAGATTGCAAGGACTTCTTTGTAAGTGCCTTCGGTTTTGTTCGAGCCCGGAACAGACTTCTATGGATAGTATGTCTGACATTACAAATTGAGATATAATGCCGATTTCTTTCAAATATATTTCTGTTGGTGGCGGAGAATTTATTTTTTTTAGCTTAACACCCTTCTCTGAGACGTACGAGCTCAGAGGTTATATAGTTGAAGGTTATCAGCAATATATTCCCAATTTGGTAATGTGACATACTGAGTGTTGCTGTGAAATGATCATTGTGTTGATTATTTGTGATAGGATCATTTGTTTGATCGTCTATCTTTGTGATCATTTCTATGATCATTTGTTGACCCAAAGCATGACTTTGTATAAAGCGTGTTTTTGTGGACGTGACTTCGTCGGACCTCACACCCCGAAATGGTCGAAACAGGAAAGATGCGGCAAGGTTATTGAGGGTAGCACCCCTTAGGGTATGTACATTTCCTTCTGGATAGAAGTGGTATCATGGTATGGAGCCCAGATACTTAACTTATGTTGATATCGCAGATATATATATATGATTTTGTGATTTGTTGCTGGGGCCCCGGTTAAAGGTTGGTTACGACCGGGAGATGGCATACTCGTGTCAGTAGTTACCCAGTTAGGGGTAACCCGGCCTTGTGTTGGCAGAGATCCGGTTTGGTTCTCGGGGACGTCCTTCCAGAGGCGTTCTCATGTGGCAATGGGAAGTTCCTTGGCCTGACCATTTGTTGGAAATCCAAAGAAACAATACGAAACCCTGTACGGTTTTAGTTGTAAAACCTGTCATGCAGCGTGGCGGTAACCTGACACAAAACATGATAGTTATAGTAGGCATAGTTCGGAATGTCTATGTTGGCTAAGATTAATATTCTATTTTTGAAATGTTTTCTTCACTATGCACTAGTAATAATATCAAAGAATTCTTTTCTCGTATCAAGCATATTTAACTGTCATAAGAAGAAATCTCCTCCAATTCTGCGTTTGCATTGTGTGTGTGGCGGGAGGTCTTATGGTAGTTCCATTTTTAAAAGCATTCCGAAAATTCTTTTATAAATCTTGTTTTATTTAAAAGTAACTGCTGTTTTGTTTACTCATACCAGTCCCATGACTGATCCGGAGTTTATTGTTTTCTTTCCTAAACTCTGGGTGCCCATTATTTCCACACGGGCAGCCTAGTAGCAGGTTTCTATATTTTGGAGTAGCAGTATTTTGGAGCTCTTATCTTGGAGATATATTAGGAGCTTTTGGAGATTACAGGTGTTAGCTTTTGGGAGTTCGTTATCATCTTTCATTTGAGAACTTTTGGATATATGTTCACTGTTGTATTATCATGATGTTGTATTTAGAGATTGTGGTGTATGTATTTATGTACCCTGTTGCAGTATGGATATTATGTTGATGTTGTAACAGTGATGTTATTTATGATATTGATTCTGTTCCGCTGTTTTATATTCATCTAATTGTTGTTATAAGCTCCGGCGATGCAAATTTGATGTCGTTTATGGGACATCGAGTTTGGGTCGTCACAGGAAATCTATATATCTACACGCAGAATCCTCCTGCTCTATTGCTCCTCCACAATTCCTCAAAGCTAACCTGAATCTCTTGGCTACTCGTAAAAATTTGACTACCCAAGAGTTTAAGAAAAATAGAAGATAAACTCCGGGTCAGACGTTGGTCTGGTGTGAGTAACAGGTTAAGGTTGCTTAACTTTTAAAAACCTTTTGAAAGAAAGGTACCACGTAAGACTTCCCACACATAAACATGGAAAAGTTTTTACCTTACGCTAACCAAAACATTTGATAGGAAATCCGGTGATATTATAACAGTGTCTAGGGTTTTCAAGTAAAATACAGAAATAGCTGGAATGCTTACATTTCACGTTCCAATATAGTTGGGCACAACTAATACGTACGACACTTATTGGATTATGGATTCCATCAATGGCAGGGCTACTGGGGTACCGCCGGTCATAGTACGTGGCCTAGATCAACGTACCGAGGAGCCACCCTAACTCCCATACAACACAAGGCCGGAACCATTCCTTACTGAACAGTTCCGAACAAGACAACCCCGACAGTTGGAGCTCAACAACTGTCCACACAGCCGAAATGAAAGGTACCTCTAGACATAGATAAATCTCACTCTCCAGTGGGGGCTACCCACGAAGCCTTGCTGCATCTCCCCTGTTTTAGCCATTCCCGGTTGATAAGGCTTGAGGCTACGATTACCTTTAGTGAACACATCACTTAGAATGCTCATCGTCCACCTGACGATGTTCTGAAAGCATTCAATCCATACAAGTTCGTTCCGGGTTCGAACGAAACCGAAGGCATTATCTCGTTACACTCATTTTGGAATCACCCTCAGAGTTAACGACGATAACTCTTGCACTCTGAATCTTCATCTTCACTTGTGATTCACGACCTACCATTAATTTGGATCGATGTGGTTTTCGGATATCCAAATATGGAAACCCGATCCCGGTCTCATCGAAATCCAAAGCATGTCTTTTAGGTCCAAGTTGTTTTAAAGTTTAAAACAATTCAATTATCTATATGCACACAGATAGATAACTCACAAATCACAATTGATAATCAACATTATCAAATAAACAGGTAATCCATAATTCATTTCAACAGGTAATCCATCTCACCATCACAATAGATAATCTATATTATCATCATAATGCAACTAAGCATTCATACTACACAACCTGTCTTATTTCTGAGATCACAAAGCATCCAAGGCAATCAATGTCATCCATTCATACATAAGCAAAGATTTATTTATACCATATCTATAATTAATTTAAAATGAATTAAATTAACTATCTCCATCTCTAATTAATTTAAAATGAGTTAAATTAATTACTTCATCTTTAATTAATTTAAAATAAATTAAATTAATTACTTCACCAATATAAATCTTGCTATCTCAACCATATAATTGATTACCATCAATTACTTAATCATCCAAAATAACCACCTAAATTAATCACCATTGGTTAATTATCCTTAATTACATTCGTGTAATTATCTTTAATAAATTTCACAAATTAATTGTTCTCAACCAATAACAGTAATTAACCTTTAATTACTTCCATTAATTAATTAACTATAATTAATTACCTTAATCCTTAATTAATTATCTTTAATTACTTATCATTGATTAATTAATCTTAATTAATCAACTTAATTGCATCATTAATTATATTAATTAATGATCCTTAATTTTATTTACTTAATTATCTTCCTAAATTAATTACCTTAAGTAATTAACCCATAATTATTAACCTCCTCTGATTAACTATATTCAGTAATTAACTAACTTAATTGCTTTATTTAAAACAAATTAGTTATTCCTTAATTAACTTCTTAATTAATCCCTTGATTAATTACTAAGTAATTTAATCCAAATTACTTCACTCTTTAACATCTTCCATTAAATTACAACCTGTAATTATCAATCAATTACTTCACCAAGTAACTTCCAATACATTAATTACATTAAGTAATTATCTTTAAAACCTCAAGTGTTTAAAATTAATTAAACTTAATTACTTAATTTAAACAATCACATTTAACTCAATTAATTACCTTAAGTAATTAATTTCTTAATTACTTCATTAAGTAATTATACTCAACAACTCACAAATGATTATTATTAAATTAATTAATCTAATTAATTATAAAAATTAACCATATTAATTAATTATTAAATAATCCTGGTTAATGACCTTCATTAACCATTCTCTAATTATTTTTATTAAGTAATTAAATGAGATTAATTACAAATTTAATTATCTTTAATTATTCATTAATTAAAGTCTAATTATTTAATTAATTAACCTTGATTTAAACTTAATTACTTAATAAATAATTCTTTAATCATTAGTTAATAATCTAATTAATAATCTTTAATTTCAAATTGATTAACCCATAATCAATATTTATAAATCCCAAATTATTAATTAATTAAATTAATTAACCATTCCTTAATTACTCTATTAATTAAATTAATTTCAAAACATTGATCTTAATTAATTTTAAGATAAAACATTTCTAAAAAAATTATTCTAAACAAAGTACTTTTGAACTTGCTTCCAAATTTCATTTTAAACACAAGTTTTAAAATGAAAATAATTTAAACTTATCAAAGTTTAAACAATTTATAACTTTTAACATTTCAATAACCTTAATTTATATTTAGTTTAAATCTTCAAATTTAAATCTTCTTCTAATTTTAAAACTGAAGTTCAAGTTTAACTTTTAGATTTCCAAATTTAAATAAAATTTTAAATCTTGCTCATATCTTAAAACTTCATTTTTAAAAAGTTCAAACTACTTTTACCAAAATAAAGTAGTTAAACAAGTTTAGAGTTTAAAACTTTATTTTTATTTAAAATATGAGATTTTAAATTTAACTTGGATTTCAAAAATTCAATCTTTTAATTAAAATTTTGTTAAACTTTTCTTCACATCTAAATGCCTCAGGATTACAAAACTTAAAACCCAAATACTACAGGTTTGTCAAACCTGTAAAATAATGGAAAGACCCAAGACTCCCCAAAACTTCATCGAGCAATTCCCTCATCTGCTTCGAGTTGAAAACTCGAATAACTCGAGTCATTCCCGATTCAAAAACTGCACACCACAACACATTCACCTGAACTTCAACTGCACGGTGCACGTGCACCGTGGCTCTGGCCATCACCGGCCATCCACCAGCACCTCTACCCATCAACGATCATCCACTGTCGACATCGCGACCCTCCAAAAATCACCACACTTTTTGAAATCAAAAATGAGCACTCATTCTAAACCTGGAAACATCAGAGCCCCTCCACGACCCAAACCTGTCAACGTTTCTTGCTCGCTACTCCGACCATCAGAAAGTCAGCGACTTCGGCCATGGCTTCAACTACAATCATACTACCCATTTCTAAAATATCATATCACTCGATCACTTATACAAGACGAATGACCAAATCTTTAAAACCCATCAAAACTAGGGTTCCAATTTGATTTCCACTGTCGCAACCTCTCTGGTGACATTCATCACCAAATAGCATTTTTCCCATCTTCTCCTACCTCTCTTCCATCACCAGGAAGAACCCCATTCCCTCCAGATGCATAAATCACCAGAGCAACCCCAAAGTTCAAATGCAGTTCATCCCCTAACTGCTCCTTAACCCTTCTATTAAAAATTGTAGTTTTTGTTTTAAAAATCACATTATGATTTTAGTATTAAACCTATATTCATAAATCCAGAAAACATGATGATTAAATCTTCAGTTATTTTTGTACATTGCTCACTTATTTGGTTTTCCAGAGCCATCCCATTTTATTATTAGCTTAATTAAATTTTAACTTACTTAATAACATAAACGAACAATTATTGTCTGTAAACTAAATTCTAAAGAGATTGGATCAAAAGAACATGTATTTAAAACAAAACAGGGTTACTGGAAAACATAACAGAGGACATTCAAATAAAATTCATACAAATACACTTCACATCAACAATCACACATACAAAACTTATTTATTTCAGTATCCAAGCATGCAGCCATTTTTTTTAAAATTTTTATATTTAAAAAAAGTTACTCACCTGATCTAATATGAAGGACAGAGCACACATATTGAAAAGGTTATGATACTTTTAAACTTGATATGCTTTTGGTTTTGAAACTGCATGCATGTTTGTTGCTTTTGAATAAGCTTCTCTTTGAAGATATGCAGAAATCATTCTTTTGGTTTGAAGATGTGCAAATGCTTTTTGAAACCCTTAAAACTGCAGTTGTCCCTTTTGAAACTTTGAATTCCTTAAAAAGCTTGCACTTGAATATGAAGTTTACTTTGAAATTTCAGGAAAATGATGCAGGTTTTGGTTGAAGATGATTACTGGGATTTGTATTGCTCAGTTTCAAGTGGCATGCAGAACAAGTTTCCAGATTTTCAGAAAAATGCAGATTTGATTTTCTCAAGTTAATGAATTGCAGAGTTACAGGTAATTTGAATTGAGGTTACAGAATGATTTGCATAGGAAAAAGGATGATGTAGATTAAAAATGCAGGATTTTGTTTGCGGGCCACAGAATTTTTTTTGAAGAGGGTTTGATTTTGGGTTTTCATATTTTTAGATCTGCAATTGATCTGAAATTAATGCTTCACTTGTCTTTGATTAGAAAAAAATGAGAAAAGGAAGAAAAAGATGTAGGTGTAGGTTTATATAAGTGTATTTTCAAATTAAATTAAATAAAAGAAAATCTAATTTAAAAGAGGCCACTTGTAAAAAATTTAACATTTGTCAATTTGATAAGTTAATCTTTTAACATTTGGTTATAAGAGGCTTAATATTATTACACTTGTCTTTTTAAAGTAGTTTGTATTTAATTTACATGTTCATGAAATGGTTATGCCTAATTAATTAGTTAATTAGGATTTAATATGTATAGAAAATTTATAAAAGAAATGAAAACAAATTATGCTTATAAATAAAGCTTATCCATATGAAAATTAAAACAATTAAAATTTATACTTTGGAATTTAAATTCAAATTAAATTCAAAATCTAATATTTTAAAAATCAAGTAATAAATATAAATTTAATTTGAAATAACAATTGCAAATTTTATTCAAATTTTATTTGTAAATCAATACACTATTAGTATTATTTTTATAAATATCTTATTATTAAATTAAAATAATTGTAAAAGAAATTATTCTTTTATTAATAAGTCATCTATTTTATTAAGCCATAAAACTTTTTGTTTGTTTGTTTAAATTTAAAACTCAAGCCAAAATTATCTTAATAATTTAAACATTTTTCTTATCAAATTTTAAAATCATATATTTATTTATTAAATAGCTTTGAAAACTTAATATTCAATTAAAATCAAAATTTCCAAATTATTAATGTGTATATTAGAATTTTAAATCATGATTCATTAATTAAATTTAAACCAAGCTCATTTATTTAATAACTTTGAAAAGCTAGTATTAAATAAAAAACTAATTTCCAAATTACAAAAATATTGGAATAAGAAAATATGCTTTATTTATTAAATTTAAAACAATGCTATTCTATTTACAATATAACCTATGTATTTATATTATAAATAGAAATCAATTTATTATTTTTGAAAGATAGAATAACCAATTAAATATTTATTAAGGAAGAATTTTTAAATCAATTTGAATTATTATAAACAAAATATCAATATCAATTTAATTTTAATACAGATTATTAAATTGATATTGTTAAAAATTCCGGGATGTTATAATCCTTCCCCTTAATAGAATTTCATCCCCGAAATTTAAAACAAAGGTAATTTAATAATCTCATTTAAGATTTTAATTTTAAAACACAAGCATATGTCAACATATGCTAATAACCATAGCAACCAATTCATCTAATCAAACAAATCTAACTATCCACACAAAATTCTGGATAAAATTCCTTCGAGTTTCCCTAGGTGTGTATATATATACCGGAATACTCGCTCTAGAGAATTCAATAATCGATACTATGAAGCTACGAAAGCTCCTATTCATCTATATCTGCAACACTAGACAAGATATCAGACTACAGACGGGTCGGACTCAACAACCAAAACTCCAGAACTACTGGTTCCACAACCAGAGATAGATAAAACACGTACTCCCTCAGAGATACGTGAAACTCATCGAATCCTAGTTATCCAAACTGGCAGTTCAATCTTGTAGATCAATCACTTCCTCCAAGATCACAGAAAAGATCCAAAACTCTTCAGAGCTAGCTTTCCGTCCTTGCTCAATCTTATAGCTCCTTTATGATCGAAATTTTTTTTATCCAAATCAAAACTCCTACTTCAGAATCCAACTTCCTCTGAATCTTATCCTCCAAAAACCTTCAAACGATCCTGGGCCGCCCTACAACCTTCCTGATCAGCTAATCCCTTGCCGATGCTTTTAGAAACAAACTAGACCAATCAACTCAACAAAATGGTCTCCTCAAGATCAACCCAGATCCAGGTACACAAACTCTACTCCTCAATATCAAAAGACTAAACTTACTTCTCCTGTTCGAAAAAGAAAAGCAGATACACTTCCCAATTGCTTCCGCTGCTCAACTCCGATCCGAAGTAGAAGAGAATGCTGAAGAAGAACACGAGCACAACTCAACAACAAACCCCAGAGATATGGTTCAACAGATCCATAAGAAACTCAGAAATTTACCCAAAACTCTGAGCTGCTACATTAAACACTATCTCTTGAATCCATCCTACTATTAAGCTGAGCCACCGGTAGTACTCTTGGAATCCTAGTCGATAAGGAAACTCAATCTCCAAATGCGAACAAAACTCTGACTCCGTGAAGACATCCAGAAAAACTCAGGTAACCCAAGAGATCTCTCAAACAATCGCAAGTCACTTTTGCGATCAACCCCATCCAAATCCAAGGAAAAATTGTTCTCCCTTTACCAAACAGAACAGCTTACTCTTCACTAGCCAATCCACCAAAAACGGGTCCACTTTGCTGCTTCTGAACTCCACTTCAGAAAAACTGCTAAGCCAGAAGACTCCTTACCGACACACGGAACACTCCGAGCTGCACCGCTGCCACAAATGCCAAAGAATTCCAAATCAAAGCTCTTCGAGAAACTCGGACTGCAAATCAACAGAAACACAATGCTGAACACAGCCACAACACCGAAGCAGACTCACTTCCTTAACTTGTTCCAAAGGAAACATCTTCGAGAACATCCATAGTCACTGCATCTCATCACGCAGCTACTACTTCCTGAGGTATCAAAATACCATCACTCGCTTCTGCCTAATCAACTAACAGAACCAAACTCTACCCATCCAACTTCAGAAATAGACTCCGAACCTTAACAGGTTTCCTTCAGAGATTGATGAAATCCTTCATCACCACAAAACTCTCTCGAGATGGTATTAGGTCTACAATCTCGACAAATACACTTCCAACCTCAAACATTCGAATTCCAACCAATGGTAGTCGTGTTACACACACTACTACCCCATCCACCTTTATAACTTATATTGGAAAACCTGTACGGGTACCCCAACAAATAGGTAGAAATAAATATATTTATATTTATATTAAAAATTACAAATACGCTCTCTCAAGATAGACACCACTACAGAGCCTAGGTACTCACTCAACCTAATGCTCTGATACCACTGTAATGACCCGCCATCCGTCTCCACAGAATGTCGCATCATTAATAAGAAAGAAAGGGATAGAAAAGAGAAAAGAAAGAAGAGAAAAAAGAAACAACATTAGAATCTAAACAGCGGAACGAATACATTATATTAATAAAATAAATATTACACAGTTTATAACAATTATCAGAGTTATAAAGATAATACAACACATACTAGACAGTTATAAACACCTGTCTAGTTATAAAACTCAATACAATACAAGGGAACTACTTAGAGAAATCTACACAGCGGAAATCTATATATCTACACGCAGAAGCCTCCTGCTCCATTGCTCCTCCATAATTCGTCAAAACTAACCTGAATCCCTTGGCTACTCGTAAAAATTTGAGTACCCAAGTGTTTAAGAAAAACAGAAGATAAACTCCGGGCCAGACATGGGTCTCGTGTGAGTAACAGGTTAAGGTTTCTTAAATTTTAAAAACATTTTGAAAGAAAGGTATCACGTAAGACTTCCCACACATAAACATGGAAAAAAATTTACCTTACGCTAACCAAAACATTTGATAGGAAATCCGGTGATATTATAATAGTGTCTAGGGTTTTCAAGTAAAATACAGAAATAGCTGGAATGCTTACGTCTCACGTTCCAACATAGTTGGACACAACTAATATGTACGGCACTTATTAGATTATGGATTCCATCAATGGTAGGGCTACTGGAGGACCGCCCATCACAGTACGTGGCCTAGATCAACGTACCGAGGTGCCAGTCTAACTCCCCTACAACACAAGGCCGGAACCATTCCTTACTGAACAGTTCCGAACAAGACAACCCCGACGGTTGGAACTCAACAACTGTCCACACAGCCGAAATAAAAGGGACATCTAGACAGGGTTAAATCTCACTCTCCAGTGGGGGCTACCCACGAAGCCTTGCTGCACCTCCCATGTTTTAGCCATTCCCGGTTGATGAGCCTTGAGGCTACGATTACCTTTAGTGAACACATCACTTAGAATGCTCATCGTCCACCTGACGATGTTCTGAAAGCATTCAATCCATACAAGTTCGTTCCGGGTTCGAATGAAACCGAAGGAATTATCTCGTTAGACTCATTTTGGAATCACCCTTAGAGTTAACGACGATAACCCTTGCACTCTGAATCTTCATCTTCACTTGCGATTCACGACCTACCATTAATTTGGGTCGATGTGGTTTTCGGATATCCAAATATGGAAACCTGATCCCGGTCTCATCGAAATCCAAAGCGTGTCTTTTAGGTCCAAGTTGTTTTAAAGTTTAAAACAATTCAATTATCTATATACACACAAATAGATAACTCACAAATCACAATTGATAATCAACATTATCAAATAAACAGATAATCAATAATTCATTTCAACAGGTAATCCATATCACCATCATAATAGATAATCTATATTATCATCATAATGCAACTAAGCATTCATACCACACAACCTTTCTTATTTCTGAGATCACAAAGCATACAAGGCAATCAATGTCATCCATTCATACATAAGCAAAGATTTACTTATACCATATCTATAATTAATTTATAATGAATTAAATTAACTATCTCCATCTCTAATTAATTTAAAATGAATTAAATTACTTACTTCATCTTTAATTAATTTAAAATAAATTAAATTAATTACTTCACTAATATAAATCTTGCTATCTCAACCATTTAATTGTTTACCATCAATTACTTAATCATCCAAAATAATCACCTAAATTAATCACCTTTGATTAATTATCCTTAATTACATTCATGTAATTATCTTTAATCAATTTCACAAATTAATTGTTCTCAACCAATAACAGTAATTAACCTTTAATTACTTTCATTAATTAATTAACTATAATTAATTACCTTAATCCTTAATTAATTACATTAATTAATTACCTTCAATTACTTATGATTGATTAATTAATCTTAATTAACCAACTTTAGTTACATCATTAATTAAAATAATTAATGATCCTTAATTTTATTTAATTAATTATCTTCCTAAATTAATTACCTTATGTAATTAACCCATAATTATTAACCCCCTCTGATTAACTATATTCAGTAATTAACTAACTTAATTACTTTATTTATAACAAATTAATTATTTCTTAATTAATTTCTTAATTAATCTCTTGATTAATTACTAAGTAATTTAATCCAAAATACTTCATTTTTAAACATCTTCCATTAAATTACAACCTGTAATTATCAATCATTACTTCACCAAGTAACTTCCAATCCATTAATTACATTAAGTAATTATCTTTAAAATGTCAAGTGTTTAAAATTAATTTAACTTAATTAATTAAATTAAACAGTCGCATTTAACTCAATTAATTACCTTAAGTAATTAATTTCTTAATTACTTCATTATGTAATTATACTCAACAATTCACAAATTATTATTATTAAATTAATTAATCTAATTAATTACAAAATTAACCACATTAATTAATTATTAAATAATCCTGGTTAATGACCTTCGTTAACCATTCTCTAATTATTTTTATTAAGTAATTAACTGAGATTAATTACAAATTTAATCATCTTTAATTATTCATTAATGAAAGTCTAATTATTTAATTAATTAACCTTGATTAAAACTTAATTACTTAATTAATAATTCTTTAATCATTAGGTAATAATCTATTTAATAATCTTTAATTTCAAATTGATTAACCCTTAATCAATATTTATAAATCCCAAATTATTAATTAATTAAAATAATTAACCATTCCTTAATTACTCCATTAGTTAAATTAATTTCAAAACATTAATCTTAATTAATTTTAAGATAAAACATTTCTAATTTTTTTTTATTCTAAACAAAGTACTTTTGAACTTGCTTACAAATTTCATTTTAAACACAAGTTTTAAAATGAATATAATTTAAACTTATCAAAGTTTAAACAATTTATAACTTTTAACATTTCAATAACTTCAATTTATATTTAGTTTAAATCTTCAAATTTAAATCTTCTTCTAATTATAAAACTGAAGTTCAAGTTTAACTTTTAGATTTCCAGATTTAAATAAAATTTTAAATCTTGCTCATATCTTAAAACTTTATTTTTTAAAAGTTCAAACTACTTTTACCAAAATAAAGTAGTTAAACAAGTTTAAAGTTTAAAACTTTATTTTTACTTAAAATCTGAGATTTTAAATTTAACTTGGATTTCAAAAATTCAATCTTTGAATTTAAAATTTTGTTAAACTTTTCTTTACATCTAAATGCCTCAGGATTACAAAATTTAAAACCCAAATTGTAACGACCCATATTTTACGTGTCGACTAATCGTAAAATAATGGC
The DNA here is from genome assembly GCA_030765085.1 of Allium cepa. Lineage (NCBI taxonomy): Eukaryota > Viridiplantae > Streptophyta > Magnoliopsida > Asparagales > Amaryllidaceae > Allium > Allium cepa. Next base: position 1,035,882,870 of record CM060945.1, on the reverse strand, counting down.
TACTAGGTTGTTAGTGTTGTTCATGTTGTTCAGAGCTTAAGTCATGAAAAGTTAACTCGTGTGGAAGTTAACTCGTATAGGTGGATTTATCTTAGGTCGTGTATTTTTAAGTCGTAGACGACTTAAGGGGTTTCGAGTTATAGGAATTACGACCTATAGAAGTTTCACGAGTTATTGTGTTAGAACGAGTTAAGGGGATAGGTCGGTTATACGACCTAAGGAAATGGTCTAGGACTTAGGGTGGTTGCACGAGTTATGGGTTTCTGACCGACCTATAGTACTTGACCGACTTAAGGAAGTTGCCGAGTTAAGGGTTAACGACCTAAGGAACTAGACGAGTTAGTAGCTTAGGCGAGTTATCGGTTTTAGGGGTTAAGCGACTTACTAGACAACGACTTAAGAGTGTTTACGACCTATGGAAGTTGAGTCGTGAACGAGTTATAGCAGTTGACCAACCTATGGGGTTTACGACTTATTCGATGGGCGACCTAAGAAAGTTAGTCATGTTAGTTAGGTCGTAGACGACCTAAGTTAGGATGCTGAGGGAGTAGGTCGTGTGAGTTTAGGTCGACGGGGTATTTAGGTCGTAAGTCGTAACACAGTTAGGTCGTAAGGTTGTTAACTCGTGATGGTGTTAAGCTGTTGAGTGCTGAGTATTATGAACGACTTAGTGGTGAGTCGTAGGTCGTAACTCGTGAAGGCATTAGTTCGCGTAGGAGCTTAAACCATTAAGCCGTTAGGTCGTGTGACCCTGGGTTTGGTTAGGTCGCGGCTTTCGATGAGTCGTAGGTCGTTGGTACGAGTTAAGGAATGCGGTAGTGTTTTTTTTAGGTCGCATGCATACTGTAGCAACTTAGGCGTAAACGACCTAGTTAGGTCGGAGATTTCTTAGGTCGGCAACGACCTAAAACCAAGAACGACCTAAGGTGTGATCTGCCTATAAATAGAGGGCTTTGGCTCACTTTTTGGCACCGGTTTTTGAAGCGACGAAGTGCTGCCATTTTGAGAGCTCGACTACAGCATTTCTTCATCTTCTTTTCTCCATTCCATTCTGGTTCTAACATACATCAAAGATCGAAGATCAAGATCGAAGATCCAAGAGCCAAAGTTGAAGATCTTCATCCAACCAAGCTAGATTTCATCATTTCAAGCGAGATTTCGACAAATCAAGCTTGAATCCTTGCTGTCCAGATCTGAAGTGATTTGTTTTTGAAGTGTTTGGGTGATTCGGTGAGTGGTGGTTATCTCTCACACGGACCCAAAGGAGTATATTGGTTTGGTGGTTTGTTGGAGTGTTGTAGATAGTTATTTCATGCATTTTTCCTTAGATTCGAGTGTAGATCCATTACTTATGAAGATGTTTACTTATGCAAGTTCATTCATCAAATTGCAGAAACAAAACCCATGATTTATAATTGTTAGATCTATGCTAAAAACCTATGATCCATGCATGTTAGACTTATGCTCATTTATTTACGAAATTGCCATTGTAGTTATAAATGCCTACTTAGACCATATTTGGTTACTTGATTGCTTAAGTTAATGATTGATTTGATTGATTGCTATGTATGTTAGTTGATTGATAGTTAGATCTATACAAGTTGGTCGAAGATGATTCAAAAGCTAAGTGGGAAGGCTCTTGAATGGTGAAAGCTGCTTGTGGCATATGAAGCGGATGTTGAAGCTCATATGTATGGATTAGATGATGTTGAGACGGGATTTTGCCTTGATGCGATGAGGCAAGCCATGATGTTGAGATGAGACTTTGCTATGATGCGATAAAGCGAAGCATGATGTGAGATAGCTTTGGTTTAATCCAGACGGGATCATCCCAAGCATGTTGATAACTCGATGATGCGATGCGAGTTGGTTGATAATGGTTAGCTTGAGAGGCGCTTGAGCTAGTATGGAAATAGTCGTCGAGGAGGATGACTAGGAGGCTGAGATCTCATCGTTATTGAAGGTTCTAGCATGCTCAAAGCAAGAGTACGTTGGAACGGGCTGCGACGACGTTCCAAGCACGGGCTGCGACGACGTGCTAGTACTCTGGGTAGTTGCGAAAATTCCTAGGCACGGGCTGCGACGACGTGCAGATTTATGTCTAGAACCGGGGTTACCATTAGCCCTTGACAGATGGATAAAAGAATGAGTTGGCTATTCAATTAACGGTGAAATCAAGGCAATGATAACAGTGATAGCCAGAGTCATGGATGTTTGGCTGTACCATCATTCGGTCTCAAGAGCGGTGTTTTCTGGGTGCTTATCTGATCTTGGTTTAGGCCTTGGGGGTTTGTATTTGGAAAACATCGACCTTGACTCGAATGATTATTGCTTTACTTTAATTGTCTGCCATGTTATGCTTGCTTCTCCTTAGTGTGTGTTTGGGGGCTATCACTGTAGAAAGAGGCGGAGTGGGATGGTTTGGTTCCTATTCCTTTTATCCTTTATGCTCTTTTGGTATGTTTGATAGTTGATTTACTGCTCACTAAGACTTTGTCTGACTCAAGGTTTTATGTCTCCTCTTATTACCTTGGGCTGTTCATCCATGTTGGGATGGGCAGACTAGGTAGCAGGTGACAGGTGCTGTTCTTGGAGATCTACGTTGATGATGACGAAGACGAGCATGAGGCTTTTGCATATTATTTCATATTATGTACTGGGTGTTCCGCTGTATATACTTTGAGTGCTTTGTAGTGAGGTTTTGATGTATTGACTGTTCTGATGATTGTATCAAACTTCTAAGATGCTTATTTGATGATATTCTGTTATGAAGCTTCACTATACATATATTTCTCTATTGTATTTTATCCATGCGCTGTGAGTTATGCGATAGATTCTGCAATGTTTATTCTATCCTTGACGGTCACCCATGGCTGCCTGGCACGCCTTTCAGCGCATTATTTCCTTGTTTTGGTGTGGGAGTCATGGGCGGTCGTCACATTTGGTATCAGAGCTTTGGTTAATCGATTTTAGCCAACGCTCGCTGACGTAACTACGTATGAGAGACGTAATTGTACTTTGATGAATGATTACTATATATAATATAGTAGTTTAGAAGGATATGAACTCCTTATGCGGTTGTTTCTCAAGGTGTTCTAAGTCATTCCTTTTTGTAGATATTAAGGATGAGTCAAAGGGGGAGACCAGCTGCTGGGGAAGGCCGTGCTGCTAGGGAAGCTGTTGATTATGCTCCTATGTTTGAGGCCATGATGACTTCGATCATGAGAAGGATACCAGCCTCGGGGCCATCAGTAGATGTTGGAGTTCAAGTTCAAGCTCCAAGACCAGTGGATTTTGCTAAGCTTTGCAAGGACTATACTTCTCTTGGAGGAAAGGTTTTCTTGGGAACGGAATCAACCATTGAAGTGCAAAGATGGATTGATGCTTGTAGAAGGATCTTTGGTAACTTGGGAGTTGAGGATGCAACTAAGAGGAAGCTGGCATCAAGGCAACTTCAAGGGAGAGCTTCGGATTGGTGGAATTCTATCACCATTGATACTCCGGAGGAGGAGATTACTTGGGAGCAATTCCAAGTTAGATTTGAAGCTAAGTTCATCTCTACGGCTCAGAAATCTATCTTGTTTAAAAAGTTTGTGGAGCTCAAGCAAGGTGGAAGACCCGTTCTTGAGTATGTTTCTGAGTTTGAAGCTTTGTCCAAGTATGCCAGGTCATATATTGATTCTCCCTATCAGAAGAATGAGAAGTTTGTGACCGGTTTGGATGCTTATCTTGGAAGACAGTTGATGGATCATCTGGACGATCCGTTTGAGAAGCTTGTGGAGAAAGCTCTCAGGCATGAGAGTTTGTTTCCTAGGGAGAGTTCTGTTGTTGTTGTAACCAAGGAAGGGTTTAAGCCACAGAAGGGTGGAAACAAGAAGAGGAAGCAACAACAACAGAAGGGTAAGGATGGCCAGAAGAAGCCGAGGGGCGAAATGACTTGCTATAATTGCCAGCAGAAGGGCCATCTCTCCAAGGATTGTAGGAATCCAAGGGCGCCGACGAAATGCCACAACTGTGATAAGCCAGGGCATTTCAGGAGGGATTGTCCGGAACCAAGGAAAGACAGGCAGATTGTGCAAGTTTGTGCTTTGGGAGCTGTTCCGTCATCTTTGAAAGCTCCTACTGCTGAAGAGAAGGGGAAGAGTGTGGTGGTTCAAGGTACTCTTTCCATTTGTGGTGTTCCAGTTAGAGTGTTGTTTGATACTGGAGCGTCGCATTTTTTTGTTTGTGATGATTTGGTGGGCCGGTTAGGTTTGAAACCGGATATTGTTGATAGGCCATTGGTTGTGACTAATCTAGTTGGCGGTTCGTCATGTTTGTGTATGATATGCCGTGGTCTAGTTGTATCGAGTCATGATTGCTCTTTTGTTTGTGATTGTTTTGTTCTGAACTTTGCGGGGTTCGAAATTATTTTGGGTATGGACTGGCTTAGGAAGAATGCGGCAAAGGTTGATTGTGAGAGATTGGAGGTGACAGTCGAGAATGTGGAGGGGCGAAAGGTTGTGATACGATGTAAGCATGAAGAAGGCATCTTCATGAGCTTCATGTATTCGCTGGTTGTTCCACGGGATGGACTGTCATCGGTGCCAATCACAAATGGATTTGAGGATGTCTTTGAGGAAGTCAAAGGGTTACCACCGCATAGAGAGATCGAGTTTCGTATTGATCTAGTTGAGGGAGCCAGACCTATTGTGATGCCTCTTAGGCGGATGGCGCCTAGGGAACAGCAAGAGTTGAAGGTGCAAGTTGATGACCTTTTACGGAAAGGATTCATTCGGCGTAGTGTGTCCGAATGGGGTGCACCAGTTGTGTTCGCAACCAAAGTGGATGGATCGTTGAGGTTGTGTGTCGATTATCGTGAGCTGAATAAGGTGACTAAGAAGAACAAGTACCCATTGCCGAGAATAGATGACTTGTTTGATCAGCTTCACGATGCTAAGGTGTTTTCTCAGATGGATTTGGCAACGGGATTTCACCAGTTGAGAGTGGCAAAGGTTAGTGTGCCGAAGACTGCTTTTAGGACACCATCCGGTTTTTATGAGTGGCTGGTAATGCCGTTTGGATTGACTAACGCACCAGCATATTTTGTGGATCTTATGAATAGAGTATTCAGAGATCAGTTGAACAAGTTCGTACTTGTGTTCGTGGATGATATTCTGATTTATTCCAGAACTGAAGAAGAGCACGAGACGCACTTGCGTATTGTTTTGGAAATCTTACGGAAACATCAGCTGAAGGCTAAGTTTTCGAAGTGTCACTTCTGGAAGAGTGAAGTGAGATTCTTAGGCCACGTTATCTCTGGAAATGGAATAGCGGTTGATCCCGCTAAGGTGGCAGCGATCCAGGATTGGATTAGACCCAAGAATGCATCCGATGTAAGAAGCTTTCTTGGATTAGCAGGATATTATTGTCAGTTTATCAAAGACTTTTCCAAGATAGCTGCACCGTTAACAGGATTGACGAAGAAGAACCTAGTGTTCAGATGGGATGATAAGTGTGAGCAAGCTTTCGTAATCCTAAAAGAGCGACTAACAAGTGCTCCTGTTTTGACTATTCCAAGTGGGAATGATGAGATGGTGGTTTACACCGATGCATGTGGTACTGGACTTGGAGCAGTGCTAATGCAAAAGGATAGAGTTGTTGCGTATGCAAGTCGACAACTAAAGCCGCATGAAAGGAATTACCCGACTCATGATTTGGAGTTAGCGGCAATTGTTTTTGCTCTGCAGATGTGGAGACATTATCTATTGGGAGTTCGATTCGAATTGTTTACAGATCATAAGTCGTTAAAGTATCTCTTCTCCCAAAAGGATTTGAATCTTCGGCAGCAACGATGGCTAGAGTTTTTAGCATCGTACGATTTTGATATAGCCTATACTCCGGGAAAACGCAACGCAGTGGCAGATGCGTTAAGTCGAAGACATGCAGGATTGGGGGCCATGTTTTCGGAATGGAAGAGTCTAGAGTATTTGGCTGAATTTGACTTCAGGCCTAGATGTGAATTGGAACCTGAGATGTTGGCAAACTTATCGATAAGGCCTATTCTGGTGGAGAGAATTGGAGAGAGCCAAAAGCGAGACGATAAGCTTGTCAAGATTTTCCGAGATTTGGAATCTGGATTGAACCCAGAAAAGGATAAAGGATTCGAAGTTGATCAAGAAGGTTGGCTTCGGAAGCAAGGACGACTAGTTGTTCCCGATGTAGATGGATTGAGAGATGAAGTTCTTAGAGAAAGTCATCACTCGAAGTTGACAATCCATCCAGGTGGAAATAAGATGTATCGGGATATGAAGAGAACCTATTACTGGGAAGGTATGAAGAAGGATGTTGGAAATTTTTTTTCCAAGTGTATGAACTGCCAGTTGGTGAAAGCTGAGCAGAAGAAGCCCAGTGGATTACTTCAGCCATTAGAGGTTCCTACATGGAAGTGGGAGCAAGTGTCGATGGATTTTATCGATGGTCTACCTAGAACCAGGACGGGGAATGAAGGGATTTGGGTCATCGTAGATTGTTTGACCAAGAGTGCAAGATTCATTCCTGTTCGATCAACTAGGACTGCATCAAAGTTGGCTGAATTGTATGTTAAGTGGATAGTTCGATTCCATGGTGTTCCGAAAAATATAGTGAGCGATCGAGACCCATTGTTCACTAGTGGATTTTGGAAGAGCTTCCAGGAGGTTTTGGGAACTGGGTTGTGTTTGATTACAGCTTATCACCCTCAAACAGATGGTCAGACTGAGAGAGTCAACCGAGTCTTGGAAGATCTTCTCAGAGCCTGTGTTTTGGATTTCGGAGGATCATGGGAAGACTACCTTCATTTGGTGGAATTTGCATATAATAACAGTTACCAGTCAAGTATTGGTATGGCACCATATGAGGCACTGTATGGAAGACCGTGTAACTCTCCGACGTGTTGGTTGGAAACTGGAGAAAAGTTGATACTTGGGCCAGAGATGATTCGTCAGACTTCGGATTGTATAGAGATCATTCGGCAACGAATGAAGGCAGCCCAAGACCGTCAGAAGAGTTACGCAGATAAACGTCGAAAGGATTTGGAGTTTGACGTAGGTGATATGGTTTTTGTGAAGATTTCTCCTCTTAAGAATGTTATTCGATTCGAGAAGAAAGGAAAATTGACTCCCAGATTTGTTGGACCATTCCCAATTGTCGAGCGAATTGGAAAGCTCGCGCATAGATTGGAGTTACCGGAAAAGATGGCGGGTGTGCACAATGTTTTTCATGTATCTTATCTACGGAAGTATGTGCACGACTCGAATACGGTGGTTTCTGCTGATAGCTGTGAAGATTTGGAGGTTGATCCAGTTGTTAGAAGATCTCGTAAGCCCCTTCGTGTTGTTGAAACCGACACGAAACAGCTTAGGAGGAAGACGATTACGTTGCTCAAGGTACAATGGAGTGATGATGTTAACGACTGTACATGGGAGGAGGAAGAAAGGATGAAGGCAGCTCATCCTGAACTCTTCGAGGTATGGCCCTAAGGTGTCGTGACATCTCATGAATTTGTAGCTTGTTCCAGTCTTAGAATTCTGCATGCTAGGTTAGAAATTGGATGCATGGTTTGTTGATTGCTATGGATGGTAGGCATGCAGAATAGTTTTGATTGCTGTTGTTTGTTTGGAATTTCGGGGGTGAAATTCCTAAGGGGGAGAGAATGTAACGACCCGTATTTTACGTGTCGACTAATCGTAAAATAATGGCTACTAGGTTGTTAGTGTTGTTCATGTTGTTCAGAGCTTAAGTCATGAAAAGTTAACTCGTGTGGAAGTTAACTCGTGTAGGTGGATTTAGCTTAGGTCGTGTATTTTTAAGTCGTAGACGACTTAAGGGGTTTCGAGTTATAGGAATTACGACCTATAGAAGTTTCACGAGTTATTGTGTTAGAACGAGTTAAGGGAATAGGTCGGTTATACGACCTAAGGAAATGGTCTAGGACTTAGGGTGGTTGCACGAGTTATGGGTTTCTGACCGACCTATAGTACTTGACCGACTTAAGGAAGTTGCCGAGTTAAGGGTTAACGACCTAAGGAACTGGACGAGTTAGTAGCTTAGGCGAGTTATCGGTTTTAGGGGTTAAGCGACTTACTAGACAACGACTTAAGAGTGTTTACGACCTATGGAAGTTGAGTCGTGAACGAGTTATAGTAGTTGACCAACCTATGGGGTTTACGACTTATTCGATAGGCGACCTAAGGAAGTTAGTCATGTTAGTTAGGTCGTAGACGACCTAAGTTAGGATGCTGAGGGAGTAGGTCGTGTGAGTTTAGGTCGGCGGGGTATTTAGGTCGTAAGTCGTAACACAGTTAGGTCGTAAGGTTGTTAACTCGTGATGGTGTTAAGCTGTTGAGTGCTGAGTCGTATGAACGATTTAGTGGTGAGTCGTAGGTCGTAACTCGTGAAGGCATTAGGTCACGTAGGAGCTTAAACCATTAAGCCGTTAGGTCGTGTAACCCTGGGTTTGGTTAGGTCGCGGCTTTCGATGAGTCGTAGGTCGTTGGTACGAGTTAAGGAATGCGGTAGTGTTTTTTTTAGGTCGCATGCATACTGTAGCAACTTAGGCGTAAACGACCTAGTTAGGTCGGAGATTTCTTAGGTCGGCAACGACCTAAAACCGAGAACGGCCTAAGGTGTGATCTGCCAATAAATAGAGGGCTTTGGCTCACTTTTTGGCACCGGTTTTTGAAGCGACGAAGTGCTGCCATTTTGAGAGCTCGACTACAGTATTTCTTCATCTTCTTTTCTCCATTCCAATCTGGTTCTAACATACATCAAAGATCGAAGATCAAGATCGAAGATCCAAGAGCCAAAGTTGAAGATCTTCATCCAACCAAGCTAGATTTCATCATTTCAAGCGAGATTTCGACAAATCAAGCTTGAATCCTTGCTGTCGAGATCTGAAGTGATTTGTTTTTGAACTGTTTGGGTGATTCGGTGAGTGGTGGTTATCTCTCACGCGGACCCAAAGGAGTATATTGGTTTGGTGGTTTGTTGGAGTGTTGTAGATAGTTATTTCATGCATTTTTCCTTAGATTCGAGTGTAGATCCATTACTTATGAAGATGTTTACTTATGCAAGTTCATTCATCAAATTGTAGAAACAAAACCCATGATTTATAATTGTTAGATCTATGCTAAAAACCTATGATCCATGCATGCTAGACTTATGCTCATTTATTTACGAAATTGCCATTGTAGTTATAAATGCCTACTTAGACCATATTTGGTTACTTGATTGCTTAAGTTAATGATTGATTTGATTGATTGCTATGTATGTTAGTTGATTGATAGTTAGATCTAGACAAGATGGTCGAAGATGATTCAAAAGCTAAGTGGGAAGGCTCTTGAATGGTGAAAGCTGCTTGTGGCATATGAAGCGGATGTTGAAGCTCATATGTATGGATTAGATGATGTTGAGACGGGACTTTGCCTTGATGCGATGAGGCAAGCCATGATGTTGAGATGAGACTTTGCTATGATGCGATAAAGCGAAGCATGATGTGAGATAGCTTTGGTTTAATCCAGACGGGATCATCCCAAGCATGTTGATAACTCGATGATGCGATGCGAGTTGGTTGATAATGGTTAGCTTGAGAGGCGCTTGAGCTAGTATGGAAATAGTCGTCGAGGAGGATGACTAGGAGGCTGAGATCTCATCGTTATTGAAGGTTCTAGCATGCTCAAAGCAAGAGTACGTTGGAACGGGCTGCGACGACGTTCCAAGCACGGGCTGCGACGACGTACTTGTACTCTGGGTAGTTGCGAAAATTCCTAGGCACGGGCTGCGACGACGTGCGGAGTTATGTCTAGAACCGGGGTTACCATTAGCCTTTGACAGATGGATAAAAGAATGAGTTGGCTATTCAATTAACGGTGAAATCAAGGCAATGATAACAGTGATAGCCAGAGTCATGGATGTTTGGCTGTACCATCATTCGGTCTCAAGAGCGGTGTTTTCTGGGTGCTTATCTGATCTTGGTTTAGGCCTTGGGGGTTTGTATTTGGAAAACATCGACCTTGACTCGAATGATTATTGCTTTACTTTAATTGTCTGCCATGTTATGCTTGCTTCTCCTTAGTGTGTGTTTGGGGGCTATCACTGTAGAAAGAGGCGGAGTGGGATGGTTTGGTTCCTATTCCTTTTATCCTTTATGCTCTTTTGGTATGTTTGATAGTTGATTTACTGCTCACTAAGACTTTGTCTGACTCAAGGTTTTATGTCTCCTCTTATTACCTTGGGCTGTTCATCCATGTTGGGATGGGCAGACTAGGTAGCAGGTGACAGGTGCTGTTCTTGGAGATCTACGTTGATGATGACGAAGACGAGCAGGAGGCTTTTGCATATTATTTCATATTATGTACTGGGTGTTCCGCTGTATATACTTTGAGTGCTTTGTAGTGAGGTTTTGATGTATTGACTGTTCTGATGATTGTATCAAACTTCTAAGATGCTTATTTGATGATATTCTGTTATGAAGCTTCACTATACATATATTTCTCTATTGTATTTTATCCATGCGCTGTGAGTTATGCGATAGATTCTGCAATGTTTATTCTATCCTTGACGGTCACCCATGGCTGCCTGGCACGCCTTTCAGCGCATTATTTCCTTGTTTTGGTGTGGGAGTCATGGGCGGTCGTCACACAAATGCTACAGGCTTGTCAAACCTGTAAAATAATGGAAATACCCGAGACTCCCCAAAACTTCTTCGAGTAATTCCCTCATCTGCTTTGATTTGAAAACTCAAATAACTCGAGTCATTCCCGATTCAAAAACTGCACACCACAACACATTCACCTGAACTTCAACTACTTGGTGCACGTGCACCATGGCTCTGGCCATCACCGGCCATCCACAAGCACCTCTACCCATCAACGATCATCCACTGACGACATCGCGACCCTCCAAAAATCACTACATTTTCTAAAATCAAAAATGAGCACTCATTCTAAACCTGGAAACATCAGAGCCCCTCCACGACCCAAACCTGTCAACATTTCTTGCTCGCCACTCCGACCATCAGAAAGTCGGCGACTTCGGCCATGGCTTCAACTAAAATCATACTACCCATTTCTAAAATATCATATTACTCGATCACTTATACAAGACGAAATGACCAAATCTTTAAAACCCATCAAAAATAGGGTTCCAATTTGATTTCCACTGCCGCAACCTCTCTGGTGACTTTCATCACCAAATAGCATTTTTCCCATCTTCTCCTACCTCTCTTCCATCACGAGGAAGAACCCCATTCCCTCCAGATGCATGAATCACCAAAGCAACCCCAAAGTTCAAATGCAGTTCATCCCCTAACTGCTCCTTAACCCTTCTACTAAAAATTATAGTTTTTGTTTTAAAAGTCACATTATGGTTATAGTATTCAACCTATATTCATAAATCCAGAAAACATGATGATTAAATCTTCAGTTATTTTTGTACATTGCTCACTTATTTGGTTTTCCAGAGCCATCCCATTTTATTATTAGCTTATTAAATTTTAACTTACTTAATAACTTAAACAAACAATTATTTTCTGTAAACTAAATTCTACATAGATTGGATCAAAAGAACATGTATTTAAAACAAAACAGGGTTACTGGAAAAAAATACAGAGGACATTCAAATAAAATGCATGCAAATACACTTCACATCAACAATCACACATACAAAACTTATTTATTTCAGTATCCAAGCATGCAACCATTTTTTTTAAACTTTTTAGATTTAAAAAAAGTTACTCACCTGATCTAATATGAAGGACAGAGCACCCATATTGAAAAGGTTATGATACTTTTAAACTTGATATGCTTTTGGTTTTGAAATTGCATGCATGTTTGTTGCTTCTGAGTAAGCTTCTTTTTGAAGATATGCAGAAATCATTCTTTTGGTTTGAAGATGTGCAAATGCTTTTTGAAACCCTTAAAACTACAGTTGTCCCTTTTGAAACTTTGAATTCCTTAAAAACTTGCACTTGAATATGAAGTTTACTTTGAAATTTCAAGAAAATGATGCAGGTTTTGGTTGAAGATGATTACTGGGATTTGTATTGCTCAGTTTCAAGTGGCATGCAGAACAAGTTTCCAGATTTTCAGAAAAATGCAGATTTGATTTTCTCAAGTTAATGAATTGCAGAGTTACAGGTAATTTGAATTGAGGTTACAGAATGATTTGCAGAGGAAAAAGGATGATGCAGATTAAAAATGCAGGATTTTGTTTACAGGCCACAAATTTTTTTTGAAGAGCTTTTGATTTTGGGTTTTCATATTTTTAGATCTGCAATTGATCAGAAATTAAAGCTTCACTTGTCTTTGATTAGAAAATATGAGAAAAGGAAGAAAAAGATGTAGGTGTAGGTTTATATAAGTGTATTTTCAAATTAAATTAAATAAAAGAAAATCTAATTTAAAAAAGGCCACATGTAAAAATTTAAACATTTGTCAATTTGATAAGTTAATCTTTTAACATTTGGTTATAAGAGGCTTAATATTAATACACTTGTCCTTTTAAAGTAGTTTATATTTAATTTACATGTTCATGAAATGGTTATGCCTAATTAATTAGTTAATTAGGATTTAATATGTATAGAAAATTTGTAAAAGAAATGAAAACAAATTATGCTTATAAATAAAGCTTATCCATATGAAAATTAAAACAATTAAAATTTATACTTTGGAATTTAAATTCAAATTAAATTCAAAATCTAATATTTTAAAAATCAAGTTATAAATGTAAATTTATTTTGAAATAACAATTGCAAATTTTATTCAAAATTTATTTATAAATCAATACACTATTAATATTATTTCTATAAATATCTTATTATTAAATTAAAATAATTGTAAAAGAAATTATTCTTTTATTAATAAGTTATCTATTTTATTAAGCCATAAAACTTTTTGTTTGTTTATTTATATTTAAAACTCAAGCCAAAATTATCTTAATCATTTAAATATTTTTCTTATCAAATTTTAAAATCATATATTTATTTATTAAATAGCTTTGAAAACTTAATATTTAATTAAAATCAAAATTTCTAAACTATTAATGTATATATTAGAATTTTAAATCATGATTCATTAATTAAATTTAAACCAAGCTCATTTATTTAATAACATAGAAAAGCTAGTATTAAATGGAAAAAAATTCCAAATTACAAAAATATTGGAATAAGAAAATATGCTTTATTTATTAAATTTAAAACAATGCTATCTATTTACAACATAAATTATATATTTATATTATAAATAGAAATCAATTTATTATTTTTGAAAGATAGAATAACCAATTAAATATTTATTAAGGAAGAATTTTTAAATCAATTTGAATTATTATAAACAAAATATCAATATCAATTTAATTTTAATACAGATTATTAAATTGATATTGTTAAAAATTCTGGGATGTTACAACACATGCTAAGTTTTGCCTAAAACCAGAGCTCTGATACCATCTGTAACATCTCGGTATTTTCAACCATTCGCATCTGCACATGTTGGACTTGAATTGCTCAAAATATCATATTGTTAATTTAAATTTGGCAAAACTCAGCATATACAGTAAATAAATCAATCACGGAATCACCGATACAGATTAATATAATAATAATGCAACGGAACAGATAAATAGTAGTTCACGAAGCTACTATATAAACATCAGAGTTGGAAATAAAAATACGACAGAATATCTCAAATACACCGAAGTCTCGAATACAAACAGATGACTTCTTTGAACAAATCAACTGGAAAAGCTGAAAATTGAATTGATAGTTGGATCTCCAAGCGAAGCTCCAAACTCCAAAGGTGGGCCTCAAATGCTGAATTATTCAGTCCGACTGGAGCGTAAAACAAAACATAAAACACTCGAGTCAGGATTAACATTCTGATATCAATAAATCCAACTCAAGTGAAATATCAACTGAAATACAATTAACTTAAAGGACGTTTGGGATACCCATCCTCTAAGGATCCGTGGAACTGGCTATTATGCAGAAATATACGCTATTAACAATCAAACATCATTTTAACACAGTGGTCAAAATAGTTTATACTTCAAAACAAAAAGATCATTTCCACTAAAACCATATCAACACGATATCATTATATATTTAATTATATATACATTTCCAAAACCATAACACTTTCAAAGTCATAACATTTTTCGAAACCAAATACTTGAATTTATAACACTTTGGGAATCATAATACTGTGAAATTCATAACTTCTACTGCTTAAATAGTTAGATATTAATAATAGTGTAAAATAAAATAGTTTCATATAATAGTTTATATAAAATATTTTGTATTAAAAATGGTTTATATTAATATAATTTATTTTAAAATAATTTATAAAGTAAAATATAATTTAAAAACACTTTCAATAATAAAATAGTTTCCTCAAATTTCACAAACCGATTCAAATCAACTCAAATTCCAGAATTCCAATTTAATTCAATCACAATTCTTCAACTTTGATTAAATTTAGTTTCTAAAAAAAACAATTCAAATTATATCGATTTCAAATACAGATTTGAACCACAAAATAAACCATTTAAAATTTCAATATATTTCAAAGCTTTAATCTTCGAACATTTTCAAAATCAAATTTAACAGTTTCACATAGATCTTGATTTAACTTCATTATTATTCAGTCTTTGAAATATTCACTTAATAAATTCAATATTATTTAGACAACCTTAAATTACATTTACTAAATATTTCCTTCGATTTATTTAAACGTGAAATATTCATTGAATTACTTAAATCAAAATCAAGTTATAAAATCATATTTTAAATCTCAATTTCAATAAGTTTCAAATCGATTTAGTTAAATAAAATTCTTAATTAAATACAATTTAAAATAAATTCAAATTTATCTTCCCAACCTTAACTTATTCAAATTATTACAAAAATCTATTTTTGAAATATAAATCTTAATAAATACTTAAACATATCGAACTTTATTAAATTAATACTTATTAGTAAATCCACTTTGTATCAAAACTTATTTATATATAAAATAATTCCATTATTAAATAAAACCATATATATTTCCTTTCAAAACCATATAAATCATTTTTCAAAATATTTATATATAGATCAAAGGGGTCTGTATATAATTTTATATCCTATGGTCAAATGAAATGGATATTTATCATTTAAATCCTTGGTTTAAATATATACGGGTATATATCATTTCAACTCACAATCCCAAATTCAATTCAAATGAAAATCACTTAGGTTTATCATTTCAACCCATAACGATTTTCTCCTGTTCTACAGATCGTTCGGGAATGTATCATTTCAACCCATAGTGAATTCTATACTAACAGGGAACTTACAAAGTGATAACAGATATGATAGAATATAACATGCATATATCATCAATAACAATATAATATAAACAACAGGATATGGTGTCATATCCCATAGGTGAACAGTTATAGATAATATAACAACGAAAATAACTAACACCAGCAGATTTGAATTGTCGTTTCAATTGAATCAAATTTAATAAATATAAGAACATAAATCATGAGTGATTGCTCAACTTTCGAGGCTGGAGATAGACGAGAATGAAATGAGTTACAAATCAAGCATGAATTCCAAAGCAAAACAGATTGGCACGAATTCGACGGATAGAGCTGATAGATAAGGAATCGATGAAAATTAATAAAACCAGTTTAATATAAACTGAGTATACATACATTATTACTATATTATATATAAATTTTAGTAGTTTAAGACAAATTTTAAAATAATATAAAATTTCAAAATCATTGTTTTATAAATAAGCACATACACTGAAATCAAAAACATATACATAATAAAATTTGAAATAATACTTATATCTAAATACACACACACACACACTATACTGTAACTTTTATAGCTAATATATACATACTGACTTTATAAATATTGATCTAACATGAATACTTTATAAAACTTATCACGTATAAAAAATATACATACAATGAGTCATAAGCCCTGAACCAGATTATACTTATATTAAAAAATCCAACAGCAAAACAAATATAAAACCTTTATAACATTATATGTTCAAAATGCACGTATACCACAAATATGTACATACTTTATAAACATTATATGCTTTGTATATATATAAAAATACCCACATATACAAGCATACATACCCTATAATCCAATGTATATAAAACTGAAATGCAACATTGATATATTATAACTGAATATACAAATATATATCTATACGTCACTGTTATATATATATATATATATATATGCTTTAACTATAACAACAATTATATAATATAACAACAGTTATAAAATATGTATATTAACATATATACTTTACTACGAACTTACAAAACAGGACATTATATATAAAATCACAAATATATAAACTAGACTGTTATATATATAGTATAATAACCGGTTATGTAACGTCCCGCCCTTTCGCACGATTTAAACAGACACACATGCCAATTCAAACCATACGTAAGGGCGGATTGTTGTGGGATAAATAAGAATAAAACAGAGAAGAAAGAAAACTAAACAGAATCTCACAGCGGAAGGATAAAATATAATAATCAAAATATACAGTTCATGAAGCTGTTTTACAAAACCTTTGATTATATTTATACCATACATATCAGAGTACACATACCATATGAAAATGCAGCGGAACAATATGAGTGTAGTGGAACCATATAATATATAATAATAATAGAACTGAAATCTTCGTCTTCTCCCTCCAGAAAAATCTTCAAATCCTGGAACGCTCGGACTGACCCGAGCGAATTTGAAAAGACAAAAACACTCGAGTCAGAACTAAAATATCTTATGTGAGTTAAATTAACAGAAATAAATATGAGTGCAGTAACTCAAGAGATGCTCGGGATTTATATCTCCTAAGGATCCGTTAAACTATTTACTATGTAGTATATTGCGCTATTATAACAGTGTCTAATTGTAAAATAAACTTACTTTTTCTTAGCATTAAGGGGTTACCCATATAGCCCTTAACACGTAATTGTCCCAGTAGTCCATCCAATATCATAGTCCCTCCTGATCGGGAAGCCACCAGAGGATACCACACGGGCTACGGGAGAAAACCAAACTCGTACAAGGAGCGATAGGCTAGGTGACATGGCACAACTAGGCAATGTCAGGGTAGATATACCAATTGCTATCTGGGCCGATGGAAACGCGTAGCCGCAGCTATCGCCCACCTCGAAACAAACTCCCCCAAAAATCAAAG
Organism: Allium cepa; assembly: GCA_030765085.1. NCBI lineage: Eukaryota > Viridiplantae > Streptophyta > Magnoliopsida > Asparagales > Amaryllidaceae > Allium > Allium cepa. The sequence goes on along the minus strand of CM060945.1, from coordinate 1,035,865,618 downwards.
TAAAAGTGGCCACTGGATCAATCCAAAGTCAAAGTATAATATCGAAGAGGAGTATCCGATCAGAGGAATGACCTCATTGGCCCGAGAATCGCTCCTGTTTTAGCCACCTTATGCCAACTCACGGGAGTCGGGTCCACGTATTTACCTTGCAAGAAACGCCTCCACCAACCTACTTCATTCTGGAATCTCCACCGCGTACACGGTTGTTAAAGTGGTTTTCGGAGTTGGCAGAGAGTATGACAACTTCCGATCCCGGTCTCTTTAACAACCAAACGTTATTATAACACCGCGGTCATTTAAAATAATTTAAACTTTAAAACCAGAATAAAATATCCATTTTAAACCCATATATATCATTTAGACCCAATATCATATAATGTCAATTTACTTTCCAATATAAATTCTTTTCCAAAATCATAGGGTTTTCAAAGTAAAATATTTAGAAATCAAAACTCTTGATATAATATTTTCAAATCATACTACCTTGAAAATCATAACTTCGAAACAAATTTCCATCTCTTAAATGGTTAAATATTAAATTTCTTTATAAAACACAATAGCTTCTTTAGATTTCACAAATCAATTTTCAAATATCGATTTAAACTTCCAAATACCATTTCAATTCTTATGTTTCAAAGCTTTAAATATTTCACCATTTCAAAACAAACTCATTTGACAATTCCATATATATTAAATTCAATTACTTATTATTTAGACTTGAAATATTTACTTAATGAATTCAGTATAATTTAAGAAAAACCTTTAACTTCACATAACTGGAAAATCTTTCAATTTATTATATATTCATTTAAATCAACCTGATATTCATTTAGATCACTCTACACAAACATCAAGTTATAAAATCATATCCTTTAAAGATTCTAACTTTTTATTTAATTCCAATTCAACTTAATATTCATCTTCCAACCTTATTCTCATTTAAGTCAATGAAACTCCAGAAATTAAATTTTAAATAAATGCTTAATCGTATTTGATCTTAAAATCAAACTTAATTTTAAACTTCAAATCAAATTTATACAAAGCTTAAAAACCGAAAATTTCTATATATATAATAAACTTTATCAATAACCAAATCAATATCCCATAAACCATATATATATAACTTTACAAAATCATAGAAAAACATTTCAAAATATATATATATATATATACCGCGGTGCCTGTATAAAATTTTCTACCCTATGGTCAAGTGATACGGATGTTTATCATTTCAATCCGCAATTTAAAATAAAAATGCAGTTGTATATCATTTCAAACCGCAATCCCGAATGAATGAAATGCACGATAACTTGCAGTTTATACAATCAAAAATACAAGATACATTCATCCAAATATCAATCATCAACCATTTATTACAATCATCATCCAATTTAAACAACATCAATGTAGAGCATATAAATTTTACAGGTAATAAATAACATGTGTTAACTAACAGTTTATATTCAACAATAAATTTAACAACTGTTAAGCTAACAGTTTATATTCAAAAATAATGTAAATTTAACTTGCAGTTAATATGAAATAAAAATTGAACATAACTATGACTGGCAGTTAATATGCAAATAAATAAATTCTAACTGTCAAATTTATATGAAATAAATAAAATAAATTAACAGTTAAATTAAATAAATGCGATTTAACTGAGATGATGAATAAAACATGCCAAACGAACATAAATAAATTTCTACTCATATCTAAAATCAAATTAACAAACATAAGGAATTCTAGAAGTTGTGAGTGGGTTAAAAAACTCACCTTTTGAATTTAAATCGAATTTAAATCCGATTTAAACCCAAAAATTTGACGGTCTCCAAATCTGTCCAAACCAGCGTCAAAGATCTGGAATTTAATTACGATCCTAACAAAAAATTCTCGTGTGAAACGGAGTTCGTACGTGACAGTTATTCGAGTTAGAACTTTTGAAAACAAAAATTAAATTAAATAAAAAATAAAACAGCTCTCACCTAGGCCATTGCCACGCAAGCAGAACACGTCACCGTAGTACGCGTCTTCTCCCTCTCTCAGGAAGCACGGTCGAAAGAAAAAAAACAGGGACGAACCCTAATCTGAACCGAGCCGCCGCCACGCGACACTCGCCGCTGACCCATCGAGACGCCCTCCCCCCGACGCTGCTTCACCTAAGACCCACGGCCGACCATCCATTATCATCACCTCCTCGAGAAACGAGAAGTTGCCGTGAACAAAACTTTGACCTAACTGAATTACTGACGCCAATCCAACCGTCAACCGACCAAACAAATTAATCCGGTGCGAAGCGTACGTCGATCTCCACCAAACCCAGAAAAGGTTTGACGATCTAACGAAGTTCGTTGCGGCGATGATGAACGGCCGAAAATAATTTGCTCCAATCTGGACACACAGAAACTCTACTCGAAAACGGATAGTACCATTAAATTACGCTCGTCGAGAGCATTAACATATTTTTTTTTTGAATTTTTCTGAGATGTTTGAATTTTCATTTGAAATTTGAATAGAATTGGATCTGAAATTTGCATCCATTGAGGAAGAGAAAGAGTTGAAGAAATGAACACACAATCAAATGATAATAGATGGAGGCTAGGGTTTAGAACTGAGTTTGTATAGGTAGGTCAGAGCATAGAATAGATGGATCCAATAACAAACGTGTTGAACGATAATTGGCCCAAAAAAAGCCCGTTCTGACCCCGCAACGAAATTGGTTAAACCCATATATCCAAATAGGTGTTTTAAAATATTATGAGCGCGATGGAAAAAGTTTCACGTCCAAATTCGATCGTATGGAGAAGTTATGCTGAAAACAAAATTTTCAAATTGATTTCAAATAAAACGATTTCAAGGCGTTTCGCGTTCGTACGATCAAACGACAAGTCCGATCGCTACGAAACTTGAAACCCGACAATAATTCACTGTTACAGATCCGATGAAACTAGTTTCGTCGAAATCCGAGTCCGTGACCAAAATGACTAATTTTATATTAATTAAAAAAAATTGAAACAAATAAATAAAATCAAATTTTATATTTAGATTCTAAAATTTTCCCATTTTATCACTTTTAAAAATTCTTAATCATTTACAAAACTCCAACAAGTTTAGATGTCAAATTAAAGAAGGTAAATTTTGAAATTTTAATATAAATCCTTAATTTCATTAAATTCCCAAATTATAAATAATATCCTAAAATTTTGTTTAGTTAAATAAACTAATTAGTATTCCATTCATTCCTATCAAATAGGTGGATTTACCATTGGATCTAAGATTATCACATAAATATTTCCCATTTTCAACTAAATTTCCAATTAATGTAAAATTTTATATTTAATTTTAATTAATTGCAATAAATCCAAATTATCATATTTTTAAAACCAAATAAATAAATTGAGCTTGATTCCCATTTAAATATTTAGCCCATTTGATTTGCAATTAACTTTTTATCATCAATTAAATTCCGATATGTTAATAAACTTTATTTCCATCCCTTTTTTTTTTACAAATCATCATATTATGAAGAACATTTACGCTATTCCCCGTTTATTACTTTAATTTATTTAACTCAACACTTAATTTACATCTATTGCAATGTTTTTCCAATTTAATTGAATGAACTAAGTATATAACTCATAATGATTGTTGTAAAACTCTCACTCCCACATTTATAAGCTTATTATTCCCACTCAAAATTTATAGATATATATAGGGTATTGGTTTCCATTTAATCATCATTTATTATATATTAATTAAATAAATTCACTAATTAAGTCCATTTAAATTTATTACCAAGTCCATTTACCTTTCCCAACAAATTTGAATTTCCTCCAATTAGTATAACAAATCAAATTTCCATCCACACTTTATTATAAACCTAAAATATGCAATTCATTATCTTGTATTAATGTCATCTAATTTCTATTTATTATTATAGCTTACAATCTATATACATTCATTGATTGATTTCTATTTGCCTTTGTTTCCTTATATTCAGTTCTTAGCTTAGTATGACAAATTTATGGTACTCCATTAAATTGACAATTTATTTCAATTGTTAATATTTAGCTTAAATTTCTACGGTTGCATTTCATTTACACTTCCATTACTACGATAATAATTAGTAACGTTTATATCATCAACACGTCTAATTAACTTTATTGGTAAATGAGTGAATTTTCTAGTAACCCACTATTATACCTTTTATATACTTGTATATGATTATTTTGCCCTTTTATATTCCATTATAAATATATGCACACATACAAATTAAGATCCTAAATCCAATTAATTATTTCTTTTACATCAACCCTCACTTTAAGGATAATTAGCGTTTCCTATTTATTTTGTTACCTTCCCTTATATCTTTATGAATAAATTGGTATTCCATTTAACCCATTAATTACTAACTGTAATTATTGCAATTCATTTATCTAACATAAATTTTGAATCTATTTCCAAATTTCATATTTCAATTAATTAACACCTTACAATAGTTTACAAATAAAAGGGATTGTACCAAATACGTTATTTATTGTTCTGCATTACTCTATTACCTCCACTTACATTCAATTTCCATAAATTAATATTTTATTCCATTGATAAATTCAATACTTGCCTTAATTTACTTATTCAAACTTTATATCAAATGCAACAATTTCCACTATTACTATTAATTGCAATATATAATTTAATTTGTAAATTTTAATTACCCTTGATACATTACATTTCAACATTCTCTTTCATATAAATAAAAAGATTTTTATTCCTTTCTAAATTAAAATTAAAATCTTATTAGTTTAATTCATTTTAAACATCGAATTTACACGGGTCGTTACAGGTTATATATATACTTCCTTTATAAAAAAATATACTGCAAACATCACTTATATACTATTATAAACACTAAATATATTCTTCAGTACAAAATATGCAGGCTAACATATATATCACACTATAATATATAGCAAAAATGGATAGATTTTGTACATATGCTTTTAATATCTAACAGACTAAAACTTACATATATAACTCTCATATGAACTTGACAAATCATTTGCTTGTGCAACTTATGTATATAAACAATAGCTATATATATATATAACTTGTGTAAATTTATATAAAAACCCAACAGATTCAACTTTAAAACATAATATATATATATATATATATATAAACATCTTGATATGTAAAACTGTATATACTTGTATATAATCACACATACACATACTAACAAACACACACACTATATATACACACACACCTCATAATATAAAAGGGGAGAGGCGGATGAGAAGTTCAGCCAGAGGTCGGAGACGACGGGACGGGATGGTGCACGGTGATGGATGGGAAGCTTATTGGTCTGGGGTTGAACACTCGGTGGAAGACAGGGAGACATATGGAGGTGGAGGTTGTGGAAAGGTGGTCATGGCCAAGGCTGCTTCGGCCGAAGTGGAGAAAGGCGGGTCTGAGGAGATGGGAAGGGTTGCGGTTGCTAGCTCAAGGCAGAGAAGCCTTGACTGTGGCCGCAGAATTGAATGGGTGAAGGTCGACAGTTCAAGGGCTGAGGGGTGGTGTCAAGTGGCGGTTGACGTGAGGAAGCGGAGGCTGCACGGTAGGTGGATTGGAAGAGCGAGAGGTGAGGTTAAGCCGAGCTTGGGTTCGTTGGAGCCTGTGAGGCGGAAGAAAGAAAAAAATAAAAGAGAAAAAGGAAACATGCAGAGAAGTGGATGACAGTATAGCAAAGGAAAAGGTAGAGACGAATCTATATAAAAGTAACCAAGTAATAGCAACGGTCACCCGTGATTCAGCTGGAAATTATTAAAGCAATTTATTATATATTTGGCGATGCACGGTTCAAAGTTTGAAATGCAACAAAAGCTAACGGTCACAATCTATGGTACGATACGATGTACTATTTTATCATTTCCGTCGCGTATCGGACCTCAAAGTACAGAAATAAATATACCACTGAGATCAACACAACGAGGTGAACAGAATGGTACACAGATATCAGTGGTATGATTGAATTGTAAAATTTCGAATTTCCGCTATCGGAAATGCTGTAAAATTTGCTGAAAATGAGATAAATGGAGCAATAGTAGTCCAAATTTGGAGAAATAAAAATGACGTCTCACTTAGAAGATGATTTACAAATTTTCTATATAAAAATATTCAGGTTTGGAAATTATTTTATTACCATCAAATATTAACTGATTTAAATTGAAATAAAATTACACAAGAAAATAAAATTTCATATTATAAATTGAAAATTTACTGTTTGCTATGTTTTAATAGACGTATTCCAAATAATAAATTTTTTATTTGAAATTTTATTGTTTAAAATTTCATAAAATTTCAATTAATTTAATAAATAAAATCACTAAAATTTATGGGTCGTTATAGCCCACATCCACTTCTCCAACTTCCCTTCACTGCTACTAGCTAGAAATCATCAACGGGGACATAAAATAAAACCTAGCTACCGAATTTTGAACCCCGATTGTTGCCACCTTGCTTTGAATTAGCCCAATCCAACTGGTCATCTCACTCCATTCACCCTCGCGCACATTTTCCTGATTAGGACCATTACCTGAAACGGCCTCTTGAGGCACCGATTAACCATGACAATTAGATAAGGCTAGGATTAAGGTAATACTTTTAAAAAACAAAGAAAGTGAGGTCCTTATATAGAAGATTGTCCAACACTATTCACCCCCAAAATCCCAAACTCCAAACAAGACGTGCTCACTAGAGTTCCTAGCTAATTACCTCCATTCCGAACATAATGGAACTAGTATCAGGATCCAATTCTATCATATACAAAAGCCAACTTTTCAAGCCAAATCAAATTATATTTAATTCCAAAAATCAACTATTATGCATTTCGAGCCCACACGACCACATAGTACGTTCGATAGCCACGAAATTCGATGTCATACAACAATTCATTATTTCGGATCCAATGACACTAGTTTTGTCAAAATCGAAGATAGTGCCCTGAAATGGTAATTTCACACGAACTAAAATTAATTATAATTAAACCTGTTTGATCACTTTTAATTCTAAATTAAAAGCTTTCAATATCATTCTTATTTAAACCAAATTTAAATAAGCTTTCGAAATCATTTTTTGAAATAAATCCAAGATTCAATTATTAAATAATTCCAATTTTCAATTATAAGCTCTTCAATAATCCAGGTCATTACATGCTTCCCCGTTAAAAGAATTCGCCACCGAAATTCCAACACAAACAACAAAGCAACAATCACTCATCAATACCTAATGGTATTTCAATCACTAGCAACCCTAGAAATAATCACATAACAATACTATACAATACTACAATTACTAGTAAATGAAACTCATGGTTGACCAAGTTCGAAAACCTTCTCGTCGGATAAGGATGCCAATTAATCTACTAACTATACCTTATGCCCAACAGCCTCAGGTATTACTCAGTAGAGCACTCATGCTACCTCAAGCAATTCGAAGAGTCATTTCCCAAACTCTCCACAAATCAACAAACATAACATATAATTATACTAATGCTGGTATGGTATACATATGTCATTCGTATGCAATATCAACTCTGATCACTAACTCTATCACATAAATTTCACTACCGAACTAGTATAGATCACTTGACCTCCCTAGTATGGACTCTGATCCATTCCTTGATTAGAAACTTTTTTTCCCCTTACATAGTCATATATTATGATAGAGAAACTATAGGCTCATGTCAAAAATCTGTATCAAGTGATTTCCAACGAGAATCGAGTGAAATTTTTTAACTCGGACCGACGTAGATCACTCGAAATCCACGTACTCCAATCCTAGACCAAGAATTGGTATGCAAATAAAATGATCTACATACGACATATGCTCTATTTAATTGCTTTATATTTCAATTCACATTCAATTTCATTTAGTATTTCTCAATTAATACTAAAATCATTTACGAACCCTTTCATAAAATTTACTTCAAGTTATTAAACATTATATAGCTTAAGTTCATATACATATAATACTCCAGTATATCCTCAGAGCATATTAAAAAATCCAATTATATTTTACTCAACATGAATATTCAATCAATTTAAAACTTGTTACGATCCTTCTATCCCTACAGTTCAAGTGTTATATAAAACTTAACTTTTGTAAACACTTAGCTTCAAATTCTATCATCTATTAAGTTCAAGTTTATATAAATTCATCTTAATATTTTCACAAAACACTTAGCTTCAATTTCTTATACAAGTTCTGAAGTTCCGACTATCCAAAATCGTCGAAAATTCCATTTCATTTTAGCAAATGAACATTTATTGATTAACACATCAAACAAGATGCACATCCATACTTACCCTAATTCATAGTATACACGAGTCTATAGAATATCTTAGCAGAAAATGTGAGAATTGAACGCCTGATTTCCATTTCAAATCATTTTGGAATAATAATATACACATCTTTTGTATCGAATCATACCTTTGGGATTTAAATCAAAATCTGTTTTACCAAAATAACTTTATAGCATCCCCTACTTTGAAACTTGAAAATAAACGCCAATGATGTTACAGTCAACTTAAAAATTATTCTCCAGTGACAGAAATGAGTTTCGTACATCCAACCATGCCTTTTAGCCAAAATCATTTCTAAAATAGTATCAAATACTTCGTAAATTTACTAGGTACCATGATATCAATTTCAAAACCCAATTCCCAAATATTTACTTCTAAATAAGACTAGTTTATTTTCCAAAACCTTAGAAAACCAATTTCTAAAACATCGGGATTTAAGTTCTCAAATTTTTAGTTTAAATCCTTTTAAAATTTATAAACTACTTATAAACCATATTAAAATAATCCATTTCCTTATATAAAATCATAATACAAGTGTTTATTATAAGATATCTTCCTTTCTTAAAGTTTACAATAAACAACTTTCATTAAACTCAAAATTTAAACCCAACACTATCACCAAACGCCTTATAATCAAACCGTGAAACTTAATTCACAAGATGTTCATTTCAGTGTTCCCACAAGTTACTATATACCCAACCCATGGAGTGAAAAGATAAAACTTCTCATAAGCTGGTCGAGCATGCAAATCAAAGGAAAAACGATAGTAATAGGACATTATCATTTCCTAAAAGAACACATCATAAATAACTATATCAATTTATGAAAATTGTTCTTTTATATATAAAATATAATCTAAGATAAAATTATTTCATTTACTAATTTTGAAAATAGTACTATGTCGCTTCGCCATGTCTAAGTCTGTAGAGACCCCTATCAATAACGATAGCAACTCGTATTGATCAAAATCCATAAACCACTCTATAAACTAATCAACACAATGCAAAACCTTTTTGTAACAATAACATATAAGAACTCTCGTGTATATACACTCAACTCTTAAGAAGGCAATCCATAACCTTATATCTCATTGAGTTGAACCTACCAAAGCCAAGGTTCTCGCTTAACCTTTAGCTCTGATACCATATGCAATGATCTGCCTTTTAACATCCGAATGTCGACACTAATACATCCATGATATTCATGTATCGATTACCCAGGTGTCAAAAAGACGAATTGTTATGGTAAAAGAAAATGAAAAAGAAGTAGAACAAGAAAGAAGACAATACAATATTAGAATCTCATATGCGGAATGACAATATATAATATCTCTAAAGGTCTTTACAAAAAAGAAAAGCTTTATATACGTACATTAATCAAAGAAAACTAACCTATCATTGGCCTGGATATTTATAACAACGTGTCCTCACAAATGCTGATATATATATATAATCAAGAATGTAGTGGAAAATAAGTACGGTTGGAAATCATCCAACTCCTCTCCGACAGCTCCAATGAACTATAGCTAAATTTGGAAACATACTTGAGCTGACCTGAGCATTATGAAAATAAAAATATTGTGTAAGACCTCACCACTAGTAAACATGGTGGAATTTTATCTTACGGTAACTTAACCATTTTTATTATAAAATTAAATGATAATATAATAAATTCTATGGTTTGAAATATAAATAATCACGTAGTTGTGATGCAAGTGAGTATTCATCCCAACAGTAGTAGGTATACAATCACAACCGCTAAGAAACATTCGCTAACTGTGTAGGATTTCCATGCAGATCTCTTCGAGGAAGCCGAATCCAAACTACTGCTCAAGGATAAAAATTATCTCTAGATAAAACATACTATAGGAAAATGTAGCGAGTCCATACCCGAATATGGAGCACCGGGTCACTTCACTTCCGCATGCATATCCATAAGTAACACTAGACTGGAGTGCTTGCACACTTTAAGTTAGTTAAACCCCACAGGCTATGTCTCCTATTTCTAGTTTCTTTCACTACTGATCGTGAAGCCACATTTAGCATCCCAACACATGAGCCATAACTCGAACAGATCTTCCACACGAGCTCCAACTTGAACAGATCATGAAACCACACATGGATTCTCGCATCCTGAATAGATCACGAACAACTATATACATTCGAGCATCTCAAACAGATCTTGAATCTCCACATAGATTCTAGCATTAGAAGTAACCATGAAGCAATCACGAACCATCACGAAGCAATCATGTGGCAATCATGAACCAATCATGAACCAAGAACATGTATATGTTCTTAGAGTGGTTACGGTTACAAGTCATCTCATATAAGTACACTCCCCTGCTTACCAGGCGCTCCAAAACCAATCGATCGATTTCCCAAGTACCTTGACCCTGGTTGTGTCGGAAATAAACAAACAATACATAAGATCGGAGATCACCTCCTAACTGTTTAAGCAGACATATTTCCTCATCATTCGTCCTAAAAGTGAAAAATGAGTTTACACATACAGTATAGTATTCTAACGACCCTGACTCGACTTTCGAAAATCGGCACAGAATACAACACTCGTATTCAAATGCCGCAGATCCAAACGTCAAATCTGGTTCGCCGGAATTTATAACACATTAAGCATAACAACAAGCGGAAGAAAAAGAATATATCAATAGATAACATTGATACAATATCTAATACAACCGAATGATACAATGAATATCAATATACATCAGAGATATGATACAAGACAATAGCAGCAGAAAGAAAATATAGCACCAGCAGCGGAACAATATCTCCAGTATGGTTTTCAAGAGAGAAAGTGATATAGAACCCAGAACTTTAACTCCATCTCCAAAGCACCAATCTAGAAGTAGCTCGAACTCCCAATCAAGATGAAGAGAAGTAACTCGATCTAAATGCGATTGACAAATCCTAAGGCTGGAAGCAATCGAATCTACACCTACTATTCGATTATCTGAAAAACCTAACTCTAGACTGCCCGTGTGGGAAAATTGTGGGCATCCAGAGTTTAGGAAGGGAATAATAAACTCCAGGTCAGTCGTGGAACTGGTACGAGGAAACAAAACAGTTTATCTTTTAAACAAACAACAAAAGAATTTAAAATAAATCCACAATGCTTTTTAGAAAATGAAACTACCATAAGGCCTCCTGCCACATACACAATGCAAACGTAGAATTGGAGGAGATTTCTCCTCATGATAGTCAAATATGCTTGATATGCGAAACCATTTGATATTATTATTAATGCATAATGTAGAAAACCTTTCGAAAGTATAATATTAATCTTAGCTAGCATACAACCAGTATTGTATGCCTACTATAGCTACCATCTAAAAGTGGGGCGCCACCATAAGTAAAGGGCAGGTTATACAACAAAGACCGTACAAGGCGCGTATTGAAGATTGGATTTTCCAACAAATGGTAAGGTAAAGGAACTTCCTACTGCCACATGAGTACGCCTCTGGCGGGACGTCCCGAGAGCTTAACCAGCTCTCTACCAACACAAGGCCGGGTTACCTCTGTAACTAGGTAACTACTATACGAGCATACCATCCCCCGGTCCTTTGCGACCTTTATCCGAGGTACCTCTAATCCAACAAACACAAAGCAATCACAAAGTAATAGATTTGCAATGACCACATGAGTTAAGTATCTGGGCTCCATACCATGATACCACCCTTTTCCAGAAGGGAATGACACACCCTAAAGGGAGCGACCCTCATAACCTTGCCTCATCTTTCCTGTTTCGACCATTTCCAAGGTGTGAGGTCCTGATGCAGTGTCGTCCACAAAGCTATGCTTTATACAAAAGTCATGCTTTAATCAACAAATGATACACAGCAGCACTCAGCATGCCACACTACTAAATTTGGGAGTATATCACTGATAACTATCAACTACATAACCTCTGAGCTCGTACGTCTCAGAGAAGGGTGTTAAGCTACGAGAATAAATTCTCCGCCACCAAGCAGAAATGTATTTGATAGAGATCAGTTTTATATCTCAAAGTGTAATGTCATACATACAACCATAGAAGTCTGTTCCGGGTTCGAACAGAACCAAAGGCTCTTCCAAAGAAGCCCTTGCAATCCGGGTATCCACAATCCCGATCGGACTTTCCATCACTTAGGGAATCTCTATACCATAGCTACTCGGTGCAGAGACAATCGACAAGTTATCCTATCGTTCTCGCAAATACCCGATCTTCACCGGTCTTCAAATGAAATCCGTAACGTCGTATCACTATTCGAAATGGGTTATATGACATAAGGTCCTCTCCTGGCTAAACCGAATAGTGAGCGCAATATTTAAAACATATGGATATTGGATTTCAGTTAAGTCACAACTTTAAAATTCAAATCTTTCTTTCAAATGGTTTAAACAAAAAGATTTATTTCACAAAGTTTACCCAGTTTCACAAAGATCCATTCACGGATTTCAAACGTTTCCATTTCAATTAGAATTAACTCATCCAATCTTTAAAGATTTAACTTATTGCTTTCAAACCCGTTTCCAAAGATTTATTCGTAACTCGGAAAACTATTTCATTTCAAATTTGAAATCCTTTTAATACAAATTGGAAATTTATTTCTTATGTGAAAGCTTTCATTATTTGGAAACAAATAGTTTTCATTTCAGAAAAATCCGATTTCATTTATACAAGTTCAAATCTTTGGGTTAAATTCAAATTCCCAAAACAACATTAAAAAAAATGATTTGAAACCCATATAAACCTGTATCCCTTTTTAAATCATACATAGGATTTAGTTCCAAAATTTTGAATTCAGTTTAAATCAAAATTCAAAACTAAATCAAGTTATTCGAAAATAACTTTTATCTTTGAAATTCCTTTTTAAAAGCTTTTACTTCAAAACTCAATCCATTTCCAAAACCATTTGGATTCAAAAATTCAATTTTAAAATAATTTCAAAATTTTGTGACTTAACCCATTTCTACGTGCAATCCATATTTGTGTGTGTATATGTGTGGTCCTGTGATATCCCGGAATTTTTGACAATATAAATTTAATAATCTGTGTTAAAAATTAAATTGATTTGATGATTTTTGTCAATAAAATTTGAATTGATTTAATAATCTTCTTTTAATAAATATTTAAATTAGTAGATTATATCTTTTTAAAGCAAATAAATTGTTTTCTATTTATAATATATATAATTGTATATATTGTAAATAGATAAGCTTTGATTTGGAATTTAGTAAATGAATCAATTTTCTAATTCTAATTTATTTTTTGTAAATTGGAAATTTGATTTAAATTTAACATTTAGCTTTTCAAAGAAATTTAATAAATAACCATATGGTTTGTAAACACTCAAGGTAAATCTTATTTGTTTAAATTATATTTAATTAACTTAAATATGAATCTAAATTAGATTAACATAAAAGCTTTGTTTTATTTTCTTTTAAAAATATTGCTTGAAATTATATATAAGTGTTTAAATTACAAATTACGTCTGATCTTAATATATTGAGTAACAGAAGTGATTTACAATCTCTTTTATAAATCATTTAAATTTGTTAAATTTGTTATTTTCAAATAATAATTATAACACCTAGTTTTTATGAACATAAATAGATTTTTTTAGAAATAGGATTTGTTAATTTCTTTTTTGGTAGTTATATATGCATACATATACAACTTGATTTTCAAATTGGATTTTATAATTTAATTTAAATTTGGATTTAATGTTTTGAAATTTAACAGAATAAATACTTAAAAATATTTGAATAAGCTTTTATTTATAATTTGTTTTGTTTTGTTTTTCTTCAAAAATAAAAAAGGCAGAAATTTATTTATATATACATAAAAAGTAATAAATTAAGATTTAAGGCTTTTATAAACAATTTAAATTAAATTAAAATACTCTTAAGACATGTGTAAATTCCTTAAGATACCTAAATGACATGTGTTAAGTTGTAAATTAAATATTGTGACAAATGTTAAATTTAGAACAAGTATCCTATTAAATTTTCATTTTCTTTTATTTTAATTAAATCAAAATTTTACTTTATAAACACATTTCTTCTCATCCTTATTCTTTTTTCTATTCTTCTTCAAAACATAAGAGATCTTCAGCCAACATTCAAACCAAATAACCCCAAAACAAATCTGAAATCAACATTCAAACTAAAATTTAAATTCTTTGATCAATCTTCATTCAAAACAGAAAATTCTGTTCAAAACAAAATCTGTAATCCCCTCAAAAACAAATCTGAAACCAATATTTCCCTCTAACCAAATCAAACCAAAACTATCTGAAATGATTTTCAAAACTGGAATGCAAATCAAATAAACTTGAAGCTCTCTTCAAATCATTAACCAGAAAATCATTTTGCAACTCAAAAGACCTGTAGATTCCCTCATTTCTGTTTTGAAAACAACATCCAAGCCTGCATTTTCCTTTTCTGGAAGCATGCATGTAGTGTAAATCCGAAAGCAAAGCATTGCAGAAAACAAGATTAAAGTTTACAAAATATAGTAGCAAATCAAAATTTAAGTCAAAAGCAGTTTCAACACCCTATTCAGAAAGAAGAAAAAGGTTTTTCAATAGCGCTCTGCTCATCAAATTTTCTAGCGAGTAACATTTTTATTTAAAATAATTTAAGTAAACATGGATGCCTGATTTATTCCTGATATTGTCATGATTTATATGAATGAATATGATAGAATTCTCTGTATATATGTATGGGTTTCTAAATGCATGCTTGTGTTGTAAACTTGTTTTTGCCTGTTCTAGATTCCAGGTTCTAGTTATGTTCAAAAATCATGAACTCAAAATCTAATCCATGTTAAGGTTCAAATTTCAAACAAAACGTGTTAGTTGAATCATAGATTAAAGTCTTAAGTTTTATTTAGGATAAATAATTTGGTATTGTTACTGGAAATTCAAAAATAACATAACAAACTGCATGTAAGTGGAAATTTAATTATTCAGATTCATTGATCCAGGAGTATAAGTTGATTACTTATACTAAAACTTGATTTTAAAACTTAAACTAAAATTTCTAGTTTGAAGATGGTTGAGTATTTCTGGTTTGATCAGAAAAGGTATTTTGGTATGTAACTGTCGATCTAGATGGTCGGGGTGGCCAGCATCTTCTCTGGTGATGAAGTGGTGATAGGAGAATTATGGAAAAATAGATGGAGGTGGATCTAAGCATTGAGGCAGTGGTGATTAAGGATTGAAATTTTTAACCCTAGTTTTTCCTGTTGATCAGAGAATTGATCAACGCCGCTTCTCTAGATAATCGAGCTTTCCCAGATTCAGGTATGTGATTGATGGGGTGTGGAAGAGGTCGTGGCCGGAGGTGAAACCACTCTGGTGATCGGAGTCTTGAGTTTGAGGCGATTTCCAAGTTTCGACATTGTTCCAGTTTTGAGCTCGAAAGCTCGATTTTGATTTTTAGCTTCTGCAAATGTTTTGAAGGTCGAAATTGAATTAGGAGATGATCGTCGACTTGCGTTTGTCGTCGTGAATGGTCGGAAAAGGTTGCGGTGATGGTGCAGGTGCACGGAGGACTTTGTGTATTAGCTGTTGATTTTGGAGGAAGATGGGTACTCGTGTTTTGTTCGTGCTGTTTCGTGTTTTACTCGAAGCATTGGGATGTTGGACTCGAAGTAGCTGTTGTGTAGGCTTGAGTGTAGGGGTGTTACAGGTTTATGTATAAACTGACAGTACTTTAAGTTTGAATGATTTCATAATAGAAATGTTACTCGACGTTTCACTCGTGCTATTTTTGTGTTTTTCTCGGGCTAGGTTAGGTTAGGTTCGAGTGATTTAGGTGTAGTTCGAGTTATTTTTGCTACAGGTTAGAAACCTGTTCTACTTTCAAAATTTAAACTGAATTTTTAAGTGTTAAGCAAGGATTTAAATTAAGTTTTAAATCTAATTTTAAATAACGGATTCAAGTTTAATTTGAATCTTAACTAGAAATGAATAAAGTTTTTAAATTCAAATTTGTTTAAATAACTTTAAAGGGGTTAAGTGTTTAAAAATGTTTTTTTTAAAAGAATTTGAATTTAAATTGGAGTTTGAAATGAAAAGAAATGTTTTAAACAAAGTTTAAATCTGATTCAAATCTGAATTTGAATCTTTGTTTTAAAATAAATTTAAGTTTTATAAATTTAAGTGCTTTAACAATTTTGAATGATAAAGTAAAATTTAAATGTTTTGAATTTAAAAAGGAATATGGTTTAAACTCTTGTAAAATTTCTTTTATAAAAGAAAGTATTCTTCATCATGTAAATTAAAAGGTTTTAAATTGATTTTAAAATTTGTTGAAGATAAATTGAGTTTCATTTTATAACTTGAATTTAAAATGAAATTTGAAATTAAATTTGGAAATGAAGGTTTTCAATTATATTGTGAATGATAATTTAACCATTGATAAGAAAAAGGTTTTATCTTAAAGTTAATTTAGAATTTAATGATTTGTAATTAATTTAATTATTAGGGTAACTAAATGGATAATTAATTTATTTAATAAATTAATGAAATGGATAATTACTAAAAGTAATTAAGGGTTTAAACTTAAAAGTTTAATAATTATTCTTAGAATAATTAACTTGTAATTTAAGAGTCATTAGTTAAATAAGATTTGATTTTTATTAATGATTAGTAATTAATTAATCAGGTAATAAAGGATTAATTAAGTTATAGTTAACATTTAATTAATTAAATAATTAGGGGTTAATTAATGAGCTATTAATGGTTAATTAATTTGTAATCAACAATGATTAAAATAAGTTAACTGCTTTAGAAAAATAATTAATGAATTGTTAATAGTTAATGAAGGTTATTAACTAAGGATTATTTAATAATTAATTAATGTGATTAATTTTTAATAATTAATTAGATTAATTAATTTAAAGATAATTGTAACAACCCTGGTTTTGGAGATTACCTGTTAATATTAAATTATAACGGTTGTTATAATTTAATATTATAACTTAAATAAAATTGAAAGTTTTATATTGTTTATTTGGAACAAACAATGAATTTTGGAAACAAAATGTGGAAATAAAGTTTTGGTAACTTTATTGTTTTTAATTGTGAAAATAATAAATGAAGTATGATCTTATTTTGAGTAAATGCAATAATTATTGCAATTATTTCCAATTACTTCTTTTAATAATTTTTAATAGAAGTACTTGTTTTTTAAAAGGTGTTTATTAAAATAAAAAGATGGAATTTGGTATAAGAAATTATATTGCATTTATCGACTTATTCAATAGATGTTTAAGACAAAGTTATAGATGGTCGCCCTTAACCAGCCCTATTTTCCGCTTTAGTAGACGGAATTACTAGTTAATTCTCTTTACTAAGGTGGGTCTCGGGGTGGGGTATTACAATAATCATTTGTGTAAATTGATAAGTATAATTACTTATGGAAGTAATTAAGGAATTAATTACTCATTATAATTAATTGAGTTTAATTTGATTAGATTAAGTTAATTAATTCATTTTAATCAATTTAGAATAATCATTTGATGATTTGTGAAGTATAATTACTTAATGTAATTTAATGAAGAGAAATTACTTAGAAAAGTAATTAATGGGTAATTACTGGATGTTATTAATTGAAGGTGATTTGTTGATGAAAGTAATTTGAGTATAATTACTTTATAAAATTAATCAAGGGATTAATTAGAGATATTAATTAAGGAGTAATTAATTTATTTAGTGAAGTAATTAAGGGTAGTTAATTACTGAATGGAGTTAATAAAGGGTGATTAACAATTATGGTTTAAATAAAGATTAATTACTTAATGTAATTAATTTAAATAGAAAATGTAATTAGAGATCATTAATTATTATAATTAATAATGTAATTAAGAATGGATTTATTTGGGAATAACTAATAAAGGGAGGAATTAATTAATGTAATTAATTAAGAATTAATGTAATTAATTATAGTTAATTAATTTATGAAGTAAATAAAGATTAATTATTGTATTTGGTTAAGTATAATCAATTTGTAAATTAATTAAAGGATAATTACTTGAATGTAGTTAAGAAATAATTAATCAAGAGTGATTAATTAAGGTGATTGATTAGAGATAAATTAATTAATTAATTTATGGTTAATTAATGGTTATGTAAGCAAGATTTATATTGATAAAGTAATTAATTTAATTCATTTTATATTAATTAGAAATGATGTAATTAATTTAATTCATTTTAAATTAATTATATTTGGTGTGATTATTAATCATTGCTTACATATGAATTGATGATATTGGTTGCCTTGAATGGTTTGAGATCTCAGATATGAGATAAATAATGTTGTGTGATATGGATGCTTTGGTTGCATTGGGATGATAATATGAATTATCCATTTGTGATTGATAATGTGGATCGTCTGTTTATTATGATAATGTTGAATATCTATTGTGAATCTGTGAATTATCTATCTGTGTGTATATAGATAGTAGAATTGAATTGTTTTAAACTTTAAAACAACTTGGCCTTAAAAGATATGCTTTGGATTTTGATGAGACCAGGATCGGGTTTCCATATTTGGATATCCGAAAACCACATCGATCCAAATTTACGATAGGTCGTGAATCTCAAGTGAAGAGTGAAGACTCGAGGTGTAAGAACTATTCGTCAGTATAACTCTGAGGGTGATTCCGAGATGAGTTTGACGGAGATATTACTTTCAGATTCGAGATGAAGATTCAGAGTGCTAGGTTTATCGTCGTTAACTCTGAGGGTGATTCCAAAATGAGTGTAACGAGATAATGCCTTTAGTTTCGTTTGAACCCGGAACGAACTTGTATGGATTGAATGCTTTCAGAACATCGTCAGGTGGACGATGAGCATTCTAAGAGATGTGTTCTCTAAAGGTAATCGTAGCCTCAAGCCTTATCAACCGGGAATGGCTAAAATAGAGGAGGTGCAGCAAGGCTAAGTGGGTCATGCCCAAGTAGGACAAGATTTTCCCCTGTCTAGAAGTCCCTTTTTATTTTGGCTGTGTGGGCGGTTGGAACGTACACCAACTGCTAGGTTGTCTTATTCGGGACTGTCCAGTAAGGGATGGTTCCGGCCTTATGTTGTAAGGGATTGGGAGTGATCCTCGGTACGTTGATCTAGACCACGTACTGTGACGGGCGGTACCCCGGTAGCCCTGCCATTGTATGGAATCCAAAATCCAATAAGTGCCAACGGTTTTGATTGTATTACCCACTTTTGTGGCTAGTAGCTGGAATTTAATGAATGTAACAATTTCGGCTATTTCATATTTACTTGAAAACCCTAGACCAATTATAATATCACTGGATTTCCTATCAAATGTTTTGGTTAGCGTAAGGTAAAAGCTTTTCCATGTTTATGTGTGGGAAGTCTTACGTGATACCTTTCTTTTCAAAGATTTTTCAAAGTTAAGCAACTTTGACCTGTTACTCACACCAGACCCATGTCTGACTCGGAGTTTATCTTCTGTTTTCTTAAACTCTTGGGTACTCAAATTTTACGAGTAGCCAAGGGATTCAGGTTAACTTTGACGAATTATGGAGAAGCAATGGAGCAGGAGGCTTCGGCGTTAGATGTATAGTTTCCGCTGTGTGTTCTCTGTGTTCGTATCTCTTTGTTGAGTTGTATTCACTACTACAAAACAGGCCATTTGCATCTGTTGTTTACCCCCCTTTTGCATCAGTTCAACAACCGATGCATATGCAACCGATGCAACAGGCTTAACACTTTTGCATCAGCTCTGAAACCGATGCAAAAAGGTCCTTTTTGCATCGGTTTTTACTAACAACTGATGCAAAATATCATGGTTGGTTGCTTGGACACAGCCCTATGTTGCATCGGTTTATTATAACAACCGATGCAAACTAATCCCTCTATTGCATCAGCTATTTATACCTAATGCAAAAATCCATTCTCAAAAATCATTATTACAGTACTCAAATAGACAATATATATATATTATTGATTACAACAAACAATTATTGCATGCAATATTACAATCGTTCAAAATTAAATTTGATGGCAAACACAAGCTGAATAACATAATACCAAAATAAGCATATATCAATTACAGTGTTAATAATATATACAAATAAGTGTGGATAAATCAAACTGTGCAACCATCTAGTTACATCAAATAATAATCACCACTACCAAAACTCCTTGCTTCCTCATCAAAATATCAAGTTCAACCATAACTCCTCCATACAACATCATAAAATATATCCATCAGAGACCACTGTCAACCACACTGCTCCCTGTCCGCCACCACTATCAATCGAAACAACCCCAACCGTCTCCCCTCTGCTTCATCACCTACACTTCAAACAGCAACAGTTCTCACCTCAAAAATGCCATCATCTTCACAACACTACTGTGCACACAACAGAGCCCAGATATCCATCCATCTACCATTCATTCCACCACAGCAACACCATCTCAACCTTACTGCTGCAAGTCCACCCAACTGCCAGTTTTAACTTCATTCACCACAAATTCAAGTCCTACATGCATCTCAAATCACCATAAAACCGCTACACAAACCACCAAATTCCAGCTCTACTACAAGCAGTTCATTGTTACATCACCTCCCCTATCCTTACACCTTGTTGCATCAGCTCTACTACAAGCAGTTTTACTACAAACAGTTCAATGCAACTATTACATAACCTTGCCGCAGCAACACTTCGACCACCCCCATCTGTTTACTGCCTCTATCCATCTACCACCACCTTACTGCCACCATAAATCAATCATCGTTCCTCCCTTCCTTCCAGTTAACCTACTTCTACCTACTAACCAACCCACTGTCACCATAAACTTCACTGCATTCATCACTCCCCTACATCACCATACCAAATACACATTTCACACTTCTACTAACTGTCAACACAATCCACCCACATTCCTCCCTACTGCTCTCCACTGCAAAAAAAAGACTGCACATATATAAGTTTCAATTATTTTAATGTTGGATGTTAAGTTTGATCAATTTTATTTTTTAAAACGGCACACGTGGCCTTGGCAAAAGGCGGGTTAACAATATTATATATAGCTTTAAATCATCTTGGTGAAATGAGCAGTTTAATGGTCAATCGCAAAATAGTATAAAAGTATGTGTACATAAATACAGTTTACATATCCATAATTTTATATCTACAAAGTTATTTAATGTCCATAATTTTATATCTACAAAGTTATTTTTGTACATGTTTGCTTGGTAATGGTGTAGCGGTACTTCTCATTTTTCATTAATGGGCCGAAATAAAGGAACGATTTTAGTTCAGGTATATTTGAAGAAAAAGAAAACAGGCAGATGAAAATTAAAGTACATATGCCGGCAAATTTAGCGTAGTGCACAACATTGGACAGGGTGGATTATATTTAATGTACATACCATTGGGCATGCAATAAACTTATGTTTAAAAAAACAACTTTACAACGATTTTGCATATATGAATTTTGAGATATGATTTTAGCAAACCCCAGTTTACAAATTTAAATTTTTCTACATATCTAAAATACATAACATCGACAATAAAACGTAGAAAGCAGAGGACAAATATCCTTA
The DNA here is from genome assembly GCA_030765085.1 of Allium cepa. NCBI lineage: Eukaryota > Viridiplantae > Streptophyta > Magnoliopsida > Asparagales > Amaryllidaceae > Allium > Allium cepa. The sequence goes on along the minus strand of CM060945.1, from coordinate 1,035,843,669 downwards.
ATTTCATCCTGTTTAAAACTATGAACAACAAATCACATATAGAATAGGAAATTATGTATTAATAGTTTTGAAGTACTATATATGTACATATATGTTCAACGTTAACCTTATAATAAACAGGAAGTCAATTCTATGTAGCTCCTAGTGAGCGGAATAAAAAATTTTGAGTGCACACTAATTGCATAGCCCAAAAATTTCAGTTTCATGTTCTAAATTTTGATTTTGTTTAACTGTATAAAAGTCACATGTTCTGTAGCAAAATATACGTTTTAAAGTCAAATTTAAAGCTTTGAAAATGAAGGCGTAGAATGAGACCGCTTCCTTTACTTTCAAGCTAGTTGAAAAGGAAAAAAAAGCACGCATAGAGACAAAAAAGGCTTATGCATAAATAAGGGAAGGCAATATTATCCATTGGGAAAAATAAACACTAAGCTAAGATTTAAACATATTATGGAGCGTAAGCGAATAAATTTTAGGAAATAAATTTCAGTGGGAATTAATTGCTTAATAAAGCCAAGTTCACAAAAACATGAGTAGAAAAACACTTAAAAGAAGATTAAATAAAAGTCATCAATTATGTAGATGTACAAATGTGCACAAAGTTTCATAGAATGGTGCGAAGTGGACTCGATTGGAAAAAAGGTAGCAAATAGATCAACTTTTATTACTATGCATGGAAATGAAGTAAGTTGTCGTTACGAAATCATCCTCTAATGTTATAAATATTTAGTAGATGACCGAGGATTAAATTGTATCTACAAGCCTATTTATTGCAAATTCAAACCAAAGACTTCTCATGTCCTCAAGTTGATGGAATCCCATACCTGAGAAATTCGAACAGTGATTGCTTTCATGGTTATGAAATCTGGAACAGAAAGATGTAGTAATTAGCACTGTGAGACTTCTTTCATTTATGAAAGAAAGAAAACTTTTTAATGTGTGCCTCTCAGTATGTTATATTGTCGCAAACTGGACCTATGGTCTCTTCAACTGCCGTATTTAAATGCAGTTTTAATTAACAACTATCCTTTCATATATTAACTCCTTTGATATTCCTTTTAGGTTGATATAATAATAATGTTTTCATTTAATTGTTCCTTCCATTCATTTCAGTTCGTTGTAATAATGGTGTGGTTTAAAATTCCTTTGAAAAATAAGCAACTGTCGGTTTGAATGGCAATGGACTGCTATCTAATGAATGGGTATTGTACAGGCAACCGATAGGTTGCTGAACATAATTAATAGATGATTATGGCTTGCAGTAGAATAGAACAGCTACAATTTAAATAAACGAGGTCTGAAATAAGGAAGAGAACTAGTCACTGCCATGAAAGTTAAAGAAACTTAAACCATCATTTGTCTACAGAACATCTTAAATTTATTTATATATGCATCTTACCGTAATATATGCACTAATATTGGACCTGTGAACTGTTTGGACATATTGTTGATTGTTTTACCATAATATTATTTGTAAAAGTTAAGCAAACAAATGTGATAAAAGTAAGGCAGTGATGTATTATTAATTCATTTTTCTAGCTGGGTAAAGCAGTGGAAAACAAAGAACCAAACTTTATAATCCATGTTCGTTTATTTTTAATTTGTGTAAGGCAAGTACGTGTGCCAAAAAAGGTTTACAACTAGAGAGTGTGCAAAACGGTGGAATTTAGATTACATGTTATCATTATGAATTAAACCCTTAATGGAACATTCAAAAAATTAGAATTAGATACTTTCAACAAAGGATTTCAACATGAATGTAACAGTACCATGCTCGATTTCCCTTGTGTTCCTTACATGCTCATTCTCAAAAGGGATTTCAGCTACATGCATATGGATACCAGTTTGCAATTCTTTAGCTATATCTCTTGTTTTCAGTAATAGTTCGTCAGTTGCATTCATAATTTGCCTTAATCCAAACCATATTCTAATGCACCATCAGCCGGATTGTGATGATTTCCGTAAAGATCCTTCTGAGACTGTATTTCATAATATTCATTCATTTATCTTGCACATTCGTGAAATGTGTAATGCAAGAAAGAACGATAACTGATAAGGCAGCAGTAATAGCAAACCTGGATACAATCATGAGCAGACCTCACCCAATTTGCAGGCAACCCTTCGCCTGAATCCATGGTCGATTCTACTAAACAAGTGCACAATCCAAGTAATTTCACTGCTCTTTCCATTCCATCTACATGTTGACCACCTGCTTCAGCAAAGCATGTTACCTATAATTCCATCGTTTTTTACTTGTTCAGAACAAAATAACACTTTGCAGTTTGCATTGTAATTGAAATTAAAGCTTCATTAGTACTGTATCATGCATGATGCACACTGCAATTGGATAGCATATAAAAGTGAAGTAAGATTAAATGAATCTTACTCCGGTTCGAATGAGTTCAATTCCACACAAGAGAGTTGAAATATAAGAATCTTCTTCATTCATGTTCGACTCATATGGCCATGTCCTCTTATGCAGCCACGTCATAAGGTGCACATCGTCCGCAATCCCTCTCCCTAACTGCTGCGATGTGTGTACGTGCGTGTTTATAAATCCTGCATCATAATTTCAGCGAAGTTGGATCTTTCTGTGATTTACGAATGGAAAGAAGTTATATTTGGATTAAGTAAGACCAAGTTAATGAGAAGGAACAATTGTAATATTAAATCACAAAAAGGAAACGAACCAGGGAGCAAGAATTTTCCGTCAAGATCGATGATTTCGGCAGCAAAGTTTGAGAAATCGTCGAGAATATCGTTTGATTGACCGATGGCTTGGACGACTTCATTTGAGACGACGAGAGCTCCATTGTGGAAAACCCTAAAATCCGCATCAACTATGACGATTAATGCGTTGTTTGAAACTAACGTCGAAACATGGAGGTGATTTTGGGTCATCTTCGAGGTTTCATTTCCAGATTTACACAGTGGTGAAGACGTCGAAGTTGAAGTCGTCTTCGATCTTCAAGCTGCAAACGACCACTTCTCAAGTAGCAGCAATAGTGGCGAAGTAGAAGTCTTTTGCAAACGACCACTTCAAACAGCTAACGGCGGAGCTACAAACCACCAGATATGCTTGGCCTGTGTCCTGCCATGCGGAGAAGAATTTGTTGAAGAAGAAAAGAAAAGAAGTAAAAAATAAATGTTTTGGCACCGACTATTCTGAGGAGAAGATTTTTTTTTTGGAGTGGGTTATTGAGGAGGAAGGAGAACATTTGTCCAAAGTATTAACTTTGGAGCCAGTTTTTCATTATTTCCCACCTAAATTTCATATTGCCATCAACATGTAGTTGCATCGGTTGACTTTAAAACTGTTGCGACTAAAACTATTTGCATCGGTTGTTGGTGAGAACTGATGCAAATTTGATTTTTTTATTACCTATTGTTTTCCACGTACCAATTGCATCGGTTACTAAGATAGAACTGATGCAAATAGTTCTATTTGCATCATTTTTTACTTCAACCGATGCAAATGAGGCGAAGCAATATGCACTTTTTGTACTAGTGATTGAGTTGCAATAACTAGATAGGTGTTTATAACTGTCTAGTATGAGATGTATATGCTGTGTAACTCTGATCAGTGTTGTATACTATGCAATACTTATGCTATTAATATAATTTATTCGTTCCACTGTTGAGATTCTGATGTTGTTTCTTCTTTCTTCTCTTTCTTTCTCTTTTCTATCCCTTTCTTTCTTCAAGATGATGCGATTTTCTGTGGTGAGAAAGTCGGGTCGTCACAGGTCCAGTGGTTTTACACCATAAAAGTGCAACATCATCAATCAGTACATATTTAAATACAACAATATATATGATAAGCGGTATAAACTATAACGCTTATCTTTATTCACAGATCACAGATATATGTCACAGATAATAAATTACATTACACACAGCTCAAATCAAAATAGAGCATCACAATCGAGGTTTCAAACAATTCCAAGCATCCAATTCATTCCAAACATTCATAAGTAAGATCCGTTAATTGTCTGATTAATTCAAATTAGATTAGTTACTTATGAACTACCAATCCTAGTTAATTAACATTAATAAATTACAAATCATTTTGATTAATTATTCTTTAATCAATTATTAATTAACCATTAATAATAAATTAATTAACCTTTAATTAAAATTCATCAACTTTTAATTATTAAATAATTAACCTTTAATTTTTTAACTCACCTTTTAATTAATTATCCTTAATTAATTAATTTAACCCTTAATTAATTAATTACCATTAAATTAATTATCCTTAATTAATTACAATAAGTAACTATCCCTAATCTTAAATCAATGTTAATAACTTGATTAATCCACCTTTAATTATTAACTAATTACTTTTAATTAAGTAATTATCTTTAAGCAACTAATTACCTTTAATTATTTTCATTAATTAATTTTCTTTAATTAATTACATTAATTAATTAATCTTTTATTGTAAATTAATTAGCCTTATATTAATAATTAATTATCTTTAATCAATTATAATAGTTAACTAATTAATCCTTATTTGATAATCATCCCTTAATCACTTTCGTAAATTAATTTACTTTTAATAATTAATTATTTTCAAATTAATTACCTTTATTAATTAATCACATTAATTATTCTTTAAATTAATTAATCTTTAAACACTTGATTTATAAATCTTTATATCATTAATTATTCATCCTTAATCACTTTCATTAAGTAATTACTTTTAAGAAATTAATCATTCTAAAATTAGTTATTCCTTAATTTCTTGATTTATTAAACTTCTAATCATTTATTAATTATCCTTAATTATATAAGTTAACTTAACCTTTAAGTTGACAATTTAGAAACATTTGATTAACTCCTTTATTTCTTTGTTAAGTTTATTTAAATGTAACTCTTTTAAAATTATAAGTTTTAAACATTTTGAACTTAATTAATTTAAAATATCTTCTTTTTAAAACCTTTAGTTACATATTTCAACTTAACAACAATCATTAATTTAAAAAGGATAGTTTAGAAATCATGTTAACTCAGATCGTTAAAGTTTTTGTACTGGAAATTGTGAAACCCGAGTAAACTTCGAGTATTACCCGAGACAATTTCCCATTTACTTCGAGCTTTTCTGAAAATCAACCCGAGTGCCACATTTCAAACTAGAAATAATTTCTAAGTAATTTTAACCCGGTGCGTTAAAATTTTTACTCGAGTTATAACTCGAGCCCGAAACCTTCTTTCCCGATATTTGCTTCGAGACCATAGCATTCTTCTCCAAACTCAGGCTACTGCTACAAAATTGACACCGTACACATGCACCGCCGATCGCCGGCATTCTGGCCATCGCCACCGCCTTCCCCACGTCAATGTCTACTCATTCGAGCACCACGATCACTCAGGAAAACGAGACAGCGAATTTGAAAAAATGCCATCTGACCCATCCAGGAACAAAACGATCACCACATAATCACCTTGCATTGCCACCTCAGGCCATCAGAGGCCATGCCACAGCAATCAAAGCCGCTTTGTTCAACAACGCAACGTTTAATCCAACTCCAGTGCAGTCCTATTCATACTGCTTAGCGAAGTCTTCACCTAAACCCCGTTGTCCAATATACCATATTTTGATTCTTCCAATTGAATACAATCAATTCTAGATGATACAACAAAAAAAAGAAGATGGCTAGAAAAACTTATTAGATACCATCAACTCTGGTATCTAATAAGTTCTACCTATTCTCCAATATCTCATTTGTGTGCCCGGAAAGCTAAGTCCAACTGAAGGAGGAACTTATTAAGGGCACCTCTTCTTTTAGGTACTGCTGCTGTGAGATAAACTTTTCCTATAATATTTATCCATCTCAAGAAGTCAATGAGAAAAGAATGGTATTCTCCAGCCTCCAAAGACAAGTCTGCAATGGAAGCCCAATTAATATACTGGCGTGACAAACAAATGCTGTAAATGAGATGACCCAGAATGTCGATCAATGATTGCTTTCAAGCCAGGGGCGAGGGACAACAACTTCCCAATAGTAGTCAATCCACGCCCTCGGAGTTCTTTCTCCTCTTGGCGATTGGTTATATGAATTAGTCTGGTGACCCATGAAAGAAGGATCATACAATGAACCCTAAACACTATAACCTCTCCATACCACCTTCCCAGTGATCGGAAAAATCTTCGGTCAATTTTTCCAGACTCGTCAACCTCCAGGCTTCCTATAGCCACAACCTCGAACACCCATCATGTTTTGATCAAAAGGAATGACCAGAAACCCAAATTTTACTTCACCCCGACTTTCTTCACTGATACATTATTAAAAATCATACATTCTCTTTTAAAATTCATGACTTATGAAGACATGCTGGATCATATAGTTAAATCAAAGAAAACATGATACTTAATTTTTATCATTTTCCTGAATTCCTTCTGTTTATCTTCTATGCAGACAGTAAATTCAATTCAAAATTTTTTTTGGAGTTTAGATCTGGGTTTAATAAACGTTTTTCATCGAGTTCCAAATTTCTAAAAAAAAAGAATCGAAGAAGAAGAAGTTTGGGCTTGAACGGGTTTTTTTTGAAAACCAGGAAGCTAGAAAACAGAACCATATGTCTGTACTCTGACATGCACAAGCATATTCATATCAACATTCAAACACATATCATAACATATGCAAACTCATTCATAAACAAACATCAATTATACTTGCATGCAAACCCGGATGTATATAAGGTTAAGGATTTTCTCACCGTCGTGATTGAAGAACAGAGAAGATTATTGAGAACTGGAATTTTGACTTTGCTTGTTTTAAGATTCCAGGTTTTAAATTTGTTGATCTGAGGTTGTTGTTGAGATGATTTATTGGCTTCCAGTTTGATTGCTTCATATTTGTATCTGACACTTGATGATTTGAATTGATGAGTTGATCTTCAGCTTGCAGTTTCTTTTTTTTTCCTGATTTTGCTTCAGATTTTGAACTGCTTTTGATTTTGAAAACTCTGAGTTGTTGAGCTTGATCTTGCATGTATTACAGATTAAACTCCAGGCTTGAAAATTTTGAACACTTGGATTTGGTTTGTAGTTTGCTGCCAACTTGATTTTTTTTGAAACATATCTTGATTTTTAACTGCTATTTTTTTTCTGGTTTTCATTCTGTTTTCCAGATTTTGTAAGTTTGATTGCCTTTGCCTTTGGAATTTAATATTCTCAGTCTTTTTGTTTACTGTTCTTTTAGATTTTTTTACTGAGGCTAAATAATTGCGTATGGGGAGATGAAAAGTTTTTGTAATTTTTAGTTCTTATTATTTTATTCAATCAATCATAGTGAATGCCATTTGTAAGAAATAATCATGAGGTCTCGACGTATATTAATTCCTTTACTCTAACCCCTTTATGTATGTTTAACATTTGCAATTTTTTAAAGACAAAAGAAATTTTTAAATAAATTTTATATCATATTTACTTTATAATTAATCATACCCCTTATTCATTTGTATATACATATATACAATGTTAAAAGAAGAATTCTTTTAACCAATATTTTACATTATAGAAACTACCCCTTAATGATTTTAAAAGCAATTTTTTTTTTAAAACATTTATTTTAAAATTAAATTCAAATTCTAATTCAACTTGAATTAAAATCCATTTATGTCTATTTATATATATTCATACATACACTTGTACACTTATATACTTACATATGTATATTTTCCAATTATACTTATTAGGGTTTAAAGGTTATACACTTTAAAAATCTTATTTTATAAATTTACAAACCAATGTTACATATATATGCTTTCTTATTAATTTCTAAAAGATAAAACTTCTTATTAATTCTTGTTTTGATCTTATATATAAACATTTTTCTCCAATTACTCATACTTATACAATTTATAAAGAAAATGAATTGAAAATAATTAATAAATAATCATACATATATTTTTCTTAGAACATAGAATTTTTAATTCAAATTTTATTTTCAATATATTTCTTATTAAATTCCCAAATCAAAATTTCTATTTAAAATACATGTCTTTCTTTATTCTAGAATTTTTCACAATCAAATCTAAAATCTTATATTAATTATCAATTATTTCAAAGTTTAATTCCGAAGATTAACTTAATTATCAAATTATTCTTAGCTAAAATCCAGGAATGTTACAGATTCCCCCCTTAAGAAAATTTCGTCCCCGAAATTTGCCAGGGAGACAACCAAGCAAAGATGAAAGATAGAGAAATATCTTTTCAGATCAAACTGAGTATTTATTCTGCATTTGGCTTTCCAAATCATAATATCAACAATATGAGAACAAGCTCATACAATTGTTTCACAAGATACTCGGATCCACCGATCTATGAATATGCAAGGGCGTTGATTAGTTCGAAGGGATAACTAATCGTACGTAGAATATATGGATCCCGGAGAATAGATAAATGGATTTAATCTTCTACAATTTCTCAAACACTATGTATGGATTCCAAATTCAGGTCGGAATACTCCAAAGTATATACCAACTTGTCCATCTTTGGACTTCGATCTACACAAGAAATTACAATAGAATTTCGAATTTGGATTTAACCGACATCGTTTTATTGATACAATTCAAATTTATCCTTATATTTGTTAACCAATTTATTCCAAATAAATTTTCAAATTCATTAGAGTTTAAAACAAAAAAATGATAAGAAACCAATGAAGATACGAAGTAAGCATTTTCTACAACGATTCGTAGGCCACCTTCGCACCAAAGCTTCTTCCTTGAACTGCCACGATGCAATCAAAAGAATTTGGAATTGAATCAAAGGAGATTGATAGAGAAATTTATTTCCACTATTGCAGGGTATTGACCATTTGTAGTGGTACTCCCCTGTCCCCAATCTCGTCCTCTTCTTGCACTCATACTCACTACCAGTGGATAGTAAGAGAATTTACTGAGGCATTCAAATGGATATCTTAGGGATATACTTATTCTAGGGTATACTTCACCCTACCTCAAATGAGTTACTTAATGTGTTATACTCCTGAGCTAAAGTTTCAACCTTCAGCTCTAATACCAATTCTAACGACCCTGACTTGACTTTTGAAAATCGGCACCGAATACGACACTCGTACTCAAATCCCGCAGATCCAAACGTCGAATCTGGCTCACTGGAGCTTATAACACATTAAGTATAACAACACAGCGGAAGAAAACGAATATATTAATATATAACATTGTCTGATACAACTGAATGATACAATGAATATAAATATACATCAGAGATATGATATAAGACAATAGCAGCGGAAAGAAAATATAACACCAGCAGCGGAACAATATCTCCAATATGGTCTTCAAGAGAGAAAGAGAAATAGAATCCAGAACTGTAACTCCATCTCCAAAGCACCAATCCAGAAGTACCTCGAACTCCCAATCAAGATGAAGAGAAGTAACTAGATCCAAATGCGATTGCCAAATCCTAAGACTGGAAGCTATCGAATCTACACCTACTATTCGATTATCTGAAAAACCCAACTCTAGACTGTCCATGTGGGAAAATTGTGGGCATCCATAGTTTAAGAAGAGAACAATAAAGTCCAGGTTAGTCGTGGGACTGGTATGAGCAAACAAAACAGTTTATCTTTTAAAACAAACAACAAAAGAATTTAAAATAAATCCGCAATGCTTTTTAGAAAATGAAACTACCATAATGCCTCCCGCCACACACACAATGCAAACGTAGAATTGGAGGAGATTTCTCCTTATGATAGTCAAATATGGTTGATACGCGAAACCATTTGATATTATTATTAGTGCATAGTGCAGAAAAACTTTCGAAAGTATAATATTAATCTTAGCCAGCATACAACCAGTATTGTATGCCTACTATAGTTACCATCTAAACAGTGGGGCGCCACCATAAGTAAATGGCAGGTTATACAACTAAAACAGTACAAGATGCATATTGAAGATTAGATTTTCCAACAAATGGTCAGGCTAAGGAACTTCCTACTGCCACATGGGTACGCCTCTGGCGGGACGTCTCGAGAGCTTGACCAGCTCTCTGCCAACACAAGGCCGGGTTACCTCTGTAACTAGGTAACTACTACACGAGCATGCCATTCCCCGGTCCTTTGGGACATTTATCCGAGGTACCTCTAATCCAACAACCACAAAGCAAGCACAAAGAAATAGATTTGCAGTGACCACATGAGTTAAGCATCTGGGATCCATACCATGATACCACCCTTTTCCAGAAGGGAATGACACACCCTAAAGGGAGCGACCCTCGTATCCTTGCCGCATCTTTCCTGTTTCGACCATTTCTAGGGTGTGAGGTCCTGATGCAGTGTCATCCACAAAGCTACGCTTTATACAAAAGCCATGCTTTGATCAACAAATGATACATAGCTGCACTCAGCATGCCACACTACCAAATTTGGGAGTATATCACTGCTAACTATCAACTACATAACCTCTGAGCTCGTACGTCTCAAAGAAGGGTGTTAAGCTTAGAGAATAAATTCTCCGCCACCAAGCAGAAATGTATTTGATAGAGATCAGTTTTATATCTCAAACTGTAATGTCAGACATACAACCACACAAGTATGTTTCGGGTTCGAACAGAACCGAAGGCACTTCCGAAGAAGCCCTTACAATCCGGGTATCCACAATCCCTATCGGACTTCCCATCTCTTAGGGAATCTCTATACCGTAGCTACTCGGTGCAAAGCCAATCGATAGGTTATCCTATCGTTCTCGCAAATACCCGGTCTTCAACACAGGTCTTCAAATGCAATCTATAACGTCGTATCACTATTCGGAATGGGTTATATGACACAAGGTCCTCTCCCGGCTAAACCGAATAGTGAGTGCAATATTTAAAACATATGGATATTGGATTTCAGTTAAGTCACAACTTTAAAATTCAAATCATTCATTCAAATAGTTTAAACAAATTACCATTTTAAATGTTTAAACAAAAAGATTTATTTCTCAAAGTTCACCCAGTTTCACAAAGATCCATTCACGGATTTCAAGAAAATTTCCATTTCAATTATGATTAACTCATCCAATCTTTAAAGGTTTAACTTATAGCTTTCAAACCCGTTTCCAAAGATTTATTCATAACTTGGAAAATTATTTCATTTCAAATTTGAAATCCGTTTAATACAAATTGGAAATTTATTTCTTATGTGAAAGCTTTCATTATTTGGAAACAAATAGTTTTCATTTCGAAAAAATCCGATTTCATTTATACAAGTTAAAATCTTTGGGTTAAATTCAAATTCTCAAAACAACACTAAAAAAATGATTTGAAACCCATATAAACTTGTATACCCTTTTTAAATCATACATAGGATTTAATTTCAAAATTTTGAATTCAATCTAAATCAAAATTCAAAACTAAATCAAGTTATTCAAAAATAACTTTTATCTTTGAAATTCCTTTTAAAAGCTTTTACTTTAAACTTAATCCATTTCCAAAACCATTTGGATTCAAAAATTCAATTTTACAATAATTTCAAAAATCTGTGACTTAACTCATTTCCACGTGCAATCCATATTTGTGTGTGTATAAGTGTGGTCCAGGGGTTTTACACAATAAAAGTGCAACGTCGTCATTCAGTACATATTTAAATACAGGAGTATATACGATAAGCGGTATAAAATATAACGCTTATCTTTATTCACAGATCACAGATATATGTCACAGATAATAAATTACATTACACACAGCTCAAATCAAAACAGAGCATCACAATCGGGGGTATCAAACAATTCCAAGCATCCAATTCAATCCAAACATTCATAAGTAAGACCAGTTAATTGTCTGATTAATTCAAATTAGATTAATTACTTATGAACTACTAATCCTAGTTAATTAACACTAATAAATTACAAATCATTTTGATTAATTATTCTTTAATCAATATTAATTAACCATTAATAATAAATAAATTAACCTTTAATTAAAATTCATCAACTTTTAATTATTAAATAATTAACCTTTAATTATTTAACTCACCTTTTAATTAATTATCTTTAATTAATTAATTTAACCCTTAATTAATTAATTACCATTAAATTAATTATCCTTAATTAATTACGTTTAGTAACTATCCCTAATCTTAAATTAGTGTTAATCACTTGATTAAACCACCTTTAATTATTAATTAATTACTTTTAATTAAGTAATTATCTTTAAGCAATTAATTACCTTTAATTGTTTTCATAAATTAATTTTCTTTAATTAATTACATTAGTTAATTAATCCTTAATTGTAAATTAATTAGCCTTACATTAATAATTAATTATCTTCAATCAATTACAATAATTAATTAATCAATCCTTATTTGATAATCATCCCTTAATCACTTTCGTAAATTAATTTAATTTTAATTAACTAATTATTTTCAAATTAATTACCTTTATTAATTAATCACATTAATTATTCTTTAAATTAATTAATCTTTAAACACTTGATTTATAAATCTTTAAATCATTAATTATTCATCCTTAATCACTTTCATTAAGTAATTACTTTTAAGAAATTAATCATTCTAAAATTAGTTATTCCTTAATTTCTTGATTTATTAAACTTCTAATCATTTATTAATTATCCTTAATTATATAAGTTAACTTAACCTTTAAGTTAACAATTTAGAAACATTTGATTAACTCCTTTATTTCTTTGTTAAGTTTATTTAAATGTAACTCTTTTAAAATTATAAGTTTTAAACATTTTGAACTTAATTAATTTAAAATATCTTCATTTAAAAACCATTAATTACATATTTCAACTTAACAACAATCATTAATTTAAAAAGGATAGTTTAGAAATCATGTTAACTAAGATCGTTAAAGTTTTTGAACTGGAAATTGTGAAACCCAAGTCAACTTCGAGTATTACCCGAGACAATTTCCCATTTACTTCGAGCTTTTCTGAAAATCTACCCGAGTGCCACATTTCAAACTGGAAATAATTTCTAAGTAAATTTTACCCGACGCGTTAAAATTTTTACTCGAGTTATAACTCGAGCCCGAACCCTTCTCTCCCGATATTTGCTTCGAGACCATAGCATTCTTCCCCAAACTCAGGCTACTGCTCCAAAATTGACACCGTGCACATGCACCGCCGATCTCCGACATTTTGGCCATTGCCACCGCCTTCCCCACATCAACATTTACTCACTCGAGCACCACGATCACTCAGGAAAATGAAACAGCGAAATTGAAAAGATCCATCTGGCCCATGCTGGAACAAAACGATCACCACATAATCACCTTGCACCGCCACCTCAGGCCATCAGAGGCCATGCCACTGCAATCAAAGCCGCTTCGTTTAACAACGCAACGTTTAATCCAACCCTAGTGCAGTCCGATTCATCGTGCTTAGCGAAATCTTCATCTAAACCCCGTTGTCCAATATAAACCCTATAACCTCTCCGTACCACCTTCCCAGTGTTCAAAAAAATCTCCGGTCAATTTTTCCAGACTCGACAACCTCCAGGCTTCCTATAGCCACAACCCCGAACGCCCATCATGTTTTGATCAAAAAGAATGACCAGAAACCCAAATTTTACTTCACCCGACTTTCTTCATTGATACATTATTAAAAATCTTACATTCCCTTTTAAAATTCATGACTTATGAAGACATGCTTGATCATATAGTTAAATCAAAGAAAACATGATACTTAATTTTTATCATTTCCTTGAATTCCTTCTGTTTATCTTCTATTCAGACAGAATTTTCTTTAAATTCAATTCAAAATTATTTTTGGAGTTTAGATCTGGGTTTAATATACATTTTTCATTGGGATCCAAATTTCTAAAAAAAAGAATCAGAGAAGAAGAAGTTTGGTCTTGAACGGGTTTTTTTTGAAAACCTGGAAGCTAGGAAACAGAACCATATGTCTGTACTCTGATATGCACAAGCATATTCATATCAACATTCAAACACATATCTTAACATATGCAAACTCGTTCACAAACAAACATCAATTCTACTTGCATGCAAACCAGGATGTATGTAAGGTTAAGGATTTACTCACCGTGGTGATTGAAGAACAGAGAAGATTGTTGAGTACTGGAATTTTGACTTTGCTTGTTTTAAGATTCCAGATTTTATATTTGTTGATCTGAAGTTGTTGTTGAGATGATGTATTAGCTTCCAGATTGATTGCTTCAGATTTGTATCTGACACTTGATGATTTGAATTGATGAGTTGATCTTCAGGTTGCAGTTTCGTTTTTTTCCTAATTTTGCTTCAGATTTTGAACTGCTTTTGATTTTGAAAACTCTGAGTTGTTGAGCTTGATCTTGCATGGATTACAGATTAAACTCCAGGCTTGAAAATTTTGAAACTTGGATTTGGTTTGCTTCCAACTTGATTTTTTTTTTTGAAACAGATCTTGATTTTTAACTGCTATTTTTTTCCCCAATTTTCATTATGTTTTCTAGATTTTGTAAGTTTGATTGCCTTTGCCTTTGGAATTTGTGATTCTTGATCATTTTTTTACTGTTCTTTCAGATTATTTTTTCTGATGCTAAATAATTGCATATGGGGAGATGAAAAGTTTTTGTAATTTTTAAATCTTATTATTTTATTCAATCAATCATAGTGAATGCCATTTGTAAGAAATAATCATGAGGCCTCAATGTATGTTAATTCCTTTACTCCATCCCCTTCGTGTATGTTTAACATTTGCAATTTTTCAAAGACAAAAGAAATTTTTAAATAAATTTTATATCATATTTACTTTTTCATTAATCGTACCCCTTATTCATTTGTATATACATATATACAATTTTAAAAGAAGAATTGTTTTGACCAATATTTTACATTGTAGAAACTAAACCTTAATGATTTTAAAAGCCAAATATTTATTTAAAAACATTTATTTTAAAATTAAATTCAAATTCCAATTCAACTTGAATTAAATCCATTTTTGTCTATTTATATATATATTCATACATACACTTGTACACTTTTATACTTACATACGTATATTTTCCAATTATACTTATTAGGGTTTAAAGGTTATACACTATAAAAATCTTATTTTATAAATTTACAAACCAATGTTACATATATATGCTTTCTTATTAATTTCTAAGAGATAAAACTTCTTATTAATTCTTGTTTTGATCTTGTATATATACATTTTTCTTCAATTACTCATACTTGTACAACTTATAAAGAAAATGAATTGAAAATAATTAATAAATAACCATACATATATTTTTCTTAGAACATAGAATTTTTAAATCAAATTTTATTTTCAATATATTTATAATTAAATTTCCAAATCAAAATTTCTATTTAAAATACGTATCTTTCTTTATTCTAGAATTTTTATATTGATCCACAATTAATTTCACAATCAAATCTAAAATCTTATATTAGTCAATTATTTCAAAGTTTATTTCCAAAGATTAAATTAATTATCAAATTATTCTTAGCTAAAATCCAAGAATGTTACAAGTATCACCGTAGATAACTGTACCATATAATCCTCGTCTTTATTCGAAATATTTCTAGAAGACATATGGCCAATTCAAATAACAATGAGAATAATCACATACAGGAAACTAGTTCAAGTGTACTTTTCATAAGCAAGTAACATATAAAGCATGATCGGGAAAATAAGCATGATCGGGCAAACAAGCATGATCAAGTCATATAAACGAATTCTAATCCCCTTATTAATTAATCTTCCTTTGTTAATTAAAATCCTATTTTATTAGTAAAATACATTTTTACTAAATAAACTCTTTTATAAATAAAACTCAGTTTGTTAATTAAACTCCACTATTTAATTAAACATCACTATTCCTTTTAACATTCTCCAATACTTCCCAAAAGTACGCATATACTTATCTCAACATATAAGTATATTCACAAATCAATTTCAAAGATCTTAAGACAGTGTTGCTAAAACACTGTCACTACAAACCCAAAACCATTTCGCTTATGATTATCTCTAAAGTATTTCTTTTAAAGATCCATTTACATGCATAAGTATAAAAAAAAAATGGGATAAAGGCAAATGTTACTAACACATTGCCACAACAAACCCAAAAAAAATTCATACTTGTCACTGTAACAACCCACAAACCTGTACCCCTTAAGTCAACACTATTTTCCAACACATCAACTCAAGGTGAACGGAAATACGAACCGTTAGGGTTAAAGAAGAAGGGGCAGAAGAAGAAAATAGAAAACAACATCAGAATCTAACCATCGTAGCAGAATAAAATATAATAGATAATAAATGATCTTTACGCAAAAAAAATCTACTTATACATTACATCATCAGAGTATACGTAACACATAGCTGGACAGTAATCATAACCTGTCCTCACAAACTGAATGCACTGCTAATCACATAGAGGAATATTTAAAACAAGTACGAAAGTACGTATCGCCATTCATCTCGTCTCCTGAGCTTATAGCATCCTTTCCTGTATTCTACAATACTCGGTCTGACCCGAGCATTATAGTGAAATAACACCTGAGTCGGTCTGGAATACCAGCGTGAGAAAATCACACTCAATTTGATTATTTAAGTTTCAAAATGCTTTGAAAACAAAAGCATATCGTAAGACCACGCCACAAATAAACAGTCGGGTTTTTACCTTACGATAGCCAAAATACATTTTATCAAATCCATCTGATATTATAATAGTGTCTATAGAAAGTAAAATAGAATCTAGATGAAATGCTTGCATCTCACATTTCAGCAATAGTTGGGCACAATCAAAACCGTAAAGGCGCGTAGGGAGAATGGATTTCCAACTAATGACTAGGCAATGGGATACCACCTATCACAATACGTGGCTTAGATCACCGTACCGAGGATCCCTCCCGATCCCCTACAACACAAGACTTGAACTACCCCTTACTGGATAATCTCGAGTAAGATCACCCCGCGGTTGGGATTAGCAACCGCCCACACAGCCGAAATAAAAAGGGACATCTAGACAGGGATGACCTCACCCTAATGGGTGCTACCCACTTAGCCTTGCTGCATAACCCCTGATTTTCAGTCATTCACGGTTGATGAGGCTCAAGGCTAAGCGTTCCCCTTTAGAACACATCTCTTAGAATGCTCACCGTCCACCTGACGATGTTCTGAAAGCATTCATCCATACAAGTCCATTTCGGGTTCGACCGAAACCGAAGGCACTACTCCTACTACATCTATTTTGGAAACACCTCAGGATTAGTAGCGACTAGCCCTTACACTTCACTTCTCCACCTTCGAATCCAAACTCGTCTTCCACACGAAAACGTACAAACCGGATCGAAGTGATTTTTGAGAATTTAATCCCGATCTCGGTCTCTTCGAAACGATCAGCGCATTGGCCAATATTGATAGTCGGTTATTTAACTATCAATTAACATTCACAAACAACCATCCAATATAAATAATTTCACCAAATTATTTATTAATCTCAAAATATCTTCACAAGATATATTTCCACTTTTCAACCCTTTGAAAACAGTTTTCAAACCACTCTTCTCATGGAATGAAATCCCGAAATATTTCCACTGAAAACACCAAGTACCAATACTTTAGATTTTTAAAATAATTTAAAAACAGTTTATTATAAAATATAAACATTTAAACTTAAAAACTACTTTAATACTTTTTTCAAAGATATATACTTTAAGAATATTTAAAATAAAGCTACGTAAACTAAATTTTTGTCCTTTTAAAACATAATACCAAGACACCTTTAAGTAATTACTACTAAGATAAATTTGAAAAATACTTACTTTAAAACTTAAACATTTAAAAATAATAAATTTTCTAAAACATGCTTTTAAAACGACTTTAAACTTTTAACTTTTACTTAAAAACTTGTTTTGAAAACGTACTTGGCTATCCAAGGAAATAAGCTTCTCTTTCACATCTTTTAAAAATAAATCACTATTTATTTTTAAACAAACTTACCCATTCCTTTATAAATTCCCACCGTGAAATTTATACTTCCAAATATCCACTGATATCCGTTTCGCTTTATAAACCCAATTTATAAATTTCATAGTCACATTGTCCTTTAAATTTCCAATTTCACACACTTAAATCAATTTCCAAATTGATTTTCAATTTACTCCATTTTGAAATAAATTCATTTACTTACTCATTTATTCCAAAACCCATTGACTTCAGATTTTTAATTCTTACTTATGCTTTAAATTCTTTTAACTGAAAATACCAATTTCATATTTCCCAAATTCCTTCTTTATCCTTTCACTAAATTTAAACCTTGAATTGTTTGAAATAAATTCTTCATTCCTTTACATAATATCACTTAATTTTTTAAGAAAATCACTTATTCCCATTTATTCAAAAATCTCATTTCTCCATACTTGGAATTTTATTTATTCGAATTTAAAAATTGAACTTTCATCTTTTCTAATTCACTTTTTAATTTATCCAACTTTCAAAAATTATTTTTACTTAAGAATTCTCTCTTTTTATTTTCTCATTAAAAAGCCAATTTATATATTTTTGATAACTCAGTATACCCAAATATAATCAATCAAACACAGCGTCCAATATTCCAACTATCAATATAATCCACCGTAGAATATCAAATAATCATAACACAGAATTATTAGAACAATCTAAATAATTTTGAGGAATCCAGTGGGATCCCTCCTACTTGTTTCCCTGCATCCACAGATGTTAGCAAAATACAATAATACCAATTCCACTTCGAGGCGGAATATCGTGGTATATAGGATTTATATAACATCATCTGCTATTATGCGGCGCATAGGGTCTCATCCGCTATATAATGCGGGGAAATCAATCACTCCAATATATACTATATACTACTATATATAATATAGCACATCAAATCTATTCAATCATTCAACCAATTATTTAAATTTAACCATTTAAATTTAAATTAAACCTAGATGAGTGAGATTAACTAACCTTTGATTTTATTTGTAATCCAATCCAAACGGGCTTGTTTCCTTCATGTTTTCCGACCTTGTGTAAGCAATTTATGATTTATTAACATTTGAAATAGTCTAACAATAAATCATCATTAAATAAATTAAATTAGTTAATGATTTATTTTTTTAATTTTTTTTAAAACTAATAAATTTCTCTTTTTAAACTACATATAAACTTAAAAATAAATGATAAATTTCAGAAATCTAATTTTATTTAAACATTCAAATATTTCAATATCCATATTTATTTTCAAAAGTCTTATATATATGCCTTTGAACTAGAATAGGTATGTGTGCATATATATTTTTATTTATACCCTTCCTTTACTATATATATACAGTACATAAATCTTAAAAATAAATTGTTTTTATAAACCTTACTGCATTATTTTTTTTCTAATTCATATATATAATATATGTGTATATTAAATTAAATTGAATGAAGTACAGAACAGGTTGTAACTTACTGCAAATATTATTTTCAAGTTCATTTTATTTTTTTCAAATTAAAATATAAATTCAAGTTTTTAAACAGAAAAAGAAACCCATACCAAATGAAACCGGCCCAAGCAAGCAACTTCTTCCCCTTCCCCACGCGATACCCCGACCTTCCAGTGCTCGAGTTCGAGCCGCTCACCATCACGAGAGCCTCCTCCTCGCGCTTGCCCTAGCTGCTGATTGGCGCTGCCGACGTCAAGCCTCCCTAAGTCCACGCGAGCTCGAGTCAGCAATTTCCACTCCATAGTGAATCGCCTCGACTTCGAGTCGTTCGACGTTTGCCTCCTCCCCTAAATCGCGCCTCCGCCAAAATTATTCGCATGCGAAAGAGCTTCGCTGCCATTGAACCTTAAATGCGATGCCTATCCAACTACTCGGGAGCAGTGCCACCTCGCCAAATCTTGCACCTCCGACCTCTCTAATTTGCGTCTAGGCTGAAACAAATCAAATTCGAGTTCCTTCTCTATTGCATTTGATTTTGATTCGAACGAGGCTTGATTTTTTTCGAATTGATTTCAAATGAGGAATGGATTTCGGTCTTTATAATTTTACTTTATTTTCTTTTGTTCTGTCGATTTTTTTCTGAGTTGTCAAATTGTTTGAACGGCTTGCTTTCAGAAAGAAGGGAGAGGGGACAAAAAAAAGCATGCTGCGATACTAACGTGTATGCATCAACATGCTACAGTATTTTTGAAGGGAAGGGAAAAAGCTGTGATGGTGAAAGAAAGGCAACTGATGGGAATATTTTGGCCAGTTAAATACTATATGTTATATTTAAATTTCAAATTTAAATTTAAACCATCTTCAATTAAAATATTAAAATCTTGACATCGTATTGAGACGTGCTGCTAGGCGTTTATAATGTTAAACCCCTATTTCGAACCCAATGGAAAAAGTTTCGAGTCCCAATTCGATCGTACGGAGAAAACAGCTTTTTGGATCAGTTATTATATTGAATTTTTGATATAAAATTTCATCGCGTTTATATATCGTATTCTCACACAACTACTCCAAATGCTACGAAAATTGAAATTCGATAATAAAACACTATTACGGATCCAATATAACTAGTTTCGTCAAATTCCGAGACTGTGCCTCGGAATGCTATTTTTAAATTCAATTTAAACTACATAATTTTAAAACTTCTATTATCCTCAGCACTATCAATATAAATTTTACAAGCCTTTAAATTATTTTTAACAGGTTTAAAACTCCAGATTCAACATTTTACCCATCTTCAAAATATTTAATTTAATAATTAAACTACTCAATAAATGGTGATTTTTTGAATTCAAGTTAAAAATTAACTTTTAAATATTTAAAATCAATTAAATATTCCGATTTCAAATATCCAAAAATTCCAGGTCGTCACATTCCTCCCCCCTTAAAAGAATTTCGTCTCCGAAATTGCTAGTTAGGAAGAGTGGTCCAATACCCGTTTACTCTTTTCCCAAAACCAAACAGTTTCTAACAACTTCCTAAAACAATCCTTTTTATTAAAGACACGCTATCACTCTAACAACTTCTCAACCCACCCGTAAGTTCCAAACAATATTACTTACTCAACAATTCGAATTATAATTTAAATTCAAATTTTAAATTATCAAAATTTACTCAAAATTTTTCTAACTCCTTAAATTTCGAAAATTTCCGTCAGCGTCTCCTTTGCGTGGCTAGCTTGGTACAACTAGCAAATGCCTCTACGTGCCCCCAGATTTCAAAAGAAAACAAAAGCCAAGTGGCTAGACCAGAAAATCATCAAATTTCATATAGAAATTTAAATACATACCTTTTTAGTCAGGAAATTCAAATTATCTTCTGATTCAAAAACATCCATTTATCCTTTGCCTTAACACACCTGTATATCCTATTTAGCAATAATGTCCAATTACAATATTCAAAATCATTTTGTGCATTTCCTTTCAAAAGTTTCAATATTTATTCATCCAAGCCCGTACGATGTGCATATATCATCCGTATGCAATATCAAATTCGATCCATTGCTCGATCATACAATTTCACTTTCGAACTAGTATCGTCCACCCGACTTCCTAGTGCGGACTCAGATCTGTTTCTTGACCAAAAACCGTCATTCTCCTTACATAGTCATAACTATGATAGAGAATTTCAGAACAAATCAAAAATCCATATCCAGGGTTCGCCGTCGAAAATCGAGTGAAAAATCCTAACTCGGATCGATATAACTATCTCGAAATTCTGTGCTCAAATCTGGATCAAACTGCTATGTGAATAAAATAATATACGTACATCCTACGTATTTATCTCAGTTGATTATCAACTATATCAGTTCTCTTTTTATTCACATTCATTTTGATTTCTATTCACTTATCAACGCTTATCATTTCATATATTTTTATTAAATCTTCACTCAAATGCTTATTCAATATATTCTCCCGACACCCGTATTACTTAAGAATTCTACCATTTCTTCTTAAGTTCAATATAAGTATTTTATATGCCTCTTATATTTATTTTCCCTTCACCACTTTATTTTATATTTACTTCTATTCAAATTAGTTCTACAATTTCCACATGAATTCGATTTATCTTCAACTCTGAATATTGAATTTTATTTATAACACAAGTTTAACTCCACAAAATCCATTTTTAACTCATAATTCAAATTTTTTTATTCAACCAATCAGAATTCCATTAACATCCTCACTTAACTAATTTATTCAAATTAGTTCATTTCCCACTTTTAATTCAATATTTGATTTTTACCCTTCAAAAATCACTTCACTTAATTTCTTGAGTTCAATCTATTTTATAATTCAAGTTTTGGATTTTTATTCATTTCCCAAAATACGAACAATTTTATTTTGGCTCATTTATTCCACTTCTAAAGTTTCATAAGTCACAACTTATTTATATCCATACTTTCTTCCATTCACAATCAATACCGTTCACATTTTACTTTTTAAATCGGGATTATACATTTAATTTAGCCAAGTATATATTTTTATTCAATGGGTTTTCAATTCATTTATAAGCCCTCGAAATCTATTTATTCCAATTCAATCTTATTTAACTTAAGTCCAGTTAAATCTAACCTCCTACTATTCTTTTGACTTCACACCATTCATTCAAATTTTATTAAGTAAGAACTTAATTTCATTTAATGTATCCACCACGTGATACAATTTCATCTCAATTATATTTCAACTTTAATTCAAATCCAATCACAATATTATTAAACTTAGCTTAAGTTCCTTTAATTAGACTTACTCTTCTAACTTATTAACTTTTCACAAGTTAATTCCATTCCAGGAAATTTTCAAACTTTATAAATTTCCAAATCTTTTTATAATCCATAAATATTTTTTAGTTAAACCTCTAGAGCTTAAGCCATTACTTAGACACTCACAACATTTAAACCAATTCCAGAGCCTTCAATAATCACTTAAGTTTTTCAAAAATCATTTGAAATCAGTTATATCCAAAATTCTTTGGTAAATTCAATTACCTCTTTGAATTTCAAAACCAAACCCAGTTTTTGCAAACAATTCCAATTTAAAACAATTTGGTAGCAATTTTTCTCTTGGAAGCTCGAAAATGAACATCGATGATGCTGCAGTCATTACCGAAGTTATTTTTTAGCGACCGAAAGAGTTCAATGCATTTATCTGTTTAAAAGCACTTCAAATATTTTTAAATTGCAAATCTCTCTAGATTTCAAATCCAATTCAAAAATATTTCTTAAATACATATATTTTTTTCCAAAACCTCTTGAAAATCATTTTCAAATTCAAAGGAATTTAAATTTTCCAAATTTCCAAATTCCAAACCCTTTCAGTTCCTATTTAAACATTACTCTTGAATTTTCATCAAAATTTTCAAATATTTCTTTGGAATTCTTTTTCAAATTATAAATCATATTTACAATTTACATTTACAAATCCCATTTGTATATGAATTTATTTCATATTCAATCCTTACACAACAATGATAATAATTTAATATTATCACCTCCTAACAACCAAGCAACCATATATAACAATAATAATTTACAAAAAAAAAATATTTCCTTTATATACAAAAATAATTTGGGTGAAATTATTTCATTTACCCTATTTAAAACAATACTATGTCGGTTTATCTTGTTTAAGAGTTTAGAAATTTCTATCGATAACACGGCGTCCCACATATCGACCAGAATCCATAAACACTCAATCGATAAGTCAACACAATACAAAAACAATTTTATATCCACTAACAAATACGCGTTCATATTTATTAATACACTCAAACTCATATAGAGTACTTACGGACTCTATTTCTATTGAGTAATCCCCACCAGAGCCAAGGTTATCACCAACCTAATCTCTGATACCACTGTAACAACCTACAAACCCGTACCCCTTTAGTCAACACTATTTTACAACACACCAACTCAAGGTGAACGGAAATACGAACCGTTAGGGTTAAAGAAGAGCTGGAAGAAGAAAATAGAAAACAACATCAGAATCTAACCATCGTAGCGGTATAAAATATAATAGATAATAAATGATCTTTACACAAAAACAAATCTGTTTATACATTACATCATCAGAGTATACATAACATACAGCTGGACATTAATCATAACCTGTACTCACAAACTGAATGCACTGCTAATCACACAGCGGAATATTTAAAACAAGTACGGAAGTACGTATCGCCATTCAGCTCGTCTCCTGAGCTCCATAGCATCCTTTCTTGTATTCTATAATACTCAGTCTCACCCAAGCATTATAGTGAAATAACACCGAGTCATTCTGGAATACCAACGTCAGAAAATTACACTCAATTTGATTATTTAAGTTTCAAAATCCTTTGAAAACAAAAGCATCTCGTAAGACCACGCCACAAATAAACATGTCGGGTTTTTACCTTACGATTGCCAAAACACTTTTTATCAAATCCGCCTAATATTATAATAGTGTCTATAGAAAGTAAAATAGAATCTAGCTGAAATGCTTGCATCTCATGTTTCAGCAATAGTTGTGCACAATCAAAACCGTAAAGGCACGTAGGGAGAATGGATTTCCAACTAATGACTAAGCACAAGGGTACCACCTGTCACAGTACGTGGCCTAGATCATCATACCGAGGATCCCTCCCGATCCCCTGCAACACAAGACCGGGACTACGACTTACTGGATAATCCCGAGTAAGATCAACCCGCTGTTGGGATCAACAACCGTCCACACAGCCGAAATAAAAAGGGACATCTAGATAGGGATCGCCTCACCCTAATGGGTGCAACCCACTTACCCTTACTGCATAACCCCTGATTTTCAGTCATTCCCGGTTGATGAGGCTCGAGGCTAAGCGTTACCTTTTAGAACACATCTCTTAGAATGCTCACCGTCCACCTGACGATGTTCTAAAAGCATTCATCCATACAAGTCCGTTCTGGTTCGAACGGAACCAAAGGCACTACTCCTACTACATCCATTTTGAAATCACCTCAGGATTAGTAGCGACTAGCCCTTGCACTTCACCGCTCCACCTTCAAATCCAAATCCATCTTCCTAACGAAAATGTATAAACCGGATCAAAGTGGTTTTCGAGAATTTAATCCCCAGTCCCGGTCTCTTCGAAACGATCAGCGCATTGGACAATATTGATAGTCGGTTATTTAACTATCAATTAATATTCACAAACAATCGTCCAATATAAATAATTTCACCAAATTATTTATTAATCTCAAATATCCTCACAAGATATATTTCCACTTTTCAACCCTTTGAAAACAGTTTTCACACCACTCTTCTCATGGAATGAAATCCCCAAATATTTATTTTCACTGAAAACACCAAGTATCAATACTTTAGATTTTTAAAATAATTTAAAAACACTTTATTATAAAATACACTTTAAACATTTAAATTTATAAACTTCTTTAGTACTTTATTCAAAGATATATATACTTTAAGAATATTTAAAATAAAGCTACTTAATAAAATAATAAAACTAAATGTTTATCCTTTTAAAACATAATACCAAGACACCTTTAAGTAATTACTACTAAGATAAATTTGAAAAATACTTACTTTAAAACTTAAACATTTAAAAATAATAAATTTTCTAAAACATGCTTTTAAAACGACTTTAGACTTTTAACTTATACTTAAAAACTTGCTTTGAAAACGTACTTGGCTATCCAGGGAAATACGCTTCTCTTTCACATCTTTTAAAAATAAATCACTATTTATTTTTAAACAAATTTACCTATTCCTTTATAAATTCCCACCGTGAAATTTATACTTCCAAATATCCAATGATATCCGTTTCACTTTATAAACCCAGTTTATAAATTTCATAGTCACATTCTTCTTTAAATTTCCAATTTTAAACACTTAAATCAATTTCCAAATTGATTTCCATTTTACTCCATTTTGAAATAAATTCATTTACTTACTCATTTATTTCAAAACCCAATGACTTCAGATTATTAGTTCTTACTTATTCTTTAAATTCTTTTAACTGAAAATACCAATTTCAGATTTCCCAAATTCCTTCTTTACCCTTTCACTAAATTTAAACCTTGAATTGTTTAAAATAAATTCTTCATTCTTTTACATTATATCACTTAAGTTTTTAAGAACATCACTTTCCCATTTATTCAAAAATATCATTTCTCCATACTTGGAATTTTATTTATTAGAATTTAAAAATTCAACTTTCATCTTTTCTAATTCACTTTTTAATTTATCTAACTTTCAAAAATTATTTTTACTTAAGAATTCTCTCTTTTTATTTTCTCATCAAAAATCCAATCTATATATTTTTAATAACCAAGTATACCCAAATATAATCAAGCAAACACAGCATCCAATATTCCAATTATCAATATAATCCATCACAGAATATCAAATAATCATAACACACAATTATTAGAACAATCTAAATAATTTTGAGGAGTCCAGTTGGATCCCTCCAACATGTTTCCCTGCATCTACAGATGATAGCACAATACAATAATACCAATTCCACTTCGAGGTGGAATATCGCGGTATATGGGATTTATATTATATCATCCGCTATTATGCGGCGCATAGGGTCTCATCCGCTATATAATGCGGGGAAATCAATCACTCCAATATATACTATATACTACTATATATAATATAGCACATCAAATCAATTCAATCATTCAATCAAATATTTAAATTTAACCATTTAAATTTAAATTAAACCCAGATGAGTGAGATTAACTCACCTTTGATTTTATTTGCAATCCAATCCAAACGGGCTTGTTTCCATCATGTTTTCTGACCTTGTATCAGCAATTTATGATTTATTAACATTTGAAATAATCTAACAATAAATCATCATTAAATAAATTAAATTAATTAATGATTTAATTTTTTAATTTTTTTAAAACTAATAAATTTCTCTTTTATACTACATATATACTTAAAAATAAATGATAGATTTCGTTAAATCTAATTTTATTTAAACATTCAAATATTTCAAAATCCATATTTATTTTCAAAAGTCTTATATATATGGCTTTGAACTAGAATAGGTACGTGTGCATATATATTTTTATTTATACCCTTCCTTTACTGTATATATATACAGTATATAAATCTTCAAAATAAATTGTTTTTATAAACCTTACCGCATTATTTTTTTTCTAATTCATATATATAAATATATGTATATATTAAATAAAATTGAATGAGGAACAAAACTGGTTGTAACTTACTGCAAATATTATTTTCAAGTTCATTTTCTTTTTTTTCAAATTAAAATATGAATTCAAGTTTTTAAACAGAAAAAGAAACCCATACCAAACGAAACCGGCCCAAGCAAGCAACTTCTTCCCCTTCCTCACGCGATACCCCGACCTTCCAGTGCTCGAGTTCAAGCCGCTCACCATCACGAGAGCCTCTTCCTCACGCTTGCCCTAGCTGCTGATTGGCGCTGCCGATGTCAAGCCTCCCTGCGTCCACGCGAGCTCGAGTCAGCAATTTGCACTCCAACGCGAATCGCCTCGACTTCAAGCCATTCGACGTTTGCCTCCTCCCCCAAAATCATTCGCACGCGAAAGAGCTTCGCCCCCATCGAAACATAAATGCGATGCCCATCCAACTTCTTAAGAGCAGTGCCACCTCGCCAAATCTTGCACCTCCGACCCCCTCGAACTTGCGTCCAGGATGAAACAAATCAAATTCGAGTTCCTTCTCTATTGCGTTCGATTTCGATTCGAACGAAGCTTGATTTTAGTTTTCGAATTAATTTCGAATGAGGAAAGGATTTCGGTCTTTATAATTTTAGTTTATCTTCTTTTGTTCTGTCGATTTTTTTCTGAGTTGTGGAATTGTTTGAACGACTTGCTTTCAAAAAGAACGATGCTAACGTGCCTGCATTCACATGCTACAGTATTTTTGAAAGGAAGGGAAAAAGCTGTGATGGCGAAAGAAAGGCAGCTGATGGGAATATTTTGACTAGTTAAACACTATATATTATATTTAAATTTCAAATTTAAATTTAAACCGTCTTCAATTCAAATCTTAAAATCTTTACATCGTATTGAGGCATGCCGCTAGGCGTTTATAATGTTAAACCCCTATTTCGAACACAATGGAAAAGGTTTTGAGTCCTAATTCGATCGTACGGAGAAAATAGCTTTTTGGATTAGTTATTATATTGAATTTTCGATATAAAATTTCAGCGCGTTTATATATCGTGTGCCCACACAACTACTCCAAATGCTACGAAAATTGAAATCCGATAATAAAACACTATTACGGATCCAATAGAACTGGTTTCGTCAAATTCCGAGACTGTGCCTCAGAATGCTATTTTTAAATTCGATTTAAACTACATAATTTTAAAACTTCTATTATCCTCGGCACTATCAATATAAATTTTACAAGCCTTCAAATTATTTTTATCAGGTTTAAAACTCCAGATTCAACATTTTACCCAACTTCAAAATATTAAATTTAATAATTAAATTACTCAATAAATGGTGATTTTTTGAATTCAATTAAAAATTAACTTTTAAATATTTAAAATCAATTAAATATTCCGATTTCAGACATCCAAAAATTCCGAGTTGTCACAATTACCATCCCTAAAATTCCATTATTAAGGATCTAAGTATTTTCCAAACTCATTTACAATACTTTAACACTTTAAGATGTTATCCAAGGGTTTAAAATAAATGTCATTAAAACATCATTTAAGACAAACCCAAGACACTTCACTATGCCATTATCTTTAAAACTCCATTTTAAAGATACGATCGCTTTTCAAAAGTATAGTTAAATGGGTTAAAATAGATGTTGCACAAACATCGATAATATAAACCCAAAAACCACTTTAATACTTTCCATTTACTTTAAAATATCCATGTAAATTTCTAAGTATGTCTCCATTTTATTAAACAAAGTTATATACCTTTTAATCAATTTTACAAAATAATCCATTATAACATAATTGTTATAATCTAAAAACTCCTTTTTAAATCCCTTTACAAAATCTTAACTTTTCGTTTAAAATTTCTAAACACAATAAAATACCTTTAAAAAGATAGATATTTACATATACTAATATATTTATAAAACAAATATATTTAAAAAAAATACTATAAATCATTTGTAAAATATTATAATATAAAATCCTTTTATTTCTCAAATAAATCTTTAACAACTTTTAAAATCCTATATATACATACACTAAAAATATACTTTTAAAAAAAACTTATATATATTTTAAAACCTTTTATTTAAAAACCATGAAAACCCATTTTATAATTTAAAACAATCACTATATAAATCTATAAAGGATTTTGAAAAACATATTTAAACCTTGTTATTTTCCCATAATAAGTACGTCAAAAGTACATATTAATCAATACGAAGAAGCCCTAGGATGTTTTTCAAAGCTAACTTTAAAATTGCAGATCAACTTTGAAATCGTAGATCATAACGATTCCAATGTGCGTCCATCATGATATTTTCCTTTCTAATATTTACAATTTCCATTTTCAATTTCTTACATTACCCAAACTAACCCATTTATGTCAAACACAGCAAAACAGCAGTATAACAACCCAATATACATACATATCTATTTCCACAATACATTACATTTTATCCAATTTAACATATGTCAAATATCGGGGATTTCGTAGCACGTTTATAACGACTATATCATTTCTAACGCATATAATGCACTATCACTTTTCACAAAGCAATATCAAACATGTAAAGAAGTAGTTTGAACCACGATACATGTTATAGATGATCAATAGTGATATTATACTCAATAATAATGTTCTCACTTATTTTACAAAACTTGGCGGGGTCCAAAAGTAATAACTTGCATTGTTCGTTATACGGTTTATATTTTCAATAGAACAAAAAAAATATATCCAACAACATATAATCAATTGGCGATTAAACTTATCCTAGGTGCACCCAATGCGTTCGCGTTTTCGAACAGTCCAACTCGAACACCGTTCGATTTTGACTAAAATTCCAATAAGCTTCAAACTCGATGAATCAAACTCCATTGTGTAGATAATCCTCATATGAACGCAACAACAAAAATGGCGCCTCAATCGGACTTGTATGAACAAGATACAATCGTTAGAACACTAGAGACTGATTAATTAATAATTAACTAGATTAATCCAGTAATTAACTAAATTACTTCTTCAGTAATCATGTTTAGTCCTATCATCTTCATTTCAACCCTAAGCCACCGTCTTCTTCTTCAGGCCGCCGCCACGTTACTCTAACCTATGCTATATGCCTCCGATGATAGCCCTGGCCCACATGAGTCCTCCACCACCAACCTTGCCTCCTCCTATCGTCCATAGCCCGCTAAAGAACACAACAACGGCCGTTCATTTTACCTTTGTCGCTGCAACGGTTGACCATAGGCTGCCAAACTCCATCAACATGTAGCCCACATCCACCTCTCCAGCTTCCCTTTGCGGCAGCCGGCTACAGATCATCTACGGCAATGTAAATTCACACCTTTTCTGTCGACTTTGAACCCCAATCTCCATCGCCCTCGCTTAGAGCTAGCCCAATCCAATCGGCCATCTCACTCCACATACCCTCGTGCATATTTTCCTAGTTGGGACCATTACCTGAAACGACCCCTGGAGACGTCGTTTGACCACTGGGTGAGGCCAGGGTTTGGGTTATATTTTCAGGAAAAAAAGAAAGTGAGGTCCTTATATAAAAGATTTTCTGACAATATTCACCCTCCAAAATCCCGAACTCCAAACGAGGTGTGCTCACTGACGTTCCTAGCTATTTACTCTCATTCCGAACACAATGGAACTAGTATCATGACCCATCTTTACCATGTACAAAAGTTAGCTTTTCAAATCAAATTATATTATATTTAATTCTTTAAATCAATTGATATGCGTTTCGAGCCTTCATGACCACATAATACGTCCAATCGTCAAAAACTCAACAACATATAACAATTCATTATTCTAATACGATGGTATTAGTTTTGTCAAAATCCGAGACAGTGCCCGAGAATGATAATTTCTCACCTTAATTAAAAAGAATTATTATTAAACCAGTTTAATTATAAATTAAAAGCTTTCCATATCATTCTATTTAAATAGAATTTAAATAAGCTTTCAAAATCATTTTATATACAAATTAAATCTAAGATTCAATTATTAAATAATTCCAATATTTAATTATAAACTATTTAAAAATCAGGGGCGTTACATTATATGTTACCATTTCATTTTTTCTAATAAGGCTCCCATTATTATTTTATTTTTCTCCAAATTCTAAGATAAAACATAGTAGTCCTTCGACTTCACCAGTGGGTGTTAGGACTTATATATCTTGAGATTCTGATCTTAAGGAAAGAAAAACAAAGCATACTTCAATGTATGATTGATAACTCCTTATCAGTTGCATCTAATATAACTTCTAACACATGGTTCCATCTCCTAATCTCATTTTTACCTTGACGAGAGCTCAATAAGTAAAAAGAGATTATTCGCTCGTACCCATTACTCATGACGACCTAAGTATATTATACATACCGTGTAGAAAACTCAACAAATATGTACAAGTATCTTAACTCGTCCAGTCTATATATTGATAGTACTACACATAACATCCCTAACTTAAGTAAAGCTCAACAACTAAGGTGCATGCATGCAATCTATTAATATATAAATGGTAGAGGATAACTTTGTATTATAGATTCATAATATTTATTATATTTATTTAAGTGATATGGAATTATGGAATAATGTATTTCTTATGCAATACCCTAGTAATTCAAGTGTCGAAAACATTTGAAATCAAGGTATATGTTCTTTAATGTATGTATTTATTCCTTAAGTCTATTTAGGGTTCCTTTAATGTTCCACCTTTAGTTTATACATTTATATTATATAAGTTTTATTGCTATTTTACTTTTATACTTAATTTAAATTATGCAGTATTTTATGTATAACATTATATTAATTAAATCACATTTAATTAATTCAATTAACTAAAACTTTAATTAATTATTATACTATTCAATTACAACGTATTATACTAAATTATATATTATAACTTTTATAGTATTACACATATATCTTATATGTATGTATGTATTTTAATTTATAAATTAACTTTTAATCAATTTATTTAATTAACTAAAATTTATTAATTTCAAAAATTATTTTATATACATATAGATAATCATATTATCTTAAATAATTCAAGACAACATAACATACATCATTATAATAATCAATTCATTTATCTTATTAATAAATAATATTTTTAAAATTAATTTTATAATAGTTTCAAGTATTTTCAGATACTATATTATAACTTTTATTATATATATTTTTTTAAATTTAACTTTTGAATTTAAAATTTTATTTTAATTTTCAAAATAATTTGAAAATTTATATTATTACATTTATAATATTTATAATATTTTAAATTTAAATTTTTAATTTAAAACTTTAACCCAAGGTCAAATTTAAATTGGGCTTTTCTATTAGGGGCAACCTTTAGGTTTCATAACTGTTTAGGCTAGACCTGTAGCCAGGCAGGACGGAGTGCTTAATTACCGAACATTCTGACCTAGACATTGCCTTTCTTAGACCCCCTACTAACAGGGTTGTAAGCTACATTAGTTAGCCCTAATATGACTATTTAGACTGCATAAGCTATTGGGCTCTGATATCGTTGTTCGAATTGGGCGAGCCTACAATAAAGGAATTAGATGAATTCCAAAAAGAATTCCCTTATTAGATCTTTAACGGGCCTATGTAGTCTAATCCATTTAGAACTTTTCTAAATGTTCTATTAAATAAAAATTGAGTTATAAATTATTTAATTTGTATTATATTTTAAATATTGTGTGCATGCTCATGCAACAGGATAACATATACATGGATTGACATGCCTTTTACACCGTAATAGACAGTTAGTCCCTCGTATGTACAAATGGATTGTCTAAATGTGTGCGTGTGTATGTATGTGCATTAAAATATTTTATGTGTATGTATGTGTGTGTGTATATATGTAAAATATACTTTTACAATTATTAAAAACATTGGTTGTAAATTATTTACACTAAACATTTACTAAAATACATATACGTATACGTATACACACACACACACATTTATATATATATATATATATATATATATGTATGTATGTATGTAAATAACTATAATTAAATTATAAAAAAATTAAATATTATTTTGTAAAATAATTTAGAATGTTTATAAAATGAAATGTGAACTATTTATTTATTTATTTATTAAATTAAATGTATATTACATATAAATATAAAACTAGTTATAGTTTCATATATTTGTAATAGAAATTAATAATTAAATATTTATTACATTGCTGCTTTTGGTGAGTGAGTAAAACAATTTTCTAAAAATATAATTTTTTATTTTAAATAGTTTATTAAATGACAACTTGTAACTAATTAAAATTGCTTAGAATTGATAGAAATTTTAGAAAAAAATTATTTTCAAAACCATAATATATATTTTGTATTATTTAAAAATTTATATAATTTTGTATTATTAATATATATGTATACAAACATTTTATTAACATAATAAATTTTGAATTAAATAATAGTAAAATATATACAAAATATTTAATTATTTT
The DNA here is from genome assembly GCA_030765085.1 of Allium cepa. Taxonomy (NCBI): domain Eukaryota; kingdom Viridiplantae; phylum Streptophyta; class Magnoliopsida; order Asparagales; family Amaryllidaceae; genus Allium; species Allium cepa. Next base: position 1,035,810,082 of record CM060945.1, on the reverse strand, counting down.
TTTATTACTAAAGTGTTTTAAGTATGAATAAAAATTTATAAATTTAAAATATTTTTTTATTTGATTTAACCCTTTTATGTTTAGATTTAATTTATAAAATCATGTAGTAATGCTATTTAAGTATTCTTTTTTTTTGTTTATTTTAGTCGTGAGCATCATGAAATTATACATTATATATATATGTATGTATATGCACTTATGTATACAACATCAACATGTGACAATCTATCACTGTACCAATTTGTGATATTTCTAACTAGCAACATATAGAATTATGAATATACGAACACTACTATATAATAATGGATAAGCAAATTACCTTTCACCAAAACCCAAAGTTCGCATGTTTAAAAGAAGCTCCTTGAATCTGACCCAATCTCGAAGTTGCTAGCATTCAAATTCCTTTACTACTAACGATAAAATCGAAGCAAATTGCTATATATTAGAGCTTGAAATTAGAGTGTTGTTATGGGGTGATTGTGACCTGATATGTGTAGCAAAAAGAATAATAGAAAAGTCTCAACAGAAGTGAATGCCAAAGGGATAAAGGAGAGATGATGCAACAACCCGCCTTCTTGACCATCGAAAGTCGACACCGAACACTACCATCGTGTTCCAATTCGTGCATCCAATCGACATGTAAAGGCAGATTGTTAGGATAAATAAAAGGGAAAGAATAAGGAATAGAGAAAGATAAAATCTCATAGTGGAATCGACAACATATAATATAACAAGGATAGTAGAAACTATCACTCCAAACATAAAGAGTATATTAGAGTTAAAAACAAAAATTATCCACTGGACAGTAATAAAATCCCGACCTTACAAATGCCAAAGGCATACTATATAATACAGTGGATAAAAAATAATACGATAGGTGAATCTTTATCTCCCCTCCACGATCTCCAAAATTTCAAAGACAACCTAAGAAAATACTCGGTCTGACCTGAGCATTATAACAAATAACACCTGGATCAGTCTGGATCTGCCAACATGAGATAATTCGAATAATGGGGAACATACTTAAAAGTTCTGTAAGACCGCACCGCTAACGTGGAGCAGGTTTTACCTCATAAGAATAACATCCATACAAGCAAGAGCATAAATAATATCAAGAGAAAATCCAAATAAAAAGGAGCATAAATAATATTAAATCAGACTTCAAAGAACGGAAATAAACCGAGTAAAATCAAAACGGGACAAAATGGATAGAACAAGGAAAATAGTCCAATTTGAAAGAATGGACTAAATAAGGTAATAGTCCAACTTGATTGAATGGACTAAATCAATACTTAAATGTCATAATGAGGCGTTGGCTCTACTCGTGGAAAATTAAAGATAAACAGATTCAGGGATTCGATCAAATAAGAAAAGGAAATTTTACAACAAATGACAAGGAAGGTGCATACCCCTTGGAGTCTGCCTCTACTAGCATACTCCTAAGAAGCTCATATACTCTGTGACACTTCTCGCACAATACCACGCCAGACCCCACTAGACCTTACGAGAATTAGAATATTTCTACATCAAAGTGCATAACCAAATCCAAACTAGATGAGATGTAAAAATACCCTTTTGATGGGAGAGATCCCACATAGCTTCGCCTCTTCTCGCGCTTTTGGTTTAGTCATTTCTAACAAAAGATATCAGAGCTCGATTGAGCAGTAAATCATTTTAAGGGTGATGATACACCATGTAGAAAGCAGAATCTGATAATTAATAAATCTATAGAGGATAATTAAAATCATCATATATTGAAATTAAATTTCATACATTTAACAATACCCGTTGAATCTAGAAATGTCCTATCTCTCGATTGAAAATGAAGCCGGAAAGTTGAGGTAACCTCTAGGCATTATCTTGACGACATTTTTAACCTTCGAGATAGAAATGACTCCAAGCCTCAACGTTTAGCGTTAAATGCATGACTTGATCCTTTCCATATAAGCAACATCGATTACAGAACTATTGTTCTATAACCAAAATCGAACTTCAACTTTTTAAACGAACTGAACTTGTGCTTGATTTTGTTATTAGCAAAACACTTTTAGAATTAGGTCCAGATTGTTCAAACATTAAGAGAAAAATCTTTCCAAGTGCACGACCCCGAAGACCTAAACTTACATTAGACCGAACACCTAGAAGATTATCCAACTTAACATCCCAATAAACAAGTTCCAGTTCCTTTTTATAGCTTTAAAACAATATTAATCATCCCGAAAGATAACTAATCACAATTAAAATCTTTTTTAAACAAACAAATCTTTTATCTTTAATAAAATAGATAATTATTTCCAAATACTTTTATAACATTAGTAGATTAACTTTAAAATCTTGATTAAATCCGTTTATTAACTTTATATCGTTTGTTAAAGCAATTTTATTATATTTGATAACTTACTTAAATCAATTTTATTAAATCGATCAATCAACTTTAAATATCATATTTTTCTAAGATTAATTAAATTCAAATACTCATTAGTTAAAATGACTAAGTCATCTCAAACGTCATTTATTAAGATGATAAGTAATTTTAAATTCCATCAATTGAAATATTTAATTAAATTTAAATAATCATAAATTAATTGGATTAATTAAATTCAAAACTTCATTAGCTAAAACGATTAATTAAAAAATCATTTTTTAAAATAATTTATTTAATTATAAAACATCATAAATTAAAATAATTTAACTAAATTTCAAATATCATCAGTTAAAACAATTAATTAAACTTAAAACAACCATTAATTAAATGATTAACTAAATTCAATATTATTATTTAAAATAACTAATTACTTTTAATTAAAATGATTATTAACTCCAATCATCATTAATTAAAATAATTAATTAATTTCAATAAATTAATTAAACTCCATTATCATTAATTAAAGAATTAATTAACTCAAGCAATCATTAGTTAAAACGATTAATTAATTCTAAAGATAAACAAATTTTAATCATAATTTATTAAATTGGTTAATTAGTTTCAAAATCATTAGTCAAAATGATTAATTATTTTAAATTATCATTAATCCAAATGATTAATGAATTTTCAATATTCTTTTTAGCGAAAACATAAGCTTAAGTTCATAAGACAAGGTTTTGGGAATGACATTGAATAAATGACGATAAATCGAAATTTCTATAACGACACTTAACAGTTTAAATGGAATCAAGATTTGTTTTCATTAACCATCAATATATCAACATAAGGATGTAAATAAATAATTATTGGCGAGAAATCCTTTTTGGGTCTTTCTACAGTTTTTTCATGTAAAACAATGGTTGTGGCTGATATATAGATAACCATATGGGTTTATAACCATCAAATTGATTTTCGTTTTCGCCGAAACATTTCGATTTCGGAGTAAAATCGAATAGCATGATTCTAACAAGCTCTAAATCCAACCCAAGATAATGTCCATACGAGTACATTGCAACTCGTTGCGCTCGAATTTGGCCTTGTATGAAATAATTGTTGAGTTTGCAAGCTCCCAAATTTAAATAATATAATCATTTATTAATTAAATTTATTAACCTGAATTAAACAATTAAAATAACCATCCTTCATTCAAAAACCATCACGGCCTAAACATCATTACATTCTTCTCCAAGCTGCCACTGTCGCACCCCACCTCCGGCCACCATGACACCGCCTAAGCAAGCCCTGGCCAAGGCGAGCCTACGACCACTAACGATGCCTCCTCTCTCCATATGTAGCTCGTAAACAAGCTCCACAAACGGCCCTTCATTCAACTCAATAATGCCGATGCCATGATCAAACAAAGGCTGCCAAACTCCACTCGAGCATAGCCCACTCCTTGCCGCACCTCTCAATGGCCTTACCAACCCTCCACTCGTCGTCATTCGACGTCAAACTACCCAAAACTGATCGCCAATCGCCACCAGATTAATGGCGCTACACACCTCTACCCCATGATCCAACCATTCATTTGCTTTATCTCAACGTCGCGATCAAGTTTGCTATTGGGATCGAAGACCATCTCGGCCTTGAGTGGCTTAACTGAACTAACGTTGTTGGATCAGCCAATGTTTTGAGTTTGAAAATAAAGTTAGGAAACAAATGAACCACTTCTCTGAGTGCGCGTGGTTTATAAAGGGGAATGGGTATGGGTCAACGTGCTTGGGGTATGGGCTTGGTATTTGGGGGTATGGGTTTGGTATGGGCAGACTTAAATATATATTATTTTGACTTTAAATTATCAAGCTATTAAACGACCGAAAATCTCAAACTCCAAACGAGGAGTGCCACCTGGCGTTCTATATGTTATACCCTATTTCAAACACAATGGAACTTTTTTCGAGGTCTAATTGGATCGTATGTAGAAAATAGCTTTTTAGACCTGGTTATTATATTAAATTTCCAATAATAATTTCAACGCGTTTCGAACACGCATGACCAAATGATACGTCCAATAGTCACGAAATTTGATTGCATAATATAATTCACTATTATGGATACAATGAATCTAGTTTTGTTGAAATCCGAGACTGTGCCCCAAAAGGCTAATTTCACAGATTTAAAAATCGTTTTATATTTTAAATATCAATATTTATCCTATCAATTTATATTTGTAAATAAATTTACAAACTGAACTCACCAATATTATTTATGAATTAAAACGAGTTAAATAAAATTATTAAATCTATTTAATTAACATTTTGATTCATAATTCAAATATTTAATTATTCCCTATATTTGAATTACAAGTAATTAAATTTCAAAAATTTAATTATTTAAATATTTAAAATTAATTAAACATTTAAAATCAAATAACCAGAAGTTTGATTTATTACATTCTCCCCTATTAAATAAATTTCCTCACCAAAATTCCTAAGGAAGAAAATGTTTCTGTTTGCACAAAAATTGGTCACAAACCCTAAATATCATGAAAGCACCAGTGTACGAACACTGATCAGCAGTATATCATTACAGATTGCAGATCTAAATAACGTAGAGTAGGGGATAAAAATGAAGAATGACAAACTTAAAATAGAAGGTAGTAGATAGAGACACAAGATTTATAGTGGTTCGGCCATCTCCGGCCTACGTCCTCTTCAAAAGACAATCTTTTATTGACTTTGCTTCCTGGTTACAGCGGATTGCAGTAGTAATTTTCGATACAACATTGAAGTCTGAGTATAATGGTGATTTCTGCAGAGTGTGGACGTCGCAGCCAGTCCCCTTTTTGCAGGCTCTAGGATCCTATTTGTAGGTGCAGGCTGCAAATATCTCGCTCAAATCTCGGGAGACCTCTTTTGGCACGTGTGTGGGCCCACGCGATCGATCCCATGTGATTTGCACTAGGTCCATGATTGATATGAACCAATTTCGTATCGATAAAGATTTGACCCAATCGAGTCGAAATTTAGCTGGAACATTCTTTAGATTGTACGTAAGCTCCTGTGAATATTTTGTAGAATTTGGACTTGTAGATTGTGAGATATGATCGATGCAAGCTTGGGCGTAATGATTGTTGTTCTCTTCGCATCGGTGCTATTCATGTCGATCAGTTCGGTCACATGCTTGCAAGTTGACGTGGCGCTAACTCCTCGGATTGATCCACTTTTTGTGCTGAGTGACTAAGTCTTTTGTTTGAGTGTATCTTGTTCGTATCGATCATTTCAACTTTGTTTGTATCGATCGTTATTGCATTCTTCGTATCGATCGACTGCCTATCAGTTTGTACCAATCCCTTGCATGTCCACTTCGTATCAATGAGAGGTGTTGGTTTCGTATCGATGAAAGGTCGATCGATATGAAGTGTGCGTGATACTTGATCGATACGAAATGGACATTGACGCTACAAACAATCGATACGTAGTGCGATGCTTTTCCATGGAAGTTAATCAGTGGATACGAAATGACGACCACTTGATGGATACGAACCAAGGTCACCTGATGGATAAGAACTGCCGAAGCTCGATTGATGCGAACAAGGCCCTTCAGTTGATGGATACGAATAGTGTGATTCTCCTAATCGATACAAAGACGAGGGCATCCAAAGGATTCGAACAAGAACAACACAAAGAAGAACTTTCTATGGTTGCTCGATGGGTACGAACAAGATGATTGCCCGAATTGTATCGATCATATCTTGAGCATACGAACCCGGATTGACTTGAAATTTGAAACGTTGGCTTCCATGGCTTTTCTTTTCATGTCTCGTCAATTGTATCTCGATCCGGACTCATGCAAAATTCATTGACATCCATAGTAGACTTGTGTATTAACGATCTCCAGGACGAACTATCATCGGTTTCTAGTCAAGTTCTTGGTGTCACGGCCTTGCTAAAAAGTGGGATAACAGTTTCCAAACACCTACGTTTAAAACAATTAACTAAAATGAGTTATTAAACTTATTTTCGAAACCCATTTAGCTGGAATAGATTTTAGAATTTCCAAGTCATTCAAATCCTTCACCTATACCAACTTAATTCTTTTTCATTCATTTATCCCAAGATATTACCTAGAAAATCAAACTATGTTGTCAAAAATTTCCAAAATTCTCTAAAAAAAAATTCCTAATTCTTGAATTTATGGAAAATTTCGCCAATGTCTCCTTTACCGCTCGATTGGAAAAGCTACAACTTGCCTCTATGTGCTCCAAACCAATCGAAGAAAAAAAATCCAAGTGTTCTACCATATCCTGTCACGACCCGTCTTTTACTCCCCAGAAAAATGCATCATGAATTAAGAAAGAAAGGGATAGAAGAAGAAAAGATAGGAAAGAAGAAACTCAACAACACTAAAATCTCACAGCAGAACGAATGAAACATAATATATCACATAAAATATTACATAGTATCATATACATCAAAGTTACACAATCTATACATCTTAGTTTAGACAGTTATAAACCCCTGTCTATTATACAACTCAAGATATCATAGAGATACAGATATAAACATAAACATAGTGGAACCACTATATATCCACTCGTTGAAGCCTCCTGCTCCAAATTTCCTTTAGAATTCGTCAAAGCTAACCTTAATCCCTTGGCTACTCGTAAAAATTTGAGTACCCAAGAGTTATTAAAACAAAAAATAAACACTTGGGTCAGACATGGGTCTGGTGTGAGTAAACGGGTTAAAGTTGCTTAACTTTGAAAAACCTTTGAAAAGAAAAGGTATCACGTAAGACTTCCCACACATAAACATGGGTAAGTTTTTACCTTAAACTAACCAAAACATTTGACAGGAAATCCAGTGATATTATAATAATGTCTATGGTTTTCAAGTAAATAAGAAATAGCCAAAATTGTTACATTCATTAAATTCCAGCATACCAGCCGTAAAGTGGGTTATACAATCAAAACCGAAGGGCACTTATTAGAGATTGGATTCCATACAATGGCAGGGCTACTAGGGTACCGCCCGTCGTAGTATGGGGCCTAGATCAGCGTACAGAGGATTACTCCCAATTCCCTGCAACGCAAGGTCGGAACCATCTCTTACTGGATAGTCCCGAACAAGACAACCACGACAGTTATCGCGAATCAACTGGCCCACACAGCCGAATAAAAAGGGACTTCTAGACAGGGGAAAATCTTGTCCTACTTGGGTACTACCAACTTAGCCTTGCTACACCTTCCCTGCTTTAGCCATTCTCGGTTGATGAGGCATGAGGCTACGATTACCTTTATAGAACACATCTATCTTAGAAGGCTCATCGTCCACCTGACGATGTTCTGAAAGCATCCAATCCATACAAGTTCGTTCCGGGTTCGAACCAAACCAAAGGCATTATCTCGTTACACTCATTTTGGAACATCCTTAGAGTTAACGACAATAACCCTTGCACTCCGAATCTTCATCTTCACTTGAGATTCACGACCTATCGTTTAATTTGGATCGATGTGGTTTTCAGATATCCAAATATGGAAACCGATCCCGGTCTCATCAAAATCCAAAATGCCGTCTTTTAAGTCCAAGTTGTTTCAAAGTTAAAGTAATTCAATTCTATTATCTATATTCACACAGATAGATAATTCACAATCTCACAGATAGATACATCATATCATCACCATTCAACCAAGGCATCAATATCACAGATAAACATATATCCCATATCAGAGATATCAAATCATTCAAGGCAATCAATATCATCCAAACATCCATAAGCAAAGATTTGTTAATCAAACCATTTATAATTAATTTAAAATGAATTAAATTAAATGCTTTATCTCTAATTAATTGAAAATAAATTAAACTAATTACTTCTTCACTATAAATTTTGCTTACTTAACAATTATTGAATACAAATCAAGTAATTAATCCTCTAAGTATTCATCTTAATAAATCACCCTTGATTAATCATTCTCTAATTACAATAAGTAATTAGCCTTTAATTAATTGCACAAATTAATTATCCTTAACCACTTACAGTAATTAAACTTTAATTACTTCATTAATTAATTAATTATAACTAATTACATTTATCCTTAATTAATTAAATTCAATTAATTACTTTATAATCACTTATTGTTGATTAATTACCCTTTAATTAATCGACCCTTAATTACATCATTAATTACATTAATTAACGAACCCTTAATTACTTCTCAATTAATTGTTAATCATATTTAATAATTAATCTTTAATTAATCTTTATTCATTAATCAACCTTGATTAATCATAGTCAGTAATTAATTATCCTTAATGAATCTTTTAAACTTCAAATAATTTTATTAATCAATTCATAAATTAATTACATTAAGTAATTAATTATTAATTACTTTCACTAAGTAATTATCCTTCTTATTAATTACACTAATTAATTAAACCCAAAACATCTTCCAATCTTCAACTAATTACATTCAGTAATTACCCACTAATTACTTCATTAAATAATTATACTTTATAAATTACGTTAAGTAATTATACTTAACAAATCATTAAGTGATTAATTAAATTAATTCAACTAATTAATTAACTTAAACTAATCACATTAATTTAATTACATTGACTAATTAATCCCTTTAATTACCTTCATTAAGTAATTAACGCCACAAATGATTATCTTAATTAATTAATCTAATTAGTCGTCTTAAATTAATTATATTAATTAATCATTTAATAATCCCTAGTTAACGATCTTCATTAACTGTTAATAATTCTTTAATTACCTCTCAAAGAAATTATAGTTTAATTAATCGCCGTTAATTATAAATTAATTAATTTTTAATCACAAATTAATTAATCTTAATTACTTAGTTAGTTAAGTGCTTAACTGAAACTTAATTAATCTTTAATTACTTGATTTATTAATTCCAGATCATTAATTAATAATCTTAACTTATCTAATGAATGATTCTTAATTATAAATTAATCAACCTTTATTAATTAACTTGCCACCTTAATTAATTTAAGATAAATTCTTTTATCTTAACTTATATACCTAATTACATCATTATACTTTATTTGAAAAGCACTTTTGTAATCAATTATATATTGAAAGTGTATAACCCCTTTAAAACAACCATTTAAATATTAAATTTTAACATTTGAAATCTTTGGAAACCTTTCAAACTTGCCTAAATAAATTGGATAATAGATATTCTTCAAAACTTATTTTTCACACCCTTTAGAACCTTTTAGGAATATAAATATTTTGTTAAACATTTATCTTTGAAAACTTGGTTTAAGCATCCATTTATATTTACTTTAAATCACCTTTTTAAAATTTTGAACATCCTTACTAAAAGAAAACTTGTTTAAATTCTTCTATTTGACCTCGAACATTTACTTGAAAACACCTTTGAATTTAATCACAAAATTTATCTAGTTTATAATTACTTTTTTTTAAAATAACAACTTTAAATATTATAAATCTTATGAAAACATATTTCATTTAAACATATTTTTAAACTAAACTATCTTCCCACGGAAATTCAATTAACTTACTTATTTTTCCTTTTGAAATCAGAACTTGATTTCCCTTTTTAAGTTTAAAAACCTGTTTACAATCAAAAATCGAACCCGAGCAAACAATAAAAACTCAGGTAACACGCGAGGCCACCTTACTTCTTCTACTTCGAGACGAGCACGAGAAAACAGCGAACAAAACCCCAGCAAACATCCTCCTTCCCATAACTTACATCACCAGATAAATAGGTGCAAACGCGCACGTGTACCATCGCACCACACTCCTACGGCCATCCTTCTGATCTCCGACAAGTCGACTATGACCTCGACATCTACCACGACCACCCAAATCGAAAAATCACTATACCAATTCAAATCGAGCAATCTGAACAACCCAGACCCAACTTCCTCAACCAAAAAGAAGCTCGCTACGTCGATTAAGGCGACTGGAATCCTCGTCCCTCTGACTTCGGCCTCGTCAACAACCCACGCGGCTATCCCATCACTCGCGGTCGAACTCGACGCATTGATTTAGATGAAATCACCTCGCCATTACACTCGACAAAGCCCTCCCAAAACCTAGTTCACCTCATTCCGGCCACCACGACTCAAAATAAAATATAACCACATTTTTACCGTGGTCGTTAGACCTCCAGACAACTTCGACCACGACCCCAATGAAGTTCACCATGTCGGTCGCCAGATATTGGCGATAAACCAAAATTCATTCAACTTCGGTTATCTCATCAATTACCTATCTAAAAACCATGATTGTTATACCTAAATTCATGATTTACAATAACAAATCAGGTTATGGATTCGAATCATAGAATTAAAATGATTGATTTTAAGCTATATTCAGATAACCATTGTGCTTTTTTTATTTTTGAAATAATTTCTAACCAAAACACCTTGAAACTATTTTTAAAATTAGTATAACACTGTTATAATCATATTTCTTTTATAAATCATAACCAAATTCTGGAAGTTTGGGAAGATATTAATTCTGTTATTGATGAAGAAATACTAAAATGCAACAGAGATGATCATCAGACATATCAAATAAATGCATGCACATACAATCAAATCTAAGCATACGTGCAAATCATTTCAAACATTTTACTTCCAGATTTTATTCATGCATCAAGTTCAAGTCTCAGATTTTAAAATGTTTTTAAATTATAAAAATTTACTCACCAGTTTAAAGAAGATTAACAGAGGCTTTGCTTTTAAGTCTGGAATTTTGATTATTGAAACAGGGGCTTGTTGAACCGAAAACTTGCTTAATTGAATAAAGTTGAGTTTGCTTTATTTACATCTCAGGTTGAAGAATGATGCAGGCTTATTAAATTTTGATCTCAGGTTTGAATAAAAGTGCAGTCTTTTGAATCGATTCCAAATTGAAGAAATGTAGGCTAATGGTTTGAAAAATGCAGGCTTTTGATTTTGGTTTGAGGAGGATGTTGAAAATGGTTTGCAGACTAAGGGTTTTGATTTTGAAAATTTTCGGGTTTGAAAAGTGTAGATAACAGATTTGTTTAGAGAAATGGTTTTGAGTTTTCATGCTTTAGAATTAAAGAATAGAAAAGAAAATAGAAGAGAAGGAGAGCATGTTTTTATATAGGCTGAATTAGATTTACTAAAAATAAAAGAAAACTAAATTTAAAAACGACACTTGTTAAACGTTTGTCATGATAATAGTTTATTTATTAACACTTGTCACTCATACCACATAATATATAAACATTTGTTATTTACGAGATTTTATTTTATTTAAATGTAAATAAAAAGCTTGATACTAAATTTATAAATTCTTATGTAAATGTGTATATATATTTATAAATTACTTAAAAAAATAAAACCAATTTATATATAAATAAAAGCTTGTTCATATAATTTTAACCCAAATATATAAAATATCTATCTTTTGAATTTCAAAATTAAAAATAAAATTCATATTCAAATTGAATTTTAAAATCCAAATTCAAATTCAAATTAAATTTAGAAAAATCCAAATTAAAATCAATTTATATATATATTTTAACAATACACTAAATTTGAAAATAACAATTTTATTTTCTTTAAAATCTATTTGTATCTAACACATTATTAATATTGTTTGAAAATAACAATTTTGTTAATTTTAAACAACTTAAAAGGAAATTACCTCATTATTTATAAATTATTTATATTACTAAATGAATTGTATTTCAAAACTATTATATATATATTTTCAAATCATATTTATCAAAGAAAATGAAACAAATCTTTTTGTTAATTTCATTTAAATTTAGACTTAAGCTAAATATAATTTAATTAAATAATATTTACCTTAAGTATTTTAAAATCATATGGTTATCCATTTTAAAAAATCTTTAAAAAAATTTATATTAAATTTAATCTTAATTTCCAAATTACCAAAATATATTAGAATTTGAAAACATGATTTTATTTATTTATTAAATTCAAACCAAAGATTTCTATTTACAATATATACAAATATATATTTACATTATAAATAGAAAACATTTTATTAGCTTTTAAAAGATAAAATTCATCAATTAAATATTTATTTGCTTTTAAAAGAACAAACTTTCTTAAATCTATTAAATTTTTAATACAAATTATTAAATTGTTATTGCCCAAAATTTCGGGTCGTCGCATTCCTCCCCCCAAAAAGAATTTCTTCCTCGAAATTTAAAAGCAAAGGTAATTTAATAACCCATCAAAGATTTTAATTTTAAACCACAAGCATATATTATCAACTATATGCTATCAACCATAGCAACCAATTCACTTAATAAACAAATCTAATGATCCTGACACAAATTAGGATAGATTTCCAAGCACTATCTCTAGTTTCCCAGATTTAAACACTGGAATACTCGCTCTACTAAATCCAAACAATCTATACTGCTAAGCTACAGAGCTCCTACTCATCTAGATCTACAAAATTGAAGAGGATATCAGACCACAGTCAAATCCTGCTCAATTACCAAATCCCCCAGGACTGCTGGTTCCAAAACTAGTGATGAGTCATACACGTACTCCGTCAGAGATACATGAAATACATTGAATTCCAGTCTTGCAAATTGGCAATTCAATCTTGAAAACCAAAGCACTAATCCTCACAAGAACACAGAAAGATCCAATATCCCAAAGCTAACTTCCCAATCTTTCCAAACTTATAGCTCCTTTAATCGGAGAAAACTTATCTAAAATCAAATCTCTGACTCTGGAATCCAAATCCCTCCATCTCTTATCCACAAAACACTCTTGACGATCCTAGGCTGCCATCAACCTTCCTGATCAGCTCAACCTTCGCTGATGCCTCTAGAAACAAACTGGACCAAAAACAACCCAACAAAATTATCCTCCCATGATCAACCAAAATCAAAAACAAACTCTACTTCACAACCATCAGAAGACTACAGACTCACTTCTCCTTCCGGAAAAGATAAACAGGTGCACTTGCCAATCTCGCTTCAGATCCTGAAAAACTACCTGTGGAAATCCTTAAATCCGAGAAAACTGCAAACTTCCAAGGAGTATAGGGTTGCTTCCACTCAAGAACAGCTGCTACCTCACTTTCGTTGTGAAACTCTGATCTGAGTAGATTAGAATGCTGATGATGAACACGAAAACAAACTTGTCCAACACTTCCCGGAAGATACGGTTCATCAGATCGATAAAGAGAAAACTCAGAAGTTCCACCAAATCCTGAGCTGCCTCACCAAATTCTCTCTTTAGGAACCCTCCTTTTACTAGCTAAACCACTGAAATCACTCCTGGAATCCTAATCGATACAGAAACTCAATCTCTAGATAATAAGGAAAACCTCTGACTTCTACGAAGACATCCGGAAAAATCCCTGACAACTTCCATACCCTAGAGAAGCCTCGATCCCAAACAAAAGATTACTCAAGAGAACACTCAACTATCGCAAGTCACTTATGCGATCAACCCAGACCAATTCCAAAGAAACTATTTTCTCTTTATCAATCAGAATAGCTTATACTAGACTAACCAATCCATCGAAGAAATGGTTCCACTCTGCTGCTTCTGAATTCCACCTCTAGAAAACTACTGACAGAAGACCATCTTGTCGGCACAGAGAGCACTCCGAGCTGCACCGCTGCTACAGATTCCAAAGAATTCCTAATCCAAAGCTTTTCAAACCCCAAATCCACATCATCCAATCTCACACAGAGCATAGAGATGGCAGACATCTCTTCAAGAAACTCAGGCTTCCACCCAAACACAAACACTCTGCTAAACCTAGTCTCATCACCGATGCAGACACGCTTCCTTAAAGCTTTCCCCAAAGAAACACCTTCGGGAACACCTAAGGTCACTGCGTCTCACCAAGCAGTTGCTCCATTCTGAAGCCGCCAAAATACAATCACTTGCTTCTGCTCATCTGACAGATCCAAACTCTACTTATCTAGACTTTCACTTCAAAGATGGACTCCAAACAACAAAAGGTTACCTTCAGAGATTGATGAAATCCTTTCACCAGTGCAAAGCTTACTCGAGACGGTATTAGGTCTATAGATTTTGGCAGATACACTTCCAACCTCAACACTCAGACTTCTTCAATTGGTATTCGTGCTACAGACACCACTACTCTTCCAACTCTAGAACTTATATTGGAAAACCCGAACAGGTAACCCAACAAATCAGGTAGAAATATATGTATATTAAAATTACAAATACGCTCCCACAAGAAAGAAATCACTCCAAAGCCTAGGTATTCACTCAACCTAGCGCTCTGATACCAACTGTCACGACCCGTCTTTCACTCCCTAAAAAAACGCGTCATGAATTAAGAAAGAAAGGGATAGAAGAAGAAAAGATAGGAAAGAAGAAAGTCGACAACATTAGAATCTCACAGCGGAAGGAATGAAATATATTATATCACATAAAATATTACATAGAATCATATATATCAGAGTTACACAATCTATACATCTCAATTTGGATAGTTATAAACTCTTGTCTATTATACAACTTAGGATATCACAGAGATACAGACACAAACACAAACACAAACACAGCGGAACCACTATATATCTACTCGCTGAAGCCTCCTACTCCAAATTTCCTCTAGAATTCATCAAAGCTAACCTGAATCCCTCGGCTACTGGTAAAAATTTGAGTACCACAAAGTTTAATAAAACAGAAAATAAACACTAGGGTTAGATATGGGTCTGGTGTGAGTAAACGGGCTAAAGTTGCTTAACTTTGAAAAACCTCTGAAAACAAAAGGTATCACGCAAGACTTCCCACACATAAACATGGGTAAGTTTTTACCTTACGCTAACCAAAACATTTGATATGAAATCCAGTGATATTATAATAGGGTCTAGGGTTTTCAAATAAATGAGAAACAGCCGAAATTGTTACATTCGTTAAATTCCAGCATACTAGCCACAAAGTGGGTTATACAATCAAAACCGAAGGGCACTTATTGAGATTGAATTCCATACAATGGCAGGGCTACTAGGGTACTGCCCATCACAGTACAGGGCCTAGATCACCGTACCGAGAATTACTCCCAGTTCCCTGCAACGCAAGGTCGGAAACATCTCTTGCTGGATAGTCCCGAAAAAGACAACCCCGGTAGTTGTCGCGAATCAACTGCCCCACACAACCGAATAAAAGGGACTTCTAGACAGGGGAAAATCTTGTCCTACTTGGGTGCTACCCACTTAGCCTTGCTGCAGCTCCCCTATTTTAGCCATTCCCAATTGATGAGGCTTGAGGCTATGATTTCCTTTATAGAACACATCAATCTTATAATGCTCATCGTCCACCTGACGATGTTCTAAAAGCATTCAATCCATACAAATTCATTCTGGGTTCGAACGAAACCAAAGGCATTATCTTGTTACACTCATTTTGGAATCACCCTCAGAGTTAACGACAATAACCCTTGCACTCTCAATCTTCATCTTCACTTGAGATTGATGACCTATCGTTTAATTTGGATCGATGTGGTTTTCGGATATCCAAATCTGGAAACCCAATCCCGGTCTCATTGAAATCCAAAACGCCGTCTTTTAAGTCCATGCTGTTTTAAAGTTAAAACAATTCAATTCTATTATCTATATTCACACAGATAGATAATTCACAATCTCATAGATAGATACATCATATCATCACCATTCAACCAAGGCATCCATATAACAGATAAACATATATCCCATATCAGAGATATCAAACCATTCAAGGCAATCAATATCATCCAAACATCCATAAGCAAAGATTTATTAATCACACCATCTATAATTAATTTAAAAGAAATTAAATTAATTACTTCATCTCTAATTAATTTAAAATAAATTAAATTAACTACTTCATCACTATAAATCGTGGTTACTTAACCATTAATTGATTACAAATCAAATAACTAATCCTCTAAGTATTCATCTTAATTAATCACCCTTGATTAATTATTCTCTAATTAGAATAAGTCATTAGCCTTTAATTAATTACACAAATTAATTATCCTTAACCACTTACAGTAATTAAACTTTAATTACTTTACTAATTAATTATAAATAATTACATTTATCCTTGATTAACTAAATTTAATTAATTACTTTATAATCGCTTATTATTGATTAATTACCCTTTAATTAATCAACCCTTAATTACATCATTAATTACATTAATTAATGATCCCTTAATTACTTCTTAATTAATTATTAATCATATTTAATAATTAATCTTTAATTAATCTTTATTCATTAATCAACCTTGATTAATCATAATCAGTAATTAATTATCCTTAATTAATCATTTAATTAACATTAAATAATTTTATTAATCAATTCTTAAATTAATTATATTGAGTAATTAATTATTAATTATTTTCACTAAGTAATTATCCTTCCTTATTAATTACACCAAGTAATTAAACCTAAAACAACTTCCATTCTTCAATTGATTATATTCAGTAATTATCCACTAATTACTTCACTAAGTAATTATACTTATAAGTTACACTAAGTAATTATACTTAACAAATCTTCAAGTGATTATTTAAATTAATTCAACTAATTAATTAACTTAAACTAATCACATTTATTTAACTATACCGAGTAATTAATCCCTTTAATTACTTTCATTAAGTAATTAACTCCACAAATGATTATCCTTAATTAATTAATCTAATTAATCATCTTAAATTAATTATATTAATTAATCATTTCATAATCCCTAGTTAATGATCTTCATTAACTATTAACAATTCTTTAATTACCTCCCTAAGTAATTATACTTTAATTAGTCACCATTAATTATAAATTAATTAATTTTTAATCACAAATTAATTAATCTTAATTACTTAATTAATTAAGTGCTTAACCGAAACTTAATTAATCTTTAATTACTTGATTTATTAATTCCAGATCATTAATTAATAATCTTAACTTATCTAATTAATGATTATTAATTATAAATTAATCGACCTTAATTAATTAACTTACCGCCTTAATTAAATTAAGATAAATTCTTTTATCTTAATTTATATACCTAATTACATCATTATACTTTATTTGAAAAGCACTTTTATAATCAATTGTATAATTGAAAGTGTATAACCCCTTTACAACAACAATTTAAATATTAAATTTGAATGTTTAAAATCTTTGGAAACCTTTCATACTTGCCTAAATAAATTTGATAATAGATATTCTTGAAAACTTATTTTCTACACCCTTTAGAACCTTTTAGGAATATAATATTTTGGTAAACATTTATCTTTGAAAACTTGGTTTAGGCATCCCTTTATATTTACTTTAAAACACCTTTTTAAATTTTCAAACATCCTTGCTAAAAGAAAACTTGTTTAAATTCTTCTTTTTGACCTAGAACATTTATTTTAAAACACCTTTGAATTTAATCACAAAATTTATCTAGTTTATAATTACTATTTTTTAAATAACAGCTTTAAATATTTTAAATCTTATGAAAACATATTTCATTTAAACATAATTTTAAACTAGCTAACTTCCCACGGAAATTCAATTAACTTGCTTATTTTGCGTTTTGAAATCAGAACTTGATTTCCCTTTTTAAATTTTAAAACCTGTTTACAATCAAAAATCGAACCCGAGCAAGCAATAAAAACTCAGGTAACACACAAGGCCACCTTGCATCTTCTACTTCGAGACGAGCACAAGAAAACAACGAACAAAACCCGAGCAAACATCCTCCTTCCCAAAACTTACATCACCAAATAAATATGTGCACACATGCACGTGTACCGATGCACCACCCTCCTCCGGTCATCCTTTTGATCTCCGACAAGTCGAACATGACCTCGACATCTACCACGACCACCCAGATCGGAAAATCACTACAACAATTCAAACGAGAAATATGAACAACCCAGAACCAACAACCTCAACCAAAAAAATCTCGCCACGTCGACCAAGGCGACCAGAATCCTCGTCCCTCTGACTACGGCCTCATCAATGACCCACGCAGCAATCCCATCACTCACGGTCAAAATCGACGCTTTGATTTAGACGAAATCACCTCGCCATTATACTCGACAGAGGCCCCTCCCAAAACCCTTGTTCACCTCATTCCGGTCACTACGGATTAAAATAAAATACAATCGCATTTTTCCCGTAGTCATCAGACCTCTAGACAACTTCTACCATGACCACGATGAAGTCCACCATACCGGTCGCCAGATATTGGCGATAAACCAAATTCATTCAACTTCGGTTATCTCATCAATTACCTATCTAAAAATCATGATTGTTAAACCTAAAATCATGATTCACATTAAAAAATCAGGTTATGGATTCGAATCATAGAATTAAAATGATTGATTTTAAGCTATATCCAGATCACCATTGTACTTTTTTTATTTTTGAAATAATTTCTAACCATTAAACCTTGAAACTATTTTTAAAATTAGTATAACACTATTATAATCATATTCCTTTTTTAAATCATAACCACATTTTGGAAGTTTGGGAAGATATTAATTCTTTTATTGATGAAGAAATACTAAAATGCAACAGAGATGATCATCAGACAAATCAAATAAATGCATACACATACAATCAAATCTAAGCATACATGCAAATCATTTCAAACTATTTTACTTCAAGATTTTATTCATGCATCAAGTTCAAGTGTCAGATTTTAAACTGTTTTTAAATTAAAAAAATTTACTCACCAATTTAAAGAAGATCAACATAGGCTTTGCTTTTAAGTCTGGAATTTTGATTGTTGAAACAGGAGCTTGTTGAACTGAAAACTTGCTTAATTGAATAAAGTTGAGTTTGCTTCATTTACATCTCAGGTTGAAGAATGACGCAGGCTTATAAAATTTTGATCTCAGGTTTGAATAAAAGTGCAGTCTTTTGAATCGATTCCAGATTGAAGAAATGCAGGCTAATGGTTTGAAAAATGCAGGCTTTTAATTTTTGTTTGAGGAGGATGTTGAAAATGGTTTGCAGACTAAGGGTTTTGATTTTGAAAATTTTCTGGTTCGAAAAGTGTAGGTTACATATTTGTTTAGAGAAATTGTTTTGAGTTTTCTTGTTTTAGAATTGAAGAATAGAAAAGAAAATAGAAGAGAAGGAGAGCTTGTTTTTATATATGCTGAATTAGATTTACTAAAAATAAAAGAAAAGTAAATTTAAAAATGACACTTGTTAAAATCTAACTAACATTTGTCACGATAATAGTTTATTTATTAACACTTGTCACTCATACCACTTAATATATTACCATTTGTTATTTAAGAGATTTTGTTTAATTTAAATGTAAATAAAAAGCTTTATATTAAATTCATAAATTCTTATGTAAATTTGTGTGTATATATTTATAAATTACTTAACAAACTAAAACCAATTTATATATAAATAAAAGCTTGTTCATATAATTTAAAACCAAATATTTAAAATATCTATCTTTTGAATTTCAAATTTAGAAACCAAATTCATATTCAAATTGAATTTTAAAATCCAAATTCAAATTGATAGAAAAATCCAAATTAAAATCAATTTATATTACATGTTTAACAATATACTAAATTTGAAAATAACAATTTTATTTTCTTTAAATTATATATACATCTAGCACATTATTAATATTGTTTGAAAATAACAATTTTATTAATTTTAAATAACTTAAAAGGAAATTACCTCATTTATTATAAATTATTTATATTACTAAATGAATTGTATTTTTAACTATTAATTATATATTTTCAAATCATTTTTATCAAAGAAAATAAAACAAATCTTTTTGTTAATTTCATTTAAATTTAAACTTAAGCTAAATATAATTTAAATAAATAATATTTACCTTAGGTATTTTAAAATCATATAGTTATCCATTTTAAAAAAAATCTTTAAAAAAAATTATATTAAATTTAATCATAATTTCCAAATTACCAAAATATATTAGAACTTGAAAACATGATTTTATTTATTTATTAAATTCAAACCAAAGATTTCTATTCACAATATATACAAATATATATTTACATTAAAAATAGAAAACATTTTCTTAGCTTTTAAAAGATAAAATTCATCAATTAATATTTATTTTCTTTTAAAAGTATAAATTTGCCAATTTAAATTATAATTATAAAAGACAATTATTAAATCTGCTAAATTTTTAATACAGATTATTAAATTGATATTGCCTAAAAATTCCGGGTCGTCACATATCCGGACATAAAATCAACAACCAAATCAAATTTTATAAATTTATTACGTAGCTTTTTGCGGTTGATTTATATTTTGGCAAGTAATTTATTGTTTCTATGCAAATGCAGGTGCACAAGATTCGAATAGTAATCTCTTGTATGCCTGTAACTCTACATGCAAAAACTAGCGCGATATAAATCTATAAGCAACCAACAAACATATCTCAATCATCTGTAACAAAATACAGAGAATATTCTATGATAGATGTTATGCATTTGAAAAAAATCTCAAATGATAAATTTAGATCTAAATACCCTGGTGTTTCAATTCAAAAATCTATTTTCAAATTTCTCAATCGGGAAAAATAAAAGATTAAAAAATCATAATGACAAGGAGATTTCTTCAAATAAATTATGGTGAAACTCTAGAATCAAAACAACATGGAGCGTCCAGTGGTATTTCGGTTCCTCCAAAAACATCAACCGGAGTGAATAAATATCATTCCTTTCTCAAAATCTTTAAAAATCACCATTTTTCAAAATTACAGGGATTTAGGTCCTAATAACAACAATTTAAAATCCTTTGTTTATAAGTTTAAACTTTATAGACAATGGTAAACGAAATCACACAACCAATCAATTCACTCAATCAAATGAAATCAATCAAATTCCGTGAAGGAATATACTAATACTAACAATCAATCAAATTCTAAAAGGGAAAACCTATTGATTAACATTTTTTCAAAATATCTAATGACTAGCAAACAAATCTTAACTTAGGTTCAAAACTTTCATAATTATCCAAAAATATAGGTAATTATCTAAGCGTACCGTTTTGCTTATTAGCCTTTAGTTATTGCTCAGAAGATTATCCAAACTAACTCAGACAAAATGGAAAGTTATACTCTATATTTTATTCATTTCTTAATTTTATTAAATTTTTTCCTAAATCACTTATATTTTTATTTAGTGTTTTATTCAATACTAAAATTATTTATGAATTATTTCATAAACTCTCGACCAAGGTAGAAAATATTTTATAATGTTATTTCTTTATAAAACATGAAATAATATCTTATTCCCTTTTATTTACTTGTATAATACTCTTTTATATCCTCAGAGTACATACAAATTTTATTTCACCCTTTTCAAAGTCTAGGTGGGATCAAATCAAATTATGGTTTCTTAAAACCGATTCAACCTATTAACCCCTTTTACTTAGAGTGTTAAAACGAATAATATTTATGGTTTGACCCAATCAGCAAATAGTTCATACTACTTAGATGTTTTAAACAACTATATGGTTTTAATAAAACAATGTTTACCAAAACCTTCCTATTTACTCTAACCCAATTTAGACCTGTGTTAAATTATCCCATATCTTATCTAAGGGAAAAATCCTATTTATCAAAACAGCCTCTTATTGAAAATACTTTTTTGTTTGTTAGACCGATTCCCCTTTAGGGAACTTAGAATTTGGATACCCGTTTATTAATTTCAATAACTCATTCTCTTGAAAACGTATTGCGTATATTTTGATATATAATAACTTCAAACTATTTATTTATTAAAACTCACTTAGGATTTATTTGGATTTGAACTCATTTCGAACGCACAATGGTAAAGAGAATAATTTACTAAGTATTCCACAACATTCGCCTAAGCAAACATCCGACCGTCACTTAGAAGATTATTCAGATTACCACAAAACTAATCGAAATGATATCCTTCCTAATCATCCTAAAGAAAATGCATTCCATTTAAAATTTTGTTTTCCAAAATATTTTTGCTTTCAATTACATCTAGAGATTTTTTTATTTCATCCCTCAAATTTCGAGATTTCGATTCATAAATTCTTTTTAAACATATTTTACCAACTGGGTGTTATATAAAATTTCCTCTATATAAAAATTATTTCATATTATAATAATTCCTCTTTATTATAATCAAATTGTCTCAAATATTTATTCTCTAAATATCTTATCCCACTATTTAGATTATATTAACAAATTTTTGCTAAAGTTTAATCCTTAACCTATCATTATTAAAAGGTAAATTTTTAACTTAACATATTTTTCGAATACCTTATAGTTAGATCATGAAAATTAATTCACAAAGGGTTCATTTTAAATTAAAGCGAAAAATGCTCCTAAATAAATGGAGCACCATTTTGCAACTCACAAACAATGGTTAATGCTTCTTATTTAAATTACGCATAACCGAACAAACAATAGTGATGATAAATAAATAATATCATGTTTAAACCAACACACTTTTTAACTACATAAATTTTTGAAAATTATTCCTTTATATATATGAAATATAATCGTAGGAAAAATATTTAATTCGCCAAAAAATTCAATATTTTGAATACCATGTCGGTTGGCCTTGGTCGAGTGTTTAGGAACCCCTATCGATACCGTGGCATCACACATCTCAACCAGAATTCATAAAAACTCAATGGACCAATTAACATAATATGTTTTTATAATAGTAACAAATACACTCTCGAATATATAATACTCTCGAACTCATTATAAGGTGTCACTTACCCTATCTCTAATGAGCCAAACCCTACCAAAGCCAAGATTCTTCCTCAACCTTACACTCTAGTACCACATGTAACGACTCGCCTTTTTGATCATCGAAAGTCGACACTGAACACTACCACTGTGTTTCCATTTTGTGCATCCAATCGAAAAAAGGGTAGATTGTTAGGATAAATAAAAAGAAAATAATAGAGAACAGAGAAAGAAAAAAATCTCACCGTGGAATCGACAACATATAATATAACAAGGATTGCAGAAACTGTCACTCCAAACGTACAAAGTATATAAGAATTAAAAACAAACCTTATAAGATGGACAACTATAAAATCCTGACCTTACAAATGTCGATAGGTATACTGTATAATACAGTGGAAAATAAAATACTATGGCAGGCGAATCTTCAGCTCCCCTCCACGATCTCCAGAACTTCAAAGAAAAACTGAAAAAATACTTGGTCTAACCCGAGCATTATAATAAATAACACCTGGATCAGTTAGGAACTACCAATGTGAGATAACTTGAATAATAAGGAACGTATGTAAAAGTTCTATGAGACCACACCGCTAACGCGCGTGGTTATTTACCTCACAAGAATAACATCGATACAAGTAAGAGCAGAAGAAATATAAAAAACAAATCCAAATATGAATGAGCATAAATATTATTAAACCAGACGTGAAAGAATGAAAATAACCTGAGTAAAATCCAAACTTGACAGAATGGATAGATCAAGGTAAACAGTCCAATTTGATAGAATGGACTAAATAAGGTAACGGTCCAACTTGATAGAATGAACTAAATCAATACTTAAAGGCCATGATGAGGAGTTGGCTCTACTCGTGGCAACATAAAGATAAAAAGATTCAGGGATTCGAATCAAATAAGGGAAGGAAAATTTCCAACAAATGACAAGGAAGATGTACTCCCTTGGGTGTATATCTCCAGTAATATACTCCAAAGAAGCTCATACATTCCGTGACATTTTCTAAACAATACCAAGCAGGACCCCACTAGACCTTGCCGAGAATCCAAATATTTCCACATCTAAGCGCACGATCGAATCCAAACTAGATAAGATGTGAAAATACCCTTTTGATGGGAGCAATGTCACATAGCTTGGCTTCCTCTCACGCTTTTGGTATTGTCATTTCTAATAAAGGATAACAAAGCCCGGATTGAGCAGCGAATAGTTTTTATGGTGACGATACACCATGAAGAAAGCTGAACCTGATAATTAATAAATCTATCAGTAATAATTAAAATGTTCGTATATGGAAATTAAATTTCATATATTTACCACTACTCGTTGATTCCAAACAAGTCCTATCTCTCGGTTGAAAATGAAGCAGGCAAGTTGAAGTAGTGTTACCTCTAAGCATCTCCTTGATGACATTTTTAACCTTCAAGATAGAAATGAATCCAAGCCTCAATGTTTAGCGTTAAATGCATGACTAGATCCTTTCAATATAAGCGATATCGATTATGAAACTATTGTTCTATTACTGAAATCGAATTTTAACTTTTTAAAAGAACCGAACTTGTGCTTGATTCCTATATTGGTAAAACATTTTTAGAATTAGTTCCTGATTGTTGAAACGTAAAGAGAAAAATCTTTCCAAGTGCACGACCCCGAAGGCCTAACATCACCAGAACGAACACTCAGAAGATTATCCAACTTAACATCCCAATAATCGAGTTTCAATTTCTTTTTATAACTTTAAAACAATATTAATCAACCTAAAAGATAATTAGTCGCATTTAAAATCTAGTTTAAATAAACAAATCCATTATCTTTGATGAAATAGATAATTATTTCTGAACACTTTTACAACATTGGTAAATTAATTTTAAAATCTTTATTAAACCCATTTATTTGCTTTAAATCCATTGATTAAAGCAAATTTATTATATTAATTAATTTACTTAAATAAATTTTATTAAATCAATTAATTAACTTTAAATATCATTTATTTCAAAGATTAATTAAATTCAAATAATCATTAGTTAAAATGAACAAGTCATCTCAAACACATTTATTAAGATGATAAGTAATTTTAAATTCCATCAATTAAAGTAATTAATTAAATTTAAATAATCATATATTAATTGCATTAATCAAATCTAAAACTTCGTTAGCTAAAACGATTAATTAAAACATCATTTATTAAAATTATGTATTTAATTATAAAACATTATAAATTAAAATGATTTAACTAAATTTCAAATATCATTAGTTAAAACAATTAATTAAATTTAAAACAACCATTAATTAAAGATTAACTAAATATCATTATTTAAAATAACTGATTACTTTTAATTAAAATGAATATTAATTCCAATCATCATTAATTAAAATAATTAATTAGTTTCAATAAATTAATTAAACTCCATTATCGTTAATTAGAAGAATTAATTAACTCAAATAATCATTATTTAAAATGATTCATTAAGTATAAAACATCTTTAGCAAAAATGTTTAATTAAACCTAAAGATAAGCCAATTTTATTCATCATTTATTAAATGATTAATTATTTTAAATTAACTTAATCCAAATGATTAATGAATTTTCGATATTCTTTTAGCGAAAACACAAGCTTAAGTTCATATGACAGGTTTTTGGGAATGAAATTGAATAAATGACGATATAGTGAAATAGTTATAACGACACTTAACAATTTAAATGGAATATCAGAATTTATTTTCATTAACCATTAATATATCAGCATAAGGATGTAAATAAATAATTATTGGTGAGAAACTCCATTTGGGTCTCTCTACATATTTTTCTTGCAGAACAATGGCCATGGATGATATAAGATAATCATATGGGTTTAAACGATCAAATTAATATGTCATCCATTTTCCAAATGGAAATTCAACCAAACAATCAGCATAACTACTAATTAGCATCCAAGCAATCAATAAATGTTTATAGCATCATTTTTATGATATATTAAAGTTTAATGTAAGTTAAACTCATATTGATTTCGTTTTCGCCGAAACGTTCTGATTTCAAACAAAAACCGAAAAGTCATTCAATTTTAGCATGATTTCCAACAAGCTCCAAATCCAACCCAACTAACTCCATCGCGAAGATAATGTCCATACGAGTATATTGCAACTCGCCATGCTCGAATCCGACCTCATATGAAATAATTGTTGAATGTACAAGATCCAAAATTTAAACAATATAATCATTTCTTAATTAAAATTATTAACCTTAATTAACAAATATAATATCCATCCTTCATTCAAAAACCATCGCCGCCCAAAACATCATTACGTTCATCTACAAGCTGCCACTGTCGTGCCCCACCTTCGTTCACTATGACACCGCCCAAGCAAGCATTGGCTAAGGCGAGCCCACGGCCACCAAGGGCGCCTTCTCTCTCAAACTGTAGCTCGTGAACAAGCTCCACAAATGGTCCTTTGTTCGAATCAATGATGCCAGTGCCATGGTCAACCATAGGTCGCTAAACTCCACTTGAGCATAGCCCATCACTTGTTGTACCTCTCAGTGGCCTCGCCAACACTCCACTCGCCGCTGTTCGAAGCCAAACTACCCAAAACTGATCACCGATTGCCGCTAGATTCATGGCGTTATGCACCTCCACCCCATAATCCAACTGTTCGTTTGTTTCATCTCAATGTTGCGACCAAGTTTGCTGTTGGGATCGATGACCATGTCGGCAGTTAGTGGCTTGGATGAACTACTGCCATTGGATCGGCCAATATTTTGAGGTTGAAAATTAAGTAAGGAAACAAAAGAACCACTTTCTCTGAGTGCACGCGGTTTATAAAAGGGAATGGGCATGGTTAACATGTTTGAGGTATGGGCTAGGTATTTGGGGGTATGGGTTTGGCATGGGCAGATTTAAATATATATATATATATATATATATATTATTTTAAATTTAAATTATAAAGCTATTAAATGACCGAACATCTCGAACTCCAAACAAGGCGTGCCGCCTGGCGTTCTATATGTTATACCCCTATTTCGAACATAATGGAACTTGTTTCGAAGTCTAATTCGATCGTATGCAGAAGCTGGCCTTTAAGACCCAGTTATTATATTAAATTTTCGGTATTAATTTCAACGTGTTTCGAACCTGCATGACCAAACGACACGTCCAATCTTCACGAAATTCGATGGCGTAATATAATTCGCTATTACAGATCTAATGAAACTAGTTTCATCGAAATCCGTTGTGCACTAAAAGGCTAATTTCACATATTTAAATATCGTTTTATATTTTAATTATCATTATTTATCTGATTTATTTATATTTGTAAATAAATTTACAAATTGAACTCACCAATATTATCTATGAATTAAAAGGAGTTAAATAAATTTATTAAATCCATTTAATTAACATTTTAATTCACAATTCAAATATTTAGCTATTCCCTATATTTGAATTATAAGTTAGTTAAATTCCAAAATTCAGTTATAAATATTTAAAATTAATTAAACATTTAAAATTAATTAACCAGAATTTTGGGTTGTTATAGATGAAAGGGTGAAATAAGGATCAAGATCCTTGTTTTTCTCTTACTAGTTATCTCCTTTTGGAATCATGGTTCCTCCTTTTAAACCATCATATAGCGGGCCCCAATTTGTTGTCTTATAACTACCTAAACCAAGCCCCAATTGGGCCTCAAAACTATTTCAAGCTCAAATAATATTTATTGCATTTAAATCTAATTTAAACACATATCGATTAGCTTTTATATAACTATTATATGTACACCATTTAAAATTGTATAATTCACAACAAATTAAATTTTATAATTGATATCTCATAAATATTAATTAATTTAATTAACTTATGAAAATTATAAATTAATTTAATCTAATGGTAAATTGGAGTATTCAATGTTGCGGTTGTGTGTCTCTTAGACGTAAGTTCAGTCAACGACTAATATCGAACAATTTGAATATTAGCATTCACACTTTATTAGCAGGTGATATGACATTTTGGCCAACTTTACTTATTTGGTTCCGCTAAAATCAAATTTTACTTTAATAAGCATTATTCGGCAGTAATAATTATTTACACCAATTCTCTTCATCAAAACTATATCACTTTGTACTGGTAATGGTCAAAATTCCAATATCATCTATATTCAACTCTATAGTCCAAATATAAAGTTCATTTTTCAATAATAACTATTATTATTAACCGAATGCTTTGGCCAAAGACTTTGACATTGAGTTAACTTTAGTTAAATGTGATACTAAACGCATATAACCGAAGAGACAAATACTTCCTTGAATGGTGTTTCACTTCCAATGCTTCCACTCGACCCAAATATTGTTGTTCAACGGATGTCATGCTATGATTCAACTATAATCAAAGAAAAGCGTCCACATTAAAGATTAACATCATTCTCAAGTCAAGAGAACCGTGTAATATTGTGACATCGATATTTTCTATTTGGCTTGGCAATATTAACCAATAGAAAAAATATCATGTGAGTCATTCGATGGTAATCCTATAATTATCAGTATGTAATCCCTTGGTGCCCCTAATGGTCATGAGTAATACATTACCTAAAATATGGAGAGCGGCATGTACTCTAGTCTCGACGGATGTATCGGTATCTAGTCACGATGCATCTTGACTAGAAGTATTTAAAAGGTTTGTTTAGTTTCATTATGATAAATTACTTATGATTATAACATTTTGTAACTACTGTCAAAACATACAATTTATGGATTTTCTACCAATATACTTTTAATTAAATTAAATAATTAATATAACACATTATATCAAGTACATGGTAGAATGAAAACACCTATTATTTGAAACAAGATTGGCTATTGAGTTAGATATATGTAACAATGATAGAACTTTCCCTAGAGCATACCCTTAACTCTATCTTGTTACTTGCTGATTACTTCGTGGAACTTGTAACATACTTCTAAGCTTATCCAATAAAGATGCTGACGGATCTGCCCTTAAAGAAATTACAACATCGACTCAAGACTTTGGTAAGGTTATTGAAATGTAACATCAAGCTAAGTCAATATGATATTACATAGCATCCGGAAATGGCGATAAGTGGATAGGCCTTGGCATATTTCATCGCTAAATTTAGTGTCTGTGACGAAGAAGAGGAAGATGATATAGTCTCACTTTTTCAATGGAAATCATATGTAGATGAGACTTCCAATGAACGTAACTCTAAAGCAGGAGTGGTACTCGCACACTTGGAAGGATGGACAATTTGCTATGCATTGAAGCTAGAGTTGCCCACCACCAACAATGAGGCTGAGTATTAAGCAATGATAGCAGGGCTCATGATAATGTAAGAGCCGGGGATAAAGATGCTGCATGTATTTAGTGACTCCCGTTTGGTGATTTTCTAGGTAAAAAAGGAATTCCAGGCTAAGGGTGCGAGACTTTCCCTTACTTGATGAACACACTAGAACTCTTGAATGATATAGAACGTTTAACGATTTTGTCCATCCTTAGGGAAGACAACATGATGACCAATTTGCTGACCAAATTGTCTAGCTCTTTGGATGCGAAGTTGATGGGGTTGGTCCTAGTGGAGGTTTTTTCGGCTTCAAGCATCAACCAAATGGATGTAGACTGGATCCTGGAGGCTAAGGATGAAAAGGACACTACAACATTCAGGGTTTTTAACAGCGTTTAAAAAACGCTATAATAATAATAATAGTGTTTTTCTCGACGCCATATATTAACATGCCATTAAAAGTCAGGGATCTACACAGCATTAAATATAACGCTATAGAAGCATAGTTTTCAATAGCGTTTATGATATGCTGTTGAACATCTTTTCATAGCGTTTTTCCAGAGCCAAGAGTACATTTTTATAGCATTTTGATCAATGCTGAGAATACTTTTTATAGTGTTCATAGCCCATTTTTAATATCATTTGAAGAATGCTACTAAAGGATCTAAAAACGTTTTTATGTATGTTGTATACCAACATCTCATGGTAGATTCATGGCTTATTATAGCATAAAGGAAATGCAGTTGTATATTTTTCAACACAACAAAAACTCTATTGTAGGTTTTCTATAGCATATAAAAAATGCCATTATAAATTTTCTATACTATTCAGAAATGTTATTTTCTTTAACCCGCTATGAGTTTACAATAGTCTATCTATACATTAGTATATCTAACAACAAGATATATTCACCTCAACTAATGAACTATTCAATCAACAATAATATAAAACTTTTGATAATCAAAACATATTATATATTATACACAAACATAATTGCACCAAATTCAATATTGTATACAATAATTCATAATCGATATTTTTAAACATACATGATAATAGTACCATTAGGACTCTATAAAAGAAAATACCCAAATATCATGATCGTAAAATGTCCATGTTTCCAATCCCCTAAAAGAAAACGAGAGAGCGTTTAAGCATATGTACGAAAACATACATAGAAGGATGTATAAGTAAGGCATAAAAAAAACATACATATTAAACATATTGACGTGCTTAATGTCAATACACATTCTACATAATCTTATGTCAGATATATAATGCTATCATAGTTAAGGATTGTTTATATTACTTATTATTGATAATTCAAACTAAAATTAGAATAAGTACATGTTGACCTTATATATTTAATAGTCACGTTTTATGGTTGAACTTAATTAATTTTTATGAATTTACTTAATTATTATAAAACTTAGTTAACTTAGTTAATTTTTATGACTTAGTTAACTTTTATAAACATATTAGTTAGTATAAAAATAAATTAACTTAGATTACTTTTATAAACTTAATTAGTATAAAATTTTGTTAACTTGGTTAATTTTATAAATAGGTTAATTTTTATAAACTTATTTAATTATTATAAAATTTAATTGACTTGGTTTATTTTATAGATAGGTTAATTTTTAAAAGATTTAGTTAATTTTTACAAAAAATATTTAATTTTATAAATTAGATTAATTTTTATAAAATTTAGTTAAATTTGTCAAATTTTTACAAAACTTAGTTAAACTATATAAAAATAATTCATTTTTATTAACATGGTTATTTTTACAAAATTTAGTAAATTTTTATAAACTAGGTTAATTCTTTAAAATTTAGTTTACTTAGTAAATTTTTATAACATTTAGTTAAATTTTTTAAAACTTGGTTAATTTAGTTAAAATTTTATAAAACTTAGTTAATTTTTATAAAACTAAGTTAACTTGGTTAATTTTTTTAATGCTAATTTAATTTTTATAGATCTTATTTAATTTTTTATACACTTAGTTAATTTTCGTAAGACTTGTTTAATTTTTATTAACTTTATAAAATCTAGTTAATTTTTATAAAACTTTGTTTACTTGGTCAAATTTTATACAACTTAAATGATTTTTATGAACCTAATTAATTTTTATAAAACTTGGTTAATTTTTATAAACATGGTTAATTTCTATAAACTTAGCTAAAATAGTTACCTTTTATTAAACTTAGTTAACTTGGCTAATTTTCTATAAAAAATATTTATCTTTCAAAAACTTAGTTATTTTTAAAATTTTAATTACTATTTATGAAAATTATTTTACATAGTTAATTTTTGTACATTTAATTAATTTTTTATAAAACATAATAAAGCCTTCTGATAAATGTAAGCAATTACTTTTATAACATGTGGTGTTAAAAGAAGGTTAATTAGCGCCGTGCATTATGAAAATTTAAAAGGAAGTAGGAAAAGTATATATCAATGTAAGTAGTTAAAGAATGACGATCATTAAATGAGAATGAAATTGCAAGCAAGTTAAAAATACATACATGATTGATAAATTAATCATTTTAATTTACATCGATTGATAAGGTAAGGGGAAGTTTCCTTCATGTACTTTTACAATAAATAATGTATTTTGTTTCCACGGCTATTTTAGTGCTCTTACTGGGCGTACCAAGGCTAGGATTTCCACAACAAATTAGCTCTTTAGAGTTATACTATGTGTATATGTAAAGATAATGAAAACTTTGGTGACAACTACACACACACTCTTTAGGGAGCTAAGGAAGCAATACAACATTTCGTGATAAAAACACTTGTCGTCTCATACAAAACAATAACACCATAGAATGTAACCCATCCATAAGCGTTGTGGTCGAATTATTATTTTTCAACAAAACGTATAGGATGAATAACTATATATTTTAGAAATAATGTGATAGCAATACCTGGAATCGCTTGACTCACATTTGTACATTTATATAAATATCCTCAATTCACGGTCACTTTTGCTTAACCTTTGGACCTGGAAAACAACATATATATGTGTGTGTATATATATATATATATTCAAAAGAACTTTTCTTTAGCAGAACTAAGTTTGAATGTGGCAAAAATGACTGTTACAAAATCATGAATAAAATGAAAGTATCAAAACTTTACTGCATATAAGGATTTCATCAGAACAACTTCTAGAATTTGAAAGCCTAAAAATTAGATTATACATACATACATATACATATATATATATATATATATATATATATATATAAACTACTCCATTATGAAAGAACTTAAAATCAATAACTACCTAAAAGTGCAACTGATAACTACATTTAAGAACTGGATCCTACAAGTAAAACTAAAGCACGCTTGAATAACAGCCATGTTTGTTGAAAGTCCTTTGATCAAATCAGGATTACTACCCTTTCGAGCCAATAAGTATAAATAAATCCACTTGCATCATTGACAACGATAACAAGTTGATTAAAGAAAAACTCAAAAACAAAACAGCGAGTAAATAACCATGATTCTTAAACACTAAATGGAAGAATATACATGAAATCAATTTTGACACTCTAAGTTATCAAAAAATATTTGTAAAACCAAACTAGTTTATTCTTCCCTTAACTTCCATGGCAAAAGCTTGCAACAAACATATAGAATATTGAACTGTATGATGTTTTCTCAAAATTCTATTAGAAATAATATAAAATATTTGTACTATTGATTACAGGACCAAAACCATTTAAGTACTCTGAAGAGTAAATTATGGTATTGAGAGTGCTGTCAATAAAACAAAAGTAAGCTTCCAACAACATTTCTAACTCCTCTATATTTTCTTAAATGTCATATAAATTTTTATACTACTATATCTACTCATAGCGAGGCTTAGGGCTTTCTCAAGCCTTCTAGATTCAGCCATAGAATCAGTGTGACGCCACACCCCAAGACCCACATTAACAAAGAGTATTACTATGTAATACTGTTTACTAATGAAAAGAATAGGGATGGATAGGAGGGACCATTTATAGCCTTGTCTTAAATATCTATTTAATACGTCGATAATGCTATATATTTTTTCCTGATTCAAGTGGATCGACATATCTAATAAATACTTAATACAAAGCCATATGTGCCTATAGGATCTATCAAAAAAAATACAACAACTCAAATGTAAAACACATCACAAAATAGCATATAATCCCATATATACACACATATATAGATACATCACAGAGTATACAAAATGATACTTCACATATATGGTATGATAACCACAATACAAACACGAGTCAAAAGAATATACATATCAGAGTAGCAAACCAAAAAAGATTACACAAAAAGCTATAACAAAACCAGCTAGCAGAATTGTCCATGTAGAAGCACAATAGGCTAAGTCCAAATGTACCTAATGTGAAACACCTCGGTCTGACCTTAGTATAAGAAACGCGGGTTAGTCCAGCTAATCGAATCAGTAAAAGGTGATAGCAGAATAATAGAGCATAAGAGCATAGTGATATTCTTCTTAAACAAGAAGAAACAATAAGAAAGCTAACAATACACACATGGAGGATACGCATCATGTATGGCATATATGATTACACTAGGTGATAGAACACTATTGCTTCAATAAGCATAAAACACAAAGGAGATGAAAAATCTCATGAATTGCTAAAATGTAGCACGCCTTATATCATTGCCAATCATAAATCAAATAAGAATGGTTTAGAGAGTAGTAATTTGTAAACTCCTAAAAGAGTAATTCCCAAACCCTCCTATCGGCAACTCCAAGGAAAACATAAGGAAAAGTCATCTCGACATGAGCCATAAGGCAAATGTCGACAAAGAGATAAAAATCTCATACAATGTCAAAAGACAAATCCCAAAAATAGCACCAATAGGCACTCTCAATATAGATACGCCAAAAGGTAAATCTCAACACGCCAGTGTAGGCAATGAAAATCTCAAAAGAACTCCCCAGAGTCCAAAAATCTCAAAGTAAGCCACCAAATGGTTCAAAGGACCGATTCCAAAATGATGACACACAAGGGCTAAAATCATCTCAAAAAGGTTTTGCACACGCTATTTTTTACTGAGTACTGTTTCACATAATAGGTACTTTTCCCAAAGGCAAACGTCAAATGACGAATACACCTCAATGGCAAATGTCCAAAGACAAATAAGCTACAATGGCAAACGTCCGAAGATAAATACGTGGCAATGACAAAGGACTTGAATGTCCAGTACTGGCACGCCAATAGGAAAATGTGTCACAAAC
The DNA here is from genome assembly GCA_030765085.1 of Allium cepa. Lineage (NCBI taxonomy): Eukaryota > Viridiplantae > Streptophyta > Magnoliopsida > Asparagales > Amaryllidaceae > Allium > Allium cepa. The sequence goes on along the minus strand of CM060945.1, from coordinate 1,035,775,432 downwards.
TCTCGGAAAGGAACCTGAAAAGTGTTAACGTTTGTCCTATACCACCCATTCACAGTAAACGGTTTACTACCCGCTAGTAAATTTTACACTCAATGCAGTAAAAGGTTCACCTCATATCATCGGTAAACTAGACCCGTAGGCCAAAACGATCAAATGGACAAGTTAGGAATTAACCGAAAGGATAAATGCACGTATCCTATACTATGCCTTTTACCCAATCGTTTAACTCTCCTTCTCATTCGCTCGACAATGCAAAAACATGTAATTTTTATAGAAAATAATTTACCTTGAAAATATGCTTTGAAAACCGATTTCGAAAACCATATTTGAAAATTTCCCTTATTATAAAGAATAAATAGGTTTTATACTTGAAAATACTTTGAAATATTATGTAATAATTATTTTTAAATCCCCTAAATTTTAAAAATCATTTCGAAAATATTTGGAGAAAACTAAGCTCGAAAACGACTAAAAACAAGCAAAATTCCACTCAAGCCGAAATTCAAATTTAAATTCAAATAGTTTAAAATTCGAATTCCAAATTCATCAAAACTGGGCTAACCTAGTGATAGGAATCATAGCCCTCAAAATACTTTAGAAATATCACAAAAACTAAAGTAAAAGTCTAAATCAGACGGAAAATGAACATAAAAACACTTAGGCAAAATAAAACCAGGTCTGAAATCTTCTCTGGATTCAACTTTCGGACATAAAACAGATGGTCGAACGACCTTTGATTGAAATGAAAATTGGTTCATAAAGTAGAAAATTTCAAAAAAAAACAATAAATGAATTTCAATAGAAAATTAAAAGGTCATGCTGTCTCAAACATGTACTCAGAACATGTTTGTAACAATTTAACAAGACTGCCCAAGCCTAAAAAATCCATTCTGCATTTAACTTCAAGGCATAAAACAGAGTATCAAGTGGCATCACATTAAGCTCAAAATTGGTATGACTATAGTAGAATACTTAATCTTTCAAATAAAAAAATAATCATGAAATTTGGATAAAATATGAGAAAGTTATGATGTCTCAAAGTTGAACCCAGATAGTGTTTTCACTGTAAAACTCTGGGCAAAAACATGGTCCAGGTCATAGTTTGGCAGCATATTTCTATAAGCTATATAGGTCGAAATGACCTGAAATTTGGTATGCTCGTAGTAGAGAAGTTTGTCTTTCAAATAAAAAATGATCATGCAATTCTAGTAAGAAATGAAATAGTTATGCTATCTCAAACATGAACTCAGGCCATGTTTGCAGCAACTCAACAAACAATTTCCACCGGCAAAAATCTGCTTTCGAGCAAATTTACCACTGTTATGAACAGCCAAATGCTAATATTTTTCAACCAATATTTGAAGAAATGATGTTCAACATGCAGGCTACCGAATTCAAGAAATTAAGAAGCATTTCGTTGCCGAAGTCTAAAGTTATAAGCTCTTAAAGATGCAACAGTGAATAGATTTCATAAAGAAAAACTACACAATTATCAACAAAAGCTAATTTTGTGAGCGTTACAAGTCACCTTGCCGATGTTGAAGATTATACTCAGATTTGCAGCTGAAAGATGAGAGCGTGGAGCAAGAATTTGCTTCAAATACCTATGAAAACTCAAAATAGAACCATGCAAGCCAAAAAAAGAGATTACATACAACCCTATATCACAAATTAGATTTTGATGAAATGGTTCGGTTTTGGAGGAGATTACCTTTAGATTTACTCAAGATTGATTAAAATCTCAGTTTGTTTGAAGAAGTATGAAGATTTAAAACTTTGATTTTGAGAAAAATGTGAACTTTCTTTTACAGGAAAAAGGAAGAAGATGAGAGCAATTACTTGTAAGTACACTAATTGTTTCTCACCTTCTTAATACCTGATTAAGTAGGCTAATGGACCTTGTGGACACAATTAGAGAAATAAATTAACTAGCCTAAGTAATTAAATCACATACTTAAGTAATTGCTTACATATTCATCTTTTGTTATAAAACAATACATTTTTCTTCAAATTTTCATATAAACAAAATATGTAAACTTATATACGAAGTAAATAAAATATTTTTCATTATATAAAAAGATAATTTTATATTTCTAAAAGATTTTTATTATTAAAACCCTTAATTTAACCAAAATACACCATTTACATAAATAAATGGATAAAACCATGTTTTTAACTCTTAGAATTTCACAAAATTAATTTTAACACTTAACAAAAAATTCAAACCCTTTCAAAACATTATTTATAGCCAAAACTTATTTTTAAGCCAATTTCCACCTTTTGTTTCAATAAATAACCTTTAAAAACCAAATACTTCCTTTTAAAAATTATTAAAAGAAGTAATTGACAATAATTAATAAAATTATTGCATTTTCTGTAAATAAAAATTAATTTCCATTCATTATTAACTCAAAAAACAAAATAAAGCTTGGAATTTCATTTTCTCATTTTAAATTCCAAAATTCATTGTTTATTTCAAATAAACAATTTAATTTCTCCAATTTATTTTAGTTCACAATATTAAATTATAACTACCGTTATAATTTAATATTTACAGGTAATAAACAAAACCAGGGTTGTTAAAGACTCCCCTCCTTAACAGAACTGCATCCTCGCGATTCCTAGAGAAGAATTTCTATTCAACTATTTAATTTCCTCACTCAAAATAAAAAGAAAATAAGCTTGAGATATAGAGACATTCGCACCATCGCTATGCGAAGATAGAAAACCGAGATAGGTTCGCTCGATAAACTCTCTGGTTTTCTAATTGCAGTCTTTGGGATTAACATACCATTGAACTTTATTGAGCGGCACGTCCTTGTTTCGAAGGTGTTTCACCCCCGAAGCAAGTACACAAATAGGTTGCTGCACAACAAATAGGTCTGGTGAGATCTCAAGCTCTATCAACTCAGGAGAATCGATAATAGAATCTTACTCTCGAAGACACTTTCGAAGCTAAGTGACGTGAAACACGTTATGAATGCCAGGTAGATGAGCTGGAAGTGAAATCCTATAAGCCATAGAGCCAATACATTCAGTAATAGGAAATGGTCCTATAAAGCGAGGAGCCAATTTTCTGGTCATACTGAAACGCATAACCCCTTTTAGAGGAGAAACACGAATAAAGACAAGATCGCCAACTGAGAACTTGAGGGGCTTCCAATGGTTGTCCGCGTAGGATTTCTAGCGGCTCTGTGCCTCTTCAATTCTCCGATGAATAAGATCAATCTTCTCAGAAGTATCACGAACAGAATCTGGGCCAAGAATTAACTTCTCACCAGATTCTAACCAACAAGAAGGTGATTGACATGGCCTTCCATATAAGGCTTCGAAACGAGCCATACCTATATTGAGCTGAAAATTATTGTTATAGAAGAATTCCACAAGAGTTAAGTGATCCTCCCAACTACCATCGAAATCTAGAATGCAAGCACGGAGAAGATTCTCGAGAATATGATTCACCCATTCAGTCTGTCCATCGGACTGCGGATGATACGATATGCTGAAATTATGCTTTGTTCCCAAAGCTTGCTGAAGATTCTGCCAGAAATGACTCGTGAACAGCGGATCATGGTCATAAACAATCGAACTAGGAACTCCATGAAGTCTCATGATTTCCTTGATGTACAACTTGGCCAAATGAGAAGCACTCCTATTAGACTTAATAGGAATGAAATGAGCTCATTTGGTGAGGCGATCAACAATAACCCAAATGCTAGAATGGCCCGATCTCGAAGGAGGTAGTTCGTCAATGAAATCCATCGAAATTTGATCCGGTTTCCACAATGGGATCTCTAGAGGATGAAGGAGACTAGAAGGGGGCTTATGTTTGGCTTTGATACGTTGACAATCCATGCAATTACGAACATAACTTGCAACATCGCGCTTCATGCCTTCCCAATAATAAAGGCGATGCATATCGGCATACATCTTACTACTGCCAGGATGAATGGTATACTTAGAACGATGACAGTCATCGAGAATGTCATGACTAAGTGCAGAATCAGAAGGCACAACAAGACGGTTCTTCTTGCGAAGACGCCCATGAGAATCAATTCTGAAATCCATCAACTCCTAGTCACGGGGCTCAGACTCACAAATCTGAATTAGGTGCATATGATCGAGATCATGTCGCTGAGCATCGACAATACAATCCAATAAGCTGGGTCGAGCTTCCAAAATGAATAATAAGATAGGAGAATCAGAAGATGGAGCTCGATCACGAATATCACAAAGGGATAAAGTCTTCGTAACATCCCACTCGGCTAGCATCATAGAGACTACAGCCGAATGTTTTCGTCTAAGCGCATCAACAACACGATTACCCTTACCAGGGGTATACTAGATATCGAAGTCATAGGAGGCATGGAACTCGAGCCAACGCTGTTGCCTCATATTGAGATCTTTTTGAGTGAACAGATATTTTAAGGACTTGTGATCGGTGTATAGAATGAAGTTCTCGCCTAATAGATAATGGCGCTAAATCTTCAAGGCGAAGACAATGGCGGCTAACTCGACGTCAAGAGTTGCATAGCGTACTTCATTCGGTCGCAGTTGCCTAGAAGCATAAGCAATTACCCGATCCTTCGGCATAAGCACGACACCAAGGACACATCTACTAGCATCGGTGTACACAACAAGATCTTGATTCCCTTCGGGAACAACTAGAATTGGAGTATTAGCGAGAAGCTTCTTCAACCATTGAAAAGAAGCTTCACACTTGTCAGACCAAATAAATTGAATGCCTTTCCGAGTAAGACTGCTGAGAGGAATCACAATACGTGAAAAATCCTTAATGAATCGGTGGTATTAACCCGCCAATCCAAGGAAACTATGAATCTCATGATCATTCTCAGGACTCTTCCAATTCTAGATGGATCCGATCTTCGAAGGATCGATCCAAATGCCTTCGGAAGAAAAAACATGGCCTAAGAACTTAACCTTATTCTCCTAGAAATGGCACTTGGAAAATTTGGCTTTAAGCTGATGGTAACGAAGAGTACTCAAGACAATTCTCAGGTGATTAGCATGCTCAGCTTTAGACTTCAAATGAACAAGGATGTCCTCGATGAACACAAGGGCGAACTTATCGAGGTATTCCTGGAATACTCGATTCACAAGATCGACAAAGAAAGTAGGAGAGTTCGTCAAACCGAACGGCATAACAAGCCACTCATAAGATCCATACAGAGTGTGGAAAGTTGTAAGAGGTATGCTATCTTCCGCGACTCGGAGCCGATGGAAACCAATGGCAAGGTCGAGCTGAGAGAAGATCTTGGTGCAACTCAATTGATCGAACATATTGTTGATCCTAGGTAATGGATACCTATTCTTGAAGGTCAACTCATTAAGCTTGCGATAGTAAATGCAAAGCCTAAGAGTTCCATTGGACTTCTTCACAAAGACGACCGCAATACTCCACGGTGAAAAACTGGACTGAATCAACTGTTGGACTCAAGTTCTAGAAGCTGCTTCTTGAGTTCCTCATTTTCTTTTGTAGACATCCTCGTGGGAGGATGACTAACTGGCTGCGCGCTCGGAATGAGATCAATGTGGAACTCATTTGCCTGCTTGGGTGGCAAACCTGAAACAGACTCAAATACAACAGGAAAACCACAAACACTGGAATACGAGATATATCGTCAACATACCGTGAATCAAGAGAATATAAGGACACTTCGAAATTATCCACATCCCAAAGCACTAGAGATAGTTGAGATGGAGAATCAGGATTTCAAAGATATAACATCCGCTAAGCACAAAAAATCCTGGCATCATATTGCGCTAGCCAGTCCATACCAAAATTCATGTCGAAACCCAAATAAGAAATCACATGCAGATTCGCATGAAAAGGAAATCCACATAACATAACCTCAACATCATCACAAAGCACGCTAAGGGTTGCGGATCCCCCGATAGGATTCATAATCATTAATGAAGTAACCATACAAGAAATATCCAAAGACAAATCATCGACAAGCTTCTTCGATACGAATGAATGCAATGCACCGGTATCAAAGAGGACTCGAATAGAATGATCACAAAACAACAATGAACCTTCAAGAACAGAAGGAGAAGTACCTCTACCCTGAGAAGAACTTCTAGAAGCATCCGCTACATTCAGCTCACCAGATTTAGAATTATTCAAAGCAATAGGACAAGTGGAAATACGATGGCCCTCTTTCTAGAAATATCGACAAAAGAGAGGCTTAGGACACTCCCGAATCATATGTTCGGATGAAACACAATTGAAACACCCCTTGCGAGATGGAGGTGCTCCAATAGACTGAGGCTGAGACTGAGGCCGAGACTGAGGTTAAGAAGTAGAACCAACTGGCTTCTTCTTCTTGGACGGAAAGAATTTGGATTTCTGAAAAGGAAACCACTTCTTTTTGGGGTTCTTACGAACTTCAACATCATCACCACTATCGATCTCCTTCTCGACGGCTTTAAGATGAAGCGCTAAATCAGCTAGCTCTTCAAAAGAAAGCTTAAGCTGCAACATCAAAGATTTCTTCAAATACTTCTTAAGGCGGAAAATGAACTTGAGGTTCTTCTTGTATGGAGTGCTAATATACTCAAGGCCATACTTAGAAAGATCCTCAAAAGAAGATACATAATCAGAAATAGAATATTTTCCTTGCTATAGCTAGAGGAAGCGACGGGCAAGAGATGCTTTCTCAGGCTTAGGAATGAACTTAAGCTCGAATCATTCCCGAAACTGAGTCCATGTAATAATAGACTCGTCGAGCTCGGCAGTGAATAGCTCATACCAATCAAGATCATGCTCTCGTAACATGTTGGATGCTATAAGAATCCTGTGATGATCAAAAAGATCCGTGCGAGAAAATATCTGCTCGTAAGAATGAATCCGAGCCCGAACCTCCAAAACAGACTCGGAGCCTTTGAATAGCTTGCCTCTAAGATGTGCAAAGTCACTACACATGCGCGCGATAGGAGACTTCCATGAAGGAGAAGCTGGAGTAGGAGCTGGAGGCTGGGTGCTCCTAAATAATTCCATGAACTGATCGGTAGACATATATACTCCATCCGGATGGGAGCCACTGGACTGCCCCATATCTGAATGTCCACCTCTGCCTCTTCCAGCCATTAATTGAAAGCTAAGATAAGATAAAGATTATTCACCTGGTAGATATCATTAATTCAAATATGGAATACTATAGAATTAAAATGAATTTCTAGACGTACTCCCAAAATTCTATCTACCCCAAAGGACATGTAAAGAACAAAAGCACGATGATTAAGGGATTTGCAACATTTGTATTACACTTTGATGTGTCGTAATATGTGCTTATGTTCTATGTTTATCATATTTTGTTCTAAACTCAACTTTGATACCAAGCTGTGATGCCCTACCACGAGACCCACATTAACAAAGAGTATTACTGGATAATACTATCTACTAATGTAGAGAATAGTGCTGGATAGGAGCGACCATCTATAAGCTTGTCTTAAATATCTATTTAATACGTCGACAATGCTATATTTTTTCCTGATTCAAGTGGATTGACATATCCAATAAATACTTAATACAAAGCCATAGGAGGCTATAGGATCTATCAGAACAAAATACAATAACTCAAATGTAAAACACATTATAGAACAGCAGATAATCCCATATATATACACATATACTGATACCTCACAGAGTATACAAAATGATACATCACATATGTGATATGATGACCATAATACAAACATGAGTCGATATAATATACATATCAGAGTAACAAACCAAAAAGGACTACATAAAAAGCTATAAAAAAGAGCTAGCAGAATAGTCCATGTAGAAGCAGAATAGGCCAAGTCCAAATGTACCTAACCTGAAACACCTCTGTCAGACCCGAGTATAAAATATACGGGTCAGTCTAGCTAAACGAATCAGTAAAAGGTGATAGCAGAATAATAGAGCATAATAGCATAGTGATATTCTTCTCAAACAAGAAGAAACGATAAGAAAGCTAATCATAGACACATGGTGGATACGTATCATGTATGGCATATATGATTACACTAGGTGATAGAATACTATTGCTTCAATAAGCACAAAACACAAAGGAGATGAAAAATCTCATGAATTGCTAAAATGTAGCATGCCTCGTATCATCGACAATCATAAATCAAATAAGAAAGGTTTAGGGAATAATAAAATGTAAACTCCTAAAAGAGTAATTTCCAAAACCTCCATATCGGCAACTTCAAGGAAAACGTAAGAAAAAGTCATCTCGACATGAGCCTTATGGCAAATGTCAACAAAGAGATAAAAATCTTATATAACGCCAAAAGGCAAATCCCAAAAATAGCACCAATAGCAATCTCAATATATAGACTCCAAAAGGCAAATCTCAACACGCCAGTGTAGGCAATGAAAATCTCAAAAGAACTCCCAAGAGTCCAAAAATCTCAAAGTAATCGCCACTGAATGGTTCAAAGGACCGATTCTAAAATGACGACACACAAGGGTAAAAATCATCTCAAAAAGGTTTTGCACGTTCTATTTTTTGCCGAGTACTGTTTCACATAATAGGTATCTCATACAAAGGCAAACGTCAAATGATGAATACACCGCAATGACGAACATTCAAAGACAAATACTTTGCAATGGCAGACTTTCGAAAACAAATACGCCGAAATGGCAAATGGCCCGAAGGTCCATTTGCTAGAAAGCCAACAGGCAAACGTATCACAAACTCTCAGAAAGGGACCCGAAAAGTGTTAACGTGTGTCCCATGCCACCCATTCGCACTAAACAGTTTAATTCCCGCTAGTAAATTTCACACTCAACAGTAAAAGGTTCACCTCATATCATCCATAAACTAGACCCGTGGGCCAAAACGATCAAACGGACAAGATAAGAATTAACTGAAAGGATAAACGCACGTATCCCATACTACGCATTTTACCCAATCGTTTAACTCTCCTTCTCATTCGCTCGACAGTGCAAAAACGTGTAATTTTATAGAAAATAATTTACCTTGAAAATAAGCTTTGAAAACCGATTTTGAAAACCATTCGGAAACCATATTTGGAAATTTCTCTTATTATAAAGAATATTTAGGTTTTATACTTGAAAATACTATGAAACATTATATAATAATTATTTTTAAATCCCTTAAGTTCTAAAAATCATTTCAAAAAGATTTGGAGAAAAATGTGCTAAAAATCGACCAAAAACAAGCAAAATTCCACTCAAAACGAAATTTAAATTTAAATTCAAATTAAATTCAAATAATTCAAAATTTGAATTCCAAATTCATCAAAACTGGGCTAACCTATTGATAGGCATCATAGCCCTCAAAATACTTCAAAAATTTCACAAAAACTAAAGTAAAAATTTAAATTGGGCGGAAAATGAACATAAACACTTGGGCAAAATAATACCCAGGCCTGAAATCTTCTCTAGGTTCAACTTTCGGACATAAAACAGATGGCCGAACGATCTTTGATTGAACTGCAAATTGGTGTACAAAAAGTAGAAAACTTCATCTTTCAAAAAAAAAAATCAATGAATTTTGATGGTAAATGAAAAAGTTACGCTATTTCAAACATGGACTCAGACCATGTTTGTAACAGTTCAACAAGACTGCCTAGGCCTAAAAATCCATTCTGGGTTCAAATTGCAGGCATAAAACAGAGTACCAAACGGTATCGGCTTGAGCTCAAAATTAATACGCGTCAAACAAAAATAGACTAATGCAATTTGGATAAAATATGAGAAAGTTGTTATGTCTCAAATTTGAACCAAGAAAGTGTTTTCACTGTAAAACTCTGGGCAAAAACATGGTCCAGGTCAAAGTTCGACAGCATATTTCTATAAGCTATACAAGTCGAAATAACCTGAAATTTGGTATGATTATAGTAGAGAACTTCATCTTTCAAAAAAAAAACAATCATGAAATTTGATTGAAAAAAGAAAGAGTTATGCTATCTTAAACATGGACTCAGGTCATGTTTGCAGCAACTCGGCAAACAATTTCTACAGGCAAAAATCTATTTTCGTGTAGATTTTATACCATTGTTTTGAACATCCAAGTGACAATATTTTTCTACAAAAATTTGCATAAATAAATTTCAATATGCAAGCTACCAAATGCAAGAAATCCGACAGCATTTCGTTGCATGAATCAAAAGTTATAAGCTCCCAAAGATGCAACAGAGAACAGATTTCAGACAGAAAAACTACACAAATATCAACAAAAGCTAATTCTTTTCTACAATTTCTTGCTATTTTGAGCTTGGATCAGCTAGGATTTGTGAGTATTACAACTCACCTTGCTGATGTTGAAGACTAAACTCGGATTTGCAGTTGAAAGATGAGAGTTTGGAGCTAGAATTTGCTTCAAATACCTGTAAAAACTCAAAACATGCAAGCCCAAAAAAGAGATTACATACAAACCCTATATCACAAATTAGATTTTGATGAAATGGGTAGATTTTGGAGGAGATTACCTTTAGATTTACTCTAGATTGATAATATCAGTTTGTTTGAAGAAGTATGAAGCTTTAAAACTTTAATTTTGAGAAAAATGTGAACTTTCTTTTACAGGTAAGAGGAAGAAGATGAGAACAATTACTTGTACGTACAATAATTGTTTCTCACCTTCTCAATACTTGATTAAGAAGGCTAATGGGCATTTTGGACATAATTAGAGAAATAAATTAACCAGCCTAAGTAATTAAATCACATACTTAAGAAATTGCCCACATATTCATCTTATGTTATAAAACAATACGTTTTTCTTCAAATTTTCATACAAACAAAATATGTAAACTTATATACATAGTAAATAAAATATTTTACAAAAATATTATTTTATATTTTTGAAACATTTTTATTATTAGAACCCTTAATTTAACCAAAATACACCATTTACGCAAATAAATGGATAAAACCATGTTTTTAACTCTTAAAATTCAATAAAATTAATTTTATCACTTAGAAAAATATTTAAAACCATTTCCAAACATTATTTATATCCAAAACTTATTTTTAACCCAATTTCCAACTTTTATTTTAATAAATAACCTTTAAAAAGCAAATACTTCCTTTAAAAATTATTAAAATAAGTAATCGGCAATAATTAATAAAATTATTGCGTTTTCTGTAAATAAAAATTATTTTTTATTCATTATTAACCAAAAAAATAAAATAAAGCTTGGAATTTCACTTTCTCATTTCAAATTCCAAAGTTCATTGTTTATTTCAAATGCACAGTTTAATTTCTCCAATTTATTTTAATTCACAATATTAAATTATAACTACCGTTATAATTTAACATTAACAGGTAATCTCCAAAACCAGGGTTGTTACAATCAGAAGGTGAAGAAACTAGGGAAACTGGAGCAAACACGGATACTAGTTGTCCGGTAGAATTAAATTCTTATGAAGACTCATCACAATAGAATTAAACCATTTGCTTTTTCTATTCGATAAGGTACATTTCAGCCATGTCACCATCATAATCCATTAACTGTTCTATTTCATCCCTGACCTGTATAATAAAGAGGTATATGGTTAGGCTGAAACTATACAAAAAAAATGAATAGGGAAGCAGGAGGGTCTTACCCTTTGCACTCTATGGGTCAAAGCAACAAGTCTGCTTTTCAAACGATGTACATGCTCTAGGGAAGGTACTAATTTTCAATGTCAGCTCATCTAACAAGGGATATCCTCAATTTCAAGTTCAGAAGCCTAGAATGATAAACATTGTTAGCTACTTGGTTGACTTTGTTTATGTGTCGCTTTCCATCACATTGCTCCTTTAAGCTTACATTCTGGATTACTCATTTCCTACATTGAAAGGTATGAATAAAATTATAAAGTATCCATAATTATTAGAATAATACTTGAACTGAGGATAAAGACACATATTGTGGGTTACGAATACTGCAATGCACCATAGCAGCATAACACTATGTTTATTATTAAAGCAATAGTACTTGAATATAAATTATTAAAGCCAACATCCATTTTCATTTTTTGATGTAACTATCCTAATAACAAGCGCATAATCCTATTCATCATGTTATCTGCAGCATACGTAATTTGTACATATATACTGACAGGGATAACCCATGTTCATGTAAAAGAAAAAATGAGTCACATTTTGACCTCAACCTTCTTTTATTCAACTTATAATTTATCTTATTAATTAACTTATTATTTAACTTCCTTTTCTATCACAAAACTTAAATAAACTACTTAGCCAAACATTTGCGACCAATATGTATTACAATCTACAAAGTCAAAATTTTCGTTAATGTTTAAACCCCTGTCTTCGATAACCAATTCATCAACAATCCATCAATGCTTACATAAACCGTATTATTCTCAAGTTTGACCAGTCATTATGTTTAAGTTTTCAATTTAAAAGCGGTGAAAAAAACAAGAAAATGAGAATTGCTTTTTGGGGATCTAAGGACATTAGGAGGTAAAATCCAATAATTTCTCACATTTCTGTTTTCATGTTATATAATTTTAACCATCAAATAGTTATTCATGTATTCCCTTAATCAAACTTTGTAAATTATTGTATACCAAATTCTTTTAATTATAGCGTTAATTTAGACATTTTTAGTCATGTATGATGTTTAAATGTTCAATCATGGGAAAAGCAGTAAGTAATATTTAAAAAAGTACTTTGCATTTAAAAAAATAAATTATCGGTACCGTTGAAGATAGGTAAACCAAAAAATATGATGTATATTATTTCTCGGTACTGTCAATATGCATACTATGTAGTTAGTGTTGAAAAAGTACAAGATTAAAATGAAAAGTCTATTAGCTCTTTATAAGTATTTTATATGGTGAATGAAACACTTACCCATCCATGGCCATATTGGATATAAGTAACAAGTTTACATAGAAATCTCCTTCTAAATTGCAATATTTCCACTTAGCATGACATTATAACAAACTAACAGGTTACAAATCCCTGAAATATGGAGAAGACCCCATAATAAAGGCTATCACCAGTGCATTGCCAGACCAAAAGATAAAATTCGCGAGTGTCATTCTTCTCTATATTTCCATTGAATTCAAGTTTTCGAATGTATTTTTATTGTATATACATTTTATTGTGCAAACTTTTTACTATAAAGGTTATGAGAAAGTTTTGAAGTAGTCCAAGGTAGTGAAGTTTGCTCATACAGATTCAAGATGCGCAATGGCCTTTCTCCTTCGTCTTAGAAGCTCAGATTCCGTGCAAATTACAGGCACTTAAATGTACACCTCATATCAAATATTTAGGAATGAAATTTGTTAAAAGACTAAGAAATGGAACCAACTATTACATTGTGCTATTTTGAGGTATTAACTAGGGTCAATCTTCTCAGTTTTCACATAGTGATTGTATGTGAATCCTAGGCAAATGTATATATGGGTTAGTGCATATCTACACATGTAGTACATACCAAGTAAGAGCATGATCAAAAATTTTTGCAGCATGACACATAAAACAAAGGTATTCACATAAATTCTGCTAGATTAAAGTTTTAATGAATTTTTCTGTTTTGGGTACATGTACATAGCTATGGTTGAGCAAATTTAATGAAATAAATTGCCTGTATTGTACTAGTATAAAATCTCATCCAAACCTTCATCGTAGATATGAGAAGGACATGCTAGCAATTATAGGTTGTAGCCACAACCTAACATCAAGTGAAGCATAAGAACTCGAACAAATGAGATATCATGTATAACATTGGAAGGAGAAAGAAATCAAGAGTAAAGAAAAGCGAAGCTCATGAGGCTGTCCTATGACACCCAGAGAGGCAGCGACTTTTCTCAAGGAAATGGGTGTGCAATTCAGAGAAGATGACCTTTAAACTAATTCATTACACCAAGACCATAATAGCAATATTATTTTTGAAACCACATTTTAGTTTACAAGTCAGTCGGGATCATCTGCTACTACCCAAACTGTGTTCAACAAGACTGCATCCCCAATACGCAAAACACCTAGGGAAAACTCCGTCCTAACTCCAAGCAAGATTAGAATTAACACTTAACCAATTCCTGACATGGCAACTTCATCTTCAGGGAAGGCTGCCCTACCTGAAGCTATTCTTACTTCTGTCAATCCCTAGATGGTTAGTAAAAAGATACTATTAATAAAAGTAAGTAAACAAATTGCAAGTTATTCCAATACCAATACCAATTCAAGTGACATTTAGTCAATCAACGCAAGACTCACAAGGCATGCTCGACAAAGGAAATCCCATCTGAGTATAAAAATCCAATTCAAAGAATCAAATTCAATAGCTACATCATTGAATAAGATAATAAAGCTAAGGAACTATTAACTGATTTTATAAAAGAAGCTAAGTAAGCATAAAAATCCTATAACAACTTAATGAATTGATTTTCTATTTCATTTTAAAAAAATAATCAATGACTTATTCACCAATTCCTTAGAATTATCATGAAACTAATGATATTCTTTCTTTAAATTACTAAATTGCATCAAGAAAATCGAATTTACCTATAGTCTGATGAAGATGCGATGATTTTGAGAAGAAGTGAGTTCAGATGCATTGATTGGAGGTTGGATTGGAAAAAAACAAGAAAATTAGGTTTTTGAGGGAGAAGGCGATGAGTAGAGTTGTTGTGGTGTCAATTTAAAGTGTGAGAAATGGGCGGGCAGCTAAAAAAAATTACCGCTCTACGTTTCGTTTTACCAGAGGAGGTGAATTATAGCGTGCCATATCAATGTTTTTAAATCCTACAAATTTTACAACAGCACGTCCACTCCTAACGCCATCATGCTATGCCATCGTAAGTGGATTTTCTTGTAGTGGGAGTCATTGATGACTCCGATTAAGGACTATTTTTTTATGGGAACTCTCTCGAAAAGAAGAAACGAACGGCGGAAAATCCTTTGTAAAGTGTCGGGATTCGTAATGCAAGAAGGAGTGCTATACATGAGAGGTTTCTTAACCCCATACATCTGTGTGTAACCAAAGATAAAGCTAGGAGATTCGACATGGAAATTCATGAGGGTAGCTATGATGATCACATTAGGTGTGGAACGTAGTAAAGATTATTCTTTGTTATGGATACTACTAGCTAATGATAAACCAAGATGTTGTTATTGCATGTTGCGACCGATGCCATAGATTTGTGGAAATTCAGAGAGCCAACTCTATAGAACTTATATAGATGGTTAGTCTATGGCCATTTGCTGTTTGAGAACCGATATTCTGGCGAGGTTGAAAGGAGGAGAAAAGTATGCTATCACTATGGTGAATTACTTCTCAAATCGTCTTGAAACAGAATTGCTTACCATGATCATTGAGGAAGGTGATAAACTTTGTGAGGAAAAATATTATCAACAAATTTGGATATCTATAGAAAATTATAACTAGCAATCAAACTCAATTCGAGAATACCGAGTTCAAGGATTTCTACAATCAATAAAAACTTGAGAAAAGCTTTTCAGTAGTAGCACACCCACATGCGA
Source organism: Allium cepa (assembly GCA_030765085.1). NCBI lineage: Eukaryota > Viridiplantae > Streptophyta > Magnoliopsida > Asparagales > Amaryllidaceae > Allium > Allium cepa. The sequence goes on along the minus strand of CM060945.1, from coordinate 1,035,759,950 downwards.
ATGGATAAGTGGAGGTAATGAATAAAATCATCGAGATTATCTTTAAGAAGAGGTCAACTAAAGCCAAGGAAAATTGGGTCGCTAAGCTTCCACTTGCATTTTGAGCTTATAAGACTGTAACAGCTCGTAAAATAAATAGTAATTAGTTAAAAGGAATTAATAAATAATTATTAAAGCCTATAAATGGAATTTGAACAAACATTAGAATTTGGCTATGAAACTTGAACCATTGAGTTCACGGCGATTTTTGGAGCAACATTCATATATAAGCTTCACGATCGAAGTTCAAACGAAGAGTTATCAACGTTTGAAGATTTTGGAGCAAAAATAATTCAAAATAGAATTAAGGAAATAAATAGTAATGAACTTAAGGATTAAGTAAATGTTAATAACAAGTTAAGTAAGCGTTAAAAATTATGTTAACGACAAATAACTAAACATCGATCGACCCCTGTACAGGACCAATCGACTGCTATACATTGGCGGTCGAAGGTTAATTAGGGCTGACATTGATTTGAATCTTGACATAACTGACCAGATTTGATAAATTTAATCTAGTGGATAAAATTTATTCAGGCATCTATAAAAATAGGCATAACCCCTCGCTTTTTTCTCATATTTTCTAAACTGAGTGGTGGATCTTTGCAATTTCTCTTTCTTCGCTATTTCTAGAAATCATAAAAAGTACTATATATATACATATATGTTTGAGAAGGATCTAAAATAAAAGCGAAGAAGAGATGGTGTGAATCAACTCTGCAAAAGAGATAAGCTTAGAAATTATAAATTCAGATTCCATCTAACTCAAATCTCGTATCGCATTTGCAATCAAAATGGTATACACATACGCGTACATATATTTTTGGTTGAGAAGGAAAACGGGTCAAGTAAGAAGAATGAGTTTGAATCTGGAGATATGAAAGCTATAAGTTGAGTGGAAAATTTTATATAAGTTACATAATACTAAATATATATCATTGAAATTCTATTTTTTAATGCCTTTGAGGAAACCATTGAAGTATAGGCTTAAATAAATCTAACTAGAAACCTTGCCTACATATTAGAAATTGCTTTACTTTGACAAAATGGTATATAAACATCCTAGATCTGGAACTTAGGGAGAAAAATCCCTAAAATTTTGTGGAATATAATATTGACAGAATTGCGTAGTTAATTCTAGATATTTATTATTTCGGTTGTAAATCGTTAAACCTGATAGCAGTCAAATGGAGATGTTTTACTTTGGTTTGGGTTCAAAATTTCTATGTTAAAATTCAATGGAATTGTAGAATATACAATCTATTTGTATTGACTGCCATATGAATTTCCATAAATTGTCCAACTTAATAGTTATATATGAAAAATGCATCGTTTGAAATAACATGGAATTCATATATCCAAAGGAGAGAGGTATGCAAATTAGGGATGTTTTTCCGTAATTTACACTTTTTATTTCAATAAAAATAAAAGGATATAATTCCTTGTAATTGCAAACGCAGCAAAATCCATTTTTCCAGTTTATGGAAAGTTGTAAGGGTAACATTTCCTTCTTGGGAAAGATAACATTCCAATGCATTAAACTGTAGAAATGAATATTTTTAGGAAATTTACATTTAAACGTGTTTCCAGAAATTCCAAAATGTAGAAACTAAAAAGTTATAAATAGAAATATAAATAACCTCGTTTACCAGTTTATCATATATATACATATATTGTAAGGTATAAGTTTAAGAGATATATAAATAAACTGTTACAACATTAGTACATGTGGTAACATGCAATTAATTATACGTTGTCATATTACTTACAAACTAAATGACAAAACGCATGTAATGTAATAAATAAAGGAGTTAATGGGAAGTTACAATAATCAAGCCAATATGAATTTAATTATACAGATTAAACATGACATTTATGATGGAAATTAATTAGGCATGGTAAATTAATTCTGAAAGCATACAAATAAATATCATTAACACTTGTCTAATTTGAATACAAAATACCATTTATAAAAGACATTAATTGGAAGTTAAAGAAGCAATAAATGACATTTGATAACAATAATGAAATAGGAAGTTAAAGATAGTAAGCATATAAAATAAAAGGGAAGTCCACAGAAAGTAAATAAATCAAAATGAATAAATAATGAACTTAAGAGGCATAATAATTTCTATAGTTGAAATTATATGGCGGAATCAATACATTTGCAATTGATGTGAATTTTTTGGTCGATATTATCTTATAGATGCACGTTAGAAGGTCTATCTTACCGCTTATAAGCATTAGAGGAAATCTCTTGGGAGGAGTCTGCTTTGGGACTGAGGTATTAAATGGTTGTTTTAGGGTCTACGTCCTCCTTATCTAAGAAGTAATAAGTGGCCAAGAAGATATTTCATACGATGTCCAGGAGTACCAAAAATGGTTCACCTGGGATCAGGTATTAAATGGCTGGAGGTTGCTATATCCCAATCTGAGGGTATTCGGTAACCCAGTACTTCCTTCCTTAACATCATTAGGATGTAACTGAATGGGAGAAGAGTTGTTGAATCTAATATGATCTAATTATTTGGACTCTCTTTTATAAGCATTGAGTTGGTTACATACATAGATACTTATACCTTGGTGTATGAAATGTATTTTGATACTTATACCTCGAAGTAGGTTACGTATACAAATACTTATATCTCAGGGTAAGCTATGCATATTGATACCTATATCCTTGGGTTGGTTGGACATATCATACATGCATATAGGATTAAATGACTAATCCATAAATAGCAGACATAACACGTAAATGGAAAATCTACCGGCATAAACTAGTGTTATGGATAAAGTATATAATTTTCCATCACTGGAACGTTGTTCCGACCCCTTTCTAATTGCAGTCCAAGTGATAGATTTAGAGGGACATGATTATATTATAAGACGAGAACATTAGATGGACAGGTCTTCTCATTCATGCTCTGCATTAACAAGGCGACTAGATATCCAAGGTAATAGCCTTATTTGGTATATATGCATAGTTTTATCATATTTTACTATTCCACTTTGAGTTCGTATAGACAGCTCTCTGATATACTTATGTTTATTACAGGTTACCAACACAAACGAACTGTACCCTAATGGACTTTGGTTTTTGATTTAGTCCAAAATCGAGCCCATTAAGGTGCGGGTTGTTACAAGGACGACCTACAAGTCCATGACTAGGCATACTCCATTCGCTCTGACCTACGGGGCTGAGGCCATGATTCATATAGAACTGGAAGTTGCTGCTCGTCTAAAAAAGCACTATTACCCCAAGATGAATAAGGAACTCTTGCATGAGTTGCTCGACTTGGTTGATGAAAAACGAGAAGAGTCTGAACTAAACATCGTTTCTCACTAGAAAATAGTAGTATGGTATTTACACAGCAAGGTCCGACCTTTGAAGTCGGGGAACTCATTTTGAAATAGGTCATTCCTTGTATGGGGCATTTGGTCCGAATTGGGATGGTCCCTGTGCGATTGAATAAAAGCTTAAAGATGGAACTTTCAAGCTAACCACCCTATATGGGATTACAATTCCACAGATGTGGAATAACGACCTATTGTGATGCTATTTCACTTAGATTTATATTTACTTTATTTTTTTGCAAATAAGTCCTAGTGAAATGATGGAAATGTAATAAGGTAGTACTTGCCATTTCTTTTGTTCATACATAAAGTTAGCTTTTAGAACCAATCAAACCATATTCTTATAAGCTAAACCTTAAATTGCTTGATTAGCAGCACAATCAAGTACCTAAAGATAGGTATCGACCAACTACTTTGATCTGTGATCCGGTCAAAGGAGTATAATTACGAGGGTCGATAGGATGATTCGCCCTTATTGCATCGGCCTTGACTAACATCCAAAGACGGTAAAATCCAACGAGGGATGCCTATAGACTGGAAACCAAAGCACCGGTTCTCAGTGATAGGAACTAGTGTCCAATTGAATTTTTAATGATCAAGCTTGTGGACCGGTAAGATGAGCTCAATCGAGGATAAGAGAGGATGATTAATAGACACTCTCAGTCAACACCTGAGGGCATGTGAGACTGAGTGTGAATGCCGGGAGATAGACACCCGAAGCTTGGATTCCTGAAGATAGGAACCGGTGTACAACCAAGGCTTTCACGACAACACCTGCAACCTACTAAAACAGGATCGATCGAGGTTAAGCGAGGATGGTCGATGAATGTTCTCAATCAACACCCAAAGATAATGAGGTCGAAAGAGGGTGCCCTAAGATAGGCACACGAAACATTGATTCCTGTAGATAGAATTTGTTGTATAATTGATGCTTCCACTATTACTTTTGTTGCTCGATAGGGTGTGCCTGACCGATGATAAAATCATGATGGTCATGGATCTATTTCGATCAATGCCCGAAGATTGGAAGATGCTTAAAAATAAGCATTTGAACTATTGACCCGTAGAGATTGAGATTGATGGGTAATCGGCTATCTATCACTTACATTCTAGCGTGACACTCTTAATCAATAGTGAGTGAGGAAGTTCAATGAGCAGACTAGATCAATGCTCAGACAGAAGCGAGATCGAAATAAGGTGTCCAGAGAAATACACTAAGGATGTTGTTTCCTAGAAAACAGTAAATGATAAGGAGTTGAACATTTCTTTGCCTATAACTCTATTTGCAGTCGGATGGAATTTGATTGAGGATAAACAAGGTCGCTACAGAGATGGCCAAATGAATAACTAGTTTTGTTTTTCCAAAATGGAAAAACGTTGGCAATAGAAACAGAACTAAGTAATGGGATATTAATGAGTGATTATGGAAAATTACTTATATATATACAGAGCTATAGTAAGTAAAAGCATTGCATAAACATAGGAAAATTCATTATATATGAAGGCGGTTGTATAAAGGCATGTAAAATAGAAGTGCAAGAATGCAAATATGAACAATGTATGTACAAAAAATAACAATCTTTATATTGATGAGGACTGGCCGGTCCGACACAAATTGAGCTTACACGCAAAAGGAAAAAAAGTAGATTGGAGTGTTTGGTTTTCCCTAAGTATTCTAGGGATTGTGTTCGGAGTGTTGCAAAGATGGGGTTGCATGTCCCTCGGCTAGGAGGCCCTAGATTAAAAATTGAAACTCGTAGGATACTCCTTAAGAAGATCACTGGTAGGGATGTCAAGATCATTGAGTGAGCCCAAGATACTTTTGGAAGAACCTGCATGAGGATTTTCCTCGACAACTAGAGTTAAACTAAGACCAGAAGGTAGTTGGGAGGACGTGATGGCTAATATCTTTGGACACGATGAGGTAGGAACTTTCTAGTCTTTAGGGAAGTCTTCCCAATATGACTCGTTTGCATCAAAATATTCATCATAACTATTGTCCTCCTTGACTTCGCCTTCTTCTACCTCTCCCACGTCTTCATCTTCCACTCTCTCCAGTCCTCTTCTCTTTTCCCTGTTTCCTTGGGATTTTCCTCGATAATGTTCTCTTTTATCGCTCTTCCTTGGCCGTCATCGAAGTTTTCTTTGCCTACAAAGTCTGCATCATCCCTTTGACCAACGTCGCAAGAGTTGTAAGTAGGGTAGAGGTTGAACCGAAAGCCCTGGTCATCTTTGGTGGAGGCTCGAGAGGGACACTGAATCGCTCAAGGTATAGAAGGCCATATTGATGAAGCCTCTCGTTCATGAAAAGATAGACGATGGTTTGATACTAATCGTTAACTCTTTTCACAGTTTTTAAGGTGTTGGGATGCGCATCATTGTTATCTCATTTGGGAAGATTTGTAAAGAGATTGAAAATGAAGTTAGATAGTTGGATGAATAGAATTAATGTGTTGAAAAGAAACTATGGGAGAAGTCTAACGTTAGGACAACCAAAACGGTTTAAGCTAAAGGGGCATCAAGGAAAAATATATTCATTCCTTAAGTAAGAACGCTTATTGTGAACTGCATAGATAAATTCATGGCAGCACCAGACTTCGATGGTCAATAAGGAAGACGAATTAGCTCCCTTCTTGAAGCTTAGAAGGTGCATTAATTATGTAAAGGTTGGTGGTCATTTATGCTGCACCAGATTGAACAAAGGATTGAGGACGGTGAATTCATTGGGGTACACTTAAGTTGGAACCAGCTTGATTTCCTTTTGGATGAATTAGAGAAATTTGTTGATGGAAGGAATGGCTCCATGGAAGATAATGTGCTTATTATAAGCAGTGAGGTGGATTGTAAGCTCAGTGATCGATAATTGGAAGAAGCATATCATCTTTCGGAATCGCATGATGTTATCAGATCGTTTGAAATTGCTATCTAGTTAGTAAGGATGGCGTTTGACCTGGAGGATTATCTATTACTCTCAATCCGAGTTGTTCATCCAATGAAGGAGGTTAATTTCAAAGAGGTACCATCGAAACAATTTTTCCTAAAGATCAGCTGTTATTGAACGTCTAGCTCCAAGTGGAGTAGATGTATAAACCTGATCAATAGAAGAGCAGGCTTCGAGAGGAGTCGAAGGTTCAAAATTGCCTTTGAAACATGGCGATCAATGAATCGTTCTGGATGGAAAACTTGACAGTGAGCATGATCGATTATGTTTCATTTTGAATTCCTACTTTAACAGATGCACTTGTGGTTGATGCCCATAATCCAACGGATGTTGGGGGTATGTAGACTAATCGTATTTTGAAAGCGGCAGGGGAAATTCAAAGTGTCATGCGCAATGTGTATCCTCTATGTAATACACGATAAATGGAATATTCTGCGTAGATAATGTGACCGTGGAAATTCAAAGCGTCATATGCAACTTGTATCCTCTGTCTAATACACGATGAATGGAATATTATGTGTATTTAACACACTCGTGCTAGCAAATGACCTCCGTCAAACGATGAAACCGTGTGTAGGATTTATCTATTATTGTAGGATGAACTGTAAAGGAACCATTATCCAAAGTGACACGAAGCCTTTTTTGTAGGAACATAGGGTTGTCCATTGACTTGGATTGCTATGTGGAAAGGCTAATCATGTTTCGAAGTGCATTCAAAGCAATTGTTCATCAAGAATTGTTTCAATGGATTACAAACAATGATTAGTGACCAACCAAGCTTTGATAAAACTAGTCCAAGCCCTATGGTATGAAAAGGCATGTATTTATAGCAAGGTGAAGGTGCTTCATGAAAAACCGAAAACGGGAGTGGAGATAACTCGAGGTCGACACCAAAGCATGAAAGGGATAAGTATTTGGAGGTTTTGCTTTGGGTCAAACTTGAATCTAACCTTAGGATGATCTATGTCTTGCCATAGACAAGGGACATGGTTGTAAACGATTAAATTTCAAAGCATGCACACCACACAATAGCAAGTGAACTTCGACCATCTACTAGCCACCGCCATGGCAACATTACCATTGCTCGTCCTACCCTAGATTAAATCTAGATCTGAAGTTAAAGAATTCGGGGCCAAATTCTTGTGGTGATGAAGTTCACTTGAGCTGGAAGGCGATGACCTGGTGCTAGAAATAACGAAGTGGATGCGGTCTAGGAGGGTTGAAGCTTGCAGCAGCAATTAAAGAGACTGAAATCGCCTAAAGGAAAAATTTAAAGTTAGTTGAAAACGAAAAGGTGAAAAATGAAAGTGAAAGTTCACTAAATCCTAAGATTTAAGCTGCCAGGGTTATTAAGCATTTCTTATCGATGCCAATAAGAAATGGTCGGTACTAACATGATTTGATTGTCAACTGTCTAAATAAAAAAAGAGAAGAAAAGAAAAGAAATGGAATTCCTACCCGGCCGAGGCATGGAACGATCTCTAGAGTGATGCAGATCTAGACCTTATTATAGAAAGTGGTACGACTACCATTTGAGGTGGTTAAACGGATGCTCTTGGAATGGGATGACACTTCAAAGCGATTCTTGGATAACTAATGGACTTGTATAAATGGTTATATATGCTTGAACGGATCCATTGCGCACTTTGTTTTCAACAGAAGCATACTTTGGTGGGAAAATATTATCTAGCTCTTAGATCATGCAGCTTTTCGATGAACTTAGTGTCAGGACAAAGACGAAATGGTTCAACGACTTGGGGCAAGCTTGGAATAGAAGTGGATTGAACTCTTAAGAGTTCGGTATCCAAGTACACTAGTTGAAAGTGGTTGTTACCGACATGAGTCATGTCGATACCAAGTAGCTTTCGTTGCACTAAATTGGATTTTTGTGCTATGGTCAATTGTGCAAGCCATATTGTGGTCTCCTGAGGCCCATTTTTGAAGGAGTAGGTAACAAAATCAAAAAAGTTGTGCAAAAAAGGACAAGTACTATATGTGTTAGAACATCTCGGTACCAAGTTGATTTCTAAGGAAAAAGTGCGCGTGGCTTGAAGAATCGAAGATACAGGATGAAGTAAATGGGAATCATTGATCTTCACTAAGCAAATTATGTCATTAACGACATAATTCATGTCATTACCAACATGATTTTAGGACAGGGAGGACTTCATCTTTCCCTCTAATTTCTTGGATCTAAGTTTTTACCTAGTCTTTCATGAGCAAAAAACTTTTATGGGTGATTCTCATATAAATAGCAAGCCTAGAGTGATGGTTGAAGGACATTTTGTTATTCCCTTCTTCGGCTCTCTATCACTACTCATATCTTGTAACTTAGGAGCCTACCCTTTGTTGTTATAGACTTTATTTGAACTATAAAGCTCTTTTACTTATGATAAAATGATCAATAATAAGATTAAAGTGGATGTAGCTCAAATAATTTCCCGAACCACTATAAAAAGTCTTGTCTTTTACTATTTACATTATTAATGCTACTTAGATCTACTTTCAACTATTCAATTTGGGCGGTTGTTCCACTTTTTGGCCCAATAATTGCTAAACATCATTGTTGAGAAAATTTTGAAATTTGTCATAATGAATATAGTTAATAGATTTGGACTTCCAAAGAACTTCTTTACAATGGGACTGAGTTAGAAAGCAAAGAATTCATCAGTTTCATAAGAAGAATGGAATAATGAAATGTTTTTTGTTAGTAGCTCACCTAAAAGCTAATGGTGTATGTGAAGCTAAAAATAAGACCATAAAGAGTATAGTAAAGAAATGACTAGGTAAAGCAAATGGAAACTAGGTGAAGGAACTTCCCCTCGTTTTACGGTCATATAAAATTTCCACAAAAACATCTATTGGACATAGTCTAAATTCTTTAACATATGGATATAAGGTCATGCTACCCATTGAGGTCAAAGTGCTTTCATGTCGAAGGATTGCATACACATACAAATCAAATCAAGAGATAAAGAAAGATACTTTCGACTTGATCAAAAAAACTAAGAGATCAAGTCGCTAGGTGAATAGTCGAATACCAATAAAGAATATATAAATATTATAACTCGAAAGTAAAAGGTAGAATGTTTAGAAAAGGAGATCTGGTGCTAAAGAGAGTGATAGAAAATACAATGGATCTAACGGATAGTCTGCTAGGACTAAATTGAAAGGGACCATTAGTCATCCATGAAGTAATGCCTACAGGAACTTAACGACTCAACCGACCACAGGGAAATGTGATAGCAAGAACATGGTACGTCGAACATTTGATACCATATTTTACAACATTAGATAAATAAAGTGAGCTATCAAAAGATTTTCCCTAAATAAATGCCTGAGACTGAGATGTAATATGTTTCACTTAGCTTCTAACCTGATGAGGCTAGCAAGATTTGTTAGATAGAAGCACACCTCATATTACGAGGAGGACTATTCAGCCTTTTGTTCCACTGCCAGGCTTAACCAAAGCACTCATACAAGGAAGACGGACGAGAAACCTTCATATTCCCTCAAGGCCAATCGAAGCACCTATCAAAGAAGTGAAGATCAGCTAAGATTTTGGTTCCACCTCATAGCCTAGCCAAACCAACTGGCTGAACTTCCATCCAAGGGAGAATGATAAGAAGCATTTAGTCCAATAGCAAGGCCTGGCCAAAGCATCCATCCAAAGAATGATGGTCAATTAAGCTTTGGCTCCGCTCCAAAGCCTAGTCAAAGCACTCATTCAAGAAAGATGGAAGAGAAGCCTTTGATCCCCTTAGCAAGGCCTGATCAAAGCACCTATCTAAAGAGTTATTGTCAATTAACTCTTTGGTTCTACCTTAAGGTCGGGCTAAAGCACCCATCCAAGGAAGATGGACGACAAGCCTTTGGCCCCACCCCAAGGTCTAGCTGAAACACCCATTCAAAGAATAATGGTCAATTAAGCCTTCATTCCCATCGCCAGGTTTTGCAAAAGAAACCATCTATGATATCCTGGAATTTTAGACAAATAAATAATGTAATAATATTTTTTATAATCTAAAATTTTATTTTTTTATCCTAAGCAAATAAAATAAGTATTAATTTGAATATATATATATATATATATATAAGTAGATTTAAAAGAGAATTTGGCTTTGAAATTTAAATTTAAATATAAACATCTTAGATATAAATTGGATTTAAAAATAAAATGTATATACAATTTCTATTAGTATATAATTAGTTTTATATCATTTTCTTTAAAAGATTTTATATATAAAAATAAAGGATATATTAAACTAGTTTAATAATTTTTTTGTGTATAATTGAAATATTATATCATTATCTTTAAAATTTAATAAATAAGTTTTAATATAAAAATCTCTTAAAACATTTACAAATATAAAAACTAAATATAATATATATAAAAACATATAAAATATATTAATACAACATAAACAACAAATGTAAGTTAGATATATTCAAAATTACAAATGTAAGCTAATAATGATATGTAATTATAAGTGTAAGTTATTTCAACAAGTGACATTATTTTCTTTTTATTTTTTTTAAAAAGAAAGATTAAGTCTGGCAATAAATTATCTCTACTCCACTCTTTTCTTCTTCTTTTATCAATACATTTGCAAAACAAGACAAAGAAAATAAAACCTGTATACTTAAAACCAGTGTGACGATCCGTCTCCTCGACCCTTAGAAATCGACACTAATGCATCCACGGTATTCACATGCCGTAAATCCAAGTGCCGGGAAGGCAGATTAGCAGGGGTGTAAAAGAAAATAAAGATAGAAGATAACAGAATAATAGAATCTCACATCACATTCAACATTTATAATTATACATAATGATCAGAGTCAAATACAAATCTAGTAGGATAGTTATAACCGTCTATCCGTATATATGCTAGAAATACATACTACATAACACAACGGAAAATGGATAGATAACTACATAAGGTACTTCAGCTTCATCGCTCCAAAAGACTTATCCAAAATGCTCCCCAACATGCTTCAAAATGCTCCAAAATGCTCCTAAGGTATCCTGACTACACGGCTGCTCAGAAAATAGGGCACCTGGAGTTTAAAAGGAAAAACAAACTCTGGGTCAGTCATAGGACTGGTGTGAGAACTCATAGTACGATGTTTCAAAACAAAAGGTATCTCATAAGACCATGCCGCACATAAATTTGGAACGGGTTTTTACCTTATGATAACCAAAACTCTTTATTACGCAAAATTTAGAGATATTTTTTTATGACATTCATTGAAAACATTTTCAAATAAACTTATTAATCTTAGCCGAAATGGTTACCCATATAGCATTTCAAGGCTATTCATTACGGCAATACAAACAAAAACGCAGGTTCTTATTGGAGAATGGGTTTTTATATAAATGACCAGGAGAAGGGAGTACCTTCCGATGGGTACACCTCTAGATGGATGTCCCGAGGACAATCACAAAGGATCCTCTACTAACACAAGGCCGACCTATCTCTGTAACTAGATAATACCGAATATATCATCCTCCGGTCGTTACCGACCTTTATCCGTGAGCTCTCTTCGCATACATCCACATTAATTTACATCCCGAACGTCATAGCAGGAAGAAATATATCTAGAAGGAGATGATCATACCCTACTTGGGAATGACGCACTTAGCCTTGCCGCGTCTAACCCTGTTTCGGTCATTTCCGGTTGATGAGGCTCGAGGCTACGATTACCTTTTCACATAGCACATCTTCTTTCAATTTGAGTGCCACATTGTCATTCCATATTCACACGACTGATTTCTACAAACGTATAACTTCCTGAGCTCATATGTCTTGAAAAATGGTGTTAAGCTAAGAGAAGGTGTCTTCTCTGCCACTGACTGATATCCTTTTATAGAAACCACTCATTATGAATTGGAATGCAAGGTCAGACATTCATTCATACAAGTTCGTTCTGGGACCGAACGAAACTGAAGACACTTTCCTTAGCCATTACTAGGCGAGAAGCCCTTGTGGTTTTGAGGTTTTTCATAAAAAAGAGACCACTGCTAATCGGGAGTTTGTCCCCAAATAATCAACAAGTAGTCCCTCTTTATTATTCGTCTCAATATCTCCATCTTCAAACATCTTCATTCTTCGAACACGTAAACTAGTTCGAAATGGTTTTCGGATAGGAATTAACCAAATCCGACCCCATTTGCTTCAAAATCCAATCATCGATAAAAATAATGTAATTAGGTGATTGTTTTTCGATTCATTCATTTTCCCTTACTAAAATATCTTCGAGAGATATATATTTTCAAAATATTCTTTTAGTGAATATGGAATCATTTAAACATCTTTTTGAATATTTCTCAAATCACTTTTAAAGAGTATCTTTTGAGAAAATAGGATTATAGAAATCATTCTACTTTTATTCAAAATCAACTTCCGTATTCAACAAGTGCTATAGGCGGAATACCAATGAGATCACCTTTTAAATTCCACGAATAGGACAAGTTCCCTCTTCGGATTTTAATAATGCGTATAAGAAGATTATTTATATAAAATCCAAGTTGAGCATCCTGGCTTTCCTTTCGATATGTTCCACCCCTCACCTAAAAGAGAAAACTTAGGGCAGGTAAGTTCATGGCATTCTTTGCTCCATCCCTAACCTTAGTTACACATCTTGTTTTCACTTTTAGATCTCGCAGGTGGGACAAATGTACTAGTCGTTTCCGCATACTCATTTTCCCTTTTTAAATCACTTAACTATTTGTGTAACCATCTTTGAAACAATGTTAAATTGTTCAAATTTATTTTGAAATGACTTATAATTCACTTAAAAACATTTACTAATGATTTGGGAAAGAAATGTTAAGTTTCAAACTTTATTTCAAAAGTTATTGAAAAGCGTTGCAAAAAGTGTTGCAAAAAGTGCTTTAAAAGCTATATTCTTCAAAACAACTTTTATATTATTTAAAAATTCATCTTTTCAACTTAAATCACTTTTGAAACATTTCAAAAGATTTTTGGAATTTATTTCATATTTTTAAAGTGATTATTTTATCAATTTTCAACTTTGGTCATTTAGTGCAAAATTGGGATTTTTATTGAAAATTGATTTTGCCATATTTCAAAATATACAAGATGAAATCTTCATTTCCTTTTATTTATCAAAGATATTGACATAAGGATTCGGAAAATTCTTACTTCGAAAAATTCCGAACTATATTCCACTTCGTACGTTCATTTGAACTTTTGACGCGAAAACGCGAACTATCGTTACGCGACACGTCAAATTTTTGACGTATTTTGGGATTCATATCCAAACTTTGTCGAAACAAGTTTAAATACTTAGGAGTCATTTCTAAAGTATTTTTAAACATTTTTCAAAGGAATAAAAAATTCCATATCACATTTGATTTTTTTTGGAAAGTGATTTCCATGTGATTATACGTCGTGTAAATCCGTGACTTGTTTCAACATATATATTCAATATACAACTAATAAACATCCAAAAAATATTTATAATCATTTTTACATATTCTAATATGTCATATGAGCTTGCATATCAATTTAACAACATTTTTATTACAATGCCATATAATTGTCATTTATGTACATATTTGCTTACTAACTTTTGCAAATGACTTAAAGGTTGTTGCTTTCCTTTTCAAACACTTATCAAACATCATTGTTAACATCCACAAAAATATATCACAACATCATAACCAAATATATACATATAAATAAAGAGTTCTCACATTGTTTGGTTTTGGCGAACGTAAAAACGGCTATAGCTTCGCTACTCGACGTTTTTAGCTTACGTTCCATTGAACGCTTCGACTTAGATAGCTCGCCTTGGCTTGTGGAAGGCTAGGAATGCTCGGCCAAATGGAGAAAGAGGGAGGCATGAGCAATGTGCGGAAGGAGGAGGAGTTTGAAGTGTTTCGGACGGTATTTTGTCGATATTTTCTTTATTTTATTTTTGGAAATATTTTGGCATAACTTTGTTAAGGTTGGAAGCCATTAAAGGTGGTAAGAAGAAGCTTGAAATTTTGAGAAGAAAAAGTATGAAAGGAAGTGAGAAAGTGGGTATGTATTTATAGAAAATATTTGAGAATAAAATATAGATTTGTGTTTTTACTTAAATAACCTTCCTTAAGAATTAAGTAAACTTATTTAATTCAAAACTTACCATCCACATCACATCACACTTTTAAAATTCAAATGCTTTAGAGTTAAGTAAAGAATAAGAATGATTACTTTACTTTATGTCACTTTCTTTACTTTATGTCACTTTTGATGTGAAATATGTTTTGTCTTTTTTAGTTTATTTTTGCTAATTACTTTCTAGAATTTTCTAAGTGTGATTACTAGAAGTAAACTTATTTAGTTAATAGTTATCTATATTTGTAAGTTACCATATTTATTAAATTGTATACATAAAGGTGCAACAACGTTGCGACAACTTTAAATCAACAAAACGTTGATTTTTGACTAAATGTTTTACGGTCATATTTTAACGTTTTAGTTAAACAATTTATTTATGTAAACCAAATTTAAAAATAAATTTGTATAATGTCATTTAAATTATAAACACTCATAATTAAATTAAAATAATTTATTAAACCATTTAAACATACTTTTTTAAAATAGGATTTTGTCACTTTTGTCGATATAAGCAAATGTTACTATTTTTATGTATATTTCTATTTCCAAATCATATCTAAGATTGTTTGAATCTTAAAACCTTTTATATTTTATATTTAAAATCACTTTAAATGTTATATTTTGAAGTGGTTAAATTTTGGGTCGTTACATTCTCCCTTACTTAAAAGAATTTCGTCCTCGAAATTAGATAAGAAGAAAATAGCTCAAAAGAAACTATATATTCAATAAGATGGAATATATACAATAAGCGACGACATCACATGCGATGAGTAACTCAAACGATTGATAAATTCTATACATCGATCCTAAACTCGAGATATACTTTTCTCATTCTATCTTCCGTTTCGCATGTGCAATCATAAGCATCCCCGCTCCACTGAACTTTTACCAACCTTACAACCTTCCTTCTTAATCGTTTCTCATCTTGATCCACGATTCGAACGGGTCTTCTAATAATTGCTAGTTTAGTTCTATCTCCAAGTCATCCTGAGCAGCTGTTTTTATGATTTGTTCTGGGTCATATATATGCTTCCGTAAATGTGATATGTGAAAAACATTATGTACACCAGACAATCTTTTAGGCAATTTTACTCGATAAGCTAGTGGGCCAATTCGTTCGAGAATGGTAAATGGTCCAATATATCGAGGTGCTAACTTTCCAGCTCTTCCAAATCTTACTACTCCTCTCGTTGGAGAGACTTTCAAAAAGACTGAATCTCCAACTGAGAATTCCAGATTTCTACGCCTTCGGTCTGCATAACTCTTTTGTCTACTTTGGGCTTCTTTTAGCTTCTTTCTAATCATATCAACTTTCTCTGAAGCTTCTCGTATCGTATCTGGGCCAAGTACTAACCGATCTCTGGTTTCTATCCAACATGTTGGCGATTTACATGGACGACCATACAAAGCTTCATACGGTGCCATGCCGATACTAGCTTGATAGCTATTATTATATGAGAACTCTACTAAATGTAAATGATTCTCCCACAAGCGTCCAAAGTCCAGAATACAGGCTTTTAAAGATCTTCCAAAACATGGTTAACTCTTTCCGTTTGTCCATTAGTTTGGAGGTAATATGCAGTACTTATACTCAGCTTGGTTCCCAAAGCTGTCTGTAGTGCTTCCTAAAATATACTAGCGAAGATTGGATCATAATCGCTTACTATACTGCTTGGAACTCCATGCAATCGAACAATCTCCTTCATATATATATCTGCAAGGCTTGCTGCATTTCTTGTTGGCTTAACTGGAATAAAGTGTGCACTTTTGGTAAATCGGTCTATGATAACCCAAATGCCTTCATTTCCTTTCCTCGTTCGGGGTAAGCCATCAATGAAATTCATTGATATTTGATCCTATTCCAAGTTGGAATCTCCAAAGCTGTGTAGTTAATGCGCTCGGTAGATTCAAAGCGGTGGAGGTGCAAAAAGTCATAGCGGGGATACAGCGAGGATATAGCAGGGTATAGCGAATGGCTCTAAAATAGCATATAAAACTCGTACTTAATGTTTTTACAAATATATAAATGGTATTTAAATGAAAAATTATCATTCAATTGAATTATAAATAATACATAAATAATTTTAAATAAAAACATGTGCGAATATACTTTAAATAAACGAAAAACTGTTGTATAACATAATTGAATTTGGTTGAATATTAGAGTATTTTCATTTTTGAAAATATATTAAAAATTAAATCCAATAAATTAGTTTCATAATTTTATAATGTATAAATGCAATTTTTCAATTCATTTTATTAAAAAAGATATAGCGGGAATAGCGGAATATAGCGGAAATAACGGGATATAGCGGAAATAGCGGGGATTAAAGCGGAAAGGCTATATTCTGGGGCTATATGGAAAAATCATAGCGGTAGAAATCTGTTATGAGATATAGCGGGGTTGTAGCGGGGTAATAGCGGGAAATTAACTACACAGCTCCAAAGGTTGAAGTAATCCTGCCGCCTTTTGTTGGTCACTTTTGATTCTTTGGCAATTTTCACACCGGCTGACATAGATAGATATGTCCCTCTTCATACTTTTCCATCAAAATGTATGCTTCATGTCCTTGTACATCTTATGAATCCCCGGATGAATGCTAAGTTTGGCTGTGTGGCATTCAGCTAGTACATCTTGCCAAAGATTTTCAACATATGGAACACAAATTCTTCCATTTAACCACAATACTCCATGGCTATCTATTTTAAAGCTTGAATTATATCCCTTACATATATTCCTAATGATCTCCTTGAGAAATAGATCCTCTTTTTGTTTGCTGGTGATCTTTTCTAGGAGAGTTGGAGTTTCAACCAAATAAGAAATAGTTGCTAACTTCCTGCTCAATGCATCAGCTACTACGTTGGCTTTCCTGGGTGTATATAGAATATCTAGATCATATGACATGAGAAATTCTAGCCAGCATTGCAGTCTCATGTTCAAATCCTTCTGGGTGAAAAGATACTTCAAAGATTTATGGTCCGTGAAGAGTTTGAATTTTTCACCTAAAAGATGGAATATTATTTACTACCGTCAATTCAAAGTTTTATCGAAATAAACTATGAAAGATTCTTACCTAGCAAATAATGTCTCCATATCTTTAGAGTGAATAACGACTAATAGTTCTGAGTCGTGTATTGCATAATTCTTTTCATGTGTCTTCAGCTGTCTACTTGTGTAAGCAATCAGCTTCCCATCTTGCATTAAAAATGCACCAACTCCTTCTCCACAAGCATCAGTATAAACGGTCAATCCACTATTTCCATTTATAATTTCTAAAACTGGAGCGGTTGTCATTCTCTTCTTTAATTCTTGGAATGCTTCTTCACATATAGGAGTCCAAATAAATTTAGCATCCTTCATTGTCAACTTCGTTAGGTGATAGGCAATCTTAGAGAAGTCTTGAACGAATCTTTGGTAATATCCTGCCAACCCTAAGAAGCTACGAATATCTTTAGGAGTTTGCGGCTGCTTCCAATCTTGAATAGCTGCAACTTTCCCAAGATCTACTGAAATTCCATCTCTTGATATTATATGTCCAAGGAATCTTACCTCCTTCTTCCAAAAATGGCACTTTGAGAATTTGGCTTTTAGCACATTATTTCTCAATATTTCCAACACAGCTTCTAGATGCCTTGCATGTTCTTCTTCTGTCTTTGAGTAGATGAGGATATCATTGATAAAGACTAACACGAATTTGTTTAGCACATCTCTAAATGCTCTATTCATAAGGTCAACAAAATAACCGGGTGCATTAGTCAGCCCAAAAGGCATACCAACCACTCATAGAAAGTATTCGGACCTTTGAATGCAGTTAAATAGATGCAATCTTCTGCGATCCTTAACTGATGGAATCCTGTAGCTACGTCCATTTTAGTGAAAACTCGAGCTCCATGTAACTGGTCAAACAAGTCATCTATTCGGGGTAGAGGATACTTGTTCTTAATGGTTTGCTTATTTAAATCTCCATAGTCTACACACAATCTCAATGATCCATCTGACTTAGCAACGAAAACTACGGCTGATCCCCAACTTGAATGGCTGGGTCTTATCAGTCCTTTCTTTAGTAGCTTTTGGGTTTGGTTATTCAACTCATTCCTTTCTTTCAGATCCATCCTTCTATCTTGTTGTTTAATTGGCATCGCACCAGGAACTAAATCGATACGGAATTCGATTTCTTGGTGTGGGGGCAAACTTTTCACTTTCTGAAAGACATCTGCAAATTCTTTAACAATGGATGTTTTTTCTAATCCTGTCTGGGATGTATCCAAAGCATAAAGAAAACCATCCCTTCTTGGACTAGGACCTTCATAAGATATTTCTATGATTTTTCCAAAGACGCTCCATAAAGACATCTTTCTATTTTTGCAATCGAGCAAGCTTTGTACTTATCCAAACAATCCATACCGAGTAAAATTTCAAATCCAATAAAATATAAAATGAAAAGATCGAAAGGAAAGTGATGGGGAGGATGGGAAATTTGGAATTTTTCACAAAGAATATAAAATTAGTGGAACCTCCTATAGGATTCGTTATGCAGATAGGGTCGTCAACAATTTTAGGTTCAAGTTCTAATTCTTCTACCGTTGTTTTAGAAATAAAACTATGAGAAGCTCCTGTATCAAATAATACTCTAACCAGAACATCTTTGATAAAAATATTACCTTCCAACACACCTTTGCCCTTTACATCTTTGGAGGTTGAAGGCTCATCCTTGACCGCATAAACTTTGGCTTGTTCTCCTTTCTTCGGTAGGGGACAATCCTTTATCACGTGTCCTGGTTTATGACAATTGTAGCAGCTTCTTGGTGCTGATCCTTGAGTTCCTTGAGTTATAGGTTTTCTACAATGAATTGATAGGTGGCCCTTTTGTTGGAAATTGTAGCAAGTGACATCTTCAAAGCGGTTATCATGAGATCCTCCGTTGGATTTTCCCTGCAACTGCTTCTTGCCATTGAACTTCCTCTTCTTCCAGTTATTGTTGTTGCTCTCTTGTACTGCAGGTGGATCTATCTTATACAAAGCTTCATATATGTATCTCATGTCTATTAAGTCTACAAATGGTTCTTTCACACACCCAGTCATCCCGACATGGTATTATTTCTTCATTCCAGAAATAAACTTTTCATTCCTTTTTAGGGGCGTACCTATCAATCCAGGCCCAAAACGAGATAATTCGTTAAACTTGTTAGCATAATCCTCAAATGACATTTCCTCCTCCTGTTTAAAATCCATGAAATTTCGGTAAAGATGGGATTTTCCTGCTTCTGGCATATACTGCTCCTCCAGAACTTCTTTTAATCGTTCCCAAGAGAAATCGTCTTCTGAGTAATAGATTCCCACCAAACTAGAGCTCCATCTTGTAATTTCCAAGAAGCTAAGAATCTCTTCTGCTCATCTCCAATATTCAGTCCTTTGAAAATTCTTTCACAAGAGTGGAACCAATCTTGTACTTCAATGATGGTTTCTGATCCTTTGAAAGGTTTAACACCAAGGCTAGTATAGTTCTTGGATAAAGTTGCAAAGTTAATATGGGGCTATACTAGAACTAATACTTCCTCGACTACTGTAGCTGTGGGAGTTTGACCATTTATGGCATTACTTCCTCCCCTACCTCGTACTCTTCTTCCACTTATTTTCTACTATCTGTATATAGTAAGAAAAAGTTCTTTAGGATATATGGACGAGATATCAAAGGGAATGTTATACATTATGAATATACTTATTCAAATTAGAAGTTTTAATTATGCACACTCTTAGACTAAACTCATTCTAGGGCATTACTAACCTTATCTCTAATGAGTCATACACCAACAAAGCCAAGGTTCTCACTTAACCTTCAGCTCTGATACCAAGTGTGACGACCCGTCTCCTTGACCCTCAGAAATCGACACAATACATCTACGGTATTCACGTGCCGTAAATCCAAATGCCGGGGAGGCAGATTATCAGGGGTGTAAAAGAAAATGAAGATAGAAGATAACAGATTAATAGAATCTCACATCGCATTCAACATTTATAATTATACATAATGATCAGAGTCAAATACAAATCTAGCATGATAGTTATAACCGTCTATCCGTACATATGCTAGAAATACATACTACATAACACAGCGGAAAATGGGTAGATAACTACATAAGGTACTTCAGCTTCATCGCTCCAAAAGACTTGTCCAAAATGCTCCCCAACATGCTCCAAAATGCTCCTAAGGTAATCTGACTACACGGCTGCCCAGAAAATAGGGAACCCCGAGTTTAAAGGAAATAAAAAAACTTCGGGTCAGTCATGGGACTGGTGTGAGAACTCAAAGTACGATGTTTGAAAACAAAAGGGTATCTTATAAGAACACGCCGCACATAAGCATGGAATGGTTTTTTACCTTATGATAACCAAAACTCTTTATTACGCAAAATTTAGAGATATTATTTTTTATGACCTTCTTTGAAAACATTTTCAAATAAACTTATTAATCTTAGCCGAAATGGTTACCTATATAGCATTTCGAGGCTATTCATTACGCCAATACAAACAAAACCGCAGGTTCTTATTGGAGAATGGGTTTCCATACAAATGACCAGGTGAAGGGACTACCTTTCGATGGGTACACCTCTAGATGGATGTCCCGAGGAGCATCACAAAGGATCCTCTACGAACACAAGACTGGCCTATCTCTGTAACTAGATAGTACCGAATATATCATCCCCCTATCGTTACCGACCTTTATCCGAGAGCTCTCTTCGCATACATTCACATTAATTTACATCCCGAACGTCATAGCGGGAAGAAATATATCTAGAAGGGGATGATCTACCCTACTTGGGAATGACCCACTTAGCCTTGCCGCATCTAACCCTGTTTCGGTCATTTTCGGTTGATGAGGCTCGAGGCTACGATTACCTTTTCACATAGCATATCTTCTTTCACTTTGAATGCCACATTGCCATTCCACATTCACACGACTGGTTTCTACAAACGCATAACTTTCTAAGCTCGTATGTCTCGGGAAACGGTGTTAAGCTAAGAGAAGGTGTCTTCTCCACCACCGACTGATAGACTTTTATAGAAACCACTCATTATGATTTGGATCGCAAGGTCAAACATTCATCCATACAAGTTCGTCCTGGGACCGAACGAAACCGAAGGCACTTTCCTCGGCCATTACTAGGCGAGAAGCCCTTGTGGTTTTGAGGTTTTTCATAACAAAGAGACCACTGCTACAATATAGTGAATCAGGAGTT
The DNA here is from genome assembly GCA_030765085.1 of Allium cepa. Classification (NCBI taxonomy): domain Eukaryota; kingdom Viridiplantae; phylum Streptophyta; class Magnoliopsida; order Asparagales; family Amaryllidaceae; genus Allium; species Allium cepa. The sequence continues at coordinate 1,035,738,248 of CM060945.1, read as the reverse complement.
TATCCCCAACTAATCAACAAGTAGTCCCTCGTTATTATTCGTCTCAATATCTCCTTCTTCAAACATCTTCATTCTTCGAACACGTAAACTGGTTCGAAGTGGTTTTCGGGTAGGAATTAACCAAATCTGACCTCGGCTCCTTCGAAATCCAATCATCGATAAAAATGATGTAATTAGATGATTGTTTTTCGATTCATTCATTTTTCCTTACTAAAATATCTTCAAGAGATACATATTTTCAAAATATTCTTTTAGTGACTACGGAATCATTTAAACCTCTTTTTGAATATTTCACAAATCATTTTTAAAGAGTATCTTTTGAGAAAATAGGATTATAGAAATCATTCTACTTTTATCCAAAATCAACTTTCGTATTCAACAAGTGCTATGGGCGGAATAACGGTGAGATCACATTTTAAATTCCATGAATAGGACAAGTTCCCTCTTAGGATTTTAATAATGAGTATAAGAAGATTATTTATATAAAATCCAAGTTGAGCATCCGGACTTTCCTTTCGATATGTTCCACCCCTCGCCTAAAAATAGAAAACTTAGGCCAGGTAAGTTCAGGACACAGGTTGCTCCATCCCTAATCTTTGTTACACACCTTGTTTTCACTTTTAGATCACAGAGACGGGACAAATGTACTAGTCGTTTCCGCATACTCATTTTCCTTGTTTAAATCACTTAACTATTTATGTAACCATCTTTGAAATAATGTTAAATTGCTCAACTTTTTTTGAAATGCTTTATAATTCACTTAAAAATATTTACTAATGATTTGGGAAAGAATTGTTAAGTTCCAAACTTTATTTCAAAAGTTATTGAAAAGCGTTGCAAAATGTGTTGCAAAAAGTGCTTTAAAAGCTATATTCTTCAAAACAACTTTTATATTATTTAGAAATTCGTCTTTTCACCTTAAATCACTTTTAAAACATTTTGAAAGTTTTTAGAATATAATTCATATTTTTAAAGCGATTGTTTTATCAATTTCCAACTTTGGTCATTTAGTGCAAAAATGGGTTGAAAATTGATTTTGCCATTTTTCAAAATATACAAGATGGAATCTTGATTTTCTTTTTTATCAAAGATATGGATATAAGGATTCGAAAAATTGTTAATTCGAAGAATTCTGGACTATATTTCATTTCGTATGTTCATTTGAACTTTTGACGCGAAAATGCAAACTACCGTTACGCGACCGTCAGATTTTTGTCGTATTTTGGGATTCATATCCAAACTTTGTCCAAACAAGTTTAAACACTTAGGAATCATTTCTAAAGTATTTTTAAACATTTTTTAAAGGTATAAATGATTTCATATCACATTTCATTTCTTTCGGAAAGTGATTTCCATGTGATTATACATCGTGTAAATCCATGACTTGTTTCAACATATATGTTCAAATACAACTAATAAACATCCAAAATAATGTTTATAATTATTTTTACATATTCTAATATGTCATATGAGCTTGCATATCAATTTAACAACGTTTTTATTACAATGTCATATAAGTGTCATTTATGTACATATTCGCTTACTAACTTTTGCAAATGACTTAAAGGTGGTTGCTTTCTTTTTCAAACACTTATCAAACATCATTATTAGTATCCAAAAAAACATATCAATACATCATAACCAAATACATACATACAAATTAAGAGTTCTCACATTGTTTGGTTTTGGCGAACGTAAAATCGGCTATAACTTCGCTACTCGACGTTTTTAGCTTACGATCGCTTGAACGCTTCGACTTAGATAACTCGCCTTGGCTTGTGGAAGGATAGGAATGCTCGTCCAAATGGAGAAGAGGGAGGCGTGACCAATGTGAGGAAGGAGGAGGAGTTTGAAATGTTTTGGACGGTGTTTTGTCGATATTTTCTTTATTTTATTTTTGAAATTATTTTGGCATAACTTTGTTAAGGTTGGAAGCCATTAAAGGAGGTATGAAGAAGCTTGAAATTTTGAGAAGAAGAAGTGTGAAAGAAAGTGGGTATGTATTTATAGAAAATATTTGAGAATAAAATATAGATTTGTGCTTTTACTTAAATAATCTTCCTTAAGAATTAAGTAAACTTATTTAATTCAAAACTTACCATCCACATCACATCACACTTTTAAAATTTAAATACTTTAGAGTTAAGTAAAGAATAAGAATGATTACTTTACTTTATGTCACTTTCTTTACTTTATGTCACTTACTTTACTTTATGTCACTTTTGATGTGACATATGTTTTGTCTTTTTTAGTTTACTTTTGCTAATTACTTTCTAGAATTTTCTAAGCGTGATTACTAAAAGTAAACTTATTTAGTTAATTGTTAACTATCTTTATATGTTACCATATTTATTAAATTGTATACATAAAGGTGCAACAACGTTGCAACAAATTTAAATCAACAAAACGTCGGTTTTTGACAAAATGTTTTACGGTCATATTTTGACGTTTTAGTTAAACTATTTATTTATGTAAGCCAAATTTAAAAATAAATTTGTATAATGTCATTTAAAATTATAAAAACTCGTAAATAAATTAAAATAATTTATTAAACCATTTAAACATACTTTTTTTAAAATAGGATTTTGTCACTTTTGTCGATATAATCAAATGTTTCTATTTTTATGTATATTTCTATTTCCAAATCATATCTAAGATTGTTTAATCATAAAACCTTTTATATTTTATATTTGAAATCACTTTAAATGTTGTATTTTGAAGTGGTTAAATTTTGGGTCGTTACACCAGAGAGAAAGTTAAATTCAGTCTACATCAAGTTTTTTCGAATATACAAACTGAAGCTAAGACAATTCAAAAAGGATTCAATAACATCAGATCCAAGCTAGGATTCAAATCATAGTAGCAGTTCAGTTTTCCAGTTTCAAAAGAAAAAAATAAACTTCTAGGAAGAAGCTGCTCTTTCTTCTTTAAACAGTGTGTAAACTATATGTTTTAAAGCTAGATCTGTTGATACTTAATTTATGAGATTAATGCTTGAAAAATGATTTCATTAATGCAAATATGTTTGTTTGTATATGATATGAAATTGTCAAGTGTGCATATATGTATGATCGGACTCTGTTTGGTTCATAAGCTTCAAGAACAAATTCAAAAATCAATTTCACTTATTTCAATTCTTTATAGCTTACCATCTCTAAAAGAAACATATCTATATCTGGCATATTCAAATTTTAAAAATATTGTTGTGTGTAAATAACAAGTAGTTTTCTATAAAATTATAAAAAACAGTGAAAAATGGTAAGATGTCAAGTAAATCAACTAAGATAATTTCCAATTTCACCTACGGAATCATTTTTGAATATGAAAACCACGAGTTTTAATATAGATTTCAAGATTTTTAAGCCTGTGGTTGTCGAGATATAGCGAGTTGAACGGAAATCGTATTTTCGTCAATTTCTGGCGATTGGAAGGGTGATGAACATCGTGATCGATGGCCCAAGAAGCTGGAGATCTAGGAATCACGAGAAAATTGGTCGGAGGAATTGCTGACCGCCATGGTGGCACGGCAAGGCGAAACTAGGGTTTGAGGTAGGTTTTTGGTCGAGGTCGGAAATATGGTGACGGCATCGCCGTCGATGCTTCGGGAGCGATCGGCCCTAGGGGGAGAGTCACAAGGTGTCGAGATGAAGCCTGGGCAGGAGTTTCGTGGCCACCGGTGATCTGTGCTGGCGGTGCGGGAGGCTTTTGGATGATCGATTTTATACCTGGGTTCACTCATGTTGCTCGATTTCATTTTACTGAATGATTGGACATGCTGGGTGAACTAGACGTTTGAGTATATGGTCGGCGACTAGTAGGTAACGGTAAGGCTGGTCTGAACGTCGACGATCGCACGTACGTGTGCACGTATGTCCGCTTATTTTAGTTATTTGCTGAGATTGATGCTTTGGGGAAGACGATGGTTTTATCGATGTCGACTTTGGGTTTTTGTATGGTAGTAGGAGCAAGAGTTGATCGGGAATCAGCTCGAGTGTGGGCTCGTGTAATTTTGATTTGGGCTTCGGTTAAAATTTGAATGTTAACAGGCTTTTAAGTTTAATAAAATCAAGTATTAAAAGCTTATCTAAAAGGTGTAAATTCAAAGGAAAATTTTTAACCAAGATTTTATTAAAAGTATTAAAAAGTTTAAAAACGAGTTTCCAAAGTTTTAAATGTTTTCAAATTGTGGTAATTAGGTAATTATATAATGGGTTAAATCCAATATGTTTTTCAAAGTTAAATTAAATGATGAAATTTATTAAATTATTAATTATTTAATGTATTAGGGATGATTAATTGATTATTGTAATCAATTAAAGAAATAATTAATTAATTTAATCATTAGATAATTAATAAAGGATAAGTAATTTGTGTAATCATTTTAAAGGATTAATTTATTAATGTGATTAATTAATTAAAGTAAAGATGATTAATTAAAGATTAATCACTTAATGAAATTGATTAATGATTATGAAAGTAATTAAAGGATAATTGCTTAATTTCATTAATTAAGAAGGGTAATTAATGGGTGATTACTAAATGTGATTTATTTAACGATAATTACTTAATGAAAGTAATTAAAGGATAATTGCTTAATGTCATTAATTAAGGAGGGTAATTAATGGGTAATTACTAAATGTGATTTATTTAATGATAATTACTTAATGAAGTAATTAAGGATTAATTACTTAGTGTAATTAATTAAAGGATTGATTAATTAAGGAAATTAATTAAAAGGATTAGTTAATTAATGAATGTGATTAATTAAAGGTTAATTAATCAATGTAAGTAGGATAATTAATTTAAGTAATTAACTAAGGATAAATGTAATTATTGTGAATGAGTGAAGGTTAATTAATTTGTGTAATTAATTAAAGGCCAATTACTTAATGTAATTAAAAATGATAATTGAAGGAGGATTGAGTAATTGGTTTGAAATTAATTAATGTAAGTAAGCAGGATTAAAGGTGATTGAAGTAATTAATTTAATTTATTTAAATTAATTAGAGATGGGTGTGAATAATTGTTCTTGCTTATAGATGGTTAAGATACATTGAATGACTTAGATTAGTTAATATCTCTGATATGTGATATGTGCTGCTTTTGTGATAAGAGATACTTTGGTTGAACTGTGATATTGTGGGTTATCTATCTGACATGGATGGTTATGAATATGAAATCCTGAATATAAATGGTATTGTTTAAAGTTAAACGATTTGGTTTAAAGAACAACATTGGAATCGGAGAGATCGGGGTCGGGTATCAGTAAATACCAGAAACCACTTCGATTTGTAATTTGCAATAATTCTCTATGATTTTGATTTTGGAATAAATAGGATGGAGTGAAATAAATGATGTAAACTTGGTCAGTTAATCTAAGCAGAAATGCTTTGATATGATTGTAAGATGTGTTTTTGACTATGGCAAGTTAAGAACTCGTAATAAGGTACGAGTCACCCTGGGTTTTAAATAAGTTTTATGCATTAGTATTTTATGTTAAATGGGTTTACTCACGCTGGTTTTCAGCCTGACTCAGGTGTTACTGTGATGTAATGCTCGGGTCAGACCAAGTATTATAGATTTTCAGGTTAGGACGTTCTGGAGCTCAAGAGGCGATCTGGATGGCAGGAATGTATGGAGTATTCCGTAGTGAATTATTATTGTTTATCTAGGACAAGTTAATTCTAACTGTCCACTGTTTGTGTAAAGGTTATAACTCTGGTGTAAATAAATGTAAATTGACAGATAAAGTTTTCTTTTGTATAACTGTTATTATTTGATATTATATCTTGATCCGCTGCGGATGTGAGATTCTGCGACTTTTTTTATGTTTCTTCTTTTATCTCTTTTCTTCTTTTTCCTAACCATATGGAATTTTCGAGGTCGAAAATTCTGGGTCGTTACACCATCGAAGGAAGATAAATGAAAACATTTGTTCCTATTGTACGGCCTGATCAAGCACCCATCCAAAGTGTGATAGTCAATTAATCCTTTGGTTCCTTGCCAGGCCTAGCCAAAGAATACATCTAGGGAAGGCGGTCAGTGGAGGACTTCAATGTTAATAATCCAAATCCGGAGCAAAAAGAATATAGGGCATTATTTCAAGATTATGGGAAATACCCACCTTGCACTGATGTCTATTAGTTCTATTAAAAATATTTTCAAACAAAATAAAAAATGTCTTCCTATTTCAAAAAAAAAACCTAATTTTTGAAAAACTCATGATTTAATAGATATATAACTTGTTTTTACATCATATGATTCTAAATAGAGCTATAAAATACCTTTGAACAAATCTATGGAATTTTCACCAAAAAGAATATTTTCAAAAGAAAGGTGATTGGAAATATAGATATATTCATAGGATATCCAAAGTCTTCATGATTCAAAAGATATTTTCAATAAAATAATTTATCAAAAAGTCAAAGGGTACAGGAAATCAATGATGAAAAGCATGGCCATGAGGAATGAGAGAAGCTTACTTGAGCTAAAGCATAAGAAAACTTGTAGGGGGAAAGTGATGCATTTAAGAAGTTTCAAAACCGATGAGGTGCAAAGCTGTAGGAAGTACCCAAGTCATAAAAAATTGATAGCAAGGAGCTATTGCAGGTAGATAGAAAAGGGCCATCGCAAGTTGATAAGCAAAAGAGTCATCGCAAATTGATGATAAAAAATCCATTACATATTAATGATAAATGAGCTACCACGTACTGAAGTCATCAAGCTATCGCATATTGAGGATATGATGCCATCGCATGCTGAAGTTTTGAAGCCTATAGAGTTTATGAAGCTATCACATAGTGAGTTTATCAAGCTATTGCATCATGACGTTAAGGAGCCATTGCATATTGAGTTTATATAGCTATCACATGACGAGGCTAAGAATCCATCACATGATGAGTATTAAGCTATTGCATACTGAGTTCATAAAGCCGTCGCATGTTGATTTATGTTGTTATCGCATGATGAGATTAAGGAGACATCACATGTTGACTAATTAAGCTATCATAGGTTGATATTTTCCAAAGTTATCACATGTTGATTAACTAAGCTATCAAAGGATGATATTTTCCAAAGCTATCGTATGTTGATTAACTAAGCTAACAAAGGTTGATATTTTCTGAAGCTGTCGCGTGCTGAACTAATCAAGCCATCAAATGTCAAAATTCCAAAACTACCATATGTATATACACTCAAGTGCTATCAAAGGTAGAGTTATCTTAGCTATTACTTGAAAACCATCTAGAGTTATCACATGTTGATAATTAGTGGAGCTATCAAAGAATGGCTCTTTAAAGCTATCGAGGTTGAAAGGAGCTATCACATAATGAAGGATAAGGGAACTATCGCATGTTGACAACTACAACTTTCAAATATTTAAGAATACACACAAAATTAGTGCCCTAACATCCATGTGTAATCCTCCGATTATAATAAATATGCCATGTCATCACAAAGAAGCAAGAGAGAGATTGCGCCATATGTCGTCCCGAGTTTGTGCCATGTCAGCGAAATCACAACCATCTAATGTCTTCAAATGACACGGGCCACAAATCTAAGGGCTATAGTTTTCTATAACTAAGCATGTGCCCCTAATAAAAAGGGGAAAATTTCGAAATGATATTCTTCTTCTTTTTCATTTTACTTTTAGCATAATGAAAAAGCCTGGCTTGAGACAGTAATGGTAGATTGGACTTATTTGACTTTGTGACTTCTAAATAAAGAACTATTTGCATAATGATCTCCTTCAGACTCGATGCTAGCGCACTTGATAAGGTATCCCATCTTATTCAAGTGTCATTGACTCCTTATGATCAAAGCAAGTTGTTTGAACCAAATTTTGACCTAACATACACTATCTCATGATAGTGGAACCACTATAAATCTTGTGTATGATTTTCTTTCCTGTCTATGCATTTATAATTTGTGATTGCTTATTTTGGGATATTAGTTTTTTGTTTAGTCTAAATTACCATCAACATGATCCTATTATTTCTGCCGTTTTTGGGTTTTAATATGAATTTTTCCCAATATTCTGGTATTGGAGCTCATTGGTTATTTGAAGTTGAGTGTTAGATAGTATGGCAGAAGATGAAGGTACCCTAGTTGAAGGAAGAACCTATGCTAGCAGACCTTATGTGGCATTAGGATCTCAGTTTGTGCTAGAGAAGTGGAACGCGGATAGTGATTTTGAGAAGTGGCAATGGAGGATGAAGGATGCTCCAAGGAGGAATATGGTAGGTGGTGTTCGACAGTAAAAAAATAGTTTATTGATATTTCAGTCGTAAAGAAGGGATGATGTGTAATGACCCTAATTTTGACTAACATTATTTAGAACATTTAATTAGATAAATTAAATGAAATAATGTAAATGGTTAAGGGATTGGGATTTGAATAATATAAGGCAGTCGTGCCTAATTAATCAATGAACCAAAGGGAACTAAATGAAGTAAGTAAGAGGATTAAGTAAGGGAAAAAGAGGAATATGTTACTTTAACGACCGGTGAATTTCGTTAATTAAATTTCTCATATTAATAAGATTTTTGAATTAAATTTATAAATAAATATAATTGTTATAATTTGTAGTGAAGTAAATGTTAAGAATTTACCTATGAAATATTATATTGATTAAAATAGACTTAATTAAAAAGGGTTGAATTGAATAAATCCTATTTACTGGAACCTAATTTATTGGTATGCGAATTTATAATAAATGAGTTGTTGCAAGAAATTGAAATTTGAATAGAATTCTAACGAATAAAAGTAGTGAAAAGATTTTTCCCGGATGTAATTGTATATGAGAAATAAAGGAAAGTATTAAATTGAATTAATGTAATAAAACATTGTTAACGATATTTGATTGTAAATTAAGGAAACGTGTTAATGCAAGTTAATATTTAATAAACTTGAATGAACGTTACAATTTAATTAAAATTCAAATATTATGACTTTGCTATAAATGGAATATAATAAGAACAAATGCAATTATTGTATTTATGGGTGAAATAATATATTGCTTTATTTGTAACCGAATGTAAATTAATGCAATAGTGTTGATGTAAGTAAAGTTGTAACAAATTGGTTTACTAAATCAAAATTTGGATATCAATAATGTAATGTTTATGATAATTAATGCAAGGGCTGAAGGTAGGTATGTAATAAATAAATAGAAACGGGAAATTTTTCATAAGTAATAAATTGGAAAAAAAAAAGAATGGAACTAAGGTTTGGTTCTAAAACTTAATTTATGTGTGTAATTAATAAGATTTCACATTTGAAACGTAGCCATTAATACAAATAAAGAAAAAGGGGCAATAGTGTAAAACTTTAATCATTTACCCATTCATGTAATGCATTGAATTTGATCTAAATCAAATTCCAACATTTGGTTGTTAATAATAGCTTATGAGTGAAATAAACGTTAAAGGGTAACAAGTATTGTAAGTTAACCTTTTAGACAAGTATATTAGATTATAACTCGTAATCAATTACAATAAATATAAACAAAATTTTACGTTAACGTTAATTTAAGTAAATATGACTATTGGTTGAGGTAAAGATTGTAAATCAAGATTTATTGATTTGTTTGAATGAATTTAAAGTATAAAACCAAGTAAATAATTAATGGAGAATATAAATAATAATTAATGTACGTATTTGGCAAATATAGTAAAATTGGAATAAAATGTTATGCAATTGAAATAAAGATGAAAATAGAAATGGAATAAAGCTTTATTAATTTATTAGAATTTAAAATTTAATAAAGCGATTTAATTGCAATTTAATGGATTTAATATTTAAAATGGGAATTTAGATGAAATGTGAGGATACTAATGTAAATAGTTTTGAATCCAATGTTAAATCCATCTATTAGACAATAATGAATGGAAAAATGATTTGTAAATTTAATTTAATAGAAATTTTGGAAATTAAGTTTATAATTTCTAAATTTGAATGGAACTGAGGAAAATACTGAAATCGATAAGATAATCAACTTTAAATTGACTTTTAATTTGTTTAAAACATTGAAATTGATTGAGAAATATAAAAGTGATAAAAGTTGTCAATTTTAAGATTGAAATTTAAATTGGATTTAATTAGTTAATTATTAATCTACTAAATTAATGGAAAAATAGCCATTTTGGACACTGACTCGGATTTCGACGAAATCCGGTTTCAACAGATCCATAACAGTGAATTACTATAGGATTTCAAGTTTCGTATCGATCGGACTTGTCGTTTGGTCGTATGGGCTTGAAATGTCTTGAAACCAATAAATTGAAATCAATTCGGAAAATTTTAAATTTACCGTAACTTCTTCATACGATGGAATTTGGACTTGAAACCTTTTCCATTGCGTTTAAAATATTTTTAAACACCTATTTTGATATATGGGTTGACCCAATTTCATTCTGAGGTCAGAACGGGCTTTTTGGGTCCCTTTGTCGTTAGTACGTATATCCAACCTTATCCATCCATTCTAATTTCTGACCTACCTATATAAACCCTGTTATAAACCCTAGCCTCCCTAATTCTCATTTATCTGTATGTACAATTCAGCTATTCTTTCCTCCTTAATGGCAGACAAACAAATTCCCACTTCCAGATCCAATTGCAAATCAAATCCAAAGCAAAAATTTCAAAGTCCTCGAAAAAATTTGGAAAAAATATATATTGAAGCTCTCATTGAGCGTAATATTCTGGTACTGTTCATTTTTTGAATCGATTCACCGTTTACCCAGAAATCGCAAATCATTTCCAGCCATCCATATTAGGGTTTTAATTGTTTAACGGTGGATGTTCGTCTTGGCGACGATCAGGGCGCGCCATCGCATAGAGCTCAGCGAGTAGAGGTCATCCATGTCATTCGTTGTTGAAGTAGTTTGCTCAAATTGCCAGATTTGGCCGGGGTTTGAGATGACGGTGCACGGCAGGGGAAGGCAAGAGGATGGGCCGCGACATACATGTGGTATCGGCTCTGCGTGGGGATGCCTACGGTGTAGGCCGATCTGGCTGTAGTTGATTGTGGCGGTGGCGAAATTGGCTTAGGGTCGGTGGCTGTCGTGTGGACGGTAAACGTGATTAGGGTTCGTGTGCAAGAATAGGGGATGACGTGGCAGTATGGGGGTGCGTAACGTTAATAATTTCCGTTTTTAATTTAAATTTTGATTTCAAAAGTTTAACTCAAATAATTTTTACGTACGTGATCCGTGTCACATGCGGTTTTCTCCACTAGGTTCGTATTGGAATTCCGAACACTTTGGCGCTTGTTTGGATGAATTCTGAGACCGTTAAATTGTTGGGTTTAAATTGAATTTAAATTCAATTTAATTCAAAAGGTGAGTGTTTTAACCCACTCACAACTTCTAAATTTTTTTACGTTTGTTAAATTAATTGTTGATGTGATTAGAAATTTATTTATGAATGTTTGGCATATTTTTAATCATCGTCTCGGTTAAATTGCATTTATTTAATTAAATCGTTATTTAATTTTTTATTGCATATAAACTGCCAGTTATACAGTTATTAAATTTATTATTGAATATAAACTGCTAGTTAATAAATTTTGTTTATTATTCGTTCTATATTGATGCTATTGTTCGAATTGGATGGTGATTGTGATAATTGATTGATGGTTGATATTGGATGAATGGATGCTATATTTTATATTGTTATAAACTGCTAGTTATTATGCATTTTCATTTCATTTGGGATTGCAGTTTGAAATGATATATAACCATAATTTTATTTTTTATTACGGATTGAAATGATAAATATCCGTATCACTTGACCAAAGGATAGAAAATTTTATACAGGCACCGCGGTATATATATATATATAATATTTTGAAATGTTTTTTTTTATGGTTTTGGAAAGGAATATACGGTTTAATAAATATTAAATTTTGATGTTATATAAATATTATTATATATATAGGTAAATCCTTGAATTTAAGATATTTATCAAATTGATTAATAAAAATGAGTTTAATAATGGAGTTTGATTGTTTTGTATTCTATGGTTTAGTACCTATTTGAGATATTGTATATATAGAAATTTTAATTGACTTAAATGAAATTTAAGTTGGGAGATAAATATGAAATTTGTTTAAATTGAATTATTTAAGAATTGTACTTGAATAAATTTTGATCTAGAATTTTAATAAAAATGGAGATTTAAATGGATATGATTCTTATAACTTGATTTGGTTTAAAGTAATTTAAATGAATATAAAGTTAAGATAAATGAATTCATCAAGTTAAATAAATTGAAAGAATATCCAGTTGTTTGAAGTTAAAGTTTTACTTAAATTATATGGGATTTATTAAGTAAACGTTTCAAATCTAAATAATAGCAATTGAATTTGATATATATGGAATTATCAAAGAATTAGTTTGAAATGGTGGAATGTTTAAAGCTTTGAGATATATGGAAATTTGAAATGGTTTATTTGGAGGTTCAAATTTGAATTTGGAATTTATTTATGGAATTAAAGAAGCTATTTTATTTTATAAAGTAATTTAATATTTAAACCATTTAAGTAATTGAAGTTATGTTTCAAAGCTATGGGTTTTCAAGGTATATAGATTTGAAGTGCTGTGATTTTAGAAAAAGGATGTATTTGAAATAAAAATGATATCATATTGATTTGGGTTTTTAAATGAAAATGATATCATATTTATATGGTTTTGAAATGGATATTATATTCTGGTTTTAAGGTACAAACTATTTTGAAAATACCGCGGTGTTATAATAACGATTGGTTGTTGAAGAGACCAGGATCAGAAGTTTTCATACTCTCTGCCAACCCTGAAAACCACTTTAACAACCGTGTACGCGCGGAGATTCCAGAATGAAGTAGGATGGTGGCGGCGTTCCTTTGAGGTAAATACGTGGACCTGATTCCCGTGAATTAGCATAAGGTGGCTAAAACAGGAGCGATTCTCGGGCCAATGAGGTCATTCTTCTGATCGGACGCACTTCTTTGATATTATACTCTAACTTTTGGTTGGATTCGGTGGCCACTTTTGATTTTTGATTTTGGGGGTGTTGTTCGAGGTGGGCGGTAGTAGCTGCTAAGCATTACCACCAGCACAGATGCGTAATTGGTATATCTACCTTGGCATTGCCTAGTTTGTGCCGTGTCACCTATCCTATCGCGCCTTGTACGAGTTTGATTTTCTCCCATAACCCGTGTGGTATCCTCTGGTGGCTTCCCCATCAGGAGGGGCTATGATATTGGATGGACTACTGGGACTATTACGTGTTAAGCGAAATATTGGGTCACTCCTTAACGCTATTTAAAAGTATGTTTATTTTACTATAGACATTATTATAATAGCGAAATATTACTACATAGTAAATAGTTTAACGGATCCTTAGGAGGTGTGAATCCCGAGCATCTCTTGAGTTACTGCACTCACGTTAGACACTAGATAGAAGATGTCAAACCCCGTAAACATCTCTGATGCCGTTACACTCATATTTTTTTCCGTTGATTTAACTTACATAAGATCTTTTAGTTATGACTCGAGTGTTTTGTCTTTCCAATTCGCTCGGGTCAGTCCGAGCATTTCAGGATCGAAGATTTTATTCTAGAGGACAAAGATGAAGTTTTGTAGTACTATTACCTACTATGTTATTCCACTACACTATTGTATTCCGCTGCATTATTGATATTCAATGGTATGTATAACTCTGATATATATTGTAAGTATAATTAAATATTTTGAAAAACAGCTTCATGAACTGTATATTTGATTATTATACTTTATCCTTCCGCTGTGAGATTCTGTTTTGTTTTATTTCTGTATGGTTTAAGTCTGACGTGTGTGGTTTATCATTGATTTAAAGCGTGCGAAAATGTGGGATGTTACAGTTACATTATTACACCCTAAACCATCATTCTATTTTCATTCACCGCGTTCATAAATAAAACTAGATCAATGTTTGGCCGGCCACAATTAGAAGAAGATAAGGGAAAGATAAGAAAGGATTCAAGTAGGAAGCTTAATCAAATAAATTCACGAGTAAATCTCAAACTCCTTAACAATAAGCGAAGGTGAATAATAGACTACATCTCATTTTTATTGTTTCGATTTCTAGACTAGATCCGAATATATTTTAAAAAGTAAAATGTCATGTTTAGGTTGCTAAATGGATATATACGCTTGTTGATGATTTGTCATATTTCATATAGATTTTATGATATGGATTAATATAGAAAATCTATTAAATGAATCTAAATGGCTTTTATTTTTTATATAAGGTCAAAAACATTATTTTGGAGATAGGTTTAAAGTTTCATAATTTTCTAAGTTGCTGCGGATTTAATATAAATTTTCTAGTGAAGAAAATGGTTAAATTAGGTTTAAAATTAATTTCGGTTACTATATGTTAGCTTTGGGTCAAAAATTTAAATATGTTAGAAATCGTATTAAAAGTGATTTATGGAAATATTTGGAGAATTTTCCTAAGTATTTTATTAAAGATATAAAATTAGTTAAGGTACGTGACTTAGATGTTTTATATGTTTATAAAAGGAGAAGGGCCAATTTGCTAAATGTTTTAAACTGTTAATTACTGAATTCGACAGCACTTTTAGAAAAGATTTCAAAAAGCATTGGCCACCAATTATATGTTGACAAATAAGGCAAGTTAGTTGGAAAGATATTACTTTTAAAAGTTCAAAATCATTTTTGTAAAAGATTGCTGCTTCACCACTTTCGGCAGCCATCTTTTGACTCCATACTACAACCTTCAACCAAGTAGTAACCAATACACATGGTATCAATCCCCTAATACATAGTTGATTGGATATAGGCGAAAGTATAGAGTCAAAACATGCTTTCGAAGGGGTAGAAATAGTCTATATAAACTCGTAACAATTTTGGTTACAAAATGAGGCTTTCGAAGAAAATAGCTTTCGACTTAATCAAATTCCCCTTTGTTTTAGAAAAGGACTTTCAAAAGACGTTGCCACCTTTTATTTTTTAAGTAAGCTTGCGAAGGGGTCGAAACTCCTGCTGCTGCATTCAACCTTTCGAATCAATGACTTCGAAAGGATTCTTATGCCGTAACTTTGAAGACGCCTCTCCATGCTTTTGAAAGGGTTGGTTTCGAAACCATGCACTTTCTTTTACTTAGGAATAGTACATTCGAAAGAGATTTTGTCACCCCAGTACTTTTAAGGCCCTTTAATGTTAAAAATAAAACTGAAAAGTTTCGAAAGGACTGGATTTACATGGTTTCTAGGCTATGTCCCACAAACTTTTTCTTGAACCCAATGCTTTCAAAAGGTTTGTTTTGAGCAAGGAATTTTAATATTTTGATAGGTATATAATGTTGGTTTAGAAGGGGAGATACCCTAATATTTTCGAAAGGTTTACTTAAGTCTTTAAATTGAAGGTTTCCAATGCTTTCGTAAGACAAGTTTAAAGTATTTGAAAATGAGATGTATAAGGTTTATAAAGCTTTCAAAGGGATACTTTCAATGATTTCTAACGGTTTATATTAAGGTTTCGAAAGGTATGTTTTGGCCTTTCGGCCTAGTGATTCAAGGTATAGTAATTATCTTATTTTGAAAGGGGTACTTTTAATGGGTTCGAAAGGTATTTTTTAAAGTTTTAAGAAAAAGTTTTGAATGGTTTACTTTGGTTTCATGACCTAAGATCTTTTAAGTTAAAAGGATTTTTAACTTACTTAGGAGGGATAGATAATCCAATTATATTTCATCAACATTATTTTGTGTAAAGTATGTATATCATGGCAATAATGTTTTAGTAAAGCAAAGAGTATACTTTCCTTGTTTAATTATGATTTATGGGTTAAATCAATTTGAAAGAAATGCTTTCAAGGAAAATTAAATGGGGTAGTTAACCTTAAGTAAATGACTCGGACATTAGAATACCAGATGTATTAGTATAGTGTAACAACCTTAGATTTTTCATATATTTTAATATTTGACTTTATTTTATTTTGATATTATTTTAAACTTATTTTATTTCAAACATTTCATTTTTAAATATAAGTGTTGATTATTATGTGAATTATAATTTCAAACTGGTATAAATTGGATATTTTACTAAAAGATGAATTTCTGTTCAAATCGGTCAAATCTTGACTTTTAAATTTCAAATTTAAATATTTTAAATTCTTAAATTTTATCTTTTATTATGAAAATAGATTTAATAACTTGAATACTGCTTTTCGTTTCGTTGAAAACGGATTTAAATTGTAAAAGTTATGTACATTTCAATTTTGGGTATAATTTGTTTTATTTCGCAATTTTGTCCATTTTAAATTTTTTTTAAATAATATTTTATTTTCTATATTTTATTTTAATATGTTTTAATATGTTATTTTATATATATTTTGTCTTTTAATATTTTTTAAAGTGATAACAAAATTTATCCAAAATTTACTGTATTTATTTCCTATTTTAAAAAGGCTGTTTTCTATTTTTCTGCTATTTTCTTCATTTAAATTATATTTAATTAAAATTTATATATTTATTTTGTGAATTAATTTTTATTTTATGTTCTTATTCTATTTATAAATATTTTTCATGTACATAAATTTTTTTCCAAAGTCAATGCATTTATTTTCAAATTTTCTAAACTAGTTTTCATTTTCTGTGCTATTTTCCTAATTTAATCATATATAATTAATATTTATTTATTTATATTTTATTTATTTGTGATATTTTCGTATTGTAACTGAATTTATATATATTTAAGTTATTTAAATTTTCAAAAAAAATAAGGAAATTTGAAGAGTTTTGAAACCTTTCACTTGCCTTTGACTTTTCACCTCCTTACTTTTCATTTTTCCAACCACCACTTGCCATCAATTTGTGCCGACCTTATCTTTTCTTCAGCTGCATCACATTTCTCATTTTTCACGTAAAAATAAAGTTTCTCATCTCAAAAGTTCGGCCTCCATCTGTTGAAGCAAAGTTTGGTAAATTTTCTTCTTCTTTCTACTCAAACTTTCTTGTTTTTCTTATCTCTTTGCACTTGCCTTCACCTTTATAGCTCAGCCCTCACTCCTCCTTCACCATGGCCTCCTCCACCACTACCACATCAGGCTGCCATCCCCTCCTTCCCACTGATCAAGCCATGGCCAAGCACTAAAGTTGATTAGATCCACAAAAATTTGAGCAAAACTTCACCTAATCATACATAGCCGACCACCGAAGTACTTCACCACTCAAACCACCACCTTGGCCGCCCCATACACCCCATTTCCAGCCCCTACATGACCTGACACCACTGCCACACTATCCTTCTGACCCCACCAGGTCTGGCCATGCCTAGAATTGCATAGGGCCGAGCTTGTAGTTGCATAAAAACCATGTTTGTTGCCTTAGCTTGTAGTTTCATGTGTCACAACATTTGCACCATCATCTTCCATGCTATAGCCACCTTATTGACCCAAGACCAGATCCAAACTCTCACTTTAGCCATGTATTCTAACCTATGGCTGAGCCTAGGGGTGGTTGAAGGCAAGTGCAAGTGATTTGGTGACTTGTTGTGCATGTATCTTTTGTGTTGTTTAAAATTGTGTTAAGTGTTTATTCATGTATATTTGCATTGTTTTGTCTCATGTATTCAAGGCAGTTAGCCTTGGCTCTCCCACTTTCAAATCATTGTCGTGTTATCGTGCTTTTGAAGTTCCTTGTTTGTGCATTTGGTTGTCATCTCCATCGTATACAGGTGAGTAAATCTCACCAGACTAATATGTACTTATATAGTGATAAACTGACATCACCTGAATCTGTAAATGCATATCATCCTGTTATAACTGCTATATTATATTCATATGAAGTTCACACCTATATTTACACTTGTTATACCATATTTTACTGTTATTTCATGTTATTCTATTATTTTCATCAGTTTATCACACTGCAAGTTCCCTGTAGACTAGAATCACTATGGGTTGAAATGATACATACCCGAACGGACTTTAGAATAGGAGAAAATCGTTATGGGCTGAAATGATAGGCCTGAATGATTTTCAATTATTTTCATTTACTTGGGATTGCGGTTTTGAAATGATCAAACCCGGGTTTTCTTTATAAATTACGGGTTGAAATGATATATTACCCGTATCACTTTACCTAGGCTAGAAAATGAAATACAGACCCGTTGTTAAAATATGTTTTTCTAAAAATTTTAAAATATTTTAGAAATGTTAATATTATAATATTTTGATTCAAATTTGATTAAAAATGATTTTTGAAAAGCATTATTGATTTTATGAAAATTTATAAGTGAAATAAATAAATGGTAAAGTTAGAAAATCTGAAATGTAAGTTATTTTGGAAATTATAATTAGGTGATAAATGGAATTTAAATTAAATATGAAAATATGATAAATTTATGATATTTTGAATCAAATGAATTTAAAATGATTTTGTAATACATTAATGATTTTTGAATAAAGTTAAATGTGAAATGAATGAATATTTATGTTGAAATTTGAAATATAACTAAATTTGGAAATTTGTGAACTTGGCTTAAAAGTGAATTTTAAGTTAAGTAAATAAAAATGAAATTAAGTTATATTTGAAAATTTTAAAGTTAAGTGTTAAGTTAAATTTAATTTATTGAATTTGAAATTTTATGTTGGAATTTAATAAGTGAATTATTATTAAATTTTGATTTTTGAATGGAGATTTAACTTTATAAAATCATGAATAAAAGGGTATTTGAATGATTGTTTTAAAAGTGAAATTTTATGATTTTATAAGTTAAAAATGATATAAATAAAAATATAATTATTTGTGAAATTATACTGAATATTTGAAGTTAATTAACTGCATTTCAGAAATGCTATTAATTCTAATGTAAATGATAACACAGCATTTGTAAATGCTGTAGTTGATAATAATGAACCAAATGGTTAAGTTTAATTAACGGCTATCATAGCATTTTTGTAAATGTTATAATTGTTGAATTTAACTAAGTTTTATTTGAAACTAATGTAACCCTATCACAGCATTTTTTATGCTATCTTTTGTTAAATTGAACTATTTTGAATGTAACTTTCTGTAGCAATTTCTAAATGCTACGAAAGTTGAATTTTCATCTGTTTTAATAAATTAAGTAGATAAATGAATTTTGAAAGACTAAAATTTTGTAAATTTAATTATTAAATATAATAACTTCATTTTACGATTTAAAATGAAGTAATTTGTTTTGAAATATAAACTATTTTGAAATGTGTTTTGTAATGGTATTTAAATTAAATAGAAATGAGGTTTGGAAGGTATTATATTTTTGATATTTTGAAATGGATTTTGAATGATATTGAATTTTGAAATGATATTTGATTTTGAAGTATAAAATACCATTTTGAAATTTTAACCACGGGATGTATTTAATTTATAGTCTAACTGATTCTTAAAGGATGGGCGATCCCAAGCATCCTTTAAGTTATTGTGTACTTCTACTACAGTTCACTTGAGTTGGTTTACATTAAATAAGTATATATTGTCCTGACTCGAGTGTTTTGTGTTTTACTTTACGCTCGGGTCAACCTGAGTATTCACAACTTTGGATTCTCTTTCTGGAGCTGGTCTTTGCCGGAGTTTCTGCTTATCTACATTTATATCTACTCTCTGTTTCAGCTGTTCTAGTTTATCTCATGTATTAGTGAACTTCTATGTATTTGGGATTTCTATTATGTTCTTTTCAGACTGTATTATGTATTTGGTTTGAGACTCTGCCGTAGTAGCTTCATGAACTACTATGTATTTCATTTCCGCTGCGAGTTATTCTGATATTTCTGTGTCTGTGATTCTGTGATTGTATTTCATTTGCTCCAAATTTATTTACAACGCGGTATTTTGAGCAATTCAAGTCCGACATGTGCGGATGCGAATAGCTGAAAATATCTGGTTTTTACAGTTGGTATCAGAGCTTTGGTTTTAGGCAAACCTTAGCCTGCGGAGCAAAAACTCATTAGAGATATGGTAGAAATACCCTAGAATGAGTGAAATCAATCTCAGAATCCTTTCTTTGTGAGAGGACGTATTTTCGAAGTATAAAATGATTTCCAAATGATTTTTAAAGGATTTTCAAAGATTATTTTGGTATAAAAATGTTCTTATTTCGAAATCAAGATTTTCTAAACTTCATCTCTTCGGTATCCACCTTGTTGGAAATCTCTGGGTTAAGATTCTTATCGACTAGGATTCCTTGAACTTTGGAGCACTCCCACTTGTTCTGGAATCCAGTCTTGTTTTCCCCATTTTCCTTTTAATTTTGGAGCATTCTGTTACCCCACTTTGGAATGACCTCTCTACAGAGCGATAATTCCGTAAATCTTTGAATGATTTATAAAGAGGTGAAATTCCTTTATGATTGGCATTGATTCACCGGAGATTTCTGTATCATCGGATGTCGATGCTATCTATCTCCTCCTCTATTGGGTAATTAAATTATCTCATCTTCGTTTGAGTTTATCTTCAAACTAGAATTCTATTTGATTAGAGTTCCTCTAATTTTGAATCTTTGTTTGTTTGAAATCCTTCCTTGAATCATCCTTTGGAAATTTGTGTTTGGTTGTATTTTGAAATTGTGCATACATCGAAATTATTAAGGATGGCCATATTTTTATATATAAAAGTGAAATATTTTCGATAAGGATTATATACCTTTCAAAATGAAAATTTGAAATTTCGAAAGAATTTGAAATTTTGAAAATTTTATAAGAACTTGATTTATACAAAAATGGTTTAAAACTGAAGGGTTCTGAATTTAATTTCGAGCAATCGAATTCCGGTGTTTTGAAATCGGTTTTAAGATTTGGAAAATATATAATAATAATATGATTTAAAGATATATATATATATATATTTTCAAATAAGAAGTGTTTCAAATGTATTCGAATGAATTTCAATGATTTCGAAGGAATTTCAAAGAAGTTTTTCAAAGTTAATTGAAGTCCAGAACTCACTTATGTCGCTAGAAAATAATTTCAATGATGAATGCATGCATCATTGACATTGATTTTCAAGTTTCTGAGTGAGGGAGAGGCCACTCTAGTAGCTTTGCTATGCGAGTGATTTCGTGAAACCAGTTTTGATTTCTGATTTCGAAGTATGGTTTGATATTCGAAAGATAGATCTGTATATGTATGTATATATATATATATATATATATATATATTTGAAAGGATTTAAAGTAAGCCGGTGTTCAGTTCTCGAGTTTTAAATTTTGAAACCTAACTTTTGAAATTGATTTACTGATTTAGTGTTGATTTCCAACTCTTGGATTGAAAATATGATTTCTTCGACTATTTTGTAGGTTTGAGCACTGCCAAATCAAGGTTAACTTTTCAAAGCCAAGAAATTTTGAAAGGTATAAGTTATTTTGTAAAGAATATAAGTTAAGTTTGTATGTTTCAAGTATGAAATAATATGATTTGTATAAGTTGAAACTGTTTTGTTAAGTAAATAAATAAGACTATTTTGAATTATACTAATATGAAATTTAGTTTTGAAATGTTTTGGATAAAAAGAATTAGTCTTCAAATGTTTGAGAAAATTTTGGTTTTAAATGTTTTAACTTAGTAACATCTTTATAAAACTATTTATTTAACAAGTTGGAATAGATACATAAGTTGTACGTATGTTGTTTTATTCGCATAATTAATTTGATCCAAGTTTGAGTACACAAGTTCGAGGTGAATTACACCATTTCGTGTTAGGATTTTTCATTTGATTCTTGATGGCGAACACTTGATATGGATTTTGGGCTTGATTCTAGAATTCTCTATCATAGTATATAGCTATGCAAGGAGACTGATGGCTTCTAGTCAAGAAACCATATCGAAGTCCGCATTAGGGAAGTCGAATGGACAATACTAGTTCGAAAGCAAACTTGTGAGATCGAGCGAGCGATCGAAGGTAATGTTGCGAAATGATGACATATGTACATCTTATATCCTAATATCATTGGTATACTTGACGCTGAAATTGAAAGTTGTCGGGTTGGATATCTTTGTAATTTAATTGGAATTTTTCTTTTATGAAAAACCATAGTTTAAGAAAAAGAAAAATAGTTTTGAAAAATGGTTTTCAATTTGATAGTGGTTTTTCATAAAAACTATTTTATATACAAAACTATTCTTAATTAAAAATCTTTTAGTAAGCAAAGATGTTCAATCCCATATGGCTTTTCATGTAGCGAAATTTATTTTTTTGAAAATTTTGATCCTTATATAATATAAACTTTATGTAAGTATAAAATGATTTTGAAAACCATTGATCTTGATAAATCTATAATTGAAGCTTATATTAGTATGAAAGGATATTCGGTTTACCTGTAATTTGAGTTTATTTAAAAATAATGGATTTAAGAAATAAATATTTCAACACTAAGTAATAATGAAGTAAAATTTGAGATATATGAAATTATAAAATTTAGTTTGAAATATGGTATATTTAAGCCTTGAAACATATTTAAGGTTGAATAGTTTATTTTGTAAATCAAATCTATATTTGAAATTGGATAATATTTGAAATGGTTTCATTGGAAAACTAAATTGAATTGAAACTGATGGTTTGAATGGAATTAAAAATTAGAAATTTTAGATTTTGGTTTAATTGAAAAAAAAAATTGAAATGTAAAGAATTAAGGGCATGTTTTATGATTTCAAATGTATGATTTCAAAATGTTATGATTTTCAAAGTGAAATGATTTCAAGTATTTTGGTTTCGAAAGATTCATAACTTTAAAAGTATTATGACTTTTGAAGTGAATACATGTTTGAAATGGAAATGAATTTATTTGACCTAAATTTTGTTGATTTGGAAATTTGGATTATTTTCTAAACCTATTGTTTAAAGAAATTTTGAAACTGAATATGTATAACTTGAAAGAAATGATTTGGTGAAATCATATATGATTTTTAAACTAAAATACTATTGAAATGAATTAAAATTTAGAACCTGTTTTATTTAATACTTGATTTGGGAGCTATCGAACTTATATAAAAATGATTTTTAAAAGTAAACCATTGATTTGAGAACTGTTGATTTGAAAAGGTACTCAATTTTGAAAAATGAAATCTTATATAATCGAAATTTATATAAGTGTGATTTGATATACTATTATTTTGGAAAGTATTTGATTTGAAATGAAATCTTATATATATGGACTTTATATAAGTATGATATTTGAAAGTGATTTTGAAAGGTACTATATGATACATATTTTCGAAGTAAAGATATGGAAAGTGCCTTCTGCTTGATATCCGCTTTGTGGCCACACTGTGGATTCATTCTATCGATATTATTCTCTCTTTTTGATTTGGGTTTTCCGGATATGATACTCGAGTGTCCATCGAATTCCACGACGATCCCCGTGGTCTTATGATCGCGACTATATAGCGCAAGTGCCTGGCTGAGTCTTGCCTAGGGGTACGGATTGTTTCCTGGGGGATCCAGGCGTAACCATTGTGTATCCTGCAATCTGTGTAGGTCGCGAATAGTAGCGCAAGTGCCTGGCTGAGTCTGGACTGGGGGTACGGATTGTTTCCTGGGGGATCCAGGCGTAACCATTGTGTATCCTGCATTCTACTAGTCATCATGGCGTAACTCGCAGGGCTGAGAAAGCTTACGGATACGGATTGTTTCCTGGGGGATCCAGGCGTAACCATTGTGTATCCTGCATTCTACTAGTCATCATGGCGTAACTCGCAGGGCTGAGAAAGCTTACGGATACGGATTGTTTCCTGGGGGATCCAGGCGTAACCATTGTGTATCCGCGATCCATGGTTAGACAACTGTTTCGGTTTGGTTGATTTGTTTGGATTGTACTTTCCATATCTGTTTTTAAAAGTGTTTTCATTATTTTCACTAGGTGTTGAAACAAGTCTACCAAGTACCCATTTCCATTAATGAAACCATGGAAATCCGTCGAAAAAGAAAAAATACGCATGTCCGATGAAACGATTGTTGCTATCTGCTCCAATAACGAAGCATTGGTTTAACCCCCTTTTTTGATCGATTTCTTTTTCTTAATTTTTTTATTTGTTTTAAGTTTCCGATAAGATACTTATTAAGTTGGGTCCTAGGTCTTGTAGAAATTGCAAAATATTTCCCCTGTTCAAACACTTCCTAAAGAGAAAGTAAAAATTCCATCTGGAGAATTCTAGCTTTGCGCCTGATCAACGCATAGCCAGAGTCTGCAGGAACGAAAGTAAACTTGTTAAGACATCGAGTTATAAAAGTATTTTGATAAATGCATGTTGATAAAGTACTGTATAAAGAATATTTTTATCAGTTATTTTCCCTTCTAAAAATTTAAAATGTTTTAAATATTGTTTACCTTGAACCATCAGATTTGAATCAAATGACTATTCATCATATTATAAATGTTTTAAATGGTATAAAATTTTAATTGAAATGTATAATGGTTTAATTAATGGTTCATCCTTGTCTTTCAACCTGCTTTCCCTCCTAGCTACCTTTTCCCTACCTTCTTTCAGGATGTCTTCCAACCAATTGTTCTTTCTTGTTGTTTCTCCGATTCCTTCCTTTTCGAGGACGAAAAGATTTGAGTGGGGGAGAGTGTAACAACCTTAGATTTTTCATATATTTTAATATTTGACTTTATTTTATTTTGAAATAATATTAAACTTATTTTATTTCAAACATTTCATTTTTAAATATAAGTGTTGATTATTATGTGAATTATAATTTCAAACCGGTATAAATTGGATATTTTACTAAAAGATGAATTTCTGTTCAAATCGGTCAAATCTTGACTTTTAAATTTCAAACTTAAATATTTAAATTCTTAAATTTTATCTTTTATTATGAAAATAGTTTTAATAACTTGAATACTGCTTTTCGTTTCGTTGAAAACGGATTTAAATTGTAAAAGTTATGTACATTTTAATTTTGGGTATAATTTGTTCTATTTCGCAATTTTGTCTATTTTAAAATTTTTTAAATAATATTTTCATTTCTATATTTTATTTTAATATGTGTTAATATGCTATTTTATATATATTTTTTCTTTTAATATTTTTTAAAGTGATAACAAAATTTTTCCAAAATTTACTATATTTATTTCCTATTTCCAAAAGGTTGTTTTCTATTTTTCTGCCATTTTCTGCATTTAAATTATATTTAATTAAAATTTATATATTTATTTTGTGAATGAATTTTTATTTTATGTTCTTATCTCTATTTATAAATATTTTTCATGTACATAAATTTTTTTCCAAAGTCAATGCATTTATTTTCAAATTTTCTAAACTAGTTTTCATTTTCTGTGCTATTTTCCTAATTTAATCATATATAATTAATATTTATTTATTTATATTTTATATATTTGTGATATTTTCTTATTGTAACTGAATTTATATATATATTTCAGTTATTTAAATTTGCAAAAAGAAATAAGGAAATTTGAAGAGTTTTGAAACCTTTCACTTGCCTTTTACTTTTCACCTCCTTACCTTTTCATTTTTCCAACCACCACTTGCCATCAATTTGTGCCGACCTTATCTTTTCTTCAGCTGCATCACATTTCTCATTTTTCACGTAAAAATAAAGTTTCTCATCTCAAAAGTTCGGCCTCCATCTGCTGAAGCAAAGTTTGGTAAATTTTCTTCTTCTTTCTACTCAAACTTTCTTGTTTTTCTTATCTCTTTGCACTTGCCTTCACCTTTATAGCTCAGCCCTCACTCCTCCTTCACAATGGCCTCCTCCACCACCACCACATCAGGCTGCCATCCCCTCCTTTCCACTGATCAAGCCATGGCCATGCACTAAAGTTGATTAGATCCACAAAAATTTGAGCAAAACTTCACCTAATCATACATAGCCGACCACCGAAGTACTTCACCACTCAAACCACCACCTTGGCCGCCCCATACACCCCATTTCCAACCCCTACATGACCTGACACCACTGCCACACTATCCTCCTAACCCCACCAGGTCTGGCCATGCCTAGAATTGCATAGGGCTGAGCTTGTAGTTGCATAAAAACCATGTTTGTTGCCTTAGCTTGTAGTTTCATGTGTCACAACATTTGCACCATCATCTTCCATGCTATAGCCGCCTTATTGACCCAAGACCAGATCCAAACTCTCACTTTAGCCGTGTATTCTAACCTATGGCTGAGCCTAGGGGTGGTTGAAGGCAAGTGCAAGTGATTTGGTGACTTGTTGTGCATGTATCTTTTGTGTTGTTTAAAATTGTGTTAAGTGTTTATTCATGTATATTTGCATTGTTTTGTCTCGTGTATTCAAGGCAATTAGCCTTGGCTCTCCCACTCTCAAATCATTGGCGTGTTATCGTGTTTTTGAAGTACCTTGTTGGTGCATTTGGTTGTCATCTCCATCTTATACAGGTGAGTAAATCTCACCAGACTAATATGTACTTATATAGTGATAAACTGACATCACCTGAATCTGTAAATGCATATCATCCTGTTATAACTGCTATATTATGTTCATATGAAGTTCACGCCTATATTTACACTTGTTATACCATATGTTACTGTTATTTCATGTTATTCTATTATTTTCATCAGTTTATCACACTGCAAGTTCCCTGTAGACTAGAATCACTATGCGTTGAAATGATACATACCCGCACGGACTTTAGAATAGGAGAAAATCATTATGGGCTGAAATGATAGGCCTGAATGATTTTCAATTATTTTCATTTACTTGGGATTGCGGTTTTGAAATGATCAAACCCGGGTTTTCTTTGTAAATTACGGGTTGAAATGATATATTACCCGTATCACTTTACCTAGGCTAGAAAATGAAATGCAGACCCGTTGTTAAAATATGTTTTTCTAAAAAATTTAAAATATTCTAGAAATATTAATATTATAATATTTTGATTTAAATTTGATTAAAAATGATTTTTGAAAAGCATTATTGATTTTCTGAAAATATATAAGTGAAATAAATAAATGGTAACGTTAGAAAATCTGAAATGTAAGTTATTTTGGAAATTATAATTTGGTGATAAATGGAATTTAAATTAAATATGAAAATATGATAAATTTATGATATTTTGAATCAAATGAATTTAAAATGATTTTGTAATACATTAATTATTTTGAATAAAGTTAAATGTGAAATGAATGAATATTTATGTTGAAATTTGAAACATAACTAAAATTGGAAATTTGTGAATTTGGCTTAAAAGTGAATTTTAAGTTAAGTAAATAAAAATGAAATTAAGTTATATTTGAAAATTTTAAAGTTAAGTGTTAAGTTAAATTTAATTTAATGAATTTGAAATTTTATGTTGGAATTTAATAAGTGAATTATTATTAAATTTTGATTTTTGAATGGAGATTTAACTTTATAAAATCATGAATAAAAGGGTACTTGAATGATTGTTTTAAAAGTGAAATTTTATGATTTTATAAGTTAAAAATGATATAAATAGAAATATAATTATTTGTGAAATTATACTGAATATTTGAAGTTAATTAACTGCATTTCAGAAATGCTATTAATTCTAATGTAAATGATAACACAGCATTTGTAAATGCTGTAGTTGATAATAATGAACCAAATGGTTAAGTTTAATTAAAGGCTATCATAGCATTTTTGTAAATGTTATAATTGTTGAATTCAACTAAGTTTTATTTGAAACTAATGTAAACCTATCACAGCATTTTTTATGCTATCTTTTGCTAAATTGAACTGTTTTGAATGTAACTTTCTGTAGCAATTTCTAAATGCTACGAAAGTTAAATTTTCATCTGTTTTAATAAATTAAGTAGATAAATGAATTTTGAAAGACTAAAATTTTGTAAATTTAATAATTTAATTATTAAATATAATAACTTCATTTTATGATTTAAAATGAAGTAATTTGTTTTGAAATATAAACTATTTTGAAATGTGTTTTGTAATGGTATTTAAATTAAATAAAAATGAGGTTTGGAAGATATTATATTTTTGATATTTTGAAATGGATTTTGAATGATATTGAATTTTGAAATGATATTTGATTTTGAAGTATAAAATACCATTTTGAAATTTTAACCACGGCATGTATTTAATTTATAGTCTAACTGATTCTTAAAGGATGGGCAATCCCAAGCATCCTTTAAGTTATTGTGTACTTCTACTACAGTTCACTTGAGTTGGTTTATATTATATAAGTATATATTGTCCTGACTCGAGTGTTTTGTGTTTTACTTTACGCTCGGGTCAGCCTGAGTATTCACAGCTTTGGATTCTCTTTCTGGAGCTGGTCTTTGCTGGAGTTTCTGCTTATCTACATTTATATCTACTCTCTGTTTCAGCTGTTCTATTTTATCTCATGTATTAGTGAACTTCTATGTATTTGGGATTTCTATTATGTTCTTTTCAGACTGTATTATGTATTTGGTTTGAGACTCTTCCATAGTAGCTTCATGAACTACTATGTATTTTATTTCCGCTGCGAGTTATTCTGATATTTCTGTGTCTGTGATTCTGTGATTGTATTTCATTTGCTCCAAATTTATTTACAACGCGGTATTTTGAGCAATTCAAGTCCGACATGTGCGGATGCGAATAGCAGAAAATATCTGGTTGTTACATATAGGGTCGCGCCCTATACTTTATCTAATAAGCCCCTAGTTAATATGAGTCCAAAATTCTAGTGTGTAGGGCTTTGTCACAGGTAAGACTAAAATGATGTTACACACTAAAAAGAATATATAGGGAGAAGATAGGTTATTGGTGATCCCTCAAAACCATTAGGCCCAGTTGACCATAGAAGAAGATAGTAAAGGGCAGTTAACCTAGTAGTATATCTAACAGATGTAAGATAATTGGGTATGTCCGGTAGGTCCGAGTCAGCCAATGGTTAGAAGTTAGCCAAGAAAAACTATATTGTTCAGACATATAGCCCATTTGCTGTCTAATTTATATGTATATATGATATTGGTATTATTTCCTAAATCAGTTCGATTGCAGGATTTTGATTTGCAAAAAGATATATTTTAAAGGGATATTAGTGAGCGGAAACATGTTTCGCTAAGCGGCATAGTCTCACTTAATATTAGTAAATCGAGATGTAATGGTATTATTCACACCAGCCTTTATGTCTGACTCGAAGTTTATGTTTTTCCCCTTAACCTTTCGGGTGCTCAAAATTAATTCGAGTAGATTAAGAGTTAAGTTTTTACAGATTTAGTAGGTGGACAAATAAAGCTTTCGGAGATGTATAGGAGGCCAAGTTAGCTATTTAAGAGTTATTATTTTTATTTCCACCGTTATGTAATAAGACTGATATGTTTATTTAGTACTTTGTTCATCCAATGGGGCATCTTCATATGTCTCTATTGGCATACTTTGTAATAATTATATTTAATCGAAACCTGGAAATCATTTGGGATTGTGTATTTGAATATAAAATATTGATTTGAAATGTAATTAGAAAACTTGTTTTAAATCTTTGTTTATTTTATTTCATATTCGTGTGCTTCTAATATTATGGATACCATTAACATTGTAGTATTTTATCATCGAAAGTTAATACTAAAGATGACTGTAGCATCTGTAGCGCTTAGTTTAGGGCCTCAAGATAAGGGATGTTACAACTTGGTATCAGAGCGTAGGTTTATGTAAAACTTAAAAGAAAATTTAAACTTGAAATAATTTTCATAACACAATCCTAAGGAATTAGGGAAAATATTGGGGTATGGGATAACATTATAGTAATATACTTGTATTTTCTATATATATAGTATACGCTTTATCTTTATTCTTCCATCTCCCTTAGGCTATTCTTCTATATCTTACAAAAATTCGAATAAAGATTCTGCGGACGTAAGATATGGATGCTAGAGGGGGGAGAGTTAACATTGGTGGAGGAAGCACCACAACTAGTAGGAATGTCAGACTAAACACAAGAAGGAATCCAAGCCAGGCACATGCTGCTAATGTGGGTGCTGGAATACTGCAAGTTGATATAGGAGCTATTTATCAGTTCTTCGTTAACATGATGGCGGATGGAGTTGTTGCGGATTTGTTGAAGGAATGCTGAAGGGGGAAATCAGGGAGCTTTGGTGGTCAATAACTTTGCTTTAATTAGTAGAGATTATACTAGGCTGGGAGGAAAAATCTTTTATCAGGATTGAGGGTGTAATTGAGGTGGATAATTGGTTACTCCATTGTGAAAGGATTTTTGCTGATTTGGGGTTCAAAGATGAGTAGAAAAGGAGACTCGCTTCTAGGCAGTTATAGGGAGCAACAGTGTACTGGTGGAATAATGTTACGGTTGGTGTTCTAGGCAGTTATAGGGAGCTATCGAGATAAGAATATGCTATGGTTGACACCGTTATCAAAAGGAATGAGAATTTTATCTATAGGTTAAAGTCGAAGCTTGCTAAGGCCACATTGCCGCATATTAGAGATTCGTGTGATGTAGTTGTTGAGATGGCTTTAAGGCAGAAAGAGATGCTCGCTTTTCTTGAAGGAAGCACGGCAAAGGGAAGCTCAAGGAGGGCTGATTCAGAAGAGGAAGTTTTTCTATAAGAAGGGTGCTAAGAAGAATGGAACTGCTAAATAGGTAAAGGCGGAAGTTATCTGTCATAAGTGCGATAAGAAGGGACACAATGCTCATGAATGTCGGACAAGCAAAGGAAAGAAAGCCGTTGAGAAGAAAGGAGTGAGGTGTTTCAACTGCGATCAAATTAGACATTACAAGAACTAGTGCAAGGAGCCAGCCAAGGATTAAAAAGGCAAAGTGTTTGCATTGGGGCCATCTACCTCGAGGCCAACAACAGAGGAGAAGGAAAAGTTGTGTTGGGAGGTACGCTTTCAATTCATAGTGTATCAGTTAGAGTTCTATTTGATATCGGTTCCTCACATTCTTTTATATCTCATTGTTTGGTAGATAATCTTAACCTACAACCTCATACCTAGTAACTTCCTTAAGGGTTGTGAATCTAATAGGAGGATATGCGTCTCTTGGGATGAGATGTGACCAGCGAGTTTGAATTGTTAGGTCATGTATTTGCTTGCAGTTTTCTTGTGTTTGATTTCATAGGGTTTGGAATATTTTGAGTATGGATTGGTTGAGTAAATACGATGCTAAGATATTTTTCCATGATCGGAAAATATCACGTAGACACCTAGACTATAGCGATTGGATATTCCATAGAAAACCCTAATTTTTAGGTTAATGCTCTATTGGATGTTGTGGAGGTGAAGACGACTTAAATGGGTTTTTTGTTGTTAAAGAATTCGCAGATGTCTTGAGCCCGTAGTAGGATTGCCATCGAAACGAGCTATTGAGTTTCGAATAGATTTAGTACCAGAAGCAGAAGCAGTGAGTAGACTACCAAGAAGAATGACAATTACCGAGACGAGAGAAGTAAAGATGCAATTGGTGTATTTGGAAAGTAAAAACTTTATCAAACCAAGCAGTTCACCTTAGGGTGCAGCCGCAATTACAAGGAAACCGGATGGATCGTTAAGATTATGTATTGACTATCGTAATTTGAATGAGAAAACAATAAAGAATCGATATCCGTTACCAAGAATTGACGATTTGTTCGACCAGTTGAGTGGAGCCAAAGTATTTTCCCAGTTGAATTTGGCGATAGGTTTCCATCAGCTTAGAATGGCTGAGGATGGTATTCCTTTGATGACATTTAGAACCAGATACGGATCGTACAAACGGTTAGTGATGTCGTTGGGACTAACTAATGTGACAGCATTGTTTGTAGATTTGATTAACCGAGTTTTCCGAGAGCACTTAGATATGTTCATTTTGGTATTCATAGATGACATTTTGGTACACTCTAAAGATGAAAGAGAACATGAAGTACATCTTAGAGTGGTGCTTGAGACGTTGAGGCAGCATCAAGTGAAAGTGAAATTTTCAAAGTGCCATTTCTGAAAGAAAGAAGTGAAGTTCCTTGGTCATGTAGTCTCGGAAAAAGGGTTGTCAGTAGATCCGGCCAACATCAAGGCAATGAATAGTTGGAAGGGACCCGAGACAATGACTGAGATAAAGAGTTTTTTAGGATTAGCTGGTTACTGTCAGAGATTTATTAAGGATTTTTCACGGATAATGGCACCGATGACTAAGCTAACGTGGAAAGACGTGAAATTTGTGTGGACTGATAAGTGTGAGGAAGCTTTCTAGAAGTTGAAACGCTTATTGACAAATGCACCTGTGTTAGTTATTCTAGAGGGGAATCAGGACTTAGTGGTGTATACTGATGTATGTAGAACAGGATTAGGAGATGTGTTAATGCAAAGAGGTATAGTGATTGTTATGCTTCTCGACAGCTCAGACCACATGAGGTTAGATATCCGACTCACAATTTGGAATTAGTTGTGGTAATTTTTGCATTGATGGTGTGGAGACATTACCTGTTGGGAAGAGATTTGAGTTGTATACAGATCATAAGTCATTGAGATATTTATTCTCTCAAAAAGAGTTGAATATGAAACAGCAGGGGTGGTTAGAATTTTTAGCCGCTTATGAATTTGGTATTGAGTACACACCAGGAAAAGGCAACAAGGTTGCAGATGCACCTAGCGGGAAACATTAAAATGCAGTATTAGCAATGAAAGCTAGGTGGAAAGGTTTAGAAGCTTTGACTACATGCAGAATAGAGTGGATATTTGAAGCTAGATCTAGTATGGAAACTGCTATGTTGTCATGCTTAGAAGTTCGACCATTGGTGAACGAAAGGATTGCTTCTAAGCAAGGGGAGGACCCAATATTAGTTGAATGGATCAAAATGTTAAGGGGTCGAACAGA
This sequence comes from Allium cepa, assembly GCA_030765085.1. NCBI lineage: Eukaryota > Viridiplantae > Streptophyta > Magnoliopsida > Asparagales > Amaryllidaceae > Allium > Allium cepa. Next base: position 1,035,705,479 of record CM060945.1, on the reverse strand, counting down.
GAGCGATGACTCGAAAAATTTCTGTCTTGACCATAATGGGTGGTTAAGGAAGAACGGAAGACTATGTGTTTTGAATTTCCAAAACATTAGAAAGGAAGTTCTTGGAGAATGCCACCGTTCAAAGTTCACCATTCATCGGGAAGAACTAAGATGTATTAGGACATGAAAAGAAGTTTCTTGTAGGAAGGCATGAAGAGGGATGTAGGCGTATGGGTGAAACAGTGTTTGAACTATCAATAGGTAAAAGCTGAACATCAAAAACCAAGTGGGTTACTTCAGCCTTTAGATGTTCCAGTATGGAAATGGGATCTTATCTCAATGAATTTTATAGATGGGTTACCTAGGTCGAATCATGGAAATTAAGGTATGTGGGTCATAGTAGACAGTTTGACCAAGAGTTCCCATTTCATTCTAGTTAAGTCAACTAGGACGACACCTGTTTTAGCTAGGTTGTTTATAAAGAATATAGTTAGACTACATGGAATTCCTAGTAGTATAGTTAGTGACAGGGATTCCGTATTCACTAGCGAGTTCTGGAAGAGTCTACAGGAGACTTTAGGTACCAAGCTTAAGATGGGTACTGCTTATCATCCGCGAACAGATGGAAAAACAGAAAGAGTTAAAAAAAATATTGAAGGATTTGTTAGAGCTTGTGTGCTAGATTTTAAGGGATCATGGGAAGACCATCTACACTTAGTCGATTTTTCGTATAACAATGTTTATCAGGAAAATATAGGGATGGCCCGTTTGAAGCTTTGTATGGAAGGCCATGCAAATCTCCTATTTGTTTGTTAGAGACCGGGGATAGGTTAGTTATTGGTGCAAATTTGGTTAGGGAAACTATAGAAAAGATCGAGTTAATTCAAGCTAGAATGAAGGAAGCTCGGTCTAGGCAGAAGAGTTAAGTAGATAAGAGAAGGAAAGACTTAGAGTTCTCAGTTGGAAATCAGGTTTTCGTCAAGGTATCATTGATGAAGGATGTAATTAGATTTGAAAAGTCAAGAAAATTGCGATGGGATTCACTGGACCATTTCTTACTATAGAAAGGATCAAAACTTGCCTGTAGAATAGAGTTATCGAACAATTTGGTAGGAATCCACAATGTTTTTCATATATCTCATCGAAGGAAGTGTATTCGAGATCCAAAAACTACTATTGCACTGACTATGTTAGACGATATAGTAGTGGAACCGGATATAACTATAGTCAGAAAGCCACTTCGTATAGTCGTGAGAGATGAGAAGAGACTGAAGAACAAGACAGTCAAATTTGTCAGAGTCCAGTGGAGTGACGTCGAGAATGACTGTACTTGGGAAACTGAGAGCACGAATAGAGATACTTATCCTGACTTGTTTCATAGTATGTTTTACCTTTTTGATTGATTTTATGATTACCTTATCGCAATTTCGAGGACGACATTCTTTGAGGAGGGGAGACTGTAATGACTCTAATTTTAACTAACATTATTTAGGACATTTAATTTGATAAATTAAATGAAATAATATAAATGGTTAATGGATTTAAATTTGAATAATATAAGATATCCGAGCTTAGTTAATCAATGAACCAAAGGGAATTAAAATGAAGTAAGTAAGAGGATTAAGATAAGGGAAAAATAGGAAATCCTTATACCCTAAATCCTCATTCTATTTTCATTTACCACGTTCACAAACAAAAATAAACCTAAGTTTGGCCGGCCACCATTAGAAGAAGATAAGGAGAAGATAAGAAAAGATTCAAGAAGGAATCTTAATCAAACCAATTCAAGAGAAAGTCTCAAAATCATTAGCAATAAGCTAAGGTGACTAATAGATTACATCTCATTTTTATTATTTTGGTTTCGAGATTAGATCCGAATATATTTTGCAAATTAAAATGCCATGTTTTGATTGTTAAATGGATATATATGCTTGTTGATGATTTGTGCTATTTGATATAGATTTTATGATATGGATTAATTTGGAAAACCTATTAAATGACATCCAAATGGCTTGCATTTTTTAAATAAGTTCAGAAACATTATTTTAGAGATGGATTTCAAGTTTCATAATCTTCTAAGTTGTTGTGGATTAGTATGAATTTTCTAGTAAAGAAAATGGTTAAATTGGGTATAAAATCAATTTCGGTATTATATGTTAGCTTTGGGTCGAAAATTTAAATAAGTTAGAAATCATATTAAAAGTGATTTATAGGAATTTTTGGAGAATTTTCCTAAGTATTTCATTAAAGGTATAAAATTATTTAAGATATAGGAATTACATGTTTTATATGTTTATAAAAGGAGAAGAGGCAATTTGCTAAATGTTTTAAATTGTTAATTACTGAATTCGGCAGCACTTTTAGAAAAGATTTTGAAAAAGAATTGGCAACCAAATATATGTTGACAAATAAGTCAAGTTAGTTGGAAAGATATTGCTTTAAAAAGTTAAAAATCAGTTGTGTAAAGGATTGTTGCTTCGTCACTTTTGGCGGCCATCTTTCGACCCCATACTTCCACCTTCAACCTAGTCGAAACCAATAAACATGGTATCAATTCATTGGTACGTAGTGGATTGGATATAGGCGAAAGGTAAACATGCTTTCGAAAGGGTAGAATTAGTCTTTATAAACTCTGAAACTATTTTTGTTACAAAATGAGGCTTTCGAAGGAAATAACTTTTGACTTGGTCAAATACGCCTTTGTTTTAGAAAAAGGATTTCATAAGAGATTGCCACCTTTTTTTTTAAAGTGAACATTCGAAGGTCTACTATCGCATTCAACCTTTCGAATCAATGCCTTCGAAAGGATTCTTTTACTGTAAACTTTGAAGCCGCCTCTCCATGCTTTCGAAAGGGTTGGTTTCGAAACTACCTACTTTCTATTACTTAGGAAATCGAAAGAATTGCTTTCACCACAGTTTTTTAAGACACTTTATTTATATTAGATGTTAAACCCAAAGGTTTCGAAAGGAATAGTTTTAAATGGTTTCGAAGCTATGTTCCACAAGCTTTTGCATGAACCCTATGCTTTCGAAAGATTTATTTTAAGCAAGAAATTTTAATACTTTCGAAAGATGTATAATGTAGGTTTAGAAGGGGAGACACCCCAATGTTTTCGAAATGTTTACTTGAGTCTTTATGTGGAAGGTTTCCAATGCTTTCGAAAGACAAGTTTAAAGTATTTGAAAAGGGGATGGCTATGGTTTGTAAACCTTTCGAAGGGATACTTTCAATGATTTCGAAAGGTTTATTTTAAAGGTTTCAAAAGGTATGTTTTGCCCTTTCGACCTTGAAACACCACCACACTCCTTAGTATTCCTAATAAGGGCATACCAAAGTATGTGGTGCGTTATAGATATAGCTAAAGCATCACAAAGACTAAGATTCATAAGACGAATAATTAAAAGTAGTGGAAAATATTTGAATAATATCTTTTCATTCAGAATTAATCTTTATCTCAAAATAAGTCACAAAAACATAATATGTCTCAAAAACTAAAAATCTCTCATGTCTTATGAAAATACATCTCAGTCTTACATAATCAGAATCAAAGTAACAACAATAATCCTTCTCACAAGTACCAATCCATCATAAGCCAAATGAAAAAGATGAAAAGCAGAAGAATATATTTGAAATGAGAAAACTCTGGAAATGAATCTCCAAGCAACCTAAATCAACTATCCTCAACTCTGCTGGCCTACTCGTGGAAAATGGTAGATAGAGGAGTGGGCCGAAAATAAATCTGTTGAGTGATAGTAATTACAAGCATTTCTAAGAAAGATAAAGATAATAGACTAAGCAGTAGTACTAGAATGAAAGGAAGATACAGAAAAGATAAAACTTACGTAAAATACCGTTTCTGATTCCGTTTGACTGTTTGCTCTGATTGTTTGCACTTGCCTTAAACTGTTGTGATTAGGATGAAACCCTAATCCTATCTCAACTGCTAAATTGATTAGGCTGAAATCATAATTCTACCCATTGATCAGCCATTCCTATCTTTGTTATGCAATTGTGAATTCATCTTAATGGTCCCACAGCAAAAGACACCTCTTACTACTTAGGATGCAGTAGCGAGTTATTTGCCCTCATCGATGCCGCGGGCTCGGTCATCGTTGGTACACACTAAATGTCGCCCCTTTTTTGACCCTTTATTTACCCTAATTAGCATAAGCGTGCCCAGGCTCATCCACATGTGAGACCATCAGTCCTCGACCTAAAAGGGAATGCTGCAGGTATTGGTCCTATCAAACAAATCTGCTAACTTTGTGCCCCTTGCCCAAATCCCCAAATTTGAGCCTCTATCTGTTGGCCACTTATTTACCCTAATTAGCATAAGCGTGCCCGCCTAACCCACATGTGAGATCATCAGTCCTAGACCTAAAAGGGAATACTGCCGATATGGGCCACTAATGTTATATTTGCTTATTAACTTAATTTGAGATTTAAGTTTTAAAATAAGTCTCTTCTGTTATTTCTTTCTTTCTAATTATAACCTATGCGTTTTAACTGTTCTTGCAACTGTTATTCTTCTATTTTCTCTTGTTATTGTAACCACTTGTTATAGTCATTCTAGCAAATATCTCAAATTTGCCTATTTCAGTCCATCTCCACTTTATTTCAGGTTTTTCTCATTTTACATCTGATATCTATAAATTTAGCGTTTTACTATTTTAACCCATATTAGTGAATTCATCTCTTTTTAATATTTTATTCTCATAAAAAAGGATTAAATCTTTATAAAAAAACTAACATTTATGGGCTAAATTTTAACTTAAAGCAGATGTAAATAATAGTAAATAACTGTGAATAACTGTAAATAACTACAAATAACTAAATAAAGTATCTGATTAAAAATAGACTAAAAAGAACTTCTAAATTTTACTTAAAAATCGACTGTAAGTAAACTTACATAAAAACAGTCTCAAAATTGTAGAAAAACTACAAAAATTGAGAACCCTATTATTTTAAATTGCTTGAAAATCTAAAATAACTACAAAACACTCACCTGTGGTTCTTAGCTCTAGTCCTGGGCCGTCCTGGATCCACTTCCAGGGTTTAGAATATTGTTAACAAAAAGATCTACTCCTTAGAAAAAATTCCAACTTAGGGTTCAACCTCAGGCAATGAACCCAATTAGGAGAAAATACGAATGAGAAAAATAGCTAGGCCTAGTGTTCTCTTCATAGTATGGGTTAGGGATCTCAGGCCGTCGGTTTTGAAGATTTAATATGGTCCAACCACGTCATAGGCTCACTAGGAACCATCAGATGCAGCTACAATTGCATAGGATTTCGCAAAAATCGAATTTACACTCTTCGGCTCGTACTTGGACAAAAAATCATCCAACGAAGGCGCAGGTCGACTTACTGGTCGACCCGATCCTAGCAAGGGTCGACCCTTGGGGGTCATTTGTCCCGTTTAAATATATAATTCTGATTTTCTTATTCTTCTTGTAACTTTTTCATGCTAGCACGTATTTCATCAAGTTATATATAAAAATTGATCATAAAATTGCCACGAACCCAATGGTGCAACTCCCTTAGCTAAATTTTGATAAATCCAAAAAAGCTCATTTTCACTGTTTAATAATTATATTGGTTATTTAATTATCTAAACATGGGGGGTGTTACATTCTCCCCTCCTTAAAGGATTTCAACCCCAAAATCTCCAAGGACAAAAGAATGAAATAAATATTTCATCCAAATTCCACAACCACATATTCAACCAACATCCATTACCTCCATTGTCCTGAAGCTTTTTAATGGAATTTATGACATATGCAATAGTGTAGTGTCAATGTCCCTAACTAATGCAAAATATTAGGCAGTCTACTGATTTAGTCGACCTCCTTTTTATATGCTAATGTCCGTGCCATGTATTCAAATGAATGTAAATTCCTTAATGACAACTGATAGTTCTATATGTGTGCTACAATCATTATCCAAATGCAACAATCACATGATAATCCAACCATGAAATAAAAATGCAAGTGCACACTCATCCATATGCATATGCTTTAGTGACCTAGTTAGGCCAATCACTTAGAGATAATAGTGCCTAGTGCGTGTGTATGCATCCATTGGCGTCCACTAGCAAACACTTGCTACCACTTGCGTCCAACATATATAACATGTTCTAGTAACATGTTTACATTTAATCCTACGATCCATAGGTTAAAACTTAAGATCTACCCTCTTAAAGGATACTAAAGGAAAGAATCTATTCAAAACTAAAGATGAAAATAGGAAATTAAAGACGTACCATCGAAGAGATGTAGGTAAGAGATACGTATTTTCTCCTCAGCCTCCCATGTAGCATCCTCAATACTATCTCCCCACTGCACCTTAACCAAAGGGACTTCCTTATTCTTAAGCTTCTTGATATCATGTCCAACGATCTTGATAGGAACGCGATGAACCGATGCTTCTCTCTCCACTTCAACTTGCTCATGTTGGATAGGTTCCACTACTTCTGTTGAATCATGTAAGCACTTTCTCAAGTGCAAAACATGAAAAACATCATGAACTCTCGCGAGCCACTTTGGTAGCTTTATCCGATACGCCATCTTCCCTATCCTTTCCATAATGGGGAACGGTCCTACGAATATAGGAACAAGTTTCCCACTTGATCCAAACCTCAATACCTTTCTTAGCGGAGACACCTTAATGAAAACCAAATCTCCTACCTCGAACTCAATATCCCTTCTCCATGTATCTACATAGGATTTCTATCTATCTTGGGCTGTCTTCCTTCTTCTTCTAATCAAATCAATCTTTTCCAAAGTCTCACTAACCGTGTCAGGACCAAGTAGCAATCTTTCTATGGACTCCAACCAACACGAAGGTGACTTGCAAAGTCTTCCATAAAGGGCTTCGAAAGGAGCCATCCCAAAGCTAGCCTGAAAACTATTACATAAGCGTGGTTCTTTATATTCCGAACTGCGTCTTTTTAACGTAAGACTTTATTGAGGGTTAAAAAATAAGAACAAAAAATCAAGTCACGCCATCTCTATAATAGGTAAATGCTTTTTTTCTCGTGAAGTAGTCGGAATTATTCGTGATAAAATATTAGCTATAATTAAGGAGGTCTTATCAATAAAATATCCATTTATTCGAGATATAGGCATAATTAATAATCCATTCTATAATTCTTCTCATTACCCTCTCGGGGGAAATGATCCCACAAAAAGGAATTGTAGAGTACAAAATAACATAAAAACATAACCTTTTAGACTTTTAGACAAGGATCCAGTTGTAATTTCACCCAACTTTTTCATTTATCTTGGAACCATTGAGTTCATTATATAATGATTCCTATATTAAGAAATTGTGTATGCCTATTTTATTTCCACTAAAGGAAGCTGCTGCTCCCAAGTCCCTCCAAAATCAAGAATGCACATCCTCGTCAAATCCTCAAGAACTCTATTAACTCTCTCTGTTTGGCCATCTGTTTGAGGGTGATAGGCCATACTCAATCTAAGCTGTGTCCCTAAAGCCTCTTGCAAGCTCCTCTGAAACTCGCTAGTAAAGATAAGGTCACTGTCACTCACTATGCTAGAGGGAACTCCATGAAGTCGGACTATCTCATGAACGTATATGGATGCCAAATAAGATGTTGTCGTCTTTCTCTTGACCGGAATGAAGTGGGCGCTCTTAGACAAATGGACTACAATATTGCAAATATTGGTATTCCCCTTCCTAGATTAGGGTAAACCATCTATGAAGTCCATCGAAACACTTTTCCATTTCCATTCGGGTACATTCAATGCTTAAAGCAATCCGCCAGGCCTCTACTACTTTACCTTAACCCTTTGGCACACAAAACACTTAGCTTCAAAATCTGCTACATCCTTCTTCATGCCACTTTAATAAAACACTCTCTTCATATCCTTATACATCTTGTCACCACCTGGATGAATGGTCATCCGAGAATGGTGTACTTTTGCTAGTACTGCACTTATCAAATCACTAGTACGGGGACAATAAGTCTTCCATCTCTCCTTAGCCACCCTTTACTATCAATGGAATAGCATTAGAGATGTCCAGAGATCTCTCCTCTGTTAATCCTATTGTAACGACCTGAAAAATTTATGATTTTTTTTATAAATTTAATTTATATGTTTGCTAATTTAATCCAGTATAAAATTAAAGTCTTAGGATTTTTAAAAAGATGAATGTAGGAGTTAGATAGTAACTGTAATTACAGGTAGAGATTTAGAAGGTTATATGATATAGATTTGAAAATAACTGAAAGTTGTGTTGTAGTTATAAGTCTTAATTTGTTGGTTTAATGGTATTAATGTAACAATAACTGAATTGGATTACATACACACAAACATTTGAAAATTTATTAGGTGGACTAAATTGGTTAAAGTTCATAAGTTGTGCATTTCAATTTAGTAGAAATTCTAAACGATAAACGAAGATTTAAATAAACGCTAAATTAAAACTATGTAAAATGGTGACTTAAGGCCTAGTTATAGGAATTGGAATATAATCCAATTTGAATTAAGTATAAAAAGGATTTGATTTATATGTAAGTTATTTTTCAGAGTATTGAATAAAAATTTGGAATCCAATTTTAATTAATGAAAATAACGTTAGTATTAGTAATAAATAGATTTCAACGCAGTAACCAAATGAATGGGATAAAATGAATATATATTGAATAGAAATGAAATAAAAATGGGTCACCTTTAGATGGAGTAAAATTTAAGAAACCTATAAATGTGGAATTAGTAAACATTTGTAAAAAAAAAAATATTGCCTAGAATAAAATTCATTTAATATAAGAATTCAAAGGTGGAAGATTTACATTTGGATTGAAAGGTATGATTAATTGAATTGGTGATTTGGGGAATTTAATCCAAGGGTTACTCTAAAAATAAATACGGATAAAAAGAGGTTAAACTAAGGAGGGGCATTAATTGATTTTAAGGCTTATTTAATACGTTAATAGGCAAGACTCCGCATTCATACATTTATACAAAGCTAAATAGAAGCACAAGTGTGATATAATGTAAATAGATGGGTATCAACCTTTATTTATATGTTAAAGGGGATTTAATTTCTATTGTATAAAAACCGCAATTTAATGAAGATTGAAATAGCTAATTCATACGTTAGTTGATTTAGCTGGAATATGAAGATATTTAACGGAATAGTGAAATCAAATGGGAATGGGTTTCCATTGTTCATTTGAATTCACATTCATCATAAAAAAAAAAAAAAAACTTATTTGAAAACCAAAGGAATAATAAAGGAATCAAGACTTAATTAGTAATTTGGATTTATTGCAACATTTAATACCATAGAATTTAGTAAAGCTTATTCAAATTTCAGTTGACCATTTGTGATATAACTTTTTGAAAACAAGACTTTATTTATGAATTGAGTATTTGATTCAACGAATGGTAATTACTTCATTTAAAAATGGAATTTAACGTAAATTAGTACGTTATTAAAGTTAAATGAAAGCTGTAAACATTTGACTTAGAGAACAATTGAGTGAAATCTTAACTAATGTAAACTTCATCATATTGACATCCATAACTGGGAATCATAGGAAGAAGGTAAATAAATGAACTTAACCAAACTATTTATGTTGAATATTGAAAATTTGAATAAATAAATAGTTAAGAAAATTAAGGGAATGGGAATAAAAATTTATTTATAATTTGGAATTTTAATTACGGTGAAAAGGGTTAACTGCAATTAAAAGTAAGTTGAGATGGAAATCAAGTTATTTATTTAATTTGGTTTAAGATGAGAGTGTATAAGTATAAGATTAGGTAATTTGTGAGAATAAATTTATAATTCCCAATTAATAAGAAAGTGCAGGAATTAAAATTGCAAATTTATATACCTATAAATTTTTACTCACATCCAAGCTTGTTAAATTTATTGGGATTAATTGAACTATCTAAGTAATGAAATTTGGCCAATAATAGGAGTTGAAACATAAAAATTGATTTTTTATGATTTATTTAAATTGATTTAATAATATTAAAAATAGCCATTTTTGTCACGGACTCGGATTTCGACGAAACCAGTTTCATCGGATCCGTATCGGTGAATTATTATAGGATTTCAAATTTCGTATCGATCGGACTTGTCGTTTGATCGTACGGACGATAAACGCCTTGAAATCAATTTTATTAAAATCAATTTGAAATCAATTTGGAAATCTTGTTTTCAGCATAACTTCTTCATACGACCAAATTTGGACGTGAAACTTTTTCCATCGCGTTCAGAATATTTTAAAACACCTATTTGGATATATAGTTTTAACAAATTCGATTCCGGAGGCATAGCGGGCTTTTTGGGCCGTGTTTTATTCCGTACGTTCGCTTATCCAGTCCATCTTCTCTATCTCTAGCCTACCTATATAAGCATGGCTATAAACCCTAGCCCCATTTTATTTGCTTATGCTGTACGTTCATTCTTCAACCATTCTTTCTTCCTCAATGGATGCTCCTCAGATCCAATTTCAAATTGCAAAACAAAGTGAAAATTCAAAGTCTTCAGAAAATTCCCAAAAATTTATATGTTGTAGATTTCTTCAATACGAATCTATATGTGACATCTGTTTTTGCAATCGATGCTCGAATCGTCCTGGAAACTCAGTCAAAGGTCAGAAATTCGAAAACCCTAAGGTTTGATTTAGGGGTTTTTGATTTTTCATCAAATCGGCAAAATCAAGATATGGGTTTGGTGGAGATTCTTGTGGGGAGTTCAACGACGTTGGTCTGGTGGAGTTTAGTGACCGGTGGTGGTCAAATTTGGCGTTTTAGGGTTTCGAAACCCTATTTCTAGGCGGCGGCGGCGGCCATTTCAGGCAACCGGGATGGGGGCGGCCGATAGCAGGGGTCAAGGCGGAGTCAACGGCCATGGTGCCGAGGCGAATGGCGGCCGGTGGTGGCCAGGGGAGGCGGTCAAAGGTGCGGCTGTAGGTGGTGTTGGGGTCTCGTGTTCCTGTAGCCGCGTTCTGTGAGGTAGAGAGGATGATGCAGGGATGACGTGGCAGTTTATGAGTGGTTTGTTTTGTTTTAATTTAAATTTGAATTTCGATCACGTTTTATCCAATAACTTTCTCATACGAATTCGGATTCACACGATTTTTTTTGCGTTAGGATCGTAATTTAATTCCGGACTTGATGACGCTGGTTTGGACAAATTCTGAGACGGGCGAATTTTTGGGTTTAAATCGGGTTTAAATTCAATTTAAATTCAAAAGGTGAGTGTTTTAACCCACTCACAATTACTAGAAGCTTTTATGTTTGTTAAATAAATTTAGAAATGAATAGAAATTTATTTATGAGCTTTTGGGCATGTTATTTCATCCATATCTGTTGAATTGCATTTTTTTGAATTTAGCTGTTAATTTAAATTGATTGATTGCATATTAATTGGCTGTTAGAAATTATTGTTTGCATAAGAACTGCTAGTTAACAGTTATGTAAATTATTATTGAGTAAACTGTTAGATAAATAGTTGATAAATTTAATTTGGAAAAAAAAAACTGACAGTTATTACCTGTTGTATATGTTCATAGATATATACTGTTATTGATTGAAATTGGTTGATGGTTGCGATTGGATGATGGATGTTGTTGATGAATGAATGTTTATTGCATATCATTAAATTTGCAAATTTATCATGCATATTTCATTTTTCGGGATTGTGGTTTGAAATGATAAAACCGCAAAGTTTTATTTTTAAATTGCGGATTGAAATGATAAATATCCGTATCACTTGACCATAGGATAGAAAATTATATACAGGCACCGCGGTCTATATATAACTATTTTAATGTGATTTCTATGGTTTGGATGGAATACGGTTTATAATAATCTTAAATTTTATACTGTATAAATATTTTTCTTCCGTATTTATGTACATGAAAAGTTGGAAATTTTGAAATAAAAAGGTGTATAAATTCCCTTAGTAAAATGGAAGAAAATTTAGAAAATGGAGTTGGATAAATTTATATCATATGTTTAAATGTTAAGTTTGGAAATTTAAGATATGATATTTATAATTGGATTTTTCCCAAGAAAAAAATTGAAATGAATATTCTAATATGAATTTGAATTGGAAAAATATTCTAATATAAATTGGAATCGAAAAATACATATGTTTTATTACTAGAAATTGGAGTTGTTTAAGGATTTATGTGAATATTCAAACTAAATAATAAAACATTTAATTTGTTGAAAGAATATATTCCAATTTTAGTTTTTGAATATTAATACTCCAATGGATTTATATATATGGAAATTGAAATGGTTTTGGAACTTAAGAGTGATATCTAAATTATGGTCTTAACTTTAGATAAAGAAATATTTCCATAAAGCCATATAACTTATTTCTTTACAAAGTGACAGTAAAGTTAAGCCCTTGAAATTCATATACCGTTGAATATCCAAACCATTTGAGTTTTAAAAGTTATGGTTTGAAATTATGGATTTCCAAAAATATTATGCTTTGAAAATATTCGATTTTCAGATATTATGAAGTTAAAGCCTTTTTATTATTGGAAAGAAATTATATTTGGGATAAGTGGTAAAATATGGTTTTGGGTTTTGGAATGATATCGTAATATTATGGTTTTGAAATGGATTATATTCTGGTTTTAAAAGTATAAACTGTTTTAAATAACCGCGGTGTTATAATAACGATGGGTTGGCAAAGAGACCGGGATCGGATATGGACATACTCTCTGTCGATACCGAAAACCACTTTGACTAACCGTGTACGCGGTGGAGATTCCAGAATGAAGTAGGTTGGTGGCGACGATTCCTGTAAGGTAAATACGTGGACCCGACTCCCGTGAGTTGGCATAAGGTGGCTAAAACAGGAGCGATCGACGGGTTAATGAGGTCATTCCTCTGATCGGACACTCCTCTTCGATATTATACTATGACTTTGGATTGATTCAGTGGCCACTTCTATTTTTTTGATTTGGGGAGTTGTTTCGAGGTGGGCGGTTGCTGCGGCTTCGCGTTACCATCGGCCCGGAAGCGTAATTGGTATATCTACCCTGGCATTGCCTAGTTGTGCCGTGTCACCTACCCTATCGCGCCTTGTACGAGTTTGGTTTTCTCCCGTAGCCCGTGTGGTATCCTCTAGTGGCTTCCCGATCAGGAGGGACTATGATATTGGATGGACTACTGGGACTATTACGTGTTAAGGGCTATATGGGTAACCCCTTAACGCTATTAAAAAGTAAGTTTATTTTATAAATAGACACTATTATAATAACGCAATATACTACATAGTAAATAGTTTAACGGATCCTTAGGAGATGTAAATCCCGAGCATCTCTTGAGTTACTGTACTCATATTTATTTCTGTTTATTTAACTCACATAAGATATTCTAGTCTGACTCGAGTGTTTTTGTCTTTTCAAATTCGCTCGGGTCAGTCCGAGCGTTTCAGGATAGCAGGTTTTAGCTTTGGAGGACGAAGACGAAGATTCAGTATTATTTTATATATAGTATTGCACTACACACTCTTTCTATTCCGCTGCATTGTTGTATTTGGTATGTGTAACTCTGATGTTCATTGTATAAGAAAAATCAAGCTTTTGTAAACTGTTTATGAACTGTATACGTGTTACTATATTTTATCCTTCCGCTGTGAGATTCTATTTTCGTTTTATTTCTTCTCTATTTTTCTTATTTACCCCATAACACTCCTCCCTTGCGTATGCTTTGAATCGGCACGTGTGTCGTTTAAAGTGTGCGAAAAGGCGGGATGTTACAGTTGGTATCAGAGCTTTGGTTTAGCGATAAACCTTGGCTTTGTGGGGTTTGACTCTTTGTTAATAGGGTAGAAATATCCTATGGGAGTCGCTGAGTGTATATATGAGAGAGCGTACTTGTTAGTCTTAATAAAAAAATTTTGATATTGTGTTAATCTGTTCCGCTTTGTATTTATAAATTCTGGTTGATGCATGGGACGCTATGCCATCAATAGGGATTTCTAAACACTTAATAGGACAGGCCGACATAATATTAGTTTTTAATATAGGTGAATGAAATAATTTTGCCTATCATATTTTCTATATATGAAAATATTTTATAAAGATATATATATTTGGTTGCTATAGATTGGATGTTAGGCAATAAAAATATTTATAATAACTGAAGCTAAGTTGAAATTATGATAAATCAAATGGGAGATTTTAGAACTTAAGTCCGGGATTTTTGAAATGTTCTTTCAAAGAATTTATGAAAAATAATGATTTGGTTTATAAGAAATTTCTTATATAAAAAGTATAATTTGGAAGTATAATAATATTGTCATATATATGTTTTCCGATATGAATATTCCGTTTTAAATTCGGGAAATTTGTTTTAAAAGAAGATTTTGGGGAAATAAATTATGTACTTTTCTCTCCGTCGCTGGAAAATAAATTCGGTGATGACGGCCGCATCATCGACTTTCATTTTCGAGTTTCGAAGGGGAAAGGCCGCTGTAGTAAATACTACTACAGAATTGTTTTGAATTTATTTGAAATTTTAATTGTTTAAAGATAATTGGAGATATAAGAGTTGTAAGAAATTATATTATCTATTATTTTAAAGTAATTTTGAAATTTGACCCGGTATTAAATTCTTAAATTTCCATTAATAAATTGTTTAAAATTATGTTAGTGAAAAAAAAGGGGTTAAGTAATAAATAAATTAAAACCTCTAATTTAATTAAGAGAATTATTGCAAGGATATAAAGAGAAAGTAAATACGTAGGAGAGAGAATAGTAATAAGGATTAACATTGAATTGAATTAAAGAATGGAGATTTAACTTGTATAAGTTCAATTGCAATTTCTTTAACATAAATAACTTACCCAAATATAAAGGTTGAAATGTTAAATAAGAAACTAGAATTGAATATTTTACAAGTAGGAATTTAGGAAAAATTGAAGTATTCAATAAACGACTGTATAAATAAGAATTTAATGGTATAAACTTAAGTTATGATTGAAATTTTACTAAAAAAAAAAAATAAGTTAAGAATTACTAATAGGTGATATGAACTTAAAGTAAATAAAATGAAATTCTAAATAAGAATTGATTGTAGGATTATTAACTTAAGTATGTTTTAATTTCCTCTATTCCAATATAATGGAAACCTCCACATTAAATAAATGAATGAGATTAAAGGTAAGTAACAAATATATATATATATTAATTAAAGGAATTAAGAAGAAACATGTAAATTGTCACTTACATTCTTAAAATATATATAACTTACCATAAAATAAAAGTTGAAATGTTAGTAAGAATATGTAAAAGAAAATCTTGCAAGTAAAGCTTGAAGCAATAAAGGTATTCAATAAATTGCTGTTATTAATGAGAATTTATTTTATAAACTTAAGTAATAAAAGGAAACTTAAGTAATAAAAAGGAAATACAAATATAATGAATTTGGTGATAATTGGAAAATAAACTTGTAAGAAACAAAGAAATCCCTCATAAATGAAGGAAAGAAAAATCAAAACACTGAATTATGAAATAAATGTATAATGAGATATTTTGGTGTTGATTTGAATTGTTGGTTGATGTATGTTGTTGGGTAAGGAATTATGGAGTTGTTAGATTTACAAATAATCTATCTTTGTTCCATCTTAGGCTGTTGAGCAACGGATGTACTTGATAGTTATTCTTCATTCGTACAACTTCAGAATTTGAACCCGAACAACTAATTGTTGTTTGATTAAATGATTGTTTGTTGAATGTGGTGTGTGCTGTTGAGAAAAAAAATTGTGGTTGTTGCATTTGATTGGATATGAATGATTGAATCCACCTAAACCTTTCACTGTAAAATAAATATTTAACCTTTTAGATTTTATAAGTGAATACAGGTGTTGGAAGCAACTGCTACTGCTGTTGGTTCCAAAATAATAAAGCGTATATTGCCCGACAATAGGTACGTTTTCGGATTACGTTTAAAGCGATATTTTATATATTTTTCCCGTGTTGGGATATAATATTTTGATTATATATGTAATATACTTGTATATTTGGATATTATATTTTCTCCAGAGTCCCTCCGTACAAAGGAGACTCTGCCAAAAATTTTCGAAAATTTTAGACTTAGAATTTTGTTAAAATATTTTTCCAACTTTAATAACTCAAGTATTAAAGGATATAATGATTATAAAACAGGAATATTTCATTTAGGAGGATTAATCCAGGAAAATATTGTTTATAAATTAAAAATTGAAATAAAAAGTACTGTTTATTCTTCCTCCTCCCTTCTTTCCTTTTCGGGGACGAAAAGTTTTGAGTGGGGGAGATTGTAACGACCTGATAAATTTATGATTTTTTTTATAAATTTAATTTATATGTTTGCTAATTTAATCCAGTATAAAATTAAAGTCTTAGGATTTTTAAAAAGATGAATGTAGGAGTTAGATAGTAACTGTAATTACAGGTAGAGATTTAGAAGGTTATATGATATAGATTTGAAAATAACTGAAAGTTGTGTTGTAGTTATAAGTCTTAATTTGTTGGTTTAATGGTATTAATGTAACAATAACTGAATTGGATTACATACACACAAACATTTGAAAATTTATTAGGTGGACTAAATTGGTTAAAGTTCATAAGTTGTGCATTTCAATTTAGTAGAAATTCTAAACGATAAACGAAGATTTAAATAAACGCTAAATTAAAACTATGTAAAATGGTGACTTAAGGCCTAGTTATAGGAATTGGAATATAATCCAATTTGAATTAAGTATAAAAAGGATTTGATTTATATGTAAGTTATTTTTCAGAGTATTGAATAAAAATTTGGAATCCAATTTTAATTAATGAAAATAACGTTAGTATTAGTAATAAATAGATTTCAACGCAGTAACCAAATGAATGGGATAAAATGAATATATATTGAATAGAAATGAAATAAAAATGGGTCACCTTTAGATGGAGTAAAATTTAAGAAACCTATAAATGTGGAATTAGTAAACATTTGTAAAAAAAAAAATATTGCCTAGAATAAAATTCATTTAATATAAGAATTCAAAGGTGGAAGATTTACATTTGGATTGAAAGGTATGATTAATTGAATTGGTGATTTGGGGAATTTAATCCAAGGGTTACTCTAAAAATAAATACGGATAAAAAGAGGTTAAACTAAGGAGGGGCATTAATTGATTTTAAGGCTTATTTAATACGTTAATAGGCAAGACTCCGCATTCATACATTTATACAAAGCTAAATAGAAGCACAAGTGTGATATAATGTAAATAGATGGGTATCAACCTTTATTTATATGTTAAAGGGGATTTAATTTCTATTGTATAAAAACCGCAATTTAATGAAGATTGAAATAGCTAATTCATACGTTAGTTGATTTAGCTGGAATATGAAGATATTTAACGGAATAGTGAAATCAAATGGGAATGGGTTTCCATTGTTCATTTGAATTCACATTCATCATAAAAAAAAAAAAAAACTTATTTGAAAACCAAAGGAATAATAAAGGAATCAAGACTTAATTAGTAATTTGGATTTATTGCAACATTTAATACCATAGAATTTAGTAAAGCTTATTCAAATTTCAGTTGACCATTTGTGATATAACTTTTTGAAAACAAGACTTTATTTATGAATTGAGTATTTGATTCAACGAATGGTAATTACTTCATTTAAAAATGGAATTTAACGTAAATTAGTACGTTATTAAAGTTAAATGAAAGCTGTAAACATTTGACTTAGAGAACAATTGAGTGAAATCTTAACTAATGTAAACTTCATCATATTGACATCCATAACTGGGAATCATAGGAAGAAGGTAAATAAATGAACTTAACCAAACTATTTATGTTGAATATTGAAAATTTGAATAAATAAATAGTTAAGAAAATTAAGGGAATGGGAATAAAAATTTATTTATAATTTGGAATTTTAATTACGGTGAAAAGGGTTAACTGCAATTAAAAGTAAGTTGAGATGGAAATCAAGTTATTTATTTAATTTGGTTTAAGATGAGAGTGTATAAGTATAAGATTAGGTAATTTGTGAGAATAAATTTATAATTCCCAATTAATAAGAAAGTGCAGGAATTAAAATTGCAAATTTATATACCTATAAATTTTTACTCACATCCAAGCTTGTTAAATTTATTGGGATTAATTGAACTATCTAAGTAATGAAATTTGGCCAATAATAGGAGTTGAAACATAAAAATTGATTTTTTATGATTTATTTAAATTGATTTAATAATATTAAAAATAGCCATTTTTGTCACGGACTCGGATTTCGACGAAACCAGTTTCATCGGATCCGTATCGGTGAATTATTATAGGATTTCAAATTTCGTATCGATCGGACTTGTCGTTTGATCGTACGGACGATAAACGCCTTGAAATCAATTTTATTAAAATCAATTTGAAATCAATTTGGAAATCTTGTTTTCAGCATAACTTCTTCATACGACCAAATTTGGACGTGAAACTTTTTCCATCGCGTTCAGAATATTTTAAAACACCTATTTGGATATATAGTTTTAACAAATTCGATTCCGGAGGCATAGCGGGCTTTTTGGGCCGTGTTTTATTCCGTACGTTCGCTTATCCAGTCCATCTTCTCTATCTCTAGCCTACCTATATAAGCATGGCTATAAACCCTAGCCCCATTTTATTTGCTTATGCTGTACGTTCATTCTTCAACCATTCTTTCTTCCTCAATGGATGCTCCTCAGATCCAATTTCAAATTGCAAAACAAAGTGAAAATTCAAAGTCTTCAGAAAATTCCCAAAAATTTATATGTTGTAGATTTCTTCAATACGAATCTATATGTGACATCTGTTTTTGCAATCGATGCTCGAATCGTCCTGGAAACTCAGTCAAAGGTCAGAAATTCGAAAACCCTAAGGTTTGATTTAGGGGTTTTTGATTTTTCATCAAATCGGCAAAATCAAGATATGGGTTTGGTGGAGATTCTTGTGGGGAGTTCAACGACGTTGGTCTGGTGGAGTTTAGTGACCGGTGGTGGTCAAATTTGGCGTTTTAGGGTTTCGAAACCCTATTTCTAGGCGGCGGCGGCGGCCATTTCAGGCAACCGGGATGGGGGCGGCCGATAGCAGGGGTCAAGGCGGAGTCAACGGCCATGGTGCCGAGGCGAATGGCGGCCGGTGGTGGCCAGGGGAGGCGGTCAAAGGTGCGGCTGTAGGTGGTGTTGGGGTCTCGTGTTCCTGTAGCCGCGTTCTGTGAGGTAGAGAGGATGATGCAGGGATGACGTGGCAGTTTATGAGTGGTTTGTTTTGTTTTAATTTAAATTTGAATTTCGATCACGTTTTATCCAATAACTTTCTCATACGAATTCGGATTCACACGATTTTTTTTGCGTTAGGATCGTAATTTAATTCCGGACTTGATGACGCTGGTTTGGACAAATTCTGAGACGGGCGAATTTTTGGGTTTAAATCGGGTTTAAATTCAATTTAAATTCAAAAGGTGAGTGTTTTAACCCACTCACAATTACTAGAAGCTTTTATGTTTGTTAAATAAATTTAGAAATGAATAGAAATTTATTTATGAGCTTTTGGGCATGTTATTTCATCCATATCTGTTGAATTGCATTTTTTTGAATTTAGCTGTTAATTTAAATTGATTGATTGCATATTAATTGGCTGTTAGAAATTATTGTTTGCATAAGAACTGCTAGTTAACAGTTATGTAAATTATTATTGAGTAAACTGTTAGATAAATAGTTGATAAATTTAATTTGGAAAAAAAAAACTGACAGTTATTACCTGTTGTATATGTTCATAGATATATACTGTTATTGATTGAAATTGGTTGATGGTTGCGATTGGATGATGGATGTTGTTGATGAATGAATGTTTATTGCATATCATTAAATTTGCAAATTTATCATGCATATTTCATTTTTCGGGATTGTGGTTTGAAATGATAAAACCGCAAAGTTTTATTTTTAAATTGCGGATTGAAATGATAAATATCCGTATCACTTGACCATAGGATAGAAAATTATATACAGGCACCGCGGTCTATATATAACTATTTTAATGTGATTTCTATGGTTTGGATGGAATACGGTTTATAATAATCTTAAATTTTATACTGTATAAATATTTTTCTTCCGTATTTATGTACATGAAAAGTTGGAAATTTTGAAATAAAAAGGTGTATAAATTCCCTTAGTAAAATGGAAGAAAATTTAGAAAATGGAGTTGGATAAATTTATATCATATGTTTAAATGTTAAGTTTGGAAATTTAAGATATGATATTTATAATTGGATTTTTCCCAAGAAAAAAATTGAAATGAATATTCTAATATGAATTTGAATTGGAAAAATATTCTAATATAAATTGGAATCGAAAAATACATATGTTTTATTACTAGAAATTGGAGTTGTTTAAGGATTTATGTGAATATTCAAACTAAATAATAAAACATTTAATTTGTTGAAAGAATATATTCCAATTTTAGTTTTTGAATATTAATACTCCAATGGATTTATATATATGGAAATTGAAATGGTTTTGGAACTTAAGAGTGATATCTAAATTATGGTCTTAACTTTAGATAAAGAAATATTTCCATAAAGCCATATAACTTATTTCTTTACAAAGTGACAGTAAAGTTAAGCCCTTGAAATTCATATACCGTTGAATATCCAAACCATTTGAGTTTTAAAAGTTATGGTTTGAAATTATGGATTTCCAAAAATATTATGCTTTGAAAATATTCGATTTTCAGATATTATGAAGTTAAAGCCTTTTTATTATTGGAAAGAAATTATATTTGGGATAAGTGGTAAAATATGGTTTTGGGTTTTGGAATGATATCGTAATATTATGGTTTTGAAATGGATTATATTCTGGTTTTAAAAGTATAAACTGTTTTAAATAACCGCGGTGTTATAATAACGATGGGTTGGCAAAGAGACCGGGATCGGATATGGACATACTCTCTGTCGATACCGAAAACCACTTTGACTAACCGTGTACGCGGTGGAGATTCCAGAATGAAGTAGGTTGGTGGCGACGATTCCTGTAAGGTAAATACGTGGACCCGACTCCCGTGAGTTGGCATAAGGTGGCTAAAACAGGAGCGATCGACGGGTTAATGAGGTCATTCCTCTGATCGGACACTCCTCTTCGATATTATACTATGACTTTGGATTGATTCAGTGGCCACTTCTATTTTTTTGATTTGGGGAGTTGTTTCGAGGTGGGCGGTTGCTGCGGCTTCGCGTTACCATCGGCCCGGAAGCGTAATTGGTATATCTACCCTGGCATTGCCTAGTTGTGCCGTGTCACCTACCCTATCGCGCCTTGTACGAGTTTGGTTTTCTCCCGTAGCCCGTGTGGTATCCTCTAGTGGCTTCCCGATCAGGAGGGACTATGATATTGGATGGACTACTGGGACTATTACGTGTTAAGGGCTATATGGGTAACCCCTTAACGCTATTAAAAAGTAAGTTTATTTTATAAATAGACACTATTATAATAACGCAATATACTACATAGTAAATAGTTTAACGGATCCTTAGGAGATGTAAATCCCGAGCATCTCTTGAGTTACTGTACTCATATTTATTTCTGTTTATTTAACTCACATAAGATATTCTAGTCTGACTCGAGTGTTTTTGTCTTTTCAAATTCGCTCGGGTCAGTCCGAGCGTTTCAGGATAGCAGGTTTTAGCTTTGGAGGACGAAGACGAAGATTCAGTATTATTTTATATATAGTATTGCACTACACACTCTTTCTATTCCGCTGCATTGTTGTATTTGGTATGTGTAACTCTGATGTTCATTGTATAAGAAAAATCAAGCTTTTGTAAACTGTTTATGAACTGTATACGTGTTACTATATTTTATCCTTCCGCTGTGAGATTCTATTTTCGTTTTATTTCTTCTCTATTTTTCTTATTTACCCCATAACACTCCTCCCTTGCGTATGCTTTGAATCGGCACGTGTGTCGTTTAAAGTGTGCGAAAAGGCGGGATGTTACACCTATCCAGAATATCCACAAGCTCTAAATCCTCTCACTGTCTTGAGCCAATCTGATCTATGAGGGTAGGCTTAACCTTAAGTGTTTCCAATAATCCAAGAGTATTGTACGTAGAGGGCTTAAAATAAAAGGTGGAAATAAACTCTAGGCTTTGCCACTCCATGTACATTGGGCTAAGGGTTGCTCTCTTCCTACTTAACGCATCTACAACCACGTTCCTATTGCCACCAGTGTAAGCTATCTCAAAGCCATATAATGCCAAAAACTCCATCCAACGACTGTTGCCTCAAGTTTAAATCCTTTTGTGAGAACAGGCACTTCAATAATTTATGGTCAGTGAAAAGCTCGAACCTCTCTCCTAGCAAGTAATGTCTCCAAGACTTGAATGCGAAAACCATAGCAGTAAGCTCCAAATCATGGGTGAGGTAGTTCTTCTCATGAGTTTTCAACTGCCTACTCCCATATCATACTACCCTCCCCTCTTGCGTCAATACAGCCCTAAGGCCAGTCCCATATGCATCAATGTATACTGTAAAAGGCTTAGCTCCATCAGGTAAAACTAACAGTGGTGCACTAGTAAGGGCCCTCTTTAGCATCATGAAGGAATCCTTATAATTCGCGCCCCACATGAATGCCGCATTCTTCTTAGTGAGGCAAGTAAGCGGTGTTGAAATCTTAGCAAATCTCTGATAAACTTCCTATAAGAACCAGCCAAACCTAGGAAGCTTCTAACTTCGGTAGCGTTCTTGGGGGCCTTCCGATCGTATACCACTATTACCTTTATGGGATCCATAGCTATACCCTCTCTTGAGACTACATGCCCCAAGAAACGCACCTCCTCATGCCAAAAGTGACACTTCAAGAATTTTGCTTTCAACTGTGAACACATGTGTATGAAGAACTTACTCAAGATGAATAGTATGCTCTTCCATACTCTTGGAAAACACCAGAATGTCGTCCACAAACACTACAACGAACTTATTTAGGACATCTCGAAAAACATGTCTCATCAGATCTACAAAATAGGCTGGGGCATTGGTCAGCACAACTGGCATAACCAATCACTCAAAGAATCCATCGGGTGTCCTAAATGTTGTCTTATAGATGATATCGTCAGCAACCCTAAGATGATGAAATCCAATGGCTAGGTCAAGCTGAGAAAATTCCGAAGAGCTAACCAACTGATCAAAAATATCATCTATCCTAGGAAGTGGGTAACGGTTCTTCTTCGTGAGCTTATTCGACTCTCTATAGTCTACGCAAAGTCGAAGGGAACCACCCGCCTTTGTAGCGAAGATGACTGGCGCCCGCCACTCATGCGCCGTCCGCTGAAGCCTTTTTCTAATAGCTCACCATCTGCTACTTAACTCTTTCCTCTTCCTAAGAGCTATATGTCTCATGGGCAATGCTATTACCTTAGCATTGTCATTCAAATAGATCCTAAATTCGATCTCGGGGGGTTTCCCCCTAACTTCCTATAAAACGTTTGGGAAATCAACATCAATTAGAACCGAATCTAACTCTCCTAGTGATGAATCTAGGTAGTAAAGGAAGCTCATCATGACTGACCCCTGTGGGTTGCAAGAAACCTTGATGGTCCATCCACTACATGTCCTTAGCCTAACGACTGTCCTCTCATAGTCCAACATCTCACCATAAGTGGATAACCAGTCCATCCCTAGAATCATCCTATATCCCGAAAATCCTAGTACATAGTCGTCGCAATAAAAGTCTGCGCCTAGTATAAAAATTTTCAAATCCCTAAAAATCATGGATAAATGTGTCGATCCTCTTATAGGAGTTGAAACAACTATAGGGTCTACAATTAGAGAAATATTAAGTGAAAACAATCGACTAAGAAACTAGAAATGAAAGAATGCGATGATCTAGAGTCAAAAAGAGTCTGAATAGGAAAATCCGAAATGGAGACAAACCTTCTACATAGACTTTCCTACCTCGGTCCGGTCCACTACTAAAAGGTGCTGCATCCAAACCAGTACTTGCGCCGTAGGTGTGCGAGCTCTCTGCCCTGTTCTTTAAGGACAAGCTCTACTAAAGTGTTCAGGCGGCCTACAGCTGTAACACCTCCATTTCATCGTGTCCTTCTTACTGTCCTTTGAGTAATGCCAACCAATCCACAATTATGACACTTCTCACCCTTCTTGATCTGTCCCTTTTGAGGTCCTCCTCCTTTCTTGTTGTCTTATCCTTCTTATTCTTTCACCGCTGATTTAGAGTTTTTGATTTAGGAACCGCCTTAACCTCTACTTCCTTACCAACATCTGATATGAGGACCATTTGTGCAAGTGATTCATACGTCGCATAGGTATATATGTCAATTCCAACCCTTGGAGGGGCTGATTCAAACCCTTAGAAAATTTGGTGGCCTTCTTATGTGGTGTATTAACAAGCTCCATCCCGAACCTTGACGACTCGTTAAACTAATTTATATACTTTTTCACCGAAAAATTTCCCTGATTCAGGCTAATGAACTTTTCCAACTGCATGCTTTCCTCGGCTTGTGACAAGAATTTTGTCTCAAACCTTTCTTGAAATCCAACCTAACCAATGTCCCTACCCTTCATCTCTACAATCTCTTACCAGTAATATGCTTCCCTATTCAGCTGCCAAGATGCAAGCAGAACTTTCTATCGGTTCTCTAATCCTAATAGCCCAAATATCCGCTCTGTATTCCTCAATCAAGCTCGTGCCTCTACGAAATCCTCCGTGCTAAAAAATGTCTTGCCTCCTAAATTAGCAAAGTCCTTGAACAGCTTAGAAAAATTGGCTGCTGCAGGTGGATTAACTGGACCTCCACTCATTGGTGCTGCATTGGGCGCTTTCCCTTGCACCTCTGGTGTCGTAGCTTGGAGGTATCTACGGAACCAACCAGGGACTTGGACACCCTCTGGTAGATTTGAGGCGTCCGCCATTCTATGCAAAGAAAAGAAAATTTAGGCTCAAAAGAATCGGAAGAAGGTTGAACTGGACTTTGAGGAAATTTTTATAAAAACTCTCTTATACTTGAAAACTATTTCTATAATAAGAATTTCTTCCTAAAATATACTGTTAGTTTGAAGGTACTTATCTTTGAAAAATACTTTACTTTTAAAATAAACTTTAGGAATCCTGCAAAATTAGGCTCTGATACCAAACGAAACACCCACACCCCACACCCCACACCCCGCACCCCTTAGTATTTCCAAAAAGGCCACATCAAAGGTTGTGGTGCATTATAGGTATAGCTAAAGCATCATAGAGACTAAGATTCATAAGACAAATAAGTAAAAGCAGCGGAAAACATTTGAGTAATAACTTATCATTTAGAATTAATCTTCATTCAAAATAAGTCATAAAAACTTAACATGTCTCAAAAACTCAAAATCTCTCATGTCTTATGAAAATACATGTCAGTCCTACATAATCAGAGTAAAATAACAATAATAATCCCTCTCACAAGTGCCAATCCATCATAAGCCAAATGAAAAAGATGTAAAGCAGAAGAGTACATCTGAAATTAGGAAATTCTAGAAATGAATCTCCAAGCAACCTGAATCAACTATCCACAACTCTATTGGTCTATTGGGGGAAAGGAAAGTGTTAACTCCGCCTCGACCATGACTTACCGATCTAGTGCATCAAGAGGTTCCGACCTAACAGTTAGAAGCATGCCGACTTAAGGCTTAACAGGGGTACCGACCTAAGGCCTAAGGGGTATGCCGACCTAACATTCAACGTAGATACCGACCTAACTGCCTTATCAGGGAGACCGACTTAAGGCTCAAAGGGTTACTGACTTAAGGGTTTGAGAGGCATACCGACTTAAGAAATACCGAGTTAAGGCTAAAACAGTGGACGACCTAACGTGGGTACTGGCTTAAGACTCAGAGGATGCCGACTTAATAGGAAGGCCGACCTAAGGCCTAAAAGAGATGCCAACTCAGTGACTTGACCGAGTTACCGATCTAATGTTTTACAAAGCTGGCGACCTAGAATAGTTGCCGACCCAAGTCACAACCGATTTAGGACCAATGTTAGCTCGTTCACGACTCAAGAAAAGGAAGATGAGTTCAATGCAGCTACTCAGCACAGCAGCCTCTTAACTCGTGCACGATTCAGCTCCCAGTTATCTCGGTCACGACTCACGACCTAATTTGAGTCGTGAACGACTTAAAGCTATTAAATGCAAACCCAAGGCCGTATTACTAAGAAGGGGTGGTGTTGACTCGGAGGCGACCTAGGACTTGTGCAAGTGAACTCCTGTGAAGCCATGAAGGGGCCAGATGGACCGGCCACGACTCATATTAAGTCGGCTACGACTTAACTTAAATCGGCCACGACTTAGGACTTGGCAATAATTCCAGACCGAAACTCTCTATAAATAGGCAACCACCTCCAACATTCAAAGGACTTTTGGCACATTCTCTTCATACACCGTTACCTTGCTGCATTGAGAACTTCATCAACACTTAGAGCTTTCGAGATTAGAGGAATACATCAAAGAAATTCACGAAGAAACCACACATCTTCAACATGAATTTAAGGACTTTAATCGATATTGAAGCTTAAGACTTGTTCCAAATCACTTGTAACTTGAAGTATATTGTACTTGAGAAGAATTGTATCAGCTTGTAACGGGATTATTAATAAAAGTACTTAGAGTGGACGTAGGTTATACCCTTAAGCCGAACCACTATAAAATTGTTGTTGTTTACTGCTTTTCTGCTATTACTTGCTTGTAATTCTTTCCCGATCTATCGGGTGGTGCTTTCACAACCACACTTCACACACCGGGGTGTTAGCGTTCACATTTTAGCGTTAACATTTTGGTGCTTTCACTGAGAATTGAACTCAGGAAAACTGTCATCATTGCTTCACAGAGATTTGAAGAAAGAATTTCCTTAAAAACCAGAAGTCTATCTGAGATTATGGCTCCTGGAAGGAAAAATAGATCCGTCAGATCTGGAAATATTCAAGAGGGAACCTCCGCTTCCCCTGTACCTAATCAACCCACTCCGTCTGTTGGAGTTACGAAAGCGGAGTTGGATGCTGTGATTCTAGGCTAAACCAGCAGATAAACGCCCAAAATGCACAATTAGAGGCTCAGAGTGCCCAAAATGCTCTAATTCTGAATAAGTTGAATGATTTGCTTGGGGCAAACAATCAACCGGCTGGTAATGAAAGGAATTATGCTGGAAACATTCATAATGCTAACGAAAGGAATGCTCCTGAAAGGGCTGCTAGTCCCTTTGAGCAAACGCTTCCTGAGGTTGGTGGATCTGGAACTCGACATGATGAGGAATATCTTTCTGGAATGGTCCGGCAAATCATGAGAGAAAGTATGCAAAGGGTTGAAGATGAGAAAGAATGGGGTTTCGCCCCAAGTAAAACTCCATTTACTGAGAAAATCTTAAAGGCGGAGTTTCCAAGGAAGTTTGTCCCTCCAACTATCCCAGCTTACAAAGGGACAAGTGATCCGAATGAATTCTTGTATAAATATGATTGGCACATGACAGGTGCCAGAGCCTCTGACGAAATAAAGTGTCAATATTTCCCCGTATACCTGGAAGGTGTGGCTCTACTATGGTTCACCAAGTTGCCAGTCCGATCTATCGATCAGTTTTCAGACTTGACCAGAAAATTCAAGGAGCAGTTTAGACTATATGCTTCGAAGGCCAAGGACATCATGTCACTGTCGAGTTTAGAGCAGAATCCTGGTGAGTCTATCAGATCTTTCTTGAACCGCTTTAAGATAGCGCTGGCTGAGGTGGACAATGCTGAACCACGAATGATATTGACTTATCTGATGAGGGCTATTGATAAGTCAAGCGAATTTGGGAAATGGTTAAATATGAAGGAGCCAACCTCTCTCGAAAAGTACTACAAAAAAGAAGATGAATTCATTCGCTTGGAAAGCCGTCCTTTACCGGTAAAGACAGTGTTGGAGAAAGCAGAAGACAACACTGTCGCTCCACGCAAGAATGAATCGGTGGGGCAAAAAAGGGAGAATAATAATGGGAAGAAACAAGGTAATCTGAAGAAGCCCCGATCCTTCAAGCCATCAGAGTATACTCCATTATCACATACGCCGGAGCACATCTACCTTGCCACTAAAGATTCCGTCGATTTCCCTAAACCTATCCCTTTGAGAACCGGGAAAAAAGCCATACAGAGTGGGAAATTCTGCCGCTTCCACAATCAACCCGGTCATGAGACTGATGAATGCCGCCAGTTGAAAAATCTGATTGAAGAGTTGCTAAGAGAAAACAAACTGCAGCAATTTGTGAAGAAGAATAGCAACAATCCTGCATCGTCAAGTCAAGGGCAACAGGCTCCTGTTCATCAGCCTAGGATAGGTGAGAAAGCTACGGGACATGAATCTGGAAGGCCCATTATCAATGTCATTACAGGAGGGCCTCACCCAGCTGGCAAGAGCTGGGGTGAGATGGAGAGATATTCCAGGGCTTTGAAATATGCTCCAGCCGAAGAAGACGTCTTTGTTTTAGAAGACACTACGCCCCTGAAACAACAGAAAACTTTCAGCGATGATATTGTTTTCAGAGCCAGAGATTCCACAGGTATAGAAGCTCCTACCCTAGATCCCTTGGTCATCTCGGCTGGTATTGGACCGGCCATTGTCAGAAGAGTCCTCATTGACTGCGGAGCATCATGTAATATCCTCTTCAAGAAGACATTTGACCAGATGAAAATCCCTATGATCGATGTACAAGCCTCATCACAGAAGATCGCTGGCTTCACTGGGGAGCCAAAGCAACCAATTGGGACCATCGATCTGCTTGTAGAACTTGGGGAAGCAGAAAGGAAAGTGGTCCGCAAGCAAACATTTGTGATTGTCGATGAGTTTTCTGCTTATAATGCTTTTCTTGGCCGTCCAACACTCGCAGCATTCAAAGCTATCCTAGCCCCGTGGTGCCTCACTATTAAATTCCCTACCGACAATGGAGTAGGAGTTATAAAAGGGGATCAAAATGCTGCGCGAGAGTGCTATTTGACAGAACTGCGAGAGTCAAGAAAAAGAGAAATGGGAAAGGATGCGGCAACCCCAGTCCGCATCAAGGAACCAGCCTTGTAGCAATTACGGGGCGGACCCTGCACTGGCGAGCACAGCGGGGCACGGAAAGAAATGGATCCCAGAAAAGCCAGTGCAGGGGAGAATAGAGTGGTACCGGTGGAAACAACAGTTCCGGTACCTGTTGACCCGAAGGACCCAAATAAGGTGTTGAATGTGGGTTCACAACTTAATGTGTCAATTCAGAATATCTTGATATCTTTCCTGAAAGCAAATCTGGATGTCTTTGCGTGGACTCATGCCGATATGTGTGGAATATCTCCAGAAGTTGCAGTACACGCTCTGAATATTGACCCAAAGTTTACGCCAGTTAAACAGAAAAGAAGAACCCAAGGTCCAGAAAGGTCAGCAGCATTAAGAGAAGAAGTTGATCGACTCATGGAAAATAACTTCATCAAAGAATCTACATATCCGAATTGGGTTTCAAATCCTGTGCTGGTCAAGAAAGCTAATGGAAAATGGAGAGTGTGCATCGATTTTTCTGATTTAAACAAGGCTTGCCCCAAAGATTGCTTCCCTTTACCCAGGATCGATCAACTGGTAGATGGAACAGCGGGGCATGAGTTGTTGTCTTTCATGGATGCCTACTCCGGATACAACCAGATCATGATGCATGAACCTGATCAGGAGGACACGAGCTTTATCACCGATGTTGGTCTTTATTGCTACAGAGTTATGCCCTTCGGATTGAAAAATGCAGGGGCAACCTACCAAAGACTTGTTAATGCTATGTTCAAACCGTAATTGGGCAAAACTATGGAAGTCTACGTCGACGACATGTTAGTAAAGTCTAAGAAAGCAGCGGATCACATTGAACACTTAGCAGAAATGTTCGCAGTCCTCCGGAAATACAGAATGAAGCTTAACCCTCTGAAATGTACATTTGGGGTCGAGTCCGGAAAGTTCTTAGGTTTCATTGTTAGTGCTAGGGGCATTGAGGCTAGTCCAGCTCAAATTACTGCCTTAAAAGAAGTTAAAGCTCCTAGAACGAAGAAGGAATTGCAGAGTCTCAATGGAAAGGTCGCCGCCCTGAGCCGGTTTATCTCCAAAGCCACTGATAAATGCATCCCATTCTTTGACGCCCTGAAGAAAGGAAAGAAGAATTTTGAATGGACTTCCGAATGCCAAAAAGCCTTCGATGAGTTGATCCATCATATGGAAACGCCTCCAATACTTTCCAGGCCAGGCAATGGTGAGGATCTTCTTATATACTTGGCAGTATCATCTCATGCTCTAAGTGCAGCGCTGATACGGGAAGACAAAAGGATTCAACATCCGGTTTACTATATCAGCAAAAGACTCACTGGGGCAGAGCTGAATTACTCCAAGTTGGAAAAACTCGCCTATTGCCTACTAGTTGCATCAAGGAAACTAAGGCAATATTTCCAAGCTCATCCTATCAGAGTACTCACTGATCAACCTCTAAAGCAAGTCCTATTTCGCCCTGAAACTTCGGGTCGCCTTCTAAAATGGAACATTGAACTCAGTCAATATGACATCACTTATCACCCCCGAAAAGCGATCAACGGACAAGCTTTAGCTGATTTCATTGCAGAATTCACAGAGAAAGATAATGGTGAGCAAGAAACGATCAATGATTCCCCAATCCAGTGGAAGATGTATGTTGATGGCGCAAGAAATGACTACTGTTCTGGAGCCGGAGTGGTACTTGAAACTCCTGAAGGTCGATCATTATGTTATGCACTAAGATTGGAATTTCCTTCAACAAACAATGAAGCAGAATATGAAGCTCTTATTGCAGGTCTGAAAATCGCTAAAGAGCTAAACATTCGAGCATTACAGATCTTCAGTGATTCTCAGCTTATTGTATGCCAAGTCAAGAAGGAATTTCAAACAAAAGGTGGAAACTTGCCTTCCTACTTGTCAAAGGCTTGGGAACTCCTATGTGAACTCGATCACTATTCAATAAGCCACATTCCTCGGGAAGAGAATATGAAGGCAGATTCCCTCGCAAAGTATTCAAGTTCTGGTGAAGCCCAACTATTGGGATTGGTCCCTGTAGAAGTCCTTTCAGCACCAAGTATAGATGAGATGGATATTGACTGGATTATGAATGTATCTCAAGAACAAGAGTCATGGATGACTCCAATACTGGACTACCTACTCAGAGGTTCTCTGCCAGAAAATTCGATAGAAAGACGAAAGCTACTAAGGAAAGCCTCTCGCTATGTAATTCAGGATGGCCGATTGTACAGACGGGGATTCTCAATGCCATTGCTTCGATGTGTATCCCGGGAAGAGTCCAAAACAATCCTAGCTGAGGTGCATGGAGGAGAATGTGGTGATCATTCAGGTGGTCAAACATTAGCAAAGAAAATTCTCCGATACGGATATTTTTGGCCAGAAATTAATCGAGATGCTGCAGATTACTCCCGAAAATGTGACAGATGCCAAAGATTTGCCAAAATTCCTAGAGCACCTTCTACCGAACTCACACAGATGGTCAGTCCATGGCCGTTTGCGATTTGGGGAATGGATCTCATTGGGCCGCTACCAACTGCCAAATCAGGGATTAAATATGCTATCGTTGCAGTTGATTAGTTTACTAAATGGGCTGAAGCTGAACCATTGGCTACTATCACTTCTAAGAAAATGATAAGCTTTGTGACCAAGAATATCATTTGCAGATACGGTGTGCCTCAGAAAATAATCACAGACAATGGTACTCAGTTTGAAAGCGAGGAATTCCAGGATTTTTGCAAACGATTCAAAATCCAGAAAAGCTTTTCGGCAGTAGCTCATCCACAGGCAAACGGGCAAGTGGAAGCAGTGAACAAGATCATCAAATCAACCATCAAAAAGCAACTCGAAAGAGCAAAAGGTGGTTGGGTCGATAAACTACCACTTGCACTATGGGCATACAGAACTACTCACAAAACTGCGACTGGGCATACTCCTTTTTCGTTAGCATACGGATCGGAAGCAATGATCCCGGTTGAAGCAGAGGTCCCTTCACACAGAAGAATCCATTTCAATCAAGCAGAAAATGAAAAGCTACAACTTGAAGCACTAGATCTCCTTGATGAAAAAAGAGACGAAGCTAATCTCAGAGTTGCAGCTCATCAGCAAAGGATAGCCAGACATTTCAATTCCAAAGTTCGTCAACGCAGCTTTGAAATTGGAGATCTAGTCCTGAAAAGAATTATGACCGCGACAGGTGTGTTTGGGCCCAATTGGGAAGGACCATATGTGATAGGTCAGAAGCTTCTTGACGGCACATTCAAACTCACTACTGTTGAAGGAGTTCAAATTCCAAGGGCATGGAACAGCAATCACTTGCGTCCATATTTTACTTGAAAATTTTGTTGAAATAATGTAAAAGAGTTGTGGATGTATGATTCTTGTAATTGAGAGCAATTGTAAAACTAATGCAAGTGAATAATGAATGGATATAAAGTGGATGTAGGCCCAAATTTCTGGTCGAACCACTATAAATCTTGTGTTCCTTATTATTATTACATGTTTGCTTTATTTTCGATATAAAAGTACATAAAATGTATTGCTGAAATGTCGATTTAAATTTTTGCAGACAATGGAAATAAAACTTGCACATAATAAGACCAAGTGATTCTCACCATCATTCAACAAACAAATTTCAAGTCATAAAGGCCCCGAATTCAAATCCTAGATAGGAAATACTTCAATTGAACGGCTTATGATTTCGATAGAAACGAGCCCTTGCTAATAAATTGAGATTGTTTGAACGAACAAACATCCAATTAGGAAGCTAGAGCCCGTTCTCACGAACTTGCCTGACAATGAAGTACACTTCCTTGGATTAAACAAGCTACTTGCGAGAAAAGGGGAATGAAAACTTGAAAAGAAAAAAGAAAAGGATCGCTGAAAAGGCATAAGAAAGAAGACAAGAATACAACCAAAAACCATCATTGGCGGCACAAGTCCTCTTCGGAGGCACAACTCTTCGGAGGATAAAGACCTCTAACGGGTCATATGCCACAAAAAAGAAAGTTCTCTACTCAACAAAAAAGATTGGAGGAGTCATGACCCTCCAACCATGAGAGAGTAACTTCCAGGCAATGAAAACCCTCTTTGAGGCACATTTCACCAGGAGTTGAAGTGTAACAGCCGCTCTTCGGAATTTCACTTCACCAGAGTTGAAATGCAAACAAAAGAAAGACCTCTTCGGAGGCACATTTCACCAGGAGTTGAAGTGTAACAGCCGCTCTTCGGAATTTCACTTCACCAGAGTTGAAATGCAAACAAAATAAAGACCTCTTCGGAGGCGCAATTAAGAAGAAAGACCTCTTCGGAAACCTACGTTTCACCGAGATTGAAATAAAACTTCCAAGTGTTGAAACGTGAAAAGGATTTCTAAGGCATAACTCTTTGGAGGTACACGTTTCACCGAGATTGAAATAAAACTTCCAAGTGTTGAAACGTGAAAAATCCCTCCTCAGAGGTACAACTTTCTATATATATAAAAAAAAAGGATCCTCATCAAGAGCATACTTTAACTTCCAAAGGAAGAGTAATTTACCTATTATGGAGAATGATCTTCCTCAAAAAAAAAGGGGGTTAAAGTACATTCAGAGGTCCGCTTTGCCACATAGAAGAATTCACTTGGCAAAATATATACATACGCAAAAGGAGAAAGTGATTTCTTCGAAGGACAAAGCGTAGAAACTTATATGAAGGAAGTTGCACTCTACGAAAATTCTCTTCGAGAATGAAGTAATTATTCTTTAGAAAACGAGAGTGCAAGTCCCCTTAAAGTATACGATATTGCAGTAAGCTCATGGTATAGGGGCAACATGGTATAGTTACATACAAAGCGGTATAACTATGTCGGTAAAGTACGCTCAAACAACATACCACAAGCTCACCGCAACATCGTATAAATAAAACTTGTGCAAAAAAAAAAAAAACTTGTGCAAAAATGAATAATAAATGCATTCTCAAATTCAAACAAAAGTCTGTACAAATAAAGAATCATTTTATTCAATTGCAGATATTGCAGATACAGGTTTCAAAATAAAAAAAAGCAGGGGCCGGTGCCTGCACAACATCCGACCATTACACAAAAAAGGAATCAAAAAGTTCAACTCTTCATTTCTTCTTGCCGCCTTTAGACCCTTTACCCGGCCGAGTGGTTAGCTTTTCGAGTCTTTCAGGTTGGTCTGAAGGCATAAGGGAAGAAGGGGAGGGAGGTGCAACTGGCGCAATTTCCGGTTCCTCTTCAGTGGTGATAATTTTCTTCCCCCTCCTCTTCGATGTCCCATGCTTCTTTCTTCTCTGCGAAGAAGACTCACTCCCCGGAGTAACGAGAGCGGACAAAACTACGTCGTCAGAAGGAGTCCGCTCCGGAGAGATCTCGCCTCCTTCGAGTCCCTCATCTTTTTGCTCCTGCGAGGCAACAGGGTCATCCAAACCATGAAGAGCCTCAATTTTCTCCTCTTGTGACCCAGGTTGCGAAGCAGAAGGAGGAGTCACCTGAAGAGATGGAGGAGGAATAACCAGAGAAGGCGAAGTCTGCACGGCACTTGTTATTTCAACTGCAGAAGAAGAAAAATTGAAAATGTTAGTATCTTCCCGAAAGAAGGGAGATATGGGTTCATCGAGATTCAAGAGGTAATCGAGAAGCTCATCATATTTTTGAAGAATAAGCAGGCAATCCACCTGAATCGGACCAATGTCGAAATTACCTGAAGATGTTGGCTTCGTCAGTTCAATCTCATAATTCTGAGCCCCAATGTCCTCCAAAGCCTCTTCATCAGTAGGGGTGATTACCCCAGCTCTTGTAGGAGGCGGCAAATGAGCACTAGGGCCTGTAATGTCCACCTCGGGAGAAACTAGAGGACGTTCAGAGATGGTAGGCGGTACTTCTTTTTCAGAACGCTCCTCTTCCGCCATCCCGACCCGCGCTCTAGCAAGCTGCTCCTTTCCCTTGGCAAGAGCGGCACGGGCTTCGTCATCAAGATAATGCTCTTCAAGGGCTGACTTAGCATATCCAGCACCTTTACCACCGAGCATATCAAGTGCTGCCTCCCAAACTTCAGCCAGTGTGATTTCATACTTGGGGCCTAGAAAGGCAAGGCTGCCACGTCCCAAAACGCTGTGCAAGTAGAAGTCGAATAATGTTGAGCTGATGCTGTTTTTGGTCGCCTCATGAGATTCTTCAGCTGCGATTCTGCCGGCGACAGCCTCATCACGCTCCCTTTCAGTTTTGGCAAGTTGAAGCTTAAGCATTTGTATCTCCGCCTCCTGGGAGTTGTTTTTCTTTCGGAGCTCAGCAATATCAGTAGCATAGCCTTCACTGATTCTTTTTTGTACTTCGAGCCTGTCTTCGGCATTCCTTTGGCTAGCATGAGCGTCTCTCACTTGTTTCAGGAGCACTTCTTCTTTTTGAGAATAGGAAGTAGAGGAAGCAGCAAGCTCATGTTTCAATTCCTCGACTTTTGCTTCAAGCTCCTCGTTGTAAGAAGCAATGCTCCTCATTTCGGTGTCGTGTTGCTCAACGACCTTTTGCCATTCGGCCTTATCATTTTCCATAGTAAGCATGGCCTCTATGTTGGCACGGTTAACCCTTTGAAGCTCGTCAACAAGTTTTTGCCAGTTCGACATCCTCTCAATATCGAGCTTGACGGCATCAAGATTGCGCAACATGGCAGACTTGTCGATGGGGACCAAGTCTAGGTCGAACCTCACTCCCTTAAGGCACCATTGAGGAAACCGGCTCTGCAGAGTGGCAGGACCCGGTCCAACTTGAAATTTGGGCCTGCTAATTATCGTTTGAATGTCTGATTTCCCAAGAGCGGGAGAGTCAGAAGGAATGTCGAGCGAGGCAGGAGTAGTAACTTTCTCAGGAGTAGTAGAGGCCTGCTTTTCACTGTGACGGGCTCGTTTGCTTAAGTCTTCACCCATGTGACCTTTTCCTCGACGTCATGAGATTTTCTCTTGTGGGAATCATCGCCTTTTTGCCAAGAATCATGGCGCTCTT
The DNA here is from genome assembly GCA_030765085.1 of Allium cepa. Lineage (NCBI taxonomy): Eukaryota > Viridiplantae > Streptophyta > Magnoliopsida > Asparagales > Amaryllidaceae > Allium > Allium cepa. The sequence goes on along the minus strand of CM060945.1, from coordinate 1,035,669,429 downwards.
CTCTCTCCCTTCTTTCACGACGTTCTTCTTCAGTCCTCCTTTCATGAGCCTTTCGGGCAGCCCTCTCTTCATCCGATTCTCTGTAAGAAGGAAGGTAACGCCTGTAATCATACTGGCTACGTCTCCTGTAGCGCTGGAAATCATCATAGTACGAGCCGCTGCGCCCCATAGGAGAATCTGGAATTAAAATAATAAGCTTTAGAAATCTTCAAAGTACAAGAAGATAAGTGCACAGAAGTGATGAGAAATCCTAAGTGTGTGTGATGTGCAAACTACGCGCATTAATCTACGAACCACTCTTTATTTGGGGAGTGGTTGTGGGTGTAATAGCTAACGTCAACTCTTGAGTCGACGGCGACTGTTGCAAGATAGAAGTAGCCTCAACTACTGAGGAAGAAATCCCGGCAGTAGTAGGGTCATCTTTGAAGATCTCTTGTGAGGTAGCGAAGAGGTCGCTCAATCCTTCGAAGGTATCGTCCCTGCTTTGCTTGACAGGACTGGATTTCTTAGCCTTTTCACCAGATTCTTGTGAATGGTGAGAGGATCCCTGAGGCTCTTCTTCCTCGATAACCGGGGCAAGTTTATCAGATGGCCCCGCAACATCAACAGAAGTGGAGCACTTCACCAGCGAAGATTCAGGAGTCTTTATCGGAGAATCGGGGACTTCCGTTGGAACTTCATGAGCATGCATAGAGCGAGAAGTGTGTAGAAGCCCATGTTGATGTAAAAATTCATCCCTCAACAGAAATTTTATGCTCCTCTCTTCTGCGGCCACGGCACTCAACCTCTCAAAAACTTGCTTATGAATTGGATCTCTAGAAGGGAGAGGAAGTGCTGAAAGGAACAAAGAATGAAATTAGCGACTGAAAGTTCGGATCTCGAAAAGGTTTCAAAACGGAAAAAATAGAAACACTAATCTTACTTCCTACTCTCCAGATGGCATAAAACCCTGGGGGACAGCGGGCAAAGAAAAACTGGTTCAAAAATCCATGAACGCTTTCAGTAAGATCGGAAATGAGCTTGCGGTTTCTGGCACTTCTCACAATAATGAGGGAAGGATGATCTTTACTCTTTGCAAACGAGCACAGATAACGAATTTCTTCAAAACTCGGTAGGCGATCAAGGGTTCTTCTAAACAAAACACATAACCCCGTCAAGATGGCATAGCCATTGGGATGAAGTTGAAACGGAGAGATTGTCAACCGAAGGAGAAGAGTTCGAAGGAAGTCGTTAAAAGGAGGAATCGCCCCACTTAAGCACATTTGGCGATTAACTGCAACAAAGCCATAGGGAGGATTGTCAGCAGTATCACTTGGCCCAGGGAGAAGAACATCACTTTCAGCAAAGCCAAATTGAGTGCGCAGCTGGATAAACGCTCTCGAAGTTAGAATAGTCGAGGTTCTCTCCGGAGGATTCTCTATGGGAACAGCTATCGGAAAAGTTTCTTCCTCTTGAGTTACCACTTCTTCTTCTCGGTGGGAAGTCATTCTACATAAACAACTGGGTATTCAAACATGAAGGTGCACGTTTCCTAAAGTGTGTAAAGTGTTGTGTAAAATCAATCAAGCAGTAAACAAATGTAATTGGAATAAAAGCTAACAAGCATTTGTCAGTTATAAAGTCCAAGATCCATTGTTTTAATATGCAAGTGTAATGTTGATGCAAGCAAATCAGTTCAAGTTAGCGATGCTTTGCATTAATACTTCACTTTAGTTGAATGGTTCACAGCATTTCATACAATGTATTTAAATTGATTACTTTATGTCAGCTAATCTGTCATTTGATGTGGGCAGTCAATGGCAATATATTCGCCTTGGTCTTTGTGATTATTGTTTTCAGCAGGTTGTTAACCTATGAGACAATGTGGTCTATGAAGTAAAGCAACAAGGTTAAAATGATCCAAAATTTAAGCTGTTTAGCACAGTAGATCAAGTTAAGAATTCAAATTGGAACTATGCTTTTAAGTGGGAATTCGAGTTGGGCATCTAAGTGTTAAATCGGCTGCGACCCAAGGAATTTCTCGCGAGTTAAGGTTAGGTTTCTGGTTCCTTAAAGCGGCAGTTCTTTAGGTCGTGGAGGATAGTAAGAGAGGAAGGCTCTGGTTCAAGGAGTGGTGTGAAATTCTCTAAGTGTTAACTCAACAACGGTCTAAGTGTTAACTCGGCAGCGGTTTAAGTGTCAACTCGGTCACGGGTTGAAGGCTTAACTCGGCTATAATTGAAGGCTTAACTCAGCTACGATTGAAGGATTAACTCGGCCACAGTTTTAAAGCTTAAATCAGTAGAAGATTAGATCGGAAGATTCTCCCAAGAATTAATTCGGCTACGATCTAAGGGTAAGGTCGGCCAAATGTTAAGCTACCCAAATTCACTGAGTCGCTTCCGGACTAACATCTCACTACATTCAACCCGTTAACCCAATAACCATTCCATCAACAGCTGCCTTCATTCACGTAATCCAATCACCCAATAAAACAATTTGAAATTGTTACAGATCCGATGTCCTGCCATCAAAGACCATCGAGCCTGAGGCGATAAGCCACCTTCATTGTATCAACGATCATCTCAAGCAACCTAAACTTCATCAATTACAAAAACAATGGTATTCTTGATGGAGCATCACGCAAAGAGGCGATTCGTGTTCGAGCGACAGGATTCATGAATCGACAGTAATCTACAATCGAAAGAGGAATAGAATCACTTACGCAATGGATGGTAGAGGCTATCGGTGATTAGTTGGAAGGAAATCGCTTCTAGGAACTTGAGAATACTTTAATGGCGGAATCAGGCAAGAGGGTAAGTGACGAAGAAAGAGGAAGAAAGTTAACTTATACCCTGCAGTGGAAAATTTGGAGCAACACATACGGTCTAACTGTTAGGTCGCATACGACCTACCGACCTAAGAGGGGACGGGTTAAGGGCTATCGAAGCACACGACCTAACATTTAGGCGTATACTTCGAGGGGCAAATGTTAACTCCGCCTCGACCATGACTTACCGATCTAGTGCATCAAGAGGTTCCGACCTAACAGTTAGAAGCATGCCGACTTAAGGCTTAACAGGGGTACCGACCTAAGGCCTAAGGGGTATGCCGACCTAACATTCAACGTAGATACCGACCTAACTGCCTTATCAGGGAGACCGACTTAAGGCTCAAAGGGTTACCGACTTAAGGGTTTGAGAGGCATACCGACTTAAGAAATACCGAGTTAAGGCTAAAACAGTGGACGACCTAACGTGGGTACTGGCTTAAGACTCAGAGGATGCCGACTTAATAGGAAGGCCGACCTAAGGCCTAAAAGAGATGCCAACTCAGTGACTTGACCGAGTTACCGATCTAATGTTTTACCAAGCTGGCAACCTAGAATAGTTGCCGACCCAAGTCACAACCGATTTAGGACCAATGTTAGCTCGTTCACGACTCAAGAAAAGGAAGATGAGTTCAATGCAGCTAATCAGCACAGCAGCCTCTTAACTCGTGCACGATTCAGCTCCCAGTTATCTCGGTCACGACTCACGACCTAATTTGAGTCGTGAACGACTTAAAGCTATTAAATGCAAACCCGAGGCCGTATTACTAAGAAGGGGTGGTGTTGACTCGGAGGCGACCTAGGACTTGTGCAAGTGAACTCCTGTGAAGCCATGAAGGGACCAGATGGACCGGCCACGACTCATATTAAGTCGGCTACGACTTAACTTAAATCGGCCACGACTTAGGACTTGGCAATAATTCCAGACCGAAACTCTCTATAAATAGGCAACCACCTCCAACATTCAAAGGACTTTTGGCACATTCTCTTCATACACCGTTACCTTGCTGCATTGAGAACTTCATCAACACTTAGAGCTTTCGAGATTAGAGGAATACATCAAAGAAATTCACGAAGAAACCACACATCTTCAACATGAATTTAAGGACTTTAATCGATATTGAAGCTTAAGACTTGTTCCAAATCACTTGTAACTTGAAGTATATGTACTTGAGAAGAATTGTATCAGCTTGTAACGGGATTATTAATAAAAGTACTTAGAGTGGACGTAGGTTATACCCTTAAGCCGAACCACTATAAAATTGTTGTTGTTTACTGCTTTTCTGCTATTACTTGCTTGTAATTCTTTCCCGATCTATCGGGTGGTGCTTTCACAACCACACTTCACACACCGGTGTGTTAGCGTTCACATTTTAGCGTTAACAGAAAGATAGAGGAGTGGGTCAGGCAATAAGTCCGGTGAGTGAAAGTAATTACAAGAATTTCTAAGCAAGATAAAGATAATACGCTAAGCAATAGTTCTAGCATGAACGGAAGATATAAAAAAGATAAAGTTCGCATAAATTACTGTTTCTGAATCTATTTGACCGTTTGCTTTGATTGTTTGCACTTGCCTTAAACTGATGTGATTAAGCTGAAACCCTAATCCTATCTCAACTGGTAACTTGATTAGGCTGAAATCCTAATTCTGCCCATTGATCGGCCTTTCCTATCTTTGTTATGCCACTGTGAACCAATCATGTTGCTCCCACAACAACAGACGCCTCTTAGTGCTTAGGACACAGTAGTGAATTATTTACCCTAATCGATGTCGCACGCTCGGCCATCGCCGGTACACACTAATTGTAGCCCCATGTTTGACCTTTTATTTACCCAAATCAGCATAAGCATGCCCGGTCTTACCCAAGTGTGAGACCATCAGTTCTCGACCTGAAAGGGAATGCTACCCGTACTGATCCTAAACAAAAAGCCTTCTAACTCTTCGCCGCTTGCCCAAATCCCCAAATTTGATCCTCTGTCTATTGGCCATTTATTTACCCTAATCAACATAAGCATGACCAGCTTCACCCACATGTGACACCATCAGTCCTAGATCTAAAAGGGAATGCTGATGTATAGGCCACTACTGCTATATTTGCTTATTAACTTAATCAAAGATCTAAGTTTTAAAATAAGCCCTTTTTGTTATTTCTTTCTTTCGAATTATAACCTATGTGTTATAATTCTTCTTGCAACTGTTACTCTTCTATTTTCTCTTTTTAGTTATAACCACTTGTTATAGTCATGCTTGCAAATATCTCAAATTTGTCTATTTCAGTCCATCTTCATTTTATTTTATTTTTCTCATTTTACATCTGATTTCTGTAAAAAAAAATATTCTATTTTAACCCATATTTGCAAATTCTTCTTTTTTAATATTTTATTCACGTCAAAAAGGATTAAATATCTGTAAAAATAAACTAACATTTACTGGCTAAATTTGAACATAAAACAGAGGTAAATAACTATAAATAACTGTGAATAACTATAAATAAATGTGAATAACTGAATAAAAATAGACAGAAAAGAATTTCTAAAATTTACTTAAAAACTGACTGTAAATAAACTTACATAAAAACCTGTCTCAAAATTATAGAAAAACTACAGCTATTGAGAACCCTATTGTTTTAAATTATTTACAAATCTAAAGTAATTACAAAACACTAAAATGTGGTCCTTAGCTCTAGTCCTGGGCCTTCCTGGATCCAATTTAGGGCATAGAATATTTTTATCAGAAATATCTCCTTTCTGGAAAAAAATTCTGTTTAGGTTTAGCCACAGGCAATGAACCCAATTGAGAGAAAATCTAAATGAGAAAAATAGCTAGGCGTAGGATCCTATTTATAGCGTGGCTTAGGGATTTCAGGTCGTTGGATGTGAAGATATAATATGATGCAACCATGTCATAGGCTCACTAGGAAAAATCTAATGCAGCTACGAACGCACAGGTTTTCACAAAAATCGAATTTATACTCTTCGGCTCGTACTTGGACAAAAAATCGTCTAGGGAAGGCGTGGGTTGACCTAAGTATTTGCGGGTCGACATATAGGTCAACCCGACCCTAGCAAGGGTTGACCCCTATGGGTCTTTTTTTTTTTGTTTAAATATATAATTCTGATTTTCTTATTCTTCTCGTAACTTCTTCATACTAGCTCGAATTTCGACAAGTTATACATGGAAATTGATCAAAAAATTAAGATAGACCCAAAGGTTCAACTTCCATAGATAAATTTTGATACTTTCAAAAATGCTCAATTTCACCGTTTTATAATTGTTTTGGTTATTTAATAACTAAAAATGCTGGGTGTTACAGGCCTAGTATTTCAAGGTATAATTGTCACGACCCATCTTCCAACCACCAGAAAGACGTATCATGAATTAAGAAAGAAAGGGATAGAAGAAGAAAAGATAGGAAATAAGAAACTCAACAACAATAGATTCTCATAGCGGAACGAATGAAATATAATATATCACATAAAATATTACATAGTATCAAGAGTTACACAACTTATACAAGTCATATTAGATAGTTATAAACACCTGTCTAAGTATACAACTCAAGATATCATAAAGATACAGACACAACACAAACACAGCAGAACCACTATATATCTACACGTTGAAGCCTCCAGCTCTAAATATCCTCCAGAATTCGTCAAAGCTAACCTAAATCCCTTGGCTACTCATACACAATGTGAGTACCCAAGAGTTTAATAAAACAGAAAATAAATATTTAGGTCAGACATGGGTCTGGTGTGAGTAAACGGTTTAAAATTGTTTAACTTTGAAAACCTTTGAAAAGAAAGGTAGCACGTAAGACTTCCCACACATAAACATGGAAAAGTTTTTACCTTATGCTAACCAAAATATTTGATAGGAAATCCAGTGATATTATAATAGTGTCTAGGGTTTTCAAGTAAATAAGAAATAGCTGAAATTATTACATGATTAAATTCCAGCTACTAGCCACAAAAGTGGGTAAAACAATCAAAACCGTAAGGGCACGTAGGAAGAATGGGTTTCCATCAGTGGCAGGGCTATTGGGCTACCGCCCGTCACAGTACAGGGCCTAGAATACCGTACCGAGGATAACTCCCAATCCCCTGTAACACAAGGCCGGAACCATCCCTTACTGCAATTAAGGGTTATTAATTAATAATAACTCAATGAAGTAATTAAGGATTAATTAATTAGTGTATTAATCAAAGGACTAATATAATTAATTAAGGAGTTAATTAATTACAAGTTTGTTCATTACTATTTATGATTAATTAAGACTAATTAATGAAGGTGGTTAAATAAGGATTAATTATTTAATTAATTAAAAGGTTAATTAATTAATGGAAAAGTTTTAAGAGATTTAAACAAGTTTAAAATAAGCATGTATCAAGTAGTTGAGTTATATTCAAAGTAATGTTTAAACTATATTTCAAATTTATATATTTAAATAGATAAGTTTAAAGAATATGATAAATAATAGAGTATTTTTCTGGTGGTTGTGGAGGCCAGGAAGGATCGAAGTAGGGTTCGAAGAACAGTTTGGTTGAGGTTGTGTTCGAAGTGATTTAGTCACCGTGGAGAGGCCGGAGTAGTTCGTGCTGGTGGGGATGCGAGCTGGATGATGTGACGTAGCTCCAGTGAGGTGGATCGGTGATCTTGAGGTCAGAGGCGACTGGGAGGAGGGGTTTTTCGAGCCATGGTGGTTCCAGTGGGTCGAGTTTTTAGCTCGATTTTGTTTCGTTGGATTTTCATTGCATCTGGGTTTATATTCGTGATCGCGTGGGTTCGTGGAGTTGTTGAGGAGCATCACGAGGATCAACGATGGCCGGAGTTGCCGGTGCATGTGCACGCGCACGATTCCGGTGTCTAGCGAAAGTTTGGGTTTGGGAACGAAGGACGACCTCGGGATTTCTTCGACTTTTCACGCGATGGTCTCGAAGTTTTTGAGTGGGGGTTTGTCTCGAAGGCAAGCTCGGGTTTGTTGAGGGGTTAGCTCGGGTTTGTTGAAGGGTTAACTTGGGTATGATGTTATGTATATCTGAGCAAAGTAGATGCAAGGTTTGCAGGAAGATAACCAAGCCTGCAAATTTTTAAATCAAAGTTCTGTAAGAAGAAATTAAGGGTTAAGTTGTAAACAAGTTTTCAAACAAGTGGAAATCAAATTTTAAGGGTACTTTAAAATTAATATAATTCCAAATTCAAATGTATAAGATTGTTGATTTTAAAGTGGTTAATTAAATTGATTTTAAATTTTTAATTCAATATATTTTCAATTTAAAATATTTGATCAAGATTAAAGAAATTCAAATGAGATTGAAATATGTATGTTTCAAGTTAAAGTTACATTCAAAGAAATTATAAAGGAATGTAAATTTTATTTTAAAATTTATTTTAAATGAATAGGTTTAAAGGATATGACATTTGAATTTCAAAGTTAAATATTGTTTTAATCTAATTTAATATGTTTGAAAAGGATATTCAAAGATTTTAAGTGTTTTTAAAAATTAAGTGTTCAAATTATTTGATATTAAAAGTAAAATCATATTTCAAGTTGATTTCTAAAATGTTCTTAATGAGGATATTTAATATAAATGCAAGTTTATTCTTAGTTAGGTAAGTTGAGATTAATTAAGAAAATTAATTAATGAAATAAATTTAAGGTTAATTACTTATTTATAATTAAGAATAATTACTTAATGAAGTAATTAGTGGATGGTGAATTAATTAATTAGAGATTAAGTGATGATTAATTAGTTGATTAATTAATGTAATTAATCTTAGGTTAACTTAACTAATTAAAGATAAATCACTTATGATTAATTAAGTGTAATTACTTAATAAAGTAATTAATGGATAATTACTAAATGTAATTAAGAAGAGATATTACTTATGGAAGTAATTAGTGGAAAATTACTTATGGAAGTGATTAAATGGAAGTGATTAAGGGTTAATCACTCGATGTTATTAATTAAAGGATTAATTAATATAATTGATTTGAATGTTAATTAATGAAAGAGTAATTAATTAATTAAAGGATTAAGATTAATTAATGATGTGATTAATTACTTGTTAAGGTAATTAATTAAGAGAGTAATTAATTAATGAAGTAATTAGAGGATAACTACTTATGGAAGTAATTTAGGGTTAATTACTTAGTTAATTTAGTTAATTAATTAATGTAATTAATTAATTAATGAATGTGATTAATTTAAGATTAATTACAAAATGTAATTAATTAGAAGTGTGATTAATTAATTAAGTTATTAATTAAGAATTATTAATTAATGTAATTAATTAATAATTACTTAATGAAGTAATTAAGGATTAATTAATTAGTGTAATTAATTAAAGGATTAATATAATTAATTAAGGAGTTAATTAATTAAGGTAAGTAATTATAAAATGGTTAATTACTATTGAAGATTAATTAAGACTAGTTAATGAAGGTGGTTAATTAAATAATAATTATTTAATTAATTAAAGGTTTAATTAACTAATAAGGATCATTAATTAATATAATTTATGAGATTAATCAAGGTTGATTAATGGAAGTAATTAATTTAAGTATAATTAATCAATTATAATTAATTAAGGATTAATGTAATTAATTATAGTTAATTAATTAAAGGAAGTAAATGGAGGATCATTAATAATGTAATTAGTGATAGTAATTAAAGGTTAATTACTGTATACGGTTAAGGATAATCAATTTGTGTAATTAATTAAAGGATAATTACTTAATGCAATTAAAGGATAATTAATCAAGGAAGATTAATTAAGGTAGATCATTAGGAGATGATTAATTAATTATTGGCAATTAATGAATGATAAGTAAGCAGGATTAAGGTAATCCAAGCGATTAAGACAGTAATTAATTTAATTAAAGGTTAATTAAGTTAATTAAGCGTGAATCAAACCTGCTTATGGATGATTGATTGATATTGGATGATTGATTGATATTGGATGATTTGGATGTGATATCTCTGGTATGTGATATGTGCTGCTTTATGATGCGAGATGTTTGGTTGATTTAGATAATATGGATTATCTATCTGTGATATTGTAAATCATCTACCTATTTATGTTATTCTGAATATAAGTTGAAATTGTTTAAACCTTTAAATAACTTGGATATTAAAATGGCATTTTGGATTTCGATGAGACCGAGATCGATTTCGATATTTGGATATCCGAAAACCACATCGATCCAAATTAAACGTTAGGTCGTGAATCCAAGTGAAGAGCGTAGTAAAGACTCGAAGTGTAGGAACTATTCGTCAGTATAACTCTGAGGGTGATTCCGAGATGAATTTGACGGAGATAGTACTTTTAGGTTCGATATGGTGATTCAGAGTGCAAGGGCTATGGTCGTTGACTCTGAGGGTGATTCCAAAATGAGTGCAACGAGATAATGCCTTCGATTTCGTTCGAACCCAGAACGAACTTGTATGGATTGAATGCTTTCAGAACATCGTCAGGTGGACGATGAGCATTCTAAGATAGATGTGTTCTATAAAGGTAATCGTAGCCTCAAACCTCATCAACCGAGAAGGCTAAAACAGGGGAGGTGCAGCAAGATTAAGTGGGTCATGCCCAAGTAGGAGGAGATTTACCCCTGTTTAGAGGTCCCTTTCTATTTCGGCTTAGTGTGTGGTTGGTCGCACCAACCACTGGGTGGTCTTGTTCGGGACTATCCAGCAAGGGATGGTTCTGGCCTTGTGTTGCAGGAGATTGGGAGTAATCCTCGGTACGGTGATCTATGCCCCGTACTGTAATGGGCGGTACCCCAGTAGCCCTGCCATTGATGGAAACTCATTCTTCCTACGTGCCCTTACGGTTTTGATTGTATTACCCACTTTTATGGCTAGTAGCTGGAATTTAATCATGTAACAATTTCAGCTATTTCTTATTTACTTGAAAACCCTAGACACTATTGTAATATCACTGGATAATGTTTTGGTTAGCGTAAGGTAAAAGCTTTTCCATGTTTATGTGTGGGAAGTCTTACATGATACCTTTCTTTTCAAAGGTTTTCAAAGTTAAACAATTTTAAACGGTTTACTCACACCTGACCTATGTCTGACCCAAGTGTTTATTTTCTGTTTTATTAAACTCTTGGGTACTCATATTATGTATGAATAGTCGAGGGATTCAGGCAAGCTTTGATGAATTCTGGAGGAGATTTGGAGCAGGAGGCTTCAGCATGTAGATATATAGTGGTTCCGCTGTGTTTGTGTTGTGTCTGTATCTTTGTGATATCTTGAGTTGTATACTTAGACAGGTGTTTATAACTGTCTAATATGACTTGTATAAGTTATGTAACTCTGATGTATATGATACTATGTAATATTTTATGTGATATATTACATTTCATTCGTTCCGCTGTGAGAATCTATTGTTGTTGAGTTTCTTCTTTCCTATCTTTTCTTCTTCTATCCCTTTCTTTCTTAATTCATGATACGTCTTTCTGGTTGGCGGAAGACGGGCCGTGACAATAGTAGTTAACTAATTTTGAAAGGGGTACTTTCAGTGGGTTCAAAAGGTATTTTTTTAAAGTTTTTTAACAAAGGTTTCGAATGGTTTGCCTTGGTTTCATAGCCAAAGAGTTTTTAAGTTAAAACAATTTTTAACTTACTTTGGAGGGATAGATAATCCTATTATATTTCATCAACATTGTTTTGTGTAAAGTATGTATATCATGGCCATAATGTTTGAGTAAATCCAAGAGTATATTTTCCTAGTTTAAGTATGATTTAAAGGGTTAAATCAATTTGAAAGAAATGTTTTTAAGGAAAATTTGATGGGGTAGTTAACCCTAAGTAAATGACTCGGATATTAGAATACCATATGGGATTGGTATAGGTTGCGCCCTATATTTTAGCTAATAAGCCCCTACCTAATATAACTAAAAAATTCTAGTGTGTAGGGCTTTGTCACCGGTATGACTAAAATGATGTTACATACCAAAAGGAATATATAGGGAGAAGATTGGTTATTGGTAAGCCCTCAAAACCATTAGGTTCAGTTGACCCTAGAAGAAGATAGTTAAAAGGGAGATAGCCTAGTAATATGTCTAACAGATGCTAGATAATTGAGTATGTCTGATAGGCCTGAGTCGGCCAATGGTCAATAGTTAGATAAACAAAACTATATTGTTTGGATAGATAATCCATTTGTTACCTGATTTATGTGCATATGCGATGTTCCTATTATTGCTTTAATCAGTGTGATTGCTGGATTTTAATTTGGAAAAAAAACATGTTTAAAAGGGATATTAGTGAGCAGGAACCCGTTCCTTTAAGGGCATCGTCTCATTTAATATCAGTAACCGAGATGTAATAGTATTATTCATACCATGCTCTATGTCTGGCTTTAAGTTTATGTTTTTACCCTTAAACTCTCGGAAGCTCAAAATTACTTTAAGTAGATTGAGAGTTAAGGTTTTATAGGTTTAGTACGTGGACAAATAAAGCTTTTGGAGTCATGTAGGAGACAAATTTAGTTATTTAGGAGTTATTAGTTTTGTTTCTGTTGTTACGTATTATGACTGATATGTCTATTTAGTGCTATGATCGTCCAAGGGGCATCTACATATGTCGCTTTTGGCGTAATTTGTAATAATTATATTTGATCAAAACCTAGGAATCGTTTGGGATTGTGTATCTGAATATGAAATATTTGTTTGAAATATAATTAGAAAAGTTATTTTAAATTTATGCTAATTTTATTTCATATTCTTATGCTTTTGATATTATGGATGCCATTAACGTTACCGTGTATTGTCACTAGAAGTTAATACTATAGTAGACTACAACATCTGTAGTGCTTAGCTTCAGGCCTCAAGGTAAGGGATGTTACGTGATGGAAGAATGACATTTTACTACTCTACAGTTTGCCATAGGAGAGAATGTTATCTCAGAGATTAGCAGTGAAACCACTACTGTAGGAATTTGGATTAAGTTAGAGAATGTATAAAAGAAATCACTCACTAATTGTTTGATTTTTCTGAAGCATCTTTCACCTTGAAGATGAGAGATGGTACTTCAATGAAATCACATCTTAGTCTCTTTGTTGATCTTCTGATGATGATGAAGACTATGGATTTGAAGGTGAATGAAAAGAAGAAGGCGATAGTTCTTTTGTTTTTCCTTGTGGAATGATACATGGGTTTTGAAAACAGTCTGATATATAAGAGAGATACTTTAACATTTGAAGATGTGAAGTTAAGTCTTCAATTTGAGAAATTGAGGGATTGGATGAAGGAGATGAGTGAAGATAGAGGTGCAGGGAGTTGGTTTATATTTGTTGAAAGTAGAAGAGATGAGAAGATGATTTGGAATCCTAGGGGTGTCCCAAATGTCGAAAGCTTGGAAGAGGGTTGAGAGGAACATTAAGAGATGAAAAGTGCCATCACTATAAGAAACCAAGCTAGTAAAGAGAGATTATCTGGACTTAAAGAGGAAGATCGAGGATGGATCTTCATCAATTACAAAGGAGAAAATTTTATCTGATGATGCATTGACTATAGCAGCATCAGATGTATCAGATCATTAAGTACTTGACTCGGGGGGGGGGGGGGGTCTTTTTACATGATGCCTAATGTGGATTACTTCAGCTCTTTCATTTGAAAGGAGGGAAGTGCGATTCTTATAAAGAATGATGCTAGTTATGGAGCCACAGATTAGGGTACAACATGGATTCATTTGTTTGACGGAATGATTCGCACTTTGATAAGTGTCCACTTTGTTCTTGGCCTGCGAAAGTCATTGATCTCTTTAGGGAAATTGGCATCCACGGGATGCAAGATGTCTATAGAGAAGGATAGTTTAAAGATTTCTAGCGTTATAATAGTTCTGGTGAATGGATATTTGTTTCAAAATCTATGTCTGCTTAAGGGAGCCACCATATTTGGAGAGTCTTGCGTTGGATTTGATAGTTCTCATACTTTGGATGCCACAAGACTTTAACACCTCAGATTAGGACATATTTAGGAGAAGGGCTTAGAGTTTGATGATGCCAACAATGGCTCAACATCCAAAATTCTATAGGAATATTAAGATCTACAAAAAGTTTATGCAAAAATTAAAGATATGCAAGAATTTTTATAGTGGTTCGGCAACCTCTAGCCTACGTCCACATATATTTTGCTTGTTAGATGTTTGAGATTCACCAGTATAAGGATGTTACCGATGAAGATCCTAGAATAGCAAATAATATCCCCCACAGGTTACTTTAATGGAAGAGGAATATGAGATGAAGAGGAAGAAGAACCAAAAAGCCCCTCACAAGTTGCTCGAGGTCTTCTGTTTATAAGGAAACTACTCTTCATATCCATTGGCTCGAGTTATACACGGTCCAGATGAAAAGCCCATAGGTAGGGAGAGTGCACATTGGCCTAGTTCCCATTACGGACCTCTTTGTATCGAGGTTTCTCTCGGTACTAAGAGGTTTGTGTTTGTGAAACTTCTTCTCACTTGCTTTTCTCTCCTATCTCTAATTTGATGTATTCCAAACTCTTTTCCATAAAGGTTGAGTCGTTTTCGATAGTCTTCTTCATATAACTCATCTTTCATGCTTTCTTCTCAAAAAACCTTAGGGTTTCTCGTCCATTCTTTGAAAAAGGCACTTTATAGGAATAACTTGAGGTAGTGCTTCAAGAATAGGAAGTTAAGGAGGTCTAAGATGGAGAAGAATCTTATCTGATAGGTTTCTCTTGGTACTGAGTGATCTACTTTACTCCATTTCCCTTTTTGAGTATCGCCCTTTTATCCTTTTGACCATGTTTACAAGTCTATGAGTTGTTCCATCTTCATTCTAGCATTCTAATTCAAGTTGAAATTTTATTGGTTAAAAAGCCAATTAACATAGCCTCCCAAAGTATGCATTTTGAATGTAATGTGTGCTTTGTTCAAGTTTCAGTGGTAGTCGACTTTTAGCGGTCAAGCATTCTATCTATCTATTGATCCGAGTTGTGGTGAATTATCGGGTTCCTTTAGTTTCTCCTACAAAACCATGGTCACTCTAGGCCATCATAGCCAAGGACTCTAGTCCTCACTTAAGTTTTATTCTTAAATCATAATCATTCTGTTTTCATCCAGAGTTATCATACCGTATATCAAAATCGTCCTATGTTCTCTCGAGATTTATCTATTTTAATTTGATTATAAGGCATTTAAATCCTTATATCAGGTCATCATCTTTTCTAGTGTTTGATCATGCCAGATCATGTATCATCCAAACTAGGGTTCGATCTCTCTGGATCGTTTAACATCCAATCTAGGGTTCAGTCTCTCTGGAATTTTTATCATCCAATCTTAGGTTTGATGTCTCTAGATCATTTAATCATCCAATCTAGGGTTCAATCCCTCTGAATCATTCAACATGAAATTTAGGGTTTGATCTCTCCAGATCCTTATTAAGCCTAATCTGCTTGCTCTCTAGCTAGGGGATTCAATGACAAACAAGTCCATCTTCTCACTCTCCGATGAGGGGACTTACTTTTGATCTCTTCAGATCCTTGCTAAGACTAATCCACTTACTCTTTGGTGAAGGGACTCAACGACTAGCAAGTCCATCCACTTACTCTTAGGTAAGAAGACTTACTTGCCATCATCGCTCCATCTCTCCGAACAAGACTGCCACAATCAATATCAGTCATCACATTCCAGTGGTTTATAAAATTCTGATCAATTTTAAGGGGTCATCGATCTCCGTTGGTGTTTCCTAATCAGTGTCAGTCATCACTAATGAAGCCTAAGTCAGGGCATCTAGAAAATATTAGAACGTCTAATCCAATCAAGGATTACCTCCAGACTCCAACTCAGAGTATGCCTAGGGATCGATCATGATCCCGTACAAATGTATGCGATCTAATGGTGATTTTGCATCTTATTTGAAACAAAAGGCGAGGTAAATGAATCAAATCTGACTCCAATTCATCCCAATTATGGGGTTCTCATCCAATGCAAGCCTCCATTCCATAACTTCATTATGCCTCCCCTCTGTTCCAATGGTGAGCTTCTAGTTCCAACTCATGCCATTGTGCATTCACATTTCGATACATCTCTTTGGCTTCAGTATCATCGATTCCAGGCATTAAAGCTCATCCTAGATTCAATTGACCTTGTGCCCATGTAAATTCATCTCGGCACTGATCCAATTCCTAATGGTACTAACTAGTTTGACTTGTGGTGGCATTGCTCCAATTAGCTCTACTCTAACTCTAAGTGCTCCTACATTAGTTTCTAGTCCTTGTTTCAAAATTCCAGCTGCTTCAGTTGTTCTTTGATCCATCCTTCTGAAGAATCCATCTAACATCTCCTTTATCATTCTCTCCATCTCCTTTTTGGTTTCGTAAATGGAAAGGTTAGAATTTAAGGACACCTCTGAGCTGCCTCCTTGCTCTGGATGACTTCCTCTAATCCTAGATCTAGTGTTATGCCTCTTCATCTTCTTTAAATTTTAGTTCCAAGCTTTAGGTTGTAAAATCTGGCTCTTTCTTAACAAAAGCACCAAAATGTTGATGCCAAAAATGGCACAACATTCAAAAACCTATAGAAATATTGAGATTTGGTAGAAAGTATATGTAAAAAGTAAAGAGACACAAGAATTTTTATACTGGTTTGGCATTCTCCAGCCTACGTTTACTTTATATTTTGTTTATTAGAGGTTTGAGAGTCACCGGTACAAAGAATTTGTTGATCTAAATCATAAAACATCAAATAATAGTTTCTCAGGTGAATTGATAAAAGAGGATTATGAATAAAGAAGGAGAAGAACCAAAAAGTCTCTCTCCAGTTGCTTTGGGTCTCCTATTTATAGGAAAAACTACTCTACAGATCCTTAGGCTTGAGTAATACAAGGTCTGGATGCAAGCCTATAGGTACGGAAGAGAGCACGCTGGCCCAATTCCCAATATGGACCACTCGGTATCAAAAGGCTTGTGTTGGTGAAAACTTCTCCTTCTAAATCGTATTCTCTCCTATCTCTATTTCGATGTATTCCAAACTCTTTTCCTTGAAGATTGAGTCATTTCTTATAATCCCCTTCATATTGCTTATCTTTTCCTGCTTTCTTCATGGGAAATCCTTAGGATTGCTCGTCCATTCTTTGAAAATACTTTATGGGAATCACTTGAGGTCATACTTCAAGTATAGGAGGTTCATGAAGTCTAAGGTATAAAAGAATCCTCTTGGTACCAAGAGGTTTCTCTCAATACCGAGTGGCCCACTTTACTCCATTTCCCTTTAAATTTTTTAAGTTTTATCCATTTGTCCTTCTAACCATTTTTCCAAGTTCGTGAGTTATTCCGTCTTCATCCTGGTCTTCTAATTTCATTTGAAATTTACTAAGTTAAAACGCTTGTTAATAGAGTTGCCTTATAGATGGAAGATGGTCAAAGAAGAAAGCTTTGAAAGTTAGATTTCTTTTAGGAGTGTGTGTTGGGAAAGCATAAAAAATGTATCTTTCGGAGTTAGATTAAATAAATAAGAGAGAGTGCTTGATTATGTGCATACAGATGTTCAGGGACCAGTTGCTACTACTTCATTGTGGGAGAAAAGTATTTCATTTCCTTCATTAATGACTTTTCTTGAAAAGTTTGGGTGCATGTGATGAAGGCCAGATCAGAAAGCTTTGAGAGGTTTATAGCTTGGAAGGCGCTAAGTGAGAACCAATCTGTTGTATTTGATGGTTCATAGGTCTTATAATGGTGGCAAATTTGTCTCTAATGAGTTCCTTAATGTTTGTAAGCAACATGCTATTTAGAGACATTTCACTATACCAAGTGATCCACAGTCCAACAGATTGCTGAGAGAATGAACCAGACTCTAGCTGAGAAACCCCGTAGCTTAAGATTGATGGCAATCTTATCTAGAGGTTTTTAGGTTAAGGCTTTAACAAGGCATGCATATTTATAAATCAAATTATATGCTTATCCATAGATGGGATGATTCTAGAAGAGAAGTGGAGAGGTAAGCACTGTATCTTAGCTGTTTTTTCATTTTTGGTTGTCCTACGTATATGTACAATACAAGTAATAATAAGTTAAAGGCTAGGTCATACAAGGGGATATTTATGGGATACATGGATGGAGTTAGAGGGTATCGCATTTGGAACCGTGTTAATAGGAAGAATTTGCATTCCATACATGTTGCATTTGACAAGTCAGTAATGCTCAAACCTAAGGAGGATTTACCCATCACATTAATTGATTCCGATAGGCCTAAGGAATGGAAGAGATTCCTACATTTCAACCTAGTAGCATAGTTATGGCTATTGTTGATAGAGGTGAAGATGGAGTTGATGAGATGTCATAGGGTAGTCTACATATGCCTTTTAGCACGTTGGCGATATGCATAAAGCTAAAGGAAGTTTAGTTCAAGGTGGAGTTGAAAGGAGTTTAGGTGATGCTATACCTACTCAAGTCAGTTGTAGGACTAGTAGGTTGTCCAATAGGTGTAGTAATTGGTAGTATGCAAACCTTAGGTTCGATGATTAGTTTGACAATGCCCTACATATGGTTCATAATAAGCCATTAAACTTGAAGAAGTCATGGAGTAAAGTGCTACCTCGAAGTAGATCTACACTATGGAAGAGGAGTTAAAGTCGTTGAAGAGGAACAAGACTTGAGAATTGGTACAATATCCTCAAGAAAGCTTGGCCATATATTACAAGTGGGTGTTAAAGATGAAGGATGATGGAAGATACATGGCCATAATATTTGCAGAAGGGTTTTCACAATGGAATGGAATGGAGTATAATGAGACTTCTACACTTGTAGTAAGACATACTTCCCGTCTGGATTTTTCTTTCTATAGTTTCTCCTCATGACTTGAAGTTGGAGCAGCCTAATGTATAGACCGCTTTCTTGCATGATGACTTGGAGGAGACCATTTACATGGAGTAGCCAGAATGATTTGTCGTAAGTAGGAAAGATGAGTTGGTTTTCAACTTAGAAGTCTCTTTAGGGACTTAAGAAGTCACCCTAGACAGTGGTACAAAAGGTTTGATTTATTTATCCTTTCACTTAGTTTTAATCGTAGTACAAAAGATACATATATTTATTTTAAGCATATAAAGAATGGTAATTAGGTGTATTTGCTCTTATGTATGGATGATATGTTGTTTGCCTCTAAAGCTAAAGCTGAAATCAATAAATTTAAATTTAAATTAAAAGAGCTATTCAGGATAAAAGACCTTGGGGAAGCAAATATAATTTTAGAAATGGAAATCCAAAAGGATAGAAAGCTTAAACGTTTAGGCTCACTAAAAAAGAATACGTTCGGAACATGCATTTTTGGATTAGCACGGAGAGAGAAAAGGCAATCAATACGCCCATGTCTTTACACATACAACATTGTATTAAAGGTTCTCGGATCATAGAGAAGGACAAGGCCAACATAGAGAAGTTGCCCTATGCAAGTGTAGTTGGTTGCTTGATCTATGCTACGGTGTGCACTATGCCTAACATTGCACAATGGTTTGATTTGTAGATATATATAGCAAATCAGGAGAAGATGCATTGGGAGAAAATCAAATATATTTTCAGATATCTTAAAGGAATTCCAGCCTATGGGCTTGATTTTGGCAGTATGGATAGATAATTTCAACTTGGTCAAATTTTATAATTCTAACTATGTCAGAGAAAGAGATCGAAGAAAGTCAAGTTCAGGTTATGTGTTTACTCTTGAAGGGACGGTTATTAGTTAGAGAGCGAGGTTGTAGACGATAATTTCTTTATTTACTACAGAGGCATAGCTTCTAGCTGAAGTTGAAGTAGCTTGGGATGCACTCTATTTGAAGCGATTGATGTGTGATTTGGGCTTCATATAGGATGGAGTTGTTTTGAGTTATGAGTCAAAGTGTAATTCATTTAGTTGAAAATCTGACTTTCATCTCGAGGACGAAGCATATTGAGGCGAGAGAGTCCTTTTTTACCTCAATAAATGAAGAGAAGCTAGTTTGTGTTAAAAAGAGTCACACGGAGGAAAATGCAGCAGACATGTTCGAGTCCTTATCTACTGCAAAGTTCGATCATTGCTTAAACTTAATCCACTTATTGAGGTGTTAGTTTCCACATGGTGGCATAGGTGGAGAGTGAGTTGGTAGATGGTGACATTTATTTTCATTAATGAGATTAATAAGTCCTACATGGAAAGGTATTTTTAACACTTTGTTGGCGAGCGGTGGCCTCATTATAGTTCATTCACAAAGTTTAATGGATGATGGCCATGCCGAAGCTTATTGTGAAAGAATTTATGGTAGATTATTAGAGAGTTGCTTAGATTATAAGGACATACATGGAGATGGTAAGGTAGTATTGAAATATAGTATCAAAGTGGAGATTGCTAGATTTCAGTGATATAATATTTCCAAATTAATAAATATTTTGAAGATATTTTGAATTAGTTACCCCTTTTAATGCATTAAATAAGGCAAGGAATTTCATATGATGTTTATAACGATGAAATAGTGAAGGGTTTTTATTTTCATAATTTTTGGAATTTAGTTGGAATTTCTATGAATTTTCCATATTGAGGAAATAGTAAATTTCAAGTGAATTAATTGATAAAAATAATGAAATTAATTATTTTGACTTACAATTTTACGATAAGGTAAAATATGATATAATTGATTTTTAGTGAATTTTTTAGATTATTCCCCTCAATTTTCGATTTAATATGAGTTAATTGACTAAGAAAAGGAGTAATTGATTAATGAAATTAATTAGTAAATGCAAGATATAATTAGGCCATTTCTGAAAAGTAAGATGTAAAAAAGAAGATTGGCCAAAATGTTAATTCGACATCAAATGAGATTTGGTGTAGGATTAATATTTAATAAGACAATGAATCAGTTTTCACTATAATTATGAATCTACCGTTTAACCCACGAAAGCCTATATAACATTACCCACGATTTGGTGGAAATAACTCATGATGGATATAAACGAGTTAATACATGATAGTATTGAAGCTATCCACCCATGATGACTTGGAAGAGCTATCAAATTAGAGCTCCATTGAGCTTAACCATGAAAGGTATGAAGGGGAATTAATACATGATAATTAGGGAAGTAATAGCTCATGATAGCTTCAGTTGGGATTGCACGCGGCAACTTCAATGGCAATAAACCACAATGTCTTTAGGAGAAATAGCACATTATGGCTTTAGAAGGGATGACACAGAATGACTATAAATGAGATAAACAAGATGTCCTTAGGGAAATAAGACATGATAGCCTTGGGAATGATAATACATGATAGCCTTAGGTTAAGTTAATACATGATGGCTTCGGGGAAAGATAACACGTGACGTTATGCTCTGTTATGGTCGCATGGGAGATAACTCACGAAAGCTAGGTTCAAGGCTCGATAGCCATAATTTCTTAACTCACAAGAACTATTAGTAAGGCACGGTAGTCATACTTCCTAAACATATGAAAGCTAAATTTTGTAAAGGCACGAAAGTTATGTACATACTAACTTTTGACCACTACATTTTACTTTTGGAAGTTATTTGACGTATGCATTGGCTAGCTAAGGTTATCTCGACATGTGATGTCCTCAGGAGATTTAACTCACGACAACCCATTTAAGTTACTTTGAATTAATAAATAAGTCATAAAGGCTAAGCCAAAATTGATGGTTAATCCTAAGTATGAAAGGTCTTAGGAAATGATAAGTTAATAAAGAATGACTTAGGTAAAGGATGAAAGGGGGATAAGCCTGATTGAGCTATATGATGATGAGTGGAGCCATTTGTAAGAATATAAATGCAAATGGAAGGCTTTTTTGGAAATAAGATGTATGCACCCAACATCTTATTCGATGATGTGTAATGTATGGTCTTAGTGGCGATCACTTGTCTAAATTTGACATTTGTGTATGAAGGAAGCCCTATGTGGCTACTATGTGTCAAACTCATGACATTATAATTAATATCATTGATAGACGTCGTGTGTGGCAAACATATGTTTATTCACAACATATATGCGAGAATGTGGAAGTAAGACTTGTATAGCATCCAATTGTCTATCTATGATAGGACTCGGGAATAATGATGTAAGGCTTATCTGGCAACGTAATTATATGTCTACAATAAGGTGAAGATAAGAAGCTTATAAATAACCCACAAGTATTAAGAACTAGAAATTGAACTAGTGAAGTTAGGATTGTATGGCAATCTAAAATGAGAATATGAAGGTTAGTCATGCTAGTATGAAATAAATCTCATACTTGTGATGAACGGATGATTTCGCTTGTTTATATGATGTGTTGTGTATTACTATTATGATGAAGTGAGGGGAAACCCATTCCGCGTTTGCGATGTGGTCTCCCTATGAATGATTAAGGTAAAAATATTTTACTCATACTAGGCTTTATATCTGACCTGTATTTTATTATTTTTCATTAACTCACGGTTATTCATTTGAGCAGGCTGAGTTTATGGATCAGATGGGTGGCTTTTGAAGGGTGAATAAAGATTCTAAAGAAAAAGTAGGAGGCTTGTTTTAATAAAAAGTATTTTAAAATTATGCTGTGTAAAACCAGGATTTATATCTGGTTATGTATTGCGTTGACATCTTTATATGCCGAACAAAACACTACTTTATCTATATTTTATTTATATTGACCCTGTGTGGGCAGTGATTGGGTTGAATTGATGTAATGAATTATGTAGTTCAAATTGATGAAATGAAAGTTATTAGGCTGCTCTATTTACTTACGTTGTGCAAAATAATACTAAACTCACTTTATCATTAGAAAAAAATTTGGTCATGATTTCGGCATCATTGGCATCTATTTTCGAGTCTCAGTAGGGGATGTTTCATATTGCCATGAACATTCCAACACCACCTAATGAATCCATAAGATGTTGATACCAAACGTCAAGAAAATAATTGAAAAGGGGTCCTAATATTTGGCGATAACTTGCAAATATGGCTCTGTTGCACCATAACGGTCGTTGCAACCGGTACAACCACAAGAAATTTTCGTTTCCCAAACCATCTGATCAAATTTCTTAACAACTGGACAATTTCACCTTCTTTTTTTAGTGCATGCAACCATCTGTTTTGTATCACCAAACACTAGGAAGCCCGGTGTATTCTCGTATCACACTAACCAAAATTTGGAAACTTTTCACAAAAACGTGGGCCTTTCACATAAGTACTCGGACCTAGTAGACATGATTATAACCTATATAATTTGGAAAATAGCAATATGTGCATCATCATGATACATTTCAACAAGATGACAACGTAGAACAAAAGTATTTTTCTTTTCATCCTTCAATATAAGTGTTTTTGTCTTTGTCTTAATTTTTAGTTTGGATAATACATCATTGTTTATAATTTCGATTTATGAGTTACGTAATGGAATATGGAGTTAGTATAATGTTTTCTTATTTTTGTAAACATGTCATTATTATTTCATATTTCAGTACTACTTACATAATATGACCTCTTTTACTTTGTTTATAAATTTGCACATTTAGTGATGTGGATTTCATTCTCCTTAACGCATGTGTACTGTGTTGAAATTTTAGATTGTATACTTATTTTAATGCATGATGAGATGGAGTAATATGTTGATTCCTTTTATACATGGTGAACATATGAATACTAAAATAGTAATTTGACACTTCTTTGTAACCATATTCATGGTCTCTAGTAAATATAACGTATTGTATGAGTGTCTCTTGTAAATTTAAACCTAATGACTTATCTAAGATGATTTGGTTTGGTTTTAATGAAACCAAATTTTTTCGTTCTTTAAAAAATTCGGATCTAATCAAATTGTTCACAATCAACTTCATTGATTTCGTAAAAAAAAATCTTGTAAAAATTGAAATTTAGGATTTTTCTTCCAACCATGAGCGAAAATCAAAATCCAGCGAATTTCTCATTAAAAATTCCCAAAGCATAAAATTTTATTATACCGCCTATTCCTCAAATCAGTAAACTGTCAGAGGTGTCATCATAGATGATGAAGGTTTTTAATTATTCCAAAGTAAAGTTAGCGAGAAGAGAGGCATCAAGAAATGAAATTAGGAGGTGTCGATGACTTAACCTAACAAAAATCTACTAGAGATGAGAAATAATCGCCCACAATACAATGAAACACGAAAGTATGAAAATGTAGTCAAGAAGAATGCACCGGCCATTTCTCTGAACCATATGCAGGGTAATAAAACATAGGCTAACGTAGTTGCAGCGAAGCCAACTGAAGATGATTGAAATCTTGAATACATTGCACCGATCAAGATATATAGCACAAATTATGGCATTGTCAAAGAGGCAGTTTGTAAAAGAACTAAAGAATACTAGAATAATTCTTCTAGCTTATGTGGTGCAGGAAAAGGCATACTTAGTGTATTTCAAAGCATATATCCAAAGAGTATGGAACCAATCAGTGATTTTGAAATGTATTCGAGAGAGAGCAATTTATTTGTCATCAATTTCAATGAATCCAAAGATATCGATAGCATTATCAAGAATGGACCATACTTCTATAATGGTAGCCTCATCATCTTAAGGAGGTGGTCTAGTGATTTAAAGATGGACACTTATTAACAACAATGCCAATATGGTAAGATTACTCAGTGTAAATCTAATGCTATGTGATAAGGAGGCATTTAGCGAAAGGGCTATTATAATAAAAAAAACCCATAAAACTTGATGCAGCCACAACATCGAAGATGAGATTGAATTATTCTAGCATTCCAGTGGAGGTGACTGTAGAATCTGAAATTGCCAATTGAAGTATCATTAACCATGTACAATAGTGAAGGCATAGCCCAAAAGGTTGAGCACGAATGGATCCCTCCAAAGTGTGATGTTTGTATGTGTTTTGGACACACAAAGGAGCAATGCAGCACAAAAAAAGCTAGGGCACCAAAAAATGGTAATCAAACTAATCAAGAAACTGCAAATAGTAATAAAGAATATGGTGAGAAGAATCCGCCCATAACGCAAATTAATCAGGAAACAAATAGAAAGTGATTAGTTAAATCAAGAAGATATCATCACCGATAGAATAATATCTCAGGATTGTGCTTAAAATCAAGGCAATTTTGAAAATCTACTCCCTAGAACTAATGTTTAGATCATTGTTGAAGACAATAATCGAGGAAATCATCAAGAAACTTAACAAAAAGTAAATCAGGGAAGGGAAAAGGGGTTAAAAAAATAATACAGGTCTTTGAATCTGGAAAACCCCAAATTACAGATCCACGTTTAGATACTGATAATACAAATGATAATGTTACAAATGTAAATGGTAGTGCTGGTGAAGCAGTAAACATGGACATTGCTCCTCAATCTGAAAGTGCTGCAAGATCAAGGATATGGTAGGCATCAACTTAGAACTTCCACGCCATTTAGATCAAAGAGTGGATAACGTTGTTGAAGCGGAAACCATGGACATTGTGCCTTAAACTGAAAATGCCGCAAGATCTGAGGATAGGAAAGACATCAACTTACAACTACCTCGCAATTCAAATCAAAGGGAAAATAATTACAAAAGAAGCAGAGGGGTTGGAGAAAAAGAAAAGGAGAAAGCAAACTTTAAGCAAAAATATACTACATCAAACCCAGAATGGGTAGATATTACAAGTAAATTTAAAGCTAAAGGGGGGACATGCAAAAAGTGAGGTAAGAATACTTCAGGGTCAGGTATGAGCAAAAGATCATCTTTTGAATCCATCATTTTTAGATTATGTTGAATATTGCATGTAACATTAGGGGAATGAATTCCCCATCCAGACAATCAGATATACTAGATTTACTAAGAGAATATAAATCTAGTATAACAGCTCTAATTGAAAATAAAATGAACGATTTGAATGTGGAAATATTTATTATAAATTACCTAAAAACTAGAAATACACACACAATAATGAGTGCGGGGGTATGGGAAGAATATTACTATTATGATATTTACATATTAAGACAGTTAATAATATAGATAAAAACATGCAATTCATTGATAGTAAGTTTAATAATGCAGGTGGGTTATCTACACAGACAACTGGTATATATGGTAGTAATTTTGAAAAGGAAAGAGAAGATCTATGGAATAAACTTAAAATTATGAATAGAAAGAAAAAAAATACCATGGTTATTAATGAGAGATTTCAACACTGTAATGCACTTCACTGAAAAGAGCGGGGGTAAGTGAATTCTCAAAAGTAAATTAAATGAAGTGAATAAATTTTTACTAGAATCAGGTCTAATAGAACCAGTTATTAATGAAAACAAATTCACTTGGAGATCAGGATTGGGTAAAAATATACACTGCAAATAAGATAGGATTTTAATAAAGATACAATTTAATAATAAATTTCCTCCTTTTATATGTAAAACTCTAGAACAGAATACAAGTGACCATACCCATTTTAATAAGTCCATGTCAAAACGAAGAGATAGAAAAAGAAAATATTAGTATACCCTTCCGACTTAAAACTGGTTAGGTTAACGACAAAGAATACAAAAAAAATTTGAAAGTTGTTTGACATTTTCATATAAAGGCACTGAACAATTTCAATTCAATAAATTTTAAAAAAATATAAAACAGTGTTTCAAAATCTAGAATAAGGATAAAAGAGCAAATAAAGGGTATATAGACGAATTAAGAAAAAAAGGGAATTTTTTTACAAGACTTAATTGATTGTAATCTAAATAATATAGATAATGTCAAAAAAAAATTGTTAACAATCAAAAAGAACCATCAAAAAAATTATACATAAATACAATGAATCTAAAATAGAAAGAAAATGTGGATTAGTTAACGTAGGGAGATGATTGTACAAAAATTTTCTACGCGAGAATGAAATGTAGAAAGCATTTTGATAATATTAGTAATATATTTGATAAAGATGGTAAATCTATAAATAGTTATAAAGAAATAGCTACAGAGGCAGTAAGTTACTTCGTAGAGTTATATAATGTTGATGTAGATGAAATTCAAAATTCAATTGCCTTAAATCACATGTAAAACCATATTAAAGCCAAATGTGGAAGAAGTGTTACTTAACAAGGAATGTCTGCCAACTCTCCAGAATTGAAAGATGATGGAAGTAAAGTCCTCCGCAAAATGTTGTGACAATTAGGTCCCTATTTTTAGTTCTTGGCTAATTTATGCCACTTTTGCCCTTGATTTCAAAACCCTGCCGATTTTTTGGGTGGGGATAGTTTGGTAAAAAAATAACAAAACAAGGACTTAATTTACATGAGTTTATGAGTAGGGACTTTTCATGCAAAGTCTTTGGGAATAAGGACCTTTGGTCCAAAACCCTTGTTACTTAATCCCATAGAAGAGATTGAATTTAAATTTTTAATTTTTAATTCTGGGATAATTAAAGCCCAGGACCATATGGTTTCAATGCCAGATTTTATAAAATACATTGGGGGAAATTAAAAGACAGAATTTTAAAAGTAGCGAATGAATTCATTAGGGAAGGGAAAATTCTTAAAAGTTTAAATCATATGTTCGTTACTTCAATTCCAAAGAAAAGGAATCCTTCAAATTTAGGGGATTATAATCTATATCATGTTGTAATTTCATTTATAAAATAATTGTAGTAGTTTTGAGTAATAGAATTGTTTGCACCAAAATTGGTCACAACACTCTTCGGAAGTTTTTGAAGAGATAATAATGAAGAGTATAAATTGAAAATGAGGATTGTCTAACAAAAACTCCAAATAACAGGAAAGTAAATGTGTAGACAAGCAATTTAAAGTGGTTCGGCGTGTTGCCTACATCCACTTTGAAGTTTTTGCAACTTTATTGATTCTCTTTCAATGATTACAAGCAAGTACAACAAACAACAGCAAGTTACAACTGGAAATTTGAATTCAACAGTAGTAGAATGATGGAGATCTCGATCCGCCGGAGTCTCAACGCTTGAGAATCAAAAGTCCCTTTCCTTGTAGGCTCTGGGGCTCTATTTATAGGCGTAGGAGGCTGAGACTTCGCTCAAACTTTAGGAGATTCACTTTGGCACGTGAGGGGGCCCACACGACCAATTCTAGAAAGTTTCGAGTCGATCTGTGATCGATACGACATCATTTCGTATCGATCAAGATGATGTCCAATCGAGCTGAAATTTGGAGTGAGCGTTCCTTATCTCGTATGCAATCTCCTGTGAAAATTTCATTATATTTGGATCAGTGGATTGGGAGAAATAGCCAATACGAAATGATGTTCTTCGCTAGGCTGCTTTGTTCGAATCGATTGCCTCGAATCGATGATGGCACGCGCCTTCATGATGACGTGGAGCGCAATCTTCGTGTCGATCCGCCTTTTTCGCCGAGTTGATCGAGTCGTTCCAAAGATTTCACCGCGCTCGTATCCATGTTTACCGTGTCGACCCAGGGCTCCTAAACTCGATGGATTCGAACATATTATCATGTATGGATTTGAATGCAGAGTCTTGTTCGTATCGATCATGACGCGCTCCAATCGATCGATACAAATTCGTTGTTGCGGGATGGATTCGAAGCGGGGCATTCTGATGGATACGGAGCAAGGTATCTGGATGGATACGAATCAAGGCACCTTGATGGGTTCGTAGGACTCAAGCCTACGAGTTTGAATTAGAGGGGAGCGAGGTTACTGCCACTTTGATCGGTGTGAAGTCAATGGTTTCGAACTAAGTTTAACTTAGGGGTTCGAATGTGACTCCGGTCGATAGGTACGAAGTGGGGGATGAATGATTGATACGAAGCTGACCGTTCGAAGGATACGAGAACATCCCCGTTGATGGATACGAAGCTGATGCTAGGCGATCATTGTGACGTGGTCTATGTGCTGATGGATTCGAACTAGGAGGCGGTGATCGATTCGAAATAGACAAGTGTTGATGGATATGAACAAGAAGTCGCTTGATGGATATGAAGAGAGGCTTCTTTGACGGATGCGAAGAAGACACTAGCCAATCGTTACGTGGCACAACACCTGTTGATGGATACGAAGTCCATCGACACGAATTCGATGGATTCAAATACTGCCAACATGATCGATACGAACCGCTATCAACTGATCGATGCGAACATGATCAGTACGAATCGAGCGCACTCCTGATGGATACGAAATCACCCACAGTGATGGACACGAAGGCTGGGCTGTTTCTTCTAGATTTGAATCAATCATAACATGGGCATATGAATTCGGATTGACTTGAAATTTGGAATGCTGGCCTTCATCGCTTTGCTTGTCATGTCATATCAATTGTAGCTCAATCTGGACTCGGACAAAATTCATCGATATCCATTGCGAACCTTTGTATGTTTGATATCCAGGAAGAGTGATCCTTGGTTTTCAATCAGTTCCTTGGTATCACGGCCATGCCAAAAGGCGGGATAACATTTGCCCCACAAAGTACGTCTTGTGGAAACATGACGTGCTTTGAAAAGCTGTAGTTTCTCTCTGAACAATCATCGAATTTTTTCGTTGAAAGTCGTACTCTGTATTGCTATTGCTGACTGCTGTGTGATAGTGATTAGCTGTTTGCCGTCGTAATAAGATGAGTATTCGATCCCTGTGAATGTTGAAAATCGAATGTTAGTCCGACATACATGCATATATGTTAACTTGACTCTCGTTAGCGTTGCGTGTTCATGAGTCGTGGTCAGTTTAGTTTGTTATCGAATTTCGTATCGATTCTCTCCTAAACCGATTTGAAATTCGAGTTGAATCAACGCTTGATGGTTGTTTTTGACTATCCTCTTGTACCGATCCTCTCCTGAATCGATGTAAAAGGTTGAAAAGTAGTTCTTCATATCGATGCGAGTCGAATTGATGGATACGAAATGTTCATTTGTATCGATGGTCACAAACTGCGGTTGACCTTGCTTCGCATCGATGATCTCCGATGGATACGAAATGATCGTTTGTATCGATGGGTTTGTTGGATACGAAAACAACGCTCGTATCGACAAACCTACACTGTTGTGAGTTGATGGTTGTAAAATAGACACTTCAAATCGATGGAGTTCGATGCCTTTAGTGCAGCCTTCGTTGTGTACTTCGAATCGAACCAAACCTTCGATCCTTTGAGCATAATAATTAAAATCAGGTAATTAATGGATAGGATCACATTAAGAACGATGAAACTCGAAATCTCGACCATCCTTCTTGCTTTTACAACCGGTTTTGATGAATTTGAGATCTGGGCGAGTAGAGCAAGATTGTGGATGGAGCATGGCCATGGAGTTGAGGCCCTTTGGAGAACAAGGAGGTATGGAGGAATCACTTTACCTCTATTTTGTGTCGATCTAGAATAGGAGAGTTCGAATTGACCCAGAGTATTTGACTTCGTATCGATGCTCGTATTGATTGAGAATTTAAGTGGGACAAAGAGGTTCGCATCGATCGAAGATGGTTGGATCACGTGTCGATCTGGAATGATCGATGCGAGTACTTGGCTCGAACTTGATCGATACGAAACACATCGATACGAACCTGAGCCTTTGTTATCGATCGATTCAAAATGTATCAAGTCGAATCTAATCGATACGAATGTATCGATTCGAACATGGTCGATACGAAAAATGATGCATCTCTGACTCGATATGAATTTGAACTGCGACGACCGTTTCCAAGTTGAAATTAGACGAACTTAGAGAACTTTTGCACATTAAAACATTCGACTCCAACGATTTTCTACCTTGCACGACTAAACTTGTTCGCAGAAATGCATATTGGACTAACTTTCGAAGCTCACCGATGGAACCTTTGGGCGAACCTACGGATGTAGCCTAGGATATCGAAGAGCAGAGAAAGGCAAGGCAGCCGTTGACAAACCATCTAAAAAGGAAGATGGAAATCTGTTGTCATGTCCCGGCCCGCCTCCGGAATTAGAATTTCGGAGATGTCTCCCCGAAGAACTGAGAATCTCTATGAAGGGCTTTCTGATCTTCCAATTCTGGACGATGTGTCCATGCAGCAGGATGATTCGCCAAAGGGTAAGGGCTTGAAGCGAAAGGCTGTTAGCGGTTCTAGTAGTTCCGCATCGAAGAAAAAGCCGAAGAAGAAAAGGTAGATAATTCCCCTTCGGCACATTTTTAGCCGTTAGGAAGTTTCTTTTATTTTTCTTTCATAGGCCGTGTATAAATGCAGGCTCGGCCCCCTGCTAGTAGGAACTTTTTTTTTGAATAACATGCACATGAATCTTCACATACAGTTAGTTGAAATGACATTTAGTTTCTTTGCTTGAACTCTCATTTCTTTTGTGCTTAAGTATTTGCAGTATTTGGCTTTCAGTCCAGTGTACTTGTGGTGTTTCTACCTTCAAGTTGAGTCTGTTTTATTTTCCAAGTCTGAAAATCTTGATCACACGTCGTGATTGATGAATGAGTTGAAATTTGGACATTGTATTGCTTCGGTTAGTGATTAACACTTAAGCTTTTGCCCCCAGCTCCGGGGAACAGCATTTGTATTTCGATGATCGATCGCATCTTTTGCAAATCTAGAGCACATGTCCACACTCCGGGGACTTAGGATAATCTGTGATCGATAATCTGGTTCGCGCTCTGGGAATTCGAGAGCTATCGGTGTTTGTAACACAGTTGCACTCCAGGAACTCTGACTTGGCATTTGTACTCTAATTCACACTCTGGGAATTTGGAGTCAGCATGTATATTTCGGTTCGCACTGCGGGAACCTGGAATTGATGTTTGCCCTCCAATTCATGCTCTGGGAACTTTGAGTTACTATTGATGTTTCGGTTCGCACTCCGGGAACCTAGAATTGATGTTTATACTCCAATTCACGCTCTGGGAATTTGGAGTTAGCATTGTTGTTTCGGTTCGCGCTCCGGGAACCTGGAATTGATGTTTATACTCCAGTTCGTGCTCTGGGAATTTGGAGTTAGCATTGATGTGTCGATTCGCACTCTAGGAACCTGGAATTGATGTTCATACTCCAATTCACGCTCTAGGAATTTGGAGTTAGCATTAATGTGTTGGTTCGCACTCCGGGAACCTAGAATTGATGTTTATACTCCAATTCACACTCTGGGAATTTGGAATTAGCATTGATGTGTCGGTTCGCACTACGGGAACCTAGAATTGATGTTTATACTCCAATTCATGCTTTGGGAATTTGGAGTTAGCATTTATGTTTTGGTTCGCACTCCGGGAACCTGGAATTGTTGTTCATACTCCAATTCACGCTCTGGGGATTTGGAGTTAGCATTGATGTGTCGGTTCGCTCTTCGGGAACCTGGAATTGATGTTTATACTCCAATTCACGCTCTGAGAATTTGGAGTTAGCACTGATGTGTCAGTTCGCACTCCGGGAACCTGGAATTGATGTTTATACTCTAATTCACGCTATGGGAATTTGGAGTTAGCATTTATGTTTTGGTTCGCACTCCAGGAACCTAGAATTGATGTTTATACTCCAATTCACGCTCTGGGAATTTGGAGTTAGCCGACAGATGGTCAGTCACACCTGTTTGGGCTTTTTATGAATTCGTTCGCACTTTGGGAACGATGGATTTATCGGGATCGTGGATGGTCGAATCACATCCACCCGAGTTGACAAGCGAGGCCGTTAGACGAATGGGTCCATCCTCCTCAAACTTGGTTGGGATACGGCCGAAGTCGTTAGGCGGATGGGTCCACCGTCTCTAGAACCGCATTTATATGTTTATACTCCAACTCGCACTTTGGGAGTTTGGAGTTAGTGTTTATGCTCCGGTTCACACTCTGGGAACCTAGAGTTGATGTTTATACTCCAATTCGCACTCTGGGAAAGTGGAGTTAGGGTTTATACTCTAGTTCGCACTTTGGGAACCTAGGTTAATGTTTATAATCCAATTCGCACTCTGGCAAAGTGGAGTTAGGATTTATACTCCGGTTCGCACTCTGATAACCTAGAGTTGATGTTTATACTCCAATTCGCACATCTGGGAAAGTTGAGTTGGCATTTATACTGCGGTTCGCACTTTAGGAACCTAGAGTTGATGATTATACTCCAATTCGCACTCTGGAAATTCGGAGTTAGTTGTAGGACTGTCGTGTGTCGGTCCAATTCAGCCTTTGATGTGATGGCTTGCCCTCAAGCTAAGGTTTCACTTAGTGAGTGGTCGGTCGTATCACAGTCACTCGCTATTTGAATAAATTCCATTGTGCGATAGAACTTAGCTCTTCGTGCGTCGTGATTGTTGAATGTCGCATTCGGTGAGTCACAGCGCTAGCTTGAAGAGATAGTAATTTATTGCTGGAATGCAAAAACATGGTAAAGTCAGTGCCTTATTACAAATTCAAACTTTAGAATGCAAAGAAAATTGCAGTATTCATAGATTGAATAAAGCCTGTCATGTGTAACAGTGACGAAGATCCTCGTCGTTCCAGGCTCTTGGCAAAGTGGGTCCGCCACTGACGGCGTTTATCACCAATCTCCCACCAGGACGGGTTGAGTCTTCCTATCTCGATCGATCGGGTTCATTATTTTGGTTTGATGGGCCCGCTCCTCCAGGCTGCGGCGCCCGTACAAACTGTTCCAGCTACCTTTCTCTAATCAATTTTTCAACGAGATCTTACAAATGACGACATTCATTCGTATTGTGCCCGTAGCTTTCATGAAACCTGCAAAAATTTTCCGTCTGGATTTGCCTCTCTGACGACGGTTTTGGAGCCGGTTTTTTGTGTTGAATTGTATTACAGGTTTGTAAATACAAGTTCTCCAGTGATGTATTCAAAGGAGTGTAATTGTCAAACATAGGATTCTTGCGCTGTGGGCCACGATTTTGATCTCGCTTTCTTGTTTGATTCACACTCTCTCTCCGCTGAGCTTGTTTGTTTTGAACGTTCAACTTAACTTTCCCAGAGCTCTCACCGGACTGTTTGATTGCGACATTGCTTTGGATCCCTTCCGTGCTCGACCCTGCATCAGTCTGCTTCCTAGACTGTTTCGCATCTTCCCTTCTCAGGATTGAGCCGCCTTGACGTGGAAACGGTCTAAGGTTGCAGGCGGTTTTCCAGCTAACCAGTTGCTAAACTCAAAATCGGGGTCAATCCCCTTAGTCAACGCCATAAGAATGGAGTTATCGTTCGGATAGATAATTTTCGCACTTGCAGCATGGAATATCTCTAAGTAGTGTCTGAGCGTCTCTCCAGGAGCTTGGGTGACGCTAGACAGAGTGTTGACGTCTTTCGGTCTTGCGACGTGCATGCGGAATTGCTCAACAAATTTACTGGTCAATTGGTCAAAGGAGGAAATGGATCGAGGTGGCAGTCGAGTGAACCACATGGTAGCGATGCCCCCCAAGGAGTTGGGAAAACTACGACACTTCACTGCATCGTCAGCTCTGGCAGCGCTCATCGAACATTCATATTTCAGAATATGTTGGTTGGGGTCGGAGTTTCCCTCGTACATGGGTAGAGTCGGCATCCTGAATCGCCGTGGGGGTTCAGCAGTAAGAATATCGTCCGTAAGGGAGTGTGACTTCTAGAGATTCCCCAGTCATCATACGTGAGACCTTGGCTCTCACGGATCATCTGACGTATCATGGTCGGAAGATCCGGCATTAGTACGTTCTGAGCGTGTTGAGTCAGATTATGGTTAGGTCCCACATTATGAGGTTGGACCGGATGCTGTCGACGGTTCCACATCTTGCCTTCTTGGCTCATATTCTTTCAAGATGTATGGTTTAGGAGTACATCCATGATGACGACGGTCCAGGTTCGACTGATTTTGGGCATCGACTGGTTCAACCGCGATGTTAGTGGCGCGCTATTCTGTGGTGTAGTGAGGAGCGATACCCCCTCGGGAGGAGGATCCGGTTTGGAAACTGGCCGATGGACCAAGTCTCAGCTGTCCGACAGTCATTGCCGGTTGATATCCAGCAGCTTGTATGTGACTCCCATCTAGCCGGGGTCGTGGAGATCGATGATGATAATCAGAAGATGAAGAACTTTCGCTGGAGGAGTGAGAAGCATGGTCTCTCCTAGATCTCCTTCGCTTCTGGCGATTCAGCTGGTTGGTTAGCTCAGCATTGGAGCGTAGTTGTTCTGTTAGTTGTTGCCGACTCTGGGTCAGCTCTTGAAGCAGCAGCTGAAACTCTTGTTGGGTAACCGAACCTGATGGTTCGGAGTATGCAATAGCGTCTTGGTTAGAGGGAGGTAGTAGCGCAGGATTCTGTCTATCCTGTTCTTCTTGATTGACAGCATTAGAGATGGTCCTTGTGCTAACCATATTGAGGGTTGAATTCCTTTCCTAGACTTTATGAAAATCTGAATAGAAGGGAAGGAACTTGGATTTGTGATCTGGATATCTCCCTTAGATTTATTCAATCCGGTATCGACGACAGATCCAACGAGTAGGAGAAAATCTGGGTTTTCTCAGTGAAAGCACCAAAGTGTTTACACCAAAATTGGTCAAAACACTCTTCGTAAGTTTTTGAAGAGATAATAATGAAGAGTATAAATTGAAAATGAGGATTATCTAACAAAAACTCCAAATAACAGGAAAGTAAATGCGTAGACAAGCAATTTAAAGTGGTTCGGCGTGTTGCCTACGTCCACTGTGAAGTTTTTGCAACTTTATTGATTCTCTTTCAATGATTACAAGCAAGCACAACAAACAATAGCAAGTTACAACTGGAAATTCGAATTCAACAGTAGTAGAATGATGGAGATCTCGATCCGGTGGAGTCTCGGCGCTTGAGAATCAAAAGTCCCTTTTCCTGTAGGCTCTGGGGCTCTATTTATAGGAGTAGGATGCTGAGACTTCGCTCAAACTTCGAGAGATTCGCTCTGGCACGTGAGGGGGCCCACATGACCAATTCCATAAAGTTTCGAGTCGATTTGTGATCGATACGACATCATTTCGTATCGATCAAGATGATGTCCAATCGAGCTGAAATTTGGTGTGAGCGTTCCTTGTCTCGTGTGCAATCTCCTGTGAAAATTTCATTGTATTTGGATCAGTGGATTGGGAGAAATAGCAGATACAAAATGATGTTCTTCGCTAGGCTGCTTTGTTCAAATCGATTCTTTCGAATCGATTGCTTCGAATCGATGATGGCACGCGCCTTCGTGATGACGTAGAGTGCAATCTTCATGTTGATCCGCCTTTTTCGCCGAGTTGATCGAGTCGTTCCAAAGCTTTCGCTGCGCTCGTATCCATGTTTACCGTGTCGACCCAGGGCTCCTAAACTCGGTGGATTCGAACATATTATCATGTATGGATTCGAATGCAGAGTCTTGTTCGTATCGATCATGACGCGCTCCAGTCGATTGATACGAATTCGTTGTTGCAGGATGGATTCGAAGCGGGGCATTCTGTTGGATACGAAGCAAGGTATCTGGATGGATACGAATAAAGGCACCTTGATGAGTTCGAAGGACTCAAGCCTACGGGTTCGAATCAGAGGGGAGCGAGGTTACTGCCACTTTGATCGATGTGAAGTCAATGGATTCGAACTAAGTTTAACTTAGGGGTTCGAATGTGACTCCGGTCGATGGGTACGAAGTGGGGGATGAATGATCGATACGAAGCTAGACCGTTCGATGGATACGGAAACATCCCCGTTGATGGATACGAAGCTGATGCTAGGCAATCATGGTGACATGGCCTATTTGCTGATGGATTCGAACTAGGAGGCGGTGATCGATTCGAAATAGACAAGTGTTGATGGATATGAACAAGAAGTCGCTTGATGGATACGAAGAGAGGCTTCTTTGATGGATGTGAAGAAGACACTGACAAATCGTTACGAGGCACAACACATGTTGATGGATACGAAGTCCATCGATACGAATTCGATGGATTCGAATACTGCCAACATGATCGATACAAACAGCTATCAACTGATTGATGCGAACATGATCGGTACGAATCGAGCGCACTCCTGATGGATACGAAATCACCCACAGTGATGGATACGAAGGCTGGACCGTTTCCTCTAGATTTGAATCGATCATAACATGAGCATATGAATTCGGTTTGACTTGAAATTTGGAATGCTGGCCTTCATGGCTTTTCTTGTCATGTCCTATCAACTATAGCTCAATCTGGACCCGGACAAAATTCATCGATATCCATAGCGAACCTGTGTATGTTTGATATCCAGGAAGAGTGATACTTGGTTTTCAATCAGTTACTTGGTATCACGGCCTTGCCTAAAGGCGGGATAACAAGAATAAAAGATTTTTTACCATTTTTAATTTCACAAAACCAAAGTGCCTTTAAACCTAACAGATTAATATACGGGAATTCATTACTAGCTCATGAAATGGTGAGAAACTTTAATAGTAAATGAGGGAACAATGTATGTTTAAAATAGATTTACAAAAAGCATATGATAGGGTGAGTAGAAAATTTATACATCATATGATGGTTAGTATAGGATTCCAAAAAAAATTACGTGATCTAATATATGAATGTATTAATACACCAACTTTGTCTATATTAATACCAGGGAAACCGGTGGGGTTTATTCAAAGTAATAGGAATTTGAGGCAAGGTGATCCATTATCAACTTATTTGTTTACAATAGTGATTGAATATTTTACTATCTTGTTTGATATTGAAATGTTAAAAGGCAATAAAAATACAATAAGTACAATACAACCAATTATTACTCATCTAATATATGTTGATGACTTGATGCTATATATTAAGTCAAATTATTTTAATGCTTATGCCACTAAAGGTGTTTTTGAGTGTTTAAATAAGTATGCAGGATTGCAAATAAATGAATTCAAAAGTAAGGCATACTTTAGTAAGCAAAGTAGGGATAGAAAAGTAATACTACAAACATTAAGCATATCAAAAAGAAAATTACCAATCAAATATTTGGGCTACCACTATCAGTGAATCAAATAAAAGATAGTAAATGTGTAGTGCTGATAGAAAAAATATAAAGAAAATAGAAACATGGAAAGCAAGTTACTCTGTATAGCAGGAAGAGAAAAATTATTAAAGACTGTCATATATGCAATTATTCCACATTGGATTC
This sequence comes from Allium cepa, assembly GCA_030765085.1. Taxonomy (NCBI): domain Eukaryota; kingdom Viridiplantae; phylum Streptophyta; class Magnoliopsida; order Asparagales; family Amaryllidaceae; genus Allium; species Allium cepa. Next base: position 1,035,631,645 of record CM060945.1, on the reverse strand, counting down.
AGACCTACCATATTCTTGTAGCATCAGTTAAAAAGTTAGAGAGGAGGTGTGCATAATTTTTACGGAGGGGAAATTATCATAAGATGTTATGGATAAAAATATGTAGAACCAAAAAAAGAGGAGGAATTGGATTAAGGAACATTGCAGATTTAAGCCAATCATGACAGTTGAAACTATTCTGGAGATTCTTGAATAGTGAGTCTTTGTGGGTGAGATGGATGAAAAGTAAATACCTTAAAAAGACCAATTCTTGGAATTTCATGTCAAAAAAATATCACTCCAATGCATGGAAGCAAATTGTGAACTCTAGAAATATGGGTAAGCAGTTTTTAGAAAATCATGTCAAAAATGAAAGAGAAACAAGCTTATGGTTTGACACATGGTATAATCATTAATCTTTTATAAATAGAGTGGGTTGGAATAATTTAATTATTTTGGAAAATACAGATGCTACAGTCTCAACAATTATCGACAACAAAGAATGGCAACCATGGCTACATCTAGTTACCAATCCAGATAAAGATGAGATCAGTAAAATACCGTTGGAAAGCAACGTAGACAATGATTATTAGGAGTGGTTAACTAGCGGCAATGACAAGTTCGCTTTTAAAAAAACATGGGAATTTATCAGAGACAAGTATCAAATAGTAGAATGACATAAATGCATTTGGAACAAATCAAATTGTCTTAAAATGGCATTCTACATTTTTTTCGCAATAAACAACAAACTACCAACAAGGGATATAACAAGTAAATGGGGAAAAATAGATATCACTACATGCCCTTTATGTGAAATATCTCCTGAATCTTGAAAGCATCTGTTTTTTGAATGTTTATATTCTAAGTATATATGTAATGCAACAAAGATTAAGTTGGGGTACAACAAAGAACATCATGTCACTAAAAGAAGCAGCAAATCACATCATTAAAACTTTCAGTTCAAAGTCAGAATAAAGAGAGTATGCAAGCATCAACATAACAACAATAACCTATTATATAGGCAAAGAGCGAAATAGCAGGGTTCAAAACAGCAAATCAACTACCAAAAAGAAGAAGTGGATACTGACATAAATAGAAATTAACATTATGCTTGGAAGATCGAGAAAGAGGAAAAAAGAGTAAACCAGAGCTGTTCATTTATTTAAACAGTGGGATATTGAGGCCGGCAATAAGCATGTCGCAAGATATGTTCGACAACCGAGAGTAGCGTATCATACATCAAGTAATGTTAGCAGCGTGATTGTTGAAGAGCTTGAAACAGGCAATAACCATAATGACTTGGGTCGACTTGCAACAATCGCAAGTGCTGAAACTCCAATGACAACAAAACAATCATCTTGGAGAAGATTGGTACGAGATAAGATTATTAGATCTAGGTCACAATGACTCTAGATCTGATAATTTTCTTAGATCTGCAAAGTTAGTTGAAAATGGAGTAAACTTTAATCCTCAACTCAAAGGTTTAAGTAGAGGATCCAATGATTGCCTCTCATATTAGGAAAGAAGGGATATAGGCGAAAGTCGGAAGGAGGCGAGTTGAAGATTGTCAAAATTAGCGTTTGTCATTTTTGTGTTTTGTAGAAATAGACGTGTGCGACGGTAATGAGAAATCTAAGGGTTGTTACTATTTTGTTGCAATTAGAAATGGATACGTGTGCGTTTTGAGAGTTGAGCTTGGGCCTTGTAATCTTAAACCATTTTATATGATGATGATGATGATGATGATGATCGGATCTGAAAACCGCTTAATGAATCTTTATTTGGTTGTAAATAAATAAAGACGAAAAAACAGTACATAATAAACCATAACGTGTGGTTTTTAAATTAAAAAAACAAGTAGATATATTTTTTCTTTAATCATGACAACATTTGTAGTGTTTCCATAAAAAACTATACATAACGAGTCTCTTAATTCTTGTAAATAAATAAAGACAAAAAAACAATATATATTAAACCATTACGTGTGGCCTTTAATTAAAAAAAAACAAGTAGATATATTTTGTCTTCAATCATGACAACATTTGAAGTGTTGCTATAAAAAACTACATAATGAATCACTTAGGAGAAGTGTTTTGATGATGGGACCCAATCATGGTCTAATCTCTAATAACCTTGAATCAAGGATCACTTCGATTCAGAATTCACACGGATCTCAGTCGTGCATGAACTTTGGGTCGGAGGACCTTCGAGTCACTAGTTATACTGTCTATTTTACTTCTTTGAACCGCTGTTCTTTTATTTTTACGTATTTTCTAACTGTGTTATTATTTCTTATTCTTATTGTTATTCTTTTTATTGCTTTGAAGAAAACAAATAATTCTACATTGTAAAAGTCATTATCATCCCAAAATATAAACAACAAGCCACATCTTCGTTGTTGTAAGCACCTCCAAGATCATTGCATGTTTCGTCAAGTTCGTGGTTACTAAGTTCTACCGTTGTACATTGCTGTTATGTACACAACTGCATTTGTGTTAGTGCATTTGTGTACTGCAGTACACAATACACAAGTTCAGTTGCAAAACTTAAAAGATATTTTATATCTCAATGGTTTGACCAGAGTAACCGTCAAAATTATTTAAATTACTAAAATTTGGGTCAGTGTTAACTCAAAGTATCATGAAAACTAAGTTTAGCAGACTCATTTTTCTCTGTATCTGTCTATATATACACATACACACACAGAGAGATCTATCCCTCGGCAACAATATGACATCAGAGGAAACTAGCAACGAACAGGAGTTCGAAAAGAAAACCTTCCAACAATACAGAGATATCCTATCACCACTTTCAAGCTATGAGGCGTTCACCATATGGGACCAACTCTACTTCCAAAATGGTTGGTACGCAGATATGCCCATACTCCTGGGCACCATGGCAGCCCAAAACTTCTTCAAGTCCCGACCATCCGACGTTATCCTGGCCAGCTTGCCCAAATCGGGCAACACCTGGCTCAAAGCTCTCTTACACTCCACCATCAACCGCAACAACTCTTCTCTACAAAACAATAATACTGCACTCTCAACTCACAACCCTCATCAATTCGTTCCTTACCTCGAAAGCCAAGTCTACGCCAAAGACCAAATTCCAAACCTCGACACTATCCCTTCTCCACGACTCTTTTCTACGCATGTTCCTGTACAATCTCTTCCACAGTCTATTTTTGAGTCTGGCTGTAAGATTATTTATCTGTGCCGTGATGCTAAGGACAACTTTGTTTCACTGTGGTACTTCATTAATAAATTGAGGGTGAAATGTGGTAAAGAGCCTGTACCACTTGAAGCAGCCTTCGAATTTTTCTGTAATGGGAGGTCGGGCTTTGGGCCTATTCAGGATCATGTATTTGGATACTATAAGGCAAGTTTAAGAAAGGAGGAGAATAAGGTTCTGTTTATGAAATATGAAGAGTTGATGGAGAATACTGTTTTGGAAGTGAAGAGAGTTGCCGAGTTTGTTGGTTGTTCATTTACCAAAGAGGAAGAAGAGAATGGAGTGGTAGAGAGCATTGTTCAGCAGTGTGGGTTTGATAGTTTAAGCAATTTGGAAGTGAACAAGACTGGAACTACAGATATAATGCATTTGGCTTTTGACAACAGCTCGTTTTTCAGAAGTGGTAAGGTTGGAGATTGGACGAACCATCTTAGCCCTGAAATGGCTGAAAGGTTGGATATGATTGTTAACAGTAGGTTTGAAGGCTATGATATTGGTCTCTAAGGCTGAAAAAGTTTCATGTGTTGTTGCTGCTGTTTTCTTATTGAATTGGTTTGTGTTTGTAATGTTTTCTTTCGGCATTCCTTTGCATTTATTTGCCTCGTGTGACCTTTGATTTTATTTCTTTTAAGAAATTATGGTTTGGAAGATGCTGATGCCTGGTATAGATTTTCGTGCACCCGGATCTGACTATGTTTCGTTTTGTAATATGTAAGAACAAAGCAAACTTTTCTGCATAATTGATGAGCATTTCTTATCACGATAGCCGACTATGCATCTTATGCATATGTTAATTCCACTTGCCAACATAATACCTTCCTATATTTTACATATTTTAAAGGAATTTCATCTGCACCCGAGTTTTACCAAAAAAGTAAACATAAAAATATAAACCAGCTAATTTCACATGTCTAATTTTCTTCTACAATACGACAGCAAAAGGTCAAAGTACGCTCCTAAAATTTTTTATCATATACTTCCTTACATTTTCGTCCTCTTTCACATTTATCATTTCATTTTTAAAAGAAAAAAAAAAGATATCTTTATATTCTAAATCCAAAATCAACGTAATAAACAATTCACGGATGAATCAATCCACTTCAAGTCCAAGCAATCTTTGTTCAAATTCAAATCAAGAAAACAATTCTATGCTTATGACTTCATTTGGTTCAGAGAAACCATGGTCCATGATTACATGCATGAAGCCTTACAGATCATATAAGATCAATAATGGCAAAAGGCAACAACTTTATGAAATTGGACCACGCTTTTATTTGGGTATCAGATTATTTGGTCAAAATAATGGCAAATCATATAATGGCAAAATAATGGATAATGGCCTACCTTCATCCGTTTATTTGGTTCTTCCTCTAAACTCCAACAACTTTGTACATGGATCACGTGTAATGAAGTTGGTTTCGTTCTTAGGGAAAATGACTATATATAACGTGAGACTATTCTGTCTTACGGCGTCAAATTTGATCGTTCCCACGTTACTTTACAGTTTGCACCGACGCCAAGTTGACGTGTCTTTTTTTTTTCTGCTGGAAAACGAGATAAAGTTTCGGCTAACCAATGTCATATAGAATTCATCATAGACGTGAAGTGAGTGAATACATAGCCATAGTGTTACATATTTCACATAATACAATCTGATGGTGATGGAGGATCTACATGAAATATAATTTATCTAATCCATTACAGAAGCACACAAGTACAATGCCATGTTATTGTTAATGCCTGGTATCATTATGGTTATAGCGAAGCTGATCGCACTAGTAACTAAATATTCTAGTACCGATCCAAATGTGCTTAGTATTATAACTCACTAAAAGGAAAACACTTTTCTTTTTCCTTTCTTTAAGAATGGTTAATAATAGACCTAGTGTTTTTCGTGGTCAGCCCAAGCATAGTCCGATCTCGAATAATCTTGAATCATGAACAATTTTGATCCGAAACTCAATCAAACCTCGATCATGCACGAATCCGAATCAGACCTTCAAACCAGCGGTTCAGCCGTCAATTTTAAAAGAGTGAACTGTGTTTCTTTTATCTTTCCTTACTTTGTCGCCATGTAACTATCTCTCATTCTGGTTTTTAGTTTTGTTTTGAAAAAAAAATATTGCAGAAATAATCATCATTCCAAATTCTAAACAGCATACTCCACAACTTTGTTTTTTCCCGTTTCAAGTTCGTCGTCACTAAACTTTTTCCATTGTGCACTATTATTGTCTACACAGCTGTAGTTGTGTTGATGCGTTTTTGCACGATACACAACTTTGATTGGAGACCATGAAGACTCTCTACAACCCGTTTATCTAACATTTTTGTTTCAATATTTTTGAACATAGTTTGTAGTTAAATGTATAAATTTTCAGAAAAAGAAAATCTACGATTCCAAAGATTTTATCGGTGGAACTATCAAAACCTTAAATCTTGAGTCATCACAATCCGATTCACGGTCCGGTTACAAACACTATGGATAGACCTATCAAAACTTGAAGGATTCGATCACAAAAAGTCAAATAAAAATTGATCAAACTCATTTACGATCCATTGAATAAGTCAATTGCTAATAAGTTTGGCGTTGCCATAACAATGGTCAAATCCCGTCGGGATGCATAGAATTGTAGTGTATATATGTACATGAATATTTACCAATATATTTCAAAATAAAATAAAATTTTATTATTATTTTATCCGAGCTTTTTTTTTGGTTGTGTGCGTATTAAAACCAAGAGAAATCAATTTTGAAAAAGGGCCATCGTCCTTTTATGGAAAAAAAATCATATGTAAATTTAAGAGGTGTTTGCACCAAATTGGCTACAAACACCCGATAGTCGTTGAAAACACCCGTTTATGAACACAAATCAGTAATAATCAACGCTAAACTAAGATCTAAGCGATAATAATCACAATAATTCAGCAACAACGATCAGAAACACAGAATTTATAGTGATTCGACGATCTTGCCTACGTCCACTCTGAAGTTTATGTCTTTATTAATTCACTTGATGATTTCAATCGATTACAGCGAATTACAGTTGATGATAGCTTTGAAATCTAAATACAACAGCGATAATGATGAATAGAATTGGATCCGGCAGAGTCTGGACGTTGAATGGCCAAAAAGATCCCCTTTCTATAGGCTTCAGGGTGTTATTTATAGGCGTAGGAGGTCCAGATCTTGCTCAAAATTCGGGAGACTTTTTCTAACACGTGAGTGGGCCCACGCGACCGACCCCACCAAGTTTCGACTCGATCTGAGATCGATACGAAGTGATTTCGTATTCATCAAAAAATGACCCAATCGAGCTGAAACTTGGCGGGAAAAATCTTCACCACCTTGTATGAAAGATTCTGTAAAAATTTCATAGCATTTGGATCTGTGGATTGGGAGATATGATCGATGCAAGATTACATTTTCATGCACACTGTCTCGTTCGAATCCATATTTCGTACCCATGCCTTTCGTATCGATCCAGAGCGCACGCGCGCAGTGACGTGGAGTGATGTGGAGCGAGTTTTATGGATCGATCCTACTCTAGTGGCATATTGACCGATTCGTGTCCACAAACTTCGTCTTGTTTGTCTCGATAACCTTGTTTATATTGGATAGGTGGAGACGCTTTAATTCGTATCGGTGGAGGTAGCCTTGTTCATATTCATCAACCCAATTCGTGTTCGTATCGACCAGTGTGGATCGATACGAATAAGCAGTATTAGCCTTAGCTCGGTGGATACGAATAATCATTCAAGTATGGCCACCTAGTGGATACGAACTAGAGGCAGCAGGCCCTCCAGCCGATGGATACGAAGCAGATGATAGGTGATCGAGACGAAATGAGATCGCTTGATGGATACGAATGCGGGGTTGATGGACACGAACGTATGGGCATCCTGATGGATACGAACCCGATGGATTCGAAAAGAGCTGAGGCGGGGCCTATCTGATCGATTTGAACTCGATCGATTCGAAGTATGTAGAACATGTTGGATTCGAATCTGATCGATTCGAAGATGATGGATTCGAACCTGATCGGTTCGAAGACAATCGATTCGAAGTGACTAACTCCTGATGGATTCGAATGGATCGAGGCGATGTCAGGATTCGAACCTGATGGATTCGAAGGGACCATCACCTCGACTTCTTCATGGATACGAACAACATGCTCTTTCTAACTTGTATCGATCATATCTCATTCATACGAACTCCGATTAACTTGAAATTTAAAACGCTGGCATTCACGGCTTTGCTTGTCATGTCTTGTCAATTGTAGCCCGATCCGGATTTGGACAAAATTCATCGACATCCATGGTGGACCTGCAATCCATGATCGATATTTATGACTAGTAATCATTGATTTTCAGTTAGTTTTGGGTATCTCAGCTTTGCCAAAAGTTGGGATAGCAAGAAGTACTCGTGATCCCTTTTGTATAAACGAATATTTTTATTATACATGATCGTAAGCATTTTTTATGTTAAAAAGAAAATTAAAGGTTGTGATCCCTTTTTATAAATGAACACACATATGCACACAGTAAGCCAAGCTATCATCTGTTCGTCGTGTTACATGCACCATGGTAGGAATTTTCTTGTTTTCGACAGTTTGAGAACAAGGAAAACTTTTGAAGATTGATGTGGACGGAAGGTTTGTATTGAATTTTTGATTTGGTTATTTTATGCAGTTGGGAGTAACAACTAGTGGAGATAGCCACTATGCCTTTGTTGAGATTTAGAACCTCAGATTACAAGCACTTACCTGAGATTCAGGAACTCGGAAATCGACTACCTAATTCCCCATATTCCCCATATTGAGGAATATTTTTACAAACAGGCGTGCGATGAGTTTAATCGGAAGGATAATACCTATATTCTTAACCTTATGTAACATATGTGATGAAGTAGGGAAATATAGAAAATGTGTATTGTGGCATGTAATGTTCTGGATCCATATTGAAACGTCCAATTGCAAAGAATTGGCGAGCAAACAATTTGTTATCTTTATTGCTAACATAAAAAATCAGAAGATTTCGTTTCATAAAAGAAATAAACAGAAACGGGAAAAGGAACAGAGGCCTTTCAAAATTTGGGGGAACACTGGGAGCAGGACGAGTGCAAGCAGCTCGATTTCCTTCCTTTCACATGCAGCGGATGTCTCATGGTACATAAACGCGTGGAACAACATAGAACGTACAAATCCCACGACTGTCCTAAATCTGAACATGAAGGCAAAGACGTATTGGCCATATGCAATATCAGCTCCAGTACAATAGATAAAAATAACGCCTGGTTGCCTGCCAAGACAACCGACATTTCAACTACCGGACATCATCTTATTCTATGAGTGGCCAAACAGACAAACAAATACGTCCACGCACATATGAAGAACATATATACCTAGAAACGTGCACAAATATATGAAGAATACATTACATTAAATATACCTATTGTATAACCCTTTTATAATGTTTTTATAATGTGATCATAAATCCACAAACACCTTATTTTATTCACCCAATGATTAGTTATTATCCATATTATGAATATGAATTTTAAATAAATAAAACAAAACAAATCAATTTAGAATCAAAATTAATAAAATTTATTATAATAGATTTTAATAAACAAAATATCGCAACTAAAATTATAACCAAATTAATCTAGAAATATTAAACTCCCATATTATCAAACATACACTAAATATGATTTAGTGCAAATGAATTATTCTTTCAAATATAAAATAAAGATCTGGCGCAAAATTAATAAAAGGAAAAAATTTCAAAATTTTCACCTTTTTCCCAGTGCTAAAGCACCTAATGCTACAATGCAAACCTTCATTTAAACGTGACGAACTCTCTCTTGATTAGTGTTTCATTTCAAGTGACTCAAGCTATATTCAACTACAGCCTTAACATGATCATCATTACCGTGTGACCAGCCATAAAAGTATAATTTAAACACTTAGAATTCAAACTATTCTCATGTCAAAAAACTATTACAGATCGTTAGGTGAAATCTTTTATTTCACTTTTAACCTATATAAGGCTCTAGGCAATTCATTCGTTCCAAACAGCCGCACATAATAACCTCTTGGCTCCCCTTTCATGAGTAATTCACTATCCATTATTTTAAGAGTGTTACATACACTTGTCTCTATGGATATATCGATACATCTTAAGGAGAAATATTTGAGGACTTGCATTACTTTTATACGATTCAATAACCATGGTTACAAACATATTCATAACTACAGTCAATAACATAATTTTGTTAAGAATTTTGTACTTTTATATATAATGAATTTTATATACTAAATCTATCTCACTAAAAAAAATATACAATAGAAAATAAAATATAAAATAACTTTTTTTTGGTATAATAAAAGATATCAATCAAATTACACGGTTGTTCACAAAACCAATTGGTTAATGCAAACAACAATCTCTTTATATTTTTATATAAGATCTTGTTTATATATTCCCCGATGTAGTACTTTTATTTTCAACAATTTTACCATTCGAACGCGTCCACAAGAGGTTAAAAAAATAATGGAAATGAAAGTCTAATTAGCGATAACCAGTAAATATGGATTTGTTGCCCTATTACAGTCATCATGACCATTTCAGCCACAAGAAATGATCCAATAATTTTCATTTGTCCAACCAACTAACCAAATATCTCAACAACATGGATAATTTCCATAGTCTTATTTTAAGTTCATGGAGCCATCCATTCCATATCACCAAACACCAGAAGCTCCAAATCTATTCATGTGTAATGTCAGCAAAACTTTGGAAACTTGTTGTAACGACCCACTATTTTGGACCATTCAAATCAACAGTAAAACCATACATGTCCGACTTGAATAATTCAAATACCGAATTGTTAATTAAAATTTGGCAAAACTTAACATATATAGTAAATAAATCATCACAGATCACAGATACAGAGTAATATAATGCAGCGGAATAAATAAAGAATAGTAGTTCATGAAGCTACTATATACATTGGAGTTAGAAATAAAATACAACCGAATATCTTAGATGTAGTGAAGTCTCCAGTATGCGCAGGTGACTTCTCTGAACAAATCAACGGAATGACCGAAAGGATAGATAGCTGGATCTTCAAGCAAGGCTCCAATTCCGAAGGTGAGTCTCAAATGCTGTATCACTCAGTCTGACCCGAGCGTAAAGCAAAACACAAAATACTCGAGTCAGGATTAACATTCTTATATCAATAAATCCAACTCAAGTGAAATATCAACTGAAATACAAATAACCTAAAGGATGTTTGGATTAACCATCCTCTAAGGGTCCATGGAACTATCTACAGGGTAGAAATATACACTATAACACCATGGTTCTTTCATCTTAATTTATACATCAAAATCAAATATCATTTCACTTCAAATATCTCTATATTTCCAAAAATAGTATTTATATATATTAAATAATTTAAAAAGTAACGTGTTTCAATTCCCTCAACTTAACAAATCGTTTCGACATCAACCCGACCTTCCTATTCAAATTATATTCAATTTCGATTTATCAATTTAAATTCAACTCAATTCCTAAAATAACCACATCAATTTTATCGATATCAAATTCGGGTTTGTAATCACCAAATACCCTTTTATATTTCAATATATTTCAAAACTTTAAGTACTCAAAGTTTCAAACTAAATTTTTGCTCGATTTAGTTTTCTAAATAATAAATTCAAATTTGGTTCAACCTAAATTTCACTTTAATTCAATTTAGTTTCTAAATAACAAAATTCAACTACGTTGATTTCAAATATAGATTCGAATCTCAACATAAGTCATTTAAATTTCAATATAGTTCAAGGCTTTAATATTTAAATGTTCTATATAACAGTTTCATATAGATCTCGATTTAACCTCATTATTATTTAGTCTTGAAATACTCTCTTATTTGATTCAATATTATTTAAGTAACCTTAAATTACATTTTACTCAATATTTTCTTTGATTTTATTAAACGTGAAATATTCATTAAATCCCTTAAATCAAAAATCCAGTTACGAAATCATACCTTTAAATTTTCCATTAATAATTTCAAATCGATTTAATTAAATAAATCCTTATTTAAAACCCATTTTAATAAACCCAAATTTATCTCACAATCTTAATTATTCAACCTTTACAACGGTAAATTTTGAAATATAAATCTTAAATAATACTCAAACATATTATATGAGTTAAATCATTCTCGATAATATTATTATTAAATCTATATATAAAATTTCCATTTATATATACATAATATTTTAAGAACCAATATTTATTAAATCCCATATATTTCGTTTCAACTGTAGAAATTTATTTTCAAAATATTTACATGGACCAACGGTGTCTGTATATATTTCCTATCATATAGTCAAGTGCTATGGATATTTATCATTTCAATCCGTACACTAAATATATACGGGTGGATATCATTTCAACCCGTAATCCCAAATTCAATTAAATGAAAATCGTTTGGGTTTATCACTTCAACCCATAACGATTTTCTCCTATTCTAAAGTCCGTTCGGGTATGTATCATTTCAACCCATAATGATTTATATACTAACAGGGAACTTGCAGAGTGATAACAGATATGAAAATAATAATAACAACAGTCATATAACATCAAAATAAATATAAACAATAGGATATGGTGTCATATCCCATAAGTGAACAGTTATAGATAATAGCATATATAACAATTTAAATCACTAGAGCCTCATATTTCAATTGTCGTTTCAATTGAAATTAAATTTAATAAATAAAAGAACATTAATCGTGAGTGATTGCTCACCTTTCGAGTCTAGAGATGAACGAGACCGAGAGCGAATGGATACGAGCAAACACAAAGGTCGAATAAGCGAGACAGTGACACGGCTAGAATGGCTGCGACGAATATGATATTTTTCAGTGATAAGTCAAGATGAGCACGAGATAGAGGAAGTAAGATACGTTAAATATAAATTTTATAACAATCAACATTAAATTTAAACACCAATCAAAAATAAAAATCTATATTTATACACATATTTTAAACCAATATACAACGAAATCTTTATATTTAATATTCAAAAATCAATGTTCATACTAATATCGATACAAACTTATCTTGCGATACTAAATATATATATATATATATATTTATATATATATAAACTACTATACTTATATGTATAACCAGATCATAAAAGTAAAATGTATACTGTATATCCAATGTAAATGGACTAATACTTTATGCATAGATATAGTACATGCTGGACATGTATGTAGTCATCCTAAAATCTATACATAACTACACCTATAATATGGAAACCAATAGTTTACTTACATATAAATGTAATGTGCATTATTAATAAACAAAATATATAAATAATGTATGTATATAAACTAGCGTAAACTCAACCCATCAATCAAAGCAATTTTTTTTATATAAACACATTGTATATATATACGTTTCAAAATAACATCCTCAAAACAATATATATTATATACATATACATATATATATATATATATAAATTTATTTACAACCCTTAAACAATAAAATATATAAAATATACTAACTACTCCGTTACATATAAAAACTGATATAATATTCACCCAAACAAGTGTCTTAAAATTAGTTATATTTATATATAATCGTACTTAAAATATACAGATATATAAGTAAATTGGAAGATCATATAATCCAGATTATGTAAACTTATATATAAAAAAAATCTATACACAGTACTAAGCAATAAACTAAACCCAAAACAATCGTATGAGCCCTATAACCTGGGGAACGATCACGATCTCCATGCAAATCCTCATGCAACCGAAAGCAATTATTATATATATATATATATTTATATATATTAATCAAAACTGATATTTTATAAACATAAACAAAAATGTTCTAAAACTTGCATATACAACAGTAAGATGGAGAACAGAGGAACAAAACCTTCAGGCAAATAAATCTTTGAAAAAATAAAATAAACCTACCTATAATGTTCACCACTTCCAAAGCAGTCTCGGCCGAAGACTCGGGTTTCGAAGGATGTGGCAACGGTGGATGTTTGGGGACGAGGCAGCTTCAGGAGGTACGGACGCGGGTAGGCGGAGGATTAGGTGAAGAGGCGACAAACGTGGGTTAAGAACTCAGCTGAATGAAGCGTCTGTGCGCGTGATGGCCGCACGCTTCAACGGGAAGGCATGGGAGGATCTAACGCCGTGGAGGAAAAATCTAGGCGGAGGTGAGTCAGGGAGGGGGTGAACAGGGTGGCTCGGGTGCTGGGTTTGCCGCAGGGGGGAGAGCGGAGAGGAAGAGGAGATGCTGTCTCTGTAGGAAGAAGAGAGGTTATAAGTTTGTATGCAGAAGGGTTGAAGGTTTAGAGGAAAAAGGAGATGGAGCAGGGAGATGAAAATATGAAGTGGGCGTGAAGAACGAAGAGGAGGAAAATAAGAGGAAGTGGCAGAAGCTTTGTATATTGGCTAGAAAATGAAGAGGAGGACAATTGAGAGTGAACAGTTTATATAATATATAAGTTTTGTAACGCATGCTATTGGAACAGAAGCGAAAAAAGAAATGAACCGAGAGCTACAGGGGTAACGTACCTCTCTAGTGAAATAAATGTAAGAGCAACGGTCAAAAGATATGATTTAGCTGAAATTTTAAAGTAATTAATTTTTATTGGGTCGCACGTTTTAAAATTTTGAAACCGAAGCAAAGTGAAAATGCAAAAGTGGAAAGTGATTTATAAACGAAATTGAAATGTGAGTTGTTGCCCAATTAATAAAAAAACATACCCAAATAAATGAAATTTATAACAGTCCGTTATTAATTCAGCTGATAAATATCAAGCAATTTATTATTGCGGTCCCGCTGCCCGTTTCAAATTTGAAAAGGACAAGGAAGTTAAAAGTTACAATTTAGGGTACCGATACGACAAACTGTTTATTATATCCGTCGCGTAACGGACCTCAAAATACAAAAATAAATATAACGCAGAGATCAGCACGACGAGGCGATCAAAACGGTACACAGATATTTGTGGTACGATCATCCGATCAAAAGTCGATAATCGGTACTGAAAATGCTGTTATTTGATCAGACTTAAGATAAACGGAGCAATAGAATTCCAAATTTGGAAAAACGAAAGATACCGTCTTACTCGGAAGAGGATTTAGAATATTCCTGTAGAAAGATATTTGTGTTTTGAAAATTTTATTTATTACCATCAATTATCAACTGATTTGAATTTAATAGAATTACATAATAAATAAACTTTCATAAAATTAATTGAAAATTTACCATCTGCTATGTTTAATTGTACGTAATCCAAATATAAAATTTTCATTTCAAAATATTATTATTTAAAATTTCTCAAAAATCCAAATTAAATACGTTATAAACCAGTTAAAAATTAATAAAATTTTATGGGTCGTTACACTCTCCCCCACTCAAAACTTTTCGTCCCCGAAAAGGAAGGAGGTAGGAGGATAAAACAACTATAAAGAAAATAGATTGAAAGATAAACCATTAATTTTAAAACTATATAAACTTTACCTGAAATATCTATTTGAAAACTTCATTTGAAATTCGAGTATCTTTGATACTTTAAAACTTTTCAAAACTCCTTTGAAAACAATTATTTACACTATTGTTTATATTTACAAAGAAGCTATTTAAAAATATTAAATCCAAAATTCATGAAATTTTTAATTTATCTCAAGATACTTCCAAATATTATCAATATATTAATTATTATTTTCTTTAAATATGTTTTATTTAATTAATAACTCCAAAATATTTATACCACTAAAATTTCTATTAACCAATGTAGTATACAGATAAGCAATCTTTAAAAGATTATATTCAAAAAGGAAAGGAAGATAGATTCTGGAAACGGAATATAGGTGAAAATAAAGCTGAGCAGATGAGGTAGATTCAAAAGAATAGAATCGGGCATGAATAATTTTATTTCAAACCATAAGAATTTTAAAGTTTCAAAACTAATACGGAGTTTTCTTGTTGGAAATACTTTTAAAATAAAATACTTTTATATCGAATCCAACTTTCCTTTCGAAAATACTTTTATAACTCGATGTTTTTATTCTCGTCCTTGCAGACTCTGGCCATGCGTTGATCAGGCGCAAAGCTAGAATTCTTCAAGTACTTAGTAGACTTGTTTCGACACCTAGTAAAAATACTTGGAAAACGTTTAAAACAGATATGAAAGTACAATCCAAACAAAACAACCAAACCAAAACCTTTGTCCGACCATGGTTCGCAGATACACAATGGTTACGCTTGGGTCCCCTAGGAAACAATCCATATCCGTAAGCTTTCTCAGCCCTGCGAGTTACGCCATGATGACTAGTAGAGTGCAGGATACACAATGGTTACGCCTGGATCCCCCAGGAAACAATCCGTACCCCTAGGCAAGACTCAGCCAGACACTTGCGCTACTATTCGCGACCTACACAGATTGCAGGATACACAATGGTTACGCCTGGATCCCCCAGGAAACAATCCGTACCCCTAGGAAAGACTCAGCCAGGCAATTGCGCTATGCGTTCACGAGAGAAAAAAAAACCATGGGTTACGCCACGGCGGGAACACTCAAGTATTACATCCGGAAAACCAAAAATCAGAGAGAATAATATCGATAGAATGAATACACGATGTGGCCACAAAGCAGATATCAAGCAGAAGGCACTTTCCATATCTTTACTTCGAAAATATATATCATATAGTACCTTTCAAATCACATTCAAATATCGTACTTATATAAAGTTCATATATATATGATTCCATTTTTCCCAAATCGAATACTTTCCAAATCAATAGTAGATCAAATCGTACTTATAAAGACTTCGATTATATAAAATCTCTTTCCAAATTAAGTACCTTTCAAATCAATAGATTTCAAATCAACTTCATACTTATACAATCCATTTTATATAAGTTCGACCACTCCCAAATCAAGTGCTTAATATTATAAGGTTCTCAAATTTCAAATCATTTCAATATCAATTCAGTTTCAAAATCATATATGATTTCACCAAATTTTCTTCCAAATTAAATATCTAAATTTCAAAGTTCCTAAAATAATAGGTTTAAAAAATTATCCCAGTTTCTAAATTAAAATAATTCAAGTCAAACAAATTCATTTCCAAAATCTCCATAAGAGTACTGGGTTTTAATTTCAATTTAATTTCAAAACTAAATTTTTTCTCAAAATCAATTATACTCAAATGGTTTCCAAATTTATAATTATCCCTTTAAAACTTTTAAACTATCTATTTCTAGTTGAAATATTCAATTTACCTTTCTAAAAACTATTATTCAAAACTATATTTTTTTTCAAAACATTTCAAACTAAATTTATATTCTTTATCAAACATTTTATACTCTTCGAAATTTCTTAGTTTCAAAATTTTAGACCTTGACTTGGAAGTGTTCGGACCTTCAAAATGACAAGGGGAAATTACATTTTCAATTCAAGAGTTGAAAATCAATAATAAATCAATTTCAATATATAGGGTTATACCAAAACAAATTCGAAACTCGAGGACTGAACACCGGTCTCACTTTAAATTGTTTCAAATATATCCATATATCTTTCGAAAATATCAAATTATACTTCGGAATTTGAAATCATAACGGTTTTACAAAATCACTTGCATAGAGAAGCTATTAAAGTGGCCTCTCCCCCACTCTGAGGCTCGAAAATCAATGTCGATGATGCGTGCACTCATCACCGAAATTATTTTCCAGCGACATACGTGAGTTCTGGACTTCTATTTTCTTGAAAACTTCTTTGAAATTTCTTCAAAATTATTGGAACTCATTTGAAACATTTCTTATTTGGAAAAATACCTTCAAATCGTATTATTTTTATATATTTTCCAAAATCTTAAATCCAATTCCAAAATACCGGAATTCAATTCTCGAATTTCAAATTTAACCCTTCAGTTGTAAATCATTTTTTTATATAAATCAATTTCTTACAAGTTTTCAAATTTTCAAATCCTTTGAAAACTTTTATACATATAGAATAACATTTCTTATTTGTTTTATATATAGGTATATGATCCTTATCGAAAACATTTTCGCTTTTATATATAGAATAAAATCATAGTTATCCAAATAATAATTTCAATATATATAACAATTTCAAAAATACAACATACCCGGTCTTTCAAAGGATTATTCAAGGATAGATTTCAAACAAACAGAGATTCAAATTTCATATCAACGAAACAGGAACATGAATACTTTATTTGAGAACTTCAGTTAAGCAAAAGATACAATAGAGTTTACCGAAAGTAACATAACAACTGCTGAAAACAAACAGATCCACAGAAAACTACTCTACATAAACAAAGCATCGGTATTAATTCTACCGGGTGGCACTTCAACGGGTCCAGAACACTCCCCCTCAATATGGCCCCAACTTCTGCATTTCTTGCATAACTGCACGACACGCCCATCCTCCCTAACGAACTGCGGAAACGCAGCCTTCCTTCCGTACTTCCTCACAGGACAATTCCTGGCTATATGCCCAGGCAGCCTGCAGTGATAGCAAATGGTTGACTAGTCGACCGATGCAGTGGGTGCATCTTTTACTTTCTTCACCTTCTGGCAGCGACTGGGAAAGTGCCTTGTACTACGGCATTTAAAACAGAAGATCTTGGATCGATAACGCTTGCCCTCTTTCTTCTTCCCTTCATCTCTCTTTCCGCACATGGCTGCATAATGTCCCTTCTCCTGACACCGATAACAGATGACATGGTCATAAGGACCAGGTCCTGCCCTTTCCCTCCACAACCTTTCCCACTTCTCCATTGCTTCCTCCTGTTCCTTACGGGCTAGTGCTCTCCGAGCTCGACGAGCTGCTTTCTGCTCTTCCGATTTTGCCATCTACAAAATAGTTTCCTATCACCAAGGAGTCCAAAATCAAACAAGATAGAGGTTCAAAATTTTAAGGGAAACTGGCCAAAGGAAGTTTCGAAACAAAGTAGGAAGTCTCGAATGAAAATGGGGAAATTTTATTACAAAATAGAAGATGGATATACTTCTATAAATCACGGGCGACCTTTACCGGTCCACCGTGACTTCAGGAATATGATCGATGCGGAATATGCCTCGATCCAGAATTCGGCATAACTAGATATAACAGCATCGCAAACCGAGGAATACATAAATCTTCGGTGAATCAATGCCAGTTGTAAGGAGTTTCACCCCTTTTACAAACCATTTAGTGGAGTTATGGGATACTCCAGAATCAAACGAATATAAATAGGGAGAGACCGAATGAATTTCGGAACCGAGCGACATTCCAAAATTCGAAGGAAATCGAGTCAAAAGGAAGAGATTCAACTCGAGCGAAAGTGATTTTGTAAATAAATTTACCATATATGCTAAGTTTTACCTAGAGCCAAAGCTCTGATACCAACTGTAACGACCCACTATTTTGGACCATTCAAATCGACAATAAAACCATACATGTCCGACTTGAATAATACAAATACCGAATTGTTAATTAAAATTTGGCAAAACTTAACATATATAGTAAATAAATCATCATAGATCACAGACACAGAGTATATAATGCAGCGGAATAAATAAAGAATAGTAGTTCATGAAGCTACTATATACATTGGAGTTAGAAATAAAATACAACTGAATATCTTAGATGTAGTGAAGTCTCCAGTATGCGCAGGTGACTTCTCTGAACAAATCAACGGAATGACTGAAAGGATAGATAGCTGGATCTTCAAGCAAGGCTCCAACTCCGAAGGTGAGTCTCAAATGCTGTATCACTCAGTCTGACCCGAGCGTAAAGCAAAACACAAAATACTCGAGTCAGGATTAACATTCTTATATCAATAAATCCAACTCAAGTGAAATATCAACTGAAATACAAATAACCTAAAGGATGTTTGGATTAACCATCCTCTAAGGGTCCATGGAACTATCTACAGGGTAGAAATATACACTATAACACCGTGGTTCTTTCATCTTAATTTATACATCAAAATCAAATATCATTTCACTTCAAATATCTCTATATTTCAAAAAATAGTATTTATATATATTAAATAATTTAAAAATTAACGTGTTTCAATTCCCTCAACTTAACAAATCGTTTCAACATCAACCCGACCTTCCTATTCAAATTATATTCAATTTCGATTTATCAATTTAAATTCAACTCAATTCCTAAAATAACCACATCAATTTTATCGATCTCAAATTCGGGTTTGTAATCACCAAATACCCTTTTATATTTCAATATATTTCAAAACTTTAAGTACTCAACGTTTCAAACTAAATTTTTGTTCGATTTAGTTTTCTAAATAATAAATTCAAATTTGGTTCAACCTAAATTTCACTTTAATTCAATTTAGTTTCTAAATAACAAAATTCAACTACGTTGATTTCAAATACAGATTCAAATCTCAACATAAGTCATTTAAATTTCAATATAGTTCAAGGCTTTAATATTTAAATGTTCTATATAATAGTTTTATATAGATCTCGATTTAACCTCATTATTATTTAGTCTTGAAATACTCCCTTATTTGATTCAATATTATTTAAGTAACCTTAAATTACATTTTACTCAATATTTTCTTTGATTTTATTAAACGTGAAATATTCATTAAATCCCTTAAATCAAAAATCCAGTTACGAAATCATACCTTTAAATTTTCCATTTAATAATTTCAAATCGATTTAATTAAATAAATCCTTATTTAAAACCCATTTTAATAAACCCAAATTTATCTCACAATCTTAATTATTCAACCTTTACAACGGTAAATTTTGAAATATAAATCTTAAATAATACTCAAACATATTATATGAGTTAAATCATTCTCGATAATATTATTATTAAATCTATATATAAAATTTCCATTTATATATATAATATTTTAAGAACCAATATTTATTAAATCCTACATATTTCGTTTCAGCTGTAGAAATTTATTTTCAAAATATTTACATGGACCAACGGTGTCTGTATATATTTCCTATCATATAGTCAAGTGCTACGGATATTTATCATTTCAATCCATACACTAAATATATACGGGTGGATATCATTTCAACCCGTAATCCCAAATTCAATTAAATGAAAATCGTTTGGGTTTATCATTTCAACCCATAACGATTTTCTCCTATTCTAAAGTCCGTTCGGGTATGTATCATTTCAACCCATAATGATTTCTATACTAACAGGGAACTTGCAGAGTGATAACAGATATGAAAATAATAATAACAACAGACATATATCATCAAAATAAATATAAACAATAGGATATGGTGTCATATCCCATAAGTGAACAGTTATAGATAATAGCATATATAACAATTTAAATCACTAGAGCCTCATATTTCAATTGTCGTTTCAATTGAAATTAAATTTAACAAATAAAAGAACGTTAATCGTGAGTGATTGCTCACCTTTCGAGGCTAGAGATGAACGAGACCGAGAGCGAATGGATACGAGCAAACACAAAGGTCGAACAAGCGAGACAGTGACACGGCTAGAATGGCTGCGACGAATATGATATTTTTCAGTGATAAGTCAAGATGAGCACGAGATAGAGGAAGTAAGATACGTTAAATATAAATTTTATAACAATCAACATTAAATTTAAACACCAATCAAAAATAAAAATCTATATTTATACACATATTTTAAACCAATAGACAACGAAATCTTTATATTTAATATTCAAAAATCAATGTTCATACTAATATCGATACAAACTTATCTTGCGATACTAAATATATATATACATATATATACATATACATATATATATATATATATATATATATAAACTACTATACTTATATGTATAACCAGATCATAAAAGTAAGATGTATACTGTATATCCAATGTAAATGGACTAATACTTTATGCATAGATATAGTACATGCTGGACATGTATGTAGTCATCCTAAAATCTATACATAACTGCACCTATAATATGGAAACCAATAGTTTACTTACACATAAATGTAATGTGCATTATTAATAAACAAAATATATAAATATTGTATGTATATAAACTAGCGTAAACTCAACCCACCAATCAAAGCAATTTTTTTTATATAAACACATTGTATATATATACGTTTCAAAATAACATCCTCAAAACAATATATATTATATACATATACATATATATATATATATAAATTTATTTACAACCCTTAAACAATAAAATATATAAAATATACTAACTACTCCGTTACATATAAAAACTGATATAATATTCACCCAGACAAGTGTCTTAAAATTAGTTATATTTATATATAATCGTACATAAAATATACAGATATATAAGTAAATTGGAAGATCATATAATCCAGATTATGTAAACTTATATATAAAAAAAATCTATACACAGTACTAAGCAATAAACTAAACCCAAAACAATCGTATGAGCCCTATAACCTGAGGAACGATCACGATCTCCATGCAAATCCTCATGCAACCGAAAGCAATTATTATATATATATTTATATATATTAATCAAAACTGATATTTTATAAACATAAACAAAAATGTTCTAAAACTTGCATATACAACAATAAGATGGAGAACAAAGGAACAAAACCTTCAGGCAAATAAATCTTTGAAGAAATAAAATAAACCTACCTATAATGTTCACCACTTCCAAAGCAGTCTCGGACGAAGACTCGGGTTTCGAAGGATGTGGCAACGGTGGATGTTTGGGGATGAGGCAGCTTCAGGAGGTACGGACGCGGGTAGGCGGAGGATTAGGTGAAGAGGCGACAAACGTGGGTTAAGAACTCAGCTGAATGAAGCGTCTGTGCGCGTGATGGCCGCACGCTTCAACGGGAAGGCATGGGAGGATCTAACGTCGTGGAGGAAAAATCTGGGCGGAGGTGAGTCAGGGAGGGGGTGAACAGGGTGGCTCGGGTGCTGGGTTTGCCGCAGGGGGGAGAGCGGAGAGGAAGAGGAGATGCTGTCTCTGTAGGAAGAAGAGTGGTTATAAGTTTGTATGCAGAAGGGTTGAAGGTTTAGAGGAAAAAGGAGATGGAGCAGGGAGATGAAAATATGAAGTGGGCGTGAAGAACGAAGAGGAGGAAAATAAGAGGAAGTGGCAGAAGCTTTGTATATTGGCTAGAAAATGAAGAGGAGGACAATTAAGAGTGAACGGTTTATATAATATATAAGTTTTGTAACGCATGCTATTGGAACAGAAGCGAAAAAAGAAATGAACCGAGAGCTACAGGGGTAACGTACCTCTCTAGTGAAATAAATGTAAGAGCAACGGTCAAAAGACATGATTTAGCTGAAATTTTAAAGTAATTAATTTTTATTGGGTAGCACGTTTTAAAATTTTGAAACCGAAGCAAGGTGAAAATGCAAAAGTGGAAAGTGATTTATAAACGAAATTGAAATGTGAGTTGTTGCCCAATTAATAAAAAACGTACCCAAATAAATGAAATTTATAACAGTCCGTTATTAATTCAGCTGATAAATATCAAGCAATTTATTATTGCGGTCCCGCTGCCCGTTTCAAATTTGAAAAGGACAAGGAAGTTAAAAGTCACAATTTAGGGTACCGATACGACAAACAGTTTATTATATCCATCGCGTACCGGACCTCAAAATACAAAAATAAATATAACGCAGAGATCAGCACGACGAGGCGATCAAAACGGTACACAGATATTTGTGGTACGATCATCTGATCAAAAGTCGATAATCGATACTGAAAATGCTGTTATTTGATCAGACTTAAGATAAACGGAGCAATGGAATTCCAAATTTGGAAAAACGAAAGATACCATCTTACTCGGAAGAGGATTTAGAATATTCCTGTAGAAAGATATTTGTGTTTTGAAAATTTTATTTATTACCATCAATTATCAACTGATTTGAATTTAATAGAATTACATAATAAATAAACTTTCATAAAATTAATTGAAAATTTACCATCTGCTATGTTTAATTGTACGTAATCCAAATATAAAATTTTCATTTCAAAATATTATTATTTAAAATTTCTCAAAAATCCAAATTAAATACGTTATAAACCAGTTAAAAATTAATAAAATTTTATGGGTCGTTACACTTGTCAAAACAACTTAGGCCTTTCACACAACTACTTGGACAGCACGAGTATAACCTGCATGTTGGACAATATCAAGTCGTGCTCATGGTATCAGTCCCTTGGCGATGCCATAAAACGAAAGCGTTTTTCTTCTCCTCCTTCAACATTGTTTGTTTTTTCATCTTCGTTTTAGCTTTTAATTTGAATAACATGACACCTTTTTGGTAATTTTTGTTTACGAATTACGTTATGGTGCTACTATAATGTTTTTAATTATTTTTATACTACACATGTTATTTCGTATTTTTGTAATTTTTGTGTAATATAACCTCTTTTACTTGGTTTGTAAATTTACACTTTTTGTGATTTGGATTTCATTCTCTACAAACCATATGCGCGTGTGTAGAATTATAGATTATCTACTTAGTTTAATGCGCGATGAGATGAAGTTATATTTTGTTTCTTTTTACATGTGGTGAAGAGATGAGTACCAAAATGGTAATTTGAAATTCCTTAATCATCATATTTACAATCTTAAGTAAATAGATTTGGGACTATATAAATGTCTCTAGTGATTTTAACTTAGTGATTTGTTTAAGAAAAATAGGTTGATTTATTTTTTGATGTAACCAATTTCGTTGATCTTTTTAAAAAATTAGGGAATTTGATTCTAAAGATAAATTATGAATCTTTATTTAGTCGTAAATAAACAAAAAATAACTACACATAATAAATCACTATGTACTCCTTAGTAAAGATCAAGTGGATGTATTTTGTCTTTGATCATGTAACGTTTATAGTGTTCCAACCAAAAAACTATACATAAGAGCAACTCCAATAGCAAGAATTCAGGACGGAAAATTGAGTTTTGATTCCTAATAGCTCAATTCGAACTGAATGTTCAAGTTCTAGTTTAGAAAACTGAACGGAATTGGACGCCCATTTAATGGGCGCTTAAAGTTGGGCATCCATTAAATAAGGGCCTAATGTTGGGTGCCCATTAAATGGGCTTTGAATCCAAGCACCCATTTAATGGGCGCCCAACTCTAGACATGGGCGTCTAGGTCAACAGCTCCACCCTAATGGCAATAAACGACTCTATTTCAGACTTTGATTCATTTCGACAGTCATAAACGGCTCTATTTCAAATTTGAGCTCCATTTCAACAACTATAAACGACATTATTTCAAACTGAAAGCTATAAGTCGTTCGTTTTTAGCAATTACAAACATACAAGCCTTCAACTCTACTACCATTTTCAGAAATTGCAAATACAGAACAAATTATGTATCATCCATTTCAATCGTTTAGTGAAGCTTAAAATATGGATAATTTTGAATTTGACTCAGAGCCAGGTCAAAGTGCTCCACCTTTAAGCTTCAGCTCCTCCACTATATGGAAAAGTGAAAAAGATAAAGATGTTTGATTAGTCTATTGTCACTATTCTAATGACTTGACGAAAGAAAACACCAAAATGGAGAAGCATTTTGGGTGAAAATAATGGATGTGTACAAAAAAATACATGTTGAGAAGACGCGAGTCATGTTATCGACGACAATTGGTTGTTGTAGGAAGATCATTCGATAACTTTGTTTTATGAGTCTCAATTACAAAATCAAAAAAGCCTACCCTGGTAGCATGGGAGGAGAAGCCAAGCCTATACGTTTCTTAAATATAGTTCATTCATAATAAATTTAAAATATATATTTACTCCATTTAATTGATCAACATGAAATTATTTCCAAGAAAAAATGATCGCAAAAATCTTTACTATTATCAATTTGCAAACTGCTATGACTTGCTTATAAGTCATAGTAAATGATGTGCCAATACTACAAAGTCCTTAACAGATGTCGAATCAAAATAGAAGGTAAGAAAAAAGCATCAAAATAAGCTTATAATTCTAGTCTGGGAAATTCTTCCAGCATGGATCCTAACTTAGGCTCTGAAATTGAAGTTGATGAACTAGAATCCAGAATGGATAAAAATGCTAAATCGACGGGTCAACGTGCAACCTAGTAGAAAAATGTTGTTTGGGAGAAAATCGATTCTCAAATCAACCAAATGCATGAAAAAAATATGAAATAAGATGATCAACATCTACAAGGTAATGCAGAGAGGTTGGCTATGCTAAAGGAACAGACTTCAAGTAAAAACGGAGGTTTAAGGTTGAATGTCATCATCAAGAGACCTTGGTCATGGAAAAGGATTTGATGGAAGTGGATCTACTCTCATTGTAGTATTGCTTGGAACATAAACAACATATTGTTGAGAGTATGTCTGGAACAAGTCATATGTAGGTTGACGGTTCATATCAAACTATATCTTTAATTGTTTTTGTGTTGTGTATTATTTTGTATGTTTGAAATGTTAATTGGTGTATCAATTTGATTATTGACTTCATAGTATTATAAAATTCTTATATTTAAAAGAAATCAAGTAGTTTACAAACAGTGAAGTTATAGCATTAAACATTGCATTACACATAGACTAATTGCAAAGACATATATAAACTTGGGAAAATAAAAATAACTAATGATTTCCATAATAACTCCAAATATGATCTATTATATCATTTTGGAGCCTATTATGAAGTGCTATATTTCAATAAGCAAGTCGATAATCCACATGAATGTTGCAACCTGCTTTTGTTTGTAGGATGTCTTCTCGGAATATTGAAGGTATTTGGTTTGTTACCTCAAATTCATAAGTGAGATAGTCCATATTATTTTCATTTTCAATGATCATGTTATAAAGAATTATTCAAGGGAACATTATTTTAGATATTTTTGATCTCTTTCATAGACTACATGGATTACTAATCATCACAAATCTCGCTTGAAGTACATTAAATGCTCTTTCAACATCTTTTCTCTATCCTTCTTGCATTATAGCAAACTTTATTTGTTTTGGCATTATGGGTTTCTAAAAATCAATATAGTCGTGCTCTATTTAGGACAAATTCCATCTTCGAGAAAGTATACGCGATCTTATGTATTTTGACCAAGTGTAAATGATACAAGTGTTAATTTACTAAGCGTTGGAGCATTAAACAAATGTGATTGCGTAATGATATTTATGTCATTATTAGTACCGGATATTTTGAAGAATGCATGCCTAATCCACAAATCATATAATGCGAATGCTTCCATAATGATAGTTAATTTTCTTTCTTTATCGTTGTATGTTCCATGATAAGGTTCTGGACAGTTCTTCCACTCCCAATGCTTACAATCCAGACTTGCAAGCATTTTAGGTCAACCTCGAACTTTATTTATTTTGTGCAATATCACTACATCTTCGTTGTTAGGAGAATAGAGGTATTCTGTCACATAAAGGTCTATAATGGCTTGGCAGAATTTGTATAAAGTTTCCAATGTAGTACTTCCTGCAATACGGCATGCGTCATCAGGGGCATCTGCGAGTGTATCGTAGGTTAACATTCTCAAGGTCGCGGTCACCTTTTAATGCCCACTTAAGCCCTGCATTTTTAAAGAGTTTTGTTTATAAACAAAGTACATTATTTTGTTTAATAATTTCCAAAATCCTCAAAAACAGTTTACGACTCATTATGAATCTTCTTTGAAACATCTAAGGACCGTTACTTGGATTCAGAGAGTAGAGGCGGGCATAAATCGCACTGCTATACGAAAATTATCTGCACCAGACCGCGAAAACAGTGCGAAAACCTGCATCGAATCATCTAACCAAAGCAAATACCACAAACTGAACCGATCCACATTGATACGGTTTAGTTGCAGTTCGAACGATTGAGCCGACCATATTAAAGCGACCGAACTGAATATATATAATAATAATCTTATGGTAAAAATATAAGCAACTCCTATCTCATTTTATAATCTAACGATGTATATTCTATTTTAGCTTATATTAATAATAATCATCGTCGTAAAGGAAGATGTTATAGTTTTGGTATAATATTTTTCATCTCATTTTTTTTTGGATAAAGGCAAATTATATTCTAGTAATTTTACTTAATGATTATGCATTGATTAACGTTGACGGTTGGATAGTTTGCTAAAAAATCTCAGTTAATGCTAAATGTCAAATGAAATATTCATACAAACAAGAACTAATCTTTCATTTCAGTATAACATTATGTGTTTTGACCTTTAAATGTAAAAGCTTCACATAGTTACCTTCGTAAATTGATTGTTGATAGAAGTAGTACTCTTATTTCATATTTAATATGGTTTCAAATCGGACCAGACCAAAATTTGACCGTATTACATTAACCCGAACGGAAATCGAACCATTTAAAAGATTAACATAACGGTTTGTATTTTTGATTAACCGTTTGAAGCGGTACGGAAACGGTTTGGACTTCAAACCGCACCAAACTGGCCCGTGCCACCCCTAGATTAATGTAATCTTGCATTAAAGTTTTGTAGAATGTTGACTAGTTACGGTTGATGAATCAACGATTCATGACTGAGCCACCATGTTTTCTAGAAGTTAATACATATGCTTAATGATATATTTCAAATATTTTCTCTTATACTTGTTGATGTGCTAGTCTTTATGCTTCACTGTCAGAGTCTCCACCACATAACATTATACCATTTATTATATTTGAGGACATTGTTGGTGTATATGGTTGTTTGTTAATTGAATAATATGATAAGTTTTAGCTGTGCAAAATAAGCATATGCTTTTATAGAAGAATGGATATAGAAAAATATTATTTCGATTCAACTTTTCTTAGTGATATAGAGAAGAATATCATTTCACATCAACTTTACTTAGAAATACAAAGAAGAATATTGTGTCGAATATGCTCTGCTTATTGGGAATAATTAAGAATATTGCATCCAATCCACTTTGCTTGTGGGAAGTGGATAAGATATTTTTTTCCATAACTTTCTTTAGTGGGAATGGAGAAGAATATTATTTCACATCACTTTGCTTTAGGGTACAGAGATCAATATTGTTTTACACCGACTTTGTTTAACGGAAACAAATAAGAATATCGTGTCCAATCTTTTTTGTTTGTAGGGAACGAACAAGAATATTATTTCCAATCAACTTTCCATAGTGGGAACAGAGAAGAATATTGTTTCATATCACATTACTTAATGGTACAGAGATGAATATTATTTCACGTCAACTTTGCTTAGTAAGAATAGATAAGAATCACTACAACAAAAATACTCTATGACAACGCCCTTTTTACAACAGGCATTGGCTGTCCGTTGTAAAAGTAGGCTATTACAACGGTCCATTCAGGCCCGTTGTAATAGATGCCCTATACAACGCCTTTTTTACAATGGGCAACGACTGCCCGTTGTAATAGAATGCTATTAAAACGGTCCTGTCATGCCCGTTGTAATAGATGTCAATTTCACAACGTTTACAAAAGGCCCGTTGTAATAGATACCAATTTACAACGGTCACAAAATGCCCGTTGTAAGAGGTGCCAATGTTACAACGGGCTAAAAATGCCCGTTGTAATAGGTGCCAATTTTACAACGGGCTAAAAAGCCCGTTGTAATAGGTGCCAATTTTACAACGGTTATAAAATGCCCGTTGTAATAAATGTTTGTTGCCAATATTTGACAACCAATAATTAATAATTACAATGCTTTCTTAAAATTAATATTTATTATTTATTAATATTTAATAATTATTCATTAATAATATTATATTAATCATATGTTACTAATTACTAGTTATAATATTGTATTACTAATTACTAACCATTAATAATATTATATTATTTATTAATATTTAATAATTAATAATATTATATTAATCATTTATAACTTATAATAATTAATGATTATTATTAAGTAATCACTAATTACTAATTGTTATACATAATGAGTATTCCAACAGGCTTAATTTTACTTTCCAATTATTAGTAAGTAATATCGAGTAATTAATATTAAATATATAATAATTTATAATTAATAATAAATATTAATAATTTATGATTAATAGTTACTACTAAAATTAAAAATTAATAATATATACATATTAATATTAAATAATTAATAATAAACTCTAAATAATTGATATTTTGTAATTTATGTTTAATATTTAATATTTAAGTAATTTATAGTTTTAATAATTAATATTAAATAATTTACTATAGTTTAATAATTTAGAAATAAAAATTTTCTAAAATTAAAAAAGATCCATAAAATTTAGAAATAACTAATATTAAATAATAAATAATTAATATTCAATTATAATTAAGAAGTAATAATTAATAACTAATAAATAAGAAGTAATATTTAATAATTCCTGATTGATATTCAATTATAATTAATATTAAATAATTAAATTATTGAATAATTACTATTTTCATTAAATTTAGAAATCAAAATTTATTGCAAATGTATTACAACTTTGTATGACACAAAGTATTACAAATTTTATTTAAGCTCCAAACTCAAAATTTTGGGTCCAAACTAAAAATTTAGCTCCAGGCAAATTTATTTTCCACCCTCCCCAAATTTTAACCATTGTTCTTTTTCGTACCATCTTCTTCGATTCCAAATCCAATTTAAAATAAAATCGCTTCCAATTCCATGTCCAAACCTAATTCTAATTTTTCACCTAATCGAACTCCAACTACCTTCCATGCATCACTTCAATCTTCTGTTACCATAAATCTCTGTGTAGCGGTCACCATGGTCGGCGGCCAATCACCGTGAGAGACCTGCTAGCTACAGTTGTTCGCTGACCATGGTGGAAAAAATAAATCGCGGGTGGCCTGCAACAAGAGTCTGGGTTCTGACAGTAATGCACTTTTTATAATTATCGCAAATTTGGTAGATCCAAGATTCTAAATATGATCGGTTCATTTTAGTTAGATCTCGATTTCCCTCAAAGACATAACCCTAGCCCATTATTTTTTTTAACCTAAATCAATTCACCGCATCTTAAAAAAAGTAGAATAAGGGAGAACGACACGGCTGACAATGGGGGAAGCAGATTAGGTTGGAGCTGAGGCGGACGGAAGGGGAGGCGAGAGCTATGGAACATGGGGAGAAGTTGCGCAACCTGGAGCGAGACCGGAGTAAGGCTAAACGATTTGGTATGGTTTGGTGTTAGAAGCGCAATCCAGTGCAGTCTGGTTTGATTAAGGGCTATGCCCTCCAATCAATTTTTGGTGAGTATATTTGGGGATTTTCTTTAGTAAATATTGCAAAGTAATTGGTTCTGATCACATCTTTAATATATCTTGGCTTGTGTTAATAGTATGATTCTCATGTTCATCTAACGATTAAAAGTTTTGAGCTTTGATTTACTTGGATTTCCATATTTTAAACTCACGTTCCTATGTACAAAATAAAAACTTAAATATGTTCATAATGGTCACTGCTTACTGAAGCTATAAAGATATTTAATATTTGATACTATATTGAATTATGAGATTATGGAGCAGATTGGAAAAGCAGATGAGATGATAAAATGGTAACATCACCCTTTTGGTTTAGCTCTTTGTAAACAATTCTTTAAACAATTCTTAATACCTCTACTTATAAACAATCCTTGTAAACAATTCTTGTAAACAGTCCTTGAAAACAATTCTTGTAAACAATTCTTAATGCACGAGAATAACAGAGAGGCCTAAGCCATTTCAACGTGAGTTTAATATTTTTGGTTTAGCTCCTTGTAAACAATTCTTAATACCTCTACTTATTTTCTATGAAATTCGAAAATGTTGCTTTAAGTTTGTCATTACTTCTCTGTTCTTTTTTTTTGGTTTTTAAAGTTGCCTATCTGATAATTATGATACGATAATTGGCCATTTCTAGTATTATGTTATGTCAAACCAATGAATAACTATTATCGCTGAATTTAAACCGCTTCTGTTTTCACAAAACTATGCCATTCGTGCTTAAAAGCGACTGACCATTTTTTTAATGAACAAATTTTCTTATTAAGGTTCAGTTTTAATTGATTTCCAGGTTTATACTTAATTTTTTATATTAAGTATTTCCTATATAAGTAAATTAGTTTAAATTGGCCTTTTGAATAAGCCTACTTACCTAAGCCGGGAAAGTTTGTTTGATCAATAACTCAGGATTTTTTTTAAAGGAGGTTGTATATTGATATTTTATTGGCTTTCTTTTGCTTATACACTAAAGAGGAAACTGAAATAATATAATTATGTTAAGTTAGCAACATTTCATATGCCAAAATATTTTATAAGGAAAGCATGTTTAAACTGTATTCTGTAATAATAAAGATGTCTTATCAAGATGTTTCAATATAAAATGTGCATGCAATGGCATAGCATTCAAGCCTAATCTCAACATTAATTGGATTACAATGAGTCCTGATATGGAAAACATAAGCACTGAGGAGTGAGGATAGTGAAATTTAATTTATAACATTTTACATACTTTTTCAATGTGCTCCTTCAACTTTGTTAGTAAGCAAAAGCTTGGTGTATTGTTATTGTTGAGTAATTAATTATTTTAATTTTCAAAGGAAAAAATGCATGTTTTTGATACTATAATTCATCACATCCAATCTTCCGGATAAATGTTTACTCATGCATACGCATCCTTCTTACTTTTAGCTAACATGCCTTCTTTTCTCATTGTTACTTTAACAGGCTATTCGTTCATAGTCAACAAGAAAGTCACTAGTGCTTTTACATGAAGTGAGTAAATATTACTTTATTATTAATTAAAATACATTTTATTCTATGACCTACCATATCACAAAATGAAATGCCTTTTGGAATTATTATTTAATGAACTGGATAAACACTGAATTCATAGATAAGATGTTTTAGAGTCTGATTGTTTTTTCAACACAAAATTGTATGAAGTTCAATTTTTTCTATGTATTTCAACTCTAGTTGAAAATACTGCACGTAATATGAAATAATAGTTTGTTTGTTTTTTGTTTATATGCTAAGCACCTGTGCATAATGAATGAGAAAAAATAATGTGGCAGAAGTAGAAGTTAACAACCTAATTCTTATAGATACGATTTACCTTTGTCTTATATCCATCACTTACCTTTTTTCCCACAATATGATATGCTATTACCTTAATGGCTTTTCTTTTGCTTCACAGCTTATGTGCAGGGAAAAGCTGTTAGCAAACAACTTCCTAAAGTATACGCTTATGTTTGATAGATTCCAACATATTCACTGGTACCACCAAGACTAAAATTGACAGATAATTTTTTATTAAATCAACAATATCTATTTTTAACCATGATTGTGGTTCAGAATGATTTATTTGTAGCAACTACCAAGTATCCCTCTTATTTAGGGTTCAAAGAAGTTTCAAACTCCTTATAGAAACAAATTTATACTTACCTATGATTATTATTTTAGATTGGTGCAGGGACAAATCCACTTGAAGGAGCAGCACTGGGTATGTCTCTTCTAGAATCTATTGCTGAGCATGGTTCATTTTTGACGATTGCTACCGCACATCATGGAGAATTGAAAACACTGAAATACAAGTATTAGGCTCCTCACGGTACAAAATTCATTTTTTTGCGATTCTGGTCAGTCACATTGGTAATTTACTTATTTACAAGGTTATAAACTAGAACAAGAATAAAGATATATAGCTGCAATGCAATTTGTTATGTGATTCATACTATGATATTAGTATTCAGTTCGTTGAACTCCCTAATATTCCATTTTCCTGCATTTCTATTTTGTAAAAATACAGCAATGAAGATATGGTATATAAAATGTTTTCACATGCTCCTGCGAATGAAAGCTTGTTGGACCAATTATTCAGGCAAATCATGTATGCCATTTCAGGTGATGTCGAAATTCATGAATTGCAGAGGAAGATGGATGTTTTGGTCCGTAATACCGGGAGAAGGAGTGGTTCGCGAGTTGTATACGGTGTTTGGTTGCAGATGTTGTCAGGGGCTGTATTGTATTTAAGTAGAAGGTAGTGGGTAATGGTAAAGGAGATATGTGTGCTTGTAGAAATGAAGAGGTTGTGTGATGTTGGGTTGGTGGGTAGCACGGTGGTCAGAGGTGCTGTGGTATGAGGAATGGGAGTTCGAGGTCACAGTTATGGATGGTGGAGATTGCACTGGTGTGCGTAGTGTTTATGTGATTGTAACTGTTCTTTTTATTTTTTATAAAGAAATGTACCGTGCAAAGTGAAAATGTAAATGAAATGCAAACACACTTGAAATGAAATGATTTTGGTTGTTTTATGATAATATTTATTACTCGTAAATTATTCATTATTGGTATGGATGTACTGCATGGATGCTGCTGTATTTTTTTTTAAAATTTGTATTTATTTTGCAACGGTCAGAAACCGTTGCAATATCATGTATTACAACGGGCTATGCCAGTTGTACTATAGTCTTTTACAACGGGCTTTAATTGTTGTCACAGAGCCTATTGCAATGGTCGATGACCGTTGTAAAAAGGTGTATTACAACGTTCATTGCCCGTTGTAAAATACGGTTGACCTATTACAACGAGGCCTAATACAACGGGCGCATGCCCGTTGTGAAAAGCATATTACAACGGGCATTGCCCGTTGTAAAATGGCTGTTTTATTGTAGTGAATATTATGTTCAATCCACTTTGCTCGTGGGAAATGAATAAGAATATTATTTTCCATCAACTTTCCTTAGGGATGATAATAAAGAATATTGTGTCCAATCTGCTTTTCTAGTGGAGAAAGGATTAGAATATTGTGTCACATCAACTTGTAACATCCCCTATCTGGAGGCCCGGGAGCTAAGCACTATAGATGCTACAGTCATTTATAGTATTAACTTCCGGTGACCAAATACGGTAATGGTAATTCTATCCATAATATAAGAAGCACATGAATATGAAGTAAAATCATAGATTTCAAAACAACTTTTTTGATTACATTTCGCAAAACATGTTTCATATTCCATTACATAATCCCAATAGTTTTCCACGTTCAGATAAAATATAATTATTACAAAACATGCTAAGAGGGTCATACGAAGATACCCCCTTGGATGACCAGAATATTAAATAGTTATAACAGACTTAATACAACACAGCGGAATAAAATAAACAAAAACAACAACTCCTAAATAGGTACCCGTTAGCCAACTGCTCGTCATCGGAAGCTTTATTCTTCTACCTACTGAAACATGAAAATCCTTAGCCTACTCAAATCAATTTTAAGCACCCCAGAGTTTAAGGAGAAAACATAAACTTCAAGTCAAACATAAAGCCTGGTGTGAATAATACTATATATCTCGGTTATTTGATACTAAGTAAGACCGTGCCACTTAGTGGAATGAGTTTTCATTCACTAATATCCTTTTAAACATATCTTTTGCAAATCATAATCCTACAACCAAAATTGGTTAAAACTGTAGAACATATCAAGTAAACACATATTAGGTAACAAATGGACTATCTGTCCGAACACTATAATTTTGTTTGGCTAACTACTAATACTTGGCTGACTCGGGCTACCAGACGATATAAAAAAATAATCTAACAACTGTTAAATACTCCTCTTGTAGACAGTTTGTCCCAATCTTACTTTCTCCGGGTCAATTGATTCTAATGGTTTTGCAGGCTCACAAATAACCTACCTCTAGACAAATATATTCCCTTCTATGTGTAACATCATTTTAGTCTTACCTATGACAAAGCCATACACACTAGAATTTTTGGACTAAATTAGCTAGGGGCTAATAGCTAATGTATAGGATACGGCTCTATATGGTCCTATCTGGTATATTAATATCCAAGTTATTTTACTTAGGGTAATCTTCCCTTAAATTTTCCTTGAAAACCTTTTCTTCTCAAATTGATCAAACCTTTAAATCATGCTTAAACAAGGAAAATATATACTCTATACTTTACTCAAAATCATCTGGTCATGTTATATATACTTTTACAAATCTTTGTTGATGAAAATGCAAAAACCTTTGAAAGTACCCCTTTCGAAACATTGAAAGTACCTATTTCGAAACCATTGAAAGTACCCCTTTCAAAACCAAGTAAATTCTTTTTATAACCTTGGCCGAAAGGCCGAAACATTCCTTTCGCAACCATTCATACAAACCTTTCGAAACCATTGAAAAACCTTTCCTTTGAAAGCTTTAAAACCTTAGACATCCTATCTTTAAAACATTTAAACATTGCCTTTTGAAAACGTTGGAAAACCTTCCTTTTAAACCTTTCGAAACCAATAGGGAACCACCCCTTCAAAACCTTCATTTAAACATTTCAAAAGCATTAAAACATCAAACCCTTCAAAGGCATTTGAGTTCAAGTAAAACATGTGAAAACATTTCAAAAACATTTAAAACTATCTCCTTCGAAACATTTAGGTTCTACCTTCAACAGAAAAAAAGGGTAATAAAACATTTAAGTTTAAAGCACTCTTTCAAAAACATTTTCAAAGTAAAGAAGTGATGGTGTCAAAACCAACCCTTCAAAAGCATTGGAGAAGTGGTTTGGATTTTAAAACAAAATATACCTTCCGAAACCATTTGCTACGAAATGTAGAAAGCTGCAGCTAGGGGTTTCGACCTCTTCGAAAGCATTTATTTAAAACAAAAGGCGCAACCTCTTCAAAACCATTCCTAAATCAATTTGACCCTATTGGAAGCCAACCAAGTCAAAAGCATTCCTTTCGAAAGCAAAGCAGGCGCATTTTCATTTGAAAGCATAGTAACGTTTCTACCCCTTCAAAACCCATAGCTTCGACGCAGTACTTTCGGCTTTAGTCCAATTCACTATTTACCAAATCTTTGATACTATGTGCATTGATTTCGATGGCGATGGAGGTGGAACTACTAATTCGGAACCTTAGGTGTCGAAAGTGGAGAAACAGGTAAAAAGCCTATTTAAACTGAATTTTATCTTTTTAAAGTAATCTTTTGAACTAAACTACCTTGTTTGGTAAAATATGATTGGTTGCAAATTTTCTTTTCCAAAATCACTGCCGAAATATCAGAATTAAACAATTTAAATAATTTACAAAGTACCCCTTCTCCTTTTATAAGTATAAAAAACATTTAAGTCTCATACCTTAAATAATTTCATATATTCATTAAAAAACTTTGAAAAATTCTACAAAAATTCCTTTAAACACTGTAACGACCCGATATTTTCAACCATTCGCATCCGCACATGTCGGACTTGAATTGTTCAAAATACCGCGTCGTAAATAAATTTTTGGCAAAACTCAGAATATGCAGTAAATAAATCACAGACACAGATATCAGAAATCTCGCAGCGGAATTAAAATACTTAGTGGTTCATGAAGCCACTAAAAATCTCAACCAAATAAAATTTTACATGGTTTAGAGTCTCCAGTACAGTTTAAAACATCAATAGTAATCCAAATATTCCAAAGTCTCCATTACATAAATAAGATATAGACTGAAAGATTTTGCCAGCAGCTCGAAAGGTCTACAGAATGTCCTAGCTCCGGGAAGAAAACTGAAACTGCAACTCAGGCTGACCCGAGCGTAAAATAAAACATAAACACTCGAGTCAGGACATACATACTTATATAGTGTAAGTTAATTCAAGTTTATTGTTATATAGAGCAAGTAACTTAAAGGATGCTTGGGACTGCCCATCCTCTAAGGATCCGTTAAACTATTTACTGTGTAGTAATACATCGCTATTATAATAGTGTCTATTTGTAAATTAAACTTACTTTTAAATAGCGTTAAGGCTTTACATTTTCCACCTTAACACAAATAATGCCAATAGTCTATACAGTATCGTAATACCTCCTGATCGGGAAGCTACCAGACGATACTCCATAGGTACGACACGGCACAACTAGGCAATGCCAGGGTAGATATACCAATTGCTATCCGGACCGATGGAAACGCGCAGCGCGCAGCTGCCGCCCACCTCGAACAACACTCCCAAATCAAAGGTGCGCACCAAAACAATCACAAAAGTAATTGAATGGCATACGAAGAAGTGCGTCCGATCAGAGGTGCTACCTCATTAATCCGTCAATCGCTCCTGTTTTAGCCACCTTATGCCAACTCACGGGAGTCGGGTCCACGTATTTACCTTAAAGAAAACATCACCACCATCCTACTTCATTCTGGAATCTCCACCGCGTACACGGTTGTCAAAGTGGTTTTCTGTATCGACAGAGAGTATGCCAGATATCCGATCCCGGTCTCTTTAACAACCAAACGTTATTATAACCCGTGGTTACAACTTTTTAAAAATGGTATTTATATTTTGAAATCAAAATAAATTTCAAATACCTTCAATATCAAAATATTTTTTTTAAACATTAGTCATTTTATAAAATAGTCCATTTAAATCTATAAAATTTATTTTAGGAATTGATTGCCTTTTTCTCACCCTTTTTTTTAAATTAAATTCTTCCATCTAAAACCATTCAAAGTCAATTCCTTATTTTTATTAATTTCATATTAACTTCCAAAATTTAAACCCATTTCCCCAAAGATTATTTCCATAAATTTATTTTTAAATAATCAAAATCCCAGTTTCTGTAGCACTTATGAAATGCTATCTAAAGTCTATAGGTTAAAACAGTTCGTTTATAAAAGACAGCATTTAAGTGTTGTAATAGACTATTAACTTAACCATCAAGTTTTAAATTCCCAAATATAACTTTTTATCAATTATTTACTTAACTGAAACCTTATTTTTAACAAAATTCAGAAATTCCCAAAATAAGTTATATTCCAAAATTTATTTAAACATTTATTTATTTATTTAACATTTTTAACTCATTCAAAATCATTATAAATCTTATAAAAATCCTTTAAATATATTTAAACCAGAATATTATAAACTTCCATTTTAAAATAAATTTAAAATATTTCAGAAAAACATTATATAAACCACGGGTCTGTATATAGTTTTCTAGCATAGGTCAAGTGATACGGATTTATATCATTTCAATCCGCAATTTACAAAACCCCGGGTTCTATCATTTCAAACCCGCAATCCCAAGTTAACAAATCAAATTTAAACAATTAAATAAATATATGGATAATAATTGTCATTCAGGCCTATCATTTCAGCCTATAACGATCTCAATTTACAGGGAACTTGCAGTGATGATTTAACAGTAAATAAGCATTAAATAATATAACCGCAACTATATTACAACAGATAAACAACTGACGAGGTGTCAATTTAAAATGGGGTTTAACATCATACGTTATATCACAGGCAGATGACATTTAATAAATAATTTACAAATACACTTGCGATAATTCACAGAAATATAGGTATGTTTGTCTGGTGAGAAATACTCACCTTAAACTGCAGATAATCAGATTCAAACGATTTTACCACTTGATAAAGGATCGTACAAATGGCACGATTAGGTTTCCGCGGATGCCACGCCTTGATTCAAATCTAAAATAAGATCCAAATACCAAATACGCGACTTTTAAAATTACGGTCAAAGCAAAATTTTCGAAACAACTGGAACGAATAGAATTTGACTTTACTCGACCACTCCCACTACTCGACTTGCCCACGTTCTCAAGGCCAGGCGGTGAAATCTTAACTATTTACGTACCCATGAAAATTATAGTGCAAAGTTTTAGGCAAAAGCTGGAAAGAAAAAGGTGGACACAATACGTTATTCCCTTTCTACAAACAGGTGGCGTACACTAAAATTCTTCAGAAATTGAAAACAGTGAAATTTGCAACTAATATATATATATATATATATATATATATATTTCTCTTTTTTTTCTTCTTTTTTTTCTTTTTTTCTTCCTCTGTAAAAAAAATCACGTTAAATAAAAGTGAAGCATGTTGGTTCCCAAAACTTGAACACGCAACATAGCACAGCCACTCCTACCTCATCTTTTAAAACATGCATTTTTTTTCTTTTTTTTCTTTACATTTTATTAAAATGACTCATGCATGAATTCACAAAACAAGGTGATACAACTAAACAAAATGTCACGGTCTGCTTGCCTATTTTAAACCCCGTAAGCATGCACTCAAAATATATAAGTCACTGCATATTTTGGAAATAATTTAGGTAATAAAAAGTTCTACCTATCTGCTGAAACAACCGTGATTTTGCACGTGTAAGTGTATGCAAATGAAGGATATTAGTTTTGTTTGTTACCATTTTTTTTTCAAAGATGACACACGTTAGCAATTCATATAAAAAAAAGACTCACGCAAGAAGTTCAAGTGGCCACAACTACAGGAATGCATGCATTTTCTATAGAATTCAAAAGAAGGATACTAAGCTTGTCTTCCTACAACAATCTGACATGTATGACAAAACAGATCAGAGAGTAAAAAAAGAGATGTGGCAAGGACAGGTGGTGGAGCAGCCGAGTAGTGTGGACATTGGACCAAATGAAACAAGAAGAAGAACAAAATAAATAAAAGCAAGGTGTGGCCATACCTGTGCAATTTCTCAAGAAGAACGAAGGCAAATTTTAGATGCAATATAAAGTTTTTGTGTGAGGCTTTATATATATATATATATATATATATATATATATATATATATATATATATATATATATATAAGAAAACAAGTTGAGAGTTATGAAGGCACGTGAGATCTTCTGAGCTGCGAGTTGCACAATAATATATATGGGAGGCTTGCGTGATTATAGGAAAACGGTAATCAAATATAATTTGCTTTGAACTGAATAGACAAATTCGAATGAAATTTGAAATTCTCCCAGCTATACAAAATTTTGATTTAATGAATTCCTAGAATGATGCGTGAATTTAGGCAAGAGATTGATTCTTAATTTATAAAATTCTTTCTTATGTATTTATGGATAAGGCTTGCGAAATATAGGGGAGCAAACAAGCAGGCAAGAATGGCAAGTGATAATAAACATTTAGGCAGACCAGAAAGTTGCGTGATTTATTATTGCCAGTTATACGAAAATTGATTGTAACGTTATATATATTTTTCCAATTGAAAGTTGCGTGCTATTTTTATAGTCTGAGAGATTTATATACAAAGAATCAGCAAGTATTAATTTGCTTTGGATGCTACTTCAAGGACAGATTTGAATGCATGCGTTGATTACTTTCCAGTTTCTTTAGTTTGAACGTTATTTTATATGCGTGATTTATGCTGCCAATTTATGAAAATTTGATTTCAACATTTAATACCATTTAATAGTTGCGTGATCAACTATATGAAATTTTGATCTTTATTAAATGAAACGGCAAGAATTGGCAAAGATTTTGGAATGAAAAAGTCATATACAAAAATTAAAACCCAATTGAAAGCTATGGAAAAGGTAACGTTTACTATAAAACTACTGGCTGATATTTTAATCCATATAGATATAAATATGATTTTTAAAATACGCCAAACCGACGCATTACCTTATGCCCAAAATTTATGCAAAAATAACATTTTTAATTTATACATTTTTACGTTACTTATATCATTACAATGCATGCCGTTTTTAAATGCGAAATTTAACAGTCTGTAAAACACTGAATTTTACAAAGTTATTACTTAAATTAAATTCGCTTACAATTTTTGTATTTTAAATATACAAAATTCATTTTTTTATTAACATTGCAAATTTGAGTTGTCTTTTAACAAAATTTAAAAACTTCAAAACTTTCAGTTTATGTTTAGACTTTTAGGAAATGATTTAATAAATTTAATATATATATAAATTGGGAAGTAAATTTTACTGGAAAGAGAAAAATAACGTAAGAAATACGAGTAAAGAGAAAAACGCATATGAAATAGGCAAACAGATAGGAGAATGGATACTGCGCATGACTGAGATTTAGGAGAAAATTGTGTTTTGAAAAATGCAAGAAATAATTTTTGTTGAATGGAAAAAAATCTATGGAAATCAAAATTTTAAAGTAATGCGTTGAATTTATAGGCACCATATTTGATTTGAATGCTAGAATATTCCTTCCCTTTAAAACACATGCCACTGATAAATTTACTCATTTACACTAAGGTCATATTTTTAAGAATGTGTACCATAGCCATAATATTTTATGCCCAAAATATACCGAAATAACGGATTAAAATTATATACATTTTCTTATATATATATATTCCCTAAATTTAGGCGCCCTTGTTAACGCGTAATTACCCAGTACATTTATATACTAAAAAAAATTCAAAATTCTGACCGTGCTGAGACTCGAACTCGTAACCTGTCGTGAATAGCCCAGATGTCTTAACCACCTAAGCTATTTATGTTTCCTTAATTAAAACTTGATTTTGCTAGAAATTAAGTTATTTACCATCTTCGACAAAAACCCAAATTTCCAAATTAAAGTTAATTCTTAACCACGACAAAATTTCAGAGATCTTATTATTTAATTAAAAATTTGGTCAATTGTTTTTTATTTTTATTTTTAATCACTTTAAATAAACCCCAAAGTTTTTTAAAATACAAGTGAAAAATACTTGTTAAAAATTTGGGCTGTTACAAACACTATATCAGAAAATACTTTTGGTAGCGTTGAAAAAACTCTACCATAACTTGTAGTTGCCGACATACAACTAAAAGCCTCAAACTTTTTGTTGCGTTGTATTAAACGCTACCAAAAATCACCATATATTTGCGTTTTTGAAATGCAACAACAGGTTTTTCTGTAGGGTTTACAAAACGCTACCAAAATGAACATCTTTGGTTGCGTTTTTGTTTGTTTACTATTTTTTTTATTTTTTGTAGCGTTTTTAAAATACAACTATATAATTTATTATATTAGTTTACATTTGTTTTTGTAGCATTCTTAAAACACTGCTAAAAGTTATTGGTTGTTTGGCTGCATATATTTGATGCTGTTATTTACGGTTTATGGTTTGTACCATTTTCGGCAACCGCTAATATAATATTCATATAAAAACAAACGATCGGTCACATAATTTTCATATTCAAATGAGCAATTAAATCACATAATTGGTATATATAAACAAGCAATTAATAATCGTATGATCAACATATTCAAATAATTGAAAAATCATGCTAATCTCATAATTAAATATAATATCCATAATCAATTCAATGGTAGTTTTTCAACAAAATAAGTCACATACTACAAGAATTCACAAACAAGTTTACA
Source organism: Allium cepa (assembly GCA_030765085.1). Classification (NCBI taxonomy): domain Eukaryota; kingdom Viridiplantae; phylum Streptophyta; class Magnoliopsida; order Asparagales; family Amaryllidaceae; genus Allium; species Allium cepa. The sequence goes on along the minus strand of CM060945.1, from coordinate 1,035,589,276 downwards.
CAAATAGTACTAACAAAATATGATAACATATATAACAATTAAATTCATGTTCATTGCTTGGTTACTAATAATTCTTTGTTGCTGGCAGTCTTCACTTCGAAATAGCTACATGCAAACAAGTTTAACAATTAACTATAAGAATTACAAACCAAAACTGAATGATAAGTTACCGATTCAAAGACTAAAGCACACTTATCAATCAATGGGTGCTGGAACATAATTTATTTACACTGTATTTGAGCTCGAGTATCAAATAATTTCCTTTTATCAGTGTATTTCCACTCACATGTTTAAGTGGGGACAAAGGTAATGGTCACAAAATGAATTATAGTTTGAGTACATACCATCTGAGTCCAACATCGTTTATTTACTTCAATTTCAATCTACTTATAGTTTGTATATCAATTTTTTCAGTTACTACAATACATAATTTGTCTAACCTAATGTTTGCTGTGAAAGTTTGATATTATCTTATAAGTTTTTAGAACTTAAAGAATGGTTGTCTTATTTAAACATTCAAGTCTTTACTTTGGTTAGCAAAATATTTGTTTCAATATTTTTTATTTGATTATTAAAATTTTCCCATATTCAATTTTGCAATAAAAATTCTGAAGCTATTTATGTATGATCAACTTTGCAATAAAGATTCAGCTACCTCAGTAAATTAGGATTTATTGACTAACAACTCAATGTAGAAAAAGGAAAGAATTTTAGTTATGTCGGATACCAAAGTATGGAGTATATCAATGATATCTCAATCAGCACAACATTTTACTTTTGATGCACTCAGTATGGGAGGTTTTAATACGTGTTTCCGTCTGGCATGATATCTCAATCAACACATCATTTTATTTTTGATGCACTCAACTTAGTTAATTTAGTTAAATTTTTATAAAAATTGGTTAATTTTTATAGTAAACTTATTTAATCATAAAAAATTATTAACTTAGCTAAGTTCTAATTAAACTCAATTAATTTATGTAAATGTATTTAATTTTTATAAAACTTAGTTAAATTGTATAAAACTTCGTTAATTTTTAAAATTCTAGTTAATTTTTATAAAATTAGTTTAATTTTTGTAAAAGTAGGTTAACTTGTTATCAAACTTAATTAATTTCATCAAACACAGTTTATTACTACTATTACTACTACTAATATTATTATAAACTTGGAAACTTTTACTATACTAAGTTAAATTATTATAAACATATTTATTTTTTTATAGAACTTAGTTAATTTATTCAAACTATTGTTTATTATTATTGCTATTATTAAACTTATAAATTATCTCAATTGCTAAGGCTTAAAATGTCATAAATTATATTTTAATTAACTTAAGCTTATAAATTATCTCAAACGTAAACTTTGTTGACTTAATTAATTTTTATAAATTATCTCAAACTTATAATTTTTTCATAAACTTAGTTAATTTATTATTATTGTTGTAAACTTTGTTATATTTATAAACTTAGTTTTTGTTATTATTGTTATTATTATTATTAGTTATAAAACATAGTTGACTTAGTTAAAATTTTTCAAATTGTACTTTATTATTATTATTATAAACTTAGTTAAATTTTTTATCAAACTTAGTTTATTATTATTATTATTATTATCATAAACTTGTTAATTTTATAATAGATAGTTAACATTTATAAACATGTCTAATTTTTATAAAACATAGTTAATTTATTCAAACTGTTTTATTATTATTATTAAACTTATAAATTATCTCAATTGCTAAACCTTAAAATTTCAAAACTTATATTTTAATTAAGTTAAGCTTAAACATAAGGAGGGAGACAATGTGTAATGATAAGCTCATACCGTGATATTAATAATGGAAACCACTTTATGGCTTTTCTTAAAACTAGTTACTCTAGGACCAATGCTACAATTGGAAGTGAAGATAGCGTAAACGCTATTAGCATCGTTTTAAGTGGATGTAACTTTGGTTAGCATTTATTGAAAGATACACGAGAGATACATCAATGTATGTCCACCGTCGAACAAATGCTATGTTTGACACCTGCAATTAAAGTTCACTAAAGAAAAACATGCAAGCATTAATTGTGCTAATGCAAGAGAAGAAAAATCCATTTGTACACATAATGTTATGCAAATATGATGATGTGAAAGTATATATCAAGTGTACCATGGTTCTTGATCCATATTGTAGTTACCTGAATGTTAGGGGCAAGTAAACTTGGTTGATCAATAAAAACAGAATCACTCTCCCTATCTCTTACTTTAGGTGTATTCTACTTTTATATTGTATTGTATCACAAGCTACAAGTAATACTTCTTGCACCCCTCTGTAGTAAATCAATATTATCTGGTTTAAATTTATTAACCTAAAATAATGTAACTTGTCATATAAAAAATTAGTATATGAAAATATTGATATATCACCTCAACAGTTTTTCATCTGCTTCTAAAAAATTGCCAGTTATTTCCATGAGATATATATTATATTTAGACCGCCTTGTATTTCAGAACTCTGACAAAAAATAAAATATTAAATGGTTAGTTCTATGAATGACCATGCAGGATCTTTCGACATAATTACAGCTTATCGTTGTACCCAAAAGAACGAAACCAGATCTGTAAACAAAAATATCAACATAGTTTTTATAGTATGAGAGGAGAGATTTTTCCCACCAGCTCCTTTTTGATTTGTTCAAATGACTATTTGTCTAGTTTTTCGATGCTTGAGCAAACTGTGTCTAAAAATTTTCAACGGGGACACTGTAAAGACCCGATTTTTCGACCCTCGAAAGTCGATATCAATACGTCCGCTGTATCAAATGCCTCACAGTCGAATGCCAAAAAACCAAACCGTTAGGGTTTAAGAAGAAGATAGAAGAAGAAACAGAAAATAATAACGGAATCTCACATTTCGCAGCGGAACAATTTATAATAGATAAATGAATATCTTTAAAACAAAAGCACTATATCAGTTTATACATACATCATCAGAGTTTATAACGACACAATACAACACTAGCAGTTACAATATCTTGTGCATAAGAAAATTTGACTTGCACCAACCCATACGTAGAGGACGCTACAATATAAGTGATACGTCTCGCCATCCAACTTGAACTCTAGGTCTCCACGGCAACTTCTTGACTTCGCTCCGAATAACCGATAACCTGACTCTTGGCTGCCCGCTTGGAAAATTATGGGCACCCAAAGTTTAGGAAGGGAACAATAAACTCCATGTCAATCATGAGACTGGTGTGAGGTCTTAAAAACAGTTATTTTCACGAAAAGTCGGGTCGTTACAGACACCATATATCTCAAGCATTATGTAACGACCCAGAATTTGACCACTTTAAAATATATAATTTAAAGTGATTTTAAATGTAAAGTAAGTAAGGTTATATGATTCAAACAAAATTAGATATGATTTGAAAAGAGAAGTATATACAAAAATAATAACATTTGCCTATATCGACAAAAGTGACAAAATGCTGATTTTAGAAAAGTAAGTTTCAGTGGTTAAATAAATTATTTAATTTATTTATGAGTGTTTATAATTTTAAATAGCGCTATAGAAATTTATTTTTAAATTTGGTTTACATAAATAAATAGTTTAACTAAAACGTCAAAATGTGACCGTAAAACATTTTGTCGAAAATCAACGTTTTGTCGATTAAAAGGTGTCGCAACGTCGTCACACCTTTATTTTCGTATATAGGAACATATATATTTAAATAGTGGAAGTATTAATTAATTCACTAATCAAGTTTACCTTTACTAAATAAGAAAAAAATCTTCTAGAAGTCATTATTAAAAGTAAACAAGAATTAACAAAAGTAAGAAAAAGTAAACATCAAACCACATCAAATCAAAACCATCATAATTATAATATTCTTTACTTAATCTTTAAGTGACTAAGAAATAAAGTAAGGATGTGAAAGATGATGTTAAGTATTGAAAAAGTGGAGATTGCTTTTGGTTGAAGTAAGGTTAGTTTGGTAATTTGGTAAGAGGTTATTTTGGTAAATTTACCACTTCTTTCTTTTTCTATAAATACCCATCTCCTTCTTCACTTTCATTCACATTTCTTCTTCTTATTTTCTCAAGCTTCTTCACCTTCTTCCTCTTCTATTGAATGGATTCTAAGCCATATAAAAATAATATAAAGAAATAATGTAAAAATATTTAAAAAATACTCAAAATAAATCAATATTCATTCTCTTCAAATCAAACTCCTCTTTTCTCCATATTTTACATCTTTTTCTCTCGGCCATAAATTCTTCATTATAGAACCAAAATACGAAATTATTATTTTAAATTATGTATTTTTCCAGTGGCTATAACTTTTATTTTGACTACTTTGTCGAACTATTGGCATAAGTATGTCAAAAAACCATTTCTTTACAGTGCATTTTCTGGCCCAATTTTTAAGCCAGAGAATAGGCTATTTTGTTTTGATCATAACTTGATCATAATTGATCCAAATTAAGAAATTATTTTGTTCAAACCATATTAAATTATAGTGGCTATAACTTTGATGTTGCTCACTTTTTCCAGTTTTGAGGTTTGCTATACTTTAAACTCAATTCTTTGAAGTATATTTTCGGACTTTATTTTTGTGAATCCGAGAACAGCTCCTTTACTTTTGACTATATTTTCCTCAAAACTAATCAAAATCAAGTGATTCTTTTTTTCAAATTCAAGATAAAAGAATTTGCAACAACATTTTGGCTAACAAGTTTTTTTAAATTTTGAGAGTAAGAGAGTCAAAAATAAGGGAGAAGATGACCTATTTTTTGGATCTAAATCTTGGGAATTCAAGTTCAAAGCTCTACCGCTTCTTCTCTATATTTTTAGCCAACATCCATATCAAGCCTCGGCCAAGCTATTGGAAGGGATAGGATGTTGTTTACTATAGTTTAATGGAGTAGAAATTAATTAATGAAGTGTTGGTTGGTTAGAATGTAGGTAGGAAGTTAATCGCTTTGGTTTATGGTGAGAAACTCTATTCAACATCTCTATTTACATATATACCTGTTAGATGTTGTGTTATGATTGCAATGGATTGTTAAATTGTTTTACCAAGTCACGGTAATACACGTCGATAAGCACAAAGGAAATCACTTTTCTTTTGAAAATAAAATAGTGTATGTGGAATGCTTAAACCTTTTGGAAATAGTTTTAAAATGAGTTAAATATGTTTTATAAGCATTTAAATATGTTTAAATAAACAAAGTAAGAAAATAAAAATTTCATCTTGTATATTTTAATATGTCCAAAACGAATTTTCCAGAAAAATCGCGCTTTTGCGGTAAAGTGACCAAAGTTTAAAATTAATATTTTAGCCATTTTAAAAATATGAAATAAATTTGATAAACATATTAAACTGGTTTAAAGGAGATTTGGAATGGAAAGTATTAATTTTCAAATATTTAGAAGTTGTTTAAATCAAATAAGCTTATATAGCACTTTCCGCAGCACTTCTATGCTGTGAATTCTATAACCTTTTGAAATGCAGTTTTAAACTTAACAATTCTTTCCTAAATCTTTTGTGAATGATTTTAAAGGAATAATTAAGTAATGTAAAGATGATTTGAAAGTTTAAATAAGAGTTTGAGTAAAAGGTTGAGATGAATTGTTTATACCATTTAAACAAAAAGAGAAGAATATTAAATGTAATATCAAACCGAGTATGTGGAAATGACTAGTACATTTGTCCCACCTGTGAGATCTGGAAGGACAAAACAAGGTGTTTAGCTAAGGTTAGGAGTGGAGCAACCAGTGCCTTGAACTTACTTGGCCTATGTTTTCTCTTTTTAGACGAGTGGTGGAATAGATCGAAAGGAAAGCCTGTAAGCTCTAAAAGATCATATTTAAGTTTTTTCAAGGTAAAAGAAAAGAAACAAATTCTTTGAATGTTAAATAACCACTTAAAATATTTTATTCAATGGGTTGTACAAAGGAACCAAGATCGGATTTGGGCGATTCCTATCCGAAAAACCCTTCAAACTAACTTTCGAAATAAAACATATTGAAGACAATGATCTTTAATGAGAAAGATCTTCATGATGTAGGATTACTTGCCATTAGTCCCTGGAGGTAAAACTTGCCATTAGTCCCTAGAGGTGAAACTTGCCATTAGTCCCTAGAGGTGAAACTTGCCATTGTCCCTAGAGGTGAAATTTACCATATCTAAGATGGCAGTAGTGCTCTATTATGAAAATCTTCGATTGCAAGAATATGATATGAAGTTAAGAAAGAAATCTCTGATTAAGATTTAATGAATGATTTGGGAATATCTTCCCTAAGTTAAAAGTTATTTTTCTTACTTGAAAATAAGATATTTTTGATTAAGATTTAATGAATGATTTGGGAATATTTTTCCTAAGTAAAAAGTTATAACTTGAATATATGAAATTTTTGATTAAGATTTAATGAATGATTTGAAAAGGTTTTCCTAAGTAAAAAAGAAAATGATTTGGAATTATTCCAGGATTTAAGAAAGGTTTAAATAAACCAAATGATTTGATAAATGAGGCTTAATGATTCCATATACATTTGAAAAAAAATGGAATAAGTTGAAAAGAATAAATATCTAAGAAAGATATTTGATTTAAATAGAAGATGAAGTAATTGATTGATGATTGATACCCACGTATGCACTTAACATCTTTTAAAGCGATGATTGGCTTTGAAGGAACCAGAGTCGGATTGGATGATTCCTATCCGAAAACCACTTAGAATAAATGTATATGTTCGAAAGTGAAGATATGTTGAAGATGATGATTTTTGAAGACCGTGGATCTTCATAGCGCGAGGACTGCTTGTTGAACATGCTTTGGATAGCTTCCATTATAGAGTTACTTATAGCAGTGGTCTCCCCATTGTAGAGATATTTCAGATTGCAAGGACTACTCCCTGCTAGTGGTAGTAGGAGAGTGCCTTCGGTTTCGTTCGGTCATAGAACGAACTTGTATGGATGAATGTTTGACATTGCATTTCTGAAGCACAACATTTGACTTTTACAAATTTACATCAGTGGTGGCGGAGAAGGCAACTTCTCTTAGCTTAACACCATCCTTGAGACGTACAAGCTCAAGGGTTGTATATTTATGGGAGTCAAATAGTAATCAAAGAAATGGTTGTGTGAAATTCAAAGTGGAACCTGTTATGATCAAAGCGTGATTTCGTATGAAAAGCGTGGCTTTGAAGAAATTGAGCGTAGCCTCACAAGCCTCACACCCTTGTTATGATGGAATTCTATGTGGTCAGATGTATGCTCGCAATTCGGTAGTGATTTGGGTTATCAGATGTTCTGAGCCTTAATTACCAGATACGTCTGGGCTTCATGGAAGGATTGCGCGAAGTCAGTCCTTGGATGTTATTCGTAGATTGTATCCACTTTTATCCATTTGTGTTGTTGTATAACGGCGTCCGAGTCTTGGACAGCCGTGGATATAGATTGATCTTTCCACAAGTGCCCTGTCATGTTGGAAATCCAACCCCAATACGAGATTTACAATTTTGATTGTAGTCCTAAAATAGCTGTAATGACTTGCAAACATTTCAACTACCACTTTTGGTATTATATATTCCGTTTGGTATATTCTGTTGACCTAATCCAGATATATTCCGTTAGACTTAGTCCAGATATTGACACCTTATTTGAATAAGTTTATGTGCAAATGTTTTCAAAGAGATTTCATTAGAAATAATATCAAAGTTCTTGATATAAAAGTGTTTTCATTATCATAAGGTAAAAACCCGTCTGTGTTTATATGCGGGTGTGGTGTTATGAGATACTCTTTCGCTTCAAAGGATTTCATTCAAAGGCTGATATATGACACTGCCATTTATTATTGAGTTTTCTCATGCTGGTTTATAACCAGATTCTGCTATTTTCAATACTCGGGTCAGATCTGAGTAGTTTCAGGTTGAGTTGAAGACGGTTGGAGTTTCTAGAGGAAAGCTTGAGATCTTTATCATCGTATTGACGTATTCTATTATCCGCTACATCTATTGTATTTGTTTTGTTCTTTGTCAGCATTTGTAAGGGAAGGTGTTATAATTGTCCAGGCTGAAATAGGTTAGACTCTGATATTATAATTTAAAATTTTCCACTGTAAAGATAATTATTGAAATAATATATGAATTTCCATTCGTGTGAGATTTTGTTTTGTCTTTATTTTCTTTCTACACTTAATGATCCGTCTTTTCATGAAATTTGAGTTAGACATGTGTGGTTTATTATCGATTCAAAGGGTATGGTAAAACAGGCCATTACACATTGCATCCAACAGCTTATGATGGTTTAGCTTTACCTGTTTACATTTGTAAGTATAAGGTTAGTAAATGGTAGTGCAAATGTGCAAGTAATTTTCCAAAATGAAAATATTGACAATGAACCATCGACTAACAAAAATTGTGGGAACCAGTCAGCAAGCATAAAATAGGGGTTATGTGTGTAATCTAGCGATCATGCAGGCTATTTATGTATATTAAGATTTTAATCGGTAACATTGAAAATGACAATGTGTGGTTATATTAAGATGAATATCATTCACAATTGACATCCTTAATTTGAATGCCATGGAGAGCAAAACAGGTACATAAGTGAATATAACATGTCAGTGATGTATATGATGACAACGAGAATTGCTGACATAGAACAGAACCAATTCTACTTGCAATAGTTTTATGCCATGAAATAGCTACAACATTTTTACTTTCATTCTAGCAATTGAATGCGAGTGGAGAACTATGAAGTAAGTTGTGACTCGAAGAGGGGATTTTAAAGGAATGTTTGTTGATAATTCACCTCAGAGCAATGTTGGGTTAAAAATGTTGTGATCCAATGCAATGCTTCAATTAACTGTCTGCAGAATAATATCACATGGACTGAGTACGTAACTAAAATATGCCAAAAACATTAACTAGTAGAATAATACCATATATGGTTACATTGCCTTTACAATGGGGTTTGATTAGATTACGCTGGCTTCCAGTCTTTTTTGAATAAGTCCAACCTGATAAGTGAGGAGGGGTATGCTCAGAAAATGCAATTGTGAAACCGATAAATAATAACAATGAAGTATCACACCTGTCAGTCTAAATCCTAAAACAACATTGTAATTTTGTTTCAAAATATTCTTATAATCTTCTAAGTTCTATATAAAATAGTGTTGGCCAGTAAGGCATCATATCTTTATTAAGTCATTCAAATAGAAAGGAGAAATGATAAAAATGGACCTGATGTCGCAAGAACAAAATAGGTAGAACATGCAATGATGAGTCCTCCCTACTTGAACAAAATTTTCTACTTAGTTCAGGCCAATCATATGATTGTAAAATATGTCTCCTTGAAGCATTTGTGTATATTGGGAGTTGCAAATGATGAAGTTTGTAAGATTAATAATCACACAGACACAGATAAGCTAAACCAAGAGAAAATAGAAGAAGTTGTACACACCTATTTGGAACTCACTGTTCATAAAAACATTGGTTAAAAGACATAGCATAAATGATCGAATGCTTTTTAACACTTACTAACATAATGCTTTTGAACATGCATCTGCTAGGCAGTGAAACAATATAGTTGCATAAATTTGTGCTGTGTAAGTAACATTGACAAATGGATGTTAACCAGTCAAAATGCAAAAATAAAAATTGATGGCCACAATGCTAATTTATGACAACAACAGAGGGTGAAGAGGGTGAATAAGGTAGACAACAGAGCTACCATCAAAATAAACACATTTAGCTAACATCAATCATCCTTGGTTTCTTACAATGAAAGCAGCGGAAATGTCTACCAAATAGGCTGTTTGAATTACATAAGTTTATTTAGTATTTTTTTCAAAGGTAAGTACATAAGTGAAATCGTCAACATCTTTTAGCCACCCAAATAAATTTCAGTCTTTCAAAATATGTTAAGAATAATTTAACAAATGCCAGGAAAAAAATGAATATGTGGTTCATATATTTCATTGATTGAGTCGTAAAACCACCATTAGAGTGCGAAAGTTATAAAACTATTTGAGTATTTGAGCTATCAATCAATGTAAATAATGATAACGGAGGAGAGATTTACAAAGAAGCACACTTATATTTGAGTAAAACATAAGAGTATAACTAACGTCTTTCACATTTTTTGATTTTCTGCAAGCTCCATCATTTTTAATTCATCATATAAAATAATAGCAAATTCATCAATCTGCAAAACTAAACCGCAAAACTCCATCGCTTAAAAACTTAATGACCTCCAAATTTATTTAAAGTATAAAGGAAAGGAAATTATACTAATATAGAATGAAGAATAAGGTAAATACATTATTTTCATAATAGATTATGAATACCTGATGTAATTGATGCACATCTCTCAGATTTGGTTCAAAGACTGAAGCATCAAAACAAATAAGCACTTGAGAGTACATTAATCTTTTTCGACATAGCATTGCATTTGTTCCTCTCAGCTGCTTTTGATAGACATGGTAGCAAATTGTTTTAAATTGAGATCTCACAATACACTAGTTTCCTTAAATTCCAGGACTAACATAGTGTTTATTTCAGATCTCCATTCAAAGCCTATCAACTTGGACCTGTAATACAAAACCAACAACTATTAAGAGGCCAAGAAAATTAGCCTTGGTGAGAACATATCAACTTCAAAAGAATTAAAACATATAAAAATCTAGGAAAATATGAAAAGAGCATCAAGAACCCCAAGAACGCTAGTGGATAACAGAAGAAAATGTTTCCAGAGCGAAACTATTAACATTGCATACCCAGTTAAAAAGCACATCTTGTCTATTGAGATGCATTATACCATCCTTAAGAGTGCACTTCCATCTACTTTTTGTTCGAGTCACCCATTAGCATTCACAGGAGAAAACAGTTTGAAAAGAAAAGAACCATCTTAACATAAGTTGCTAAAAGTAACTGATGATTAGATAATTCCTTATCAAATTTAGCTAAAAGTAATTGTCGTATATGTGTATATTTTTGGCAAAGATCATACTATGTTGATGACGTCGTTGTAATGGAAGACCAGATAACGCTTGGAGATTATGCTGCGCAAAACTCACTTCAATGCTATCATGGTGTTCAATGAAATGTCCAGCCTAATTTGCATTCAAATTTACATGGAATATCATCTAATCTACCTCTTATGACATTGCAGAAGCTGTGTGGCTCAACACCGAAGCTATTATCCCCTGCTGTTGAACGGAATGCTTACTCTTCTATTAATTAAAATTGTTATATAAGCATAATTACAATCTGGAAGAACTAAAAATTATAGAGACTTGTAAAGAATGAGTTAAAACTTAAATGTAACTCCAATCGCTAACAAATATAAACCATGCATTTGAGTATAAACATCAAACTATATTGCATTGGCCATTAAGTGAATATATATGCTTATATTAATAACTTGCAGCAGCACAAAATGTTTTGTACTAGATGTTCCAAAATGAAGTGAGCAAACATGCCTTGTGTTGAAATCGATGCTTCCATTTTCAAAGATGATTTAACTCTAGTCTGACTTGTGTATAACTATGATATATTACTAAATCCATCAAAATGAAGTTCAGCTTTGTACATACTTAGCTATTCGTCATTTAAAAAATCCTGATCGAAAGAATAAAAAATAAGGCATCAAAATGTTTAAAATAAATTAAAACACCTAGACTTGTTCATCATCTTCATATACTGGAAGCTCCTTCTCTTCGTTATCTCCATTGCTCTCTTAATCAAATCGACCTCAAGTTGTCAAAAAGTTAGGTGAAGGACAGTGACAAGAGGTTGCTGGAAATTAATGCTAAAGCGGACATAGTCGTTTCAAAAGATGGAAATGGAGATTAATACTAACCCTAATTAGAGAAGACGAAATTGTTGTTGAAAATCTGAGGTGGAGCTTGTGAAATGGAGAGGAACAAATTTATGTTTTGGATTATAAGATTTTTGAAAACGGAGAAAGTTGGGAAGGAAGGAAAAAAATCAAGAGAAAACAAAAGATTAATAAAAGCGTGTGAAGGAGATGACTTTTACCAGGCGAATATATGTAACCGCCTACTTTTCTGTATCCTGCCTAGCATTTGTGGTTTAAGAAGCATTTTAAGTTGTGAATTTTTCAAGGGCAGGATAACTGGGTAGTTTTTATTTACGTTTATAATATAGAGTAAAGTATTATTAGTTGCACTTACCAATAAACACTACTAAATGATGCAAACAATAGCAAATTTTTTGTAGCCAAACCATTTTTAATATATTTTCCAATATATAAATTTCAGACATAAAACATATATTATTTAGCCGTAAATAATTTTAAACCCAAATAATCATTTTCTTCACTAGAAAATTAATATTAAATCCAGATAAATTCATAAAATTATGAAAATTGAAACCCATCTCGAAAATATCATTTCTGATCTAAATCTTAAATCGCAAGGCATTTAGATGTTATTTGATAGAGTTTTCACATCAGAACATATCATAAAACCTATATGAATAAGCATAAGTTATCAAGTATATGTAAACATTTAATCATTCAAAAACATAGCATAACCTTCCAAAATAATTCAGATTAACCTTAAACCGAAAAAATAAAAAATGTGGGATGTAGTCATTATTCACTTTTGCTTTGAGATTAAGGAACTGCGATTTGAATGGAATTGAATTGATTAATCTTCTTCCTTTAGCTTTTTTCCTCTTATTCTTGCTAATGGTGGCCGGCCTCAATGTTTAATTTTTGCAAATGAATGATCGTGTGAAATGAATTGCTAAGGGTATTAGAATACTCTTATTCCAACTTTGCCCCTTACCTATTTGCCTAACTTATTTTACTTTTACTCATATTTGTTCATTTGTTAACATGGCACGACTACCCCTTCCTAATCAAAAATATCAATCCCCTAATCATTACATTATTTTATTTACTTTAGCTAATTAAATGTTACTAAATATTGTTACTAAAAATTAGGGTCACTGCACATCTTTTCTTAGTTTTAACAGAGAATAACATTATTTCACATAAACTTTGCTTAGTGGGAATAAATAATAATATTATATCTAGTCCGCTTTGCTTGTAGGGAACAGATGAAAATAATGTTTCCATCAACCATATATAAGTATGCTATAAATATTTTATTAGTGAATACATCTCAAAATTTAGAATAGAACAACTGCACCAAAATCATCGAAATCACCAACAGGACCACCCTGAACAACAACAAGATAACTCTAGTGTTGTGCATTATCTACGTCGTTTACCTGCTAAATGCTTATAGTAACAATACCAAGTTAGGATATTGGATGTCGATGCTGCAATGTCAACATTTTAGATGTTGTTTACCAAAAGGGAAGTTGATTATGCATCAGAACTAGCTAGAGGAAATACATTGTTATGGAAAAAATTTCGTTCACGCCACATCAACCTAATAGTTAGGGTATACCAATTAAGAATCATATTAATATGCATTGTATGCTACTTTGTATGTCATTTTATAGATTCCATCTAGTTTTATAGTTAATATATCTTATTGTATAACAATAATATGTTGCATCATATTAATAGTTCACTTCTTTGCATTCTAGCTCTTATAAAACAACACTACATCATCTATACCACACACAATATTACTTCTTTCAGTGTTTAATTCTCCCCCATAAAATTGGTGGATAAATGTTGGAAACATGAACAAAGGACATGTTCGACAATATGAAAATCGTAAGCAAGTTGAAGAGTAGTTTTGAGTTCATGAACGAATACTAAGTGAATTCATCACTAGGCAGAACTCCCCAAGAGTACAACATTTACTTACAAACCTAACATTACGAGGACATTCGAACTTATGAAACCAAGGAATGAGCGAAAAGAAGACAACAAGAAATGAAAAATTGCCCTAAATGTGGCCTACTGTGGCTTTATAGTGATCCCTAGAGCAACCTACACGATAATCTATTCATTTATTGTTAACCTTTGGATATGCATGAAAATTCCCAACAATGTCCATGTAGTTGGTTAACAATGGTAGCCACTATATCGTATGGTAGGGATATTGGTCATAAATACTATAAATGTAGGCACTGATAAATTTAAGGGTATGCACTTGGAGAAAATCTATAATTTACTGTAAATTATTAACTCCGTAATAAAATCTAGTTCGAAATAAATGTTGTTTTCTTCCTATTATATACTTGATATGGTGTGTGATATTATTTATTTACTTAATTTAAGCATATTTAATAGAAAATACGTAAATGATATGTTTTGTGATAGTAATTACAATGTGTTGTAATCATGAGCAAATTACCATAATAAAAATAAACATATAGTTTTAAATATTTCTAGTCAAGATGTATTAAGACTGGATATCGATACATCCATCGAGACTAGAGTATGTTACATTCACCAAATGGTAGGCAATTTATTACTCATAGCAGTTGGAGGAACCAAAGGTTACATATTGTTAGTTATTGGATGATTTTGGAAAGATTTACATATTGTTAGTTATTGGATAATTTTGGAAAGATTAACTCGACAGTTTTCTATTGGTTAATATAACTAAGGTTAAATAGAGAATCTCGAAGTGATGATATTGCATAGTTCTCTCGAGTTGATAATACTATTAAACTTCAATGTGGACACTCCATTTGATTGTAGTTAAATCATGGCATAACTTCCATTGAACGACTATAGTTGGGTTTGAGTTGAAGTTTGGAAGTGAAATACTATTCAATAGAGAATTCATCTCCTCGGTTATATGGCATTAGTATCATGGTCAGCCGTAAACAAATCAAAGTCAAAGTCTTTGGCTAGAGTAGTATAGTAAATAGTAATTGTTATTATTGAACCAAAGATTTTGAGTTTGGCCTTACAAAATTAAATGAGGATGATGTTGAAATTATGAATATAACTAAATTCCATAAGTCCTAATGTGATATAGTGTTAACGAAAAGAATTAGTGTAAATAATTATTACTTCTGGGTATCGTTTAAGAAAATATGAAATTGGATTTTACCAAAAGGATCTATAAGTGATGAATTCTATCAAATTATCACATCACTAGCTAAGGTGATGTACGAACGTTAATATTTGAATTGATCAATCTTAATTGCTGACTGAATGTAACGTCCCAGTATTTCATGCCATTAGCATCCGGACATGTAGGACTTGAATTGCTCAAAATATCAGATTGTTAATTTATATTTGGCAAAAATCAGCATACACGGTAAATAAAATAATCACATAATCACAGACACAGAGTATTATAACAATAAGCGGCGGAAACAGATGAATAATAGTTCATGAAGCTACCATATATATATATATATATATATATATATATATATATAACAGAGTTAAAACAAGATACAACAGAAGTCTCGAATACTTAGAAGTCTCAATACAATAGTCAAATAACAAAATCTGAATATATCCCTTGAGTCAACTAGATAACTAAAAGCTGGATAGATAGATGGATCTCCAATCGAAGCTCCAACTCCAAAGATGAGTCTTAAAAACTGTAACACTCAGTCTGACCCGAGCATAAAGCAAAATACAAAGCACAAAACACTCTAGTCAGGATTAACATTCTTATATCAATAAATCCAACTCAAGTGAAATATTAAGTGAAATACAAGTAACTTAAAGGATGTTTGATATACCCATCCTCTATGGATCCGTGGTACTATCTACTATGTAGTACAATATGCTATTATAATATGTTTATAGTAAAGTAAAAGTATTAAAATAGCGTTAAGGTGTAACGATCCCGAATTTTGGGCAATATCAATTTAATAATCTGTATTAGTAATTAAATTGGTTTGATAATTTTTCTTTATAATTTTAGTTTAATATGTTGAATTTAATCTTTTAAAAGTTAATAAATTTTCAATCTGGTAATTTTAATTAATATCTTTTTAACAATTTAAAATTTGACAAGAAGTATTGTCAAAGCTAATGAAATTTTATTCTGTTTATAATATATATATTTGATATATATTGTGAATAGAAGATCTTGTGTTTTAAATAAAAAGATTTAATTTTCAAATTGTAATACACATGTATGTATATGTTATAATTTGGATTTGTTTTGAAATTTAATTTTAATCTATTGATAATTTATAATTGTAATTTAAAGCTTTGTTTCAAAATTTATATTTTTCAAAAGATAATTTAGTCTAATTCAATTTTTTTAAAAATATAAGATAATTTTTTATTTTAAATATGATAGTTTAAAAAGGGTTTAATTAAAGTTTTATTTTTGTTTTCTTTAAAATGTTTAAATTTAAAATGGTTATATAAACATATTGTATAAAGTTATTAATAAAAATTTCTTTTAAAAAAAAATTATCTCTTGAAAAATATATATAAATGTTTTAGATTTTTAAATACATGTATAAGATTTATTTATATTATAATTAGTTTTAGAGTAATTTCTTTTAAAAGTAAATTTATATATACATAGGTAAACTATATTTATTAAGAGAAATAAACATGTAAGTAAATTTATATTTACATTTAAATTAAATAAAAATCTATAAAAAAATGCTTAAAGACAAATGTAACCATATTAGTCACCTTAATAACACATGTAAGGAAATTAAGCTATATAGTGACAAATGTAAGAAAATTAAATATTATTGTGACAAATGTAAATTCTTGAGAAACAAGTGGCTTTTCTTTTTCTTTTATTTGAAAATTTTAAATATAAAGAAGTTTGTTCTTCCTTTCTTCTTTTTTTCAAATTAATAGCAAAACAGAAATAATTTTCCTCAAATCTAAACATAAAATCCAACGCAAAGATAAAATCTGAAGTTCTTCTTAACAATCAAAGCAAATGAGGATTTAAAACCTGCAAATTCAACTGAAAAACAAATTTGAAGTTCTTCTCAACAATCAAGCTGCAACATCAAGTAGAATCTGCAATTTTCAAATCCTGCAACTTCATGTCATCTGCAGTTTAACTTCAATTTAAAAGCATGCAAGGATTCAGATTTTCTACAACAATCAAAAGCATATTTTTTTCCAGATTCATGATGCAAGGCCTAAAAAATTAAAAAAAGAAAAAGAAAAGAAAACTTAAAACCTGCTCTGCATGAATAAGGTGAGTGAATTATTTAAAAACAGTTTAAATTTATTTGGACTCTAAAGCATGTGTGATAATTTATGAAGTACTTTAGTTTCAAATTATTTTGTGAAGAAGATTGCATGTTTATATGTAAAGAAGTGATGCATGTTTGTGACTTGTATTTGTATGCTTTGTTAGGTTATAGGCTATGATAATTCAAATTCGTTCAAATTTCCCAAAATATTCATTATTTGTCCTTGATGATTGAATGAAAATTGTTTGTAAATGTTTAATGGTAATTTTAAAAATTGTTTGTGGAATTTTTAGTTTACAAACAATTTTTAAAATATGTATAACAGTAAAGACGCCGATACACATGTAAAACTAATAACTTCAATTGTTGTTTTGGATTGTATAACTGGATTAGATGTTAGAAATCATGAATTTTAACATGCAATTTATATTTTTTAAATTGATAATCTGTTGTGAATTTGGGTGTTATTCGAACTTGGGTTTTGAGAGTTTGCCGTTGATTGGCGTGGCGAAGCTGGCCAATTTTTGGTATGGAGGAGGTCTGATCAATGGTGAGCTTGGGAAAAATGCTGTGGAATTTTTCTAATGACTAATTGTTCGAAATCGAGCGAGTTAGGGTTTTAGTGGGTTTTGTTTTCGGCTTGACTGTAGTGAAATTTGTGACTTGAATATATGACCAGAAGTGATCGCAATGGTGGAGAGAGGAAGCTCGTGACGTGGTGATTCTGTGGTGGGGATGGCAAGTTCGTCAACGTCAAGTTTGCGGCGGTGATTGGGTTTTGGGTCGTGTGGTTCTGTAGTTTATTTCGAGCTCGAGGTTGAAATCTTGGTTCGTGTACCAATTGTTTGATCTGGGCTTGGATTCTTGTTCGCGCTCCTTCAGGTGACCGTCGACGATAGTCGTGACGCTCTAAGGTGGTAAGAGGCACTTGGGTAGGTGCACCGTGCACATTCTTGTGCACTGGGTATTTTGAGTTGGGGAAGAAGGGTTATGACCAGAAGGAACACTCGTGTTTTCTTGCGTGTCGTCTCAAAGTTGAGGGTACCTGGGTTTACTCGGGGGAAAGCTCGTGGTTTTGCAGTGTTTTACCCGAGTATATAGATTGTTGTGTTTTATTAGTACTGTGTAAATGAGGTTTGCAAATAAACTTGTTGATTTAAATAAATAACAATCTAGTTTAAGTTATAAAGCAAGTTCATATAGGAAACAAAATACAAAGTTAAAAACTTGTTGTTTTAAGATAGATATAAATCAACTTTTAAAAAAAAGGGTAACTGAATTCAATTTCAAATTTAAATTGTTTATAAATGATTTCATTTAAAGCAATTATCTTAAATAAATTTTGAATTTAAAATTTAAAAGAAGTGTTCCAATTTTAAGTATTAAATCGAAGGTTTATGTAATGTTTTAACAACAAAGTTTTCAAATTTATTTTGATAATAAATAAGTTTATAATAGATAATTTAAAGTGTTTTAAATTTGGAAATTTGTTTTTAAATACTTTATTTCCAAATAAAGTTTAAGTTGTAATTATGTAAACCAAATTGAATGAATGTGCCTTTAAGGTTATTAAAATTTGATTTATTCAAATAATTTAATTATAAAGGTAAATAGGGTTAATTTATCTTTGTTATTAACTTAAGAATACTTATTTAATATGATTTGTTAATAAGTAAGGTTTAATTAAGATTTATGATTTTCTTAATTAATTAAAGACTTAAAATATAAGAAGATTAGTTAATTAATTATTTAATTAATTTTAAATAATTAGTAAATTGTTTATTTAATTTTTAAATAATCACTTAATTATGGATTAATTAAGTGTGGTTACTTAATGACGTAACTAATGGTGAAATTCTGAATGTAATTAATGGAAGTAATTACTTATGGAAGTAATTAATAGAATTTACTTATGGGAGTAATTAATGGAAGTAATTAAATGGTTAATCACTTAATGTTATTAATCTAGGAATCGATTAATATAATTGTTTTAAAGTTAATTAATTATGGAGTAATTAATTAATGAATTAAAAATTATTTAATGATGGAATTAATTACTTGTTAAGTAATTAATTAAGGAAGTAATCAGTATTGATGAATAGAAGTAATTAGAGATAATTACTTATGTATGTAATTAAGAGTTAATTACTTAATTATTTTATTTAATTAATTAATGAGATTAATTAATTAATAAATGTGATTAATTAAGATTAATTAGTAAGGTAATTAATTAAAAATGTAATTAATTTATAAAGTAATTAATTAAGGATTATTTATTAACTTAATTTATTACTAATTACTTAATGAAGTAATTAAAGATTTATTAATTAGATAATTAATCAAAGTTAATATAATTAATTAAGATGTTAATTAATTAAGATGTTAATTAATTAAGATAAGTAATTACAAATTGTTAATTACTGTTTATGATTAATGGGATGATTAATTACAAGTTAATTATTTAATTAATTAAAGTAATTATTAATTAATAAGGATCATTAGTTAATGTAATTAATGATACTTATCAAGGTTGATTAATAAAATTAATTAATTTAAGTGTGATTAATTAATTGTAATTAATTAAGGTTAATGTAATTAATTATAGTTAATTAATTAATGGAAATTAGTAAAGGATCATTAATTCTTGTAATTAATGATAGTAACTAAAGGTTAATTACTAAATATGGCTAAGGATAATTACTTGAATGCAATTAAAAGAATAATTAATGAAGGAAGGTTAATTAAGGGAGATCATTAAGAGTTGATTAATTTATTTAATAAACGAAGAAGGATTTAGGTAATCCAATTGATTATGAGTTAATCAATTCTGCTTTTGGATGATTGGTTAATACTGATTGATTTATATTGGATGATTGATTGATACTGGATGATTTGGATATCTCTGTTATGTGATATGCTGCTTTGTGAGATGAATGTTTGATATGATTTATCTATTGTGATAATGTGATTCATCTATCTATTTATATCATCCTGAATATAAGTTAATTGTTTAAACCCTTAAGAGCAACATGGACATTAAAATGGCATTTTGTTTCGGTGAGATCGGTATCGGGTTTCCATATTTGGGATCCGAAGACCACATCGATTCCAATTAAACGTTAGGTCGTAAATCCAAGTGGAGTAAAAGTGAAGACTTGAGGTGTAAGAACTATACGTCAGTATAACTCTGTGGATGATTCCATGATGAGTTTGATGGAATAGTACTTATAGGTTCGAGATGGTGATTTAGAATGCATGGGCTATGGTCGTTGACTCTGAGGGTGATTCCAAAATGAGTGCAACGAGATAGTGCCTTCGGTTTCGTTCGAACCCGGAACGAACTTATATGGATTTAATGCTTTCAGAACATCGTCAGGTGGACGATGAGCATTCTAAGATAGATGTGTTCTATAAAGGTAATCGAAGCCTCAAGCCTCATCAACCGGGAATGGCAAAAACAGGGGAGGTGCAGCAAGGCTAGGTGGGTAGCGCCCATTTCAGGGCAAGATTTTCCCCTGTCTAGAAGTCCGTTTTATTTCGGCTGTGTGGGCAGTTGGAATCGCGCACCAACTACAGGGTTGTCATATTCGGGACTGTCCAGTAAGGGATGGTCTCGGCCTTGTGTTGCACGGGAGTTAGGGTGGCTCCTCGGTACGTTGATCTAGGCCACGTACTGTGACGGGCGGTACCCAATAGCCCTGCCATTGATGGAAACCCATTCTTCCTACGAGACTCTACGGTTTTGATTGTATTACCCACTTTTGTGGCTAGTTGCTGGAACTTAATAATGTAATAATTTCGGCTATTTCATATTTACTTGAAAACCCTAGACACTATTATAATACCACTGGATTTCCTATCATATGTTTTGGTTAGCGTAAGGTAAAAACTTTTCCATGTTTATGTGTGGGATGTCTTACGTGATACCTTTTCTTTTCAAAGGTTTTCTAAAGTTAAGCAACTTTAAAACGTTTACTCACACCAGACCCCTGTCGGACCCGAGTGTTTATTTTCTGTTTTATTAAACTCTTGGGTACTCATATTATGTATGAGTAGTCAGGTGATTCAGGTTTGCTTGACGAATTCTGGAGGAGATATGGAGCCGGAGGCTCCCACGTGTAGATATATTATAGTGTCGCTGTGTTGTTTGGTACATGTATCTGTTGTACTTGAGCTATATAGTTAGATAGATGTTTATAACTATCTAATATCTGTTGTATAATTTGTGTACTCTGATGTAATATGATACCATGTAATATTTTATGTGATATATTATATTTCATTCGTACCGCTATGAGTCCTCTGATGTTGTTGTGTTTCTTCTTTCTCTTTCTTTTCATCTTCTATCCCTTTCTTTCTTAATTAGTGATGCGACTTTCTGGAGATAGGAAGTTGGGTCGCCACATTTGGTATCAGAGCATTAAGTTGAGTGAATACCTAGGCTCCGGAGTGGTGTCTTTCTTGAGAGAGCGTACTTGTAATTTTTATATATAATTATATATATATATATATATATATATATATATATATATATATATACCTACCTAATCTGTTGGGTTATCTGTTCAGATTTTCCAACATAAGTTTTAGATGTAGATAGAGTAGTGGTCTGTGTGTGTAACACGACTACCACTAATGGAAGAGTTCCATTTGTTTGAGGTTGGAAGTATTGTCGAGACTGTAGACCTAATACCGTCTCGAGTGAGTTTAGTTTGGAGTAAGGATTTCTCTGATATCCGAAGGAAATCTTTTTTTAAAGATTCGGAGTTCATCTTTGAAGTGTAAGATTGGATCTGTCGGAAGTGTACTAGTAAGTGATGATATCTTGATAAATGCGTGGTGAGATGAAGTATCCATGGATATTTTCTAAAGATGTTTTCTCTTGAAGCAGTTTTAGAAGTAGTTGAAGAGCAGTTTTACCTGCCGCAGGGAAGATTCGTCCTTGTAGAAGTTGTTTGGATCTTCAGCATGGAGGTTGGCTATTTTGGAATATGAGACTAAGGTCTATAAGTGTTTTGCTTTGGCATGGTCTCATTTGTTATTCCTTAAGGAGAGCGAGATGTTGATGATTGGTTTGGAGCCCGAGTTTCTTTTGGGTTGTATGCCATCTCAAAAGTCTGTGGTGTGGTTTGTTGATAGTTTTGGTATTCGAGGAGCCTCTTGGATTAGAAGTATTTGGTTGGCTATGGTAGCAGTGCAACTCGAAGTGTTTGGTGTGCCGACGAGGAGGTCTTTTAGCCTCGTAGTATCATCGAGGTAGAGTTTGGAAGCAGTAGTAGTGTGGTTGTTTCTCCGATGGTTCAGGAATTTTTGTGGTTCTTCTATCAGCAGTCCGGGCAGATGGTGAAAGTTTTCTTGAAGGTTAACCTTGTTTGGAAAAGCTTAAAGCTGTTCTATTTGGGAAAGAGAGGATAGTTTCTTTGGAATCCGAACTAGGTTGGATCGCAAAAGTGACTTGTGATTAGTTTGGGAATTTTTCTTGAGCAATCTTTTGTTTGAGACTTAAAATTCTCATGTGGAATAGGAGCTATTGAGGTTATCAGAAGTTGTCTGCATCTGGAGTTGAGTTCCATATTGTTTTGGTTCCAAAAGTGATTTTGGTAGTTAGACTGGTAGTAAAGTTGGTGTAGCAGCTCAAAAAATTTTGGAGTTTGAATTGGTCAGGTCTAGTTTTTGAGTTGAATTCTTCTAAGGTTGTGTGACTGAGTCAGATGAGTCACTCAGATTTTATGGATTTGATGAACAAAGTTTCCTGGATATATTGGATAAGTTTGTACTTGTGTTCATCAATAGTATTCTCATCTATTTCAGAATCAGAGTTGTGCAACGGAAGCGAGGTAGTAGCTGTGAAAGGAAGGAAGCAAGTTCAGTTTGCTATTGCTTGAGTAGTAGAGCTTGTGTTCTGGATTTTGACGGATTATGGAAGACTTTTCTGTTGGATATGATCCAGAAATTGGTTTTCTTCGGTCTAGTTATTTCTGGAAGTTTCAGCATAGGTTGAGCTGATCAGGGAAAGGACTGCCAGTCCCAGGATTGTCTGTTGAGTTATGCAGATATGAGATAAGGAGTTTAGAATTCAAAGTTGGAGACTTCATTGTTGTTAAGATTTCTCTGGTCAAGAGAACAGTGATTGGATAAGATTGGATGGCTAGTTCTGAGGCATTTGAGATTTCTTATCTGTGTTCTGATAAGATAAGATATGTTGTCTATAAGATTGAATTTCCAGTTTGGGTAGCTGGAATTCATTGTATTTCACGTATCTTAGAGGGAGTACGTGTATGATTCATTTTTGGTTGTGGAATCTACAGTTCAGTTGGATTTGGAAGTTGAGCTGGACTTGAGTATAATCTAATGTTCTGTTCAGATTGATGGATCTAGAGATGAGAGGAGCTCTGGATTTTAGTGGTATAGTTTGTTAGCTTCTGTAGTGCGAGTCTCCCGGTGATTTATACTTGGGAAACTCGAGATAGTATTAGAGATTTATTCTGATTTGGGTCAGAATAATTAGTTAGGTTTGTTTGTTTGATTGATTTCTTTGATTGTTAGTTATTGATTAATAGAAATGCTTTGCTGATTTGAAATTAAAATCTTTGCTGGGTTATTAAATTACCTTTGCTTTTAAATTTCGGGGATGAAATTCTTTTAAGGGGGGAGGATTGTAATGACTCGAAATTTTGGGCAATATCAATTTAATAATCTGTATTAATAATTAAATTGGTTTGATAATTTTTCTTTATAATTTTAATTTAATTTGGTGAATTTAATCTTTTAAAAGTTAATAAATTTTCAATCTGGTAAATTTAATTAATATCTTTTTAGCAATTTAAAATTCGACAAGAATTATTTTTCAAAGCTAATGAAATTTTATTTTGTTTATAATATATATATTTGATATATATTGTGAATAGAAGATCTTGCGTTTTAAATAAAAAGATTTAATTTTCAAATTGTAATACATATGTACGTATATGTTATAATTTGGATTTGTTTTGAAATTTAATTTTAATCTATTGATAATTTATAATTGTAATTTAAAGCTTTGTTGCAAAATTTATATTTTTCAAAAGATAATTTAGTTTAATTCAATTTGTTTAAAAAATATAAGATAATTGTTTATTTTAAATATGATAGTTTAAAAAGGGTTTAACTAAAGTTTTATTTTTGTTTTCTTTAAAATGTTTAAATTTAAAATGGTTATATAAACATATTGTATAAAGTTATTAATAATACTTTCTTTTTAAAAAAAGTTATCTCTTGAACAATATATATAAATGTTTTAGATTTTTAAATACATGTACAAGATTTATTTATATTATAATTAGTTTTAGAGTAATTTCTTTTAAAAGTAAATTTATATATACATATGTAAACTACATTTATTAAGAGAAATAAATACGTAAGTAAATTTATATTTACATTTAAATTAAATAAAAATCTATAAAAAAAATTGCTTAAGACAAATGTAACCATATTAGTCACCTTAATAACACATGTAAGGAAATTAAGCTATATAGTGACAAATGTAAGAAAATTAAATATTATTGTGACAACTGTAAATTCTTGAGAAACAAGTGGCTTTTCTTTTTCTTTTATTTGAAAATTTTAAACATAAAGAAGTTTGTTCTTCCTTTCTTCCTTTTTTTTCAAATTAATGGCAAAACAGAAATTATTTTCTTCAAATCTGAAAATAAAATCCGAAGCAAAGATATAATCTGAAGTTCTTCTTAACAATCAAAGCAAATGAGGATTTAAAACCTGCAAATTCAACTGAAAAACAAATTTGAAGTTCTTCTCAAAAATCAAGCTGCAACATCAAGTAGAATCTGCAATTTTCAAATCCTACAACTTCATGCCATCTGTAGTTCAACTTCAATTTAAAAGCATGCAAGGAGTCAGATTTTCTACAACAATCAAAAGCACATTTTTTTCCAGATTCATGATGCAAGGCCTAGAAAATTAAAAAAAAAAGAAAACATAAAACCTGCTCTGCATGATAAGGTGAGTAAATTATTTAAAAACAGTTTAAATTTATTTGGACTCTAAAGCATGTGTGATGATTTATGAAGTAGTTTAGTTTCAAATTGTTTTGTGAAGAAGATTGCATGTTTATATATAATGAAGTGATGCATGTTTGTGACCTGTATTTGTATGCTCTATTAGGTTACAGGCTATGATAATTCAAATTCATTCAAATCTCCGAAAATATTCATTATTTGTCCTTGATGATTGAATGAAAATTGTTTGAGAATGTTTAATGGTAATTTTTAAAATAGTTTGTGGAATTTTTAGTTTACAAATAATTTTTGAAATACGTAAAGCAGTAAAGACACTAATACACATGAAAAACTAATAACTTCAATTGTTGTTTTGGATTGAATAACTGGATTAGATGTTAGAAATCATGAATTTTAACATGCAATTTATAATTTTTAAATTGATAATTTGTTGTGAATTTGGGTTTTATTCGAACTGGGGTTTTGAGAGTTTGCCGTTGATCGGCGTGGCGAAGCTGGCTAATTTTTGGTATGGAGGAGGTCTGATCAATGGTGAGCATGGGAAAAATGCTATGGAATTTTTCTAATGTATAATTTGTTCGAAATCGAGCGAGTTAGGGTTTTAGTGGGTTTTGTTTTCGGCTTGATTGTAGTGAAATTTGCGACTTGAATATATGACTGGAAGTGATCGCAATGGTGGACAGAGGAAGCTCGTGACGTGGCGGTTCTGTGGTGGGGACGGCGAGTTCGTCAACATCAAGTTTGCGGCAGTGATTGGGTTTTGGGTCGTGTGGTTCTGTAGTTTATTTCGAGCTCGAGGTCAAAATCTTTGTTCACGTACTAATTGTTTGATCTGAGCTTGGATTCTTGTTCGCGCTCGTTCAGGTGACCTTCGACGATAGTCGCGACGCTCTAAGGTGGCAAGAGGCACTTGGATAGGTGCACCGTGCACATTCTTGTGCACTGGGTACTTTGAGTTGGGGAAGAAGGGTTATGACCCGAAGGAACACTCGTGTTTTCTCGCGTGTCGTCTCCAAGTTGAGGGGTAGCTGGGTTTACTCGGGGGAAAGCTCGTGATTTTGTAGTGTTTTACCCGAGTATATAGATTATTGTGTTTTGTTAGTACTGTGTAAATGAGATTTGCAAATAAACTTGTTGATTTAAATAAATGACAATCCAGTTTAAGTTATAAAGCAAGTTCATAAAGGAAACAAAATACAAAGTTAAAAACTTGTTTTTTAAGATAGTTATAAATCAACTTTAAAAAAAAGGGTAATTGAATTCAATTTCAAATTTACATTGTTTAAAATGATTTCTTTTAAAGTAATTATCTTAAATAAATTTTGAATTTAAATTTTAAACGAAGTGTTCCAATTTTAAGTATTAAATCAAAGTTTTAAGTAATGTTTTAACAACAAAGTTTTCAAATTTATTTTGTAAATAAATAAGTTTATGTTAGATAATTTAAAGTGTTTTAAATTTAGAAATTTGTTTTTAAATACTTTATTTCTAAATAAAGTTTAAGTTGTAATTATGTAAACCAAATTGAATGAATGTGTCTTTAAGTTTATTAAAATTTGATTTATTCAAATAATTTAATTATAAAGGTAAATAGGGTTAGTTTATCTTTGTTATTAACTTAAGAATACTTATTTAATATGATTTGTTAATAAGTAAGGTTTAATTAAGATTTATGATTTTATTAATTAATTAAAGATTTAAAATATAAGAAGATTAGTTAATTAATTATTAATTAATTTTAAATAATTAGTTAATTGTTTATTTAATTTTTAAATAATCACTCAATTGTGGATTAATTAAGTGCAGTTACTTAATGAAGTAACTAATGGTGAAATTCTGAATGTAATCAATGGAAGTAATTACTTATGTAAGTAATTAATATAATTTACTCATGGGAGTAATTAATGGAAGTGACTAAATGGTTATTCACTTAATGTTTTTAATCTAGGAATCGATTAACATAATTGTTTTAAAGTCAATTAATTATGGCGTAACTAATTAATTAATGAATTAAGAATTATTTAATAATGGAATTAATTACTTGTTAAGTAATTAATTAAGGAAGTAATCAAGATTGATTAATAGAAGTAATTAGAGACAATTACTTATGTAAGTAATTAAGAGTTAATTACTTAATTATTTTAGTTATTTAATTAATGAGATTAATTAATTAATAAATGTGATTAATTTAAGATTAATTACTAAGGTAATTAATTAAAAATGTAACTAGTTTATTAAGTAATTAATTAAGGATTATTTATTAACTTAATTTATTATTAATTACTTAATGAAGTAATTAAAGATTTATTAATTAGATAATTAATCAAAGTTAATATAATTAATTAAGATGTTAATTAATTAAGATAAGTAATTACAAATTGTTAATTACTGTTTATGATTAATGGGATGATTAATTACAAGTTAATTATTTAATTAATTAAAGTAATTATTAATTAATAAGGATCATTAGTTAATGTAATTAATGATATTAATCAAGGTTGATTAATAAAAGTAATTAATTTAAGTGTGATTAATTAGTTGTAATTAATTAAGGTTAATATAATTAATTATAGTTAATTAATTAATGGAAATTAATAAAGGATCATTAATTATTGTAATTAATGATAGTAATTAAAGGTTAATTACTAAATATGGTTAAGGATAATTACTTGAATGCAATTAAAAGAATAATTAATGAAGGAAGGTTAATTAAGGGAGATCATTAAGAGATGATTAATTTATTTAATAAATGAAGAAGGATTTAGGTAATCCAATTGATTATGAGTTAATCAATTCTGCTTTTGGATGATTGGTTAATATTGATTGATTTATATTGGATGATTGATATTGGGTGATTGATTGATACTGGATGATTTGGATATCTTTGTTATGTGATATGCTGCTTTGTGAGATGAATGTTTGATATGATTTATCTATTGTGATAATGTGATTCATCTATCTGTTTATATCATCCTGAATACAAGTTAATTGTTTAAACCCTTAAGAACAACTTGGACATTAAAATGGCATTTGGTTTCGGTGAGACCGGGATCGGGTTTCCATATTTGGGATCCGAAAACCACATCAATTCCAATTAAATGTTAGGTCGTGAATCTAAGTGGAGTACAAGTGAAGACTCGAGGTGTAAGAACTATACATCAGTATAACTCTGTGGGTGATTCTGTGATGAGTTTGACGGAATAGTACTTATAGGTTCGAGATGGTGATTTAGAGTGCAAGGGCTATGTTCATTGACTCTAAGGGTGATTCCGAAATGAGTGCAACGAGATAGTGCCTTCGGTTTCGTTCGAACCCGGAACGAACTTGTATGGATTGAATGCTTTCAGAACATCGTCAGGTGGACGATGAGAATTCTAAGATAGATGTGTTCTATAATGGTAACCGCAGCCTCAAGCCTCATCAACCGGGAATGGCTAAAATAGGGGAGGTGCAGCAAGGCTAGGTGGGTAGTGTCCATTTCAGGGCAAGATTTTCCCCTGTCTAGAAGTCCATTTTATTTCGGTTGTGTGGGCAGTTGGAATCGCGCGCCAACTGCGGGGTTGTCTTGTTCGGGACTGTCCAGTAAGGGATGGTCCCGACCTTGTGCTGCAGGGGAGTTAGGGTGGCTCCTCGGTACGTTGATCTAGGCCACATACTGTGACAGGCGGTACCCCAGTAGCCCTGCCATTATGGCAACCCATTCTTCCTACGAGACCTACGGTTTTGATTGTATTACCCGCTTTTGTGGCTAGTAGCTGGAATTTAATATGTAACAATTTCGGCTATTTCATATTTACTTGAAAACCCTAGACACTATTATAATATCACTGGATTTCCTATCAAATGTTTTGGTTAGCGTAAGGTAAAAACTTTTCCATGTTTATGTGTGGGAAGTCTTATGTGATACCTTTTCTTTTCAAAGGTTTTCTAAAGTTAAGTAACTTTAAACCGTTTACTCACACCAGACCCCTGTTTGACCCGAGTGTTTATTTTCTGTTTTATTAAACTCTTGGATACTCATATTATGTATGAGAGTCAAGTGATTCAGGTTTGCTTGACGAATTCTGGAGGAGATATGGAGCAGGAGGCTTCCACGTGTAGACATATTATGGTTCCACTGTGTTGTTTGGTATCTATATATGTTGTATAGTTTGACAGCTGTCTAATATCTGTTGTATAAGTTGTGTACTCTGATGTAATATGATACTATGTAATATTTTATGTGATATATTATATTTCATTCGTTCCGCTATGAGTCCTCTGATGTTGTTGTGTTTCTTCTTTCTCTTTCTTTTCTTCTTCTATCCTTTTCTATCTTAATTAGTGATGCGACTTTCTGGAGATAGGAAGTCGGGTCGCCACATAAGGCATTACCCATATCCCCTTAACACATTTTTATATATTCTCATAGTCTATATAGTACCGTAATCTCCCCCGTACTGGAGGTCGTCAGAGGGCACTCCATATGTACGTACAAAACAAACTAGTAGTGGTCTCGATAAGGTAGGTGACATGGCACAACTAGGCAATGCTAGGGTAGATATACCAATTACACTATCGGCCTGTTGGTAACGTATAGTCGCAGTTACCGCCTAACTCGATCCACACTCCTAAAAATCCAAGGGTGCACCCTTTCAATCAAAAAATAATAGAATGGTATCGAAGAAGCGTATCGGATCGAAGGAGCTACCTCACTTGGCCCGCCAATTGCTTCTGTTTTAGCCACTATAAGTTAACTTATAGGAGTCACGTCCACGTATATACCTCATATAGAATCATCGTCAACATCCTTGTAACGACCCAATTTTTTTAACTTTCAAAAGTCGACATCAAAACGTCCACTGCATCAAATGCCGCACAATCAAATGCTGGAAAACCAAACCGTTAGGGTTAAAGAAGAAGAAGATAGAAGAAGAAACAGAAACAATAACAGAATCTCACATTTCGTAGTGGAACAAATATAATAGATAAATGAATATCTTTAAAACAAAGAACTATATCAGTTTTACATTAATCAGAGTTTAACCACACAATACAACACTGGCAGTTATTGTAACTTGCTTACATTGTAATTTTGACTTGCACCAACCCAAATGCAACGGAAATTATATAATATAAGTGATACGTCTCGCCATCCAGCTTGAACTTCTAGACTTCGCTCCAAAACAATGATAACCTGGCTCTTGGCTGCCCGTGTGGAAAATTATGAGCACCCAGAGTTTAGAAAGGGAACAATAAACTCCAGGTCAGTCATGGGATTGGTGTGAGATCTTAAAAACAGTTATTTTCACAAAGAAAATAAAAAGAAATCCGCTATGCTTTTGGAAAATGAAACTACCATAAGGCCTCCCCGCGCACACACATAATGCGAGTGTACAATTGGAGGAGATTTCCCCTTATGATAGTCAAACATGCTTGATACGCAAAATCTCTTTTTAATATTATCATTAGTGCATAGTGCAGAAATTTTTTTGAAAGTATAATATTAATCTTAGCCAGCGTAGACATTTCGCATTTATGCCTACTATAGCTACCATGTTTAATAGCAGGCCACATTCCATGGCAGATTATACAACTAAAACCATACAGGGTGCTTATTGTTTCTTTGGATTTCCAACAAATGGTCAGGCTAAGGAACTTCCTATGGTCATATGGGTATGCCTCTGGAGGGATGCCCCGAGAACCTAACCGGATCCCTGCCAACACAAGGCCGGGTTACCTCTGTAACTAGGTAACTACTACACGAGTATGCCATCCCCCGGTCGTTTGTGACCTTTATCCAAGGATCCCCCAACCACAAAGCAACAACCACAAAGTATAATAAATTTGCAACAACCACATAAGTTAAGTATCTGGGCTCCATACCATGATACCATCCTTTTCCAGAAGGAAATGACATAACCTAAAGAGCGCGACCTTCATAACCTTGCCGCATTCTTCTTGTTTCGACCATTTCTGATGTGTGAGGTCCGACGAAGTCTCGTCCACAAAGCTACACTTTTCATAATGTCGTGCTTTGATCAACAAATGATCAGCAGCACTTCGTATGCCACATTACCAAATTGGGAATGTATCACTAGTAACCATCAACTACATAACCTATGAGCTCGTACGTCTCAGAGAAGGGTGTTAAGCTAGGAGAGTAAATTCTCCGCCACCAATAGAAATGTATTTGATAGAAACCAGCTTTACATCTCAAAGTGTAACGTCAGACACACGTCCAAAAAAGTCCATTCCGGGATCGAACGGAACCGAAGGCACTTCAAAGAAGCCCTTGCAAAATCCGGATATTCACTAATTACGTCCGGAATCTCCATCACAAAGGGTGATAAAATCTCTATACCGGAGCAACCCGATGCGGAGACATTTGACAGGTAATCCTTTTGTTTTTGAAAATATCTGGTCTTCATCATCGGTCTTCAAATGCAATCCCATTTCGTCGTATCATTATTCGGAATGGGTTTTATGACATAAAATCCTCTCTCGACTAATCCGAATAACGAGCGCTTATTTTTAAAAAAATAAGTGTTACATTCAGATTTCAAACAAATCACAACAAATTTCCACTTTGATCTTTTAAACAAAAGATCCATCACTATCACAAAGATTCGATGTGGTTTTCGAATAACCATTCGGCATTCGACCCCCAAACGCATCGAGATTCAAATATCATTAAAAGGACAATATTATTAGTCAGTTATTTAACTATCAATCAACATTCACAACAATCACCATATGTCAAATAATTTTCTCCCAATTATTTATTTTCAAAATATCTTTGTAAGATATATTTTCACACTTCAACCATTTGAAAACAAATTTCAAATCACTTTTTACATTTCAATCCTTTGAAAACAAATTTCAAATCATTTTTCCCTTGCATGGAATATATTTCCAAATATTTATTCATTTTCACCGAAAATCCACCGAGTTCAAATACTTTAAAATAATTTAAACTACATATACATATATACTTGGAAATATTTAAAACAAAACTATTTCAAAACACTTGGTTAAATATTAATTATGAAAATATTATACTAATATCTCATATAAACTTAAGTCTAAAATAATTTTAAAATAAAATTATTAGATAGAGTGTAATTATTTTAATAACCATTTTCTAATCAAATGTCAATTAAGTCTTTAAATAATCACTTATATAACTAATTAAATAAATCTTTTACTTTAAAAATTTATAAACAACTTAAGAAATAATTTCTCCACAAGCATCCTTTTTAAAACCAACTTCAAAACTTTTAATTTTGTATTCGAGAGATACTTTGAAAACATGCTTAGCTTTCCAGGGAGAATAGACCATTTAAATCAATAAATAAATTCTTCTTGATTTATCTCAATTTATATTCCAAATCTGCAAATTTCTTTCTACACCTTAAAAGAAAATCAATATTTATTTTTAAAACAAATTTCTTTTTCCTCTTGAAATTCCTATTGTGAATTTAAATTTTCCAAATATCTACTAATATACGATTTTCAAATTGATTTCAAAAATCATTTCCAAACACTAAATCAATTTCCAAATTGATTTCAATTTTATTTTTAACACTAAATCAAATTCCAAATTGATTTCTAAATTTATTTCAGACACCAAATTAAATTTCAAATTGATTTCCCAAAGACTCATTTTCAATCACCAAATTAAATTCCAAATTTGATTTCTAAATTTATTTCCTTTTAAAATAAATTACTTTATCTCTTCCAATCTATTTTAAAATCTAATTTTTTTATATAAATTCTTCAACTTTAAATAATATTACTAAAAATCCATTTATTAAAAACCTTTCGCATATTTTGGAATTTATTCAATAGGATTTCAAATCAATCCTTTATACTTTTAAATTCCTTCTTTTGGATTTATTCAATTCTTTAATACGTATTTACTTAAAATTTTCTACTTTAATTCCCAAAAATCCAGTTTCATTTACTTTTGGTATCCTACGATACCAGAAATATATTCGGCTAAACTATAGCCTTCAACATTTTCAATCACAAATATAATCATTGTAAATAATCAACACACAATATTGAAACAAATTCAAATATTTGAGGAATCCAGTTGAATCCCTCCAACCTGTTTTCCTACATCCATAGACGTTAGCATAACAATTAAATACCAATTCCACTTCGAGGTGAAATATCACAGTATATGGGATCAATATAATATCATCCGCTATTATGCGGCGCATAGGGTCACATCCACCATATAATGCGGGAAATCAATCACTCCAAAAATATATAATACCAATTCCACTTCGATGTGGAATATCGCGATATATGGGTTTAATATAATATCATCCTCTGTTATGCGGTGCATAAGGTCTAATTCAATACGACTGATATTAATTTATCATCCAAGCACACAATCAACAAATTTAAATTTAACTATTTAAAATTAAACTGGAAATTCAAATTGGGTGAGAGATCTCACCTTTGAATATCCGAATAAATCGACTAATTAAATTTCCATTTGACAAATTTAATTTAACCAACGATTTTTATTTTAACCTAATCGTTAAAATTTTATACCAATTCCTTTTAATAAATTTATTTAACTAAAAATTTAAATTTCAAAAATAAATCTCCTTTTTAAATAATCTTTGGTAAAAATAACTAAATAAGTTAATTAAACAAACTAATCTCTATAACATATGCTTTTTTTAAATTAAACAGTAAGTTAAAATGTGTGTATATGTATTTCTCTAGATATTTTTATATTTTTAAATTTCTTTCCTGTAAATAACGAAATAGCAATTTTCTTTACTGTAAAAATTCTTCTTCTTTAATATATATATATATATATATATAATTGTAAAATTAAGATTTGATTTTTAAAATTGCTTCTCCTCCTTTCTCTGTATGTATATATACATATATATAAATAAAATAAAATAAAATTAAAACTGCAATACCTATCGCTTTAACAAGAAACCCTGCTCGACCACAAGGAACTCCGGCCTTCAGCTAGACACGCCCAGCCCTCACGATCGCGATATCCACTCGCGTCCCCCTGGCCTCGATAATTTCTCATGGTGACCTTATTAATCGAACCACAAGTTTGATGCAGCTACAGTGCCTGCTTCCCCTGACCTATGCTTCGGTTGTGTCGCTTGCCTGAGTTCCTAAACGCAGCAAACCCCCATACGCGGCCTTGCTCGTCGCCATCGAGCCACTTTAGTCTTATCGCTCGCCTACAATGATGATTTCGCTACCGCCGTTCTCCGATGTCACGAGCCATCGCAACTTTTCTCATAATCTTACGTCGCCTGACGCGACCTTCCACCTCACGACGACCATCCCTAGGTTCTCATCTCCATTATTCGAGTGCCGACCTTCCTCCATTTTTTTCATTTTAATCGATTTCAATCGGCTCTGGCTCGATTTGTTTTGAAAGAGGAAATTTTATTTGCGTTGAGATTGACTGATTTTTGGATTTGTTTCGGCCATTAATTTCGATCGTTTTTTTATTTGATTTTGAACGAGATGTTTTTCTTTTTATTGTTTTATGTAAATTTCAAAGAATACGCATGTTATTTGGAACAACACTTGCACTGAGACGTGTCAATATGCCCAATATATGTATATGTATATATTTTGACTTAAATTTAAATTCAAATTCAAATCGCCTCGATAAACGCAACTAAAAATATCAATCTCCAATCGATGCGTGCCGCCAAGCATTTATAATCTTTAACCCCTATTCCGAACGCAATGGAAAAGGTTCCATGTCTAAATTCGACATATCGAGAAAATAGCTTTTTGGAGCAGTTAAAACACTGAATTTTCAATTTGAATTTCAGCGTTCTTGCTTATCGTACGGCCACACAACAACTCCGAATGCTACGAAAACTGAAATCCGACAATAAAACAATATTACGGATCCAATGGAACTAGTTTCATCGAAATCCGAGACTGTGCCCCAGAAGGTTATTTTTAAATATCGATTTAAACGATATAAATTCAAAACTGAACAAAACATTTCCAAAACCAATTCTGAAGCTTCCATTATCTTCAGTATTATCATTATAGTTTTTTCAAGCCTTTAAAATATTTTTAATCAGCTTAAAAATCAAGATTCAACATTTTACCCGACTTGAATAAATTAAATTCAATAATTTAATTGTAAAATTCATAGTTATATTTGAAATTCAAGTTTAAAATACTTCCCAATATTTAAAATCAATTAAATATTTCGATTTCAAACGTTAAAAATTCTAGGTCGTCACTTTCTCCCCCCTTAAAAGAATTTCATCCCGAAATTACTAGTTAAGAAGAATGATCCTTAACTCATTTATCATTTTCCCAATCCAAATAGTTTTATCAACTTGCTAAAACAAATCATTTTATTAAAGACCCATTATTACTTCAACTAGCTTTTCAAAATCTTCCTTAGATTCCAAACAATATTGTTTCCTTCACAATTCAAATTTAAATTTAAATTCAAATTTTAAACTTTCAAAATTTTCTCAAAATTTTTCTAACTCCCTAAATTTTCGAAAAATTTCGCCAACGTCTCCTTTGCGCGGCTAGCTCAGTACGACCACAAAATGGCAACACGGGCACCCAGATTTCAAAAAGAAAATGAAAAGCTAAGCGGCTAGACAAAAAGTCATCAAATTTCATACTGTATTCAAATACATACCTTTTTGTCGAGCAATTTAAATTATCTTCGAAATCAAAATCCCAATTCCATTTTCCTTTATAACATCTATATGCTATTTAACAACCATATCCAATTTCTACATTCATCTTGCATGTTCCATTACATAGTTTCAACATTTAATTCATTCAAATCCGTACAATGTATTTATATCATTCGTATGCAATATCAAATTCGATCTCTCACTCGATCACACAATTTCACTTCCGAACTAGTATTGACCATCCGGCTTCCTGGTGCGGACTCAGATCTGGTTTCTTGATCAGAAACCGTCATTCTCCTTGCATAGCCATAAACTATGATAGAGAATTTTTAGAATCAACCAAAAATCCATATCCAGGGTTCGCCGTTGAAAATCGAGTGAAAAAATCCAACTCTGATCGATATAACTATCTCGAAATTCTATGCTCGAATTCTGGATCAAATTGCTGTGCGAATAAAATAATACACGTATGTCCTACGTATTTACTTCAATTTATTATTAGATATATTAATTATTTTCTTTTATTCACATTGATTTTCATTTTTATTCACTTGTCAATTTAGAATATTTTCTTAATTCCAAATTTACTCAAGAATTTTGCCATTTATTTCTTAAGTCCAATATAAATATTCCATATACACCTTATACTTAAACTAAATTTCAAATTCCATATGAATTCAATTTACCTTTCATTTATAATTATCGAATTCAATTCATTTCAAACCAAATTTATTTTATCATTTCTTCAATTTGTTTCACTTACTAATTTTACTTCATTATTTTGCTTTGTTTATCACAAATCAAATTCAATTCCAATTCCAGTTCTGTTTGTTTACAAATTCGAAAAGAATTTCAACATTCAATTTCAATTTCATTTATTTGTTCAAAATTTATTTTCTACCTTAATAAATTTTATTCCATAACTATTTTTATCAGATTCCAGAGTCATTCCAACTTATCGAAACCATTTTTCAAATCAATTCAAATTATCTTTTGAATTCCCAAAACCAACCCAGTTATGCAAACAACTTCAATTTTTAAATAATTTTGCAGTAATTCCTCTTTTAGAAACTCAAAAATGAACACCGATGATGTCGTGATCATCATCGTAATTATTATCTAGCGACCGAAAAGAGTTTAGGCCTTTTTTCCTTTCAAAACATTTTTCCAAAACCTTTGAAAACCATTTTCAAATCAAATGGATTTAAACATTTCATCAAAATTTCAAAATTTTCAAATCCTTTCAAATTCTTCCAAATAATTCTCTGAAACTCTCTTTCAAATTATAAATCACTTTTGCAATTTATATTTACAAATCCCATTTGTATATGGATTTTATTTCTCAACTTTTGATTATGATTTCAATTTCTTATTCAATAGTTAATGGTAACAATTTTGATACTATCACTTTCCTAACAATCAAGCAACCATATACTATAATGATTTACAAAGATTATTTCTTTTATATACAGAAATAGTTTGGGTAAAATTATTTCATTTACCCTATTTAAAACAATACTGTGTTGGTTTATCTTGTTTAAGAGTTTAGATACCCCTATCGATACAGTTGGCTAAACTGCACCGACCAGAATCTATAAACAATCAACCGATGTGTCAACACAATACAAAACAATTTTTATGTTCTCTAACAAATACATGCTCATATCTATTATTACACTCAAACTCATTCTAGAGTACTACTGACTCTATCTCTAAAGTAATCCCCACCAGAGCCAAGGTTGTCGCTTAACCAATTGCTCTGATACCAAAATTTTAATGGTCTAAGCTTTTCAACCATAGACAACGGCCACTCTCGAATAGTAGGCTTTTCAACCATCCCAGCCCCGCCGTGGCATACAATGGTACCCTGCCCTTGCTTTTACGGCCAGACTTTCGACTTCTTCACCTACCCGGTTAACCAACCCCTCCCCGGGGACATGTAGGGGTAAGAGTCTCCTGTTCGCCACCAAACGCAAAGCGAGAACCCTTATCACATTGTATTAAGAAAGGTCAGTCATGGGACTGGTGTGAGATCTTAAAAGCAGTTATTTTCACAAAGAAAATAAAAAGAAATCCGCTATGCTTTTGAAAAATGAAACTACCATGAGGCCTCCCCGCACACACACAATGCAAACGCACAATTGGAGGAGATTTCTCCTTATGATAGTCAAACATGCTTGATACGCAAAATCTCTTTTTAATATTATCATTAGTGCATAGTGCAGAAAACATTTTGAAAGTATAATATTAATCTTAGCCAGTATAAACATTTCGCACTTATGCCTACTATAACATCCATGCTCAATAGCAGGTTACCGCCAATTCCATGGCAGGTTATACAACTAAAACCGTACAAGGCGCATGTTGTTTCTTTGGATTTCCAACAAATGGTCTGGCTAAGGAACTTCTTATTGTCACATGGGTACGTCTCTGGAGGGATGCCCCGAGAACCTAACTGAATCTCTACCAACACAAGGCCGGGTTACCTCTGTAACTAGGTAACTACTACACAAGTATGCCATCCCCCAATCGTCTGCGACCTTTATCCGAGGATCCCCAACCACAAAGTAACAACCACAAAGTATAAAAAAATTGCAGCAATCACATAATTTAAGTATCTGAGCTCCATACCATGATACCACCCTTTTCTAGAAGGAAACGACATACCCTAAAGGGCGCGACCCTCATAATCTTGCCGCATTCTT
Organism: Allium cepa; assembly: GCA_030765085.1. NCBI lineage: Eukaryota > Viridiplantae > Streptophyta > Magnoliopsida > Asparagales > Amaryllidaceae > Allium > Allium cepa. Next base: position 1,035,550,804 of record CM060945.1, on the reverse strand, counting down.
CCTGTTTCGACCATTTCCGGGATGTGACTTCCGACGAAGTCTCATCCAAAAAGCTAAGCTTTTCACAAAGTTATGCTTTGATCAACAAATGGTCAGCAACACTTCGTATGCCACATTACCAAATTGGGAATGTATCAATAGTAACCATCAACTACACAACTTTTGAGCTCATACGTCTCAGAGAAGGGTGTTAAGCTAAGAGAATAAATTCTCTGCCACCAACAGAAATGTATTTGATAGAAACCAGCTTTACAACTCAAAGTGTAACGTCTGACACACATCCATACAAGCCCATTTCGGGATCGAATGGAATCGAAGGCACTTCAAAGAAGCCCTTACAAATCCGGATATTCACTAATCACGTCCGAAATTCCCATTACAAAGGGTGACAAAATCTATATACCGAAGCAACCCGGTGCAAAGACATTCGACAGGTAATCCTTTCGTTTTCGAAAATATCCGGTCTTCACCACCGGTCGACAAATGCAATCCCATTTCATCGTATCATTATTCGGAATGGGTTCTATAACACAAAGTCCTCTCCCGGCTAATTTGAATAATGTGCGCTTATTTTTTTTAAGAATAAGTGTTACATTCAGATTTCAAACAAGTCATAACAAATTTCCACTTTGATCTTCTAGACAAAAGATCCATCATTATCACAAAGATTCGATGTAGTTTTCGAATAACCATTCAGCATCCGACCCTAAGTCGCATCGAAATTCAAATACCATTTAAAGGCCAATATTGATAGTCGGTTATTTAACTATCAATCAACATCCACAACAATCACTAGATTTCAAATAATTTCTCCTAATTATTTATTTTCAAAATATCTTCGTAAGATATATTTTCACACTTCAACCATTTGAAAACAAATTTCAAGTCGCTTTTTATATTTCAATCCTTTGAAAACAAATTTCAAATCATTTTTCCCTTATGCGGAATATATTTTCAAATATGTATTCATTTCCACTAAAAATCCACCACGTTCAAATACTTTAAAATAATTTAAATTACTTATACATATATACTTGGAAATATTTAAAATAAAACTATTTCAAAACACTTGCTTAAATATTAAATATTGTACTAATATCTCATATAAACTTAAGTCCAAAATAATTTTAAAATAACATTGTTAGATAGAGTGTAATTATTTAAATAACCATTTTCTAAACAGATATCAATTAAATCTTTAAATAATCACTTTTATAATTAATTAAATAAATCTTTTAGTTAAAGATTTAAAAACAACTTAAGAAATAATTTCTTCACAAACATCCTTTTTAAAACCAACATCTAAACTTTTAATTTTGTATCTGAAAGCTACTTTGAAAACATACTCGGCTTTCCAGGGAGATTACACCTTCCATTTTAAAATGGACCATTTAAATCAATAAATAAATTCTTCTTGATTTATCTCAATTTATATTCCAAATCCGTAAATTTCTTTCCACACCTTAAAAATAAATCAATATTTATTTTTAAAACAAATTTCCCTTTCCATTTTGAATTCCCATTGTGAATTTAAATTTTCCAAATATCTGCTGACATACGATTTTCAAATTGATTTCAAAAATAATTTCCAAACACCAAATCAATTTCCAAATTGATTTCAAATTTTATTTTAAACACCAATCAAATTTCAAATTGATTTCTAAATTTATTTCAGTCACCAAATTAAATTTTCAAATTGATTTCCCAAAGATTCATTTTTAATCACCAAATTAAATTCCAAATTTGATTTCTAAATTTGTTTCCTTTTAAAATAAATTCCTTTATCTCTTTCAATCGATTTGAAAATCTATTTTTTTTATAAATTCTTCAACTTTAAAAAATATTACTAAAAATCCATTTATTCAAAACCTTCCCCATATTTTGGAATTTATTCAATAGGATTTTAAAATCAATCCTTTATACTTTTAAATTCCTTCTTTTGGATTTATTCAATTCTTTAATATTTATTTACTTAAAATTTTCTACTTTAATACCCAAAAATCTAATTTTATTTATTTCTAGTATCCTACGATACCAGAAATATATTCGACTAAACTATAGCCTTCAACGTTTTCAATCACAAATATGATCACACAAAGATTATAAATAATTAACACGTAATATTGAAACAAATTCAAATATTTGAGGAATCTAGTTGGATCCCTCCAACCTGTTTCCCTGCATCCACAAACATTAGCACAACGATTAAATACCAATTCCACTTCGAGGTGGAATATCGCGGTATATGGGATCAATATAATATCATCCGCTATTATGCGACGCATAGGGTCTCTTCTGCTATATAATGCGGGAAATCAATCACTCCAAATATATATATATATATGTATATGTATGTATGTGTATATATATATATGTGTGTATATATATATATATGCGTGTGTGTGTGTATATATATATATTTCTAATCCACTTTGAGGTGGAATATCGCGGTATATGGGTTTAATATAATATCATCCGCTATTATGCGACGCATATGGTCTGCTTCAATACAACTGATAATAATTTATCATCCAAGCACACAATCAACAATTTTAAATTTAACTATTTAAAATTAAACTATTTAAAATTAAACTGGAAATTCTAATTGAGTGAGAAGATCTCACTTTTCTTTTTATTTTGCAATCTATTTCCATTCCAGCTTGTTTTCCATGATTTTAGACCTTGTATAACAATGATATGATTTCATTAATATTCGAATAAATCAAATAATTCAATTTCCATTTGATAAATTTAATTTAACCAACGATTTTTATTTTAACCTAATCATTAATTTTTATACCAATTCCTTTTAATAAATTTATTTAACTAAAAATTTAAATGTCGAAACTAAATTTTCTTTTTAAATAATCTTTGGTAAAAATAATTAAATAAGTTAATTAAACAAATTAATCTCTATAACATATGCTTTTTTTAAAAATTAAACTGTAAGCTAAAATTTGTGTATACATATTTCTCTATATATATTTACATTTTTAAATTTCTTTCCTGTAAATAACGAAATAGCAATTTTCTTTACTGTAAAAATTCTTCTTCTTTAATATATATATATATATATATATATATATAATTATAAAATTAAAGATCTGATTTTTAAAATTGCTTCTCTTCCTTTCTTTGTATGTATATATACATGTATATAAATAAAATAAAATTAAAACTGCAATACCTGTCGCTTGAACGTGAAACCCTGCTCGACCACAAGGAACGCTGGCCTTCAGCTAGACATGCCCAGCCCTTACGATCGCAATAGCCACACGTGTCGCCCTCGCCTCGACAATTTCTCGCGACGACCTGATTGATCGAACCACAAATTCGATGCAGCTACAGTGCCTACTTCCCCTGACCTATGCTTTGGTTGCGTCGCTCGCTTGAGTTCCTAAATGCAGCAAACCCCCATACACGGCCATGCTCGTCGCCATCAAGCCACTTCAGTCGTATCGCTCGCCTACAACGACGATTTCGCCGCCACCGTTCGCTGATATCACGAGCCATCATGACTTTTCTCATGATCTTACGTTGCCTGACGCAACCTTCCACCTCGCGACGACCATCCCTAGGTTCTCGTCTCCGTTATTTGAGTGCCGAGCTTCCCCCATTTTTTTTCTTTTTAATCGAATTCAATCGCACTGGCTCAATTTGTTTAGAAAGAGGAAATATATTTGCATTGAAATTGACTGATTTTAGGATTTGTTTCGGCCATTAATTTCGATCGATTTTTTTTATTTGATTTTGAACGAGATGTTTTCATTTTATTGTTTAACGTAAATTCAAAGAATACGCGTGTTATTTGGAACAACACGTGTAAAAATTTCTAAGACTTGTCAATATGCCCAATATATGTAAATAAATATATTTTGATTTAAATTCAAATTCAAATTCAAATGCCTCGATAAACGCAACTAAAAATCTCGATCACCAATCGATGCGTGCCGCTAGGCGTTTATAATGTTTAACCCCTATTTCGAAAGTAATGGAAAAGGTTCCGAGTCTAAATTTGATCGTATGGAGAAAATAGCTTTTTGGACCAGTTAAAACATTGAATTTTCAATTTGAACTTCAGCGCGTTTGCTTATCGTACGGCCACACAACAACTCCGAATGCTATGAAAATTGAAATCCGATAATAAAATAATATTATGGATCCAATGGAACTAGTTTCGTCAAAATCAGTGACTGTGCCCCGGAAGGTTATTTTTAAATATCGATTTAAACGATATAAATTTAAAACTGAACAAAACATTTCCAAAACCAATTTTGAAGCTTCCAATATCTTCAGTATTATCATTATAGATTTTTCAAGCCTTTAAAATATTTTTAGTCAGCTTAAAAATCAAGATTCAACATTTTACCCAACTTAAATAAATTAAATTCAATAATTTGATTGTGAAATTCATAGTTATATTTGAAATTCAAGTTTAAAATAATTTCCAATATTTAAAATCAATTAAATATTTCAATTTCAAAAGTTAAAAATTCTTGGTCGTCATAATCCTACTTCATTCTGGAAGCTCCACCGCGTACATAGTTGTTAAAGTGATTTTCGATATTGGCAGAGAGTATGACAATAACCGATCTTGGTATGTTTAACAACCAAACGTTATTATAACACTGTGGTCATTACAAATAGTTTAAACTTCAAAACCAAATATCATATCCATTTCAAAACCATATAAATTCAATATCATTGCTCACTTTAAATAATATCCATTTCCAAAATTATAGCACTTTCAAAGTTATAACGCTTTCGAAAATATAAAACTTAGGTATTACAATATTTTGGAAATCATACGACTTTGAAAACATAATACTTTGGAAATCATAACACTTTGAAAACATAACTTTGAAATCATAACACTTTTCACTTAAACTGGTTAGATATTAATAATATACATATAATAAAATAGTTTATGCGATAAACTAGTTAGTATATTAAAATAGTTATAAGTTAAAATAGTCTATAGTAAAATAGTTAGGATCTTAAAATATTTTATATTAAAATAATTATATATTAAAAATAGTTTATATTAAAATAGTATATATATTAAGATAATTTATAAAGTAAAATATTTACGTATATTAAAATACTTAAGATGGTAAAATAGTTTCCTCAAGTTCACAAATAGATTCAAATTACTCGAATTCAAAAATTAAATTAAATTAAATCTTAATTCATAAATATCAATTTAATTCAACATCTCAATAAACCGGTTTATATCGATTTCAAATATAGATTTGAACTACAATCAAACCATTTCAATTTCTTTAGATTTCAAAGCTTTAATTATTCAAACATTTGTAATAACTCAATTTTGATAAATTCATTTTATATTTCAAATTCAATGTTACTATTATTTAGTATTGAAATATTCACTTGGTCAATCCAATATCATATAAATAAAACCTTAAATTACAAATAAACTAAATATTTCCTTCAATTTATTTAAACTTGAAATATTCATTTTATCACCTTAAATCAAAATTAAGTTATAAAATCATATCTTTTAAAAATCTCAGATTCAATAAATTTCAAATTGATTTTTATTTGAGTAATCAATTTCAAGTTTAACTTTGCAACCTTAACTTATAAAAATTATTATTAAATCTATTTTAAAATATAATTTTTAAATAAATCTTAAACAAATTATATATTAATTGAACCAAACTTTATTAAATTAAATCTTTTTATTAAACTTATTTTTATATTAAAAATAATTTATACATATTTTAAAATAGTAAAATTATAACTAAATTCTAAAAATTTATAATTTCAAAACTAACTTATAATTTTAAAATTTTCAAAACATACAATTTTAAAATCAAGAATTTAAACATATATAAAATAACATTTATATATATAATATTTAAAAATCAATATTTATATAAAACCATATACATTTCCTTTTTAAAACTCTTGGAAATCATTTTTGTAACGCCCCACTCCGAGACCCATATTAGCAAAGAGTATTACAAGGTAATACTGTCTGCTAAAACGGAGAATAGAGCTGGATAGGAGCGACCATCTATAGCCTTGTCTTAACTATCTACTGTATACGTCGATAAATGCAGCATATTTTTTTTTTTTAGTGGATCGACATATCCAATAGATACTTAATACAAAACTATAATGGCTAGAAGATCTAACAGAACAAAATATAACAACTCAAATGTAAAACACATCACAGAACAGTAGATCATCACATACATATACAGATACACCATAAAGTATACAAAATGATACATGTCAAGTGGCGTAGCAACCACAATATACAGATGAGTCGAAAGAATATACATATCAGAGTTACAACCAAAAAGGACTACACAAAAAGCTATAACAAAAGTAGCTAGCAGAATAGTCCATGCGGAAGCAGAATAGGCTAAGTCCAAATGTACCTAACCTGAAACACCTCGGTCTGACCCGAGTATAAAATACACGGGTCAGTCTAGCTAAACAAATCAGTTAGAAAAGCTAATGATAATGAACATGCAAGGTCATAAAGTACCATAATAATCTCTAAAGGAAATAACATGATCATCTAATAAAAGATGAATAATAACAAGCCTCATATCATCGGCAACTTAATAAACAAAGGATATGAATATCCCAAATCAAGCCAAAAGACAAATAACAAATACCAATGAAGGTAACACAAGTTTCCACAAGGTAATCGCTATGTATCGAGTGGTTCAAAAGACCTACTCCGAAAGGCGATACTCTAGGGAAATATAAATATCAATAAAACAAAAGATGCACGTGCTCAGTACTGTATAAACAAGGATCCACAAGCCCGAAGGCGACAAACCCAAGTATCTCTCGAGCGGTGACGAAGGACCAACTCCAAAAGCGATACTATAGGGCAACAAACCCGAAGGCAACAAACCCGAAGGCACAAGCCCGAAGGCACAAACCCGAAGGCACAAGCCCGAAGGCAACAAACCGTAGTGGCGAAGGTCCGGAGGCCCAGTACTGGACACCACTAACTGGCAATATGTGTCACAAACTCTCGGAAAGGAACTCGAAAAGTGTTAACGTGTGTCCCATACCACACGTTCGCACTAAACGGTTTACTAACCGTTAGTCAATTCCACACTTAAAGCAGTACAAAGTTTACCTCATCTCATCGGTAAACCAGACCCGAAGGTCAAAACGATCAAACGAATAGATTAGGAATTAATTGGAAAGGTAAACGCACGTATTCCATAGTACGTGTTTTACCCAACCATTTAATTACCTTCCCACTTCGTTCGAAGTGCAAAAGAGTGTAATTTTACTCAGAAAATAATCTGGACAAGTTTAGAAATCGTTTGAAAACACTTTGGAAATTGCCTTTGAAATTCTCCTATTATGGAGTAAATAATTTAATACTTAAAATAATACTAAATAATAATTTAATAAGCCAATTTGTTTGGAAAACACTTTAAAATGCTTTATAAAACCCGTGTACGAAATCTAAAGAAAAATCTCAAAGAAATCGGAAAATATCAGAAAAAACCCGGAAATTATTCTAAGTATAAAAACCGGTGAAAACACGCTGTGAATCCAAGTTCGACAGCAGGTTCGGACCTGCAAACATAGTCCAAATGACATGAAATTTGGTAGGAATGTAGTTCAACATTCCTACTTCAATCTGCAAAAAGAATCATTCAAATCCGATTTGAAACGAAGAATCTGCGTCGTTTCAAAGTCGGATCCAAGCAAGGTTTAAGACACTGAATTAGCAAGCTGCAGGTACAAGTTCGACAGTAGTTTAGAAATAGCAAACCAACCCAGATTTTCATGAAATTTGACAGGAATGTAAATCAACACTCCTACTTCAATATGCAAAAAGAATCACACAAATCCGATTTGAAACGAATGAGTTATGCTGCCTCAAACATGGACTCAGACCATGTTTGCGACAGTTCAAAACCAATAAATGTGCAGGCCTAAAACCCCACTGGACTCAACTTGCAGGCATAAAACAGAGAAGCAAATTACATCATTTTGAGATAAAAATTGGTATACATGTAGTAGAAAACGTCATCTTCCAAACAAAAAAAGAATGATGTAATTTTGATAAAATATGAGAAAGATATGATCTCTCAAAGTTAAACCCAGACAGTGTTTCACTGTTGAATTCTGGGCAAAAACATGATTCGGGTCCAAGTTTGACAGAAGATTTATACATGCTATCTATGTCAAAATGACCTGAAATTTAGTAAGAATAAAGTAGAGAACTTCATCTTTCAAACAAAAAAAGAATTGTACAATTTGATAAAGAAAAGAAAGAGATATGATGTCTCAAACATGGACTCAGGCCATGTTTGCAACAACTCAGAAAACAAAATGTGCACAGGATAATTGCAGGCTGTGCATTGATTTTGCAGCAAGGTTTTCGCATAGCAAACGAAATTGTTTTGCTATGAAATTTGGCAGATAAATAATACAACACATGAGCTATCAACTGAAGAAAATCCGGCAGCATTTCGTTGCCGGAATCAAAAGTTACAAACATTCAAAGTAGCAACCAGAGAAGGTTTTGACACAAACAAAATTGAAGGTAAAAACGAATTACAAAGCAATTTGACGATTTTGAGCTTGGCTCAGCTAGTTTTTGTGAGTTTTGTAACTCACCTTGCTGTTGCAATGAAAAGACTTGAATTTTGTAGCAAAGTTGGAGCCTTTTGGCAAGATTTGAGCCTTTATGAACCTGTAGAGGAAGGGAAAATAACATGCAAACAACTAAATTTAAAATCTTTCCATAGATCAAAGATTTTGATGAAATTAAGTATTTTGGAGTTAGATTACCTTGGATTTAACTCTAGATTGCAAAAAGATTTTAGTTTGTTGAATTAATTTGAGGAAATTGGCTTGGTTTGATTTTTGAGGAAGAGGCTTCCTGTATTTTCTTCCAGGCTGAAGGAGGAAGAAGAAGCATGAGAAATGAACGTACAATTGTTTCTCATTCTCACTTCTTACCAGGCTATGTGGTACTGGGCTGAATTGGACCCAAAATAAAAAGAAAAAAAAAAGAGGCTTAAGGATAAAATCAATACTTAACCAAAAATATGTGTATATTACATATACACACAAATAAAATTCATTTTCTTCATATTTACACACACAAAAAAATGTGAAAACTTGTATACATGCAAATTAAAACATTTTCTAACATATGAAAAGATTAATTTATACTTTTAAAACATTTTTATTATTAAATTTCTTTATTTAACAAAAATGCATTATTTACTCAAATAAATGGATAAAACCATGTTTTGAACTCCTAAAATTCCACAAAATTTAATTTATCACTTAGAAAAACATTTCAAACCATTTCAAAACATTATTTATAGCCAAAACTTATTTTTTAACCCAATTTTCACTTTTTATTTCAATAAACACTTACTAAAAGAGCTTACTTCTTTTTAAAAAATTATTAAAAGAAGTCACAACGCAATAATTAACAAATTTATTGCATTTTTACTCAAATAAAATTATTCCCACATTTATTATCACCCAAACCATTAAAATAAAGCTTTATCCTTTATTTTCAACAATTTTTTCCCAAATTCGTGGTTTATTCCAAATAAACAATTTAATTTCTCTAATTTAATTTAATTCACAATATTAAATTATAATTATCATTATAATTCAATATTGAAAGGTAATCTCCAAACCAGGGTTGTTACAATTTTCAAAATATATATATAGACCAAAGGTGTCTGTATATAATTTTCTATCTTATGGTCAAGTGATACAGATATTTATCATTTCAATCCGCAATTTAAATATAGATATATACCGGTATATATCTTTTCAACCCGAAACCCCGAATTCAATCCAATTGAAAATCGCTTGGGTCTATCATTTAAACCCATAACAATTTTCTCCTATTCTAGAAGATCATTCAGGTGTGTATCATTTCAACCTATAGGGATCCTATACTTATAGGGAACTTGTAGAGTGAAAACAAATATGATAAAAATATAACATTTCAGTAAAAGACATATATCACCAATAAAAGATAAAATATAAATAATAGATTATGGTGTTTGATGTCACAGTGAACAGTTACAGGTAATGGCATATCATATACAACAATTATATATAATTAACAGTTCAATCTAACAACATATTTAAATTGACGTTTCAAATGAAATCAAATCTAATAAACATAGGAATGTTAATTGTGAGTGATTGATCACATTTTGAGGCTAGAGAACGATGAGAATGTGAAGCAACTGATACGTATACGCACATGGATAAGCGATAGGGCTAGAGAATAGTTGCGACAATTGATATTGAGATGGTAACTCAAGGTGGACAAGAGCTTGATGAAATTTATATATATTACATATATATAAATTTTCTAAAATCAATTTAAACATGTATTTAAAATAATATATATATATATATATATATTCATTTTCAAACCAATATTTATGAAGTTCAATTCGATACATATATCAGGTCAAACTTTGAATATATTATCCTTTGTAAAAAATCAATATCAATTTAAAACATATATAAATACAATAATATATTATATTTTAAAACCTCATATATTCGAAATCAAGGTATATACACAATCAATAATAAAATTAAAAGTGCATATATTCAAATCGAGTATATATGATATATTACACCTATTATAAACTATTAAAGTATAAATATAAAATTGATTAAATATTATAACATATTAAAATCTCACTGTACAGATATATTTTTCACATAAACATAACATATACATACGTTCACTTTACTATAAGTAAAATATATAATACTATCATGAAATATATATATATATATATATATATATATATAAACATCTACATAACATATATCATACGTATTATATTTTAAACAATATTTATTACAGAATCAGTGTAAATATAACATGTATAACTATATATACTTATAGATTTAACTTACATGTGTAACAACTGAATATATATATATATATATATATATATATATATATATATATATAATTTTTTTTAAACTTATACATTAGACCCAACAGAACGTATATACTAATATATGTCAACTAACATATAATATATTTTATAGTCAATATTCATTATAAAGCAACATGGACAACTTTATTGTAATATATATAAATCAATAGTCCTATATAACTAATAAAAGCTTATATACAACAAGCCTGTTATATATATATATATATATATATATATATATATATATATATATATATGACATAAAAAGGAAATGGCGACCGCTCCTGAGACTGCAGGAAACCCTAAGGATGAATCAATCGCAACTAAATAAGAAGACGACATAGGCTGGCAAGAGGTCATATACAAAAATTATGACGACCCAGAAATTTTGAACTTTTGAAATAAAATATTTACTTGATTTTAAATTGGAAGTAATTTTAAACTTGAATTTCAAATATAATTATGAAATTGGTAATTAAATTATTGAATTTAATTGTTGGAATTGGGTAAAAATTTGAATCTTCAATGTTTAGCTTGTTAAAAATATTTTAAAGGTTTAGAAAATTCACATTAATAATACTAAAGATAATAGAAGCTTCAGCATTGAATTTGGATATGTTTTGTTCAACTTTGGAATTTTATCATTTGAACCGATATTTAAAAATAGCCTTCCGAGGCACAGCCTCGGAATTCGACGAAACCAATTTCATTGGATCCGTAATATCGTATTATTATCGGATTTCAATTTTTGTAATATTTGGATTGATCGTTTGGCCGTACGATAAATAAACGCATTGAAATTTAAATCGAAAATTCGATGTTTTAACTATTTCTAAAAGTTATCTTCTCCATACGATCAAATTTGGACTCGAAACCTTTTCCATTGTGTCCGGAATAGGGGTTTAACATTATAAACGTCTAGCAGCACGCCTGAATTGGAGATCGAGATTTTAAGTTGCGTAATTTGAAACGATTTAAATTCTAAAATTCAAATTTGAATACATATTTTCTTTTCAATTTACTGTTGACACAGCAGCACTGTCGACTTGAAAGGCACGTGTCTCGTTTCCTTTGTTTAATTGTTACACACGTTTGATTCAAGAAAATAAAAAAATAAAAAAATAAAATACACACAAATAGTAGAATCAAAAGAAAATCAAGCCGGCCTCCTTAGAAAAAAAATCACGAGTTCCCCTCTTCCCCTTCGATTCAAAATCATGGCCGCCTCCCAAATCATTAAAAGAGAGAGAGAAAAAATTGAACCCAAATCCAAATCATATTCGAACCAGCTCACGGCGACGTTTCCTTGTTCGCGAGGGTTTAGGGAGGCGCATGGGTGCTGGAGCACGATGATCTGGAATCGAACTCGATTGTAGTCTAGTTGAGGAAGCACAGTAGGCTATGGAAGCTCGGTGGTCGACGATTTCGACTTTGGCATTTAGGGCGTCATGAGCTCGAGCAGAAGGGCAGGTCGATCGAAGGAACGATCGAGGCAATTTTGGTGGGTCGTTTTGATCGATAGTGGCATGAGTGTTTCAGTAGTATAAGCGACTTTGGTGAGTGATGGAGGATCGCTGATGGCTGAAGCTCGAAATTGAAGGCAGTGGGGGTCTCATAGGGTTTGGCAATCAGCGATGGTGCTCGACGATGATAGGTGATGGTCTCGGCGACTTTGGTTTGGAAGGTGGGTTCATTTACGTGGGAGGGTGCTGCTCGTATGAAGTCATGAATGGCCGCGTAACGTTCTGGCATCGGCAAGCTTGTAAGTGTGATGGCAGGTAGTAGTTTGATTTGTCTTCAATTCAATTTAAAAATATATTCTGGTATTTTAATTATATACAGTAAAGAAAAATATATATAGGTGCAGTTTTCAATTTTAATATATATACACACATGACTATTTTAATTTAATTATATAGGTAAGCTAGAAAAATTAGATATAGATAAGGTTTTGGGAAAATATATATGTATATGAATTTTAAAGTGTTTAAAAGTTAATTTAAAAATCAGATTTTGGGAATAGAAAATAGGAATTAACTTGTTCAATTATTTCATTTACTAAAAACAATTTATAAAAGCGGAAATTTGTTTGAACTAATTTTTTTTGTTTAATATAAAGTTTTTGGTTAACTAAACTTATCGAATAGGAAAATTTGATTGTTTGACAAATTCGAATATTAATAAACCTTATAATATTGTTACAAGGTTTTAAATCGTGAAGAAATAGCTGGAATGGAAATAGATTGCATGCAAATTAAAGGTGACATCTTCTCACTCAAAATTTTAATTGAAAATTCCAGTTATTGATTGGTTGTGGAATTGTGATAGTTAAATTAAAATTGATTGATTGTGTGTTTGGATAATTTATTTATTATTAGTTATATTAGTTTAGACCCTATTCGCCGCATAATAGCAAGAGGTTATTATATTAAACCCATATACCGCGATATTCCACCTCGAAGTGGAATTGGTATTATATATGTATTTGGTCTTGTTGATTTCCCGCATTATATAGCGTATGAGACCCTATTGCGCCGCATAATAGCGGATAATATTTTATAAATCCCATATACCGCGATATCCCACCATGAAGTGGAATGGGTATTTAATTGTTGTGCTAACGTCTGTGGATGCGGGGGAAACAGGTTGGAGGGATCCAATTGGATTCCTCAAATATTTAATTTGTTGTGTATGTTGTGTGTTGATTATTTTTAATTCGTCTGAATGTTTGTGATTGAAACCGTGAAGGCTGTAATTTAGCAAAATATATTCTTGGTATCGTAGGATACCAGAAATATGAAATTGGATTTTTGAAAATTAAAGTAGAAAAGCCTAGACCGTTACAATTAAAGTATTAAAGTTGATTGTTCTAATCCGATCAAATTAAATCCAAAAATATGGAAAAATATTTTAATAAAGGAGTTTCAGGTAATATTGTTTAATGGTTGAAGAAATTATTCAAGATGCGTAGTTTAAATATTTGAAAGAGATAAAGAAATTTATTTCAAAAGGAAATAAATTTAGAAATTTAATTTGGAATTTAATTTGGAGTTGAAATTAATTTTAGAAATCGATTCGGAAATTAATTCGGAATTAGAATAAATCTTAGGAATCGATTTGGAAATTTGGTTTGGGTTTTTGGAAATAATTTGGGAAATCAATTAGAAATTTATTTGATATTGGAAAATTAATTTGGGAAATCAAATTGGAATTTGATATTGTGTTTGAAATACATTAGAATTCAATTTGGGCTTTGATTTGGTTTGAAGATGATATTTGGGAATCGATTTAAACTTCATATATCAGTTGATATTTGGAATGTAAATTCACAATGGGAATTTGTAAAGAAAAGGGAAATTGTTTAAAAATAAATATTGGTTTATTTTCAAAGTGTGGAAAGGAATTTACAGATTTGCAATGCAAATTAAAATAAATCAAGAGGATTTATTAATTTATTAGAATGGCCATTTTGTAATGGAAAAAGAAATTCTTCCCTGGAAAGCCGAGTATATTTTTAAAATAGCTTTCGAATAAAATTTATAAGTTTTAGATTTGGTTTTAAAATAATATTGTTGGAGAAATTAGTTTCGGAGATTGTTTTAAAGTAAAAATTTATTTAATCAATTATATAAGGGATTATTTTAAAGATTTAAATTGATATTTGATTTAAAAAACAGTTATTTAAATATTTATACTCTGTCTACTAATTTTATTTTAAAAATTAGTTTTGGACCTGAATTTTTATATGAGATGTTAGTATGATATTTTTCCATGACTAATATTTAAGTAAATATTCTAAAATATAGTTTATTTTAAATGTTTCCAAGTATATTTTGAATAAGTATTTTATATTATTTTAAAATATTTGGAATCGGCAGATTTTCAGGGGAAATGAATAAATATTTGAAAAACTTTTCCACGTAAGGAAGAAAACTGATTTGGAATTTATTTCCAAAGGATTGAAGTATGAAATTTTATCATACGAAGATATATTGAGAATAATAATTTGGGGAAAATTATTTGAAATCCAGTGACTGTTGTGAATGACGATTGATATTTAAATAACCGACTATCAATATTGGCTTTAATCGGCATTTAAATTTCGATGCGACCGGGAGTCAAATTCCAAATGGATATTCGAAACCCACATTGAACCTTTGTGATTGTGATGGATCTTTTGTTTAAATATCGAAGTGGAATTTGTTAGGATTTGTTTGAATCTGAATGTAACACTTATTTTTAAAATAAGCGCTCGTTATTCAGATTAGCCGGGAGAGGACCTTGTGTCATAAAACCCATTCCGAATAACGATACGATGAAATGGAATTGCATTTGATGATGGTGCTAAAGACCGGGTATTTTCGAAAGCGAAAGGATACCTGTCGAACGTCTCTGCATCGAGTTGCTCCGATATAGAGATTTTATCACCCTTTGTGATGGGATTTCGGACGTGATTAGTGAATATCCGGATTGCAAGGGATTCTTTTGAAGTGCCTTCGGTTCCGTTCGATCCCGGAACGGACTTGTATGGATGTGTGCCTGACGTTACACTTTGAGATGTAAAGCTGGTTCCTATCAGATACATTTCTGTTGGTGGCGGAGAATTTATTCTCTTAGCTTAACACCCTTCTCTGAGACGTACAAGCTCAGAGGTTTTGTAGTTGATGGTTACTTGTGATACATTCCCAATTTGGTAATGTGGCATACAAAGTGCTGCTGATCATTTGTTGATCGAAGCATGGCTTTGATAAAAAACGTAGCTTTGTGGACGAGACTTCGTCGGACCTCACACCCCGGAAGATCAAAACAGGAAGGATGCGGCAAGGTTATAGGGGGCAGCGCCCCTTAGGGTATGTACATTTCCTTCTGGATAGAAGTGGTATCATGGTATGGGGCCCAAATACTTAATTTATGTGAATATCGCAAATATATATTACTTTGTGATTGTTGTTGTTGAGGATCCTCGGATAAAAGTTGTTTACAACCGGGGGATGGCATACTCGTGTTAGTAGTTACCTATTATTGCAAAGGTAACCCGGCCTTGTGTTGGCCGAGATCCGGTTAGATTCTCGAGGCGTCTATCCAAAGGCATAACCATGTGGCAATAGGAAGTTCCTTGGCCTGACCATTTGTTGGAAATCCAATTCCCAATACGATCCCAGTACGGTTTTAGTTGTTTTACCTGCCATTTACTTATGGTGGTCACCACTGTTTAGATGGTAGCTATAGTAGACATAGTACGGAATGTCTATGCTGGCTAAGATTAATATTATACTTTCGAAATGTTTTCTTCACTATGCACTAATAATAATATTAAAGAGATTCTGCATACTAAGCATGTTTGACTATCATAAGGAGAAATCTCCTCCAATTCTGCGTTTGCACTGTGTGAGTGGTGGGAGGCCTTATGGTATTTTCATTTTCCAAAAAGCATTGCGGATTTCTTTTAAAATCTTTTGTTTTCCTTTTATTAAAGAATAACTGTTTTAAGATCCCACACCAGTCCCATGACTGACCTGGAGTTTATTGTTCCCTTTCTAAATTCTGGATGCCCACCAATTTCCATACGGGCAGCTTGGAGTCAGGTTATCAGGTCATTCTGGAAATTTAGGAGTTGCTGTGGAGATTAGGAGTTGAAGCTGGATGGGGAGACGTATCTCTTTACTATGTAGTGTCCGTTGTGTATGGTTGTGCAAAATCAGTTTTCATATAGTCAAGTCATAGTAACTGCCAGTGTTGCATGATGTCGTTGTAAACTTTGATGTTGTATTGTATTAACTGAGATGATTCTTTGTTTTAAAGATTATTCATTTATCTATTATATTTATTCCGCTGTAAAATGTGAGATTCTGTTATTTTTTCTGTTCTTCCTCTATCTTCTTCTTCTTAAACCCTAACGGTTCTGGTTTTTCGGCATTCGATTGCGTGACATTTGATACAGTGGACGTATAAATGTCGACTTTCGGGTGTCGTAAAATCGGATCGTTACAATGTGGTATCAGAGCATTTGGTTAAGCGACAACCTTGGCTTTGTTGGGTATTACTCATTAGAGATAGAGTCAGCAGTACTCTAGTATGAGTTTGAGTGTAATAATAGATATGAGCGCGTATTTGTTAGTGAACATAAAATTGTTTTATATTGTGTTGACTTATCGGTTGATTGTATATAGATTCTGGTCGGTGCAGTTTGGCCAACTGTTTCGATAGGGGTTTCTAAACTTTTAAACAAGATAAACCGACACAGTATTAAAATAGGGTAAATGAAATAATTTTACCCAAACAATTTTCGTATATAAAAGAAATAATTTTTCTGTGAATTATTATAATATATGGTTGCTTGGTTGTCAGAAAGCGATAATATTAGATTATTATCATCGTTATATGAGAAAGTGAAATCAAAACCAAAATCTAAGAAAATAAAAAATACAAATGAGATTTGTAAGTGTAAATTTTAAATGTAATTTATAATTTGGAATAAAATTCATTAATGGAATGAAATTCGAATGTGAATGTATAAATGGGTTTTATAAATTAAAATGAGATTTGACTTGGATCAAGTTGAATAAAAATCCGAACTTGGGGAAAAAGAAAATTAAATGGATTGAATTCAAGTAAACCAATATGATAATTAATCAATTCATGAAATAGGGAAGTTGAATTAGTTGAATCAAAACTTGAATTGTGAGTTAAATAAAAATGGTTTGAATTTGCAGATAAATTCAAGTAAGTAGAAATAAATTGAAAATTACCTGGTTATTGATAAAATAAATCCGAGATGAATTGAGAAAGGAAAGTTGAAATTTAAATGGATAAGTGAGTAAAACTAATTTAATTAAATTAGTAGATAGAGTGAATTTGATAAAGGAAAAATAATTTTGAATTTTGAATTGAAATAACTTAAGTAATATTGGATCAAATTGAGCTAAATGTTAATAAAGGAATTAAAATTAGTCAGTGAAATTAACAAAAAGGACATATTTAATATGGTTTAAAATGAACTGAATAGAATCAATTGGAAATGAAATAAAATAAAGAGTAAATTGAGTTTGTATCAATTTAAATTAGTTATAAACTAGATTGGATATTCTATTAAGTGCATATCGTCGAAATTTGCATGGAAATGGTTGTTGTTTGACGCAAATGAGCATGTATAAAATTCTAAGAGTTAATAAAAGCAAAGCAAATTAATTATTGAATCAAGTGAAATAGATATAAGTTCATTTCGCTTAAAAATAGATTGAATGAAAGAAAGTGAGTTGTAAATCACTTGGATTGAATAGAAATGGTATGTTAATTGATTATAAGCAATCAAATTTGTATCGGAACCATATAAATTGCTTATGGGAACTATTTTGAATATATTGCTTGTGAAAACTATGTGCTTACTATTGGAAATAAGTGAAATGTGAATAAATTTCTTATATATGTCACTTATGTATTTAAATTGAGTAAATACAGGTACAGGAGGGCCGTTTGGCTGGATTTGGTCGTGCTAAAATGCTAATAATAAACGGCTTTGTTTAAAAATGTTAAATAAGGTACGCCTACGCAATAAAAAATAGGAAATATGAACTATTTTGGCTTTTCCAACCGGGTGGGTCGATGTATATATATTGATATCTTTTGTCAAATTGCAAAAGCTCCTCCGTACAAAGGAGACTCTGCCAAAAATTTTCGAAAATTTTTTGAGTTAAATTTTTTTTGAAAAAAAGTTGTTAGCGACAAATGATTTCAAATTGGAAATTGAAGTAAATTAGTGAAGGAAACTGAATTAAAATAATGATATGAATCAGCTATAATTGAAAGATAAAAATTCAATATTCATGTTAGAAGATAAATTAAATTCAAGTAGAATTGTAGTGTAAATTAAGTTAAAATAAAAACTGAAAATGCACGATTGAATGAAAATGGATACTTCAATAGTGAAGTAAAAATGGTACAAGAAGCATATATATTGAAAATTTTGTAACGACAGGTGCAAAATGGTATTTGAACATTGTAATTGGATATTATGGATATCAGGATATACAGGTGTATTAAAGGAAATGAAACTGGGATTTTGATTTTAAAGATAAAATTGAATTGCTCGACAAAAAGGTATGTATTTCAATTTCAGTATGAAATTTGGTGATTTTCTTGTCCAGCAGCTTGGCCTTTTGTTTTCTTTTGGGATTTGAGGGCCTGTAGTGCCATTTCGTGGTCGTACCGAGCTAGCCGCGTAAAGGAGACGCTTACGAAATTTTTCAAAAATTTAGGGTGATAGAAAATTTTTGAGAAAATTTTGAAAGTTTGAAATTTGAATTCAAATCTAAATTTGAATTGGGAAGTAAACAATATTCTTTGGAACTTATAATTGAACTTGGAAAGTTAGTTGAAATGAATCTTTAATAAAAAGATTTGGGTTGATAAATTGATAAAACTGTTTGGGTTGGAAAATATTACACGGGTTAAGAATCAATCTTCTTAACTAGAAATTTCGGGACGAAATTCTTTTAAGGGGGAAGGATGTGACGACCCAGAAATTTTGAACTTTTGAAATAAAATATTTACTTGATTTTAAATATTGGAAGTCATTTTAAACTTGAATTTCAAATATAATTATGAAATTGGTTATTAAATTATTGAATTTAATTGTTTGAATTGGGTAAAAATTTGAATCTTCAATTTTTAGCTTGTTAAAAATATTTTAAAGGTTTAGAAAATTCACATTAATAGTATTAAAGATAATAGAAGCTTGAGAATTGAATTTGGAAATGTTTTGTTTAGCTTTTGAATTTTACCGTTTGAATCGATATTTAAAAATTGCCTTCCGAGGCACAGTCTCGGAATTCGACGAAACTAGTTCCATTGGATCCGTAATATCGTATTATTATCGGATTTCAATTTTCGTAATGTTTGGAGTGATCGTTTGGCTGTACGATAAATAAACGCGCTGAAATTTAAATCGAAAATTCGATGTTTTAACTATTTCTAAAAGCTATCTTCTCTATACGATCAAATTTGGACTCGAAACCTTTTCCATTCTGTCCGGAATAGGAGTTTAACATTATAAACGCCTAGCGGCACACCTGAATTGAAGATCGAGATTTTAAGTTGCGTAATTTGAAACGATTTAAATTTTAAAATTCAAATTTGAATACATATTTTCTTTTCAATTTGAATACAAAGGAAATACAAATTTTCAATGCATCTGAGTTGGTTCTCTGCCTCTTCAATAATTATGTGAGTAAATTTCTTTGTTAAAAACAATTTTCTTTTAAAAATCAAAACTGCTATGATTTGAACTGCAGTGCCTTCATTTTTGGTGAATATGTTCATACGCGAAGATTTTGATCAATGACAATGTGCTTTAACAAACAAGGAAGAAATATATGCAAATGCTAAAGGAAGATAGATGAAGACCAAACAAACATAAAGTATGTTTTTACATATGTCATTAGTCTAGATATATTGTTAAAATCTATCCTCAAGAAGCTTGCACGAACACTAGAAATTTTTTATAAACTTCATTTTTCAATTAAGTTTTAACTATGCAGTTTTATGAGTTCAGTCGACTGAACAGGAACTGTCAGTCGACTGAAACTGGAACAAATTTATACACATGCACAGTTTCAGTCGACTGAATGTCCCTGCACAGTCGACTGAATTTGGTCCCGAAAATTTTTCTTCATATTTTCAGTTGACTGAATTGCCTGCTCAGTCGACTGAATTTGAACCTGCGAATTTTCTCTGAAAAGACACCTTCTTCCTCCCAAGAGTTGCAACCATTCGTCAATGGAAATGGAAGCATCTCTTGTTTGCAACCTTTGACAACATATGCATCTCTTCTACAAGTATATACACATGGTTTTAACATCATTTAATTCACCGAATTCTCTTGCTTTAATCTAACTATTCTCTTGTTCATATTTTCAAGATATTCTCAAAGCAATCACTAATCTATTGCTTGAATCATTGTTTTTGTTTATAACATTCTTTTGATTCATAGCAATTCACATTTCCTAAATCTTCACAAACACATTGCATACTCTCGAGGATAAGATTATATGAATATTGTACTACATTAGACTCATTAGTGTTGACAAGAACACAAGTCAAATATTGTATTTTAGTAATTGAGTTGAAGTCCTCTTCGGTAGTTGAGGCAAGAAATCCCGTTCGGTTATTCAGGTAAGTTGTAAGCCTATTCATCCGGGTGAAGTGAGGATGTTAGTTAGTGAAATTCCTAAGTGAAGCTTAGGAAATGGACGTAGGACGAGAGGTCCGAACCAGTATAAAATCCTGGTGTCTCCTTGCATTTACCTACTTTATCTACCTAGACTATTCCGTTATTCCATATTACACGATCCTACCGCATAGCCTACTCTTTCAATTGGAATCGGAGCAAGGTCGTCATATAACCATAACACCGTTATTATACATATTGATAATATGGAAAATAACACAAGTACAAGCACAACATCTGCCTATAGTTCTACATTTGCGGAAGGACAATCTACCCAAAGACCTCCTCTATTCAATGGACTAAACTATAACTATTGGGCTACAAGGATGAGGATTTATATGCAAGCAACAAGTTTCGAAGCCTGGAATGCTACTCAAGTAGAGTTCGTTGTACCCACAACCGATTATCCTACATGGACACAAATTCAAAAGAATGAAACTAGTGCAAATGCCAAAGCTATGAATATGCTATTTTGCGCCCTGGATAGAAATGAATTCAATCGTTTTAGCATATGTACTACTGCATATCAGATATGGGAAACACTTAAAGTCATACATGAAGGCACAAACAAAGTTAAACAAACAAAGATATCCATGCTGAAGAATCAATTCCAAAATTTTAGAATGCGACAAAATGAATCCATCAATGGCATGTACTCAAGATTTCAAGATATTCATCACGCTCTAATCGGACTAGGAGAAAGACACACGGACTTTGACATTGTGTCTAAAGTTCTAAATTCACTCACTGATGAATGGGAGAGAAAAGTACTAGCAATCGAGGAAGAAAATGATCTATCTACAATGAAACCAGAAGAATTGATTGGAAATCTTATGTCATATGAAGTAAATATGCAAGCTAAAAAGGATCAAGCTCAAGAAAGAAAGAACGTTGCTTCTCATGCAGAAAAGGAAGAATCAGAGTCTGAAGATGAGGATCTAGCATTTATAGCCAAAAATTTCAAGAAATTCTTAAAGTATAGAAAAGGAAACAAAAACGGATTCAAAAAGAATTTCTTGAACAAACCTTCATCCTCAAATATAGAATGCTTCAATTGTCACAAGAAAGGACACATGCAAAAAGATTGTCAAGAACAAATGAAGGAAAATCATAAATACTTCAACAACAAAAACAAGAAAGATAAATTAAAAAAGAAGGCATTTTCTGTAACATGGGACGATTCAGATTCATCTTCATCCGAAAATGATAGTGACAGCGTCAATGAACAGGCAAAAGTATGCTTCGTGGCTCAAGAATCTGAGGTGAATAATTTAACTCTCGACGATTTAATTGAAGTAAACACTGAACTTTTAAGCACAATAAAAACTCTTAAAAAGAAACTCAAAGAAACTCGTGAAAATCAAAACAAAGCTGAATTTGAAAGAGATATGTTAAAATATGAAAAGAAAATCTTAGAAGAAGAACTTGAAAAAGTTCAAGAATCTCATTCAAATTCGGAAACTCAATTATCACTTTTAAGTCAAGAAATTGAAACCCAAAAAACAAAGAATGATATAATTGCTTCTGAAAATCATGAGTAAAAACTAAGATTAAACAAGTTGAGTTAGAAAATAATAGTCTTCAAGCTAGACTAGATAACATTACTAAAAATGTTTCCAACTTTAACAAAGGAAGAGAAAATTTATCTAAGATTTTAGAAAATTCTCAATCCTCTTCGAGTAAACATGGATTAGGATATAAAAAGGAGTCAAAAATTCCTAAAAAGAAAAATACAAATTTTAAGAGGAATATGGATTCAAAACAACAAATATTGCCAAAGAAAACTATTAAAACAAAAGTAGAAAACAAGGTAGTTAAAATTTGGGTAACAAAAACTAACAATGCATTAATAAGAAATAAATATATTAAAACATTTATGGACAATGTTCATCATAATGAAAACTATATTTATAAAAAGGATACTAAACCAAATTGGGCTTGGTTTCCTAAACTCTAACTTTTTAGGACCCTATTAAAAGGTGGGTACCAATAATTTCATATTTATTTTCAGGTCCCACTCAAAAAGAAGAAATGGATATTAGACAGTGGTTGTTCAAAACACATGACCGGAGACAAAGATATGCTTACAAACATCACATACTTTGATGGTGGCTTGGTTACCTTCGGAGACAATTCAAAAGGGTATATCATTGGCAAAGGAGATGTGAACAATTACGGTACATCAAATTTACCTTTTATAACAAATGTTTCATTAGTTGAAAATTTAAAACATAATCTACTTAACATAAGTCAATTTTGTGACAAAGGTTTTAAAATAATTTTATCGAATAATAAATGTAGTATTTTTGATCAAAACCAAAATCTTATTTTTGATTGAAATAGAGATAGAAATATTGATGTTTTAAATATGAATATTAATCATAATTCAAGTATGTGTTTACTTACCAAAGATAATGATCCTTGGTTATGGCACAAAAGATTTTGTCATATAAATTTTAAAACCATTCGAAAACTTTCTAAAAATGAATTAGTAAGAGGTTTACCCAAAATAAACTTTAAAATAAAAAATCTTTGTGATGATTGTCAAATAGGAAAATTAACGAAATCATCTTTCAAATCTAAGAAAAATATTTCGACTTTACGACCATTAGAATTACTACATATAGATTTATTTGGACCAACACAAATTCAATCCATTAATCATAATTGATATGTATTTGTAATAGTTGATGATTTTTCAAGATATACATGGACTATTTTTATGAAAAATAAAAGTGACACTTTTGAGCATTTTAAAACATTTGTCAAAAGAATTCAAAACACTAAAGATTTGAAAATTAAAAATATTCGAGGCGATCATGGAGGCGAATTCGAAAATGAAGTTTTTGAAACTTTTTGTAAAAAGAAAGGAATAAATTATAATTTTTCTTTTTCTAGAACTCCTCAACAAAATGGAGTTGTAGAAAGAAAGAATAGAACATTACAAGAATATGTTCTCTACCAAAACATTTTTGGGCAGAAGCCGTTACTACTGCATCTTATGTATTAAATAGAATATCAATTAGACCATTAACTAAAAATACTTCTTATGAACTATTTAATAATAAAAAGACAAATATATTTTATTTTAAAATATTTGGATCAAAATGTTTAGTTTTAAATACAAAAGATCAACTAGGAAAATTCGATTCAAAAGCTGATGAAGGAATTTTCGTAGGATACTCAGAACGAAGCGAAGCATATCGAGTATTTAATAAACGAACAAACTTAATTGAAGAAACTTTGCATATATGTTTTGATGAAAATTTCAATAAAAATTTAAATATAAAAGATGATGAAGAATTAATAGATATAGAAGAAACAAACCTTGAAAATAATAATAATGAACTAAGATCTCCTCCTAGAATATTACGAGATCATCCAACTCAAAATATAATAGGAGAAATAAATTCTCAAGTTAGAACAAGAAATCAACTAAATCAAATGGGTCATGTAGCTTTCATATCATCAATAGAACCTAAAAATCCAAAAGAAGCATCAAAAGATGATTATTGGATTATCGCAATGCAAGAAGAATTAAATCAATTTGAACGTAACGATGTTTGGGAATTAGTTCCCCGTCCTAATAATCAGTCTGTAATTGGAACAAAATGGATTTATAAAAATAAAGTAGATGAACAAGGTAATATAACAAGGAATAAAGCAAGACTAGTAGCACAAGGGTATAATCAAGAAGAAGGTATTGATTTTGAAGAAACTTTTGCTCCCGTTGCAAGACTTGAAGCAATACGTATTCTATTAGCCTTTGCATGTTTTCACAGTTTTAAACTTTATCAAATGGATGTTAAAAGTGCATTTTTAAATGGTTTTATTAAAGAAAATGTATATGTAGAACAACCTCCATTGTTTATACATGAAAAACATCGGGATCATGTTTTTAAATTAAAAAAGGCACTATATGGTCTTAAACAAGCACCTCGTGCTTGGTATGAAAGACTTAATAGTTATTTATTAAACTCGGGATTTAAAATTGGAAAAGTAGATCAAACACTTTTTATTAAAAATACTACCAAAGAATTTTAATAATTCAAATATACGCAGACGATACTATTTTTGGTTCAACAAATGAAAATTTATGTAAAGAATTTTCAAATATAATGACTAATGAGTTCGAAATGTCCCATATGGGAGAATTATCATATTTTCTCGGACTTCAAATCAAATAATTAACAAATGGAATTTTTATAAACCAAGAAAAATATTGTACTAATTTAATTAAACGGTTCGGCATGGAAAACACTTCTGCTAAACCTACACCTATGAGTACAACTACACATCTTGATCGAGATGAAAATGGAAAAAGTGTAGGTCAAAAATTGTTTAGAAATATGATAGGTTCCTTACTTTACTTAACCGTTAGTAGACCTGACATAATGATGAGTGTTTATTTATGTGTACGTTTTCAATCCGATCCTAAAGATTCACACTTAAGAGCAGTAAAACGAATAATGCGAAATCTTAACAAAATTAAAGATTTTGGTCTTTTCTATCCAAAGGAGTGTTCATTTGAGTTAGTATCTTATAGTGATGCTGATTTTGGTGGATCTCGAATAGATAGAAAAAGTACATGTGGTACTTGCCATTTCATTGGAAAATCACTTGTATCTTGGTTTAGTAAGAAACAAAATTGTGTCTCGCTTTCCACTTGCGAAGCAGAGTATATATCAGCTGCTTTAGCTTGCACTCAAGTTATTTACATGCAACAAACACTTAAAGATTTTAATATAAATTCAACAAATTCTACAATATACTGTGATAATACAAGTACAATAAACTTATCTAAAAATCCGGTTAATCACTCTCGTACAAAACATATAGATATTCGTCATCATTTTCTCCGTGAAAGTATCGAAAAAGGAATAATTAATTTAGAACATATTTCTACCGAAAACCAAATTGTGGATATATTTACTAAACCTCTATTAGAAAACTCCTTTATAAAACTTCGACGAGAATTAGGTATAATATCCTTTAAAGATATTAATTAGAAATACATTAGAAATATTCCTACATTTCAGTCGACTAAAACAAAATACTCAGTCGACTGAATAAGAATTTCAAATATTTTCAGCTATGTTATATGTTACATTATATAACTTATAGACCACCCATTTTTAAACTGAATTATTAAATAAGAACCATACATTTTAACAAAATTCTCTTTACCATTAAATCTCTGTGCGGTTAAAAAATCTTATTAAATTATAACCATTATTTGTTTAGTAAAATTCTACTATAAATAAATTCTTAATTATTTTTTATTTTCATCTCGATTTTATATAAAATATTAATTCAACATAAAATGTCGTCCAATAACTCCTTCTCTCCAATCAATATCACGTCATCAGTTGATAACACTCCAACGTCGCCAAAACTTCCCACACCAACACCAGCACATGAGCCGGTTTACAAATGGGAAAATTATTGTACCGGTTTCACTCCAGAATCTAAAAAGGCAAAACGAGGACTCTTTATTTCACCTGACACAAAAAGAAAGATTGATGAAATTCATCACTTTCAACAACAACAGATAGATCTTCAACGAGAGCTATACTTCGAGCAAAAAGTTATGGCAAGACGTTTGAGCTTCCTAGAACAAATCGACTTACGCTTCTGTGGATCAAAGAAGAACGAAGTGGCTGAACCCTTACCTCGCCCTGTTAGCTCACTTGATACATCTTCATCTTATCGTACACCAGTCAATCCTATGAATCCTTGGACGTCTCCTAAGACTCCTCAATATAGTCCGAATTCATGGGATATAAATTACATGAAGAATGAAGGAAAGAAGTCTCCAAGTACATCCCTAAAGAAATAGTTAAATTTTGAAATATTTGTTGTTATTACATCAATATTTTTTTGTAACAATTTCTTTAAATAAATTGTTTAATTTCAAAAATTAACTGAAACTACAAAAATGCATGCTTTAGTCGACTGAACGCTCCTGCTTAGTCGACTGAAAATATAACAGAAAATAATATTTACATAGTTCAGTCGACTGGAATCATCTGCACAGTCGACTAAAAATTCAACAGAAAATTTCAGAAAAAAATTCAGTCGACTAAATGTACTGTTCAGTCGACTGAATCTATCATAGAAAATTTCGGCCTTTGATTCAGTCAACTGAACAGAATATTCAGTTGACTGAACGCCACTTCCCAGGCAAAATTTCCCCTTTTAACCACCAGATTTTACCCTACCAATTCACTTTTTACCTCCTACAAACTTTCTTCCCCAAATCAATTTCGAAACCCTAGCCCCCAAATTCCTCAAAATCAAATAAATTCTCACCCAAACGGGACCAAAAAGATCACGAGCTTCATCTTCTTCATCCTCCGAGCCAATTGATGCTCAAATAGCACAATGGCTTTACGATGGAACCGCTGTCACTCGATGGAACAAGATAAAGAATTCCCGAATTTTCGAGCATTCTTTCGTTGATTTTCAAAGTTTTCAAGCATACAACATCCAAGCTTTAACAGATCCAGCAGGTTTAACTTCTCTTTTAGATTTGAAACGAAATGACCATGCCATTAATCATGCAATGGTAAAATTATTTTATGCTAATCTTAATCTTGGACACCAAACTCCAAGAAATCCAAACAATAGTGTTTGGAGTATGGTATGTGGAAAGAAAGTTTGGTTTTCCTTGGATAGAATAGCACACATTTTACAGTCTCCAAATGTCGGAAGAAAGCTAGAGGAGATAGAATTCAATCCACACATTCGTGACAACATGAACCATCGATTCATGGATGATAATATCAACTTTAGGGATTTTAATTCCACCTCCCTTCGACCTATGGCGAGAATCCTCCATAAAGCCCGATGAGAACGATTACTCCTCGCATGGGCTCGTACCAAATTGTCTACCCAAATAACTATCGAGCTCTATATGCTATTTTTGGCAATATACAAGTTAATTGGGTACAGCTTAGTCTTGATGAGTTTCTCACTTTCAATAATGGCAAAATGCGCACTATCTACTTTGGAGAGTACATCATGCGACTTCTCCTCAATGTCAATACGCCATTACCTGAGTCGGAAAATACAATGGTCCATCAAATTAACCACCGGACCATAAGCCTAATGCAACTCCCATCTCGACCTCCTCGCATAATATCACTCGCCGAATGGGAAGCAAGGCATCAAGAACAACAACAACAACCTCCTCAACCTCGCCACGAAGAACATCTCGAGCAAGATGATGAAATTCGTCTTGTTGAACCAAGCTTCACTACCAACCAATCCTTGGGGATATTGTCAAGAAATCAACAAAATCTTGACACTCGCCTTAAAAAGGTAGATCATAAGCTTGACAAAATCAAAGGATTCTTCAACAAGCTTTGGGACGCAATCTTGTGCTCAAGCACCACTACTGCTTCAACATCTCGCGGCAAACGTCCGGCACCTACGTTTAATGGACGACATCCGAAGAGCATATAAGTAGCAGCGCTAGCGGAGCTAGTTGTGGCCAAGGAGGAAGAGCACATAGACCACCAACAGGAGGACCCGTCATACGTGAACTAACAGGAAGAGAAGGTTATGACTAGGATAGAGATGAGTGATTTTTTTTTGTTTTGATGTGTATTTTCAATTCTCTAGTGGCTTGTATAAATAGCCATTTTATGCTTGTCTGTCACAACATTTTTATTTTTCTTCAGTCATGATTATGCAAATATTCTCTATGCTTCAGTGATTGTTTTGATAAATTATTACTGCTGTTAGCTCTTCCTTTTTGTCGATGACAAAGGGGGAGAAAATCTATGGTATTAACTTTGTTTTATAGGAAAGATAGTGCATACATTCATGGGGAGAAAATAAGTAAAACGTCTCTAGAATAAATCAGTATTGTCATCAATCAAAAAGGGGGAGAATGTTGATACGCGAAGATTTTGATCAATGACAATGTGCTTTAACAAACAAGGAAGAAATATATGCAAATGCTAAAGGAAGATAGATGAAGACCAAACAAACTTAAAGTATGTTTTCACATATGTCATTAGTCTAGATATATTGTTAAAATCTATCCTCAAGAAGCTTGCACGAACACTAGAAAATTTTTATAAACTTCATTTTTCAATTAAGTTTTAACTATGCAGGTTTTATGAGTTCAGTCGACTGAACAAGAACAGTCAGTCGACTGAAACTGGAACAAATTTATACACATGCACAGTTTCAGTGGACTAAATGTCCCTGCACAGTCGACTGAATTTGGTCCCGAAAATTTTACTTCATATTTTCAGTTGACTGAATTCCCTGCTCAGTCTACTGAATTTGAACCTACGAATTTTCTCTGAAAAGACACCTTCTTCCTCCCAAGAGTTGCAACCATTCGTCAATGGAATGGAAGCATCTTTTGTTTGCAACCTTTGACAACATATGCATCTCTTCTATAAGTATATATACATGGTTTTAACATCATTTAATTCATCGAATTCTCTTTCTTTAATCTAACTATTCTCTTGTTCATATTTTCTGGATATTCTCAAAGCAATCACTAATCTGTTGCTTGAATCATTGTTTTTGTTTATAACATTCTTTTGATTCATAGCAATTCACATTTCCTAAATCTTCACAAACACATTGCATACTCTCGAGGATAAGATTATAGGAATATTGTACTACATTAGACTCATTAGTGTTGACAAGAACACAACAAGTCAAATATTGTATTTTAGTAAATGAGTTGAAGTCCTCTTCGGTAGTTGAGGCAAGAAATCCCGTTCGGTTGTTCGGGTAAGTTGTAAACCTATTCCTCCGGGTGAAGTGAGGGTGTTAGTTAGTGAAATTCCTAAGTGAAGCTTAGGGACTGGACGTAGGACGAGAGGTCCGAACCAGTATAAAATCTTGGTGTCTCCTTGCATTTACCTACTTTACCTACCTAGACTATTCCGTTATTCCATATTACACGATCCTACCGCATAGCCTACTCTTTCAGAATAACTTCACAATTTAAAGGTTGCTTTAAATTATCTGTTGCATGTGGAAATGAGCATGTTTGTGTGATTGTATTGTAATGAAATTTTGTGTATACATATATAAATATGTATATATGTGTTGCTGATGCCAGGAATCTATCTGCATACCAGTTTGTTTTAAAACTAAGATTTAAATAAAAAACCCTTTACCTCTGGATTTTTTCTCTGTTAGATATTGATGTGTAAACCAAATGATGTTTGTTTAGCATGAAATTATGGTTATAAATCAACATTTAGTTCTGTTGCATCTGAAACACTAACAACAGTCAATAATTTCAAGAAGCAAGTATGTCAAACATCTTTAATTATTAAAACAAGTTTATAATTTGAATGCATGTTTGAAAACATGAATTTTAAAACAAATATCACATTTTTAAATTCACCGGGGAGTGGGCATTTCTGAGTTGAACCAAATTGGGGATTTTGGGTTTATATGGTGATCTAGTGGATTTTTGAAGCTGTGGTTCTTCTTGGATGTGGAGTATTGTTGGGTGAATGAAGGAAAATTTTCAGGTGAATGGTTAGGGGTCGGTGGCAACCATGGTAGGCTCTTTCCAGTTTTTAACCTAGTTTACTGGAAGTGGTAAGTTTGTAGCTTCTTGTTTTCCCTGTTGCACCGAGTGTTGCGTGACTTTGGAGATGGGAAGAGGAGTCGTAGAGGGAGGGTTGGCCGGAGTCGCAGTGATGTTGATGGTCGGAGGAGGATTTTCGAGCTGTTGACAGGTTTGGGAAATGGTGAAGTGATGTTCCAGGTTGCAATTGGATTACTTGAATTGTGATTTCGAGCTGCAGTGAGTACTATGATGGACGCAATCATACTTGATGGTGGTCGACGACTTGGTGAAGAGTGGGATGGCGGCTAGAAGTTGCCGGAGCGCCGGTGCATATCCACCATGCACATGTAAGTTCTGATGAACTTTTGGAATGTGCAAAATTTTGACTCGAAGCTTCTCTCGGGTTTTCATGTTTGTGTCTCGAAGTGGTTAGTGTTTTTACTCGAAGCAGGGAATAGTTGGTCTCGTGTATGGTTGTGTTTCAGGTTTATAAACCCGACATGTGCAGTTTTTCAAAATTTAATGAAATTCAAAATTTTTTTAAGCAAGGTTTTTAAATGCAAAGTTTGAATCTGAATTCAAATGAACTTTTGAATTCAAAGTTTTAAAAATGAAGATTTTAAATTTAAGTAAGGTTTGAATTAAATTTTTAAATCAAGTTTAAAAATCAAGTTTAATATGGGTTCAAGTTTACTATAGATTCAAATTCTTGAATTTAAATCATGTGATCTCTTATCTAAAAATAATTTTAGGAATTTAAAATGAAACAATTGCTCAGGAATTCAAGAATTACAGTAAATTTTAAATTTGGTCAAAAATTTATCAAAACTAATTTAAGTTTTGATTACATAATTTAATTCATGATGTTAAATTATGAATTTTAATAGTTGAATCACAATTTTTAGGATAGTAATTAGTGTGAATTTGGAGTTCGATTGATTTGGGCATATTGGTCAATTCGTGGCGAACTACGACTAAGGTGACGAGGATTCTCGAAGCTTTGATTGCCGCGGAGGGTTGGTTTTCCGGTGTTGGTGGTTTCGAGCAGTTGGGTTTGAGAGTCAAAATTTGATTCTCGATCATATTCAAGTTTCTGGGTAGCGCGATTTGCAGTAGAGGTCGAGTGCGACATGTAGGAGGCCGGCATGGAGTTCGCTGTTGATCGACGACGATGTGCATGTTGATGTGCATGGTGGCATGCATCAGGTTTAGGTAATGGAAGACAGGGGATTGGAGCTCGAAGCATTTATCGGGAGTTTGTTAATTTGTCTCGAAGCAAGGATTGGTTTGGGGTGAATCGGGGTTGACACGAGTAATTGCTGTGGTTTGCTCGAGTTATTGAGCGTGTTTTCATTTGGGTTCTGCAGTTTTTAAAGTTTTTTTTAAAAATTAACAGCAACGTTTTTTTTAGGTTTTGAAAACAAAAGGAAACTTGATTTTGTAAATGATTAAAATTTAAAAACCAAAAGTGAAAAAAGTTTACATATAAAACTAAATTGTTTCAAGTTAAAGTTTTAAACAAGTTTTTACATATTAAAATATGAAAGTTTTAAAAATAAAACAAGTGGAATTTTAATATTATGGGTTGTATTAAATTTATTTAAATAACTTTGGAAAGTTTAAAGGTTTAAATAGTTTAATTTGAATACTTAAATTGTTTTAATTATAATTGATTTTTTTTAAAATATTTTATCTTAAATAAGGTTTAATGATTAGAGTTTAGTAATCAATTATAATTTAAGAAATTAGAATTTTGATTTAATTTAAAGATAATCAAATATATGAAGATAATTGGAATACTTCAATTATGATTAATTATTTAAGTGTTTTGGTTAACATAGATAATTTAATTTAGATAATAAGTTTCTTAATTAAGAATCTTTTTAATATAGTAAATTAAAGAATCATTTAATTAATTTAAATGATTAATAGATAATTAATTAAGTAATTAATTTGTGATTAATTGAAGATAATCACTCATGGATTAATTTAGTGTAATTACTTGGAGAGTAACTAAGTAATTAATTACTGGAGGTAATTAAGTAAAGGATAATTACTTTATGGAAGTAATTGAGTGGATGTGATTAAAAGGTAATCACTTGTATTATTGATTAATATAAGTAATTAAAGGTCAAATTATTTAATTAATGGTTAATTAATAAAGAGTTAAGAGGATTTAATAATGTGATTAATTACTTATTAAAGTAATTAATTAAGAAAGAAATTTAATTAATGAAAGTAATCATAAATTAATGGAAATAATTAATTAATTACTAATTAATAATTTAAGGATAATTAATTTATAATTAAGTTTTAATTACTAAATGTAATTAAAAAGTAATTAATCAAATATGATTAATTAAAAGTAATTAATTAAATGTGATCAATTTAAAGGTAATTAACCAAGAGTGTTTTAATTAAAAGCAATTAATCAAGTATGATTAATTAATGAGGTGATTAATCAGGTATAATTAATTTTAAAGGGATAATTAACAAATAATTATCAGATGATTAAATAATAATAAATCAAAGGATGATTAATTTAAAGGGTAATTAAGAGATAATTACTTGATATAATTAAGAAGTAATTAATCAAGATGATTATTTAAATTTGTGATTAAGGAATAATTACTTAAAGTAATTAAGTAGTAATTAATCAAAGGATGATTAATTCAAAGTGAATAATTAAGTGGTATTTGTTAATTAATTTGTAATTAATTAATGAATAAGTAAACTAGATTGATGATAATCCAAGTGATTAAGTAAGGATTAATTTAATTAAGGATCAATTAAATTAATTAAGGTTGGATCAAACTTGTTATGGATGATTAATGATTGATGATAAGTATCGTTGGATGAGATAATGATATTGGATGATATTGAATGTCATTGGTTGATATGTGATGATATGAATATGATATATCTGAGATGTGATATATATGCTGCTTTGTGATATGTGTGGATGAATTTGATAATTGTGAATTATCTATCTGTGTGTTATGAATCATCCATTTATGTTAAGTGATATTCTGAATATCTACTGTTTAAAACCCTTAAGTACAACTTGGACATTAAAATGGCGTTTTGATTCGGCGAGACCGGGATAAGGTTTCCATATTTGGATACCCGAAAACTACACCGATCCAAAATTAAATGTTAGGTCGTGAATCCAAGTAGAGTGCAAGTGAAGACTCGAGGTGTAAGAACTATTCGTTAGTATAACTCTGGGGTTGATTCCGTGATGAGTTTGACGGAGATAGTACTTACAGATTCGAGATGTGGTTCAGAATGCAATGGCTATTATCGTTGACTCTGAGGGCGATTACAAAATGAGTACAACGAGATAGTGCCTTCGGTTCCGTTCGAACCCGGAACGGACTTGTATGGATTTAATGCTTTGAGAACATCGTCAGGTGGACAATGAGCATTCTAGGATAGATGTGTCTTATAACGGTAATCGCAGCCTCAAGCCTCATCAACCGGGAATGGATAAAACAGGGGAGGTGCAGCAAGGTTAAGTGGGTCATGCCCAAGTAGGACGAGATTCATCCCTGTCTAGATGTCCCTTTTTATTTCGGCTTTGTGGGCGATTGGTCTGCAGCCAACTACGGGGTGGTCTTGTTCGGGACTGTTCAGTAAGGAATGGTCCCGGCCTTGTGTTATAGGGGAGTGGGCGTACTCCTCAATACGGTGATCTAGGACACATACTGTGACGGGCGGTACCCCAGTAGCCCTGCCATTAATGGAAACCCATTCTTCCTACGAGACCCTACGATTTTGTTTGTATTACCCACTTTTGTGGCTAGTAGCTGGAATTTAATCATATAACAATTTCGGCTATTTCATATTTACTTGAAAACCCTAGACACTATTATAATATCACTGGATTTCCTATCAAATGTTTTGGTTAGCGTAAGGTAATTTTTTTTCCATGTTTATGTGTGGGAAGTCTTACGTGATACCTTTTCTTTTCAAAGGATTTTCTAAAGTTAACCAATCTTAAACCATTTACTCACACCAGACCCCTGTCTGACCCGAGTGTTTATATTTTGTTTTATTAAACTCTTGGGTACTCATATTATGTATGAGTAGTCAAGTGATTCAGGTTATCTTTGACAAATTATGGGGGAGTTTTGGAGCAGGAGGCTTCAACGTGTAGATATAGATGGAGTTTCCGTTGTGTGTTATTCTGTATAGATGTTCTTGTATTGCATATTAGACAGAAATGTTATAACTGTCTAAATTGGGATGTATAGTGTGTACTCCGATGTATATGATACTATGTATATGTTATATATTATATTTCATTCGTTCCCATGTGAGATTCTGATGTGTTGTTTTTCTTTCTTCTCTTTCTTTTCCTCTTCTATCTCTTTCTTTCTTAAGTAGTGATGCGTCTTTCTGGGGTTAGAAAGCCAGGTCGCTACACTCGGGTCAGACCGAGTATTACAAACTTTCAGGTAAGGACGTTTTGGAGCCCAGAGGGTGAGCTGGAAAGCAGGAACGTATGGAGAGTTTCGGCAGTGATATATTATAGTATCTGAAACAGATTGATTTTCCTGTCCTGTGTTTGTAAATATGTTGTAACTATGATATATATTAAAGTGTAATTTGACAAGTGCAGTTTTCCTTGTATAACTACTACTTATTTGATATTATATTTTGATCCGCTACGAATGTGAGGTTTCTGTGTTTTGGTGTTTTTGTTTCTTTATTTTCTTCTATCTCTTCTTCTTTTTCATAACTATCTGGAATTTTCGGTATTGAAAATTTCCGGGTCGTTAAAAGGAATTCCAATTTTTTGGTATTTTCAATATCTTATTATTATAAATTATTATAAAAAATTTCTTTTTTTATATTTCGATTAGAGTTTATTATAGAATGGAATGTAAATTATATTTAATATATTAAATAGATATATTAAATTAAGATAAATAATGTAAATTCGAAATATGCTAATGTAACGACCCGGAAATTTTCAATCCCGAAAATTCCATGTAGTTATGAAAAAGAAGAACAGATAGAAGAAAAAGAAGAAACAAAAACACCAAAACGCAGAAACCTGACATTCGTAGCGGATCAAAATATAATATCAAATAAATAGTAGTTATACAAGGAAAACTACACTTGTCAAATTACACTTTAATATATATCAGAGTTACAACATATTTACAAACACAGGACAGAAAAATCAATCTGTTTCAGATACTATAGTATGTCACTGCAGAAACTCTCCTGCTTTCCGCTCATCTTCTAAGCTCCAAAACGTCCTTAGCTGAAAATCTGTAATACTCGGTCTGACCTGAGCATTACAATTTTAAAGTGTGGAAAGGAATTTACAGATTTGCAATGTAAATTAAAATAAATCAAGAGGATTTATTAATTTATTGGAATGGACCATTTTGTAATGGAAAAAGAAATTCTTTCCTGGAAAGCCGAGTATATTTTTAAAATAGCTTTTGAATAAATTTCAAAAGTTTTAGATTTGGTTTTAAAATAATATTGTTGGAGAAATTAGTTTCGGAGATTGTTTTAAAGTAAAAATTTTGTTTAATTAATTATATAAGGGATTATTTAAAGATTTAAATTGATATTTGGTTTAGAAAGTAGTTATTTAAATATTTATACTCTGTCTATTAATTTTATTTTAAAAATTAGTTTTAGACAAGAATTTTTATATGAGATGTTAGTATGATATTTTTCCATAACTAATATTTAAGCAAATATTCTAAAATATAGTTTATTTTAAATGTTTCCAAGTATATTTTGAATAAGTATTTTATATTATTTTAAAATATTTGGAATCGGCAGATTTTCATGGGAAACGAATAAATATTTGAAAATGTTTTCCATGTAAGAAAGAAAATTAATTTGGAATTTATTTTCAAAGGATTGAAGTATGAAATTTTATCTTGCGAATATATGTTGAAAATATTAATTGGGGGAAAATTATTTGAAATCCAGTGACTGTTGTGAATGATGATTAATTGTTAAATAACTGACTATCAATATTGGCCTTAATCGGCATTTAAATTTCGATGCGACCGGGGGTCGAATTCCAAATGGATATTCGAAACACACATCGAACCTTTGTGATTGTGATGGATCTTTTATTTGAAGATCGAAGTGGAATTTGTTCTGATTTGTTTGAATATGAATGTAACACTTATTTTTAAAATAAGCACTCGTTATTCGGATTAGCCAGGAGAGGACCTTGTGTCATAAAACCCATTCTGAATAACGATACGACGAAATGGGATTGCATTTGAAGATGGTGTTAAAGACCGGGTATTTTCGAAAGCAAAAGGATACCTGTTGAATGTCTCTGCACCGGGTTGCTCCGGTATAAAGGTTTTATCACCCTTTGTGATGGGGATTCCGGACGTGATTAGTGAATATCCGGATTACAAGGGCTTCTTTTGAAGTGCATTCGGTTCCGTTCGATCCCGAAACGGACTTATATGGATGTTTGTCTGACGTTACACTTTGAGATGTAAAGCTGGTTTCTATCAAATACATTTCTGTTGGTGGCGAAGAATTTATTCTCTAAGCTTAACACCCTTCTCTGAGACGTACGAGCTCAGAGGTTATGTAGTTGATGGTTACTAGTGATACATTCCCAATTTGGTAATGTGGCATACGAAGTGCTGTTGATCATTTGTTGATCGAAGCATGGCTTTGGTAAAAAGCGTAGCTTTGTGGACGAGACTTCGTCGGACCTCACACCCCGGAATGGTCAAAACAGGAAGGATGCGGCAAGTTTATAGGGGGTAGCACCCCTTAGGGTATGTGCATTTCCTTCTGGATAGAAGTGTTATCATGGTATGAATCCCAGATACTTAACTTATGTGAATATCGCAAATATATAATACTTTGTGATTGTTGTTGTTGAGGATCCTCGGATAAAGGTTGTTTACAACCGGGGGATGGCATACTCGTGTCAGTAGTTACATATTTTTGCAGAGGTAACCCGACCTTGTGTTGGTAGAGATCCGTTAGGTTCTCGGGGCATCTATCCAAAGGCGTACCCATGTGGCAATAGGAAGTTCCTTGGCCTGACAATTTGTTGGAAATCCAATTCCCAATATGAACCCAGTACGGTTTTAGTTGTATTACCTGCCATTTACTTATGGTGGTCACCACTGTTTAGATGGTAGCTATAGTAGGCATAGTACGAAATGTCTATGCTGGCTAAGATTAATACTATGCTTTCGAAATGTTTTCTGCATTATGCACTAATAATAATATTAAAGAGATTTTGCGTACTAAGCATGTTTGACTATCATAAGGAGAAATCTCCTCCAATTCTGCGTTTGCATTGTGTGCATGGCAGGAGGCTTTATTATAGTTTCACTTTCCAAAAAGCATTGCGGATTTCTTTTAAAATCTTTTGTTTTCCTTTTATTAAAGAATAACTGTTTTAAGATCTCACACCAGTCCCATAACTAATCTGGAGTTTATTGTTCCCTTTCTAAACTTTGGGTGCCCACCAATTTCCACACGGGCAGCCTGGAGTCAGTTTATCAGGTCATTCTGGAAATTCAGGAGTTGCTGTGGAGATTAGGAGTTGAAGATGGATGGCGAGACGTATCTCTTTACTATGTAGTGTCCATTGTGTATGGTTGTGCAAAATCGGTTTTCATATAGTCAAGTTATAGTAACTGTCAGTGATGTATGATGTCGTTGTAAACTTTGATGTTGTATTGTATTAACTGAGATGATTCTTTGTTTTAAAGATTATTCATTTATCTATTATATTTGTTCCACTGTGAAATGTGAGATTCTGTTATTGTTTCTGTTCTTCCTCTATCTTCTTCTTCTTAAACCCTAACGGTTCGGTTTTTGGCGTTCGATTGTGCGGCATTTGATACAGTGGACGTATAAATGTCGACTTTCGGGTGTCGTAAAATTGGGTCGTTACAATTGTGGTATCAGAGCATTTGGTTAAGCGACAACCTTGGCTCTATTAGGGGTTACTCATTAGAGGTAGAGTCAGCTGTACTCTAGAATGAGTTTGAGTGTAATAATAGATATAAGCGCGTATTTGTTAGTGGATATAAAATTATTTTATATTGTGTTGACTTATCGGTTGATTGTTTATAGATTCTGGTCGGTGTAGTTTGGCCAACTGTTTCAATAGGGGTTTCTAAACTTTTAAACAAGATAAACCGACATAGTATTGTTTTAAAATAGGGTAAATGAAATAATTTTACCTAAACTATTTTCGTATATAAAAGAAATAAATTTTCTATGAATTATTATAATATATGGTTGCTTGGTTGTTAGGAAGCGTAATATTAGATTATTATCATCGTTGTATGAGAAATTGAAATCAAATCCAAAAGCTAAGAAAATAAAAAATACAAATGAGATTTGTAACTATAAATTTTAAATGTAATTTATGATTTGGAATAAAATTCATTAATGGAATGAAATTGGTAATGTGAATGTATAAATGGGTTTTATAAATTAAAATGAGATTTGATTTGGATCAAGTTGAGTAAAAATCCAAACTTGGGGAAAAAGAAAATTAAATGTATTGAATTCAAGTAAACTAATATGATAATTAATCAATTCATGAAATAGGAAAGTTGAATTAGTTAAATCAAAACTTGAATTATGAGTTAAATAAAAATGGTTTGAATTTGCAGATAAATTCAAGTAAGTAGAAATAAATTGAAAATTTCCTGGTTATTGATAAAATAAATCCGGGATGAATTGAGAAAGGAAAGTTGAAATTTAAATGGATAAGTGAGTAAAACAAATTTAATTAATTTAGTAGATGGAGTGAATTTGATAAAGGAAAAATAAATTTGAATTTTGAATTGAAATAACTTAAGTAAATATTGTATCAAATGTAGCTAAATGTTAATAAAGGAATTAAAATTAGTCAGTGAAACTAATGAAAAGATGGAAAAATTTAATATGGTTTAAAATGAATTGAATAGAATCAATTAGAAATGAAATAAAATAAAGAGTAATTTGAGTTTGTATTAATTTAAATTAGTTATAAACTAGATTGGATATTCTATTAAGTGAATATCGTCGAAATTTGCATAGAAATGGTTGTTATTTGACGCAAATGAGCATGTATAAAATTCTAAGAGTTAATAAAAGCAAATCAAATTGATTTTTGAATCAAGTGAATTAGATATGAGTTCATTTCGCTTAAAAATAAATTGAATGAAAGAAAGTGAGTTGTAAATCACTTGGATTGAATAGAAATGGTATGTGAATTGATTATAAGCAATCAAATTTGTATCGGAACCATATAAATTGCTTATGGGAACTATTTTGAATATATTGCTTGTGAAAACTATGTGTTTACTATTGGAAATAAGTGAAATGTGAATAAATTTCTTATATGTGTCACTTATGTGTTTAAATTGAGTAAATACAGGTACAGGAGGGTCGTTAGGCTGGATTTTGTCGTGCTAAAATGCTAATAATAAACGGATTTGTTTAAAAATGTTAAATAAGGTATGCCTACGCAATAAAAAAATAGGAAATATGAACTGTTTTTGCTTTTTCGACCGCGTGGGTCGATGTATATATATTTATATCTTTTGTCAAATTGCAAAAGCTCCTCCGTACAAAGGAGACTCTGCCAATGTTTTCCGAAAATTTTAGGAGTTAGAAAATTTTTAAAAAAAAATTGTTAGCGACAAACAATTTCAAATTGGAAATTGAAGTAAATTAGTGAATGAAATTGAATTAAAATAATGATATGAATCAGTTATAATTGAAAGATAAAAATTCAATATTCGTAGTAGAAGATAAATTAAATTCAAATAGAATTATAGTGTAAATTAAATTAAAATAAAAATTGAAAATGCAATGAAAATGGATATGTAACTTCAATAGTGAAGTAAAAATGGTACAAGAAGCATATATATTGAAAATTTTGTAATGAAAGGTGCAAAATGATATTTGAACATTGTAATTGGATATTATGTATATCGGGATATACAGGTGTATTAATGGAAATGGAACTGGGATTTTGATTTTAAAGATAAAATTGAATTGCTCGACAAAAAGGTATGTATTTCAGTTTCAGTATGAAATTTGGTGATTTTCTTGTCCAACCGCTTGGCTTTTTGTTTTCTTTTAGGATTTGAAGGCCTGTGGTCATTTTGTAGTCGTACCGAGCTAGCCGCGCAAAGGAGACGCTGGCGAAATTTTTCGAAAATTTAGGGTGTTAGAAAATTTTTGAGAAAATTTTAGAAGTTTGAAATTTGAATTCAAATCTAAATTTGAATTGGAAAGTAAACAATATTGTTTGGAGCTTATAATTGAACTTGAAAAGTTAGTTGAAATGAATCTTTAATAAAAAGATTTAGGTTGATAAATTGATAAAACTGTTTGGGTTGGAAAATATTACACGTGTTAAGGATTATTCTTCTTAACTGGAAATTTCAGGACGAAATTCTTTTAAGGGGGGAAGGATGTGACGACCCAGAAATTCTGAACTTTGAAATAAAATATTTACTTGAGTTTAAATATTGGAAGTCATTTTAAACTTGAATTTCAAATATAATTATGAAATTGGTAATTAAATTATTGAATTTGATTGTTGGAACTGGGTAAAAATTTGGATCTTCAATTTTTAGCTCGTTAAATATATTTTCAAAGTTTAGAAAATTCCCATTAATAATACCAGAGATAATAGAAGCTTCAGAATTGAATTTGGAAATGTTTTGTTTAGCTTTGTAATTTTATCGTTTGAATCGATATTTAAAAATAGCCTTCTGAGGCACAGTCTCGGAATTCGACGAAACCAGTTCCATTAGATCCATAATATCGTATTATTATTGGATTTCAATTTTCGTAATGTTTGGAGTGATCGTTTGGCCGTACGATAAATAAATGCGTTGAAATTTAAATCAAAAATTCGATGTTTTAACTATTTCTAAAAGCTATCTTCTCCATACGATCAAATTTAGACTCGAAACCTTTTCCATTGTGTCCCGAATAGGGGTTTAACATTATAAACGACTAGCGTAACGCCTGAATTGGAGATCGAGATTGTAAGTTGTGTAATTCAAAACGATTTAAATTTTAAAATTCAAATTTGAATACGTATTTTCTTTCCAATTTACTGTTGACACAGCAACACTGTCGACTTGAAAGGCACGTGTCTCGTTTCCTTTGTTTAATTGTTACACGCATTTGATTCAAGAAAAAAAAATACACGCAAATAGTATAATCAAAAGAAAATCAAGCCGGCCTCCTTAGAAAAAAAATCATGAGTTCCCCTCTTCCCCTTCGATTCAAAATCATGGCCGCCCCCAAATCATTAAAAGAGAGAGAAAAAAATCGAACCCAGATCCAAATCATATTCAAACTAGCTCACGGCGACGTTTTCCTTGTTCGCGAGGGCTTAGGGAGGCGCATAGGTGCTCGAGTGCGATGATCTGGAATCGAACTCGACTACAGTCGAGTTGAGGAAGCGTGGTAGGCTATGGAAGCTCGGTGGTCGACGATTTCGACTTTGGCATTTAGGGCGTCGCGAGCTCGAGCAGAAAGGCAGGTCGATCGAAGCAACGATCAAGGAAAGTTTGGTGGGTCGTTTTGATCGATAGTGGCATGAGTGTTTCAGTAGTATAAGCGACTTCGGTAAGTGATGGAGGATCGTTGATGGCTGAAGCTCGAAATTGAAGGTAGTGGGGTCTTGTAGGGTTTGGCAATCAGCGATGGTGCTCGGCGATGATGGGTGATGGTCTCGGCGACTTTGGTTTGGAGTGTGAGTTCATTTGCGTGGGGGGGCGGGGGGTGCTGCTCGTATGAAGTCGTGAATGGCCGCGTAACGTTCTGGCATCGGCAAGCTTGTAAGTGTGATGGTAGGTAGTAGTTTCATTTGTTTTCAATTCAATTTAAAAATGTATTTTGGTATTTTAATTATATACCTTAAAGAAAAATATATATAGGTGAAGTTTTCAATTTTAATATATATACACCATGACTATTTTAATTTAATTATATAGGCAAGCTATAAAAATTAGACACAATAAGGTTTTGGAAAAATATATATATGTATACGAATTTTAAAATGTTTAAAAGTTAATTTAAAAATCTGATTTTGGGAATAGAAAATAGGAATTAACTTGTTCAATTATTTCATTTACTAAAAATAATTTATAAAAGAGGAAATTTGTTTGAACTAAATTTTTTAGTTTAATATAAAGTTTTTGGTTAACTAAACTTATCGAATAGGAAAATTTGATTGTTTGACAAATTCGAATATTAATAAACCCTATAATATTGTTACAAGGTTTTAAATCGTGAAGAAATAGCTGGAACTGAAATGGATTGCATGCAAATTAAAGGTGAGATCTTCTCACTCAAAATTTTAATTGAAAATTCCAGTTATTGATTGGTTGTGGAATTGTGATAGTTAAATTAAAATCGATTGATTGTGTGTTTGGATAATTTATTTATTATTAGTTATATTAGTTTAGACCCTATTCGCCGCATAATAACGGAGATTACTATATTAAACCCATATACCGTGATATTCCACCTTGAAGTGGAATTGGCATTATATATGTATTTAGTGTTGTTGATTTCCCGCATTATATAGCGGATGAGACCCTATTGCGCCGTATAATAGCGGATAATATTTTATAAGTCCCATATACCGCGATATTCCACCTTGAAGTGGAATGAGAATTTAATTGTTGTGCTAACGTCTGTGGATGCAGGGGAAATAGGTTGGAGGGATCCAACTGGATTCCTCAAATATTTAATTTGTTGCGTATGTTGTGTGTTGATTATTTTTAATTCGTGTGAATGTTTGTGATTGAAACCGTGAAGGCTGTAATTTAGCCAAATATATTTTTGGTATCGTAGTATACCAGAAATATGAAAGTGGATTATTGGAAATTAAAGCAGAAAAGCCTAGACCGTTACAATTAAAGTATTAAAGTTGATTTTTCTAATCCGATAAAATTAATTCCAAAAATATGGGAAAAGATTTTAATAGAGGAATTTCAGGTAATATTGTTTAATGGTTGAAGAAATTATTCAAGATACGTATTTTAAATATTTGAAAGAGATAAAGAAATTTATTTCAAAAGGAAATAAATATAGAAATTTAATTTGGAGATGAAATTTATTTTAGAAATTGATTCGGGAATTAATTTGGAATTAGAATAAATCTTAAGAATCGATTTGGAAATTTGGTTTGGGGTTTTAGAAATAATTTGGGAAATTAATTAGAAATTTATTTGATATTGGAAAATTAATTTGGGAAATCAAATTGGAATTTGATTTTGTGTTTGAAATAAATTGGAATGCAATTTGGGCTTTGATTTGGTTTGAAGATGATATTTGAGAATCGATTTAAAATTCATATATCAGTTGATATTTGGAATGTAAATTCAAAATGGGAATTTGTAAACAAAAGGGAAATTATTTAAAAATAAATATTGGTTTATTTTTAAAGTGTGGAAAGGAATTTATAGATTTGCAATGTAAAGTAAAATAAATCGAGAGGATTTAATAATTTATTGGAATGGACCATTTTGTAATGGAAAATGAAATTCTTCCCTGGAAAGCCGAGTATATTTTTAAAATAGCTTTTGAATAAAATTTAAAAGTTTTAAATTTGGTTTTAAAATAATATTGTTGGAGAAATTAGTTTCGGAGATTGTTTTAAAGTAAAAATTTATTTAATTAATT
Source organism: Allium cepa (assembly GCA_030765085.1). Classification (NCBI taxonomy): domain Eukaryota; kingdom Viridiplantae; phylum Streptophyta; class Magnoliopsida; order Asparagales; family Amaryllidaceae; genus Allium; species Allium cepa. Next base: position 1,035,506,388 of record CM060945.1, on the reverse strand, counting down.
ATATAAGGGATTATTTTAAAGATTTAAATTGATATTCGATTTATAAAATAGTTATTTAAATATTTATACTCTGTCTACTAATTTTATTTTAAAAATTAGTTTTAAACCTAAATTTTTATATGAGATGTTAGTATGATATTTTTCCATAACTAATATTTAAGCAAATATTCTAAAATATAGTTTATTTTAAATGTTTCCAAGTATATTTTAAATAAGCATTTTATATTATTTTAAAATATTTGGAGTCGTTAGATTTTTGGGGGAAATGAATAAATATTTGAAAATGTTTTTCGCGTAAGGAAGAAAATTGATTTGGAATTTATTTCAAAGGATTGAAGTATCAAATTTTATCTTGCGAAGATATATTGAAAATAATAATTAAGGGAAAATTATTTGAAATCCAGTGACTGTTGTGAATGAGGATTGATAGTTAAATAACCAACTATCCATATTGGCCTTAATCTGCATTTAAATTTCGATGCGACCGGGAGTCGAATTCCAAATAGATATTCGAAACCAACATCGAACCTTTGTGATTGTGATGGATCTTTTGTTTAAAGATCGAAGTGGAATTTTTTGTGATTTGTTTGAATCTAAATGTAACACTTATTTTTACAATAAGCGCTCGTTATTCGGATTAGCCAGGAGAGGACCTTGTGTCATAAAACCCATTTCGAATAACGATACGACGAAATGAGATTGCATTTGAAGATGGTGTTGAAGACCGGGTTTTTTCGAAAGCGAAAGGATACCTGTCGAATGTCTCTGCACCGGGTTGCTCCGGTATAGAGATTTTATCACCCTTTGTGATGGGATTCCGGACGTGATTAGTGAATATCCGGATTGCAAGGGCTTCTTTTGAAGTGCCTTCGGTTCCGCTCGATCCCGGAACGGAGTTGTATAGATGTGTGTCCGACGTTACACTTTGAGATGTAAAGCTGGTTTCTGTCAAATACATTTCTTTTGGTGGCGGAGAATTTATTCTCTTAGCTTAACACCCTTCTCTGAGACGTACAAGCTCAGAGGTTATGTAGTTGATGGTTACTAGTGATACATTCCCAATTTGGTAATGTGGCATACGAAGTTCTGCTGATCATTTGTTGATCGAAGCATGACTTTGGTAAAAAGCGTTGCTTTGTGGACGAGACTTCATCGGACCTCACACCCTGGAATGGTCAAAACAGGAAGGATGCGGCAAGGTTATAGGGGGTAGCGCCTCTTAGGGTATGTACATTTCCTTCTGGATAGAAGTGGTATCATGGTATGGAGCCCAGATACTTAACTTATGTGAATATCGCAAATATATATTACGTTGTGATTGTTGTTGTTGAGGATCCTCGGATAAAGATTGTTTACAACCGGGGGATGGCATACTCGTGTCAGTAGTTACCTATTTTTGTAGAGGTAACTCGGCCTTGTGTTGGCAGAGATCCTTTTACGTTCTCGGGGAGTCTATCTGGAGGCGTAACCATGTGGCAATAGGAAGTTTCTTGGCCTGGCCATTCGTTGGAAATCCAATTCCCAATACGAACCCAGTACGGTTTTAGTTGTATTACCTGCCATTTACTTATGGTGGTCACCACTGTTTAGATGGTAGCTATAGTAGGCATAGTATGAAATGTCTATGCTGGCTAAGATTAATATTATACTTTCGAAATGTTTTCTGCATAATGCACTAATTATAATATTAAAGAGATTTTGCGTACTAAGCATGTTTGACTATCATAAGGAGAAATCTCCTCCAATTCTGCGTTTGCATTGTGCGTGTGGCGGGAGGCCTTATGGTAGTTTCATTTTCCAAAAAAGAATTGCGAATTTCCTTTAAAATATTTTGTTTACCTTTTATTAAAGAATAACTGTTTTAAGATCTCACACCAATCCCATGACTGACCTGGAGTTTATTGTTCCCTTTCTAAATTATGGATGCCTACCAATTTCCACACGGACAGCTTGGAGTCAGGTTATCAGGTCATTCTGGAAATTCAAGAGTTGCTGTGGAGATCAGGAGTTGAAGTTGGATGACGAGACGTATCTCTTTATTATGTAGTGTCCATTGTGTATGGTTGTGCAAAATCAGTTTTCATATAGTCAAGTTATAGTAACTGTCAGTGGTGTATGATGTCGTTGTAAACTTTGATGTTGTATTATATTAACTGAGATGATTCTTTGTTTTAAAGATTATTCATTTATCTATTATATTTGTTGCGCTGCGAAATGTGAGATTCTGTTATTGATTCTGTTCTTCCTCTATCTTTTTCTTCTTAAATCCTAACGGTTCGGTTTTCCGGCATTCGATTGCGCGGCATTTGATACAGTGGACGTATAAATGTCGACTTTCGGGCGTCGTAAAATCGGGTCGTTATAAAAAAAAAGGAAAGCATCAAACTGGGGATAATCTGCAGCAACAAAGGAGAGAGCCTCCTAATCGACATCCAGCCCCAGCAAGCCCTAGATTCAAAAAATCGGATTTCAAGGAAGGTATAAGAACATAGGCAGACGCAATTGCAGGTAACACGTGTATAGATGGTGGGTTGAACAATTTTGAACCTCTAGAAGATGCAGATGGATCCTTTGCGGATCCAGATGAAGAGGTATTTAACTCAGCTAAAAGCATGTGGGGGCACTTCCATTTATATTTACGTAGCTGGGAAAAGACCTTATTACATACATCTCAATGCCTATATTGAAAGAGAATGGAAACCGTCTAGAAAATGGGATGTTCTTCCTTGAGAAAATGGCTTTTACCTTATTAAATTTAGTAATGAATTGGTTTGTAAAAAGGTTCTGGAAGGAGGCCCTTGGTTCATTGACAGCAAACTTATTTTTACCAAGAAATGGGAACCAAATCTCAGACTTGAGAGGGACATGCTAGAAACACATCCTGTTTGCGTCAAACTGATGAATCTTGATTCGTCCCTATTGAATGCTCATGGCATTAGTAAAATTGCCAGTCTTGTTGGTACTCCCTTGGCCATGGATGACTATACCAGTCATGTTAAAAGATTGAAATATGCTAGAGTTTTAGTTGAAATTAAAGCTAGTGATACAATCAAAAATCAGGTATGTGCCAAAGATAGAAGTGGTAATATATACATACAAGAGGTAGAGTATGATCACATTCCACCTGTCTGCACCAAATGCAAGTGTTTTGGTCATTCTACAGACCAATGTGAAACTGTTCTTGGTTCCATTAAGCAAGTGTGGAGACAAAAACCTACAGTAAAGTCTAGTCAAACTGGGCCTATGCAAAATATACAACAAAATGAGGCACAGCCTGAGTCTAGCTCTGACGTGAGACATATATACATAGAACAGTCAAACATAGTAGCTAATAACAAAAAGGAAACACTTGCTACTCTAGAGGATGTAAAAAGGCAGCTGGCCCATCATTGGAAAATTTTGCAGAAATTGCATATGCCCATGGCTCAGTTGGGCATTCATTAGAACCGATGCCTGTCACAATAGATGAAGTACATGAGATTAACAAAGTTATCCTGGATAAACTAGACTCAGACATAGACATAGAGGAAAGTAGCCCTAACAAGTTCACAAAGACTAACTTGGAATATACTAAACAATTTAATAATCCAGAGGCTAAAGGTAAGACGAGACTAAATCGTGTGGTCTCTCCTATGAAACTGAGGAGTAGACCTTCAAACTCCAAATATCAATAATTAATTGGAATGTAAGAGGTCTAAACAATGATATTAGACGTTCAGACCTCTTAAATCTTAGGAGAGCCTATTCTCCTTCTATTACAAGTATTTTAGAAAATAAATTCAATAATGAAAATTTAACCTTTTTTATTGACTCTTTAGGAGATGAATTGAATTTCATTCATAAAAATGATGTAGGAGGCAAAGGCCGTATTCTATTATTATGGAACAAGCAAAATTGGAAGATCAGTCTCTAGAAGAAGGATGACCAACACATAACTGTTGATGCTACTAATATGGGAGGTCTAAACTTGACTTTGAGCTGTGTTTATGCTAGTTATTTGGCCTCTCAAAGAATCTATTTATGACAATCCATTAAAGATATAGGTAAAACTACTAACAACCCCTGCATTGTGCTTGGGGATTTCAACTCAGTGCTTAGAGCAGAGGAGAAAAAAGGCGGCCTTACCATAAGAGTCTCCCAATTAGAGGAATTCAATAATTGCATCATAAAAGCAGGGCTGCTTGAACCTATCCACAGTGGCCTGAAATACACATGGAGAAGTGGAGAAAATAAGAAAAATATCATGTAGACTAGATAGAGTACTTGTAAATGTGAAATGTATTACTCTGTTTTCTAACATCAGGGCCAACATTCTTCCTCCATCTACTAGTGACCATTGTCCTATTCTTGTTGACTTAGTAGAGAAAGGATTGTTTAACATAGGCAAACCTTTTAGATATAGCAATCACTGGCATGAAATAGAGGGTTACAAATAGGCTATTAATTTCAATTATATTCCAAGGGTTGAGGGTTCAAAATGTTACAAACTAATCCAAATTATCAAAAAAAAACAAAAAAAATTACATTAAGAATTGGAACATATGTAGACCCAAGGAAGGAGACCACATTTCTAATCTGCAGAAACAATGCGAAGAACTCCTGGCTATGATAGACAATGGAACAGACAATGATGACACATGGTATAACTACTATCAAAGTCAAAGCAAATTAAAATAAGCACTCAGAATTAAAGATGTTGAACTTAAACATAAAGCTAAGGAGAAATGGACAACTGAAGTGGACGAATGCACCAAATTCTTTTATGCAAAAATAGCAATTTGCAGTTATAAGAATAACAACATTCATATTATTAATCAAGAAGGAAATTTACCAAACAATGCAGTAGATATTGAGGACTAAGCAATCAAATATTATAATGAATTGTTTAATGGGGAAGTTTGTACAAACTTACCAAGCATTCAATATAGGAGACAGGTGAATTCTAAGGGTAGAAGGATGCTGACGATGAAATCACTGAGGTCGAAGTCCTGGATGCTCTGAACTCCATCCATATCGACCCCAGTTTAGGGCCCGACGGACTCAGCTCCAAATTTTACATTCTCCATTGGACTGACCTGAAAGACCATATCATATTAGCTATGCAAGAAATTTTCCAAAGTGGAAAGTTATTAAAGAAATTAATCGTACCTTCATCTGTCTTAACTTAAAAAAGATAATCCAACAAAAATTGAGGATTATCGTCCTATAACTTGTTGCAATGTGAAATGCAAAATTCTAAGCAAGATCTTATGCAACAAAATGAAGATTATCATACCAAATCTCATCTCTGAATGTCAAAGCGCTTTCATTAAAGGTAGAAGCATCTTTGAAAATTCGCTTATGGCACATGAATTGGTAAGGAATTTTAACAAACCTGGCACAGATAAATTCTGTCTAAAGGTCGACCTCCACAAAGCATATGATAAAATCAATCGACACTTTATTATCCATATGCTCATTGCTATGGGATTTCCAACAAAATTTGTGAGTCTAATAAAGAATGCATAGCTACACCTACCTTCTCTATCCTGATCAATGGCATACCAAAAGGTTTCATAGGATCCAATAGAGGCATTCAGTGGGGTGACCCACTCTCCCTTACTTGTTCGCAATTGCCATGGAATACTTTTCGCTACAAATGGAGTTGGCTATGCATCACAAGCTTATTCGGTCTATTTTTAACTTTCAGCCTACTGTGAGTCATTTACTTTATGCAGATGACTTGCTCATCTGCATAAAATCCGGCCATGAATCAGCGAAAGCAATTAAAGACATTTTCATTAACTTAGAAAAATATACTGGTCTAAAACTGAATGAACAGAAAACCAAATGCTATTTTAACAAAACATGTATCAGGAGAACAGAGTTGCTGGATCTCTTAAATGTGAAGGAAGGAAATTTGCCAGTAAAATACTTAGGTGTTCCATTATCTTCAAATAAAATCACAGACAGAGAATGTGCAACCTTCATATCTTCCATCAGAGATAGACTGCAAGGTTGGAGCTCCAAACTGTTGACTCTTGAAGGTTGTATTGAACCGGTGCATACTATCATACATTCTAAAGTTAACTTTTGGCTGCAAAATTTTCAATTGCCCGATGCTTTAAACCAAAAAATTGAAAAGGTTTGTGCAGACTTCATATGGAAGGGAGGTTTTCATAAGATCAAATATGACAAACTATGTAGACCCAAAGATGAAGGAGGTGTGGGACTTAGAAGTCTCAAAGATATGAGAACAGTTTACATTCTTAAACAAGCTTGGAGAATTATTAATGGTAAAGGTTTATGGGGTAAATGGATGAGGCAAAGGTACATTAAAGGCAATTTTTGGAAAATGCCTATAGACAATAATGCTTCAACCAATTGGAAGGCTATTACGATGGTTAGAAACATCTTAGCTACTCTTTGTACTCGTGAAATAGCTACAGGAAAGGAAACTGACCTATGGAGAGTCCCTTGGATTCAAGGAGAATCCTTGATTGATATTTGGGACTCAATACCTTTTCTGATTGCAGATGCCCGGATAAAAGAGTCCAAGATGTGATCAGTAATAATAGGTGGAATTGTTTCTCCTTGCCAGTAAATCAAGACAAAAAAGAAGCAATCCAATTTATGCCTATTAATTATGGAAAAGAGATTGACATATGGATATGGAAGCCTACTGGAAACGGTTTCACCACTAAGGCTACTTGGAACGAAATCAGACAAAAAGACAGTAAAGATGCATGGAGTAAAATTATATGGGATCATGTTAATAACTTGAAAATGGCATTCACTGCTTACAAAGCGATATTGCGAAGATTACCTACCTGAGACAGGCTATCGAAATGGGGAATGACAAATGAAATTATCTGCATCTTATGCAATCAGAACATAGAAACTCATAAGCACATTTTTTTGAATGCTTTTTTTGAATCTGGTGTGGAACTCGAGCAATAACATCCTAAATTCTCTACCACACTCAAATAATCTAGAAGAACAAATCAATCACCTGACTCAGCGAGGTCATAGCAAAGACCTAGAATCCAAATTGCACAAAATTGCCATCACTGTAGCTGTTTGGAACATTTGGAAAGAGAGGAATCGCAGAATTTTTCAAGGCAAACAAAGAAACCATTTTGAGGTTAGTAAGCTTGCGATTGGAGACATGCAGCTAATTCTAAAGAGAACTAAGAATTCTCCTCTTACGAGACCGGTACAAGACGCAATTCGAACTGTAGAAGTGGATCTGTACTCTCCATTGGTAGGAATCCCAAGTACGAACTATCAGCTTCGGTTGTCATGACTTCATGCTGCTTGATGAGGATGAAGAAGTAGTTGTCTTAATGTGGAAAGGGTTCAGTTGTATTACTTTTTCTCTGTACTTCGTACTGGTCCAGATTGGGCTGAGATGCCTTAATACATTTATAACACATTTTCAAAAAAATAAATCTAATTACATAAGATTATAAATACTTATATAATATAATATGACTTATATGTAATGGACAGATCATACTTTCTCAAAAGCAAGCCAAGCAGGCAAAACATTTATGTTTAATAGAAATTACAAATATATAATAGCAAATGTATATATTAGCATAACAGGCCATAACTTTAAAGTAAAATATATGTATATAAAATACTCTTTCTTAAAAGTATAAGTATATTACAAACAATAGAGGACAAATAAGCTTTCGAGTTGAAATTATATGCGACTACAAAGATATATATACACACACAAATAACATAGACATATACTTGTACACCAACAGAAATGGATGAGGTGGTGTTGTGGTGGCTGTACAATGGCGGAGGAAGCATGAGCAAATGGGCGAGCTGGGTAGATAGGGAGTACGAGGCTACACGTGGTTTGGTGATGAATGTGTGATGATGTAAGGTGGAGCGGCAGCCGAGATGAGGTGGCTGGGTTTGTCGGTGGGAGATGGCTCACGCGGAGGTGGGGATAGCCTGGTGGAAAGGGGTGTCAGTGGCGGGAAGGAGCAGGTGGCCGAAAGGGTTTCGAAGGCAGAGCAATTGGCCATGTGTGCTAAGGGCGAGACAAGGCTAGAGACGGTGCGAGTTGTGGAAGAGTAGATGTAAGAAAGGAAGAGAGAGGGAGGAGTGGGTCTGCTAGAGGAAAGAAGCAGCATGGTTTTTTTATTTTTTAATAATGTAAAGTAGAAAACCAAACAGAGAAAAGAGGAAAAGAACGGAATGATAAACAAACCAGTGGAAACCAATAGATGCATACAAAATTTGAAACGTTGTGAATGACAGAAGGCACGCATAGAATTCTGAAATTTTTAATGGCTATTGTTGCGTTGACAGTGAAAGGACACAAGAAACGAAAGGGCACACACAGGTTCCGATACGGTTATCTATTTCACAGATTCAACCGTGCACCGGACATCGAAACACACAAATGAATACATTACGGAGGTCAGCAAACAAAACGATCATAATGGTATACAGATATCAGTGATAGGATCATTCGATCAAAAGTTGATAATCGGTACTGAAAATGCTGCTAATACGCCGAAATTAAGATACAAGGAGCAATAACAGTTCAAATTTGGTGAAATGAAGTATGACTTCTCACTTAGAAGATGATTTTCAAATTTATTATATAAAAATATTCAGGTTTGAGAAATATTTTACTATCATCTAATATTAACTGATTTAAATTGGAATAGAATTACATAAAAAATAAACTTTCATAATTTTTGATGAAAATTTACCATTCGCTATGTTTAAATAGACACATTCTAAATATCAAATTTTCATTTACAAATTTAATTATTCAAAATTTCATAAAATTTCAATTATTTACCTTATTAAAACCATTAAAATTTACAGGTCGTTACACTCTCCCCCACTGAAAACTTTTCGTCTCGAAAAGGAAGGAGGTAGGAGAATAGAAACAACTAGAAAGAAAAATAAATTGACAATACAAAATAAGAAAATTAACTCAAACTATATAAATTTCATTTATTTTTAAATTGGCTTATATTCAACTAATTGATTTCAAATTCAAGGTATTTTCATTCAGTTGATTTGATTTCAATTATAAATTCCTTCAAACAAAATTTATTTTATCTACCTTATTTATTTAATCCATTTATTTCATTTAAGTTAACCTCTCTAAAATTCAATCTTAATTATTTCTAAATTTATATTTATCTATTCATTAACTTATTATTCTATTTATCTCTATTAACTTTTTTATAATTAAAAATTAAGTTTATAAATATTTATTATAACCACTCAAATTTAATTTATAAATTCCTTCAACATCATTTTATATTGTATACTATTCAATTTCATAGTCAACTTATGAATAATTTAGGTAAGTTATATGCATTAGAATGAAATTCAGTATTATACAAATAAAATTTTCCAATTAAATTGTACCAGGTTTAAATATTTATTCAAAATTTAAGAGTTAAATTTTCGATTTCAATTCAAACCATTTAGAGATTAGTATATATAATATCAAATCAAATCTATAATCATATACCTATATATACAATACATCAAATCTTACTTAAGAAATTCAAGTCAAATTCATTTTTCAAACAAAATTTTTGCAAAGCTACTAATTGGTCTCTCCTCTTTGAAACTCGAAAATGAATGTCGATGATGCTACAGTCATCACTGAAATTATTTTCTAGTGACAAAATGGAGAGTACTGATCAAAACTTTTAAAATTCTTTGGAAACGATTTCTATTCGAAAATACTTTTATATAATATGCCCTAAGATTTACAAGCAAGTTTCTAAAAATACCAAAAATTTAATTCTTAATCATTGATTTAATGTTATTTTAATTCCAAATAAATTTACAAACCATGTTTATATTTTCATTTATTTATAATGTGGCAATATGTAATGGTTTACAGAACCATTAATGAAAATTAAATATTACCAATTTTAACAACCAATTCATTTAACTATTCAATTTTAGAAAAATTTATACTTATATGTATAATATAATCATACAAAATTTATTTCATTTACCAAATTTAAAAATAATATTGTTTCAGTATGTTCTGTTCAAGTGTTTTGGAATTCTTATCAATAGCGTTGCTCAGATCAATCGATCGAAACCCCAAATCAACCTTAACAACTCAAATAACACACCATATAAAACATTTTGTATAAATACAAATACTCTCCCTTACTCGATGATTCCAGAATAAATTCGAGAACAAGGTTAGAGATTCAAATTAGAGGAACTCTAATCAAAGAAAATTCTCATTAGAAGATAGGCTCGAAACAAAGTTAAGATGATTAAATTACAAAATAGGAAGATAAATAGACTAATATTGATCACGAGCAACCTTAACCGGGTCAACCGTAACTTCAAGAATAAGATCGATTGTGGAATTCTAAGGTGAATCGACATCAGATCACAAGAGAGTAGACTTCAGCATAGCAAGAGATAGCGACATCTAAATCAAGGATATAAAATCTCCGGTGAATCAATGCATGTTGTAAAGGAATTTCACCCCTTTACAAATCATACAATGGAGCTATGGAATGCTCTAGAATCAAGAAAACAAAAATAGGGAGAGACAAGAATGGATTTCAGAACGAATGGGGAAGTTCCAAAATTTAAAGGTAACCGATTCAAAGAGGAAGAGATTCAAGCTCGGACGAAGGTAATTCCATAAGTAAATTTACTTTATATGCTAAGTTTTATCTAAAAATAGAGCTCTGGTACCAACAGTAACATCTCGGTATTTCGTGCCATTCCCATCCGCACATGTTGGACTTGAATTGCTCAAAATATCATATTGTTAATTTATATTTGGCCAAATTCAGCATATACAGTAAATAAAATAATCGCAGACACAGAGTATTATAACAATAAGCAGTGGAAATAGATGAATAGTAGTTCATGAAGCAACTATATATATATATATATATATATATATATATATATATAACAGAGTTTAAACGAGATACAACAGAAGTCTCGAATACATAGAAGTCTCAATACAATACTCAAATAACAAAATCTGAATATATCCCTAGAGTCAACTGAATAACTAAAGTTTGATAGATAGATGCATCTCCAATCGAAGCTCCAACTCCAAAGACGAGTCTCAAAAGCTGTAACACTCAATCTGACCCAAGCATAAAGTAAAACACAAAACACTTGAGTTAGGATTAATATTCTTATATCAATAAATCTAACTCAAGTGAAATATCAACTGAAATACAAGTAACTCAAGGGATGTTTGGGATACCCATCCTCTAAGGATCCGTGGAACTATCTACTATGTAGTACAATACGCTATTATAATATGTCTATATTTAAGTAAAAAGTATTAAAATAATATTAAGGTGTTACCCATATCCCCTTAACACATTTTTATACATTCCCATAGTCTATACAGTACTGTAATCTCCCCCGTATTGGAGGTCGTCAGAGGGCACTCCGTAGGTGTAGTACAAAAATAAACTCGTCATGGTCTCGATAAGGTAGATGAGACGGCACAACAAGGCAATGCCAGGATAGATATACCAATTACACTTCCAGGCTATTAGTAATGCATAGCCGCAGCTACCACCCAACTCTATCCACACTCCCATAAATCTTAGGGTGCACCTAATCAATCATAGAGTAATAAAATGGTATCGAAGAAGTGTGTCCGATCGGAGGAGCTACCTCAGTTGGCCCATCAATTGCTCCTGTTTTAGCCACCTTATACTAACTCACGGGAGTCAGGTCCACGTATATACCTCATATAGAATCGTCGTCACCATCCTACTTCATTCTGAAATCTCCACCACATACACAGTTACTAAAGTGGTTTTCAGTATTGGGAAAGAGTATGACAATAACCGATCCCGGTCTCTTTAACAACCAAATGTTATTATAATACTATGGTGTTTTCAAATAGTTTATACTTCAAAATCAAAATATCATATCCATTTAAAAACCATATAAATCGATATCATTACTCACTTAAAATAATATTCATTTCCAAAATCATAGCACTTCGGAAATATAAAACTTAGATATTACAACACTTTGAAAATCATACCACTTTGAAAATATAATACTTTGGAAATCATAACACTTTGAAAACATAACTTTGAAATCATAACACTTTTCACTTAAATGGTTTAGATATTAGTAATAGTACATATATAATAAAATAGTTTATATAATAAAATAGTTAGCATATTAAAATAGTTATAAGTAAAAATAGTTTATATTAAAATAATTAGTATATTAAAATAGTTTATATTAAAAATAATTTATATTAAAATAATTATATATTAAAAATAGTTTAAACTAAAATAGTATATATGTTAAGATAATTTATAACATAAAATATTTATATATATCAAAATACTTAAGACAGTAAAAAAGTTTCCTCAATTTCAAAATTCGATTCAAATTACTTGAATTCAAAAATTCAATTAAATTAAATCTTAATTCACAAATATAAATTTAATTCAACATCTCGATAAACGGGTTATATCAATTTTAAATATAGATTTGAACTACAAATCAAACCATTTTAATTTCACTAGATTTCAAAGCTTTATATATTCAAACGTTTATAATAACTCAATTTTGATAAATTCGTTTATATTTCAAATTCAACTTTACTATTATTTAATATTGAAATATTCACTTAGTCAATCCAATATCATTTACATAAAACCTTAAATTGTAAACAAAATAAGTATTTCCTTCAATTTATTAACTTGAAATATTCATTTAATCACCTTAAATCAAAATTAAGTTATAAAATCATATCTTTTAAAAATCTCAAATTCAATAAATTTCAAATCGATTTTTATTTGAGTATAATTCTGAAATAAATGCAAATTCAAATCAATTTCAAGTTTATCTTCCCAACCTTAACGTATAAAAATTATTATAGAAATCTATTTTTAAAATATAATTTTAAATAAATACTCAAACATATTATATATTAATTAAATCAAAATTTATTAAATTAAATCTTATTATTTAACTTATTTTTATATTAAAACTAATTTATACATATTTTAAAACAGTGAAATTATAAGTGAATTCTTAAGATTTATAATTTCAAAACTAACTTATAATTTTAAAATTTTCAAAACATAAAATTTTAAAATCAAGAATTTGAACATATATAAAATAAAATTTATACATATAATATTTAAAAATCAATATTGATATAAAACCATATCTATTTCCTTTTTAAAACTCTTGGAAATCATTTTCAAAATATATATTGACCAAAAGTGTTTGTATACAATTTTCTATTCTATGGTCAAGTGATGCAGATATTTATCTTTTCAATCTGCAATTTAAATATATACAGATATATAACTTTTCTAGGCGCAATCCCAAATTCAATTCAAATGAAAATTGCTTGGGTTTATCATTTCAACCCATAACGATTTTCTCCTATTCTACAAGATCGTTCGGGTATATATCATTTCAACCCATAGGGAATTCTATACTAACAGGGAACTTGCAGAGTGAGAACGGATATGATAAAAATATAACATATCAACAACAAACATATATCATCAATAATAGATAAATATAAATAACAGATCGTGGTGACAGATGTCACGAGTGAACAATTACAGATAATTGCATATCATTTACAACAATTATATATAATTAACAGTTCAATCTAGCATCATAGTTGAATTGTAATTTCAAATGGAATCAAATCTAATAAACATAGGAATGTTAATCATGAGTGATTGCTCACTATTCGAGGCCAGAGAACATGAGAATGGGAAGCAACCGATACGAATACGTACACGGATAAGCGATAAGGCTGGAGAACAGTTGCGAAAATTGAGATGGTAAGTCAAGAGGGACAAAAGCTTGATGAAACAAGATACATTACATATTTATAAATTTTATAAAATCAATTTGCAACATGGTGTCAGATGTCAATAGTGAGCAGTTACAAATAATGGCATATTATTTACAACAATTATATATAATTAACAGTTCAATCTAGCAGCATAGTTCAATTATCGTTTCAAATGGAATCAAATCTAATAAACATAGGAATGTTAATCGTGAGTGATTGCTCACTATTCAAGGCTAGAGAACGATGAGAATGCGAAGCAACTAATACGGATACGCACACGGATAAGCGATAAGGGTAGAGAACAGCTGCGACAATCGATATTGAGTTGGTAAGTCAAGATGGACAAGAGCTCGATGAAACAAGATATATTACATATTTACAAATTTTATAAAATCAATTTAGAACATATATTTGAAATAATATATATATATATATATATATATATATATTCGTTTTCAAATGAATATTTATGAAGTTCAATTCGATACATATATCAGGACAAACATTGAATATATTATCATTTGTAGAAAAAGTCAATATCAATTTAACACATATAAATACAACAATATATTATATTTTAAAACCTTGTATATTTGAAATCAAAGTACATATAAAATCAATAATAAAATTAAAAGTGCATATATTCAAATCGAGTATATATAATATTTTACAGCTATTATAAACTATCAAAGTATAAATGTAAATTTGAGTAAATATTATAACATATTAAAATCTCACTGTACAGATATATTTTTCACATAAACATCACATACATGTGTTCACTTTACTATAAGTAAAATATATAATACTGTTATGAAATACATATATACATATTATATATATATATATATATATATATATATATATGAACATCTGTATAACATATATCACACATATTATATTTTAAACAATATTTATTATAGAATCGGTATAAATATATCATATATAACTATAGATACGCTTATAGATATAACTTACATGCATAACAGTCGATTATATATATATATATGTGTGTGTGTGTGTGTGTGTGTATAAATTTATTATAAACTTATACATTAAACCCAACAGAACATATATACTAATATATATCAACTAACATGTGATATATTTTAAAGTCAATATTCATTATAAAGCAACATAGACAACTTTATTGTAATATATATAAAGCAACAGGTCCTACATAACTAATAAAAGCTTACATACAACAAGCATGTTTTATATATATATATGTGTGTGTGTGTGTGTGTGTGTGTGTATATATATCCGATAACATAAGTTTATACATACTTACATAATATAATATGACTTATATGTAAATGGACAGATCATACTTCTCAAAAGCAAGCCAAGCAAGCAAAAAATTTATGTTTAACAGAACTTACAAATATATAATAGCAAATGTATATATGAGCATAACAAACCATAACTTTAAAATAAAATATATGTATATAAATACTCTTTCTTCAAAGTATAAGTATATTACAAACAATAGAGGACAAATCAGCTTTCAAGTTGAAATTATATGCGACTACAAAGCTATATATATATATATATACATATGAATAACATAGACATATACCTGTACACCAAAAGAAATGGATAAGGTGGTGTTGTGGTGGGTATACTATGGCGGAGGAAGCATGAGTAGATGGGCAAGGTGGGTAGATAGGGTGGATGAGGCTGCACGTGGGTTTGGTGATGAATCGTGTGATGGTGCAAGGTGGAGCGGCAGCCATGGCGAGTTGGCTGGGTTTGTCGGTGGGAGATGGCTCATGCGGAGGAGGGTAGGGCCTGGTGGAAAGCGGAGACAGTGGCGAGTAGGAGCAGGTGGCCGAAAGGGTTGTGAAGGCGGAGCGATTGGCCGTGTGTGCTAAGGGCGAGATAAGGCTGGAGACGGTGCGAGTTGTGGAAGAGTAGATGCGAGAAAGGAAGAGAGAGGGAGGAGTGGGTCTGCTAAGGGAAAGAGGCAGCAAAGTTTTTTTATAATGTAATGCAAAAAACCAAAAAGAGAAAAGAGGAAGAGAAAGGAATGATAAATAAACCAGTGGAAACCAATGGATACATACGAAATTTGAAACGTAGTGAGTGACAGAAAGCATCCATAGAATTACGAAATTATTAATGGCTATTGTTACACTGACAGTGAAAGGACAAAAGAAACGAAAGGGAACACACAGAGGTGTCGATATGGTTATCGGTTTCATAATTGTGGCCGTGCACCGAACACCAAAACACACAAATGAATATACTATGGAGGTAACCATGAAGAAAAAATCAAAATAGTATACAGCTATCAGTGATAGGTTCATCCGATCAAAAGTCGATAATCGGTCCCAAAAATGTTGCTAATACGCAGGAATTAAGATAAACGGAGCAATAACAATCCAAATTTGGCGAAACAAAATATGATACCTTACTCAAAAGATGATTTACAAATTTAATACAAAAAAATATTTAGGTTTGAGAAATATTTTATTATCATCTAATATTAATTGATTTAAACTGAAACAGAATTACACAAAAAAATAAACTTTCATAATTTCTGATGAAAATTTACCATTTTCTATGTTTAAATATACGTATTCTAAACATCAAATTTCCATTTAAAAATTTGATTATTTGAAATTTCACAAAATTTCAATTATTTAGGTTATCAAAACCATTAAAATTTACTGGTCGTTACACTGAACTCACAACTCTGAGTCATCCAACCATATTTGTGAATTCTCTAAAACAAATTTAATTAATTTATAAAATAATTTAAATTTAGTAATTTAATTAATATTCATGGGATATTAGTTATTGTTTAATTTATTTGATGATTGGAGCTGTTTGTAATTATATGAATGCATATATAAAAGTTAAAATAGCTTGCATTAATATACGATATTGGTGCAACATTAAACTGGATTAAATAAAAGACATTTACATTGAGAGGTTTATGAAAATTTTGTGTCATAAGATGGCATGCATGGCTGGCCATAATTTGTGGAAATAAAGAGGTGAAGTTAGAGAAAAATAAAAGGTATTTAATTAGAGAAGTTTTTATTGGAAGAAGGGAATGGTCTTCTTAAAATAAATCCTTTGTTTCCATTCTTTTCCTTCATTCACTTTTCTTCTCCATCCTTGCCAGGTCGAAATCTAATGTCCTTTTTCTACACAAAATCTGTAACATCCTATTATTTTCAACCATTCGCATCTGCACACGTCGGATTTGAATAGCTCAAAATATCGAATTGTTAATTTTTATTTTTCAAACTCAGCATATACAGTAAATAAAATAATCATAGAATCACAGAGAAAGAGTAATATAACAATAAGCAGCGGAAACCAAAGAATAGTAGTTCATGAAGTTACTATATATATATATATATATATATATATAACAAAGTTAAACAAAATACAACAGAAGTCTCGAAAACATAGAAGTCTTAATACAATAGTCAAATACAAACCATTGGAATTAACTGAATAACTGAAAGCTAAATCGATAGTTGGATCTCCAAGCGAAGCTTCAAACTCCAAAGGTGGGTCTCAAATGCCGTGACACTCAGCCTGACCCAAGCGTAAAGAAAAACACAAAACACTTGAGTCAGGATTAACATTCTTATATCAGTAAATCCAACTCAAGCGAAACATCAGCTAATATACAAGTAACTTAAAGGATGTTTGGGATAACCATCCTTTAAGGATCCGTAGAATTATCTACTATGTGGTAATATACGCTATTATAATATTGTCTACAGTAAAGTAAACAATTAAAATAGCACAAAGCGTTGCCCATATCCCCATTAACACATTTTATAGTGCGATGGTCTGTACGGCACCATAATACTTCTTGATCGGGAGGCTACTAGAGAGCACTCCATAGGTACGACTCAAAACAAACTCGTAGTGGTCTTGATGTGGTAGGTGACATGACATAACTAGGCAATGCCAGGGCAGATATACCAATTACATTTTCGGGCTGGCGGTAACGCAAAGCCATAGCAATCGCCCACCTTGAGCCACACTCGCAAAAATCCGAGGTGAACCCAATCATTCACAAAGTAATAGATTGGTAAACGATGGAGTGTGTCCGATCGGAGGAGCTACCTCACTCAGACCGTCAATTGCTCATGTTTTAGCCACCTAAAGCAAACTCATGGTAGTTAGGTCCACGTATATACCTCATATAAGATCGTCGCCACCATCCTATTTCATTTTGGAATTTCTACAGCATACACGGTTGTTAAATGGTATTTGGCATTGGCAGAGAGTATGATAATATCTGATTCCGGCCTCTTTAACAACCAAACGTTATTTTAGCGCCGTGGTTAATTCAAAATAGTTTATACCTCAAAAACCAAAATGTCATATCCATTTCAAAACCATATCAATACGATACCATTTTTCACTTTAAATATATCAATTTCCAAAATCATAGCACTTTCAAAGTTATAACACTTTCAAAATTGTAAAGCTTAGAATTTATAATACTTTGGCAATCATAACACTTTGAAAACATAACTTTGAAACTCATAACTTCCCACTTGAATGGATTAAATATTAATAATAGTGTATATAATAAAATAGTTTATAAAATAAAATAGTTGATATAAAAATAGATATAAGTTAAAATAGTTTATATTAAAATAATTAGTATATTAAAATAGTTTATATTAAAATGATTTACATTAAAATAGTTTATATTAAAATAATTTATAAAGTAAATTATATAAATAGTTTTAAATATAATTTAAAAATACTTTATATAATAAAATAGCTTCCTCAAATTTGACAAATCGATTCAAATCAACTCGATTTCCAAAATTCAAATTTAATTAAATCTCAATTCATAAATTTCAACTCAATTCAGTTTCTCAATAAACCACTTCAAATTATATCGATTTCAAATATAGATTTGAACCACAAATAAACCAATTCAATTTCAATATATCTCAAGGCTTTAATATTCCACATTTCTAAAACTAAATTTGATAATTTCATATATATCTTAATTTAATTCATTATTATTTAGTTTTGAAATATTAACTTAATGAATCCATTATCATTTAAATAAAATCACAAATTTCAAATAAACTAAATATTTCCTTCAATTTATTTAAATTTTAAATATTCATTAATCACCTTAAACCAAAATCAAGTTGTAAAATCATATCCAATAAAAATCTCAAATTCTATAAGTTTAAAATCGATTTAATTAAATAGAATTCTTATTTTAAATAAATTCAAATTTATCTTCCCAACCTTAACTTATAAAAATCATTATAAAACTCTATTTTTAAAATATAATTTTAAATAAATACTTAAACCATTATTAATTCAATCAAACTTATTATCATTAAACTTATATTATATTAAAACTAATTTATACGTATCTTAAAATAGTAAAATTATAAGTAAATTCTTAAAATTTATAATTCCAAAACTAACTTATAATTTTAAAATTTTCAAAACATATAATTTTAAATATCAAAATTTAACCTTTATAGAATAATATATATATATATATAATATCTTAAGTCAATACTTAATCAAACCATATATATTCTCATGAAAACCTTATCGTTTTTAATATATATATATATATATATGTATATATATATATAGACCAACAGTGTTTGTATATAATTTTCTATCTTACGGTCAAGTGATACAGATATTTATCATTTCAATCCGTAATTTAATTATATATGGGTATATATATTTTTAACCCGCAATCAAAAATTCAATTCAATGAAAATCACTTGGGTTTATCATTTCAACCCACAACTATTTTCTTCTACTCTACAAGATCGTTTGGTATGTATCTTTTCAACCCATAGGGAATCTATACTAATAGGGAACTTGTAGAGTGATAATAGATATGATAATAATATAACAGACATATATCATCAATATAAATGACAAATAATGGTGTCAGATGTCACATGTGAATAGGTACCGATAATATTATATATATAGCAATGTAAATAACTAACATCAGCATATTTCAGTTATGGTTTCAATTGAAATTAAATTTAATGAATATGAGAATGTTAATCGTGAGTGATTGCTCAACTTTCGAGGCTAGAGAAGGTAGACAACGGGACAAGCTATGAATCGAATCACAAACCCGAAAACCGACTACTTCCAATGACAAACCTCAAAGCGAAGCAAGGTGAACACGAGTTCGATGAATAAGCCTGATAATAGGAATCAGTGAAACAAATCAGAATTAGCTTGACGTAAGTGCAGCGAAGAGTATATTATATTTTTATTTTATTACTTTCTTTCAAAAATCAATGTTTAAATCAAAACAATTTTTTTAAAATAAAATCCATATATATTCGGAAATCAATATAAATTTTAAAACGCATACATATGAAAAATCAAAATCTATATACATATATAAAAATAGAAATACATACATACATACATACATACATACATACATACATACATACATATATATATATATATATATATTATAATATAAAATCTATGGGCATTTTGAAGTCAAAATACCTATATATATATAATATAATAAATCACATATATTGGTAGACATTGCTTTGAGCTGAAGGCAATGTGTGCCAGTTAATAATATACATATGCAGAAACACGATACAACTACAGCTAAATATAATATGCCGACTAATATATATATATATATATATATATTTTAAAATCGGTCCTTGAATATCAATATATATATATATATGTATGTATGTATAAGTTGTACATTTATAATATGTATGATAAAACTGCCAAACTTCCCATATATACGA
Organism: Allium cepa; assembly: GCA_030765085.1. Classification (NCBI taxonomy): domain Eukaryota; kingdom Viridiplantae; phylum Streptophyta; class Magnoliopsida; order Asparagales; family Amaryllidaceae; genus Allium; species Allium cepa. Next base: position 1,035,485,787 of record CM060945.1, on the reverse strand, counting down.
TTATATAGATATATACTTATATATAGTATACTCATATAATAATATAGGCTTATAAAATATAATACTGCAACTTACATAATAGACTTATAAATTATAACTATCGGTTCATATGTATAGAAGAGCCTGTATAATAAAATTACTATATATAAAAAAATGTAAAATGACGGCTCAAAAAATGAATAAAGTGATCAGTCAGCATCATAATATAATATATAATAATGCTTCTTTTATTATAAAAATTACTGTAACATATATTTTTCTTTTATAATATAATAAAATGAAAATATATATGCTTCCTTCATAATATACGTGCGGTAAACATCAATATAACTTACATATAATATAATGTACTTTACTGTATAATTACGGAGACTTGAGCACATTATATTTAAATACACACCTCCTATATAAACTTTCCTTCAACAAAAATAGAAAAAAGGAAGGAGCATAGCATAAGATGTTGCACTTGGCTAGGCTTCGGCAGAGGAGAAGGGCGAACGCTGTCAAGAGGAATAGTGGAGGGGAGAGGAACGATGGTGGTGCTTAGGCGGGCTGAACTAGAGGCAAAGGTGGCACAGGGAGATCGGGGAAGCACGGGCAGCAGCTCACAGTGGGAGGAATGCGGGGTTTAGTAGGCTTAGCCTAAAGCTTCGACCTAGGTGGACTGCTGCATGGCGTGTGTCGGCATTGGAGGAGCAGTAGGTTATTGGGGTTCTGCCATCAAAAAGAAACAGGGAAAAGAAATAGGAAGAAGGAGGAACGGCTTGATATATATAATTCTTATATTATGATTTTTTTCTCTACCACAGTAAAAGAACCGAAAATAGAAATTGAAGAGACCCAAAGAAAATGAACAGGCAAAAGGTATTTAAAATTTGGGAATATAAACAGATGGCCATTCGATTCCATGTTGAATGTACAAAAAGGCAAAAGAAGGACCAAAGGTTCAAAATAACGGGTATCTATACAGTTTTCCGTTACGTGAGTTCTACCGCATTCCGAACACCGAAACACAAAAGTGAATATGCCGCAGAGATCAGTATAATGATAGGATCAAAACGGTATACCAATATCAGTGGTACGACCATCCTATCAGAAGTTGATATCTACACCAAAATGCTGCTAAAATGTCGGAATTAAGATAAACGGAGCAGTAACATTTCAAATTTGGAGAAACGAAATATGACGTCTCACTTAGAAAATGATTTACAAATTTATTGTATAAAAATATTCAGGTTTGAAAAATATTTTATTATTATCAATTATTAACTGATTTAAATTTAAATAAAATAACACAATAAAATAAACTTCCATAATTTTAGATGAAAATTTTCCATTTGCTATGTTTAAGTAGATGTATTCCAAATATCAAATTTTTATTTCCAAATTCAAATATTTAAAATTTCACAAATATCCAATTAATTAAATTATTTAAAATCGTTAAAATATCCTAGTTGTTACACTCTCCACCACTCAAAACATTTCGTCCTCGAAAGGGACGAGGTAAGAGAATAGAAACAACTAGAAGAAAATAGATTGAAAAACAAAATAAAAAAGTTAATTTAAACCATATAAATTTGAATTTAAATTAATTTATATTCAACAATTTGGTTTAATCCATATTATTAAATCAATGAGTTGTCATTAAATTTTAATTTGTTAGTTCAAATTGTCAATTCAAATCATATAAATTTCATTTAGTTTAGAATTGATCTCCATTCAATTATGTCAAGTTTCAATATATTATAAAACTTTTGGCTTCATTTTAATAATTAAAATCATCTCTTAACAAAATTTAGCAATTTAATTTCCGACTTCACTTCAAATCATTTATATATATATATATATATATGTAGACATATATACATACATACATACATAAATACATACATAGATATATATATATATCAAATCTATAAACATATATCCATATAATATTATCCATTAAGTCATATTTAAGAAATTTAAATCAAATTCATTTTCCCAAACAAAATGTAGCAAAGCTACTGAGTGGTCTCTCCACTTCAAAACTCGAAAATGAATGTCGATGATGCGGCCATCATCATTGAAATTATTTTCCAGCGACAAAAGAGGAGTGCACTGATTTAAAATTTAAAAATTCTTTGGAAACAATTTTAATTTTAAAATTCTTTATATAATATGCATTTTATAACTTTAAAACCAAAGTTTGGAATCACCGAAAATTTAAATTCTCAATTTATTAATTTAAATTCATTTCAATTCCAAATCAATTTATAACCATGTTTTATAAATTCATTTATTTATATCATGTAGCAATAATCATTGGTTTACAAAACAATAAATAAAAATAAAATACTATCATTTCTGTCAACTAATTCAATTAACTATTTAATTTCAGAAAAATTTAAGCTTACATATATATATATGTATATAACGATACAAATTTTCCATTTACCAAATTTGAAAAAAATATTGTGTATGTTTTCTATGTTCAAGTGTTTTGGAATTCCTATTGATATTGTTGATCGGACGAATCGACTGAAACCCCAAATCAGCTAACAACTCAAACAACACAATATATAAAACATTTTTATATAAATTGCAAATACACTCCGTCATCGACGATTCCAGAATGGATTCAAGATCAAGAATAGAGATCCAAATTTTGAGTGACCCTAATCAAATGGAATTTTCAACTAAGAAAATAGGCTTGAAAAGGAGATAAAATAATTGAATTTCAAACTAGGAAGATGGATAGACTTATATAAATCGCGGGCAACCATAACCATGTCAACTGTGACTTCAAGAATAAGATCGATGCAGAATTCTGAGGTAAATCGACATTCGATTGCAAGAGATAGAATTTAGGAATAGCAAGAGATAGCACCATCTAGATCGAGGATTCAGAAATCTTCGATAAATCAATGCCGGTTGTAAAGGAGTTTCACCCTTTTACAAATTATTCAAAGATTGGCGAGACCATCGATTTGTTATAGAGATCATTCGAAGTGGAGTTATGGATACTCCAAAATCAGAAGAATTTGGATAGGGAAGACAAGAATGGATCTCAAAACGAATGGAAGAGTTTCAAAATAAAAAGGAAGCCAAGTCAAAGAGGAGGAGGTTCAAGCTTGAATGAAACTGATTCTGTAATTAAATTTACTTTATATGCTAAGTTTGCCTAAAATCTTGCTCTGATGCCAACTGTAACATTCCGGTACTTTCAACCATTCGCATCTGCACATGTCGGATTTGAATTGCTCAAAACATCGGATTGTTAATTTTTATTTGGCAAACTCAGCGTATACAATAAATAAAATAATCACAGAATCACAGACAAAGAGTAATACAACAATAAGCAGTGGAAACAAAAGAATAGTAGTTCATGAAGCTACTATATATATAACAGAGTTAAACAAGATACAACAGAAGTCTCGAATACATAGAAGACTCAATACAATAGTCAAATACAAAATTAGAATACATCACTGAAATCAACTGAATAGTTGAAAGCTGAATCGATAGTTGGATCTCCAAGCGAAGCTCCAAGCTCCAAAGGTAGGTCTCAAATGCTATGACACTCAGTCTGACCCGAGCGTAAAGCAAAACACAAAACACTCGAGTCAGAATTAACATTCTTATATAATTAAATCCAACTCATGTGAAACATCAATTGAAATACAAGTAACTTAAAGGACGTTTGGGATAACCATCATCTAAGGATCCGTGGAATTATCTACTATATAGTAATATACACTATTATAATAATGTCTATAGTAAAGTAAACTATTAAAATAGCGTTAAGGCATTACCCATATCCCCTTAACATATTTTATAGTGCCATTGTCTATACAACACGTAATACCTCTTGATCGGGAGGCTACCAAAGGGCACTCCATAGGTACGATACAAAACAAACTTATAGTGGTCTCGATATGGTAGGTGACATGACACAACTAGGCAATTCCTGGGAAGATATACCAATTACACTTCCGGGCTGGTAGTAACACAGAACCGCAGCAATCGCCTACCTCGAGCCACACTCAAAAATTCGAGGGTGCAGCCAATCAACCACAAAGTAATAGTTTGGTAAACGATGGAGTGTGTCTGATCGGAGGAGCTACCTCACTTGGCCCATCAATTGCTCCAGTTTTTGCCACCTTAAGCTAACTCACGGGAGTTAAGTCCACGTATATACCTCATATAGGATCATCGCTACCATCCTACTTCACTTTGGAATCTCCACCGCGTACACGGTTGTTAAATGGTTTTCGGTATTGGCAGAGAGTATGACAATATTCGATCCCGGCCTCTTTAACAACCAAGCGTTATTATAACACCGCGGTTAATTCAAAATAGTTTATACCTCAAAAACAAAAATGTCATATCCATTTCAAAACCATATCAATATGATATCATTTTTTGCTACAAATATATCCGTTTCCAAAATCATAGCACTTTCAGTGTTATAACAATTTCAAAATTATAAAGCTTAGAATTTATAGTACTTTGGAAATCATAACAGATTGAAAACATAATTTTGAAATTCATAACTTCCCACTTGAACGGATTAAATATTAATAATAGTATATATAATAAAATAGTTTATAAAATAAAATAGTTTATATAAAAATAGTTATAAGTTAAAATAGCTTATCTTAAAATAATTAGGATATTAAAATAGTTTATATTAAAATAGTTTATATTAAAATGATTAACATTAAAATAGTTTATATTAAAATAATTTATAAAGTAAATCATATAAATAGTTCTAAATATAATTTAAAAATACTTTATAAATAAAATAGCTTCCTCAAATGTGACAAATCGATTAAATTCAACCCGATTTCCAAAATTCAAATTTAATTAAATCTCAATTCAGAAATTTCAACTAATTCAGTTTCTCAATAAAACATTTTAGATTATATCGATTTCAAATAAAAATTTGAACCACAAATAAACCATTTCAATATCAATATATCTCAAGGCTTTAAATATTCCACATTTCCAGAACTATATTTGATAATCTCATATATATCTTAATTTAACTTCATTATTATTTAGTTTTGAAATATTCACTTAACGAATCAAAATCATTTAAATAAAACACCAATTTTCAAATAAACTAAATATTTCCTTCAATTTATTTAAATTTTAAATATTCGTTAATCACCTTAAACCGAAATCAAGTTATAAAATCATGTCCTTTTATAATCTCAAATTCAATAAGTTTCAAATCGATTTAATTACATAAAATTCTTATTTCAAATAATTTCAAATTTATCTTCCCAACCTTAACTTATAAAAATCATTATTGAAATCTATTTTTAAAATATAATTTTAAATAAATACTTAAACGTATTATTAATTAAATCACACTTATATTATTAAACTTATTTTATATTAAAAATAATTTATACATATCTTAAACCAGCAAAATTATAAGTAAATTCTTAAAATTTATAGTTCCAAACTAACTTATAATTTTAAAATTTTCAAAACATATAATTTTAAAAATCAAAATTTAGCCTTTATAAAATAACATATATGTTTGCACCAAAATTGGGCAACACCCTTCGGAAGTCTTTGAAGAGATAATAAGTGAAGAACTTAAATTGGAAATGAAAATTATCTAACAAAAACTCCAAGTTATAGAAAAATAAATTGCATAGAAGACAAGGATTTAGAGTGGTTCGGCGATGCGCCTACGTCCACTATGAAGTTTGATCCCTTTATTGCTTAATACTTGAAGGTTACAAGTGTTTTGAAGCAAATTACAACAGACAACAGACTTAAATTCGAAATCAGCAGCCAAGATGGTGGTATGGAGTGATTCTGGCAGCGTTTAGGCGTACTCTTTCTCTCCAAATTCTCCGACCCCTTTTCTGAATGACCAGGGGCTCTATTTATAGGTGTGGAAGGCCAAAATCCCGCCTAAAACTCAGGGAGGTTGCCTGGCACGTGAGGGGGGCCCATAAGCCCGCGTTCTCGGAGTCCGTGCCCAGTTTGGGATCGATTCGAAGTGAATTTCGAATCGATCACAAATGCATCCAATCGAGGCGAAATTTTGTGTGGACATTCTTCGTCATGTAGACAAACTTCTGTAAAAATTTCATGGGATTTGGATCAGTAGATTTGGAGTTATGATCGGTTCGAAATTGGGTGTTCGTCATGCTGGTTGCTTCGACTCCACTGATTCATTCGAATCCATATGGTTCGAATCCATATGTTTCGAACCCATATGGTTCGAACCCATAGGGTTCGAATCCATAGGTTCGAATCCATATGGTTCGACTCCATATGATTCGAATCCATGCTTTCGAAGCTCCTGATGGATTCGAAGCTTGGATGGATTCAAAGCTTCTGATGGATTCGAAGTTTCTGATGGAGTCCAAGGTGCTGATGGAGTCGAAGCTGATGGATTCGAAGGCGATGGAGTCGGAGCTTCTGATGGGTTCGAAGTAGTGATGGACTCGAAGTTAAAGGATGGATTCGAAACTGATGGGTTCGAAATAGATGGTTTCGAACATGACGGGTTCGAACAGGATGGGTTCGAACATGGTGGTTTCGAACATGATGGGTTCGAACACGATGGGTTCGAACCAAGCAATGTGCACCGCCTCATCTTGAATCCATCATAACTTGAGCATACGACCTCGGACCGTCTTGAAATTTGAAATGCTGGCTTCTATGGTCTTTCTTGTCATGTCCTATCAATTGCGGCCCGATCCGGGCTCGGACAAAATTCATCGATATCCATAGCGAAGAGAAGTGCAACCAATCTCTGAGACGAACTGCCCTTTGTTATTGGCCAATCTTTTGGTATCACGGCTTTGCCAAAAAGCGGGATAACATTTTGCCCCCCAAAGTACGCCTTGTGGGAACATGACGTGCTTTGAATAGCTGCCATTTCTTTCTGAAAAATCATTGCCCTCTTTTTGTTGAGACTCATATACCGTATTGCCGTAACCTTGCCTTGATATGATTGATTACTGTGCGACCGTGCTAAATCGTTGGCTGTCGTTGCTATAACAGGGTGAATATTTGATCCCTGTGAATGTTCAAAATCGAACGTTAGTTCGTTATGTGTGCACATACATTAGCTCCGCCCTTATTAACGTCGTGTGTCCATGAGTCATGTCGGTCTTTGTTTGCTGCCGAACTCCGTCCCGGTTTTCTCCTGAATCGATTTTAGATTCAAGCCAACGTGTTGCTAATTAGTGGTTTTCGATGGGTCCGAAGCTTAGAGGGATTCGAAACTCCCGATGGATTCGAAGCTTAGATGGATTCGAATCAATGATGGATTCGAGGACCTTGATGGACTCGAAGCCCTTGATGGATTCGAAACTTGGATGGATTCGAATCAGTGATGGGTTCGAAGAAAACTTGGATGGATTCGAATCAGTGATGGGTTCGAAGAAAACTTGGATGGATTCGAATCAGTGATGGGTTCGAAGACTCCGATGGATTCGAAACTGGAATGGATTCGAAACTGGGATGGGTTCGGAAGTGGTCGTTCGAATCGATGGGGGTTGAAGTGACACTAATCCCTCTAGGAATCCGTATAAATATACGAGGTTGACTTCATTTTCACTTTTTACCTTTTACCATTGTTTTAGCTGCTTCTCTGAATCGATTTCCCAGAGCCAAACCAAACGTGCTTTTTCACGAATCGACCAAATCCCTTCTAGCTTCCATTTGTGATCAAACTAAATCAGGTAATCAAGGGGTCGATTCGGTTTTGAGAATGATAGATTAATCTTTTTTTTTTTTTTTTTTTTTTTTTGCAGCTATCATATCAAGGCCAGACGGTGGTCGATACAGAAACATCATCCGAAGTCTACAAGAGGTTCCGAGTGACCTGCGGCACATTGACTTGGTCTTAACCGATGATAACTTAAGGACGCTGGGCTTAATTGAGACGAACCAGAGTATTGTCGTTGAAGGGTTTGTGAAATCGGCTCCGAAGGCAAAGAAGAGGACCGGTGTAGCGATAAGAGGAATGGGCGATGATGAGAGGACGCCTACTGACACCGGGCTAGCGGCTGATTTTCCCCAAGCAGGGAAAAAACGGAAAGGCAAGGCCGTTGTTCCTAAATTTGCGAGACGGAAGTCCGTAATCGTGTCTCGCTTGACTTCTGGAATTATTTCTTCTGACTCCGCTCTTTGTCAATCAGGAAACATTTTCACAGGGCTGGATGACGTTCCCATACCGGAGTGCGTTTCTCTTTATCACAAGTCCGGGCTGGTTGAGCTCCGGGAAGCGTTAGACATAAGCGGGCTTTTACCCATTAGTGCAGTCGAAACCTCTGGTTGGTCGGGGGCTTTGCACATTTGCATACACTCTCATGACACTACATGACTGCTTCACTCGCCTTATTGATTTTTCCTGGAACTTAACTGAACTGTATCTCTTTTCCAGGTAACATGGCTGGTCGTCAGACTACATTGGACAAACTCCGGAGAGTGCATCACCCCTCAACCTATTATGAATCTCGTCGTGGAGGCCCCGACCGTGATCGTGACCGGAGGCAATATGGCCAGGTGTATTATGCAAAGGATCATCGCCGTGGTAACTCCAGCCAGGAACGATCGGACAGAGATCGTAGGCATCGCTCCCTATCTTGATCTCCTCCGCAATCCCGAAGTCATGTCCAGGCATCCGAGCCTCTGCGACATCAGTCATCTTCGCAGGTTTCGAGGCCTGAGCCACATCATTCTCGAACCGGGGTCGCAACGTCTATATCTGGGGAGGAGACCCTTGTTGAGTCTTCTGGCGAAGGGGCCATCAGGCTTGCACAACTGAGGAAAGATTTTCCAGAGATTTGCTTTGATGCTTGTATTTTTCCTCCCAATCTTAAAAGAATTCCCGATGATGCCGCGACTTCGGCGCTCAACTATACCCGTGACTTTTTTGCTCAGTACAAAGAATGGTACAAAGCGGCTGTTAAGGCTTCCAAAGCTGCCTTCGACCGGGCCCAAATCATTGAGAAGCTAGAGGCCGACTTGGCTCAAAAGAGTCGCATCGTCGACATACTCCAATCTGAGTCGGAATCTTCCCGCAAGGCCGAGGTCGAGTCATTACAGAAGGTTGATGAGACATTAGCTGAAATGGCGAAAATGCAACAGGCACATTGTACTTTAGTTGAAGACTTAGGTCATCGATACAAGAACGTTGAATCTGAGCGGGATGCGGCAGTGAAGGAACTAGAGGAGCTAAAGGCTAGGTTTGCTGACATGAATAAAGAAAAAGACGACGCGAACGTGGCTGCGCAAGAGGCGTGTGAGCAGGCTGTATCTTTTCGGGCCGAGCGCGATGTGGCAATTGCAAGGGTTAAGGAGGTTGAATCGGAGTTGGAGGATAGAGTCCAAGCAGAGAGGTTCAAAATGGAGGCCGAATTTGACGATCTTTTGGACACATATAATGCCAATGTATTGGAGCATAGAAATCTCTCCTGGCTAGGGGATTACTCGATGCCTCTCTACAATGCTTGGAAGAAATTAATGGAAAAAAAGAGGATGTCTTGTCCGGATTCGGTATTAGATGAGTTTGAGCTCGAGTCACGTCTGCTCAGCGAGGATGAGAGGAGGACCCTTCATGAAGCAATCATTTCTATTGAAAAAGAAAGACTTGTCGTCCATCGAACGGAGGTTGGCGAAGGTTCGGGTATCGTGTACCATAGCGAGAATACTGAAGTCCCTGTTTCGACTTCACCCGAAGCTGCTGCCGTGGTTGATTCACAAGTTATTCCTGCCTACAATCCGGACCAACCGGAACTGTCCTCGGGCAAGACGCTCGTCCCCGAGCTTGTTCAAGCTCCAAGGCAAGGTAAAGTAGGTATTTCCCTTTACGTCTTAAAACATTGATTTTCGAGGGAATTTCTTGGTCTGATAGCTCTAATTTTGGTTGTTTAGTGACCGAGAGTGTCGCACCCGTGCTCCCTGTCCTTTCGGCTTTACATCCTACACGTGGAGTTATTGTCACCGAGGCGATTTCAACTGCCGCCATGGTTGGTGATACGGGAGAAGGAGGCTCAATATCATTCGATGTTCAAATGTTTGAAGAGCTATTTGGTCATCCTCTTGACCCCATGCCCGACCTCTCTTTTGTGACGAGCGGAGCTGCTTCTGTTTCTGGCTCGATCGTGACGACCACCGGCGTACCTAGCGCACCTCAACTGTCTCGAGAGGAGGAGATTTTAGCAGAGATAAGTGCCGAGATGGCCAAGACAGTGACAGTTGGCCCCGATGGTGACGCCGTTCCTTCAAGCTTATCTTCTCTAATGATGATTTCTCCTGGTGGCACAGTAACCGTCTCGAGTGTTGCTGAACAAGTATCCGTTACTGCTCCCGTGCCCCTGGCTCGTCCTTATAAAAGGATCTCCATCCCTTCCAGTTCTGAGGAAGATGTTGATATCATGCCGGAACCGGAGGATGTTCCAAAGAAAGGCAAAAAGTCTCGTATGAAGCCAGGCAGTGGGTCTAGCGGCTCAACTCCGAGGAAGAAGCACCGGAGGAAGAAAGAGTGAGCCCCTCGCTTTGTCGTGAGATTTACAGATAACAATTCTTTTGCCTTTTCTTTTGTTCTTTCTTGGGCCATGTGTATGTATGGATGCGGCCTCCACTTAATTGAAACATCTTTACTTGTCATGTAGTCAAACTTGTTTTTGTTGGTTGATGAAATGGAAAGTTACACTTTTCTTCTTATCTGAATTCCTTGCAGTATTTGTGTTGTATCCGCTTGGTATTTATATAGTTTCGTGTCGTGATTTAATGAATGAGTCGGATTCTGAGTATATTATCACTTAAGCCAGCGATTAGCACCCAGCTTTTTGCCCCTTAGTTGTGGGGAGTAATACTCATATTCTGGTGGCTGATTGCGTTTATTGCAAGCCCTGAACACATGCCTCCCCCCCTTCTGGGGATTCATGACAATTTGAGATTGATAATCTGTCCTGCATTCTAGGAATCTGAGGGTTATCGATGTTTACACTCCATTCCACGCTATGGGAATTGGGAGTTGATATTGATATCTCGGCCCGTATTTCGGGAACTTCGAATTGTTACTTGTACTTTGATTCGTGCTTCGGGGATCTGGATTAAATGTTTATACTCCAATTCGTACTCTGGGAAGTTGGAGTCCGTTCGCGCTCTGGAAACAGCTTATTGGATGTTTTATACTCCGATTCATACTCTGGGGAGTTGAAGTCCGTTCGTACTCTGGGAACGATTTATTGGATGTTTTATGCTCCAATTCACATTCTGGGAAGTTGGAGTCCGTTCGCGCTCTGGGAACGACTTATTGGACGTTTTATACTCCAATTCACACTCTGGGAAGTTGGAGTCCGTTCGCGCTCTGGGAATGACTTATTGGACGTTTTATACTCCAATTCACACTCTGGGAAGTTGGAGTCCGTTCGCGCTCTGGGAACGACTTATTGGACGTTTTATACTCCAATTCACACTCTGGGAAGTTGGAGTCCGTTCGCGCTCTGGGAACGACTTATTGGACGTTTTATACTCCAATTCACACTCTGGGGAATTGGAGTCCGTTCGCACTCTGGGAACGACTTATTGGATACTTTATACTCCAATTCACACTCTGGGAAGTTGGAGTTAGTAAAAGGATTGTCGTGTATCAATCCCTGTGAATGCTGGTATTGTGTTTTGCCCCCGAGCTCGGGTCTTATTTAGTAAGTCACTGGTCGTATCACAGTTACTCCCTATTTAGATAAATCCCACCGTGTGATGGAATTTAGCTCTTCGTGCAATGTGATATTATGTGCTATTTTCAGTGAATCACAACTTTTGGCTCGAAGAGATGGCGTTTTATTGCTGAAACAAAAGAAGCATGACAACATCAGTTGCCTTATTACAAGCTCAAATTTCAAAATGCGAAAAACAAAATGCTAAGGAAGAAATTGATAGAAAGACAAATAAAGCCTGTTAGGTGTAGTAGGGACGGAGGCTTCCGCTATTCCAGGCTCTTGGTAAAGTGAGACCATCAACGGTCGATAACTTGAACGTGCCATCTCTGAGTTTTTGTGAAATCATATACGGCCCTTCCCAATTTGGGTTCATGTGCGAAGGGACCGGGTAAACTCTTTTGAGTACCAGGTCGCCGGATTCAAAAGTCCGTGGGCGGACCTTGGCGTCGTATATTCGGGCGACTCGACTTCGATATGCAGCTGCCCTCACGTCGGCTTCTTCACGTTTCTCATCAAGCAGATCTAGGGATTCAGCAAGTAATATAGCATTCGTTTTCGGGTCGTAGTATGTCACACGGTGAGAGTGAACTTCCATTTCGACCGGGATAACTGCTTCGGAGCCATAGGATAGAGAAAACGGGGTGTGTCCGGTCGCAGTTTTGTGAGTTGTTCTATATGCCCATAGAGCCATTGGTAGTTCATCGACCCATTTGCCCCCGGCTTTCTCCAATCTTTTCTTCAATATAGACTTGATAACCTTATTGACGGCCTCGACCTGACCGTTTGCTTGTGGGTGCGCTACTGCTGAGAATCTCTTATGGATGTGAAATCGCAGACAGAAATCCCTAAATTCAGTACTGTCGAATTGGGCTCCATTATCGGTGATAATAGTATGCGGGATACCAAACCGGCAGATGATGTTGCGCACCACGAAGTTGATCACCTTTTTTGTTGTTATTGTTGCAAGGGGCTCAGCCTCAGCCCATTTGGTGAAGTAATCAACCGCAACTATGGCGTACTTTGCACCCCCTTTAGCTAAAGGCAATGCACCGATTATATCCATCCCCCACATTGCAAATGGCCACGGGCTGACCATTTGGGTTATTTCAGAAGGCGGGGCTCTAGGGATCCGAGCGTGTCTTTGGCATTTATCACACCTCTTGGCATAATCCATAGCATCGCGGTTAACGGTAGGCCAGTAATATCCGTTTCGAAGTATTTTCTTGGCAAGCGCTTGCCCCCCAGTGTGATCGCCACATTCTCCTTCGTGCACCTCACGCAACACTCGCCTGATTTCGTCATGCGCGATACACCGGAGAAGAGGAACAGAGTAACCTCTTCGATACATAACTCCGTCTTGAATGACAAATCGTGACACCTTTCGAAGAATCTGTCTTCTCTCGCTTCGTCGTTCGGGCAGTGTGCCATGCTTAATATAATCTTGGTAGGGAGTCATCCATGATTCCTTCTCGGATGTAGCTTCTAATGTGAATTCATTTTCCGTTCAATCAATGCTCGGAGAGGATAATGTCTCGACAGGGACGAGTCCCAAGTGTTGAGTTTCGCCTGTACTTGCCAGCTTTGCCAATGAATCGGCTTTCTGATTGTGCTCTCGGGGTATGTAGAAAATGGTATAATAATCAAACTGATCCAGTATTGCTCGGACCTGGGCTAGATAAGCGGCTAGCCTTCTATCCTTGGCCTGATATTCACCCCGAACTTGACATACCACCAACTGGGAATCGCAGTAGATTTCCACAGCGATAATTTTCAGGTCTCGGGCCAACTTCAACCCGGTGAGCAAGGCTTCGTATTCAGCTTCGTTGTTGGTTGCCCGAAAATCAAACTTTAAGGCGTAGCAGACGGATCGGCCCTCGGGGGTCTCAAGCACAATCCCTGCGCCTGAGCATCGATCGTTGGATGCGCCATCAGTGTATAGTTTCCATATATCTTCGGGGGAGTCACCAGTTTCGGGTAAGTCTTCAAGAACAGTGAATTCGGCAATGAAATCTGCCAAGACTTGACCGTGTATGGCTCTCCTTGGAACATATGCGATGTCGAACTGACTCAGCTCAATGTTCCACTTTAGTAACCTGCCAGACGTCTCAGGTCGTGTGAGGACCTGTCGTAACGGTTGGTCGGTGTATACAATGATAGGGTGAGCCTGAAAATATGGACGGAGCTTCCTCGAGGCGATGACTAGGCAGTATGCCAACTTTTCTAGCCTTGGATAATTTTTCTTGGCCCCGGTTAATCGTTTACTGACGTAATAGACTGGTTTTTGTATTCGGTCTTCCTCACGAACCAATGCAGCGCTAACAGCGTTTTCAGATACAGCCAGATAAAGATATAATTGCTCGTGATCAACAGGTTTTGAAAGAATCGGTGGTGTGGAAAGATGCTGGATTAGTGATCGAAACGCGCCCTCACATTCCGTGGTCCATTCGAAGTTTCGTTTCCCTTTTCGGATCAGATCGAAAAAGGGTATGCATTTATCTGTTGATTTCGAGATGAACCTTCTTAGCGCTGCAACCTTTCCGTTGAGACTCTGAACCTGTTTTATGGTCCTCGGGGTTTGAAGATTCCTGATTGCCCAGATCTTTTCGGGGTTGGCCTCTATTCCCCGGGCGTTGACGATGAATCCAAGGAACTTTCCGGAAGCAACCCCAAAATGACATTTTAATGGATTTAGTTTCATCCCATATCTCCGGAGGACATCGAACATTGACTCCAAGTCTTTGACATGATCAATGGAGTATCGTGATTTTACCAACATGTCATCTACATAAACCTCCATGGTTTTCCCGATCTGATCGGCAAACATCCGGTTGACTAAGCGTTGGTAAGTTGCTCCGGCATTCTTTAAACCAAAAGGCATGACCATGTAGCAGTATAGTCCTAGGTCAGTTACGAAGCTTGTATGTTCTTGATCGGGCACATGCATGGGTATCTGATTGTACCCGGAGTAAGCATCCATGAAAGACAATAATTCGTGTCCGGCCGTCGAATCCACAAGTTGATCGATTCGAGGAAGTGGGAAACTGTCTTTTGGACAAGCCTTATTTAAGTCAGAGTAGTCGACGCACGTTCTCCATTTTCCATTTGGTTTGCGGACAAGTACAGGATTGGATACCCATTCCGGGTATAAAGCATCTCGGATAAACCCATTCGTCTTTAACTTATCGACTTCTTCTTTGAGGGCGGCAGATCTCTCTGGATCCATACCGCGTCTCTTTTGCTTGACCGGGATGTATCGCGGGTCAATATTTAAGGTGTGGCTCGCGATGTCCGACGAGATTCCACACATATCGGAGTGCGTCCAGGCGAATACGTCTAGATTCCCTTGGAGAAATTCGACCAATTCCTGTTGTGCTTGTAGGTTTAGCTGAGACCCAATTTTCAATATTTTCGAATCGTTATTGTCATCAATTGGAACATCGATCGTCAGCTCGGCTGGAGAAGCTTGATTTTCTTTGGATTCATCATTATCTTCAATGTCTCGAGGGTCCAGATCCTTCTGGAATTGGTCGTGGTGCCCGGGCCGAGGCCCAGGCGCTAATTGTCAATCGTCGGCAAAGCGGACGCGGAGAGATTCCCCCACGCCCTTTCCCTTCTCCTTCCTTTGCGCTTTTCGTAGTTCGGCAACATAACAGGCTCTCCCGGCAGCCTGGTCCCCTTGAACGACCCCAATCCCGTGGTCAGTAGGGAACTTTAGAGTCAGACACCACGGGGCAATTGCTGCCCTAAATTCTGCAAGGGCTGGTCGGCCCAGAAAGGCATTATAGGGTGAATGGATATCCAGGACAACAAACTGTAATATTCGGACTCTACGGCATTCTCCGTTTCCCAATTCTACTGGCAATTCCACCATCCCGGTGGGTATATTAGCGCTTCCATCGAAGCCGTGGATCCTATATTGACAAGGCTTTAGATCCTTAGCTTCCATCTTCATCTGATCATATGCCCCTTTAAACAAGATGTTTACTGAGCTTCCACTGTCTACCAGGATCCTCTTCATCCAAGCAGGACCAACCTGTGCGGATATGACCAGTGGGTCTATGGTCGGGGCTTCGACTTTGTCAGCATCTCGGTTTCTAAAGATGATATCATCCGTCATCGTCTTCTGTTGTTTAGCCGGAGTCCCTTCATCAAGTGTACTGCAGCTTTCAAAACTTACGTGCCCGATCGAATTGGCGTATGATTCCATTTCCCTCCAACTTCGATCCGCTGGATGAGGGCCACCACTGACTGTATTTATGACCAACCTTCCGCTTGTATGGGCGGGCTCTTCCTGTTTTTCTTGGTCCTGCGCACGATTTTGGTTTGACGGGCCCACACCGCCGGTTTGTGGTGTTCGCACAAATTGATCCAACTTTCTCTCTCAGATCAGTTTTTCAATAAGGTCTTGCAGATGCCTGCAGTCATTGGTGTTGTGTCCATAGCTTTCGTGAAATCTACAAAACTTCCCCGTTTGAATCTGTTTCTCCGATGATAATTTCGGAGTCGGCTTCTTATATTGCATTGCATTACAGGTTTGTAGATATACGTTTTCCAATGTCGTATTCAGTGGTGTATAGTTTTCAAACATTTGCGCCCTACGTCGGGGGCCACGGTTCTGATCCTGCTTCTTATTCCTATTATCGCCATTCCTTGGCTGGGTTTGCTTGTTCTGAATATTCAACTGCACCCTTCCTGAGCCCTCTCCTGACTGTTTAACCGCCACATTGCTTTGAACCCCCTCCTTGTTAGGCCTTGCGTCGTCCTGCTTCCTAGATTGTTTCGCATCCTCACGCCTTAGGAATTGGGCGGCTTTGGAATAGAAACGATCCAACGACGCGGGAGGTTTTCCAGCTAGCCAGTTTCCAAAATCAGAGTCGGGGTCAATCCCCTTAGTAAGAGCCATAAAGATTGAATTATCATTGGGGTTAGTGATTTCTGCGCAGGCGGCGTTGAATCTTTCCAGGTATCGCCTGAGTGTTTCCCCGGGAACTTGAGTGACACTAGATAAAGTGTTTACGTCTTTAGGCCTGGCGATGTGCATACGGAACTGTTTGATAAACTTGGTCGCCAGCTGGTCAAACAAGGAGATAGACCGTGGTGGTAATCGTGTAAACCACATTGTCGCAATCCCCCCCAAGGAAATAGGAAAACTACGGCACTTTACTGCATCATCAGCTCTTGCAGCAGTAATTGACCACTCGTACTTTAGAATATGCTGGCTAGGGTCGGAGTTTCCTTCATACATGGGCAAAGCCGGCATTCTGAATCGTCGGGGAGGCTCAGCATATAATATGTCATCGGTGAACGGGGTGTGACTTCGAGAGATCCCCCAATCGTCATTCGTCAAACCTTGACTTTCGCGAACCATTTGGCGGACCATAGCTGAGAGATCAGGTGTTGCTGTATTTGAAGGGTGTCGAGCCAAAGTGTGGTCGGGCTCCACAGTGCGAGGTGGGATCGGGCGTTGTCGACGATCCGAATCTCGCCTCCTTGGCTCGACATCTTCCGGGATATTCGGTCCTGGGACACGTTCCTGTGGGTGGCAGTTTGGACTGGAGTGATTTCGGGTGTCGACTCCTGTACCCACTGCGGTGGCTTGGTTATCTGCGGTGTGCTGTGGCACAGTGCCTCCTCGAGAGGAGGGTCCCGTATGAAAACTGGCGGAGGGGCCAACTCTTATTTGCCCTACAGTCAATGTCTGCCGGAGGCCAGAAGCATGCGCATGATTTCCGTCTAGCCTGGGGCGCGTAGATCTGCCGTTATAGTCGGATGAGGCAGAGCTTTCCGCGGAAGAATGCGGAGCGTGGTCCCTCTTTGATCTCCTTCGCCCTTGATGGTTCAGTTGGTTAGCTAATTCAGCATTGATACGTAGCTGCTCAGTTAGCTGTTGTCGGCTTTTAGTTAATTCCTGTAGTAATGTTTGGAACTCCTGTATTGTAACCGGACCCGACTGATCCGCTTGCCCAACGGCATCCTGATTGGCTGACTGTAGCTGTGCGGGATTCTGCCTATCCTGACCTTCTTGGTTACCAATGTTGGAAGTGGTTCTTGTACTAACCATCTTGTAGGTTAGATTCCTATCCTAGATTTTGAGCAAACCTGAAAAGAATGGGTGGAATCTGAATTTGAAGTCTGGATCTCCCTCTTAGATTTGTGCAATCCGGTATCGAAGATAGATCCACGGAGCGGGAGAAAGAACTGGTTCTTTTTCTTTCTCAGTGAAAGCACCAAAATGTTTGCACCAAAATTGGGCAACACCCTTCGGAAGTCTTTGAAGAGATAATAAGTGAAGAACTTAAATTGGAAATGAAAATTATCTAACAAAAACTCGAAGTTATAGAAAAATAAATTGCATAGAAGACAAGGATTTAGAGTGGTTCAGCGATGCGCCTACGTCCACTATGAAGTTTGATCCCTTTATTGCTTAATACTTGAAGGTTACAAGTGTTTTGAAGCAAATTACAACAGACAACAGACTTAAATTCGAAATCAGCAGCCAAGATGGTGGTATGGAGTGATTCTGGCAGCGTTTAGGCGTACTCTTTCTCTCCAAATTCTCCGACCCCTTTTCTGAATGACCAGGGGCTCTATTTATAGGTGTGGAAGGCCAAAATCCCGCCTAAAACTCAGGGAGGTTTCCTGGCACGTGAGGGGGGCCCATAAGCCCGCGTTCTCGGAGTCCGTGCCCAGTTTGGGATCGATTCGAAGTGAATTTCGAATCGATCACAAATGCATCCAATCGAGGCGAAATTTTGTGTGGACATTCTTCGTCATGTAGACAAACTTCTGTAAAAGTTTCATGGGATTTGGATCAGTAGATTTGGAGTTATGATCGGTTCGAAATTGGGTGTTCGTCATGCTGGTTGCTTCGACTCCACTGATTCATTCGAATCCATATGGTTCGAATCCATATGTTTCGAACCCATATGGTTCAAACCCATAGGGTTCGAATCCATAGGTTCGAATCCATATGGTTCGACTCCATATGATTCGAATCCATGCTTTCGAAGCTCCTGATGGATTCGAAGCTTGGATGGATTCGAAGCTTCTGATGGATTCGAAGTTTCTGATGGAGTCCAAGGTGCTGATGGAGTCGAAGCTGATGGATTCGAAGGCGATGGATTCGGAGCTTCTGATGGGTTCGAAGTAGTGATGGACTCGAAGTTAAAGGATGGATTCGAAACTGATGGGTTCGAAACAGATGGTTTCGAACATGACGGGTTCGAACAGGATGGGTTCGAACATGGTGGTTTCGAACATGATGGGTTCGAACACGATGGGTTCGAACCAAGCAATGTGCACCGCCTCATCTTGAATCCATCATAACTTGAGCATACGACCTCGGACCGTCTTGAAATTTGAAATGCTGGCTTCTATGGTCTTTCTTGTCATGTCCTATCAATTGCGGCCCGATCCGGGCTCGGACAAAATTCATCGATATCCATAGCGAAGAGAAGTGCAACCAATCTCTGAGACGAACTGCCCTTTGTTTTTGGCCAATCTTTTGGTATCACGGCTTTGCCAAAAAGCGGGATAACAATATATATATATAATATCTTAAGTCAATAATTAATCAAACCATATATATTCTTATTAAAACCTTAGAAATCTTTTCAAAATATATATACATATATACACACCAATTGTGTCTGCATACAATTTCCTATCCTATGGTCAAATGATACGGATATTTATTATTTCAATTCGTAATTTAATTATATATGGGTATATATCTTTTCAAACCGCAATTCCAAATTCAATTCAATAAAAATAGCTTGGGTTTATCATTTCAGCCCATAATGATTTTCTCCTATCCTACAAGATCGTTCGGGTATGTATCATTTCAACCCATAGGGAATTCTATACTAACAAGGAACTTGCAGAGTAATGACAGATATGATAATAATATAACAGACATACATCATCAATATAAATAACATATAATGGTGTCAAATGTAACGGGTGAACAGATATAGATAATATCGTATTTATAGCAACGTAAATAACTAACAGCAGCATATTTCAATTGTCGTTACAATTGAAATTAAATTAAATGATTATAAGAATGTTAATCGTGAGTGATTGCTCACCTTCCGAGGCTAGAGAAGGTAGACAACGAGACAAGCTGTGAATCGAATCAGGAACTCGAAAATCGAGTAATTCCAATGAAAAATCTCAAAGTGAAGCAACGTGAATATGGGTTCGACGAACAAGGCTGATAATAGGAATCAATAAAACAAATCAGAATCAGCTTGATGTAATTGAAGCGAAGAGTGTATTATATTATTATTTTATTACTTTCTTTCAACAATCAATGTTTAGATCAAAACATATATTTTAAAATAAAATTTATATATATATATTTGGAAATCAATATAAATTTTAAAATGCATACATATGAATAATCAAATTCTATATACATATATAAAAATCGAAATACATACATACATATATATATATATTAATATAAAATCTATGGGCATTTTGAAATCAAAATACCTATATATATAATATATAATAAATCACATGTGTTGGCAAACATTGTTTTGAGCCGAAGGCAATGTGTGCCAACTAAAAATATATATATGCAGAAACATCATACAACTACAACTAAATGTATTATGCCGACTAAAATATATATATATATATATTAAAAGTCGTTACATGAAGATCAATATATCTATGTCTATACACACACACATATATATGTATAAGCCACACATTTATAAAACGTATGATAAAACTGCCAAACCTCCAATATATAGGAATGTATGTGTATATATATATATATAGACTTGTATATAGTATTCTCATATAATACTGTAGGCTTATAAAATATAATACTGCAACTTACATAATAGGCTTATAATTTATAACTATCGGTTCATATACACAGAACAACCTATAACATGTAAAATGACGGCTCAAACAATGAATAAAGTGATCAGTCAACATCATAATACAATATATAATAATACTTCTTTTATAAAAAAAATTACTGTAACATATTTTTCTTTTATAATATAATAAAATGCAAATATATATACTTCCTTTATAATATACTTGCTGTAAACATCAATATAACTTACATGTAATATAATGCACTTTATTATATAATTACTGAGACTTGTGCACATTATATATAAATACGCACCTCCTATGTAAACTTTCCTTTAGCAAAAATAGAAAAAAGGGAGGAGCACGGCATGAGCTACTGCACTTGGTTAGGCTTCGGCAGAGGACAAGGGTAAACGCCGTTAAGAGGAATAGTAGGGGACAGGAGCGGTGGTGGTGCTTAGGCAGGCAGAACTAGAGGCAAAGGTGGCATAGGGAGATCAGCGAAGCATGGGTGGCGGCTAACGGTTGGAGGAAAGCGGTGTTTTGGATGCTCGGACTAAAGCTTCGGCCAGGGTGGGCTGCTGCGTAGCGTGTGTTAGCATTGGAGGAGCGGTAGGTTATTGGGGTTCTGCCACGAAAAGAAACAGGGAAAAGAAATAGGAAGAAGGAGGAATGACTTGATATATAAAATTCTTTTATTATGAGTTTGTTCTCTACTACAGCAAAAGAACCGAAAATAGAAATTGAAGAGACCCAAAGAAAATGAAAAGGAAAAAGGTATTTAAAATTTGAGAATATAAACAAATGGCCATTCGATTCCTGGTTGAATATACGAAAAGGAAAAAGAAGGACCGAAGGTTCAAAATAACAGGTATCAATATGATTATCCGTTATGCATGTTCTATCACGTTTCAGACACTGAAATACAAAAGTGAATATACTGCAGAGATCAGAACGACGATACGATCAAAACAGTATACAGATATCAGTGGTATGACCATCCAATCAAAAGTCAATATCAGTACCAAAATGCTAGTAAAACGCTAGAATTAAGATAAACGCGCAATAGCAGTCCAAATTTGGATAAACGAAATATGGCAACTCACTTCGAAAATGGTTTACAAATTTATTGTATAAAAATATTCCGGTTTGGAAAATATTTTATTACCATTAACTGTTAACTAATTTAAATTTAAATAAAATTATAAAATAAAATATATTCAATATTTTTAGATGAAATTTTTTCATTTTCTATGTTTAAGTAGACGTATTCCAAATATCAAATTTTTGTTTCCAAATCCAGATATTTGAAATTTCACAAAAATTCAATTTATTAAATTATTTAAAATCGTTAAAATATCCAGGTTGTTACAAAATCAAATCCAAAACAAAAAGAAAACCACCAAATAAAGCAAAACATAAGTGGTTCATTCATCTTTTGCAAGGATTGGATGTGGACCCTGGAGATTTGAGGAGGAACATAAACCAAGATGTGACATTTGGCTAAATCGGAGAGCTGTGCAGTTAAAGGAGTTGGAGGTTCTATAGAAGTGGAGGTGAAAAAAGTGATAGTGGGGATATACCGAAAAATATCGAAAGTGAAAAAGCTTCATTATATATAAAGCCAAATATTTAAAGTTAATTCATTCTTATTCTCATGTCATTTTTGTAGCAAAAAAGAAATATCTTTTAATCTTATATAACAAGATAGAAGGGTATCAAGATCCATGTAGACTAGATTTGGTGACTATAATATATTTCTAACTTATATTAAGCACTTATGTCGTAGGTCGTTGCCATAACTTGGTTTATTTGATTTAAAAGCGAACTAATCAAATTAACCTCTATATATTAATGTTGCTAAAGCGGGTTATAGTATGCCTTGAATTAGCGGTTGTAATGGAACATAGTGAGCTTAAAGCGGATTAATTGTTTAATAGCGTTAGATTGAAATATCGTAGCAATTGAAGAGCGTTATGTGCTATAGCGGGGATTTTGTGAGGCTTTAGTAGGGTTTTAACTATATCGTTCGAGAGGTATCTTCTATTTTAAATGTTAATAATATGATTATCATAATTTATATGTAATATACTATTAATTTGTTTGATTTTAATCTGTTTATGCAATTTGAGTCATTTGTTGAATGAACTAATTTAGTTTTAATTTGATGAATCAAAACATAAATTTGTAGATGATTAAAATATTAACCATAGATCTATGTTTTATGCACTCAAATAAAAGTGCATTTTTGGCCAAATCTGCAAGTTTATATGTACATATTACTTGCATTTGTATTGAAACAGGAATCTTGTACGCACATGTTGTCACTTCACTTTGAATTGAAAATAATCATGCAATTTGAATATTTTATGGAATAATTTTTTTGTTTTTAATCTAATAAATTATAAATGATATTTACACATGATTTAAACAATGTTTTGATAATGAATCTAAGCTTTTAAATTGATAATAATAATATTCTAAATTTATTGCCAAATTTATTGTCTCATGTGCACTTACATAAATATTTTCAAAAGGACTGTCAATGTGCTGTTTGATTTGTTGCATTAGACTTTGGTTTTATGGGTGTTAACTCCCTTCTGCAAACGACCTATAGATCAAAAAGCTGCGACCTAAAAGACGGCACGACCTAAAGGACAACGCGACCTAGCGCCTTCATTACTCAGCGACCTAAAGTCTTCAGCGACCTAGCGCCTTCATTACTCAGCGATCAAAAGGCCAGAGCGACCTAAAGATCATATCAGCCTAAAGAGGCCGCGACCTAACAGAATGGCTCGACCTAAGATAGGTCGCCCACAACCTAAGGTAGGTCGTTCCCGACCTAGGGACAGTGTATCAGAAGGCCGCCCTTTTCTATACTGCCACCAATAAGGTCGCTTACGACCTAGGACTTGTCGAAACGAGCTCGTGCATTCTTATGAAAGAAGGGGGAGGAGCCAGTGCTTCTTAGGGCGCCTACGACCTACGACCTTGCTTAGGTCAGTCGCGACCTACGACCTAACTCCGAGCAAAGCCTATAAATACGCCCCTAGCTCCAACTAGCAAAGGACCTTTTGGCTCATTCTCTTCAAGCGCCGTTACTCTGCCGAATTCCAGACGACTTCAAAGCTTTTTAGATCCAACAAACTTCTAAAGGAACTCCATGAAGGAATCATCCACATTCACCATGGATTTGAAGATGATTGTCAACATCAAAGCTTGAGCTACTTGTTTCACATACCCTATCACTTGAAGTGTGTTGTAATTGAAAGATCTTGTAAAGAATTGTAATCAAACTAGTGATAAAAAGATTAAAGTGGACGTAGGCTGGATTATAAGCCGAACCACTATAAATACTGTGTCTCTTACCGTTTTTCTACATACTTTCTGCTTATTTCTATTTCCCGTACAAACGGGTGGTGCTTTCACAATCACATCTTATACACCAGGGTGTTAGCGTTTAAATTTTTTCGTTAACATTTTGGTGCTTTCACTGAGAATTGAACTCAGGACATCTATCATCATTGTTTCAGAAAGATTTGTAGATAGAGTTTCTTTAAGAACCAGAAGTCTATCCGAAATCATGGCTCCTGGAAGGAAAAGTAAATCTGTGAGATCTGCAAACATTCGAGAGGGAACCTCCACTTCCCCAACACCAAATCAAGCCACTCCAGCTGTTGGAGTTTCAAAAGCGGAATTGGACGCTGCTATCTTTGGGTTGAATCAGCAAATAAATGCCCAGAACGCGCAATTGGAAGCTCAGAATGCTCAGAATGCTCTGATTCTGAATAGGTTAAACGATCTGCTCGGGGCAAACCGTCAACCTGCGAATAATGAAAGGAACTTTGTCGGTAATGTCCATGATGCTGAAACTAGAAACATTCCCGAAAGGGCTGCTAGCCCCTTTGAACAGACATTGCCTGAGGCTGGAGGATCCAGAAATAGGAATGACGAAGAATATCTTTCTGGTATGGTTCGACAGATTATGAAAGAAAGTATGCAAAGGGTCGAAGATGAGAAAGAGTGGGGTTTCGCTCCGAGCAAGACTCCGTTTACTGAAAAGATCCTAAAAGCTGAATTCCCAAGGAAGTTCGTCCCTCCGACCATTCCAGCTTACAAAGGGACAAGTGATCCAAATGAGTTCCTGTACAAATATGATTGGCACATGACAGGTGCCAGAGCTTCTGACGAGATAAAATGCCGCTATTTTCCTGTGTATTTGGAAGGGGTAGCTCTGCTTTGGTTCACAAAACTACCTGTCCGGTCCATCGATCAGTTTTCAGACCTAACCAGGAAATTTAAAGAGCAATTTAGGCTATATGCTTCAAAGGCAAAAGACATCATGTCGTTATCCGGTTTGGAACAGAATCCGGGGGAAACTATCAAGTCTTTTTTAAATCGCTTTAATATAGCGTTAGCTGAGGTGGATAATGCAGAACCCCGCATGGTCTTGACCTATTTGATGAGAGCTATTGATAAGTCAAGTGAATTCGGAAAGTGGCTGAACATGAAGGAGCCAAATTCTCTGGAAAAGTTCTACAAAAAGGCGGATGAATTCATGCGTTTGGAAAGCCGTCCTGTCCCGGCAAAGGCAACAGTAGAGAAAGCTGAAGACAACACTGCTGCGCCACGTAAGAATGGATCTGTGGGACAGAAAAGAGAAAATAATGATGGAAGGAAACAACACAATTCAAAGAAGCCTCGATCCTTCAAGCCATCAGAATATACTCCTTTGTTAGAGACACCAGAGCGCATCTACCTGGCTACAAAAGATTCTTTTGAGTATCCCAAACCTCCTGTTCTCAGAACCGGAAGGAAAGCTGTGCAAAGTGGGAAGTTCTGTCGCTTCCATAATCAGCCTGGTCATGACACAGACGACTGCCGTCAATTGAAAAATATAATCGAAGAATTGCTAAGAGAAAATAAGCTGCAGCAATTTGTGAAGAAGAGTAGTAATGATTCTGCTTCGTCAAGTCAGGGGCAACAAGCTCTTGCTCATCAGCCCAGGACAAATGAGAAGGCCGCAGGACATGAATCTGGAAGGCCAGTTATTAATGTCATCACAGGAGGACCCCACCCAGCAGGCAGAAGCTGGGGTGAAATGGAGAGGTACACTCGAGCTCTGAAACATATGCCAACTGAAGAGAATGTCTTTGTTTTAGAGGACTCTACACCCCTGAAACAACAAAGGACTTTTAATGATGATATTGTGTTCAGGGCTAGAGATTCCACGGGCATTGAGGCCCCTACTTTGGACCCGTTAGTCATCTCGGCCGGTATTGGACCGGCTATTGTCAGAAGAGTTCTTATTGATTGCGGCGCATCTTGCAACATCCTCTTCAAGAAAACGTTTGACCAGATGAGAATCCCGATGGCGGATGTGCAAGCCTCATCTCAGAAGATTGTTGGCTTCACTGGGGAGCCAAAGCAACCAGTAGGAACCATTGACTTGCTTGTGGAACTCGGAGAAGGAGAAAGAAAAGTAGTTCGCAAGCAGACTTTTGTGATAGTAGATGAATTTTCTGCTTATAATGCTTTCTTTGGTCGACCTATTCTTGCTGCATTCAAAGCTGTCCTTGCCCCATGGTGTCTTACTATTAAATTCCCTACAGACAATGGGGTAGGAGTTATTAAAGGAGACCAGAACGCTGGGCGAGAATGTTATATGACAGAGCTGCGAGAAACAAGGAAGAGAGAAATGGGGAAAGATGCGGCAACCCCAATCCGCATCAAAACACCAACCCTATAGCAACTACAGGGCGGACCCTGCACTGGCGAGCATAGCGGGGCACGAAAAGTGATGGATCCTAGAAAGGCCAGTGCGGGGGAGAGTAGGGTGGTACCAGCAGAAACAACGATACCGGTGCCCGTTGATCTGAAGGACCCAAACAAGGTGCTGAATGTGGGTTCACAACTTAATGTGTCAGTTCAGAATGCCTTGATATCTTTTTTGAAAGCAAACCTGGATGTTTTCGCTTGGACCCATGCCGATATGTGCGGAATATCCCCAGAAGTTGCGGTACATGCTCTGAATATTGACCCAAAGTTCACGCCAGTAAAGCAGAAAAGAAGAATCCAAGGTCTAGAAAGGTCGACAGCGTTGAAAGAGGAAGTTGACCGGCTCATGGAGAATAATTTCATCAGAGAATCTACCTATCCAAATTGGGTTTCAAATCCAGTGCTAGTTAAGAAAGCCAATGGTAAATGGAGAGTGTGCATCGACTTTTCAGATCTAAACAAGGCCTGTCCCAAGGACTGCTTCCCATTACCCAGGATCGATCAACTGGTAGATGGAACAGCGGGTCATGAATTGTTGTCTTTTATGGATGCCTACTCCGGATATAATCAGATCATGATGCATGAGCCAGATCAGGAGGACACAAGCTTTATCACCGATGTCGGTCTTTACTGTTACAGAGTTATGCCCTTTGGGTTGAAGAATGCGGGGGCAACATACCAAAGACTGGTAAATGCTATGTTCAAACCGCAGTTGGGAAAGACTATGGAAGTTTACGTTGATGACATGCTAGTAAAATCTAAGAAAGCAGTGGATCACATCGAACACTTAGCAGAAATGTTCGCAATTCTCCGAAGATACGGAATGAAGCTTAACCCTTTAAAATGTTCTTTCGGGGTAGAATCTGGGAAGTTCTTGGGTTTCATCGTGAGCGCTAGGGGCATTGAAGCTAGTCCAGCTCAAATCACTGCTCTAAAAGAAGTCAAAGCTCCTAAAACAAAGAGGGAATTGCAAAGTCTCAATGGAAAAATTGCCGCCTTAAGTCGGTTCATATCCAAAGCTACTGATAAATGCATTCCATTCTTCGACGCTCTAAAGAAAGGAAAGAAAAACTTTGACTGGACTCCCGAATGCCAGAAAGCTTTTGAAGAATTGATTCAACATATGGAAACGCCTCCAATACTTTCCAGGCCCGGCGATGGCGAGGATCTTCTTATATACTTGGCAGTTTCATCTCATGCTTTAAGTGCAGCGCTGGTACGGGAAGACAAAAGGATTCAACATCCAGTTTACTATATCAGCAAAAGACTCACTGGGGCAGAAATGAATTACTCCAAGTTGGAAAAACTCGCCTATTGTCTATTGATTGCCTCAAGAAAGTTGAGGCAATATTTCCAGGCTCATCCTATCAAAGTCCTCACTGATCAACCTTTAAAGCAAGTCTTGTTTCGCCCTGAGACTTCGGGCCGCCTTTTAAAGTGGAATATTGAATTGAGCCAATATGACATCACTTATCATCCTAGAAAAGCGATCAACGGACAAGCTTTGGCAGATTTTATTGCAGAATTTACAGACAAGGGTAACAGCGAGGAAGAAACAATCGAGAACTCCCCAACCCAATGGAAGTTATTTGTAGATGGCGCAAGAAATGATTACTGTTCAGGTGCTGGAATTGTTCTTGAAACTCCTGAAGGCCGGTCATTATGCTATGCGCTAAGATTAGAATTTCCTTCAACAAACAATGAAGCAGAATATGAAGCTCTGATCGCTGGTTTGAAAATTGCTAAAGAACTAAACATTCGAGCGTTACAGATCTTCAGTGATTCGCAGCTTATAGTATGTCAAGTCAAGAAGGAGTTTCAAACGAAAGGAGGAAATCTGCCCGCTTATGTGTCAAAGGCTTGGGAACTTTTATGTGAATTCGACCATTACACGATAAGTCATATTCCTCGAGAAGAAAACATGAAAGCAGATTCTCTCGCAAAATACTCAAGTTCTGGCGAAGCCCAATCCTTAGGGTTAGTTCCAGTGGAAGTTTTGTCAAATCCGAGCATTGATGAAATGGATATCGATTGGGTTATGAGTATGTCGCAAGAGCAAGAATCATGGATGACTCCAGTAACAAAGTATCTACTCAATGGCTCTTTACCAGAAAACTCTAAAGAACGACAAAAGCTACTGAGAAAAGCTTCTCGATATATAATCCAGGATGGTCAATTATACAGACGAGGATTCTCAATGCCATTGCTTCGATGTGTATCCAAAGAAGAAGCCAAAATAATCCTATCAGAGGTACATGGAGGAGAATGTGGGGATCATTCAGGTGGTCAAACTTTAGCAAAGAAAATTCTCCGATATGGATATTTTTGGCCAGAAATTAATCGAGATGCTGCAGATTACTCTCGAAAATGTGACAGATGTCAAAGATTTGCCAAAATTCCTAGAGCACCTTCTACTGAGCTCACACAAATGACCAGTCCGTGGCCGTTTGCGATTTGGGGAATAGATTTGATCGGACCTTTACCAACCGCCAAATCTGGAATCAAATATGCCATTGTTGCTGTAGATTATTTCACTAAATGGGCTGAAGCTGAACCATTGGCAACTATCACCTCCAAAAAGATGATAAATTTTGTGACTAAGAATATCATTTGCAGATACGGTGTGCCTCAGAAAATAATCACAGACAATGGTACTCAGTTTGAAAGCGAGGAATTCCAGGATTTTTGCAAGCGATTCAAAATCCAGAAAAGCTTTTCGGCAGTAGCTCATCCGCAGGCAAACGGGCAAGTGGAAGCAGTGAACAAGATCATCAAATCAACCATCAAAAAGCAACTCGAAAGAGCAAAAGGTGGTTGGGTCGATAAACTACCGCTTGCACTATGGGCATACAGAACTACTCACAAAACTGCAACTGGGCATACTCCTTTTTCGTTAGCATACGGATCGGAAGCAATGATCCCGGTTGAAACAGAGGTCCCTTCACACAGAAGAATCCATTTCAATCAAGCAGAAAATGAAAAGCTGCAACTTGAAGCGCTGGATCTCCTTGATGAAAAAAGAGATGAAGCTAACCTCAGAGTTGCAGCTCATCAGCAAAGGATAGCCAGACATTTCAATTCCAAAGTTCGTCAACGCAGCTTTGAAATTGGAGATCTAGTCCTAAAAAGAATTATGACAGCGACAGGTGTGTTTGGGCCAAATTGGGAAGGACCGTATGTGATAGGTCAGAAACTTCTTGACGGCACATTCAAGCTCACCACAGTTGATGGAGATCAAATTCCAAGGGCATGGAACAGCAATCACTTGCGTCCATACTTTACTTGAAAATTTTGTTGAAACATTGTAAAAAGAATTATGAATGTATGATTCCTGTAATTGAAAGCAATTGTGAAACTGATGCAAGTAAATAATGAAAGAATATAAAGTGGATGTAGGCCCAATTTCATGGCCGAACCACTATAAATCTTGTGTTCCTTATTATCATTATATGTTTGCTTTGTTTTCGATATAAAAATACACAAAATGTATTGCTGAAATATCGATTTAAATTTTTGCAGACAGTGGAGATAAAACTTGCGCATAATAAGACCGAGCGATTCTCACCATCATTCAACAAACAAATTTCAAGTCACAAAGACCCCGAATTCAAATCCTAGATAGGAAATGCTTCAATTGAACGGCTAATGATTTCGATAGGAACGAGCCCTTGCTGATAAATTGAGATTGTTTAAACAAACAAACATCCAATTAGGAAGCTAGTGCCCGTTCTCACGAACTTGCCTGGCAATGAAGTACACTTCCTTGGATTAAACAAGCCACTTGTGAAAAAAAAGGGGATCGCTGAAAAGGCATAAGCAAGTGAACAGAGGAACAACCAAAGCTACCATCAGCGCCACAAGTCCTCTTCGGAGGCACAACTCTTCGGATAATAAAAGACCTCTAATGGGTCATATGCCACAAAAAAGAAAGTTCTCTACTCAACAAAAAAGATTGGAGGAGTCATGACCCTCCAACCATGAGAGAGTAACTTCCAGGCGATGAAAACCCTCTCTGAGGCCCATTTCACCAGGAGTTGAAGTGTTATAACCGCTCTTCGGGATTTCACTTCACCAGAGTTGAAATGTAAACAAAATAAAAGCCCTCTTCGGAGGCCCATTTCACCAGGAGTTGAAGTGTTATAACCGCTCTTCGGGATTTCACTTCACCAGAGTTGAAATGTAAACAAAATAAAAGCCCTCTTCGGAGGCCCATTTCGCCAGGAGTTGAAGTGTAGCAGCCGCTCTTCGGAATTTCACTTCACCAAAGTTGAAATGTAAAAACAAAGACCTTCTTGAAAGCACACGTTTCACCGAGATTGAAATAAAACTTCCAAGTGTTGAAACGTGAAAAGGCTTTCTTCAAAGGCACAACTCTTTGGGGGTACACGTTTCACCAAGATTGAAATAAAACTTCCAAGTGTTGGAACGTGAGAAATCCCTCCTCAGAGGTACAACCCCCTCCCGGGAACACAATTAAGAAAAAAGACCTCTTTGGAAACCCACGTTTCACCGAGATTGAAATAAAACTTCCAAGTGTTGAAACGTGAAAAGGATTTCTAAAGCATAACTCTTTGGAGGTACACGTTTCACCGAGATTGAAATAAAACTTCCAAAGTGTTGAAACGTAAAAAAAAAAATCCCTCCTCAGAGGTACAACTTTCTATAAAAAAAAAAAAAAAATCCTCATCAAAAGCGTACTTTAACTTTCAAAGGAAAAGTAATTTGCCTACTGTGGGAAATGATCGTAAAAAGAAAAGAAGTTAAAGTACCCTTGAGAGGTCCGCTTTACCACATAGAGGAATTCACTTGATGAGATATGCACATAAGCAAAAGAAAAAAGTGATTTCTTCGAACGACCAAGCGTAAAAACTTATACGAAGGGAGTTGTACTCTATAAAATTTTCTTTAAAGAATAAAATAATTATTCTTTAGCAAATAAGAGTGTAAGTCCCCTCGAGGTATAGAATATTGCAGCATACTTATGGAATGGGGGCAATATAGTATAATTACACACAATATGGTATAACTAAACCAGCAAAAGGTAACGCTCAAGTAACATACCATAAGCTCGCTGCAATATCAAATAAACTCATGCCAAAACAAATAACAAATGTATTCTTTAATTCAAACAAAAGTTTGTACAAACGAGGAATCATTTTATTCAAGGAATCATTTTATTCAATTACAACGCAGGTACAGGTTTCAAAATAAAGAAAAGCGGGGGCCGGTACCCGCACAATTCTCGGCCAGTACATGCAAAACACAAAAAAACTAGAAACTGAAGATCTTCACTTCTTTTTGCTGCCTTTAGACCCTTTACCCGGCCGAATGATCAGCTTTTCAGGTCGACCAGTGGGTATAAGGGAGGAAGGAGAGGTAGGCGCAGCTGGCCCAACTTCTGGCTCCTCTTCAGTGGCAGTGATTATCTTCCCTCTCCTCCTTGATGCTCCTTGCTTCCTTCTCCTCTTTGAGGAAGACTCACTTCCTGGAGTGGCAAGTTTAGATAAAGTTATATCGTCAGAAGGAGTCCGCTCCGGAGATATGTCACCTCCCTCAAGTCCCTCATCTTTTTGCTCTTGCGAAGCAACGGGATCATCCAGGCCATGGAGAGCTTCTATTTGTTCTTCTTGTGACCCAGGTTGAGAAGCAGAGGGAGGCGCCACTTGAAGAGATGGAGGAAGGATCACCGGGGGAGAAGAAGCTTGAGTTTGACTCGGTGCTTTCTCTACAAAGGAGAAAAAACTTAAAATATCAGTATCTTTCGAAAAGAGAGGGGATGACGGCTCATCAAAAGTCGGGAATTCATTGACATTTGAAAAATAATCAAGAAGATCGTCAAGTTCACAAGGAGCGAACGAGCAGTTCACCACTTGAGCTGGTCCGGTGTCAAGTTTACCTGGGGTAGTTGGATCTCTGAGGCTGATTTCATATCGCTGTGCTTCGTTGCTTTCACCACCTTCATCCCCGCCTTGTGCACCTGTAGTTTCAGTTACTGTCTTAGTTGCAGGCGGAGTAGAGGAGCTAGAACCCGTGATGTCAACCACAGGAGAAACTGGAGGATGGACAGAGGAAATAAGCGTTAATTCCTTTCCAGAACATTCCTCTTCCGCCATTCCAGTTCTCATCCTGGCAAGTTGTTCTCGCCCCTTCGCAAGAGCAGCGCGAGCTCCCTCATCCAGGTAACGCGCCTCAAAATCTTCATCGCCATACCCGGCGTCTTTAAACATGTTAAGAGCAGCTTCCCACACCTCGGCCAGGGTGATTTCATACTTAGGACCAAGAAAAGAGAGGCTGCCGCGTCCCAAGACACAATGTAAATAAAAATCGAATAAAGTCGAATTGATATCGTTTTCCATGGTCTGAGCAGTTTCTTCGGCTGCAATTTTGCCAGCCATGGCCTCATCTCGATCTTTTTCGGTCTGAGCAAGTTGGGCTTTTAGCGCTTCAATCTCCATGTCCCGGGCGCTCAGTTTATTCTGCAGCTGGGTGACATCAGTGCGGTGGTTCTCTACAGCTTGTTCCAACCTCTCAGCTTTAGCTTCAGCGTCCCTCTGGCTGGCGTGCGCATCTCGCACTTGTTTTTGCAATACCTCTTCTCTTTGGGTGTAAGTATTAGTAGAAGAGGCAAGATCATCTTTGAGCTGCTTTACTTCAGCTTCGAGTTTTTCATTGTATTCGGCTATCTCCTTCATCTCAGTGTTGTGTTGATCAAGAATCTTCTGCCATTCTGATTTGTCATTTTCCATGGTCAGCATTGCTTCGATGTTAGCCCGATTAACTCTTTGAAGTTCATCAACCAGCTTTTGCCATCCAGACATTCTATCGATATCAAGCTTGACAGCATCGAGATTTCTGTACATAGCTTCTTTGTCGATGGGGACCAAATCAAGGTCGAAGCGTACCCCCCTCAAACACCAGTTCGGGAATCGGCTCTGCAAAGTCGGGGGGCCCCTTTCAACATGGTATGAAGGCCTGTTGAGAAGTGTTTGGATGGCACTTCCTTCAAGAGCAGGAGATTTGGAAGGGATGTCAATAGAAACTGAGGCACCAGGTCTCTCAGATGTCACGGGCACGTGCTCCTCGCCAAGTTTGGTCCGCTTTCTCGAATCCTCAATATGGCTCTTCCCCCTATCATCGTGCGTTTTACGTTTATGGGAATCATCATCCCTTGGGAAAGATTCATGTCGCGTGCCCGCTCCCTCATGACGTTCTTCATACCTTCTCCTCTCTTCAGCTTTTCGCGCAGCTCTCTGCTCATTGGTCTCTCTGGGATCGGTATAGTATTGCTTGTAATCATAGCTGCCACGCCCTCCATAGCGTCGAAAGTCTTTGTAATAAGAACCGCTGCCGCTGCGCCCCATAGAGGAATCTGAAAAGGCAAAAATAGCAAGTCTTAGAAACTTCCGGAGAAAAGAAGTTAAATGTGAACAAATGCCAAAAAATCCTAAGTGTTGTGTGATGTGCAAGCTACGCGCATTAAGCTACAAACCACTCATTGGTGTAGAGGTGATGATAGCTTGGGTATGAGGAGTTGGTGTTTGTGTTGGTGTTAGTCGAAGAAGGGACGTCGCCTCAACTATAGGAGAGATAGTTTTAGACACGTCATCTCTAAAAAGCTCCTGTGAGGTCACTATTATGTCGCTCAACCCATCATAAACATCGTCACCATCATGCTCGGTGAGACTTGTTTTCTCAATTCCTACATCAGCTAATCCCCCGAGAGGCTGTGAAGGTTCTTCTTCTTCCTCGATCGGGGCAAGCACCGTCTTACTGGATGACCCCATAATGTCGGTAGAAGTGGAACACTTCACCAATGAAGCTTCAATATTAGACTCTTTTGATGCGAGTTGTTCGACAGTAACCGGGGCGTCAGGAGTTTTCGTCGGGGAATCGGGAACTTCTGTTGGAACTTCATGAGCATGCGTAGAACGAGAAGCATGTAGAAGCCCGTATTGGTGTAAAAATTCATCCTTCAGCAGAAATTTTATGCTCCTTTCTTCCGCAGCCACGGCACTCAACCTCTCGAAAACTTGTTTATGAATCGGATCTCTAGAAGGGAGAGGAAGTGCTGAAAAGAGCAAAGAATGAAGTTAGCAACTGAAAGTTCGGATCTCGGAAAAAGTTTCAAAAACGAAAAAATGGAAACACTAGTCTTACTTCCTATTCTCCAGATGGCATAAAAACCTGGAGGGCAACGAGCATAAAAGAACTGAGTCAAAAACCCGTGTGCACTCTCGGGCAAATCTAAAATGAGTTTGCGATTTCTCGCACCTCTCACAAGAATGATAGAAGGATGGTCTTTATTTTTCGCAAATGTGCATAAATAGCAGATTTCCTCAAAGCTAGGGAGGCGATCAAGCGTCTTCCTGAATAGCACGCCCAACCCCATCAAGATGGCATAACCATTGGGGTGCAGTTGAAAGGGAGATATAGTTAACCGAAGAAGGGTTTGTCGAAGAAATTCGTTAAAAGGAGGAATCGCTCCGCTTGAGCACATTTGGCGATTAACGGCAACAAAACCGTGAGGTGGTCGGTCAGCAAAGTCATTAGGTCCGGGAAGTAGAGCATCTGCTTCGGCAATGCCAAACTGGATGCATAATTGGCGAAAAGCCTTGTGGTTCAGAGTGGTTGGCATTCTCTCTGGAGGATCGATCAATTGGTTAGCAACTGGAAAAATCTCCCCAGTTTGTCCTGCTTCTTCTAGTTGAGAAGTCATTCTACACAAGGAACTGGATATTCAAATGTGAAGGTGCACGTTTCCTAAAAGTATGAAGTGTTGTGTAGCAACTAATAAAATAACAAGTAAATATAACTGAAATCAAACTAATTGATGAATGTCAATTATAGAGCTTCAGAACTTGTTATTATAAGGGCAAGTACAGTATTGAGGCAAATAAGTCAGCTTTAGTTGATTACTTTAACACTGCTTTAATACTTCACTTGAACTTGTTAATTCACAACATTTCATTCACATAAATTCATGTAAGCTAATTGTTTCTTGTTTACTAATCTGTCGTTTGATGTGGGCAGTCAACGACAGTATGTTCGTCCTATTTTTCTGCAAATACTGTATTTAACAAGTTGACAGGTTCAAAGGTTAAAATAATCTGCAAAGAAGTACAACAAAATTCATATCCATGCAACTTAGTCAAATTTTTTATGGAAATTTTTACAAGTCCTAGGTCGCCCAACGACCTAGTATAGGTCGAAGCTCTTATTAGGTCGCACTATGCAAGCTAAAAGGTCCATAACAATGCAAATCTGTTCAAAGTTCAAACTCGGCAGCGACCTATCCAAGTGCAAACCATCCAAGTGCAAACCATCCAAGTGCTAGGTCGGCAACAACCTAACTTCTATGCCACAGGAATTTAAGTCCTAGGTCGGCCGCAGCCAAACCAACCCAGCAGTTCAAACTTAAGGCAATGCGCTTTCGCTTAAGTCCTAGGTCGCAAAAGCCCTAGGTAGCAAGGTTTTATAGGTCGCACAGGTTCATGGGTTAGTTCGGGCATGATTTTAAGCAAGTTCCAGATCAAACTTAAAAAACTCGCTTCCCTCTGCACTTTCTTCCCCCATAACCCATTAACCCGTTATCACTCACGTGCTACCACACCATCCTCCCTGGTAACCCATTAACCCGCTAGCACCTCAAAGCCTTCTTCATTTCTTCCCCAGTTGTAAGTCGGCCGGTTCGAAGTACTGCAATTCCCCATTATCCTCCTACATCATCACGAATTATCCAAAAATCCAATCCAAAACACCCCAAATTCATCATAAACCTGACGCGCTAGCATATTCACAGGGATCGCGGCAAAAAACTCAATAAAAATTGATCTAATCATAGTTTGTTTAAAAAAAAAAAACAGTGCATGAAATTGCATTAGGAACAAAGAATGCAACGCCTGCGATTTGATGGTAATCGAGTTATGATAAGGTTCACTTACGTAATCTGGTGATAGGATAATTGATGATGAAGTTGTTGGAGTTGTATTTGAAGGCTCAAAGGTTTGTTAATGGCGGAATGGAGGCTAAAGCAGATAGTGAGAAGAAGGAGCGACCTAGGTTATTTATATTCCAGAGTAACAAAACACGAACCGGTGCCACGGACCTAACCTCTTCCTTAGGTCGGATGCGACCTAGCAATCCTTCAGAGCACGAGTTAAGAAAGTCGAAGCACACGACCTATGGTTTAGTCGTATACTTCGAGGGGCAAATGTTAACTCCCTTCTGCAAACGACCTATAGATCAAAAAGCTGCGACCTAAAAGACGGCACGACCTAAAGGACAACGCGACCTAGCGCCTTCATTACTCAGCGACCTAAAGTCTTCAGCGACCTAGCGCCTTCATTACTCAGCGATCAAAAGGCCAGAGCGACCTAAAGATCATATCAGCCTAAAGAGGCCGCGACCTAACAGAATGGCTCGACCTAAGATAGGTCGCCCACAACCTAAGGTAGGTCGTTCCCGACCTAGGGACAGTGTATCAGAAGGCCGCCCTTTTCTATACTGCCACCAATAAGGTCGCTTACGACCTAGGACTTGTCGAAACGAGCTCGTGCATTCTTATGAAAGAAGGGGGAGGAGCCAGTGCTTCTTAGGGCGCCTACGACCTACGACCTTGCTTAGGTCAGTCGCGACCTACGACCTAACTCCGAGCAAAGCCTATAAATACGCCCCTAGCTCCAACTAGCAAAGGACCTTTTGGCTCATTCTCTTCAAGCGCCGTTACTCTGCCGAATTCCAGACGACTTCAAAGCTTTTTAGATCCAACAAACTTCTAAAGGAACTCCATGAAGGAATCATCCACATTCACCATGGATTTGAAGATGATTGTCAACATCAAAGCTTGAGCTACTTGTTTCACATACCCTATCACTTGAAGTGTGTTGTAATTGAAAGATCTTGTAAAGAATTGTAATCAAACTAGTGATAAAAAGATTAAAGTGGACGTAGGCTGGATTATAAGCCGAACCACTATAAATACTGTGTCTCTTACCGTTTTTCTACATACTTTCTGCTTATTTCTATTTCCCGTACAAACGGGTGGTGCTTTCACAATCACATCTTATACACCAGGGTGTTAGCGTTTAAATTTTTTCGTTAACAATGGGGAAAAAATAAATTTCATTTGGTCTGAAATATTTAATGTATATGTATATATGTATTTTTTTTTCACAACTAAATCAACTATATATAAGTTTACAAATGTATTTTTTTTTTGTAGTACTGAAGTTTTTCTGAATTAATTGAAATTTTTTGGTTTTTAATCTTCATATACATATGCATGTACACACACATGTGTGTGTACATATAAACGTTTAAAAATTTATTTAAAATTTTCCAAAGCATGATTTAAACCTTTATTAGTTTTCAAACAATTTTAAAGTGGGGCAATAATATATATGTTAATTACCATTTGTTGTTTATGTATTTTATCATAATACATCTTGCATGTTAATTAAATGCATTATTAATTTAATTTGCTAAAGGTGGAAGGTGGGCCCAACCAATGATGTCACCTTTCATCTCCATAACCATTAGATCCTTATGTGATTGCATATAGATTTATTCTTATTTATTCCTATCCATTGTCGCCTATTAATCATACTTGCTTTATATTTAGCAGTTTTGTCACACAATTAAATTATGAATATATTTGATATATTCAAACTTTATCACATCTCACATTTAATTAATCTGGAATCAAATTAATAAAATTAAGATAAATTTGTAAAATCTAATTTTATTAAAAATATATTTAATTGGATCTAATAAACCATTTAGACTTCACATGCCCAGTAGGTCCAAAATAGGAATTCTTTTAAAATCTACCAATTTCACTTGCTTCTGACTACCTTAGTTTCTTTCAATGGTATTAGAGGAAATAGTTTATGTGGTCTAAAGTAGTAATTTTAAGGCTAACCGATCAAAGCCTAACCATTTATTAGGGTGACTATAAAGGTAGAGTCAAAGGATGGAGTTTGAATAATTAAGCACTCTGCCCTACATGGCTACTGGCCTAGCCCGAAGGATGAAGTAAGTCCAAAGGTTATACCCAATATAAAGGCCCAAATTGATTTTGGGTCCTGCGCTAATTTTCAAAATTTGTTTGAAAATTTAAAAGTTAAGTCTAAAGTATAAAAGAGAATTTCATAAAATTTATAAAATGCCTATGAAATTTTCTAAAATGTTTTAAGAAACTAACTAATTAATTTTTGAAATTTAAAATTTTAAAGTTTAATTATCATGGCTAATTAAATTAAATGAAATAGTTAATTAAAAGTGAATTAAATAAAACATATGTGTGTCCTTTCTTCTCTTATCAAGCTTTCTACAAATGAGTGTTATCACGACATTTCTTTGAAAAGGTATATGGGTGACCCCAAATTTGTGAAGGACTTGAAAGGCTTGAAGAAGAATGTCTTTGAGAAATGCATTGATAGCACTCTCAAAATTTGGAGGTTTAAAAGGAACTCGAATAATCCGTGTGTACATGTGCAAGAAGAAGAAATTGGAAACACTATTGACATCACTTCAATTGACAACAATGATGCAAATATGGGTGATTTTTCTGAGATTGGCAGTAATAACATGGCGAAGAATGTTGATGCTAATATGGGTCATGTGGGTCTTGGTTGTTATCGAGAATATGAGGAGGAAATTGCATCGACAAAAGAGGTAGGGGCCGAAGATAAAAAAGGAGAAAATGGGAAGAAAATAATAGTTTATCCTTTAGCTGATGCTTACAATGTTTAAGAATGATTAGAAGGAATGGAGGCAATAGTAAGGAGCAGGTGGATTCACATTGTTGAGAAGAAGTGCGAGATAGCTGGAAGGTAATCATCCTTTGGAAGGTAGTGTTTTCATTCCTACCGTACTCAATAATTTAAGTCATGATCAACATTATGAACTTGCTAAATGTTCAGGTTTCATTCTTAAAAACAACGATGATGATTTTACTGAATTTAAAGAAAAAGAAGCAGAAAGGTTCTGTCTTTAAAATGATAGTTTTTCAAGGAATGTGAGAGGTTTAAGCACTGATTCTAAGTGTCTAAGAGTTAAAAATGTTATCAACTTTATTAAACCTAGCATTGTAATATTACAAGAGCAAAAAAAAATTCCATGATAGCAATTTTTTTTGCACTTGGGAGGTTCTGTCTTAGATGCTTGGAGTTTCATTGAGGAAAATAGTAGTTTTCGAGGGATTTTTGTAGGGTGGAATAGTAGAAATTGGTCGCTTGTGCAAGAGATGAAGAATGAATTTTTTTCTGCATGTGGCATTGAGATGTAGTTTTCTTGAGTGTTATATTTTTTCACAAGCGTGTATGGTTCAAATACTATAGTTGAGAGAAAGAAACTATGGGAAAAGTGCATTGCTTTTCGAAATTTAATTCAAGGCCCTTGGTTAATTGGTGGAGATTTCAAAACTATTAGATACATTGATGAGAGGAATAATAGAATAGGGGATTATGTGGAGTATGTTGAAGATTTTAGAAACTTTGTTAGAGAATGCAACTTGATTGATCTTCCTCTCACTGGTAGGAAGTTTACTTTGAGTAGTGGTAGAAAGAGTCCAACTTTAGTTAAACTGGATAGATTTTTCATTAATCTAGAGTTTGAAGACTTGCACCCTTTAACCTATAAAAAAAGGTTTGGATTGTTACTGATCATTGTCCTTTTGTTTTTTATTCTGGGGAGAACACTAAGAAGAAAGTGTTATTTAAGTTTGAGAAAATGTGGTGAGGGTTTTGATGAGATGGTGAAGAGGAAATGGAATGATTTTTGGATAGTGGGGGAGGCTGCTTATATATTTTGCAAAAAATTGAAGTATCTTAGCAATTATTGTAGAAGTGGAATAAAGAAGTATTTGGAGATATAAAGTTGAAGAAAGACAAACTTATGGATGAAATTTTGGAGCTTAATATTTGTGCTGAAAGTAGAAGTTTAGATGAGGATGAAAATTTTATTTTGCATGAGAAAGAAAAACAATTAATTAAAGTAATTGATCAGGAAGAAGGTTTTTAGAAGCAAAGGTCTAGAATTCAGTGGTGAAAGAAAGGGATACGAAGACTAGTTATTTTTACAGAGTTACAAATGGAAGAAGGAGGTCAAATATGATTTGCAGTGTCTTTTGTGGTGATGTAGAGATCGGTAAGCAAGAGGATTTAAACAGTGCATTCATTGATTGCTATAAGAGAATTTTCGGTAGATGTGGAGAAAGAAGAGTGGATGTGGCTTGGAGGCTGCTTTATCCTAATAATGTTGATTTATCTAAGTTGGATACCAAATTTACAGAAGAAGAGTTTTGTGCTTTGAATGAGATGTCATGTGACAGCCCCTGGACCAGATGGGTTTCCAATTTTTTTTTCAAAAATATTGGAGCTTTTTGAAAGTATAGATGTGGGGTCATTGATCTTGGAGAAATTGAGTTATGCAAATCTTTTTTTAATTCCAAAAAAAGAAGGCAACTTGAGTCTAATCGATTTTAGGCCTATTAGTCTATTAAATAGTACCATTAAACTAATCGCTAAAGTACTAGATTATAGATTAGAAAATAAGATGGATATTTTGGTTGATGGAGCATAAGTGCTTTTATAAAAGGAAGATCAGTATTGAAAGGGGCAACTCTTGTTCAAGAGGTGACTTCATTTTGTAGTAAAAATTCTATTTCTTGTAGTTTATTAAAATTGGATTTTGCAAAGGCATTTGACACGGTTGATTAGGGATTCTTAATTGAGTTACTTCATGCTAGAGGACTTAGTAAGACTTGGATATTACGAGTTTCCAAAAATTTATTCAAGTAAGTATAACATTTTTGTTAATGTAGTGGTAGGTAAAACTATCAGCCCAAAGAGAGGTTCAAGACAGGTGATCCATTTTCTCCTCTACTTTATTTAGCTGGTGATGTATTTACATAGATTTTTAGAGTTAGTTGTAAGTATGGTTTAGCTAGAATTTTTGGCAGAGAGTTTATGTTGGATGGTATTAGTTCTCTTCATTATGCTGATGATACAATCATTTTCAGTGACTCAAGTTGCAAGTACATCGCTGCATTGAAATTTATTTTGTGTGCTTTTGAGAGTCTTTCGAGGCTACAAATATACTTTCATAAGAGATGTGTGATGGTCTGGGTAGTGATAGTGAAAGGGCTAAGTTAACTGCTAGCATGTTAAACTGTAAGTTTGGTAAGTTTCTTTTGTCTTATCTTGTTTCAACATTAGATCTGGTAAACTTTGTAAGGATGCTTGGTTTTTGTTGATTAATAAAGTTGATAAAAAACTAGCTAGATGGAAAGGTAATTCTTTATCCAAAGCTGGAAGAGTTGATTTGGTGATTTCAGTAGTGTCTTTAATTCCTTCGTATTAGTCGTCATTTTATAAATGTCTTTTATGGGTGATTAAGAAGATTGATTATATTAGAAGGAATTTCTTTTGTACTGGAAAGAAGGAAACAAAAAATTTTGTTGCTTGGTTGCTTGGGAGCAATTGTCTAAATCGATGGAACAAGGAGGTTTAGGCGTGGTTAATTTGGGTGACATTCATTACTATGCAAATGGTTATGGGACGTGTTAGGCTAAAAAAATATTTATGGAAGGATTGGATTTTGGCTACTCAATATGATAACGATTTTTCATATTATGTGGATGGTAGAAGATGCTCTAAATTTTGGAATGACATTTTATGTTTTTCACAAATGTTTGGAATTGGATTAAGTGTGGATATGAAGGGTGGTTGCATTATATCTTTTTGGTTGGATAGATGGTTGCTTCCTATTCCTTTGGCAATTGAGTATGACATTTTTTTGAGATTGCGAGTGATACATATATTTCAGTGGAAAATATGTATGATTGGAATTCGAATGGATTTAAATGGAAACTTTCTTTCACTAGAATTATTGAAGGAAGAGCAGTTAATCAACTTATGAGACTGATTCATTTGTTAAACGGTTGCCTTTGAAGAATGTGTGTGATGAGTTTATTTGGCAGCTTGGTAAAAAAGAAATACAAAGTTAGCAATATGTATCATTTTCTTGATTTTTCAAGGGGGAAATTCGATGCATTCTCTAATATGTAGATGGTAAAGAATGTGCCTATAAAAGTTAAGATTCTAATATGGGTGCTTATACATGGTAAGCTCAACACTATAAGTATGCTTAAAAGAAAAGGAATGATGGTGCTGAAAAATATTTGTTTTGTGGTGATGATGTGGAGAATTATGTGCATCTTTTTTATGGTTTTTATTCAGCTTCCAATAGTTGGACTAAATGCTTGGTGCTTTGGGAATTGATCTCTAATAGAGAGTACATCAGAGATTAGTTCTTTACTTGGGATAGTTTGTTTGAAAAAATGCCTAAAACGAAATGTATTTCGAGTTTTCCTTGCTTAATTTTGCTTTTTGCTGGCTGTTATGAAATGAAAGAAATAGAAGATGCTTTAAAGAAATTGCTAATAATTCTAACATATTATTTTTCAAGTGCTTAAGTTCGTCAATGCATGAGCAGGGGTTGAGAGGTGTAAA
This sequence comes from Allium cepa, assembly GCA_030765085.1. NCBI lineage: Eukaryota > Viridiplantae > Streptophyta > Magnoliopsida > Asparagales > Amaryllidaceae > Allium > Allium cepa. Next base: position 1,035,442,967 of record CM060945.1, on the reverse strand, counting down.
TATGTTGACTGCATTGAAGAATCTATTACTGATAGGGTGCTTAAGAGGTCAACGGGTGACTAAAAATGATGTTAATGCTGTGACAGCCCGGGTTATTGACGGTAGTTAATTGGGTAATTAGCTGTTTTTATTATTTTTGAGATGATGATTTGTTAAGTCGAACAAATAAATTTATGATATTTAAATGCCTGAATATATAAATTGATTTAAAAACTATATTAAATGTTGGAGTATGAATTCCCGGATATGAAGAGTCCTGTAAAAAAAAAATATTATATACTTCACTATTTAAATTCAAGATAAAATATCCACAAATACATCTACATATATAGACAAGTTTTATGATGTTCGAAAATATATAAGTATATAAATTTACAAACATATGAATGTATAACTTCGTAATAATAAGATTTCAAAACTTGTAAGTGTGTACAAATGTTATAATAATAATGGTTATGAAAAAAATCTATACATGTATGTTAAGCATGTGTATATTTAAATATATCAAATAAAAAGTTAAACATGGCAAAGCAAAAGTGTATAATTAAATAGTGGAAAGGCAAACATTTAAGTATATAATAACAATAGCATACATATATAATTCATACAAAAATTCTTGTAAACACATAGTGAGACAAGCATTAAATTGTAGCACACAATACGTCATTTCAAGCATACAAAGATTAAATCAGGCCAAGCTTGAGCTAGAAGGAGAAATCAAGTCAGTTCAAGCAACCTATGACCAAAAATAAATAAAAATATAAAAGTGAAAGGAAGCTTACTGCAGAATGCAGCCTACCCCTTTTCTTATTTATACATCCACTCCTGTCTTCTTTTTCTTCATTCATTCGAGAGCAAGTTAAGTAAAACAAAGATAAATATCACTTCATCTCACAAGATAAAGAAAATCAGAGAAACTCAAATAAATAGCAGAGCAAAGAACATGTTCATCCAAGCATATTAAGTAGTGAGTAACATTTTTGTTTAAAAATTCTTGAGTATAACATATTGCATGATTATTCCTGTAAAAATCGTTTTTTGCGTGGATATAGATAAGTAAGTTTTGCATATATATGTGAATTATCTGTATGCATGCCGCTATCATTTAAGATATCTCTGTTCTTGTTTTTTAGACCCAGATTTGCAAACAAAATTCCTACTCTTTTGATCTAATAACTGTTAACAAATGTTGTTTGTTTGATTATGAACTAAATTTTAAAAATTTATATAAGTTAAAACAACTTGGTAATGTTTCTGGAAATCAAGATAACTGAGCAAACTTTAAATAAGTCAAAATACAAACTTCTTAATCTATGAACTCAGGAATATAAGCTAAATACTTATCCTTAAACATGATTTTTAAAGCTAAAATCAAATTTTTTAGATTAAGGATGGAAGAGCAATTTGGGTTTGTCTTGATTTCTTAGTTTTAGGGATCTCTGGTGATCCACTGGCTCGTGGTGGTCGGGGTCTTTTCTGGTGATGGTAGGATGAATGGTGGGTCTGGGAAAAAGGTTGGAACGGTGATCAAAGCATGTTGGCGACGAGGGTAGGTTGTTGAAGCCTGTAAACCTAGTTTTGATGTGTTTTTAATTTTTGATCGGCATGATTCCTATGGTTGATCGAGTTCTCCAGAACTCAGGGGAATGGTAGCTAGGACATCGACGAAGACGTGGCCGGAGGTATGGGCACACCATTGGTCGGAGGAGAAAGTGTGAAGTTGTTCCAGGTTTGGTTTGCTGTTCCAGTTTTGTGACATGTTGCTCGATTTTGTTTTCGAGTGAAAGTCGAAGGGGTGATGGTCGGAATCTTGTATGGGGTTGGTCACCGACTTGTGAGGATCATCGCTGATGGTCGAAAGTGGCTGCGTCATAGGTGCATGTGTACGGTGCACATTTTTGGGTTCTAGTGAGTTGGGTTTGCGAATGAGGAGGTCTCGAGTATTTCTCGAGTCAATTGCGGGAGAGGCTCGAAGTATATAGGGTTTTGACTCAGGAAGAATTGTGATGGGCTCAGGTCATTCGGCGATTACAGGTTTTAAACCTGTCGGTGTTCTTAATTTTTAAGTGAATTTAAAAATGTGAAGCAAGATTTGAACCAGTTTTTAATCAAGTTTAAAGTATGGATTCAAATTTAATTTGTATTCTAGTTTTGAGATAAATAATGTTTTATCAAATTTAAAATGTTGTAATAACTTTAAATGTTTAAAGTATACTTTAAATGATTTGAATTTAAATGATTTTGGTTTAAAACTCTTATAAATCCCATTTATAAGATAGGTGTTCTTTAACCATTGATTTAAAGGGATTTTGAATTATGTTAAATTTTATTAAAAGATAAATTTGTAATCATTTTAAATCTTAAGTTTGAAATGAAATTTCAAAGTAAATTTAAAAGTAAATTGTTTTTAAAATGCTTTGTTAATGATAACTTGATCATTAATATGTAAAGCTTTATCTTAAGTTAATTAGAATTTAATGATTTGTAATTCATTAAATTATTAGGGTAATTAAAATGGATAATTAATTAATTCAATTAATTAATGATTTGGGCTAATTAATTTTGTAATTATGGGTTTCAATTAATTAATTATGGTTTAAGTTAATTAATTAAGTTTAATTAATTTAGAATAATCATTGGGAGGTTTGATAGGTAATTACTTAATGTAATTAATAAATTATAATTACTTAGGGAAGTGATTAATAAATAATTACTGGATGCAATTAGTTGAATGATGATTTGTTAAAAGAAGTAATTAGGGTATAATTACTTTGTGTAATTAATCAAGGGATTAATTAAGATAACTAACTAAGGAGTATTTAATATTTTTAATGAAGTAATTAAAGGGTAGTTAATTTTAATCAATAGTGATTAATATTTGTCGTTTAAATTAATGATTAATTACTTAATTTAATTAATTTAAATTAGAATAATTAAAAATGTAATTAGGAACCAGTAATTTATATAATTAATGATGTAATTAAAGGTTGATTAATTAAGATTAATTAATCAATGATAAGTGATTTATGAGTAATTAATATAAGTAATTAAGGATTAATGTAATTAATTATAGTTAATAAATTTGTGAAGTAATTAATTACTGTTTTTGGTTAGGAATAATTATTTTGTCTAATTAATTAAAGATAATTACTTGAATGTAATTGAAGGATAATTAATCCAGGGTGATTAATTAAGATGGAATACTAAGGGATGATTAATTAATGGATTTGAAATTAATTAATGTTAAGTGAAGGAATCTAAGTGATTAAGATTAGTAATTCAATTAGAATTAATTAAATTAATTTTGGAAGTGATCAAGCTTTGCTTATGGATGACTGAATGGTATTGGATGTTTTGGGGTAACATATGTTTGGGCGGACAGGATATTGTGGTTATCTATCAATGATAAATTGTTATGTAAAGTGACATCCTGTATTTAAAGTTTGAAGTGTATTTCATTTGGATAAGTTGGGTTAGGATGACATGAGGCTCGAAGAAACCTGGGCCGGGTATTAGAAAATACCCGAAACCACTTCGAATTTTTATAAATTGATATGTGAAATCAATAGGTTGGAATGAAATGATTTAAGTGAATTGGACAATTTAATCTAAGTTTTGGTACTTAGAAAATTGATGTGTGAAATAAGTGATGTCTATAACAAATTGTGAATTTGTAAATTGTTACGAGTTACCCGAGTTTTAAATAAGTTCTATGCATTGGAATTTCATGAGTTTACTCACGCTGGTTTCCAGCCTGGCCCAGGTGTTACTTTGATGTAATGTTCGGGTCAGACCGAGTATTACAAATTTTCAAGTAAGGACGTTCTGGAGCTCAGGAGGCAAGCTGGATGGCAAGAACGTATGGAGTGTTTCCGACGTATTATATTGTTTTATATCTGAGACATGATGATCGTGTATATCGAGTGTCTGTAGATATGTGTAACTCTGATGTATTTTAAATGTATTTGATCGATACAGAATTCTTTTGTAAACTGTTATTATTTGATATTATATTTTGATCCGCTGCGAATGTGAGAATCCGTGTTGTGTTTTCTTCTTCTTCTACTATCTCTTTCTTCTTTCCCTAACTATCTGGATTTTTCGGGATCGAAAATTCCGGGTCGTTACAGTTGGTATCAGAGCAGAAGGTTAAGCGACAACCGTGGCTCTGGTGGGATTACTCATTAAGGATAGGGTCAATGGTACCTTAGTATGAGTTGAGTGTGTGTGTGTGTGTGTGTGTATGAGAGCTTACTTGTTATTTTCTTATATAAAGATTTTAACTGATTTGATATAAGAATATATTTTGATATATATAAAGCAATATTTCTTTCTAATGTTAAGGTAATTGGTTGTTAAATAATTGGAATTAAACAAAGATAAGTTTTAAAAGGCTTCAAACTGAAATTAAAATCTTGAATTTAGGGTAGAGTTTCAGAATAAAGATAATAATGAATTGGTTTCCAGTTGTAATAACATTGGTTATTTTCTTGAAATGATGAAATGATTGTTAACGATTTAGCAAAAAAAAATGTTTAAGGAAGTAAACATTTAGGTAAGTATGACTTATGAATTGAAATTGAAAAAGGGTTTAAATGGTGAAGTATTAAATCTAAGTCCAGAAAATTTGGTGAATTTTTTCCAAGTGTTTGAAAATAATAATATAAATAGTATTATTTGAATAAAAGAGCTTGATTCAAACAAGATTTGTTTGAAAATTTGTAGGAATTTGTTTTGAATTTAAAACCAAAGGTGGTTTAAAATTTAAAGTAACTTGGTGTGTAAAGGAAATAAATATGTATATTTGAAATAAACTCTAAGGTTGAGTTATGAATTTTCCTTGGAATGTGATGTGAAAACCCAAAGTGATATAAGTTTTCAACTTATAAGTAAGAAAGAATATTATAAAAAATTTGAAAATTTGAAGTGGGAATTCGAATTTGAGTAAGGTTGAATGAATGAATAAATTGAATTTAACTTTGGGAAAGTTAAGTAATTTAGCAAGCAACCTGAATTCGAAATTTCAAAATGAAATTGGGATTTAACTTTGGAAGATAAATGGTTAATTTGAATTGGGAGTTTGTGTGATCTCAAATTGGGTTTGAGATCTGGAAATTGAAGATGGATACAGTAAATTGGTGTTTGGATAAATTTGGATGTTTATTTTTTCGGATATTATAAATAATCTATGAAACCGAGAATGGGTTTTAAGTTAAAATTTAGTAGTAAAATTGGATTTTGACGATAAAATTGTTTTTGAATTCTTAATTGAACATCGAAATAAGTTATGGAGAGATAATTTAAAATGGAATTTTGAAATTTTGACTCAGAATTAAATTGTTTAAAATTTAGGTTGTTGACTTAAAAATAAAAGTTAATTTGATTTATGGGATTAGATCAACATTTAAAATTTAACTCGAATTTATAATTTGAAATGGTTTAAAGTTGAAATTTGAATTGAATTAGTTCAAATTCAAATGGGAATTGGGATTAATTCAAAATTTAAATGGATATGAATTGAAATTGGTTCAATTTGAAATGTACTTGATTAATTGAAATTGTGATTAAAGTTGAATAGTTTCAAATTCAATGGAATTTGAGTTGATTATGGATAGAAATTGAGGTTAATTCAACTTGAATTGGGGTTAAATCAATTTAAATGGAAATTGAAGTTATTTAAATTGGAGTTGAGTCAATTTAAATAGGAGTGGAAATTTAAATTGAATTAATTGGAAATGGAGATTGGGAATTGAACAGTTTGGCTCTGAACTATTTTTTCCAAATAAAACATTTTAATATAAACAGTTTTAAATCTATTTTCCTATCTATTTACTATACAACTTTCTTTTTAAAAACCCAAACTATCTTATAGTTGTTTTGCTACTACTTTTGGAACTATTTAACTATTTTACAACTGTTTTATAAACCAATTTCTGTTTTTCAACTAATTTACAAATTAATTTCTATTTTACAACTATTCTGCAATTATTATAACTATTTAACTATTTTCCAACTATTTTACAATTTCTTAACTATTTTACAGATATTTTGCAAACTAATAATTAATTTTCAACTACTTATTTATTTTTAAAATTTTCAAGCTATTTTCTAAATATAATCTGGTCGGAGTCCAAATTGTTATTGATTAAATACCCAACTTAGATAAGAATTGAAGGGATAGCCCAAATGGGGATTAAGGCAAATGTGAATAAGTAAATAAAATCAAAGTGAGGATGAATATAAAGGAAATTGATTTGACTAATAATCAATGAAGTTAAATACGTAGGATGTACGTATATTATTCTATTCGCATAATGATATGATCTGGATTCGAGCATAGAATTTTGAGATAGCTTACCGATCCGAGTTGGGATTTTTCACTCGATTTTCAGCACTGAACCTGGATATGGATTGTTGATTGGTTCTGGATATTCTCTATCATAGTTACGGATATGCAAGGAGAATGACGGTTTCTGATCAAGAAACCAAATCGGAGTCCGTACTAGGAAGTCGGGTGGATGATACTAGTTCAGAAGTGAAATTATGTGATCGAGTGAGCGATCAGATTAATATAGCGTACGGATGAATAGGTGTACATCATACGGGTTTGAATGAAACTGATATTGGAAATTTCTATGATAAAAGTGACTTTATAGAGTAATCAAATTTGAATATTTGATTTTGAATAAACGAAGTTATATATCTTTGTTATATAAGATAAATCTCCCCTTGTTGAATCTATTGCCGGAAGGAAAGGATTTTGAAAGTGTTTGAAGTATAAAAGGAGTTTTATACAAGTTTGAAATGATCCAAAGTTTTTTAAAAATTATATATATATTAAGGATCTTATGAAGATTTTGGGAGAAGGTTTTGGGAACCTTTGGATTTGGAAAGGCTTTTGATTTTTGGGTAAAATCAATATTGGAATTTGGAAAGCCTAAATTGAGAATTATCAATTATGGGATAATCGATTTTGAGAAAGGAGATTTATATGAGAATCATACTAGGTGTATGATTTGGAAGATACTATATGTGTATAGTATAAAGTGTTTTGAAAATGGCTCTAGAAAAAAAGGCGCTCCCTTGGAATGAACTTCTCAGGAGTGCCATGGGTTGGTACTTTCTTGAACCCTAAGGGGGGTTCTAAAGTTGATCCTGTGAGGAGTCTGGACAAAACTAGTTCCTGAGGATTTTGTGTAGTGTGTAGAGAAAGTCGAGGGCGCTGATGCCTGCAGAGGCATTTGGGTTATGCTACGACGATAGTGTAACTCGATGTCACTGCGATCTACTGCAGACCATAGAGAAAGTCGTGAGTGCTGCTGAGAGCCAATAGTCTACGTTTGATTTTATATCGGTAGACTGCGACCTATGGTAACATAGCGAAAGATGTGTGTGCCGCTAAGAGCCAACGGTCTACGTTTGATTTTTACATCGGTAGACTGCGACCTATGTGGGAGTGGAGAAGTTTCATTTCTGGCAGCGAAAATCGAGGGCCCTGGTGCCTACAGTTACATGGAATTTTGCTGTGATGGCAACGTAACCCTAGAATGTAACTGCGATCTGTTGTGGGTTCCATGGCGTAATCGAGGGGCGCGGAGTGCCTACAGTTACATGGACTTTTGCTGTGATGGCAACGTAACCCAGGATGTAACTGTGACCATGGATGGGGGTGATGATTTCCAGAGCATTCTCACCTAAGATATTTCCTCTATTTTCAAAATTTCTTTTCTATATTTTCAATAAAAAAATTTCCCAAGTATTTTCACTAGGTGTTGAAAATGGGTTTACCAAGTACTTATAGATTTTTAGTCGTACGCCTGATCAACATATGATCGAATTTCTGTGAGAACGAGGATGGACTTGTCAAAGCATCGAGTTATAAAAGTATTTTTATAAAAACTATTTTAATAATATTATATAGATTTTTAAGGTATTCCAAAAATGATTAAAGAATATGTATCTGATTTTAAGCATTTTAATAATTCAGGCTTCGTTCCTTTTCGAGGACAAAAAGATTCAAAGGGGGAGGAATGCGATGACCCCGGTTTTTGATGGCAGTTAATTGGGTAATTATCTATTATTATTATTTTTGAGATATTGATTTATTAAGTCGAACAAATAAATTTCTGACATTTAAATGTATGAATATATAAATTGATTTAAAAACTATATTAAATGTTGGGGTATGAATTCCCGGATATGATGAGTCCTAAAAAAAACAAAATATTATACACTTCACTATTTAAATTCAAGATAAAATATCCACAAATACATCTACGTATATAGAATATTTTTATGACGTTCGAAAATATATAAGTATAAGTATATAAATTTACAAATATATGAATGTACAACTTCGCAATAATAAGATTTCAAAACTTGTGAGTGTGTACAAATGTTATAATAACAATGCTTATGGAAAAAATTATCTATACATGTATGTTAAGCATGTGTATACCTAAATATATCAAATAAAAAGTTAAACATGGAGAAGCAAAAGTGTATAATTAAATAGTGGAAAGGCAAACATATAAGTATATAATAACAGTAACATACATATATAATTCATACAAAAATTCTTGTAAACACATAGTGAGACAAGCATTAAATTGTAGCATACAATACGTCATTTCAAGCATGCAAAGCTTAAATCAGGCCAAGCTTGAGCAAGAAGGAGAAATCAAATCAGTTCAAGCAACTTCTGACCAAAAAGAAATAAAAATATAAAAGTGAAAGGAAGCTTACTCAAGAATGCAGCCTACCCCTTTTCCTCTTTATACGTCCACTCCTGTCTTCTTTTTCTTCATTCATTCGAGAGCAAGTTAAGTAAAACAAAGATAAATATCACTTTCATCTCACAAGATAAAGAGAATCAGAGCAACTCAAATAAATAGCAGAGCAAAGAACAGGTTCATCCAAGCATATTAAACAGTGAGTAACATTTTGGTTTAAAAATTCTTAAGTATAACATGTTGCATGATTATTCCTGTAAAAATCTTATTTTGCGTGGATATAGATAAGTAAGTTTTGCATATATATGTGAATTATCTGTATGCATGCCTCTATCATTTGAGATATCTCTGTTCTTGTTTTTTAGACCTGGATTTGGAAACAAAATTCCTATTCTTTTGATCTAATAACTGTTAGAGCTTAGTATATAAACAAATGTTGTTTGTTTGATTATGAACTAAATTTTAAAAATTTATATAAGTTAAAACAACTTGGTATTGTTTTTGGAAATCAAGATAACTGAGCAAACTTTAAATAAGTCAAAATACAAACTTCTTAATCTATGAATTCAAGAATGTAAACTAAATTCTTATCCTTACACATGATTTTTAAAGCTCAAATCAAAAAATTTAGATTAAGGATGGAAGAGCAGTTTGGGTTTGTCTTGATTTCTTAGTTTCAGGGATCTCTGATGATCCACTGGCTCGTGGTGGTCAGGGTCTTTTATGGCGATGGTAGGATGAACGGTGAGTCTGGGAAAAAGGTTGGATCGGTGATTAAAGCATGGTGGCGACGAGAGTAGGTCGTTGAAGCCCGTAAAACTAGTATTGGTGTGTTTTGAATTTTTGATTGGCATGATTCCTATGGTTGATCGAGTTCTACAGAACTCAGGGGAATGGTAGCTAGGACATGGACGAAGACGTGGCCGGAGGTATAAGCACACCGGTGGTCGGAGGAGCAAGTGTGAAGTTGTTCCAGGTTTGATTTGCTGTTCCAGTTTTGTGACAGGTTGCTCGATTTTGTTTTCTGATGGTCGGAATCTTGTGTGGGGTTGGTCACCAACTTGTGAGGATCATCGTTGATGGTCGGAAGTGGCTGCGTCGTGGTTGATTAATTTACATAATTAAAAATGTCATTAGGAACCATTAATTTATATAATTAATGATGTAATTAAAGGTTGATTAATTAAGATTAATTAATCAGTGATAAGTGATTTATGAGTAATTAATACAAGTAATTAAGGATTAATGTAATTAATTATAGTTAATAAATTTGTGAAGTAATTAATTACTGTTTTTGGTTAGGAATAATTATTTTGTCTAATTAATTAAAGATAATTACTTAAATGTAATTGAAGGATAATTAATCCAGGGTGATTAATTAAGATGGGTAATTAAGGGATGATTAATTAACTGATTTGAAATTAATTAATGTTAAGTGAAGGAATCTAAGTGATTAAGATTAGTAATTCAATTAGAATTAATTAAATTAATTTTGGAAGTGATCAAGCTTTGCTTATGGATGATTGAATGGCATTGGGTGTTTTGGGGTAACATATGTTTGGGCGGACAGGATATTGTGGTTATCTATCAATGATAAATTGTTATGTAAAGTGACATCCTGTATTTAAAGTTTGAAGTGTATTTCATTTGGATAAGTTGGGTTAGGATGACGTGAGGCTCGAAGAAACTGGGGCCGGGTATTAGAAAATACCTGAAACCACTTCGAATTTTTATAAATTGGTATGTGAAATCAATAGGTTGGAATGAAATGATTTAAGTGAATTGGACAATTTAATCTAAGTTTTGGTACTTAGAAAATTGATGTGTGAAATAAGTGATGTCTATAACAAATTGTGAATTTGTAAATTGTTACGAGTTACCCCGAGTTTTAAATAAGTTCTATGCATTGGAATTTCATGAGTTTACTCAAGCTGGTTTCCAGCCTGACCCAGGTGTTACTTTGGTGTAATGCTCGGGTCAGACCAAGTATTACAGATTTTCAGGTAAGGACGTTCTGGAGCTCAGGAGGCGAGCTGGATGGCAAGAACGTATGGAGTGTTTCCGATGTATTATATTGTTGTATATCTGAGACATGATGATCGTGTATATCGGGTGTCTGTAGATATGTGTAACTCTGATGTATTATAAATGTATTTTACAGATACAGAATTCTTTTGTAAACTGTTATTATTTGACATTATATTTTGATACGCTGCGAATGTGAGAATCTGTGTTGTGTTTTCTTCTTTTTCTTCTATCTCTTTCTTCTTTCCCTAACTATCTGGATTTTTCGGGATCGAAAATTCCGGGTCGTTACAAATGTAGTAGGAATAAATGATGTTGAAGGCTGAAGCTTGTGTTTAGGTTTCCTTTTGTGTTTTCCATATTTTGTATCTTTATATTAAAGTATGTTTGTATGATTTTTCGATCACATGCGTGTGTTGTTGTAGTTAGTTTCAGTCTTCTATTTTGTGTGTACTGGTCTTATTTGGTATATGCTGTTGTAGATTTTCTTGGTTGTATGGTCATCTTTGGTTATTTTTGTATGTGTGATGTATGGCCTTTCTATTTTTGAATTTTGTAAGCTTTTTGTTCAGTCATAAATATGGCATGGTATATCCACTACCATTTTTATCAAAAAAAATAAAACATACATGCTGATATATATGTATAACTTTAATTATTATAGTTATTTATTTATCATAAAAATATTTATGATAAATTAATTTAAATGTCAAATTAATTAGAACATTTAGTTAAATTATTTAAAAAGATAAAACATATTAAATAAAATTTATTAAAAGCTAATTAATTAAAATATATACATATATTGATATGTACACATAAGAAAACTATAAACGTTAAAGTTGATTAACTATCTTAAATTTTTTAAGATAAGCAATGTAAAATTTAATATAAAATAAATTAAATTATACGATTCAATTAATAATAATTAAAATTGATTGAATAAGATTTAACTAATAATTACATAAAAATATTATTTAAGTTAATAAAATCACAAAAGGTTATACATGAATTAAACTTGTACAATATGAATGTATAATTAGGGAAATAGGAAAGAAATCCAGTTTAGATTTAAGGAATAAATACATACGTATAGTACATGTACTATGATTTCAGATGTGCCCGACACTTTAATCACGAGGGTATCTCATAAGATATACATTATTCCATAAGTCGATATCACTCAGTCAAATGTATTGAAGATTATGAATCTTTAATGTAATAAGTTATCATCTCTAATTTACATATTAATAAATTACTTGCATACTCTCTGGTTGTTGAGAAAACTTGAGCTAGAGATGTTATGTGTTGCTTTATCAATGTATAAAATAGACGATGTAAGATAGCTATTGTAACGATCCCGATTTTGAGTCAAATTTAAATTAATGATGTAAATAATTTTTGGATTAAATTGTGTATTAATTTGAAATTTTCAAATTTAATAAGATATATACATGTTTATTTATATCAATGAATTTTCAATATTTGAATTTTGAGTTTGAAACTCAAAATAAATATTTTAAATAGAATTGGACTGTAAATAAGGAAATTGATTTGGAAATCCAATAAAGTGTGTTTGTATATATATATATATATATATATATATTGTAGAAAGAATTTTGGTTTGAAAATATTTATATATATATAGAAATCAAATTTGATTATTACTTTGGAATTAATATAAAAATTACTTTTTTAAATCACTTTCTTTATAAGTTATGCAAGTATAAATAATAGTTAGAAAATGTATAAAATATGATTCACAAATTTTTTTTAAAAAAAGAAAAGGGTTAAAACATAATTTATAAATAAATAGAGAAAAGGGCTTAAATATAAATTTGGATATTTTTAACAAGTGTAAGTAAGATAAATGAATGTGAACAAGTGTTCATTTGATTCACAAGTAAGTTAACAAGTGGCATTTAATTTAATTTTCTTTTAAATTAAAATATAAAATAACATACAAAAGAGGAAACTAGGCTTCTTCTCATTTTTCTTTGTAAATATTCAAAACAAGCATGTACATCAAAACCTGGAACAAAGAAAAGAAAGACTAAGAACAAAACCTGAGAATCAAAACATTTCTCCAGATTTTCAAAGTTTCAGATATCTGTTCTAAAACATTTTAAACCTGAAACAAGCAAAACTTCATTCTGAAAGCCAAAGCCGATTTTAAAGTTCAAAGAAATAGATCTTTAGCTTGATTCAAACAACAAACAAGTCAACTCAGTATAATCATCTTAAAGCATAAAGATCGAGGCAAGAACAAAATCAGGATTTTCAAAACTCAGGAAAAACAAAATAAAAATTCAAGCTTCTCTATTCTCCTTCATTCCAGGTGAGTAAACTCACTTATTTGACCTGGGATTTGTTTGAATTTTGTTTGCATTTGATCTGGGAAGTTATGGATAAAGTTATACTTGTATGGTTGTGTAATGTGCCTGTATGCATGAATATCCTGTGTATATATCTGGTAACAGGGAATAAGGCCTTTGTTAAAAACAAAACTACAGGTTTCAATTTAATTCAAAAATTCAATTTCACTTGCTCCGATCCTTTTTAGCTAGTGATGTTGAAAGAAAATATGTTCAAAATCATCATAACTTAATTTTAAAAATATAATTTCAAGGTATTGTGAGATGGTTTTGTCTGGAAGTTGAATACAGTATAAATTGAAATTTTTACCTAATTTTCGATATGCATGAATTCAAAATTGAATTACATCATCTAAATCCATTTCAAAAGCAAGGATTTTTAAAACAAAAATTAGAATTTTTAGTTATGAATTGGGGTTGCATTTATTGGTTGAATGGAGAATGGGTTTTCATGAAATCCTGGTGATCAACACGGTGTTGGATTTCGGGATCGTGGTATTGGGCGCTGGAATGATCATTGATCATAAGCAAAATACGAAATGAATTTTTAATTCATTGTGGATAACGGTTTGGATCAAACTAGGGTTTTAGTCTAGCATTTGGTTAGTGGAATTCGCATGGCAATTTCGCCGTCGTCACCACATTTCAGACAATCGCACCAAGGGGAACAGAAGGAGGAGCCTTTGGCGAATGCGGGGATGGGTCGGCGTAGTTGCAGGTGATCGACAGTGGTCAGGCAAGGAGTTTTTGTGGTCGGTGTTTTGGTTCCAGCATTTGAGTCGAACGACTCATTTTCGATTCCTATTCGTTTTTGGTGATTTGGATGTTCATGGCGACTCAGGAGTTGATGAGTGATCTGCCGACGTTGGCGAGGCTGGTTGGAGCTCCGGCGATTGGTTGTGCACGTGTATGTGCATATGTTCATGGCTGTGTGGAGATGTTTGGGGCAGAAGGAAGGAAAACTCGGAGGCAAGCACGAGAAATCGATGGGTTTTCTCGAGCAGGTGGGAATTTGGTTTTGTTCGGGAATAGCTCGGGGAGAACGTGATTTTTGCTCAAGTCATTTGATTCGTGGCAAAAGCAGTTTTTAATTTGAAAGAAAAATCAATTTATTTCAATTAGATTTTGTTTAAACCGATTTCCTTTTTATATTAGATGTTATCTAAGTTTTAGATTGGTTAAGAAGGTTTTTTTCTAAATAAAATTGTTTTAATTAACCAAGTTTAAAAATGGTTTAAAATATGTATAACTTTATTTTGAAAGTTTATTTTAAATAAACTTAATAATATTAATGAAGTTAATTGATATGAAGAATGTTTTAATTGTTAATTAACTTTTAAAGTCTAAGTTAATTTATTTGTTAAAGGAAATCAATTACTTAAAACCACACTCTATTGCTTCTGTTTACAGATTGCTTGTTAATTCTCCTGCTACTAGTAATATAAAATGGCACAGAGTGCTATGGACCAGATATTCATCTCACAGAGATAACCTAATGTTATGGAAAGTAATTAATAGTGCTCTACTTACCAAAGACAGATTAATGAGTTTTGGGATGCTTGTTGATCCCCTTTGCTTCTTCTGCAAGTTGCTTCCTGAAACGGTTAGTCACCTATTTTTTGAATGTAGCTCTCTTTTGGGAATGTGGAAGTACCTCATGTCTGTTTTGAGTCTAAATCATATCCATGGTATTGCCAGTGAAGAGTGGGATCTCATTGGAAAGGCAACGAGGTGGAAGAAAAAAGAAAGATTTGTGTATTTTTTTGTGATCAAGAGATATCTTAACTTCGTATGGGATGAAAGAAATTTGAGGTGCTTTGAGAACAAGATGAGGAACAGTGATCAGCTGATGCATGCCTTTCATGCAAGCATAAAAATGGGAATAAAGGACAGTAAATTTGATTTTACATCCTTTGTCTTGAATGATTGGATATAGTGCTCCTTCTTATCTGTGTTTTTTCCTTTTTTTGTATGTTCTTGTGAGTGTTGTAATTTCTTGTTTTTTTGTTAGCTTTTCGCGATTGTGAGCATGTTCATAGTCGCTTTCTTTTCTTTATTTTAATAACATCCTGGTAGGGGACCAGTCAACCCCGCTTGCCTTTCAAAAAAAAAAAATCAATTACTTAAAGTTAATTTTCTTAATAAAGTAATTAAAGTAAATTAATTAAAAATTTAAGTTGATTAAATCAAGTATTTAAAGAATAATTGATTTAAAGGATAAGTAATTACTTAAAAATAATTACTTAATGAAAGTAATTAGGGGATGGTTATTAATTAAGGATTAATTAATTATTGTAATTAATTAAGGATAACTAATCAAAGAATTAATTAATAATTAAGGTTTAATTAATAAAAAATTAAAGGGTAATTAATTAAACAGTTTGTAATTAGTTAATATTAATTAACCAGGATTAGTGACTAATCTGATTTAAATTAATCAAATGACTTAATGATCGTACTTATGGATGTTTGGATGGTATGGAATGCTTTGAATTATGTGATATTCCTGATGTGTGATGTTCTGTGGTTTGTTTGAGCTGTGAAATGTAATTTATTTATCTATAATGCATTTATATTATCTATCTGTGATTTTGTGTATATAGATAAGCGTTATAGGATTATACCGCTTATCGATATTGATGTGCCTGAATCTGTGATGATTGATGCTGTTGCAATATTGTGTAAAACCCCTGGACTGCAGCATACACACACAAATATGGATTTCACGAGAAAATCGATTAAGTCATAGATATTTTGAATTTAAACATTATTTGTTTAAAAGATGAATTTTGAATCCAAATGGTTTTGGAAATGGGATTGGGTTAAATATGGAAAGTTTTGAAAAGGAGCTTTAAATATAAAAGTTATTTTGAATAACTTGATTGCGTTTGAAAATTTAAATATTTGATTTTAGTGTGAATTCAAGATTTGAATTATGGTTTAACAAGTTATATAATGCATTTATATGGATTTTAAACCATTTAAAAAAGTATTGCTTTGGGAATTTGAATTTAACCCAAGGGCTTTAACTCGTGCAAATGTAATCGGATTTTTCGAAAACGAAAACTATTTGTTTTCAAATAGTAATAGCATTCATATAAAGAAAGGATTTCCAAATTGTGTTGAAAGGATTTCGAGTTTGAAATGAAAATAGTTTTTTAAGTTATGAATGAATCTTTGGAAATGGTTTTGAAAGCTATTAATTAAATCTTTGATTTAAAGATTGGATGAATTAATCCAATTTGAAAGGGAAATGGTTTTGAAAGGCTATGAATGGATCTTTGTTAAAGATTAGTATACTTTGTTTTCAAATTGAAAAGGGATCTTAAAAGTGTGACCTTTCTATAAAAGATTTGAAAGGGGAACTGTTTTGAAAAAGCTATGAATGAATCTTTATTAAATATTGATATACTTTGTTTTTAAATTGAAAAGGGATCTTAAAAGTGTAACCTTTCTATAAAAGATTTGAAAGGGGAATTGTTTTGAAAACAACTATGAATGAACCTTTGTTAAAGATTGGTATACTTTGTTTTCAAATTGAAAAGGGATCTTAAAAGTGTAACCTTTCTATAACAGATTTGAAAGGGGAATTGTTTTGAAAAACTACAAATGAATCTTTGTGAAAGTTCGGTGAACCTTGTGAAGTGAATCTTTTTGTTTTAAAGATTTGGAAATGGTAATTTGTTTAAACCATTTGAACGAAAGGATTTGGATAATAAGTTGTGACTTAACTAAAATCCCATTATCCATATGTTTTAAATACTGCGCTCATTATTCGGTTTAGCTGGGAGAGGACCTTATGTCATATAACCCATTCCGAATAATGATACGACAATATGGATAGCATTTGAAGACTGGTGGTGAAGACCGGGTGTTTACGAGAACAATAGGATAACCTATTGAATGTCTCTGCACTTAGTAGCTACGGTATAGAGATCTCCATATGTAATGGGGAGTCCGGTCAGGATTGGGAATACCCGGATTGCAAGGGCTTCTTTGGAAGTGCCTTCGGTTCTGTTCTAACCTGGAACAGACTTGTATGGATGTGTGTCTGACATTACACTTTGAGATGTAAAGCTGGTTTCTATCAAATACGTTTCTGTTTGGTGGCGGAGAATTTATTCTCTTAGCTTAACACCCTTCTCTGGGACATACAAGCTCAGAGGTTATGTAGTTGATGGTTACTAGTGATACATTCCCAATTTGGTAATGTAGCATACGAAGTGCTGCTGATCATTTGTTGATCGAAGCATGGCTTTTGTGAAAAGCGTAGCTTTGTGGATGAGACTTCGTCGAGCCTCATAACCCGGAAATGGTCAAAACGGGAATGTTGCGACAAGGTTTTTAGGGGTCGTGCCCCTAGGATATGTCCATTTTCTTCTGGATAAAAGGTGATATCATGGTATGGAACCCATATATTTGACCTATGTGGTTGCTGCAAACTTATTGCTTTGTGGTTGTTGGTTGGGAGGTGCCTCGGGTAATGGTCGGTAACGACCGGGGATGGCATACTTGTGTGGCAGTTACCTATGTTATAGCTTGGTTAAAGCATAAGGCAACGTCGGCCTTGTCTTAGCAGTGATCCGGTTAGGTTCTCGGTGACGTCCTTCCAGAGGCGTACCGATTCGGTAAGGAAGTTCCTTAGCCTGACCATTTGTTGGATATCCAAAGAAACAATACGCGCCTTGTACGATTATAGTTGAGTTACCTGCCATGGGATATGGTGGTAACCTGCTATTGAACATGGCAGCTATAATAGGCATACGACGAAATATGGTATGCTGGCTAAGACTAATATTATACTTTCGAAAGGTTTTCTGCACTATGCACTAATTATAATATCAAATGGTTTTCGTGTATCAAGCATTTTTGACTGTCATAAGGAAAAATCACCTCCAAGTGTGCGCTTGCATTATGTGTGTGGCGGGAGGCCTTATGGCTGTTTCATTTTCTGAAAGCATGAATGGATTTCTTTTTATAAAATTTTTTGTGCAAACAACTGTTTTTGTTTACTCATATCAGTCCCATGACTGACCCGGAGTTTATTGTTCCCTTCCTAAACTCTGGGTGCCCATAATTTCTACACGGCCAGCCTAAAAGCTGGTTATCCTTGTTTTTGAGCTAGCTTAGATTCGAAAGTCTTTTGGAAGCTGTCAGATTTTGGAAAGCTTTTGGAATTGGAAATCTTTCGAAGTGCTTGGAGTTTTGGAGTTTTTGAAGACCTTATAAAAGTTGAAGTATGTTGGAAACTTTTTGACATCCTTGTTGTTTTGCTGTGGAGTGCTCGTTTTATTGTTGTATCTTTTGTGTATCACTCTGATGGTGGTGATCGATGTTGTAATGGATATTGTATCAAAGTTATATCTGTGTTGTGATCAATGATATTCATTTTTTTTGGTTTTTTCTTTTCATCTAATTTTTTTATAAGATCCATCCGAACTGGACTTCAACGCTTGAATCTCCGGCAGTTGAATACAATTGAGGTATTTGATGTCGATTTTCAATCGCTGAATTTCGAGTCATGACAGCTATATTTATTTGTTAAGCAAGCTCAACGTACATATACTATACTTCGGTCATCATGAAATGGTAGGCACGAATGAATAAATTATTTTGATTTGTTGACCAAACTTAAGGTTAAAATGAGATTAGGACAAAGACTATGGGTTGGTCATTGTATATTATACAACCGATAAAGCATTATATATCATTTGTGGGCCTGTGTTTTATTGAGCCAACTCAAGGTCAAAATCAAAGAGAAACGAGTTGTAACTCCCACTGTAAAGTCGAAACACTTTTATGTTTCATTTTAGGATTTTGAGAAACATAATAGAGTAGTGAGGCCTTGTTAGAAAAATGAAATGGTATCATTTAACCTTCTAATATTGTGAGAACACCTGCTATGTATAAATTATATTATTCTACTTCGATAAGTTTGAGAAATTGATACAATTGATAAAATGTTTATCAGTTAAAATATATAAAGGAACTAAATTAAGATTGGCAAACAGAAAGATAAAATATACTCACCAGTAATTGATTTTTTAAACATGGTTCAACAATGCCAATATGCGTCGATCTCGTGACCGTTAATCTTGTAGTTTGAACTACCAACCAAGTGAGCCAAACATCTTTGCTTACGGGTAAATTTTACATGATGACCCATGTAAGCGCCTAATTATACAACTTCTAAATACATCCATAACTTGGTCACTTACGTGTTTACTTTCTCTAGACTGTGCATTATCTACAATAAGTTTTGAACTCAAAATAAATACAAAAGATATCAATATTTGATCCATATTCAATCACATATAAATGTTGTATGGTGAACGATCATAGTATGTAATATATGAAACCTCAATGAAATTAGTTCTTTAAAATAAGCAAGTAAACCTCAATGTGTGATCGTGTATTCAATATAGTTGATTACAATAAAGATCTTGCTACGTTAAAAATAACACTAGATCAAGAGCTACGAGATAGATCTATCAATTCAATCAATGAAATGTCAGCTTAATCATTTTATGTAAAATGCAACTAATTTGATATCCTTAAATGTTAATAGTGTTTGTATTTCTCACAAATAAAAATGTTGGATTGGCCCATTTGAAAATCCATATTTTCCTTAGTCTACATATTACAGCGATAAGGCTCTTTACCGGATCTTACTTGAATAGCAACGATCAACCCATGTGTCACCCATCCAGAGCATGGCCCAACGTCTTTGACATTCACCCACCGACCAGGCTCAATAAGACATACTTAAGAAATACCTCGTATTCTTCAATGACAATGATGGGCTGGTCTTCCCCATAGATAACTGGCTAAGAGGTCAATGCAGGTTACTCTAGGAAGTTAGAGCACCTCGTTAGTCAGATTAGTCAGTCAACAACCCACAAAATTCTCCATCATTCGTCGTTATCCTTGTTCTGGCCTGTCATTTTCTATAGGGACCCCTAGCCCTTTAACCATGTATGTAGGCGTTAAACTTCCCTGGCTCTAGGGAAACCAATCCTATGCCATACCTCTTAAAGGTCGGCATCCACTGGCATAACTCATTTGACAATGACGCCATTGTACAACACCCCCTTCACGTACTTTGCTGACACCCTAGCACCTATACTACAGCCAACCCCCAGCCCTGTGCCGTCTGCCATGTTTTAGCGGCTTTTCCACAGTATAGCTTGCCAATCGTTTGCATTGCACCTTAAAAACCACCTGCCATCCCAGCTTGCATGACCATCAACTGTATAACTCCCATCAGTGGTAAAGTGCATGTCTTGGGCATCTTCAGACTAGTCTAAGCCTTCCAATCAAGTTCAGGTACTATAAATTCACCATGCATTGCAACTTCACAACAGTTGAAGAACATTAAGCCTTAAAAGCAGCTTTATATTTTCAGTCGTTTCACTTTGTGATATAAGCTGCTGTAATCGAAATGAAATAATAAGTGGGTGTAAATTACTTTTGATCAGACCACTCTGAACACTTGTCTCGTTACATTTCAGTATACTAATATGCTTCATTTCTCATTTTTAAGCGAGGTATTAAATTTAAATATTTGCTAGTATATCCTCTTAAACATACTTTCGAGGTCGGCTGAAAAGATAGCCAATATTTTGGCACTAGAAGGAGGGCCTCCCCCTCAAAGCTCTTATTTTCTTCATTTTTTCTCACTAAAAATCCATTCTAGTTTGTTTCTACGGAGCCAACTCCTGGGCCTAAGGGTAACAACTCTAATGAGCGTAAAACTAACGACAACACATAGCCAGTGTTGATTGCCTTATCCTTAGGATTAACATGGATGTGTGGTGCACCACAATACAACAATTGAAAAATATGGCAATTCAACCCTGAAATGGAAAGTTTGAGGACAAGGCTAGATGACTAAATGACTGTCAGCTTTGCCCCAACAATCCCTCCAATGGATGAATAGACTCCTCAACCAAACCTTTGGATCTCATATAACCTCATAAGCATGGCCAAAGCCCTGAAAGGGGTAGTTTGTAAACTCTGTTTAAGGAATTCAACATTAACTATAAGAACGCTCACATTGCACTAATACATGAGGATGCCTGTGAGGTCCTAGAGCCAGAGCCACTGTTATGCCATCTCGTTCCCCATCAGCCATGATATATTTTTCCTTTCAATGCTTATGGACGGCCGATGGAAAACACAATCTAAATTTTGAATGCCCTGAGGGTGGAAATCAAGGTAGGGCCCAAGGGCCTAGAGATCCTTTAGTCCACTCCCGACCTCAACGGGAGACCCCAGCTTAGATTCTAGAAAAGGCTAACTTATCTGTCCAGATCCTTGTCGGTTGTTAGGATCAGATCTCCTACTTCAGTTGGGTGTCGTAATTCTCCTTCTCCATATTATTTCCATAAGTCCCCAACATCAATTAGTGGACGAAGAAGCCTCACCCCATAATGGGCCATCGTCATTTGCAATTGTCGGAATTTGGCCTTCGAGAAAAAATAGCAACCCTACGTCAGCAAATGCATAGGATTTAAACAAGGAAGTTGATGACGATGGGGGTTTAGATGATGAGAAAGGAGGCCCATTCTCCAAAGAAATCTTGAGCACTTACATCCACCACAAGTATGTATTTCCTCCAATGGACAAATTTAACGGGAGTGTTGATCCGTCCAATCATATGACTGCATTCAATTCACTAACCCGAGTTGATCGACTCCCAAACCATGAAAAATTCCACCTTTTTCACTCCACTCTAACGAGGCCGACTTCCTACTAGTTCCTTCATCTGTAAACTAGATGTGTCAACTCTTGGGCCTGGTTATATTCTAACTTCAAGGCCCCTTTGTTTATGTCGAAGACAAGAATAATTATAATCAGTGAGCTAGGCAACATAAGGCAAGGTCTGACCGAGTTACTCTGCTCATACATCAACCATTATAATAAGCAATCGATAATTATGAGAAGAGTGGACAAGAACATCTTGGTAGTAGCCGTTTGCTCGGTTGTAAAATTCGGTCCCGTATGTGGAAGGAATTACAGAAATAGTCTACTTCGTCCCTAACTGACTTTCTCCAAAGGGCGATCGACATTGTAAGAGTAGACAAGGCAGACAACAGTAACAGTGAAGATAAAGGTAGCTAGAGGAACAAGACAAACCAAAGAGAGGATAACACCAAAAGAATGGTCGATTGGAAAATTACAAAAAGCGCTCCAACATTGGAGCATGCTTCAAGCCCAGGTACATTAATTATGCAACCCCAAACCGTGACATTATAACTATCTATCTCGCTATAGGTGACCGTACCTTAATTCAACGACCCACTTCCTCCTGGTCAGGGTGGAGGGAGGAACCTAGGGGAAATGGTCAATATTGTTAATTTCATTAATTTAATGTCACTCAACTTGGATTGTCAACACCTCAAAAATAAGGCAGAGCGTCTTATCCATGAGGGAGTGTTTGTTCACGGTATGTTAGGCAGCATGATGGCGGTTGATCCCACCTTCCATGCCTTAGTGGGCAGAAGACAACACTATGGCCATAATCAATATTGAGATTCCAACCAGATGTGGTGGTCTGCATGTGGGATCCAAAAGTTCAGGGGTCAGGCCCGCTATAAGATGAAGCTGATGAATCACGTTTATTCAATAGACCTCTAGACCCTCAAGGCCTCTGAGTCGGAGAAGACTCCATCGATATCATTGTATTCACTATAAAGGACAAGAGAGGGGTTGATTTCACCATCATGATTGCACCATTTTAGTTAGTATGTCTAGCACAAGAGTCCATCGGGTCTTCATGGATGGGGGCAGCTCTATTAGTGTTATGTTCGAAGATGTTTTTGATAGAATAAAGCTTCCTACCTCCAACCTTTCTTCCTATGCATTACTCATTTACGATCTTGGGGACGTTGGCATAGTACCTATGGGGGTTAGTTCTCATTTAGTCACTTTCGACGAGGAGCCTATAGTGGCAAAGATCTAGGTTTAGTTCGTTGTGGTAGACTTTCCATCTGCATATTATATTCTTATAGGAAGGCCAACCTTTGTGGACATGGATGCGGTAGTAGCCTAGCAATGCCTAACAGTGATGTTCCCAACCAAAGGAAAAATATGATGTATTTGAGACAACCAGCAAGCCTCCAGAGATTATTATAACATCTACTTACAGTATGAAAAAAAATGAAGTTCTTATGTTAAAATATGAAATGGAAACCCTCGGTATTGGCATGCTTGGGAGAAAGTGCGAGCAGCTTGTTGCTCCCACTCTTGCGAGGGTCTCCCTATTACTGATAACAAAGCATACATGTTGATTACCACCACAAATTAGGTAGCTTGGCCAATGGAAACAATCTTTTCTTGGCCAGCCCAATAAAGACTTAAGAGTTCATCCTTACTAGAATAAACAGGTTCACCCCTGTTGGTCTGTAGGAAAAGGTAGACATTACCACTGTAACATCCCATAAAATCAATCATAAATAAATTGAATATATTAAATTAAATAAGGAAGGGTTGAAAGTGAAAATTTTATAAAATTTCGAATTTGAACACGAAATTTACTCCATTGCATTCGTGGTGAAATTCTAATATGTTTCCATATATAATATGTTGAAAACGGAGCTTAAACGAAGAAATTCTGAGCATTTGAAGTTTTCAGATTTAATTAATTAAGTTTGAGTTCAAATTCAAATGAGTATTTAAATTTAGGGGTTGAATTTCAAAATTAATCATAAGTTTACCTGAGGGTTAAGTAAACGTTAAGTGAAATAATTGACGTTAAAAGTTAACAAGGGAATAAAATAAACGAGCAACGGAAACAAATCAGCGCACCCCAGAATAGTGAAGAGGTCGACAACTCTGACCCTAAGAGATTGACCCCTAACGGTCGATTTGTCAAGGGAGGGGGGCCGACTCCTATTCAGGGTGGCATCTAGTGTTTTTCCATGTTTAAATGCTGCAGATTTATCCCTTTTTTGCCTAACTCCATCCTACAGTTCTAGTGCATTTCAACTCCTATAAATTGGACCCTATCCTCTCCACTTTTTATTCATAAATATTTGGGAAATTCCTTGAACCTCTACCATTTTTGTCTCTCCAAATTAAATTCGAAAACTCCATTTGGAATTCAGGTAAGAATTCAATCTAGTTTTCTATTTATTTCTTCTCCTTCCAACTTATTCTTATTCTATTCTTCTCCAACCGTTCTAAATCTAATAAATGTTTATACCTCTGCCTATATATATCAAAAGAGAGATTCTGAAAGAGTTTTCAAGATGTGCAAATTCAAGGACGGCAAAGCTAAGGATATTCTATGAGTGGAAACCTAAGTATTTCTTTTTTAATAATTGATTACTATATGTGTATAGTTTTGAATATGCCTTAGGGACTATGCGATTGCGAAAAAAATAGATAAAGTCCCCCAAAATTTCTTTTTATTTTGAAATGTCAATTCAACATGGAGATAATCAATATTAAATTAATTTGATGGAATTTATACTAATTTTGCAGTTTTTGATAACTCCATAGTTCATCCCACTTTTAGTCCTTCTTTGATTCAAATTTTGAGTCTTCAATAATAAAATAAAGGTGTAGAGCATGAATTCTACTAGTAGTTTACACCACTTATTCCATATAAAATTCCTTCATTTATTTCTGTATAAAAGTGGAGTTAATAGAATATAAAGTTAGGATTGTAATTTCTATTGTTTAGGATATTTCAATGAATTTATGCAATAAATTGGATATCTATTTCTATTTACAATTCTATTTATTGCAATTTTGGATATGAATATTTATTCCCTGGTTATGGATATTGAAATCTTGGAAATCTAAAGGGAAAGGACTTGTATTAGTATTGGTTAAAGGAATTGACATTTAGTGCTAGTTTAGGACAAATAAACCACACACTTAGAAGTTATTAGGCATGATCTGTTTTTATTTCTATTAACGTAATAAATGTATAGTTATAGCGTATAATTGTGTAATTAATTTGGTAATAATTGTCAATATTTTAAGATGAATAAGGAAGATTTCTTGTAAGGTCCTAATTATGAAATGGTGAGATGAGTATTATATGTATGGAGAGTATTTAAATTATGGCTAAGTCATAGGCATGCGAGGCCAGTCAAAAGACACATAGAAGTCTGCCTAGCTAATTTGGCTACCAGTAATGTGACTTTGGGGCTAATGTGAGACATCTCTATGATAAATATTTGTGATCACACGATGTTAGTTTCAAATTCCGTAGGGTAAATCTGTCGAGCTAATCAGGCTATCAGTTCCTATGAATAGTCAGACTAATATGAGACGTCATTATGAGTATGGGTCATAATATGAGGGGCCTATTCTGAGGTCTTGACGTATTAAGTGGTTGTTTGAGGGCCCGTCTCTTTTCCCCAAATGAAGTATGAAATTGCCAAGGGTCTAGTTCTAAGCCCGATAAATGGAATCTTGACAGGAGTATGCTTCGGGATAAGGTATTAAGTGACTAATTAAGGATCCACATTTTCATAAAGGTGTATTAAATGGTTCGAGAGATTCCATGTGATGTCAGCTAGATAGTTACCATTGAGGGGTCCATCTTGGAAATACGTATTAGATGATAGGGCCTACCTCAATTGAGGTCTTAAATGGCCAGAGTCTGCCTATTTTTCAATAAAAGGTATTAAGTGGCATGAGTACTATCTCTTGCATTGTTAGATATTTATGCCATGGGATTTGGGTCATGGAATTTAAAAAAATACTTCGGGAATGGAAGGCACTAAGTGATTCATTAAAGATATGCCTCCTTTCCTTATAAGAAGTATTAAATGGTTTTATGTACACAAGACATATTCTTACTTTAAAATATACTGACCAATTACTGAAATGTTAATGCTTGAGGTTTTTATTCATCAGAAATTTGTTATTCTGACCCACTCCTTATTACAACACAGGTTAAAGATGTAGTGATGACGGTAGTGTTGCTTAAAGGTGGAGTTTCTTATGGTTGTGGCAGTTATTATTATTATCTTTTATGATGTTTACATTGTACCCATGTATTTTGGATAAATGAATTGTACCTATTTATTTCACAACCATTTGAAACATCATAACACTAAACATCATTAACTATCAAATAAGGTCAGTTATATTCGTTATTATATTTTATTCCATTCGCTATGAGTTCTGAAAGAATAGTTATTCCTCTATACCGTTGCTTCTTTTTTCAAAAAACAACTGGCCTTATAATGGATCTATATTTCGATGGATCTTTTATGGTTTAAAATTTAGGCATATTTTCAAGGTGGATTGTTACAACCGCTACTTTCCTTTTAGGACCGAAGGACCCATCCATAGGAACCAGAGGCATCACTTACCTTTCAAAAGAAACATAGACGTCCGTATCGGTCGAGGTTATTTTTAAGCATACGATATACGCATTAGACAATGGTCCTTAGTGAAGAGTGTTTAAGATGATAACAATGATCCACTTGATCCTCGAGGGGGGATTTCAGTCATGAAGGCAGGCTGGCTATACCAATCCAAACAGTATTAATTATTACTGGCGACCCCAAGAAGGTCATCCATATAGGCAAAGAATTAAGACCAAAAGTAAGAGACAAATTGATTCATTTCCTAAGGGAGAATAAGGATGTGTTTACTTAAGACATGCAAACATGATGACATCGACCCCTCGATTATATGCCATACCCTCAACATGTACCTAACGGCTCACCCCGTTCAGCAGAAGTGGCGACTGGTAAACCTTGAGCAGTACAAAGCACACAAGGAAGAAGTGAAGAAACTCGTTAACCTAAAAATTGTTATAGCGCCTATGTTGCCAAGTATGAAGAGCCTAAGGTCGATTTTAACACACTTAATGACACGACTAAGCATGGCTTAATTGGTTTGACTAAATAGTATTAAGTGATCAAGATTAGACTTAGCATTGTTATTGAAGAATGGCTCCATGAGGCTTATGGACTTTTGAAATGAGGAATTAGAAATCCCATATAGTCTTTTAGAATAAGTTGCTCGAAGCCTATACCTTTTGGAATAAGACGTTCGAAAGTCCATGCCACATAATCAAAGGAAGTAAAAGAATAGGCCGTAGATATGTGTGAGAGTCTATTAAGTATATCAATGGATGAGATATGCAATCCTCTTAGTCCATAGTCCTATGTCCATATAGAGATAGCAACATAGGGATTATGCATATGAACACTAGTTTAGACTGAAGCCTACACGAGTTTTATAAAATCATGACAAGCTATGGGTCCAAAGAGCTTTACCATATGCATGTCCATGTCCAATAATTTCCAAAGTGTACAATCAAGGTAATAGGCATATTCAAATCCTTATTCATATAATTCCATCATGACCACAATCAAATCAAGTTTTTCACTAATTCAATTTAGGGTTATAGTTGTTTAATTTTGAGAGGAGAAAAAAGAAATGGTTGCCCGTCCTCCTAGCCCCTAGTCTATATTTATAAGGGTTAAGGGATGCAGCATGGTTGCCATGTGTCCCTGCGGTATGGTTGACCTTCGATATTAACCATATTGATGGTGCATAGTGCTGTACTTCAGCATCCACTTACACAATGGTGAACTTTGACACTTAGCTTCCATCCCACCATGATAGCCTTCATTGACAACATTCGATATCAACATTGTGCTGAGAATATCCGACCTCCTTTGAATGTTGATGAAGTGCGGCATTGCTATGGCATGGTACAACAAGTGGTGACACTAATAAGCGATGATTTTGGCAATGACTGGCATTGAAAAAATGTGGTAATGACAATAGGCGTCATTGGTAGAAAATGGCATTGATAACAAGCGACATTGTTCAAAGGTGGCATTAAAAATAGGCGGCATCGATAGCGAACATCATCGATGAAAAATGTCATCGATAATTGGTGGCATTGATGAGAAGTGGCATTAATAAGAGATGACACTGGTAATTAGAGGTATTGATAGGAGATGACATTAATGATGAATGGTATTGATAAATGACGACATTACTTTGAAGGGTGACATTAAAATAAGGCGACATTTAAGAGACGCAGTTTTAATCTGGAGTGACAATGATTCTTTTGGCTATATGGAAGAAGTGCTCCATTGATGGAATATGACATTAAAGTGATGCAACATTAATGTTATTCATATTTTTATAGCTTTAGGCACAGATTTTTCCGATGTCCTCATTCCCTTTCCAATATGCAGCATTGTTTCCAATTTCTTTAACACAATATCACTCATTCAACTTTATAAACAGAATGCGACATCGACGACGTACTGTTTTGCTGGGTTTGTTGATGACTTACGACATTGCCTATTATTCTTTATTAACGAGGGGTACATTGTATGCTTCCGACAATGGTCTTCCTTCATATTTTTGACATTGCTTGAATGTGAGATCATGACTATGTCGACAAGCTGTATACCTTTAGGATTAATAGTTACAGTAACATCATTATTCAATGTTGATGATATGTGATTTCAGCAAATGCGGCATCAGGATGTTGCTTGATGCCATTGTTTATCCTTGCTTCATTGAATACTATGGCAATAACAATTTTATGGCATAACTCATTCTTCAATATTGCTTGCTTATAGCATCCTCTATCTACAGCATAACTTATTTTACTTCATTGGTGCGAGATGCCCTTGAATCTTAAGGCAAGCTAAGTTGATGCGGCCTTTGATATTACCTACTTTTAATCAGGCATTATATTTTCCTTATAAATTATGTGGATAAAATTTGTCCCCCTCCTTGTATTAAAGAAGTTTTTTACACTTTAGTGTAAACCAAAAATTTTGCCATCTTTTCTTATTCTCTACATGGTTTTCTTTCTAACTCTGCTTCACTGCAATACACAAAGCAAGCTACGATTTTCATTATTAACCTTTAAAATTTATGTTGGGTAAACCTTTCAGGATTTTTACACGAGCATAAAGATTTGGACGAAATCTTTTTAGCAGCAATTTTACTTGATTGAATCCCATAGAATCAGGATTAGAAAACTATCTAGAAATAAAGATAACATGAATAGAAACTTAGAAAATTATTTATGATTTATAATTTCCTAAGTAGAAGTCCAGAAAACCATCTTAATAGAAGACAAAAAAATCCATTCGGCAATAACAATTGAAGACTAGAAAATCCAATTAGCAATATAATAGAAGTCAAGAAAACCATCTAGTAATAATAATGTTTTGAATAGAAGATCAAAAATCGATCTAGAAATAATGAAAAAAAGAAAGTCATTTGGCAATTATAGAAGATCAGAAAATCACTCTGGTAATTATATAAGACTAGAAAATCCATCTGGTTATAATAGAAGACTAGAAAATCCAACTGGTAATTATAGAAGACCAAAATTCGTTTGGTAATAATAGAATACCAAAAATCCATCTGGAAATAATATAAGATTGTTTTTGCCTTGAAGCACGATTGCTTGATTTTTTTCCTTGGAGTACAGATGGCTCATTTCTGATTGCTCTTCCTCCAGAAGATTACTTTTGCTATGGAGTGCAAAAGTAATCTTTTTTCGATCGAGTTCTTTTGCCTCTTTTCAAGTATTAGATATCTTTGGACATTTTAGTCCCCTTTGTTTTGCGCCACTCTTTAGGCTTTGGATGTTTTAGTCCCTTTTCTTTGCACCGCTTTTTGGGCTTTGGACATCTTAGTCCTTTTTCTTCGTGCCTCTCTTTGGGCTTTGAACGTCTTAGTCCCTTTTCTTTGTCACCTTCTTAGGTGATGATCTCCACTAGGATCCCTTATCACCGTCTTAGGTAAATATTTAGGTCTGTTATCAAGTGTATTTGGTTAGTTATCTTAAATAGAACCAAAGACTTATCTGACCTCCCTTTAGGAGGTTCTTTCATAAGGCCTTAAAGACAATACTAAAGGCTGGTTCGGTGCTTTGGTCTGGCCATTTTAGACAGGTGCAAAGACATACGCCATCCTCCTTCTAGGAGACGCTCCGACCAGGCCATGTAAGCGGGGGCAGAAAGCCTATAGATGCTTTGGTCATGTCATTTTAAACGGGACCAAAGACTTACTCTGACCTTCCTCTAGGAGGTGCTTTGACTAGGTCATCTTAGTGGGGACAAAGACTTTTCGACCCTTACTACCATCTTAGGCAGTGGTTTATGCCTTTTCTTTTACTTTAGGAGAGTCGTACTCCTCCACCATGTAGATATACTCATCTCAACTTCTTTATTGATTTATTATTTGGAAATATGGTTGCAAATGTTCGACATTCCATGTTCTTTCTTATTACGCTGCCATCGGGTTGGCATAGTCTATAGATCCTTTGTGGGATTACTTAGTGTATGATTAGAGATCCTTCCCAATTTGGGCCGAGCGTTCCATCCCCTGGATTAGTGGTATTTTCCATAACTCTTCTTAGAACCAAATCTCCTTTTTGAAACGATCTTTTACTTACTTTAGAATTGTAATATTTGGATATTCTTCGTTGATATTCAACTGTCTGTATGACTGTTTCATCTCTTAACTCATTGATTAAGTCTAATGATTCTTTCTTTAATTCATGATTTGGATTATGCATATGCAATCCTTCAATGAGAGGGTGCTTCAACCTCAATTGGAAGCATGACTTCATATTAATTTTTGAGAATATGGGGTATGCCCTATTGCGCTTTTATAGAAGTTCTATACCCCTATAATATAAGAGGTTATTCTTTTATCCAATTTCCATTAGCCTTGTCTAATCGCTTTTTGAGAATGGTCTTAATAGTTTCTTCTGGCAGCCTCAACGACTCCATTAGCCTTGAGATGAGCTACAAACGAAAAGCTCTTAATGATCCCATTTCTATTACAGAATCTAGTAAATTCTTCACTTTGAAACTGAATTCCATTATCAGATATTATCTTATATGGAATTCCAAATCTATTAACAATATTCTTGATTATAAACTTGAGAACTTTTCTTGATGTGATATTTGAAAGTGGTTCTATTTCTACTTATTATGTAAAATAATCAATGACCACTATTGTGTATTTAGCTCCTCCATTGGATATAGGTAGTGGTCCAACTAGCTTAATTTCCCATACGTTAGAAGCCTATAGGCTTGGGACTGAAGTCAATTTGCTTGGTGGCAAATGTGAGATCCTAGAGAACTTTTGGTACTTTTCAACCTTTTCACATAATTGATGGCGTGACTAGTCATATGAGATCAATAAAAGCCTTGTCTCATAAATTTCTTGGCTATCCTTATGCCATTAGAATGATATTCACGGAATTCTTCGTTCGCTTCTCTGAGTAATTTTGCTTTTGTTTCCAGACTAACACATCTTAAGTAAGGGAGTGAATGTCCTTTCTTATAGAGTATTCTATTAATCATGATGAATATTGGATCTTGGTGTTTTATTCTTCTTACTTCTTTACTCTCTATTTGGCAATTTTTCATTTATCAACTATTTAATGATGGGCGTCATCTAAATTTTCTTATATCGATTATCTGTCTCTGGATGAGAAAATTTCTCTTGGAGTGTTTATTTCCATTTTCCGACTCCTCCTCTGCATGTGTTAATGCTTAAGATCTGGTTAATACCATAGATTTATTTCTGATTGGGTTGCCTACTCTTCTATACTGGGGTTTGGTTGGTAGCTTACAAGTACAATTCATGTTTTTAGTGCTTCACATGAGGTAGCTAATTTAGTCAAAGAATCAACTTGGGAATTCTTCTCTCTCGGTGTTTGGTGTATGGAAGAATGTTCAAATTGAGTTAACATTTTTAACACCTTCTTTATATATAAGACAAAATTGGAATCCTTTATTTGGTATGTTTGGTTCAATTGATTTACCATTAGTTAAGAATCACTAAAAATCCCAATCCTAAGGATCTTTAACTGTTGGAGCAGGGTGTGTCCTGCCACCATTGATTCGTATTCTGCTACATTATTAGTGGCTGGAAATCCCAATTTCATTGCATAATGCGAGCAATGCCAATTAGGGGTAATAATCACATTTTTCGCTCCAACACCTTGCTCTTTTGAAGCTCCATCCACAAACAATTACCATTTAGTTTAAATTCTTCTCCTTTTTTGATTGTTCTTTAATGAATCTCGTGCATTCATTAACAAAATCAAGTAGGGCTTGTCATTTGATTGCAGCTATGGATTGAAATTCAATATCATATTGGCTAAGCTCTGCTTTCTATTTTATCAATCTTCCTGAAGTTTTGGGTTTTACTAAAAATTTGCGGAGGTGGAAAGTTGGTTAAGACCTTGATTGAATGTGTTTGAAAGTAAGCTCTTATTTTTCGAGCAGTGCATCAAGTAGTATGCTAGTTTCTCTATAACAAGATATTCAGTTTCTGCATTTTTTCAGTCTTCTGCTCGTATAATATATTGGAAGTTGATTTCCCTTATCTTCTCTTACCGGAACAAAACCAACGGCATGTTCAGAAACTACCATATAAAAGTGAAGGTTTTCCCTCTCTACGGCACTAAATAAAATTGGTGGTTTTTCCAAATGATATTTTAGCTCCTTAAAGTTTTTTTTGACAATCCTCACTCCATTTGAAGTTTTTCTTCTTCTTAATCACAACGAAGAACGAAGTGTATTTGTTGATTGCCTTGGAAGTGAACTAATTCAATGATGTCGCTCTTCCATTCAAGCACATTATATCTTTACTTGTCTTAGGTTTTGCCGTATCCTTAATACATTGAATTTTGTCAAGGTTGGCTGCGATTCCTCTTGCACCAAGAATATATCCAAAGAACCTTCCAAACTGAATTCCAAAGGAACATTTTTATGGGTTAAGCTTTATCTGATATCTTCATAATACATTGAACATTTCTTCAAGATCTTTTAGATAATTGCTTTCCTCTTGAGATTTTACCAACATATCGTCTATCTACACTTCAATGCTTTGGCCAATTTGTTCTATGAACATTCTGTTTACCAATCTCTGGTATGTCGCTCTGACGTTCTTCAGTTCGATGAGCATTGCTGTGTAGTAATATGTTGCCCATTATATTATAAAACTAGTATTCTCCTCATCCGGTCTAAATATTAGAATCTGGTTGTATCCAAAATAAGCGTCCATGAAGGATAATTTGTGCCCACTTGTCGCATCGACTAATTAATCTATCATTGGGAGAGGGTAGCAGTCCTTCAGGCATGCTTTATTCAAATCGGTAGAATCAACGCATGTCCTCCAATTTCCCATTAGATTTTTTGACTAGTACCAAAGTGGCTAACATTTTGAGTAAAGTACTTCTTTGACGAATCTATTCTCGAGCAATCTCTTGACTTCCTTTTTCAAAGCGTCAGATCGAACTTTATCAAACTGTTCATTTTTCTACCGAATAGGCGTGATACTTGAGTCTATAGTCAAAGCATGACACATAACGGTCAGATCTTTTCAACCATATCTGAATGGGACCGAGTGAATACATCTTTATTGGATTAAAGAAATTGAACTAGTTCACTTTAAGCTCGCTATCCAATTCTTTTCCAATTTTTACGGTCTTTGTTGAATCAACTGGATCCAAGCATATCTCCCTAAGGTCCTCTGTGTTCATTCTTTCTTGTTCGTCTCTACAATCTAATTCAGTGATAATCTTCTCGTCTTCAATTTCGTCTTTCACTAAGTCTGTTTCTTTTCTCTTTCTTTTCTTTTTCAGAGCATTCAAATTTTCACAATGCATATCAGGCTTTGTTTTTGCTTTGGACGATGGGCTTGAAGGATCATCATCCAAAGGCTTTTTAATATCAATTCTAATTAATTCAATTTTCTCGAAGTCATAACAAGAAAGATTGTCTCGTTTGTGTTGCTCGGTAGTGGCAAAGTACATTTCACGAGAGCTAAATTGCTCTCCCTTCATGGTTCCTTATCTGCTTTAGTCAAGAACATTACCATCAGTTGGTGAGACAAAAGCATCAACCTCATCTAAAGCTAGCCTCCTAAAGAACGCATTATAATAAGAAGGTTGATCTATGACGACGAAGAGAGTCTCAAAGGTCTTGGATCGTGGTGGAATTTCCATTTGCATGAGAAGTTATATCTGCCCATTATTGGGTTGAGCCTTTGTTATTGAATCCAAAAATTAGCTCAAAGATCGACTCTAATTTCTCCTCCGGATCCAATTTGGTCGAATGTGCATTTAAAGATCACGTTGACTGTGTTTCCAGAATCCACTAAAATTTTAGTAACCACAGAGAGTCCAATTTGCATAGAGATAATAGGAGATTCATTATGAAAATGACGAACTCCTCTTAGCTATTGCGGAGTGATGGTTAAGTTATGCATCTGGATTTGGAACTAGAATTTTTGAGCGATGACACTTCCTAAATAGAGAAAACCCTATCTTTTGCTTCTCTATTGGGGCGATTTCTAGCTCATCTACTGCTTCCAGCTAGGTATGGGTCTCCCAGAATGTTATTTGGGTTCATAACCCGGTAGAATACTGAGGGAGTTGAGAGAACTCCATCGAGTCAGAATAGCTCAAAACTATCTGAAGGGACTAGAATAAGGACCAAAGGAAATCAGGAAAAAAGAAAGGAAAATACGTTAAAGGCATGGATCGCTAGCGATCCATGGCCTGTGGATCGCTAATGGTCTATGGTAATAACTCGAGGGTTCATGAACAACATCAACACGAGATAATAGACACGATCCAAAAGGCAAATCTCAGAAAACCACTAAGTACATGGATCAATAGTGATCCATACCTTTTCACCAGATCGCCACAAACTCCAGAAGAATATTGTCCAAAAATAGAACAAATATATGGATCGCTAGCGATCCATACTATTTCATCAATCAACTGCGTGGAGCAAAGCAAGAGGAAAACGCTAAGGCATTGGCTCGCCTTTGAACCAAACCTATGGATCACTAGCGATCCATAGCCAATGGATCGTTAGCAATCCATCCTTTTAGCTCTGGTCGCGGTGTAAACTCTGGTGCACCTTCCTATATTGTGTTGGAAGTACGTGGCAAGCAGACTTAGCCCATTAGCTCTCAAACCTCTATATCTCCTATCTGCAACATAAAGGGGATCCTCCTGACTGGTTGCTGGAAGCTTTCTTCACTCTTTACCTCCCTCACAGCAGTCTTCAAAAGGGTTCACTGTGATTCTCCAGTGGATTACAAGATTGGAGACTCGATCTAACTAAGGATATTTAAGAGTTGTAATCAAATGCATCTTGTAACAGTAATCAGTCAATAACAAAAACTATAAAGTGGATGTAGGCTTCATTAACAGCCGAACCACTATAAAAATCTTCTTGACTTCTTTCTATTTCTTCTCTTTTATAACTATTCTCTATATTATTTCTCTATAAGAACAAGACTGGTGCTTTCACACTCAGTCTAGCGTGTTAACTCATTTTTTAGGTTAACATTGGATAACATCAATTCTATTAAGAGGGGGAATGAAATCTAGCTGAATGTCACCTTCCCCTATAATTGCAGTGTTGTTTAGGAGTCTTTAGTTGCCATTTTTAGAACAAGTAGCTTTCTAATTATCCTTAACAAACTCCATTAGGTGTCCAAAAAGAATCATGTGTTGATTATGCCTGCCAACCATGGTTTTAAATCTCGTATATCTCGCCCGAGATCTCATTTTCACACTTAAACGAGACGACACATCAAATCTCCTCCATATCTCTCTCGACATTCATCTCGTTCGAGATATTCAAATCTCACCCGATATATGGATCAAAATCTCAATTCGAGATCTCACCCGAAGTCATACATTTTTCTTATTTTCTATAATAATTTTTATTTTCATATTGATTCAAAAGAAACCACTCAATCCAATTATAATTTACCAACTTCTTGAAAATATTCTTTACTTTTTATCTTAATGAGTCATAGCGAAAGGTTTCACTTCTTTATTACGTTCAAATAAAAGGATATTATTCAATCATTACTAAATCAATTAAGCTAATCAAGCTACTACTCTTCTAAAAATATTACTTTTTCTATGTAAATCAAGTATGTTACCATTTTTATTTTTACTAACAAAGTTATAATCATTAAATGAATTTTTGACACATCAATTTTAAACACATAAGTACATCCGAGATATTCCCGAGATGCATTATAAGACCCAAGATGTCAATCCAAAATGTACACCCGATACGTACTCATCTCGTCCGAGATCTCTCCGATATGCGATAACTTGTGTAAAAATTCTATGACGAAACGTGACCGAAATCCGATATTTAAAACCTTGCTGCCAACACAAGACATTCATCCTTTTTATGTCCATTCGTCTTATGATAGGCACAATAGTCCTTCCATCTTCTTGGTTCAGGATTGTTTTTGGTTTGTAAGAATCCAAAATATTGCCACTTTCTTTTACTATAGCGAAGATCTAAGATATTGGCTTATTCAAAGCAACATGACCTCTTCCCATCTCGGCTTCCTATTTTTGCATTTACAACCACCTTTTAGAATTTCTTTCTTTGTCTAAACTTTCTTCTTAGCGTGATACATTTTATCCATACACAAAAACTTATCCGCTTGAAAGTGGAAATCTTGGAAATCTCTACATACATGAATATAGAGCTCCTGCTAGAAAGGTATTTGTTTGATCAGTCTAAAGTACATAACCATCAACTTGTCTTTGTTGGTTATATCTTCCACTTTCAACACCTCTGTCGTAAATCTCTTAAGATAATCATCAAATAGTTTCCCCGGATTGTGCTTGACATTAGCTAGCACGGTGTAATCAATTGTGGGATCTTTACAAATACAGAAATATGTCAAGAACTCATAGGAGAATTCTTTCTAGGAGTAGATGTTCTTCTCACGATAATGTCTATACCACCAAACTACTGTGCCTTTGAAGGTAGTAAGGAAAAGCCTGCAACACACTACTTTGGAAGCATTGTAAGGTCCATTTGGCTTTCAAATGCCGTCAAATGATCATCTAGGTCAGTAGTTCCGTTGTATTTTAAGGAAGGAATTTTGTTGTAGGATGCAATTCTTGAGGATATGATTTCATCTGTAAAGGGAGCTTCTCAGTGGTTATTATTGACTCCTTCATCAAGAGTTCATTTTTGCTTAAGATTAAGCATATCTTTTGAAAAAATCTCGGCCATGTCTCTTAGATAAGCCTTGTTCAATGCTAATTACTTCTATCTGGTTTATATTCCTTGCAGGTTGAACATCTAGATTTCTCATCATACCTATTCATTAATCATCCTTGGTAATTTTCTTTAGCCTTAATGCCTACCATTGATTCAAGGGAGGGCTATGTTGCTTCAGCTTCTTCGTTTCCTTTCCTCTTTTGTAGATTCATAGTGAACATGTCTTTACCTCTACTCCTAAGCAAAGAAGCGTCTGGTTTCCTTATCAAAGATTCAACTTCCACCCCTTCAGGGAAATTGGAAGTTTTATAAGATTTCTTCACAAGGATCGTCTCCAATAAATCTTACATCATTACCAACTGCTATGTTAGATCCTTGATTTGAGCTTTGCTATTGGTAGGTTTTGTTGGCACAGATGATTGTCGAGGTTCTATACTCCCTAAGTTGAAATTGGGGATAACATTTTCTTTTAATTTTTTCGTTTGTACGACTTCTTCATTTGAAACATTAATTCGCTCTGTTCGCCCCATTTTCCTGGAACAAAAGGAAACTTCATGCAATTAGTTTATGGAGAGAGTTATAGAGAATTGGAGGTTTGAGCCCAACCTTTAGCATCAAAAATGTTAATCCAAAAATTGGTATAACACCCATAATACCAAGTATGAAGAGCCTAAGCTTGATTTTAACATGCTTGATGACACGACTAAGCAAGGCTTAGTTGGTGTTGAAAAAATGGTGTTAAGCGATCAAGATTAGTCTTAGCATTCAAGGCCTAGTATAAGATGATGTCATTAAAGAATGGCTCCACGATGCCTATCGTCTTTGGGAATGAAAAATTCGAATGCCTGTTTAGTCTTTTGGAATAATTTGCTCGAAAGCCTATACAATCTTTTGGAACAATATATTCAAAATTCCATGCCACATGATCAATGAAAATAAAAG
Source organism: Allium cepa (assembly GCA_030765085.1). Lineage (NCBI taxonomy): Eukaryota > Viridiplantae > Streptophyta > Magnoliopsida > Asparagales > Amaryllidaceae > Allium > Allium cepa. Next base: position 1,035,404,852 of record CM060945.1, on the reverse strand, counting down.
AATAAGTTGCAATTACATGTGATAGCCCATTAAGCATTTAATGGATAAGATATGCAATCCTCTTTTTTTATAGTTCTATGCCTATATGTAGATAGGAGGATAGTGATTATGCATATGAACACTAGTTTAGACTGAATCTTATAAAATTTATATGAAATCACGACAAGCTTTGGGTCTAGAAATCTTTACCATATGCATGTCCCTGTCCAGTAACGTCCAAAATGTACAATTAAGGTAATAAGCATATTCAAATCCATGTTTATATAATTCCGTCATGATTACAATCAAATCAATATTTTTCCTAATTCAATTTAGGGTTACAATTGTTTAGTTTTAAGGGGAAGAAACGATCACCCTTTCCTCCTTGCCCCTTGGTCAACATTTATAAGGGTTGGGGGATGCAGCATGGCTGTTGCATCCCCATGTAGCAACTTGACCTCGGGTATTAACCATATTAATGGAACGTAGTGCTATATTTCAGCATCCACTTGCACAATGGTGAACTTGATGCTTAGCATCCATCCCGCCTTGATAGCCTTCATAGATGACATTCAATATCAATATTGTATTGAGAATATGCAGCCTCCTTTAAAGGTTGATGAAGTGCAACATTACTATTGCACGATATCAGTGAGTGTTGACAATGATAAGTGCCAATATTGACAATGATCGGCATTGAAAACATATGGTATTGGAAACCGACCACATCAATAGAAAACGACATTGATAACAAGCGGCATTAATAACAGACGGCAATTACAATAAGTGGCATCAATAGCAAAAGGCATTGACAACAAGCGGCATTGATAATAGACGACATGGATGATAAGTGGTATTAATAGGAGATGACATTAGTAATGAGTGGTATTATAGGAGATAGCATTAGTGATGAATGGTATTGTAGGAGACGACATTACTTTGAAGGTGACATTAGAATAAGGCGACATTTGAAGGATGCGGTATTAACCTGGAGCGACATTGATTCATCTGGGTATGTGGAAAAAGTGCTCCATTGATGGAATATGGCGTTAATGTGATGCGAAATTAATGCTATATCATGCAATTATAGCTTTTAGTATAGAGCTTTCCAATGTCATTATTCCCTTTCTTTCATGCGGAATTGTTTCTAATTTCTTTGGCATGATATCACTCGTTCAACTTCATAAGCTGTATGTAACGTCGACAACCTTCGGTATTGCTGGCTTTGTTAGTTGCCTACGACATTACCTAATATTTTTTATTGATGAGGGGCAACATTATATGCTTTCAACATTATTTTTCCATCATACTTTTGACATTGCTTGAATGTGAGATCATTGCTATATAGACATGCCGTTACCTTTAGGATTGATAATTATAGTAACATCAATATTCAATGATGTTAATATGTGATTTCAGTAAAGTGCGGCATCAGGATGTATCCTGGCATCATTGTTTATCCTTGCATCATTGAATACTTTAGCAATAACAATCTTATGACATAACTCATTCTTCAATATTTGCTTACACTTCTATCTACGACATTACTTGTTGTACTTCATTGGTGTAATACGCCCTTGAATCTTAAGGTCAGCAAAGTTTCTTGATGTAGTCTTTGATATTACCTGCTTTTAATCCGACTTTATATTTTCCTTAGAAATTTTGTGGATAACAAAAATGGTTTTGTCTGCAAGGAAAAATACCCAGTCTGACTAGTTAACCGGTAGTCGTCCATAATCCTAATAGGGGCCTGGAGGACTTGTATTGACTTTTTAGATCTCAACAAAGTTTGCCCTAAGGAAAGTTCTCCTCTATCCTGCATCACTTAGCCCATGGATGCAATAAGTAGACATTACTACTTGCATCCATGGACGCATACTCCAAAATAACCAAATTTCCATGCACAGCCATGACCAGGAGTATACCTCATTTACCACCAACATTGGGATCCAATGATATCAGACCATGCCTTTTGGCCTTCACAATGACGATAATACATACCAATGTCTCGTCAACCGAATATTCGCCCAATAAATTAGCTGTTTAATGGAGTACTATGTAGATGACATGCCGCTTAAGTCTGAAAGAGCCAAGGGGGACGTTAAGAGTTTGACCAAGACTTTTAGCAATCTTTACAAGTACAGTAAGAAGCTCAACCCCATGAAATTTTCTTTCTTGGAATGATCTGGAAAGTTCCTTGCCTTTATAGTGAGTGCCAAGAGAATCTAGGCAAATCTTGACAAAATTAAGGTGATTCAAGAGATGTAAGTGCCGCGAATAGTCAAGTAAGTGTAGAACCTAAATGAAATGATCATACCACTTTACTGCTTTATGTCGAAAGCCATTGGCCGCTGCATACCCTTTTTTGTCCCATGAAGAAGGGGAAGACATTTGTGTTGAGTGAAGATTGCGGCAATGCCTTTGAAGAGTTAAAGTGACACCTGGACAATCCTCTCATGTTCTCAAAGCCTATCAACAGGGACGACCTACACTTATATCTTATGTTGAATGACCATGCAATCAGCGTCGCACAACGAAGAAAAAGTCCAGCGCCCTTTCTACTATGTAAGTAAGTGGTCAATGAGCCTAAAATAAGATATATTAGGTTAAAGAAGATGTCCTATTCATGGTCGCCCAAGGTTTATGGCCATATTTCCAAGCTCACCCCATCAATGTTCTAACCAATCAACCATTGAAGCATGTATTGAGCTGACCCGATGCATCAGATTGACTTTTGAAATGGTCTGTGGAACTTGGAGAACATTACGTAACCTTCCAACCTCACACCTCAATTAAGGGCCAAGATATGGCTGATTACATATAAGAGTGCTCCAGCCTAGACAATGGAAATGTGGGGGTAACAAGCAATTTTCCCACCAAGAAACTATATGCTGACGGCACATCTAATGGTAAAGGCATGGGATAATAATGATGTTGGTCACTTCGATGGTAAAGAATCACGCTTCTTCTCCGTTTTGGCCCTAAGGCCACAAACAATAAAGTTGAATATGAAGCTATCCTACCAGGCCTCGGGATGGCTGAAGAACTATGGGTAGAGTCATTACATGCATTCAATGACTCGTCATTATTTGTCAATAAAATCGAGAAACGCTTCTGGTCAAAGGAAAAATGCTTGCCTTCCACGTAGAAGAAGCTAAGAAGCTCATATACACCTTTGTAAATTTCAAAATAAAACAAATACCTCGAGAAATAAATGTAAAGACTGGCTATTTGGATAAGGCGGCAAGCAATCCTAAAGAAAGCATCCCTTGGGTCCGAATGGAACTACTGCTGCCCCTTGCATTGAACTGTAACACCCCATATTTCTAGTAACATTATTTAGAATATTTAATAAGCTAAATAAAATAAAATAATGTAAGATGATTAATAAATTGGGATTTGGTTTAACCAAGGGTAGCCGAGCCATATTAGATGTAAATCAAAACAAGATAACATGAATAAAAGTGTTAGGAAATAAGGGAGGGCAAAGTACGAAAATGATAGAACTTATATCGTAAAACCTTAAGAACTCAAACACACATTCATTTCATTTTTCACAAGAAAAATATTCTAAATCCAACTACCATTTTAATCTCAAGAGAAGATAAAGCTAGGATTTTAAGAGGAAGAAGAAAATCAACTTGTTCTACATCAAATCTCATATCCTTAATCACAAAGCTACGATGAATGATAATGCAATGTTTTGGATGATTGGAAGTTTATATATACTTGTTGATAATTTATACATGTTATGATACGTTTGATATGAAAACCCTATTAAATGACATCCAAACGCCTTACAAATTTTTATGTAGATCGAAAATGATATTATAGAGATGGGTTTCAATTTTCATAATTTTCTAAATTATGTTGGATTTTGTACTAATTTTCTAGTGAAGAAAATGATCTATCTGGCTAAAAATTATTTACGGTAAGATAAAAATTATTTGGGTCCGAAATTTATATATGTTGGAAAACATATTGTAAAGGATTTTGTGGAATTTTTATAGAATTTTCCTAAATGTTTTGAGGACTATATAAAATTATTTAAGGTATGGGACTTAAATGTTTTATATATTTAATTAAGGAGAAGGGGTGTTTTGCAAAAGTTTTTAATTAATTAATTGGCTCTGAAACATGCATCACTTTTTAGGGGTAAAGAAAAGAGGAAACTAATAAAAAAATTACATGTAAAACAGGTTTGGTGAAAAGAACTATTTATTTCAAGCTTTTTAACCATTTTATTGTTTTTGGCACCTGCTTCCACTTTGGCTGGCTTTCGACCAAGTCCTTCCGCCCCCAACTCCATTGAAACCAATGCACCTGGAATCAAGAAATTGGTATGTAGCAAATTGGATAGAAGGTGAAGGTATAAGGTCGGAACTATAGGTTTCGAAGGAGTCAAAGCATCACTTTTTTTAAATTAAATGCACCCTCTTGCATTCAACTAAATGGCTTTCAACTCAGTTAACTTTCGACTGGGTCAATGGATTTAAAAGGAATGGTTTCGAATGGGTTGCACTTTAGTTTCAAATGGCTGCTTTCAACTAAGCCAAAACCCCTAGCTTCCGCCTTTCTACCTTTCGAAGCCAATGGTTTTGGAAGGTATAATTAGTTTTAAAAAAATCAGCCACTTCTCCAATGCTTTCGAAGGGAGGATTTCCACACCGTCACTTCTTTACTTAGGAAATGGTTTTGAAACAGATGCTTTCGACTTAAATGTTATAAAGATCCTTTTTCTATACTTGAAGTATAACCCAAATGGTTTCAAAAGAGAATGTTTTAATTTTTTCCAAAGAAGTGCTTTCAACTTCAACGGGCTTCTTATCCTTTTGCTCTACTTGAAGGCATAATTCAAAAGGTTTCGACTGAGACGACTTTTAAAGGTTTCAAAGAAGAAACTTTAAATGGTTTCAAAAGGTTTCCACATGTTTTAAAATTGAACCCAAAGGATGTTGAAAGGTTTAGTGTTTTAATACTTTCGAAATGTTTAGTGTTTTAATGCTTTCCAAAGGTTTAGTGTTTTAATGATTTAGAAAGGGTGGTTCCCCAGGGTTTCGAAGGGGTCAAAAGGGAAGGCTTCCTTTGTTTTCGAGGTTTTCGATGAAAAGAAAGGAAGGGTTATTCCAATTTTTTCGAAAGGCAATGTTTAAAGGTTTTAAAGAGGGATTTCTACTATTTCAAAGCTTTCGGAGAAAAGAAAGGAAAGGATTTTCCAATGTTTTCGAAAGGCAAGGCTCAATGGTTTCGAAAGGGTTAAATATTTTCATCAACAAGGGGTTGAGTAAAGAGTGTGTGTATATATCTATATATATATATATATATATATATATATATATATATATATATATGACATGGCAAGGTGATTTTTGAGTAAAGCATAGAGTATGTATTTTCTTTATGTAAATATGATTTAAAGATTTAAATCAATGTGGAAGAGGTTTTCAAGGAAAATTTAAGGGAAGTTATCCCTAAGTAAAATGAATCAAATATTAGAATACCAGATGGGACTGGTATAAGGTCGCGTCCTATAAATTTCCTATTGGCCGCAACTAATTTAGTCTAAAGTTCCAGTATGTAGTGCTTTGTCACAGGTAAGACTAAAATTATGATTACACATAGAAGAGAATATATGTTTGTATGTAGATTGGTTATTGGCGAGCCCGCAAAATCATCAGGATTAAGTATCCTTAGGAGATGTTAATTTAGGCGCAGACCGTCCAAAAGAGAAGTATTTAACAGATAGTTAAGGGCAGACCATCTAGAAGAGGTGTGTTTAACTTATGTTAAATAAATTTTGTTACATTGTATAGTAGGCCCTAGTCAACCAAAGGTTAATAGTATGCCAAACAAAGCTATAATGTTCGGATTTATAGTCCATTTGTTACCTGATATGTATGTTTACATAATAATGCTTTACAATTTTTACCAGTTTTGGTTGCAGGATAAAAGCTTGCAAAATATATGTTTTTAAAAGAATGTTAGTAAGGGGAAACTGGTTCTGCTAAGCAGCATAGTCTCTCTTAACATTAATAACCGGGACGTATAGTATGATTCACACCAGTCTTTATGTCTGACTCAAAGTTTATGTTTTTCCCTTAAACTCTTGGGTTCTCAAAATTGATTTGAGTAGGCTGAGGGTTGAGGTTTTTTTGAATTTTAGTTGGATGACGAATGAAGCTATCGGAGGCGAGCAGGAGGCTAACAGACAGCTATTTAGGAGTTGTAGTTCTTTATTTTGCTGCTTATTTCTGCTATGTGTGTATTAAGTCAATTATGACTATATGTCTCTGGTCATCCAAGGGGGCATCTTCATATGTTGCTCTTGGCATATTTTGTAATAAGTATATTTTATCATTGCTTGGGAAATATTTGGGCTTATGTAATCTGAATATGGAATAACTATTTTGAAATGTAATGGAAAATTCTATTTTGAAGTTATTGATTTGTTTCATATTCAAGTGCTTTTGATATTATAGATACCATCAACATAGCCATATTTAGTCATCGGAAGTTAATACCATAGACGACTGTAGCATCTGTAGTGCTTAGCTTTCGGCCACCAGATAGGAATGTTACAACTTGGTATCAGAGCATTGGTTTATGAAATACTTTAACTAAAAATGATTTTTGAAATCATAATCCTTAGGAATTAGAGATGGGATCGGGGTATGGGATAATGTTATAGTAACGTACCCATATTTGCTATGTATATCAGTATACGCTATATCCCTAGACTCCTAGCTTTGTTAGGCGAATCTTCTGTATCTCAAGAGGCATGAGTACAGATATGGATGGAAGAAGAGGCGGAGTTAACCTTGGAGGAGAGAGCACCAACACAAATGGAAATGCCCGACCAAATGCCAAAAGAGTTCAGGCTCAGGTTGAGAACATTGGTGCTGGATTTCTCTAAGTAGATATAGGAGCCAGGTATTAACTTTTTGTGAACATGATGCAAGCTGAAACCGCGGTTGGAGTTGCTGGAGGTAATGCTGCTGGTGGAGGAGTTCAAGAAGCTCCAGTAGTCAATCTGTATGCTTATTTGAGTAGAGACTATACTAGGATTTGAGATAAACCATTTATCAGAACGGAGAATGCTATCGAAGTAGAAACTGGCTGCTACATTGCGAAAGAATTTTTACTGACCTAGGGCTCAATGATGAGCAAAAAGGAAGACTTACTACAAGACAGCTTCAAGGAGCTGCTTTTTTTATTGAATACTATCACTGCTAGCATGGATGAAGAGACTATGACGTGGGAGGAGTTATGGAAGAGGTTTCAAGAAAGGTTCATGTCAGTAATGGTGCAGTCTATCTTTTTCAGGAAGTTTTCTGAGTTGGAATAAGGAGAAATGTTGGTTCTAGAATATGCTAGTAGATTCAAAGTGTTAGCCCAGTAAGGGCATGCCACTGTTAACACAGCGTTGAAAAGGAATGAAGAGTTTATAAGAGGTTTGAAGCCGGAGTTGGCTAGGGCTACTTTATCGCATATCAAAGATCCGTGTGATGTGGTAGTGGAAATGGCATTGAGACATGAAGAGACGTTAGCATGCTTGGAGAAGAAGAAGGAGAAAGAGGCCCAGGTCAGACAGGGCCAAAAGAGAAAAAAAATTCACAAAAGAATGCTCAAAAAGGAGGTGCGACAAAGAAAGGAAAGTCCAAGGTGGTCAGTTATAAGTGTGATAAGAAAGGGCATTATGCTCATGAGTGCTTGACAGACAAAGGAAAGAAGGCTGTTGAGAAGAAAGGGATTAGATGTTTTAACTGTGATTAAATTAGGCACTACAAGAACCAATGCTAAGAGCCTACAAAAGGGGATAAAGGCTAGTGTTTGTATTGGAGCTGGCTACGTCAAAGCCGATAGTGTAGGAGAAGGGAAAGGATGTGTTAGGAGGTACGTCTTAGATCCACGATACATCTGTTAGTGTTTTGTTTGTTACTAGTGCATCTCATTCTTTTATATTTAGAGTTTGCTAGATAAACTTAACCTAGAACCCACATATTCAGTTACTTCCGTAAGAGTAGAAAATTCCATAGAAGGGTATGTGACGCTTGGGATGAAGTGTGACCACTTAAAGTTTGACATGCTAGGTTACACATTTGTTTGCAGTTTTCATGTATTTGATTTCGTTGGATTCGGAATTATATTGGGTATGGATTGGTTAAGTAATTATGATGCTAGGATATTTTGCCTAGATAGGAAAATATCACTTAGACACCCAAATTATAGAGATCGGATAGTTTATACCATAGAAAACACCAATTGCGAGGTAATTGCTTTGTTGAGAGTTATGGAGTTGGAAGATGAGTTGAATCGTGTTTTCGTAGTCAGAGAATTCGCGGTTGTGTTTGAGCTTGCAGTTGGATTGCCGCTGAAATGAGCCATTGAATTTCAAATTGATTTAGTGCTTGGTGCAGAACTGGTGAGTAGGCCGCCAAGAAGGATGACACCATCAGAGATGAGGGAGTTAAAAGAACAGTTGGTGGATTTGTAAGTAAAAGGTTTTATTAGACCAAGCAGCTCTCGTTAAGGAGCAACCACTGTATTTTCAAGAAGCTAGACGGAACGTTAAGCATATGTATCGATTATCACAAGTTGAATGAGGATATGATAAAGAATCGATATCCATTGCCCAAGGATTGACGATTTGTTCGATCAATTGAGTGGGGCTAAGGTATTCTCCGAGTTAGATTTGGCAACAGGATTTCATCATCTTATAGTAGCGGAAGGAAGTATACTTTTAGCGGCGTTCAAGACAAGATATAGGTCATATAGTTAGTTAGTTATGCCATTCGGACTTACTAATGCGCTAATATTCTTTGTACATTTGATGAACTGGATTTTCTGGGAGCACTTGGATAAGTTCATGTTGGTTTTTATAGATGATATTCTGATATACTCTAAGGATGAGAAGGATCATGTAGTTCATCTCAGAATTGTGCTTGAAACGCTAAGGCAACATCAACTGAAAGCAAAGTTTTCGAAGTATCATTTTTGGAAGATCAAAGTGAAGTTTCTTGGTCATGTTGTTTCGAAAAAATGATTACCAATTGATCCAGAAAAGATCGAAGCTATTAACAATTAGAAGAGACCAGAAACGGTAACTGAGATAAGGAGTTTCCTTGGATTAGCAGGATATTATCGGAGGTTATAAAGGATTTCTCACGGATTTCAACGCCAATGACTAAGCTAATGCGGAAGGATGTAAAGTCCGTATGGACCGACAAGTTAAGGAAGCATTTTAGAGCTTGAAGCACTTATTTTTCCATGCATCCATGTTAGATGTTCCAAAGGGAATCAAGATTTATTTGTCTATACTGATGTATGTGGCACTGGGTTGGGAGCTATACTAATGCAGAAAGGTAAAGTGATTGCCTACGCTTCTAGACAGCTTAGACTGCATGAGGTTAGGTATCCAACACATGACTTGGATTTGGCTGCAGTTATATTTGTATTGAATGTGTGGAGGCATTACCTTTTTGGAGAGTGATTTGAGCTTTATATAGATTATACGTCATTGAAGTACTTGTTCTCTTAGAAGGAGCTAAACATGAGACAACAAATATGGTTGGAATTTTTGGTCTCTTATGATTTTGGAATAGAGGACACCCCTGGAAAAGAAAATAAGGTTGCAGATGTGCTTAGTAGGAAGATTCAGAATGTAATGTTTGCTATGATAGTAGAATGGAAAGTCTTGGAATCATTGTTAGCTTGTAGAATACCATGGAGATCCGAAGCTTAGTCTAGTGGAGAATCTGCTGGGATGTCTTGTTTAGAAGTCCGGCCGGTAATGATTGAGAAGACAGCTTCCAAATAGGAGGAGCATCTAGTTTTGCCTGAACAGATCAGAAAGTTAAGGGAGGGAATAGAGAGCGATGACTTAATGGCTTTCCGTCTTGACCAAAATGGATGGTTGAGAAAGAATGGTAGATTATGCATTCCAAATATGGGAGACATGAGGAAAGAGATTTTGGAGGAATGCCATCATTCAAAGTTGAATATCCATGTAGGAGGAACGAGACGAATCAAGATATGAAGAGAAGTCTGGAAAGGCATGAAGAGAGATGTTGTCTTATGGGTGAAACAGTGTTTGAACTATCAACAGGTAAAAGCCGAACATCACAATCCTAGTGGATTGCTTCGGCAATTGGACACTCCAGTATGGAAGTGGGATTCCATCTCTATAGATTTTATTAATGGATTGCCGATATCTAATCGAGGGAATGAAAGTATATTGGTCATAGTAGACATATTGACCAAGAGTGCCCATTTCATTCCAATTAAGGCAACAAGGACGACACCTGTATTGGCTAAGTTATTTATGAAGAATTTGGTTAGACTGCATGGAATTCCTAGTAGTATTGTTAGTGATACAGATTCTTTGTTTATTAGCGAGTTTTGAAAAAGTCTTTAGGAGAGCTTAGGAACTAAGCTCAAGATGAGCACTGCTTACCATCCATAGATTGATGGGTAGACGGTAAGAAGATCTAGGAGGACTTGTTACGAGCTTGTTCATTAGACTTTGGGGGATCATGGGAAGACGACCTACACCTAGTCAAGTTTTCATATAACAATAGTTATCAGACTAGTATAGGAATGGCACCGTTTGAGGCCTTGTATGAAAGACCATGCAAATCCCTTATATGTTGGTTAGAGACTAGAGACAGGTTGGTTCTTGGTCTTGATTTTGTAAAAGAGGTGGTAGAAAAGATTGAGCTGATAAGGGCAAGAATGAAGGAAGCTCGGTCCTGGTAGAAAAGCTATGCAGATAAAAGATGAAAAGATTTAGAATTCTCTGTTGGAGATAATGTTTTCATCAACGTATCACCAATGAAAGGTGTTATTAGGTTTAGAAAGACAGGGAAGTTAGCACCACTACTTGTAGGACCGTTCTCTATTTTAGGGAGGATCGAAAAACTCGCATATAGAGTAGAGTTACCGAGTAATTTAGAGGGAGTCTGCAATGTTTTTCATGTATCTCATTTGAGGAAATGTGTTAGGGATCCAGACACTACTATAGCACTGACTATGTTAGAAGATTTAGTAGTTGAACCAGATATGACTATAATTAGGAAGCTTATCCAAATAGTCGAGAGAGATGAGAAGTTAAGGAACAAGACAGTCAAATTAGTGAAAGTCCAGTGGAGTGACGATGCTAGAGACTATACTTAGGAGACTGAGAGTAGGATTAGAAATGTTTATTCTGATTTATTTTGATGGTATGTTTTACCTTTAATTATTTGATGTGTTCCTTAACTAACTTCGAGGACAAAATTCTTTAAGGAGGGGAGATTGCAACACCTTATATTTTTAATAACATTATTTAGAATGTATAATTAGCTAAATTAAATAAAATAATGTAAGGTGATTAATAGATTGAGATTGGGTTTAACCAAGGGTAGCCGTGCCATATTAGATGTAAATCAAACATGGAAACGTGAATAAAAGTGTAAGGAAATAAGGGAGGGAAAAGTAGGAAAATGATAGAACTTATACCGTATACCCTTAGGAATTCAAACACGCTTTCATTTCATTTTGTCTCAAGAAAAATATTCTAAGGTCGGCCACCATTTTCAATCTCAAGAGATGATAAAGCTAGGATTTCAAGAAAAAAAGAAAATCAACTTGTTCAACGTCAAATCTCTCACAAAGCTAAGGTGAATGATTACTACATCCCATTTTTCTTATAAAGTTTTTGGATTTAAGGGTAAACCGAAATGATTTTGCATGACAATGCCATGTTTTGGATGATTGGAAGTTTATATATACTTGTTGATGAATTATACATGTTCATATTAATTTTTATGATATGTTTGATATTTATACCCTATTAAATGACATCCAAATGCCATACAAATTTTTATATAGATCGAAAATAATATTTTAGAGAGGATTTTTAATTTTCATAATTTTCTGAATTATGGTGGATTTTATATTAATTTTCTAGTAAAGAAAATGGTTTATTGGTTTATAAATTATTTACGGGAAGATAAATAATTATTTGGGTCCAAAATTAATATATGTTAGAAAACATATTGAAATGGATTTTCTGGAATTTTTACAGAATTTTAGTAATTGTTTTGATGAATATATAAAATTATTTAAGGTATGGGGCTTAAATGTTTTATACATTTAATTTCGAAGAAGAGGTGTTTTGTAGAAGATTTAAATTAATTAATTGGCTCTGAAACGTGCAACACTTTTTAGTGGTAAAGAAAAGAGACAAACAATCAAAATTTTACACGTAAAGAAAGTTAGGTGAAAAGAATTGTTTATTTCAGGCTTTTTAACTGTTTTATTGCTTTCGGCACTTGCTTCCGCCATGGTTGGATTTCGACCAAGTCCCTCTGCCCTCAACTCCATCGAAACCAATGCGCCTGGTATCAAGAAATTGATATGTAGCGAATTGGATGGATGGCGAAAGGTATGAGGTTGAAACTATAGTTCTGAACGGGTCAAAGCATCACTTTGTTTTTAAATTAAAATATGCATGCTTGCTTTCAACTGAGCAGCTTTCGACTCAGTTTGCTTTCGATTGGGTCAATGGATTTAAAAGGGATGGTTTTGAAGAGGTTGCACTTTAGTTTTAAATGGTTGCTTTCGACTAAGCCGAAACAACTAACTGCCACTTTTCTACCTTTCGAAGCCAATGGTTTCGGAAGGTATACTTAGTTTTTAAAAAATCAGCCACTTCTCCGATGCTTTCGAAGGGATGGTTTCGACACTATCACTTCTTTACTTAAGAAATAGTTTCAAAATAGATGTTTTCAACTTAAATGTTATAAAGACCCGTTTTCTATAATTGAAGCATAACCCAAATAGTTTCGAAAGAGATAGTTTTAATGGTTTCGAAAGAAGTGCTTTCGACTTCAATGGGCTTCTTATCCTTTTTCTTCACTTGAAGGCATAATTCAAAAGGTTTCGACCGAGATGGTTTTTAAAGGTTTTAAAGAAGTAAACTTTAAATGGTTTCGAAAAGTTTTCACATTTATTAAAATTGAACCCAAATTCTTTCGAAAGGTTTAATGTTTTAATGCTTTCGAAAGATTTAGTGGTTTAATGCTTTCGAAGGAGTTTTAATGAATGATATCGAAGGGGTGGTACCCTAGGGTTTCAATGGGGTTGAAGGGAAGGTTTCCTTGGTTTTCGAAGCTTTCGATGGAAAGAAAGGAAGGGTCATTCTAATGTTTTTGAAAGGCAATGTTTAAAGATTTTAAAGAGCGATATCTACTATTTTGACGTTTTTAGAGAATAGAAAGGAAAGAATTTTCCAACATTTTAGAAAGACAATGTTTAATGGTTTTGAAAGGGGTAAATATTTTCATCAATAAGGGGTTGAGTAAAATATATATGGCATGGCAAGGTGATTTTGAGTAAAGCATAGAGAATATGTATTTTCCTTATGTAAATATGATTTAAAGATTTAAATCAATTTGGAGGAGTTTTTCAAGGAAAATTTAAATCAAGTAATCCCTAACTAAAATGACAGATATTAGAATACTAGATGAGACTGGTATAGTGTCGCATCCTATACATTAACTATTAGCCCTAGCTAATTTAGTCCAAAATTGTAGTGTGTAGGGCTTTGTCACAAGTAAGACTAAAATTATGATTACACAAAGAAGGGAATATATGTTTGTATACATATAGGTTATTGGTGAGGCCGCAAAATCCTTAGGATCAGGTGACCCTGGGAAATGTTAAGTTAGGGACAGACCGTCCAAAAGAGAAGTATTTAACAGATAGTTAAGGACAGACCGTCCAGAATAGGTGTGTCTAACAGTTGTTAGATAAATTTTGTTACTTTTTCTAGTAGGCCCGAGTCATCCAAAAGTTAATAGTAAGCCAAACAAAACTATAATGTTCGAACAAATAGTCCATTTGTTAACTAATATGCATGTTTATATAATAATGCTTTATAGTTTTAACTAATTTTGGTTGCAGGATAGAGGTTTGCAAAAGATATGTTTTTAGAAGAATGTTAGTGAGGGGAAACCCGTTCCGCTAAGTAGCATGGTCCCACTTTACATTAATAAACAAGATGTATATTATTATTCACACCAGGCTTTATATCTGACTCGAAATTTATGTTTTCCTCTTAAACTCTTGGGTGCTTCAAAACTGATTTGAGTAGGCTGAGAGTTAAGGTTCTTTCAGGTTTTAGTAGGATGTTGAATGCGAAGGTGAGTAGGAGGCTAACAGATAGCTTTTTAGGAGTTGTAGTTCTTTATTTTGTTTTTTTATTTTCGGTGTGTGTGTATTAAGTCAATTATGACTATATGAATCTGATCACCCAATATGGCATCTACATATGTCACTCTTGGCGTATTTCATAATTTGTATATTTTATCATTGCTTGGGAAAACGTTTTGGATTGTGTAACTTGAATATGGAACACCTATTTTGAAATGTAATGGAAAATTCCATTTTGAAATCTATGATTTATTTCATATTCAAGTGCTTCAGATATTATAGATACCATTAACATAGCCGTATTTAGTCGCCGAAAGTTAATACTATAGATGACTGGGGCATCTGTAGCGCTTAGCATTGGGCCTCTTGATAGGGGATGTTACATGAACCTAGTGCAATCTCTATGCAAATAAAAGAAGCTGCCTTGACTCTTGGATGACCCCACTGATGAAGTATCTCAAAAACGGTGACCTACTTGCAAAGAGAAAAGAGGCCCAAAAAAATTCTATACCAAGCACCATACTAAATCACCTTGGATGCAAAGCTATACTTAAATGGACACTCATCTGCCCTTCAAAGGTATATGACTAGTAAAGAGGACAATCACATACTAAAGGAATTGCAAGAATATTTTGATGGAGATCATGCTTAAGAGCAAAGCCTGGCAAAGAAAGCTGTCGATCAAGGGTATAATCGGCAACTATGATCAAAACATGATGTGTTATGATATGAAGAGCGACTAATGCCAAAGGTTCTCTAAGATCCTGAGAGCCTTCTCAAATCCCCTAACCATTATGACTTCCCTATGGCCATTTAGTAATTAGGGAATAGACTTGATCGGCAACATGTTGAACGCTAAGGGCAGATACAACTACGCCATAAATGATATCAACTACTTCACAAAGTGCGTAGAGATAGAGCCTCTCAGTAGGGTCATAGTGCCCAAAGTCCTTAACTTTGTAACTAAGAATATTGTCTGCCGATTCAGACTCCCGATGAAGCTCGTAACCAATAACAGTACCCAGTTTGAGAGTGGACAATTTCATGGATTTGGTGACCGAAATGGAATAGAGAAGTGTTTTTCCTTAGTCGCCCATCCTTAGACCAATGGGATGGTGGAGGCCATGAACAAAACCATCTAGATATGAATGAAGAAGAGCCTTATGAAGGCTAAGCGAAATTAGGCCAAATACTTCCCATTCATGATCCATTCATACCATACTAGTAGACACACATCAATCGGGCACTCACCTTTCTCTCTAGCTTACGGGTCGACACACCATCTCCAAGATGCCTCACATATGATCCTGAATGAAATGGTGTGTTTCTCAAGCTCAAACTCAATGGTTTAAAGAAAAGAGAATGGAAGCTTTGCATTGGGATGCATATGGAAGTGTATGAGAAAAAGATAGCCAAGCACTATAATACAAGGACAAAGCTCCACCAGTTTAAAGTCGAAGAAGTTTTTCATCATGTCTTTGCCAGCACAAAGGATTCGACCGATGGAGTCCTATAACCAAACTAGGAAGGCCCATATGTAATCTAAGCTTGCCAATGGTGCATACCAAATTACGAATCCTGATGGCTCTAATGAGTCATGTGCATGGAAACCATAACACCTCCAAGCATATTGTGTACCAAAGTTGTAAGAAGCTTTTATAAGGCTATGAAGTGTTGTTTTAATTGTAGGGAAATGTAACTTATATGACCCATGTTTGGTATGTGCAATGTGAATGAGACATCCTTGGAACATCTTGGTCAAATAAGGTCACTCAACTGGAACTAGCTTATCTGGACCCTCACCATTGCTAGGGTACCCCACAACATTGACCTATGGAGGGGTTGGGCCAAAAACCCACCTTTGCCACCGGTGAACACCCAAGAAGCTACTCCATAGGATGCAAAATCTACTCAATGCTTCCTTCCTTACCGGAGGCATTAACGAACTAATGGCAAGACCATATCCATAGTGGTCCCAACTCGTTCACCCATGATGTTGCCTGTCTCCTTGGTGAGACGAGGCATTGGTGCCCTATAAGCATTGTTAACTATGTTATAGCTCCAAACCAAGCATCCATAAGGCTGCTCGATGAGGATGTTTAAGCCACTCAATGATTCTTTCCTCACCGGAGACATTGATGAACTAGTGGCGAGACCACTTCCATAGTTGTCCCGATTTGTTTGCCAGTGATGCTGCATATCTCCCTGGCGGGATGAGGCACTACTACCCTGTATAGTTAACCACATTGTAACTTCGAACTAGGCATCCGTAGTGCTCTCCATGGGGATGCATAGCCTCTTAATATTTCCTTCCTCATCCGAGGCATCAATGAACTGATGGCAAGACCACCCGCATATTCGTCTCGATTTGTTCACCCATGATATTTATCCCTGGTAGGTCAAGGGATTAGTGCCCTAGATGTACAATTACTCATGTTGTAACTATGAACTAGGCACCCATAGTGCTTCTTTATAGGGATGTGCATTGTAACAATCCTCCCAAGAGTAAGCCTGATTTTTGACCCAATAGAAGCCCAATCGAACCTCAGGTCCATTCTTGAGTTGGTTGTTGACTGGTAAAATAAATAATATATAGAGCTATTTATCTATGCTTTTAGAATCCCATAGTGAAATGGATAAAATATAATAACATAAATAAGTACCCATTTCACATAAACCAAATCTGAAATATACAACAGTACAAATATCCATAGTACAATGTCTCAAAATAAATCACCTACATGTCTGAAAATTCGGGTACACCAGAATACGCCAAAACCATAAATAAATAAATAAATAAAATGCCATGAATTTCATCGCCTTCTTCACCAGCTTTATCAGCATCATTCCTCCTAACCTATAGGTTGTAATGAGAAGGGGTCAAAACAACAATGTTTGATGAATGAAAATCTCAAGTCTTATTACAATAGTATTTTGATAGTATCATTTTGATAATCGTTATGACTTACGCACCTTACTGAGTATACCTCAAACCATAAGCCCAACACTCTTCCAGTCTACCTCCATAGCATATCTCTAACTCTAGGCTAATGGTCCATTCCAGTCTAACCTCGTAACTATAACGCGAGTGCAACACAACTATGACATGTATTGAGCCCAAAGACACTTCTCCCCCAATCATGTCCTAAAAATGCGAGATAAAGTACTTGAGCCATTTAATACCTCATTGATGGTAAATTGGCAGACTTTGATCATTTAATACCTATATCCTAGGCATATCTCCGCCATTTAATACCTAGACCCAAGGCAGACCCCTCTCTAGTACTTCTTAAAAGACATCGTAAGAAATCTCATAAGGTCACTTAATACTTCTTTGATGGGAAATAGGTCGAGCCTACAGTAGTCGCTTAGTACCTTAACCCCGAAGTAGACCCCTTTCCGAGATTTCCTACTACTACACCTAAAAGATAACCCCAACAATTCAATACTTCTTAAGTAGGAAGGAAGCAAACCCTACTATAGTAATTTAGTATCTCCAATGCAAATGCTTGTCCATACTGGAATATCTGTTCTATGACCCGTAACCTGACCAGTGACATCTTACATTAGTGCGACCATCCACAAGTATTGGTTGCCAGATTAGCCGGGCAGACTTACCCTACAGAATTGGGACTAACCTCGCATCCACCATGGTTACTTATTATAGATGATATCTCACATTAGTCCTAAAGTCACACTGCTGGTGCCAGATTACCTACGCAGACTTTTGTGTACTATTTACTGACCTCGCATCCTTGTAAATTAGTCATACTTTCACTCTCTGACATAACAAAATATCCTAAAGAATATGTACTACATACATTATATACCTCATCTGCATTTACACATTAAGGCCATATAAGTAAAACTCCTTATTCTGACCTTAATTATGGATTAATCACCATAATTATACTTATCTTCCTTGCTATAAGGATTAACGTTATATATACCTATTTATTTCATAGTTTACGACTTATACATTACTAATACATTTATACCTAACATAAAATATTAGACTAGCTAGTTTATATTAAATATTCCTAAATGTGTGTAAAATTGTTTCTGTACTAAGGTTTTCACTTCCTATACAAGTTGTTACAATGTCAAACTTTACATATTTATACAAGTCTTAGTCTCATACAACAGTTTACAAAGTAACTAATATCCTTAGCTAAACAAAAAAACTGGCGTATATATTCAAAAATGGAATCAAAATGCCAAACTTATTTTACATTAGCATTATAGAATTAACGCCTCTATTCCAAGAAAATAAAACTTCACAATGTAAACACTTTATGTTCCATTCAATTTTACATACACAAAATCAAAGTGAAAAAAGATTCATATTTACTTAAATTACAAAAATAGGTGGTGCAAAATACAAATAGGAAAATCCATACTTTGCTCACCATTTTCTAGTTCTTTTCTTTTAGAATCCTTCGTCACAACAAACAAAAATATGAAAGTGGAACTTGAATGGAACCTAAATTATTTATTTTGTGAATAACAAATTAAATTTTACTATACTAACATAAAACAATCTAAGATTCAAACTAATCCCAGAATTGACATTTTACGGGCAACTTTTAGCTTTAGATCTAATGTTTTTGTATACAAAATTCCCTAAGGCATAACACAAATCCCAACTTTTACGACACAAATTATTGTAAATAGAGAAATTAATATTTCTACTCACAGATAGCTTTCCCTAAATTCCTTTGGATTCGATTCCAAATGTAAAAAACCCATCCTTTTTAATACCCAAAAATATGTGCCTCGCATCAATGCTTGACTTTTGAATACCACAAAAGACAGATTATTGAGGTAAAATAAAAATACAAACACTATAGCAAAGCACACTGATATGTTTTCACAATGGAATAATAATATATAATATATTGAATATACACAAACAAATGGATGCTGATGGAAGTAACTGATATGTTAGTATCAATACAAAGAATTGAAATAGAACTTCCGATATAATAAGTCTCATATAAACAACACCTCTCATGTAATACTACAATACCAAATACACACACACACATACACACACAAAGTATCATCTTCAACTCCAAAGCTCCAGCTACACCACTTTGATAACTTATCCCAAAAAACACTTGGCTCCTAAACTACCAATCAAGTACCCAAGAGTTGTCATGACAAAAACAGATAAAGAAAAAACGCGGGTCAGACATAAAGCCTGGTGTAACGTATCGATTTTATCGGGATTCGAAAGTCGGCATTCTTTCGTCCACTGTATCAAATGCCGCATAATCGAATGCCAGAAAACCGAACTGTTACGGTTAAAAAGAAGAGGTAGAAGAAAAAGATAGAAGAAGTAAGAAAACAGAATAGAAACAATATCAGAATCTCACAATCACAGCAGAACAACATATAATAGATAAATGAATATCTTTAAAACAAAGAACTATATAAGTTCTTACATTACATTACATCATTATCAGAGTCAATATACAACACAACAAAACAATGGACAGTTATACAAACATGTCCTTACAAGTGAATTTACAGCGGAAAGAAAATATCATATACAAGTAATACGCCTCGCCATCCAGCTCGCCACTTGAGATCCATAACACTCCTGAATCCAGAATGACCTGATAACCTGACTCTAGGCTGCCCGTGTGGAAAATTATGGGCACCTAGAGTTTAGGAAGAGAACAATAAACTCCAGATTAGTCATGGGACTGGTGTGAGTACTTAAAACAGTTATTTATCTTTTAAAAACAACAACAACAAGGGAAGTGGAAAATATCCACAATGCTTTTGAAAAATGAAACTACCATAAGGCCTCCCCGCACACACACAATGCAAACGCAGAATTGGAGGAGATTTCTTCTTATGATAGTCAAAGATGCTTACTACGCAAAACAAATCATTTTTGATATTATTATTAGTGCATAGTGAAGAAAGCATTTCGAAAATAGAATATAAATCTTAGCCAGCATAGGTACCATTATAGTATGCCTACTATAGCTACCATATTAAATGGTAGGTTCTACAACTAAAATCGTACAAGACTCGTATTGTTTCTTTGGATTTTCCAATAAATGGTCAGACTAAGTAACTTCCTGCTTCTAGATGGGATCGCCTCTGGCGGGACGTCCCGAGAACCTAACCGGATCTCTGCCAACACAAGGTCGGGTTACCTTTGTAACTAGGTAACTACTTCCCGAGTATGCCACTCCCCGGTCCTTTGGGACCTTTATCCGAGGGCCCTCTATCACCAAGCAACAACCACACAGAAAGATGAGATTGGAGCAACCACATAGGTTAAGCATCAGGGCTCCATACCTGACACCACCCTTTTCCAGAAGGAAATGACATACCCTAAAGGGCGCGACCCTTATAACCTTGCCGCATATTCCTTTTTCGACCATTTCCGGGGTGTGAGGTCTGACGAAGTCTCGTCCATAAAGCTATGCTTTTTCACAAAGCCACACTTTGATCAACAAATGATCAATAAATAATCCTCACACAGCAACACTCAGCATGCCACATTACCAAATTGGGAATATATCGCTGCTAACCTTCAACTACATAACCTCTGAGCTCGTACGTCTCAGAGAAGGGTGTTAAGCTAAGAGAATAAATTCTCCGCCACCAACAGAAATGTATTTGAAAGAAATCTGCTTTATATCTCAAAATGTAATGTCAGACACGTAACCATACAAGTCTGTTCCGTGTTCGAACAGAACCGAAGGCACTTCAAAAGAAGTCCTTGCAATCCGGGTATTCACAATCCCGATCGAATTTCCCATCACAAAGGAAATCTCCATACCATAGCTAATGGTGCAGAGACAATCGATGGGTCATCCTATCGTTTTCACAAATACCCGGTCTTCACCACCGGTCTTCAATGCTATCCATTATGTCGTATCACTATTCGGAATGGGTAGTCCGAATAACGAGTGCAATAATTTAAAAATAAGTGTAGCATCCAATTTCAACCAATTCACAACAAACAGCCACTTAAGGGTCAATGTTGATAGTCGGTTATTTAACTATCAATCAACATTCACAACATACCTCGATTCCAAATAATCTTCCCAAATTATTTATTTTCAAAAATATATTTAAAAGATATAATTTCCACACTTCAAACATTTGAAAAACAGATTTCAAATCACTTTTCACCTTTCAATCTTTGAAAACAAATTTCAAATCAATTTCCTTAAACAGAAAACACTTCCAAATATTTATCCATTTTTAATATAAAATGGTTCATTTAAATCAATCAATTAAATCCTTACCGATTTATTTTAATATTACGTTCCAAATCCATAAATTTATTTCCACACTTCAAAATATACAATGTCTATTTTTAAACAAATTTCCCTTTCTTTTATAAATTCCATAGTGAATTTACCTTTCCAAAATATCTATGAATATACGATTTCCAAATCGATTTCTAATATTCATTTTCAATTTATCTTTAAAAGATAAAATCGCAAAATATTCACTTCATATTGGAAGACATTTCCATATTTATTCAAGAATAAGTAATTCAAAAATCCATTAATTTTCAACATTTGGAAAATATCCAATATACTTAAATCCAAATTAAGTATATATTTTATTCTTCAAGGAAGACATTCTCTTAGACACATTTATTTGGGTCAAAACGAATGTTGCGTAAAACTGATACGACAGCCCAAAATCACTAGTACAGGGATTCGAAATTTAAGGTAGATATATAAATCCCAATACTACATAAAACATTTCCTTTCGAAAATCATTTACTATAACAACAGTGTTAAAGTCCACCATTTCCTTCTATTTCTCGAAAACGTCTATTTCAACAATGAATGTTGAAACCTATGATTTCGATACTTTATACATTTTAAAACATCTTTAAATCATTTTAATTCTATTTAAAATATCACTTTCCCAAAGTATTTCTTTAATATATTATTCACCGTCCAAAATCATGAATATATTTCGTTAACCAAATTCAATTCTACATATTTTATTTAAAGGATTATCCACTGTCCCAAATCGTGTATATATTTCCTTTAATAAGCTATAATAATTAAACTTATTAAAATAAGTTGATTTCGGATTTATACAACAACATTTGTAAATTCCATTTATACTTCATAACAACTTCAACTTATAAAAATCACTTTATTTACAAATTCTATCCATATCCCATTTACACATAAAAATCCAATTTATAAGTTAATTACTTGTAAATGTTTTATTTTACAAAATCTATTCATTTTATAACTTCACAATTTATAAATCTATAGATTTCATCCACTTATGAAATCCATTTATATTTCATTTTAACACTTATAAAAACTCGTTTTATATTCCAATATTTTAATTTATAAATATCAATTTTACAATTCTTGTATATAAATCATTTATAATAATTCAAAAATCCCAATTTGAACAATTTTATAAATTAATCAACTACTTATTTCAAAAAAATCACATTTCGGTTGTATTTCACAAAAATCATAATTTTTATAACATAAAAATTACAATGTTTATTCACTTAAAATGAATCAATTTCAAAATTAAATTTTAGTATGAATTCTCAACTTAAATTTTCAAAAATCCAATTTTATTTATTTTCGGCATCTAAAGATACCAAAAATTTATTCGGTTAAATTTTAGCCTTTAACGATTTCAATCACAAAGATAATCACGCAGATTATAAATAGATCAATAAATAGATCAACACACAACATTGAAACCAATTCAATCGTTTGAGAAATCCAGTTGGATCCCTCCAACCTGTTTCCCTGCATCCACAGATATTAGCACAATACCAATTCCGCTTCAAGACGGAATATCGTGGTATATGGGATTTATAAAATATTATCCGCTATTATGCGGCGAAATAGGGTCTCATCCGCTGTATAATGCGGGAAATCAACTCTAAATACATATATAATACCAATTCCATACTAGTTGGAATTATCGCGGTTTATGTTTCTAATAAATAACATCCGCTTAATATACGGCGTATAGGGTCTATTTCAATACAACAGATAATAATTATCATCCAATCACACAACCAAGCAATTTTAAATCTAACTATTTAAAATTTAAATCGAAACAAATTTCGATTGAGTGAGAAGTTCTCACCTTGAGTTTCCGATAACAGTTGTAGCGTTTTATTTCGAATAAAATTAAACACGCGTTTAATTTTACCCAAAATTTTCACTAGCTCCAAATGACTCCAAACTAGTTCCATTGCGTACTGCTTGACAAAACGAAGCCAACGCAACTTGTTTCGTAATTTTCCGACCTCGTATGAAAGAGTTATCGATTTTTAAAGTTACACGAATTATAAGAAAACTAAATTACAATTATCTTTTTAAATTTTAAACCTTACTTGATCTAGGCCGTCCATACCCTACAAAAAATCACGGCCATGTGCAAACCCCTCTTTGCCATCGCGTTTTCTACAGGCTATTCACGTAAGAAAACCCACTTGCCGAAATTAGGTTTAGACATCACGACCACCACGACGCACGAAACTTCATCACTCCACCACCACGTTGAAGCCCTCCGCGAGCTCAACCTTCGGCCAGACGCACTTGAGGCTCGGCCATGCCCTTGTCTAGAAATTTGTGGACGAAAATCGGCTGTTCAAAGCCATATTCAGGACGATCCACTCAATGAAAAATGATCGTGACCGTTGGATACGTAGCTCTCGACGAGCTCTATAGTTTTCTAGTTGAGAGTTTCTCGAAATGATGAGTGGAATGGAGGAGGAAGAAGGCGATTTTCTGGCCGTGTAAATGGAGGTGGCAGCTAGGTTATAGAAATTAGGGTTTTGCTTTCTTGTTTGCAAATGAAGAATAAAATCGTCCTTATATAGAAAATTTCGCAAAACACTATTCATCCCGAATTTTCTAAACTCCAAATCTCATGCGGTGACTGGTGTTTCCAGGGTTTACCCCGCGTTCTGGACACAATGGAATAGGTTTCGGAGGCTAATTCGATCATATGTGCAAGTTACGGCAATAAACGATCAAATTTAAATTAAATCGATTTAAACTAATTCCTATGCGTTTGGGCTTGCCCCGGACAAACGGTAAATCCAATTGACACGAAATTTGAAACCTTACAATAATATAATATTACAGATCCGATGTAGCTGGTTTCGTCGAAAAACGAGACTGTTTGAAAAATGGCTATTCTCACTAGTCGATTAAATATTAAAATATTCAATTTTCGCAATTTAACTTTTAATCCAATTTTAAAAGTTCACAAACATTGTTCTAACTCCAATGTGACTTAATATAACTTTATAAATCATTTTTAATCACATTAAACCCAATTTCCAATTATTTACGCAATTTCAAATATTAAATTATCGATTTAATTATCCCATTAAATCCAGATATTCGAAAAAATAAATTAACTAATAAATTTTACTTGTTGATATTTAAAATCAATTAAATATCTGAATTTCAAATGACAAAGAGTCTGGGTCGTTACAAACTTCCATCCTTAAAAGAATTTCGTCCTCGAAATTGCCAAGTAAGAAAGAGTTTTGAAATCCATTAACTTTTGAAAACAAACCGTTCAAATTTGATTTACAATTCTCTTAAGTGTTTAACTTTTCCAAAATATCAATAGTTAAACTTCTTACAAAACTTTACCAATATTTTCAAATCCATATGTAGTTATCTTTTCAAAATCAACTATATCGTCAACCTTTAACTTCAAATCAACACTTAGTTTTCACAAAAAAAAATTCCAAAATTTCCCGTAAATTTTCTAACGCCTTAAATTTTTAGAAAATTTCGCCATTACCTCCTTTGTACGGAGGAGCTTTTACAATATCACAATAGACATAAATATATATACATCGACCCACAGAAAAACAGTTCATATTTCCTATTTTTATTGCGTAGGCGTACCTTTTTAGCATTTTTAAGCAAAGCGGTTATTTATTTAGCATTTTGCGCAACCAAATCCCGCTATCGGTAGCCCCGGTACCTGTACTTACTCAATATAAACACGTAAGTGACATATATAAGAAGTTAGTAACATTTTACTCTTTTAAACAATTACAACACATGCATATTAAAAGAAATGCATACCAAACAAGGTTTATAAACAACTTACAACCAATCCATATACAACGACATCCATTCATTCATTTTCAATTAGTTTACATTCACTAATTTACATTTACATTTGGTTCACTTTCAATTCAAATCAATTTCCATTCAACTTAAATTTACTTAACTTCCAATTTGAATTCAATTGCTTTAACTTTCAATTTTATTCATTCAATTGCATATGAATTACTATTCAACCAATTAACAATAATCTAACAACCGATGTATGACCAACACAACCAAATTTAATTTACTTCACATTCAACATTCATATTCACTTTGTTTACCTTTAATTTGGTTTAACATTAAATTAGCCTTAAATGAATTTACACTTATATCCATTATTCTATATCAATTCATTACATTCGATTGATTTACATTCAATTCATTAGTTCAATTACCAATTCATTTTACAAATAAAGTTGAATCTTCTTTATATAACTCAAGTTCACATCCATTTAATTCACTTCATTATTTTGCTTCGATACCAAAATCAACTTCAATGATTTCTGAAAAATTATTCCTTTATATATAAAATATAATCGAGGTAAAATTATTTCCTTTACCCAATTTAAAACAATACTATGTCAATTTATCTCGTTTAAGAGTTTAGAAACCCCTATCGATGAAAGTTAGCTAGACTGCACCGACCAGAATCTATAAACAATTTACCGATAAGTCAACACAATACAAAACAGTTTCATATTCACTAACAAATACGCGCTCATATCTATTATTACACTCAACTCATTCTAGAGTACTACTGATTCTATCTCTAATGAGTAACACCCAACAGAGCCAAGGTTGTCGCTTAACCATATGCTCTGATACCACATTGTAACGTATCGATTTTATCGAGATCTGAAGTTCAGCATTCTTACGTCCACTATATCAAATGACGCATAATCGAATGCTGGAAAACCGAACTGTTATGGTTAAAAAGAAGAGGTAGAAGAAAAAGATAGAAGAAGCAAGAAAACAGAACCGAAACAATATCAGAATCTCACAATCGCAGCAGAACAACATATAATAGATAAATGAATATCTTTAAAACAAAGAACTATACAAGTTCGTACATTACATTACATCACATCATTATCAGAGTCAATAAACAACACAACAAAACAATGGACAGTTATACAAACATGTCCTTACAAGTGAATTTACAGCGGAAAGATAATATCATATACAAGTAATACGCCTCGCCATCTAGCTCACCACTTGAGCTCCATAACACTCCTGAATCCATAATGACCTGACTCTAGGCTGCCTGTGTGGAAAATTATGGACACCCATAGTTTAGGAAGAGAACAATACTCCAGGTCAGTCATGGGAGTGGTGTGAGAACTTAAAACAGTTATTTATCTTTTAAAAACAACAACAACAAGTGAAGTGAAAATATCTGCAATGCTTTTGAAAAATGAAACTACCATAAGGCCTCCCTGCACACCACAATGCAAACGCAGAATTGGAGGTGATTTCTCCTTATGATAGTCAAAGATGCTTACTACGCAAAACAAATCATTTTTTATATTATTATTAGTGCATAGCGATGAAAGCATTTCGAAAATGGAATATAAATCTTAGCCGGCATAGGTACCATTATAGTATGCCTACTATAGCTACCATATTAAATGGCAGGTTCTACAATAAAACCGTACAAGGCTCGTATTGTTCCTTTGGATTTTCCAACAAATGGTCAGGCTAAGGAACTTCCTACTGCTACATGGGATCGCCTCTGGCGGGACGTCCCGAAAACCTAACCGGATCTCTGCCAACACAAGGTCGGGTTACCTTTGTAACTAGGTAACTACTTCTCGAGTATGCCACTCCCCGATCCTTTGGGACCTTTATCCGAGGGCCCTCTATCACCAAGCAACAACCACACAGAAAGATGAGATTGGAGCAACCACATAGGTTAAGCATCAAGGCTCCATACCCGACACCACCCTTTTCCAAAAGGAAATGACATACCCTAAAGGGCGCGACCCTCATAACTTTGCCGCATATTCCTGTTTCGACCATTTCCGAGGTGTAAGGTCTGACGAAGTCTTATCCCAAAGCTATGCTTTTTCACAAAGCCACGCTTTGATCAACAAATGATCAATAAATAATCATCACACAGCAACACTCAGCATGCCACATTACCAAATTGGGAATATATCGCTGATAACCTTCAACTACATAACATATGAGCTCGTACGTCTCAGAGAAGGGTGTTAAGTTAAGAGAATAAATTCTCCGCCACCAATAGAAATGTATTTGAAAGAAATCTGCTTTATATCTCAAAATGTAATGTGAAGACACATAACCATACAAGTCTGTTCCGGGTTCGAACAGAACCGAAGGCACTTCAAAAGAAGTCCTTGCAATCCGGGTATTCACAATCCCGATCGAATTTTCCATCACAAAGGAAATCTCCATACCGTAGCTAACCATGCAGAGACAATCGATAGGTCATCCTATCGTTTTCACAAATACCCGGTCTTCAATACTATCCATTACGTCATATCACTATTCGGAGTGGGTAGTCCGAATAACGAGCGCAATAATTTAAAAATAAGTGTAGCATCCAATTTCAACCAATTCACAACAAACGGCCACTTAAGGATCAATATTGATAGTCGGTTATTTAACTATCAATCAATATTCACAACATAATCCGATTCCAAATAATCTTCCCAAATTAATCATTTTCAAAATATCTTTACAAGATATAATATCCACACTTCAACCATTTGAAAAACAGAATTCAAATCACTTTTCACCTTTCAATCGTTGAAAACAAATTTCGAATCAATTTCCTTAAACGGAAAACACTTCCAAATATTTATCCATTTTCAATTTAAAATGGTTTATTTAAATCAATCAAATAAATCCTTATCGATTTATTTTAATCTTACGTTCCAAATCCGTAAATTTATTTCCACACTTCAAAATAAATCAATGTTTATTTTTAAAAAAATTTCCCTTTCTTTTATAAACTCCATAGTGAATTTACCTTTCCAAAATATCTATGAATATACGATTTCCAAATCGATTTCTAATATTCATTTTCAATTTATCTTTAAAAGATAAAATCTCAAAACATTCACTTCATATTGGAAGACATTTCCATACTTATTCAAGAATAAGTAATTCACAAATCCATTTATTTTCAACATTTGGAAAATATCCAATATACTTCAATCCAAGTTAAGTATATATTTTATTCATTAAGGAAGACGTTCTCTTAGACACATTTATTTGGGTCAAAACGAATGTTGCCTAAAACATCGTTACGACAACCCAAAGTCACTAGTATAGGGATTTGAAATTTAAGATAGATATATAAATCCCAATACTACATAAAACATTTCCTTTTGGAAATCATTTACTATGACAACAGTGTTATAGTCCACCATTTCCTTCTATTTCTCGAAAACGTCTATTTCAACAATGAATGTTGAAATCTATGATTTCGATACTTAATACATTTTAAAACATCTTTAAATCATTTTAATTCTATTTAAAATATCACTTTCCCAAGGTATTTCTTTAATATATTATTCACCGCCCAAAATAATGAATATATTTCGTTAACCAAATTCAATTCTACATATTTTATTTAAAGGATCATCCACTGTCCCAAATTGTGTATATATTTCCTTTAATAAGCTATAATAATTAAACTTATTAAAATAAGTCGATTTCGGATTTATAAAACGTGTATAAATTCCATTTATACTTCATAACAACTTCAACTTATAAAAATCACTTTATTTACAAATCCTATCCATATCCCGTTTACACGCAAAAATCCAATTTATAAGTTAATTACTTATAAATCTTTTATTTTACAAAATCTATCCATTTTATAACTTCACAATTTATAAATCTATAGATTTCATCCACTGATGAAATCCATTTATATTTCATTTTAACACTTATAAAAACTCATTTTATAATTCCAATATTTTATTTTATAAATATCAATTTTATAAATCTTTTATATAAATCATTTATGATAATTCAAAAATCCCAATTTGAACCATTTTATAAATTAATCAACTACTTATTTCAAAAAAAATCACATTTCGGTTGTATTTCATAAAATTCATAATTTTTATAACATAAAAATTACAACGTTTATTCATTTAAAATGAATCAATTTCAAAATTAAATTTTATTATGAATTCTCAACTTAAATTTTCAAAAATCCAATTTTATTTATTTTCGGCATCTAACTATACCAAAAATTTATTCCACTAAATTTTATCCTTTAACGATTTCAGTCAACAAGATAATCACGCAGATTATAAATAGATCAACGCACAACATTGAACCCAATTCAATCATTTGAGGAATCCAGTTGGATCCGTCCAACCTGTTTCCCTGCATCCACAGATGTTAGCACAATACCAATTCTGCTTCAAGATGGAATATCGCGGTATATGGGATTTATAAAATATTATCCGCTATTATGCGGCGCAATAGGGTCTCATCCGCTATATAATGTGGGAAATCAACTCCAAATACATATATAATACCAATTCCATACAAGTTGGAATTATCACGGTATATGTTTTTAATAAATAATATCCGCTTAATATACGGGTATAAGGTCTATTTCAATACAACAGATAATAATTATCATCCAATCACACAACCAAGCAATTTTAAATCTAACTATTTAAAACTTAAATTGAAACAAATTTCGATTGAGTGAGAAGTTTTCACCTTGAGTTTCCGATAACAGTTGTCGAGTTTTATTTCGAATAAAATTAAACACGCGTTTAATTTTACCTGAAATTTGCACTAGCTCCAAACGACTCCGAACCAGCTCCATAACGTAGTGCTCGAAAAAACGAAGCCAACGCAACTTGGTTCGTAAATTTTCGACCTCGTATGAAAGAGATATTGATTTTTAAAGTTATACCAATTATAATAAAACTAAAATACAATTTTCTTTTTAAATTTTAAACCTAACTTGATCTAGGCCGTCCATCCCCTACAACAAATGGCGACCGCGTGCAAACCCCTCTTCCCCATAGCGTTTTCTACAGGTTATTCACGTAAGAAAACCCACTATTGTCGAAATTAGGTTTAGACATCAGGGCCACCACGACGCACGAAACTTCATCACTCCACCACCACGCTGAAGCCCTCCACGAGCTCAACCTTCGGCCAGAGGCACTTGAGGCTCGTCCCTGCCCTTGTCTCGAAATTTGTGAATGAAACTTGGCTGTTCAAAGCCATATTCACAACAATCCACTCAATGAAAAACGATCGTGACCGTTGGATAGGTAGCTCTCGACGAGCTCTACAGTTTTCTAGTTGAGAGTTTCTCGAAATGATGAATGGATTGGAAGAAAATGGAGGAGGAAGAAGGCGATTTTTTGGCCGTGTAAATGGAGGTGGCGGCTAGGTTATAGAAATTAGGGTTTTGCTTTCTTGTTTGCAAATGAAGAATAAAATCGTCCTTATATAGAAAATTTCACAGAACACTATTCATCCCGAATTTTCCGAACTTCAAATCACGCACGGTGACTGGCATTTCTAGTGTTTACCCCGCATTCCGGACACAATGGAATATGTTTCGGAAGCTAATTCGATCATCTGTGCGAGGTACGGCAATAAACGATCAAATTTAAATTAAGTCGATTTAAACTAATTGCTATGCGTTTGTGCTTGCCCCGGACAAATGGTAAATCCAATTGACACGAAATTTGAAATCTTATAATAATATAACATTGCGGATCCAATGAAACAAGTTTCGTCAAAATCCGAGACTGTTTGAAAAATGGCTATTTTCACTAGTCGATTAAATATTAAAATATTCAATTTTCGCAATTTAACTTTTAATTTAATTTTAAAAGTTTACAAACATTGTTCTAACTCTAATGTGATTTAATATAACTTTATAATTCATTTTTAATCACATTAAACCCAATTTCCAATTATTTACGCAATTTCAAATATTAAATTATCGATTTAATTATCCAATTAAATCCAGATATTCGAAAAAATAAATTATTCGACTAGTAAATTTGACTTGTTGATATTTAAAACCAATTAAATATTTGAATTTCAAATGACAGAAATTCTGGGTCGTTACAAACGTCCACCCTTAAAGGAATTTCATCCTCGGAATTGCCAAGTAAGAAAGAGTTTTGAAATCCATTAACTTTTCAAAATAAACCGCTCAAATTTGATTTACAATTCTCTTAACTGTTTAACTTTTCCAAAATATCAATAGTTAAACTTCTTACAAAATTTACTAATATTTTCAAATCCATATGTATTTATCTTTTCAAAATCAACTCTATCGTTTAACCTTTAACTTCAATCAACACTTAGTTTTCACAAATTTTTCTTTTCCAAAATTTTCCAAAAATTTTCTAACGCCTTAAATTTTAGAAAATTTCACCATAACCTCCTTTGTACGGAGGAGCTTTTACAATATCACAATAGACATAAATATATATACATCGACCCACAAGGTCGGAAAACAGAAAAACATTTCATATTTCCTATTTTTATTGCATAGGCGTACCTTTTTAGCATTTTTAAGCAAAGTAGTTATTTATTTAGCATTTTGCGCAACCAAATCCCGCTATCGGTAACCCCGGTACCTGTACTTACTCAATATAAACACGTAGGCGACATATATAAGAAGTTATTAACATTTTACTTTTTTAAACAACTACAACACATGCATATTAAAAGAAATGCATACCAAACAAGGTTTATAAACAACTTATATGATTTCGACATTACTTGTTATTGTTTACAACCTATCCATATACAACGACATCCATTCATTTATTTTCGATTAGTTTACATTCACTAATTTACATTCACATTGGTTCACTTTCAATTCAAATCAATTTCCATTCAATTTAAATTTACTTAACTTCCAATTTGAATTCAATTGCTTTAGCATTCAATTTTATTCATTCAATTGCATATGAATTACTATTCAATCAATTAACAATAATCTAACAACCAATGTATAACCAACACAACCAAATTTAATTTACTTCACATTCAACATTCATATTCACTTTGTTTACCTTCAATTTGGTTTAACATTCAATTAGCCTTAAATGAGTTTACACTTATATCCATTATTCTATATCAATTCATTACATTCGATTGATTTACATTCAATTCATTAGTTCAATTACCAATTTATTTTACAAATAAAGTTGAATCTTCTTTATATAACTCAAGTTCACATTCATTTAATTCACTTCATTATTTTGCTTCGATACCAAAACCAACTTCATTCAGCATTACTTAAGTTATATTCCTTTTAAACATCATTTGTTTATCCTAACTTAAATTTCCATTTCAACAACATATCTAATCCAGTTAAAATCCAATTCAAATTCAACTCCAAAGTAAATTCTATTTAACTTTTACCAAAGTCAATTTTATCACTTATTCAGATTCATACTTTGTTTTGCTTAACAAAGTTGTTTAACCATCTTAATAATTGGTTTTACTTACATCTTCACATTTAATAAGTTATACAACTTATTATTCAACTTCCAAATCTGATTTAATTTATTAACTTCATTTAGTTAAATTTCACATCATATATTTTATCATACTAATTCAAATTTATTTCAACTTTACTAAAGTTAAATCTTTATTATCTCATATTATAAGTTCAAAACTTGATAACTTATATCCAACAAAGACAACTTGGATTTTAAATTCAAATCTATTTATCACAACAAAATTCAATTTCAATTTACTATGGTAAAAAATCCATCACACAGAAACTCGAAAACGATACTGATGATGCTGCAGTCATCACCCTCATTATTCCTCAGCAACAATAGTGAATCCAATGCTTAAAATTCTTTCAAAATTTTCCTTTATTTATAAATCACATTTATAAATCTTGCTTATATACTTTCACTATT
This sequence comes from Allium cepa, assembly GCA_030765085.1. Lineage (NCBI taxonomy): Eukaryota > Viridiplantae > Streptophyta > Magnoliopsida > Asparagales > Amaryllidaceae > Allium > Allium cepa. The sequence continues at coordinate 1,035,371,650 of CM060945.1, read as the reverse complement.
TCCCTTTTACTTATACAAGATTATTTCACAATTACAAATCATTTCAATTATACTTATACAATTGTTGCTTTTATATAATTTATTCTTTCGCAATTGTTGTTTTTATTCAGATTATTCGAACAACTTTAATGCACTTATATATTTTCTTACATTTTCAACAATCAAACCGTTCAATTTATATACACTTCAATGATTTCTGAAAAATTATTCCTTTATATACAAAATATAATCAAGGTAAAACTATTTCATTTATCCAATTTAAAACAATACTATGTCGGTTTATCTCGTTTAAGAGTTTAGAAACCACTATCGATGACAGTTAGCTAGACTGCACCGACCAGAATCTATAAACAATCAACCGATAAGTCAACACAATACAAAACAATTTCATATTCACTAACAAATACGCGCTTATATCTATTATTACACTCAACTCATTCTAGAGTACTGCTGACTCTATCTCTAACGAGTAATACCCAACAGAGCCAAGGTTGTCGCTTAACCATATGCTCTGGTACCACATTGTAACGTATTGATTTTATCGGGATCCGAAGGTCGGCATTCTTACGTCCACTGTATCAAATGCCGCATAATCGAATGCCGGAAAACAGAACTGTTATGGTTAAAAAGAAGCGGTAGAAGAAAAAGATAGAAGAAGTAAGAAAACAGAACAGAAACAATATCAGAATCTCACAATCGCAGCAGAACAACATATAATAGATAAATGAATATCTTTAAAATAAAGAACTATATAAGTTCTTACATTACATTACATCATTATCAGAGTCAATATACAACACAACAAAACAATGGAAAGTTATACAAACATGTCCTGACAAGTGAATTTACAGCGGAAAGATAATATCATATACAAGTAATACGCCTCGCCATCCAGCTCGCCACTTGAGCTCCATAACACTCCTGAATACAGAATGACCTGATAACCTGACTCTAAGCTGCCCGTGTGGAAAATTATGGGCACCCAGAGTTTAGGAAGAAAACATTAAACTCTAGGTCAGTCATGGACTGGTGTGAAAACTTAAAACGATTATTTACCTTTTAAAAACAACGACAACAAGGGAAATGGAAAATATTCGCAGTGCTTTTGAAAAATGAAACTACCATAAGGCCTCCCCACACACACACAATGCAAACGCAGAATTGGAGGAGATTTCTCCTTATGATAGTCAAAGACACTAACTACGCAAAACAAATCATTTTTGATATTATTATTAGTGCATAGTGATGAAAGCATTTTGAAAATAGAATATAAATCTTAGCTGGCATAGGTACCATTATAGCATGCCTATTATAGCTACCATATTAAATGGCAGGTTGTACGACTAAAACCGTACAAGGCTCGTATTGTTTCTTTGGATTTTCCAACAAATGGTCAGGCTAAGGAACTTCCTACTGCTACATGGGATCGCCTCTGGCTGGACGTCCCGAGAACCTAACCGGATCTCTTCCAACACAAGGTCGGGTTACCTTTGTAACTAGGTAACTACTTCTTGAGTATGCCACTCCCCGGTCCTTTCGGACCTTTATCCGAGGGCCCTCTATCACTAAGCAACAACCACACAAAAAAATGAGATTGGAGTAACCACATCGGTTAAGCATCAGGGATCCATACCTGACACCACCTTTTTCCAGAAGGAAATGACATACCCTAAAGGGCGCGACCCTCATAACCTTGCCGCATATTCCTGTTTCGACCATTTCCAGGGTGTGAGGTCCGACGAAGTGTCGTCCACAAAGCTATGCTTTTTCACAAAGCCACGCTTTGATCAACAAACGATCAATAAATAATCATCACACAACAACACTCAGCATGCGACATTACCAAATTGGGAATATATCGCTGATAACCTTCAACAACATAACCTCTGAGCTCGTACATCTCAAAGAAGGGTGTTAAGCAAGGAGAAAAAATTCTCCGCTACCAAGAGAAATGTATTTGAAAGAAATCTGCTTTATATCTCAAAATGTAATGTCAGACACGTAACCATACAAGTCTGTTCCGGGTTCGAACAGAACCGAAGGCACTTCCAAAGAAGTACTTGCAATCCGGGTATTCACAATCCCGATCGAATTTCCCATCACGAAGGAAATCTCCATACCGTAGCTAACGGTGCAAAGAAAATCGATAGGTCATTCTATCGTTTTCACAAATACCCGGTCTTCAATGCTATCCATTACGTCGTATCACTATTCGGAGTGGGTAGTCCGAATAACGAGCGCAGTAATTTAAAAATAAGTGTAGCATCCAATTTCAACCAATTCACAACAAACAGCCACTTAAGGGTCAATATTGATAGTCGGTTATTCAACTATTAATCAATATTCACAACATAACCTAATTCCAAATAATCTTCCCAAATTATTTATTTTCAAAAATATCTTTACAAGATATAATTTCCACACTTCAACCATTTGAAAAACAGAATTCAAATCACTTTTCACCTTTCAATCGTTGAAAACAAATTTCAAATCAATTTCCTTAAACGGAAAACACTTCCAAATATTTATCCATTTTCAATTTAAAATGGTTCTTTAAATCAATCAAATAAATCCTTATCGATTTATTTTAATCTTACGTTCCAAATCCGTAAATTTATTTCCACACTTCAAAATAAATCAATGTTTATTTTTAAACAAATTTCCCTTTCTTTTATAAATTCCATAGTGAATTTACCTTTCCAAAATATCTTTGAATACACGATTTCCATATCGATTTCTAATATTCATTTTCAATTTATCTTTGAAAGATAAAATCTCAAAACATTCACTTCATATTGGAAGACATTTCCATACTTATTCAAGGATAAGTAATTCACAAATCCATTTATTTTCAAAGTTTGGAAAATATCCAATATACTTAAATCCAAATTAAGTATATATTTTATTCTTTAGGGAAGACGTTCTCTCAGACACATTTATTTTGGTCAAAATGAATGTTGCTTAAAACATAGTTACGACAACCCAAAATCACTAGTATAGGGATTCGAAATTTAAGATAGATATATAAATCCCAATACTACATAAAACATTTCCTTTCGGAAATCATTTACTATAACAACAGTGTTATAGTCCACCATTTCCTTCTATTTCTCGAAAACGTCTATTTCAACAATGAATGTTGAAATCTATGATTTCGATACTTAATAAATTTTAAAACATCTTTAAATCGTTTTAATTCTATTTAAAATATCACTTTCCCAAAGTATTTCTTTAATATATTACTCACCGCCCAAAATCGTGAATATATTTCGTTAACCAAATTCAACTCTACATATTTTATTTAAAGGATTATCCACTGTCCCAAATCGTGTATATATTTCCTTTAATAAGCTATAATAATTAAACTTATTCAAATAAGTTGATTTCGGATTTATAAAACAACGTGTATAAATTCCATTTATACTTCATAACAACTTCAACTTATAAAAATCACTTTATTTACAAATTCTATCCATAACCCATTTGCATGAAAAAATCCAATTTATAAGTTAATTACTTATAAATCTTTTATTTTACAAAATCTATCCATTTTATAACTTCACAATTTTTAAATCTATAGATTTCATCCACTTATGAAATCCATTTATATTTCATTTTAACACTTATAAAAACTCGTTTTATAATTCAAATATTCTATTTTATAAATATCAATTTTATAAATATTTTATATAAATCATTTATAATAATTCAAAAATCCTAATTTGAACCATTTTATAAATTAATCAACTACTTATTTCAAAAAAATCACATTTCGGTCGTATTTCACAAAAATCATAATTTTTATAACATAAAAATTACAACGTTTATTCATTTAAAATGAATCAATTTCAAAATTAAATTTTACTATGAATTCTCAACTTAAATTTTCAAAAATCCAATTTTATTTATTTTCGGCATCTAACGATACCAAAAATTTATTCGGCTAAATTTTAGCACAAAAATAATCACGCGGATTATAAATAGATCAACATACAACATTGAAACCGATTCAATCATTTGAGGAATCCAGTTGGATCCGTCCAACCTGTTTCCCTGCATCCACAGATGATAGCACAATACCAATTCCGCTTCAAGACGGAATATCGCGGTATATGGGATTTATAAAATATTATCCGCTATTATGCAGCGCAATAGGGTCTCATCCGCTATATAATGCGGGAAATCAACACCAAATACATATATAATACCAATTCCATACAAGTTGGAATTATCGCGGTATATGTTTTTGATAAATAACATCCGCTTAATATACGGCGTATTAGGTCTATTTCAATACAACAAATAATAATTATCATCCAATCACACAACCAAGCAATTTTAAATCTAACTATTTAAAACTTAAATCAAAACAAATTTCGATTGAGTGAGAAGTTCTCACCTTGAGTTTCCGATAACAGTCGTAGAGTTTTATCTCGAATAAAATTAAACACATGTTTAATTTTACCCGAAATTTTCACTAGCTCCAAACGACTCCAAACCAGCTCCATTGCGTAGTGCTCGACAAAACGAAGCCAATGCAACTTGGTTCGTAATTTTTCGACCTCGTATGAAAGTGATATCGATTTTTAAAGTTACACCAATTATAATAAAACTAAATTACAATTTTCTTTTTAAATTTCAAAACTAACTTGATCTAGGCCGTCCATCCCTTACAACAAATGACGGCCGCACGCAAACCCCTCTTTCCCATAGCGTTTTCTACAGGCTATTCACGTAAGAAAACCCACTATTGCCGAAATTAGGTTTAGACATCACGGCCACCACGACGCACGAAACTTCATCACTCCACCACCACGCCGAAGCCCTCCACGAGCTCAACCTTCGGCCAGAGGCACTTGAGGCTCGGCCCTGCCCTTGTCTCGAAATTTGTGCATGAAACTTGGCTGTTCAAAGCCATATTCACGACGATCCATTCAATGAAAAACGATCGTGACCGTTGGATACGTAGCTCTCGACGAGCTCTACAGTTTTCTAGTTGAGAGTTTCTCGAAATGATGAGTGGATTGGAAGAAAATGGAGGAGGAAAAAGGCGATTTTCTGGCCGTGTAAACGGAGGTGGCGGCTAGGTTATAGAAATTAGGGTATTGCTTTCTTGTTTGCAAATCAAGAATAAAATCGTCCTTATATAGAAAATTTCACAAAACACTATTCATCCCGAATTTTCCGAACTACAAATCACGCGTGGTGACTGGCATTTCTAGCATTTACCCCACGTTCCGGACACAATGGAATAAGTTTCAGAAGCTAATTCAATCATCTGTACGAGTTACGGCAATAAACGATCAAATTTAAATTAAATCGATTTAAACTAATTTCTATGCGTTTGGGCTTGCCCCGGACAAACGGTAAATCCAATTGACACGAAATTTGAAACCTTACAATAATATAACATTGCGGATCCGATTAAATAGGTTTCGTTGAAACCCGAGACTGTTTGAAAATGGCTATTTTCACTAGTTGATTAAATATTAAAATATTCAATTTTCGCAATTTAACTTTTAATTCAATTTTAAAAGTTCACAAACATTGTTCTAACTCCAATGTGATTTAATATAACTTTATAAATCATTTTTAATCACATTAAACCCAATTTCCAATTATTTACGCAATTTCAAATATTAAATTATCGATTTAATTATCCAATTAAATCCAGATATTCGAAAAATAAATTATTCGACTAATAAATTTTACTTGTTGATATTTAAAACCAATTAAATATCTGAATTTCAAATGACAGAAATTTTTAGTCATTACAAACTTTCCCCTTAAAAGAATTTCGTCCTCGAAATTGCCAAGTAAGAAAGAGTTTTGAAATCCCTTAACTTTTCAAAATAAACAGTTCAAATTTGATTTACAATTCTCTTAAGTATTTAACTTTTCCAATATGTCAATAGTTAAACTTCTTACAAAATTTACTAATATTTTCAAATCCATATGTAGTTATCTTTTCAAAATAACTATATCGTTCAACCTTTAACTTCAAATTAACACTTAGTTTTCACAAATTTTTCTTTTCCAAAATTTCCCGAAAATTTTCTAACGCCTTAAATTTTTAAAAAATTTCGCCATAACCTCCTATGTATGGTGGAGCTTTTACAATATCACAATAGACATAAATATATATACATCGACCAACACGGTCGGAAAACAGAAAAACAGTTCATATTTCCTATTTTTATTGTGTAGGCGTACCTTTTTAGCATTTTTAAGCAAAACAGTTATTTATTTAGCATTTTGCGCAATCAAATCCCGCTATCGGTAGCCCCGGCACCTGTACTTACTCAATATAAACACGTAAGTGACATATATAAGAAGTTATTAACATTTTACTCTTTTAAACAACTACAACACATGCATATTAAAAGAAATGCATACCAAACAAGGTTTATAAACAACTTATATGATTTCGACATTACTTTTAATTATTTACAACCAATCCATATACAACGACATCCATTCATTCATTTTCAATTAGTTTACATTCACTAATTTACATTCACATTGGTTCACTTTCAAATCAAATCAATTTCCATTCAATTTAAATTTACTTAACTTCCAATTTGAATTCAATTTTATTCATTCAATTGCATATGAATTACTATTACATCAGTTAACAATAAACTAACAACCAATGTATAACCAACACAACCAAATTTAATTTACTTCACATTCAACATTCATATTCACTTTGTTTACCTTCAATTTGGTTTAACATTCAATTAGCATTAAATGAATTTACACTTATATCCATTATTCTATATCAATTCATTACATTCGATTGATTTACATTCAATTCATTAGTTCAATTACCAATTTATTTTACAAATAAAGTTGAATCTTCTTTATATAACTCAAGTTCACATCCATTTAATTCACTTCATTATTTTGCTTCGATACCAAAATCAACTTCATTCAACATTACTTAAGTTATATTCCTTTTAAACATCATTTGTTTATCCTAACTTAAATTTTCATTTCAACAACATATCCAATCCAGTTAAAAGCCAATTCAAATTCCTACTTCAAAGTAAATTCTATTTAACTTTTACCAAAGTCAATTTTATCACTTATTCAGATTCATACTTTGTTTTGCTTAACAAAGTTGTTTAACCATCTTAATAATTGGTTTTACTTACATCTTCACATTTAATAAGTTATAGAACTTATTATTCAACTTCCAAATCTGATTTAATTTATTTAACTTCCTTTAGTTAAATTTCACATCATATAATTTATGATACTAATTCAAATTTATTTCAACTTTACTAAAGTTAAATCTTTATATCTCATATTATAAGTTCAAAACTTTATAACTTATATCCAACAATGATGACTTGGATTTTAAATTCAAATTTGTTTATCACAACAAAATTCAATTTCAATTTATTATGGTAGCAATTCCATCACACAGAAACTCAAATACGATACTAATGATGCTGCAGTCATCACCCTTATTATTCCCCAGCAACAGTTGTGAATCCAATGCTTAATTTCAAAATTTTCCTTTATTTATAAATCACATTTATAAATCTTGCTTATATAATTTCACTATTTCCCTTTTACTCATACAAGATTATTTCACAATTGCAACTCATTTCAATTATAATTATATACTTATACAATTGTTGCTTTTATATAATTTATTCTTTCACAACTGTTGTTTTTATTCAGATTATTCGAACAACTTTAATGCACTTATAAATTTTCTTACATTTTCAACAATCAAACCATTCAATTTATATACACTTCAATGATTTCTGAAAAATTATTCCTTTATATATAAAATATAATCGAAGTAAAATTATTTCATTTACCCAATTTAAAATAATACTATGTCGGTTTATCTTGTTTAAGAGTTTAGAAACCCCTATCGATGACAGTTAGCTAGACTGCACCGACCAGAATCTATAAACAATCAACCGATAAGTCAACACAATACAAAACAATTTCATATTCACTAACAAATACGCGCTCATATCTATTATTATACTCAACTCATTCTAGAGTACTACTGACTCTATCTCAATGAGTAACACCCAACAGAGCCAAGGTTGTCGCTTAACCATATGCTCTGGTACCACATTGTAACGTATCGATTTTATCGGGATCCGAAGGTCGGCATTCTTACGTCCACTGTATCAAATGCCGCATAATCGAATGCCGGAAAACCGAACTGTTATGGTTAAAAAGAAGAGGTAGAAGAAGTAAGAAAATAGAACAGAAACAATATCAGAATCTCACAATCGCAGCAGAACAATATATAATAGATAAATGAATATCTTTAAAACAAAGAACTATATAAGTTCTTACATTACATTACATCATTATCAGAGTCAATATACAACACAACAAAACAATGGACAGTTATACAAACATGTCCTTACAAGTAAATTTACAGCGGAAAGATAATACCATATACAAGTAATACGCCTCGCCATCAACCTCGCCACTTGAGCTCCATAACACTCCTGAATCCAGAATGACCTGATAACATGACTCTAGGCTGCCCATGTGGAAAATTATGGGCACCCAGAGTTTAGGAAGAGAACAATAAACTCCAGGTCAGTCATGGGACTGGTGTGAGAACTTAAAACAGTTATATATCTTTTAAAAACAACGACAACAAGGGAAGTGGAAAATATCCGCAATGCCTTTGAAAAATGAAACTACCATAAGGCCTCCCCGCACACACACAATGCAAGCGCAGAATTGGAGGAGATTTCTCCTTATGATAGTCAAAGATGCTTACTACGCAAAACAAATCATTTTTGATATTATTATTAGTGCAAAGTGATGAAAGCATTTCGAAAATAGAATATAAATCTTAGCCGGCACAGGTACCATATAGTATGCCTACTATAGCTACCATATTAAATGGCAGGTTCTACAACTAAAACCGTACAAGGCTCGTATTGTTTCTTTGGATTTTCCAACAAATGGTCAGGCTAAGGAACTTCCTATTGCTACATCGGATCGCCTCTGGGGGGACGTCCCGAGAACCTAACCAGATCTCTGCCAACACAAGGCCGGGTTACCTTTGTAACTAGGTAACTACTTCTCGAGTATGTCATTCCCCGGTCCTTTGGAACCTTTATCCGAAGGCCCTCTATCACCAACCAACAACCACACAGAAAAATGAGATTGGAGCAACCACATAAGTTAAGCATCAGGGCTCCATACCTGACACCACCCTTTTCCAGAAGGAAATGACGTACCCTAAAGGGCGCGACCCTCATAACCTTGCCTCATATTCCTGTTTCGACCATTTCTGGGGTGTGAGGTCTGACGAAGTCTCGTCCACAAAGCTATGCTTTTTCACAAAGCCACGCTTTGATCAACAAATGATCAACAAATAATCATCACACAGCAACACTCAGCATGCGACATTACCAAATTGGGAATATATCGCTAATAACCTTCAACTACATAACCTCTGAGCTCGTACGTCTCAGAGAAGGGTGTTAAGCTAAGAGAATAAATTCTCTGCCACCAACAGAAATGTATTTGAAAGAAATCTTCTTTATATCTCAAAAATGTCAGAAACGTAACCATACAAGTCTGTTCCAGGTTCGACAGAACCGAAGGCACTTCAAAAGAAGTCCTTGCAATCTGGGTATTCACAATCCCGATCGAATTTCCCATCACAAGGAAAATATCCATACCGTTGCTAACGGTGCAGAGACAATCGAAAGGTCATCCTATCATTTTCATAAATACCCCGGTCTTCACCACTGTTCTTCAATGCTATCCATTACGTCGTATCACTATTCGGAATGGGTAGTCTGAATAACGAGCGCAATAATTTAAAAATAAGTGTAGCATCCAATTTCAACCAATTCACAACAAACAGCCACTTAAGGGTCAATATTGATGGTCGGTTTTTTAACTATTAATCAATATTCACAACATAAACCGATTCCAAATAATCTTCCCAAATTATTTATTTTCAGAAATAACTTTAGAAGATATAATTTTCACACTTCAACCATTTGAACAATAGATTTCAAATCACTTTTCACCTTTCAATCTTTGAAGAAAAAATTCAAATCAATTTCCTTAAAAGGAAAACACTTCCAAATATTTATCCATTTTCAATTTAAAATGGTTCATTTAAATCAATCAATAAATTCTTACCGATTTATTTTAATCTTACTTTCCAAATCCGTAAATTTATTTCCACACTTCAAAATAAATCAATGTTTATTTTTAAACAAATTTCCCTTTCTTTTATAAATTCCATAGTGAATTTACCTTTCCAAAATATCTATGAATATACGATTTCCAAATCGATTTCTAATATTCATTTTCAATTTATCTTTAAAAGATAAAATCTCAAAACATTCACTTCATATTGGAAGACATTTCCATACTTATTCAAGAATAAGTAATTCACGAACCCATTTATTTTCAACATTTGGCGAATATCCAATATACTTGAATCCAAATTAAGTATATATTTTATTCTTTAAGGAAGACGTTCTCTTACACACATTTATTTGGGTCAAAACGAATGTTGCGTAGACATCGTTACGACAACCCAAAATCACTAGCATAGGGATTCGAAATTTAAGATAGATATATAAATCCCAATACTACATAAAACATTTCCTTTCGGAAATCATTTACTATAACAACAGTGTTATAGTCCACCATTTCCTTCTATTCCTCGAAAAAGTCTATTTCAACAATGAATGTTGAAATCTACGATTTCGATACTTAATACATTTTAAAACATCTTTAAATCGTTTTAATTCTATTTAAAATATCACTTTCCCAATGTATTTCTTTAATATATTATTCACCGCCCAAAATCGTGAATATATTTCGTTAACCAAATTCAATTCTACATATTTTATTTAAAGGATTATCCACTGTCCTATATCGTGTATATATTTCCTTTAATAAGCTATAATAATTAAACTTATTGAAATAAGTCGATTTCAGATTTATAAAACAACGTTTATAAATTCCATTTACACTTCATAACAACTTCAACTTATAAAAATCACTTTATTTACAAATTCTATCCATATCCCATTTACACGCAAAAATCCAATTTATAAGTTAATTACTTATAAATCTTTTATTTTACAAAATCTATCCGTTTTATAACTTAACAATTTATAAATCTACAGATTTCATCCAATTATGAAATCCATTTATATTTCATTTTAAAACTTATAAAAGCTCGTTTTATGAATCCAATATTTTAATTTATAAATATCAATTTTATAAATCTTTTATATAAATCATTCATAATAATTCAAAAATCCCAATTTGAACCATTTTATAAATTAATCAACTACTTATTTCAAAAAAATCACGTTTTGGTTGTATTTCACAAAAATCATAATTTTTATAACATAAAAAATTACAAAGTTTATTCATTTAAAATGAATCAATTTCAAAATTAATTTTTATTATGAATTCTCAACTTAAATTTTCAAAAATCAAATTTTATTTATTTTCGGCATCTAACGATACCAAAAATTTATTCGGCTAAATTTTAGCCTTAAACGATTTCAATCACAAAGATAATCACGCAGATTATAAATAGATCAATAAATAGATCAACGCACAACATTGAAACCAATTCAATCATTTGAGGAATCCAGTTGGATCCCTCCAACCTATTTCCCTACATCCACAGATGTTAGCACAATACTAATTCCGCTTCAAGACGGAATATCGCGATATATGAGATTTATAAAATATTATCCCCTATTATGCGGCGCAATAGGGTCTCATCTGTTATATAATGTGGGAAATCAACTCCAAATACATATATAATACCAATTCCATACAAGTTGTAATTATCGCGGTATATGTTTTTAATAATTAACATCCGCTTAATATACGACGTATAGGGTCTATTTCAATACAACGGATAATAATTATCATCCAGTCACACAACCAAGCAATTTTAAATCTAACTATTTAAAATTTAAATCGAGACAAATTACGATTGAGTGAGAAGCTCTCACCTTGAGTTTCCGATAATAGTTGTAGCGTTTTATTTCGAATAAAACTGAACACACGTTTAATTTTAGCCGAAATTTTCACTAGCTCCAAACGACTCCAAACCAGCTTCATTGCGTAGTGCTCGACAAAATGAAGCCAACGCGACTTGTTTCGTAATTTTCCGACCTCGTATGAAAGAGACATCGATTTTTAAAGTTACACGAATTATAATAAAACTAAATTACAATTTTCTTTTTAAATTTTAAACCTAACTTGATCTAGGCCGTCCGTCCCCTACAACAAATCACGGCCGCACGCAAACCCCTCTTCCCCATCGCATTTTCTATAGGCTATTCACGTAAGAAAACCCACTATTGCCGAAATTAGGTTTAGACATCACGGCCACCACGACGCACGAAACTTCATAACTCCACCACCATGCTGAAGCCCTCCGCGAGCTCAACCTTCGGCCAGAGGCACTTGAGGCTCGACCCTGCCCTTGTCTCAAAATTTTTGCATGAAACTCAGCTGTTCAAAGCCATATTCACCATGATCCACTCAATGAAAAACGATCGTGACCGTTGGATTCGTAGCTCTCGACGAGCTCTGCAGTTTTCTAGTTGAGAGTTTCTCGAAATGATGAGTGGATTGGAAGAAAATGGAGGAGGAAGAAGGCGATTTTCTGGCCGTGTAAATGGAGGTGGGGGCTAGGTTATAGAAATTAGGGTTTTGCTTTTTTGTTTGCAAATGAAGAATAAAATCGTCCTTATATAGAAAATTTCACCAAACACTATTCATCCTGAATTTTCCGAACTCCAAATGTCGCGCGGTGACTAGCGTTTCTAGGGTTTACCCCACGTTCCGGACACAATGGAATAGGTTTTGGAAGCTAATTCGATCATCTGTGTGAGTTACGGCAATAAACGATCAAATTTAAATTAAATCGATTTAAACTAATTCCTATGCGTTTGGGTTTGCCCCGGACAAACGTTAAATCCAATTGACACGAAATTTGAAACCTTACAATAATATAACATTGCGGATCCGATGAAACTAGTTTCATCGAAATCCGAGACTGTTTGAAAAATGGCTATTTTCACTAGTCGATTAAATATTAAAATGTTCAATTTTCGCAATTTAACTTTTAATTCAATTTTGAAAGTTCACAAACATTGTTCTAACTCCAATGTGATTTAATATAACTTTATAAATCATTTTTAATCACATTAAACCCAATTTCCAATTATTTACACAATTTGGAATATTAAATTATCGATTTAATTATCCAATTAAATCCAGATATTCGAAAAAAAATTATTCGACTAATAAATTTTACCTGTTGATATTTAAAATCAATTAAATATCTGAATTTCAAATGACATAAATTCTGGGTCGTTACACCTGGTGTGCAAAGAACTATCTTAAAATAATGTATATTAAAATTATATACAAATAAACAAGAACCACTAAGGCACAGCTGGTCCTCTCCACAATCGTGGCTCAAGGTAACAAGGACTGTCCATAAACAAGTGAAGTAAACCCATATCAAAGGTAGGGAATCACACCATGACATGCTCTTCTCCTATAATCAACGAGTCAACACAACTAATATAATGTGACTGAAATGTAACTATCATGCTACATATAGAAATCAGCTCTTATACCAAATGTAATAGTCGCCATAACAGGCAGTGGCTACAAATGGTAACCTCGACGTATTATGATACAAGCAACCCAGCATTTAGAAGTAGGGAAATCATAATATAAGTCCATCGCGAAGTATACAATGATAATAAATGCGATCAGAATAGCACCAACCAATTAATAACACACAGAACATAACAATTAAAGATGATCAAAGAATACAAATCACTACCCATTATTACCGACAAATGAAGTCTAATATGGACATCTATTACGATTCGATGATTTCTTTTAAAAGTTCAAGATAAATAAAGTCAGTACCAAATTAAACCATTGCCCCAAGCCACTCCTAAAATATGTGTCTCGTGTAGGCTTCACCGTATGCTTTGAAGTAAGCAAGGCTAATATCCGACCTACTCTATATACTTGAAACCTAGTACCAATAGTAAGTAGAGCCACCGTATCCTTTGAGGCAAGTATTGGTGATTTTCAATCTAATCTTAAAACCTAAGATCTTTGTGGATCACACCGTACCCTCTGAAGTAAGCTTTGGTGTTCTACAATCCCATAGTAGATTGTCATCATCCCTTTCTAGGACATTAAGGATTTCCCAAAAAACTTGCACACACCTCTACAAAAGCAAAACGACGCTCCTATCTCATGCAAGACACTGTTGGGACTACAAAGGAACACCGACGTCATATAGATATATGCACACATCAAATATTTGTTACGTACTAAAATATGCCAATCACAAACCAAGACCAACATAAAGTCGATGTCTGTCTATATGAATGGTCACCACCGAAAGACTAAAAATATATATGACCACTAATATAAGGCCAATACAATGTACATTCACTAATATAAGATCAATACTAGGCATATCAACTAATATAGGACCAATACCACTAATCAAAACATACATATTTAAATAAGCATTTTAGATTACTTAATCACATCTTACTTTTATTTACTAAAATCTCCTTAGTAAAAGTCTAATACATTTTTGTACTATTTTATAAAATCTTATACTATTTTATAAATTACAATATGGGCCTAGAAATCCATTTAAGACCTTATAATACACGATTTCGTTATTTAAAAATTTAGTATTTCTTTCATAAATATTTTATAAAACCTTACAACTATATTATAGAATATCTTCTTCGTATTATTTAAAAAATCCTTATACTATTTTATAAAATGTCTCTTTCATACTATTTGATAAAATCCCATACTATTTTATAAAGTATCTCTTTTATACTATTTTATAAAGTATCTCTTTTATATTATCTTATAAAATCTCGTACTATTTTATAAAATATCTCTTTTATACTATTTTACAAAATCCCATACTATTTTATAAAATATCTTTTTTATAATATTTTATAAAATATCTCTTTTATATTACCTTACAAAACCTCATATTATCTTATAAAATATTTCTTTTATTTGTTAATTTATTTTACTCATAAATAATATTAATAAATAAACTTTTCACTTATAAATCATCTCTATGCTTCAAATAATATTTGTAAGTACTACTTAAGCTTCATTCAGCCTTACAGCTTATTCTAAAGGTCAAACTTTTAGCTTCCAATTAGTAATAACGTGTAAGAGTACATATATATATATATATATATATATATATATATATATATATATTTCTGTCTCTAATATAACTTTAAATTAACATCCACTCAATTTAACTCTATTCAATATGAATGGAACACTATAGTATTTTAATCAATTATCCTAAATATATGTAGTAAAATATATAATGATATTTCTATCACTATCACAACTACATTTTGGAGTTTAATAAATTTGTAACCATGTTATAAATGAATATCAACTCCATCTATCTTTATTCAATAAAAATATAATACAATATTTATATATACTGGATTTTAATAATTACCCAAATATCTACTCATACCAATCCAATCAAATTGAGAAATAATTGCTTATATATTTTGTTTTACCTCTTCTAGGTAATATTATTCAATATATGTAATTATGGAGAATTATACTGGGATATAAATTCAAAGTTATGATTCCACTTATCTAAGGTGTAGTTCTCAATTGTTCGAATCCAGTCCAACTATATAACACGTCACAGATAATCTCATTACAAGTGCAATAGCGAAAAGCGCGTCTTGATTGGGCCTCGTATGCAAGAGATACGAATTTTATAGGAATTCAAGTTAAATAAAATTATAGATTCTCTTAATTAGTCAATACTTACCCTAATTATCTTAATTAACTCAAATTCCCATCTTTCCCAAATTATTTCCTATGTACATGCCTATATACTCCACTGTGCACACAACCAATCTTTCCTTTATTCTCTCTTCAATTTCTTGCTCCCTAGTCGATGAATCAATTCACCGTCTTTACCAACGGGTCCCTCTACGCACCCTTTCTCCAACACACCTAACTTTGGCGAGATCAATAGCCCTTTATAAATCATGGTAGCGAAGCCCCCTCAGCTACACGGATGCCGCAATCGACCACAATCCACAGGAGTTCAAGAAATTTTGGGAAAAGTTGCTCTGATACGAGCACCACAATGGCTACTTTTGTTTTGCCCCATGCTTCCCTAAGCTCCGCCAAACCCGAACCCTGTACGACATTAAGAAAAATGGCACTTGGCCAAGTGCCGTTGCACCTAACAATGGTCACATAGATATGAATCCATCTCCTTCCCTAGCTCAACGGACCTAGTCTCATTGAATTTCGTGGCCTATACCCTTGAATTTAATTATGAAGCAGAGACCATTTTCTTTAGTTCTTTATAAGGAGGAAAAGGGAAAAAATGAAAGTGGGAAAAGTGAATTGTTGAATTTCTTATTTGCAGATATGTGTGTGTGTGTGTATTATATGATTTTCAAATAAGTCGCCATATGTTTTGAGCCCATACGATCACACAGCACATTAGATCGCTATGAAACTCGTTGGTGCGCATTACCTTATTTGTCTGATCCCGATGGTACAAATTTCATCACTATTCAAGACATCGCTCTGGGATGATAATTTCATGTATCTCGAGGTCATTTTGGACATCGCATCGCTTAATTCCAAATATTGTGATATTTATACTCATATTGATTCGCAACATCGATCCGGACTCAAGGGAGGTAGTCCCTCATCCTAATTCGACCTTAATCGAAAAGTCATATTTTGGACCATTAATTCAATAACTATTCGATATTTAAATTATCTATTGAAATATCCTATCATTCAAAACACTGGTTGCTACCTTCTCCCCTCCTTAAAAGGATTTTTTTTCTTCGAAATTCCTAAAGTAAGAAAATTCTCTCCTAACCCTTACGATTAATAAGCCCCTCTCGTTTCGAAAAAATTCGGCAGCAGCTTTTTTGCACGTTGAACAAAAATTCCAAAACAATGTAGATATATACATCTCATATTTGAGGCATCTTATCTTTGGCATCTCAAATCTGACAACATACAAGCATATATACCCAAGTCTAACTATTGATCCAACATACCTCTTTAGTAGTAAGCGGATTCCATTTGGATGGAAATACAAGTGAATAAGCATCCCAATAGCTCATAGTTTCTTCCATGTGTCTAAATATGTACTCAACAAAGAGGATTAAACACAATTACAACATCATATCATGAATTTAAGCATGCTAAATCACATGTATCAATCATCTCTAATAAATATGCTATATCAAATCGTGTAACCAACATTTCTAATCTAAATATCAAGAAATTAAACATGATAGTTTTTATGTAGCCAACGATACTATCACAACCATACATGACTAACAATTGGAGAGTAACAAAAATAAGTTGGCGTATAAACATAACTTTGACTCTGAGTCACAAAAAAATGCAATGGACTCAAATAGATCCCATCTTTACCACACAATGAGCTTGGATGATATGTAATCTATTTTAAATAGCTGTCATTCTCTCTCTTTGAACATACTTTAATAAGAAAATTTAAAATTATCACATAAGAAACCAAACACTCAAAATCAAGCAACAAACCAACAATAATAAAAAAAGTGATAATCCAACAATATAAAACAATGATAAGCAACCATAGCTAACATACCAACTGCAGAACACACAAAACAAGCAACAACAATCAATCAACAACTAGAATCAAGAGAAATCAACAAGTAATCAATACCTAGCATACAAATTACCGATCATACAAAACAAGCAACTACGGTAAGCCAACCAAAATCAAAATCAATCAACAACAAACAACAATAAATAACAGCAAGCAATAACAAGCAACAAACAAATAATAGCGAGTAACAAAAACAACACAAAACAATGAAACATACCGAAGAGGCTATATGGACATGCACGGTGACTAACTATATTCGAAATGTGCATGTCAATTATAAACTCCAATGAGTCTGTTCATCATCCAAGATGGATAAAATGCTTAACTTATGTAACTCCTTTCATAAATACGATACATGAAAGACTATTACACCTCCCGCTACGAAAAGGAAAATTAGATAACATGCAGGATCATTAAGTCTCAAAACTCACGAATAAATCCAATGAACCAAGTCTCAATATTTCCTTCCCTTTCGAACAGAGCTTATTCTCCAAAAGAGAAAATTCTACTAATTAAATCATCATTTAACAACGTCTTAGGTTCACTCGGGTTCAAACTCACCTCAACTGCACAATGCTGATAATGATAATATACTAAGTGTACTATGATTCTCTGCTAGGAAAGTATCATATCTCCACTTAGAAGATTATTTTAATCACCACAAAACTAGTCAAGAAGTCCTTCCCCAAGCTATAACAAGCAATCCAAACTATGCTATAATATAATTAAGTTTACAATGAATAAATATCATCCAAAATAATATATGATTGCCGACCTAATTCATTGTTCGCTCGCATGATTTCTTTGTTAAGCTAGGGTCGGCCACCTGACTCCTCTCATACAAACTCCGACCCGGATCCTTGGTTAGACCATTGAAACTTCCTCTCACGACTAGGGTCAAACTTCAAAAATCCCTCAGTCACCTTAAGGATCCTACTCAAGTGTTCGCATTTAAGGTTTGACTAAGAAACCATCTCCTAACTAGTACAAATCACCAAAAAGCTTTGCGGACAAACCACTGACTAGGAACTGGTTCTTGAATAGAACAGTCTTTAGAGAATATTCCATTCATCACATGGGATTACTTCTATAACATAAGCTTTACTAGCACAAGGAAACACAATTCTTACATGAATGACTCCTAGTTAAACACTTTGAAAAATGCGGAATATGGATCTTAAGGCTAGGATTAACACTAGAGGGGGGATGAATAGTGTATAAAGGTGTTACTAAATCTTTTTGAGTTTATATTAATTTGAACACAAATGTATTCAATATTCAGACACAAATATGATCAAAGAATCAAACACAGATGTAGAAATAAAGTAAAAGCAATAAAGGAAAGGACACACTGAATTTTATACTGGTTTGGAGTTACCCTACATCCAGTCCCACACATAAGTATGGATTTCCTTTCAAAAATAATTGTACAATAACACCTTCAATTTCAAGGCCATGAGGTACACCACTCCAGATTCACAATCCTCTAGGTAAAGATACTTGATTTCAGGGGCAACAAGTTCACCCAATTGATTTCCAAGGCTACAATCACACCTTTTCTCACTTGATTGATTTCCAAGGCTACAATCACACCTTTTCTCGCTAAATTGATTACAAAGAAGTCTAACTCTGAATAGCACTGAGATCTTGTTGAGATAGTGATAGAGAATCAAACCAGATACGATCTAGTTAGATTCAAGGTTGATTTCGGCAGAGTAATGGTAAGAATATGTATAAAGAATTGTGGAAGAAGAAGAGAAGTGAAAACCAAAAAAAATGAATAGAAATTCATTAAAAACCACCCCTATTTATAGCAGAACAATAGCCATGTCCATTCGTGAAAGGATATGACGAATAGACATTTCTTTTGAAATTCAAATTTTGAAATCAACTGCTACCATGTCGACATGGGGTACTTGAGGATGTTGACATGCCAAAGGAATTTTTGGTGATTTATTTTTCTTTGAAAATAACTTCTATCTTATATTAAAACTATTTTAAACTTTATAAATATACTTAACTATAGTTAAATATATAATCAAATATTGAAAATAATATTTTGGTGTATATATATATAATTTTACTATAATTTTATATTTAAATCTAAGTATAAATAATAAAAGTTAAATAAATATATTATAAGTAAAATGTAGTTTAAAACCAAAGATAATTTGATTTTGAAAATAAAGATTATTTTTTAGGCTAAAAATATTTAAAACCAGGATAGACGTTTTTGATTCTTTTAAAAGGAAGATTTTGAAAAAAAAATGAAAAAAAGATATATTTTTGTAAAATATTTTGAATAAATGGTTAATGGATACAAAGCAATGTTCCACTAGATTTTTCGTCGGTTCCATCCTACTTAGGGTTCCACCCCTTTAACGGGCTCGAACTGGTTTCCATTCCACAAATATATTGGATTTTAAGATGCCAATGCTTTTCTAGGAGTTTTAACAAAATTCCTAATTAAATTACTTATTATTGAAATCTTGAACTCTTGATATTCTTGATACTCATGAGTCTTCAATCTTGATATCTTGAATCTCTATACTGTACAGTCTTCATTCTTGGTACCTGCATGGTTAAATCCTGCATATACATATATATATATATATCTAAACTATAATGTTAGTATTTATATTAGTATTTATATTTTATAATCTTATTCTAAGGTTGTTGTCATCAAAACCATCATCTCAATGACTAACAATCTCTCCCTTTTTGATGATGACAACCTTTGTTTATAAAATACTACTTCTATTCTAATAACTACTTCTATCCTAATAACTACTTCTATCCTAATAACTCCCCCTTAATCTATGCCTAACTATCCAATTTTATACTTCTCCCCCTTTGTCATCAACAAAAACTAAGTCAAAACTATATAACCACCCTTAACCTAATACTCTTGATTTTGATTATAATGATAGTGTTATCATAAATAATCAACACTTAATTCTAAAACCAAAATTTTTTCCTAAACTACTAACTCTCCAAACTAAGAACCTTTATAAGATAATATTTATAATAGTGATAAAATATAAGAACACAATTATTTATTAATTATATTGTTATATGTACATTTGTGTAGAGGGCGTAGATAAAAACATACAACAATAAGAAAGAACGAAAAGAAACTAATGCGTGTCTTTGAAAATGGGAGATCTATGAACCGAACAATTTGGATAGTGGAAACAAAAATTTCCACGTTGTTCGACAAGATTTCCATCTTTGTCAAAGCACACTTCCCCAACGCACACGACTTTGCCATCTTCAGCTTGCTCTTCTTCCATGAATTCTTTTTCTTCTTCTTCACTGTCCTCTTGCACTTGATCTTCTGAAGACTCTTCATCAATCAAGATTGGATTAGCATGATTGTCCATTAGAATTTTTTGCAAATTTCTAAGGATTTTGCCTTGTCGTTTTTGTTCTTTGGCCATTCTAAATTGTACTACTTGAATTTCAGTCATTAGTTGCAGTGCATCCTTCAAAGAATCCTCCATTTTCATTACTCTTGCAAGCATAGTTCTTTGAAAATATCCATAAGAAGGAGAAGGGAACGAAAAGGTTGAATTTTTGTTTGATTTGGAAGAGGAGGCCATAGTTTTATTGATTTCAGAAGTTAGAATAGAAAGGAAACAGAAAGAATGATAAAAATTTCGAAATTAAGAAGAATATATAACCACTTATTTGAATTTTGGTAGGAAAATTTTCAGTAATAAAAAATCGTTATATGTCAACATGGGTATAGGAGGGATGTCGACATGGTGCTTGAAATTTTTACTATTTGATTTATTTTGATTTAATTTTTAATTATACTTTGTTATTTATATTTTATGTTTAAGTTATTGAACAAATACCTAATTCTCTAATTAATTTAGTAAATATAGATCATTTAATGATTTTTTAAAATATCAGCAATTTGATTCTCAAAACTGATATAATCGAGAGTAATTACTTCCTTACTTATATTATCCTTTAGAAAATGGTGTCTGATATCAATATATTTAGTTCGAGTATGATGAATAGTATATTTGGATAAATTTATTGCACTAGTATTGTCACAATAAATTGGTAATTTTGAGATATTTAAACCAAAATCTTTTAAAGTTTGTTGCATATATATTACTTGGGAATAGGCTAAAGTAGCAGAAATATACTCTGCTTCGGTTGTTTATAAAGAAACTGTGTTTTGCTTTTTACTAAACTAGGAAATCAGAGAATGCCCAAAAAGTGACAAGTTCCACTTGTACTTTTTCAGTCTGATTTACAACCAGCATAATCAGCATCACAGTAAGATATTAAGTCAAAAGAATCATTTTTAAGATAAAATAAGCCATAATCAGAGGTGTGTTTAACGTATCTTATGATACGTTTTACGGCTTTTAAGTGGGTCTCTTTAGGTTGGGATTGATATCTTGCACAGAGACAAACACTATGCATGATATCAGGTTTACTAGTAGTGATATAGAGTAGTGATCCAATCATTTCTCTATATAATTTTTGATCTACATCTTTCGAGAGATCTTCTTTACTTAGGTACTCATTGGTTGCCATGGGAGTGGGTTTTCCACTTGCAGTAGACAAATCAAATTTACTAACTAGGTCTTTAGCATATTTTTCTTGACTAATAAAGATACCGTTATCTAATTTTTTTATTTGTAATCCTAGAAAGAGATTTAATTCACCCGTATGACTCATCTCAAACTCTTTTGTCATTATTTCAGAAAATTCTTTTTTTGTTTCAAAATTAGTTGATCCAAAAATGATAACATCTATGTAGATTTGTACTAGTTGAATATCATTTTTGTTTCTTTTAATAAAAAGAGTATTATCTACTTTACCACTTTCAAAATTTGATTGTAATAAGTAAGATCTTAGTCTATCATACCAGGCTCTAGGAGCTTGTTTTAGACCATATAGAGCTTTCTTAAGTTTGTAAACATGATTTGGTATTTTTTTTCATTTTCAAAAAGTGGTGGTTGTTCAACATATACTTCCTCTTTTACAAATCCATTTAAAAAAGCACTTTCAACATCCATTTTATACAATTTGAAATTATTATGATTTGCGAAAGCAAGTAGAATCCTAATGACTTCTAATCTTACTACGGGAGCAAAGGTTTCATCAAAATATATTCCTTCTTTTTGACAATAACCTTGAGCGACTAACCGAGCTTTATTTCTAACAACCTCTCCTAGTTCATTCATTTTATTTTTATAAACCCATTTAGTTCCAATTATAGTTTTATTTTTAGGTCTAGGAACAAGTTCCCAAACATCGTTTCTAGTGAATTGATTTAGTTCTTCTTGCATAGCCAAAATCCATGAATCATTAGTTGATGCGTCTTTTGGATTTTTGGGTTCAATAGTTGATATAAAGGCTACATTGCTCATTTTACTTAATTAATTTCTATTTTTAACAACAGATTGCATATCTCCTAGTATATTTTCTATAGGATGATCTTTTAAAAGTTAGTCTTTTTATTAGGATGATTAATTTCATTATTAGTTTCAGTTGACTCTTGATTTTGAGTGATTAAAGCCTCTTCATCATTTGTATCTTCAAAATTTTTGTGATTTTCATCGAATGAAACATGCATTGTTTCTTCGATGGTGTTAGTTCTTAAATTAAACACTCTGTATGCTTTACTTCTATTAGAATATCCGATAAAGATACCTTTTTCGGATTTAGGATCAAATTTATCTAAGTTATCTTTTGTATTTAAAATAAAACATTTGCTTCCAAAAATTCTATAATAAGATACTTTAGTTTTCTTTTTGTGAAGAAGTTCATAAGATGTCTTATCAGTTAAGGGTCTATTTAAAATTCTATTCAAAATATAACATGCGGTAGCAACTGCTTCTGTCCAAAAATACTTTGGTAAATTACTATCTGAAAGCATAGTTCTCACATACTCTTGAATCATTCTATTTTTACGTTCTACTACCCCGTTTTTTTATGGAGTTCTTGAAAATGAAAAATTGGGAGTTATTCCCTTTTTGTTGCAGAATTCTTCAAACTTTTCATTTTCAAATTCACCACCGTGATCACTACAGATGGTTATCATTTTTAGAGAAGTTGATTTTGAATCTTTTTTGTAAAATTCTTAAAACATTCAAAAGTATCACTTTTATGTTTCAAAAATATTGTCCATGTAAATCTAGAATAATCATCTACAATTACAAAAACATATTTACTATGATTTATTGACAGAATTTGAGATAGACCAAATAAATCAAGGTGAAGTAATTCAAGAGGTTTTGAAGTTGAAATCATATCTTTTAATTTAAAGGAACTTTTTCTAAGTTTTCCTAATTGACATGCATCACATAGACTATCTACTTTAAAATTCATTTTAGGGAGACCTCTACTAGATCATGTTTTGATAGTCAAGATAAGAGTTTGAAATTCAAATGCCCAAATCTCTTATGCCAAATCCAAGGTCACTTGTATTTGCCAAAAGACCTAGGTTATCATTTGAAACTTTCATACTAAGAATATAAATAATCTTTTTCCTAATTTCCTCAAATAGTATGGTTGAATTATTATATTCAATGTGACTTTTATCTTTTTCAAATTTAATTTTATATCCCTTATCGCAAAGTTGACTAATACTTAGGAGAAGATGTTTCAGATTCTTAACTAGCAAAACATTAGTAATAATAGGAGTTTCAGAGTTACCGACTTTGCTATGCTAATCACGTATCCTTTTGAGTCGTCTCCGAAATTAACCAGTCCTCCATCTTTGTATATTATATCATTCAGCATATCTGGATTACCAGTCATGCGTCTAGAGCATCCACTATCAAGTATCCATTTACTCTTTTTGATTTGCACAAGTTGTCTGTTGTAGATTGGTTCCTCAACCCCCATAAAGCATGTTTCCTGCACATCAAACAATCTCAGTAGACAACTTGAATTTGAATATTGATTATATGCAGACTCTGAGACAATGATGATCTGAATATTTCTAAACTAGTATTAACAAAAATTTTAAACAAAGCCATTTTAAAAAAAAATTCAAAAATCAAATTATGAAACTTTGAAAACCTTGCTCCGATACCAAATGTGAAAATTGCAGAATATGGATCTTAAGGATAGGATTAACACTAGAGGGAGGGTGAATAGTATTTAAAGGAATTACTAAATCTTTTTGAATTTATATTAATTTGAACACAGATGTATGCAATATTCAGACACAGATACGATCACAGAATCAAACACAGACGCAGAAATAAAGTCAAAGCAGTAAAGGAAAGAACACACCGGATTTTCTACTGGTTTGGAGATACCTACATCCAATCCCGCACACAAGAAAGGATTTCCTTTCAAAAACAATTGTACAATTACACCCTCGATTTCAAGGCCACGAGGTACACGACTCCATATTCACAATCCTCTGGGTAAAGATACTTGAGTTCAGGGGCAACAAGTTCACCCAATTGATTTCCAAGGCCATAGTCACACCTTTTCTCACTTGATTGATTTTCAAGGCTACAATCACACCTTTTCTCGCTAAATTGATTACAAAGAAGTCTATAACTCCGAATAGCACTGAGATATTGTTGAGATAGTGATAGAGTCTCACACCAGAAATGATCGAGTTAGGTTCAATGTTGATTTCGACGGAGTAATGGTAAGAATGTGTATAAAGAATTGTGGAAGAAGAAGAGAAGTGAAAACTAGAAAAATATGATTAGAAATTCGTTCAAAACCACCCCTATTTATAGTAGAACAACAACCATGTCCATTCGTGATGGGATATGATGAATAGACACTTCTTTTGAAGTTCAAATTTTGAAATCAACTGCTACCATGTCGACATGGGATACTTGAGGATGTCGACATGCCAAAGGAATTTTTGGTGATTTATTTTTCTTTGAAATAACTTCTATCTTATATTAAAACTATTTTAAACTTTATAAATATACTTAACTATAGTTAAAATACATAAGTAAATATAGAGAATAATGTTTTGGTATATATATAAAATTTTACTATAATTTTATATTTAAATCTAAGTATAAATATGAAAAGTTAAATAAATATATTATAAGCAAAAGATAGTTTAAAAACCAAAGATAATTTGATTTTGAAAATAAAGATTATTTTTTAGGCTAAAAATATTTAAAACCAGGATAGATGTTTTTGATTCTTTTAAAAGGAAGATTTTGAAAACAAGATATAATTTTGTAAAATATTTTGAATAAAAGGTTAGCAGATACAAAACAATGTTCCACTAGATTTTTCGTAGGTTCCATCCTACTTAGGGTTCCATCCCTTTAATGGGCTCGAAGTGGATTCCATTCCACGAATAAATTGGATTTTAAGATGCCAGTGCTTTACTAGGAGTTTTAACAAAATTCCTAATTAAAATACTTATTATTGAAATCTTGAACTCTTGATATTCTTGATGCTCATGAGTCGTCAATCTTGATATCTTGAATCTCTATACTGTACAGTCTTCATTCTTGGTACCTGCATAGTTAAATCCTGCATATATATATATATATATATAAACTATAATGCTAGCATTTATATTTTATAATCTTATTGTAAGGTTGTTGTCATCAAAACCATCATCTCAATGACTAACAAACACCTACAGGTCATTTGTTAGGTCCTTTCTCATCCTAGGCATGCGTCCTCGGATACAAATACAAGCTACACTTCACCGACCAACCCTACTTTAGTTGAAAATTTGTGCATGAAGTTCGAATTGTAATACTCTTAGTCACTTTACCTTAGCTTTGCAACTAAGGCTACTCATACAAGATTTACCTTTACAGTAGAATTTACCTACTATGAAAGGTGTCAAGTTTTGCCTATCTACCAAGTAACTAGTAGTAGAAAAATACGCCGCCCGTGTATTGGAAGGAACAAAAGTGAGTTCTCCAAATATAAAGCATGCATCACCACATAAGCTTCTTTTATTTTTCCTTAGCAATACGCTTGTTAGGAACCGGCAATGCCCATATGACGTAAGTCAGCATCACTTACACACCCATCGCAAATGCAGGACAATCCTTCCTCAAGTGATCAAGCCAATCGCTATAGAAGCACTTAAGCTTTACTTTAACTAAATGATATCTCATGGAAAAATGCACCCATATGCCACGGGAGTGACATACTAGGACAGCTTTCTTCTTCACATATGCTCGATCTTTCCTATATCTTGGTCTTTACACTTCAGTTTGCTTTCAACTTTCGCAACTTCCAGCGGTACCTCGTAGGTGCTCTCAAGAAGGAGAACCAACCCAGCAAGACTTTCCAAAGTGGGCCACTAACAGGGATAAGACTAAGTATTGAATCCCCAACTAATTCTTTAAGACTCAAACATCTTTTCCCCACTAATGGAGTACCAACCATCTCAATCCTCAAACCAACCAAAAGATTGAATTGATTAACATACTCTCATATAGATAAGCAGCCATGCACAAACTAGGTGAAGTGATCAAGCAACATGCACTTCTTGATATTAGAAAAGATATAATACCGAAAGCGATTCCTAAATTCACTTCAAGTCACGAGCCTTTTCATCAGCCACTTCAAACACTATGCCCTACTTAGCTAGAGTCTCATCTTCCCAGGTACCGAGAAGCAATTCCCCTATGAGAACATTATCAAGACCTACATTGGCGGAAGCCATCTCACATACACATGTCTAAGGTTGTTTCTCAGCATTAGCCTCGGAACTCAGATATGGCTTTTCTCCTAGGCTAAGGAAATCCCAACACAACTTCAGAGAGTCTAAAGCTAGTAAAGCAGGAAATACTTGTGCCCCAAGGGCTACACCACCTCTGACTCCCACCTTATCGGTTGGAAATGTTCACGGGCGGTGGAACATCCCTTAAAATAGCTAAATATCTCTGAACTAAATTTGACATCTCAGACTTCCCATTCACAGTCACGCTCGTGTTCCCTATTTGCTTATGCTATTAGCCTGACAATGATACCTTAGCGACCAGAGAAATAAATAAATCAAAATTCAAAGGACAAGTGATGTATAAAGTATTATATAATAGGAAAAAAATTATGCTCCCTTAACTTATCTTCCTCTACTAGTTTGTTTTAACCTAAATTGTCATACTTGGCCCTAAGTAATGAACTTAGACTCTGATACCAAATGCATTAAGCCACCCTTGGTAATACCCAAAAATCAGTGCCTCGCATCAATGCCGATCTTTCAAATACAAAAAATAACATATTATCAAGGAAAAATAAAAAAACACTATAACAAGGCACGAAGATAAGATCTCATAGTGGAATGATAATATATAATATATTGAATATACATGAACAGAATAGTATATATAATATATAAGAAACTACACTAATGGAAGTAATTGATAAGTTAATATAAATACACAAAGTCGAAATAAAACATCCGGTACAATAAGCCTCATATATTAACATCTATCATGCACCACTACAGTATCAATTATATATATGGAGTATTGTCTTCACCTTCGAAGCTCCTGTTGAACCACCCTAATAGCGTAACCCCAAAAGCATATGGCTTCTAAAATAATCAATCGAGTCCCCAAGAGTTGTCATAACATAAAAAGATAATGACAAAACACAAGTTTGACATAAAGTCTGGTGTGAAGGGAGCTATCTTAAAATATCGTATATTAGAAATATATATAAATAAACAAGAACTACTAAAAGTACAGGTGCTACTCTCTATAATCATGGCTTAAGGGGTAATCCAAACTATCCATAAACAAGTAAAGTAAACCCATATTAAAGGTAGGGAATCATACCATAACCCACTCTTCCCCTGTAATCAACGTGTTAGCATAACTAATATAATGTGACTGAAATGTTACTGTAATACTACAAATAACAATCAGCTCTAATACCAAATGTAACAGTCACTATAACAAGTTTTTGATATAAATGGTAAACTTAACATAGTATGATACCATCTAAAAATAGGGAATCACAATATAAGTCCATCGTGAAGTATACAATAATAATAAATGCAACCACAATAACACTAGCCAACTAATAACACACACACCATAACAATGAAAGACAAAAGAATACAAACCTCTAACCATCATTACTGATGGGTGAAGTCCACTGCGAACATATATTGCGATCCAATTATTCACTTTGAGAGTTCAAGACAAATAGAGTTAATATCAAACTGTACCATAGACATCGAGCCACATCCTGAAAGATGAGTCTCGTATTGGCCTCACTGTATCCTCTGAAGCAAGAATGGGTGATATCTGACCTACTATATATACTTGAAACCTAGTACCAATGGTAAGTAGAGCTATCATAACCACGAAGAAAGTATTGATGATTTTCAATCTAATCTCAATACCTAGGACCTTTGTGGACCACCACATACCCTTTGAAGCAAGCTTTAGCGTTCTGTGATGCCATTAGTAGATGATTATCATCATCCCCCTCTTGGAAATGAAGGATTTCTCAAATAACTTGCGTACGACTTTATCAAATATGGAATGACGCTCGTGTCTCATGTGATATGCTATCGGGACCATAAAGTAACACCAATGTCGTACAGATAATGCATACATTAAATATAGTGGCATGTAGTAAAATATGCCTATCACAAACGAAGACCAATATAAAGTCGATGTCTGTTTATATGCATGGTCACTGCCAAAAGAAAAATAATGTGCATGGCCACTTATACAAGGCCAATACGATGTATGATCGCTAACATAAGATTAATGCTAGGCATGACCGTCAATATAAGAACATTACCACTAATCAAAAAATGTATATTAAAATAAGTATTGTGGATTACTTACCCGTATCTTACTTTTATTTACTAAAGTATCTTTAGTAAAAGTCTTATAACTTGTTATATTATTTTATAGATTCTCATACCATTTTATAAATTACATTATTGGCTTAGAAATCCATTTAAGCCCTTATAATACTTGCTTTCTTTATTTAAAATTTAGTATTTCTTTCATAAATATTTTATTAAACCTTACAACTATTTTATAAAATATCTTCTTCATGCTATTAAAGAAAATTTGATACTCTTTTAATAAAATGTCTCTTTCATACTATTTAATAAAATCTCATACTATTTTATAAAATATCTCTTTTATACTATTTTATAAAATCTCATACTATTTATTAATATATCACTTTTATATCTAATGTAAAATCTCATACTATGTTATAGAATATCTCTTCAATATTTTATTTTTAGTATAATGGTGGCGACTAAAAAAGATTCGAGACGAAACAAACAAAAGAGGTTAGAGACGACTCAAGAAATGCCTAAGGATTTACCTTCGGACTTTGTCAGAATTACAAAAGGTGACACTATATCCAAGATTAAAGAAAAATTTCTATATTATTTTATAAAATTTCATACTATTTTATAAAATATCTCTTCTATACTATTTTATAGAATATCTTCTTTATATTATCTTATAAAATTTCATACGCTTTATAAAATATACTATTTATTTATTAATTTGTTCCACTGATAAATAATATTTATAAATAAACCATTACTTGTAAAAATCGTCTTTGTACTCCCATTAGTAATAATATATATATGTGTGTGTGTGTGTGTGTGTGTTAATATTTCTATCACTAATATAACTTTAAATTAACAAAAACTCCATTTAGCTCTATTCGATATGAATAGAAACACCACTTATATGTACATGATTTTAATCAATTATCCTAAATATTTGAAATAAAATATATAATGATATTTTTATTACTAACACGACTATAATTTGGAGTTTGATAAATTTATAACCATTTTATAAATAAATATCAATTGCATATATCTCTACTCAATACGAATAAAAAGCAATACTTATACATATGGGATTTTAATAATTATCTCAAATTCCACTCAAAAAATCATGTCAAATAGATAAATAATTATTTATTTATTTTATTTTACTTCTTTTAGGTAACATGTTTTAATATATATATAATTATGGGGATACTAAGATATAAATTTGGAGTTAAAATTCCACCCAACTAAGGTGTAATTCTCATGAGTACGAATCCAGTCCGATTCTATACCACATCGTAGATAATCTCACTACGAGTGCAAGATGAAGGGCGCATCTCGATTGGACATCGTATGCAAGAGATATTGAAATCATGTTAATTAAAATAATAAATTCACTTAATTAACCACTAATTATCCTTATTACCTTAATTAACTCAAATCCATATCTTCCCAAATTCTTTGCTCTTTACATGCACGTACACTCTACCATGTACATAACCCATCCTTCCTCTCCTTCTCTCTTTAATTTCTCACTCCCTAATCGACAAATCGATTCATTTTCTTCAACACCGAGTCCCTCTATGCACCCTTTCTGCAATGCACCCAATTTTGACAAGCTCGATGGCCCTTTGCAAATTGTGATAGCAAAGCCTCCCTCGACCATGCGGATGTCGCAATCCACCATAAGCCACTGGAGTTTAAGAAACTTTGGGAAAAGATGCTCCTTGACACGAGAATCACAATTGCCACCTTTTTTTTGACCCACGCTTCTCCAAGCTCCGCCAAACCTGAACCCTTGATGACGTCAAGAAAAATGGCACTTGGCGTAGCACCATCGCACCTAACAATTGTCACATATATACAAAGCCCTCTCCTTCCCAAGCTCATAGACCTAGTGTCATTGAATTTCATAGCTTATAGCCCTCGAATTTACTTTATGAAGGAGTGGACATTTTTTGTTCTTTGTAAGGAGAAAAGGGAAAAAATTAAAGAGGGAAAAGTGAAGCATTGAATTTTTTGATTTGGGAATGTCTATATATAGTTATATATATATCTATATATAAATAATTTGATTTTCAAATAAATCACCATCAGTTTTGAGCCCGTACGATCACACAGCACATCAGATCGCTACGAAACTCATCGGTGCACATCACCTTATTTTTTCGATCTTGATGGTATAAAGTTCTTCACTACCAGAGATATCACTCTAGGATGTTAATTTCATGCATCTCAAGGTCATTTTGTTCATCGAATCGCTCGATTACAAATATAGCAATATTTATACACATTTTGATTCGCAACATCGATCCAAGCTCAATGAAGGTAGTATAAAGTCCTAATTCGACCGTATTCAAAAATCCATATTTTGGACGTTCAATTCAATACCTATTCACTATTTAAATAATTACTTAAATATCCTATTATTCAAAACATGGGTTGTCACATTTCTGCTTCCTTAAAAGGATTTCGTCCTCGAAATTCTCAAAGTAAGGAAAATTTCTCCTAACCCTTAGGCTTTCTAAGCCCTACCATTTTGAAAAAAAATCAATAGCACTTCCTTTACGTGGCTAGCTCCAAAAAAATCCCAAAACAATATAGATATATACATCTTACATTTGAGGCATCTCATATCTGAGGACATACAAGCATATATACCCAAGTCTACACTACATATTTTACATATCTCTTTCATAGTAAGTGTATGCCATTTAGATGTAATACATGTGAATAAGCATCCTAATAGCACATAGTTGCTTCCATGTACCTAAATATGTACTCAATAAAGAGGATTAAACACATTTACAACATCATATCATGAATTTGAGCATGCTAAATCACATATAGTAATCATTTTTTACATGTATGCTATATCAAATCATACAAATAGTATTTTTAGTGTAAAAATCATGAAATTTAAACACGTACTGTTTTAATGTAGTAACTGATGCTATTACAACCATATATGACTATCAATTGGAGAGTAAGCCCAAGTATGCCGACATCTAAATATACCATCATCTACGAGTCACATAAAAATGCAGTGGACTCAAATACATCCCATCTCAACCCTCACAGTGGGCATAGATGATATACGATATATTTTAGATAGTTATCTTTATCTCTCTTCGAACATACTTTAATAGGAAATTTTAAGTTATCACAAAAACAACCAAACACTCAAAATCAAGCAACAACAAATTAACAATAATTAACGGAAATAAACAAAAAGTGACAATCAAACAATAGCTGTGACAACCCAGAATTTCTATCATTTGAAATTCGTATATTTAATTGATTTTAAATATGCACAAGTAAATTTTATAAGCCGAATAGACTTTATTTCGAATATCTGGATTTAATTAGATAATTTAATTGTTAATTGAATATTAGAAATTACAGAATTAATTGGAAATTGGATTTAATGTGAGTAAAAATGTTGTATAAAGTTGAATTAAATCATATTTGAATTAGAATGATGTTAGAGAACTTTTAAAATCGAATAAAAATTAATTTGTAGAAATTGAATATTTTAATATTTAATTGACAAGTGAGAATAGCCATTTTTCAAACAGTCTCGGATGACGAAACCAGTTTCATTGGATCCATAATGTTAAATTATTGTAAGATTTCAAATTTCGTGTCAATCAGATTTACGGTTTGTCCGGGGTAAGCTAAAACGCGTAAAAATCGATTTAAGTGAATTTTAAATTTAAATAATTCAATTTGACAACATATCTTCCAAATACGATCTAATTAGCTCTCGATATATATTCCGTTATGTTCGGAATGGGGATAAAACATTACAAACGCTAGGCGGCACGCATCGTTTGGAGTTCGGAAAAAAAATCGAATGAATAGTTTTTGCAATTTTCTATAAAAGGACCTCAACACCTTCATTTTACCAAAACCCTAGAAGAACTAAGTCTAGCCACCACTAAGCTTTTAATGGCCAGAATTTCATCCTCTTCTCCTCTTAATCTCTCTCAATCCCTCGATGTTTTGAAAATCTTCCAACTAGAAACTTGTAGAGGATCGTGAGTGCTTCAAATCCATACGGCTACGATCTAAAATGACGCAACGATCGAGGGGATAAAGGCACGTGAAGTCGGGCGTTTGGGTTCGGTTTTCTATGCCAAGATGGAGGTCGAGTTCAACATGGTGACGACGGCAGGTAGAGCTCGCAAAGAGCAATCGAACGACGTTGTCTGATCGTCTCCTCGGCGATCGTAGTTCGCGCGTTGATTAGGGTTCGAACGGCAGCTTCATTGGGTTATAAGCGTGCGTTAAAACCTGATGGAAGGAAGAAGAAGTTTGCGACCTGGATCTAGGGTTATGGAATGGACGGCTGTGATTTGTCAAGGTTTAAAAAAAAAGTGAAATTAGTTTATATTATAATTTGTTCAAAATTTAAAACCGCATAACTTTGTCATACGAGGTCCGTTTTTGATGAAACGACTTACGTTGGGTTCGTATTGACGAGCACTACATTATGAAGCTGAATTGGAGTTTATTGAAGCTAGTGTGAATTTTGGATGAAATTAAACGCTTGTTTAATTTTATTCGGAATAAAACACTGAAACTGCGACTGCAAGCAAAGTGAGTACAACTCACTCTTTCTGACTAACTGATATTTTTGTATAAGTGAGAACAAATTTATTATAAGATGATTGATGATTATGTGGATGATATATGATATTTTGATTGATATTTGGATATATACCTGCCTATTGGAGCAGATGAGACCCTATACGTTCCCTTTTATGAGCGGATGACCCTTTGTACGTGCGTTTGCCTTGAAGCGGACATTATACACTTATTCAAATATGTATATTTGTTGTAGGTGACAGGTTGGAGGGATCAAATTGGATTCCTCAACAGTATTGATTTATTTACAGATATTGTTATATATTCTGTTATCATATGATATATGATGTTTGGATGTTGTGATTGATGTATTTAGTGCTGTTGCAGCATAAGGCCTATTTTGGAAAATTAAAAGTGTTAAAGTGATGATTTCCAAATTTAAAAGGATTTTAAAGTGATTTTTGAAAGTATACGTTTCATTGAATTTTGGAATTAATTCATTTTCAATAAATAAATGTTATAATTTTAATGTTATAAAAATTATGGTTTTTGTGAAATAAAACCAGAATATGATTTTTAGAATGTGAAGTTAACTATTTTGTAAAATGGTTTAAATTGAGATTTTTGATTTATTATAAACGGTTTATATAAAAGATTTATAAAATTGATATTTTATAAAATATTGGAATTATAAAATGAGCTTTTATAAGTGTTAAAATGAAGTGTAAATGGATTTCATAAGTGAATGAAATTTATAATTATAAAGTTATAAAATGAATAGGTTTTGTAAATAAATGATTTATAAGTAATTAACTTATAAATTGGATTTTGGAATTTAAATGAGATATAAATAGAATTTGTTAATTAAGGGATTTTATAAGTTGAAGTTCTTATAAAATAATAAATGGGATTTGATTTTATACATGGAAGTTTTTATAATATAAAAGGAATTTATAAACTTTGTTTTATAAATCCAAAATCAATTGAATTTGATAAGTAAATATGAAAGCTTATTAAAGGAGATATGTCCACGATTTTGGACAGTAGATAAACCTTTAATTAAATATGTAGAAGTGTTGAATTTGGTAAACGATTTATATTCATGATTTTGGACAGTGAATAATATATTGAAGAAATGTTTTGAGAAGTGATATTTTAAATAGAATTAAAACGATTTGAAGTTGTTTTAAAATGCACTAAATATCGAAAACATAGATTTCAACATTCATTGTTGAAATAGACATCATCGAGAAATAAGGAAATGATGCACTATAACACTGTTGTTATAGTAAACGATTTTCGAAAGAAAATGTTTTTGTATAGTATTGGGGTTTATATATCTATCTCATTCGAATCCCTGTACTATTGATTTTAGGTTGTCGTAACGATGTTTTACGCAATATTCATTTTGACCCGAATAAAGATGTTTAAAGAGAACGTTTTCCTTAAAGAATAAAGTATATACTTAATCGTGTTTTAAGTATACTGAATATTTTCCAAGTGTTGAAAATAAATAGATTTGTGAATTACTTATTATTAAATAAGTATGGAAATGTTTTCCAATATGAAGTGAAATGTTTTGTGAATATATCTTTTTAAAAGATAAATTGAAGCGAATATTTGGCAAGTTATTTAATTTATGAAAGATTAATAAAAGGGCATAGTGATTGAATATAGTGCTGAATATTTGTTTGCTTGCTTTGGTAGTTAAATAACCGACTATCAAATTGCCCAAAAATTTTAGTTCCTTGACTTGACGTGGGAACTCTTTAGTCGTACACTTAGTACGTAGCCTTTTGTGTAGGCTTGATTATCATTTGTGTTGAGGATGTTGATTCGTATAGTGCGGAGTATTACTCCAATCTATCGAGATTCCTTCTTGGCCCGAAGGATAGCAAGTTGTAAGTTGAAGACGTGATAAGTCTATGAGACTTAGTTGTTGTGTGAGGTTGAGAAATGCTTTTGCGTTGTTGGTGCGAAGAGACCGGGATCGGTTTATTCGAAAATCACTTCGGACCAACGTATATGCGACGATTGTGCAGGTTGCTTGTGATGATATTGATATTTTAGATTTTCATAGTGGGGGACTGCTTGTTGATCGTTTGGGGTTAAAATCCCAATATACATCCAGTAGCAGTGGTCTCTTCATTATGAAATATCCAATGTAAGGACTATTCGCTACTAATCCTAGGCATTTCCCGACATGATGTGGTAGGAAAGTACCTTCGGTTTGTCCTGTTCTTGGACAACTTGTATGGATGTTTGTCTGACATTGCATTTCTATAAATTACGTACTTGGTTTTTACAAACGTACATCAGTGGTGGCGGAGAAGGCAACTTCTTTTGGCTTAACACCCTCCTTGAGACATACGAGCTTAAGGGTTGTATTTTTGTGGAAGGCAATTAGTATTCAAAGAAAATGGCTGTGTGGCATTCTAAGTGATGTGATATGTGATTGTGAAAGGTAATCATTACCTCATCAGGCCTCATCAACCGGAGATGACGAAAATAGGGTTAGATGTGGCAAGGCTAAGTGGGTCATTCCCAAGTAGGATATGATCATCCTCTTCTAGATATATCTTTACACGCTATGACGTTGTGTATCTGATTATTGTGGTTTGTATGCCATGAGGGCCCTCGGTAAAGGTCGGTAACGACCGAAGGATGACATATTCGGTACCATCTAGTTATAGAGGTGGGCCGGTCTTATGTTGGTAGAGGGCAGATGTTCTATGCCTCGGGACATCCATCTAGAGGTGTACCCATTCGGAAGGTAGTCCTTTCACATGGTCATTTGTATGGAAATCCAAAACCCACTACGAGCTGTGATTTTGTTTGTAAAGGCGTAATGAATAGCCTCGAAATTCTATATGGTTAACCGTTTCAACTATGATTAATGTTATTTGTATATTATACACTAGTATAATATAAGAGGATTTGATATGAAAGAAATATTTTAGTTATCGTAAGGTAAAAACATGTCCGTGTTTATGTGTGGACTTGTCTTACGAGATACTTTTGTTTTGAAAACTAAGGAAAAGTTTAGTAATTTAATAAATTCGGTTGAGTGTGTTTCTCACGCTGGTTTACCAAACTGATCCGGGCACTCTTCCATTTCAATGCTCAGGTCAGACCGAGTATATCTATAGGTTATGCTTTGGTGTTTTTGGAGCTTCAGCAGGAGAGCTGGAGATCTTCATTTTCGTACATCCGTATTTGCTTAATTATCCGCTGCATTGTTGCTTAGTTGTTTTTATTATCAGCATTTGTGAGGACATGTTATTATGACTATTCAAGCTGATAACTATTGATTGATTGTTGAACTCTGATTGATGTGTATATATATACAGTTTCTGTTTTGTAAAGATCATTGCTATGATATTATATATTTTCCGCTGCGATGTGAGATTCTGTATTATTTTGTTTGGTTCTATCTTCTCTCTTTCTTCTCTTCTCTTCTTCTCTCTTCTTTTCTTTCTCTTGACTTTCCGTCAGTTTGTGCTTTTTGGGTCGGACATGTGTGGATTATTGTTGATTCAAAGGGTACGGATTTTTGGGTCATCGCATTTGGTATCAGAGCTTTGATTTTGTATATTCCTAAGCTTTCATTTATTCTCAGTATAGATAGGGACAGTAGCAACCTAGATTGAGTTTGAGTGTATTATATATATGAGCGCGTATCTATTAGTGAATATCAAAAGGTTTTATATTGTGTTTACTTATCCGTTGAGCTGTTTATGAATTCTGGTCGTGATTTGGGATGCCATGTTATCGATAGGGATTT
Organism: Allium cepa; assembly: GCA_030765085.1. Classification (NCBI taxonomy): domain Eukaryota; kingdom Viridiplantae; phylum Streptophyta; class Magnoliopsida; order Asparagales; family Amaryllidaceae; genus Allium; species Allium cepa. The sequence goes on along the minus strand of CM060945.1, from coordinate 1,035,333,781 downwards.
CCAAACGCTTAAACGAGACAACTCGACATAGTATTATTTTAAATTGGATAAATGAAATAATTTTACCACGATTATATTTTATATATAAGGAAACAGTTTTTCAGAATTATTAAATTGTTTATAAACTGATTGTTTGGTTGCTTGAAAATGAAAATATACATAAGTTAAATAAAAGTTGTTTGAATAATCTAAAGAAAAACAACAATTGTAAAAGGATAAATTATATAAGCAAATGGACTATAAGTATGGAATTATAATTAATATGATTTACAATTGTGAAATAATCTTATATATAAGAAATGAAACTATTTGAGTTATAAAAAAATGGATTTAGACTAAGAATTTGGAAATTTGAATTCGTTTATTTTGAAAGTTGTTTTTCAAAGTTAAAGATGTTATATTGTTATAAATCTAAGTAAGATAAATAAATTTAGAATGATCTTATATAAGTAAAGTAAATAGTGAAATTATATAAGTAAAAGATTTATAAATATGATTTACAAATAAAAGAATTTTAAAAAAGAATATAAAGCACTGAATTCACTACTATAGCTGGGAAATAATAAAGGTGATGACTGCAGCATCATCATTATCATTTTCGAGTTTCTATGTGATGGATTTGCTACCAATAGTAAATTGAAATTTAAGTGTTGTTTTGATAAACAAATTTTATTTGAAATCCAAGTTGTAATTGATAAATATAAGTAAAATGAGTTTTGGATTTATAATAAGAAGTTTAAATTTAAATTTGGTAAAGCTGAAAGAAATTTGAGTTAGTAAGTGAATTATATGATTTGAAATTTAACTAAGGAAGGTTAAATTAAATTGGATTTGAATTGGATTAGATATGTTATTAGAATGGAAAATTATACTTAAGATGGTAAATGATTGCATAGTATGAATTTGGAAGTTTATAAAAATAAGTTGTATAACATATAAAATGAGATAAGGTAAGTAAGACCAATAGTTAAAATGGTTAAACACTTTTGGTTAAGAAAAACAAAATATGAATTTGAATATTGATATGGAATTTGACTTACGTAAAAAAGTTAATTAAAATAGAATTTGGAATGAATTAGAGATGAACTTATGTTGTATAATGAAAGTGAAGGTAAATGAAGTTGAAATAAAACATAACTTAAGTGATGTTGAATGGAGTTGATTTTGGTATCGAAGAAAATTAATTAAGTAAAGTGATGAATGTGAACTTGATTTATATATAAAAATTCAACTTTAGTTGTAAGAATGAATTAGCAATTGAATTAACAAATGAATTGAATTTAACTAATGGAATATATCAGTAAATGAAAAATGAATTGAATATTAATCAATCGAATGTAAGTAAATTGATATGGTAAGGGATGTAAAGGTTAATTCATTAAGCTAATGAAACTAAGAATTTTATAATTGTATGAAAGTCAATTGAATGTTAAACCAATTTGAAATTAAATATGTTGAACCAAATTGAATGGATGTAAAGTAAATAAATTTGGTTATGTTAGTTATACATTGGTTGCTAGTTTGTTGTTAGTTGATTGTATAAAAATTCATATGAAGTTGAGTTAATGAAATTGGAAGCTAAATAATTGAATCCAAATTGGAATTGGAAGTTAAGTGAACCAAAATAGAATTAAATTTAATTTGATTTGGAAGTAAACAAACTTGAATATGAATTAGTGAATGTAAACTAATTGAAAATGAATGAATGAATGCAAGAAAAATCCAATGTAAATGAATCAAATGTGATTTAAATTGTAAATTAATTCAATGAATGTTAATGATAAGTGAATGAAAATTGATTTGGTTATGAATTGATGGGATATTAGTTGGATGGTAGTTGTTTGATCGTTGGATTTGTTTTTTTGATTGCATTTGCTATATTGGCATATATGTAACGACCCGGGATTTTGGACAATATAAATTTAATAATCTGCAATAATAATTTAATTGATTTGATAATTTTCTTTATAATTTTAATTTAAAATTTGTGAATTTGATCTTTTAAAGGTTAATAAATATTTAATCTGTTAATAGTAATCAATATCTTTCTTACAATTTAAATTTGATAAGAATTATTTTTCAAAGCTAATAAAATTTTATTCTGTTTATAATATATCTATATTTAATATATGTTGTGAATGGGAATATCTTTTGTTTTTAATTAAAAGATGAATTTGCAAATTGTAATATATATGTATGTATATGTTATAATTTGAGTTGTTTTGAAATTTAGTTTAATCTATTGATAATTTAATATGTTGAATTATAATTCAAAGATTTTCTTTAAAACTTAATATTTTTCAAAAGTTAATTTAAAGGGTAATTCATTTGTTTTCAAAATATGAGATTTGTTATTTATTTAAACATTTTTTTTGCTTTTTTTAAAATGCTAATAAGATACATGTACAAAGATTCATACTTATTTATTTAAAATTCAAAAGCTTATTATCATAAAAACATTTCATATGTATATATATAACTTAAAATGATTTAATTAAAAGAAAAGAACACTTGTAAATCCAAGATGAAACATTTTAACACTTCTAAATTTAGAAATGCATGCAAATGACATTTATTCAATTTATGAACAAGTGGCAATTTATTCATTTTAATTTTTACTAAACATTTTTAAGAAGAAAATTAGTTTTCTTTCTCATTTTCTTTTGCTTCCTTCTTTCAAACATTAATGGCAAGATCAGAAACAAAGTTCCAAAATCTGAAAATAAAAACTAAAAGCAATTCTGCAAAGCAAAAGAATTATCAACCTGCAAATACAAATAGAGTTCAACTGCAATGAACAGTTACAACTGCAAGTTTAAAATCAACAATTGAAAGCATGAAAGGATTTCAACTTCATCAGCAAATCACCTCAGCAAGTGTTTCAACAACAAGATTAAAAGCTTTTCAAATTAAAGTTTAAGTGCCTGGAAATACTGCTCTGCTCTGCATGTATAAAGGAGAGTAAATTATTTAAAAACAGTTTGAAAGTGGTTTATACTTGAATGCATGTTAAATCTTTGAATTGATATTGGTATTGCATGAAAATCACTCAGTTTTATTTATTGAATTTATTATTACATTTATATATGTAAATATATGACTCTATATATTGATGTTCTTCTCTGTTTGAAGAAAACTGTGACCTTTGGTTTTCAAAATTCAAAATTTCCCAAAATTGTCCATATTAGCCTTGAATATATGAATGAAGTTTGCTTGAAAATGTGTAATGAAGATCACAAAAATATTTCTATGATTTTTTTAAGATAACAGATAAGTATAAATAAAAGAATTACAGTAAAACTAAGATATTGGTTAAAAATTAACAACCTTAATTTTTAATTTGGATTACATGCATGTAATCTTGGTAGGAAATCATGAATTTTGATATGTAAATTGTGATTTTTAGTTGAGTATTCATTGAGAAATTTGGGTTTGAGTGTTTTTGGGGGTTTTAGTAATTGCCATTGATTGGCATGTTAATCGGAGCTTGAATCTTGTTCGAAGTTTGTTTATGAATCAAGGATCATGGGAAAAATGTAATTTGATTTTTCTAATGACTGAGGAGTTGGTAATCGAGCAAAGTAGGGTTTAAAGCTTGTTTTACCGGGCTTTACTGTAGAGGAGTTTGCGACGCGAATGAAGGGTCGAGGGTGTTCATACATGAGGGAAGGTGGAGATTGTGACGTGGCGGTGCTATGGAGGGAACGGCAGGGATCATCGTCGAGAAATTCATTGGCGGTGGGTGTGGGTTTTGTGACGTTGTTTCTGCAGTTGGTTCGTATGGTCATTTTTCGAATCGCGTATTGTTTGTAGGATCTGGGTTCACCTAAGTGCTCGCGTGTCGATTTGGGACTATGGAGGATGGTCACGGCGAACTTCGCCGGCCGTGGGTGCTGTGCAAGGTGCACGTGTATAAGGTGGTGCACTGGATATTATGCGATGGGGAAGATGGAGTTTTTCTCAGGTCTGGGTTCGTGCGAGCTTCGGGTTTGACTAGAAGATGAGAGGTTTGGGTTTTTCTTCGGGGCTAGCTCGTGTGGGATTAGTGTTTTACTCGGGTTTACTGATGATTTTTTTTACTGATATTTACTGTATAATGATATACAGTTGCAAGCAAATTTATGTTGGTATAGATTGAAGTCAAGTTGCAATGGCAACTCGAGTATAAATAATTGAAAGTTCAAGCTTCAATATTGTAACCAAGTTTAAAACTTGTTTGTTTTGGAATTAAGTTATTCAAATTTTGAAATGTAAATTGAGTTTACTTTCAAATTTTTTTTAACGTTTGATATTATTTCTTTGCAAGGTAATTTTACTAAATTAAAGTTTGAATTTTAGTTTAAAAGAATGTTTGAATTTAATTATTAAATCAAAAGTTTTAAAGTAAATTTAAAAAGCAATGTTTTAAAAACAAGATTACAAATTATATTGAAAAGGGTAGATTAAATTAGATAATTAAAATGTTTTAAATCTCAAATTGATTTCTAAATGCTTTCTTTTCAGTTAAAGTTTAAGTTAATATTGTAAATCAAATAGATTGTTTTGAGATATTAGAATTTGATTAAATTCAAATAATCTATTTATGAAAATAAATAAGGTTAGATTATTTGGATATAAATTTAAGAATACTTAATAATTTGATATTATGTAAAAAATTAATTAAGAATAATGTTTTCTTAATTAATTAAGGATTTTCAAATCTAGAAAGTTACTTAATTAATTGTTTAATTAATTTTAAATAATTAGTTAATTATTTATTAAGTTTAATAATCACTTAATTATGGATTAATTAAGCGTAATTACTTAATAAAGAAATTAATGGTTAATTGTGGATGTAATTAAGGAAGTTAATTACTCATGGAAGTAATTAATGGTAACTACACATGGAGTAATTAGTTGAAGTGATTATTGGTTAATTACTTAATGATATCAATTAAAGAATTAATTAATATAATTGTTTTAAAGATAATTAATTATGAAATAATTAATTAAAGAATTAAGAATTATTTAATGATGAAGTTAAATTGTTTGTTAAGTGATTAATTAAGAAAGTAATTAAGACTTATTAATGAAAGTAATTAGAGATAATTACTTATGTAAGTAATTAAGAGTTAATTACTTAATTATTTTAGTTAGTAAATTAATTGATTAATTAATTAACGAATGAGATTAATTTAAGATTAATTACTAAGGTTAATTAATTAAAATTGTAATTAAATAATAAAGTAATTAATTAAGGATTAATTGTTAGTCTAAATTGATTAATGTAGTAATTAAGGATTAATTAGTTGAATTAAATTAATCAAGGGTTAAATAATAAATTAAGAAGTTAATTAATTTAGTTAAGTAATTACCAATTGTTAATTACTGATTATGATTAATGAGATGATTGATTATAAGTTAATTATTTAATTAATTAAAGTAGTTATTAATCAATAAGGATCATTAATTAATGTGATTAATGATATTAATCAAGGTTGATTAATATAAGTGTTTAATTTAAATGTGATTAATTAATTGTAATTAATTAAGAATTAATGTAATTAATTATAGTTAATTAATTAATGAATGATCATTAATTATTGTAATTAGTGATAGTAATTAAAAGGTTAATTACTGAATATGGATAGGATAATTGCTTGAATGCAATTAAATATAATTAATCAAGGAAGATTGATTAAGGAAAATCATTAGAGATGATTTATTTATTTGAAATAAATAAATGAAGAAGGTTTTAAATAATTCAATTGATTAAAAGATAATCAACTCTGTTTTGGATGTTTGATTAATATGGATTGATTGATTAATATTGGTTAATTGATTGATATTGGATGATCAATATTTGGAGATTGATGATTGGTTGATATTGGATGTTTGATATTGGTTTGATACTGGATGATTTGGATATATTTATTATGTGATATGCTGCTTTGTGAAGAGGAATGTTGTTATGAATTATCTCTTAATATGATTCATCTATCTGTTTATATATCATCCTGAATATAAGTTTAATTGTTTAAACCCTTAAGTACAACTTGGACATTAAAATGGCTTTTGGTTTCGGTGAGACCGGGATCGGGTTTCCATATTTGGAATCCGAAAACCACAACGATTCCAATTAAACGTTAGGTCGTGTATCCAAGTGGAGCAAGTGAAGACTCGAGGTGTAAGGGCTATACGTAAGTATAACTCTGTGGGTGATTCCGTAATGAGTTGACGGAATAGTTCTTATAGGTTCGAGATGGTGATTCAGAGTGCAAGGGCTATGGTCGTTGACTCTGAGGGTGATTCCAATAATGAGTGCAACGAGATAGTGCCTTCGGTTTAGTTCGAACCCTGAACGAACTTGTATGGATTGAATGCTTTCAGCACATCGTCAGGTGGACGATGAGCATTCTAAGATAGATGTGTTCTATAAAGGTAATCGTAACCTCAAGCCTCATCAACCGGGAATGGCTAAAACAGGGGAGGTGCAGCAAGGCTTCATGGGTAGCTCCCACTCGAGAGAAAGATTTTTCCCTGTCTAGAAGTCCCTTTTTATTCGGCTGTGTGGGCAGTTGGGTCGTGGCCAACTACGGGGTTGTCTTGTTCGGGACTGTCCAGTAAGGGATGGTTCCGGCCTTGTGTTGCAGGGGAGCGGGCGTACTCCTAAGTACGTTAATCTAGGCCACGTACTGTGACGGGCAGTACCCCAGTATCCCTGCCATTGATGGAATCCAAAATCCAATAAGTGTACGTACGGTTTTGATTGTGCCCAACTATGTTGGAACGTGAGATGTAAGCATTCCTGCTATTTCTGTATTTTATTTTGAAAACCCTAGACACTATTATAATATCACTGGATTTCCTATCAAATGTTTTGGTTAGCGTAAGGTAAAAACTTTTCCATGTTTATGTGTGGGAAGTCTTACGTGATACCTTTTCTTTTCAAAGGTTTTTCTAAAGTTAAGCAATTTAACCCGTTTACTCACACCAGACCCCTGTCTGACCCGAGTGTTTATTTTCTGTTTTATTAAACTCTTGGGTACTCATATTATGTATGAGTAGTCAAGTGATTCAGGTTAGCTTGACGAATTCTGGAGGAGATATGGAGCAGGAGGCTTCGACGTGTAGTTATTTAGTGGTTCCGCTGTGTTTATTTGTATCTGTATCTGTTTCTTGTGTACTTGAATTGTATAGTTAGACAGATGTTATAACTGTCTATTATCTGTTGTTTAAGTTGTGTACTCTGATATAATGAGATACTATGTAATATTTTATGTGATATATTATATTTTATTCGTTCCGCTGTGAGTTCTCCGATGTTGTTTGTGTTCTTCTTTCTCTTTCTTTTCTTCTTCTATCCCTTTCTTTCTTCAAGATGATGCGATTTTCTGGGAGTAGAAAGTCGGGTCATCTCACTTGGTATCAGGGCATTAGGCTCTGAAGTATGTCTTTCTTTAGGGAGCATTAGGTTGAGTGAATACCTAGGCTCTGTTGTGGTGTCTTTCTTGAGAGAGCGTACTTGTAATTTTTATATATATCTATATATATATATGTGTGTGTGTGTGTGTGTGTGTGTGTGTGTGTGTGTGTGTGTGTGTCTACCTAATAGGTTGGGTTATCTGTACGGATTCTCCAACATAAGTTTTAGAGGTAGATAAATGGAGTAGTGGTGTGTGTGTGTAACACGACTACCACTGATGGAAGAGGTTCCATATGTTTGAGGTCGGAAGTATTTGTCGAGACTGTAGACCTAATACCGTCTTGAGTAAGATTTGTAGTTTGGAGTGAGGGTCTCTCTGATATCCGAAGGAAATCTTTTGAAGATTCAGAGTTTATCTTTGAAGTGTAAGTTTGGATTTCGCTTGGGTGAGCGAATTTTTCTTGTGTTTGGATTTGTTGGAAGTGCAGGAGTTAGTGATGATATCCTGATAACTGCGTGATGAGATGCAGTATCCTTGGATATTTTCTGAAGATGTTTTCTTTTGAAGCAGTTTTAGAAATGGTTGAGGAGCAGTCTTTACCTGTCGCAGAGAAGATTCGTCTGTGTAGAAGTTGTTTGGATCTTCAGCAAGGAGTTTGGCTGTTTTGGAATATGAGACTAAGTCTAAAAGTTATTTATTTTGACACGGTCTCATTTTTTATTCCTTAAGGTAAGCGAGTTGTTGATGCTTGGGTTGGAGTCCAAGTTTCTTGAGAGGTTGTCTGCCATCTCGGAGGTCCGTTGTGTGGTTTGTTGATGGTTTTGGTTTTGGAGAAGCCTTTGGATTAGAAGTCTTGGATAGCTGTGGTAGCAATGAAGCTTGAAGTGTTCGGTGTGCTGACGAGAAGGTCTTTTAGCTTTGCAGTATCATCGAGGTGGAGTTTAGAAGCAGCAGTGTTGCTTGTTTCTCTGATGATTCAGGAATCTTTATGGTTCTTCTTTCAGCAGTCCGGGCAGATGGTGAATGCTTTCTTGAAGGGTTAACTTTGTTTGGAAAAGCTTAAGGCTGTTATAGTTGGTAAAGAGATGACAGTTTGTTTGGAACCCGAATTGGGTTGGATCGCAAAAGTGACTTGCGATTAGTTTGGGAATTTTCTTAAGCTATCTTTTGTTTGAGGCTGAGGGTTCTCATGTGGAAGTAGGAGCTACTGATGTGATCAGGAGTTTGTCTGCACCTGGAGTTGAGTTCCGTATTTGTTTTGGTTCCAGAAGAGATTTTGGTAGTTAGCCTGATAGTAGGACGGTTCTTGAAGTAAGAAGAGTTGGTGTAGCAGCTCAGAAATATTTTTGGATTGGTTCGATCTAGTTTATGAGTTTGGATTTCTGTTTTAAGGTTGTGTGATCGAGTCAGATAAGTCACTCAGATTTTTATGGATTTGATGAAAAAAGCTTTTCAGATATTGGTAAGATTGTACTCGTGTTCATCAACAGTATTCTCATCTATTTCTGAATCAGAGTTGTGCAGCGGAAGCGAGGTAGCTGTTGTGCAAGGAAGGAAGTTAGTTCAGATTGCTATTGCTTGAGGAGTAGAACTTGCGTTCTGGATTTCAACGGATTTTGGAAGACTTTTCTGTTGAATAGGATCTAGAAACGGTTTGCTTTGGTCTAGTTGTTTCTGGGAAGTATCAGCATATGTTGAGCTGATCAGGATGAAGATGAGCAGTCTAGGATTGTCTGTTGAGCTATGCAGATATAAGATAAGAAGTTTTGGAATTTGAAGTTGGAGACTTCAGTGTTGTTATAATTCTCTGGTTAAGAGAGCTGATATTGGATAAGATTGGTTGGTTAGTGCTGAGGCATTTGAGATTTTCTTATCTATGTATTTGATAGGATAAGATTGAATTGCCAGTTTGGATAGCTGGAATTCATTTTGTAACACGTGTCTCTGAGGGAGTACGTGTATGATTCATCGATTGGTTGTTGAATCTGTAGTTCAGTTGGAGTTGGATGTTGAGCTGGATTTGAGAGTAGTATGATGATCTGTTCAGATTGAAGGATCTAGAGATGAGTGGAGCTCTGGATTTTGGTGGTGTAGTTAGTTGAGCTTTTATAGAACGAGTCTCCCGATGATTTATCTTGGGAAACTCGAGATAGTATTAGAGTATTATTCGGATTTGTGTCAGAATAATTAGTTAGGTTCGTTTGTTTATTTGATTGCTTTGATGTTAGTAACTGGTTGTTAGGAATGCTTTGCTGATTGAAATTAAAATCCGTACTAGATTATTAAATTACCTTTGCTTTTAAATTTCGGGGAAGAAATTCTTTTAAGGGGGAGGGTTGTAACGACCCGGGATTTTGGGCAATATAAATTTAATAATCTGCAATAATAATTTAACTGATTTGATAATTTTCTTTATAATTTTAATTTAAAATTTGTGAATTTGATCTTTTAAAGGTTAATAAGTATTTAATCTGTTAATAGTAATCAATATCTTTCTGAAAATTTAAATTTGATAAGAATTATTTTTCAAAGCTAATAAAATTTTATTCTGTTTATAATATATATATTTGATATATGTTGTGAATGGGAATATCTTTTGTTTTTAATTAAAAGATGAATTTGCAAATTGTAGTATATATGTATGTATATGTTATAATTTGAGTTGTTTTGAAATTTAGTTTAATCTATTGATAATTTAATATGTTGAATCATAATTCAAAGATTTTCTTTAAAACTTAATATTTTTCAAAAGTTAATTTAAAGGGTAATTCATTTGTTTTCAAAATATGAGATTTTTTATTTATTTAAACATTTTGTTTTGCTTTCTTTTAAAACGCTAATAAGATACATGTACAAAGATTCATACTTATTTCTTTAAAATTCAAAAGCTTATTATCATAAAAACATTTCATATGTACATATATAACTTAAAATGATTTAATTAAAAGAAAAGAACACTTGTAAATCCAAGATGAAACACTTTAACACTTGTAAATTTAGAAATGCATGCAAATGACATTTGTTCAATTTATGAACAAGTGGCAATTTATTCATTTTAATTTTTACTAAACATTTTTAAGAAGAAAATTAGTTTTCTTTCTCATTTTCTTTTGCTTCCTTCTTTCAAACATTAATGGCAAGATCAGAAACAAAGTTCCAAAATCTGAAAATAAAACCTAAAAGCAATTCTGCAAAGCAAAAGAATTATCAACCTGCAAATACAAATAGAGTTCAACTGCAATCAACAGTTTCAACTGCAAGTTTAAAATCAACAATTGAAAGCACGAAAGGATTTCAACTTCATTAGCAAATCACCTCAACAAGTGTTTCAACAGCAAGATTAAAAGCTTTTCAAATTTAAGTTTAAGTGCCTGGAAATATGCTCTGCTCTGCATGTATAAAGGTGAGTAAATTATTTAAAAACAGTTTGAAAGTGGTTTAAACTTGAATGCATGTTAAATCTTTGAATTGATATTGGTATTGCATGAAAATCACTCAGTTTTATTTATTGAATTTATTATTACATTTATATATGTAAATATATGACTGTATATATTGATGTTCTTCTCTGTTTGAAGAAACTGTGACCTTTGTTTTCAAAAATCAAAATTTCCCAAAATGGTCCATATTAGCCTTGAATATATGAATGAAGTTTTCTTGAAAATGTGTAATGAAGATCATAAAAATATTTCTATGATTTTTTTAAGATAACAGATAAGTATAAATAAAAGAATTATAGTAAAACTAAGATATTGGTTAAAAATTAACAACCTTAATTTTTAATTTGGATTACATGCATGTAAACTTGGTAGGAAATCATGAATTTTGATATGTAAATTGTGATTTTTAGTTGAGTATTCATTGAGAAATTTGGGTTTGAGTGTTTTTGGGGGTTTTAGTAATTGCCATTGATTGGCATGTTAATCGGAGCTTGAATCTTGTTCGAAGTTTGTTTATGAATCAAGGATCATGGGAAAAATGTAATTTGATTTTTCTAATGACTGAGGAGTTGGTAATCGAGCAAAGTAGGGTTTAAAGCTTGTTTTACTGGGCTTTACTGTGGAGGAGTTTGTGACGCGAATGAAGGGTCGGGGGTGTTCGTACACGAGGGAAGGTGGAGATTGTGATGTGGCGGTCCTATGGAGGGAACGGCAGGGATTATCGTCGAGAAATTCGTCGGCGGTGGGTTTGGGTTTTATGGCGTTGTTTCTGCAGTTGGTTCGAATGGTCATTTTTCGACTCGCGTATTGTTTGTAGGATCTGGGTTCACCTAAGTGCTCACGTGTCGATTTGGGACTACGGAGGATGGTCACGGCGAACATCGCCGGCCGTGGGTGCTGTGCAAGGTGCACGTGTATACGGTGGTGCACTAGAAATTATGAGATGGGGAAGATGGAGTTTTTCTTAGGTCTGGGTTCGTGCGAGCTTCGGGTTTGACTTGAAGATGAGAGGTTTGGGTTTTTCTTCTGGGCTAGCTCGTGTGGGATTAGTGTTTTACTCGGGTTTACTGATGGTTTGTTTACTGATATTTACTGTATAATGATATACAGTTGCAAGCAAATTTATGTTGGTATAGATTGAAGTCAAGTTGCAATGGCAACTCGAGTATAAATAATTGAAAGTTCAAGCTTCAATATTGTAACCAAGTTTAAAACTTGTTTGTTTTGGAATTAAATTATTCAAACTTTGAAATGTAAATTGAATTTACTTTCAAATTTTTTTTTAACGTTTGATATGATTTCTTTGAAAGGTATTTTTACTAAATTAAAGTTTGAATTTTAGTTTAAAAAGATTATTTGAATTTAATTATTAAATCAAAAGTTTTAAAGTAAATTTAAAAAGTAATGTTTTAAAAACAAGATTACAAATTATATTGAAAAGGGTAGATTAAATTAGATAATTAAAATGTTTTAAATCTCAAATTGATTTCTAAATGCTTTCTTTTCAGTTAAAGTTTAAGTTAATATTGTAAATCAAATATATTGTTTTGAGATATTAGAATTTGATTAAATTCAAATAATCTATTTATGAAAATAAATAAGGTTAGATTATTTGGATATAAATTTAAGAATACTTAATAATTTGATATTATGTAAAAAATTAATTAAAAATAACGTTTTCTTAATTAATTAAGGATTTTCAAATCTAGAAAGTTATTTATTAATTGTTTAATTAATTTTAAATAATTAGTTAATTATTTATTAATTATAATAATCACTTAATTATGGATTAATTAAGCGTAATTACTTAATAAGGAAATTAATGGTTAATTGTGGATGTAATTAAGGAAGTTAATTACTTATGGAAGTAATTAATGGTAACTACTCATGGAGTAATTAGTTGAACTGATTATTGGTTAATTACTTAATGATATCAATTAAAGAATTAATTAATATAATTGTTTTAAAGATAATTAATTATGAAATAATTAATTAAAGAATTAAGAATTATTTAATGATGAAGTTAAATTGTTTGTTAAGTGATTAATTAAGAAAGTAGTTAAGACTTATTAATGAAAGTAATTAGAGATAATTACTTATGTAAGTAATTAAGAGTTAATTACTTAATTATTTTAGTTAATTAATCGATTAATTAATTAATGAATGAGATTAATTTAAGATTAATTACTAAGGGTAATTAATTAAAATTATAATTAATTAATAAAGTAATTAATTAAGGATTATTTGTTAATCTAAATTGATTAATGTAGTAATTAAGGATTAATTAGTTGAATTAAATTAATTGAGGGTTAATAAATTAAGAAGTTAATTAATTTAGTTAAGTAATTACAAATTGTTAATTACTGATTATGATTAATGAGATGATTAATTATAAGTTAATTATTTAATTAATTAAAGTAGTTATTAATCAATAAGGATCATTAATTAATGTGATTAATGATATTAATCAAGGTTGATTAATATAAGTGTTTAATTTAAATGTGATTAATTAATTGTAATTAATTAAGAATTAATGTAATTAATTATAGTTAATTAATTAATGAATGATCATTAATTATTGTAATTAGTGATAGTAATTAAAAGGTTAATTACTGAATATGGATAGGATAATTGCTTGAATGTAATTAAATATAATTAATCAAGGAAGATTGATTAAGGAAAATCATTAGAGATGATTTATTTATTTGAAATAAATAAATGAAGAAGGTTTTAAATAATTCAATTGATTAAAAGATAATCAACTCTGTTTTGGATGTTTGATTAATATGGATTGATTGATTAATATTGGTTAATTGATTGATATTGGATGATCAATATTTGGAGATTGATGATTGGTTGATATTGGATGTTTGATAATTGTTTGATACTGGTTGATTTGGATATATTTATTATGTGATATGCTGCTTTGTGAAGAGGAATGTTGTTATGAATTATCTCTTAATGCGATTCATCTATTTGTTTATATATCATCCTGAATATAAGTTTAATTGTTTAAACCCTTAAGTACAACTTGGACATTAAAATGGTGTTTGGTTTCGGTGAGACCGGGATCGGGTTTCCATATTTGGAATCCGAAAACCACATCGATTCTAATTAAACGTTAGGTCGTGTATCCAAGTGGAGCAAGTGAAGACTCGAGGTGTAAGGGCTATGCGTTAGTATAACTCTGTGGGTGATTCAGTAGTGAGTTGACGGAATAGTGCTTATAGGTTCGAGACGGTGATTCAGAGTGCAAGGGCTATGGTCGTTGACTCTGAGGGTGATTCCAATATTGAGTGCAACGAGATAGTGCCTTCGGTTTCGTTCGAACCCGGAATGAACTTGTATGGATTGAATGCTTTCAGCACATCGTCAGGTGGACGATGGGCATTCTAAGATAGATGTGTTCTATAAAGGTAATCGTAACCTCAAGCCTCATCAACCCGGAACGGCTAAAACAGTGGAGGTGCAGTAAGGCTTCGTGGGTAGCTCCCACTGGAGAGCAAGATTTTCCCCTGTCTAGAAGTCCCTTTTTATTCGGCTGTGTGGGCAGTTGGGTCGCGGCCAACTGCGGGGTTGTCTTGTTCGGGACTGTCCAGTAAGGGATGGTTCCGGCCTTGTGTTGCAGGGGAGCGGGCGTACTCCTCGGTACGTTGATCTAGGCCACGTACTGTGACGTGCGGTACCCCAGTAGCCCTGGCATTGATGGAATCCAAAATCCAATAAGTGCCTGTACGGTTTTGATTGTGCCCAACTATGTTGGAACGTGAGATGTAAGCATTCCAGCTATTTCTGTATTTTATTTTGAAAACCCTAGACACTATTATAATATCACTGGATTTCCTATCAAATGTTTTGTTTAGCGTAAGGTAAAAACTTTTCCATGTTTATGTGTGGGAAGTCTTACGTGATACCTTTTCTTTTCAAAGGTTTTTCTAAAGTTAAGCAATTTTAACCCGTTTACTCACACCAGACCCCTGTCTGACCCGAGTGTTTATTTTCTGTTTTATTAAACTCTTGGGTACTCATATTATGTATGAGTAGTCAAGTGATTCAGGTTAGCTTGACGAATTCTGGAGGAGATATGGAGCAGGAGGCTTCGACGTGTAGTTATATATTGGTTCCGGTGTGTTTATTTGTATCTGTATCTGTTTCTTGTGTACTTGAATTGTATAGTTAGACAGATGTTATAACTGTCTATTATCTGTTGTTTAAGCTGTGTACTCTGATCTAATGAGATACTATGTAATATTTTATGTGATATATTATATTTTATTCGTTCCGCTGTGAGTTCTCTGATGTTGTTTGTGTTCTTCTTTCTCTTTCTCTTTCTCTTTCTTTTCTTCTTCTATCCCTTTCTTTCTTCAAGATGATGCGATTTTCTGCGAGTAGAAAGTCGGGTCATCACAATATATAGTAGTTGTATTGGTATATGTTGTATATTGATATTATTTTCATATATACGTGTTTTCATTTGTTTGTTTAGTGTATAGTAGGTGCAGATTGCGCTTGCTTCGCTTTTGGAGCTCGCTTTCGTGCTATATTAGCCATATATGCTCGCTAATAATATATAAGGTACATATCTCCGATTACATGTCGTACTTTTACAATTTTTTCCCTTCGGGATGCCTCATCCTTGATGATGAGATGTATAATTGTGATATATACATTGTTATTTTTTTTGGATCGAACCGCGCAAAGGAGACTATGGCGATTTTTTTTGAAAATTTAAGGCGTTAGAATTTTTTTGGAAAAACTGGAAAATTTTGTGAAAACTAAAAGTTTGATTTTTGAGTTAAAAGTTAATCGATAGTAGCAGGTTTTGAAAAGATAACTAAGTAGGTTTGAAAACTTAGAAAAGTTTTTGTAAGAAGTTTAACTAATGGATTCTGCGAAAAGTTAAAAGGTTTAAACTTTTGGTAAATCTAATTTGAATGAATTCTTTTGAAAATTTAATGGATTTTGCGACTTTTCTTACTTGGTAATTTCGAGGAAGAAATTCTTTTAAGTAGGGGAGAATGTGACGACCTGGAATTTCTATCATTTGAATCGTATATTTAATTGATTTTAAATATGCACAAGTAAATTTTATAAGCTGAATAGAGTTTATTTCGAATATCTGGATTTAATTGGATAATTAAATTGTTAATTGAATATTAGAAATTACAGAAATAATTGGAAATTGGATATAATGTGAGTAAAAATGGAGTATAAAGTTGAATTAAATCATATTTGAATTAGAATGATGTTAGAGAACTTTTAAAATCGAATTAAAAATTAATTTGTAGAAATTGAATATTTTAATATTTAATTGACAAGTGAGAATAGCCATTTTTTAAACAGTCTCGGATGTTGATGAAACCCATTTCATTGGATCCGTAATGTTAAATTATTGTAAGATTTCAAATTTCATGTCAATCGGATTTACGGTTTGTCCGAGGCAAGCTAAAACGCGTAGAAATCGGTTTAAGTGAATTTTAAATTTAAATAATTCGATTTGAAAACCTATCTTCCAAATACGATCTAATTGGCTCTCGATATATATTCCATTGTGTTCGGAATGGGGGTAAAACATTATAAACGCCAGGCGGCATGCTTCGTTTGGAGTTCGAAAAAAAATCGGATGAATAGTGTTTTGCAATTTTCTACAAAAGGACATCAACACCTTCATTTTACCAAAACCCTAAAAGAACTAGTTCTAGCCGCCACTAAGCTTTTAATGGCTAGAATTTCATCCTCTTCTCCTCTTAATCTCTCTCAATCCCTTAATTGTTTTGAAAATCTTCCAACTAGAAACTTGTAGAGGATCGTGAGTGCTTCAAATCCATACGGCTACAATCTAAAATGACGCAACTATCGAGGGGATAAAGGCACGTGAAGTCGTGATTTTGGCTTCGGTATTCTAGGCCAATATGGAGGCTGAGTTCAACATGGTGGCGACGGCAGGTAGAGCTCGCAAAGGGAAATCGAACGACGTTGTCTGATCGTCTCCTCGGCGATCATAGTTCGCACGTTGATTATGGTTCGAACGACGGCTTCAATGGGTTATAAGCGTGCGTTAAACCTGATGGAAGGAAGAAGTAGTTTGCGGCCTAGATCTAGGATTATGGAATGGACGGCTGTGATTTGTCAAGATTCAAAAAAAAGTGAAATTAGTTTATATTATAATTCGTTCAAACTTCAAAACTACATAACTTTGTCATACGAGGTCCGTTTTTGACGAAACGACTTGCATTCGGTTGTATTGACGAGCACTGCATTATGAAGCTAGATTAGAGTTGATTGGAGCTAGTGTGAATTTTGGGTGAAATTAGACGCTCGTATAATTTTATTCGGAATAAAACACTGAAACTGCGACTGCAAGCAAAGTGAGTTCAACTCACTCTTTCTGACTTACTGATATTTTTATATAAGTGAGAACAAATTTATTATATGATGATTGATGATTCTTTGGATGATATATGATATATTGATTGATATTTGGATATATACCTGCCTATTGGAGTAGATGAGACCCTATACGTTCCCATGTATTAGCGGATGACCCTTTGTACGCGCGACTGCCTTGAAGCGGACATTGTACACATATTCTAATATGTATATTTGTTGCAGGTGACAGGTTGGAGGGATCCAATTGGATTCCTCAATAGCATTGATTTATTTACAGATATTGATATATATTCTGCTATCATATGATATATGATGTTTGGATGTTATGATTGATACAGATATTGTTGTTGTTGCAACGTTGGGCCTATTTTGGAAAATTAAAAGTGTTAAAGTGATGATTTCCAAATTTAAAAGGATTTTAAAGTGATTTTTGAAAGTATACGTTTTATTGAATTTTGGAATTAATTCATTTTAAATAAATAAACGCTATAATTTTAATGTTATAAAAATTATGGTTTTTGTGAAATAAAACCAGAATATGATTTTTGGAATGTGAAGTTAACTATTTTGTAAAATGGTTTAAATTGAGATTTTTGATTTATTATAAACGGTTTATATAAAAGATCTATAAAATTGATATTTTATAAATTAAAATATTAGAATTATAAAATGAGTTTTTATAAGTGTTAAAATGAAGTGTAAATGAATTTCACAAGTGAATGAAATTTATAGATTTACAAATTGTAAAGTTATAAAATGAATAGGTTTTGTAAATAAATGATTTATAAGTAATTAACTTATAAATTGGATTTTGGAATTTAAATGAGATATAAATAGAATTTGTTAATTAAGGGATTTTATAAGTTGAAGTTCTTATAAAATAATAAATGGGATTTGATTTTATACATGGAAGTTTTTATAATATAAAAGGAATTTATAAACATTCTTTTATAAATCCAAAATCAATTGAATTTGATAAGTAAATATGAAAGCTTATTAAAGGAGATATATCCACGATTTTGGACAGCGGATAATCCTTTAATTAAATATGTAGAAGTGTTGAATTTGGTAAACGATTTATATTCATGATTTTGGACAGTGAATAATATATTAAAGAAATGTTTTGGGAAGTGATATCTTAAATAGAATTAAAACGGTTTGAAGTTGTTTTAAAATGCGTTAAATATCGGAACCATAGATTTCAACATTCATTGTTGAAATAGACGTCTTCGAGAAATAAGGAAATGATGGACTATAAAACTGTTGTTATAGTAAATGATTTTCGAAAGAAAATGTTTTTGTATAGTATTGGGGTTTATATATCTATCTTATTTCGGATCCCTATACTATTAATTTTGGGTTGTCGTAACGATGTTTTACGCAATATTCGTTTTGACCCGAATAAAGATGTTTAAAGAGAATGTTTTCCTTAAAGAATAAAGTATATGCTTAATCGTGTTTTAAGTATATTGAATATTTTTCAAGTGTTGAAAATAAATAGATTTGTGAATTACTTATTATTAAATAAGTATGGAAATGTTTTCCACTATGAAGTGAAATGTTTTGAGAATATATCTTTTTAAAAGATAAATTGAAGCGAATATATGGCAAGTTATTTAATTTATGGAAGATTAATAATAGGGCCTAGTGATTGTATATAGTGCTGAATATTTGTTTGTTTGCTTTGATAGTTAAATTGCCCAAAAATTTTAGTTCCTCGACTTGATGTGGGAACTATTTAATCGTACACTTAGTACGTAGCCTTCTGTGTAGGCTTGATTATCATTTGTGTTAAGGATGTTGATTCGTATAGTGCGGAGTATTACTCCAATCTATCGAGCTTCCTTGTTGGCCGAAGGATAACAAGTTGAAAGTTGGCGACGTGATAAGTCTACGAGACTTAGTTGCTATGCGAGGTTGAGAAACGCTTTTGCGTTATTGGTGCGAAGAGACCGGGATCGGTTTATCCGAAAACCATTTCGGACCAACGTATATCGACGATTGTGCAGGTTGCTTGTGATGATATTGATATTTCGGATTTTCATAGTGGAGGATTGCTTGTTGATCGTTTGGGGTTAAAATCCCAATATACATCCAGTAGCAGTGGTCTCTTCATTATGAAATATCCAATGCAAGGACTATTCGCTACTAATCCTAGGGATTTCCTTACAAGATGTGGTAGAAAAGTACCTTTGGTTTGTCCTGTTCCTAGACAACTTGTATGGATGTTTGTCTGACATTGCATTTCTATAGATTACGTACATTGGTTTTTACAAACGTACATCGTAGGTGGCGGAGAAGGCAACTTCTATTAGCTTAACTCCCTCCTTGAGACATACGAGCTTAAGGGTTGTATTTTTGTGGAAGGCAATTAGTAGTCAACGGAAATGGCCGTGTGGCATGATAAGTGATGTGATATGTGATTTTGAAAGGTAATCATTACCTCATCAGGCCTCATCAACCGGAAATGACCAAAACATGGTTAGATGCGGCAAGGCTAAGTGGGTCATTCCCAAGTAGGATATGATCATCCTCTTCTAGATATATCTTTGCACGCTATGACGTCGTGTATCTGATTATTGTGGTGTGTATGCTATGAGGGCCCACGGTAAAGTTCGGTAACTACCGGAGGATGACATATTCGATACCATCTAGTTATAGAGGTGGGTCGGTCTTGTGTTGGTAGAGGGCAGATGTTCTGTGCCTCGGGACATCCATCTAGAGGTGTACCCCTTTGGAAGGTAGTCCCTTCACCTGATCGTTTGTTTGGAAATCCAAAACCCACTACGAGCTGCAATTTTGTTTGTAAAGGCGTAATGAATAGCCTCAAAATGCTATATAGGTAACCATTTCGACTATGATTAATATTATTTGTATACTATACACTAGTATAATATAAGAGGATTTGATATGAAAGAAATGTTTTAGTTATCGTAAGATAAAAATATGTCCGTGTTTATGTGTGGACTTGTCTTACGAGATACTTTTGTTTGAAAACTAAGAAAAAGTTTGGCAATTTAATAAATTCAGTTAAGTGTGTTTCTCACGCTGGTTTACCAGACTGATCCGGGCATTCTTCCCTTTCAATGCTCGGGTCATACCGAGTGTATCTACAGGTTATGCTTTGGTGCTTTTGGTACTTCAGTAGGAGAGCTGGAGATCTTCACTTTCGTACATCCGTATTTGCTTGATTATCCGCTGCATTATTGCTTAGTAGTTGTTATTATCAGCATTTGTGAGGACATGTTATTATAACTGTTCAAGCTGATACTATTGATTGATTGCTGAACTCTGATTGATGTGTATGTATATACAGTTTCTGTTTTGTAAAGATCATTGATATGATATTATATATTTTCCGCTGCGATGTGAGATTCTGTATTATTCTGCTTGGTTCTATCTTCTCTCTTTCTTCTCTTCTTCTCTCTTCTTTTCTTTCTCTTGACTTTCCGTCAGTTTGTGCTTTTTGGGTCGGACATGTGTGGATTATTGTCGATTCAAAGGATACGGATTTTCGGGTCTTCACAATAGCAAACAATGATAAGCAACCCTAACTAACAACCAACTACAAAACACGCAAAATAAGCAACAACAAGCAATAGTGATTAATCAAAAACTAGAAACAAGGAAAATCAATAAGCATTCAATAGCTAACATACAAACAATCAATCATACAAAACAAGCAACTATGATAAGCCAACCAAAATCAAAATAAATCAACAACAAACAATAGTAAAAAATAGCAAGAAACAACAAGCAACGATCAAATAATAGCAAGTAACAACAAGTATACAAAAGAATGAAAAATATCAAAGAGGCTATAATGTAATGACCTGTATTTTACGTATCGGAGGATCGTAAAATATTTTCATTTCATTTGTATGAGGTTGTATGATTTTATATTTTGGGATATGACTC
The DNA here is from genome assembly GCA_030765085.1 of Allium cepa. NCBI lineage: Eukaryota > Viridiplantae > Streptophyta > Magnoliopsida > Asparagales > Amaryllidaceae > Allium > Allium cepa. The sequence continues at coordinate 1,035,312,627 of CM060945.1, read as the reverse complement.
TCAGGGACATTTTACACACTTATGATTTTTTCCTAATTTCCATGTGACCATTTTGACATTGAAAACCTTGTTTGGGCTATAACATTTGATAGGAGTTGAATTAGGGTCTTAACTAGTCCCATTACTTCAAGATGATGATTTCCAATTTCGTGAGTGGTTATAATAAAAAATTGGATTTACGATTAGAAAGTTATGCATTTTTAAAGTTTAGATAGTTGCTAATCAGAATTAGTGTGTGATTAATTAAGCCAATTAGCCTATTTCGAGAATCACTATAAATAGAGGGCTGCAGAGTCAAATTAAAACATTTCCCTCTCTTTTAAATTAGATCTAAACCCCATTAACCTTAGATTCATACAAAATCACCCGAATAACCTTGTAAAAAATAAATAAATTTAAGATTAGTGACTAGATCGTTGATTAAAAGTCATAGATCATCGATTTGGATTAGTTGCATTGCTTTTGATCATAGTTCATATTAGGTCTGCACTCAAATTGGTTGAATTTGGTAATTAGTGAGTGGTTTATGGTTTCTTACTATCCTATGCATGTTCATATCGTTAAATTATAGTGTTTAACATTATTTTTATTCTAAAAATCCTTTTCTAACTCTAATCACATGTTAACATATGTTTATAATCTAAATTGATGAATCCAAATATAATTTGTGGAATTGGCTTTGTAATTCACCATATTCAAACTCGTATGTTCATGGATTTCTTAGATTTGGATTAGAATTTATTTGATTGCTATAATTATATGAATTGCTTATTTGAATGGATAGGTCGGGGAAAAGCATCAAGGAATGGAGTACTAGAAGAAAGGAAGGAAAGGAAGAAAGCTTAGACAATGATTGGCTAAGGAAAAGTTGGTGCTGACTTTTTTTAAGTCCGTACCGAGTTTGTATGGTAAGTCCTATGGATGTGAAACTTTTTGGGATGAAGTGGAGGTCTTGTAGATCGTGTTGGAGGTATTGTCTCGTCCGTATCAAGTTTAGATGGCAATGTAATAGCATGATGAAAGCTATGTATCTTTTGTTCGTGACTCGTGGTTGGAGTAGGTGCTGAGTTAGCAGCTCGATAAAGGAGAGAGCTGTAGAACGTGGAACGAGGTGGGTTACTGGATAATGAAAACTAGATTAAGAAGAAAGGAGGGCTTAGATGTTTACGCTAAGGAATTATTGATAATCAAAATGTTTCTATTGTACTTTATTTAAGTAGGGATATTGTAAGTGGGGATGCCCTTGGATCATGTAGGGATCTGTATACCCTAGATTAGTGGCTTTGGTCTAATTTCTAGCTTTGGGCTATGAGAAACGAATCAGGTTTGGGCTATGTGATATGAGAGTACAATGAAAACTGGAATTTTCATCAGTCCCTGGTAGTAAGGAGGTCATACAAATTATCATATATTCATGGCACTTAGTTGAGTGATAGTGGGTATTGTTTGATGAATGCTTTCTTTAGTGGGGTATCATTCGAGCATATCATTGGGAGTAGGTACTAGAGATAAGGATATTTGAGCATCTACCATCCCAAGTTGTATAGTACCTTATGATATTGTAAAGTAGCTTATTATAGTGTCATGTGCTAACTCTTTTGTTGTAGGGACATGTCAAGTATGGTTCGTGTACTCTTGTTCTTATCATATTTACTTGTATAGTATTTTGAGATTCATTTACTGCTCATATCAGGCTGTTGTCCGACCCAAGGTTTATGCTTTTCTTCTTATTATCTTGGGTACTCTTAAATGAGTAGACTACATAGTAGGTATAAGTAATGCAGTAGAAGGTTAGAGGATGAGGTGAATGGAGCTATCTCATATTATATACATTTATGGATTTTTATGCTTATCCTTTGAGCAACACTATGGAGCCCATGCAGTGCGCGCTTATTTCTTTCTATTAAGATGGTTTATTATATTGATCCTATTGTTTACTCTATGACATTTGATGTATAACTCTTTGGATATCATACTATGATGATTAGTTTACATTGTTGTTACTATCTCTTGTTGTATCTATGATATTATATTTTATCCATGCAATGTGAGATATACAGTAGGTAATTTGCTACATTTCTTTAGTTTAAACCTAGATTATTGTTCTACATCGACCAGGCATGGCAGCGGCGCACTATATGTATATGACTGGTGTCAGTAGTATAGGGCGATCGACACATTTAGTATTAGAGCTTTGGTTACATGATTAACCATTGTTGAAACCATGAGCTAGTAGAGATAGTGAAAGTGTTGTCACCTTAGACTGAATTGAGAGTGTATATACACATACACATCCACAAGAGAGTGAGTACTTGTTATGTACTTTAGTTTCCGAAACTGTATAATAATAGTATATAGAATAAGTCACATGCTCATCGGCACTATAGACATAGTTTTATTTATAAGAGACCAATCATTCTTGTAATATATAAGAATGGGACAACATACAAGGAATGTTATGAGGAATTCTGCTTTAGGAGTTGAAGGACGAGTAGATCAGGAGCTACTATGCCTGATTTTTAAGAAATGTTCAATGCTATGATGACAACGATGATCAGGAATGCTATAGGTATGGCTGTTGGTAGAGGTTCTCCTGTGCAAGTGCCTAAGGATGATTTTGCTAATTTGAGAAAAGATTACTCTACCTTGGGAGGGAAGCCATTCTAGGTAATGGAATCGGCTATAGAAGTGAAAGATCGGATTAATATTTATGAGCGCATCTTTAGTGATATGGAAGTGGATGACACCATAACAAGAAAGTTGGCTTCCAAGTAACTTCAAGGATGAGCTATGAATTGGTGGTATGCTAGTACTATTGTTACGCCAGAAGATCAATATAGTTGGGACTAGTTTAAGACAAGGTTCGAGGAGAAGTTCGTTCCATCTGCCCAGAAGTCGATATTGTTAATTAAGTTTGCTAATCTCAGGCAAGGAGAGATGTCTGTTTCTGAGTGTGTAGTAGAATTTAATGCTTTGTCAAAGTATGGAATGTCATTCACCAATGCTCCATTGCATAAGAGTGAAAAGTTCATCATTGGTATGCATGAATACTTTGGAGAGAAATTGGTAGACTACATTGATGAGCCGCTTAAGAAGCTTGAGGAGAAAGCACTTCATCATGAGAATCTATATCCTAAGAGTAGGACAATTATGGTTGTTTTATCTGAGAAAGAAAAGCCAAATTGGAGCAAAACGGTGGTGACAAGAAGAAATGGAATGGAATGAGGAGGTAGCATCAAGGAAAGAATGGTCAAAAAAGAGAAAATAAGAACCTACTCGCTATGAGTGCAAGGAGGAAGTCCATGATCAGGGATTGCAAAGTGATCGACAAGAAGAAGTGGTATAATAGAGATAAGCTTGGGCATTTGAAGAAAGATTGTGAAGAACCAGAGAAGGATAAGCAGATTGTGAAAGCATATGTTTTGGACGCAATCTCGATTTTGACGAGTGCTTCCTCATCAAAGGAGAAGAGAAGGGATTCGTCATTCAAGGTATGATTTCTATTGGTGAAGTTCTTATTCGAGTTTTATTTTATAACGGGGCTTCACATTCATTCCTATACAGTGATCTCGTACGCAGATTATGATTAAGACTCAAGATAGTAGGCCATCCCTTGACCATGACAAGCAGTGTTGGAGGCTCTACTAGCATGTGCATGGTTTTTCCTGGCATGGTTTTTGCTCTTTTATTTATGATTGCTTTGTTTTGAATTTCTTTAGGTTTGGGATTATATCGAGAATGGACCGGCTTAAGAAGTATGCGGCAATAGTGGATTGCCAGAAGCTATTGGTGACAATCAGAGATGTGGAAGGGCGAATGGTAGTGATTAGCTGCCTACTAGAGAACGGGGTAATGGTTAGCTTTCTATATTTGGTAGAGGTTCCACATAAAAGGTTGTCATCTGTGCCGATCACTAGAGAGTATCTAGATGTCTTTAAGGAAGTGACCAAATTGCCTCCATATAGAGAGATTTAGTTTCAAATAGACTTAGTGAAGGAAGCAAGAACTATATTTATGCCTTTGTGGCGTATGCCACCGAGAAAGCAAAAGGAATTAGAGGCGCAGGTAAATAACCTATTAAGGAGAGGGTTCATTTGAAGGAGTATATCAAAGTAGGGTGCAACTATAGTATTTGTGACTAAGATGGATTTCTCTTGGAGGTTGTGTGTAGATTATCGTGAGTTGAATAAAGTGATGAAGAAGAACAATTATCCACTCCTATGTATTGTTGACTTGTTTGATAGCTCCATGGTGAAAAGGTGTTTTCTCAAATTGTTTTGGCAACATGATTTCACTAGTTGAGAGTAGCGAATGAGAGTGTGCCTATTACTGCGTTTTATATGCCATCAGGTTTTTATGAGTGGTTAGTGATGCCATTTGGATTTTCCAATGCTCTGGCATACTTTGTGAATCCCATGAGTTGGGTTTTTAGCGACCAGTTGAACAAGTCCATGCTTGTATTTATGTATGATATTCTGATCTATTCCAGAATTGAAGAGGATCACAAGATGCATTTCGAGATTGAGCTAAAGATATTAATGAAGCACAAGTTGAGAGTGATGTTTTTTAAGTGTCACTTTTGGAGAGAAAAGTGAGATACTTGGGTCATGTCATTTTTGGACAAGGTATAGTAATGGATCTTTCAAAGGTGGCAACGGTTTGTGATTGGAATCAACCACAGAATGCTACGGATGTGAGAAGTTTCCTCGGATTGAAGGGATACTATAGATGCTTCATTAAGGACTTCTCAAAGATAGTGTCGTTGAATAATTTGACGAAGAAGAATTAGGATTTTGTATGGGATGCAAAGTCTGTGTATGCAATTGTGATTCTAAAGGAGAGGTTGACGAGTGCACCGGTATTGACATTTTCAAGTGGAAATAAGGAGCTGACAGTATATATAGATGCCTGTTGTACTGAATTGGGTGCGCTATTAGTTTCGAAGGGAAGAGTAGTTGCCTATGCTAGTCGATCGCTAAGGTTACATGAAAGGAATTATCCAACTCATGATTTAGAATTGGCAATGATAGCTTGTCTTTCAGAAGGAAGGTTTGAGCTGTTCATGGACAACAAATCCTTGAAGTACCTTTTCTTTCAGAAGGATCTCAACCATCGTCAGCAACGATTGTTGGAGTTCTTGGCCTCTTATGATTTTGGTCTTTCTTATGCACCAGGAAAAGGGAATGTAGTTGCCGATGCATTGAGCAGAAGATGTGCTAATTTAGGAGCAATATTCTTGGAATGGAAGCAAATTGAGTATATTGCTGGTTATAAATTCAGACCTCATTGTGAGCTAGTACTAGACACGTTGGCAAGTTTTTCAATCAGACCTACTCTAATAGAAAGGATCGGTGCTAGTCAAAGGAGAGATGCTAGGCTGGCTGAGATTACAGCAAGGATAGAAGTGGGAGTAGAATCTGAAGAAATGAAGCCATATGAATTTGACTGATAAGGTTGACGTCATAAGGATGAAAGATTATTTGTTTCCAATTTTGATAGATTAAGAGATGAAGTGTTACAGGAGTGTCATCATTCTAAGTTGACTATTCATCCTGATGATAAAAAGATGTACCGTTATATGAAGCAAACTTATTACCGGGTAGGTATGAAGAGGGATGTTGGAGAATTCATCTTGAAGTGTATGAACTGCCACTTAATAAAGGTGGTGCAGAAGAAACCTAGTGGATTGTTATAGTTGCTAGATATTCCTAAGTGGAAATGGGAACAAGTACCAATGGATTTTATTAATGGCCTATCAAGGACATGAGCAGGGTGCGATGACATTTGGCTCATAGTAGGTCGATTGACCAAGAGTGCAAGATTTATACTCGTCAAGTCAGGTGAACAGCATTTAAGCTAGCAAAGTTGTACGTAAAGTGGATAATATGATTTCAGGTTACGCCAAAGAGCACTGTGCGCAACCATGACCCATTGTTCACTAATGTTTTTTAGAAGAACTTACAAGACGCATTAGAGAACAAGCTATATCTTAGTATAGCTTATCAACTGCAAACGGATGGGCATACTAAAAGAGTAAATTGTATATTAGAAGTTCTCTTTCGAGCATGCATTATGGATTTTGGAGGATTATGGGATGACCATCTACATTTGGTGGAGTTTGCGTACAACAATAGTTATCAGTCGAGTGTTGGTATGGCTCTATATGAAGCATTGTATGGCCAACCATGTACTGCTCCTTCATGTTGGTAGAACGCAAGCAAGAAGCTAATTCATGGGCTGGATATGGTTAGACATCGGAGAAGATTGAGATCATTCGAAAACAGATAAAGTTTCTCAGGATCGATAGAAGCGCTACGCTGATGTTAATAAGAGACAAAGGTATTTAGAGTTTTTATTGGAGACATGGTATTTATGAAGATTTATCCTTTAAATAATGTAGTTTGATTCGGTAGAAAGGGAAGTTGGCACCGAAATTCATCGGTCCTTTTCCTATAGTTGAGAGGATTGGGAAGTTTGCATATAGGGTGGACTTATCTTGAAAGATGGTAGGCGTGCACAACATTTTTCATGTCTCCCACCTATGGAAGTTTATGCACGACTCAGGCGTGATGATTACACTAGATCAGCTAGAGATGTTGAGGTAGAAATAGGAGTTTCAAGATCTCATAGGTCAATTCATATTGTTGAGTAAGATACGAAACATCTTAGTAGAAAGTTCGTGAAGATAGTGATGGTACAATGGAGCGAAAGTAATGACCATTGTACGTGGGAGACCGTGGAGAGCATGAGGAATACGTGTCCAAAGGTCTTTAAATGGTAAAATTCATTATTTATCGTATCTAGTTTCGCTGTTGTATATTAAATATTAGATAGGTTAGCATTCTACATGCCAGGGTACGTTTACCTAAGCTATTGATAGCATAGTTGTTTTTTTGGTGTGATTAATGGTTGCTTATGATTATAGGCATGCAAGATAGCTATGGTTGACTTATTTGGGATTTTAGAGGAAAATACCTAAAGAGTGGAGAATGTAACAACTTGTATTTTATGTATTGGAGGATTGTAAAATATTTTTATTTTATTCAAATTATTTTATATGATTTTATAATTTTGTAATGTGACTCTAAGAGGCATTTTACACACCTAGGATTTTCCTCCCAATTTCTACGCTACCATTTTGACTCTAAAAAGCTTGTTTGTGCTAGAGTTGAAATAGGATCTCAAACTAGTTCCATTGCTTCAGGATAATGGTTTTCCATTCCGTAGAGCGGTCATCATAGAAAATCGAACTTACGGTTAGAAATTTATGCCCATTTTAAGTTTAGATAGTTATTGGCCAAAATTAGTGTGTAATTAATTAAACCCATTACCAAGCCCATTAGTCTAATTCGAGAATCACTATAAATAGAGTGCTGGAGAGTCAAATTAAATGTTTTTTCTCTCTCCCGGATCAGATCTAAATCCTCATTAACCCTTGACTCATGCAAAATCACCTAAACTACTCTATAAATCAGACTGAATTAAAGATTAGTTAATTGATCATTGATTAGAAGATATAGAGCATTGATTTAGTTGATTCACATTGCTTTTGATCTCTTTCCATATTGGATCTACACTCAAATTGTTTGAATTTGGTATTCAGTGAGTTGTTCATGACTTCTCACTATTCTATGCATGCTTATATGGTAGAATTATAGATTTCAGCATGTTTTTTGATATAAAAATCCTTTTCTAACTCTAATCATGTGTTAACATATGTTTATGACCTCAATTAATGAATCCTAATATGATTTGTAGAATTGTCTTTGTAATTCACCTTATTCATGCTCATATATTCATGGATTTCTAGGATTTGGATTAGAATTTATTTGATTGCTACAACTCTATGGATTGCTTATTTGAAAGGATGTAATTGCATATTATTCTATGTTTTTATGTTGTGCTTTGATGTTTTTTGCTAGTGTTTTGGATGTTAGGAAGATAGGTTGGTGAAATGGAAAATTTGAGGCAAATATAATCAAAATTGGACAAAATTTGGAGGGGAGGCTCTGGAGTATGGGAAGTGCGTGGAGTTCAAGTCACGAATCTCTACTAAGGAGAGAAGTCAGTACCAACTTATTTATATTGGTACTGAGTTGTTTATGGTAGTCAAACAAGTCGACCGTTGGATATTGCTTGGCTAGAGGGGCTTGTTCATGGTAAGGTGTAGGAAATTGACAAAGCGCTTGAGTTTGTGCTAAGTTGTTTGCTAGAACTTGAAGTAGATGCTTTGAAGAGATGACCGAGTTATTTTGAGTGGATAGATAAGGGCAAAGCATCAGGGAATGAAGTACTAGAAGCAAGGAAGGAGAGGAAGATAGCTCAGCCAATGGTTGGCTAAGGAAACAAGTTGGTGTTGACTTGTTTTGGTAAGTCCTACGGATGTGAAACTTCTAAAGGATGAAGTGGAGGTCCTGTAGATCGTGATGGAGGTGTTATCTCATTGGCATCAAGGTTGGATGACGATGTAAAAACAAAATGAAAACTATGTATCTTCAATTTGTCACTTATGGTGGAAGCTGGTACCGAAGATAGTAGCTAGCTTGATAAAGGAAAGAGCTATGGAATGGGGAACGCGGTAGGTTCCTGGATAATGGAAACTTGATTGAGCAGAAAGGAGGGCTCAGATGTTTGTGCTAAGGAATTTTTGATACTCAGAGTTTTTTTGTTGTACTCGTAGTAGGGGACTGTAGTGAAGATGCACATGAATCATGTAAGGATCTATATACCCTAGACTAGTGGCTTTGGGTCTAGCATCTAGCTTTGGGCTATGAGATATGTATCGAGCTTTGGGCTACATGATACGAGAGTATAATGAAAACCAGGATTTTGATTAGTCCTTGTTAGTAAGGAGACATACAAGTTATCATATGTTTGGTCATACACCATCCTTGTTGTATAGTACCTTATGATATAGCATGTTATAGTGTTATGTGCTAACTCCTTGGTTATACGGATAATTTAGGTATGGTTCATTTATTCTTGTTCCTTACCATATTTAGCTCTATATTATTTTAAGATTCACCTGTCGCTCACACTAGACTGTTTTCTGATCCACGATTTTATGCTTTGCTTCTTATTATCTTGGATACTCTTAAATTAGTAGATTAGATAACAGTTCTGGGTGATGCAGTAGTTGTTCGAAGGATGAGTTGGATGGAGCTATCTCATACTATATATGCATATCGATATCTATGCTTTTCTGCTTAGTAACACTATGGAGACCATGGGTATGCTTGATTATTTCTATTCGTTAAGACATTTTATTGAGTTGATCATGTTGTATACTCTATGACATTTGATGTGTGACTTTGTGGATATTATACTCTGATGATTAGTTCACAATGTTATTACTGTCTCTCTTGTCGTATCTGTGATATTATATTTTATCCATGCGATGTGAGATATATGATAGGTTATATGCTACATTTTTTAAATTTAAACCACGATGATCATCCTATATCAACCTGGCATGGCAGTAGTGAACTATTTGTATATTGTTGGTGCTGGGGGTATAAGGCGGTCGTCACATATACCGACAAGCACGGTTACCAACAATAGTCGAAACGTGCATGGCAATTATAAACTCCAACGAGTCCGTTCGACGACCAAGATGGATAAATCACTTATGTAGTGTAACTCCTTTCAAGATACCACCTCCTGCTACGAAAAGGAAAACTTACACCATGTGCAGTATCATTGAGTCTCAAAACTCTTGAATAAATCCAATGAACTAAGTCTTAATCTTTCCCACCCTTCCAAACAGAACTCATTCAAATCATTATTTAACGACGTCTTATAAATGCTTGGGTTAGCTAGGGTTCAAATTCATCTCAACCGCACAATATTGATAAGGATAATATATTAAGTGTACTACGACGCTCGCCAAGGCAAGTATTGTGTCTCCACTTAGAAGATTTTCTGAATCACCACAAAACTAGTCGAGAAGTCCTTCCCTAAGCTATCACAAGCATTCCAAATTATACTATACTATAAATAATCTTGCAATGAATAAAGATCATTCTAAAATATTATATCATTCTAAAATTAGGGTCATCCACCTGGCTCCTCTTATGCGAAGTCCGATCTGGATCCATGGTTGACCATAGAAACTTCCTCACATGACTAGATTCAAGTTCCAGAAATCCCTTAGTTACCTCAAGAATCCAACTCAAGTGTCCATCTTTAAGAATTAAGTAAAAAACCCTCTCCTAACTGATGCAAATCACTTAGAAACTCTACGCTTAAACTAGTGACTTAGAACTGGTACGTGAAAATAAAACAATTTTTAGTAAATATTCCTTTTAGCACATGGGATCACTCCCATCACCTAAGGTTTACCAAAATAAGGAAACACACTTCTAACTTGGACGACTCCTAAGCACATGCCTATAAGTCATTCGCTCGATCATTGCTTATCACTAGGCATCTACCGAACTCTACTTGGATAAAAATATAAGCCACACTTCATCGACTAACCCCACTCTAGTTGAAAGTTCATGCATCAAGTTTGAATGGTAGTATTCTCGGTCGCTTCACCTCGGCCTTGCAACTAAAGCTACTCATACAAGTGCAGTCTTTATAGAAGAATTTACCTACTATAAAAGGTAACGTGTTTAGCATATCTACAAAGTAACTTGCAATAAATAAATACACCGCCGAAGTATCCAAAGGAACATAAGTGAGTTACCCAAATATGGAGGATACATCACCACATAAGCTCTTGCCATTTTTCTTCGGCAGTAGGCTTGCTAGGACCCGATACCGCCAATAAGGAATAAGTCATCATCACTTACTTTCCTATCAAAATTGTAGGATAATCCTTGTTCAAGTGATCATACCGATCGCAATTGAAGAACTTTTGCTTCGCTTTAACTAGATTATATCTCATAGCGAAATGTACCCATATGCCATAGAAGTGACATACTAGGCCAGCTTTCTTCTTCTCATATTCGATCTTCCTTGTGTCTTTGTCTTTACACTTCGGTTGGGGCTTCAATTTGCTTTCCATTTTCGCTACTTCCAATGGTACCTCGTGGGTTCTCTCATGGAGGAGAACAATCCCAACTTTCCTTAGTGGCCCATCAACAGGGACAAGACTAAGCTATGAATCCCCAGCTGATGCTTTAGGACTTAAGGCAAACACCTTTTCCCATACCAATGGAGTACCAACCATCTCAATCCTCAAATCGAACCAAAAGATTGAATCGATCAACATACTCCTCTATCGACGAGTTTCTCTACACGAATCGGATGAATTGATTAAGCTACATGCCTTTCTCAATTTCAAAAATGATCTAAGACCCAAAGCGATGCCTAAATTCACTTTAAGTCACGAGCCCGCCCATCAGGCACTTCTAACACTATTCCCTACCTAGCCAAAGTCTCACCTCTCCAGATACTAAGAAGAAATTCCCTTTTAGGAACATTCTCATGACCTACATTGGTGAAAGCGTTCTCATACGCACATCTCTAAGGTTATGTCTCAGCAACAACCTTAGAACTTAGATTTGGCTTCCCTTATAGGCTAAGAAAATCTAGGCATAACTTTGGAGAGTCTAAAGCGGGTGGAGCTAGAAATACTGATGCCCCAAGGGCCACACCACCTCTGAAGCCTACCGCATTGGTTGGAAATGTTCACGAGAGACAAAACATCCCTTGCGGTAGCTAAATAGTCTCTGAACTAAATTGGACATCTCAAACTTTCCATTCAAAGTCGCGCTCACATACCTCATCTGCTCATATGAATACCCTAACGAAGATACCTTAGTGACCAGTGAAATAAATAAATCAAAATTCAGAGGACAAGTGTTTTATGCAGTATTATGTAATAGGAAAATATTAGTACACTCTCTTAATGTATCTCCTTCTACCATTTTGTTTTAATCTAAACTGACATAGTTGGCCTTAAGTGTTAAACCTAGGCTTTGATGCCAAATGTAACAACCCGACTTTCGTAATAACCAAATATCAGTGTCTCGCATCAATGTCTGACTTACGAATACCAAAATTAACATATTATCGGGGTAAAATGAAAAAAACACTATAACAAAGCACAACGATATAATCTCACAGTGGAATGATAATATATAATATACTGAATATACATAAACATGATAGGTTGAACAATATATAAAAGACTACACTGATGGAAGTTACTGACAAGGTAATATTAATATAGAGAGTCGGAATAAAACATCTAATACAATAAGTCTCATATATTAACAATATATATCATGTACTACTACAATATCAAGTATATATACGAAGTACCATCTTTGTGTTTAAAGCTCCAGTTGCACCACCCAAGTAGTGTATCCCTAAAAGCACCTTGCTTTAAAACTACTCAATCAAGTACCCGAGAGTTGTCATGACATAAATTGACAAAGACAAAATGCGAGTTAGACATAAAGCCTGGTGTGAGGGGATCTATTTGAAATTACTGTATGTTAAAACTATATACAAATCAAAAGGAACTACTAAGGGACATCCAGCTATCTCCGTAATCATGGCTAAGGGGTAACCCAGACTGTCCATAAAAAATATAATCTACTCTTCCCCTATAATCAACGAGTCAGCCTAACTAATATAATGCTACTGAAACATAATTATCATGCTATATATAGAAATCATCTCTAATACCAAATGTAACAGTCACCGTAATAGGCGGTGTCTAGAAATGGTAAAACCTCAACATACTATGATGCAAGTAATCCAACATCAAGAAATAGGGAAATCATAATATAAGTACATCACAATGTATACAATGATAATAAATGCAATCACAATAACACTAGCCAACTAGTCATATGCGCAACATAATAATGAAAGACAGCCAAAGAATACAAAACACTACCCTCGTTACTGACAGGTGTAGTCCACTACAGACATCTATTGTGCTCCAACGATTCCTTCGAAAGTTCAAGACAAATAGAGTTAGTACCGAATTATACCATAGAACTCGAGCCATATCTTGAAAGATGGGTCTTGAGTAGGCCTCACCATACCATCTAAAGCTAACATGGGCGATATTTGACTTACTCTATATACTTGATACCTAGTCCCAATAGTAAGTCGAGCCACCGTACCCTCTAAAGCAAGTATTTTTGGTATCCAGTCTGTTTGCGTCAAAATTGGGCACAACACTCTTCGGGAGTCGTTGAAGAGATAATAGTCAAGAATGTAAATCCAAAACAGATATTATCTAACAAAAACTCCAATCAACAATAAAGTAAACGTAGACAATCGATTTATAGTGGTTCCGCGTGTTGCCTACGTCTACTGTGAAGTGTTTTGATGTTTTATTGCTTTTCTTTCAATGATTACAAGTTGTTGCAGCAATCAACAACAAATTACAACTGTAAATTCGGATTCAACAGTAAAATTATGATATGGGATGATGGAGGTCTCGATCCGGCAGAGTTTGGGCACTTCAGAGTCAGAAGAAGATCCCTTTTTCGTTGGCCCTGGAGCTCTATTTATAGGTGTGGGCTGCTGATATTTCGCTGAAAATTCGGGAGACCACTTCTGGCACGTGAGGGGGCCCACATGCACGGTCTCAGGAAGTTTGGGCCCACTTTGGCATCGGTTCGAACTCCATTCGAACCGATCAAGAATTCGTTCAATCGAGGTGAAATTTGGTGTGGACATTCTTCAACATTTATGCAAGCTTCTGTGAAAATTTCATGGCATTTGGATCAGTGGATTGGGAGATATAATGGATTCGAAATGGGATTCATTGCATGGCTGTTTGGTTCGAAACCATGCTTTCGAACCGATGGTTTCGAATCCATCATGGCACGCGTCTTCATGGTGACGTGGAGTTCAAACTTCGAATCAATCCGGTCTTCACTCCGAGTTGACCGCTTCGACTCCATATATCTCGGCGAATTCGAACCGATGGAAAACACGTCATCATGGTTGGTTGACCCAGTGGATTCAAATGAGGCTACATAGGATGGATTCGAACTTGGCATCATGGATGGGTTCGAACGAGGCTCCATGTTTGGGTTCGAGCAATGTCCAATGATGGACTCGAACAAGGATTCTTGTTTGGAGTCGAACAAGTCTCTGAAGTGGGTTCAAAGCACGGCTTCTGTGATGGATACGAGCTGTCACTTCTCCATGGATACGAGGCCCATTGATTCGAGCACGATGGATTCGAAGGTGATGGAGTCGAACCCAAGGTGGTTCGATGGATTCGAAACTTATGGATTCGAAAGCGATCGTTTCGAACCGTTGGTCAGCGATGGGTTCGAAACCTAAGCCTTCCCCTTCAAATTGAATCGATCAAAACTCGAGCGTATGAACTCGGATTGACTTGAAACTTGAGATGTTGACTCCTATGGTCTTTCTTACCGTGTCCTATCAATCGTAGCTCAATCTGGACTCGGACAAAATTCAGTGATATCCATAGCGAGACTAAGTATGACCGGTCTCTGAGACGAACTGTTCTCCGTTTCTGATCGATCTTTTGGTATCGCGGCTTTGCTAAAAAGCGGGATAACATTTTGCCCTCCAAAGTACGTCTTGTGGGAACATGACGTGCTTTGAATAGCTGCCATTTCTCTCTGAACAATCATTGCTCTCTTTTTTAATGAAACTCGTATGCTGTATTGCTGTAACCTTGTGTTGATATGATTGATTGCTGTATAATAGTGCTTAGTCATTGGCTGTTGCATTCGTAACAGGATGAGTGTCTGATCCCTGTAAATGTTTAAAATCGATTGTTAGTTCGACATATATGCACATATGTTAGTTTGAACCTCGTTAACGTCGTGCGTCCACGAGTCGTTGTCAGTTCGGTTTGCTACAGAATTTCATATCGATTCTCTCCTGAAACGATTTGGAAATTTGAGCTGAGACAACGCTTGATGGTTGTTTTGAAAAGTCCCTTCGTATCGATCCTCCCCTGAACCGATATTGAAGGCTGAAGGAATCGAATTTGTATTGCGTGAGTGTAATGTTTTCGAACCGATGAGTTAGAGCATCGATGAATTCGAAATCTACGTTTGTTATGGACGTGGCACGCTTGCGCTATGATGGATTCGAAATGGACATTCGAACCGATATGAAAGAATGGATACGAAGTAGTTGATTTGTACAAGAGCTTTTCGAACCGTTGGGCCCAGCATGTGTTTCGCATCGATGCAGCTCGTCGCCTTGTTGTGCGCTTCGTACCGATGGCATGCGGGGGTAACTTCGAAATGACAGGGTCCTAGGCCAATGGCTTCGAAAGGAGGCTTCGAATCGATGCACAAGTTGACTGGCTGCAACCGGTCGAGTTTACCTGGAAGGGGAATCGTCTCGGTTGCTTTCAACGAGCCATATAAATAGCAGAGGATTTCACTTTTTTCATTATTTACTCTTTTACTCTTGCCTTGTTTTACTGTGCACTCGAAACTTCAAAGAAGAAGGCGCCGTGCTTTCGTATTCGAGCCAATTCAGATCCATGAACTTAGCTCCTCGAATCCACCACTTGAACTAGGTAATTGGCCTCGAATCCAAATGGCAAAGCAATTGCGAACCCATCTCTCCATCGATTGCTCGCTTCAATAATTGGCAAAACCAGATCTAGTTTGGGAAGTCTTTGAATCGATACGTGGATTCGAGTTCGAATCGATGATGGCGGTGTCATTTTTCTTGGATTTCGTGTCGATCTCTTGGACGACCTTATGGGGGTGACACAGTTCACACCGATTGATGGATTCGATGGGTTCATTCGAATTGATGGATTTGAATCCATCGGCTATCGGTTCCAAGTTTGCCACTCTATATCGGTTCGAATAGGATCGATTCGAATGATATTGATGTCAAGTTGAGGGCTCCTGATCGGTCCGAACTAGCCAAACAAGGATCGATTTCGAAGTCATCCATTTTCGATCGATTCGAACTCGACACTTGTCCATCGTTTCGAAGCAAACTTTCCAGCCATCGATTCGAAGCGATGTCAGGGTGGTTTCGAACAGAGTCCCTATGATTGGTTTGAACCCTCTATGATGGATTCCAAAGTTTGACATTTTCTAAGCATAATTCCGACGAGCTTCACTCCTGCATATTTGGACATGTCAAACTGCATACTTGACCACCTTTCGAAGCTCGTCGATGGAACAATAACAATTTCTATTCGGATCAATTTTCCTTATGTGAAGGGTTTAGCGATGACGGTCAGCGATGACGGTCATTACAACTGGGCCTTGTAGCTTTGTCGTTTGTATATTTTCTTTAACTCCGTGACGTTTATTCAAGTAGCGCATGGCATTGCACCACACACACTCATACACTTCACACTGGGGAATGCACAGGTCCTTTGTCGTCTAACGATGGTTTCTCATGAGTTAGCTAGTTATGGAACCGTTGAGTTCACAGCAGCAGGAGATTCAAGGTACAGCCTCTCCGAGACTAGAGGTTCCGGACATTGATCCTGAGATCGTCGGTCCAGCCCCGGACGAATTGCCTAATGCGTCGTTCATTGCAAATCCATCGGATTCTGTTCCATCCAATATCTCCGAAGATATGTTGGGAAGAATATGCTTGAGGCACGGCCTGTCACTGGATGATGTGTTACTGTAGGGGCCGAATGATAGACCGCACAATCCACCGGAAGGGTATACTGCATTCAACCGCCACGCGTGTGCGGCCGGGACACTTCCTCCGTTCAACGAGTATCTAAGGGAAGTATTGTCGTTTTTGAGGATCGCCCCATCTCAGCTGCACCCGAACGGATATGCGTCGATCAATAGCTTGTTCAATGCATTTATGGAATATCTCCATCGACCACCACTCCCGATTGAGATCAGATACTTGTTTAATTTCAAAACTCGGGGTGATTATCCTTCCTTCACATTCCTGGAAGCGGTGAGGAACTGCCAAGTGGTTACTGGGTCCTGGACCAGGTTGAGCTACTATAGGACGGAATGGTTCTATGTCAGGTGTCCTCCGGGGTCTGCCCGGCGATGGTTAGTCAGACGTGAGTGTAGCTGAGTTATCAAGTAAATACTAAGGCAATTGCTGCCAAAGTGAAACTTATGTTTTTTCTCTTTTTTACAACGACGATTCAGCGACCTGAGGGCGAGCACTTTAGGGAGATGGTGCGAGTGCTTTGAGAAGTCCCGAGTGGAGATAGGGATATTGAGCTGCTCTTGACGGATAGGAATCTCCGAACTTGCGGATTGATTGAACAAGGGCAGAGCATACTGTTCGAGGGGGCGTTAAAGGCCGTTTTGAAAAAAACGAGTCAGGCATAAGAAGCCTAAAGTCATTATAGCTGAGGAGGCAGACTCTGAGAGAACTCCTACTGACGACGAGCCGTTGCTGGAGCCTACGGACGTGGCTCGGTATGTTGAAGAGAAAAGAAAAGGCAAGGCAGCCGTCGTCACGTCAACTAAGAAGGGGTGATGTAAGTCGGTTGTCACGGCCCGATCCTCTCCCGGAGTTAGAATTTCCGAGATGTCTCCTCCGTGAACCGAAAGTCTTTACGAAGGTCTTACCGACCTTCCAATCCCGGATGATGTGTCTTTTCAGCATGACGCTGGGTTGGAGGAGTTTCATCGTACTCTTGAATTGAGTGAGGCTTTTATTACTAGCTCAGTCGACACTTCTGGTTGGTCGGGGGGAATGCATATTCATACACATTTCATGACACTACATAGTCTCGAGTCTTAGGTCATCGGTTTCGCGAAACCACTAAATCTATTCTCATTTTGCTTTGCAGATATTATGACTGGACGTGGCTCGATGCTAGGGAGCCTATGACATGCTCGCAGATATTCCTCATATTATGATTCACAACGGAGAGAAGGAGA
Organism: Allium cepa; assembly: GCA_030765085.1. Classification (NCBI taxonomy): domain Eukaryota; kingdom Viridiplantae; phylum Streptophyta; class Magnoliopsida; order Asparagales; family Amaryllidaceae; genus Allium; species Allium cepa. The sequence goes on along the minus strand of CM060945.1, from coordinate 1,035,294,823 downwards.
TAGGAGTTACGATCGCAGGTACTCCGGGTACTCTAGCCAAGAGTGGAGAGATAGGGATTACAGACATCGGTCTCGATCGCGCACCCCTCCTCCAAGAGCTCCTATACAGCCTCCTTCCATGCTCCTCGTCCTTCTGATTCCTCACACTACCAATCGACCTCTCAATCTTCTAGGCATGAACCTCGCCATCCCAGATCTGAGGCAATGCCTCCAATAGTTGCGGAACAACCTCCCACTGAAATTTCGGGAGAAGGAGCAATCAGGCTTGCTCAGCTGAAGAAGGACTTTCCGTATATTTGCTTCGACAACTATATCTTTCCTCTTCACTTGAAAAGAATTCTGCCGGAGGCCGAGCAGACGGCGCACGATTATGTGCATGATTTTTATGCCCAGTACAGGGCGTGGTACAAGGCGGCCGAAAAAGCGTCGTCACTGGCCTTTGAGCATGGGGCCACCATCGAGAAAATGCAGGCTGAGTTGGCCCAAAAGAGCCGTATTATCGATGTGCTGAACACCGAGGCCGAATTTTCCAGAAAATCAGAGATGGAAGCCATCAAAAAGGCCGATGAAGCCCAACTTACGATGGATAGAATGAAGCGTGAGCATTACGCAACGGTAGAAGACATGGGCCATCGGAATACTCTGGTCACTGCCGAGAGGGATGCGGCGCTAAAGGAGCTAAATGAGCTTAAATCCAAATTCGCCGAAATCGCCAAGGATAGGGACGATGCAAACAATGCAGCCCAGGAGGCGTGCGAACAAGCTGTGATACTCCGGACTAAACGGGATGAGGCAGTGGCCAAAGTTCAAGTGGTCGAGGCGGAGATTGAGGAGAGAGTTCAGCAAGCCGAGGCCAGGCTAGAGGCCGACATTGAAGATCTGCTTATCACCTACAATGCCAATGTATTGAAGCACAGAAACTTGGCCTGGCTTCAGGATTACCCAGTGCATCTCCACAGTGCTTGGGAACGATTGGTTGAGGGGGAAGAGGAAGCGCACCCGGACGAATCGTCGACCGATTTGAGCTCGAAAACCGGTTGCTAACAGATGAGGAAAGAAGGTCCTCCATGATGCTATGATCGCTCATGAGAAGGAGATGGTTGGCGGTCGATCTTTGGAGGCCGGAGAAGGGTCAGGCGTTGAGCATCGTGTCACCGCTCTTGAAATCACCGCCCCGCCTCCGTCTGAGCCTGCATCTACGGTTAGCTCACAGACCGTTCCTGCTTTCGACCCAGAGCAACCGCGGTTATCACCAATTCGCGTGCACGTCTCCGAAGTTGTCCCACCATCAGCAAGCCGAACTGAGGAAGGTATTCTGAACAAATTTCAAGTGCATTTTCGCTAGAACTCTCATTTCGAAGTGATTGTTCTTAACCCCTTCTCTTCTTTATCCAGTGACCAGGACTACCCCGGTGTCTTCGACCCAGGAGCCGAGTCAAGGGCAGAAGGCTATTACTACTAAAACGACTGTCGTGACAACGGCAACGTCTACCGGAGCGGCGCAGGAAAGCTCTTTGTCTCTTGACGAACAAATGGTGAGTGAACTACTCGGTCAACAGGGAGACTTCTCTACGGACTTGCCATTTATCATTGGTGAGCTCCCGCCAGCCTCTAGCTCTTTCGTGCAGACCGGAGTTACCCCCAGCCAGGCCCCATCAACTCGAGATGAAGAAATTTTGGCCGAAATCCATGCTGAATTAGAAGCTGAGGGGTAAAGCGGTAGTGTCGGTGGTGACACTATTCCATCTTCCGTTGCGGGTCCGGTCCCTCCTACTCCTTCGACGGGGAGCCTTCATTTAGACTCAAGTTCTGAGGAGGACGTAGATATTATGCCCCCGGCCGAAGAGCAGCCACCGGAGAGGAGGTCGTCCAAACGAAGGATTTCCGTTCCTAGTGATTCTGACGATGAACCTCTAATAAGGAAGCCAAGGAAGAAAAAAATAGATCGGCCCCCCAAGCAGATATTTTGGTAGATAGGAACTTGTTTTCGTTTTTTGTTAGTAGGCCGTGTATAGATGTAGGTTCGGCCCCTGCTAGTAGGCATTCTTTTTTGGAAGAACTTTTTTGCGTGTAAGTCCTTGTCTTAAGTTAGTTGAAATAAAATTTAGTTTCTTTGTTCCAACTCTCATTTCTTTTGTGCTTAAGTGTTTATAGCGTTATGTTTTCAGTCCGGTGCACTTGTGGTGTTTTTACCATCAAGTAGAGTTTGTTTTATTTGCCAAGTATGAAAATCTTGGTCACAAGTTGTAATCGATGAATAATCGAACTTCGGATATTGTATCACTTTGATTAGCGATTAACACTTAGCTTTTTTGCCCCCTAGTCTCGGGGAATAACATTTGTGTTTTGGTGGTTGAGTGCGTTTATTGCAAACCTTAAGCACATGTCCACATTCCGGGGACTTAGGATAATTTGTAATCGATAACTTGGTTCGCACTATGGGAATTTGAGAGTTATCGACGTTTGGAGTATGGTTCGCGCTCCGGGAACCTGGAATTGATGTTTACACTCCACTTCACGCTCTGGGAATCTGGAGTTAGCGTGGGTGCTTCGGTTCGCGCTCCGGGAACCTGTAATTTATGTTTATACTCCAATTCATGCTTTGGGAACTTGGAGTTAGCATGGATGCTTCGGTTCGCGCTTCGGGAACCTGTAACTTATGTTTATACTCCAATTCATGCTTTGGGAACTTGGAGTTAGCCGATAGATGGTCAGTCACACCTATTTGGGCTTTTTAGGAATTCGTTCACACTCGGGGAACGATGGGTTTGATGCTTATACTCCAATTCACACTCTGGGAAGTTAGAGTCCGTTCGCACTCTGGGAACGAATTGTTAAATGTCTATACTCCAATTCACGCTCTGGGAAGTTGGAGTTCGTTCGCGTAGTGGGAACGAATTATGGAATGTTTATACTCCAATTCGTGCTGTGGGAAGTTGGAGTCCGTTCACGCTCTAGGAAAGAATTATGGAATGTTTATACTCCAATTCGCGCTGCGGGAAGTTGGAGTCCGTTCACGCTCTGGGAACGAATTATGGAATGTTTATACTCCAATTCGCGTTGTGCGAAGTTGGAGTCCGTTCACGCTCTGGGAACGAATTATGGAATGTTTATACTCCAATTCGCGCTGTGGGAAGTTGGAGTCCGTTCGCATTCTGGGAACGAATTGTTGAATGTTTATACTCCAATTCGCGCTGCGGGAAGTTGGAGTCCGTTCGCACTCTGGGAACGAATTGCTGAATGTTCACACTCCAATTCACGCTCTGGGAAGTTGGAGTCCGTTCACACTCTGGGAACGAATAGTTGAATGTTTATACTCCAATTCACGCTCTGGGAAGTTGGAGTCCGTTCACACTCTGGGAATGAATTGTTGGATGGACTGTCGTGTGTTGGTCCAGTTCAGCCTTTGACGTGATGGCTTGCCCCCGAGCTGGGGTTTCACTTAGTGAGTGGCCGGTTGTATCGCAGTCACTCGCTATTTGAATAAATTCCATTGTTTGATGGAACTTAGCTCTTCGTGTGTCGTGATTGCTGAACGTTGCATTCGGTGAATCACACCTCTAGCTTGAAGATATAGTATTTTATTGCTGAAATAAGAAAATATGGCAAAGTCAGTGCCTTATTACAAATTCAAATTTCAGAACGTAAAAGAAATTGCAAGGTATTCATAGATTGAAGGAGGCTGTCATGTGTGACAGTGACGAGGTTCTTCATCGTTCCAGGCTCCTGAATAAGTAGGCCCGCCACTGATGGCATTTATCACCAATCTCCCACGGGGACAAGTCGAGTCCTCCTGCCTCGGTCGATTGGGTTCATTGATTGGATTGGATGGGCCCGCTTCTCTGGGCTACGGTGTCCGCACAAACCGTTCCAGCTTCCTTTCTCTGACCAGTTTTTTCAACAAGATCTTGTAAGTGACGACACTCGTTCGTATTGTGCCAGTAGCCTTCATGGAACCTGCAAAATTTTCCAATCTGGATTTGTCTCTCTGACGACGGTCTTGGAGCAGGTTTTTCATATTGAATTGTATTACGGGTCTGCAAATACAAGTCCTCCAGTGAAGTATTCAAAGGAGTATAACTGTCGAACATCGGATTTTTGCGTTGCGGGCCACGATTTTGATCTTGTTTTTTAAGTTGATTCACGCTCTCTCTTCGCCGAGCTTGTTTATTTTTAATGTTCAACCGAACTTTTCCGGAGCTCTCACCGGACTGTTTTATTGCAACATTGCTTTGGGCCCCTTCCGCATTTGGCCCTACGTCAGTTTGCTTTCTAGACTGTTTCGCGTCTTCCCATCTCAGGAATTGAGCTGCTTTGGCATGGAAACGGTCCAATGACGCAGGTGGTTTCCCAGCTTGCCAATTGCCGAATTCAGAATCGGGGTCGATCCCCTTAGTCAGTGCCATAAGGATGGAGTTATCGTTTGGATTACTAATCTCCGCACATGTAGTATGGAATCTCTTTAAGTAGTGCCTGAGCGTCTCTCCGGGAGTTTGCGTGACACTAGATAGAGTGTTGACATCCTTTGGCCTTGTGACGTGCATGCGGAATTGCTCAACGAATTTTGTAGCTAACTGATCGAAGGAAGAGATGGTTCGAGGTGGCAATCGGGTGAACCACATGGTGGCGATGCCCCCCAAGGATATGGGGAAACTACGACACTTCATTGCATCGTCGGCTCTGGCAGCGGTCATTGACCATTCATACTTTAGAATATGTTGGTTGGGGTCGGAGTTTCCCTCGTACATGGGTAGAGTGGGCATTCGGAATCGCCGTGGGGGTTCAGCATTGAGAATATCGTCCGTAAAGGGAGTGTAACTTCGGGAAACTCCCCAATCGTCGTTTGTAAATCCCTGACTCTCATGGATCATCTGACGTATCATAGTCGAAAGATCCGGCATTTGTGCCGGAGTATGATCACGTTCCATACTTTGGGCTTGAACCGGATATCGTCGACGGTCCAAGTCTCGCCTTCTTGGCTCATAGTCCTCTGGGACATACGGTTCAGGAGTACGACCGCTATGACGACAGTCCAGGTCCGACTGATCTTGAGCATCGACCCCTGGTTCAGCCGCAACGCTAGCGGTGCGGTATTCTGCGGCGTGGTGAGGAACGGCAGCTCCTCGGGAGGAGGGTCCGGTTTGGAAACTGGCTGATGGACCAACTCTTATTTGTCCAACGGTCAATGCTGGTTAGTTTCCAATGGGTGGCATACGACTCCCATCTAACCGGGGTCGTGAAGGCCGGTTATGATAATCAGAAGACGAAGAACTTTCGCTGGAGGAGCGAGAAGCACGATCTCTCGTGGATCTTTTTCGTTTCTGGCGATCCAACTTGTTGATTAACTCAGCGTTAGCGCGTAGCTGTTCTTCTAGTTGTTGCCAACTCTCGGCCAGCACTTGGAGTAACAACTGCAACTCTTGTCGGGTAACCGGACCCGACGGCTCCGAGTGCCCAGCGGTATCTTGATTAGATGGAGGTAAAGAGGCAGGATTCTGTCTATCCTGTTCTTCTTGATTAACGGCGTTTGAGGTGGTTCTTGTGCTAACCATCTTTAGAGTTGAGTTCCTTTCCTAGACTTTATGCAAATCTGAATAGAAGGGAAGGAAGTTGGATTTAACGATCTGGATCTCTCTTTTAGATTTATTCAATCCGGTATCGATGACAGATCCAATGAGCAGGAGAAAATATGGGTTTTCTCAGTGAAAGCACCAAAGTGTTTGCGTCAAAATTGGGCACAACACTCTTCGGGAGTCGTTGAAGAGATAATAGTCAAGAATGTAAATCCAAAACAGATATTATCTAACAAAAAATCCAATCAACAGTAAAGTAAATGCGTAGACAATCGATTTATAGTGGTTCGGCGTGTTGCCTACGTCCACTGTGAAGTGTTTTGATGTTTTATTGCTTTTCTTTCAGTGATTACAAGTTGTTGTAGCAATCAACAGCAAATTACAACTGTAAATTCAGATTCAACAGTAAAATTATGATATGGGATGATGGAGGTCTCGATCCGGCAGAGTCTGGGCACTTCAGAGTCAGAAGAAGATCCCTTTTTCGTTGGCCCTGGGGCTCTATTTATAGATGTGGGCTGCTGATATTTCGCTGAAACTCGGGAGACCACTTCTGGCACGTGAGGGGGCCCACATGCACGGTCTCAGGAAGTTTGGGCCCACTTTGGCATCGGTTCGAACTCCATTCGAACCGATCAAGAATTCGTCCAATCGAGGTGAAATTTGGTGTGGACATTCTTCAACATGTATGCAAGCTTCTGTGAAAATTTCATGGCATTTGAATAAGTGGATTGGGAGATATGATGGATTCGAAATGGGATTCATTGCATGGCTGTTTGGTTCGAAACCATGCTTTCGAACCGATGGTTTCGAATCCATCATGGCACGCGTCTTCATGGTGACGGGGAGCGCAAACTTCGAATCGATCCGGTCTTCACTCCGAGTTGACCGCTTCGACTACATATATCTCGGCGAATTCGAACCGATGGAAAACACGTCATCATGGTTGGTTGACCCAGTGGATTCGAATGAGGCTACACAGGATGGATTCGAACTTGGCATCATGGATGGGTTCGAACGAGGCTCCATGTTTGGGTTCGAGCAATGTCCAATGATGGACTCGAACAAGGATTCTTGTTTGGAGTCGAACAAGTCTCTGAAGTGGGTTCGAAGCACGGCTTCTGTGATGGACACGAGCTGTGTCACTTCTCCATGGATACGAGGCCCATCAATTCGAGCACGATGGATTCGAAGGTGATGGAGTCGAACCTGAGGTGGTTCGATGGATTCGAAACTTATGGATTCGAAAGCGATCGTTTCGAACCGTTGGTCAGCGATGGGTTCGAAACCTAAGCCTTCCCCTTCAAATTGAATCGATCAAAACTCGAGCGTATGAACTCGATTGACTTGAAACTTGAGATGTTGACTCATATGGTCTATCTTGCGTAAGACCATTGTGGATCCCATCGTATCCTCTGAAGCAAGATTTGGTGTTCTATGGTCTTGTAGTAGATGATTGTCATCATCCCCTTCTAGGACATCAAGGATTTCCTAAATAACTTGTGTATGTTTCTATAAAAAAATAGAACGGTGCACATGTCTCATGCAATATGCTATTGGGGCCACAAAGGAAAACCGATGTCATATAAATATATGCCCATATCGAATATAACGTCGTGTATTGATATACGCCTACCAAAAACGAAGAGCCATATAATTCTTTGCCTGTCTATATGTATGGTCACTACTGAAAGACCAATGACCAATAATATAAGTCTAATATGATGTATGATCACTAACATAAGATCGATACTGGGCATGGTCACTAGTATAAGACTAATAGCATTAATCAAAACATATATATTTAAATAAGTATTTTAGATTACTTAACGGTATCTTATTTTTATTTACTAAAATCTCTTTAGTAAAAGTCTAGTACCTTTTTATACTATTTTATAAAATCTCAAACTATTCTATATTTTACAATATTGGCTTAGAAATCAATTTAAGCCCGTATAATACTTAATTTCTTTATTTAAATTTAGTATTTCATTCATAAATCTTTTATAAAACCTTACAGCTATTTTATAAAATATCTTCTTCATATTATTTAAGATCTTTCATAAAATGTCTCTTCCATGCTATTCGATAAAATATCATACTATTTTATAAAATATCTCCTTTATACTGTTTTATAAAATCTTGTACTACTTTATAAAATACCACTTTTGTATATCTTATAAAATCTCATACTATTTTATAAAATGTATCTTTTATATTATTTTGTAACATACCACTTTTATATTATTTTATAAAATCTCAAATTATTTTACATAATATCCCTTTTATACCAATTACAAAATATTTCTTCTGTACTATTTGTACCAATTACATAATATCCCTTTTATACCAATTACAAATTATTCCTTTCATAAACGATATTTGTAGAAAAACCATTCACTTGTAAAAATCATCCCTATACTTCAAACAATATTTATAAGTACTACTTCAGCTTCATTAAGCCTTACGACATATTCTAAAGTTCATACTTATAAGTTCCAATTAGTAATATATATATATATATATATATGTATGTATGTATGTATATATTTCTATAACTAATATAACTTTAGATTTAGATGAACCCCATCTAACTCTATTTAGTACGAATAGAATAATATAGGGGATTTTAATCAGTTATCCTGAATATTTGTAATAAAATATATAATGATATTTCTATCACTAACACAACTATAATTTGCAGTTTAATAAATTTACAACCATATTATAAATGAATATCAACTCCATCTATCTCTATTTAATATGAATAGAATACAATATTTATATATAGGATTTTAATCTATTATCCCAAATATCTACTCAAACGGATCCAATCAAATGGAGAAATAATTACCTGTATATTTTATTTTACATGTCCTAGGTAATATGTTTCTGTATATACAATTTATGAGCATTTATATTAAAATATATATTCAAAGTTATAGTTTCGCTCACCTAAGACGTAAATTCTCAAGTGCCCAATCCAGTCCAATTCTATACCACGTCATAAATAATTTCACTACGAGTGTAACAGCAAAGAATGCATCTCGATTGGACCTCGTATGCAAGAGTTGTGAATTTTATAAGAATTCAAGTTAATTAAGATAATAAATTCATTTAATTAACCACTAATTATCCTCATTGCCTTAATTAACTCAAGTCCCCATCTTTCCCAAATTCTTTCCCTTATACATGCATGTACACTCCACCATGCATACAACATATCCTTCCCCTCCTTCTCTCTACAACTTCTACTCCCTAGTCGAACAATCAATGCACCATCTTGGCCAACGAGTCCCTTTATGCACTGCACCCTCTCTGCAATGCATATAACTTTGGAAAGTTTGATGGCCCCTTGTAAATTACGACTGCAAAGGCCCCCCTCCACCAAGCGGATGTCACAATCCACCACAAGGTGCTAGATTTGAAGAAACATTGGTAAATGATTCCCCTTGACACGGACATCACAATCGCCATCTTTGTTTTCCCCATGCCTCCCAAGCTCCGCAAACCCCGAATCCCTAATGACTTAAGATAATGGCACTTGTCCATTCGCCACCGCATCTAACAACGGTCACATAGATGCGAAGATCTCTCCTCCCTAAGCTCAACAGACCTAGCCTCATTGAATTTCGTGGCCTATAGCCCTCGAATTTAAGTCTTGAATTTAATTTATGATGGAGTGGCCATTTTCTTTAGTTCCCTGTAAGGTGGAAAAGGGAAAATATAAGAGGGAAATGTGAAGCGTTGAATTTTCTAATTTAGGAATATATGTGTGCGCGTGTTATTTATTTTCAAATAAATCGCCATATGCTTTATGCTTACACGATCATATAGCACATCAGATTGCTATGAAACTCGTCGGCGCACATCACCTTATTTATTCAGGCCCGATGCTATAACTATTGTCACTATCCGAACAACTCTTGGTTAAATTTCATGCATCTCGAGGTCGTTTTAGCCATCGGATCATCCGACTCCAATCACAGCGATATCTATACTCATTTTGATTCGCAACGTCGATCCGTACTCAACAAAGGTAGTCGCAAGTCCTAATTCGATCGTATACAAAAAGAACTGTTTTAGACATTCAACTAATAAAGATTAATATTTCAATTAATTAATTATCCCATTGTTCAGGTTGTTACACCACATCTTCGCCTATTTCCTTCTTCAGTTATCTTCTTTTTTGATTTTACAATATACAGCAATTCAATTGTATAGAGTTGAGTTAGAATTCAGAGATCAGAGAAAGTAGAAATATAGAAATGTATGTATGTATGTATGTGTGTGTGTGTGTGTGTGTGTGTGTATATATATATATATATATTTATCAAAAACTTATTACCTGTAGTCCGAATTTCCTTCCCTAATTGTTGAATCATTAATCTAAAAAGCTTATAGAGGAAGAAGAGAACTGATAAAATTATGCTAGCGTTGCTATTTTATTATGAATAAAGTAAGAGGGAAGCCATCTTATCTACAGTGATTGGAATGCGTTAGAACCGTCGGATTAAGAATATTTTGATTAGATTAATCCGGGCCACTTTAACCGATTGACCAACTTCCTTCTTCTGGTCGATATTTATTACTAATGTTAACTTTTATTAATGTTACATTATTTATTTCTCCATTTAACCCCACCGTTAACATTTACTTCAATGTTAAGTCTACTACTTAAATGTTCCATTATTTCCTACCTTTTAAAATTTCAAACACTTATATTTATCGATTTTTAAATTTACATCTATTTGAATTATTTTAAATTCGAAAACTTCAAACATCAATAACCTCTCTGTTTGAGCTCCGATCGTGAAACTTTATATATGAAAGTTTCTTAGAAAATTACAACGAACACAATAGCGTAAAATTCATAGCCAAATTCTGACATTTGTGAAATTATCATTTTTATCCTTTTTATTAATTAATAAATTTTCTTAATTAAATTTCCTGTTTATTTTTATGGGGTACTACATTCTCCCTCCCCTTTAAAAAAGGATTTCGTTTCCATAATCCCTAAGGGAAAATAGTGTAAAACACACAATACAACCATGTTATACAACCAAATTATATACACAACCATCTACTTAACCAAGAATGCAATGAGATTACGTATATAACATACCACAGTTAAGCTCAACCCTAGCTTGAATATAAGATCGTGACATATAGGCATGTATGCAAAACATCCTATATATGCATAAAATTTGACATGAGTGCAAAAATAATAGTAAAAAGTATGGAAAACATCTCCTACCATCCAATCCAGTAACCATGATGCAACCAAAACTTATACAATACTAAATTTTGAGAAGAGAAAATTTACTAAAAAATCTCAGGATATGAAGTTTTCGACTTCTCTTCTGCTTTCCATGTGCTTTCCATCGGATTATCTTCCCACTGCACTTGAACCAACCTAATTTTTTTGTTTTGAAGCTTCCTAACTTTGTGCTCCACTATACATCCAGTGGAACAGGATGTTATCGACTCAATATCTATATCTGCTAACCAATCATACTCTACTATGATGTCATGCGATATTTCCTCAAATTCAATAATTGGAAAACATCATGGAATTCGGCTAACTTAGCCGAATGCTCTACTCGAAACACAAGTTTCCCCACCTTCTCTAAAATCGCAAAAGGCCCAAAAAATTGGCACCACCTTCCCAAATGTTCCAAACATCTTAACCTTCTTAAACGGGGAAAATGCTCTCCCTTACCTAACTTGTTAAAAACGTCTACTATTGTCGCATCTCTCTTCTGCACTTGACTGATGCGGTCCATCAATGCCGAACTTACTTCCTTAGACACTAGAAAACCCATAGTCAATTCCAATGGCGGTTGAAAGCTAAAATTCGAGAGGAACTCTAACTACCTCCACTTATTTATAGCATGCCTCCGGCTAAGGGCGTCGGCAACCACATTCTCTTTTTTGGAGCTATATTGAATCTCAAATTCATATGAAGCTATAAAATCCATCCACCTCTGATGTCTAAGGTTCGAATATTTTTGGAAGAACATGTATTTATGGGATTTATGGTCAATGAATAACTCAAATTTTTGCCCCAAAAGATAATTCCTTGGGATCTTCAAGGCAAGTACAATAGCTGCTATCTTTAAGTCATGAGTGGGGAACCTTTTCTGATGATCCTTCAATTGCCTACTTGCATAGTCTATCACCTTTCCTTCTTGCATAAGAACAGCTCCCAACCCTGTGCCGCATGCATCAGTGTAAACGGTGGAATGCTTCGACCCATCTAGAATAGTTTGCACTAGTTACTAGTGCGCTAGTCAAACTTTTCAAAAGTTTATGTGAATTTCTCATCCCATGAAAGGACTAAATATTTCTTAGTTTAGAGTCAAAGGGACTGCTATCATTGCAAAGTCCTTGATGAACTTTCTATGGCAACCCACTAACCTAAGAGAACTCCTAACCTCAGTAGTGTTCCTCAGAATTTTCCAGTCTTGATGTGACCAAGAAATCTTTCCTACTTCTTCCAAAAATGTCATTTTGAGAATTTGGTTTTTAGTTGATGTTCTCTTAGGGTCTCTAGTATCTCCCGTGAGTGATTTTTAGCTCACCCTCACTTTTAGAGAATATTATATCATCTACAAACAGTATAACAAACTTATTTAATTGCCTTCTACAGACTCTACTCATCAAATTCACGAAATATGTAGAATCGTTTGACAGTCCAAAATGCATTACTTTCCATTCATGCAGCTCATCCGGGGTGAGAAAATTGGTCTTTTTCTTGCTATCTTCAACTACTTTGATGGAATCAAATGGCCAGATCTAATTGGGAACAGTCTTCGGCCCAGACAAGCTTGTCAAATAAGTTGTTTATTCTAGGCAAGGGACACCTATTTTTTAGATTCGGGCTTTCAGGCTCTCGATAGTCGGTGCATAGCATCCTTCTCCAAATAAATCCTAAAACCAATCTTCCTTCAGGGTAGGAAGTTTGAGACTTCGTCAAAAATGTTAGAAAAGTCTCAAACTGTGGGCAAATATGAGAACCCATCCTACGATAGGCTAAGAGATAACAAATAGCTTAACCTGACTGAGTTTTAGGTTCCACAACGAACATCTATATCTCTCCCCATACAACTCCATAACCATACAATCCTCCTATTATAGTATAAGAGAACTTCGTTGCAAGATAACCAATTCATTCTAAGATAAGCCAACACCCTTCAAAACCAAAAATATATGTATTAGTTATAAAATGATATTACATATATCGACCACAAGGTTTTTGCAAATAATAGAAAGGTGCATCAACACCCTAAAATGATTTTACATAACTATAAGGTTGGCAACCAATTAGGCCTTTAGTCCTAAAGAGTTAACCACATTCTTTGTTATGAATGATTGTGATTCTCTAAAACCAAATAACATGCGAATAGAATTTCTAGAAATAATAGCTGTACCTTCCATTGCAACTTTTCCTTTGTCCCTAGGAGGAGGTCTCCTTGATATAGGTGCAACCTCAATGGCATAAACTTGCACACTTTGTCCCTCCTTTGGTAGCTTCAGGGACCAGTTCTTGTAGTGCCCTTCTACATGGCAATGAAAACACCTCTCGTTGAACTCTTCTTTCATCAAACTCACTTTGCAATCCTTAATGGTGTGCCCCTTCTTCTAACATCTACGGAATGTCACTCCCCCTTTCTTGATTTAATGGTTGGCTTTCTTGTTCGCCAAGAATCCTATTTTCTTTGCTCCACCTTGATTTTGTTGAATCATAAGTTTTGATTCATGACAAAGAACTTGATCAAATCAGTGAATGAGACTATATGGACAAGCGACAAAAAGAGAAAGAAATATGCTATTAAAACTACAAAGGAGACAAGGCTACAAAACTGAGTAAACTTTGTTAATTTGTCGAAGTTTTTAGTCTTAAAATTGTTAAAATCTATCCTCAAGTAGTTCACTCAAACCAAAGTTGTTTTAAGCTTTGAAACGTTTCAAAATATATGAGAACTGTGCACTGACTGTTAGGTCAGTCGACTGACCATATATGGCCAGTTGACTGAATCTGTCCAGGTGCACAGAAACTCTCTAGTTTGCACCAACTTTGAACATTCAGTTGACTGGTCGTTTTGGGTTAGTCGACTGAATTCTTTCAACAACTATTTATCTGAATAGATACTTCCATTTGCCAAGAGATACGATCTAAATTGAAGAGGTATGGATGCTTCCTTTGATCAGAACTCTTCGTGAATGGTTGCAACTATTTATCTACTATATAAACACATAATATTCACTTCACAAATCACCAAATTTAATTTTATTTTCTAATCATACTCTCTACTACCTTTGCATTCTGAAAAGCAATCATAATTTACATATATTGCTTGAATCACTGAATCAATTAAATTATTCTTGGATTCAAAGCAATATTCTCCTTTCTAAATCTTTACACACACATAAATACTTGAGGGAAAGATTATAAGAAGGTTGTACTATCAAAGATAAATCAATGTTATTAAGAACACAAATTGTCAAAGTAATTTTATTGAAACTGTTGAAGTCCTGTTCAGTTGTTCAGGCGGGTAAAGTCCTCTTTCAGTTGTTAGAGGTGGAAAAATCCTGTTCGGTTGTTTAGGTGTTGTTTACCTATTCCTCTGGGTTAAGTGATGAGTTATTGAGTGAAATTCCATAAGGAAGTCTTGAATTGGACGTAGAACGGAAAGTTCGAACCAGTATAAAAACTCCTGGTGTGCTTATTCTTATTTGCTTTACCATTATTATCTATTTCCGCATTTAGATTATAATTCATTCCATATTACACGATCCTAAGTGATAACCAGCCACATACTAGTCACTTTTATTTGGTATCAGAGCAGGACATCCTATAACCGTAATATAGTCATTTGATAATCTTTTGCTAATATGGAAGATAACACTATCACTAACACTAGTTTCATTGAAAGTCAATCTACTGCACGACCTCCACTATTCAATGGCATGAATTATAATTTTGGTCAACTAGAATGAGAATATATATGAAATCTAATGTTTTTGAAACTTGGAACATTACTCAAAACGAATATACTATTCCAACAGAAGAATTTTCAACTTGGACTGCTGCATAGAAAACTGATGCTACTACAAATCTAAAGCTATGAATATGTTATTCTATGTATTAGATAGAAATGAGTTTAATTGAGTCAGTATGTGTACGAATGCTTATAAGATATGGAGAACTCTCAAAAGAAACTCAAGAAGGGAGTAACAAAGTTAAACAAAGCAAAATTTCTATGTTGAAAAATCAGTTTCAGAATTTCAAAATGAAATCAAATGAAAATATAAATGACATGTACTCTAGATTTCAAGATATATATCATTCACTATTGGCTCTAGGAGAATTTTTTTTGGCTTTGATATAGTATCAAAAATTTTAAACTCTTTGACGGATGAATGGGAAAGGAAGGTTCTAGATATTAAAGAAGCAAATGATCTTTCAACCATGATACCAGAAGAGTTAATAGGAAATCCTAATGTCATATGAAGTAAATTTGCAGGCAAATAAAGTTCAAGCACGGGATAAGAACAATCTAGCATTTCAAGCAGAACAAGATGACTCTGACTTAGATGAAGAGGATATGGCATTTATGGCTAAGAATTTCAAAAAGTTTTTGAAACTCAAAAAGAATAACGGGATCAAGAGGTACGAAAATAACTCTAGTAACAATAATAGCAATAAACCATCATCTTCTGTCATGGAATGTTATGAATTTCATAAAAAGGGTCATACGAAGAAAGATTGTCCAGAGAAATAGAAAAATAAATTCAAGAAGAAAGCTTTTTCTGTAACATGGGATGATTCAGATTCTTCATCATCAGAAAGCGACAGTGACAGTGACACGGAGCAAGCAAACGTATGCTTCATGGCCACAATTGATGAAGTAAGTGAACTAAGTTTTGAAGATTTAATTGAACTTAATTCAGAACTAGTAGATTTTGTAAAACAAACTAAAAAGCAAAATAAGGAGTTATAAGGAAAACGGAACAGATCTAAATTAGAAATTAGTATGCTTAGAGATAAAAAGAAAATTCCCGAAGAAGAACTTGAAAAATCCCAAGAATCTAATTCTAATTTAGCATCTCAACTTTCTATGATAACTCAGGAATTAGAAATTCAGAAGAATAAAAATGATGATTTATCAGTTGAAATAAATGATTTAAAATCTAAAACTAAAGTACTAGAGTTAGAAAAATCTAGTCTTAAAACTAAGCTAGAAGACGTTAATAAAAATATTTCTAATTTTAATAAAGGACGAGAAAATAATAGAAAATTCTCAGTCTGCTTCAAATAAAATGGGGTTAGGGTATAAAAAAATGAATATCCAAAGAAATATGGAAAGTTTAAAAATAAGTTTAAAAAAATAGGAAAGATTTAAAGTAAACAGTTTCTAAAGATTTTAAAACTATTAAAATATGGATACCTAAAACAAATAATAACTTAATTAGGAATAAGCATATCAAAACATTTATGGAAACTATTCACAAAAATGTGAACTATATTTATAAAGGGAATTTTGAACCTTCTTGGGTTTGGTTTCCTAAGACCTAACTCTTAGAACCCTAAAAAGAAAAGTCGGTACCATCTTAATCTTTATTTTTTGCAGGTACCACTTAAAAAGAAAGGAAAATGGATTCTAGACAACCACTCGAAACATATGACTGGTAATAAAGATATGTTAACAAATATAGTCTACTCAAATGGAGGATCAATCACTTTTGGAGATAATTCAAAAGGTTATTCATCGGCAAAGGCGATGTGAGCAATAACAGTATCTCTAACTCACCTCTCGTTACTGATGTTTTATTAATTAAAAACTTAAAACATAATTTATTAAGTATAAGTCAATTATGTGATAAATGGTTTAATATTTTTTTTTAGAAAATAAATGTAATGTCTCTGATAAAGAACAAAATTTATTTTTTGAAGGTATAAGAGATAGAAATATTTATATTTTAAATATGAATATAAATCATAACACAAATATGTGTTTAGTAGCTACAGAGAATGATTCTTGGCTATGGCACAAAAGATTTTGTCATATAAATATTACTACTATTAATAAATTAGCTAAAAATAAACTTGTTAAAGGACTACCTAACATGAAATTAAAAATTGATAATGTTTGTGATGCTTATCAGTTAGGAAAATTAACAAAATCTTCCTTTAAAACTAAGAAAGTCATATCTACAACACAACCACTTGAACTACT
Source organism: Allium cepa (assembly GCA_030765085.1). Lineage (NCBI taxonomy): Eukaryota > Viridiplantae > Streptophyta > Magnoliopsida > Asparagales > Amaryllidaceae > Allium > Allium cepa. The sequence continues at coordinate 1,035,278,007 of CM060945.1, read as the reverse complement.
ACATATGGACCTTTTTGGACCAACTCAAGTTCAATCTATTAATCAAAATAGATATGTGTTTGTTATTGTAGATGATTTTTCAAGATATACGTGGACTATATTTATGAAACATAAAAGTGATACTTTTAAGAATTTCAAAATTTTTGTAAAAAGAATTCAAAATGTAAAGAATTTAAAAGTTAAAAATATTAGAAGTGATCATGGAGGTGAATTTGAAAATGAAGCTTTCGAACATTTTTGCAACAAAAAAGGAATTAATCATAATTTCTCCTTTCCTAGAACACCACAACAAAACGGAGTTGTAAAAAGGAAAAACAGAACATTACAAGAATGTGCACGAACTGTATTAAATGGAAGCACTTTACTTAAGCACTTTTGGACAGAAGCTGTTGCAACTGCCTGCTATGTCTTGAATCGTGTTTCTATTCGATCATTAACAAAACATACTCCATATGACTTTTAAATGGTAGAAAACCAAATATATAATAATTCAAAGTTTTTGGTTCAAAATGGTTTATACTTAACACTAAAGATCAGCTTGGCAAATTTGATCCAAAATCCGATGAGGGAATATTCATAGGATATTCAAAAAGAAGCAAAGCTTATCGAGTTTTTAATACAAAAACTAAAGTAGTCGAAGAAACTCTTCATATTTCATTCAATGAAAATGTCAAAAAAAATTCTACAGTTGCAAATTTTGAAAATAATTCTAATAAAATTCTGACAAATAATTCAAAAGATGATGATATTATTTCTCAAAATAATAGTTCTGATATTTCTATAGAAAATGAACGCATTGTTAATAATGATAATATAGTAAGATCTCCTCCAAGAATTCTTAGAGATCACCCTGTTCAAAATATAATCGGAGAAGTAAATTCAAATGTAAGAACAAGACATCAATAAAATCAAATGGGCCATATAGCTTTTCTCTCTAATATAGAACCTAAAAATATTAAGGAAGCCTCAACTGATGACTATTAGATTATAGCATGCAAGAAGAACTAAATCAATTTCAAAGAAACGAAGTTTGGGAATTAGTTTCTAGACTAAGTGATCAATCAACCATTTGTACAAAATGGGTTTTCAAAATCAAAGTTGATGAACAAGGTAACATTAACAAAAATAAAGCTAGATTAGTAGCACAAGGTTATAATCAAGAAGAGGGAATAGACTATAAAGAAACATTTGCTCCTGTTGCAAGACTAGAAGCTATATTTATTCTACTGGCTTTTGCATGTTTTCATACCTTTAAATTATATCAAATGGATGTTAAAAGTGCATTTCTAAATAGATATATAAAAGAAAATGTTTATATTGAACAATCTCCTCTTTTTACTCATGAAAAATTTCCTGATCATGTTTATAAACTTAAGAAAGCTTTATATGGTTTAAAACAAGCACCTCGTGCTTGGTACGACCGACTTAAAAGCTATCTACTAGAATCTGGTATTGAGATTGGAAAAGTTGATCAAATGTTATTTATTAAGAAAACTAATCAGGATATTTTAATTATTCAAATATATGTTGATGATATTATTTTTGGTTCAACAAATGAAAAACTATGTCAGGAATTTTCGACTATCATGACAAATGGATTTTGAAATGTCACATATGGGAGAACTATCATATTTTCTTGGATTGCAAATCAAGCAATTACAAAATGGCATTTTTATTAATCAAGAAAAGTATTCTAATAATCTAATTAAACGGTTCAGCATGGTAAACACTTCTGCCAAACCAACTCCTATGAATACAACTATACATCTCGATAAAGTTGAAAATGGTAAAAGTGTTGACCAAAAACTATATCGCAATATGAATGGAACATTACTTTACTTAACTGCTAGTCGACCTGACATTATGATGAGTGTTTGTTTATGCGCTCGATTTCAAGCAAATCCTAAAGAATCACATATGCGAGCAGTTAAAGGTATAATTCGTTATTTGCAAAACCAAAGATTTCATATTATTTTATCCAAAAGAATGTCCTTTTGAACTAGTATCTTATAGTGATGCTGATTTTGGAGGAAGTCAGACAGATAGAAAAAGTACAAGTGGAACTTGTTATTTCATTGGACGATCCTTAGTAAAAATTGCGTTTCACTATCGACATGTGAAGCAGAATATATATCTGCAGCTTTACCATATGCCCAATTAATCTACATGCAACAAACATTACAAGATTTTGATATAAAATTAAATAAATCTATAATATATTGTGATAACACTAATGCAATAAATTTATCTAAAAATCCTGTCAATCACTCATGAACTAAACATATTGATATTCGTCATCATTTTTTTCATGATAATGTTGAAAAGAATATAATAAATTTAGAATTTGTAAATTCTGAAAATCAGTTAGCTGATATTTTCACTAAACCTCTCAATGAAAATTGTTTTATAAAACTAAGAAAAGAAGTAGGTATAATTTCCTTAAAAGAATTACAAGATTGCTAAATAAATTAAATAAAAAAAAATTTGGTACTAAAACTCTGCACCTTGAGTCTAATAAGCCTATGCCTCTTCCACTTGACCATTCAATTTTTCACATCTACTTCTTATACAATTTTCTCCTTATATTTTTTTTAACTTTTTATGAAAAAATTTCAGCCACAAATTTTTCTTTTAATTTTCATCCTCAATTTTTTCCAGTTTATACGTAAGTCCATCAACTTCTAACTGCATATTTTTCCTATATATATCTCAGACTTCTGCTCTTTATTCTCCATCAAAAAAAACTTTGTCTCGAACGAATTCTAATCTTCTTCACAAATTTCTAGTCTTCTTTCAACCAAAATGTCTTTACAAAATTCACCTAATGGTTCCGCTTACTCTTCTATCGATTTTTCGACACCGTCATCTGGTTCATCGAGCTTACCTACACCTACACCTACTCATGAACCGACCAGACCGTCGAAATATCACTTAGGCCTCGAGAAAACGAAGGCGAGACATTTTTTGTTCTTTGGTTCTCCACAAATAAAACAAAAAATTGATGATCTACATCATTCCAAGGGGAATCTATAGCGATTCAACGAGAGATGTACTACAAATAGAAAATGAATTAAAGACGCCTAAGTTTTCTGAAGTAGATTGGATAGAAGTTCTGCTGGTCATCTTCATCTACGGTTCATCAACCTACACCATATTCCTCTCAGAATCCATGGGATCAGTCGCCACAGGCTCCACTTGCCACTTCGAATTCATAGGAGCGTGGAAACCGTTGGCCACCATTGAAACCATATGTAGAGAAGACGAAGGACAAACCAACCAACTCCAAGTCGCTATCCACTTCTTCTTCCAAATAATTATTTTTTGTCCATTTTTTATTATTCCTACTTTGTATGCATCATTTAAAATTGTATTGAATATATTATTTTTTTCAAAATATTATAAACGTTGCAAAATACATAATTCAGTCGATTGAAATTTTCGACCAGTTCGATTGAATCTGAATAACTGTGTGTTTTGAGACCATATTCAGTCGACTGAAAGAAAATAGCCAGTCGACTGAATAATAAAACAGAGAGCACTCTTTTCATATTCAGTCGACTGTAATAATATGGCCAGTCGACTGAATCTGAAATAGAAACTTTTGGGATACTGATTCAATCGACTGACCATATCCGACCAGTCGACTGAATGGCTACCTGAGCCTATTTTACACCTTTTTACCTACCTTTTTAACCCACCAACCCTCTATATCCTCTTTCACTTTTTACCTTTACCTTCTATCTTCAGAATTCTAAAAACCCTAGCTCCAAAATATTTTCTAAATCCTCTACTACATTACTTTTTTCAAATGGCACCTCGTCAACCCAAGAGATCTAGACATGCCTCTTCCTCCTCCTTTGAACCGATTGATTCTCAGATTGCTCAATGTCTCTATAATGCTACCGTAGTCCCGAAGTGGAATAAAATGAAAGAAGCATGATTTTTTGAAGGTTCTTTTTTTGTGTTTCCCGATTTCGCTCCATATAGGATTCAAGAGTTAGTAAGGAGAAGCCATCTAGAGTCACTCCTAGATCACAATTAGAATAATATCAAGATAAATCACACCATGGTAAAACTTTTCTATGTTAATTTGAGTTTAGCCCATCAAAACCCACGTAATCGTGACAAATGCGTTTGGAATTCAGTATGTGGTCGACAAGTATTTCTTTCTTTAGATAGAATTGGTCATATTCTTCATACATCAATGAATGGTATTGATTTACAAGAATTAAATGTACCCATAGGCGGGCAAGACGAAGTAAGTCATCGGTTCTTAGAAGATGACATGACCAAAGTTTAGTCTATCGCACTACGACCTACGGCTAGAATTATGCAACGAGCTTTAATGCAAATGGTTCTTCCCCGTACTAGCTCTTATGAGCTTGTCTATCCAAACAACTTTAAGGCATTATATGATATTTGGGGAGAAGTCCAAATAAATTGGCTGAAACTTATTCTAGAGGAATTCTTATCATTTAACCAAGGTCGTATGAACATTATTTATTATGGAGAATATATTATGCGGTTACTTATGATTCTCCAGGTTCTGATTCCGGAATTCGATACTTCTGTTCCCAAAACTCTAAATAGCCGCACAATAAGCCTTATGAAATTGCCACCAAGACCTCTAACTACATGACTTTTCAAGAATGGCAGTCTCGACCTCGGCAAAAAACTTCTACTCCACAGCAACAACAATCAAGAGATGACATTCGAACACCAACTCCATCCCAAAGCACTTGGGAATCTATTGATTAATTGTAAAAAATTAAGACATTTTGGATTCTTGCATCAAAAATTTCGATTAGAAAATTGACAAAATTAAGAGTTTCTTCGGGATTTTATGGGATGCGATATATTGTTCCTTTTCCACCACTACGGAGACTTCTTAACGTGATCCAGGCAAACGCCCAGCTCCTCGCTTTACGTGGTCAACATCAGAAGAACACATAAGTTCCACACAAGCGGCAATGGGGGTGGAAGACAGTTTGTGGGAAGTTCCTCTAGAGGCAAAAGTCCAATGCAAGTGGAACAAAAAGAAGAGACAGTGTCTAACTCTGATTAACGTTGTTATCTCTTAGTAGTAGTAAGTTACCCATTTGTTCCAAACATTCTATTTATGAATTTGTACTAGTAACAATTTCGAATCTATTTTTTCTTCTTCTGTGATTTCAATTATTACTTAGTTAGTTCGTTGATAAAATTATTATTATTTCCTTTTTGTCGAAGACAAAGAGGGATAAATTTGTATGACTAACCATTTCTTGCAGGGATTAAATATGTTGCCATATATTCAGGGGGAGATGTATATAACTCCCGTTATATATTTCTCAAAATATAGTATCATCTATAATAGGTTGTCATTAATCAAAAAGAGGGAGAATGTTGAATCATAAGTTTTGATTCATGACAAAGAGCTTAATCAAATCAGTTAATGAGACTATATGCACAAGCGACAAAAAGAGAAAGAAATATGCTGTTAAAACTACAAAGGAGACAAGTCTACAAAACTGAGTATAGTTTGTTAATTTGTCCAAGTTTTTCATCCTAGAATTGTTAAAATCTATCCTCAAGTAGTTCACTCAAACCAAAGTTGTTTTAAGCTTTAAACGTTTTAAAATATATGAGAACTATGCACTGACCATATATTGCTAGTCGACTAAATCTGTCCAGGTACACAGAAATTCTCTGTTTTACACCAACTTTAAATATTCAGTCAACTGGTCATTTTGGGTCAGTCGGCTGAATTCTTTCAACAACTACTTTTTTGAATATACACTTCCATTTGCCAAGAGATACGATCTAAATTGAAGAGGTATAGATGCTTCCTTTGATCAAAACTCTTTGTGAATGGTTGCAACTATTTATCTACTATATAAACATATAAGATTCACTTCAAAAATCACCGAATTTCATTTTATTTTCTGATCATACTTTGTATTATCTCCGCATTCTGAAAAGCAATAACAATTTACATATATTGCTTGAATCTCTGAATCAATCATCTTACTCTTCGATTTGAAGAAATATTCTACTTTCTAAATCTTTACACACACATAAATACTTGAGGAAAAGATTATAGGAAGGTTGTACTATCAAAGACAAATCAGTGTTATCAAGAACACAAAGTGTCAAAGCAATTTTATTGAAACTGTTGAAGTCCTGTTCAGTTGTTCAAGCGGGTAAAGTCCTCTTTCGGTTGTTAGAGGAAGAAAAATCATGTTCGGTTGTTCAGGTGTTGTTTACCTATTCCTCTGGGTTAAGTGAGGGGTTATTGAGTGTAATTCTAGGAGGAAGTCTGGGACTGGATGTAGAACGGGAAGTTCAAACCAGAATAAAAACTCCTGGTGTGCTAATTATTATTACTTTACCATTATTATCAGTTTCCACATTTAGATTATAATTCATTCCATATTACTCGATCCTAAGTGATAACTAGCCACATAGTAGTCACTTTCATATTTTTCATTTGTTCTACTTTCTCCTCCTCCTCCTCCTCTAAGCCAACTATTTGAAGTAGGGCCATCTCAATTATCGTCTCATAGTTGTTGCATGTGGAGACAAGAGTTAAAAATAGTTCACTTAGTGGAGAATTTAGTCCTTTTACAAACTTCATCGTCTTCTTTGCAGGGGTGTCAATCAGGGTTATCCCAAACATAGCCAATTTCATGAACTTATTGATATACTCCTTCATCGTGGAGTCTCCCTGTCTTAGTGGATAAACTTCAGCTATGGATATGAATTGTGACCAAAAGCGATCCCTGAATTTAGCCCAAGCAATTCCTTCCTCTTCATTCTATTAAATGACTATGCCAATCCAGCTCCACTCCTTCTAGGTGCCATGCAACTATCCTCCTATTGACTCGGTCTTCCCATCCTAACTCTTGGAATATATGGTCACATTGATTAATCCACACCTTGGTTTCTAAAAAATCTTCAACGCCTGAAATTCTTGTCCTCCCATATTTTGAAGTCTTGACGGATTTTTGGAAAGTCTAGTGAGCATGGTGCTGGTTCAGCGGCCTAAGCAACTGGTGCCACCGATATACTTTGTTGAGAAATTTGAACTTGCACTACCAGCCTAGATATTATTAGAACCATGATGGCATACCGAATGGTGGGTATCTCTTATGTATGGTGGTTTCGACATCAAAGGTGTAATTCTCAGCTATTTCAATATATGTATGTTCAAAATTTCAAAATAATCCTGATTTCTCAAAATAGTATTACTGGTTGAATCAAAAGTTTGCCTAAGGTGTTTGCGTATGTTCATATATGTGCATAAAATATAGTACGGCTTTCTAAAATAAGTACTCTCGTGTATACAAATCCCCGTTGATCGAGTAACCTAAGTTCTGATACCAAATGTAACAACCCTATCAGCAATGTGGCTAATTTTAGATCCAATATAAGGCCAATCGTACCTTAGGTTCTGAGTTGGCTGTTAGTAGGTGAAATAAATAATTTACAGAGTTATATATGTCCATGCTTTCACAATCTTATACCAGAAGAGATAAAATATAATAACATAAATAATCGCCATTTCACATATAACAAATCTCAGAAATACAACAATCCAAATATCCATAATACAATGCCTCAAAATAAACGACCAATATGTCTAAAAATCTTGGTACGCCATAGTACGCCAAAAACATAGATAAATATTTAAACTACCACAAGTCTTTACTACATCCTTCACTATCTTTATCAGCATCGTTGCCCCTAACTGTGGATTATAATAATGAGGGAGTCAGAGCAACAATGTCCGGTGAATTAAAATCTCAAGTCTTACCATAATATTGTTTGGGCAGTAACATTAAGATAAGCGTTATGTCTTACGCATCCTGCTGGATATGCCTCCAACTGTAAGCCCAAGGCTCTTCCAGTCCTGCTCCATAGCATATCTCCAACTGCAGGCCAAATGCCATTTCCAGTCTAACCATGTAACTATAAAGCGAGTGCTACGCAGCTATAAAATGTATCGGGTCCAATGACCCATCTCCATTTATCATGTTCTAATGATGCGAGAGAAAGTACCTGAGCCACTTAATACCTCTTCAATGAGAAATAGGAAGATTCTAATCATTTAATACCTATACCCTAGGTAGATCCCCATCATTTAATACCTACCCTAGGTGGACCACTCTTTCACTCTTCGTAACTGACATCGTAAGAAATCCAATAATGCCACTTAATACTTCTTTGATAAGGAAGAGGCAGGCCCTCCAATTGCTATTTAATACCTCAATCCCAAAGAGGACCGCCTCTCGAGATTTCCCACTATTGCGCCTAAAAGATAACCCCGACCATTTAATACTTCTTGGGCAGGAAGGAGGCAGACCCTACAATAGTCGTTTATTACCTTCAATGTAGAAGTTGGCCCGTATTGGGATATCCTTTCTATGACCCGTAATCTAATCCATGACGTCTCACATTAGTCTGACTATTGGTAGATGCTAGCGGCCAGATTAGCTACACAAACTTATCCTTCAAAATTAGGACTAACCTCACGTCCACCGTGAGTAGTTATTATAGGCGATATCTCACATCTCCCAAAGTCATATTGTTGGTAGCCAGATTAAGCTGGATTGACTTCTATGTAATTTTGACCAACCTCGCATCCTTATAACTTAGTCCTAATTCCGCTCTTCGACATAACAAAAATCCCTAAGATACAAACACACACGCACACACGCACGCACACTTTATATATAATATACCTCACTCGCATTTACGCATTAAGGCCATATAAGGAAAACTCCTTATTTCTCCTTTAATTATCGGTTAATTATCATAATTATCCTTAGCTTCCTTCCTATAGGGACTAGCATTATATACCTATTTATTTCATAAGTTTAGGACATATACATTACTAAACATTTATACCCAACATAAAATATTAGATTAGCTAGTTTAGATTAAATATTCCTAAGCATGGGTAAAGTTATTTCTATATTAAGGTTTTTGCTTCCTAAATGAGTTGCTAAAATGCCAAAACTTCCATATTCATGCAAGTCTTAGTCCTATATAGTAGTTTACAAAATAGCTAATATCCTTAGCTAAACAAAATAGACTTGCATATATATTCAAAAATGGAAACATAATATCCAACTTATTTTACATTAACATATTAGAATTAACGCCTCTATTTCAAGGAAACAAATCTTCACAATTTAAATCCTTTATGTTTCATTCAGCTTTTACATATACAAAAGTGAAGTGAAAAAGGATTCATATTAACTTAAATTACAAAAATAGGTAGTGCAAACCACAAATAGAAAAATCCATACTTTGCACAACATTTTCTATTTCTTTTCTTATAGAACCCTTCGTCATAGCAAGAAGAAATTTGAAAGTGGAAGTTGAATAGAAAATAAATTATTTATATTGCAAACATCAATTTAGATTCTACTATATTAACATAAAACAATCTAAGATTCCAACTAATCCAAGAATTGACATTTTATGGGGGAATTTTTGGTTTTAGATTTAAGGCATCTATGTACAAAATTCCCCAAGGTATAACACAAATCCAAAATTTTACTACAAAAACTACTATAAAGAGAAATATTAAGATTTCCATTCACAAATTGCTTTCCTCGAATTCCTTTGGATTCGATCCCGCACCTTCGCCCATTTCTTCCTTCGGTTATCTTCTTTTTTGATTTTGTAATATAGATCAATTCAATTGTGTATAGAATAGATTTAGAACTCAGAGATTAGGGAAGAATAGAAATAGAGAATGTGTGTATATATATCTATGTGTGTATCTAAAACTTCTTACTTTTAATCCGATTGTTTCCTTCCTTAAAGGTTGAATCTTTAATCTAAAAAGCTTATGGAGGAGGAAGAGAACCGATAAAATTCGGCAAGCATTACTATTTTTCTTGTGAATAAAAGTGAGCGGGCAAGCCTCTTATTTATAGTGGTTGAAACGCATTAGAACCATCAGATCGAGAATATTTTTATTAGATTAAATCCGAGTCGATTTTATCAAGAAAAACCTAGCTGACATGTAATAACTGGTCAACCAGTCTAACTTAGGCGATCGAACGCTAGTAATCGACCAACCCAACAAAGGTGGTCAACCAACCACTTTCTTGTAGCTGATATTTATTATTAATGTTATTTTTTTTAACGTTTATTTATTTCTCTATTTAATCCCCCGGTTAGTGTTTACTTCAAAGTTAATTCTACTACTTAACGTTCCATTGTTTATTACCTTTTGAAATTTCAAATATTAACGTTAATTAATTTTTAAATTTAGATGTGTTTGAATTATTTTAAATTTGAAAATTTCAAACATTAATAACTTCTTCGTTCGAGCTTTGATCGCGAAACTTTTTATATGAAAGTTGCTTAGAAAATTGCCACAAACATAAAGGTGTAACTTTAGTGGCCAAATTCTGACGTTCGCAAAATTCTCATTTGTAGGATTATTATTACTTAATTAAGTTCTTAGTTAAATTTCCTATTTATTTTACAAAGTGTTGCATGTAAGCCACTCTATACTTCCTTCCTCACCATCCACACCAACGAACCAATGGAAAGACTATCCACATAGTGTTACCAATTAGTTCGCCCGTGATGTTGTTTCCCCCTAATAGGACGATACATTAATGCCCTAACGACGCGGTTACCCATGTTGTAACCCTAACCCAGGCGCCCGTAACACTTCTTCGAAAGGTTATGCCAATCAATCAATGCTTCCTCTTGTATCGAGTGACCACCCAAGGGCCGTTACCAACACCTTACACCTATCATTAAAAATACGAGATGGATACTTTATTGAAAATTAAGATTTTTTTTAGCTTAAATAATGTTTGCCTTCCTTATTTTTTTTTATGATATCCTATCCATAAGTGACCATGAATTGTAAAATGTAAGCATGAGTGAAAAACGAGTATCCCTTCAAATATGCCCAATGATTAAAAAAATGAATATGAAACAGGTATGGATAATTTAATCAGATAAACTAATCAATAGTGGAAATTTTCAGCACAGATGAAAGTACCAATGCTTAACATTTAGAAACATGGTCATAGCCTGATCGATTAATATCCAAAAAGATAAGAGATGGCTTACTCAACAATTTAGGGGGAAGGGAAAACCCCAACATGGAAATCATCATCAGAAACCAACTTCTCGTCCCCCAGCAAGGTATCAGGGACATAGAGCTTGCTCGGTCCTCCCATCAAGGAGGCGATCTGCTTTGGTGTAAGAACTACCGAGGGAGCACCGTAGATATCGCCATCTCCACCGCAATCATAGTATGAACCCACACACAGTTCCAAGGTAATGAATGAAACCTCCTGTGGGATATAGTAGTTGGCTGAGAAAATCTTCATTTACATCCTGACCAATTTCTCCTCTCACTTTCCATTCAGGATATCTTTCTCCATTATCTCCTCCTAGGTCACACGGTACATGTGTTGTCACAGCTTCTCCCTAAACCTGTCTACCTCATTTTGAGTCGCCTCCATTTCCATCCTCATTTGTTGAAGCACATCCTCTTACTTCCTCTTCGTCTTGGCTTAGTCGTTAATAGCGGCATCCCTTTCCCGTTCAATGGTGTTTCTAGCCTCCTTCACCAATAAGTCCCTTGTGTTAGAAGCCCCCTCTTTACCCTCGGTATCTAGAATCCTCTTCTATAGTTTAACCTTTTATTCCTCCACCTGCTAACGCATGATCATATCCTCATCTAGTTGCTTAGTCAGATCCTCTAGACTCGAGCGAAAGTTATAGGCTCGAATTGCGGCCTGCACGATATACAGTTCAAGGTCTAAGTCATGGAAAGAAAGAAAAAGATACCAAGTATGAAGATCCTTACCAATTAAGTTTCCAACAGTTGAAACTTGAAGATCTCATTCAGAGTATGAGTCTCCTAGCCCGACCTAACCTGATGCACGTTGCGCTTGCATGGCTTCTAACGCCACCCCAACCATTATATGCACCAACTTTCAAAGACCATCATCAGCATCAAGCACCCTCAGTGTCGTAGAACCCAACTTCACAAGCTCATCATCAGTTGTTCGGGGCCTAATCATGTCCACCTTAGAGAATCTATATGTCAAACCACTCCAAAGCTCTTTGACAGCAGACTACGAGGTCACTTCGACAACATCCCCTGCTTTTCCTCCTCTTCCCTTCAGTCCTATGTGGTTGTTGCCCCACCATGCAATGTTAGGTCAGTTAGTATAAAAATATGCTCCCTCCACTAGGCAGCTAGGAGATGGCTGGCACATGAATTAGGATGCTAGGCATCAGTTTGTTGTGCTCGGGTTGTACCGACCGTGGTTGAAATACGGGACTTCTCGAATAGTTCCCGTCGTAGAAACAACATCAAGAGTGCCACCTAGGCTCGAATGGACCACTGTAAAGAACATGGGCACAAGTCGAAGAAAATCAAAGAAGGTATTAAAACATAAGAAATATGAACCAAAGCTACATTTTATAGGTCGATCTCGATGTTGTCTCCTGGTTAAAGGCCGGTAGGGGACCCATGCTACTACCGCTCATCTATTCCCCCTTAAAGTTTTGTGTCTTAATAGGCACATTTTAGTCTACTTGTTCTGGAGAGCTATGAGCGACGGGGTTCCCAAAGATGGTATCTTTGCTAATCCGTGAATCAACTTTAGGAGTCTTGACGAGCTTGTGTAATTATCGACCATTCTATTATGGGATCATGACGGGGGACCACGGCATCCTCTGAAAGTCCCAAGACATAAAACTCCCACTTACCTTGACCATCTCCCCATCCTCGGCAAGAATCTGATCTGATGGTCACATCCTCACTTCAGATTCACCCCTTATAGCCACTACTTAATCCCGAATCATGAGCCCTATAGGCCTTGCTGATCGTGCGGTGAGGTTTCTTAACGTAGTAGCTCCTTTGCCCATAGTTTCCCTTGGGCCTAACAATCGAAACTTGTGATGGTTCTTATCATTTAAAATCATTGCTAGATTCCTAGTCAGTTCCAGGGACGCCTTGTTATGGTGAAGTTATCCCTCGTACATAATCCATGCAAGGTTCTTGTAGCTGAAAGAAGAAATGATCATTAAGAGATTAATGTTAAATGATTCTCCGTCATGTTAACAAAAAACATACCAGGCATGCTTAAGACCCGAATTTCAAGGTTTGGGTTAACTATCGTATGGACGAAATAGAAGTAGTCTTTATAGGTCAGCGCCTTGCTTATAAAGCCATAGATCAGAGTGGGCACTTTGTTCCCCTGAAGATGATTGTAACTCGTAGGTTTGATTTTTACTTGTCTACAGAGCTTGAAAACTAGATGAATAGAAGCCGACCAAAGAACATGCGTGGTCGATACGGTCCTCTCTTATCTTAGAATCCGCTCGTGGAAGGGTCTACTGACCGCTTGTGGAAGCACCTCTAGCCATTTGCAATTAATAGCAAGTCACCATGATCTGCCTCCAACCCATTTAAGAAAGTAGTTTGACTTTTCTCGGGGACAAAATTAGCCCCATTATAATATTGGCAACCGGTCGACTTGGTCCTACCTATGAGTATGGGCTAATTTTCTCCTACTCCTAATTAAACGAAGGAGATTCGGTAATGATGGAATATAACGCCTGAAGTTTTTTGTTCTTTATAGTACTTAGTATTTTTCGACCATCGTTGATGGTACAACAATGATCGCCAAATGCTAAAGATGAAAAAGGCTCAACTAGAAAGGTCATAAGAGAAAGAATTTCCTATGAAAATAAGTGGAAACTCCTAAAAATGCATTATCATGCCACATGAACCAACAGAAAATCAACAACAGAGAATCGTCAACATCATTCAAAAAAAGGGTGTCGATAAAGGCAATATTCGAATCCATAACATAGAAAATGCAAGGATCAAGGTCGAAAGAGAATTACTTACTAATGATTTCATAGAATTTGGAAGAATGGATCGAATTTGCTGTGGAAAATGGGAAGCTTAATTGGTTACTTAATCGCATAATATCTTCAAAAGGCCAGTAAAAGTTAGAAAGAAGAAGGAGAAGGAGAAATATATGGGGAAGGAAATGATATGGGCTAATGGATTCACCGTGTATGAGCAATTATGGACCATCAAGGAATAATCGATGTGCTTATCAAATCCCCATGACATAAAATCAAATTGCCTTTGCTGAGTCGAGGAATCCAACCATCTCTGCTAGTTGTTTGATGACATATGTCATATCATTTAATGTAGTATTAAATGCATGAATGACAAGCTTGTCCCTGTGCACGGGCACGAGCTTGGTGGGCAAAATGCTGCACGTATTTCTCACAAATAAAAATGTTGAGATGTTCCATTTGGTTACCTATATTTTCCTTAGCTCATATATTACAACGGCCGGGCTCTTTACTCGATCCGCTTTGCATTGCAATAACTAGTCCATGTGTTGCCCCCACCTGAAGCATGGCCCAACCTCTTTGCATTTCACCTACTAGCCAAGCAAAACAAGATCCATCCAAGAAATACCTCATCCGCTCGGATGAGAATGACAGACCAGTGTCCCCCATGGGAAACCTAAGATGAGGTCAAAGAAGTTACTTTGGGAAGTTATAGCCTTTCAACAATTAGCTTTGTCAATTAACAAGCCACCAGAAAATCCCCTTACTAGGTGTTATCCTTGTTCCAGCCCGTTATCTCCCATAGGGATGTCCTAGTTGCCTTCAACCATGTTTGCAAGCATCGAACTTCGTTAGCTTAAGGGAAACCCCACCAAAGCCACTCCTTTGAAAGGCTGGCATCAATTGGTACAACCTATCTGCTAAGGATACCATTTTACAACGCCTCCTTCGTGTATTTTCCAAAACCCTAGCACCTCTGCTACAACCACCCTACCCTCACGTCGTCTATTGTGTTTTAGGGCATTTCTACAATACAGCTTGCCAACTATCTACATCTAAACCTTGCAAACCACCTGGGTCACAATTGGCATGACCATCAACCATATAACCCTATAAACAACCTAGAGTATTTCTTGGGTGTGTTCAAACCAATCTCAGTGGTCTAAATAAAAAGTTCAGCTACTATAAATATATCATGTATTTTCACTTCACAGAGGTTGAAAAACATTAAGCCTCAAAAGTATCCTTGTATTTTCGGTCGTTTCGCTTTGTAATCTAGGCTACTGTAATCAAAGTGATGTAATAAGAAACATTTCATAGTGGACGTAGCTCACCTTTAATTGAATCACTCTAAACTCCCATCTCTTTACTTTTCAACATACTAATATACTTCATTTCTTATTTTTAACCAAGATATTAGTTTCCTAGCTTTGCTAATATATATTCATAAACATACTAACGAGGTTGACTAAAAATGTAGTCAATAATTAAGGATGACCACAAGCACTTTTTAAAGAAAGTTCGTTAAGATATTGTAGTAAGCTTTTCTTTTGAATGGTTCGACCATTTGGAAAGGAAGGAAAATGTATAAGAGCAGATGAAACTTAAGGCATAGTTAGGAGAAGAGAGTGAATGTTCATTTCTACTTTATGTAGAAACACTAGAAATGAGAATCCTATAAAATAATAAAGGATACTTAATATGAAGTGAGAAATATGATTTCTACTCTAATGTATTTTCATGTAGAAAATTATTTTTTGTGGATTAATTTCTTTGAGTTTACGACATTTGATCTAAATATTCTCGACTATAATTTGGTTACAGTTGATGGAATAAACAGCCTATGGTAAATGGTTGAATGAAGCTTCATTTTTTGTATGCTATTATAGTAGGAGATGGTAGAAGCATGCGATTTTGCATTTATTGATCAGATCAAGTAACAAAAATTATATCCTAAAACATACAAAACATTATTTATGAAATAATAATTACTTTTCAATGTTTATAAAAGTAGACATAGGTTTATTTTAGTATGAATATTATGAATTTTTTTATAAAAAAAACTATAATAGTGACATATTTTTCATAACTAAAGTGAAGCATTGGAAAATACAGAGATATTGATATTATTTACAATCAGTTTTGAATTATGACTAAGCCATGGCTTAGAAAAATAACTCCTTGATTATACGATTGTGAATCATATTGTACTGGTGAATTATATCTCAAACAATAATGAGCAAAGCACGCATTTAGTGGGAGAGACATAAGAGTTGATGAATTCTTCATATTGACATATAAAGTTGCACGTAATTGTAAGTTTAATAATATCAAAACCGAATCCACATTTGTTAAATTAACCGATGACTTATCACAAACATAAACATGTGTATTTGATACACAAGTATTATGTCTATGATAAATTCATATAATACAAAACGGAATTAAATAACATAATGTGAAAAAGAAAAAGAAAATGATTCGATTTGATGAAATAAGTGAGCAAATTGGAAAGGGTTCCAAATGTACCTAAAAAATGAGTAAAGGTTCGATCTTTAAAGTCACTCCTCCCTATAACACCACATCATATAGGTAAATTTGCAACGCTGCCATGTAGAAATTTTGTAGCAACTCTGGGCCATTGTGAAAGAGTTCGCAGTGGTTATAGTCCGTTATAATTTCGCAACGGAGTAGTGGCTATTGTAGGTGCTCGTTGTTTTGTTAATATTTTTTAATTCTGCTCTGAATAATTCACTTCCCAACCCTCACAAAATTCAATCCCAACATAATACACCCCCATGCTTTAATTCGACCACCTTCACTCTCGCCTTTGAGCCTCTACAAAGTTGAGAGCCAGTGACATGCCCAGATTCTACCGTCAATTCCACCATGTGCACTTATTCCTCACCATGCCACCGACGTCCTCCTTCACTCCAAAATTTGTCACCCATCATTGAATGCCGCTCTTCAGTTAGTCGTGATCAACTTTGAAGCTTAATATGGATATTTGATATGGATTCTTCATCTCATTCCATTCACAATTTTGATCCACACCTCAAAAGATGCTTTCATTTTCTATACTTAATTGCCTAACATATCTTGTATTATTGTTTGTTGTATTGTATTATTTTTAGTTATATATGTAACCAAAATGTTTGGTATCCTACTTCAGTTTGCTTCTTGCTTGTAAATGTTTATTTATTCATTTTACATAAATTTGATTGTGTACCTGTTATTTGCAGATGAAGTTGAAAGCCTTGTTGCTGCTAGGCATGCTGCCTTATTTGGTTCAGAGACTTTTGATTCATAATCGATTTAGTTTCCACCACCTTGCCACTGCTACTATACTTATAACCTTAAATTTTGTTTCCAATTTCAGTTTTCTTATTTAGTATACATAATTGATTTTTTTGTTCTTAATGATTTAGTCATAGTGGTTAATTGCGCTTTATTTTGAAACCCCAAATTATTCGGTTTTAAATTTTAGTTATGGAACTATAAAGATCAAGTACATCAAATATTCTCCCACTATTAGCATGTCACAAATTAAGGTCTACATGGACTAGATTTAGCTTGCAGCATTTTTGTAGGAAATTGACATGATGACAATATGAGGGTTTATTTATTATGTAGTGTCTGACGAAAGGCAACATGATGTTAATTATTTTGTAAAAAAAAATATAGAATGACTGTGTGAACGTGTCATTATCGTTTTTCCCTTAGATCTTGAATATTATTAGGTTTAGTTTTTATTCATGGTCTTAAGGTCCACAATAGTTGGAAGTACTTTTATAAACTGCCTATTATGCATATTTTATACTGTTATATATGGGAGTAGCATTGATGCATCATAACAAAAATATGTATGCCTAAACTCACATCGGTTGTATATAAAACTTTAAGGAACCAACAAACATGAAACAAAATGTAATGTTATAATGTACTTACAATCTGATTGAGCAAAGTTGTTATCTTTTGTTACAACAGGATAAGTTTCAGGTTGGGTATTTATGAACTTTGTAGGATCCAAAATATAAATGTAGACTTCAAGGATAGTTGAGTGGTAGAACTTTGAGTTCGGAGATAAAAAGTCAAGAGTTCTTGATAGTGCTATATTTCCCTTTATTTGTGGATGTGCACTAGGGAAAACATTCTTCAAGGTTTACAAGTAAAGCTATCAGATGAATTCAACTTAATGTAACTTCTTCGATTTCATGCTTAACACACTTAGTATACCAGTTCTCATACAAAGAATGAGCTTCAATATAATTGGTACATACATCTATAAAATAATTAAGGCTTGTTGATAGTAACCATACTATATGCTGAATCAAACTTAAAAGATGTAACAACCTGCACCCCAGTGGGCCGGAACTTTCGCTAAATCGAAAACCTAAGTCCAATAAAGAATGGATCATTGGTTTGGTAACCTGGAAATAAAAATAAAGAGATGCATATTAGAGATTAAGCAAAATAACTTACAACGGAATAATTAAAATATAATAGATCACATAAGTACTAATTAAGGTTTGACAGTTTCCAAAATCAAGTTTTCTTATCAGCACCGAACATGCCAAGCACCAGTACCTGTCCTTTTAACTATTTTTTAGGGTGTAACGAGGAGGGGGTCAGAAAAACGATCGGGTGATTGTTAAAGTTAGATATTTTGTACATAGCAATAATTTACGCTAATTGTTCACTATATCATATGATGTCAGTTTATATTTATTAGTCGACTCGACTCCATGTCATTGTACGAACCGTTCCCATCTACCTTCCGTAGGTTTATATCTATGTTTGTGCATGTATGTGTTTGTATATCCTCAGATCCCCTAATGGACCTAGATACTAACCGCACTAGTATCTCTCATTCAGCACCTCATTAGGACCAATCACCTCGCTGTATCATGATCACCATATAACTCGATGAAATCCTATGGTGTGCACTGACAACCTTTCCTCCATTAGGCCGTATTCTCTTTAGGGACTTTCTAATTTGTTTGCTTCCTATCATGGATTCGGCTCCATGAGCCACCCTATCCATGTTTTGCAGAAATCTCTATATGGGTTAACTAGCCTTGCCATATCAAAAAAAACTAACAAACAACTGTGGTGATGCATAATGTAACTAAATCGACCCGGGTAAGTGACATCATCCAATTAGGTGTAACCAGTCCTTCTCATTGACTACAGGGGACCAATGACAGACTCATGATGACAGACTCATGACCTTTGCAACCCTACCCCTAGTTTGGTAGCACACGCGTTGCATAACATCCAACCCCATCCACCATCCATTTAGATTGTCTATTTCAATCAAGGTAATACCCTCCTCTATTAAATTTGAAGTGGACTATTCTGACTGTGCGAGTCCAGCCTCGATATGCGTCGTACGATCAATGTTCACTATTGGGATTCGGCCCCGAGTTAATGAACATATGAAGATTCATAGAGCTTCTGTTTCAAGCACAGTCTCGATGGTATCCCTCCTCTATATGCACGTGTATACTCTCCACGGTCCTATGGTTGGATGTTTTTTTGTATTCTAACCTATTCTAATGACTTATATCATTTACTTTATATAATTTATATATTAAACTATAACTAGCCACTCCCGTCATAAACGCACATTCGGAGCTACATATATAAATATCTAATATCCATGTAAATTCATTATGCTTACTCTTTCTTCATTGCCTTAAGATCTTTTATATCCGACCCTAGGTCTTTATTTTATTCCGCGTTTAACTTTTCTCCACCAAATTTATTTACTGCTTCCTATTTCTGTTATTAATAACATTGCTTCTATATTCATTATTTCCAACTTTGTACCTATTTATTTTGTTCTTTATTCCTTTTTATTCTTGCCACTAACTTCACCTTATCTGTTTACTTCCCATCTTATTGGTTTATTTCATTCTTATCTTAAAGTTCAACTCTTGGGATTTACTACATTTTAGCATATTGAAACCAAATTTCTACCCAATGTGCATTAACATCATAAATTTCCATATCTTATCAAAAGAGGAGATATTTGTGTTGTGTTTGTAATTACAAGGAATTGCATTCTTAATTTCTAGGAATAGACAGTACAAAACACGAGAATTTTCCAATGTTCTATACATCTCTTCTTCTTCTTTGTTATATGCGCATTCTTTATTATTCCATACATATAACTTTTTTTTTAAACATGATAATATGCAGAATCCACTTGCAATAATTTCAGTTCGAATATATCAAAAAATTATAAAAACCCTAAGAGTTCTAAATAGATTTCATTAATATCGCTAAATAAAACAAGTTCCTAATCGTTGTGCATTATTAAAGACTTCATTCAGTTCATATCCATTGAATAAAATAAATTTCTTAATCATTATGCGATATTGAAATAATATCCGATGTGAAAATGCCAACTCTAATTGTTACACAATTCTGACAAATTACATATAAATCTGCAAACTTATTCATAACATGGAAGTGCTTGATTTATCCATGTGACTTCATAAACAAGATTAAATTCAACAATTCAGATAAAGAAGATTAACTTGCAATTTAAATTAAATTATCAGGCATACATGGATAAGATCTGCAATGATACAATCTAGTATTATATAAATACATATGATGTTCCTACTCACCTTTTGTTAGTGCTCCTAAATTTCTCGATTTAATCTAGATCTAAGCCATGTTATCTGTATTCTTCATTTTGACTCTATTATCCTGCCTGTTAGCATGGCCGTGACACCAGGAAATTAATTGGAAATTAAGGACAGTTTGTCCCAAAAGATCGGCTACAAATAGATTCACTATGCGTACTGGATTTTGCCTGTGTCCGAATCGAGCCAAAATCGATGTGGTATGACAAGAAAAGCTATAAAAGTCAAAGTTTTAAATCTCGAGTTAATCGAAGTTCGTATGCTCAAGATACGGATCGATCAAGTTTCGTGAGAAGCACCTTCTGTTCATGTCCATTAAGATTTGTATCCATCCCTTTAGAAAGCCTCGCTCATGTCCATAGAACATCCCTCACTTCATGTCCATCACACCAACCATGTTTCATATCCATCACTTAAATATATGACATGTCGCTTCCACCTATTTCCCAATTTATATCGGTTATTGTTGGCACAGTTCGTATGGATCAGTGAAGTATTAATACGAAACCATCCACCAACGATATAAAGCAACATTCAAGAGATAGATACAAATGCAGTGATCTAGAATGATACGAAAGGGACTGTATCAGATTGATAGGAAAGACGTGGGCGTACATAAATATGAAAGCATTTCCTCCATAATCGATACGAGGTAAAACCCTATAGATGGACACGAATGAGTAAGAACTGATGGATACCATCGAGGACCACGAAGAAGGATGACTCAATTGCTCAACATAAAAAGAGGATCGATCCTAGAAAATGGCGCCATGTTATTGGCTAGCACGTGCCTTCAACCGATACGAATGAGATCAATACAAACGTATCGATACGAGCTTAGCTGCACATTGGAGATCCAAACTTGCATCGGTGATAACTCAAAATCTATAAGTCCAAATGCCAGCTTGTGTACAACCTTAAGAATGACCATGATCAATCCCAACCCAAAATGACTACTTTTTGTTCGATACGAATTTGGTACATATCAATTATTGACTGAGTCAAAATGCCTGGGGATCGATCACATAGGGCTACCCACATGAGAGAAGGAGTCTTCCTAGATCTGAGCGAGATATTTGCTGCCTACGCCTATGAATAGTTGCCCTCGGCCTTCAGAAAATGGAATTTTGGACGTTGGAATGCCGATATTATGCCGAAATCATTGTTGTATCTCGATTGTACTGTTGTAAACATCCATAACCATAGAAACATATAAATAAAGCAACAACTTTCCATAGAGGACGTAGGATACAATGCCGAACCACTCTAAATTCATGTGTTTCTATGCTTCTTTTTATCTATTTTTGGTGTGTTTGTTAGGTTTGCCTCATTTTTTATTTGTATACTTCAATTTAATATCTTCAAACACACTCGAATAGTGTTGTGCTCTATTTTGACACAAACACTTTTGTGCTTTCTCTAAGAAATCTCAGCTTTTCTCCTGCTCTTTGAATTTACTACCGATATCGGATTGCAAGAATCCAAGGAGAAGATCCAGATCTCATACCAAGAAGTTCTACCATCCTATTTCGGTTTTTATCAAGTTTAGGAGAAAGCTTCACCCTTCATTATGGTCACTACAAGGACTACCTCAATCGTGGTAGGTCAAGAAGGAAAAGATAGATAGAATCCTACGCAGCAACCCGCTACCGATCAGAACTCAGTGGGACCTTTCGATCCACAAGGCCATGTCACCAGGGAGGAATTTATATGTTGATACAAGAGTTGACCCAAAGTCGCCAGCATCTTACCTAGTAGATCTGTGCCAACATGGAGTTAACCAACTGATTGAATTAGGAAAGAATAAGGAGATCCAGGGGGGATCAAGCTTCTTACTCGTTTATTGAGAGTCCTACTTCTTCTGATTATCATCATAGATCCACACATCCACGACTGGATGGAAGCTACGTGCAAGCTCCTAGGCATCAATGCACTTTGAATCTTGGACAAGCAGGACCTGGTCCATTTGGTAGTCACTAGGCAGACCCCTCCTCCCGTGGAGAGACAATTCCTTATCATGTCACTGATAACCATGCTATTGTCGCCACTATCGACTTGGAAGCTGACATTCGAAACCGAATATATCTGAACATTTTTCAACGTGATTATACTCCGGAACCCTATGTTCCCAAAGACTTAGAGCCGTGGAGGCAGGGTATGGACCGTCGACATGCCCGGGTCATCCTCACATCGTGGAACCTGACCACACCTCGACCCAGCATGCTTAGAATATCCATATGCCAAACATCCTGACCATGATTCATCAATTGATTCGTGAAAGTCAGGGCCTCTCCAATGACAACTGGGGAATCCTCCGGAGTCATATACTTTTTACTATTGACATCCTTTATGTTGAACCGCCTCGTTGATTCATGCCAACTTTACCTACTTACGAGGGTAGTTCATACCCTAACTAACACATTTTGAAGTATGAATGGCTTATTAATGCCACATGAGCTGATGATTTGGTCAAATGCAGAAGTTTTCCAATTTCTCTAGGGGGGATCGCGACTATGTGGTTTACTCGCTTGTCACCCTGATCTATTTCATGCTGTGATCAGTTAGCTATGACATTCGTCGATCAATTCCGTATGCACATTACAAGACCTAAGGATGTGAACACCTTATCTAGCATCACTCAAGCTCCTGGAGAGACACTTAGACATTATCTAGAAAGGTTCCGTGCCGCTTGCATGGAGATTAGTAACCCTAATGATAATTCCATATTGATGGCACCGACTAAAGGAATAGATCATGATTTTGAATTTGGCAACTGGTTGGTTGGAAAACCCCCTGTGTCATTTGACCACTTCTATTCCAAGGCAGCCCAATTTTTGAGAAGGGAAGATGCGAAATAGCCTAGGAAGAAGGATGACGCAGGGCCCTAGTGTGTAAGGAATCTAGAGCGATGTCGCTGTGAAACAAACCGGTGAGTGTTTCGAAAAGGTGCAGTTAGATATATAGAATAAGCAGAATTAGCAAAAAAGCGATGGAAATCAGGGTAAGAAGCGGGATCAAAATTGCGGACCACGACGTAGAGCTCCCACGTTTGACACATATACTCCTTTGAATACATCCCTGGGAACGTGTACTTGCAAACCTGTAATACTGGCCAACATAAGAAGCCTGCTCCAATGCAATTGTTCAAAAAGCAGATTCAATCTGGAAAATTCTATAGATTCCATGATTGCTATGTTCACAATACCAATGATTGTCGCCATTTATAGGATATCACTGAGAAGTTAATCCGAGATAGGAAGTTGGAATAATTTGTTCGAACGCCTTAGGCTGGAGGCGCGGGCCCATCAAATCAAAACAAGTATTGAATCAGGCTAGTCGGACGAACCCGCGCGTACTGGTAGAAGGTTAGTGATTAACACTATTAGTGGTGGTCCTCATCTAGTGGATCGAAGCTAGAGGGAAATGGAGTCTTATTCTAGTTCGATTAGGCATGCGGACTTCGACTGTTGTAGTAATCTTGACGATGAGGCTTCGACTAAACAACAAAAGACGATGACAGATGATATTATTTTCCAAGACAGAGATTCCAATAGAGTCGAAGAACCTACCATTGATCCACTAGTTATTTTAGCTTAGATAGGTCCTGCTTGGATGAAGAGGGTCTTAGTGGACAGTGGAAGCTTAGTGAACATACTTTTCAAGCGAGCATATGACCAAATGAAAATTGAAGCAAAGGACCTGAAGCTGTGTCAATCCCATGTACATGATTTCAATAGAAGTGCAACTTTACCCTCTAGAATGGTAGAATTACTAGTGGAGTTAGGAGTTGGAGAATGCCAAAGAGTCTAGACATTGCAATTCATTGTGCTGGATATTAATTTTCCATACAATGCTCTCCTGGGCTAACCGGCCCTGGCTTAATTTAGGGCAGCTATTGCCCCTTGGTTTTTAACTTTGAAATTCCCCATTGATAACGAGGTTGGATTTGTTCAGGGAGATCGGGCAGTTGGACATGCAGGTTATGTTGTTGAGCTACGGGAGGCATGCGGAAAGAGAAGGGCAAGGATGCAGAAGAAACTTTCTACGTCCATTTTATCGACAATTGACAATTAACATCTGGGCCTAGGCCCGGGTGCCACAACTAATGCCTAAAAGATCTTGATCCAAGAGACGATGATAATGAAGTGGAAGCCAAAGACAGTCAGGCTTCCTTGGCAAAGTTGACGATCGATGTTCCAATGGATGATGATGATGACTCGGAATGATAAAGACCAGGTCTCAACCAAGCCAGCATATGAAAGAGGAATTGGTTGAATTTCTCTAGGCAAACCTCGACGTGTTCGCTTGGACACACTCAGACATGTGTGGGATCTCAACTGACATCGTGAGCCATACATTGAATATTGACCCATGGCATGTCGAGGTCAAACAGAAGAGGCGCGGTATGGATTCAGAGAGATCCGCCACCCTGAAAGAAGAGGCGGATAAACTCAAGATAAACGGGTTTATCTGAGATGCATTATATCTAAAATGGGTATCTAACCCAGTGCTTGTCAGAAAACCAAATGGGAAATGGAGAACTTGTGTGGACTATCTGGCCTAAATAAAGCATGCCCAAAGATAGCTTTTTGCTTCCCAGAATTGATCCGCTTGTAGATTCAATGGCTGGACACGAGCTCTTATCTTTTATGGATGTGCATTCCGGTTATAATCAGATATCGATGCACTACTCGATCAAGAGCATACCAGCTTTGTCATCGATCTTGGACTCTGTTGTTATAGAGTGATGTCGTTCGGACTTAAGAACGCTAGGGCAACCTATCAACGACTTATCAATTAAATGTTTTCCAGCCAGATCGAGAAAATTATGGAGGTGTACGTGGATGATATGCTTGTAAAGTTGCGACTCTCTATCAATCACATCAAAACCTTGAAATAATGTTCAATGACCTCCGAGAATACGAATGAAGCTTAACCCGTTGAAGTGAACTTTGGAGCCGCCTCCGGAAAGTTCCTTGGATTAATTGTCAATGCTTGAGGAATTGAAACCAATCCCGAGAAGATATGGGCGATTTAGAATCTTGAAACTCCCAAAACTATAAAGCAAGTGCTAAGCCTTGATGGGAAGGTAGCAGCGTAAGCAGGTTCATCTTTGAATCCACTGACAAATGTATTCCCTTCTTCAACCTGATCGGGAAAGGAAAGCCGAACTTTGAATGGACTAAGGAGTGTGAGGGCTAGGACATCTGGTAGGTTGTTAAAGGGGAACATCGAGTTGAGTTATTTTGATATTGCGTACACACCAAGGCGGGCTATTCAAGGACAAGTTCTGGCTGATTTGATTGCTGAGTCAACTATACTAGAGGACTTGCTCGAAACCAGTGAATCTCCCAACTACATATGGAAGCTATGCACAGATGGTGCATCGAACGACCGTTGCTCAGGCGCTAGAGTTGTACATGCAACCCCAGAAGGTCGATCGATATGTTATGCTTTGAAGTTTGGTTTCAGCGCAACCAATAACAAGGCCGAATATGAAGCTTTACTTGCTGGACTCACGCTCATCAGAGACTTGACAATTTTTGGTGCGGAAATTTACTACAATTCGCAGTTGTTCGTATGTCAAGTTCGAGGAGAATTCCAAGCAAGAGACCAGAGGATGGCAGCTTATCTTGCTCGGGTTCAGGAAGTATGGAACCAGT
This sequence comes from Allium cepa, assembly GCA_030765085.1. Classification (NCBI taxonomy): domain Eukaryota; kingdom Viridiplantae; phylum Streptophyta; class Magnoliopsida; order Asparagales; family Amaryllidaceae; genus Allium; species Allium cepa. Next base: position 1,035,251,837 of record CM060945.1, on the reverse strand, counting down.
TCGATTATTATGCCATCTATTGCATACCCCGAGAACATAACCAAAAGGCTAATTCTTTGGCAAAACTGGCTAGCACCGGTGAAGCACAGCAAATGGGACTTGTCCCTATTAAGACGCTTACCACTTCGAGTATCGATCAGGTGGAGACAGACTAGGTTGATGAAGCCACACCAGGGAAAGAGTCATGGATGACCCCTTTCAAAAACTATCTCGAACACGGAACTTTGCCTAAGCATAGAAGTGAGAAATAACGAGTTCTTCGAAAAGCTTCATGATTCATTATCCTGAATTGAGTCATGTATAAAAGAGGATACTCTATTCCTTTACTTCGTTGTATCGCCTACGACGAAATCAAATGAGTGTTACATGATGTGCATGAGGGATAGTGTGGAGATCACACTGGGGGGAAATCCCTTGCTAAGAAGATACCCGATATGGGTATTATTGGCCGACTATGAATCGGGATGCCTTTAGAATATGCCAAGAACTGTGACAGACGTCAAAAACATGCCCGTATATCAAGAGCCCCACCTACTAAAATTACTCAAATGGTCAGTCCATGGACGTTCGCCATGTGTGGCATCGATATAATTGGATTTTTACCTATTGCTAAAGGTGGTGCAAAGTATGCCATCGTTGCAGTTGATTACTTTACCAAATAGGCAAAAGCTGAGCCTCTTGCTACTATCATGATAAAGAAACTATACTTTGTTATCTGCAACATCATCTTTCGTTTTGGCCTCCCACATACCATTATAACTGATAACGGTGCCCAATTCGATAGTGCCAACTTCAAGAACTTCTATCAATGTTTCCGTATTCAGAAAAAATTCTCGGCAGTTGCTAACCCTCAGGTGAATAGACAGGTCGAAGCTGTTAACAAAGTTATCAAATCCATTCTGAAAAAGCGACTGAAAAAGGCTAGAGGCAAATGGGTCGATGAGCTTCCCATGGCCCTATGGGCATATCAGACTACCCATAAGTCCGAGATCGGCCACTCTCCATTTTCACTTTCTTATGGCTCGGAAGCCATCATTCCGTCGAACTAGAAGTACCTTCTCATCGTGTGATTTACTATGATCTGAAGACAAATGCTATATTGCTTGCCGAATCTCTGGACTTATTAGATAAGAAGCGTGAAGAGGCTGGTGTGAGGGCACCTGCGCACTAAAGTCGAGTCGGCCGATTGTACAATGCTATGGTCCGACCCCAAACCTTTGAACTTGGTCATCTCATGCTCAAGAGAATTTATCCAGTCCCGTCGCATATAAAGCCAATATAGGAAGGACCGTATGTTATCGAACGAAGACTTGGAGACGGCACATTCAAATTATCAACCATCGATGGTCTCACTTTGACTAGAGCTTGGAACAGCGAATGTCTTCAACGCAACTACACATAACAGGCTTTGTTTATTCTTTTAGTCTGCATTACATTTGAAATTTTTTATGTATTTCAAAATTTGAACTTGTAATAAGGCAAATGACTTTGCCATACTTTCTTATTTCAGCAATAAAAAGCAACCTCTTCGAGCCATAGTAGTGATTCTTGAAATGTGTCATGCGACCATCACAATGCACAGAGAGCTAAGTTCCATCTTACAATGGGACTCATTCAAATAGGGAGTGACTATGATACGACCGGTCACTCGCTAAGTGAAACCCGAGCATGGAGGCTAGTTGTCACACTGAAGCCAAGAAAGGATTGATACACGACAATCCTCTAACTATCTTCGACTCCCAGAGTGCGAGCTAGAGAATAAACTTATAAAATGTAAGCTCGAGGAGGGAGGACTTGTCCATCTAACAACCTCGCTTTCCACATTCACAAGCTCAAGGAGGGTGGATCCGTCCACCCATGACTTCGCTTGTTTACTCAGGATGGCTGTGACCCGACCATCCACGATCTTAATCAATTTATCATTCTCAGAGTGCATATGAGATATCAAAAATGTAAAAAGAAGAGGCGATCGACCATTTATTAGCTAAATTCAGATTTCTAGAGAGCGAACAGTAATATAAACATCGATTGGGCATGAACCGACCACTCACCAACTAACTCTAAGTCCCCAGAGTGCAGACTGGAGTATAAACGTCAATGGGCTTGAACTGACTACCCACAATTCAATCTGAGTCCCCAAAGTGTGGACGCAATTCTAATTATTATAACGGATGTAATTGACAGCCTGAAAAACAACTTAAGTCACCGGAGCGTGGACATAACTTTAGAAGTTAAGCAGGCGTGATCGACCGCTTGCATGCAGGTTCAATCCCCAGAGTGTGGATGTGATTGTCAATACATGAGGGATTGTGATCTGACCACTCAAACTCATCTCATAACTTAGTTCCGGCTAAGTAAAAATAAAAGTGTTGAAGGTGAAAAACAATCATCATCCGACCACTTCACTTCATCCCCGAGACTGGGGACATAACTCCGGCACCAGCTACTAATCGAGATAGTACAACATCGAGAATCGACTTGGTTACGGCCCGAAGCCATGACTAGAGGACATAACAACCAAACACAAGTCCAACCCAAAAAATACAGCTTCACAAATATATTAAATATAAATTCGAGTACTAAAACACTTAGACGAATTAACTCGAAGTTATGTTAAAAAGAAAGGAGACCTTATTCCATCAATTCTTTGGAAGAAAAAGTGAGTACAAAACGAAGCTTATATCAAAAATTCATACTAGCAGGGGCCGAACACGGCCTGCAGAAAACCAAAAAAGTTACTCCTACCTATCTACTAAAAAGGGGACACCAAGATACACGCCTACTACTTAGGCTTCTTCTTCTTCCTCCCATTCGACGTCGACCCACTTGAGCTACCGTCGTGGTGCCGTTTTGAGCACTTGCCTTTACCTGGCTTATCCCCGGCTAGGGGAAGAATTGTAATCTCCTCCTCCAAAGTCATGGAAATTAGAACACTTTCAGAGTGTATGGTCAGAGGGAAGGGGCGCTTTCTATGTGAGGAGACACGCTGGGTACCCCGCTGATGACGATTATACCACACGGAGAGACCATGCGTAAAGTAGCCGGGCAATGACCGACAATACCACCTCCCATACCATCGTCTAGCGTGGCACTTGCCATCTCAGCATTGATCTTCGCCATTATCACCTCATCATGAGCTGCTTGAGTGTCCAGCAGAATGCTGGCAGTTGGGGCCAAAGAGCTGGCTGTGAACACGCCTTCGCCCATGACAAATGGCAAATCTGTACGTGGATCGCATGGATGACCGAGGAGTTCTTCCACTATCTGTTCGTTGAAGATAGAAGCGCTCACATGAACTTCCTCGGTCGATGTGGTAGTCGACGCCTCTGTTACAACAGCCTCCTTCTCCTTATGCTGCATTTGGGTTGCAGGGGGCATGGCCGGTGTAGCTCCTATCACTAGATGAAAATAAGAAAAAATATCAGTGACTTCTTCTGATACTAGTAAATTTTTCCTGAGTCTGGATTGAGCCACAATCAATGTGGTATGACAAGCCAAGCTATAAAAGCCAACGTTTCAAATTTCGAGTTAATCGGAGTTCGTATGCTCAAGATATGGATCAATCAAGTTTCATGAGATGTACTTTCTTTTCGTATCCATCAAGGTTCGTATCCGTCCCTTCAGAAAGCCTCGCTTGTGTCCTTAAAACATCCCTCACTTCATATCCATCATGCCAACCATGTTTCATATCCATCATTTAGAAATATGTCGTGTCCCTTCCACATATTCCCCGTTTCGTATCAGTCATTGTTGGCATAGTTCGTATCGATCGGTGAAGCACCGATACGAAACCATCCACCAACGATATAAAGCAACAGTCAAGAGATTGATACGAATGCAGTGGTTTGGAACAATACGAAAGGGACTACATCAGATCGATATGAAAGACGTAGGCATACATCTATACGAAAAGCACTTCCTCCATAATCAATGCGAGATAAAACACTACAAATGGACACGAACGAGCACGAACAGATGGATATGACCAAGGCCTATGAAGAAGAAAGACTCGGTCGCTCGGCATAAAAAGAGGATCGATCCTAGAAGATAGCGCCATGTTATTGGCTATCGCGTGCCTTCAACCGATACTGAACGAGATCAATACAAACGTATCAATACGAGCTCGGAAGCACATTAAAGATCTAAACTTGCATCAATCATAACTCAAAATTTACAAGTCCAAATGCCACAAAATTTTCACAGGAGCCTGCGTACAACCTCAAGAATATCCTTGATCAATCCCAACCCAAAAAGACTATTTTTTGATCGATATGAATTTGGTACGTAACAATCATGCCCCGAGTCGAAATGTCCGCGGATCGATCATGTGGGCCCACCCACGTGAGAGAAGGAGTCTTCCGAGATCTGCGCGAGATATTTGCTGCCTACGCCTATAAATAGTTGCCGCAGGCCTTTAGAAAAGGGATTTTTGGACGTTGGAACACTAATACTGTGCGGAAATCATTGTTTTATCATGATTGTACTGTTGTAAACATCCGTAACTAGTAAATCATATCAATAAAGCAGCAACTTTCCATAGTGGACGTAGGCTACAACGAAAAACCACTCAAAATTCTTGTCTTTCCATACTTCTTTTTGTCTGTTTTTGGTGTGTTTGTTAGGTTTGCCTTATTTTTCATTTATATTCTTTAATTTAATCTCTTCAAACACGCCCGAAGAGTATTGTGCCCAATTTTGACACAAACAGACCACTTATGTGGATCTACAAATTACAATTATACAGATCTATTAGAACTTGGATTAGAGAAAAGAGATTTAGATTTAATTTTTGTTAATTAGGATCGGATCTATAATTTACCTTCGATGTAGCGACTTGGTTTGAACCTATTTTCTATTCCTTGCCATCTCCTATTTCTTCTCTAAAGTGTATTCGTGTAATCTAAAACTATTTATGTGCATTTAGAAATTTTGGAGGAGAAAAGAAAAGGATAGAGCTTCCGTGCTTATAAAAAAATTATGAGTTGGAAGTGAATCCCTAGGCCCTAATTTATAGAGGTTCAAATCAGCGCTAACCATCAAATCGAGCTCCATTGAATCTGGGCCATATGGTCAAAATTCACTGCTACTCACAAAGTAGCTCGGGTCAACAGCTTAACCCCATGGTCGACCATCCATGATCGACGAGGGAAGGGGTCGAGGTCAACCTATATAGGTCATATTCGAGCATTTTTAAAGTTTCGTTATTTTGTTTGATTCGTTTCCATTCATTAATCGGTTAACGTTAACCCTTACCTTAATTTCCATTCTTAAACGTTAAGTAATGGTTAATTCTAACGGCATTTATTAATGTTCTTTAATTTCAAATTATTTGACATACACATTTATACCTGACTCCAAAAATGCAAATGTTGATAACTTTTTTGTTTAAACACCGATCAGAAAAGTTTATATATGAAAGTTGACCAGAAAATCGCCACGAATCCAACAGTGTAATTTTCGTAGCTAAATTCTGACATTTGAAATTTTCTATTTTTATTGTTTACTATTTATTAATTAATAAACGTAAAAATGAAGGTTGTTACATTCTTCCCCTTTAAAAGAATTTCGTCCAAAAATTCAACCAGGGCTTGATCATGCAACCTATCGCACATCCATTCTAAACTAACAAATCTTGAGTGTTCAAACAATTTTGTAATAAATTGTGTACGGTGCATGGTGTATCACAACATATATAATATACATGCTGAGAAATTCTAAATTGGCACCTCCTATATGGATGCTTTCTTTTAAACCAATGTTCGAAAATGTGTTACAAACATCCTAAATATCCTAGTAGTTCTACATATGCGCAAACTATGAAAACCAAAAACCTGCTTTTACATCCAAATCCTCTCATACTTCTACAAATAGAAGTATAGTTCAATAATTTGCATCCAACTTCTACCATCCTAGCACACCGTTGTTAACATTCAAATTTAGAAAAAATCGGTTTTCTAAACCTGTTTTCATATCTAAAAAAGAGTCTAGACGAAAAATTCCATATTTTCATGATTCTCTGATGTACCATTTCTCCTGTATCTTGGAATCTTTTCTTTTGCTCTCATTCCTTTAATGTTTCCAAGTGAAGTTTGCATAAGTCAATTTTAAAAGTTTTTAAAATAGATTTTATTTCATAAATCAAATTTTTGATTACTAACAAGATATGGAGAGTGATTCCTTAGCTATAACATCTTTTTCCCTTGTTTCTAAACCGTATTTTATTTTATTGTCATTTCTACAATACAGTAAAATCCTTACTAACCAACCTATCAACTATTCCTCAACGTCAAGTATGTGGCATTTCTAAGTTTGTAGATTTATTTTTAATTCAAAAATAATTTTATATTTGTTTCTAAAATATTCATTAAAATTTGAACCTAAAAATCTTTCAAAACATTTTCCAGAGATTTTTTTATTTTTCAAAAGTGTACATATGTACAGTTGCAAATCACAAGTTTCCACATCCCAAGAAATCGGGGTTTAGTCTACAATCCGATGTTCATAGTGGACTTCTCTTAATTTACATGGTAAATTTTAAGTTCCAAAAACTTTTGTTTTATTTACAATAGCAACAACCAACCAAGTTCAATTATAAATTCAGCATTTAAGATACAAGGATATTGCCTATGGTTACGCAACATTCCTCCCATGTCCTCCGCTTGTTGAAATTTATCAATATTATTTCATTTTCATTTTATTATTCAATAAATCTTCTTTATTTATTTTTTAACTTCTAGTCTCTATGGTATTCTTTTCTTTTGCGTTAGTCGGCTATCTTTTTTGAAATTTCCTTATCTTTATTATTTTCTCATAACATTGCGGTCTATCTTGAAAACAGAACAAAAGGAACATTTCTATAATATATGCCCCCAATAAAGACAACTATTGCTTACAACCCAACATGACTAAAGAAACTACTGGAAGTTACCCCACAACATTAACTAACACAAACGATGTTGTGACCCTCTCACTTCATACTCAAATTAAATGTGCCTTCTTAACACGCTACCCTTCTGAAATCCTTCTATCTTAACTTTAAGTTTGCTAATATCCTCCATGATTGTTTGGAACCTCATAAATCTTTGTTACCGTCTTCTTTAAATCCAAACTCCTTGGTAGTATAATCAAATCTTGCACTCATGTCTAACAAAGCAATCCTACGTTCTTAGCATTATCTTTTACACTCTACGGGGTTCCTTATTACTATTCCACGAGTAATCGTTACTTTCTTTTTCATTGCCTTATCCTCTACCCCATCTTCCCTAGGAACTACTTTCTACTACTCCATATTTAAAATCTTGGTTTGGCCTTTACATTTATTCTTTTCAAAAACTAGAAACATCAAAAATTTTGGAACGCTCAATCCCAAAACCATTGTCTTTAAAGGTACAACTTAAAACCCTTTATTAAATTCTAAAATACTTGGTGTTTTAACCATTTAACAATTTTAATTTATTATCTTTGAATCTAACTTATTCATTAAAACTAAGAGAGGATGTTAACAAAAATTAAATAAAAGTTTCTTCCCACTTTTTTTTAAATCAACCTTTTCTTTTTAATGATATTTTTAAATTTTACTTATTAAAAATTGAGGATTTTTAATCACACTATTTCTTAAATTTTTCTTTCAAAGACCTATTCGTTACACCAAACCATTCTTTTCTACAAATGCACTGGGCAGTTTTTCCACAACATCTTTATAAATTTTTAATCAATAAAACTGGAGTAGGTAAGAACAACTTTCACTCTGTTATTCTTTCTATTTGCATTTCCAACCTTTAATGGAGTTAATAATGTCACGAAAGGGAGAATTTTAAAAGATACTTGATATGCTTACAATGCTGGAAAATGTCCGTTTTCCTTTAATATGCTTTTATTTTCTTATGTTGTTTCTAATTAGATTATTAGGAAAATTTCTTTTCATAATCTCCTACATAATTTATAATTATTATACTTTTATTACACTTAAGGATCCTATGCTTTAATGCATTGGAACCCCTTCAAGAAGAATTATTGATGCTATAATTCTCTATGATCGCTTAAAAGAGAATAACTCGAACGATGCATAGAACTTATATTGTTATACCTTTTCATTTCAATTAATTAAAATATGTCAAAGTCCAACCTAATCATAACAAACCATATCTCGTTTCTATTTATATTTCATAACTTTTCTACTATTCAACTCCTCTACCTAAACTGGACTTATTCCAATTATTTTTTTCATAATTTACTGTCTTCTTACTTGGATCACTGTAATGCGTTCGCCTACGACTTGTTTTAGGGTTCCAAATCTTCTTTTATGTACTATTTACCCATATTCCAAACTTATGCCACTTCCTACTGTCCACCCATCAAGTTTTACTTTACAACTTAATTTTTTTTTATTATAGGTAACCCACGAGCTATATTGCTCTACTTCCAACGAAACCTTTAATATACAAATACTTTTCCAAAATCCAAATTGATATATTTTTCTCAGAATTCCAATATTTTCTTCTTTAATTTTTCAAATACAGCAATTATTTATATATATGTATATATATGTGTGTGTGTGTGTGTATTTCAACTTTTAAAACTATTTTCTATTGGGTTGGACTCTTAGTGGATTTCTAACTGTTCACTTGAGAACACCTTTCCTACCATTTACTAACTTGTTCCTTTCTCAATATTGAAAACCAAGCTATCAATTAAGGGTGACCATTTCACACCCTTGTTTAGGAACTTTCCCATCTCCCACTATCTCTAACAGATTCTTATTTCCCTTTTATCTGGACCTATTATACATCATAAATCAGTAATCATATGAGGATCTATAATCATTGGACTATCAAGGCCCGACTAGGGAGTCATGTACCATCTAGATTCATGAATTTTCCATATGTAATTAATTTATACTTGGAATTATTAGGATCTTACGTACATAATTATATTTATAGACAAAATACAAATACGTTCACTGAACGTGACCTTATTTTCAAGATCGACTAACCTATGCTATGATATATAATGTAAAAATCTACACCCTAGAGGGCCTGAATTTTCGCTCAATCGAAAAACCAAGTCCACCAAAGCACGGATCATTAGTTTGGTATCCTGCAAATAAAAACAAAGGAATGCATATCAGAGCTCTAACGAAATAACTTGCAGTGGAATAATTAAAATATAGTAGATCACATATGTACTGACCATATTTGAAACTTTCCAAAATCAAGTGCCCTTGTCAGCACCGAACATACCAAGCACTACTATGTGTCCTTATAACTATTCTGTAGGTTGTAATAAGGAGGGGTCGGAATAACATTTTGGTGATTGGAAAAATTAGATATTTTTACATAATACTAATTTATGCCAATTGTTCACTATACCATATTAAGTTTGTTTATATTTTATTAGTCTCAACTCCATACCCGTGTATGAACCATTCCCGTCTACCTTCTGTAGGTTTATATATATGTATATCTATGTATATATCTATATATATCCCATGGTCGTCTAATTGACCTAGATACTAACCTCACAAATATCTTTCATTCAACACTTCGTCATCTAGTTAGGTAGCCTTGCCCTATCAAACAAACTAACACGCAACTCTGGTGGTGCATAACCTAACTAAATCGACCCTGGTTGGCCACGTCATCCAGTTAGGTAAACCCTGTCATTCCCATTGACTACAAGGGACCAATGACGGACTTGCGACCTATTCAACCCTACCCCTAGCTTAATACCACATGCATTGCATAACATCTAACCCCACCCACCATTCATTTAGATTACCTAGTTTAATTAAGGCAATACCACCTCTAACTAATTTAAAGCAGACTACCCTGACTGTGCGAGTCCAACCTCGACATCTTCCTAACGATCACTATTGGGATTCAATCCGAGCTAATGAACATATGACTATTTACGCATACCACACGCATTGCATAACATCTAACCCCACCCACAATTCATTTAGATTACCTAGTTTAATGAAGGCAATACCACCTCTAACTAATTTAAAGCAGACTGCCCTGACTGTGCGAGTCCAACCTCGACATCTTCCTAACGATCACTATTGGGATTCAATCCAAGCTAATGAACATATGACTATTTACCGAACTTCTATTTCAAGCATAGTTCCAAAGGTATCCCTTCCTCTGTATGCAAGTGTATAGTCTCCAGTTTCCTATGGCTGAATGCGTTTTTTCATTCTAACCTATTCTAATGACTTATTTACTTCATATAATTTATATATTAAATTATAGTAAGCCACACCCGTCATAAATGCATATCCAAGGCTACATATCATATCTAATATTGATATAAATTCATTCGGCTTACTTCTTCTTCATTGCCTCAACATCTTTTATATCTGACCCTGGGTCTTTATTTTATTCTGCATTTAACTTTTCTCTATCAAATTCATTTACCACTTCCTATTTCTGTTATTAATATCGTTGCTTCTACATTCATCAATTCCAACTTTGATTCTATTCCATTTCATTCTTTATTCCTTTTTATTTTTACTACTAACTTCACCTTATTTACTTGATAACTTCATATCTTATTGGAATTTTTATTTCATTCTTATCTTGAAGTTCAACTCTTGGAATTTACTATGTTGTAATATATTGTAACCAAACTTCTACTCAATATGTGTTAACATCATAAATTTCCATACCTTATCAAAAGTGGAGATATTTTTGTAGCGTTTGTAATCACAAGGAATTGCTTTCTTAATTTATTGGAATAGACAGCACAACACACGAGAATTTTCCCTTTTTTTATAGCTCTTCCTTTTTATTTTTATATGCACATTCCTTATCAATCCAAAACTTCACACTTTTATATGTTTTAAACTTGATAATATGCGAAAAATTACTTGCAATTATTTGGTTCCAAATCATTAAAATATCACACAAACCCAAGAGACCAAAACAGATTCTTATTTCCATTTTATTCATCTCGCTAAATAAAATAAGTTTCTAATCATTGCGCATTATTTAAGATTTCATCCAGTTCATACCCGTCGAATAAAATAAATTTCCTAATCATTAAGCATTATTGAATTAATATACAAGTAAAAATACCCACTCCACTCATTATGTAATTCTAATATATTTCATATTAATGTATGAACTTATTTACAACAGGGAAGTACGTGATTTATCCATATGACTTCATAACACGATAAAGTTCAACAATTCAGGTAATGGAGATTAACTTGCAATTTAAATTATATTATCAGGCATATAGGGATAGGATTTGCAACAGTAGAACTTAGTATTATATAAAATCATATAATTTTCCCACTCATCTTTTATCAACGCTTCCAAATCTCTACATTAATCCAGATATATAGCTTGTTATCTGTATTTTCATTTTGACCCGTTATTCGGATCCACAAACAATATTAATATAGATCTATTAGAACTTGCAATAGAGAAAAGAGATTTAGATTTAATTTTTGTTAATTAGAATCAGATCTATAATTTACCTTCATTGTAGTGACTTGGTTCGAACCTATTTTCTGTTCTCGGTCATCTCCAATTTCTTCTCCAAAGTGTATTCGAGCAATCTAAAACTATTTCCAAGTATTTTTAAATTTCAGAGGAGAAAAATGGAAAATCTTCCGCACTCACAAAAAAATTATGAGCTGGAAGTGAAGCCCTATATCTGAATTTATAGTGGTTCAAATTGGCGCTAATGTTCAAGAAAATGGCCAGAATTCACTATCGCTCGGAGCTAGGGTCGACCGATTAACCCCCATTGTTCGAATGTCTATGGCCAATCTGGGTAGGGTCAAGGTCAGCCTGAATAGGTCATTTTCGTCCATTTTTAAACATTCGTTGATTTACATGATTCATTTCCAATGATTACTCAATTAACATTAACCCTTACCTTAATTAATTCCTAGAAGTTAAGTAATGGTTAATTGTAATGGCGGTTAGTCAATGTCGATTAATTCCAAATTATTTTCTTTATTACTTATATATTTATTCCTAACTTCAAAATTTCAAATGTTGATAGCCTTTTCTTTTTAACTTCGATTGGAAAGGTTTAGATATCAATGTTGGTCAGAAAATTGCCACGAATCCAATGGTGAAAGTTTCGTAGGCAAATTCTGACATTTGAAAAAAATTGTATTTTTCAATGTTTACTATCTGTTAATTATTTTTTTTTAAATAATTGAAGTAAAAACACGGGATGTTGGAAAAGATTTTGTTAGGTGGATTACACTTTTCGTAACACCCTATAAAATTAATAGGAAATTAATTAAGAAAAATCAATTAATTAATAATGGCATTAACAATGGAAGTTTTGCAAACGTTAGAATTCGACCAAAAAAACTTACACTATTGTGTTTGTGGCAATTTTCTAAACAATATTCATAGAGAGAGCTTCACGATCAAATTTTAAATGAAGAAGGTATCGACATTTGAAAATTTTAAATCGAAAATAATTCAAAATGGATTAAGGTAATAAATGTTATTATAATCAACGTCAAAATAAAAGGTTAATATCATACTTAATATTTAAGTAATGTTAATGTTTAAATCAAAATAAGGTAATAAATGTTAATGAGATAATGATAGCAAATATAAGACCGAAAACATTAACTGGTGGACCACCTTTATAGGGACAGCCGACTACCTATGAAGGGCTGGTCGACCGATCATTGTGTAACAGCTAGTTTTCCTTGGCCTTAACAGCCCCGATTTGATATTTTTAAAATATTCTCTATCTGATGGTTCCAGCGCATCTAAACTACTATAAGAGGCTAGCCCCTCACTCTTTTCAAACATATCTTAAGCCGTCAATGACAATCTATCGTTCTCTTTCTCCATAATTAAACTTCTCAAATTCCAACATCAAAATATATATATATATATATATATATATATATATATATATATATATATGTTTAAGAACTAGAGTAAGATTTAAAGAGATCTAGAAATAGAGAAAGATAATTTTATATATGTATATATATCTCTCGTATTCCATAATATATAATTTCTAAATATAAAATGCATAAACAAATTTATTATCTAGTAAAAAGGAAATAACTTGGAGAAAGGGAAAGGCTATACCACAAAGAAAATCCAAGCTGGTTCATTAAGAATTATCTTTGAGAGTGAGTCTTGACTTTTCATTGATAGTATTATATAGTTCGATATTTGGATTTGTATTGTGTCTTGGAGAATTTGTATGAAAAAACTGTCAACTTAAACCCAAAAACTCCCTATAATATGTGAAATTGGTGAATTATGGGAATCTTTGTTGTTTTATTTTAATGTAGTAGAATTTAATTCATGAATATTTACGGTATAAATAATCTATATTCTAATTAGTTTCACTTTTCTATTTGTGATTTTAATGGCAAATAATTCCAAACAAGAAAGTAGAAAGAGGTGTACAAAGTAGGGAAACATAGATTCTTCTTCCCTTGTCCATAGTTTGCATCGCCTATTTCAATAATTAAAAACAAGTGTGATATCTTTTTCATTGCAGCGCTGTTCATTTAAAAGCCTTAGTGGAATACAAAATATATATATTGTAAATTAGCTTATCGAAGAGGGAGGCATAGTTATGCTATATTAACGTAAAACAAATCATGGCTTTGGATTCTTCCTTTTATGTACACAAGACTATTTTATATACCCAATTTATTGATAATGTTGGTTATAGTGTAATTGCTATAATGAATTGACTTGTATAAATATTGCATTCTTTAGTATTAAATTATATAATGTCCCAAATAAGAAGTGGATAAATTACCTAAATATGCATAAATGAACTAGTCATAAATGTAATAATAACGTATTCCTTCAAACCTAGAAATTTTACAATTATAATTATAAATCGGTAATTTACATGGTCAACCATTAACAATTAATCTAATAAAAATATTTAGGACAATTATGGAATTTAATCCATAAATAAATATGAAATAAGGAGTTTCTATACACGGCCTTTAATGTGTAAATATGGGTGTGGTATATTTTGTATATATATTATAGCATATACATTAGTATATTTTTGAAATGTTGAAGAGTAAAAATATGACTAAGTTATGTAATGACCCACTATTTTGTACCATTCAAATTCGAAAATAAAAATACACATTTTGGACTTGAATATTTCAAAACAATAGATTGTAATATAATATGGAGAAAATAAAACCAATCACAGCATCACAGACATAGATAAATCAGAATAACTCACAACGGAAATAAAAATAACATAGTAGTTCATGATACTACTACAAACACAGTCACAAAACAAGTATAAAATACTAGAGTCTTAAAATAAATACAATAGAAATCCCAATACATAAATGTCCACTAGTACATAAGCTGAATAGAAATACTGAATAGAAATAGATAACTAGAAAGATAGATAATCCCCAGCAAATCCTCTAGCTCCAGAAAATGAAATCCAAAGCTGAAATACTCATGCTGACCCGAGCGTAAAGCAAAAACACAAAACACTCGAGTCAGGACATACATACTTATACAAAGTAAACCAACTCAAGTGAACTGAAATAGAAATGCACAAGTAACTTAAAGGATGCTTGGGACTGCCCATCCTTTAAGGATCTGTTAAACTATCTACTAAGTAGTAATATACACTATTATAATAATGTCTAAAGTAAAGTATAATATATTTAAAAATAGCGTTAAGGCTTTACCCATATCCTGCATAACACATTTTAAAAATTCCCAGTCTATACAGTACCGTAATGTCCCCCGTACTGGGCGTCGTCATAGGGCACTCCATAGGCATTATACAAAACAAAATCGTATAAGGCACGCTAGTGTTGGTGACACGACACAACTAGGTAATGCCATGGTAGGTATACCAATTACACTTTCGGACCGGTGGTAACGCATAGCTGCAGCTACCGCCCACCTCGAGCCACACACCTAAAATCAAAGGTGCGCACCAATCAATCACAAAGTAATAGAATGGCATACGAAGAAGTGTGTCAGATTAGAGGTGCTACCTCATTAGCCCATCGATATCTCCTGTTTTAGCCACCTTATGCCAACTCGCGGGAGTCGGGTCCACGTATATACCTCAATAGAACGTCGCCACCATCCTACTTCATTCTGGAATCTCTAGTGCGTACATGGTTGTTAAAGTGGTTTTCGGAGTTGACAAAGAGTATGACAACTTTCGATCCCGATCACTTTAACAACCAAACATTATTATAACCAATGTTTCTTTATTTCAAATAGTATACATTTCAAAACAAATATTTCCATTTCAAAAACCATTTAAAGCAAATGTTATTACTCTTCCAAAATAATATCCATCTCAAAATTGGTAATATTTCCAAATCCATATATATTAGTTATAGCATTTCAAAATGTAATAATTTAGAAATCATAACACATCCAAAACCATATACTTACTATAGCACTTTAAAAATGTAATAAGTTAGAAACTATAACACTTTGAAAATGTTATTCCTATATAATAGCAATTTGGAAAACATTACAATTTAGAAATAGCAGCATTTTCAATACAGAACCTAAAGTTACATAACATTTTTTTTAAACATAACTAATATAACATAGCATTTTGGAAATGCTACCAACTCTATTATCACCTTTTTAAACATAATATCTTCAATTTTATCATAGTTTAAATTATACAAACATATATATTTCATAGATAGAACCTATTACTGTTATTAGGTTAGAATTAAAATTACATATTAAATCAAATTTAAATTATTAAGTTATTTATCATGGATTGATCTTTAATTTAGTTTTAAACCAATTATTTACTTAAAAAATTCCAATATATCATTATATTTAAAAAAATCATTAAATCAAATTTTAAATTAAAATTTCATATATTTAGTGATTTGAAATACTTAATATTTTTTAGAAAACAATTATTTAAAACTTAACCATGGGTCTGTATAATATTTTATAACCTAGATCAAGTGATACAGATATGTATCATTTCAATCCATAATTTATAAAATTCCGGGTCCTATCATTTCAAACCCGTAACCCCAAGTCAAATAAAATAAAAATCGTTTGAGCCTATCATCTCAGCTCATAATAATTTTTCCCTATTCTAAAGTCCGTTCGGGTATGTATCATTTCAACCCATGGCGATTCTATGCTAACAGGGAACTTGCAGGGTGAGAGCAGAAAATAAAGTAAACAGTACAACATAGCGTATCATATTAGGTGATGTAGCAAATGTATAATCATGTTATAACATCATGAAATATCATATCACAGGCATGTATGAACTACTATCAACATAGCATATCAATTAATACAATTCACATGTCATTGTTTCATAACTATATAAGTACGAAGGTCGAGAGTGATAAACTCACCTTCTAAAGCTGGAGATAATAATTCAAGACACACAACTAAACTACAAAAAGCACGACAAAGCACGAATCAAATTCGAGAAGAAGTAGCACCCAAATCCAAATCTTGTAGACAACAAAAATAGAATATATATATATATATATATATATATATATAAGTAAATATTTACATAAGAAAATAAAACAAAAGACAAGAAAAATGGGCTAGACAACATAAGTGGGCTCGGCCACTTCCACAATAGGCTCGGCCTTCATCCCACGGTTCGGCCAGGACTTGAACTGAAGCAAATAGGTTCGGCCATGGTCACAAAAGCATGGCTAAGTAATGGTATGTGAAGGGATGGCAAAGAAAAACTCATGTAGAAGGCAAATGGTCAAAGGAGGAGGTGCCTATTGGGTTCAGCCTTAACACCTTGGGTTCGGCCCGGGTTGTATGCATGGTCAGGTCAGGTAATCATCATCTGGTTACGGCTAGGAGTAGGGGATGATCACGGTAAGTCAAAGGAGGAGGTGGAATTGGTGGTGGCTGAGGCAAGCAAAGAGGAAGGGGTGATCATATAGGCTCGGCTAGTGTTTCAAGCATGTTTTGGTGATGGATTTGGATCATGGTGGTCACGGCCGAGCTGGAGATGGTGACGAGGAGATGGAGGCTGGTCATATGGTGGTGGTATGGTAAAGGAGGTGATCGGCTAGGGGATGAGCATGGCCGAACAATGCTTGAGGACAAAAGGAGAAAAAAAAAGAGAAGGAAGGAGGAAGACATTATAAAACTTACTGTAAGATTTTTTTCAGTAAACGTGAATGAGAAAGAGAGGTGAGATGAGAAGTTTTGTATGGCTAAGAATAGAAAGTGAATGGCTAAGGCAAAGGAAAGGCCTCACTTCACATTAAAGAAAAAGGAACTTGTGTCTTTTGAATTTCTAAGCCCATTAGCCAAGCCCAAATCAAAACAAGTCCAAAAATCCAAATAAAATACCAAAGTCCAAACCAAAAGAAAATAGAAAATAGAGAATAGAAAATAGAAAATAACAAATAAAATATTGAAAATAATTGTGTGTAAAATGCTGAATTTTATTAGATTTTAAAAGTATAAAACAGAATTTGACGAAATAAAAAGCAGAACAAATATAAGAATCAAATTCAGCTTTAAAGAGAAGATTAGAAATTTAAAATTCAAAATTTAAAATTTCAACTGAGAGTCAAAGTTTGACCACAGATGACCAAAATATAAAATTTTCAAAAAATCACTATTTTACTTTATTTGGAAAAATAATTATAAACAGAATCCAAGAATTCATTGGAAAATTCCAAATTTTAAATGATATAAAAATCAAAGTTTCAAATAAATCGAGTTAAAAAAGTTACTTAAATTTATGGGTTGTTATACTCTCCCCCACTCAAAACTTTTCGTCCTTGAAAAGTAACGAGACACGAAAACAAGGAAAGATAAGATAGTAAAGCAAATAGTACCTGAAACAAATAATTTCGGATTCAAAGCACGCATGCTCTCCTCCGTCTCCCAAGTACAATCCCAATCATCAATACTCCACTGCACTTTAACTGGGTTGGCAGATTTCCATCTCATCTGCTTCGTACCTCTATCGATAGTACGAAGTGGCTTCCCCTCGACAGTAAGATTAGGCTCAATATCCAAACTCTCAAGGGCAGAGGGCTGAACAATCAAAGATGGATCATGTAGATATCGACGAAGATGCGAAACATGGAATACATTATGCACTCTAGAAAACTTCTCACGCAAATCCAGATGTTAAGATAAAGAACCAATCCTCTCTGAGATACGGAGAGGACCAACAAACCTAGGAGCAAGCTTCCCTCTCTGAGCAAACCGAATCTCATTCCTTAAGGGAGAGACCTTAAGGAAAACCAGATCACCAACTGAAAACTCCAAACTCCTCCTACCGATCAGCATACTTTTTTTGCCTATCCTGAGCACTCCTCATCTTCCTCTCAATCGCCTCAACCTTCTCAGAAGCCTCCAGAATCATATCAGGACCAAGAACCAAATGATTACCGGATTCAATCCAGTGAGATGGAGATCTACAAGGTCGTCCGTGAAGAGAAGCAAACAGAGACATTACAATACTAGCCTTAATTCAAAGACGAAATGGACAGATAAAAGATTAAGATAAGATTAAAATAGAAGATTGAACATATACCTGATAACTGTTGTTATAGGTGAATTCAACAAGATGGAGATGATCTTCCCAAGATCCTCCATAAACCAAAACACAAGCACGAAGAAGATCCTCAAGAATCTGATTCACTCTTTCTGTTTGACCGTTGGTCTACGGATGGTAAGTAGTGCTCAGATTCAAATGAGTACCCAAAGATTCCTGAAAAGCTTTCCAAGACTGACTGGTAAAGATAGGGTTTCTATCACAAAAAATACTGATAGGAACACCATGGAGATGAACAATCTCCCTCATATAAATCTTAGACAAACTAGAAGCAGAACGAGTAGACTTGACCGGAATGAAGTGAGCTGACTTGGTCAATCTATCCACAATAACCCAAATACTCTCATTACCCCTCCTAGTCCTCAGTAATCCATCAATAAGATCCATAGAAACCTGTTCCCATTTCCAATTGGGAACCTCGACGGGGCTGTAACAAACCAAGGGTCTTTTGATGATCGGCCTTGACTTGCTGACAAGTCGCACACCTACTAACAAAGATAGAGATATCTCACCTCATACCTCTCCAACAATAAAGCTTCTTCATGTCCTGATACATCTTCGTCACACCATGATGAATAGAAAGTCTGGATCGATGATTTTTACGAAGTAACTCTTGCCTCAATCCATCGACATTCGGGACACAAATCTGATTATTAATCCTCAAAATCCCTCTATCATCAATCTGAGCTCCACTACCACCAGGACTACCACCAACTCTTCTGCGAACACTCTCCTTCATAAGCCTAAGCATCTCATCCTCATCCTGCTTAGCTATGATACGATCCAAAAGAGGAGAAGAAGAAACAACAAGCTAACACAACATGGCCTTCTTTCGACTCAAAGCATCGACCACAACATTAGATTTCCCAAGGGTATAGTTAATGTCGAGATCATACGAAGCAAGGAACTCAAGACACCTAACCTGATGCTTATTCAAATCCTTCTGGGTGAAGATATACCTCAAAGACCAATGATCAGTAAAGAGCTCAAACTTAGCACCCAAAAGAAGATGCCTCTAAAGCTTTAAAGAAAAAACCACAGCAAGCAATTCCAAATCATGAGCTGCATAATTGGCTTCATGTTTCTTCAACTGGCGACTGGCATAAGCAATGACCTTCCTATCTAGCATCAGAACAGCTCCCAAACCCTCACGACTAGCATCACTGTATACCGTTAATCCCTCATTTCCATTTGGAACGGTAAGCACTGTTGCGGAAGTTAGCTTACGCTTCAACTCATTGAATGCAGCTTTACACTTATCACTCCATATAAACTTAGCATTCTTACGAGTCAAAGATGTGACAGGTGTAGAAATCCGAGCAAAATTATCAATGAATCTCCGATAATAACCGGCAAGGCCCAGAGAACTACGGATATCAGATGGAGTCCTAGGAGTTTCCCAATCCTATAATAGAATAGGGAGAAATAAGGACTACAATAAATGATAGAATGATAAATTAAAGAGATAGAAGAGCAGAAAACTTATATTGATAGCAGCGATCTTGAATGGATCGATAGAAACTCCATTACTAGAAACAACATGTCTAAGGAATCAGACTTCGTCTTTCCAGAAATGACATTTCGAGAATTTTGCTTTTAACAGATGGCTCCTAAGAATTCCCAAAACAACACTCAAATGGGATTTATGCTCTTCCTCAGACTTAGAGAAAACAAGAATATCATCGACAAAGACAAGAACAAATTTATTAAGCACATCACGAAAAACACGATTCATCAAATCAACGAAGAAAGTTGGGGCATTAGTCAAACCAAAAGACATAACTAACCATTCATAGAAACCATTCTCAGTACGGAAAGCAGTCTTAGGAATACTCTCCTCAGCAACCCTGAGCTGGTGAAAACTTGTGGCAAGATCAAGCTGAGAGAAAACAGTAGCTCCATGGTGCAGATCAAACATATCATTGGTGCGAGACATAGGATATCTATTCCTCATAGTGAGCTTGTTCAGATCCCTATAATCAACACACATTCTCAAAGAACCATCGGAATTAGTTACGAAAACCACCGCTGCCCCCCGTTCAGAATGGCTAGGTCTGATCAAAACTTTGGAGAATAAGTCCTCAATTTGCTTCCTTAACTCAACCTTCTCACGGGGTGCCATTCTTCTGGGAGGAAGAACTACAGGTCGAGCTCCAGGAATAAGATCAATACGAAAACCAATTTCCCTCTTAGGAGTTAAAGAAGTGATTTCACCAAATACATCGGGATATAGTTTGACCACAGGAGTAGAATCAAGATCATCTAGAGAAGAGTCAAGAGAATAAATAAAACTGCAGGCATAATCCTAAGGCATGCCACACTGAATCACCAAAAAATCAGCTTTATCACCGACAAGAGAAACAATTTAGGTCTTAAAAGAGATAACGGCTTCATGTCTCTTCAGCCAATCACCTCCAAGCAATAGATCAAAAGCATCAAAACCCGGAATATAGAAATCACCAGAAAACTGATATCTAGAATAGAAGAGTTTCACCCTTCTACAAATTTTACTAAGGTTCGCAGGACCACCAATAGGATTTGAAATACACAAAGGCTCAGTAGCAAACTCGGACGAAAGAAGATGCTCAAATTTATCATAAAGATCCACAGAAATAAAGATATGGGTTGCTCAAGTATCAAATAGAACATGAACAGGAAAATAAAACAAAGAAAAAGTGCCCTGAAGAGTACCTTGGGTATCACTAGGAGCACGAGCAAGTGTAGGTGGGGCAGGTGAAGAAGCAAAGGTAATGGCAAAGATACCGGAGGGCTTTCCCTTCTGCTGAGTGGGACAATTATTTTTTAAATGGCCAGGCTGCAAACAGATATGGCGGAGATCGCGCCTAGTCAACTGAGCTGGAGGAACAGCAGCACCAACTAAAGTAGGACAACTATTAGCATAGTGTCCCTTCTGATTACACCTGAAGCAAGTAATGGAAGATAGGTCGATAGGCCGCCTTTGAGAAGAAGAAGATCCCAAACCTGGAGTCTTGTTCCAATTCTTCTTCTGCTGATGAAAGGTAGGCTTTCTCTTCTTAGCGTTACTAAAGAAAGATTGAGATGTAGTGGCACGAGTAACTGGAGGATCCTTAGAAGTAGGATTCTCATATCTAATGGCCATATCCGTTAGACTAGTGAAAGGGCTATGCACATGAGTGATGAGACAATCATAATACTCCAGACGAGCACCAGCAATGAACTTCTCATTTTTCTTGAGAGGAGTATCAATCAGATTAGGGCCAAACTTAGAAAGTTCATTGAGCTTCCTCTCAAACTCAGCAAATGACATATCACCCTGCTTAAGATCCATGAACTCCCGATACATCTGAGACTTCCCTGCTTCGGGCATCCACTTCACAACAAAAGCATCCTTAAAGAACGATAACGATACATAAGACAGATTTCAAAAAGAGAAAACTAAACCAAATTCAAAACAACAGAAGATGATACCTAAACTTCCCCCAAGAAATATCAGCCTCGACAGTGTGAGCTGTAACAGTCTCCCACCGATCAAAGGTTGCTCCCTTCAACTGCCAAGCTGCCAACTGACGCTGCTGAGCATCAGTGATCTCAAGACCAGAGAAAATCCTCTCCAAATCCTTCAACCACTATTGAGCCTCAATAATGCTCTCTGATCCAGTAAACTTGATGTCACCAAGCTCAGTGTATTCCTTACAGAGAGTAGTGAAACTAACGGGTGCAACAGGCTCAGGAACTGGGGCAACACCACGACCCCTACCTTTGGCATTCCTACGACTCATCCTGAAAAAAATAGAATGAATTTTTAGACAAAGGTAATTGAGAAACAAAGAGAAGATTAGATGATAAGATAAGATTCAACTAGAATGAATATCCTAAATAAAGAAATTACTCATAAGGTGGATAAGGAAAGGGAAAAAGTTTAGAAAATTTGATTTCCAAACAAGAAAAGTTTATATCAAAATAGTTTTTGAAAATCCTTAGAAAATCATTTGAAAACCATTTTATACTTTAAAATACGTTCTCTCATAAAGAATATCATTCTAAGATTGATTTAACTCATTCTAGGGTATTTCTATCCTATCTCTAATGAGTTTTTGCTCCGCAGGCTAAGGTTTGCCTAAAACCAAAGCTCTCATACCAAATGTACCGACCCACTATTTTGTACCATTCAAATTCGACAGTAAAACCACACATGTAGGACTTGAATAGTTCAAAACAATAGATTGCAATAAAATTTGGAGTAAATATAACCAATCGCAGACACAGATAAATCAGAATAACTCACAGCGGAAATAAAAATAACCATAGTAGTTTATGAAACTACAACAAACACAGTCACAAAACAAGTACAAAATACCAAAGTCTGAAAGTAAATATAATAGAAATCCCAATACATAAACGTCCACTAGTACATAAGTTGAATAGAAATAGATAACAACTAGATAGATAGATAATCTCCAGCAAATCCTCTAGCCTCAAAAGATGAAATCCAAAGCTGAAATACTCGTGCTGACCCGGGCGTAAAGAAAAAAAAACACTCGAGTCGGTACATGCATACTTATACAATGTAAACCAACTCAAGTGAACTGAAATATAAATGCACAAGTAACTTAAAGGATGCTTGGGACCCGCCCATCCTTTAAGGATTCGTTAAACTATCTACTATGTAGTAATATACACTATTATAATAATGTCTAAAGTGAAGTATAATATATTTAAAAATAGCATTAAGGCATTACCCATATCCCCCTTAATACATTTTATATATTCGCATAGTCTATACAGTACCGTAATGTCCCCCGTACTGGGCGTCGTCATAGGGCACTCCATAGGCATTATACAAAACAAAACGTATAAGGCACGCTAGTGTTAGTGACACGGCACAACTAGGTAATGCCATGGTAGATATACCAATTACACTTCCGGACCGGTGGTAACGCATAGCCGCAGCTACCGCCCACCTCGAGCCACACTCCTAAAATCAAAGGTGTGCACCAATCAATCACAAAGTAATAGAATGGCATACGAAGAAGTGTGTCAGATTAGAGGTGCTACCTCATTAGCCCGTCGATTGCTCCTGTTTTAGCCACCTTATGCCAACTCACGGGAGTCGGGTCCACGTATATACCTCAATAGAGCGTCGCCACCATCCTACTTCATTCTGGAATCTCCACCGAGTACACGATTGTTAAAGTGGTTCTTGGAGTTGGCGGAGAGTATGACAACTTCTGATCCCGGTCTCTTTAACAACAAAACGTTAATATAACCCATAGTTCTTTATTTCAAATGGTTTACATTTCAAAACAAATATTTCCATTTCAAACACCATTTAAACCAAATGCTATTACTCTTCCAAAATAATATCCATTTCAAAATTCATAATATTTCCAAATCCGAATATATTAGTTATAGCATTTCAAAATGAAATAATTTAGAAATCATAACACTTTCAAAACCATACACTTATTATACCACTTTAAAAAAATTATTCCCATATAATAGCAATTTGGAAAACATTATAATTTAGAAATAGCATCATTTTCAATACACAACCTAAAGTAACATAGCATTTTTTTTAAAACATAACTAATATTAACATTTTGGAAATGCTACCAACTCAACTATAACCTTTTTAAACATAATATCTTCAAATTTTATCGTAGTTTTAATTATACAAACATATATTTCATAGATAGAATCTATTACTATTATTAGGTTAGAATTAAAATTCCATATTAAATCAAATTTAAATTATTAAGTTATTTATCGTTGATAAAATCTTGAATTTAGTTTTAAACCAATTATTTGCTTATAAAATTCCAATATATCATTATATTTCAAAAGATCGTTAAATCAAATATTAAATTAAAATTTCATATATTTAACGATTCAAAATACTTAATAATTTTTTAGAAAACTATTATTTAAAACTTAACCATGGATCTGTATAATATTTTGTAATCTAGTTCAAGTGATACAGATATATACCATTTTGGTCCGTAATTTATAAAATTCCGGGTTCTATGATTTCAAACCCGCAATCCCAAGTCAAATAAAATAAAAATCGCTTGAGCCTATCATTTTAGCTCATAATGATTTTTCTCTATTCTAAAGTTCGTTCGGGTATGTATCATTTCAACTCATAGTGATTCGATACTAATAGAGAACTTGTAGTGTGAGAGCAGAAAATAAAGTAAATAGTATAACATAGCATATCATATCAGGTGATGTAGAAAATATATAATCAGGTTATAACATCATGAAATATCATATCACAGGCATGAACTACTGTCAACATAGTATATCAATTACTACAATTCACATGTCATTGTTTCACGACTATATAAGTGTTATCCCCATTTTTGGCAAAGCCGCGATACCAAAAGATCGATCAAAAATGGAGAACAGTTCGTCTCAGAGATCGGTCATACTTCGTTTCGCTATGGATATCCCTGAATTTTGTCCGAGTCCGAATTGAACTACAATTGATAGGACGTGACAAGAAAGATCATAGAAGTCGTCGTCTCAAATTTCGAGTCAATCAGAGTTCATACGCTCAAGTTATGGTCGATTCAACTTGAAGAGGAAAGCACTGGTTTCGAACCCATCGAGGTAGGTGTCTTCGAACCCATCGTCAAGTACCATTCGAATCAATCACCTTCGAATCGATGGACTTCGAACCCATCGGAGTGCCTCGGTTCGAATCATCAACTTCGAACCCATCTGGTTCGCGTCGGTGGGCCTCATGCCCATGGAGAGGTTGCAAAGCTCGCATCCATCAGAGAAACACAAGTTCGAACCCATCAAGCATCAGTTGTTCGAAGCCATCGGTGAAGCCTTGTTCGAACCCATCATTAGAGCCTTCTTCGAACCCATCTGTGAAGCTTCGATCGAATCCACTGGGTCAACCAGCCACGATGACGTGTCATTCATCGGTTCGAACGCGCCGAGATACATGGAGTCGAAGCGGTCAATTCAGAGTGAAGACCAGGTCGGTTCGAAGTTTACGCTTCACGTCACCACGAAAGCACGTGCAACCATCGGTTCAAAACCATCGGTTCGAATGGATGGTTTCGAACCAAACAGCCGCGCAGTAAACCCCATCTCGAATCCATCATATCTCTCAATCCACTGATCCAAATGCCACGAAATTTTCACAAATTCTTACATTCATGTCGAAGAGTGTCCACACCAAATTTCACCTCGATTGGAAGAATTCTTGATCGGTTCGAATGGAGTTCGAACCGATGCCAAAGTGGGCCCAAACTTCCTAAGACCGGGCATGTGGGCCCCCTCACGTGCCAGAAGTGGTCTCCCGAGTTTTCAGTGAAATATCAGCAGCCTACGCCTATAAATAGAGCCCCAGAGCCAACAGAAAAGGGATCTTTCGACTCTCAAGCGCCCAGACTCTGCCGGATCGAGATCTTCATCATCCTACATCGTATACTAGCTGTTGATTTTGAATTTTCAGTTGTATCCCGCTGTTGCTTGCTGTAATCGCTTGTAAACGTTGAAAGAGAATCAATAAAATTGCTAAAACTTCACAGTGGACGTAGGCAACGTGCCGAACCACTATAAATTGCTTGCCTTTGTCTTTACTTCACTGTTGTTTGGAGTTTTTGTTAGATAATCCTCATTTTTAATTCATATTCTTCATTTATTATCTCTTCAAAAGACTCCCGAAGAGTGTTGTTCCCAATTTTGCTACAAACACTTTGGTGCTTTCACTGAGAAAACCCAGTTTTTCTCCTGCTCCTTGGATCTGTCGCCGATACCGGATTGCATAAATCTAAGGGAGAGATCCAGATTTCATCTTCAGATTCCTTCCGTTCTATTCAGATTTTCCAAAGTCTAGGGAAGGAGTTCACTATCTAAAATGGTTAGCACAAGAACCACATCCGCCGCTGGTCAAGAAGGTCGGGATAGGCAAAATCCCGCGCAACTACCTCCACCTAACCAAGATGATACCGGGCATTCTGACCCCTCAGGTCTGGTTACCAGGCAAGAGTTCCAGACGTTGCTCCAAGAACTAACTCAAAGTCGGCAACAGCTAGCCGAGCAGTTTCGCATCAACGCTGAGTTAGCCAGCCAACTAGATCGCCAAGGGCGTAGAAGATCTAGGAGGGATCATACGTCTCGTTCCTCCACGGAAAGTTCTGCTTCATCCGACTACAATCACAGATCCACCCATCCCAGGCTAGAGGGAAGCTATGCACAGGCCGTTGACCACCAGCCAGCATTGACCGTGGGACAGATAAGAGTCGGCCCATCCGCTAGTTTTCATACAGGGTCCTCATCCCGAGGGGGCACTGAACCGCAACACACCGCGGATAACCATGCCACCACTGCTGCGGTTGACATAGGAGTTGATACCCGAAATCACTCCAACCAGGCTTACCACCAGCAGGAACGAGCACCAGAACCCTATGCCCCGGAAGACATTGTGCCAAGGAGGCGAGACACGGATCGTCGACAGCGTCCGATCCCATCTCGCACTGTGGAACCCGACCACACTTTGGCTCACCACCCTCAGAATGTAGCAACACCAGACCTCTCAGCCATGGTACGCCAAATGATTCGTGAGAGTCAAGGCCTAACAAATGACGATTGGGGAATCTCCCGAAGTCATACCCCGTTCATTGATGACATATTGTATGCTGAACCTCCTAGGCGATTCAGAATGCCAACCCTGCCCATGTATGAAGGGAATTCCGACCCAAATCAACATATTTTGAAGTACAAATGGTCGATGACAGCTGCGAGAGCTGATGACGCAGTAAAATGCCGTAGTTTTCCCATTTCCTTAGGGGGAATTGAGACGATGTGGTTTACACGACTACCACTGCGATCTATTTCTTCTTTTGATCAGTTAGCTACCAAGTTTGCTGAGCAGTTTCGTATGCATATTGCCAGATCTAAGGATGTTAATACCTTATCAAGTGTTAATCAAGCTCCCGGAGAAACAGTTAGACGATATTTGGAAAGGTTTAATGTTGCGCGCGCAGAGATCACCAACCCCAATGATAATTCCATCTTAATGGCTTTGACTAAAGGAATCGATCCTGATTCCGAGTTTGGCAATTGGTTGGTTGGAAAGCCTCCCGCATCGTTGGACCGTTTCTATTCCAAAGCCTCTCAGTTCTTGAGGCGAGAGGATGCGAAACAATCTTGGAAGCAGGACGATGCAAGGCCCAGCAGTGAAGGGATTCAGAGTAATGTTGCGGTCAAACAGACCAGCGAGAGTTCAGGAAAAGTCGAGTTGAATATTCAAAATAAACAGACTCAACGACCGAGAAATGGTGATAACCGAAGCAAGAAGCAAGATCAGAATCGTGGTCCGAGGCGTAGGGCCGCAATGTTTGACAGTTATACACCGCTTAACACGTCGCTGGAAAATGTATATCTACAGACTTGTAATACTATGCAATACAAGAAGCCTGCTCCGAAGCCTTCGTCGGAGAGGCAGATTCAAACGGGAAATTCTGTAGGTTTCATGAAAGGTATGGGCATAACACCAATGATTGTAAGCATCTGCAAGACCTCATTGTAAAGTTGATTAGAGAGAGAAAGTTGGACCAGTTTGTTCGGGCGCCACAGTCTGGTGGAGCGGGCCCATCCAATCAAAATCGTACACAGAATAATGAAAGGCAGGGTGAACCCACTCGTACGGGCGGGAGGTTGGTTATCAATACAATAAGTGGTGGTCCCCGTCCGACAGACGGAAGCTGGAGGGAAATGGAGTCGTATGCCAGTGCGATCACGCATGCGGACTTCAAGTGTTGTAGCAATTCTGAAGACGGGGCTCCGGCTAAACAACAGAAGATGATGACAGACGACATCGTGTTTAGAAGTCGAGACGCTGATAGAATCGAAGCCCCCACGATCGACCCACTGGTTATATCCGCTCAAGTTGGTCCTGCTTGGATGAAGAGGATCTTGGTAGACAGTGGGAGTTCTGTGAACATATTGTTTAAAAGAGCATATGATTTAATGAAGATGGAAGCTAAGGACTTAAAACCTTATCAATCATGAGTCCACGGCTTCAACGGAAGTGCGACGATACCAACCGGAATGGTTGAATTGCCGGTGGAGTTGGGAGTGGGAGAACGCTGAAGAGTTCGGATGTTGCAATTTGTTATATTGGATATTCCTTCTCCGTATAATGCTTTCTTGGGCCGACCGACCCTCGCTGAATTTAGGGCAGCCATTGCCCCATGGTTTTTTACCCTTAAGTTCCCTACTGATCGCGGGATAGGGGTTATACAAGGAGATCAAGCTGCGGGGAGAGCTTGCTATGTTGCTGAGCTGCGAGAAGCGCAGCGAAAGGAAAAAGGAAAGGGCGTAGAGGAATCTCTCTGCGTCTGTTTCACCGACAATTGAGAATTAACGCCTGGGCCTCGGCCCAGGCATCACGACCAATTCCAGAAGGATCTAGACCCCCGAGACAGTGAGAATAAAGATGAATCTAGAGAAAGTCAGGCTTCACCAGCTGAATTAACAATCGAGGTTCCGATCAGTGGTAACGATAATTCAAAGATGCTGAAAATTGGGTCGCAATTGAGCCTGCAAGCACAACGGGTATTGGTCGAGTTTATCCAAGCAAATCTGGACGTATTTGCTTGGACGCATTCTGATATGTGTGGGATCTCGCCAGACATCACGAGCCACACCCTAATTATTGACCCGCGGTTTGTCCTGGTCAAGCAAAAAAGGCGTGGTATGGATCCAGAGAGATCTGCCGCCCTAAAAGAAGAGGTCGATAAGTTGAAATCAAATGGGTTCATTAGACACGCTTTATACCCACAGTGGGTGTCCAATCCCGTACTTGTCCGGAAACCAAATGGGAAATGGAGAACGTGCATCGATTACTCAGATCTGAATAAAGCTTGCCCAAAAGATAGCATTCCACTTCCCTGAATCGATCAACTGGTAAAATCAACCGCAGGACATGAATTATTATCCTTCATGGACGCTTAGTCAGGTTACAATCAGATACCCATGCATGTACCCGATCAAGAGCACACAAGCTTCGTAACCGACTTGGGATTATACTGCTACAAGGTCATGCCTTTTGGATTAAAGAATGCTGCGCAACTTATCAACGCTTAGTCAACCGAATGTTTGCCGATCAGATTGGGAAGACTATGGAGGTTTATGTAGATGACATGTTGGTGAAATCACGATACTCCATTGATCATGTCAAAGACCTGGAGTCAATGTTCAGTATCCTCCGGAAATACGGGATGAAGCTTAATCCGCTAAAGTGTCATTTCGAAGTCGTGTCCAGAAAATTCCTTGGGTTCATTGTTAATGCCCGAGGAATAGAGGCCAACCCCGAGAAGATCTGGGCTATCAGAAATCTTCAGACTCCGAGAACCATAAAGCAAGTTCAGAGCCTTAATGGGAAGTCGCAGCACTGAGCGGGTTTATCTCAAAGTCGACCGACAAATGCATTCCCTTCTTCGATTTGATTCGAAAAGGGAAACGAAAATTCGAATGGACTGCAGAATGTGAGGTCGCATTTCAATCGCTCGTCAACATCTTTCCGTACCACCAATCCTTTCAAGGCCTGTAGATCATGAACAGTTGTATCTCTATCTGGCGGTATCTGAAAATGCAATCAGTGCTGCATTAATTCGGGAGGAAGACCGAGTGCAAAAACCGGTCTACTATGTGAGTAAACGATCGACTGGAGCCGAGAGAAATTATCCAAAGCTCGAAAAGTTGGCATATTGCCTAGTCATTGCGTCGAGGAAGCTCCGTCCATATTTTCAAGCTCATCCTATTACTGTGTACACCGATCAGCCGTTACGAAAGGTCCTCACGCGGCCTGAGACGTCTGGTAGGTTACTAAAATGGAACATCGAACTGAGTCAATTCGACATCACTTATACTCCAAGAAGGGCCATTCACGGCCAAGTCCTAGCAGATTTTATAGCCGAATTCACTGTTCCCGAAGACTTGCCCGAGATCAGCAAATCTCCCGAATACATATGGAAGCTGTACACCGATGGTGCGTCAAACGATCGGTGCTCAGAAGCTGGGGTAGTGCTTGAAACCCCCGAGGGACGATCCATATGTTATGCTTTAAAGTTCGAGTTCCGTGCAACCAACAATGAAGCCGAGTACGAAGCTCTACTTACCGGACTAAAGCTTGCCCGTGATCTGAAAATCATCGCTGTAGAGATCTACTGTGATTCCCAGTTGATAGTATGTCAAGTTCGAGGAGAATATCAGGCCAAAGACCGAAGATTAGCCGCTTATCTGACTCGTGTTCTGGAGATGCTTGATCAATTCGATTATTATGCCATTTTCTACATACCCCGAGAGCACAATCAGAGAGCTGATTTGTTGGCCAAGTTAGCAAGTACAGGTGAGGCACAACAGTTGGGGGTCGTTCCGGTTGAAACCCTATCCTCTCCGAGCATTGATCAAAGGGAGACCATTTTCACATTTGAAGCTACCTCCGATAGGAAGTCGTGGATGACTCCTTATCGAGATTATATCGAGCATGGTGTATTGCCCGAGAGTCGAAGCGAGAAAAGACAAATTTTGCGAAAGGCTTCACGATTTGTTATTCAAAATGGAGTTATGTAGCGAAGGGGATATTCCATTCCTCTTCTCCGGTGTATCGCGCACGACAAAATCAAACGAGTGTTACACGATGTACACGAAGGAGAGTGTGGCGATCACACTGGGGGACAAGCACTTGCCAAGAAAATACTCCGGTACGGATATTATTGGCCTACTGTAAATCGCGATGCCATGGACTATGCCAAAAAATGTGATAGATTCCAAAAACACGCTCGGATTCTTATAGCCCGCCTACTGAGATAACCCAAATGGTCAGTCCATGGCCGTTTGCAATATGGGAGATTGATATAATTGGTACATTGCCTTTGGCCAAAGGTGGCGCGAAGTATGCTATCGTCGCAGTCGATTACTTCACGAAATGGGCGGAAGCCGAACCTCTTGCGACAATCACGACGAAGAAAGTTATCAATTTTGTAGTACGCAATATCATCTGTCGGTTCGGTCTCCCGCATACTATTATTACCGATAACGGAGTCCAGTTTGATAGCGCTGAATTCAAGAATTTCTGTCTGCGATTCCATATCCATAAGAAATTCTCCGCTGTTGCACACCCGCAAGCAAATGGCCAGGTCGAAGCCGTAAATAAGGTCATCAAATCTATTTTGAAGAAACGACTGGAAAAGGCCGGGGGCAAGTGGGTTGATGAACTTCCCATGGCCTTGTGGGCTTATCGGACGACTCACAAAACTGCAACCGGCCACACTCCATTTTCTCTATCTTATGGAGCTGAAGCTGTTATTCCAGTCGAAAATGAAAGTTCATTCTCATCGTGTGACATATTATGATCCGAAAACGAATGCTATACTACTTGCCGAATCCCTGGATCTGCTCGATGAGAGGCGCGAAGAGGCTGATTTAAGGGCAGCCGCATATCGGAGTCGAGTCGCCCGAATGTACAATGCCAAGGTCCGACCACGGACCTTCGAACTTGGCGACCTTGTACTCAAGAGAGTTTATCCGGTTCCTTCTCACATGAAGCCAAATTGGGAAGGACCATATGTGATTTCACAAAAGCTCGGAGATGGCACATTCAAGTTATCGACCGTTGACGGTGTAACTCTGCCGAGAGCCTGGAATAGCGAAAATCTCTGTCGCTACTATAAATAACAGGCTTTATTTGTTCTAGCTCGTTATTTCCTTTGCATTTTATTTTCGCATTTTGAAACTCGAACTTGTAATAAGGCAGCTGACTTTGCCATATTTTCTCATTTCAGCAATATAATGCTATCTCTTCGAGCCAGAGCTGTGATTTATCAAATATGCCGCAAAACATCACAATGCACGAATAGCTAATTTACATCATACGGTGGGATTTATTTCAAGTAGGGAGTGACTGTGATACGACCGGTCACTCGCTATGCGAAGCCCAAGCTCGGGGGCATGTCACCACGTTAATATTTAAAAGGATTGATACACGACAATCCTCACACTAACTCCAGTTCCCAGAGTGCGAACTAGAGTATAAACATTGAAATAACTCTAAGTCCCCAGAGCGTGGACTAGAGTATAAACACTAGCTCCAACATCCCAGAGTGTGAATTGGAGTATAAATATTCAATAACTCATTCCCGGAGTGCGAACGGACTCCAACTTCCCAGAGTGCGAATTGGAGTATAAACATTCAACAACTCGTTCCCGGAGTGCGAACGGACTCCAACTTCCCAGAGTGCGAATTGGAGTATAAACATTCAACAACTCGTTCCCAGAGTGCGAACGGACTCCAACTTCCCAGAGTGCGAATTGGAGTATAAACATTCAACAACTCGTTCCCGGAGTGCGAACGGACTCCAACTTCCCAGAGTGCGAATTGGAGTATAAACATTCAACAACTCGTTCCCGGAGTGCGAACGGACTCCAACTTCCCATAGTGTGAATTGGAGTATAAACATTCAACAACTCGTTCCCGGAGTGCGAACAGACTCCAACTTCCCAGATTATGAATTGGAGTATAAACTTTCAACAATTCATTCCCGGAGTGCGGACGGACTTCAACTTCCCAGAGCGTGAATTGGAGTATAAACGTTGAATCCATCGTTCCCCGAATGGGAGACTCCTAAAAAGCCCACGTAGATGTGACTGACCATCCAGCGGCTAACTCCAACTTCGTAGAACATGAATGGAGTATATATATAAATTGCAGGTTCCCGAAGCACGAACCCAAACATACTTGCTATTTCCAAATTCCCGGAGTGTGAATTGGAGCACAAATACCAAGTCAAAGTTCCCATAGCGCGATCTGAAATGTTAATACTAACTCCAAGTTCGCAGAGTGTGAATTGGAATGTGAACATCAATTCCAAGTTCCCGGAGCGCAAACCGTGTTACAAGCATCGATAACTCTCGAATTCCCGGAGTACGAACCGGATTGTCGATCTCAAATTATCTTAAGTCCCTAGAATGTGGACATGTGCTTAAGGTTTGCAATGAACGCAATCAACCACCAGAGCACAAATGTTATTCCCCGAGAAAAGGGGGCAAAAAAAAAGCTAAGTGTTAATCGCTAACCAAAGTGATACAAAGTTCGGAGTTCGATTATTCATCGATCACAACTTGCGACCAAGATTCTCAGACTTGGCGATTAAAAATGAACTCCACTTGACGGTAAAAACACCACGAGTGCACCAGACTGAAAACAAAACACTACAAACACTTAAGCACAAAAGAAATGAGAGTTGAAACAAAGAAGCTAAATTTTATTTCAACTAACTAAAGACAAGGACTTACATACAAATAAATTCTCCCAAAAAAGAATCCCTACTAGCAGGGGCCGAACCTGCATCTATACACGGCCTAATAACAAAAAACGAAAACAAGTTCCTATCTACCAAAAAATCTGTTTGGGAGGCCGATCTATTCCTTCTTTCTTGGCTTCCTTATCAGTGGTTCGTCATCAGAGTCACTAGGAACGGAAATCCTTCGTTTGGACGACCTCCTCTCCGGTGGCTGCTCTTCGGCAGGGGGCATAATGTCAATGTACTCCTCAGAGCTCGAATCTAAATGAAGGCTCCCTGCCGGAGGAGTAGGAGGGACCGGACCCGCAATGGAAGATGGGATAGTGCCACTTGATGTTGTTGTCCTTAAAGGCGTTGGGCTATGCACCGCCGTAATACCACCAACACTACTACTTTGCCCCGTAGCTTCTAATTCTGCATGAATCTCGGCCAAGATCTCTTCATTACGAATCGTTTGGGCTTGGCTGGGGGCACCTGCAATCTGCATTGAAGAGCTAGAGGTTGGTGGGAGGTCACTGATGATAAATGGCAAGTCTGTAAAGGGATCACCCTGTTGACCAAGCATATCGCTCACCATTTGTTCGTCAAGAGATAAGGACCTCCCCTGTGCCATCTCAGTAGGCACTGAGGTCGTCACTACAGTCGTTTCAGTGGTGATGGCTTTTTGCCCATGGATAGACTCCTGAGCCGAAGATGCCGGAGTAATTTCGGTTACTGAACAAAGAGGAAAAGAGGATATAAGCAATCACTTCAAAACACACGCTTTAATAGAAACACACTTGAGATGTGTTCAAGTACCTTCCTCAGTTTGACTCGTTGACGGTTGGGCAGCCTCAGAGACGTGCTCCCGAATGGAAGATAACCGCGGCTGTTCTGGGTCATAAGCAGGAACAGATTGTGAACCGACCACATATACAGGCAATAACGAAGGTGGAGCGGTGATTTCAGTAACAGTAGAGTGGTGCTCGACACCTTATCCCTATCCAACCTCCAGAGATCGGCCACCAATCATCTCCTTCTCATGAGCGATAATAGCGTCATGAAGGACCTTCTTCTCATCGTTGTCAGCAGCCGGTTTTCAAGTTCGAACCGGTCGACCGATTCACCCGGACGTGCATCCTCTTCTTCCTCACCCAATCGACCCCAAGCGCTGCGGAGATTATCGGGTAATCTTGGAGCCAGGCCAAATTTCAGTGTCTCAACACGTTGGCATTGTAAGTGATGAGCAAATCTTCAATATCGGCCTCCAGCCTGGCCTCCGCTTGATGAACTTTCTCCTCAACCTCCGTCTCAACCGCCTGGACCATGGCTACTGCTGCATCCCGTTCAGTCCGAAGAATCACGGCCTGTTAACACGCCTCCTGGGCTGCATTATTCGCATCATCCCTATCCTTGGCGATCTCGGCAAATTTGGACTTAAGCTCGTTTAACTCCTTCAGGGCTGCGTCCCTCTCAGTAGTGACCAGGGTGTTTCGATGGCCCATGTCCTCTACCGTGGCATAGTGCTCACGTTTCATCCTATCCATCGTTGCTTGGGCTTCATCGACCTTTTTGATAGCCTCCATTTTAGATTTCTGAGAAGATTCAGCTTCAGTATTTAGCACATCAATAATACGGCTCTTTTGAGCTAACTCAGCCTGCAATTTGTCGATGGTGGCCCCACGCTCAAGGGCCAATGACGACGCTTTCTCGGCCGCCTTGTGCCACGCCCTGTATTGGGCAGCAAAGTCGTGCACATAATCGTGCGCCGTCTGCTCGGCCTCCGACGGGATTCTTTTCAAGTGAAGGGGAAAAATGTAGTTATCAAAAAAAATATTTGGAAAGTCCTTCTTCAGTTGAGCAAGCCTGATTGCTCCTTCCCCCGAAATTTCAGTAGGAGGTTGTTCCGCGACTATTGGAGGCATTGCCTCAGATCTGGGATGGCGAGATTCATGCTTAGAAGATTGAGAGGCCGACTGGTAGTGCGAGGAATCAGGAGGACGAGAAACATGAACGGGAGGTTGTATAGGAGCTCTTGGAGGAGGAGTGCGCGATCGAGACCGATGTCTGTAATCCCTATCTCTCCGTTCTTGGCTAGAATACCCGGAGTACCTGCGATCGTAATCCCTATCTTTTTCCCTCCGTTGTGACTCGTAATATGAGGATGATTTGCGAGCATGTCGCAGGCTCCCTAGCATCGAGCCGCGTCCAGTCATAATATCTGCAAAGCGAAATGAGAATAAAGTTAGTGGTTTCTCGAAACCGATGACCTAGGACTCAGGGCTATGTAGTGTCGTGAAATGTGTGTGGATATGTATTCCCCCCGACCAACCAGAAGTGTCGGCTGAGCTAGTAATAAAAGGCTCGCTCAATTCTAGAGTACGATGGAACTCCTCCAACTCGGCATCATGTTGAAAAGACACATCATTCGGGATCGGAAGATCGGTAAGCCCTTCGTAAAGACTTTCAGTTCGCAGAGGAGACATCTCAAAAATTCTAAAACCGGGAGAGGATCGGGCTGTGACAACCGATTTCCATCTCCCCTTCTTAGTTGACGTGACGACGACTGCCTTGCCTTTTCTTTGCTCTTCAACATCCTGAACCATGTCTGTAGGCCCCAACAATGGCTCGTCGTCAGTATGAGTTCTTTCAGAATCAGCCTCCTCGGCTATAGTAACTTTGGGCTTCTTGTGCTTGACTCGCTTCTTCGAAACGGTCCTTAATGCCCCCTCAAACTCTATGCTCTGCCCTCGTTCGATCAACCCGTAAGTCCGGAGATTCCCATCGGTCAAAAGTAACTCGATATCCCTATCTTCACTAGGGAGTTCTCGAAGTACTCGCACCATCTCCTTAAAGTGTTCTCCCTCAGGTCGCTGAATCGTTGCTGTGGAAAGAAAAAACATAAGTTTCACTTTAATCGCAATTGCCTTAGTAATTACTTGATAACTCAGCTACACTCACGTCTGAATAACAATCGCCGGGCAAACCCCGGAGGACACCTGACATAGAACCATTCCGTCCTATAGCAACTCAATCTAGTCCAGGACCCAGTGACCACCTGGCAATTCCTCACTGCTTCCAGAAATGTGAAGGAAGGGTAATCGCCTCGAGTTTTGAAATTAAATAGATATCTGATCTCAGTCGGGATCGGTGGTCTATGAAGGTACTCCATGAAGACGATGAATAAACTATTCACGGAGGCATATCCGTTCGGGTGTAGTTGAGATGGGGCGATCCTCAAAAAGGACAACACTTCCCTTATGTACTCGTTGAATGGAGGAAGCGTCCCAGCCGCGCACGCGTGGCGATTAAATGCTGTATATCCCTCCGGCGGGTTGTGTGGTCTATCATTCGGCCCCGGCAATAACACGTCATCCAGTGACAGGCCGTGCCTCAAGCATATTCTCCCCAACATATCTTCAGAAATATTGGATTGAACGGAATCCGACGGATTGGCAACAAAAGATGCATTGGGAAGTTTGTCCGGGGCCAGACCAATGATCTCAGGATCAATATCTGGAACCTCTAGTCTCGGAGCAGCTGTGCTTTGGATCTCCTGTTGTTGTGAACTTGAAGGTTCCATGACTAGCTAACTCATGAGAAACCATCGTTAGACGACAAAGGACATATGCATTCCCCAGTGCAAAGTGTATGAGTGTATGTTGTATAGTGCCATGCATTACTTGAATAAGTGTTGCAGGATTAAAGGGAACATGCAAACAACAAAGCTAATTTCCCCAGTTATGATGACCATCATCGCTGACCGTCATCACTGAACCGTTTGTATGATGGAATCTGATTTGGATAGAAGTTGTTATGGTTCCATCGACGAGCTTCGAAAGGTGGTCAAGTGTGCAGTGTGACTATCAAGTCCAAATATGCAAGGATGAAGCTCACCGGACTTATGCTTAGAAAATGTCAAGCTTTGATCCATCGTAGAGGGTTCGAACCGAATAAAGGGAACTCATTCGAACCCATCCTACAGTCATATCGAATCGATGCAGAAAGGCACGCTTCGAATCGATGATCAGGTGTCAAGTTCGAATCGATCAATGAAGGATGACTTCGAATCGATGCTTGGTTGACTGGTTCGAACCGATAAGGAAACCCTCAACTTAACATCGACCACGTTCGAATCGATGCCCTCCATGTCGATGCAAAGTTGAGAACTTCGAACCGATGGTTGAAGGATTCGAAACCATCGATTCGAATAGAACCATCAAAGATGGTCAATCGGTGCAAACTATGTCACCCTCATAAAGTCATTCCAGGGATCGATGCGAAATCCAACGAGGAGTGACGCCGCCACCATCGATTCGAAATCGAATCCACACATCGGTTCGAAGCCTTCCCAAAGCAGATCTGGTTTTTCCAATCTCGAGACTAAGCAATCGATGAAGGAGAGATAGGTTCGAAGTAACTTTGCCGTTTGGATTCGAGGCTAATTACCTAGTTTAAGTGATGGATTCGAGGAGTTATAGTCTTGGATCCTGAATGGTTCGAATACGTGACGCAGTTCCTTCTTCTCTAAGGTTTCGAAATGATGCAGAGTACAATCAATGCTTCCTCTTGTATCGAGTGACCACCCAAGGGCCGTTACCAACACCTTGCACCCATCATTAAAAATACGAGATGGCTACTTTATTGAAAATTGAGATTTTTTTTAGCTTAAATACTCTTTGCCTTCCTTATTTTTTTTTATGATATCCTATCCATAAGTGACCATGAATTGTAAAATGTAAGCATGAGTGAAAAACGAGTATCCCTTCAAATATGCCCAATGATTAAAAAAATGAATATGAAACAGGTATGGATAATTTAACCAGATAGACTAATCAATAGTGGAAATTTTTAGCACAGATGAAAATACCAATGCTTAACATTTACAAACATGGTCATAGCCCAATCGATTAACATCCAAAAAGATAAGAGATGGCTTACTCAACAATTTAGGGGGTAGGGAAAACCCCAACATGGAAATCATCATCAGAAACCAACTTCTCGTCCCCAAGCAAGGTATCAGGGACATAGAGCTTGCTCGGTCCTCCCATCAAGGAGGCGATCTGCTTTGGTGTAAGAACTACCAAGGGAGCACCCTAGATATCGCCATCTGCACCGCAATCATAGTATGAACCCACACACAGTTCCAAGGTAATGAATGGAACCTCCTATGGGATATAGTAGTTGGCTGAGAAAATCTTCATTTACATCCTAACCAATTTCTCCTCTCACTTTCCATTCAGGATATCTTTCTCCATTATCTCCTCCTAGGTCACATGGTACATGTGTTGTTACAGCTTCTCCCTAAACCTGTCTGCCTCATTTTGAGTCGCCTCCATTTCCATCCTCATTTGTTGAAGCTCATCCTCTTACCTCCTCTTCGTCTTGGCATAGTCGTTAATGGCAGCATCCCTTTCTCGTTCAATGGTGTTTCTAGCCTCCTTCACCAATAATTCCCTTGTGTTAGAAGCCCCCTCTTTCCCCTCGGTATCTAGAATCCTCTTCTATAGTTTCACCTTTTATTCCTCCACCTGCTAACGCATGATCTTATCCTCATCTGGTTGCTTAGTCAGATCCTCTAGACTCGAGCGAATGTTATAGGCTCGAATTGCGGCCTGCACGATGTACAGTTCAAGGTCTAAGTCATGGAAAGAAAGAAAAAGATACCAAGTATGAAGATCCTTACCAATTAAGTTTCCAACAGTTGAAACTTGAAGATGTCATCCAGAGTATGAGTCTCCTAGCCCGACCTGACCTGATGCATGTTGCGCTTGCATGGCTTCTAACGCCACCCCAGCCATTATATGCACCAACTTTCAAAGACCATCATCAGCATCAAGCAACCTCAGTGTCGTAGAACCCAACTTCACAAGCTCATCATCAGTTGTTCGGGGCCTAATCATGTCCACCTTAGAGAATCTATATGTCAAACCACTCCAAATCTCTTTGACAGCAGACTACGAGGTCACTTCGACAACATCCCCTGCTTTTCCTCCTCTTCCCTTCAGTCCTATGTGGTTGTTGCCCCACCATGCAGTGTTAGGTCAGTTAGTATAAAAATATGCTCCCTCCACTAGGCAGCTAGGAGATGGCTGGCGCATGAATTAGGATGCTAGGCATCAGTTTGTTGTGCTCGGGTTGTACCGACTGTGGTTGAAATACGGGACTTCTCGAATAGTTCCCGTCGTAGAAACAACATCAAGAGTGTCACCTAGGCTCGAATGGACCACTGTAAAGAACATGAGCACAAGTCGAAGAAAATCAAAGAAGGTATTAAAACAAAAGAAATATGAATCTAAGCTAAATTTTATAGGTCGATCTCGATGTTGTCTCCTGATTAAAGGCCGGTAGGGGACCCATGCTACTACCGCTAATCTATTCCCCCTCAAAGTTTTGTGTCTTAATAGGCACATTTTAGTCTACTTGTTCTGGAGAGCTATGAGCGACGGGGTTCCCAAAGATGGTATCTTTGCTAATCATTGAATCAACTTTAGGAGTCCTGACGAGCTTGTGTAATTATCGACCATTCTATTATGGGATCATGACGGGGGATCACGGCATCCTCTGAAAGTCCCAGGACATAAAAATCCCACTTACCTTGACCGTCTCCCCATCCTCGGCAAGAATCTGATCCGATGGTCACATCCTCACATTAGATTCACCCCTTATAGCCACTACTTAATCCCGAATCATGAGCCCTATAGGCCTTGCTGATCGTGCGGTGAGATTTCTTATCGTATTAGCTCCTTTGCCTATAGTTTCCCTTGGGCCTAACAATCGAAACTTGTGATGGTTCTTATCATTTAAAATCATTGCTAGATTCATAGTAAGTTCCATGGACGCCTTGTTATGGTGAAGTTATCCCTCGTACATAATCCATGCAAGGTTCTTGTAGCTGAAAGAAGAAATGATCATTAAGAGATTAATATTAAATAATTCTCCATCATGTTAACAAAAAACATACCAGGCATGCTGAAGACCCAAATTTCTAGGTTTGGGTTAACTATCGTATGGACGAAATAGAAGTAGTCTTTATAGGTCAGCGCCTTGCTTATAATGCCATAGATCAGAGTGGGCACTTTGTTCCCCTGAAGATGATTGTAACTAGTAGGTTCGATTTTTACTTGTCTACAGAGCTTGAAAACTAGATGAATAGAAGCCGACCAAAGAACATGAGTGGTCGATACGGTCCTCTCTGATCTTAGAATCCCCTCGTGGAAGGGTCTACTGATCGCTTGTGGAAGCACCTTTAGCCATTTGCAATTAATAGCAAGTCACCATGATCTTCCTCCAACCCATTTAAGAAAGTAGTTTGACCTTTCTCGGGGACAAAATTAGCCCCATTATAATATTGGCAACCGGTCGACTTGGTCCTACCTATGAGTATGGGCTAATTTTCTCCTACTCCTAATTAAACGAAGGAGATTCAGTAATGATGGAATATAACGCCTGAAGTTTTTTGTTCTTTATAGTACTTAGTATTTTTCGACCATCTATGATGGTACAACATTGTTCGCCAAATGCTAAAGATGAAAAAGGCTCAACTAGAAAGGTCATAAGAGAAAGAATTTCCTATGAAAATAAGTGGAAACTCCTAAAAATGCATTATCATGCCACATGAACCAACAGAAAATCAACAACAGAGAATCGTCAACATCATTCAAAAAAAGGGTGTCGATAAAGGCAATATTCGAATCCATAACATAGAAAATGCAAGGATCAAGGTCGAAAGAGGATTACTTACTAATGATTTCACAGAATTTGGAAGAATGGATCGAATTTGCTGTGGAAAATGGGAAGCTTAATTGGTTACTTATCAGCATAATATCTTCAAAAGGCCAGTAAAAGTTAGAAAGAAGAAGGAGAAGGAGAAATATATGGGGAAGGAAATGATATGGGCTAATGGATTCACCATGTATGAGCAATTATGGACCATCAAGGAATAATCGATGTGCCTATCAAATCCCCATGACATAAAATCAATTTGCCTTTGCTGAGTCGAGGAATCCGAACCATCTCTGCTAGTTGTTTGATGACATATGTCGTATCATTTAATGTAGTATTAAATGCATGAATGACAAGCTTGTCCCTGTGCACGAGCACGAGCTTCGTGGGCAAAATGCTGCACGTATTTCTCACAAATAAAAATGTTGAGATGTTCCATTTGGTTACCTATATTTTCCTTAGCTCATATATTACAACGGCCGGGCTCTTTACTCGATCCGCTTTGCAATGCAATAACTAGTCCATGCGTTGCCCCCACCTGAAGCATGGCCCAACCTCTTTGCATTTCACCTACTAGCCGAGCAAAACAAGATCCATCCAAGAAATACCTCATCCGCTCGGATGAGAATGACAGACCTGTCTCCCCCACGGGAAACCTAAGATGAGGTCAAAGAAGTTACTTTGGGAAGTTATAGCCATTCAACAATTAGCTTTGTCAATTAACAAGCCACAAGAAAATCTCCTCACTAGTTGTTATCCTTGTT
The DNA here is from genome assembly GCA_030765085.1 of Allium cepa. Taxonomy (NCBI): domain Eukaryota; kingdom Viridiplantae; phylum Streptophyta; class Magnoliopsida; order Asparagales; family Amaryllidaceae; genus Allium; species Allium cepa. The sequence continues at coordinate 1,035,209,512 of CM060945.1, read as the reverse complement.
CCAGCCGTTATCTCCCATAGGGATGTCCTAGTTGCCTTCAACCATGTTTGCAAGCATCGAACTTCGTTAGCTTAAGGGAAACCCCACCTAAGCCACTCCTTTGAAAGGCTGGCATCAATTGGTACAACCTATCTGCTAAGGATACCATTTTACAACGCCTCCTTCGTGTATTTTCCAAAACCCTAGCACCTCTGCTGCAGCCACCCTACCCTCACGTCGTCTATTGTGTTTTAGGGCATTTCTACAATACAGCTTGCCAACTATCTACATCTAAACCTTGCAAACCACCTGGGTCACAATTGGCATGACCATCAACCATATAACCCTATAAACAACCTAGAGTATTTCTTGGGTGTGTCAAACCAATCTCAGTGGTCTAAATAAAAAGTTCAGCTACTATAAATATATCATGTATTTTCACTTCACAAAGGTTGAAAAACATTAAGCCTCAAAAGTATCCTTGTATTTTCGGTCGTTTCGCTTTGTAATCTAGGCTATTGTAATCAAAGTGATGTAATAAGAAACATTTCATAGTGGACGTAGCTCACCTTTAATTGAATCACTCTAAACTCCCATCTCTTTACTTTTCAACATACTAATATCACTTCATTTCTTATTTTTAACCAAGATATTAGTTTCCAAGCTTTGCTAATATATATTCTTAAACATACTAACGAGGTTGACTAAAAATGTAGTCAATAATTAAGGATGACCACAAGCACTTTTTAAAGAAAGTTCGTTAAGATATTGTAGTAAGCTTTTCTTTTGAATGGTTCGACCATTTGGAAAGGAAGGAAAATGTATAAGAGCAGATGAAACTTAAGGCATAGTTAGGAGAAGAGAGTGAATGTTCATTTCTACTTTATGTAGAAACACTAGAAATGAGAATCCTATAAAATAATAAAGGATACTTAATATGAAGTGAGAAATATGATTTCTACTCTAATGTATTTTCATGTAGAAAATTATTTTTTGTGGATTAATTTCTTTGAGTTTACGACATTTGATCTAAATATTCTCGACAATAATTTGGTTACAGTTGATGGAATAAACAGCCTATGGTAAATGGTTGAATGAAGCTTCATTTTTTGTATGCTATTATAGTAGGAGATGGTAGAAGCATGCGATTTTGCACTTATTGATCAGATCAAGTAACAAAAATTTTCATCCTAAAACATACAAAACATTATTTATGAAATAATAATTACTTTTCAATGTTTATAAAAGTAGACATAGGCTTATTTTAGTATGAATATTATGAATTTTTTTATAAAACAAAACCATAATAGTGACATATTTTTCATAACTAAAGTGAAGCATTGGAAAATACAGAGATATTGATATTATTTACAATCAGTTTTGAATTATGACAAAGCCATGGCTTAGAAAAATAACTCCTTGATTATACGATTGTGAATCATATTGTACTGGTGAATTATATCTCAAACAATAACGAGCAAAGCACGCATTTAGTGGGAGAGACATAAGAGTTGATGAATTCTTCATATTGACACATAAAGTTGCACGTAATTGTAAGTTTAATAATATCAAAACCGACACCACATTTGTTAAATTAACCGATGACTTATAACAAACATAAACATGTGTATTTGATACACAAGTATTATGTCTATGATAAATTCATATAATATAAAACGGAATTAAATAACATAATGTGAAAAAGAAAAAGAAAAAGATTCGATTTGATGAAATAAGTGAGCAAATTGGAAAGGGTTCCAAATGTTCCTAAAAAATGAGTAAAGGTTCGATCTTTAAAGTCACTCCTCCCTATAACACCACATCATATAGGTAAATTTGCAACGCTGCCATGTAGAAATTTTGTAGCAACTCTGAGCCATTGTGAAAGAGTTCGCGGTGGTTATAGTCCATTATAATTTTGCAACGGAGTAGTGGCTATTGTAGGTGCTCGTTGTTTTGTTAATATTTTTTAATTCTGCTCTGAATAATTCACTTCCCAACCCTCACAAAATTCAATCCCAACATAATACACCCCCGTGCTTTAATTCCACCACCTTCACTCTCGCCTTTGAGCCTCTACAAAGTTGAGAGCCAGTGACATGCCCAGATTCCATCGTCAATTCCACCATGTGCACTTATTCCTCACCATGCCACCGACGTACTCCTTCACTCCAAAATTTGTCACCTATCGTTGAATGCCGCTCTTCAGTTAGTCGTGATCAACTTTGAAGCTTAATATGGATATTTGATATGGACTCTTCATCTCATTCCATTCACAATTTTGATCCACACCTCAAAAGATGCTTTCATTTTCTATACTTAATTGCCTAACATATCTTGTATTATTGTTTGTTGTATTGTATTATTTTTAGTTATATATGTAACCAAAATGTTTTGTATCCTACTTCAGTTTGCTTCTTGCTTGTCAATGTTTATTTATTCATTTTACATAAATTTGATTGTGTATCTGTTATTTGCAGATGAAGTTGAAAGCCTTGTTGCTTCTAGGCATGCTGCCTTATTTGGTTCAGAGACTTTTGATTCATAATCGATTTAGTTTCCACCACCTTGCCACTGCTACTATACTTATAACCTTAAATTTTGTTTCCAATTTAGTTTTCTTATTTAGTATACATAATTGATTTTTTTGTTCTTAATGATTTAGTCATAGTGGTTAATTGCGCTTTATGTTGAAACTCCAAATTATTCGGTTTTAAATTTTAGTTATGGAACTATAAAGATCAAGTACATCAAATATTCTCCCACTATTAACATGTCACAAATTAAGGTCTACATGAACTTGGTTTAGCTTGCAGCATTTTTGTAGGAAATTGACATGATGACAATATGAGGGTTTATTTATTATGTAGTGTCTGATGAAAGGCAACATGATGTTAATTATTTTGTAAAAAATAATATAGAATGATTGTGTGAACGTGTCATTATCGTTTTTCCCTTAGATCTTGAATATTATTAGGTTTAGTTTTTATTCATGGTCTTAAGGTCCACAATAGTTGGAAGTACTTTTATAAATTGCCTATTATGCATGTTTTATACTGTTATATATGGGAGTAGCATTGATGCATCATAACATAAATATGTATGCCTAAACTCACATCGGTTGTATATAAAACTTTAAGGAACCAACAAACATGAAACAAAAAGTAATGTTATAAAGTACTTACAATCTGATTGAGCAAATTTGTTATCTTTTGTTACAACAGGATAAGTTTCAGGTTGGGTATTCATGAACTTTGTAGGATCCAAAATATAAATGTAGCCTTCAAGGATAGTTGAGTGGTAGAACTCTGAGTTAGGAGATAAAAAGTCAAGAGTTCTTGATAGTGCTATATTTCCCTTTATTTGTGGATGTGCACTAGGGAAAACATTCTTCAAGGTTTACAAGTAAAGCTATCAGATCAATTCAACTTAATGTAACTTCTTCGATTTCATGCTTAACACACTTAGTATACCAGTTCTCATACATAGAATGAGCTTCAATATAATTGGTACATACATCTATAAAATAATTAAGGCTTTTTGATAGTAACCATACTATATGCTGAATCAAACTTAAAAGATGTAACAACCTACACCCCAATGGGCCGGAACTTTCGCTAAATCGAAAACCTAAGTCCAATAAAGAATGGATCATTAGTTTGGTAACCTGGAAATAAAAATAAGGAGATGCATATTAGAGCTTAAGCAAAATAACTTACAACAGAATAATAAAATATAATAGATCACATAAGTACTAATTAAGGTTTGACACTTTCCAAAATCAAGTTTTCTTATCAGCACCGAACATGCCAAGCACCAGTACCTGTCCTTTTAACTATTTTTTGGGGTGTAATGAGGAGGGGGTCAGAAAAACGATCGGGTGATTGTTAAAGTTAGATATTTTGTACATAGCAATAATTTACGCTAATTGTTCACTATATCATATGATGTCAATTTATATTTATTAGTTGACTCGACTCCATGTCACGGTACGAACCGTTCCTATCTACGTTCCGTAGGTTTATATCTATGTGTGTGCATGTATGTGTTTGTATATCCTCTGATCCCCTAATGGACCTAGATACTAACCGCACTAGTATCTCTCATTCAGCACCTCATTAGGACCAATCACCTCGCCGTATCATGATCACCATATAACTCGATGAAATCATATGGTGTGCACTGACAACCTTTCCTCCACTAGGCAGTATTCTCTTTAGGGACTTTCTAATTTGTTTGCTTCCTATCATGGATTCGGCTCCATAAGCCACCCTATCCATGTTTTGCAGAAATCTCTATATGGGTTAACTAGCCTTGCCATATCAAAAAAAACTAACAAACAACTGTGGTGATGCATAATGTAATTAAATCGACCCGGGTAAGTGACATCATCCAATTAGGTGTAACCAGTCCTTCTCATTGACTACAGGGGACCAATGACAGACTCACGATGACAAACTCATGACCTTTGCAACCCTACCCCTAGTTTGGTACCACACGCGTTGCATAGCATCCAACCCCATCCACCATCCATTTAGATTGTCTATTTCAATCAAGGCAATACCCTCCTCTATTAAATTTGAAGTGGACTATTCTGACTGTGCGAGTCCAGCCTCGATATGCGTCGTACGATTAATGTTCACTATTGGGATTCGGCCCCGAGTTAATGAACATATGAAGATTCACAGAGCTTCTGTTTCAAGCACAGTCTCGATGGTATCCCTCCTCTATATGCACGTGTATACTCTCCACGGTCCTATGGTTGATGTGTTTTTGTATTCTAACCTATTCTAATGACTTATATCATTTACTTTATATAATTTACATATTAAATTATAACTAGCCACTCCCGTCATAAACGCACATTCGGAGCTACATATATAAATATCTAATATCCATGTAAATTCATTATGCTTACTCTTTCTTCATTGCCTTAAGATCTTTTATATCTGACCCTAGGTCTTTATTTTATTCCGCGTTTAACTTTTCTCCACCAAATTTAATTACTGCTTCCTATTTCTATTATTAATAACATTGCTTCTATATTCATTATTTCCAACTTTGTATCTATTTATTTTGTTCTTTATTCCTTTTTATTCTTGCCACTAACTTTACCTTATCTATTTAATTACTTCCCATCTTATTGGTTTATTTCATTCTTATCTTAAAGTTCAACTCTTGGGATTTACTACATTTTAGCATATTGAAACCAAATTTCTACTCAATGTGCATTAACATCATAAATTTCCATATCTTATCAAAAGAGGAGATATTTGTGTTGTGTTTGTAATTACAAGGAATTGCATTCTTAATTTCTAGGAATAGACAGTACAAAACAAGAGAATTTTCCAATGTTCTATACATCTCTTCTTCTTCTTTGTTATATGCGCATTCTTTATTATTCCATGCATCAAACTTTTAATTTTTTAAACATGATAATATGCAGAATCTACTTGCAATAATTTCAGTTCGAATATATCAAAAAATTATAAAAACCCCAAGAGTTCTAAATAGATTCTTATTTCCATTTCATTAATATCGCCAAATAAAACAAGTTCCTAATCGTTGTGCATTATTAAGACTTCATTCAGTTCATATCCATTGAATAAAATAAATTTCTTAATCATTATGCGATATTGAATTAATATCCGATGTGAAAATGCCAACTCTAATTGTTATACAATTCTGACAAATTACATATAAATCTGCAAACTTATTCATAACATGGAAGTACTTGATTTATCCATATGACTTCATAAACAAGATTAAATTCAACAATTCAGATAAAGAAGATTAACTTGCAATTTAAATTAAATTATCAGGCATACATGGATAAGATCTGCAGTGATACAATCTAGTATTATATAAAAACATATGATGTTCCTACTCACCATTTATTAGTGCTCCTAAATTTCTCGATTTAATCTAGATCTAAGCCATGTTATCTGTGTTCTTCATTTTGACTCTATTATCCCGCCTATTGGCATGGCCGTGACACCAGGAAATTAATTGGAAATTAAGGACAGTTTGTCCCAAAGATCGGCTACAAATAGATTCACTATGCATACTGGATTTTGCCTGTGTCCGAATCGAGCCAAAATCGATGTGGTATCACAAGCAAAGCTATAAAGTCAAAGTTTCAAATCTCGAGTTAATCGAAGTTCGTATGCTCAAGATACGGATCGATCAAGTTTCGTGAGAAGCACCTTCTTTTCATATCCATTAAGATTTGTATCCATCCCTTTAAAAAGCCTCGCTCATGTCCATAGAGCATCCCTCACTTCATGTCCATCACACCAACCATGTTTCATATCCATCACTTAAATATATGACATGTCGCTTCCACCTATTTCCCAATTCATATCGGTTATTGTTGGCATAGTTCGTATGGATCAGTGAAGTATTAATATGAAACCATCCACCAACGATATAAAGCAACATTCAAGAGATAGATACAAATGCAGTGATCTTGAACGATACGAAAGGGACTGTATCAGATTGATAGGAAAGATGTGGGCGTACATAAATATGAAAAGCATTTCCTTTATAATCGATACGAGGTAAAACCCTATAGATGGACACGAATGAGTAAGAACTGATGGATACCATCGAGGACCACGAAGAAGGATGACTCAATCGCTCAGCATAAAAAGAGGATCGATCCTAGAAAATGGTGCCATGTTATTGGCTATCACGTGCCTTCAACCCATACGAATGAGATCAATACAAACGTATCGATACGAGCTTAGCTGCACATTGGAGATCCAAACTTGCATCGGTGATAACTCAAAATCTATAAGTCCAAATGCCAGCTTGTGTACAACCTAAAGATTGTCCATGATCAATCCCAACCCAAAATGACTACTTTTTGTTCGATACGAATTTGGTACATATCAATTATTGACTGAGTCAAAAAGCCTGGGGATCGATCACATAGGGCTACCCACGTGGGAGAAGGAGTCTTTCAAGATCTGAGCGAGATATTTGTTGCCTACGCCTATGAATAGTTGCCCTAGGCCTTCAGAAAATGGAATTTTGGACGTTGGAATGCCGATATTATGCCGAAATCATTGTTGTATCTTAATTGTACTGTTTTAAACATCCATAACCATAGAATCATATAAATAAAGCAACAACTTTCCATAGAGGACGTAGGATACAATGTCGAACCACTCTAAATTCTTGTGTTTCTATGCTTCTTTCTATCTTTTTTTGGTGTGTTTGTTAGGTTTGCCTCATTTTTTCTTTATATACTTCAATTTAATATCTTCGAACACACTCGAATAGTGTTGTGCCCTATTTTGACACACACTTTGGTGCTTTCTCTAAGAAATCTCAGCTTTTCTCCTGCTCTTTGAATTTACTACCGATATCGGATTGCAAGAATCCAAGGAGAAGATCCAGATCTCATACCAAGAAGTTCTACCATCCTATTTCGGTTCGTATCAAGTTTAGGAGAAAGCTTCACCCTTCATTATGGTCACTACAAGGACTACCTCAACCGTGGTAGGTCAAGAAGGAAAGGATAGATAGAATCCTATGCAGCAACCCGCTACCGATCAGAACTCAGTGGGACCTTTCGATCCACAAGGCCCTATCACCAGGGAGGAATTTATATGTTGATACAAGAGCTGACCCAAAGTCGCCAGCAGCTTACCTAGTAGATCTGTGCCAACATGGAGTTAACCAACTGATTGAATTAGGAAAGAATAAGGAGATCCAGGGGGGATCAAGCTTCCTACTCGTTTATTGAGAGTCCTACTTCTTCTGATTATCATCATAGATCCACACATCCACGGCTAGATGGAAGCTACGTGCAAGCTCCTAGGCATCAATGCACTTTGAATCTTGGACAAGAAGGACCTGGTCCATTTGGTAGTCACTAGGCAGACCCCTCCTCCCGTGGAGAGACAATTCCTTATCATGTCACTGATAACCATGTTGTTGCCGCCACTATCGACTTGGAAGCTGACATTTGAAACTGAACATATCTGAACATTTGTCAACGTGATTATACTCCGGAACCCTATGTTCCCAAAGATTTAGAGCCATGAAGGCAAGGTATGGCCGTCGACATGCCCGGGCCATCCTCACATTGTGGAACCTGACCACACCTTGACTCAGCATGCTTAGAATATCCCTATGCCAAACATCCTGACCATGATTCATCAATTGATTCGTGAAAGTCAGGCCTCTCCAATGACAACTGGGGAATCCTCCGGAGTCATATACTTTTTACTAATGACATCCTTTATGTTGAACCGCCTCGTTGATTCATGCCAACTTTACCTACTTACGAAGGTAGTTCATACCCTAACTAACACATTTTGAAGTATGAATGGCTTATTAATGCCACATGAGCTGATGATTTGGTCAAATGCAGAAGTTTTCCAATTTCTCTAGGGGGATCCCGACTATGTGGTTTACTCGCTTGTCACCCTGATCTATTTCATGATGTGATCAGTTAGCTATGAAATTCGTCGATCAATTCTGTATGCACATTACAAGACCTAAGGATGTGAACACCTTATCTAGCATCACTCAAGCTCCTGGAGAGACACTTAGACATTAGCTAGAAAGGTTCTGTGCCACTTGCATGGAGATTAGTAACCCTAATGATAATTCCATATTGATGGCACCGACTAAAGGAATAGATCATGATTTTGAATTTGGCAACTGGTTGGTTGGAAAACCCCCTGTGTCATTTGATCACTTCTATTCCAAGGCAGCCCAACTTTTGAGAAGGGAAGATGCGAAATAGTCTAGGAAGAAGGATGACGTAGGGCCCTAGTGTGGAAGGAATCTAGAGCGATGTCGCTGTGAAACAAACCGGTGAGAGTTTCCAAAAGGTGCAGTTAGATATATAGAATAAGCAGAATTAGCAAAAAGGCGATGGAAATCAGGGTAAGAAGCGGGATCAAAATTGCGGACCACGACATAGAGCTCCCACGTTTGACACATATACTCCTTTGAATACATCCCTGGGGAACGTGTACTTGCAAACCTGTAATACTGGCCAATATAAGAAGCCTGCTCCAAAGCAATTGTTAAAAAAGAAGATTCAATCTGGAAAATTCTATAGATTCCATGATTGCTATGTTCACAATACCAATGATTGTCACCATTTACAGGATATCACTGAGAAGTTAATCCGAGATAGGAAGTTGGAATAATTTGTTCAGACGCCTTAGGCTGGAGGCGCGGGCCCATCAAATTAGAACAAGTACCGAATCAGGCTAGCCGGACGAACCCGCGCGTACTGGTGGGAGGTTAGTGATTAACACTATTAGTGGTGGTCCTCATCTAGTGGATCGAAGCTAGAGGGAAATGGAGTCTTATTCTAGTTCGATTAGGCATGCGGACTTCGACTGTTGTAGTAATCTTGACGATGAGGCTTCGAATAAACAACAAAAGACGATGATATATGATATTATTTTCCAAGACAGAGATTCCAATAGAGTCGAAGAACCTACCATTGATCCACTAGTTATTTTAGCTTAGATAGGTCCTGCTTGGATGAAGAGGGTCTTAGTGGACAGTGGAAGCTTAGTGAACATACTTTTCAAGCAAGCATATGACCAAATGAAAATGGAAGCAAAGGACCTGAAGCTGTGTCAATCCCATGTACATGGTTTCAATAGAAGTGCAACTTTACCCTCTAGAATGGTAGAATTACTAGTGGAGTTAGGAGTTGGACAATGCCAAAGAGTCTAGATATTGCAATTCATTGTGCTGGATATTAATTTTCCATGCAATGCTCTCCTGGGCCAACCGGCCCTGGCTTAATTTAGGACAGCTATTGCCCCTTGGTTTTTAACTTTGAAATTCCCCACTGACATTGAGGTTGGATGTGTTCAGGGAGATCGGGCAGATGGACAAGCAGGTTATGTTGTTGAGCTACGGGAGGCATGCGGAAAGAGAAGGGCAAGGATGTAGAGGAAACTTTCTACGTCCATTTTACCGACAATTGACAATTAAAGTCTGGGCCTAGGCCCGGGTGCCACAACTAATGCCTAAAAGATCTTGATCCAAGAGACGATGATAATGAAGAGGAAGCCAACGACAGTCAGGCTTCCTTGGCAAAGTTGACGATCGATGTTCCAATGGATGATGATGATGACTCGGAATGATAAAGACCAGGTCTCAACCAAGCCAACATATGAAAGAGGAATTGGTTGAATTTCTCTAGGCAAACCACGACGTGTTTGCTTGGACACACTCAGACATGTGTGGGATCTCACCTGACATCGTGAGCCATACATTGAATATTGACCCATGGCATGTCGAGGTCAAACAGAAGAGGTGCGGTATGGATTCAGAGAGATCCGCCACCCTGAAAGAAGAGGCGGATAAACGGGTTTATCTGAGATGCATTATATCTAAAATGGGTATCTAACCCAGTGCTTGTCAGAAAACCAAATGGAAAATGGAGAACTTGTGTGGACTACTCTGGCCTAAATAAAGCACGCCCAAAGATAGCTTTTTGCTTCCCAGAATTGATAGGCTTGTAGATTCAATGGCTGGACACGAGCTCTTATCTTTTATGGATGTGCATTCCGGCTATAATCAGATATCGATGCACTACTCGATCAAGAGCATACCGGCTTTGTCATCGATCTTAGACTCTGTTATAGAGTTATGTCGTTCGGACTTAAGAACGCTAGGGCAACCTATCAACGGCTTATCAATTGAATGTTTTCCAGCCAGATCGAGAAAATTATGGAGGTGTACGTGGATGATATGCTTGTAAAGTCGCGACTCTCTATCAATCACATCAAAACCTTGAAATAATGTTCAATGTCCTCCGAGAATACGAATGAAGCTTAACCCGTTGAAGTGAACTTTGGAGCCGCCGCCGGAAAGTTCCTTGGATTCATTGTCAATGCTTGAGGAATTGAAACCAATCCCGAAAAGATATGGGCGATTTAGAATCTTGAAACTCCCAAAACTATAAAGCAAGTGCTAAGCCTTGATGGGAAGGTAGCAGCGTAAGCAGGTTCATCTTTGAATCCACCAACAAATGTATTCCCTTCTTCAACCTGATCGGGAAAGGAAAGCCGAACTTTGAATGGACTGAGGAGTGTGAGGGCTAGGACATCTGGTAGGTTGTTAAAGGGGAACATCGAGTTGAGTTATTTTGATATTGCATACACACTAAGGCGGGCTATTCTAGAACAAGTTCTGGCTGATTTGATTGCTGAGTCAACTATACTAGAGGACTTGCTCGAAACCAGTGAATCTCCCAACTACATATGGAAGCTATGCATAGATGGCGCATCGAACGACCATTGCTCAGGCGCTAGAGTTGTACTTGCAACACCAGAAGGTCAATTGATATGTTATGCTTTGAAGTTTGGTTTCAGCGCAACCAATAACAAGGCCGAATATGAAGCTTTACTTGCTGGACTCACGCTCATCAGAGACTTGACAATTTTTGTGCGGAAATTTACAACAATTCGCAGTTGTTCATATGTCAAGTTCGAGGAGAATACAAAGCAAGAGACCAGAGGATGGCAGCTTATCTTGCTCGGGTCGAGGAAGTATGGAACCAGTTCGATTATTATGCCATCTATTGCATACCACGAGATCACAACCAAAAGGCTAATTCTTTGGCAAAACTGGCTAGCACCGGTGAAGCACAGCAAATGGGACTTGTCCCTATTAAGACACTTACCACTTCGAGTATCGATCAGGTGGAGACAGACTGGGTTGATGAAGCCACACCAGGGAAAGAGTCATGGATGACCCCTTTCAAAAACTATCTCGAACACGGAACTTTGCCCAAGCGTAGAAGTGAGAAATAACGAGTTCTTCGAAAAGCTTCATGATTCATTATCCTGAATGGAGTCATGTATAGAAGAGGATACTCTATTCCTTTACTCCGTTGTATCGCCTACGAAGAAATCAAATGAGTGTTACATGATGTGCATGAGGGATAATGTGGCGATCACACCGGGGGGAAATCCCTTGCTAAGAAGATAACCGATATGGGTATTATTGGCCGACTATGAATCGGGATGCTTTAGAATATGCCAAGAACTGTGACAGACGTCAAAAACATGCCCGTATATCAAAAGCCCCACCTACTAAAATTACTCAAATGGCCAGTCCATGGACGTTCGCCATGTGTGGCATCGATATAATTGGATTTTTACCTATAGCTAAAGGTGGTGCAAAGTATGCCATCGTTGCAGTTGATTACTTTAACAAATAGGCAAAAGCTGAGCCTCTTGCTACTATCATGATAAAGAAACTATACTTTGTTGTCTGCAACATCATCTTTCGTTTTGGCCTCCCACATACCATTATAACTGATAACGGTGCCCAATTTGATAGTGCCAACTTCAAGAACTTCTATCAATGTTTCCGTATTCAGAAAAAATTCTCGGCAGTTGCTAACCCTCAGGCGAATAGACAGGTCGAAGCTGTTAACAAAGTTATCAAATCCATTCTGAAAAAGCGACTGAAAAAGGCTAGAGGCAAATGGGTCGATGAGCTTCCCATGGCCCTATGGGCATATCAGACTACCCATAAGTCCGAGATCGGCCACTCTCCATTTTCACTTTCTTATGGCTCGGAAGCCATCATTCCGTCGAACTAGAAGTACCTTCTCATCGTGTGATTTACTATGATCTGAAGACAAATGCTATATTGCTTGCCGAATCTCTGGACTTATTAGATAAGAAGCATGAAGAGGCTGGTTTGAGGGCACCCGCGCACTAAAGTCGAGTCGGCCGATTGTACAATGCTATGGTCCGACCCCAAACCATTGAACTTGGTCATCTCATGCTCAAGAGAATTTATCCAGTCCCGTCGCATATAAAGCCAATATAGGAAGGACCGTATGTTATCGAACGGAGACTTAGAGACGGCACATTCAAATTATCAACCATCGATGGTCTCACTTTGACTAGAGCTTGGAATAGGGAAAGTCTTCATCGCAACTACACATAACAGGCTTTGTTTATTCTTTTAGTCTGCATTACATTTGCAATTTTTTATGTATTTCAAAATTTGAACTTGTAATAAGGCAAATGACTTTGCCATACTTTCTTATTTCAGCAATAAAAAGCAACCTCTTCGAGCCATAGTAGTGATTCTTGAATTGTGTCATGCGACCATCACAATGCACAGAGAGCTAAGTTCCATCTTACGATGAGACTCATTCAAATAGGGAGTGACTATGATACGGTCGGTCACTTGCTAAGTGAAACCCGAGCTCGGAGGCTAGTTGTCACACTGAATCCAAGAAAGGATTGATACACGACAATCCTTTAACTATCTTCGATTCCTAGAGTGCGAGCTAGAGTATAAACTTATAAAATGTAAGCTCGAGGAGGGAGGACTTGTCCATCTAACAACCTCGCTTTCCACATTCACTAGCTCAAGGAGGGTGGATCCGTCCACCCATGACTTCGCTTGTTTACTCAGGATGGCTGTGACCCGACCATCCACGATCTTAATCAATTTATCACTCCCAGAGTGCATATGAGATATCAAAAACGTAAAAAGAAGAGGCGATCGACCATTTATTAGCTAAATTCAGATTTCTAGAGAGCGAACAGTAATATAAGCATTGATTGGGCATGAACCGACCACTCACCAACTAACTCTAAGTCCCCAGAGTGCAGACTGGAGTATAAACGTCAATGGGCTTGAACTGACTACCCACAATTCAATCTGAGTCCCCAAAGTGTGGACATAACTTTAGAAGTTAAGTCCCCGGAGCGTGGACATAACTTTATAACGGGTGTAATTGACAGCCTGAAAAGCAACTTAAGTCCCCGGAGCGTGGACATAACTTTAGAAGTTAAGCAGGCGTGATCGACCGCTTGCATGCAGGTTCAATCCCAGAGTGTGGATGTGATTGTCAATACATGAGGGATTGTGATCTGACCACTCAAACTCATCTCATAACTTAGTTCCGGCTAAGTAAAAATAAAAGTGTTGAAGGTGAAAAACAATCATCATCCGACCACTTCACTTCATCCCCGAGACTGGGGACATAACTCCGGCACCAGCTACTAATCGAGATAGTACAACATCGAGAATCGACTTGGTTACGACCCGAAGCCATGACTAGAGGACATAACAACCAAACACAAGTCCAACCCAAAGAATAAAGCTTCACAAATATATTAAATATAAATTCGAGTACTAAAACACTTACATGAATTAACTCGAAGTTATGTTAAAAATGAAAGGAGACCTTATTCCATCAATTCTTTGGAAGAAAAAGTGAGTACAAAACGAAGCTTATATCAAAAATTCATACTAGCAGGGGCCGAACACGACCTGCAGAAAACCAAAAAAGTTACTCGTACCTATCTACTAAAAAGGGGACACCAAGATACACTCCTACTACTTAGGCTTCTTCTTCTTCCTCCCATTCGACGTCGACCCACTTGAGCTGCCGTCGTGGTGCCGTTTTGAGCACTTGCCTTTACCTGGCTTATCCCCGGCTGGGGGAAGAATTGTAATCTCCTCCTCCAAAGTCATGGAAATTAGAACACTTTCAGAGTGTATGGTCAGAGGGAAGGGGCGCTTTCTATGTAAGGAGACACGCTGGGTACCCCGCTGATGACGATTATTCCACTCGGAGAGCCATGTGTAAAGTAGTCGAGCCATGACCGACAATACCACCTCCCATACTATCGTCTAGCGTGGCACTTGCCATCTCAGCATTGATCTTCGCCATTATCACCTCATCATGAGCTGCTTGAGTGTCCAGTAGAATGCTGGCGGTTGGGGCCAAAGAGCTGGCTGTGAACACGCCTTCGCCCATGACAAATGGCAAATCTATACGTGGATCGCATGGATGACCGAGGAGTTCTTCCATTATCTATTCGTTGAAGATAGAAGCGCTCACATGAACTTCCTCGGTCGATGTGGTAGTCGACGCCTCTGTTACAACAGCCTCCTTCTCCTTATGCTACATTTGGGTTGCAGAGGGCATGGCCGGTGTAGCTCCTATCACTAGATGAAAATAAGAAAAAATATCAGTGACTTCTTCTGATGCTAGTAAATTTTACCTGAGTCTGGATTGAGCCACAATCAATGTGGTATGACAAGCCAAGCTATAAAAGCCAACGTTTCAAATTTCGAGTTAATCAGAGTTCGTATGCTCAAGATATGGATCTATCAAGTTTCATGAGATGTACTTTCTTTTCGTATCCATCAAGGTTCGTATCCGTCCCTTCAGAAAGCCTCGCTCGTGTCCGTAAAACATCCCTCACTTCATATCCATCACGCCAACCATGTTTCATATCCATTATTTAGAAATATGTCGTGTCCCTTCCATATATTCCCCGTTTCATATCAGTCATTGTTGGCACAGTTCGTATTGATCGGTGAAGCATCGATACGAAACCATCCACCAACGATATAAAGCAACAGTCACGAGATTGATACGAATGCAGTGGTTTGGAACGATACGAAAGGGACTACATCAGATCGATATGAAAGACGTAGGCAACATCTATACGAAAAGCACTTCCTCCATAATCGATGCGAGATAAAACACTACAAATGGACACGAATGAGCACGAACAGATGGATATGACCAAGGCCTATGAAGAAGGAAGACTCGGTCGCTCGGCATAAAAAGAGGATCGATCCTAGAAGATAGCGCCATGTTATTGGCTATCGCGTGCCTTCAGCCGATACTGAACGAGATCAATACAAACGTATCGATACGAGCACGGAAGCACATTAAAGATCTAAACTTGCATCAATCATAACTCAAAATTTACAAGTCCAAATGCCACAAAATTTTCACAGGAGCCTGCGTACAACCTCAAGAATATCCTTGATCAATCCCAACCAAAAAAGACTATTTTTTGATCGATACGAATTTGGTACGTAACAATCATGGATCGAGTCGAAATGTCCGCGGATCGATCATGTGGCCCCACCCATGTGAGAGAAGGAGTCTCCCGTGATCTGCGCGAGATATTTGCTGCCTACGCCTATAAATAGTTGCCCCAGGCCTTTATAAAAGGGACTTTTGGACGTTGGAACACTGATACTGTGCCGAAATCATTGTTTTATCATGATTGTACTGTTGTAAACATCCGTAACTAGTAAATCATATCAATAAAGCAGCAACTTTCCATAGTGGACGTAGGCTACAACGCCGAACCACTCAAAATTCTTGTCTTTCCATACTTCTTTTTGTCTGTTTTTGGTGTGTTTGTTAGGTTTTCCTTATTTTTCATTTATATTCTTTAATTTAATCTCTTTAAACACGCCCGAAGAGTATTATGCCCAATTTTGACACAAACAGACCACTTATGTGGATCTACAAATTACATTTATACAGATCTGATAGAACTTGGATTAGAGAAAAGAGATTTAGATTTAATTTTTGTTAATTAGGATCGGATCTATAATTTACCTTCGATGTAGCGACTTGGTTTGAACCTATTTTCTATTCCTTGCCATCTCCTATTTCTTCTCTAAAGTGTATTCGTGTAATCTAAAACTATTTATGTGCATTTAGAAATTTTGGAGGAGAAAAGAAAAGGATAGAGCTTCCGTGCTTATAAAAAAAATATGAGTTGGAAGTGAATCCCTAGGCCCTAATTTATAGAGGTTCAAATCAGCGCTAGCCATCAAATCGAGCTCCATTGAATCTGGGCCATATGGTCAGAATGTTGAATATGCGCTTATATGATTTTTGTTTGATGATAATAAACATATATACATTCGTTTAAATGTATTTGATAATCTACTATTTTATTTTTCACAGATTAAATAAATATTTGCAGAATAAAATAAATAACACGGAATTTGAATTCAAACGAATATTTTATTCAAACAAATATTTATTACAATTTTTGATAGTACAAATTCAAGCTCTCACTATACATATACATTTTTGATTACATCACAATTACATCACAATTCAGTTTACATTAATAACCTCACTACATATCACTCACACTCGTATTTATCTTCAACTTCATTCCAGTTTGAATCCAGCATCTGAGCAATCTGCAAAAATATAAACTAACGCAGTAAAATTGAAAAAGAAATATTTTTGCAATTCAAAAATAGAAGATAAATTTTGAATATATGATTTGCCTCAGTTATTTGGGTTGTTCGTCATAATTTAAATTTGAATTCATCATACACGAACAACTTGTGACATACACAGTGTATTACTGTATATGCCACAAGGCCGTGCACGCCGATATATACACTTGATTGTTTTACAGGGACAGGTGAGCACAAGGTCAAACCCAAATATACGGACAGGTTCAACTCAGGTGCAATAAATTCAAAAATACGACACGAGCGCAAGGTCAAACCCGAGTTTTTGTAACTGGATTCAACTCAAGCGCAAATCAAAAGTACACATGGAACTAAACAGTCAAGTTCAGTGATCAAATGCAATAGGCCGAGAACCAGACTCATGCATGCAACATGGAATGCAAAGACAATGCATCAATGCAAATTCAAACAATGTACAAAAACAAGTCCAGCAGCATGAAGCAATTATCACAACTTCTGCAAACTCGACCAAATAGCCAACATGATCAAAGATTGAATATGAGACCAAACTGCAGCAAGACCACAGCATGTGAATGCATCAAAGCAAGAAAACAACACTGTCGAGCTCGAGACAATACTGCTACAACATGGTGCAGAACCAAAGCCAAGCATAATGTACAGAGAAGCCAAAGCAAATGAATCCACTGCAAGTGCAAATGACCAGTGCAAATGACCAGAAGACAATGCACCATTTAGAAGTGACTTAAAACAAGCAGTGCAGACCACAAAAGTGCAAGCATATGAAATGAGAACTCAGTGATAGATGCAACAAGGTCAGATAAACAAGCCAGAGCCACCAAAGGTCAGAGGCAACATCACAAAATTCAAACTACAACAGGCCAGAGGTGAACAAATATGCATATACCAGTGATGCAACTTAAGTCAAATCATTTACAACATGTACACAGCAAAGACAAATGAAACAGTGATACATAGGCAACATGAAGCAATGCACATGTCACCAGTACAAATGAAGACTGCATGAATCAAGCTCAGTGCCAAATGCTTAAATATATCAGAGTGAAACATTTGAGTTGCAACATGAATGAAAAGAACCAGACACAACAGTGAAAGTGCAGACCAAATGCAATTTGCAACAAAACCAAGCATGATACAGGTGGACAGTGAAGGCAGCAATACACCACCAAGTAAATGCACAGCATTAATAAGACCAAATTGCATAAGTGACCACAAAGACAGATGTACATAATGAAGCAGTACAAATGAACCATCAAAGAATGCAACACAGTGATGAGACCAGATGAAAATACTCTTAAATGCAAGTTCAAACCAAAACACCAAATGCAAACAGAGGCATCAATATGCAGCAATGCGACAGTACTGAATACCATATGGACACAGCAATGTTCAGGACCAAGATACAAGTTAGTTCCAGTGGCAACATATCCAACTCAAAGTGCAACTACAAGTACAGGCTACGACATAGATGGAGCTACAAGAATGTACCAAGCTACATGAAGACAGAAGACTACAACTCAAAATGCAATGCACAGCAATGTATAACAAAGTCAAGGGCATATGAAGACAAGTGTAACATCACAACTAAGTACAATGAATTCACAAGGCCGAAGCAAACACATGAATTCACAAATCAAAGCTGTGTCGAAATCAAAGTTGAAATGGTCAGAGCCGTAGTATACAAGTCACAAATCGAAATCGTGAGTACCAAGCAATAATTGAATTAGTCAGATTTTATCTCAATCATCCAAGTATAATCCAATGGCCAAAGCAAATCAGTAGACAAATTCAAACACGAAAATACGAACGCAAAAATAGGATTTCGAATCCTATAAATACCCAAAATCATCATCGGCATAAAGCATCGAGTTCGAGAAAGCCACAATCAGCAGAGCAAAAGGAATAAATCACATACCAGAAAATCACATACGAATTCGATCAAAATCGAAGAACCGTGGGCAAAGCAAAAAGCATCGAAGCATACAATCAAACTGTATCAAGCTGCGAACATCAATTTGCACAACCCTAAATTGAATTGCAAGCAGCAAACAAAAGCCCTAATTGAGTTGAGGAGCGGCCATTTTTCACGAACGAAAAAGAAATAAAAGGAACGGGTTGAAGAAGTGAATAAGGGGCCGGCCTTTGGTTTATTAATTTGGGCTTTGCTTTTTATTAAATAGGGTTTTGTTATTTTAAATTGTTTTTAAATTGTATTTTTCTTTTAAACCGTTTTTTAATTTTCTAGTCGTGTGACTAGGGGACAAACTACGGTGTGTAGTTTGGGAATTCACAACTCGGTGGTTGAGTTGTGGTCAGGGTTTTGAGCGTTGAGTTAGATTAGTCAATAGCGGGTATAGCGAGTTTACGTGTGTAAGCGAGGGACTATCTAATTTCTAGTAGAAACCTTGGGGGCAGCACTTAGGCAGGGTTTTGCCGAAGCTGGGTAAATTCTGTGTTGTTCTGTTCTGTTATTTATATTCTGCTATATCTGTGCTGTTATCCTGTGATCTGAATTTAAATTATTTGATAAAGCTTCCGTGATTAATTTTTATAATTTACACTATCACCCTATTCACCCCCCCTCTAGGGTGAAATCGATCCTACAAGTGGTATCGGAGCTAGGAATAGAAGTCAACATTTGTTTTTAAAAAATTCTATTTTTAAAAAAAAAATCAGCTTTTGTTTAAAATTTGAATTTTTAAAATGGCTTCTTTTAATAATGCTTTTGCAGAAGGTCAATACATAGTTAGACCACCAATGTTCAATGGTGAATATGCTTTTTGGAAAAATAGGATGAAATTTTTTTTGAAAACCATTGACGCTTGGGATATTGTTGAGACAGGTTATAGAATACCAACTATAACTGTAGATGATCAGGAAATAGAGAAACCAAAGGAACAATGGACAGAACTAGAAAATAAATTATAGAATACTAATGCCAAAGCTATGAATTCTATTATCTGTTCATTAGATCAATTTGAATTTAATCGTGTCTCACATTGTCTAACTACGCAGGAAATATGGCACATATTAGAAGTGACTCACGAAGGAACATCTCAAGTCAAAGAATCTCGCCTTGCCATGCTAAGCAGCGAATACGAGAACTTTACAATGGCGAAAGAAGAAAATGTCAAAGAGATGTACGGACGACTTTCCAATATCGTATACAAATCAAAAGCTCTCGGAAAAACATACACCGAATTGGAAATAGTCCGTAAAATCCTCAGAGTCCTTCCACGAAGCTTTGAAGCAAAAGTAACTGCCATTCAAGAATCGAAAGATTTAAAACAACTCAAAGTCGAAGTACTCATCGGAAATCTCACCACTTATGAGCTTGAAATGAAATTCAAGGAAGAGCGTGAAGGTGGAGATACTCGAAAGAAATCAATAGCTCTCAAAGGAACAACTGAAAGTGATGATGAGAATGATGATGATGATGATGGAGCAGCAGAGCTGGCGCTACTAATAAAGAAATTCAAAAAGTGGAATCGCAAATACGGAAATCTAGCTCGAAATCATGAATTGAAAAGCAGAATAGGCAAAGCCCTAGACAACCCAGAAGATCAGAAAATCATCTGTTACAAATGCAACAAAACCGGCCATATCAAGCCACAATGTCCTCAAAAACGATCAAATCAAGGAAAGAAACTAAAGAAGAAAAGCTTTGCGGCTACTTGGGATGAAACTGACGAAGATGAAAGTGATAACACCGAGAGTGAGAGTGAAAAAGCAAACATGTGCCTTCATGGTGAAGTTACAGACAGTGATGACGACGAGCCAAGCGAGGTATCAAAACTCACTCATTCTGAATTACTAATTTATTTCCATGAAGTAAATGGCTGTTATGAACAACTTAGGGAAAAATATGCTAAACTTGAATCTCAAAAGGATACTTTGATAGAATGCAATAAACAACTTGATCAATTAGTTAAGAACTATCAATGTAGAATTCCTAAGTCTGATAAGTGTCCAACATTCGAAGAAGAAATTAAAAAATCGAAAATCAATATAAAATCACTTGAAAATGAAATTCTGATTTTAAAAGAGAATGAAAATACTAGGAGAGAGATTTCTATTAAAAAATGCACACAGTTGTTAAACGAAAATGAATCTCTCAAAACACAAGTCCAACAACTGTCAACGACCTTAGATAAATTTTCAAAGAGTGAAAAATCGTTGAATATGCTATTAGGAAAGCAAACTGTTAATATGGTTAGACAAGGACTTGGATATAATAATTCGAAAATTATTGAAAGCAATATTAATCAAGTTAATTCTATGAGCACAATTTGTAAAAAATTTGAACACAATCACAATAATTGTTGGAATAGACCCAAACATATGAAAACAATACCGATTTGGGTTCCAAAAGGCACAAATATAAAATCTCTCAAAGTTAAACAAATTTGGGTGCCGAAGGGAACAATTATAAATAGTTTTGGGTATCCACAAAATTATCATTCTAAATATTTTGCCACTAACAATCATGGACCTATAAAAACAAATAGGTCACTAAACTCTCTTCTCGTGTAGGTATGATGGCAGGCTAAGGAACAACAACAATGGTACTTGGATTCTAGCTGTTCCAGGCACATGACAGGCGATAAATCGAAGTTCCTTAGCCTAGAAAAGTACAAAGGTGGCAGAGTCACAATGGGGAACAATGACAAGTGTAAAATTGTCGGTAAAGGTAAAGTAGGTAACAATACATTTACCTTGAATGACGTACTATATGTTGAAAATCTGCACCACAATTTGATATCAATCAGCCAGCTATGTGATAAAGGTATGAATGTTATCTTTGATTCTGACATGTGCAAAATTGTTGACAAATCATCAAAAGAAATCTTATTTTAAGGAAAAAGGAAAGGTAATATATATTCTCTATCTTTTGATGATCTCATTCTCTCTAAATGTTTGGTAGCTAAGGATATAGAAGTGAATTTATGGCATAGACGTTTAGGGCATGCTAGTATGAACTTATTAAACAAATTAAAAAGGAAAAGTTTGGTAAGAGGGTTGCCATCACATGAGTTTGAAACTGAAAACATCTGTAAAGCATGTACTTTGGGAAAACTTAGAAAATCATCGTTTCATGCCAAAAACAATGTAAGCACTTCTAGAGTTCTTGAACTAATTCATATGGATCTATTTGGACCTAATGACATTACTAGCTTAGGAGGTAAGAAATATTGCTTTGTGTTAGTTGATGATTACTCAAGATATACATGGGTATATTTCTTAGCTAAAAAATCAAAAACTTTTTCATACTTCACAAGATTCGCAAAATTTGTGCAAAATGAAAAAGAAGTCTCTATTGTTTCGTTAAGAAGTGATCATGGTGGAGAATTTGAAAATTATGAATTTGAAACTTTCTGTGATGAAAACGGAATCAAACATGAGTTCTCTGCACCACGTACTCCACAACAAAATGGGGTAGTTGAGAGAAAGAATCGAACTTTACAAGAATTGGCTAGGTCTATGTTAAATGAATATGAACTACCTCTGCATCTCTGGGCAGAAGCTGTAAATACAGCATGTTATGTAATGAATAGAGTTATCATCAGACCGATTCTTAACAAAACCCCCTATGAACTATGGTTTAACAAAAAACCAAACATCGCTTACTTCAAAGTGTTTGGATGTCCTTGCTATATTCTTAATACAGGTGATCAGTTAGGAAAATTTGAAGCAAAGGCTGATGATGGCATCTTCATGGGTTACTCTTCGAGAAGCAAAGCTTATAGAGTCTACAACAAAAAGACTAAAACAATCGTAGAGTCAATCAATGTGAAATTTGATGAAGGCATTGACGAACAGGATACATCCAAAAGCAACGTTGAAGAGGAGAAAGAAAAAGATGAGTTCGAAAAACCAAAAGAAACCGCTGATGCTAGAGAAACTACCACAACTCAAGAAGTCCGAAGAAATCTAGATCCAGAAAAGCTGAAATACAAAACAGACCACCCACCAGAATTGGTAATTGGAAACCCTATAGCAGGTATACAAACTCGTTCATCCTTTAAAAATCTATGTGATCTGTGCTTATATAGTGGATTTATTTCAGAAATAGAACCAAATAACATAGATTCAGCCCTTAGTGATGAAAACTGGTTCATGGCCATGCAAGAAGAGCTAAATCAGTTTGAACGAAATAATGTTTGGAGTCTAGCACCTAGACCTTAGGATTATCCAGTTACAGGAACAAAATGGATTTTTAAAAATAAATATGATGAATCTGGAAATATAATTAGAAATAAAGCTAGACTAGTTGCTAAAGGATACAATCAAATTGAAGGAGTTGACTTTGATGAAATTTTTGCGCCTGTAGCTAGACTAGAATCAATTAGAATATTGTTAGCTTTTGCTTGTTACAAAGGATTTAAACTAAGACAAATGGACATTAAGAGTGCTTTTCTTAACGGAGTTTTAAAAGAAGATGTGTTTGTTGAACAACCAGAAGGTTTTGAAAGTCATGAATATCCAAACCATGTATACAAACTAAAGAAGGCATTATATGGATTAAAACAAGCTCCCAGAGCTTGGTATGAATGTCTTACTTCTTATCTCCTTGAAAATGGGTTCAAAAAGGGATGTGTAGATACCACATTATTTCTGTTGCATGAAAACAATGATATTTTGATTGTTCAAATATATGTTGATGACATCATTTATGGTGCTACTAACAAGTTATTGTATGAGAAATTTGAAAAAGACATGCAGGAAAAATTTGAAATGAGCTTGGTTGGAGAGTTAAAATTCTTTTTAGGATTTCAAATCCAACAAAGCAATAAAGGCACATTCATTTCTCAAACAAAATATATTAGGGAACTTGTCAACAAATTTGGATTGAAAGATGCTAAACCAGCAAGAACTCCCATGAGTACAACACTTAAACTTGACAAGGATGAAAAGGGTAAGACAGTTGATCAAAAGCAGTACAGAGGTATGATTGGATCACTCCTTTATCTTACCGCCTCTAGACCTGACATCATGTTTTCTGTCTGCTTATGTGCGCGTTTTCAATCTAACCCAAAAGAATCTCATTTAAAAGCTGTTAAAAGAATTATAAAATATTTATTGCACACCCCACGATTTGGTCTTTGGTATCCATCAAATGATAATTTTGAATTGAAAGGTTTTTCAGATGCTGATTATGCTGGAAATTTGGTTGATAGAAAAAGTACTAGTGGAGCATGTTTTATGTTAGGACATTCATTAGTTGCATGGTCGAGTAGAAAACAAAATTGTATTGCATTATCCACAACAGAGGCAGAGTATATTGCTTTGAGCGGTTGCTCTGCTCAAATCTTATGGATGATACAAACTTTGCATGATTATGGCCTAAATTTTAAACGTGTACCACTAATGTGTGATAGCAAAAGCACAATTGATCTCACAAATAATCCTGTACATCATTCGCGAACAAAACATATAGATGTAAGACATCATTTTATTAGAGATCATATTTCCAAAGAAAATATCTGCATAAATTTTATTTCAACTGATTCTCAATTGGCAGACATCTTTACAAAACCCCTACCAGAAAATAGTTTTTGTAAACTACGACTCAGTCTAGGTGTTTTAGAAATTTGCTGAATATTTAACATTTTTTTTCTCCCTACAAATCATCGAAAAGAAGAATAGTGATTGAAAAAGTGATGAGTGTTGATATTGATTATATATTATAACTCGAGAAAGTATAATTAGAAAATTTCTTTAGAAATGTAAACAAGAGTTATAAAACTTTTTGTTGGTACAAAATTCCATGACCATCTCTATACCTATCATATTTCTATCAACCATCACTCATCAAAATTCTATATAGTTTGTCGATATGTGGTATTTTAAACAGGAATCGTTCGTTTTTTCATTTTCACAGTTTTTTTTTAAAAAATAAAATAAATAAAAAATAAATAAATAAAAAATAAAATAAATAAATACCAAAGTATTCACTCTCATTTAAAAGTCCTCACGGTTATGCATGGGTGAATTACTTGGAATTTGTTATGTGCTTCCATGCTCATTTAAAAGTCCTTATGGTTATGCATGTATGGAACGCATATCAAAAGTTGATTTTTTTAAAATAAACAAGTTGATTCTAATCCCATTTAAAAGTCCTCACGGTTATGCGTGGTTAGAAGATACTTGAATTCATTTTAAAATAAAATAAAATTGGAATACTACTGATCTCATTTAAAAGTCCTAACGGTTATGCATGGTTAGTAGTTATTCAAATTCCTGATATAAATATACCACAAATAGACACAACTGTATGGTTTTATATGATGACATCATCTCCATCATTCTAAAAGTGGAATATGAGCCTAACAAAATATTTATGATTTTTGTTTGATTTTTTATTGAAATTTGATATTTATATTCAATTGAGTTTTAATGTTGGATTGATATCGATTACTTTTTTTTCTCTATTTTCTCTAACACTATTATTCTTTTGCTGATAACAAAAGGGGGAGAGAAAAGTTAAGATTTTGTCAAATAAAATCAAGCAAAGGTCAAATAATTTTCTATTTGCATCTAGAATCATTTGCATATTTTTATGCATATATGTAGGGGGCGCATCGTATAGAGAGGAAGCATTTAAATAGGGGGAGCAATTAGAATATATCAATTATCAAATACATTTAACATATTCAAAATCTCAAATATATGTTTGTTATCATCAAAAGGGGGAGATTGTTGAATATGCGCTTATATGATTTTTGTTTGATGATAATAAACATATATACATTCGTTTAAATGTATTTGATAATATACTATTTTATTTTTCACAGATTAAATAAATATTTGCAGAATAAAATAAATAACACGGAATTTGAATTCAAACGAATATTTTATTCAAACAAATATTTATTACAATTTTTGATAGTACAAATTCAAGCTCTCACTATACATATACATTTTTGATTACATCACAATTACATCACAATTCAGTTTACATTAATAACCTCACTACATATCACTCACACTAGTATTTATCTTCAACTTCATTCCAGTTTGAATCCAGCATCTGAGCAATCTGCAAAAATATAAACTAACGCAGTAAAATTGAAAAAGAAATATTTTTGCAATTCAAAAATAGAAGATAATTTTTGAATATATGATTTGCCTCAGTTATTTGGGTTGTTCGTCATAATTTAAATTTGAATTCATCATACACGAACAACTTGTGACATACACAGTGTATTACTGTATATGCCACAAGGCCGTGCACGCCGATATATACACTTGATTGTTTTACAGGGACAGGTGAGCACAAGGTCAAACCCAAATATACGGACAGGTTCAACTCTGGTGCAATAAATTCAAAAATACGACACGAGCACAAGGTCAAACCCGAGTTTTTGTAACTGGATTCAACTCAAGCGCAAATGAAAAGTACACATGGAACTAAACAGTCAAGTTCAGTGATCAAATGCAATAGGCCGAGAACCAGACTCATGCATGCAACATGGAATGCAAAGACAATGCATCAATGCAAATTCAAACAATGTACAAAAACAAGTCCAGCAGCATGAAGCAATTATCACAACTTCTGCAAACTCGACCAAATAGCCAACATGATCAAAGATTGAATATGAGACCAAACTGCAGCAAGACCACAGCATGTGAATGCATCAAAGCAAGAAAACAACACTGTCGAGCTCGAGACAATACTGCTACAACATGGGGCAGAACCAAAGCCAAGCATAATGTACAGAGAAGCCAAAGCAAATGAATCCACTGCAAGTGCAAATGACCAGAAGACAATGCACCATTTAGAAGTGACTTAAAACAAGCAGTGCAGACCACAAAAGTGCAAGCATATGAAGTGAGAACTCAGTGATAGATGCAACAAGGTCAGATAAACAAGCCAGAGCCACCAAAGGTCAGAGGCAACATCACAAAATTCAAACTACAACAGGCCAGAGGTGAACAAATATGCATATACCAGTGATGCAACTTAAGTCAAATCATTTACAACATGTACACAGCAAAGACAAATGAAACAGTGATACATAGGCAACATGAAGCAATGCACATGTCACCAGTACAAATGAAGACTACATGAATCAAGCTCAGTGCCAAATGCTTAAATATTTCAGAGTGAAACATTTGAGTTGCAACATGAATGAAAAGAACCAGACACAACAGTGAAAGTGCAGACCAAATGCAATTTGCAACAAAACCAAGCATGATACAGGTGGACAGTGAAGGCAGCAATACACCACCAAGTAAATGCACAGCATTAATAAGACCAAATTGCATAAGTGACCACAAAGACAGATGTACATAATGAAGCGGTACAAATGAACCATCAACGAATGCAACACAGTGATGAGACCAGATGAAAATACTCTTAACTGCAAGTTCAAACCAAAACACCAAATGCAAACAGAGGCATCAATATGCAGCAATGCCACAGTACTGAATACCACATGGACACAGCGATGTTCAGGACCAAGATACAAGTTAGTTCCAGTGGCAACATATCCAACTCGAAGTGCAACTACAAGTACAGGCTACGACATAGATGGAGCTACAGGAATGTACCAAGCTACATGAAGACAGAAGACTACAACTCAAAATGCAATGCACAGCAATGTATAACAAAGTCAAGGGCATATGAAGACAAGTGTAACATCACAACTAAGTACAATGAATTCACAAGGCCGAAGCAAACACATGAATTCACAAATCAAAGCTGTGTCGAAATGAAAGTTGAAATGGTCAGAGCCGTAGTATACAAGTCACAAATCGAAATCGTGAGTACCAAGCAATAATTGAATTAGTCAGATTTTATCTCAATCATCCAAGTATAATCCAATGGCCAAAGCAAATCAGTAGACAAATTCAAACACGAAAATACGAACGCAAAAATAGGATTTCGAATCCTATAAATACCCAAAATCATCATCGGCATAAAGCATCGAGTTCGAGAAAGCCACAATCAGCAGAGCAAAAGGAATAAATCACATACCAGAAAATCACATACGAATTCGATCAAAATCGAAGAACCGTGGGCAAAGCAAAAAGCATCGAAGCATATAATCAAACTGTATCAAGCGGCGAACATCAATTTGCACAACCCTAGATTGAATTGCAAGCAGCAAACAAAAGCCCTAATTGAGTTGAGGAGCGGCCATTTTTCACGAACGAAAAAGAAATAAAAGGAACGGGTTGAAGAAGTGAATAAGGGGCCGGCCTTTGGTTTATTAATTTGGGCTTTGCTTTTTATTAAATAGGGTTTTGTTATTTCAAATTGTTTTTAAATTGTATTTTTCTTTTAAACTGTTTTTTAATTTTCTAGTCGTGTGACTAGGGGACAAACTACGGTGTGTAGTTTGGGAATTCACAACTCGGTGGTTGAGTTGTGGTCAGGGTTTTGAGCGTTGAGTTAGATTAGTCAATAGCGGGTATAGCGAGTTTACGTGTGTAAGCGAGGGACTATCTAATTTCTAGTAGAAACCTTGGGGGCAGCACGTAGGCAGGGTTTTGCCGAAGCTGGGTAAATTCTGTGTTGTTCTGTTCTGTTATTTATATTCTGCTATATCTGTGCTGTTATCATGTGATCTGAATTTAAATTATTTGATAAAGCTTCCGTGATTAATTTTTATAATTTACACTATCACCCTATTCACCCCCCCTCTATGGTGAAATCGATCCTACAAGTGGTATCGGAGCTAGGAATAGAAGTCAACATTTGTTTTTAAAAAATTCTATTTTTTTTAAAAAAATCAGTTTTTGTTTAAAATTTGAATTTTTAAAATGGATTCTTTTAATAATGCTTTTGCAGAAGGTCAATCCATAGTTAGACCACCAATGTTCAATGGTGAATATGCTGTTTGGAAAAATAGGATGAATTTTTTTTTGAAAACCATTGACGCTTGGGATATTGTTGAGACAGGTTATAGAATACCAACTATAACTGTAGATGATCAGGAAATAGAGAAACCAAAGGAACAATGGACAGAACTAGAAAATAAATTACAGAATACTAATGCCAAAGCTATGAATTCTATTATCTGTTCATTAGATCAATTTGAATTTAATCGTGTCTCACATTGTCTAACTGCGCATGAAATATGGCACATATTAGAAGTGACTCACGAAGGAACATCTCAAGTCAAAGAATCTCGCCTTGCCATGCTAAGCAGTGAATACGAGAACTTTACAATGGCGAAAGAAGAAAATGTCAAAGAGATGTACGGACGACTTTCCAATATCGTATACAAATCAAAAGCTCTCGGAAAAACATACATCGAATTGGAAATAGTCCGTAAAATCCTCAGAGTCCTTCCACGAAGCTTTGAAGCAAAAGTAACTGCCATTCAAGAATCGAAAGATTTAAAACAACTCAAAGTCGAAGTACTCATCGGAAATCTCACCACTTATGAGCTAGAAATGAAATTCAAGGAAGAGCGTGAAGGTGGAGATACTCGAAAGAAATCAATAGCTCTCAAAGGAACAACTGAAAGTGATGATGAGAATGATGATGATGATGATGGAGCAGCAGAGCTGGCGCTACTAATAAAGAAATTCAAAAAGTGGAATCGCAAATACGGAAATCTAGCTCGAAATCATGAATTGAAAAGCAGAATAGGCAAAGCACTAGACAACCCAGAAGATCAGAAAATCATCTGTTACAAATGCAACAAACCCGGCCATATCAAGCCACAATGTCCTCAAAAATGATCAAATCGAGGAAAGAAACTAAAGAAGAAAAGCTTTGCGGCAACTTGGGATGAAACTGACGAAGATGAAAGTGATAACACCGAGAGTGAGAGTGAAAAAGCAAACATGTGCCTTCATGGTGAAGTTACAGACAGTGATGACGACGAGCCAAGCGAGGTATCAAAACTCACTCATTCTGAATTACTAATTTATTTCCATGAAGTAAATGGCTGTTATGAACGACTTAGGGAAAAATATGCTAAACTTGAATCTCAAAAGGATACTTTGATAGAATGCAATAAACAACTTGATCAATTAGTTAAGAACTATCAATGTAGAATTCCTAAGTGTGATAAGTGTCCAACATTCGAAGAAGAAATTAAAAAATTGGAAATCAATATAAAATCACCTGAAAATGAAATTCTGATTTTAAAAGAGAATGAAAATACTAGAAGAGAGATTTCTATTAAAAAATGCACACAGTTGTTAAACGAAAATGAATCTCTCAAAACACAAGTCCAACAACTATCAACACAGTATAGTTCAACTAATTTGCATCCAACTTCTACCATCCATAATCCGAGCACACCGTTGTTAACATTCAAATTTAGAAAAATTCGGTTTTCTAAACCTGTTTTCATATCTAAAAGAGAGTCTAGACGGAAAGTTCCATATTTTCATGATTCTCTGATGTACCATTTCTCCTGTATCTTGGAATCTTTTCTTTTGCTCTCATTCCTTTAATGTTTCCAAGTAAAGTTTGCATAAGTCAATTTTAAAGGTTTTTAAAATAGATTTTATTTCATAAATCAACTTTTGGATTACTAACAAGATATGGAGAGTGATTCCTTAGCTATAACATCTTTTTCCCTTGTTTCTAAACCGTATTTTATTTTATTGTCATTTCTACAATACAGTGAAATCCTTACTAACCAACCTATTAACTATTCCTCAACGTCAAGTATGTGGCATTTCTACGTTTGTAGATTTATTTTTAATTCAAAAATATTTTTATATTTATTTCTAAAATATTCATTAAAATTTGAACCTAAAAATCTTTCAAAACATTTTGCAGAGGTTTTTTTATTTTTCAAAAGTGTACATACGTACAGTTGCAAATCACAAGTTTCCACATCCCAAGAAATCGGGGTTTAGTCTACAATCCGATGTTCATAGTGGACTTCTCTTAATTTACATGGTAAATTTTAAGTTCCAAAAACTTTGTTTTATTTACAATAGCAACAAGCAACCAAGTTCAATTATAAATTCAGCATTTAAGATACAAGGATATTGCCTATGGTTACGCAACATTCCTCCCATGTCCTCCGCTTGTTGAAATTTATCAATATTATTTCATTTTCATTTTATTCTTCAATCAATCTTCTTAATTTATTTTTTAACTTCTAGTCTCTACGGTATTCTTTTCTTTTGCGTTAGTGGGCTATCTTTTTTGAAATTTCCTTATCTTTATTGTTTTCTCATAACATTGCGGTCTATCTTGAAAACAAAACAAAAGGAACATTTCTATAATATATGCCCCCAATAAAGACAACTATTGCTTACAACCCAACATGACTAAAAGCAACTACTGGAAGTTACCCCACGACATTGACTAACACAAACGATGTTGTGACCCTCTCACTTTATACTCAAATTAAATGTGCCTTCCTAACATGCTACTCTTCTGAAATCCTTCTATCTTAACTTTAAGTTTGCTAATATCCTCTATGATTGTTTGGCACCTCATAAATCTTTGTTACCGTCTTCTTTAAATCCAAACTCCTTGGTAGTATAATCAAATCTTGCACTCATGTCTAACAAAGCAATCCTACGTTCTTAGCATTATCTTTTACACTCTACGGGGTGCCTTATTACTATTCCACGAGTAATCGTTACTTTCGTTTTCATTGCCTTATCCTCTACCCCATCTTCCCTAGGAACTACTTCCTACTACTCCATATTTAAAATCTTGGTTTGGCCTTTACATTTATTCTTTTCAAAAACTAGAAACATCAAAAATTTTGGAACGCTCAATCCCAAAACCATTGTCTTTAAAGGTACAACTTAAAACCCTTTATTAAATTCTAAAATACTTGGTGTTTTAACCATTTAACAATTTTAATTTATAATCTTTGAATCTAACTTATTCATTAAAACTAGGAGAGGATGTTAACAAAATTTAATTAAAAGTTTCTACCCACTTTTTTTTAAATCAACCTTTTCTTTTTAATGATATTTTTAAATATTACTTATTAAAAATTGAGGATTTTTAATCACACTATTTATTAAATTTTTCTTCCAAAGACTTATTCGTTACACCAAACCATTCTTTTCCACAAATGCACTGGGCAGTTTTTCCACAACATCTTTATAAATTTTTAATCAATAAAACTGGAGTAGGTAAGAACAACTTTCCCTCTGTTATTCTTTCTATTTGCATTTCCAACCTTTAATGGAGTTAATAATGTCACGAAAGGGAGACTTTTAAAAGACACTTGAAATGCGTACAATGACGGAAAATGTCCGTTTTCCTTTAATATGCTTTCAATTTCTTATGTTGTTTCTAATTAGATTACTAGGAAAATTTCTTTTCATAATCTCTTACATAATTTATAATTATTATACTTTTATTACACTTAAGGATCCTATGCTTTAATGCATTGGAACCCCTTCAAGAAGAATTATTAATGCTATAATTCTCTATGATCGCTTAAAAGAGAATAACTCGAACGATGCATAGAACTTATATTGTTATCCCTTTTCATTTCAATTAATTAAAATATGTCAATGTCCAACCTAATCATAACAAACCTTATCTCGTTTCTATTTATATTTCATAACTTTTCTACTATTCAACTCCTCTACCTAAACTGGACTTATTCCAATTATTTTTTCATAATTTACTGTCTTCTTACTTGAATTATTGTAATGCGTTCGCCTACGACTTGTTTTAGGGTTCCAAATCTTCTTTTATGTGCTATTTACCCATATTCCAAACTTATGCCACTTCCTACTGTCCACCCATCAAGTTTTACTTTACAACTTAAATTTTTTTATTATAGGTAACCCACGAGATATATTGCTCTACTAATTTTCTTTCAAAAGAAAAAGCTTTTTAAAAAATTTCCTTCGTTGAAATTTTTAGATTTTAAGAAATTCATTTTATACTATAGCTTTATACTTACACTTCTCCTTCTTTACATAGAAACTAGTAAGCTATATACACTCTCTAATTCTTCAAAAGAATTCACCTTTTTATTAAAACCCATTCTATGGAAACTTTTCGGTTTAACTTCCTACGAAACCTTTAATATACAAATACTTTTCCAAAATCCAAATTGAAATATTTTTCTCAGAATTCCAATATTTTCTTCTTTAATTTTTCAAATACAGCAATTATTTAAATATATGTATGTATGTATATATATGTGTGTATATATGTATATTTCAACTTTTAAAACTATTTTCTATTGGGTTGGACTCTTAGTGGATTTCTAACTGTTCACTTGAGAACACCTTTCCTTCCATTTACTAACTTGTTCCTTTCTCAATATTGAAAACCCAACTATCAATTAAGGGTGACCATTTCACACCCTTGTTTAGGAGCTTTCCCATCTCCCACTATCTATAAAAGATTCTTATTTCCCTTTTATCTGGACCTATTATACATCATAAATCAGTAATCATATGAGGATCTATAATCATTGGACTATCAAGGCCCGACTAGGGAGTCATGTACCATCTAGATTCATGAATTTTCCATATGTAATTAATCTATACTTGGAATTATTAGGATCTTACGTACATAATATATTTATAGACAAAATACAAATACGTTCACTGAACGTGACCTTATTTTCAAGATCGACTAACCTATGCTATGATATATAATGTAAAAATCTACACCCTAGAGGGCCTGAATTTTCGCTAAATCGAAAAACCAAGTCCACCAAAGCACGGATCATTAGTTTGGTATCCTGCAAATAAAAACAAAGGAATGCATATCAGAGCTCTAACGAAATAACTTGCAGTGGAATAATTAAAATATAGTAGATCACATATGTACCGACCAGATTTGACACTTTCCAAAATCAAGTGCCCTTGTCAGCACCGAACATACCAAGCACTAGTATGTGTCCTTATAACTATTCTGTAGGTTGTAATAAGGAGGGGTCAGAATAACATTTTGGTGATTGGAAAAATTAGATATTTGTACATAATACTAATTTATGCCAACTGTTCACTATACCATATTAAGTTTGTTTATATTTTATTAGTCTCAACTCCATACCCGTGTATGAACCATTCCCGTCTACCTTCTGTAGGTTTATATATATGTATATATCTATGTATATATCTATATATATCCCATGGTCGTCTAATTGACCTAGATACTAACCTCACAAATATCTTTCGTTCAACACTTCGTCATCTAGTTAGGTAGCCTTGCCCTATCAAACAAACTAACATGCAACTCTGGTGGTGCATAACCTAACTAAATCGACCCTGGTTGGCAACATCATCCAGTTAGGTAAACCCTGTCATTCCCATTGACTACAAGGGACCAATGACGGACTTGCGACCTATTCAACCCTACCCCTAGCTTAATACCACATGCATTGCATAACATCTAACCCCACCCACCATTCATTTAGATTACCTAGTTTAATTAAGGCAATACCACCTCTAACTAATTTAAAGCAGACTACCCTGACTGTGCGAGTCCAACCTCGACATCTTCCTAACGATCACTATTGGGATTCAATCCGAGCTAATGAACATATGACTATTTACGCATACCACACGCATTGCATAACATCTAACCCCACTCACCATTCATTTAGATTACCTAGTTTAATGAAGGCAATACCACCTCTAACTAATTTAAAGCAGACTGCCCTGACTGTGCGAGTCCAACCTCGACATCTTCCTAAGGATCACTATTGGGATTCAATCCAAGCTAATGAACATATGACTATTTACCGAACTTCTATTTCAAGCATAGTTCCAAAGGTATCCCTTCCTCTGTATGCAAGTGTACAGTCTCCAGTTTCCTATGGCTGAATGCGTTTTTTCATTCTAACCTATTCTAGTGACTTATTTACTTCATATAATTTATATATTAAATTATAGTAAGCTACACCCGTCATAAATGCATATCCAAGGCTACATATCATGTCTAATATTGATATAAATTCATTCAGCTTGCTTTTTCTTCATTGCCTCAACATTTTTTATATCTGACCCTGGGTATTTATTTTATTCTGCATTTAACTTTTCTCTATCAAATTCATTTACCACTTCCTATTTCTGTTATTAATATCGTTGCTTCTACATTCATCAATTCCAACTTTGGTTCTATTCCATTTCATTCTTTATTCCTTTTTATTTTTACTACTAACTTCACCTTATGTACTTAATTACTTCATATCTTATTGGAATTTTTATTTCATTCTTATCTAGAAGTTCAACTCTTGGAATTTACTATGTTGTAATATATTGAAACCAAACTTCTACTCAATATGTGTTAACATCGTAAATTTCCATACCTTATCAAAATTAGAGATATTTTTGTAGCGTTTGTAATCACAAGGAATTGATTTGTTAATTTCTTGGAATAGACAGCACAACACACGAGAATTTTCCCTTTTTTTATAGCTCTTCCTTTTTATTTTTATATGCACATTCCTTATCAATCCAAAACTTCACACTTTTATATGTTTTAAACTTGATAATATGCGAAAAAGTACTTGCAATTATTTGGTTCCAAATCATTAAAATATCACAAAAACCCAAGAGACCAAAACAGATTCTTATTTCCATTTTATTCATCTCACTAAATAAAATAAGTTTCTAATCATTACGCATTATTTAAGATTTCATCCAGTTCATACCCGTCGAATAAAATAAATTTCCTAATCATTAAGCATTATTGAATTAATATACAAGTAAAAATGCCCACTCCACTCATTATGTAATTCTAACAAATTTCATATTAATTATGAACTTATTTACAATAGGGAAGTACGTGATTTATCCATATGACTTCATAACAAGATAAAGTTCAACAATTCAGGTAATGGAGATTAACTTGCAATTTAAATTATATTATCAGGCATATAGGGATAGGATTTGCAATAATAGAACTTAGTATTATATAAAATCATATAATATTCCCACTCATCTTTTATCAACGCTTCAAAATCTCTACATTAATCCAGATATATAGCTTGTTATCTGTATTTTCATTTTAACCCGTTATTCGGATCCACAAACAATATTAATATAGATCTATTAGAACTTGCAATAGAGAAAAGAGATTTAGATTTAATTTTTGTTAATTAGAATCAGATCTATAATTTACCTTCATTGTAGTGACTTGGTTCGAACCTATTTTCTGTTCTCGGCCATCTCCAATTTCTTCTCCAAAGTATATTCGAGCAATCTAAAACTATTTCCAAGTATTTTTAAATTTCAGAGGAGAAAAATGGAAAATCTTCCGCACTCACAAAAAAATTATGAGCTGGAAGTGATGCCCAATGTCTGAATTTATAGAGGTTCAAATTGGCGCTAATGTTCAGGAAAATGGCCAGAATTCACTATCGCTCGGAGCTAGGGTCGACCGATTAACCCCCATTGTTCGACTGTCTATGGCCAATCTGGGTAGGGTCAAGGTCAGCCTGAGTAGGTCATTTTCGTCCATTTTTAAACATTCGTTGATTTACATGATTCATTTCCATTTATTACTGAATTAACATTAACCCTTACCTTAATTAATTCTTAGAAGTTAAGTAATGGTTAATTGTAATGGCGGTTAGTCAATGTCGATTAATTCCAAATTATTTTCTTTATTACTTATATATTTATTCCTAACTTCAAAATTTCCAATGTTGATAGCCTTTTCTTTTTAACTTCGATTGGAAAGGTTTAGATATCAATGTTGGTCAGAAAATTGCCACGAATCCAATGGTGAAAGTTTCGTAGCCAAATTCTGACATTTGAAAAAAATTGTATTTTTCAATGTTTACTTTCTGTTAATTATTATTTTTAAATAATTGAAGTAAAAACACGGGATGTTGGAAAAGATTTTGTTAGGTGGATTACACTTTTCGTAACACCCTATAAAATTAATAGGAAATTAATTAAGAAAAATCAATTAATTAATAATGGCATTAACAATGGAAGTTTTGCAAACGTTAGAATTCGAGCAAAAAAACTTGCACTATTTTGTTTGTGGCAATTTTCTAAACAATATTCATAGAGAGAGCTACACGATCAAATTTTAAATGAAGAAGGTATCGACATTTGAAAATTTTAAATCAAAAATAATTCAAAATGGATTAAGGTAATAAATGTTATTATAATCAACGTCAAAATAAAAGGTTAATATCATACTTAATATTTAAATAATGTTAATGTTTAAATCAAAATAAGGTAATAAATGTTAATGAGATAATGATAGCAAATAAAAGACAAGCACCTTTGTCCAAGTGGTTAATTGATTCGACTTTGGTGCAGGATGTCACAAGTTCGAAACTTGCTTTCGAATGTTTATTTGACATGGGATATGTTGTCCTAATGATTTGTTGTATATAAAGTACCAGTTCAAAAAAAAAAAAAAAAAAAAAAAAGACCGAAAACATTAACTGATGGACCACCTTTATAGGGACAGCCGACTACCTATGAAGGGCTGGTCGACCGATCATTGTGTAACAGCTAGTTTTCCTTGGCCTTAACATCCCCGATTTGATATTTTTAAAATATTCTCTATCTGATGGTTCCAGCGCATCTAAACTACTATAAGAGGCTAGCCCCTCACTCTTTTCAAACATATCTTAAGCCGTCAATGACAATCTATCGTTCTCTTTCTCCATAATAAAACTTCTTAAATTCCAACATCAAAATAAATATATATGTTTAAGAACTAGAGTAAGATTTAAAGAGATCTAGCAATAGAGAAAGATAATTTTATATATGTATGTATATATCTCGTATTCCATAATATATAATTTCTAAATATAAAATGCATAAACAAATTTATTATCTAATAAAAAGGAAATAACTTGGAGAAAGGGAAAGGCTATACCACAAAGCAAATCCAAGCTGGTTCATTAAGAATTATCTTTGAGAGTGAGTCTTGACTTTTCATTGATAGTATTATATAGTTCGATATTTGGATTTGTATTGTGTCTTGGAGATTTTGTATGAAAAAACTGTCAACTTAAACCCAAAAACTCCCTATAATATGTGAAATTGGTGAATTGATGGGAACCTTTGTTGTTTTATTTTAATGTAGTAGAATTTAATTCATGAATATTTACGGTATAAATAATCTATATTCTAATTAGTTTCACTTTTCTATTTGTGATTTTAATGGCAAATAATTCCAAACAAGAAAGTAGAAAGAGGTGCACAAAGTAGGGAAACATAGATTCTTCTTCCCTTGTCCATAGTTTGCATCGCCTATTTCAATAATTAAAAACAAGTGTGATGTCTTTTTCATTGCAGCGCTATTCATTTAAAAGCCTTAGGGAATACAAAATATATATATTGTAAATTGGCTTATCGAAGAGGGAGGCATAGTTATGCTATATTAACGTAAAACAAATCATGGCTTTGGATTCTTCCTTTTATGTACACAAGACTATTTTATATACCCAGTTTATTGATAATGTTGGTTATAGTGTAATTGCTATAATGAATTGACTTGTATAAATATTGCATTCTTTAGTATTAAATTATATAATTTCCCAAATAAGAAGTGGATAAATTACCTAAATATGCATAAATGAACTAGTCATAAATGTAATAATAACGTATTCCTTCAAACCTAGAAATTTTACAATTATAATTATAAATCGGTAATTTACATGGTCAACCATTAACAATTAATCTAATAAAAATATTTAGGACAATTATGGAATTTAATCCATAGATAAATATGAAATAAGGAGTTTCTATACACGGCCTTTAATGTTTAAATATGGGTGTGGTATATTTTGTATATATATTATAGCATATACATTAGTATATTTTTGAAATGTTGAAGAGTAAAAATATGACTAGGTTATGTAGTGACCCACTATTTTGTACCATTCAAATTCGAAAATAAAAAAACACATTTCGGACTTGAATAGTTCAAAACAATAGATTGTAATATAGTATGGAGCAAATAAAACCAATTACAGCATCACAGACACTGATAAATCAGAATAACTCGCAACGGAAATAAAAATAACATAGTAGTTCATGATGCTACTACAAACACAGTCACAAAACAAGTATAAAATACTAGAGTCTTAAAGTAAATACAATAGAAATCCCAATACATAAATGTCCACTAGTACATAAGCTGAATAGAAATACTGAATAGAAATAGATAACAACTAGAAAGATAGATAATCCCCAGCAAATCCTCTAGCTCCAGAAGATGAAATCCAAAGCTGAAATACTCATGCTGACCCGAGCGTAAAGCAAAAAAACAAAACACTCGAGTCAGGACATACATACTTATACAAAGTAAACCAACTCAAGTGAACTGAAATAGAAATGCACAAGTAACTTAAAGGATGCTTGGGACTGCCCATCCTTTAAGGATCTGTTAAACTATCTACTAAGTAGTAATATACGCTATTATAATAATGTCTAAAGTAAAGTATAATATATTTAAAAATAGCTTTAAGGCTTTACCCATACCCCTATAACACATTTTAAAAATTCCCAGTCTATACAGTACCGTAATGTCCCCCGTACTGGGCGTCGTCATAGGGCACTCCATAGGCATTATACAAAACAAAATCGTATAAGGCATGCTAGTGTTGGTGACACGGCACAACTAGGTAATGCCATAGTAGATATACCAATTACACTTCCGGACCGGTGGTAACGCATAGCCGCAGCTACCGCCCACCTCGAGCCACACTCCTAAAATCAAAGGTGTGCACCAATCAATCACAAAGTAATAGAATGACATACGAAGAAGTGTGTCAGATTAGAGGTGCTACCTCATTAGCCCGTCGATTGCTCCTGTTTTAGCCACCTTATGCCAACTCACGGGAGTCGGGTCCACGTATATACCTCAATAGAATGTCGCCACCATCCTACTTCATTCTGGAATCTCTAGTGCGTACATGGTTGTTAAAGTGGTTTTCGGAGTTGACAAAGAGTATGGTAACTTTCGATCCCGGTCTCTTTAACAACCAAACATTATTATAACCCATGGTTCTTTATTTCAAATAGTTTACATTGCAAAACAAATATTTCCATTTCAAAAACCATTTAAACCAAATGTTATTACTCTTCCAAAATAATATCCATCTCAAAATTGGTAATATTTCCAAATCCATATATATTAGTTATAGCATTTCAAAATGTAATAATTTAGAAATCATAACACATCCAAAACCATATACTTACTATAGCACTTTAAAAATGTAATAAGTTAGAAACTATAACACTTTGAAAATGTTATTCCTATATAATAGCAATTTGGAAAACATTACAATTTAGAAATAGCAGCATTTTCAATACAGAACCTAAA
Source organism: Allium cepa (assembly GCA_030765085.1). NCBI lineage: Eukaryota > Viridiplantae > Streptophyta > Magnoliopsida > Asparagales > Amaryllidaceae > Allium > Allium cepa. The sequence goes on along the minus strand of CM060945.1, from coordinate 1,035,169,284 downwards.
GTAACATAACATTTTTTTTAAACATAACTAATATAACATAGCATTTTGGAAATGCTACCAACTCTATTATCACCTTTTTAAACATAATATCTTCAATTTTATCATAGTTTAAATTATACAAACATATATATTTCATAGATAGAACCTATTACTGTTATTAGTTTAGAATTAAAATTACATACTAAATCAAATTTAAATTATTAAGTTACTTATCATGGATAGATCTTTAATTTAGTTTTAAACCAATTATTTACTTAAAAAATTCCAATATATCATTATTTTAAAAAAATCATTAAATCAAATTTTAAATTAAAATTTCATATATTTAGTGATTTGAAATACTTAATATTTTTTAGAAAACAATTATTTAAAACTTAACCATGGGTCTGTATAATACTTTATAACCTAGATCAAGTGATACAGATATGTATCATTTCAATCCGTAATTTATAAAATTCTGTGTCCTATCATTTCAAACCCGCAATCCCAAGTCAAATAAAATAAAAATCGCTTGAGCCTATCATCTCAGCTCATAATAATTTTTCCCTATTATAAAGTCTGTTCGGGTATGTATCATTTCAACCCATGGTGATTCTATGCTAACAGGGAACTTGCAGGGTGAGAGCAGAAAATAATGTAAACAGTACAACATAGCGTATCATATTAGGTGATGTAGCAAATATATAATCAGGTTATAACATCATGAAATATCATATCACACGCATGTATGAACTACTATCAACATAGCATATCAATTAATGCAATTCACATGTCATTGTTTCATAACTATATAAGTACGAAGGTCGAGAGTGATAAACTCACCTTCTAAAGCTGGAGATAATAATTCAAGACAACAACTAAACTACAAAAAGCACGACAAAGCACGAATCAAATTCGAGAAGAAGTAGCACCCAAATCCAAATCTTGTAGACAACAAAAATAGAATATCTATATATATATATATATATATAAAAGTAAATATTTACACAAGAAAATAAAAAAAAAGACAAGAAAAATGGGCTAGACAACATAAGTGGGCTCAGCCACTTCCACAACAGGCTCGGCCATCATCCCACGGTTCTGCCAGGACTTGAACTGAAGCAAATAGGTTCGGCCATGGTCACAAAAGCATGGCTAAGTAATGGTATGTGTAGGGATGGCAAAGCAAAACTCATGTAGAAGGCAAATGGTCAAAGGAGGCGGTGCCTATTGGGTTCGGCCTCAACACCTTGGGTTCGGCCCGGGTTGTATGCATGGTCAGGTCAGGTAATCGTCATCTGGTTACGGCTAGGAGTAGGGGATGATCACGGTAAGTCAAAGGAGGAGGTGGAATTGGTGGTGTTCGAGGCAAGCAAAGAGGAAGGGGTGATCATATAGGCTCGGCTAGGGTTTCAAGCATGTTTTGGTGATGGATTTGGATCATGGTGGTCACGGCCGAGCTGGAGATGGTGACGAGGAGATGGAGGCTGGTCATATGGTGGTGGTATGGTAAAGGAGGTGATCGGCTAGGGGATGAGCATGGCCGAACAATGCTTGAAGACAAAAGGAGAAAAAAAAGAAAAGAGAAGGAAGGAGGAAGACATTTTAAAACTTACTGTAAGATTTTTTCCAGCAAAAGTGAATGAGAAAGAGAGGTGAGATGAGAAGTTTTGTACAGCTAAGAATAGAAAGTGAACGGCTAAGGCAAAGGAAAGGCCTCACTTCACATTAAAGAAAAAGAAACTTGTGTCTTTTGAATTTCTAAGCCCATTAGCCAAGCCCAAATCAAAACAAGTCCAAAAATCCAAATAAAATATCAAAGTCCAAACCAAATAGAAAATAGAGAATAGAAAATAGAAAATAACAAATAAAATATTGAAAATAATTGTGTGTAAAATGCTGAATTTTATTAGATTTTAAAAGTATAAAACAGAATTTGACGAAATAAAAAGCCGAACAAATATCAGAATCAAATTCAGCTTCAAAGAGAAGATTAGAAATTTAAAATTCAAAATTTAAAATTTCAACTGAGAGTCAAAGTTTGACCACAGATGACCAAAATATAAAATTTTCAGAAAATACTATTTTACTTTATTTGGAAAAATAATTATAAACAAAATCCAAGAATTCATTGGAAAATTCCAAATTTTAAATGATATAAAAATCAAAGTTTCAAATAAATCGAGTTAAAATAATTACTTAAATTTATGGGTTGTTATACTCTCCCCCACTCAAAACTTTTCGTCCTCGAAAAGTAACGAGACACGAAAACAAGGAAAGATAAGATAGTAAAGCAAATAGTACCTGAAACAAATAATTTCAGATTCAAAGCACGCATGCTCTCCTCCGTCTCCCAGGTACAATCCCAATCATCAATACTCCACTACACTTTAACTGGGTTGACAGATTTCCATCTCATCTGCTTCGTACCTCTATCGATAGTACGAAATGGTTTCCTCTCGACAGTAAGATTAGGCTCAATATACAAACTCTCAAGGGCAGAGGGCTGAACAATCAAAGATGGATCATGTAGATATCGACGAAGATGCAAAACATGGAATACATTATGTAATCCAGAAAACTTCTCACGCAAATCCAGATGTTAAGATAAAGAACCAATCCTCTCTGAGATACGGAGAGGACTGACAAACTTAAGAGAAAGCTTCCCTCTCTGAGTAAACCGAATCTCATTCCTTAAGGGAGAGACCTTAAGGAAAACCAGATCACCAACTGAAAACTCCAAACTCATCCTATGTCGATCAGCATACTTTTTCTGCCTATCCTGAGCACTCCTCATCTTCCTCTTAATCGCCTCAACCTTCTCAGAAGCCTCAAGAATCATATCAGGACCAAGAACCAAATGATTACCGGATTCAATCCAGCAAGATGGAGATCTACAAGGTCGTCCGTGAAGAGAAGCAAACAGAGACATTACAATACTAGCCTTAATTCAAAGACGAAATGAGGCAGATAAAAGATTAAGATAAGGTTAAAATAGAAGATTGAAAATATACCTGATAACTGTTGTTATAGGTGAATTCAACAAGATGGAGATGATCTTCCCAAGATCCTCCATAAACCAAAACACAAGCACGAAGAAGATCCTCAAGAATCTGATTCACTCTTTCTGGGCGTCGTCATAGGGCACTCCATGGGCATTATACAAAACAAATTCGTATAAGGCACGCTAGTGTTGGTGACACGGCATAACTAGGTAATGCCATGGTAGATATACCTATTACACTTTCGGATCGGTGGTAACGCATAGCCGCAGCTACCGCCCACCTCGAGCCACACTCCTAAAATCAAAGGTGCGCACCAATCAATCACAAAGTAATAGAATGGCATACGAAGAAGTGTGTCAGATTAGAGGTGCTACCTCATTAGCCAGTCGATTGCTCCTGTTTTAGCCACCTTATGCCAACTCACGGGAGTCGGGTCCACGTATATACCTCAATAGAACGTCGCCACCATCCCTCTTCATTCTGGAATCTCCACCGAGTACACGATTGTTAAAGTGGTTCTCGGAGTTGGCAGAGAGTATGACAACTTCTGATCCCGTTGTCTTTAACAACCAAACGTTATTATAACCCATAGTTCTTTATTTCAAATGGTTTACATTTCAAAACAAATATTTCCATTTCAAAAACCATTTAAACTAAATGCAATTACTCTTCCAAAATAATATCCATTTCAAAATTCGTAATATTTTCAAATCCAAATATATTAGTTATAGAATTTCAAAATGAAATAATTTAGAAATCATAACACTTTCAAAACCATACACTTATTATACCACTTTAAAAAAATTATTCCCATATAATAGCAATTTCGAAAACATTATAATTTAGAAATAGTAGCATTTTCAATACACAACCTAAAGTAACATAGCATTTTTTTTAAAACATAACTAATATTAACATTTTGGAAATGCTACCAACTCTACTATAACCTTTTTAAACATAATATCTTCAAATTTTATCGTAGTTTTAATTATACATACATATATTTCATAGATAGAATCTATTACTATTATTAGGTTAGAATTAAAATTCCATATTAAATCAAATTTAAATTATTAAGTTATTTATCGTTGATAAAATCTTGAATTTAGTTTTAAACCAATTATTTACTTATAAAATTCCAATATATCATTATATTTCAAAAAATCATTAAATCAAATATTAAATTAAAATTTCATATATTTAACGATTCAAAATACTTAATAATTTTTTAGAAAACTATTATTCAAAACTTAACCATGGATCTGTATAATATTTTCTAATCTAGTTCAAGTGATACGGATATATACCATTTCGGTCCGTAATTCATAAAATTCCGGGTTCTATCATTTCAAACCCGCAATCCCAAGTCAAATAAAATAAAAATCGCTTGAGCCTATCATTTCAGCTCATAATGATTTTTCTCTATTCTAAAGTTCGTTCGGGTATGTATCATTTCAACCCATAGTGATTCGATACTAATAGAGAACTTGTAGTGTGAGAGCAAAAAATAAAGTAAATAGTATAACATAGCATATCATATCAGGTGATGTAGCAAATATATAATCAGGTTATAACATCATGAAATATCATATCACAGGCATGAACTACTATCAACATAGTATATCATTACTACAATTCATATGTCATTGTTTCACGACTATATAGGTGTTATCCCGCTTATTGGCAAATCCACGATACCAAAAGATCGATCAAAAATGGAGAACAGTTCGTCTCAGAGATCGGTCGTACTTCGTTTCGCTATGGATATCGCTGAATTTTGTCCGAGTCCGAATTGAACTACAATTGATAGGACGTGACAAGAAAGATCATAGAAGTCGTCTTCTCAAATTTTGAGCCAATCCGAGTTCATACGCTCAAGTTATGATCGATTCAACTTGAAGGGGAAAGCACTAGTTTCGAACCCATCGAGGTAGGTGTCTTCGAACCCATCGTCAAGTACCATTCGAATCAATCACCTTCGAATCGATGGACTTCGAACCCATCGGAGTGCCTCAGTTCGAATCCATCAACTTCGAACCCATCTGGTTCGCGTCGGTGGGCGTTATGTCCATGGAGAGGTTGCAAAGATCACATCCATCAGAGAAACACAAGTTCGAACCCATTAAGCATCGGTTGTTCGAAGCCATCGGTGAAGCCTTGTTCGAACCCATCATTAGAGCCTTCTTCGAACCCATCTGTGAAGCTTCGTTCGAATCCACTGGGTCAACCAGCCACGATGACGTGTCATCCATCGGTTCGAACGCGCCGAGATACATGGAGTCGAAGCGGTCAATTAGGAGTGAAGACCGGGTCGGTTCGAAGTTTACGCTCCATGTCACCATGAAAGCACGTGCCACCATCGGTTTGAAACCATCGGTTCGAATGGATGGTTTCGAACCAAACAGCCGCGCTGTAAACCCCATCTCAAATCCATCATATCTCTCAATCCACTAATCCAAATGCCACGAAATTTTCACAGAAGCTTGCATTCATGTCAAAGAGTGTCCACACCAAATTTCACCTCGATTGGAAGAATTCTTGATCGGTTCGAATGGAGTTCGAACCGATGCCAAAGTGGGCCCAAACTTCTTAAGACCGGGCATGTGGGCCCCCTCACGTGCCAAAAGTGGTCTCCCGAGTTTTCAGCGAAATATCAGCAGCCTACGCCTATAAATAGAGCCCCAGAGCCAACGGAAAAGGGATCTTTCGACTCTCAAGCGCCCAGACTCTACCAGATTGAGATCTTCATCATTATCGTATACTAGCTGTTGATTTCTAATTTTCAGTTGTATCCTGCTGTTGCTTGCTGTAATCGCTTGTAAACTTTGAAAGAGAATCAATAAAATTGCTAAAACTTCACAGTGGACATAGGCAACGTGCCGAACCACTATAAATTGCTTGCCTTTGTCTTTACTTCACTGTTGTTTGGAGTTTTTGTTTGATAATCCTCATTTTTAATTCATATTCTTCATTTATTATCTCTTCAAAAGACTCCCGAAGAGAGTTTTTCCCGATTTTGGTACAAACATTTTGGTGCTTTCACTGAGAAAACCCAGTTTTTCTCCTGCTCCTTGGATCTGTCGCCGATACCGGATTGCATAAATCTAAGGGAGAGATCCAGATTTCATCTTCAGATTCCTTCCGTTCTATTCAGATTTGCCAAAGTCTAGGGAAGGAGTTCACTATCTAAAATGGTAAGGACAAGAACCACATCTGCCGCTGGTCAAGAAGGTCGGGATGGGCAAAATCCCACGCAACTACCTCCACCTATCCAAGATGATACCGGGCATTCTGACCCCTCAGGTCCGGTCACCAGGCAAGAGTTTCAGCGTTGCTCCAAGAACTAACTCAAAGTCGGCAACAGCTAGCCGAGCAGTTGCGCATCAACGCTGAGTTAGCCAGCCAACTAGATCGCCAAGGGCGTAGAAGATCTAGGAGGGATCATGCGTCTCGTTCCTCCACGAAAAGTTCTGCTTCATCCGACTACAATCACAGATCCACCCGTCCTAGGCTAGAGGGAAGCTATGCACAGGTCGTTGACCACCAGCCAGCATTGACCGTGGGACAGATAAGAGTCGGCCCATCCGCTAATTTTCATACAGGGCCCTCATCCTGAGGGGGCACAGTACCGCAACACACCGCGGATAACCATGCCACCACCGCTGCGGTTGACATAGGAGTTGATACCCGAAATCACTCCAACCAGGCTTACCACCAGCAGGAACGAGCACCAGAACCCTATGTCCCGGAAGACATTGTGCCAAGGAGGCGAGACACGGATCGTCGACAGCGTCCGATCCCATCTCGCACTGTGGAACCCGGCCACACTTTGGCTCACCACCCTCAGAATGTAGCAAAACCAGACCTCTCAGCCATGGTACGCCAAATGATTCGTGAGAGTCAAGGCCTAACAAATGACGATTGGGGAATCTCCCGAAGTCATACCCCATTCACTGATGACATATTGTATGCTGAACCTCCTAGGCGATTCAGAATGCCAAACCTTCCCATGTATAAAGGGAATTCCGAACCAAATCAACATATTTTGAAGTACGAATGGTCGGCGACAGCTGCGAGAACTGATGACGTAGTAAAATGCCGTAGTTTTCCCATTTCCTAAGGGGGAATTGCGACGATGTGGTTTACACGACTACCACTGCGATTATTTCTTCTTTTGATCAGTTAGCTACCAAGTTTGTTGAGCAGTTTCTTATGCATATTGCCAGACCTAAGGATGTTAATACCTTATCAAGTGTTACTCAAGCTCCCGGAGAAACACTTAGACGATATTTGGAAAGGTTTAATGCTGCGTGCGTAGAGATCACCAACCCCAATGATAATTCTATCTTAGTGGCTTTGACTAAAGGAATCGATCCTGATTCCGAGTTTGGCAATTGGTTGGCTGGAAAGCCTCCCGCATCGTTGGACCGTTTCTATTCCAAAGCCGCTCAGTTCTTGAGGTGAGAGGATGCGAAACAGTCTAGGAAGCAGGACGATGCAAGGCCCAGCAGTGAAGGGATTCAGAGTAATGTTGCGGTCAAACAGACCGGCGAGAGTTCAGGAAAAGTCGAGTTGAATATTCAAAATAAACAGACTCAACGACCGAGAAACGTGATAACCGAAGCAAGAAGCAAGATCAGAATCGTGGTCCGAGGCGTAGGGCCGCAATGTTTGACAGTTATACACCGCTTAACACGTCGCTAGAAAATGTATATCTACAGACTTGTAATACTATGCAATACAAGAAGCCTGCTCCGAAGCCTTCGTCGGAGAGGCAGATTCAAACGGGAAAATTCTATAGGTTTCATGAAAGTTATGGGCAAAACACCCATGATAGTAGGCATCTACAAGACCTCATTGAAAAGTTGATTAGAGAGAGAAAGTTGGACCAGTTTGTTCGGACGCCGCAGTCTGGTGGAGCGGGCCCATCCAATCAAAATCGTACACAGAATCAGGAAAGGCAGGGTGAACCCGCTCGTACGGGCGGGAGGTTGGTTATCAATACAATAAGTGGTGGTCCCCATCCGACAGACCGAAGCTGGAGGGAAATGGTGTCGTATGCCAATGCGATCAGGCATGCGGACTTCGAGTGTTGTAGCAATTCTGAAGACGGGGCTCCGGCTAAACAACAGAAGACGATGACAGACGACATCTTGTTTAGAAGTCGAGACATTGATAGAATCGAAGCCCCCACGATCGACCCACTGGTTATATCCGCTCAAGTTGGTCCTGCTTGGATGAAGAGGATCTTGGTAGACAGTGGGAGTTCTGTGAACATATTGTTTAAAAGAGCATATGATTTAATGAAGATGGAAGCTAAGGACTTAAAACCTTGTCAATCACGAGTCCACGGCTTCAACGGAAGTGCGACGATACCAACCGGAATGGTTGAATTGCCGGTGGAGTTGGAAGTGGGAGAATGCCGAAGAGTTCGGATGTTGCAATTTGTTATATTGGATATTCCTTCTCCGTATAATGCTTTCTTGGGCCGACCGGCCCTCGCTGAATTTAGGGCAGCCATTGCCCCATGGTGTTTGACCCTTAAGTTCCCTACTGATCGCGGGATAGGGGTTATACAAGGAGATCAAGCTGCTGGGAGAGCTTGCTATGTTGCTGAGCTGCGAGAAGCGCAGCGAAAGGAAAAAGGAAAGGGCGTAGAGGAATCTCTCCGCGTCCGTTTCACCGACAATTGACAATTAACGCCTGGGCCTCGGCCCAGGCATCACGACCAATTCCAGAAGGATCTAGACCCCCGAGACAGTGAGAATAAAGATGAATCTAGAGAAAGTCAGGCTTCACCAAGTGAATTAACAATCGACGTTCCGATCAGTGGTAACGATAATTCAAAGATGTTGAAAATTGGGTCGCAGTTGAGCCTGCAAGCACAACCTGAATTGGTCGAGTTTCTCCAAGCAAATCAGGACGTATTTGCTTGGACGCATTCTGATATGTGTGGGATCTCTCCAGACATCGCGAGCCACACCGTAAATATTGACCCGCGGTTTGTCCCGGCCAAGCAAAAAAGGCGTGGTATGGATCTAGAGAGATCTGCCACCCTAAAAGAAGAGGTCGATAAGTTGAAATCAAATGGGTTCATTAGAGACGCTTTATACCCAGAGTGGGTGTCCAATCCCGTAATTGTCCGGAAACCAAACGGGAAATGGAGAATGTAACGACCCTGAAATTCAGACCCAGTTTAAAATTTTTAAATCGCTTATTTGATGTAGAAATTCGAATTTTCACAAATAATTTCCGTTGCCAACCTAACTTCTCATTAGGAATGCGTCTAGATAGACATAGGCGTGCGCCAAATTTCGTTGAAAAATATTAAAGTAAATTACGCTCGTCGCATTTACATTTTAGTTTAATTCTTGTGTGAAAATTTTCTATCGTCCGAACTCAAATATTTTTCTCGATGTTGCATAAGAAAAATATTCTGAACTTGACGACGCATTTCGTTTCGTCAAATTTCGATGTTAATTACTAGCTAAAATGTTTGCTCGTGCAAACGGTTCAATAAGATTTCTCACTTCACAAACAATGTCAAACCGTATATATTTTTATACCGTTGTGTTCGTCGCGTCGCGCTGATCAAAACGGTATATTTGTTTGTGTAAATCGGAGTTCGATGCTGAGAACGATAATTGCTTAACGGATTTCAAACCGGTCCGTTACGCAGCATAAAACGGTACCCACTCTCCAACGTTCAGAAATTTTTATAGCCTTTAACTGTTCATTTACATTGGAAAGCCAATAGTCAGCGGTTACCAAGAAATAAATTCGAGCCCCTTGATTCCTGCACTTTTCAGTATATACTGGGTTCATTCCATCTTCATTCGTCACTTCGAAAGCACCCTCTGGTTCGTGTCTCTCCACTCTCTCATCTTATTCTATTTTATATTTTCTTTTCAATTCTCTCTACAGTAGTAACATTTTCCAAGTCTAATTTTTCAAACACTCTTCCCACGTCACTCACCTCACCCACCTGGCCTTCACACACACGCATGTCCCTCTTCCATGCGCGCAGCCACACGCCCAGCCACCGCGCCCACCGCCTCCGCCACCGTTCCTCTCCGCCCAGAACACCCACCAGCCCGCCCAGAAGCCACCAGCCCGCCCAGAACCCCAACCAGCCCTCGCCCAGACACACCAGCCCACCCAGAACCGCCACCAGCCCTCGCCCAGACACACCAGCCCGCCCAGAACCCCACCAGCCCACCCAGAACCGCCACCAGCCCTCGCCCAGACACACCAGCCCGCCCAGAACCGCCACCAGCCCACGCCCAGACACACCAGCCCGCCCAGAACCCCACCAGCCCACCCAGAACCGCCACCAGCCCTCGTCCAGACACACCAGCCCGCCCAGAACCGCCACCAGGCCTCGCCCAGACACACCAGCCTGCCCAGAACCCCACCAGCCTTCGCCCAGACACACCAGCCCGCCCAGAACCCACCAGCCCTAGCCCAGAACCCACCAGCCCTCGCCCAGAACCCACCAGCCCTCCCAGACCCCACCCACTGCCCAGTCAGCAGCCACCGAGCCCCACTGCCGTATCCACACTTCGCACCACCAGCCTACTGTGTCTCGCCCTGGCCACAACGATATGCGTTGATATATATAATTATATATATATGACTGTTATACTAAGTAACAGCAGATAACTTTGAATTTTGGTTGCTCATATACAGTGTTTTACTGTGTTGTTTCAGCTGCTGTTTCGGAGACGTAGGCTTCCATTCAACTTGTCAATCTATTTAGCTCTTTGCTTTGGTATGGGTATTATACATATTCAATTGATCTATATTGCAGTAAACAAATTTTGATTAATTATTTGTTGAACTGCAGTTTGCGTCGTTTTGCATCGTGCTTGTTGTGCCTCTTATCTATTCGTCTTAGTGTTTCGTCATCTTCTCTAACCACGCAAGGTGAATATTTTATTCACGACTCAATCTATTATGCAATGATAAATAAGTGATAAATTGTTGTTATTATAAATTTGGATGTTGAATCATTGATTGTTAAAAATTGTTGAATTAAACTGTAAATAGTATATATAAGTTAAATTTTAATATTGTTAGAATTTAAAATTCTAAATTTACGCCATGTATTGTTTAAAGGTTTAAATGTGAATAATTGTGATAAATGTTGATTTATGGTTAATAGTTGTGACACTAAATTTGCTATGTAATTTGGTCGTTAATATAAGCGATAGGTAATATGAAGTTGAATTTGGTAGGATAGTTAAACAATTTAAATGTATTAAATATATTGAATTTTGACCCTTAAACGTTAACTAAATCGACGCCTAGAATAGAGTTAACCTCATTTGAACTATTGAATGTATGTAGACACCAAGTGACATCAAAATGGAATAATCTTTAATTCGCATGAAATGATAGTGCGGATTCTAGGAATAATTGTATTAATTTGCATTAACTACAAAGGTAAGTTAATACGGTTATTTCGGGATTATTTAATAAATTGTTAAATTGTCATGTTTGATTGATATTGCTTGTTTATTTACTTTGACAACATCCCAGTTATCACACTGCAAGTTCCCTTTGCTATGCTTTGTTTTATATTGAGTAATATTGGGTTGAAATGATAAATACCCCATTTAAACAATTTGGCTTAGGATAGAAAATAAAATAAGAAACCCGATTGGTCAACAAAACCGCTTTCGAAATTGAAATATAATTTAATTTAAGAGATGAACCTAACAATTTGGTTGGAAATTTAATAACGAACTTAGGGATTTAAGTTGGAATAAAATTAACGGATTTAAATTGAAGCGGATTAATAACTTACCAAATTGGATAAAATGAATTGAAATTTTAAGTGAAATAAGATTTAGAAGCAAGTAAGTTTTGGAATTTAATAATTTAAAGATTTAAAGACTGTTAGCTCTAATTTTAAACTCAGGCTTTAAGGTAATAAATTGATCCTGTTATACGAAATTTGGACTTACTAATTTAATGAATTTAAATTAGGGATAATTTGAATTTAAGGGATTTTAAATATTAACGAATTTACCAAATCAGGATTTCGTATATGAAAATGAACTTCTTTGATTTGAAATTTAATTGAATCGGTAAATAATCCAATGAAGTTTGAAAGGGGATTTAGTTAATAAAGTGGATTTAATCGAATATATGATAACAGTGGATATAAACATAAAGTGACATGAATTGAACTTGAGTTAGTATTTTAACTAAGTTTACCATTAAATTGAATCCATTGGTTTTGAACTAAATTTAATAAGCGACTTTTAGACCTTAAATCAAACTTGATTACTAAATTTTAAACCGTCAACTCAAATGTTTGAGCGAGAAATGTCATTTGGAAATATGTTTTAATATCTAAAATAAATTGAATCGTGAAATGTCAAATTTTGAAAGTCAAATTTGCACCTTGACTTTTGGACTTTGATTTGTTTAAACGTTAATTTAATCGACCATCGGGTAATAAATACGTAGTTATTAAAGAGACCGGGATCGGACATGGACATATTCTCTGTCGATACCGAAACCACTTTAATAACTATTATACGCGGAGTGTTGATCCAGAATGAAGTGGATGGTTTGGTGAACACGTTGACTGAAGAAAGAGAACGATATTGGATGACCCCTGACATGACTAAAACAGGAGCCGCGCCGGGCCATTGAGGATCGCCACCTCTAGCGGACACACTTCTTCGATACCATATCTATTACTTTTGTGATTCGATTTGGGTGCACCCTTTGATTTGGGAGTGTTGTTTCGCGGTGTTGAGATAGTAGCTACTATGCTCAACATCAGTCCGGATCACGCAACTACTAGTATCCTAGTTGGTATTGCCTCATGTACCTTGTCATACTGATTATCCTATTCGCGACCACTACGTTTTGATTTGTACCTTGAGTATATGGATTGCCCTCTGGTGACTTCCGGTTTTGGGAAAACTACGGTCTTGTATATGCTTTTGGACTTTGATTTGTTTAAATGTGTTAAGGGGAATTATGGTAACGCCTTAACGCTATTTTAATATTCTATTTTATTGATTAGACATTACCTACATACCGTATTCTACTATATATATATAGATAATTTATCGGATCCTTAGAGATGTTATTTTATTCATCTTTGAGTTATGGACTTTATTTCCTGCAATTGATTATCCTGCATAAGATTTTGAGTCCTGACTCGAGTGTTTCTTTTATATATGCTCGGGTCAGTCTGAAGCTATCCAGTTTGCTGATCAAGGTTGGTTGAAGATGTTGAAGACTTAGCATTTATCTTTATCCGTCTATTTCTATTCCAGTATTGTTGTTCTTGTCTGTTGGACATTTATGTATTTCCTTTCAGTCACTGTATGTTTAGACATTGTTGTATTTCATATAGTAGCTTCATGAACTGCTATTATGACGATGTATTTTCCGCTGCATTATTCTGTGACTGTTCTATGTCTGTGATGTTGTATTGATTCTCATTTACATTTATGTATATATAATCCCATAACGATTCGTGTTTTGTATTATTTAAGTTGACATGTATGGATTATTGTCAATTTAAATGGTCCAAATATACGGGTTGTTGCAGTTGGTATCAGAGCTTTGGTTTCCACTAAAAACCTTAGTTTGGGGTTATATAAACTCATTAGACATAGGGTAGCAATACCCGGGGATGAGGAGAATCAATTCAATATACATATCCTTCCAAATTCAAACTTCTTAATTGATTCGTTGATTAGACTTTCCATAAAGTTCTATGATTTTCTATCCTTGGTTCTAAAAAAAAAAAAAAAATATTTTGGTATTTCAGGATGAGTGCCAGAAGAAACAACAGGGGAGGAAGGGGAAATGGTCCTGCCCAGGCTGCACCTGCCGCCCCAGCTCCAGTCAAATTCACCACTCTTAGTAAGGAGTATACACAACTTGGTGGTGTTAAGTTCTCTGGATCCGAGAATATTATTGAAGCTCAACAATGGCTCAAAAGCTTAGAGATGATATTTTCTGGATTGGAGATCACTGATGCTCAGAAGCGTCAGCTTGCTGCTTGGCAACTTCGGGATGCCGCACGAGACTGGTGGGAATCTGTTACTTCTCGTATCGAGGAGAACACCATCAGTTGGGCCCAGTTTAGGTATAAATTTATTTGGATTTCATAGTCTAAATTCTTCTTTCAATCCTTGGAATGTTATTTATCTAGTCTATCTTTTGATTAGGGATACTTTCTCGGAACAATGGATGCCAGCTGCCGGGAAAACCCAACTTTATAGAACTTTTATGGACCTTAAGCAAGGCAGTATGACTTTTTCTGAGTACGAGAGAAAATTCAACGAGCTCTCCAAGTTTGGCCCGGGATTGATTGATACACCACTTCTGAAGAACGAGAAATTCATTTTGGGAGCTAGACCAGAGTATTATGACTTGCTTACTGGCCACATTCACTGCACTTTCACAGAGCTTGTTGACTATGCTCTTCGATATGAGGCGAAGCCTAAGGGACCCACTGCCAAGGCCACTCCTACTCAGTCCTCTTCGAGCCAGCTCGGAAAGAGGAAGATGAACTTTGATCAACAAAAGAAAGCTTGGCAAAAGACTACAGGATTGGGATATGCCCAGAAAAGCCCAATCGACCTTGCTAATATCACTTGCTTCAAATGCGATAAGAAGGGTCATTATGCAAATAGCTGTCCATCCACCGGAGCTACTATTCCACCACCTCCTCAGATGAGGAATGATTTATGCCATGTCTGCCTCCAGCCAGGTCACTTCAAAAGAGATTGCCCATTGAGGAAGAAAGGCACACCATCAGGAGTATATGCTGTCACCACTCCTGCACCACCTCCACCACCTGCTCAGGATGACCAAGGTACCTTACGAAGTACTTTTTCATTTCATAATTTACCTGTTCGGGTATTATTCGATACTGGTGCTTCTCATAGCTTCATATCTATTGATCTTTGTAATAAGCTCAAATTAGAACCTACTCTTGCTACTACTTCCTTATGTGTCTCCAACCCTATTGGAGGACTTGCCAACCTCAGTAGAATTTGTAAAGGGGTTGTGCTCTTGTATGGAAGATATCGATTCACTTGGGATTTCTATGTGCTTGGCTTCGTAGCATTTGACATTTTGTTGGGTGCTGATTGGTTAAGAAATTTCGATGCTGTTATTTCTTGCAAAGCTCGATCTGTTTCTCTAGTCAATGACAAGGGTCTACCGCTTGTCATCGAATGCAAATCACCTCAGAAATATGCGGGAAGCTTCATATTCTCTCTTGATGCTCACCCGGATGACCTTAGTACTACTCCTATTGTTCAGAAATTTCCCGATGTATTTGGAGAGGTCGACTCTCTACCGCCAAAGCGAGAGATTGATTTCCGTATTGACCTTATTCCCGGAGCTACTCCCGTAGTTCTCCCTCACAGAAGGATGGCTCCTAAAGAAAAATCTGAACTTAAAACCCAAATTGATGATCTATTTGCAAAGGGTTTGATCAGGAGAAGTTGTTCTGAATGGGGCGCCGCAGTCGTCTTTGTCACCAAATCAGATGGATCTCTTCGCATGTGTGTTGATTACCGAGAATTAAACAAGCGCACTCTCAAGAACCGCTATCCGATGCCTCGCATCAATGATTTATTCGATCAGCTCCATGGAGCTAAAGTTTTCTCACAACTTGATCTAGCCACTGGGTTCCACCAACTAAGAGTAGCAGAAGATAGTATTCATAAAACAGCTTTTCGTACCGAGAATGGATTCTATGAATGGTTGGTTATGCCATTTGGTTTGACCAACGCACCTGCTTATTTCGTCGACTTAATGAATAGAGTCTTCCGTGATGTCCTTAACAAGTTTGTTCTTGTCTTCATTGATGATATTCTCGTCTTCTCCAAAGATGAGAAAGAGCATGAAACCCATCTCGCTTATGTTCTGGGAACTCTCCGAAACCATCAGCTTAAAGCCAAGTTCTCTAAATGCCACTTCTGGCGAGACGAAGTACGATTCCTTGGCCATATTGTTTCTGAAAACGGGATTTCGGTCGATCCAGCTAAGATCGCCGTAATCAATGTAAGTTCTATTCTATTCATAAATTCTATTCGATTCATCTTATTCCCTTCTAATTTGAAATTTATCTACAGGATTGGGAGACTCCTAAAACTCCTACTGATATCCGTAGCTTCTTGGGCCTAGCCGGTTATTATCGCAGATTCATTGAGAGCTTTGCCCAGATTTCTGCCCCACTCACTGCTTTAACTCGAAAGGATGTCAAGTTTATTTGGAGTGAGAAGTGTGAATCAGCTTTTAATGAGTTGAAGCTTAAGTTAACTTCAGCCCCAGTTCTTGCGGTAATTGACGGGAGTGAAGGATTAACTGTCTATACCGATGCTTGTCGAGAAGGTTTAGGTGCAGTCCTTATGCAAAATGGAAGGGTTATTGCTTATGCTGGTCGTCAGTTGAAGACTCATGAAGTAAACTATGCATCCCATGATTTAGAGCTTCTAGCAGTTGTATTTGCTTTGAAATTATGGAGGCACCATCTTTTGGGGACAAAATTTGAATTATTCACAGATCATAAGTCCTTGCGGTATATTTTCTCTCAGAAGGACTTGAACCAGAGACAAGTCCGATGGCTTTAATTCTTAGCTGCATATGATCTCGACATCAATTATACTCCTGGAAAGGCAAATGTTGTAGCTGATGCTTTGAGCCGTAGCAAAGCATTGTCATGTTGTAACCTTGTAGAAAGCATGCTCTTTCAGCTTACTATCTCCCCATCTCTGATGGATCGCATCAAAGCTAAGCAATTCGAAGACACCTTGCTCTATCGCATGAAGGAGTTAGTTCTTGGTAGAGTTGGAAATGCTGACAGTAAAGTGGGAGCACAGATAGATAGTAATGGAGTTCTAAAGATTGACAACCGTATTTGTGTTCCTAATGTTGATGGATTGAGACAAGAAGTGCTTAGAGAGAACCATCAATCATCACTTTCATTTCATCCTGGTGTCACCAAGATGTATCGAAACATGAAGCGTTTATATTGGTGGAGTGGGATGAAGAGAGATATTTCCACATATGTCAGTGATGCACCACTTGCCAGCAAGTCAAGGCCGATCACCGGAAGACGGCAGGATTACTTCAACCCCTGGAGATTCCGTGTTGGAAATGGGATCAGATTTCTATGGACTTCGTTGACGGATTACCGAGGACCAGAAAAGGGAACGAGAGTATATGGGTGATTGTTGATAGGTTGACAAAATCTGCTCATTTTATTCCTGTTAAGACCACTCGTACTGCTTCGAGTTTGGCCGAGATTTATATGAGAGAGATTGTCAGACTTCATGGAGTTCCATCTAGTATTGTATGCGATAGAGATCCTTTATTCACTAGTAAATTCTGGAAGGCATTTCAGGACGTCTTGGGCACTAAACTGAATCTGAGCACGGCTTATCATCCTCAAACAGATGGCCAAACTGAGAGGGTAAATCAGATTTTGGAAGATCTGCTCCGAGCTTGCATTATTGATTTCGGTGGATCTTGGGAAGACCACCTACATTTGGTTGAATTCACTTACAATAACAGCTATCAGGTAATCCAAAATTTCCAATTTGAATAAGTAAAATTTGAATTGAAATATAACTATCTTTATAATCAGGCGAGTATCCATATGGCACCGTTCGAAGCTTTATATGGACGGCCATGCAAATCGCCAGCTTGTTGGATTGAGCCTGGTGATCGATTAGTTCTTGGCCCGGATATGATTATGGAAGCATCCGAGAAGGTCAATGAGATCAGAAGGAAGATGAAGACTGCACAGGATAGGCAGAAGAGCTATGCCGATAGGCGTAGAAGAGAGTTAAAATTCCAGGTTGGAGATGAGGTCTTTCTTAAAGTATCACCTTTAAAGAATGTTATTCGATTTGGTCGTAGAGGGAAGCTCGCTCCTAGATTTGTTGGACCATTCACTATCACTGAGAGGATTGGTACACTAGCCTACAGAGTTGCGCTGCCGGAGAAATTTGAGGGCGTGCACAACGTATTCCATGTTTCACATCTCCGGAAGGTTGTACACGATCCATCCATGACCATTCCTATTGCTCAGTTAGATGAGGTTGATATTGAGCCGGATTTGACTATAGAGAGGAGACCGCTTCGTATTGTTGATAGGGATACGAAGCAGCTTAGAAGGAAGACTGTTAGCCTAGTTAAAGTCCAATGGAGTCCCGATGATCGTGATTGTACTTGGGAAACCGAGGAGAGTATCCGAGATTCTAATCCAGAATTGTTTGTTGAAGGTAAATTCCATTCCATATTCTTTACTTTATTCGATAATCTATTCTATATCTATCGTACCTCTTTTATTGTTCTTCCACTCTTTCCTTTGTTCCTTTTCGGGGACGAAAAGTTTTGAGTGGGGGAGAATGTAACGACCCTGAAATTCAGACCCAGTTTAAAATTTTTAAATCGCTTATTTGATGTAGAAATTCGAATTTTCACAAATAATTTCCGTTGCCAACCTAACTTCTCATTAGGAATGCGTCTAGATAGACATAGGCGTGCGCCAAATTTCGTTGAAAAATATTAAAGTAAATTACGCTCGTCGCATTTACATTTTAGTTTAATTCTTGTGTGACAATTTTCTATCGTCCGAACTCAAATATTTTTCTCGATGTTGCATAAGAAAAATATTCTGAACTTGACGACGCATTTCGTTTCGTCAAATTTCGATGTTAATTGCTAGCTAAAATGTTCGCTCGTGCAAACGGTTCAATAAGATTTCTCACTTCACAAACAATGTCAAACCGTATATATTTTTATACCGTTGTGTTCGTCGCGTCGCGCTGATCAAAACGGTATATTTGCTTGTGTAAATCGGAGTTCGGCGCTGAGAACGATAATTGCTTAACGGATTTCAAACCGGTCCGTTACGCAGCATAAAACGGTACCCACTCTCCAACGTTCAGAAATTTTTATAGCCTTTAACTGTTCATTTACATTGGAAAGCCAATAGTCAGCGGTTACCAAGAAATAAATTCGAGCCCCTTGATTCCTGCACTTTTCAGTATATACTGGGTTCATTCCATCTTCATTCGTCACTTCGAAAGCACCCTCTGGTTCGTGTCTCTCCACTCTCTCATCTTATTCTATTTTATATTTTCTTTTCAATTCTCTCTACAGTAGTAACATTTTCCAAGTCTAATTTTTCAAACACTCTTCCCACGTCACTCACCTCACCCACCTGGCCTTCACACACACGCATGTCCCTCTTCCATGCGCGCAGCCACACGCCCAGCCACCGCGCCCACCGCCTCCGCCACCGTTCCTCTCCGCCCAGAACCCCCACCAGCCCGCCCAGAAGCCACCAGCCCGCCCAGAACCCCAACCAGCCCTCGCCCAGACACACCAGCCCGCCCAGAACCGCCACCAGCCCTCGCCCAGACACACCAGCCCGCCCAGAACCCCACCAGCCCACCCAGAACCGCCACCAGCCCTCGCCCAGACACACCAGCCCGCCCAAAACCGCCACCAGCCCTCGCCCAGACACACCAGCCCGCCCAGAACCCCACCAGCCTTCGCCCAGACACACCAGCCCGCCCAGAACCCACCAGCCCGCCCAGAACCCCACCAGCCCTAGCCCAGAACCCACCAGCCCTCGCCCAGAACCCACCAGCCCTCCCAAACCCCACCCACTGCCCAGTCAGCAGCCACCGAGCCCCACTGCCGTATCCACACTTCGCACCACCAGCCTACTGTGTCTCGCCCTGGCCACAACGATATGCGTTGATATATATAATTATATATATATGACTGTTATACTAAGTAACAGCAGATAACTTTGAATTTTGGTTGCTCATATACAGTGTTTTACTGTGTTGTTTCAGCTGCTGTTTCGGAGACGTAGGCTTCCATTCAACTTGTCAATCTATTTAGCTCTTTGCTTTGGTATGGGTATTATACATATTCAATTGATCTATATTGCAGTAAACAAATTTTGATTAATTATTTGTTGAACTGCAGTTTGCGTCGTTTTGCATCGTGCTTGTTGTGCCTCTTATTTATTCGTCTTAGTGTTTCGTCATCTTCTCTAACCACGCAAGGTGAATATTTTATTCATGACTCAATCTATTATGCAATGATAAATAAGTGATAAATTGTTGTTATTATAAATTTGGATGTTGAATCATTGATTGTTAAAAATTGATGAATTAAACTGTAAATAGTATATATAAGTTAAATTTTAATATTGTTAGAATTTAAAATTCTAAATTGACGCCATGTATTGTTTAAAGGTTTAAATGTGAATAATTGTGATAAATGTTGATTTATGGTTAATAGTTGTGACACTAAATTTGCTATGTAATTTGGTCATTAATATAAGCGATAGGTAATATGAAGTTGAATTTGGTAGGATAGTTAAACAATTTAAATGTATTAAATATATTGAATTTTGACCCTTAAACGTTAACTAAATCGACGCCTAGAATAGAGTTAACCTCATTTGAACTATTGAATGTATGTAGACACCAAGTGACATCAAAATGGAATAATCTTTAATTCGCATGAAATGATAGTGCGGATTCTAGGAATAATTGTATTAATTTGCATTAACTACAAAGGTAAGTTAATACGGTTATTTCGGGATTATTTAATAAATTGTTAAATTGTCATGTTTGATTGATATTGCTTGTTTATTTACTTTGACACCATCCCAGTTATCACACTGCAAGTTCCCTTTGCTATGCTTTGTTTTATATTGAGTAATATTGGGTTGAAATGATAAATACCCCATTTAAACAATTTGGCTTAGGATAGAAAATAAAATAAGAAACCCGATTGGTCAACAAAACCGCTTTCGAAATTGAAATATAATTTAATTTAAGAGATGAACCTAACAATTTGGTTGGAAATTTAATAACGAACTTAGGGATTTAAGTTGGAATAAAATTAACGGATTTAAATTGAAGCGGATTAATAACTTACCAAATTGGATAAAATGAATTGAAATTTTAAGTGAAATAAGATTTAGAAGCAAGTAAGTTTTGGAATTTAATAATTTAAAGATTTAAAGACTGTTAGCTCTAATTTTAAACTCAGGCTTTAAGGTAATAAATTGATCCTGTTATACGAAATTTGGACTTACTAATTTAATGAATTTAAATTAGGGATAATTTGAATTTAAGGGATTTTAAATATTAACGAATTTACCAAATCAGGATTTCGTATATGAAAATGAACTTCTTTGATTTGAAATTTAATTGAATCGGTAAATAATCCAATGAAGTTTGAAAGGGGATTTAGTTAATAAAGTGGATTTAATCGAATATATGATAACAGTGGATATAAACATAAAGTGACATGAATTGAACTTGAGTTAGTATTTTAACTAAGTTTACCATTAAATTGAATCCATTGGTTTTGAACTAAATTTAATAAGCGACTTTTAGACCTTAAATCAAACTTGATTACTAAATTTTAAACCGTCAACTCAAATGTTTGAGCGAGAAATGTCATTTGGAAATATGTTTTAATATCTAAAATAAATTGAATCGTGAAATGTCAAATTTTGAAAGTCAAATTTGCACCTTGACTTTTGGACTTTGATTTGTTTAAACGTTAATTTAATCGACCATCGGGTAATAAATACGTAGTTATTAAAGAGACCGGGATCGGATATGGACATATTCTCTGTCGATACCGAAACCACTTTAATAACTATTATACGCGGAGTGTTGATCCAGAATGAAGTGGATGGTTTGGTGAACACGTTGACTGAAGAAAGAGAACGATATTGGATGACCCCTGACATGACTAAAACAGGAGCCGCGCCGGGCCATTGAGGATCGCCACCTCTAGCGGACACACTTCTTCGATACCATATCTATTACTTTTGTGATTCGATTTGGGTGCACCCTTTGATTTGGGAGTGTTGTTTCGCGGTGTTGAGATAGTAGCTACTATGCTCAACATCAGTCCGGATCACGCAACTACTAGTATCCTAGTTGGTATTGCCTCATGTACCTTGTCATACTGATTATCCTATTCGCGACCACTACGTTTTGATTTGTACCTTGAGTATATGGATTGCCCTCTGGTGACTTCCGGTTTTGGGGAAACTACGGTCTTGTATATGCTTTTGGACTTTGATTTGTTTAAATGTGTTAAGGGGAATTATGGTAACGCCTTAACGCTATTTTAATATTCTATTTTATTGATTAGACATTACCTACATACCGTATTCTACTATATATATAGATAATTTATCGGATCCTTAGAGATGTTATTTTATTCATCTTTGAGTTATGGACTTTATTTCCTGCAATTGATTATCCTGCATAAGATTTTGAGTCCTGACTCGAGTGTTTCTTTTATATATGCTCGGGTCAGTCTGAAGCTATCCAGTTTGCTGATCAAGGTTGGTTGAAGATGTTGAAGACTTAGCATTTATCTTTATCCGTCTATTTCAATTCCAGTATTGTTGTTCTTGTCTGTTGGACATTTATGTATTTCCTTTCAGTCACTGTATGTTTAGACATTGTTGTATTTCATATAGTAGCTTCATGAACTGCTATTATGACGATGTATTTTCCGCTGCATTATTCTGTGACTGTTCTATGTCTGTGATGTTGTATTGATTCTCATTTACATTTATGTATATATAATCCCATAATGATTCGTGTTTTGTATTATTTAAGTTGACATGTATGGATTATTGTCAATTTAAATGGTCCAAATATACGGGTTGTTACAGAGAACATGCATCGATTACTCAGATCTGAATAAAGCTTGCCCAAAAGACAACATTCCACTTCCCCCAATCGATCAACTGGTAGATTCAACCGCAGGACATGAATTATTATCCTTCATGGACGCTTACTCAGGTTACAATCAGATACCCATGCATGTACCCGATCAAGAGCACACAAGCTTCGTAACCGACTTGGGATTATACTGCTACAAGGTCATGCCTTTTGGATTAAAGAATGCCGGCGCAACTTATCAACGCTTAGTCAATCGAATGTTTGCCGATCAGATTGGGAAGACTATGGAGGTTTATGTAGATGACATGTTGGCGAAATCACAATACTCCGTTGATCATGTCAAAGACCTGGATTCAATGTTCAGTATCCTCCGGAAATACGGGATGAAGCTTAATCCGCTAAAGTGTCATTTCGGAGTTGCATCCGGAAAATTCCTTGGGTTCATTGTCAATGCCCGAGGAATAGAGGCCAACCCCGAGAAGATCTAGGCTATCAGAAATCTTCAGACTCCGAGAACCATAAAGCAAGTTCAGAGCCTTAATGGGAAAGTCACGGCACTGAGCAGGTTTATCTCAAAGTCGACCGACAAATGCATTCCCTTCTTCGATTTGATTCGAAAAGGGAAACGAAACTTCGAATGGACTGCATAATGTGAGGGCGCATTTCAATCGCTCGTCCAACATCTTTCCATACCACCAATCCTTTCAAAGCCTGTAGATCATGAACAGTTATATCTCTATCTGGCGGTATCTGAAAATGCAATCAGTGCTGCATTAATTCGGGAGGAAGGCCGAGTGCAAAAACCGGTCTACTATGTGAGTAAACGATTGACCGGAGCCGAGAGAGATTATCCAAAGCTCGAAAATTTGTCGTATTGCCTAGTCATTGCCTCGAGGAAGCTCCGTCCATATTTTCAAGCTCATCCTATTACTGTGTACACCGATCAGGCGTTACGACAGGTCCTCACGCGGCCTGAGACGTCTGGTAGGTTACTAACATGGAACATCGAACTGAGTCAATTCGACATCACTTATACTCCAAGAAGGGCCATTCATGGCCAAGTCCTAGCAGATTTTATAGGCGAATTCACTGTTCCCGAAGACTTGTCCGAGATCAGCAAATCTCCCGAATACATATGGAAGCTGTACACCGATGGTGCGTCAAACGATCGGTGCTCAGGAGCTGGGGTAGTGCGTGAAACCCCCGAGGGACGATCCATATGTTATGCTTTAAAGTTCGAGTTCCGTGCAACCAACAATGAAGCCGAGTACGAAGCTCTACCTACCAGACTAAAGCTTGCCCGTGATCTGAAAATCATCGCTGTAGAGATCTACTGTGATTCCCAGTTGATAGTATGTCAAGTTCGAGGAGAATATCAGGCCAAAGACCGAAGATTAGCCGCTTATCTGACTCGAGTTCTGGAGATGGTTGATCAATTCGATTACTATGCCATTTTCTACATACCCCGAGAGCACAATCAAAAAGCTGATTTGTTGGCCAAGTTAGTAAGTACGGGTGAGGCTCAGCAGTTGGGGGTCGTTCTGGTTGAAACCCTATCCTCTCCGAGCATTGATCAAAGGGAGACCAATTTCACATTTGAAACTACCTCCGATAGGGAGTCGTGGATGACTCCTTATCGAGATTATATCCAGCATGGTGTATTGCCCGAGAGTCGAAGCGAGAAAAGACAAATTCTGCGAAAGGCTTCATGATTTGTTATTCAAAATGGAGTTATGTATCGAAGGGGATATTCCATTCCTCTTCTCCGGTGCATCGCGCACGACGAAATTAAATGAGTGTTACACGATGTACACGAAGGAGAGTGTGGCGATCACACTGGGGGACAAGCACTTGCCAAGAAAATACTCCGATACGGATACTATTGGCCTACTGTAAATCGCGATGCCATGGACTATGCCAAAAAAATTGATAGATGCCAAAAACACGCTAGGATTCTTAGAGCCCCGCCTACTGAGATAACCCAAATGGTCAGTCCATGGCCGTTTGCAATATGGAGGATTGATATAATTGGTACATTGCCTTTGGCCAAAGGTGGCGTGAAGTATGCTATCGTCGCAGTCGATTACTTCACGAAATGGGCGGAAGCCGAACCTCTTGCGACAATCACAACGAAGAAAGTTATAAATTTTGTAGTACGCAATATCATCTGTTGGTTCGGTCTCCCGCATACAATTATTACCGATAATAGAGCCCAGTTTGACAGCGCTGAATTCAAGAATTTCTGTCTGCGATTCCATATCCATAAGAAATTCTCCGCTGTTGCACACCCGCAAGCAAATGGCCAAGTCGAAGCCGTAAATAAGGTCAT
The DNA here is from genome assembly GCA_030765085.1 of Allium cepa. Lineage (NCBI taxonomy): Eukaryota > Viridiplantae > Streptophyta > Magnoliopsida > Asparagales > Amaryllidaceae > Allium > Allium cepa. The sequence continues at coordinate 1,035,144,229 of CM060945.1, read as the reverse complement.
CAAATCTATTTTGAAGAAACGACTGGTAAAGGCCGGGGGCAAGTGGGTTGATGAACTTCCCATGGCCTTGTGCGATTATCGGACGACTCACAAAACTGCAACCGGCCACACTCCATTTTCTCTATCTTATGGCGCTGAAGCTGTTATTCCGGTCGAAGTGGAAGTTCGTCTCATCGTGTGACATATTATGATATGAAAACGAATGTTATACTACTTGCCGAATCCCTGGATCTGCTCGATGAGAGGCGCGAAGAGGCTGATTTAAGGGAAGCCGCATATCGGAGTCGAGTCGCCCGAATGTACAATGCCAAGGTCCGACCACAGACCTTCGAACTTGGCGAACTTGTATTCAAGAGAGTTTATCTGGTTCCTTCTCACATGAAGCCAAATTGGGAAGGACCGTATGTGATTTCACAAAAGCTCGAAGATGGCACATTCAAGTTATCGACCATTGACGGTGTAACTCTGCCGAGAGCCTAGAATAGCGAGAGTCTCCGTCGCTACTATACATAACAGGCTTTATTTGTTCTAGCTCATTATTTCCTTTGCACTTTATTTTCTCATTTTGAAACTCAAACTTGTAATAAGGCAGCTGACTCTACCATATTTTCTCATTTCAGCAATAAAATGCTATCTCTTCGAGCCAGAGCTGTGATTTATCAAATACGCCACAAAACATCACAATGCACGAAGAGCTAAGTTCCATCATACGGTGGGATTTAATTCAAGTAGGGAGTGACTGTGATACGACCGGTCACTCGCTATGTGAAGCCCAAGCTCGGGGGCATGTCACCACGTTAATATTTAAAAGGATTGATACACGACAATCCTCACAGTAACTCCAGATTCCCAGAGTGCGAACTAGATATAAACATTGAAATAACTCTAAGTCCCCGGAGCGCGGACTAGAGTATAAACACTAGCTCCAACATCCCAGAGTGTGAATTGGAGTATAAATATTCAATAACTCGTTCCCGGAGTGCGAACGGACTCCAACTTCCCAGAGTGCGAATTGGAGTATAAACATTCAACAACTCGTTCCCGGAGTGCGAACGGACTCCAACTTCCCAGAGTGCGAATTGGAGTATAAACATTCAACAACTCGTTCCCCGAGTGCGAACGGACTCCAACTTCCCAGAGTGCGAATTGGAGTATAAACATTCAACAACTCGTTCCCGGAGTGCGAACAGACTCAAACTTCCCAGAGTGTGAATTGGAGTATAAACTTTCAACAATTCATTCCCGGAGTGCGGACGGACTCCAACTTCCCAGAGCGTGAATTGGAGTATAAACGTTGAATCCATTGTTCCCCGAATGGGAGACTCCTAAAAAGCCCATGTAGATGTGACTGACCATCCAGCGGCTAACTCCAACTTCGTAGAACATGAATGGAGTATATATATAAATTGCAGGTTCCCGAAGCGCGACCCCAAACATACTTGCTATTTCCAAAATTCCGGAGTGTGAATTAGAGCACAAATACCAAGTCAAAGTTCCCATAGCGCGAACTGAAATGTTAATACTAACTCCAAGTTCGCAGAGTGTGAATTGGAATGTGAACATCAATTCCAAGTTCCCGGAGCACGAACCGTGTTACAAGCATCGATAACTCTCAAATTCCCGGAGTACGAACCGAATTGTCGATCTCAAATTATCTTAAGTCCCCAGAATGTGGACATGTGCTTAAGGTTTGCAATGAACGCAATCAACCACCGGAGCACAAATGTTATTCCCCGAGAATAGGGGGCAAAAAAAAGCTAAGTGTTAATTGCTAACCAAAGTGATACAATGTCCGGAGTTCGATTATTCATCGATCACAACTTGCGACCAAGATTCTCAGACTTGGCGAATAAAAACGAACTCCACTTGACGGTAAAAACACCATGAGTGCACCGGACTGAAAACAAAACACTACAAACACTTAAGCACAAAAGAAATGAGAGTTGAAACAAAGAAGCTAAATTTTATTTCAACTAACTGAAGACAAGGACTTACATACAAATAAATTCTCCCAAAAAAGAATCCCTACTAGCAGGGGCCGAACCTGCATCTATACGCGGCCTAATAACAAAAAACGAAAACAAGTTCCTATCTACCAAAAAATCTGTTTGGGAGGCCGATCTATTCCTTCTTTTTTGGCTTCCTTATCAACGGTTCGTCATCAGAGTCACTAGGAACGGAAATCCTTCGTTTGGACGACCTCCTCTCCGGTGGCTGCTCTTCGGCAGGGGGCATAATATCAATGTACTCCTCAAAGCTCGAATCTAAATGAAGGCTCCCTGCCGAAGGAGTAGGAGGGACCGGACCCGCAATGGAAGATGGGATAGTGCCACCTGATGTTGTTGTCCTTAAAGGCGTTGGGCTATGCACCGCCGTACTGCCACCAACGCTGCTACTTTGCCCCGCAGCTTCTAATTCTGCATGAATCTCGACCAAGATCTCTTCATCACGAATCGTTTGGGCTTGGCTGGGGGCACCCGCAATCTGCATTGAAGAGCTAGAGGTTGGTGGGAGGTCACTGATGATAAATGGCAAGTCTGTAAAGGGATCACCCTGTTGACCAAGCAGTTCGCTCACCATTTGTTCGTCAAGAGATAAGGATCTCCTCTGCGCCATCTCAGTAGGCACTGACGTCGTCACTACAGTCGTTTCAGTGGTGATGGCTTTTTGCCCTTGGATAGACTCCTGAGCCGAAGATGCCGGAGTAATTTCGGTTACTGAACAAAGAGGAGAAGAGGATATAAGCAATCACTTCAAAACAAACGCTTTAATAGAAACACACTTGAGATGTGTTCAAGTACCTTCCTCAGTTTGACTCGTTGACGGTTGGGCAGCCTCAGAGACGTGCTCCCGAATGAGAGATAACCGCGGCTGTTCTGGGTTATAAGCAGGAACAGATTGTGAACCGACCACAGATACAGGCAATAACGAAGGTGGAGCGGTGATTTCAGTAACAGCAGAGTGGTGCTTGACACCCGATCCCTCTCCAACCTCCAGAGATCGGCCACCAATCATCTCCTTCTCATGAGCGATAATAGCGTTATGAAGGACCTTCTTCTCATCGTCTGTCAGCAGCCGGTTTTCAAGTTCGAATCGGTCGACCGATTCACCCGGACGTGCTTCCTCTTCTTCCTCAACCAATCGACCCCAAGCGCTGCGGAGATGTATCGGGTAATCTTGGAGCCAGGCCAAATTTCGGTGTCTCAACACGTTGGCATTGTAAGTGATGAGCAAATCTTCAATATCGGCGTCCAGCCTGGCCTCCGCTTGATGAACTTTCTCCTCAACCTCCGTCTCAACCGCCCGGACCTTGGCTACTGCTGCATCCTATTCAGTTCGAAGAATCACAGCCTGTTCACACGCCTCCTGGGCTGCATTATTCGCATCATCCCTATCATTGGCGATCTCGGCAAATTTGGGCTTAAGCTCGTTTAACTCCTTCAGGGCTGCGTCCCTCTCAGCAGTGACCAGGGTGTTTCGATGGCCCATGTCCTCTACCGTGGCATAGTGCTCACGTTTCATCCTATCCATCGTTGCTTGGGCTTCGTCGGCCTTTTTAATAGCCTCCATTTTAGATTTCCGAGAAGATTCAGCTTCAGTGTTTAGCGCATCAATAATACGGCTCTTTTGAGCTAACTCGGCCTGCAATTTCTCGATGGTGGCCCCACGCTCAAAGGCCAATGACGATGCTTTCTCGGCCGCCTTGTACCACGTCCTGTATTGGGCATAAAAGTCGTGCACATAATCGTGCGCCGTCTGCTCGGCCTCCGGCGGGATTCTTTTCAAGTGAAGAGGAAAAATGTAGTTATCAAAGAAAATATTTGGAAAGTCCTTCTTCAGTTGAGCAAGCCTGATTGCTCCTTCCCCCAAAATTTCAGTAGGAGGTTGTTCCGCGACTATTGGAGGCATTGCCTCAGATCTGGGATAGCGAGATTCATGCTTAGAAGATTGAGAGGCCGACTGGTAGTGCGAGGAATCAGGAGGATGAGAAACATGAACGGGAGGTTGTATAGGAGCTATTGGAGGAGGAGTGCGCGATCGAGACCGATGTCTGTAATCCCTATCTCTCCGTTCTTGGCTAGAATACTCGGAGTACCTGCGATCGTAATCCCTATCTTTTTCTCTCCGCTGTGACTCGTAATATGAGGAAGATTTGTGAGCATGTCGCAGGCTCCCTAGCATCGAGCCGCGTCCAGTCATAATATCTGCAAAGCGAGATGAGAATAAAGTTAGTGGTTTCTCGAAACCGATGACCTAGGACTCAGGGCTATGTAGTGTCGTGAAATATGTGTGGATATGTATTCCCCCCAATCAACAAGAAGTGTCGGCTGAGCTAGTAATAAAAGGCTCGCTCAATTCTAGAGTACGATGGAACTCCTCCAACCCGGCATCATGTTGAAAAGACACATCATCCGGGATTGGAAGATCGGTAAGCCCTTCGTAAAGACTTTCAGTTCGCGGAGGTGACATCTCAAAAATTCTAACTCCGGGAGAGGATCGGGCAGTGAAAACCGATTTCCATCTCCCCTTCTTAGTTGACGTGACGACGGCTGCCTTGCCTTTTCTTTGCTCTTCAACATCCTGAACCATGTCTGTAGGCCCCAACAATGGCTCGTCGTCAGTATGAGTTCTTTCAGAATCAGCCTCCTCGGCTATAGTAACTTTGGGCTTCTTGTACTTGACTCGCTTCTTCGAAACGGTCCTTAATGCCCCCTCAAACTATATGCTCTGCCCTCGTTCGATCAACCCGTAAGTCCGGAGATTCCTATCGGTCAAAAGCGACTCGATATCCCTATCTTCACTCGGGACTTCTCGAAGTACTCGCACCATCTCCTTAAAGTGTTCGCCCTCAGGTCGCTGAATCGTTGCTGTGGAAAGAAAAAACATAAGTTTCACTTTAACCGCAATTGCCTTAGTAATTACTTGATAACTCAGCCACACTCACGTCTGAATAACCATCGCCGGGCAAATCCCGGAGGACACCTGACATAGAACCATTCCGTCCTATAGAAACTCAATCTAGTCCAGGACCTAGTGACCACCTGGCAATTCCTTACTGCTTCCAGAAATCTGAAGGAAGGGTAATCACCTCGAGTTTTGAAATTAAATAGATATCTGATCTCGGTCGGGATCGGTGGTCTATGAAGGTACTCCATGAAGACGATGAATAAACAATTCACGGAAGCATATCCGTTCGGGTGTAGTTGAGATGGGGCGATGCTCAAAAAGGACAACACTTCCCTTATGTACTCGTTGAACGGAGGAAGCGTCCCAGCCGCGCACGCGTGGCGAGTAAATGCTGTATATCCCTCCGGCGGGTTGTGTGGTCTATCATTCGGCCCCGGCAATGACAAGTCATCCAGTGACAGGCCGTGCCTCAAGCATATTCTCCCCAACATATCTTCAGAAATATTGGATTGAACGGAATCCGACGGATTGGCAATAAAAGATGCATTGGGAAGTTCGTCCGGGGACGGACCAATGATCTCAGGTTCAATATCTGGAGCCTCTAGTCTCGGAGCAGCTGTGCTTTGGATCTCCTGTTGTTGTGAACTTGAAGGTTCCATGACTAGCTAACTCATGAGAAACCATCGTTAGACGACAAAGGACCCGTGCGTTCCCCAATGAAAAGTGTATGAGTGTATGTTGTATAGTGCCATGCATTACTTTAATAAGTGTTGCAGGATTAAAGGGAACATGCAAACGACAAAGCTAATTTCCCCAGTTATGATGACCGTCATCGCTGACCGTCATCACTGAACCGTTTGTATGATGGAATCTGATTTGGATAGAAGTTGTTATGGTTCCATCGACGAGATTCGAAAGGTGGTCAAGTGTGCAGTGTGACTATCAAGTCCAAATATGCAAGGATGAAGCTCGCCGGACTTATGCTTAGAAAATGTCAAACTTTGATCCACCATAGAGGGTTCGAACCGAATAAAGGGAACTCATTCGAACCCATCCTACAGTCATTTCGAATCGATGCAGAAAGGCACGCTTCGAATCGATGATCAGGTGTCAAGTTCGAATCGATCAATGAAGGATGACTTCGAATCGATGCTTGGTTGACTGGTTCGAACCGATAAGGAAACCCTCAACTTAACATCGGCCACGTTCGAATTGATGCCCTCCGTATCGATGCAAAGTTGAGAACTTCGAACCGATGGTTGAAGGATTCGAAACCATCGATTCGAATAGAACCATCAAAGATGGTCAATCGGTGCAAACTATGTCACCCTCATAAAGTCATTCCAGGGATCGATGCGAAATCCAACAAGGAGTGACGCCGCCATCATCGATTCGAACTCGAATCCACACATCAGTTCGAAGCCCTCCCAAAGCAGATCTGGTTTTTCCAATCTCGAGACTAAGCAATCGATGACGGAGATATAGGTTCGAAGTAACTTTGCCGTTTGGATTCGAGGCTAATTACCTAGTTTAAGTGATGGATTCGAGGAGTTATAGTCTTGGATCCTGAATGGTTCGAATACGTGACGCGGTTCCTTCTTCTCAAAGGTTTCGAAACGATGCATAGTACAAAAACACAAGGCAGAAAGTAAAAAAGTAAAAAGTGAAACCCTCTGCTATTTATATGAAGCCTTGAGGGTGACCGAGACGATTCCCCTTCTGGTAAACGCGGCCAGTCGCAACCAGTCATAGCATAGATCGTTTCGAAACCACCATTCGAAGCCATTTGCCTAATGCCTTGTGGGTTCGGTGTTACCCTCACACTTCATCGATACGAAGTAGACAGCAGGAAAACGAGTTGCATCGATGCGAAAACCGTGGGCACATCAATTCGAAGCCCCTGTTCGCAACTCCATCCACAGCTTACCGAAACGAACTACTAGTTCGAATCCATCCTTTCAAATCGGTTCGAATGTCAGTTTCGAACCCATCACAACACAAGTATACTACATCCATACGAATGTAGATTTCGAACCCATCAATGCTCCAACACATCGGTTCGAAACATTTCATTCACGCAACGCAGAGTCGTTTCCTTCAGCCTTCTACATCGGTTCAGGAGAGGATCGATACGAAGGAACCTTCCAAAACGACCATTAAGCGTTGTTTCAAATCGAATTTCCAAATCGGTTCAGGAGAGAATCAATACGAAATTTAGCGGCGGTAAAAACTGACAACGACTCGTGAACGCACGACGTCAACAAGGGTCAAACGCGCATATGTGCATATATGTCAAACTAACATTCGATCTTAAACATTTACAGGGATCGAGCGCTCATCTTGTTACAAATGTAACAGCCAACGGCTAAGCGCTATTATGCAGCAACCAATCATATCAACGCAAGGTTACAGCAATACAGAGTACGAGTCTCAACAAAAAAGGGAGCAATGATTGTTCAAAGAGAAATTGCAGCTATTCAAAGCACGTCATGTTCCCACAAGACGTACTTTGGGGGGTAAAATGTTATCCCGCTTTTTGGCAAAGCCGCGATACCAAAAGATCGATCAAAAATGGAGAACAGTTCGTCTCAGAGATCGGTCATGCTTCGTTTCGCTATGGATATCGTTGAATTTTGTCCGAGTCCGAATTGAACTACAATTGATAGGACGTGATAAAAACGATCATAGAAGTCGTCATCTCAAATTTCGAGCCAATCTGAGTTCATACGCTCAAGTTATGATCGATTCAACTTGAAGGGGAAAGCACTGGTTTCGAACCCATCGAGGTAGGTGTCTTCGAACCCATCATCAAGTACCATTAGAATCAATCACCTTCGAATCGATGGACTTCGAACCCATCGGAGTGCCTCGGTTCGAATCCATCAACTTCGAACCCATCTGGTTTGCGTTGGTGGGCCTCATGTCCATGGAGAGGTTGCAAAGCTCGCATCCATCAGAGAAACACAAGTTCGAACCCATCAAGCATCGGTTGTTCGAAGCCATCGATGAAGCCTTGTTCGAACCCATCATTAGAGCCTTCTTCGAACCCATCTGTGAAGCTTCGTTCGAATCCACTGGGTCAACCAGCCACGATGACGTGTCATCCATCGGTTCGAACGCGCTGAGATACATGGAGTCGAAGCGGTCAATTCGGAGAGAAGACCGGGTCGGTTCGAAGTTTACGCTCCACGTCACCACGAAAGCACGTGCCACCATCGGTTCTAAACCATCGGTTCGAATGGATGGTTTCGAAACAAATAGCCGCGCAGTAAACCCCATCTCGAATCCATCATATCTCTCAATCCACTGATCCAAATGCCACGAAATTTTCACAGAAGCTTGCATTCATGTCGAAGAGTGTCCACACCAAATTTCACCTTGATTGGAAGAATTCTTGATCGGTTCGAATGGAGTTCGAACCGACGCCAAAGTGGGCCCAAACTTCCTAAGACCGGGCATGTGGGCCCCCTCACGTGCCAGAAGTGGTCTCCCGAGTTTTCAGCGAAATATCAGCAGCCTACGCCTATAAATAGAGCCCCAGAGCCAATGGAAAAGGGATCTTTCGACTCTCAAGCTCCCAGACTCTGCCAGATCGAGATCTTCATCATCCTACATCGTATACTAGCTGTTGATTTCGAATTTTCAGTTGTATCCCGCTGTTGCTTGCTGTAATCGCTTGTAAACGCTGAAAGAGAATCAATAAAATTGCTAAAACTTCACAGTGGACGTAGGCAACGTGCCGAACCACTATAAATTGCTTGCCTTTGTCTTTACTTCACTGTTGTTTGGAGTTTTTGTTAGATAATCCTCATTTTTAATTCAGATTCTTCATTTATTATCCCTTCAAAAGACTCCCGAAGAGTGTTGTGCCCAATTTTGGTACAAAAAATAAGTACGAATGTCGAGAGTGATAAACTCACCTTCTAAAGTTGGAGAAAACAATTCAAGACACGCGACCAAACTCCGAAAAGAACGACAAAGAACGAATCAAATTCGAGGAGAAGTAGCACCCAAATCCAAATCTTGTAGACAACAAAAATAAAATATATATATATAAGTAAATATTTACACAAGAAAATAAAACAAAAGACAAGAAAAATGGGCTAGACAACATAAGTCGGCTCGGCCACTTCCACAATAGGCTTGTCCATCATCCTGTGGTTCGGCCATGACTTGATCTGAAGCAAATAGGTTTGGCCATGGTCACAAAATCATGGCTAAGCAATGGTATGTAAAGGGATGGCAAGGCAAAACACATGTAGAAGGCAAAAGGTCAAAGGAGATGGTGCCTATTGGGTTCGGCCTGGGTTGTATGCGTAGTCAGGTCGGGTCGTCATCTTCTAGTCACGGCTAGGAGTAAGGGATGATCACGGGAAGGCAAAGAAGGAGGTAGAATTGGTGGTGGTCAAGGCAAGCAAAGAGAAAGGGGTGATCATATAGGCTCGGCTAGGGTTTCAAGCATGTTTTGGTGATGGATTTGGATCGTGGTGGTCACGTCCTGGCCGGAGATAGTGATGAGGAGATGGAGGCCAGTCATATGATGGTGGTATGGTGAAGGAGGTGGTCGGCTAGGGAATGAGCATGGCCGAACTATACTTGAGGATAAAAAGAGAAAAAAAAGAAAAGAGAACGAAGGAGGAAGAAATGATAAAAATTACAGTAAGATTTTTTCAGTAAACGTGAAAGAGAAAGAGAGGTGTGATTAGAGTTTTTTTACGGCTATGAGAATGGAAAGTGAATGGCTAAGGCAAAGAAAAGGCCTTACTTCACATTAAAGAGAAAAAAAATTGTGTTTCTTGAATTTCTAAGCCCATTAGCCAAGCCCAAGTAAAAATTAGTCCAAAACTCCAAACAAAATATCAAAGTCCAAACCAAATAGAAAATAGAAAATAGAGAATAGAGAATAGAAAATAGAAAATAACAAATAAAATACTGAAAATAATCGCGTGTAAAACGCTGAATTTTATCATATTTTAAAGGTATAAAATAGAATTTGACAAAACGAAAAGCAGAACAAATATCAGAATCAAATTCAGCTTCAAAGAAAAAGATTGGAAATTTAAAATTCATATTTAAAAATTTCAACTAACAGTCAAAGTTTGACCACAGTTAACCAAAACATAAAAATTTAGAAAATCATTATTTTATTTTATTTGGAAAATAATTATAAACAAAATCCAAGAATTCATTAGAAAATTCCAAAATTCCAAATTTTAAATGATTTAAAATTCAAAGTTTCAAATAAATTGAATTAAAATATTTACTAAAATTTATAGGTTGTTATAATTATAAGGATGCATGGTCAGTTAAAATCGCATGGAAGTCTACCTAGCTAATCTGACTACCAGTAGTATTACTTTGGAATTGATGTGAGACATTACTTATAATAAGTATCCACGGTGGACGTGAGGTTAGTCCTAATTATTTGGGGTATGTCTATCCAGCTAATATGGCTACCAGCACATACAAATAGTTCGACTTATATGAGAAATTATGTTTTGGGTTATGGGTAATAAAGTGGATATCCCAGGATTGGCCTACTTCGAGGACTAAGGTATTAAATGGCTATGTTAGGGTTGTCCTCCTCTCTACGTAAGATGTAGTAAGTGGCCTAGAATACTTAAGTATGATATCAGTTAAAGACTACCAAATAGGATTTGCATAGGTATAGGCATTAAATGGCTGAAGGTCCTACCTATTTCCTAATTAAGGGTATTAAGTATTCAGGTACTTCCTTCCTTAGCATTGTTAGAATATCATTGGATGGGAGAAGGGTTGTTGACCCTAATATAATATAGTTGTGTGCACCCGGTTTCATAGCCACAGAGTAGGACTTATATGGCCACTAGCCCATAGTTGTGGATATATGCAGAGAAATTCCCATAGTTGGAGGTATACGTGGAGAAATATAACAAAAACGTAAGACATAATACTTATCTGAATATTTACTTCCCATATACTATTATTGTAAAACATAAGATTTTCATTCTCTAGATTTTGTTATTATAACCCCCTCTTCATTACAACATATATGTTAGATTTGATGATGTGGGTAGAGGAGAAGATGGAAAAATCATCGTGGTAGTACTAGTTATCCATTTATATTTTTATGTACCCTAAAGACAATGTATGTAACTTGGTTTATGCATTTTGATACATTGTATTTATGAGACATGGTTATAATGTAATCAGTACTTATTTAATTCTTATATTTTATCCTTTTCGCTATAAGATTCTAAAAGTGTAGAAGATAGCTCTATGAATTGTATAGTTATACCGTCCAACAGCCAGCTGCAGAATGGACCTAATGTTCGATGGGCTTTTATTGGTTGAAAAACAGGCTTGTTTCGGAGCAGGTTGCTACATTATATGAGAGCGAGGTTACCCAATCAACGAGATTAGGATATGCTGAGTGAACATATTTGTATTTTTACCTATAAGGTATATATGTACGTATATATAAACATACATGTATATATATCGTACATGCTAAACTCTATAAATTTTTACTATAAAAGTAGTTATGACCATATTTTGAAAAGATGGATAAGGCAACTATGAGTTGGGTTAAGGTCATACACTTACCCCATTTTCTCCATAGGGTGTAGGCCAAACCATAAGATGTTGACTTAAGAAGAGCATGTGAATGACATATAGGAAGGTCCTTGAAGTTAGAAGGTACTTGACTCCTTTTACTAGGCCTAAACTACCCCATGATTAAGGATTCCATTGGATTGATGAAAAGTAAGAACATATATGTCATAGACTCCGGATGTAAGGTATAAATAGGAATGAGTAAGTTTTCGACAATAAGGTGTGCGCCACAAAATGATAGCTGGATTTTTAATATATTCATAAGGATAATTGGAGAAGGAGAAGAGTCAAAAAGAAAAGACAAATAAAATCCATTTTTGAATCTAATCCCATATTAAAGAATTCAATAAAAGATTTTAAATTTTATTAAGGTGTTTGAAATGGCTTTCAAATAATTTATTTAAAACTAAAAGAATCTAATAACTTGAAAGTTTTTATGTTGAAAAGTATGTAAATACTAAAACTTTCACAATATAAAACATCCTTTAAAAATATATTCTTGAAAAATTAAGAAATTCCAGGAATTTTAATTAAATGAGTTATTTACAAAATTCTATAATAAAATGCCAAGTAAAGGGTTTTCAGTAAAGAATAAGGGGACACTGGTAATCTCTCCTTTTAATCCTGATAGAAAATAGGTTATATATTTGACTCGACGATTTTTATATTTTTTTTAAATTTAAAGGTTTTAAAATTCTTTTTAAGGTTCAGATAAATAGAAACGCTACCTGATTTAAATGAGGCTAAAGAGAATGTATGGGTAAGAACATTCGATAGCGAAAATAGGAAGAATATCCCGGTAAGGAAAATACAGAGAAGAATATCCCGGTAAGGAAAATACGGAGAAGACTATCCTGATAAGGAAAATACGAAAAAGAATATCCCGGTAAGGAAAATACAGAGAAGAATAACTGAAATGGACTTGTAAAAAGCAAATTGTTTCCTGTTAATGAAGAAAACAATCAATTGAAAATGAGAGCTATATAAAGGGGATTAGTTTAAATAAAAGAAATTTAGGTAGAGATAATTTAAGTAGTTGCAACATTAAGAAATTTAAATAGCATGAGCAGTAGGAAAATTACAGTATGAAAGTTGATATTGTCTACTCCAGTTTCTACTGTTCAACTTTATAAAAGATGTTGTAAAAACAATGTAACAGTGCATTTTTAAAAATGGTTCCATATAATAATTGAAGTTTTAAATGAAAAAATAATAAGTGATTTGAGTTAAAAATCATTCCTTCTATAAAGTAAATCTCTATTGTATAAAGCCTTAAAATGGAAAATTTTAATTGATGGTTATTCATACAATAAAAACTTGACTTGTATTTGTTGAAAAATCAAATAATGCATTGTTTAAAGGAAATGTCCTTTTTTCTCAAAATTAAATTGCTAACTTTGGCCTTTGAACTTAATAAACAAACTTACTTCATAAGTACTACATAGTTTTAAAAATAACGACACATACAGTTAAAGTCGGTTAAATAAGGAGTTTTTATCGTCGTTTTGGAAATTAATCAATTGTTGAAATTAATAAAATGTATCTAAATTTACATTTTCAAAGTTAAAATTTTGGGTTAAGTACTTTATAACTATGAAATTTATTAATTTTATACAAATAAGTGGACTAGATAAGGACTACTAGTTAAGGAAAATAGGGAAAAGCTATAAGCATTAGCTACAGATGTTGTAGCGATTGGAAAAGGAAACCTTAGGTAGGTTTTGAAATAATACATTTTATTTGGGGAGGTTAATACTAAAGGAAAATGGTCTAAAAAGGAATGGTTAAGAGAGAATGACCTCACTTTATGCAGCAAGTCCATGCTAGAAGAAATGAACCAATATGTAGACAACACATTAGGCCTAAATCGCATGAATATCTCTTTCCACTATTAAAATTGGAATTTAGAAATTTTTGTAAATAAAAAAATGGGTCTGCTATATGACATATATTTTGAAACTGTACTTTTGTGTCCAAAACACAATTCGAAAATCTAACGGTTCATGAAATTTGTATTTGCCTTATTAAAAGAAGAGTAAAATCACTTTTGTAAAACTTCCACCAATTAAGTGTGAGTTAAACCCTTTGAACTTTCTCTATTAAAAATAGCAGGGTAAAAAGAGTTAATAGATGAGTAATTAAGATTTGACCTTTGACTTTCTTAAATTAAGCATACTTAAACTCCTTCTAAAACTTTTGAATCTTTCTTCTCAAAAAGGTTTAATTAAATGACCCATTTTAAAACTCTCCATTTTTTGTTGCCAATCAAGGCTTGGTTCATAATAATTTTTTTCAAAAATAAGTAATGATGATGAAAATGTAAAAATAAGTAAAATTATTGTCTTGGTTCTTTTGTTTTGAGTCCCTTTAGTTACCCATTAATTTGGGAAAATATTTTATCTAGAAAGTAAAAACCTTACATAAACACATATCATTTTTTTTGAAAAGAAACTTATATAATAAAAGAAGAACAAATGGTTTTCTTTTTGAAAATTTCATTAAATTTTGGAAAGGGAGCATCAATCATTTCTTAGGAGGTTTGGAAGTGTTGTTAAACATAATGCACGGTTAAAGGATTCTGGAAAGGTCATACGAGGAAAAGAATGCTAATAAACATTTCAGGAATATAATGGATAATTTTCTTAAAACAATAACGTGATTTTTAAAAATACCACTAAGATAAGTAAATGCAATGAAATAAATGATGACACCGTTAGCAAAGAGTGGATATATTGTACCAAAGAAAGTTCTTACAATATTTAGTCAGTGAAGATGGACGATCATGGTGTTTTGGGCATGTGTGTTGTTATTTAGATATTTTGGTCCTTATGGCACTGCATACATTCATTCAGTTATGGGTTTGTGGTTCATCTTGTCAGTAGGATATTGTCTCACTATATGTACTTTTGGATTATAACAATGAAGATGGTAATACTTGGGTTGTCACTGCACCCCTCAAGAAGGATATATGGGATAGCGTTTAGGTTAACATAGAGTTTACCAAAATATAGGGCAGCATACCACTTGGATCCATAGGGTTGTCATCTTAGGCAATACCGTGGTGGCATGATGCAAAAGTCATCAGAGTAGATTAGGTGAAAGTTAAACCTCGTCCATCTGGGATAACTTTTGTAATGACCCATATTCAATGTATCAAAGGATGGTAGAATATTAATATTATTTTTTATGAGGTAGTATGATTCTATAATTTTCAAAAATGACTAATAGAGCCATTTTCGATCTTTATAATTTTTATTGGATGATTTTGATCATAAAGGACTTGTATCGCCTATAACTTCTGATAGGAGAAGAAATGGTGTTTGAAACCACTTTCTTTAGATCAAGATGGTGATTTCTTTTTCCATTGAGTTGTCGTAATAGGAAAATATACTTACCGTTTGGGAGATAAGGCTTTTTGAAGTTTCATTTTATTTGAACAGCTTAATACGTAATTAGTGAGTTAATGTTTAGGCCCAAATCCCATTTAAGGAATACCATAGTATGGGGCCAATTGGACTTCTCTCCATCATTTCACGCTTCCCAAAAATAGAGAGAAAACCTCCATTAACTATCTTTTAATCAAAAAGTTACCCTAGTCCCTAGTTTAACTAGCCAAACTTGTCATTAGAGGACGATTAGAGAGATTAGCACTTTGGATTGAGGATTTCTAGTGATCATCTAGGAGCTACTGTTCAATCTTAGGATTCGTGCCTCTTTGGATTCGCTTTGGATTGCCTAAGATTTAGGTAAGTGGTTTTGTTAACCCAAAAATTGGACTAAAACCCATGATGCCATGCTGAACCAAAAAATTGGTCTAACATCCCTGATGTCATTTATAGTGATTTTGCTTCGGTAGGTCATTAGGTTATTATTAGACCAAAGATTGGTTTTGTCATGTAAGACCTAGTACAATGTGATACTATTTTAAATAGTCCCATAAGGCCCATAAACTTTTAATATGGAAATGTTCAAAAATTCATGTCACTTGTCCAAGGGCAAAAACATGCAAGTTGTGTGAATATGCAATAGTCCATAAATTATTCCTTAATGAGCAAGATGGGCAATCTACATAAGCCACAATCCATTGTCCGCATGTTGAAATGGAACAATAGTCATTATGCAAGTTAAACACTAGTTTAGACAAGGGCTTAAGTAGCCTTGTTCATAATGAGGGCTCAAAGTTAAGACCAAATCCAAAAATTAATCATATGCACGTCCATATCTCAATAATCAAATTTTGCACAATATAGGTAAATAGGCTATGCAAAGTCATTTGTCTAAGTCCTTGTTCATAAATTTCAAAAGTCACACATCAATTCCTGGTTTTGCCCTAATTCAATTTAGGTTTACAAATCTTTGAATTTAAAAAGTAGAGAAATAAGTGATTCGCCCCCATAAAGTTGTCATGGGGTCTGTACTTATAGGGTGCTAGTATGCGGCATAGTTACTACGTGTCCTTTGACATCGTTGGTTTTGGCATCCTTCATTATGTTGTTGACACGCAACGAAGTTCTTCATATCGACGACTTACGACAACCCTATGAACATTGACAATTTACGACATCTTTGCCATATTGACGATTTACAACATCCTTACTACTTTGATGATTAACGACATCGTTTGCTACATCGATGAAATTTGACATCCTAGCTTATTTTTTTTGTTTCCAACATCTTTTGCTTATATTCGGTACCTCCGCTTTCAATTAAGATTTGAAATTTCTTTCCGCCAGTAGGTGCTTTTATAGGCCCGACATCTGCTAGAAACTCGATATTCTCCTTTACCATTATTATCAGTTTCCACATTTAGATTATAATTCATTCCATATTACTCGTTCCTAAGTGATAACTAACCACGTAGTAGTCACTTTCATATTTCGCATTTGTTCTACTTTCTCCTCCTCCTCCTCCTCTAAGCCAACTATTTGAAGTAGGGCCATCTCAATTATCGTCTCATAGTTGTTGCCCGTGGAGACAAGAGTTAAAAATAGTACGCTAAGTGGAGAATTTAGGCCTTTTACAAACTTCATCGTCTTCTTTGCAGGGGTGTCAATCAGGGTTATCCCAAACATATCTAATTTCATGAACTTATTGATATACTCCTTCATCGTGGAGTCTCCCTGTCTTAGTGGACAAACTTCAGCTATGGATATGAATTGTGACCAAAAGCGAGCCCTGAATTTAGCCCAAGCAATTCCTTCCTCTTCATTCTATTAAATGACTATGCCAATCCAGCTCCACTCCTTCTAGGTGCCATGCAACTATCCTCCTATTGACTCGGTCTTCCCATCCTAACTCTTGGAATATAAGGTCACATTCATTAATCCACACCTTGGTTTCTAAAAAATCTTCAACGCCTGAAATTCTTGTCCTCCCATATTTTGAAGTCTTGACGCATTTTTGGAAAGTCTAGTGAGCATGGTGCTGGTTCAGCGGCCTAAGCAACTGGTGCCACCGGTATACTTTGTTGAGAAATTTTAACTTGCACTACCAGCCTAGATATTATTAGAACCATGATGGCATACCGAATGGTGGGTATCTCTTATGTATGATGGTTTCGACATCAAAGGTGTTATTCTCAGCTATTTCAATATATGTATGTTCAAAATTTCAAAATAATCCTAATTTCTTAAAACAGTATTACTGGTTGAATCAAAAGTTTGCCTAAGGTGTTTGCGTATGTTCATATATGTGTATAAAATATAGTATGGCTTTCCAAAATAAGTACTCTCGGGTATACATATCCCCGTTGATCGAGTAACCTAAGTTATGATACCAAATGTAACAACCCTATCAGCAATGTGACTAATTTTAGATCCAATATAAGGCCATTCGTACCTTAGGTTCTGAGCTGGCTGTTAGTAGGTGAAATAAATAATATACAGAGTTATATATGTCCATGCTTTCACAATCTTATACCAGAAGAGATAAAATATAATAACATAAATAATACCATTTCACATATAACAAATCTCAGAAATACAACAATCCAAATATCCATAATATAATGCCTCAAAATAAACCACCAATATGTCTAAAAACCTTGGTACGCCATAGTACGCCAAAAACATAGATAAATAATTAAACTACCTCAAGTCTTTACTACATCCTTCACTATCTTTATCAGCATCGTTGCCCCTAACTTTGGATTATAATAATGAGGGAGTCAGAGCAATAATGTCCGGTGAATGAAAATCTCAAGTCTTACCATAATAGTGTTTGGGTAGTATCATTAAGATAAGCATTATGTCTTATGCATCCTGCTGGATATGCCTCCAACTATAAGCCCAAGGCTCTTCCAGTCCTGCTCCATTGCGTATCTCCAACTGCAGGCCAAATGCCATTTCCAGTCTAACCATGTAACTATAAAGCGAGTGCTACGCAGCTATAAAATGTATCGGGTCCAATGACCCATCTCCATTTATCATGTTCTAATGATGCGAGAGAAAGTACCTGAGCCACTTAATACCTCTTTAATGAGAAATAGGAAGACTCTAATCATTTAATACCTATACCCTAGGTAGATCCCCATCATTTAATACCTACCCTAGGTGGACCACCCTTTCACTCTTCGTAACTGATATCGTAAGAAATCCAATAATGCCACTTAATACTTCTTTGATAAGGAAGAGGCAGACCCTCCAATAGCTATTTAATACCTCAATCCCAAAGCGGACCGCCTCTCGAGATTTCCCACTATTGCGCCTAAAAGATAACCCCGACCGTTTAATACTTCTTGGGTAGGAAGGAGGCAGACCCTACAATAGTCGTTTATTACCTTCAATGCAGAAGTTGGCCCGTATTGGGATATCCTTTCTATGACCCGTAATCTAATCCATGACGTCTCACATTAGTCTGACTAATGGTAGATGCTAGCGGACAGATTAGCTACACAAACTTATCCTTCAAAATTAGGACAAACCTCACGTCCACCTTAAGTAGTTATTATAGGCGATATCTCACATCTCCCAAAGTCATATTGTTGGTAGCCAGATTAAGCTGGATTGACTTCTATGTACTTTAGACCAACCTCGCATCCTTATAATTTAGTCCTATTTCCGCTCTTCGACATAACAAAAAACCCAAAGATACAAACACACACGCACACACGCACGCACACTTTATATATAATATACCTCACTCGCATTTACGCATTAAGGCCATATAAGGAAAACTCCTTATTTCTCCTTTAATTATCGATTAATTATCATAATTATCCTTAGCTTCCTTCCTATAGGGACTAGCATTATATACCTATTTATTTCATAAGTTTAGGACATATACATACTGAACATTTATACCTAACATAAAATATTAGATTAGCTAGTTTAGATTAAATATTCCTAAGCATGGGTAATGTTATTTCTATATTAAGGTTTTTGCTTCCTAAACGAGTTGCTAAAATGCCAAAACTTCCATATTTATGCAAGTCTTAGTCCTATATAGTAGTTTACAAAATAACTAATATCCTTAGCTAAACAAAATAGACTTGCATATATATTCAAAAATGAAAACATAATATCCAACTTATTTTACATTAACATATTAGAATTAACGCCTCTATTTCAAGGAAACAAAACTTCACAATTTAAATCCTTTATGTTTCATTCAACTTTTACATATACAAAAGTGAAGTGAAAAAGGATTCATATTTACTTAAATTACAAAAATAGGTAGTGAAAACCACAAATAGAAAAATCCATACTTTGCACAACATTTTCTAATTCTTTTCTTATAGAACCCTTCGCCACAGCAAGAAGAAATTTGTAAGTGGAAGTTGAATAGAACATAAATTATTTATATTGCAAACATCAATTTAGATTCTACTATATTAACATAAAACAATCTAAGATTCCAACTAATCCAAGTATTGACATTTTATGGGGGAACTTTTGGTTTTAGATTTAAGGCATCTATGTACAAAATTCCCCAAGGCATAACACAAATCCAAAATTTTACTACAAAAACTACTATAAAGAGAAAAATTAAGATTTCCATTCACAAATTGCTTTCCTCGAATTCCTTTGAATTCGATCCCACACCTTCGCCCATTTCTTCCTTCGGTTATCTTCTTTTTTGATTTCGTAATATTGATCAATTCAATTGTGTATAGAATAGATTTAGAAAATAGAAATAGAGAATATGTGTGTATATATATATCTATGTGTGTATGTAAAACTTCTTACTTTTAATCCGATTGTTTCCTTCCTTAAAGGTTGAATCTTTAATCTAAAAAGCTTATGGAGGAGGAAGAGAACCGATTAAATTCGGCAAGCGTTACTATTTTTCTTGTGAATAAAAGTGAGCGGGCAAGCCTCTTATTTATAGTGGTTGAAACGCATTAGAACCATCAGATCGAGAATATTTTTATTAGATTAAATCCGAGTCAATTTTACCAAGAAAGACCTAGCAGACATGTAATAACTAGTCAACCAGTCTAACATAGGCGATCGAACGCTAGCAATCGACCAACCCAACAAAGGTGGTCAACCAACCACTTTCTTCTAGCTGATATTTATTATTAATGTTATTTTTTTAAGGTTTATTTATTTCTCTATTTAATCCCCCGGTTAGTGTTTACTTCAAAGTTAATTCTACTACTTAACGTTCCATTGTTTATTACCTTTTGAAATTTCAAATATTAACGTTAATTAATTTTTAAATTTAGATGTGTTTGAATTATTTTAAATTTGAAAATTTTAAACGTTAATAACTTCTTCGTTCGAGCTTTGATCCCGAAACCTTTTATATAAAAGTTGCTTAGAAAATTGCCACAAACATAAAGGTGTAACTTTAGTGGCCAAATTCTGACATTCGCAAAATTCTCATTTGTAGGATTATTATTACTTAATTAAGTTCTTAGTTAAATTTCCTATTTATTTTACAAAGTGTTGCATGTAAGCCACTCTATACTTCCTTCCTCGCCGTCCACACCAACGAACCAATGGAAAGACTATCCACATAGTGTTAACAATTAGTTCGCCCGGGATGCTGTTTCCTCCTAATAGGACGATACATTAATGCCCTAACGACGCGGTTACCCATGTTGTAACCCTAACCCAGGCGCCCGTAACACTTCTTCGAAAGGTTATGCCAATCAATCAATGCTTCCTCTTGTATCGAGTGACCACCCAAGGGCCGTTACCAACACCTTGCACCCATCATTAAAAATACGAGATGGATACTTTATTGAAAATTAAGATTTTTTTTTAGCTTAAATAATCTTTGCCTTCCTTATTTTTTTATGATATCCTATCCATAAGTGACCATGAATTGTAAAATGTAAGCATGAGTGAAAAACGAGTATCCCTTCAAATATGCCCAATGATTAAAAAAATGAATATGAAACAGGTATGGATAATTTAATCAGATAGACTAATCACTAGTGGAAATTTTCAGCACAGATGAAAATACCAATGCTTAACATTTACAAACATGGTCATAGCTTGATCGATTAACATCCAAAAAGATAAGAGATGGCTTACTCAACAATTTAGGGGGAAGGGAAAACCCCAACATGGAAATCATCATCAGAAACCAACTTCTCGTCCCCCAGCAAGGTATCAGGGACATAGAGCTTGCTCGGTCCTCCCATCAAGGAGGCGATCTGCTTTGGTGTAAGAACTACCGAGGGAGCACCCTAGATATCGCCATCTCCACCGCAATCATAGTATGAACCCACACACAGTTCCAAGGTAATGAATGGAACCTCCTATGGGATATAGTAGTTGGCTGAGAAAATCTTCATTTACATCCTGACCAATTTCTCCTCTCACTTTCCATTCAGGATATCTTTCTCCATTATCTCCTCCTAGGTCACATGGTACATGTGTTGTTACAGCTTCTCCCTAAACCTGTCTGCCTCATTTTGAGTCGCCTCCATTTCCATCCTCATTTGTTGAAGCTCATCCTCTTACCTCCTCTTCGTCTTGGCTTAGTCGTTAATAGCAGCATCCCTTTCCCGTTCAATGGTGTTTCTAGCCTCCTTCACCAATAAGTCCCTTGTGTTAGAAGCCCCCTCTTTCCCCTAGGTATCTAGAATCCTCTTCTATAGTTTCACCTTTTATTCCTCCACCTGCTAACGAATGATCTTATCCTCATCTAGTTGCTTAGTCAGATCCTCTAGACTCGAGCGAATGTTATAGGCTCGAATTATGGCCCGCACGATATACAGTTCATGGTCTAAGTCATGAAAAGAAAGAAAAAGATACCAAGTATGAAGATCCTTACCAATTAAGTTTCCAACAGTTGAAACTTGAAGATCTCATCCAGAGTATGAGTCTCCTAGCCCGACCTGACCTGATGCATGTTGCGCTTGCATGGCTTCTAACGCCACCCCAGCCATTATATGCACCAACTTTCAAAGATCATCATCAGCATCAAGCACCCTCAGTGTCGTAGAACCCAACTTCACAAGCTCATCATCAGTTGTTCGGGGCCTAATCATGTCCACCTTAGAGAATCTATATGTCAAACCACTCCAAAGCTCTTTGACAGCAGACTACGAGGTCACTTCGACAACATCCCCTACTTTTCCTCCTCTTCCCTTCAGTCTTTTGTGGTTGTTGCCCCACCATGCAATGTTAGGTTAGTTAGTATAAAAATATGCTCCCTCCACTAGGCAGCTAGGAGATGGCTGGCGCATGAACTAGGCATCAGTTTGTTGTGCTCGGTTTGTACCGACCGTGGTTGAAATTCGGGACTTCTCGAATAGTTCCCGTCGTAGAAACAACATCAAGAGTGCCACCTAGGCTCGAATGGACCACTGTAAAGAACATGGGCACAAGTCGAAGAAAATCAAAGAAGGTATTAAAACATAAGAAATATGAATCTAAGCTACATTTTATAGGTCGATCTCGATGTCGTCTCCTGGTTAAAGGCCGATAGGGGACCTATGCTACTACCGCTAATCTATTCCCCCTCAAAGTTTTGTGTCTTAATAGGCACATTTTAGTCTACTTGTTCTGGAGAGCTATGAGCGACGGGGTTCCCAAAGATGGTATCTTTGCTAATCAGTGAATCAACTTTAGGAGTCCTGACGAGCTTGTGTAATTATCGACCATTCTATTATGGGATCATGACGGGGGACCACGGCATCCTCTGAAAGTCCCAGGACATAAAACTCCCACTTACCTTGACCATCTCCCCTTCCTCGGCAAGAATCTGATCCGATGGTCACATCCTCACATCAGATTCACCCCTTATAGCCACTACTCAATCCCGAATCATGAGCGCTATAGGCCTTGCTGATCGTGCGGTGAGGTTTCTTATCGTAGTAGCTCCTTTGCCATAGTTTCCCTTGGGCCTAACAATCGAAACTTGTGATGGTTCTTATCATTTAAAATCATTGCTAGATTCCTAGTTAGTTCCATGGATGCCTTGTTATGGTGAAGTTATCCCTCGTACATAATCCATGAAAGGTTCTTGTAGCCGATAGAAGAAATGATCATTAAGAGATTAATGTTAAATAATTCTCCATCATGTTAACAAAAAACATACCAAGCATGCTGAAGACCCGAATTTCAAGGTTTGGGTTAACTATCGTATGGACGAAATAGAAGTAGTCTTTATAGGTCAGCGCCTTGCTTATAAAGCCATAGATCATAGTGGGCACTTTGTTCCCCTGAAGATGATTGTAACTGGTAGGTTCGATTTTTACTTGTCTACAGAGCTTGAAAACTTGATGAATAGAAGCCGACCAAAGAACATGCGTGGTCGATACGGTCCTCTCTGATCTTAGAATCCCCTGGTGGAAGGGTGTACTGACCGCTTGTGGAAGCACCTTTAGCCATTTGCAATTAATAGCAAGTCACCATGATCTGCCTCCAACCCATTTAAGAAAGTAGTTTGACTTTTCTCAGGGACAAAATTAGCCCCATTATAATATTGGCAACCGGTCGACTTGGTCCTACCTATGAGTATGGGCTAATTTTCTCCTACTCCTAATTAAACGAAGGAGATTCAGTAATGATGGAATATAACGCCTGAAGTTTTTTGTTCTTTATAGTACTTAGTATTTTTCGACCATCGTTGATGGTACAACAATGATCGCCAAATGCTAAAGATGAAAAAGGCTCAACTAGAAAGGTCATAAGAGAAAAAATTTCCTATGAAAATAAGTGGAAACTCCTAAAAATGCATTATCATGCCACATGAACCAACAGAAAATCAACAACAGAGAATCGTCAACATCATTCAAAAAAAGGGTGTCGATAAAGGCAATATTCGAATCCATAACATAGAAAAATGCAAGGATCAAGGTCGAAAGA
Source organism: Allium cepa (assembly GCA_030765085.1). Lineage (NCBI taxonomy): Eukaryota > Viridiplantae > Streptophyta > Magnoliopsida > Asparagales > Amaryllidaceae > Allium > Allium cepa. Next base: position 1,035,120,458 of record CM060945.1, on the reverse strand, counting down.
GAATTACTTACTAATGATTTCATAGAATTTGGAAGAATGGATCGAATTTGCTGTGGAAAATGGGAAGCTTAATTGGTTACTTAATAGCATAATATCTTCAAAAGCCCAGTAAAAGTTAGAAAGAAGAAGGAGAAGGAGAAATATATGGGGAAGGAAATGATATGGGCTAATGGATTCACCATGTATGAGCAATTATGGACCATCAAGGAATAATCAAATGTGCCTATCAAATCCCCATGACATAAAATCAATTTGCCTTTGGTGAGTCGAGGAATCCGAACCATCTCTGCTATTTGTTTGACGACATATGTCATATCATTTAATGTAGTATTAAATGCATGAATGACAAGCTTGTCCCTGTGCACGGGCACGAGCTTGGTGGGCAAAGTGCTGCACGTATTTCTCACAAATAAAAATGTTGAGATGTTCCATTTGGTTATCTATATTTTCCTTAGCTCATATATTACAACGGCCGGGCTCTTTACTCGATCCGCTTTGCATAGCAATAACTAGTCCATGCGTTGCCCCCACCTGAAGCATGGCCCAACCTCTTTGCATTTCACCTACTAGCCAAGCAAAACAAGATCCATCCAAAAAATACCTCATCCGCTCGGATGAGAATAACAGACCAGTCTCCCCCACGGGAAACCTAAGATGAGGTCAAAGAAGTTACTTTGGGAAGTTATAGCCTTTCAACAGTTAGCTTTGTCAATTAACAAGCCACCAGAAAATCCCCTCACTAGTTGTTATCCTTGTACCAGCCCGTTATCTCCCATAGGGATGTCCTAGTTGCCTTCAACCATGTTTGCAAGCATCGAACTTCGTTAGCTTAAGGGAAACCCCACCTAATTCACTCCTTTGAAAGGCTGGCATCAATTGGTAAAACCTATCTGCTAAGGATACCATTTTACAATGCCTCCTTCGTGTATTTTCCAAAACCCTAGCACCTCTGCTATAGCCACCCTACCCTCACGTCGTCTATTGTGTTTTAGGGCATTTCTACAATACAGCTTGCCAACTATCTACATCTAAATCTTGCAAACCACCTGGGTCATAATTGGCGTGACCATCAACCATATAACGCAATAAACAACCTACAGTATTTCTTGGGTGTGTTCAAACCAATCTCAGTGGTCTAAATAAAAAGTCCAGTTACTATAATTATATCATGTATTTTCACTTCACAAAGGTTGAAAAACATTAAGCCTCAAAAGTATCCTTGTATTTTCGATCGTTTCGCTTTGTAATCTAGGCTACTGTAATCAAAATGATGTAATAAGAAACATTTCATAGTGGACGTAGCTCACCTTTAATTGAATCACTCTAAACTCCCATCTCTTTACTTTTCAACATACTAATATCACTTCATTTCTTATTTTTAACCAAGATATTAGTTTCCAAGCTTTGCTAATATATATTCTTAAACATACTAACGAGGTTGACTAAAAATGTAGTCAACAATTAAGGATGACCACAAGCACTTCTTAAAGAAAGTTCGTTAAGATATTGTAGTAAGCTTTTCTTTTGAATGGTTCGACCATTTGGAAAGGAAGGAAAATGTATAAGAGTAGATGAAACTTAAGGCATAGTTAGGAGAAGAGAGTGAATGTTCATTTCTACTTTATGTAGAAACACTAGAAATGAGAATCCTATAAAATAATAAAAGATACTTAATATGAAGTGAGAAATATGATTTCTACTCTAATGTATTTTCATGTAGAAAATTATTTTTTGTGGATTAATTTCTTTGAGTTTACGACATTTGATCTAAATATTCTCGACTATAATTTGGTTACAGTTGATGGAATAAACAGCCTATGGTAAATGGTTGAATGAAGCTTCATTTTTTGTATGCTATTATAGTAGGAGATGGTAGAAGCATGAGATTTTGCACTTATTGATCAGATCAAGTAACAAAAATTATATCCTAAAACATACAAAACATTATTTATGAAATAATAATTACTTTTCAATGTTTATAAAAGTAGACATAGATTTATTTTAGTATGAATATTATGAATTTTTTTATAAAACAAAACTATAATATTGACATATTTTTCATAACTAAAGTGAAGCATTGGAAAATACAGAGATATTGATATTATTTGCAATCAGTTTTGAATTATGACTAAGCCATGGCTTAGAAAAATAACTCCTTGATTATACGATTGTGAATCATATTGTACTAGTGAATTATATCTCAAACAATAACGAGCAAAGCATGCATTTAGTGGGAGAGACATAAGAGTTGATGAATTCTTCATATTGACACATTAAGTTGCACGTAATTGTAAGTTTAATAATATCAAAACCGACTCCACATTTATTAAATTAACCGATGACTTATCACAAACATAAACATGTGTATTTGATACACAAGTATTATGTCTATGATAAATTCATATAATACAAAACGGAATTAAATAACATAATGTGAAAAAGAAAAAGAAAATGATTCGATTTGATCAAATAAGTGAGCAAATTGGAAAGGGTTCCAAATGTACCTAAAAAATGAGTAAAGGTTCAATCTATAAAGTCACTCCTCCCTATAACACCACATCATATAGGTAAATTTGCAACGCTGCCATGTAGAAATTTTGTAGCAACTCTGAGCCATTGTGAAAGAGTTCGCAGTGGTTATAGTCCGTTTTAATTTTGCAACGGAGTAGCTATTGTAGGTGCTCGTTGTTTTGTTAATATTTTTTAATTCTGCTCTGAATAATTCACTTCCCAACCCTCACAAAATTCAATCCCAACATAATACACCCCCGTGCTTTAATTCCACCACCTTCACTCTCGCCTTTGACCCTCTACAAAGTTGAGAGCCAGTGACATGCCCAGATTCCATCGTCAATTCCACCATGTGCACTTATTCCTCACCATGCCACCGACGTCCTCCTTCACTCCAAAATTTGTCACCCATCGTTGAATGCCGCTCTTCAGTTAGTCGTGATCAACTTTGAAGCTTAATATGGATATTTGATATGGACTCTTCATCTCATTCCATTCACAATTTTGATCCACACCTCAAAAGATGCTTTCATTTTCTATACTTAATTGCCTAACATATCTTGTATTATTGTTTGTTGTATTGTATTATTTTTAGTTATATATGTAACCAAAATGTTCTGTATCCTACTTCAGTTTGCTTCTTGCTTGTAAATGTTTATTTATTCATTTTACATAAATTTGATTGTGTACCTGTTATTTGCAGATGAAGTTGAAAGCCTTATTGCTGCTAGGCATGCTGTCTTATTTGGTTCAGAGCCTTTTGATTCATAATCGATTTAGTTTCCACCACCTTGCCACGGCTACTATACTTATAACCTTGAATTTTGTTTCCAATTTCAGTTTACTTATTTAGTATACATAATTGATTTTTTTGTTCTTAATGATTTAGTCATAGTGGTTAATTGCGCTTTGTTTTGAAACTCCAAATTATTCGGTTTTAAATTTTAGTTATGGAACTATAAAGATCAAGTACATCAAATATTCTACCACTATTAGCGTGTCACAAATTAAGGTCTACATGAACTTGGTTTAGCTTGCAGCATTTTTGTAGGAAATTGACATGATGACAATATGAGGGTTTATTTATTATGTAGTGTCTGATGAAAGGCAACATGATGTTAATTCCTTTGTAAAAAAAAATATAGAATGATTGTGTGAACGTGTCATTATCGTTTTTCCCTTAGATCTTGAATATTATTAGGTTTAGTTTTTATTCATGGTCTTAAGGTCCACAATAGTAGGAAGTACTTTTATAAATTGCCTATTATGCATGTTTTATACTGTTATATATGAGAGTAGCATTGATGCATCATAACATAAATATGTATGCCTAAACTCACATCGGTTGTATATAAAACTTTAAGGAACCAACAAACATGAAACAAAAAGTAATGTTATAAAGTACTTACAATCTGATTGAGCAAAGTTGTTATCTTTTGTTACAACAGGATAAGTTTCAGGTTGGGTATTCATGAACTTTGTAGGATCCAAAATATAAATGTAGCCTTCAAGGATAGTTGAGTGGTAGAACTCTGAGTTAGGAGATAAAAAGTCAAGAGTTCTTGATAGTGCTATATTTCCCTTTATTTGTGGATGTGCACTAGGGAAAACATTCTTCAAGGTTTACAAGTAAAGCTATCAGATGAATTCAACTTAATGTAACTTCTTCGATTTCATACTTAACACACTTAGTATACCAGTTCTCATACATAGAATGAGCTTCAATATAATTGGTACATACATCTATAAAATAATTAAGGCTTTTTGATAGTAACCATACTATATGCTGAATCAAACTTAAAAGATGTAACAACCTGCACCCCAATGGGCCGAAACTTTCGCTAAATCGAAAACCTAAGTCCAATAAAGAATGGATCATTGGTTTGGTAACCTGGAAATAAAAATAAAGAGATGCATATTAGAGCTTAAGCAAAATAACTTACAACGGAATAATTAAAATATAATAGATCACATAAGTACTAATTAAGGTTTGACACTTTCCAAAATCAAGTTTTCTTATCAGCACCGAACATGCCAAGCACCAGTACCTGTCCTTTTAACTATTTTTTGGGGTGTAATGAGGAGGGGGTCAGAAAAACGATCGGGTGATTGTTAAAGTTAGATATTTTGTACATAGCAATAATTTACGCTAATTGTTCACTATATCATATGATGTCAGTTTATATTTATTAGTCGACTCAACTCCATGTCACAGTACGAACCGTTCCCATCTACCTTCCGTAGGTTTATATCTATGTGTGTGCATGTATGTGTTTGTATATCCTCTGATCCCCTAATGGACCTAGATACTAACCGCACTAGTATCTCTCATTCAGCACCTCATTAGGACCAATCACCTCGTCGTATCATGATCACCATATAACTCGATGAAATCCTATGGTGTGCACTGACAACCTTTCCTCCATTAGGCCGTATTCTCTTTAGGGGCTTTCTAATTTGTTTGCTTCCTATCATGGATTCGGCTCCATGATCCACCCTATCCATGTTTTGCAGAAATCTCTATATGGGTTAACTAGCCTTGCCATATCAAAAAAAACTAAGAAACAACAGTGGTGATGCATAATGTAACTAAATCGACCCGGGTAAGTGACATCATCCAATTAGGTGTAACCAGTCCTTCTCATTGACTACAGGGGACCAATGACAGACTCATGATGACAGACTCATGACCTTTGCAACCCTACCCCTAGTTTGGTACCACACGCGTTGCATAGCATCCAACCCCATCCACCATCCATTTAGATTGTCTATTTCAATCAAGGCAATACCCTCCTCTATTAAATTTGAAGTGGACTATTCTGACTGTGCGAGTTCAGCCTCGATATGCATCGCACGATAAATGTTCACTATTGGGATTCGGCCCCGAGTTAATGAACATATGAAGATTCACAGAGCTTCTGTTTCAAGCACAGTCTCGATGGTATCCCTCCTCTATATGCACGTGTATACTCTCCACGGTCCTATGGTTGGATGTGTTTTTGTATCCTAACCTATTCTAATGACTTATATCATTTACTTTATATAATTTATATATTAAATTATAACTAGCCACTCCCGTCATAAACGCACATTCGGAGCTACATATATAAATATCTAATATCCATGTAAATTCATTATGCTTACTCTTTCTTCATTGCATTAAGATCTTTTATATCTGACCGTAGGTCTTTATTTTATTCCGCGTTTAACTTTTCTCCGCCAAATTTATTTACTGCTTCCTATTTCTGTTATTAATAACATTGCTTCTATATTCATTATTTCCAACTTTGTATCTATTTTATTTTGTTCTTTATTCCTTTTTATTCTTGCCACTAACTTCACCTTAACTGTTTAATTACTTCCCATCTTATTGGTTTATTTCATTCTTATCTTAAAGTTCAACTCTTGGGATTTACTACATTTTAGCATATTGAAACCAAATTTCTACTCAATGTGCATTAACATCATAAATTTCCATATCTTATCAAAAGAGGAGATATTTGTGTTGTGTTTGTAATTACAAGGAATTGCATTCTTAATTTCTAGGAATAGACAGTACAAAACATGAGAATTTTCCAATGTTCTATACATCCCTTCTTCTTCTTTGTTATATGCGCATTCTTTATTATTCCATACATCAAACTTTTATTTTTTTAAACATGATAATATGCAAAATCTACTTGCAATAATTTCAGTTCGAATATACGAAAAAGTTATAAAAACCCCAAGATTTCTAAATAGATTTCATTAATATCGCTAAATAAAACAAGTTCCTAATCTTTGTGCATTATTAAAGACTTCATTCAGTTCATATCCATTGAATAAAATAAATTTCTTAATCATTATGCGATATTGAATTAATATCCGATGTGAAAATGCCAACTCTAATTGTTACACAATTCTGACAAATTACATATAAATCTGCAAACTTATTCATAACATGGAAGTACTTGATTTATCCATATGACTTCATAAACAAGATTAAATTCAACAATTCAGATAAAGAAGATTAACTTGCAATTTAAATTAAATTATGAGGCATACATGGATAAGATCTGCAATGATACAATCTAGTATTATATAAAAACATATGATGTTCCTACTCACCTTTTATTAGTGCTCCTAAATTTCTCGATTTAATCTAGATCTAAGCCATGTTATCTGTATTCTTCATTTTGACTCTATTATCCCTCCTGTTGGCATGGCCGTGACACCAGGAAATTAATTGGAAATTAAGGACAGTTTGTCCCAAAGATCGGCTACAAATAGATTCACTATGCATACTGGATTTTGCCTGTGTCCGAATCGAGCCAAAATCGATGTGGTATGACAAGCAAAGCTATAAAAGTCAAAGTTTCAAATCTCAAGTTAATCGAAGTTCGTATGCTCAAGATACGAATCGATCAAGTTTCGTGAGAAGCACCTTCTGTTCATATCCATTAAGATTTGTATCCATCCCTTTAGAAAGCCTCGCTCATGTCCAAAGAACATCCCTCACTTCATGTCCATCACACCAACTATGTTTCATATCCATCACTTAAACATATGACATGTCGCTTCCACCTATTTCCCAATTCATATCGGTTATTGTTGGCACAGTTCGTATGGATCAGTGAAGTATTAATACGAAACCATCCCCCAACGATATAAAGCAACATTCAAGAGATAGATACAAATGCAGTGATCTAGAACGATATGAAAGGGACTATACCAGATAGATAGGAAAGACGTAGGCGTACATAAATATGAAAAGCATTTCCTCCATAATCGATACGAGGTAAAACCCTATAGATGGACACGAATGAGTAAGAACTGATGGATACCATCGAGGACCACGAAGAAGGATGACTCAATCGCTCAGCATAAAAAGAGGATCGATCCTAAAAAATGGCGCCATGTTATTGGCTATCACGTGCCTTCAACCGATACGAATGAGATCAATACAAACGTATCGATACGAGCTTAGCTGCACATTGGAGATCCAATCTTGCATCGGTGATAACTCAAAATCTATAAGTCCAAATGCATCAAATTTTCATAGGAGCTTGTGTACAACCTTAAAAATGTCCATGATCAATCCCAACCCAGAATGACTACTTTTTGTTCGATACGAATTTGGTACATATCAATTATTGACTGAGTCAAAATGCCTGGGGATCGATCACATAGGGCTACCCACGTGAGAGAAGGAGTCTTCCTAGATCTGAGCGAGATATTTGCTGCTTACGCCTATGAATAGTTGCCCTAGGCCTTCAGAAAATGGAATTTTGGACGTTGGAATGCCGATATTATGCCGAAATCATTGTTGTATATCGATTGTACTGTTGTAAACATCCATAACCATAGAATCATATAAATAAAGCAACAACTTTCCATAGAGGACGTAGGATACAATGCCGAACCACTCTAAATTCTTGTGTTTCTATGCTTCTTTCTATCTATTTTTGGTGTGTTTGTTAGGTTTGCCTCATTTTTTATTTATATACTTCAATTTAATATCTTCAAACACACCCGAATAGTGTTGTGCCCTATTTTGACACAAACAATTTGGTGCTTTCTCTAAGAAATCTCAGCTTTTCTCCTGCTCTTTGAATTTACTACCGATATCGGATTGCAAGAATCCAAGGAGAAGATCCAGATCTCATACCAAGAAGTTCTACCATCCTATTTCGGTTTGTATCAAGTTTAGGAGAAAGCTTCACCCATCATTATGGTCACTACAAGGACTACCTCAACCGTGGTAGGTCAAGAAGGAAAAGATAGATAGAATCCTACGCAGCAACCCGCTACCGATCAGAACTCAGTGGGACCTTTCGATCCGCAAGGCCCTGTCACCAGGGAGGAATTTATATGTTGATACAAGAGCTGACACAAAGTCGCCAGCAGCTTACCTAGTAGATCTGTGCCAACATGGAGTTAACCAACTGATTGAATTAGGAAAGAATAAGGAGATCCAAGGGGGATCAAGCTTCCTACTCGTTTATTGAGAGTCCAACTTCTTCTGATTATCATCATAGATCCACACATCTACGGCTGGATGGAAGCTACGTGCAAGCTCCTAGGCATCAATGCACTTTGAATTTTGGACAAGCAGGACCTGGTCCATTTGGTAGTCACTAGGCAGACCCCTCCTCCCGTGGAGAGACAATTCCTTATCATGTCACAGATAACCATGCTGTTGCCGCCACTATCGACTTGGAAGATGACATTCGAAATCGAACATATCTGAACATTTTTCAACGTGATTATACTCCGGAACCCTATGTTCCCAAAGACTTAGAGACGTGGAGGCAAGGTATGGACCGTCGACATGCCCGGGCCATCCTCACATTGTGGAACCTGACCACACCTTGACCCAGCATGCTTAGAATATCCATATGCCAAACATCCTGACCATGATTCGTCAATTGATTCGTGAAAGTCAGGGCCTCTCCAATGACAACTGGGGAATCCTCCGGAGTCATATACTTTTTACTAATGTCATCCTTTATGTTGAACCGCCTCGTTGATTCATGCCAACTTTACCTACTTACGAAGGTAGTTCATACCCTAACTAACACGTTTTGAAGTATGAATGGCTTATTAATGCCACATCAGCTGATGATTTGGTCAAATGCAGAAGTTTTCCAATTTCTCTAGGGGGGATCGCGACTATGTGGTTTACTCGCTTGTCACCCTGATCTATTTCATGCTGTGATCAGTTAGCTATGAAATTCGTCGATCAATTCCGTATGCACATTACAAGACCTAAGGATGTGAACACCTTATCTAGCTTCACTCAAGCTCCTGGAGAGACACTTAGACATTATCTAGAAAGGTTTCGTGCCGCTTGCATGGAGATTAGTAACCCTAATGATAATTCCATATTGATGGCACCGACTAAAGGAATGGATCATGATTTTGAATTTGGCAACTGGTTGGTTGGAAAACCCCCTGTGTCATTTGACCACTTCTATTCCAAGGCAGCCTAATTTTTGAGAAGGGAAGATGCGAAATAGTCTAGGAAGAAGGATGACGTAGGGCCCTAGTGTGGAAGGAATTTAGAGCGATGTCGCTGTGAAACAAACCGGTGAGAGTTTCGAAAAGGTGCAGTTAGATATATAGAATAAGCAGAATTAGCAAAAAGGCGATGGAAATCAGGGTAAGAATCGGGATCAAAATTGCGGACCACGACGTAGAGCTCCCACGTTTGACACATATACTCCTTTGAATACATCCCTGGGGAACGTGTACTTGCAAACCTGTAATACTGGCAAATATAAGAAGCCTGCTCCAAAGCAATTGTTAAAAAAGCAGATTCAATCTGGAAAATTCTATAGATTCCATGATTGCTATGTTCACAATACCAATGATTGTCGCCATTTACAGGATATCACTGAGAAGTTAATCCGAGATAGGAAGTTGGAATAATTTGTTCGGACGCCTTAGGATGGAGGCGCGGGCCCATCAAATCAGAACAAGTAGCGAATCAGGCTAGCCGGACGAACCCGCGCGTACTGGTGGGAGGTTAGTGATTAACACTATTAGTGATGGTCATCATCTAGTGGATCGAAGCTAGAGGGAAATGGAGTCTTATTCTAGTTCGATTAGGCATGCGGACTTCGACTGTTGTAGTAATCTTGACGATGAGGCTTCGACTAAACAACAAAAGACGATGACAGACGATATTATTTTCCAAGACAGAGATTCCAATAGAGTCGAAGAACATACCATTGATCCACTAGTTATTTTAGCTTAGATAGGTCCTGCTTGGATGAAGAGGGTCTTAGTGGATAGTGGAAGCTTAGTGAACATACTTTTCAAGCGAGCATATGACCAAATGGAAATGGAAGCAAAGGACCTGAAGCTGTGTCAATCCCATGTACATGGTTTCAATAGAAGTGCAACTTTACCCTCTAGAATGGTAGAATTACCAGTGGAGTTAGGAGTTGGAGAATGCCAAAGAGTCTAGATATTGCAATTCATTGTGCTGGATATTAATTTTCCATACAATGCTCTCCTGGGCTAACCGGCCCTGTCTTAATTTAGGGCAGCTATTGCCCCTTGGCTTTTAACTTTGAAGTTCCCCACTGACAACGAGGTTGGATTTGTTCAGGGAGATCGGGCAGCTGGACAAGCAGGTTATGTTGTTGAGCTACGGGAGGCATGCGGAAAGAGAAGGGCAAGGATGTAGAGGAAACTTTCTACATCCATTTTACCGACAATTGACAATTAACGTCTGGGCCTAGGCCCGGGCGCCACAACTAATGCCTAAAAGATCTTGATCCAAGAGACGATGATAATGAAGAGGAAGCCAAAGACAGTCAGGCTTCCTTGGCAAAGTTGACGATCGATGTTCCATTGGATGATGATGATGACTCGGAATGATAAAGACCAGGTCTCAACCAAGCCAGCATATGAAAGAGGAATTGGTTGAATTTCTCTAGGCAAACCTCGACGTGTTCGCTTGGACACACTCAGACATATGTGGGATCTCACCTGACATCGTGAGCCATACATTGAATATTGACCCATGGCATGTCGAGGTCAAACAGAAGATGTGCGGTATGGATTCAGAGAGATCCGCCACCCTGAAAGAAGAGGCGGGTAAACTCAAGATAAACGGGTTTATCTGAGATGCATTATATCTAAAATGGGTATCTAACCCAGTGCTTGTCAGAAAACGAAATGGGAAATAGAGAACTTGTGTGGACTACTCTGGCCTAAATAAAGCATGCCCACAGATAGCTTTTTGCTTCCTGGAATTGATCGGATTGTAGATTCAGTGGCTGGACACGAGCTCTTATCTTTTATGGATGTGCATTCCGGCTATAATCAGATATCGATGCACTACTCGATCAAGAGCATACCAGCTTTGTCATCGATCTTGGACTCTGTTGTTATAGAGTGATGTCGTTCGGACTTAAGAACGCTAGGGCAACCTATCAACGGCTTATCAATCGAATGTTTTCCAGCCAGATCAAGAAAATTATGGAGGTGTACGTGGATGATATGCTTGTAAAGTCGCGACTCTCTATCAATCACATCAAAACCTTGAAATAATGTTCAATGTCCTCCGAGAATACGAATGAAGCTTAACCCGTTGAAGTGAACTTTGGAGCTGCCTCCGGAAAGTTCCTTGGATTCATTATCATTGCTTGAGGAATTGAAACCAATCCCGAGAAGATATGGGCGATTTAGAATCTTGAAACTCCCAAAACTATAAAGCAAGGGCTAAGCCTTGATGGGAAGGTAGCAGCGTAAGCAGGTTCATCTTTGAATCCACCGACAAATGTATTACCTTCTTCAACCTGATCGGGAAAGGAAAGCGGAACTTTGAATGGACTGAGGAGTGTGAGGGCTAGGACATCTGGTAGGTTGTTAAAGGGGAACATCGAGTTGAGTTATTTTGATATTGCGTACACACCAAGGCGGGCTATTCAAGGACAAGTTCTGGCTGATTTGATTGCTGAGTCAACTATACTAGAGGACTTGCTCGAAACCAGTGAATCTCCCAACTACATATGGAAGCTATGCACAGATGGTGCATCGAACGACCGTTCCTCAGGCGCTAGAGTTGTACTTGCAACCCCATAAGGTCGATCGATATATTATGCTTTGAAGTTTGGTTTCAGCGCAACCAATAACAAGGCCGAATATGAAGCTTTACTTGCTGGACTCATGCTCATCAGAGACTTGACAATTTTTGGTGCGGAAATTTACTACAATTCGCAGTTGTTTGTATGTCAAGTTCGAGGAGAATACCAAGCAAGAGACCAGAGGATGGCAGCTTATCTTGCTCGGGTCCAGGAAGTATGGAACCGGTTCGATTATTATGCCATCTATTGCATACCCCGAGATCATAACCAAAAGGCTAATTCTTTGGCAAAACTGGCCAGCACTGGTGAAGCACAGCAAATGGGACTTGTCCCTATTAAGACACTTACCACTTCGAGTATCGATCAGTTGGAGACAGACTGGGTTGATGAAGCCACACCAGGGAAAGAGTCATGGATGACCCCTTTCAAAAACTATCTTGAACACGGAACTTTGCCCAAGCGTAGAAGTGAGAAATAACGAGTTCTTCGAAAAGCTTCATGATTCATTATCCTGAATGGAGTCATGTGTAGAAGAGGATACTCTATTCCTTTACTCCGTTGTGTCGCCTACGACGAAATCAAATGAGTGTTACATGATGTGCATGAGGGATAATGTGGCGATCACACTAGGGGGCAATCCCTTGCTAAGAAGATACCCGATATGGGTATTATTGGCCGACTATGAATCGGGATGCTTTAGAATATGCCAAGAACTGTGACAGACGTCAAAAATATGCCCGTATATCAAGGGCCCCACCTACTAAAATTACTCAAATGGTCACTCCATGGACGTTCGCCATGTGTGGCATCGATATAATTGGATTTTTACCTATAGCTAAAGGTGATGCAAAGTATGCCATTGTTGCAGTTGATTACTTTACCAAATAGGCAAAAGCTGATCCTCTTGCTACTATCATGATAAAGAAACTATACTTTGTTGTCTGCAACATCATCTTTCGTTTTGGCCTCCCACATACCATTATAACTGATAACGGTGCCCAATTCGACAGTGCCAACTTCAAGAACTTCTATCAATGTTTCCGTATTCAGAAAAAATTCTCGGTAGTTGCTAACCCTCAGGCGAATAGACAGGTCGAAGCTGTTAACAAAGTTATCAAATCCATTCTGAAAAAGCGACTTAAAAAGGCTAGAGGCAAATGGGTCGATGAGCTTCCCATGGCCCTATGGGCATATCAGACTACCCATAAGTCTGAGATCGGCCACTCTCCATTTTCACTTTCTTACGGCTCGGAAGCCATCATTCCGAACGAACTAGAAGTACCTTATCATCGTGTGATTTACTATGATCTGAAGACAAATGCTATATTGCTTGCCGAATCTCTGGACTTATTAGATAAGAAGCGTGAAGAGGATGGTTTGAGGGCACCCGTGCACTAAAGTCGAGTCGGCCGATTGTACAATGCTATGGTCCGACCCCGAACCTTTGAACTTGGTCATCTCATGCTCAAGAGAATTTATCCAGTCCCGTCGCTTATAAAGCCAATATAGGAAGGACCGTATGTTATCGAACGGAGTCTTGGAGACGGCACATTCAAATTATCAACCATCGATGGTCTCACTTTGACTAGAGCTTGGAACAGCGAAAATCTTCATCGCAACTACACATAAAAGGCTTTGTTTATTCTTTTAGTCTGCATTACATTTGCAATTTTTTATGTATTTCAAAATTTGAACTTGTAATAAGGCAAATGACTTTGCCATACTTTCTTATTTCAGTAATAAAAAGCAACCTCTTCGAGCCATAGTAGTGATTCTTGAAATGTGTCATGCGACCATCACAATGCATAGAGAGCTAAGTTCCATCTTACGATTGGACTCATTCAAATAGGGAGTGACAATGATACGGCTGGTCACTCGCTAAGTGAAACCCGAGCACGGAGGCTAGTTGTCACACTGAAGCCAAGAAAGATTGATACACGACAATCCTCTAACTATCTTCGACTCCCAGAGTGCGAGCTAGAGTATAAACTTATAAAATGTAAGCTCGAGGAGGGAGGACTTGTCCATCTAACAACCTCGCTTTCCACATTCACAAGCTCAAGGAGGGTGGATCCGTCCACCCATGACTTCGCTTGTTTACTCAGGATGGCTGTGACCCGACCATCCACGATCTTAATCAATTTATCATTCCCAGAGTGCATATGAGATATCAAAAACGTAAAAAGATGAGGCGATCGACCATTTATTAGCTAAATTCAGATTTCTAGAGAGCGAACAGTAATATAAACATCGATTGGGCATGAACCGACCACTCACCAACTAACTCTAAGTCCCTAGAGTGCAGGCTGGAGTATAAACGTCAATGGGCTTGAACAGACTACCCACAATTCAATCTGAGTCCCCAAAGTGTGGACGCACTTTTGATTATTATAACGGGTGTAATTGACAGCCTGAAAAACAACTTAATTCCCCGAAGCGTGGACATAACTTTAGAAGTTAAGCAGGCGTGATCGACCGCTTGCATGCAGGTTCAATCCCCAGAGTGTGGATGTGATTGTCAATACATGAGGGACTGTGATCTGACCACTCAAACTCATCTCATTACTTAGTTCCGTCTAAGTAAAAATAAAAGTGTTGAAGGTGAAAAACAATCATCATCCGACCACTTCACTTCATCCCCGAGACTGGGGACATAACAGCTACTAATCGAGATAGTACAACATCGAGAATCGACTTGGTTACGGCCCGAAGCCTTGACTAGAGGACATAACAACCAAACACAAGTCCAACCCAAAAAATAAAGCTTCACAAATATATTAAATATAAATTCAAGTACTAAAACACTTAGATGAATTAACTCGAAGTTATGTTAAAAATGAAAGGAGATCTTATTCCATCAATTCTTTGGAAGAAAAAGTGAGTACAAAACGAAGCTTATATCAAAAATTCATACTAGCAGGGGCCGAACACGGCCTGTAGAAAACCAAAAACGTTACTCCTACCTATCTACTAAAAAGGGTACACCAAGATACACACCTACTACTTAGGCTTCTTCTTCTTCCTCCCATTCGACGTCGACCCACTTGAGCTACCGTCGTGGTGCCGTTTTGAGCACTTGCCTTTACCTGGCTTATCCCCGGTTGGGGGAAGAATTGTAATCTCCTCCTCCAAAGTCAAGGAAATTAGAACACTTTAAGAGTGTATGGTCAGAGGGAAGGGGCGCTTTCTATGTGTGGAGACACGCTGGGTACCCCGCTGATGACGATTATACCACTCGGAGAGACCATGCGTAAAGTAGCCGGGCCATGACCGACAATACCACCTCCCATACTATCGTCCAGCGTGGCACTTGCCATCTCAGCATTGATCTTCGCCATTATCACCTCATCATGAGCTGCTTGAGTGTCCGGCAGAATGCTGGCAGTTGGGGCCAAAGAGCTGGCTATGAACACGCCTTCGGCCATGACAAATGGCAAATCTGTACGTGGGTCGCATAGATGACCGAGGAGTTCTTCCATTATCTGTTCGTTGAAGATAGAAGCGCTCACATGAACTTCCTCGGTCGATGTGGTAGTCGACGCCTCTGTTACAACAGCCTCCTTCTCCTTATGCTGCATTTGGGTTGCAGAGGGCATGGCCGGTGTAGCTCCTATCACTAGACGAAAATAAGAAAAAATATCAGTGACTTCTTCTGATACTAGTAAATTTTTCCTGAGTCTGGATTGAGCCACAATCATTGTGGTATGACAAGCCAAGCTATAAAAGCCAACGTTTCAAATTTCGAATTAATCGGAGTTCGTATGCTCAAGATATGGATCAACGTATCCATCAAGGTTCGTATCCGTCCCTTCAGAAAGCCTCGCTCGTGCCCATAAAACATCCCTCACTTCATATTCATCATGCCAACCATGTTTCATATCCATCATTTAGAAATATGTCGTGTCCCTTCCACATATTCCCTGATTCGTATCAGTCATTGTTGGCACAGTTCGTATCGATCGGTGAAGCATCGATACGAAACCATCCACCAACGATATAAAACAACAGTCAAGAGATTGATACGAATGCAGTGGTTTGGAACGATACGAAAGGGACTACATCAGATCAATATGAAAGACGTAGGCATACATCTATACGAAAAGCACTTCCTCCATAATCGATGCGAGATAAAACACTACAAATGGACACGAACGAGCACGAGTAGATGGATATGACCAAGGCCTATGAAGAAGGAAGACTCGGTCGCTTGGCATAAACAGAGGATCGATCCTAGAAGATAGCGCCATGTTATTGGCTATCGCGTGCCTTCAACCGATACTGAACGAGATCAATACAAACGTATCGATACGAGCTCGGAAGCACATTAAAGATCTAAACTTGCATCAATCATAACTCAAAATCTACAAGTCCAAATGCCACAAAATTTTCACAGGAGCCTGCGTACAACCTCAAGAATATCCTTGATCAATCCCAACCCAAAAAGACTATTTTTTGATCGATACTAATTTGGTACGTAACAATCATGGACCGAGTCGAAATGTCCCCGGATCGATCATGCGGGCCCACCCACGTGAGAGAAGGAGTCTTCCAAGATCTGCGCGAGATATTTGCTGCCTACGCCTATAAATAGTTGCCCCAGGCCTTTAGAAAAGGGACTTTTGGACGTTGGAACACTGATATTGTGCCGAAATCATTGTTTTATCATGATTGTACTGTTGTAAACATCCGTAACTAGTAAATCATATCAATAAAGCAGCAACTTTCCATAGTGGACGTAGGCCACAACGCCGAACCACTCAAAATTCTTGTCTTTCCATACTTCTTTTTGTCTGTTTTTGGTGTGTTTGTTAGGTTTGCCTTATTTTTCATTTATATTCTTTAATTTAATCTCTTCAAATACGCCCGAAGAGTAATGTGCCCAATTTTGACACAACCAGACCACTTATGTGGATCTACAAATTACATTTATACAGATCTATTAGAACTTGGATTAGAGAAAAGAGATTTAGATTTAATTTTTGTTAATTAGGATCGGATCTATAATTTACCTTCAATGTAGCGACTTGGTTTGAACCTGTTTTCTATTCCTTGCCATCTCCTATTTCTTCTCTAAAGTGTACGTAATCTAAAACTATTTATGTGCATTTAGAAATTTTGGAGGAGAAAAGAAAAGGATAGAGCTTCCGTGCTTATAAAAAAATTATGAGTTGGAAGTGAATCCCTAGGCCCTAATTTATAGAGGTTCAAATCAGCGCTAACCATCAAATCGAGCTCCATTGAATCTGGGCCATATGGTCAGAATTCACTACTACTCACAAAGTAGCTCGGGTCAACAGCTTAACCCCATGGTCGACCATTCATGATCGACGAGGGCAGGGGTCGAGGTCAACCTATATAGGTCATATTCGAGCATTTTTAAAGTTCCGTTATTTTGTTGGATTCGTTTCCGTTCATTAATCCGTTAACGTTAACCCTTACCTTAATTTTCATTCTTAAACGTTAAGTAATGGTTAATTCTAATGGCATTTATTAATGTTCATTAATTTCAAATTATTTGACATACACATTTATACCTGACTCCAAAAATGCAAATGTTGATAACTTTATTGTTTAAACACCGATCAGAAAAGTTTATATATGAAAGTTGACCAGAAAATCGCCACAAATCCAACAGTTTAATTTTCATAGCTAAATTCTGACATTTGAAATTTTCTATTTTTATTGTTTACTATTTATTAATTAATAAACGTAAAAACGCAGGTTGTTACATTCTTCCCCTTTAAAAGAATTTCGTCCAAAAATTCAACAAGGGCTTGATCATACAACCTATCGCACATCCATTCTGAACTAACAAATCTTGAGTGTTCAAACAATTTTGTAATAAATTGTGTACGGTGCATGGTGTATCACAACATATATAATATACATGCTGAGAAATTCTAAATTGGCGCCTCCTATATGAATGCTTTCTTTTAAATCAATGTTCGAAAATGTGTTACAAACATCCTAAATATCCTAGTAGTTCTACATATGCGCAAACTATGAAAACCAAAAACCTGCTTTTACATCCAAATCCTCTCATACTTCTACAAATAGAAGTATAGTTCAACTAATTTGCATCCAACTTCTACCATCCATAATCCTAGCACACCGTTGTTAACATTCAAATTTAGAAAAATTCGGTTTTCTAAACCTGTTTTCATATCTAAAAGAGAGTCTAGACGGAAAATTCCATATTTTCATGATTCTCTGATGTACCATTTCTCCTGTATCTTGGAATCTTTTCTTTTGCTCTCATTCCTTTAATGTTTCCAAGTAAAGTTTGCATAAGTCAATTTTAAAAGTTTTTAAAATAGATTTTATTTCATAAATCAACTTTTTGATTACTAACAAGATATGGAGAGTGATTCCTTAGCTATAACATCTTTTTCCCTTGTTTATAAACCGTATTTTATTTTATTGTCATTTCTACAATACAGTAAAATCCTTACTAACCAACCTATCAACTATTCCTCAACGTCAAGTATGTGGCATTTCTAAGTTTGTAGATTTATTTTTAATTCAAAAATATTTTTATATTTGTTTCTAAAATATTCATTAAAATTTGAACCTAAAAATCTTTCAAAACATTTTGCAGGGATTTTTTTATTTTTCAAAAGTGTACATACGTACAGTTGCAAATCACAAGTTTCCACATCCCAAGAAATCGGGGTTTAGTCAACAATCCGATGTTCATAGTGGACTTCTCTTAATTTACATGGTAAATTTTAAGTTCCAAAAACTTTTGTTTTATTTACAATAGCAACAAGCAACCAAGTTCAATTATAAATTTAGCATTTAAGATACAAGGATATTGCCTATGGTTACGCAACATTCCTCCCGTGTCCTCCGCTTGTTGAAATTTATCAATATTATTTCATTTTCATTTTATTTTTCAATAAATCTTCTTAATTTATTTTTTAACTTCTAGTCTCTACGGTATTCTTTTCTTTTGCGTTAGTCGGCTATCTTTTTTGAAATTTCCTTATCTTTATTGTTTTCTCATAACATTGCGGTCTATCTTAAAAACAGAACAAAAGGAACATTTCTATAATATATGCCCCCAATAAAGACAACTATTGCTTACAACCCAACATGACTAGAGCAACTACTGGAAGTTACCCCACAACATTAACTAACACAAACGATGTTGTGACCCTCTCACTTTATACTCAAATTAAATGTGCCTTCCTAACATGCTACCCTTCTGAAATCCTTCTATCTTAACTTTAAGTTTGCTATTATCCTCCATGATTGTTTGGCACCTCATAAATCTTTGTTACCGTCTTCTTTAAATCCAAACTCCTTGGTAGTATAATCAAATCTTGCACTCATGTCTAACAAAGCAATCCTACGTTCTTAGCATTATCTTTTACACTCTACGGGGTTCCTTATTACTATTCTACGAGTAATCGTTACTTTCTTTTTCATTGCCTTATCCTCTACCCCATCTTCCCTAGGAACTACTTTCTACTACTCCATATTTAAAATCTTGGTTTGGCCTTTACATTTATTATTTTCAAAAACTAGAAATATCAAAAATTTTGGAACGCTCAATCCCAAAACCATTGTCTTTAAAGTTACAACTTAAAACCCTTTATTAAATTCTAAAATGCTTGGTGTTTTAACCATTTAACATTTTAATTTATAATCTTTGAATCTAACTTATTCATTAAAACTAAGAGAGGATGTTAACAAAAATTAATTAAAAGTTTCTTCCCACTTTTTTTTAAATCAACCTTTTCTTTTTAATGATATTTTTAAATTTTACTTATTAAAAATTGAGGATTTTTAGTCACACTATTTCTTAAATTTTTCTTTCAAAGACTTATTCGTTACACCAAACCATTTTTTCTACAAATGCACTGGGCAGTTTTTCCACAACATCTTTATAAATTTTTAATTAATAAAACTGGAGTAGGTAAGAACAACTTTCACTCTGTTATTCTTTCTATTTGCATTTCCGACCATTAATGGAGTTAATAATGTCACGAAAGGGAGACTTTTAAAAGATACTTGAAATGCGTACAATGATGGAAAATGTCTGTTTTCCTTTAATATGCTTTTAATTTCTTATGTTGTTTCTAATTAGATTACTAGGAAAATTTCTTTTCATAATCTCCTACATAATTTATAATTATTATACTTTTATTACACTTAAGGATCCTATGCTTTAATGCATTGGAACCCCTTCAAGAAGAATTATTAATGCTATAATTCTCTATGATCGCTTAAAAGAGAATAACTCGAACGATGCATAGAACTTATATTGTTATCCCTTTTCATTTCAATTAATTAAAATATGTCAAAGTCCAACCTAATCATAACAAACCATATCTCGTTTCTATTTATATTTCATAACTTTTCTACTATTCAACTCCTCTACCTAAACTGGACTTATTCCAATTATTTTTTCTTAATTTACTGTCTTCTTACTTGAATCACTGTAATGCGTTCACCTACGACTTGTTTTAGGGTTCCAAATCTTCTTTTATGTACTATTTACCCATATTCCAAACTTATGCCACTTCCTACTGTCCACCCATCAAATTTTACTTGACGACTTAATTTTTTTTTATTATAGGTAACCCACGAGCTATATTGCCCTACTAATTTTCATTCAGAAGAACAAGCTTTTTAAAAAAAATCCTTCGTTGAAATTTTTAGATTTTAAGAAATTCATTTTATACTATAGCTTTATACTTACACTTGTCCTTCTATACATAGAAACTAGTAAGCTATATACACTCTCTAATTCTTCAAAAGAATTCACCTTTTTATTTAAACCCATTCTATGGAAACTTTTCGGTTTAACTTCCAACGAAACCTTTAATATACAAATACTTTTCTAAAATCCAAATTGATATATTTTTCTCAGAATTCCAATATTTTCTTCTTTAATTTTTCAAATACAGCAATTATTTATATATATGTATGTATGTATATATGTGTGTGTGTGTGTGTGTATTTCAACTTTTAAAACTATTTTCTATTGGGTTGGACTCTTAGTGGATTTCTAACTGTTCACTTGAGAACACCTTTCCTTCCATTTATTAACTTGTTCCTTTCTCAATATTGAAAACCCAGCTATTAATTAAGGGAGACCATTTCACACCCTTGTTTGGGAACTTTCCCATCTCCCACTATCTATAACAGATTCTTATATCCCTTTTATCTGGACCATTATACATCATAAATCAGCAATCATATGAGGATCTATAATCATTGGACTATCAAGGCCCGACTAGGGAGTCATGTACCATCTAGATTCATGAATTTTCCATATGTAATTAATCTATACTTGGAATTATTAGGATCTTACGTGCATAATTATATTTATAGACAAAATACAAATACGTTCACTGAACGTGACCTTATTTTCAAGATCGACTAACCTATGCTATGATATATAATGTAAAAACCTACACCCTAGAGGGCCTGAATTTTCGCTAAATCGAAAAACCAAGTCCACCAAAGCATGGATCATTAGTTTGGTATCCTGCAAATAAAAACAAAGGAATGCATATCAGAGCTCTAACGAAATAACTTGCAGTGGAATAATTAAAATATAGTAGATCGCATATGGACTGGCCAGATTTGACACTTTCCAAAATCAAGTGCCCTTGTCAGCACCGAACATACCAAGCACTAGTATGTGTCCTTATAACTATTATGTAGGTTGTTATAAGGAGGGGTCGGAATAACATTTTGGTGATTGGAAAAATTAGATAGTTGTACATAATACTAATTTATGCCAATTGTTCACTATACCATATTAAGTTTGTTTATATTTTATTAGTCTCAACTCCATACCCGTGTATGAACCATTCCCGTCTACCTTATGTAGGTTTATATATATGTATATATCTATGTATATATCTATATATATCCCATGGTCTTCTAATTGACCTAGATACTAACCTCACAAATATCTTTCGTTCAACACTTCGTCATCTAGTTAGGTAGCCTTTCCCTATCAAACAAACTAACATGCAACTCTGGTGGTGCATAACCTAACTAAATCGACCCTGGTTGGCGACATCATCCAGTTAGGTAAACCCTGTCGTTCCCATTGACTACAAGGGACCAATGACGGACTTGCGACCTATTCAACCCTACCCCTAGCTTAATACCACATGCATTGCATAACATCTAACCCCACCCACCATTCATTTAGATTACCTAGTTTAATTAAGGCAATACCACCTCTAACTAATTTAAAGCAGACTACCCTGACTGTGCGAGTCCAACCTCGACATCTTCCTAACGATCACTATTGGGATTCAATCCAAGCTAATGAACATATGACTATTTACGCATACCACACGCATTGCATAACATCTAACCCCACCCACCATTCATTTAGATTACCTAGTTTAATGAAGGCAATACCACCTCTAACTAATTTAAAGCAGACTGCCCTGACTGTGCGAGTCCAACCTCGACATCTTCCTAACGATCACTATTGGGATTCAATCCAAGCTAATGAACATATGACTATTTACGGAACTTCTATTTCAAGCATAGTTCCAAAGGTATCCCTTCCTCTGTATGCAAGCGTACAGTCTCCAGTTTCCTATGGCTGAATGCGTTTTTTCATTCTAACCTATTCTAGTGACTTATTTACTTCATATAATTTATATATTAAATTATAGTAAGCCACACCCGTCATAAATGCATATCCAAGGCTACATATCATATCTAATATTGATATAAATTCATTCAGCTTACTTTTTCTTCATTGCCTCAACATCTTTTATATCTGACCCTGGGTCTTTATTTTATTCTGCATTTAACTTTTCTCTATCATATTCATTTACCACTTCCTATTTCTGTTATTAATATCGTTGCTTCTACATTCATCAATTCCAACTTTGATTCTATTCCATTTCATTCTTTATTCCTTTTTATTTTTACTACTAACTTCACCTTATTTACTTAATTACTTCATATCTTATTGGAATTTTTATTTCATTCTTATCTTGAAGTTCAACTCTTGGAATTTACTATGTTGTAATATATTGAAACCAAACTTCTACTCAATATGTATTAACATCGTAAATTTCCATACCTTATCAAAAGTGGAGATATTTTTGTAGCGTTTGTAATCACAAGGAATTGCTTTCTTAATTTCTTGGAATAGACAGCACAACACACGAGAATTTTCCCTTTTTTTATAGCTCTTCCTTTTTACTTTTATATGCACATTCCTTATCAATCCAAAACTTCACACTTTTATATGTTTTAAACTTGATAATATGCGAAAAATTACTTGCAATTATTTGGTTCCAAATCATTAAAATATCACAAAAACCCAAGAGACCAAAACAGATTCTTATTTCCATTTTATTCGTCTTGCTAAATAAAATAAGTTTCTAATCATTACGCATTATTTAAGATTTCATCCAGTTCATACCCGTCGAATAAAATAAATTTCCTAATCATTAAGCATTATTGAATTAATATACAAGTAAAAATACCCACTCCACTCATTATGTAATTCTAACAAATTTCATATTAATTTATGAACTTATTTACAACAGGGAAGTACGTGATTTATCCATATGACTTCATAACAAGATAAAGTTCAACAATTCAGGTAATGGAGATTAACTTGCAATTTAAATTATATTACCAGGCATATAGGGATAGGATTTGCAACAATAGAACTTAGTATTATATAAAAACATATAATATTCCCACTCATCTTTTATCAACGCTTCAAAATCTCTACATTAATCCACATATATAGCTTGTTATCTGTATTTTCATTTTGACCCGTTATTCGGATCCACAAACAATATTAATATAGATCTATTAGAACTTGCAATAGAGAAAAGAGATTTAGATTTAATTTTTGTTAATTAGAATCAGATCTATAATTTACCTTCATTGTAGTGACTTGGTTCGAACCTATTTTCTGTTCTCGGTCATCTCCAATTTCTTCTCCAAAGTGTATTCGAGCAATCTAAAACTATTTCCAAGTATTTTTAAATTTCAGAGGAGAAAATTGGAAAATCTTTCGCACTCACAAAAAAATTATGAGCTGGAAGTGAAGCCCTATGTCTGAATTTATAGAGGTTCAAATTGGCGCTAATGTTCAAGAAAATGGCCAGAATTCACTATCGCTCGGAGGTAGGGTCGACCGATTAACCCCCATTGTTCGACTGTCTATGGCCAATCTGGGTGGGGTCAAGGTCAGCCTGAATAGGTCATTTTCGTCCATTTTTAAACATTCGTTGATTTACATGATTCATTTCCATTTATTACTCAATTAACATTAACCCTTACCTTAATTAATTCTTAGAAGTTAAGTAATGGTTAATTATAACGGCGGTTAGTCAATGTCGATTAATTCCAAATTATTTTCATTGTTACTTATATATTTATTCCTAATTTCAAAATTTCAAATGTTGATAGCCTTTTCTTTTTAACTTCGATTGGAAAGGTTTAGATATCAATGTTGGTCAGAAAATTGCCACGAATCCAATGGTGAAAGTTTCATAGCCAAATTCTGACATTTGAAAAAAATTGTATTTTTCAATGTTTACTATCTGTTAATTTTTTTTTTAAATAATTGAAGTAAAAACACGGGATGTTGGAAAAGATTTTGTTAGGTGGATTACACTTTTCGTAACACCCTATAAAATTAGTAGGAAATTAATTAAGAAAAATCAATTAATTAATAATGGCATTAAAAATGGAAGTTTTGCAAACGTTAGAATTCGACCAAAAAAACTTGCACTATTGTGTTTGTGGCAAGTTTCTAAACAATATTCATAGAGAGAGCTTCACGATCAAAGTTTAAATGAAGAAGGTATCGACATTTGAAAATTTTAAATCGAAAATAATTCAAAATGGATTAAGGTAATAAATGTTATTATAATCAACGTCAAAATAAAAGGTTAATATCATACTTAATATTTAAGTAATGTTAATGTTTAAATCAAAATAAGGTAATAAATGTTAATGAGATAATGATAGCAAATATAAGACCGAAAACATTAACTGATGGACCACCTTTATAGGGACAACCGACTACCTATGAAGGGCTGGTCGACCGATCATTGTGTAACAGCTAGTTTTCCTTGGCCTTAACAGCCCCGATTTGATATTTTTAAAATATTCTCTATCTAATGGTTCCAGCGCATCTAAACTACTATAAGAGGCTAGCCCCTCACTCTTTTCAAACATATCTTAAGCCGTCAATGACAATTTATCGTTCTCTTTCTCCATAATAAAACTTCTCAAATTCCAACATCAAAATAAATATATATGTTTAAGAACTAGAGTAAGATTTAAAGAGATCTAGCAATAGAGAAAGATAATTTTATATATGTATGTATATCTCTCGTATTCCATAATATATAATTTCTTAATATAAAATGCATAAACAAATTTATTATCTAATAAAAAGGAAATAACTTGGAGAAAGGGAAAGGCTATACCACAAAGCAAATCCAAGCTGGTTCATTAAGAATTATCTTTGAGAGTGAGTCTTGACTTTTCGTTGATAGTATTATATAGTTCGATATTTGGATTTGTATCGTGTCTTGGAGATTTTGTATGCAAAAACTGTCAACTTAAACCCAAAAACTCCCTATAATATGTGAAATTGGTGAATTGATGGGAATCCTTGTTGTTTTATTTTAATGTAGTAGAATTTAATTCATGAATATTTACGGTATAAATAATCTACATTCTAATTAGTTTCACTTTTCTATTTGTGATTTTAATGGCAAATAATTCCAAACAAGAAAGTAGAAAGAGGTGTACAAAGTAGGGAAACATAGATTCTTCTTCCCTTGTCCATAGTTTGCATCGCCTATTTCAATAATTAAAAACAAGTGTGATATCTTTTTCATTGCAGCGCTATTCATTTAAAAGCCTTAGTGGAATACAAAATATATATATTGTAAATTGGCTTATCGAAGAGGGAGGCATAGTTATGCTATATTAACGTAAAACAAATCATGGCTTTGGATTCTTCCTTTTATGTACACAAGACAATTTTATATACCCAGTTTATTGATAATGTTGGTTATAGTGTAATTACTGTAATGAATTGACTTGTATAAATATTGCATTCTTTAGTATTAAATTATATAATGTCCCAAATAAGAAGTGGATAAATTACCTAAATATGCATAAATGAACTAGTCATAAATGTAATAATAACGTATTCCTTCAAACCTAGAAATTTTACAATTATAATTATAAATCGGTAATTTACATGGTCAACCATTAACAATTAATCTAATAAAAATATTTAGGACAATTATGGAATTAAATCCATAGATAAATATGAAATAAGGAGTTTCTATACACGGCCTTTAATGTGTAAATATGGGTGTGGTATATTTTGTATATATATTATAGCGTATACGTTAGTATATTTTTGAAATGTTGAAGAGTAAAAATATAACTAAGTTATGTAATGACCCACTATTTTGTACCATTCAAATTCGAAAATAAAAAAACACATTTCGGACTTGAATAGTTCAAACAATAGATTGTAATATAATATGGAGCAAATAAAACCAATCACAGCATCACAGACACAGATAAATCTGAATAACTCGCAACGAAAATAAAAATAACATAGTAGTTCATGATGCTACTACAAACACAGTCACAAAACAAGTATAAAATACTAGAGTCTTAAAGTAAATACAATAGAAATCCCAATACATAAATGTCCACTAGTACATAGGCTGAATAGAAATACTGAATAGAAATAGATAACAACTAGAAAGATAGATAATCCCCAGCAAATCCTCTAGCTCCAGAAGATGAAATCCAAAGCTGAAATACTCATGCGGACCCGAGCGTAAAGCAAAAACACAAAACACTCGAGTCAGGACATACATACTTATACAAAGTAAACCAACTCAAGTGAACTGAAATAGAAATGCACAAGTAACTTGAAGGATGCTTGGGACTGCCCATCTTTTAAGGATCTGTTAAACTATCTACTAAGTAGTAATATACGCTATTATAATAATGTCTAAAGTAAAGTATAATATATTTAAAAATAGCGTTAAGGCTTTACCCACATCCCCCATAACACATTTTAAAAATTCTCATAGTCTATACAGTACCGTAATGTCCCCCGTACTAGGCGTCGTCATAGGGCACTCCATAGGCATTATATAAAACAAAATCGTATAAGGCACGCTAGTGTTGGTGACACTGCACAATTAGGTAATGCCATGGTAGATATACCAATTACAATTCCGGACCGGTGGTAACGCATAGCCGCAGCTACCGCCCACCTCGAGCCACACTCCTAAAATCAAAGGTGTGCACCAATCAATCACAAAGTAATAGAATGGCATACGAAGAAGTGTGTCAGATTAGAGGTGCTACATCATTAGCCCGTCGATTGCTCCTGTTTTAGCCACCTTATGCCAACTCACGGGAGTCGGGTCCACGTATATACCTCAATAGAACGTCGCCACCATCCTACTTCATTCTGAAATCTCTAGTGCGTACATGGTTGTTAAAGTGGTTTTCGGAGTTGACAAAGAGTATGGCAACTTTTGATCCCGGTCTCTTTAACAACCAAACATTATTATAACCCATGGTTCTTTATTTCAAATAGTTTACATTTCAAAACAAATATTTCCATTTCAAAAACCAGTTAAACCAAATGTTATTACTCTTCCAAAATAATATCCATCTCAAAATTGGTAATATTTCCAAATCCATATATATTAGTTATAGCATTTCAAAATTTAATAATTTAGAAATCGTAACACATCCAAAACCATATACTTACTATAGCACTTTAAAAATGTAATAAGTTAGAAACTATAACACTTTGAAAATGTTATTCCTATATAATAGCAATTTGGAAAACATTACAATTTAGAAATAGCAGCATTTTCAATACAGAACCTAAAGTAACATAACATTTTTTTTAAACATAACTAATATAACATAGCATTTTGGAAATGCTACCAACTCTATTATCACCTTTTTAAACATAATATCTTCAATTCTATCATAGTTTAAATTATACAAACATATATTTTTCATAGGTAGAACCTATTACTGTTATTAGGTTAGAATTAAAATTACATATTAAATCAAATTTAAATTATTAAGTTACTTATCATGGATAGATCTTTAATTTAGTTTTAAACCAATTATTTACTTAAAAAATTCCAATATATCATTATATTTAAAAAAAAATCATTAAATCAAATTTTAAATTAAAATTTCATATATTTAGTAATTTGAAATACTTAATATTTTTTAGAAAACAATTATTTAAAACTTAACCATGGGTCCGTATAATATTTTATAACCTAGATCAAGTGATACAGATATGTATTATTTCAATCCGTAATTTATAAAATTCCGGGTCCTATCATTTCAAACCCGCAATCCTAAGTCAAATAAAATAAAAATCGCTTGAGCCTATCATCTCAGCTCATAATAATTTTTCCCTATTCTAAAGTCCGTTCGGGTATGTATCATTTCAACCCATGCTGATTCTATGCTAACAGGGAACTTGCAGGGTGAGAGCAGAAAATAAAGTAAACAGTACAACATAGCGTATCATATTAGGTGATGTAGCAAATACATAATCAGGTTATAACATCATGAAATATCATATCACAGGCATGTATGAACTACTATCAACATAGCATATCAATTAATACAATTCACATGTCATTGTTTCATAACTATATAAGTACGAAGGTCGAGAGTGATAAACTCACCTTCTAAAGCTGGAGATAATAATTCAAGACACACAACTAAACTACAAAAAGCACGACAAAGAACGAATCAAATTCGAGAAGAAGTAGCACCCAAATCCAAATCTTGTAGACAACAAAAATAGAATATCTATATATATATATATATATATAAGTAAATATTTACACAAGAAAATAAAACAAAAGACAAAAAAATGGGCTAGACAACATAAGTGGGCTCGGCCACTTCCACAATAGGCTCGGCCATCATCCCACGGTTCGGCCAGGACTTGAACTGAAGAAAATAGGTTCGGCCATGGTCACAAAGGCATGGCTAAGTAATGGTATGTGAAGGGATGGCAAAGAAAAACTCATGTAGAAGGAAAATGGTCAAAGGAGGCGGTGTCTATTGGGTTCGGCCTTAACACCTTGGGTTCGGCCCGGGTTGTATGCATGGTCAGGTCAAGTAATCATCATCTGGTTACGGCTAGAAGTAGGGGATGATCACGGTAAGTCAAAGGAGGAGGTGGAATTGGTGGTGGTCGAGGCAAGCAAAGAGGAATGGGTGATCATATAGGCTCGGCTAGGGTTTCAAGCATGTTTTGGTGATGGATTTGGATCATGGTGGTCACAGCCGAGCTAGAGATGGTGTCGAGGAGATGGAGGCTGGTCATATGGTGGTGGTATGGTAAAGGAGGTGATCGGCTAGGGGATGAGCATGGCCGAACAATGCTTGAGGATAAAAGGAAAAAAAAAGAGAAGGAAGGAAGAAGACATTATAAAACTTGCTGTAAGATTTTTTTCAGTAAACGTGAAAGAGAAAGAGAGGTGAGATGAGAAGTTTTGTACGGCTAAGAATAGAAAGTGAATGGCTAAGGCAAAGGAAAGGCCTCACTTCACATTAAAGAAAAAGAAACTTGTGTCTTTTGAATTTCTAAACCCATTAGCCAAGCCCAAATCAAAACAAGTCCAAAAATCCAAATAAAATATCTAAGTCCAAACCAAATAGAAAATAGAAAATAGAGAATAGACAATAGAAAATAACAAATAAAATATTGAAAATAATTGTGTGTAAAATGCTGAATTTTATTAGATTTTAAAATTATAAAACAGAATTTGACGAAATAAAAAGTAGAATAAATATCAGAATCAAATTCAGCTTCAAAGAGAAGATTAGAAATTTAAAATTCAAAATTAAAAATTTCAACTGAGAGTCAAAGTTTGACCACAGATGACCAAAATATAAAATTTTCAAAAAATCATTATTTTACTATTTGGAAAAATAATTATAAACAAAATCCAAGAATTCATTGGAAAATTCCAAATTTTAAATGATATAAAAATCAAAGTTTCAAATAAAACGAGTTAAAATAATTACTTAAATTTATGGGTTGTTATACTCTCCCCCACTCAAAACTTTTCGTCCTCGAAAAGTAACGAGACACGAAAACAAGGAAAGATAAGATAGTAAAGCACATAGTACCTGAAACAAATAATTTCGGATTCAAAGCACGCATGCTCTCCTCCGTCTCCCTGGTACAATCCTAATCATCAATACTCCACTGTACATTAACTGGATTGACAGATTTCCATCTCATCTGCTTCGTACCTCTATCGATAGTACGAAGTGGCTTCCTCTCGACAGTAAGATTAGGCTCAATATCCAAACTCTCGAGGGCAGAGGGATGAACAATCAAAGATGGATCATGTAGATATCGACGAAGATGCGAAACATGGAATACATTATGCACTCCAGCAAACTTCTCACACAAATCTAGATGTTAAGATAAAGAACCAGTCCTCTCTGAGATACGGAGAGGACCAACAAACCTAGGAGCAAGCTTCCCTCTCTGAGCAAACCGAATCTCATTCCTTAAGGGAGAGACCTTAAGGAAAACCAGATCACCAACTGAAAACTCCAAACCCCTCCTACGTCGATCAGCATACTTTTTCTGCCTATCCTGAGCACTCCTCATCTTCCTCTTAATCGCATCAACCTTCTCAGAAGCCTCCAGAATCATATCAGAACCAAGAACCAAATGATTACCGGATTCAATCCAGCAAGATGGAGATCTACAAGGTCGTCCGTAAAGAGAAGCAAACAGAGACATTACAATACTAGCCTTAATTCAAAGACGAAATGAGACAGTTAAAAGATTAAGATAAGATTAAAATAGAAGATTGAAAATATACCTGATAACTGTTGTTATAGGTGAATTCAACAAGATGGAGAAGATCTTCCCAAGATCCTCCATAAACCAAAACACAAGCACGAAGAAGATCCTCAAGAATCTGATTCACTCTTTCTGTTTGGCCGTTGGTCTACGGATGGTAAGCAGTGCTCAGATTCAAATGAGTACCCAAAGATTCCTGAAAAGCTTTCCAAAACTGACTGGTAAAGATAGGGTTTCTATCATAAAAAATGCTGATAGGAACACCATGGAGATGAACAATCTCCCTTATATAAATCTTAGACAAACTTGAAGCAGAACGAGTAGACTTGACCGGAATGAAGTGAGCTGACTTGGTCAATCTATCCACAATAACCCAAATACTCTCATTACCCCTCCTAATCCTCAGTAACCCATCAATAAAATCCATAGAAACCTGTTCCAATTTCCAATTTGGAACCTCAACGGGGCTGTAACAAACCAAGGGTCTTTTGATGATCGGCCTTGATTTGCTGACAAGTCGCACACCTACTAACAAAGATAGAGATATCTCACCTTATACCTCTCCAACAATAAAGCTTCTTCATGTCCTGATACATCTTCGTCACACCATGATGAATAGAAAGTCTGGATTGATGATTTTTATGAAGTAACTCTTGCCTCAATCCATCGACATTCGGGACACAAATCCGATTATTAATCCTCAAAATCCCTCTATCATCAATCTGAGCTCCACTACCACCAGGACTACCAGCAACTCTGCTATGAACACTCTCCTTCATAAGCCTAAGCATCTCATCCTCATCCTGCTTAGCTATGATACGATCCAAAAGAGGAGAAGAAGAAACAAAAAGCTAACACAACATGGCCTTCTTTCGACTCAAAGCATCGGCCACAACATTAGATTTCCCAAGGGTATAGTTAATGTCGAGATCATACGAAGCAAGGAACTCAAGCCACCTAACCTGATGCTGATTCAAATCCTTCTGGGTGAAGATATACCTCAAAGACAGATGATCAGTAAAGAGCTCAAACTTAGCACCCAAAAGAAGATGCCTCCAAAGCTTCAAAACAAAAACCATAGCAAGCAATTCCAAATCATGAGCTGCATAATTGGCTTCATGTTTCTTCAACTAGCGACTGGCATAAGCAATGACCTTCCTATCTAGCATCAGAACAGCTCCCAAACCCTCACGACTAGCATCACTGTATACCGTTAATCCCTCATTTCCATTTGGAATGGTAAGCACTGGTGCGTAAGTAAGCTTACGCTTCAACTCATTGAATGCAGCTTTACACTTATCACTCCATATAAACTTAGCATTCTTACGAGTCAAAGATGTGAGAGGTGTAGAAATCCGAGCAAAATTATCAATGAATCTCCGATAATAACCGGCAAGGCCCAGAGAACTACGGATATCAGATGGAGTCCTAGGAGTTTCCCAATCCTACAATAGAATAGGGAGAAATTAGGACTACAATAAATGATAGAATGATAAATTAAAGAGAGAGAAGAGCAAAAAACTTATATTGATAGCAGCGATCTTGAATGGATCAATAGAAACTCCATTACTAGAAGCAACATGTCCAAGGAATCGGACTTCATCTTTCCAGAAATGACATTTCGAGAATTTAGCTTTCAACAGATGGCTCCTAAGAATTCCCAAAACAAACTCAAATGGGATTTATGCTCTTCCTCAGACTTAGAGAAAACAAGAATATCATCGACAAAGATTGGAACAAATTTATTAAGCACATCACGAAAAACGCGATTCATCAAATCAACGAAGAAAGTTGGGACATTAGTCAAACCAAAAGACATAACTAACCATTCATAGAAACCATTCTCAGTACGGAAAGCAGTCTTAGGAATACTCTCCTCAGCAACTCTGAGCTGGTGAAAACCTGTGGCAAGATCAAGCTGAGAGAAAACAGTAGCTCCATGTTGCAGATCAAACATATCATTGATGCGAGGCATAGGATATCTATTCCTCATAGTGAGCTTGTTCAGATCCCTATAATCAACACACATCCTCAAAGAACCATCGGACTAAGTTACGAAAACCACCGCTGCCCCCCGTTCAGAATGGCTATGTCTGATCAAAACTTTGGAGAATAAGTCCTCAATTTGCTTCCTTAACTCAACCTTCTCACGGAGTGCCATTCTTCTAGGAGGAAGAACTACAGGTCGAGCTCCAGGAATAAGATCAATACGAAAACCAATTTCCCTCTTAGGAGTTAAAGAAGTGATTTCACCAAATACATCGGGATATATTTTGACCACAAGAGTAGAATCAAGATCATCTAGAGAAGAGTCAAGAGAATAAATAAAACTGCAGGCATAATCCTAAGGCATGCAACACTGAACCACCAAAAAATCAGCTTTATCACCGACAAGAGAAACAATTTAGGTTTTAAAAGAGATAACGGCTTCATGTCTCTTCAGCCAATCACCTCCAAGCAATAGATCAAAAGCATCAAAACCCAGAACATAGAAATCACTAGAAAACTGATAGCTA
The DNA here is from genome assembly GCA_030765085.1 of Allium cepa. Classification (NCBI taxonomy): domain Eukaryota; kingdom Viridiplantae; phylum Streptophyta; class Magnoliopsida; order Asparagales; family Amaryllidaceae; genus Allium; species Allium cepa. The sequence continues at coordinate 1,035,086,973 of CM060945.1, read as the reverse complement.
GAGTAGAAGAGTTTCACCCTTCTACAAATTTTACTAAGGTTCACAGGACCACCAATAGGATTTGAAATACACAAAGGCTCAGTAGCAAACTCGGACGAAAGAAGATGCTCAAATTTATCATAAAGATCCACAGAAATAAAGATATGGGATGCTCGAGTATCAAATAGAACATGAACAGGAAAATAAAACAAAGAAAAAGTGCCCTGAAGAGTACCTTGGGTATCACTAGGAGCACGAGCACGAGCAAGTGTAGGTGGGGCAGGTGAAGAAGCAAAGGTAATGGCAAAGATACCTGAGGGCTTTCCCTTTTGCTGAGTGGGACAATTATTTTTGAAATGGCCAGGCTGCAAACAGATATGGCAGAGATCACGCCTAGTCAACTGAGCTGGAGGAACAGCAGCACCAACTAAAGTAGGACAACTATTAGCATAGTGTCCCTTCTGATTACACCTGAAGCAAGTAATGGAAGATAGGTCGACAGGCTGCCTCTGAGAAGAAGAAGATCCCAAACCAGGAGTCTTGTTCCAATTCTTCTTCTGCTGATGAAAGTTAGGCTTTCTCTTCTTAGCGTTACTAAAGAAAGACTGAGATGTAGTGGCACGAGCAACTGGAGGATCCTTAGAAGTAGCATTCTCATATCTAATGGCCATATCCATTAGACTAGTGAAAGGGCTATGCACATGAGTGATGAGACGATCATAATACTCCAAACAAGCACCAGCAATGAACTTCTCATTTTTCTTGAGAGGAGTATCAATCAGATTAGGGCCAAACTTAGAAAGTCCATTGAGCTTCCTCTCAAACTCAGCAAATGACATATCACCCTGCTTAAGATCCATGAACTCCCGATACATCTGAGACTTCCCTCCTTCGGGCATCCACTTCACAACAAAAGCATCCTTAAAGAACGATAACGAAACATAAGACAGATTTCAAAAAGAGAAAACTGAACCAAATTCAAAACAACAGAAGATGATACCTAAACTGCCACCAAGAAATATTAGCCTCGACAGTGTGAGCTGTAACAGTCTCCCACCGATCAAAGGTTGCTCCCTTCAACTGCCAAGCTGCCAACTGACGCTACTGAGCATCAGTGATCTCAAGACCAGAGAAAATCCTCTCCAAATCCTTCAACCACTATTGAGCCTCAATAATGCTCTCTGATCCAGTAAACTTGATGTCACCAAGCTCAGTGTATTCCTTATAGAGAGTAGTGAAACTAACGGGTGCAACAGGCTCAGGAACTGGGGCAACACCACGACCCCTACCTTTGGCATTCCTACGACTCATCCCGAAAAAAATCTAGAATGAATTTTAGGAAAAAGGTAATTGAGAAACAAAGAGAAGATTAGATGATAAGATAAGATTCAACTAGAATGAATATCCTAAATAAAGAAATTACTCATAAGGTGAATAAGGAAAGGGAAAAGGTTTAGAAAATTTGATTTACAAACAAGAAAAATTTATATCAAAATAGTTTTTGAAAATCCTTTGAAAACCATTTTATACTTTAAAATAGTTTTCTCACAAAGAATATCATTCTAAGATTGATTTAACTCATTCTAGGGTATTTCTATCCTATCTCTAATGAGTTTTTGCTCCGCAGGCTAAGGTTTTCCTAAAAACAAAGCTCTGATACCAAATGTACCCACCCACTATTTTGTACCATTCAAATTCGACAGTAAAACCACACATGTCGGACTTGAATAGTTCAAAACAATAGATTGCAATAAAATTTGGAGTAAATATAACCAATCGCAGACACATATAAATCAGAATAACTCACAGCGGAAATAAAAATAACCATAGTAGTTTATGAAACTACTACAAACACAATCACAAAACAAGTACAAAATACCAAAGTCCGAAAGTAAATATAATAGAAATCCCAATACATAAACGTCCACTAGTACATAAGCTGAATAGAAATAGATAACAACTAGATAGATAGATAATCTCCAGCAAATCCTCTAGCCTCAAAAGATGAAATCCCAAGCTGAAATACTCGTGCTGACCCGAGCGTAAAGAAAAAAACAAAACACTCGAGTTGGTACATGCATACTTATACAATGTAAACCAACTCAAGTGAACTGAAATATAAATGCACAAGTAACTTAAAGGATGCTTTGGACCGCCCATCCTTTAAGGATTCGTTAAACTATCTACTATGTAGTAATATACACTATTATAATAATGCCTAAAGTGAAGTATAATATATTTAAAAATAGCATTAAGGCATTACCCATATCCCCCTTAATACATTTTATATATTCGCATAGTCTATACAGTACCGTAATGTCCCCCGTACTGGGCGTCGTCATAGAGCACTCCATAGGCATTATACAAAACAAAATCGTATAAGGCACGCTATTGTTGGTGACACGGCACAACTAGGTAATGCCATGGTAGATATACCAATTACACTTCCGGACTGGTGGTAACGCATAGCCGCAGCTACCGCCCACCTCGAGCCACACTCCTAAAATCAAAGGTGCGCACCAATCAATCACAAAGTAATAGAATGGCATGCGAAGAAGTGTGTCAGATTAGAGGTGCTACCTCATTAGCCCGTCGATTGCTCCTGTTTTAGCCACCTTATGCCAACTCACGGGAGTCGGGACCACGCATATGCCTCAATAGAACGTCGCCACCATCCTACTTCATTCTGGAATCTCCACCGAGTCACGATCGTTAAAGTGGTTCTCGGAGTTGGCGGAGAGTAAGACAACTTCTGATCCTGGTCTCTTTGACAACCAAACGTTATTATAACCCATAGTTCTTTATTTCAAATGGTTTACATTTCAAAACAAATATTTCCATTTCAAAAACCATTTAAACCAAATGCTATTACTTTTCCAAAATAATATCCATTTCAAAATTCGTAATATTTCCAAATCCAAATATATTAGTTATAGCATTTCAAAATGAAATAATTTAGAAATCATAACACTTTCAAAACCATACACTTATTATACCACTTTAAAAAAATTATTCCCATATAATAGCAATTTGGAAAACATTATAATTTAGAAATAGTAGCATTTTCAATACACAACCTAAAGTAACATAGCATTTTTTTTAAAATGTAACTAATATTAGCATTTTGGAAATGCTACCAACTCTACTATAACCTTTTTAAACATAATATCTTCAAATTTTATCGTAGTTTTAAGTATACATACATATATTTCATAGATAGAATCTATTACTATTATTAGGTTAGAATTAAAATTCCATATTAAATCAAATTTAAATTATTAAGTTATTTATTATTGATAAAATCTTGAATTTAGTTTTAAACCAATTATTTACTTATAAAATTCCAATATATCATTATATTTCAAAAAATCATTAAATCAAATATTAAATTAAAATTTCATATATTTAACGATTCAAAATACTTAATAATTTTTTAGAAAACTATTATTTAAAACTTAACCATGGATCTGTATAATATTTTCTAATCTCGTTCTAGTGATACAAATATATACTATTTCGGTCCGTAATTTATAAAATTCCGGGTTCTATTATTTCAAACCCGCAATCCCAAGTCAAATAAAATAAAAATTCCTTGAGCCTATCATTTCAGCTCATAATGATTTTTCTCTATTCTAAAGTTCATTCGGGTATGTATCATTTCAACCCATAGTGATTCGATACTAATAGAGAACTTGTAGTGTGAGAGCAGAAAATAAAGTAAATAGTATAACATAGCATATCATATCAGGTGATGTAGCAAATATATAATCAGGTTATAACATCATGAAATATCATATCACAGGCATGAACTACTGTCAACATTGTATATCAATTACTACAATTCACATGTCATTGTTTCACGACTATATAAGTGTTATCCCACTTTTTGGCAAAGCCGCGATACCAAAAGATCGATCAAAAATGGAGAACAGTTCGTCTCAGAGATCGGTCATACTTCGTTTCTCTATGGATATCGCTGAATTTTGTCCGAGTCCGAATTGAACTACAATTGATAGGACGTTACAAGAAAGATCATAGAAGTCGTCATCTCAAATTTTGAGTCAATCCGAGTTCATACGCTCAAGTTATAATCGATTCAACTTGAAGGGGAAAGCATTGGTTTCGAACCCATCGAGGTAGGTGTCTTCGAACCCATCGTCAAGTACCATTCGAATCAAGCACCTTCGAATCGATGGACTTCGAACCCATCGGAGTGCCTCGGTTCGAATCCATCAACTTCGAACCCATCTGGTTCGCGTTGGTGGGCCTCATGTCCATGGAGAGGTTGCAAAGCTTGCATCCATCAGAGAAACACAAGTTCGAACCCATCAAGCATCGGTTGTTCGAAGCCATCGGTGAAGCCTTGTTCGAACCCATCATTAGAGCCTTCTTCGAACCCATCTGTGAAGCTTCGTTCGAATACACTGGGTCAACCAGCCACGATGACGTGTCACCCATCGATTCAAACGCGCCGAGATACATGGAGTCGAAGCGGTCAATTCGGAGCGAAGACCGGGTCGGTTCTAAGTTTACGCTCCACGTCACCACAAAAGCACGTGCCACCATCGTTTCGAAACCATCGGTTCAAATGGATGGTTTCGAACCAAACAGCCGCGCAGTAAACCCCATCTCGAATCCATCATATCACTCAATCCACTGATCCAAATGCCATGAAATTTTCACAGAAGCTTGCATTCATGTCGAAGAGTGTCCACACCAAATTTTACCTCGATAGGAAGAATTCTTGATCGGTTCGAATGGAGTTCGAACCGATGCCAAAGTGGGCCCAAACATCCTAAGACCGGGCATGTGGGCCCCCTCACGTGCCAGAAGTGGTCTCTCGAGTTTTCAGCGAAATATCAGCAGCCTACGCCTATAAATGGAGCCCCAGAGCCAACGGAAAAGGGATATTTCGACTCTCAAGCGCCCAGACTCTGCCGGATCGAGATCTTCATCATCCTACATCATATACTAGCTGTTGATTTCGAATTTTCAGTTGTATCCCGCTGTTGCTTGCTGTAATCGCTTGTAAACGTTGAAAGAGAATCAATAAAATTGCTAAAACTTCACAGTGGACGTAGGCAACGTGCCGAACCACTATAAATTGCTTGCCTTTGTCTTTACTTCACTATTGTTTGGAGTTTTTGTTAGATAATCCTCATTTTTAATTCATATTCTTCATTTATTATCTCTTCAAAAGACTCCCGAAGAGTGTTGTTCCCAATTTTGGTACAAACACTTTGGTGCTTTCACTGAGAAAACCCAGTTTTTCTCCTGCTCCTTGGATCTGTCGCCGATACTGGATTGCATAAATCTAAGAGAGAGATCCAGATTTCATCTTCAGATTCCTTCCGTCCTATTCAGATTTGCCAAAGTCTAGGCAAGGAGTTCACTATCTAAAATGGTTAGCACAAGAACCACATCTGCCGTTGGTCAAGAAGGTCGGGATAGCCAAAATCCCACGCAACTACCTCCACCTAACCAAGATGATACCGGGCAATCTGACCCCTCAGGTCCGGTCACCAGGCAAGAGTTCCAGGCGTTGCTCCAAGAACTAACTCAAAGTTGGCAACAACTAGCCGAGCAGTTGCGCATCAACGCTGAGTTAGCCAGCCAACTAGATCGCCAAGGTCGTAGAAGATCTAGGAGGGATCATGCGTCTCGTTCCTCCATGGAAAGTTCTGCTTCATCCGACTACAATCACAGATCCACCCGTCCCAGGCTAGAGGGAAGCTATGCACAGGCCGTTGACCACCAGCCAGCATTGACCGTGGGATAGATAAGAGTCGGCCCATCCGCTAGTTTTCATACAGGGCCCTCATCCTGAGGGGGCACTGTACCGCAACACACCGCGGATAACCATGCCACCACCGCTGCGGTTGACATAGGAGTTGATACCCGAAATCACTCCAACCAGTCTTACCACCAGCAGGAACGAGCACCAGAACCCTATGTCTCGGAAGACATTGTGCCAAGGAGGCGAGACACGGATCGTCGACAGCGTTCGATCCCATCTCGCACTGTTGAACCCGACCACACTTTGGCTCACCACCCTCAGAATGTAGCAACACCAGACCTCTCAGCCAAGGTACGCCAAATGATTCGTGAGAGTCAAGGCCTAACAAATGACGATTGGGGAATCTCCCGAAGTCATACCCCGTTCGCTGATGACATATTGTATACTGAACCTCCTAGGCGATTCCGAATGCCAACCCTGCCCATGTTGAAGGGAATTCCGACCCAAATCAACATATTTTGAAGTACGAATGGTCGATCACAGCTGCGAGAGTTGATGACACAGTAAAATGCCGTAGTTTTCCCATTTCCTTAGGGGGAATTGTGATGATGTGGTTTACACGACTACCACTGCGATCTATTTCTTTTTTTGGTCAGTTAGCTACCAAGTTTGTTGAGCAGTTTCGTATGCATATTGCCAGACCTAAGGATGTTAATACCTTATCAAGTGTTACTCAAGCTCCCGGAGAAACACTTAGACGATATTTGGAAAGGTTTAATGCTGCGTGCACAGAGATCACCAACCCCAATGATAATTCTATCTTAATGGCTTTGACTAAAGGAATCGATCCTGATTCCGAGTTTGGCAATTGGTTGGCTGGAAAGCCTCCCGCATCGTTGGACCGTTTCTATTCCAAAGCCGCTCAGTTCTTGAGGCGAGAGGATGCGAAATAGTCTAGGAAGCAGGACGATGCAAGGCCCAGCAGTGAAGTGATTCAGAGTAATGTTGCGGTCAAACAGACCGGCGAGAGCTCAGGAAAAGTCGAGTTGAATATTCAAAATAAACAGACTCAGCGATCGAGAAACGGTGATAACCGAAGCAAGAAGCAAGATCAGAATCGTGGTCCGAGGCGTAGGGCCGCAATGTTTGACAGTTATACACCGCTTAACACGTTGCTGGAAAATGTATATCTACAGACTTGTAATACTATGCATTACAAGAAGCCTGCTCCGAAGCCTTCGTCGGAGAGGCAGATTCAAACGGGAAAATTCTGTAGGTTTCATGAAAGTTATGGGCATAACACCAATGATTGTAGGCATCTGCAAGACCTCATTGAAAAGTCGATTAGAGAGAGAAAGTTGGACCAGTTTGTTCGGGCGCCGCAGTCTGGTGGAGCGGGCCCATCCAATCGAAATCGTACACAGAATCAGGAAAGGCAGGGTGAACCCGCTCGTACGGGTGGGAGGTTGGTTATCAATACAATAAGTGGTTGTCCCCATCCGACAGATAGAAGCTGGAGGGAAATGGAGTCGTATGCCAGTGCGATCAGGCATGCGGACTTCGAGTGTTGTAGAAATTCTGAAGACGGGGCTGCGGCTAAACAACAGAAGACGATGACAGACGACATCGTGTTTAGAAGTCGAGAAGCTGATAGAATCGAAGCCCCCACGATCGACCCACTGGTTATATCCACTCAAGTTGGTCCTGCTTGGATGAAGAGGATCTTGTTAGACAGTGGGAGTTCTGTGAACATATTGTTTAAAAGAGCATAGGTTGTTATAATTATAAGGATGCATGGTCAGTTAAAATCGCATGGAAGTCTACCTAGCTAGTCTGACTACCAGTAGTATTACTTTGGAATTGATGTGAGACATTACTTATAATAAGTATCCACGGTGAATGTGAGGTTAGTCCTAATTATTTGGGGTGTGTCTATCCAGCTAATATGGCTACCAGCACATACAAATAGTTCGACTTATATGAGAAATTATGTTTTAGGTTATGGGTAATAAAGTGGATATCTCAGGATTGGCCTACTTCGAGGACTAAGGTATTAAATGGCTATGTTAGGGTTGTCCTCCTCTCTATGTAAGATGTAGTAAGTGGCCTAGAATAATTAAGTATGATATCAGTTAAAGACTACCAAACAGGATTTGCATAGGTATAGGCATTAAATGGCTGAAGGTCCTACCTATTTCCTAATTAAGTGTATTAAGTATTCAGGTACTTCCTTCCTTAGCATCGTTAGAATATCATTGGATGGGAGAAGGGTTGTTGACCCTAATATAATATAGTTGTGTGCACCCGGTTTCATAGCCACAGAGTAGGACTTATATGGCCACTAGCCCATAGTTGTGGATATATGCAGAGAAATGCCCATAGTTGGAGGTATACGTGGAGAAATATAACAAAAACGTAAGACATAATACTTATCTGAATATTTACTGCCCACATACTATTATTGTAAAACATAAGATTTTCATTCACTAGATTTTTTTGTTATAACCCCTTCTTCGTTACAACATATATGTTAGATTTGATGATGTGGGTAGAGGAGAAGATGCAAAAATCATCATGGTAGTACTAGTTATCCATTTATATTTTTATGTACCCTAAAGACAATGTATTTAACTTGGTTTATGCATTTTGATACATTGTATTTATGAGACATGGTTATAATGTAATCAGTACTTATTTAGTTCTTATATTTTATCCTTTTCGCTTTAAGATTCTAAAAGTGTAGAAGATAGCTCTGTGAATTGTATAGTTATACCGTCCAACAGCTAGCTGCAGAATGGACCTAATGTTCGATGGGCTTTTATTGGTTGAAAAACAGGCTTGTTTCGGAGTAGGTTGCTACATTATATGAGAGCGAGGTTACCCAATCAACGAGATTAGGATATGCTGAGTGAACATATTTGTATTTTTACCTATAAGGTATATATGTACGTATATATAAACATACATGTATATATATCGTACATGCTAAACTCTATAAATTTTTACTATAAAAGTAGTTATGACCATATTTTGAAAAGATGGATAAGGAAACTATGAGTTGGGTTAAGGTCATACACTTACCCCATTTGCTCCATAGGATGTAGGCCAAACCTTAAGATGTTGACTTAAGAAGAGCATGTGAATGACATATAGGAAGGTCCTTGAAGTTAGAAGGTACTTGACTCCTTTTACTAGGCCTAAACTAACCCATGATTAAGGATTCCATTAGATTGATGAAAAGTAAGAACATATATGTCATAGACTCCGGATGTAAGGTATAAATAGGAATGAGTAAGTTTTCGACAATAAGGTGTGCGCCACAAAATGATAGCTGGATTTTTAATATATTCATAAGAATAATTGGAGAAGGAGAAGAGTCAAAAAGAAAAGACAAATAAAATCCATTTTTGAATCTAATCCCATATTAAAGAATTCGATAAAAGATTTTAAATTTTATTAAGGTGTTTGAAATGGCTTTCAAATAATTTATTTAAAACTAAAAGAATCTAATAACTTGAAAGTTTTTATGTTGAAAAGTATGTAAATACTAAAAAATTTCACAATATAAAACATCCTTTAAAAATATATTCTTCAAAAATTAAGAAATTCCGGGAATTTTAATTAAATGAGTTATTTAGAAAATTCTATAATAAAATGCCAAGTAAAGGATTTTCAGTAAAGAATAAGGGGACACTGATAATCTCTCCTTTTAATCCTGATAGAAAATAGGTTGTATACTTGAGTCGACGATTTTTCTATTTTTTTTAAATTTAAAGGTTTTAAAATTCTTTTTAAGGTTCAGATAAATATAAACGGTACCAGATTTAAATAAGGTTAAAGAGAATGTATGGGTAAGAACATTCAATAGCGAAAATAGGAAGAATATCCCGGTAAGGAAAATACAGAGAAGAATATCCCTGTAAGGAAAATACGGAGAAGACTATCCTGATAAGGAAAATACAAAAAAGAATATCCCAGTAAGGAAAATACAGAGAAGAATAACTGAAATGGACTTGTAAAAAGCAAATTGTTTCTTGTTAATGAAGAAAACAATCAAATGAAAATGAGAGCTATATGAAGGGGATTAATTTAAATAAAAGAAATTTAGGTAGAGATAATTTAAGTAGTTGCAACATTAAGAAATTTAAATAGCATGAGCAGTAGGAAAATTACAGTATGAAAGTTGACATTGTCTACTCCAGTTTCTACTATTCAACATTATAAAAGATGTTGTAAAAACAATGTAACAGTGCATTTTTTAAAAATGGTTCCATATAATAATTGAAGTTTTAAATGAAAAAATAATAAGTGATTTGAGTTAAAAATCATTCCTTTTATGAAGTAAATCTCTAATGTAAAAAGCCTTAAAATGGAAAATTTTAATTGATGGTTATTCATACAATAAAAACTTGACTTGTATTTGTTGAAAAATCAAATAATGCATTGTTTAAAGGAAATGTCCTTTTTTCTCAAAATTAAATTGCTAACTTTGGCCTTTGAACTTAATAAACAAACATACTTCATAAGTACTACATAGTTTTAAAAATAACGACACATACAGTTAAAGTCGGTTAAATAAGGAGTTTTTATCGTCGTTTTGGAAATTAATCAATTGTTGAAATTAATAAAATGTATCTAAATTTACATTTTCAAAGTTAAAATTTTGGGTTAAGTACTTTATAACTATGAAATTTATTAATTTTATATAAATAAGTGGACTAGATAAGGACTTCTAGTTAAGGAAAATAGGGAAAAGCTATAAGCATTAGCTACAGATGTTGTAGCGATTGGAAAAGGAAACCTTAGGTAGGTTTTGAAATAATACATTTTATTTGGGGAGGTTAATACTAAAGGAAAATGGTCTAAAAAGGAATGGTTAAGAGAGAATGACCTCACTTTATGTAGCAAGTCCATGCTAGAAGAAATGAACCAATATGTAGACAACACATTAGGCCTAAATCGCATGAATATCTCTTTCCACTATTAAAATTGGAATTTAGAAATTTTTGTAAATAAAAAAATGGGTCTACTATATTAAATATATTTTGAAACTGTACTTTTGTGTCCAAAACACAATTCCAAAATCTAACGGTTCATGAAATTTGTATTTGCCTTATTAAAAGAAGAGTAAAATCACTTTTGTAAAACTTCCACCAATTAACTGTGAGTTAAACCCTTTGAACTTTCTCTGTAAAAAATAGTAGGGTAAAAAGAGTTAATAGATGAGTAATTAAGATTTGACCTTTGACTTTCTTAAATTAAGCATACTTAAACTCCTTCCAAAACTTTTGAATCTTTCTTCTCAAAAAGGTTTAATTAAATGACCCATTTTAAAACTCTCCATTTTTGGTTGCCAATCAAGACTTGGTTCATAATAATTTTTTTCAAAAATAAGTAATGATGATGAAAATGTAAAAATAAGTAAAATTATTGTCTTGGTTCTTTTGTTTTGAGTCCCTTTAGTTACCCATTAATTTGGGAAAATATTTTATCTAGAAAGTAAAAACCTTACATAAACACATATCATTTTTTTTTGAAAAGAAACTTATATAATAAAAGAAGAACAAATGGTTTTCTTTTTGAAAATTTCATTAAATTTTGGAAAGGGAGCATCAATCATTCTTTAGGAGGTTTGGAAGTGTTGTTAAACATAATGCGCGGTTACAGGATTCTGGAAAGGTCATATGAGGAAAAGAATGCTAATAAACATTTCAGGAATATAATGGATAATTTTCTTAAAACAATAACGTGATTTTTAAAAATACCACTCAGATAAGTAAATGCAATGATATAAATGATGACACCGTTAGCAAAGAGTGGATATATTGTACCAAAGAAAGTCCTTACAATATTTAGTCAGTGAAGATGGACGATCGTGGTGTTTTGGGCATGTGTGTTGTTATTTAGATATTTTGGTCCTTATGGCACTGCATACATTCATTCAGTTATGGGTTTGTGGTTCATCTTGTCAGTAGGATATTGTCTCACTATATGTACTTTTGGATTATAACTATGAAGATGGTAATACTTGGGTTGTCACTGCACCCCTCAAGAAGGATATATGGGATTGTGTTTAGGTTAACATAGAGTTTACCAAAATATAGGGCAGCATACCACTTGGATCCATAGGGTTGTCATCTTAGGCAATACCGTGGTGGCATGATGCAAAAGTCATCAGAGTAGATTAGGTGAAAGTTAAACCTCGTCCATCTGGGATTACTTTTGTAATGCCCCATATTCAATGTATCAAAGGATGGTAGAATATTAATATTATTTTTTATGAGGTAGTATGATTCTATAATTTTGAAAAATGACTAATAGAGCCATTTTCAATCTTTATAATTTTTATTGGATGATTTTGATCATAAAGGACTTGTATCGCCTATAACTTCTGATAGGAGAAGAAATTGTGTTTGAAACCACTTTCTTTAGATCAAGATGGTGATTTCTTTTTCCATTGAGTTGTCATAATAGGAAAATATACTTACCGTTTGGGAGATAAGGCTTTTTGAAGTTTCATTTTATTTGAACAGCTTAATAGGTAATTAGTGAGTTAATGTTTAGGCCCAAATCCCTTTTAAGGAATACCATAGCATGGGGCCAATTGGACTTCTCTCCATCATTTCACGCTTCCCAAAAATAGAGAGAAAACCTCCATTAACTATCTTTTAATCAAAAAGTTACCCTAGTCCCTAGTTTAACTAGCCAAACTTGTCATTAGAGGACGATTAGAGAGATTAGCACTTTGGATTGAGGATTTCTAGAGATCATCTAGGAGCTACTGTTCAATCTTAGGATTCGTGCCTCTTTGGATTCGCTTTGGATTGCCTAAGATTTAGGTAAGTGGTTTTGTTAACCCAAAAATTGGACTAGAACCCATGATGCCATGCTGAACCAAAAAATTGGTCTAACATCCCTGATGTCATTTATAGTGATTTTGCTTCGGTAGGTCATTAGGGTATTATTAGACCAAAGATTGGTTTTGTCATGTAAGACCTAGTACAATGTGATACTATTTTAAATAGTCCCATAAGGCCCATAAAATTTTAATATGGAAATGTTTAAAAATTCATGTCACTTGTCCAAGGGCAAAAACATGCAAGTTGTGTGAATATGCAATAGTCCATTAATTATTCCTTAATGAGCAAGATGGGCAATCTATATAAGCCACAATCCATTGTTCGTATGTTGAAATGGCACAATAGTCATTATGCAAGTTAAACACTAGTTTAGACAAGGGCTTAAGTAGCCTTGTTCATAATGAGGGCTCAAAGTTAAGACCAAATCCAAAAATTAATCATATGCACGTCCATATCTCAATAATCAAATTTTGCACAATATAGGTAAATAGGCTATGCAAAGTCATTTGTCCAAGTCCTTGTTCATAAATTTCAAAAGTCACACATCAATTCCTGGTTTTGCCCTAATTCTATTTAGGTTTACAAATCTTTGAATTTAAAAAGTAGAGAAATAAGTGATTCGCCCCCATAAAGTTGTCATGGGGTCTGTACTTATAGGGTGCTAGTATGCGGCATAGATACTACGTGTCCTTTGACATCGTTGGTTTTGGCATCCTTCATTATGTTGTTGACATGCAACGAAGTTCTTCATATCGACGACTTACGACATCCCTATGAACATTGACAATTTACGACATCTTTGCCATATTGACTATTTAAAACATCCTTACTACTTTGATGATTAACGACATCATTTGCTACATCGATGAAATTTGACACCCTAGCTTATTTTGTTGGTTTCCAACATCTTTTACTTGTATTCGGTACCTCCGCTTTCAATGAAGATTTGAAATTTCTTTCCGCCAGTAGGTGCTTTTATAGGCACGACATCTGCTAGAAACTCGATATTCTCCTTTACATTTAGATACTCGGCATCTTCAGGTGGTATTACACTCTTCCTTCGCTACATGCTCTACAACATTATATTGTAGAGGCTTTATATCATTTGGGCTATAGAGATTCGATATCTTCTAATTGATACACACTCGATATCTCTAACTAAAATTTGACATCATGTGTCTCTGGCATCACCCCTAATTCATTCGACATCTAATTGAAAGTCGATATTTGGTATTCCTATATGTAGTGATATTCTTCACTATAGTAATTTGACATCCCTTCTTCCTTCACGAGGCTTGTTATCTTCTCTTTGGAGCTTCTTTTGTGTTTATAAGTCCGATATCCCTTCTTGCCTTCAGATTCGACACCCTTCATGTTCTGATATCTTCATATTAAATGCTTGTTAGCAAACTGGAAGCTCATTATATAGTCATTAATTCGACATGCACTTATAGGCACGACATGGCTTTTTTAGATATTCATGTACGCATTTATATCCTATCGTTTATTCTCTTAGAAAATATATGGATAACATTTGCCTCCCTCCTTGTATAAAAGAAGCTTTTTAGAGTTTAGTGTAAAACTGATAATTTTCTCACCCTTCCAACTTTCTGCAAGATTTTTCTCTTCAACGTTGTTTTCCTTAAAAAACATAAAGTAAATAATAATGATTTTTATTATTTACTTTAAATTGAATTTTAAACAAATTTAGTAAGGATATGAGTTAGCTTGTCCTCTTCTTCATATAAAGAAGCTTTTGTACTTTAATGCAAAGCCAAGTTTAATTGAAAATATTAGAAACTTGCTTGATAGGAAGATCATAAGTTCTCTTAATAATAAAAATAGAAATTTATCTAGAAGGAATTCTATACACTCGTTTGATGAGAATGGTATAAATTCAATTTATAAATCCATAAGTCCTTTTAATAAGAAGCCCAGGAATCCCTATGGCAAGAAGTTCATAAATTCATTAGTTAAGAATGCTAGAAATCCATCTGGTATTAGTTATAATTTTATCTGAATTAAGGATCAGAAATTCTCTGAGAATATATGTCTTGAATAAAAGACCAGAAACTATCAGGTGATAACATTTAGTAGAAGACCAGAAAAACAATAAGCAATAATAATTTCATCTAAATCAAAGACCAAGAACCTTCTAGTAATAATATCATAATTTCATTCGAATAAAAGACTCGAAACACGTCTGATAATAGTACCATAATTTTCTAAATAGAAAATGAGAAACCCACATGGTAATAGTGTCATAATTTTTTGAATAGAAAAACAGAAACCCATCTGGTAATAATATCATAATTTTCTCTATAGAAGACTATAAACTCGTTTGGTAAAAGTATCATAGTTTTCTGAATAGAAGACCAGAAATCCATCTAGTAACAGAATCATAATTTTCTAAATAGAAGACAGAAACCCATCTGGTCTCAACTAGCAGGAGACTATAACTTTGAGTAATAATGAAGATTCCCATTATTTACTAAAAAACTAAGTTCTATCATAGGAATAAATGATTGGAAGATAAATTGATCTTGAATTTCTAAGATTGAATTTTGGAACTTCTCAGACGCTCATGCCGGTGTTGAAATTTCAGATAATTTTTTATCCTTCCTTTGAAAGTTGCTTTAATTTTTCCTTGATGCAAAATTATTTTGACTATTCTCCCTTCAGAAGATTTCTTTGACCCGTCGTTAGGGTAGATTTGAACTTACTGGATTGGTTCCTTTTGCCCCTTACCACCCTTTGCGTGGTGATTTAAGGTTTGATCCCTTTTGCCCCTTATCACACATTCGGTGAGTATTTTGGCTTTATTTTTCTTCGCCTCTTACTACTCTTCGAATAGTGATTTGGCTTGAGCCCTTTATTACCTTATAAGTAATGATTTAGGTCGCTCGGTGCATTTGATTAGCTATCTTAAGCAGAACGAAAATCATACTATCCTCCCTCTACGAGGGACACTAGTTAGGCCTTATAGATGGAATTGAAGGCTGGTTTGGAGCTTTGGCCAACCCATCTTAGATGGGACCAAAGGCTTACTCCATCCTCCTTCTAGGAGGCGCTCTTGCAGGCCATGTAGGCGAGATCAAAGGCTTGCAATGCTTTGGCCAAGCCATCTTAAGCGGGACCAAAGGCTGACTCCAACCTCCCTTTGGGTGATGCTTTGACCAGGCCCTTGTGGCAGGATCAAAGGGTTTTCTTTCTCCGTTACTACCATGTTAAGTAGCGATTTAAGCTTTTCCTTTTGGTTCCTTTCTTTTATTTGATTATATCCATTTCCATAGATATGTTTGTCTCGGTTTTCTTTATTCATCCATTGTAGGGAACTAAGGCCATAAAAATTCAGCATTCTAAGTTCTCACTATTACGTTACCATCAGGTCGGCATAACCGATAAGTCGACCATGGGATTACTTCATGAATAACAATAGGTCCTTCCCAATTAGGTTCGAGTGGTCGTGTGATGGAATATTGGTATTCGCTATGACTTTTCAAAGAACTAAATCTCCTTTATGAAATGACCTTTATTTTACTTTGGAGGTATAATACTGTGATATCCTTTGTTGTTATTCAGCCATTTGTATAGCCCCTTTCATCCCTTAACTCGTTGATTAAATCTAAGAATTCTTTTATCAGTTCTTGACTGGAATCAAATGCATAAAAAATTCTTCGACCAGATGGAACTTCAACTTCAATTATTCACATCCATATGTTAAAGGAAAAGAAGTATGTCCCGTTGCAGTCTTAGTACAGTTCTATATGCCCTGAGCACTAACGGTAGTTCTTCTCCCCAATTTCCTTTCACTTTGTCTGGTCGCTTCTTAAGAATAGTTTTAATGGTTTTGTTCGCAGCTTCAATGGGGCTTTACGATGAGCTATGGACGAAAAGCTTTTGAATATTCCAAACTGAGTGACTATGCTCTTAGTCACAAATCTTAACACTTTTCCTAACCTTATATTCAGTAATGGTTCTGCTTCTACCCACTTGGTGAAATAATCGATGGCTACTACTACAAACTTTGCTCCATCTGTAGATATTGGAAACGGTCAAATTAAATCAATCCTTCATGCATCCAAGAGTCTTGGATTTGAAATTAGGATTAATTCACTTGGAGGAATATGTGGAATTTTCGTAATTTTCTGACACTTCTCACATCTTTTAAGGCGATCCACTCCATAATTATTTTCTGACACTTCTCACATCTTTTAAGATGATCCACTCCATAATTATTCATTTGGCTCCAATAAAAACCTTTCCTCATGACCTTTTTGGATAATTTTATTTGATTAGAATAATCGCTACAAAACCCTTCATGGGGTCCCCTTAGTAATTTTGAACCACTTTCTATCCTAACACATCTCAAGTAAAGGAGTGAATACCTTTTTTGTAAAGTATTTCATCCATCAAAATAAAATTTTAGGCTTGACGTCTTATTCCTCTAGCCTCTCTTTAATCTTTTGGTAGTTTCCCTTCTATCAGGTACTCAAAAAACAGGTGACTTCCAGTTATTTTTGTATTGACTATTAATTTCTACATTAATGGTTTCTCCATTGTTTTCTTCATTATCATTTCTTGATTTAGTTTCATTATCTACATGTACAAGGAATTGGGATCTTGTTATAGTCTCATTTTTTTGGCTTGGTGACATGTTCCTTTATACTAGGAGTTGGTTGGAAGCCAATTGGCACAATTCGATTTTCGATGCTCCTCGTGAGCCGGACAACATGGCCAGAGAATCATCTTGGGAACTCTTCTCTCTTGGTACCTGATATATCGAGAAATCCTCAAATTAGGTCAATATCTTCAGCACCTATTTTATATAAAGGACCAATTTAGTATCTTTTGTTTGATACATTTGTTTTTACTGATTTACTATTAGTTGTGAGTCACAGAAGATCTCAATCCCTGGAATTTTTAATAGTAGAGCTAAAGTAAGTCCTACCACCATCAATTAATATTCTGCCACATTATTAATAGCGAGAAATCCTAATTTCATTGCATAGTGCAACCAGTGTTCATTGGGGTAATGATCATTTATCTTGCACCGGTCCCTTGCTCGTTTGAAGCTCCATCAACAAATAATTTCCATTTGGCCTTCAAATTCCTTTTCTTTTCTAGCTGTTCTTTGATGAGTCATGTGCATTCATTTACGAAGTCGGCCTTAGGTTCCACTGGGGATCGAAACTCAATATCATATTGGCTAAGCTCTATTCCTTATTTTACTAATCTTCTTGATGCCTTTGGTTCACTGAAAACTTGTTTGAGTGGGAAGTTGGTGATTAGTTGTGCTTGGAAATAAGCCTTTGGCTTTCGAGTGGTGAGTATTAAACAATATGCCATTTCTCTATGATAAAATATCTAATTTCTGCATCCTTAAGCCTTTTACTAATATAGTATACTGGAATTATAATTCCATTTTCTTTCTTTCTTAAAATAGATCTTAATGCATGCTTAAAGACTTCCATATAGAGGTAGAGGTTTTCTCCTTCTATCAGGCTAGATAAGATTCCAGACTTGTCAAGATGATCTTTCAGTTCATTAAAGGCCTTTTGGCAATCCTCCCCTATTCAAAGTTCTTCTTCTTCTTCTTGATCACATCAAAAAATGGTATGCACTTACCAATGGCTTTAGAGATGAATATATTTGAAGTTTCCACTCTTCCATCTAAGCTCATCACATCTTTACTTGTCTTTGGCTTTGCCATGTCCATAATCGTCTTGATTTTGTTAGGGTTGGACTCAATTCCATTGGCACTGATGGTATATGCCAGAAACTTCCCAGATTGTATCCTGAAGGAGAACTTTTGCAGATTTAATTTCATCTTGTATTTTCTTAGTACTTCAAACACTTCCTCAAAATCATTTAAGAAATTAGCTTCCTCTTGAGATTTGGCAAGCATATCATCTGCACATACTTCCATGTTTTAACTAATTTTTTTAAACATTTTGTTTACCAGTCTTTAAATGTATCCCCCGCATTCTTCAGCCTGTAAGGCATAACTTTGTAGCATTATATTCCCCAATCTGTTATAAAACTTGTGTTCTTTTCGTCCAGACTGAACATGGGGATTTGATTATATCCTGTATATGCATCCATAAAAGGCAACAGTTTATGTCCACTAGTTGCGTCAACTAATTGGTCTATTCGAGACAAGGTATAACAATCTTTGACACATGCTTTATTCAAATTAGTATAGTCAACACACGTTCTCTAGTTTCCATTGTAATTTTTGACTAGCATGGGAGTACCCAACCTTTTTAGGTAGAATTTTTTTTGATGAATCCATTTTAAAGCAGTCTTTTGGCTTCCTCCTTCAATGCGTTAGCTTAAACGTTATCGAACTGTCTTTTCTTTTGTCGAGTAGGAATGATATTTGGATCTATATTGAGGGCATGACTCAAAATTGTTGGATCCATTTTCATCATAACTAAGTGGGTCTAGGCAAATACGTCTTTGCTAGATTGAAAAATTGTATTAGTTCCACTCTGACTTGTTATCAAATTACTTTTTGATTTTTATCGTTTTTGTTGGATCAATTGAATCTAGGCTTACTTCTTCCTAATCTTCGGTTGGCTTTATCCTTTTCTGCTCATTTCACAATCTAGTTCAGTAATAATTTCTTCACCATCTATCCCACCATCTATCAACTTTGCATCTTTTTTTTTCCTCTTAGCAAAGGTGAATCTTCTTACGACATTTTCAGGCTTTTCAGATACTTTTGTTTTCTTCTCTGCTTTGAATTGTCGGTTTGAAGGGCTATTGTCCATGGGCTTTTCAACTTTAGTTTTCTTAACCAATTTTTCTCTGTGTCATAACAAGAAACATTATCTTTCTTGAATTTCTCAAGTGTAGAAAAATGCTGTTCCTAGGAGCTAAAATGCTCCCTCTTATTATTCTCTAACAATTCTTAGTCAGGGAATTCACCATTAGTCATTTTCTTGAAACCAACGCATCTACCTCATCTAAGGTCGGTCTCCCAACGAAAGCATTATGGCAGGAAAATTGGTTAATTATAAAAAATAGAGTGTCGAAATTTCTAGAATGCGATAGAATTTCCCCTTGCATCAGAAGCATGATTTGCCATATTGGTGTGGACCCTTTATTGTTGAACCTAAAGATAGACTCAAAGCTTGGTTCTAATTTCTCTTCTGGAATTCCCATTTGATCGAAAGCATATTTGAAGATGATATTCACTATGCTTCCAGTATCCATTAAAACCATTGTTATCGTTGAGAGACTAATTTATGAAGTAGTCATCAATGGATCATTATGCAGGTGATGAACCCTTCTCAACTCCTGTAGGCTTATCGTTAAGTTAGGCATCCGAAGCTGATATTTGCAATTTTTGTGCGACGACTCCTCTTGAATAGAAAGGACTCCATCTCTTTATTCCCTTATGTACTTACTCTTAGCTCTTTTGCTGCTTCCAGTGAGATGGAGACCTCCACGGATGACATCAATGCAGTTGATTGGAGGAATAAAATCTGGTTGAGAGCTATTTTTTATCAAATTTACAACGTTACTTGGAGGTTGTTACCCGACTACATGGCCTGGCTACAACGCAATAGTTGCAAAATATATGGTTAAAACTAGATAGAACACGAGCCAAGAGAAGATTGGAGATATAAGGGATTGATGCAACCTGTGTGGTTCACCATGTATATGTGGATCGGTGTTTGATGGTGGTTTGGTTGGAGTAGGATAGCTCTTATGGAAGGTCATGGACGGGTAGGCCTTGGTGAGTCGGCACATGGTGTTCGATCAGAGGAGACGAGCCAATGTGGGTCAGCACATAGTGGTTCGGCCTAGTTGGCTCGGTGTAGATGGGATCGGCCTTAAGAGGATTAGTATATGTGGATTGACATTCATGTGCGGTTCGACCGTACATAGTTCGGCACCTATGGGTTGGCATGGGTAGCTCGGTCAAGGATGGAAGGTCGAAGTGGGTCGGTCTGGGTGGTTCAGCCTTGGTTATCGACACTTATGGATCGGTGCGTGTGGGTCGGCAATTTGGGCTCGGTTGTAGTAGTTCAACAAAACAATAGGAGAATTAGCAAGACTACCATAGGGCGATACGATCGATACTGTTTCACTTCAATTCACATCTAAAATTGCTCTGAGTTGCTTGCATATTTGCTTCATGTCATTCATAAGGAGGCCTTGGATAGGCATCAGGTGGATCGGTGGTAGTGGGTCGGCATGCCTGGTTCGGTCTACCTAACCTACCAGTTATAGGCCGAGCTATCATGGTCATGGGCTCGCATAGGGGATCCAGTCTGTCCCGTCTATAAATAGAGGGGCATGGGTCCAGCTGAAGGGACCTTTATTTAAGAACTCCAGGGATACTCTGCCTTTTTTCGTACTCACTTCTTTTCTATTGAAACTTGAATTAAAGTTGTTTATTTACGGATTGTATTTGTACTAAAGTGATCTGAAAAGTAATAAAGATTATATTCAAAGTGGAAGTAGGCAATTATGCTGAACCACTATAAATCTGGTGTTCTCGTTATTGTTGTTCGTTTTGCATTCAACTATGTTACTTCTCCGCTTTAATTTACTTTATTCGTTAATCTCTCTACACAATTCTATTCAAGGGTGTTAATAACTAATTTTGGTGCTAAAATTTTGATGCTTTCGCTGAGAGCGTTCATTCTTAACAACTACTCAGAATTCACGGATTCTACTCAGAGTTCCTACGGACAACTCTAAGATGACAAGACTACCTACCAGATCTACCTCGCACAATGCCGAGGCTAATGAGACCGCTAGCGTCCAGCAAGTAGGACCTAGCAATCGGCAAGCTAATGCCAGTGTAGAGCCCACCATAATCCCAAACTAAGCAAATGTCATCACCAGGGAAGAGTCCAATGAGCTGATGAGGGAGCTCGTTGAAAGCAGGAAACAGCTTAACGAGCAAATTCAAACAAACACTAACCCGATACCTAGATCGCTCAGCAGCGGCATCAGAACGTTAGAGGAAGCCCTGCTTCATAGTCATCATCCGATAGCTCCGCTTCCTCAGATGAACACCTAGGCATAGACGTCGTAGGATTGAAACGGCACAAACTGGTGCAACGGGTCAAATGGTGACGAGTCGCCAAGAATAAACCAACAGAAATGATCCAGATTCCTTAGCCGGAACCGTGGCTCCTCAACTGCACCTGGGGAGTCGTAACCCACCTGGAATGAGAAACTTAGGATCTGGAGCACGATTTGGAGCTGGTCAACCACCTCACGAGGGTCGTAATGAAGAGGGTCCTCATGATGCACACGTAGGTGATCGCCTACCGAGGAGGCACCAGCCGAAACAATCGTGCAAGATGGATACCGACTTGCCACCTCACATCCAAATTTTGGATTTATCAGCTATGGTCAGGCAATTTATGAGGGAGGATCAAGGTTTAACCTACAACGAATGGGGCATATAGAGGAGACATACTCTATTTACAGATAACATTCTACAAGCTAAGTGTCCTTGGAAATTCAAAATGCCTACTATCCCAGCCTATGAAGAGAAGACCAACCTCGATAGCATGTAATGAGATACATGTGGATGATGGACTCGGCTAAGGCAAATGATGCGACCAAATGCAGATTCTTCCCAATAAACCTATCCGAAATCGCTACCATATGGTCACCAGACTTCCCCCTCGATTGATCTCCAGATTCGATGAGTTAGCAATGAAGTTCATGGAGCAGTTTAGGATCCATGCTACTCTCCAAATGATGTGATGACACTATCTGGTGTGCTTTAGGCTCCTGATGAGTCATTGAAGGACTATTTACAGAGATTCAACGTGGCCGCCACCTAAGTTAGTAATCCAAATGACCACGCCATCCTTACGGTCATCATGCGGGGAGTGGATTCAGAGTCTGAGTTTGGTGACTGGTTGGCAAGTAAACCACTGACTATGCTGGAATTCTTTTATTCAAAGATGAACCAATTCATGAGAAAGGAAGAGGCCATATGGTCAAGACAGAGCAGTGCGCCAGGACCCAGTAAGGAAGCGGTGCAAAGTAACATTGCGGTAAAACAATCTGGCGAAAACTCTGGTAAGGTCCAAGTCAATGTTCAAAATAAGCTGAGCAGTCAAAGGATTTGAAGCAGGAAATTTTGGACGAAAGATGGAAGTAGGAAAGTGGAAACCAAGAAACCTAATCTATAGTGAATATACGCCTCTGAATACATCTTTGAAGAATATTTATCTATCAACCTGTAATACATTCCAATACCGAAAGTCATATTCAAAGGAATTGACTGAGGAACAAAAGCAAACTGGAAAGTATCGTCTGTTTCACTAGACTTACGGTCACAAAACTGAAGAGTGCAGACGCTTCTGTGATGATATAGAAAAGTAGATTCGCCAGGAGAAGTTACAGTTGTTTGTTAAGAATCCACAGGAAGGTGGAAAGTGGACATCTAACCACAATCACGGGCAAGCTTTACACCGACTGGGAAGCCTGCTCAGACTAGAGGAAGGCTGGTTATAGACACGATAATTGGTGGACCTCATTCGTTAGACAAGAGTTGGCAAGAAATGGAACGCTATGCTAGTTCCTTGAAGCATGCAAGCTTTGAATGCCGCTTAAGTACAGAGGATGGGACTCCAGCGAAACAGTCGCGAATGGTAACTGACAGTACAATATTTAGAAGTAGGAATGCCAATCGGGTGGAGGCACCTACCATTGGCCCAATGGTTATCTCAGCTATGATCAGACAAGCCCTTGTGAGAAGGATACTAATTGATTGTGGTAGTTCTGTTAATATTATCTTCAAGTAGGCGTATGACCAAATGAAGAAGGAGGCGAAGGATCTTAAACCATCTAAAGCTCGCATTCACGGCTTTAATAGTGCAGCTACTGATGTAGTAGGTTTTGTTGAATTACTAGATGAACTAGGAGAAGTTGAACGCATAAGGGTAAGGGTCCTACCGTTCATTGTTTTGGATGTTGATTCCTCGTATAATGTTTTTTTGGGCCGACCTTTCCTAGCGAAGTTTAGGATAGCTTTAGCCCTATGGTGTTTGACCTTGAAATTTCCAACAGACAGTGGAATTGGTGTATTACTTGGCGATCAAGCGACTGGCCGTGCTTGTTATATGGTTGAGCTGGGAGA
The DNA here is from genome assembly GCA_030765085.1 of Allium cepa. Classification (NCBI taxonomy): domain Eukaryota; kingdom Viridiplantae; phylum Streptophyta; class Magnoliopsida; order Asparagales; family Amaryllidaceae; genus Allium; species Allium cepa. The sequence continues at coordinate 1,035,063,272 of CM060945.1, read as the reverse complement.
GGCCCAGTGAAGAGAGAAGGGAAAGGTTGTAGACAAGCCTGTCCGCATCCATGTTGTTGAAAATTGACAAATAGCGCCTAAGCCTTGGCTTGGGCAACAAAGTTGGATCTATAGAGACATAGATCTGAGAGATGACAATGAAGAACCCAAGGAGGCCAAGGCGGCGTCGACTATACTGACAATTGACGTTCTAGTCAGCCATGATGAACCAGCATGGGTGCTTAAGATTGGATCACTTCTCAACCCCTCGATGATGGGGAATCTTACTGATTTTCTCCAAGCAAATCTTGATGTTTTCCCTTGGACACATTCTGATATGTGTGGGACTTCTCTCGCCATTGCAAGTCATATGTTGTACATTAACCCTAAGTATATGCCAGTGAAACAAAAGAGGAGAGGCATGGACCCGTAAAGGTCTGCTGCTCTCAAAGAGGAGGTGGATAAACTCAAAGCCAATGGGTTTGTCCACGACACCTCCTATCCTGAATGGATATCTAATCCCATATTGGTGAGGATGGAAAATGGGAAATGGAGAACTTGTGTTGATTACTCGAACCTAAACAAGGCATGCATTGTTTTCCATTGCAAGAATTGATCAGCTAGTCGACTCGACAGCAGGACACGAGTTGTTGACATTTATGGATGCATATTCGAGATACAGTCAAATCCCAATGCACATTCTGGATCAAAAGCAAACCAGTTTTGTCATAGATGTTGGATTATACAATTATGTAGTAATGCCTTTTGGATTTGAGAACATAGGGGCAACTTATCAGTGTTTGGTGGATCAGATGTTTAAAGACTAGATTGGTAGAACGATGGAAGTCTATGTAGATGATAAGCTTGTGAAGTCACGACAGTCAAACGACCACATTCGAGACTTAGCAAAGATGTTTAATATACTCAGATTTTATGGAATGAAAATCAATCCAATGAAATGTTCATCGGCATTGCGTCGGAGAAGTTTTTGGGTTTCATTATCAACGCGCGAGAATCGAAGCGAACCCAAAAAAGATTCAAGTTGTTCGAGACATACAAGCACCCAGAACTATAAAGTAAGTACAAAGCCTTAGTGGAAAAGTCATTGCGTTGAGTCGATTTATATCCAAAGCAACCAATAAGTGTATTCCTTTCTTTGATGTGATAAGGAAATGGAAAATAAATTTTTAATGGATGTCGGATTATGAGGACGTGTTTCAAGCTCTAGTGAGTCACTTGGAGAGGCCATGTTCTATCAAAGCCCATAGACAATGAGGAGTTGTATGTTTACTTTGCCGTATCCTAGCATATGCCATCAGGGCAACTTTGATTCGTGAGGAGGACCGAATCCAAAAGCCAGTGTACTATGTTAGTAAGCGTTTAATGAGGGCAGAGAGAAATTGTCCCAAGATTGGGAAGCTGGCTTACTGTTTGGTGAACACATCATGCAAGCTCCACCCATATTTCTAGGCACATCTGGTTAGTATCTATATTGATCAAATTTTGATGGCAGTTGCTCCAACAACTAGAGACTTCTGAAAGGTTACTCAAATGGAACATTGAGCTAAGTCAGTTCGACATCACCCACCTTCCATGGAGGGCTATCTAGGGACAAGCTCTAGCAGGTTTCACTGCAGAGTTCACTATATCAGACGAGTCAAGTGGAAGTGATGCAATTCCCGCTGTTCGATGGAAGCTACATAACGATGGGGATCCAATGACCATTGTTCTGGGAGGGTGTTATCCTTGTAAACCCCGACAACCAATCAATTTTTCATGCTTTGAAACTTAATTTCCCCACAACAAAGCCGAGTATGAAGCGTTGATCGCTGGCTTGAAGTTTACCAAAGAACTTGGAGTGAAATCGGTTGAAAACTTTTATGATTCACAGTTGGTGGTGTACCAAGTACGGGAAGAATAAAAGGCAAAGGGACAAAGGCTTGCCCCATACCTCGTATGGGTTCAAGAATGTTGACGGACCTCGAATACTATGATATTTCGCACATTCCATGCGAACAAAATGGAGAAGAAAACTCCTTGGCAAAATTTGCAAGCACTAGTGATGCACAACATATGGGCTTGGTTCCCGTTGAAACTTTACATGCCCTAAGTATAAATGAGATGGAGGTAGATTTTGTGGTGCAGACGGAAACTGAAAGGGAATCATGGATGACCCCGTTCAAAGTATACTTGCTGCATGGAACCTTACCCGAGAGAAAGAACAAGAGATGACAAGTCGTTTGCACGGCCTTACGGTATATAATGAAGGGTGGAATGATGTATCAAAAGGGATTCTCTATTCCCTTGCTTAGGTGCATTGCCCACGATGAGATAAAGTGGGTTTAAAGAGAAGTCCATGAAGTAGAATCTTGCAACCATATTAAGGAGCAAAATCTAGCCAAAAAGATACTTCGCTATTGATACTATTGGTCGACCGTGAATCGTGACGCCGCAGACTATGTAAGGAGATGCGACGAATGTCAAAAGTATGTGAAGATCCCAAGAGCCTCCGCCGTCGAAACTCATGCAAGTGGTTAGACCGTGGACATTTGCAATATGGAGGATCAATATAATCGGCTCCTTACCGATCTCCAAAGGTGGTCCGAAATATGCAGTTGTCGCCGTCGATTACTTCACCAAATGGGCAGAAGTGGAGCCATTAACAATGATCACCACCAAAAAGGTCGTTAAATTTGTTGTATGAAATATTATATGTCGCTTTGGTCTCCCACGGGTTATCATTACTGATAATGGAATTCAATTTGAGAGTAGAGAATTCAAAGAGTTCTGTCAAAAATATTGCATAAAGAAAAGGTTTGCAGCAGTTGCTCACCCTAATGCAAATGGGAAAGTTGAAGATGTAAATAGGATAATCAAGTCCATCTTGAATAAATGTTTGGAGAAGGCTAAGGATAAGTGGGTGGATGAGCTTCCAATAGCACTTTGGGCATACGGAACCACCTACAAGTCCACGACTAGCCACACTCCTTTCGCTTTGGCATACGGCACTGAAGCTGTTATACTGGCGGAACTTGAAGTTCCTTCATACCGGGTGATTCATTATGATCGTAGAATGAACCAAGATCTTTTACTGGACTCGTTGGACTTTCTCGGTGAGAAGCGTGAAGAAGCTGATTCAAGGGCATGTCGGCATCGAGTCGCCCGATATTATAATGAAAAGTTCGACCAAGAGCTTTCAATGTGGGCGATCTTGTTCTGAAGTAAGTTTTTTTGGTCCCGTCACATATGAATCCCACATGGGGGGTCCCTACATCATCGAACAGAAGCTTAGAGAAGGAACCTTCAAGCTAGTGACTATTGATGGCATGACAATCCCCAACGCATGGAATAGCGAGCATTTGCGCCATTATTATACTTAGTTTATTTCTTTTGCATTTTAGTAGCAATTGTTTCTAGTATATGTTTCTTTTGTTCTTCTCTGTTTCCGACATGTAATAAGACAATTCAGTTTGTTCCTATTTTCTACAATCAATGAAGATTTGAAGCTGTTTTTCTATGAACTATTGGTGTTTCGTGTTTTATAATTTCGTGGTAAAATTAATTTTCATTAATCTGTATGGCGTATGAACGCACACACAAAAATAAAAGTCCACCAGCTACATATTCAAAAGCCTCTAAGTCCCTAGAGTGCGGATTGAAGTACTATAAGTCCCCAGAGTTTGGACTAGAGTATAAACAATTTAAAAATCTCTAAGTCCCCATAGTGCAGACTGGAGTACTCTAAGTCCCCAGAGCGTGGACTACAGTATAAATGATTCAAAAATCTTTAAGTGCCCAAGGAGAAGATTGGAGTACTCTAAGTTCCCAGAGCGTGGACTAGAGTACAAATGATTCAAAAATATCTAAGTCCCTAGATTGTGGATTAGAGTACTCTAAGTCCCCAGAGCGTGAACTAGAGTATAAACGATTCAAATATCTCTAAGTCGCTGAAGCGGACAAGAGTACTCTGAGTCCCCAGAGCATGGACTAGAGTATAAATGACTCAAAAATCTCTAAGTCCCCTGAGCCTTAACTAGAGTATAAATGAATCAAAAATCTCTAAGTCCCTGAAGAGGACTAGAGTACTCTGAGTCCCTAGAGCGTAGACTAGAGTATAGATGGCTCTAAAATCTATAAATCCCCAAAGTGTGGATTGGAATACGCTAAGTCCTCAGAGCGTGGACTAGAGTATGGATGATTCAAAAATCTCTAAGTCCCAAAGTGCGGACTAGAGTACTTTGAGATCGCAGAACATGGAATAGAGTATAAACGACTCAAAAGTCTCTAAGTCCCTGAGTGTAGACCGGAGTACTCTAAGTCCCCAGAGCATAGACTACAGTATAAATGATTCAAAAATCTCTAAGTCCCTGAAGCGGACTAGGGCACTTAGAGTCCCCAGAGAATGGACTAGAGTACAAAAGACTCAAAAATCTCTAAGCCCCCAGAGTGCAGACTGGAGTATAAATGGTTTGAAAAGATTCTTATGTCCCAAAGTGTGGACAGAAGTAGTCTAAGTCATTTGAAGGCGGACTGGAGTTTAAATGACCTGCCAGACTTTGAATTTCATTTTCAGACTAAATTATAAGTTATGCAACGAGAATTTGTGAATGCAAAAAAAAAAATTATTTACTTCTCAACAAATTTTCCTTACAACTTCTCCGAAAGTTCGGAGGCCAAGTCTATCTACAATGACTACTGATGAAAGAAAGCAAAAAAGGAAAGGAAAGCAACCGCATGATTTTCAATTATTTGAGCCAAGAAAAATGTTGCGAGGCGATGGCTACTTCTTTGATTTTCTTTCCCTTTTTGGATTTTCCAAAGTCTTCTCATCTGAGCGTCATTTCCTGGACCCTTTGCCTCACGGCAACACGGTACCGGAGGAAGGAGGAGGAACTTCCAATGGTGTGATCCCATTAGGGAGAATGACATTCAACGGCCTATTTAGGGGATCGTCGAGTTCCACCACCTTGGATTCTGTCTTAACTTTGATTCTCTCTTTCTCCTCCTCCTCGAGTTTCTCCTTCATGCTAAGCTAGGAAGTGTACTCGGAAGCGCCTGTGATTTTGACATCGTCGTGTTCTTCTACAAGTGAGGGATCTTTAGGTTTATCCTCATCTAGCACCGCAATCACTTAAGCATCGAGACCAGGGTTATCTCCGGTGTAAGGTTCTTCAGCGTCTTTTTCTTCCTGCTATGTGACGACATCGCTCCTTGGAGTCGGCTTGGGACCAGATTGACCTATAAGAATTCATGAAAAGAAAATGTTAGAACACAACCGTTACTCCCCAAAGCGATGATTTCCTAAACTCTAGAAGGTGAAGCTACGTACCAGCTTCCAATTAACTTTCAATGGTCCTCGAAGTATCATCCTCAAGGATTGGAGATAAAATGTGAATGCCAAGTTCAGGCTTCTCGGAGTCATAACCGACATGCTGCTCGGGACGCCTAGGTGATGGATTCTCGGCCGATTGAACGGGATGAGTAACTTGTGACTTAGTATCGGATGGGCCACTAATATCTTCCTTACCCTTCTATAACGGAGAGTCACTTCCAAAGAGGTCTTTTGCCGAAGATAAGTTTGATGGCTCATTTCCTCGTAGCACTTCCCTCATGAAAGCCTCTTCATCGACCTCTTCAATGCCCAACTCCACTTTCTTAATTTTCATTGAAGTATCCCAAGCCTCAGCTAGTGATTCAAGATAACCATCGCCCAAGAAAGATAGGTCACAGTGCATGAGAACTCTTACATTGTACTCGGCAATGAGTGAGTCAAAGGAGCACTTAATCTCTTCTTTGTCGGCCTTGTTGCTTCCTCCATTTAGGGGTCCACCTCTCAAAGTGTCGCCTTTCTGCCTTCTTCACGAGGTGCATCTTTTAGCGCTTCAATCTTGAGTAGCTCTCTATCAAGTTTTGTTTTAAAATTCCTCATCTTGACGATTTCATCGTAGTATTTTTGTGATTCTTTCTACGCTGTGATTTTTTCTTCCTTTTCTTTGGAAAGCAGATCGGCCAACTCTTTGACCCGATAGGCGAGGACATCTTTCTCTTTTTACATAGAGTCTTTTTCCAGAGCCAACTGCCTCGTTTAACTCTTTTTTGTGACTGGCCTCTAAGCGTCCGACCACTTCGGCAGTCTCCTTGGCATTCTTTTGGGCGGTCTCAAGTTAAGATTTGTATGAGAGTAGTTCCTCATCCTTGCCCTTTATAATATCTCTATCATGAATGGCTTCGAGTTTAAAGCGGTCAATTTCGTGCTAGGCACGATGGAGACTTCCGAGAGTTTTCCCACTAAGTGTATGAATGCGTCATGCTAGAAATACACATTGTTGTTGCAAGTAGTAGCACTCTGTTTGACGTGCCCAAGAATAGGATGAATTGCATGGAAAAATTTAAATCCATCGAAGCAGATCTTCGTAAACGTAGTTCTGAGCTCAGCTAATTTTTATGCCATGGACTGATCGTGAGTAGAAGCTGGAGGAGTCTGCCTTACCGAAGTCATGGATTTCTTGTGAGGCTCATGGGATTGCTTGGTGCTTAAGGAGCCAGAATGTTGGTCATGAGGGACTTTGGACTGGGAGTCTTTTTTAGCAGACTTTTCCCCACTACGCATCAGAAGATTAGGAGGATCATTTGGATATGAAGAATGACCGTGGTTCCTCCTTCGAGAAGATGAGGACGACTCTCTTGAATGATAGTCTCTGTCTCTGCCTTTGTCCCTATCTCTTCGTTTACCCGATCCTGAGTCTCGACCAGAATGATAGAAGACGAAGGATCCTCGAAGACGATCAGTTTCGTGTGTGAGCCCCATTTCACCTGTACGTAAGATTAAAGGAGAACAAATTTGTAGAAGTCACACGATGAACTGAATTCAGGTGCATAGTGGAGTGTAAGTGTTCATATATGCCCTAGTGCATCCCCTCAATTGACTAGTGTTTGTTGCTTTACTCATCGAAGTTTTCTCCCCCAAATCATGAAGCTAAGCGCTTTCATCACTTCTCATAAGTGAGATAAATCCCATAGCGTCGGGATTATTGAAGTTGTAATTCAACAAATCTTTGGGGATGGTCAAGTCAGATAGTCCCTTAAGTAATCTTTCAATTTTTAGGACGATGATCCTTTCTCGATAGGGGTTATCGTGACCTTGACGTTCCACCGACTTTTCTCTTTCTCACCTTATACGTTGAGCACTTCTTCCTTTTCGAAGGAGGCAGTGGTTGGTCTGCGCCGGGTGCATTAACTACTTGTGCTTGTCCAGAACTTATATTCTCATCAATCGCCACTGGCGCCTTAGTTTCTTTAATCTTGCCTTCCTCGGTAGTACCGAGATCCCCTTCGGTCGGGAGCATCGAATGGCCAGCTTTTTCTTTACTCGCTTCCACGGTCATTCTTGAAAGTGTGGTACCACTTGGAAGGCTAGTCGTACAACCCTCTTCTAGTAATCCGAACCTCCAAAGTAGTTCGTTGGTAATTGCCGATTCGATTTCCCGATCTTCCACAGGGGTAGCTCGAAGAGCCTTAATAGCCTCAGAGTACGTGGCGCCTTCGGGTCATGGGCGAATACATGTAAGGATTAAAATAAGTTTAGACTTTCATAAAATGCACCTTAAGTCTTAGAATGAAGAGTGAGATAAGGATGAGACTTACGTTCTTTCAGTCATCTTCTCACAAAGCCAGGAGGACAACGTATGTAGAACCACTCTTGTTTGAACAGAGAAAGCTTGTTCCACGTGCCCATCAGAACTTACATTTAGGGTATGGCTCAAGGAATATGTAGGATAGACTATCAGTACGTCACTTGAAGCGGTAGATGTAGCTGATGTCTAAGGAGTTGGAGGTCTGAATAGGAAGCTCATGAAGAGAATGTATGTACCGTGAATAAATGCATGGTTATTAGGGTGTATTTGTGTCGGAGAAATCCCTACAAATTGTAATACTTCACAGATAAACGAATTGAAGGGTAGCACGCTTCCGGCCTAACACATGAATTGGTTGCACGTAGTGTATCCAACTGGAGGCAAGTAGGGCCGATCTTGAGCTGACGAAACAAGGACGTTGCCAGAAGGGATTCCATGGATAGAGCACAATTGATGGAGTGCAGCTTTGCCGATTTTATAGGCCTATGAATCAACGGGGTTATCTAAAATGACAGCTTGGTCTACCCATTAAGGGTCAGACCGATAACCTCAACAGGGAGAACTGTAATGTCGGGAATGGGGCGAATGATGGACTTGACGTCCCCACTACCTCTTGCCGTGAACTTGGTCCGGGCTTATCATAAACAATGGCGAAGCTTGACTTCTTAGACATCTTCGAAAAGCGATTGATGTGAAGACACCTGTTTAAGCTATATTTGAAAGATGATCGACATCAGAATACAATAACAAAATATTCCCTTCGTGTGGTTTGTGAACTAGCGCAACCATTCAAGAATGAGTATAAAAGAAATAAAGTTCTAAAGATTGGTAAAGTATGATTGAGCTTTAAACTATCATCTTCGAAGACCGTCATCGCTGACCGTCTCCAGCAGCTTGTCCTATGTTCGATAGTAGAGGTCTCGGGATCGGACACTGACATCATATATTGTGAAGGCTATTACATGCTTTGGTTGAGTTACATTCATGTTCGGAATTACTTAAGCTATAAATTTTTTAGTCCAAGTTAGGTCTGTGGGTTTGTATGTATTAATCTTTGTTTTATTCATTGTATTATGCTCAAGTGTAGGGATATGTAGTCCTCATGTGTGTGATGTTCAAGTTAGAACAATCTTGATTACTAATGCCAACCTACACATACCGACCCACTATTCTATCGGATTGTTGACCCACTTACTCTCTATACCACTCTCTCTAATCACCGACCCAGCCTCACTGAGCCTATACCGACCCACTCTATTTCTAGACACCTACCGATCCACACTATCTCATAAGATACCGACCCACTCTCACTCTCTCTCAAAATAACCAACCCACATTCACTCTCAAGTCACCATCCAGTATTCTCTCTAAAGATACTGACCCAATCTCTCCTTCCCTGTAGGCACCAATCCACTCTTTTTCTCAAAGTGCTGAACCTAATTTATAAACTCCTCTAGCGACCGGCTATTTGAATGATTCAACCTTACTCTCCCTTAGGTGGATCGGCCTACAAGGATTGCCGACCGGGTTTTCCTACTCCTGAAGCACCTGAATTCCCTCTTTCGGTGCAGCAAGTCCTTTCTTCCTACAAATTGCAGACCTCCCTAAAAAACCAATGACAACTCCTCTCAAATTGATTGGAATCCATGCCAAAAAGCCCTCTACTACCTTCGCCCTATACTCTTACTCACCCTATTCCTCTCCTCTCCCGCTCATTATGAGGATCCATGTGTATGCAATAAATCCCAAGTGGAGATATGAGTCCTTACCTATGTGTTAACTCCAGGTTGGGATGAGTGGTCCTTGGAGCTTAGAGTCAAGGGGTATGGTGGCAGCTCTTATGTGAGGTTGTTCGGTGGGTTAGAGGAGATGAGGTTTGGAGCAGCAATTGGAAAAGATGAAAAATAAAAAGGTAAGTAGGAGAAGAAGAACGAAGGCATGAGTTTTTATATGGAGATGGGAAGACGAACATGTAATATCCAATGGAATCGGTCTGCGTGCTTTAATAGGTTGTGAAGAAAGGTGTCATTCATTGCTAGGTGAACCAACCGTATGGGTCAGTATTGGTGTGCTGATCCACCTTCTATTTTTTAAAATTAGTAATAATAATAATAGTAATAATAAAAGGAATAATAACAATAATGGTAATAAAATAAAATGTGTATACATGAACATATACACATGCGATGATGACAGAAGATGTTAGCGTGATGAGGAGACGAATACTATCGGGACGATGGGAAAGCGTGGGTTTGGAAAATCCACCATGATTCAGCCTTCGAAATGTTGTATACATTCAGCATTTAAAAAGTTGTATCAGGATCTTAAGAGCTTCTTCGAGATTGACTTAATACGTTCAGACGACATGAAGCTTCGTCGAATGCCAATGAACAGCAACAGTCAGTTACCATTCGTAATGAGCTAGCCTCTGAAAGTAGAAGTACTCGTCGATTCAAAGCGTGTCATGTTGATTCACACAATTCACTTTGTGGGGGCAAATGTTACCCAGCTACTTGGCCTGGCTATAAAGCAATAATTGCAGAAGATATGGTTGAGACTCGATAGGACGCAAGCCAAAAGGAGATTAGAAATATAAGGGATTGATGCAACCTGTGTGGTTCGGCATGTATATGTGGATCGGTGTTTAATAATGGTTTGGTTGGATTAAGATAGATCTTATGGAAGTTCATGGATGGGTCGGCCTAGGTGGGTCGGCACGTGTTATTCGGTCAGAGGAGACAAGCCAATGTGGGTCGGCACGTAGTGGTTCGGCCTAAGTGGCTTATTGTAGATGGGATCGACCTCAGGAGGATTAGTATATATAGGTCAGCATTCATGTGCGGTTCGGCCTATGTACAAGGTTTGGCACCCATGCGTTGGCATGGGTGGCTCGGTCAAGGATGTAAGATCGAAGTGGGTTGGCCAAGGTAATTCGGCCACTATGGTTCGGCCTTGGTTGATCGACACGTATGGATCGGTGCATGTGGGTTGGCAATTTGGGCTCGATTGCAGTGGTTCGGCAAAACAGCAGGAGAATTAGCAAGACTACCACATGGTGATGTGATCGATACTGTTTCACTTCGAGTCACGCCTATAATTGCTCTGAGTTGCTTGCGAATTTGCTTCGAGTCATCCACAGGGAGACCCTAGATCGGCATCAGGTGGATCGGTGGTAGTGTGTAACGACCCGCCTTTTCGCACACTTTAAATCGACGATAAACAACACGCATCATACTTAAAAATACAAAAGGGCGGATTGTTATGGGGTAAATATGAAAAATAGAGAAAAAAACTAAACAGAATCTCACAGCGGAAGGATAAAATATAATAATATATATACAGTTCATAAAACTGTTTACAAAACATTTGATTCTTCTTTATACAATAAATATCAGAGTTCACATACCAATAACAATGCAGCGGAACAGTATGAGTACAGTGGACTAATAACAATAATAATAATAATAATAATCTCCGTCTCCGTCCTCCAGAGCTAAGGTCTTTGAAATCCTGAAACGCTCGGACTGACCCGAGCGAATTGAAAAGACAAAACACTCGAGTCAGAACTAAAAGATCTAATGTAAGTTAAATCAATAGAAATAGATATGAGTGCAGTAACTCAAGAGATGCTCGGGATTTACATCTCCTAAGGATCCGTTAAACTATTTTCTATGTAGTATATTGTGCTATTATAATAGTGTCTAATAGTAAAATAAACATACTTTTAAATAGCGTTAAGGAGTTATCCAATCTCCACCTTAACACAATAATAGTCCCAGTAGTCCATCCAATATCATAGTCCCTCCTGATCGGGAAGCCACCGGAGGATACACACGGGCTACGGAAGAAATCCAAACTCGTACAAGGCTCGGTATGGTATGTGACATGGCACAAATAAGCAATGCCAGGGTAGATATACCAATTACGCTTCCGGGTCGGTGGTAACGCGTAGCCACAGCTGCCGCCCACCTCGGACAAACTCCCCCGAATCAAAGAAATCAAAAATGAAGGTGGCCACCGAATCAATCCAAAGTCAAAGTATAGTATCGAAGGGAAGTGTCCGATCAAAGGTGCTACCTTATTAACCCGTCGATCGCTCCTGTTTTAGCCACTTTATGCCAACTCACGGGAGTTGGCTCCACGTATTTACCTCAGAGGAAACGCCGCCACCATCCTACTTCATTCTGAAATCTCCACCGCGTACACGGTTGTTAAAGTGGTTTTCGGAGTTGGCAGAGAGTATGACAACTTCCGATCCCGGTCTCTTCAATAACCAAACGTTATTATAACACCGTGGTCTTAAAAAAATAGTTTATACTTTAAAACCAAAATATAATTTTCGATTTCAAACCCATAAATGCGTTATCATTCCATGTCTAAAACAACTCATTTTGATATTATTTTATAAAACCCTAATCGGTAATATAATTTTTATTTCAAATATATTTCTTTTCCAAAATCATATTGCTTTAAAATTTATAATATCTAGAGACCAAACATTTGAATTATAACTTTCAAAACATAATACTTCGAAATTCATAGTTTTAAAACCGTAACCTCTAAAACTTGAATGGTTTGGATATTCAACAGTATATAAAATAGTTGATTTTAAATTACTATATAAAGTAAATAATTTCCACGCCTTTACCATTTATTCACTTTAAATTAAGTCTAAACCCATAAATCTAGATTCTCTTTCAGTTTCAATAAAACACTTCGATTCCAATATATTTCAAACTTTGAGTATTTAACAATTTCAAAACTATGGTTGGAAATCTATTCAACCATTCATTGTTCTATATTTTAGTCTAAAATATTTACATAATAAATCCATAATCATTTTAAATAAAACTCAAATTACTAACAACTAAATATTTCCTTATTTATTTATACTAGAAATATTCATTTGATTTATCTTGAATAAAAATCCAGTTATAAATATCATACGATTAAATTCCCAATCTTAATAAGTTTACATCAACTTATGGAGTTAAATTTTAAAATAAGCTCAATTCCAAATAAATTTCCGATTTATCTTCCAATCTTAATTGATTTGAATCATTTAAACCCAATATATATACAATATCTTTAACTTGTACTAAATCATATAATATAAATTATCAAACTCCATTATTTAACTTATTCATTTTTATTTAAATGATTTATACATAGCTTGAATTCAAAAATTTAACTATATATGTATATATAAAATAATATTTATAAAATATTAAAATTTAATATTTATTAAACCGTATCCTATCCAAACCATAGAAAATCGTTTCAAAAATAATTTTCATATATATACCGCGGTGCCTGTATATAATTTTCTATCCTATGGTCAAGTGATAAGGATATCTATCATTTCAATCCGCAGTTTAAAAATAAAAATGCGGTTGTATATCATTTCAAACCGCAATCCCGAATGAAATGAAAATGCATAATAACTTAGAGTTTATACAATATAAATACAGCATCCATTCGTCCATCATATCAATCATCAAACGTTCATCAATTTATCATCCAATTCAAACAATCACATCAATAAATAATAATTAATTACTGATAGTTAATTTTTCAATAATGAATTAAATAACTGTTTAACTGTAGTTTATATGCAATAACAAAATAAATTTAACTAGGAGTTTATATGCAATAATAAATAAATTTAACTAGCAGTTTATATGTAATAATAAATTTAACTAAAATTTTAACTGGCAGTTTATATGCAAAAATGAATTAAATAACAAGTAAATTATATGAATGCAATTTAACGGAGATAATGATGAAACATATGCCAAACAGCTATAAATAAATTTCTAAACACATTATAAATCTATTTAACAAACATAAGATATTTTAGAAGTTGTGAGTGGGTTAAAACACTCGCCTTTTGAATTTAAATTGAATTTAAATTCAATTTAAACCAAAAAATTTGACAATCTTCGAATTCGTCCAAACCAGCGTCATCAAGTCTGGAATTTCAAAATGATCCTAACAAAAGAAACCACTCGTAAAATGGATATCGTATGCACAAATTATTGCATTAAACGAGTTGAAAATCAAAATTAAATAAAAAATAAACAAAACCTTACTCACCTCTGACACGTCATCACTATTCCCTCTTCCCCTACACAGCAAGACGCACGCGCAAAATCTACAGGACGAAGGAAACCCTACGTCCATTCGAACACGAACACGCACAAATCTCGTTGTCTCCGCCTCACCGCACGTCACCTCGGCCGGCGATCTAGCGCACGACATGCCTTCGGTCCATCCTTGTGGCTCACGCGCGTCCAAGGCCACCAATTCACGGCCGAAACCATAGCAGCCACCGCCTAGGGTTAACCCTAGTTGAATTTATCTGCTCGATCCAGCCATCAATCGACAAGGTGAACGATCCTGATACACTCCACTCGTCCCCCTCCACGCGACTGTACCCTTGATTTGACGATCTGACGAACCTGATCGTCGCGAGATAAACGGCCACGAATTATTCATAAATTTCTGGATACACGGAGTCTCAAATCAGAAAACAAATTTTACCAGAATATTACGCTAGTCGAGAGCTTCAACATATATTTTTTTGGAATTTTTCTAAGAACTTTGAAATTTTAGGCTTTGGATTTGATTTGGGATTAGACCTGAAATTATGTTATCTGCCATTGAGGAGTAGAGAGTTGAGATATACGTTCGGCCAAATGAAAATGTGGGGAATTAGGGTTTATAACGATATATTTATAGACAAAATTGAAATAGTATGGATCAGGTAAGATAGATGTACGCGCTAAACGATATAAGGCCCGAAAAACCCGTTTCGACTCCGGAACGAAATTGGGTAAACCCGTATATCAAAACAGGTGTTTTAAAATATTCTAAACGCAATGGAAAAGGTTTCACGTCCAAATTTCATCGTATGAAGAAGTTATGCTGAAATCAATGTTTTCAAATTAATTTCAATTGATTTCAATTGATTTCAATTAAATTCATTTGAAGGCCTTTCAAGCCCATACGATCAAACGACAAGTCCGATCGATATGAAACTTGAAATCCTATAATAATTCACTGTTACGGATCTGATGAAATTTGTTACGTCGAAATCCGAATCAGTGGCCAAAATGGCTATTTTCCCATTAATTAAATAAATTAATAATTAATTAATTAAATCAAATTTTAAATTTCAATTTTAAAATTGAAAATTTTATCACCTTTATATTTCTCAAACATTTACAATGATTTAAACAAATTAAAATGTAAATTCAGAGAAGATCAATTTATATATTTCAATATAAATCCGCAATTTCATTAAATTCAGAATTATAAATCAAATTTCCAATTATTCTATTAAATTCACCTTCCATCCTATTATTTAATTCATCGTTATCAAAAGGATGCAATTTACATTGGTTTACGATTGTTTATATTTATTTTCTTAGATTTCATCTACATTTCCATTTATGCAATATTTTAAATATTAAATTTTCATTTAATTGCAATAAATCATACTATCGAAATTAAATTCAATTAAATAAATAAATTTTGATTTCCATTTCTTATTACTCAAACAATCATCATCTTATATTTAACATTTGTTTACGTTTCATTACATTGATACTTCTATATACATCTTAGATTTGTATAGATGGTTAAATGTGAAATCTTGTCTATTTCACATATTAATTAAGGTTTTTAAAACCAACTAATAAATTTTCCTTAGTCCAACCGCTTTTTATACTAATATAACCTTAATCAGATTAATTCCTATTGAATACCCATTTTAATTTATTAGACTCCACTAACGTAATAGTTAAATATTAATTTCACTTATTTGCAATAAATCCACAAATTGAATTTCAAATTTCAAATAAATTCATAAATCTTGGTTTTTCACTTCTTAAATCACCCAATCGTCATATTATAAATAAAATTAACATTGATTGCATCTTCTAGAATTAACAAACTTCAATGACCAATCAAAACTACCTTAACTACACAAATTAGGTCAAAAGTTTTCAATTGTTTTCGCGTTAAAGGTTATTAACTACCCAAATAGGTATCTTATCAATTGTAATTTTTTAACTTTAATTATCTTTAAGCTTAGTTTAATTATTCTCATTTATTCCTTACCAATATTCGTTATCGCTTGTAAATGTCGTGTCAGTTTCTTTTTTTATTGCAATGTATTTATTCATTCATTCATTATTGCATAAGTTTATACCCAGTTATTTATACTTTCCTTTATTTCATTTTATTGGAAACAATCTCAATTACACCTAAGTTTATAATACTAGAACAACAAGTTCTCATTTATTAAAGAATTTCGTCAATTTCCTTCCATTACTTCAAGTTCATTCCTGTATAACACCCATCATATTTTTTATTAACATTAATTTTATCAAATTTCAATTTATCCCATATTATTACATCACTTAATGTAACTTTGAAATTTATTAACCAACTTACTGTTTCATACCTCAATCCAATAATTTCATTTGTTTTTCTCAAATTCCATTTAAAAATCAAATCATAATATTTAAATTATTTTATTGAATTAGAATTTCATTCAAGCCATTAATTATTAACTTGCATTAACCTGTTTCCTAATTTTACAATCAATTACTGTAACAACATGTTCTTACATTAACTAATTCAATGCCTACCCTATACTCTTCATATTCAATTATATCCAGATATAATACTTACGCTATTTCATTAAACTGAAAATTTTATTAAATTTACTAATAAATAAGTTTTAATTACCCTTGCTATATTTTAATTTAGCGTTCATTCCAATAATAATTTATCACTTTTATTATTTCTACAAAAATTTAATTACAAAATCCTATTTAATTAACAAATTTAATTGTCGAACTTTACGGGTCGTTACACTCTCCCACACTCAACACTTTTCGTCCCCGAAAAGGAAAAGAAGGGAAAAGAAGAGTTAAGAAATCAATATATCTTATTTAAAATATTAACCTTATAAACAATTAAATTTACAAAACTAATTAATTTTGACAAAATATCTCAATTTATACCCATTAAATCTTTTATATTTAAATTTATAAAGTTTGGAAAATATTTTCAAAATATTTCTATGTCCAAAATTTTACGGAAAATTTTGGCAGAGTCTCTTTTGTACGGAGAGGCTTGGAAGAAAATATAATATCAAAATACAATATACAGCATATATTTTTCAAAATAATATATATATCCCAACTCGGGAAAATAATATAATAACGCTATAAACCGTAATCTGAAAACGTACCTATTTGTCGGGCAATAACGCTTATATTATGAAATCAAATGCAGTGGCAATTGCTTCCATAACCTGTATTTCACTTATATAATCCAAAAAGTTAACAATTATATAAATGAAATATTAAAGTTGTTTCAACCATAAACAAACAAATCAATACAATCCAACAACTACTAACGACAAGGCACACAACCATCACATAAAATTTCACACAAAACAAACATTCATTCATATCAACCGAACAATTTGTTGTTCGGTTTCAACTTTAAATTACATAGAATGAAAAATAAACTATCAAGTGCATTGTAACAACCCGCATATTTATCGATTTTTATATTTAAATATTTTATTTAAATATTTTATCGATACTCGGAATTTAGTCTGAAAAGCTACTTTTTGCATACGGTCGAATTAGGACTCGGGACCACTCCCATTGAGTTTAAAATGCCGTTTGCAACCTTTTTGAGTATAAGCTTCGATATGTTGCGAGTAAGTTGATTTTTGCTACTTTTTTACTTAGGGCTTTGGTTTGGGCTGAGCCCACTAACCCCACTTAACTCAGTTCCAACCCTCTCCTCTTCATTTCTTCATTCCTCATTTCCTAATACTCAAGCTTTTATAACAATGGAGAGTGGAATGGGAAATTAAAACTCCAAGCCCTAGTTTTCTTTTGCAAATCAAACTCTAGCTCCAAACTAATAGAAGAACCCATTGGTAAGCTTCTCTTCTTCTTCTCCAACTCATTCTCTTATCAATTTCAGAAATTCCTAAACCTAACTTTGGGAATGTACTTCTTTTAAAGCTTAGAATCAAGCTCCTTGAGTTGGATTTGAAGAGTGGTTAATTCTCCTTTGCTTTCAAGCTTCTTCTTCAATCGTTTGGGTTCAAAGGTGAGATTTTTATCTCATATGTAACGACCCGAAAATTTTCGATAATTAAAATAGCTAATTTAATAAGATTTCGTGATTTAGTGTTAGAAAAAAAAATTGTAATTCGTTTAGAATAATTATAACTGGAATGAATTGCAACAATAATTATCCAAGTAATGAAAAATAAAAGCTACTTAGTGAATGCCTTTGAAATCAAAAGTTGAATAGGATAATAAATGTTGAATTCATTGGGTAAAATAGAGTAATTGATTGATAAGTAAAATCGATTTAAAATCAAATATTGAATATTGAACAGGTAAATTGTTTAAATTTAATATTTAAAACTTATTGAATAATTTAATAATGGGAATTGAATAACCGTACAATGGAAATAGTTGTTTTATAATTTTAATTCGTTTCAAAAGTTAAATTTTATAAGTTAGTTTTGAATATTTCAAAAGATAGTGATTTAAGAATAACCAAATTTGTTAAATTTAATATTACGAATGTTTGAATAAATTAAATTTCAAATTTGATATGAATAATTTGATATTGAAATTTAATATATGAAAATAGAGTGAATATTTGAAATTTGATTTAATATGATTCAAATTGGCTTCCAAAGTGAATGTAAGTTATATTTGGATTTTAATAGAGTTAATAAGATTTTAAAATTGGAATTTATTGGATAAATTGAATAACGGGTTTAATATGATTAAAAATGACTTGTAAAGTTTTGTTTTATCATATTGGAGTTATAGTGATGTTATAGAATTTTTAAAACAGAATTTAAAATTTATTTGTGAAAATTGAATATTTTAATATTTAATTATCAATTGGAAAATAGCCAAATTTTGAACAGTCTCAGAACTAGACGAAACTAATTCCATTGGATCCGTAATAGTTAGTTATTATCGGATTTCAATTTTCGTAGCAATCGGAGTTGTCATTGACCGTGGCAGCTCGAAACGCGTTGAAATTGTTTTAATATTAATTTGGCGAGTTAAAATAGTCATTTTTTCAAACGGTCTCGGATTTCGACGAAACTAGTTTCATCGGATCCGTAATGTGATATTATTGTAAGATTTCAAATTTCAAGTCGAACGGATTTACCGTTCGTCCGGGGCAAGCCAAAACGCATAGAAATTCGTTTAAATCGGTTTAATTTAAAATTGATCGTTTATTTCCGTAACTCACGCATACGATCGAATTAGGCCTTGAAACCTTTTCCATTGCATCCGGAATAGGGGTATAAAATTATGAACGCCTAGCGACATGCCCTGATAGGTGTTCGAGACTTCGAGTTGCGTAGATCGAGGTATTTTGAAATTTAAATAAATATTTTAATTAGTCAAATCTCCTTTTCAGCTGCTATCCCATCTTTTCACTGTACCGTTGACCCATTCAAACGCGCAAGAGCCTCTCCTTCTCTTTTTAATAACTGCACGCAAGCTTCAGGCAGAGAAAAACATAAATCCAACTTTAAAAATTTAATTCTTGCAAAATCTTCAATGAAAAAATCCCAAACTTCTTCCTAAAATCCTATTTTTGAATTCTCTTCGATTTGGTATGCTCGTTGCTGGGTGCGGCAACTATTGGCGTCGAGGCCGTTCATAGGCATGAACTAGGGTTGGAAATCGTGGAGGACATAGGCTTCGATTCGCGAAACGGAGCTTTGATTTGAACTCGTCGTCGAAGATAGCATCTCAGAGCAAGTTTTGGTAGTGTGCGGCTATGGTTTGGGACGCGCGACATTTCGCGTCGTGCGTGAGGAGCTTCAGGCCGCGTCTTCTTCTGTGGGGCTGCAAGTGTAGCTTGGTGGCCGAGATGGTGCAGCACGCGGAGAGAAGGAGTTTGGCGAAGACGGCATGTCGAACGGAGTACCGGAGCTCCGTATCACTAGGTTTGTGCACGCGCGTGAATGGGTTCATCTCTGTTCGTGTACAGGAAATGGCTACAGGGAGTTTGGGGAAGAAGCTTGAGTGGGCTGGGCCTGTTTTCTTTGGGTATGGATAATTTTAATATAATATAAATTGTTTTATAAATTCAAATGTCGATAACTTATAAAATGTATAACTCTCACATACGAGGTCCGATTGAGACGAGACTTTTTGCGTTGCGGTCGTGATGGCGAGAGCTTCGAAATGAAATTGGTTTGGATGAATTTGGAGATAGTAGAAATTTGGGCTAAAATTGGAAGTCGTCCGGTTTAGTTCCAAATCGGAACGTCTCGGTGACAATGGAAAATCAAGGTAAGTGTTTTACAACGCTCACACCGTACTAAATATCTTTATGCTAGTTAAATTGACATTATGAAGTGATATGAATTTTATTTGTCGTTGTTTGATATATATTTAATTGTCATATAGCTTGTTATTTGAATTAACCGTTGAAAAATTAAATTGACAGTTAAATTGAAATTGAAGTTGAATTGCGATTTACTTACCTGACATCGATAACTATAAAATTGCCATGAATTGTATTGCCTATTGGATGATGTATTTCGATGGATGCTATTGGTTGATATTTGAATGTTTGGATGTTTATTTGCTTATATATATCCTGTTATTCATACCTATGATACTGTGATTTAAGTTAAGTGATATATATTCATCCCTGACATTTAATCGAAATAAATAATTACTTGGCCATAGGATAGAAAATTATATACGGACACCGAATTGGCTAAATTAATAATTTTTGAAATCGTCGATTTGAAATTTATTTAAATGTTTTGATTTAAAAGTTATAAATAGAAATCGATTAATAGAAATTGAATTCATCGAAACAAATTGAGTTTGGAATGTTGAAATAAAAATTTTGGTTAAAAGAAATTGTTGAATAAATTTAAGTTGAGACTTTGAGGATAAAAATTGGGATATGATTGAATTTCGAAAATCTATTGGATTTAAAGATTGAACGTTAAATTTGAGCTTTGAATATTACTAAGTAAAAGTGACATAAAAATGATATTTTGAAATGAGCTTAGAATTGAATCATATTGGAATTTGGATTTAAATTTGAATATTGAAGGATAATTTTGTTAATTATTATAAATCGATATTTTGAAAATCCAGCTCTAAATCGATATAAATTGAAATTGAATTAATTGAAAGTGAATATAAAATTTGAATAAATTTGAAGTCAAAGTTGACATTGATTTGAATTGGAATCGAAATTGAATCAGTGGAATGGAAATTGAAATTGATTTGAATTGGGAAGTTATAAATTGAAATGGATTGGTTTTGAAGCTGTTTTATTTTGTTTTCCAAATTACTCGGTTATATAAACCATTTTGAATACTTAAACTATTTTAATCTATTTTTAATCTACTTAACCCAATTCAAATTATTTTAAACTAATTTATCTGTTTTAAATCCATTTTAAAGATTTAAGTATTTTTAACTATTTTAATTATTTAAACTACTTTTAAACTACTTAAAACTATTTTCTAAAAATTTCAAGCTGGTTAATAGGGTGAAATGTTTATGTTTAAATCTTGAATTTGAACACGAATTGGATTAAATGAAGTTGCAACCTAAATTGAAATTCGAAATGATTTTGAAATTGAAATGAGATATTGATGCGAAAATTGATTTTTGAAACGAAACCTTACATTTGAAGATGCGATGATATTTGAAACAGATTTGATTTTTGAAGCGAATATGATATTTTGATATCAATTATGAATCGATTTGAAATATAAAGAGCCAAATGTGTAATAATACGTAGTTATTAAAGAGACCAGGATCGGATATGGACATACTCTCTGTCGATACCGAAAACCACTTTAATAACTATTATATGCGGAGTGATGATCCAGAATGAAGTGGATGGTTTGGTGAACGCGTTGACTGAAGAAAGAGAACGATTATTGGATGACCCCTGACATGACTAAAACAGGAGCCGCGCCGGGCCATTGAGGTTCGCCACCTCTAGCGGACACACTTCTTCGATACCATATCTATTACATTTGTGATGCGATTTGGGTGCACCCCTTGATTTCAGAGTGTTGTTTCGCGGTGTTGGGGTAGCTGCTGGCTATGCCCAACATCAGTCCGGATCACGCAACTACTAGTATCCTAGTTGGTATCGCCTCATGTACCTTGTCATAATGATTATCCTATTCGCGACCACTACGTTTTGATTTGTACCTTGAGTATATGGATTACCCTCTGGTGACTTCCGGTTTTGGGGAAACTACGGTCTTGTATATGCTTTTGGGAATATAAAATGTGTTAAGGGGGATTATGGTAACGCCTTAATGCTATTTTGATACTTTATATTACTGATAGGCATTATCTACTTAGCGTATATTACTACATAGTAGATAGTTTCACGGATCCTTGAGAGATGGAAAATCCCGTAACGTCTCTTGAGTTATTGCATGCACGTTGACACTGGATAGGAGATGTCAAACCCCGTAAACATCTCCGACGCCGTTGCACTCATATTTATTTACGATTGATTTAACTTTCATAAGGGTATTTAGTCCTGACTCGAGTGTTTTGTCTTTTCATTACGCTCGGGTCAGTCCTGAGATTTTCAGATTTTTGAAGATCTATTCTGGAGGATGAAGACGAAGATTTGGTATACTATTACTATTATTTTCTGTGCATCATGCTGTCTGCTGCATTATTTAAATTGTTCTGTTATATATGTATAACTCTGATAAATGTTGTATAAATAATTGTCAAAGTATAGTAAACAGCTTCATGAACTGTTTATTTGACTATTATATTTTATCGTTCCGCTGCGAGATTCTGTGTTGTTTTATTTCCTTTATTTCTCTTTCTTTTCTTATTTACCCCAATAACTATCTGCCATTTTGAACGGTTTGGAATCGACATGTGTATTTGATCGTCGGTTTAAACTGTCCAAAAAGGCGAGTCGTTACAATTGGTATCAGAGCTTTGGTTTAGCGATAAACCTTGGCTCTAGTGGGGAATAACTCATTGAAATAGAGGTAAACTATATTAATGAGTTGAGTGTATATAAGAGAGCGTATTTGTTAGTGATATAAAATGTTTTATATTGTGTCGGTTGATTTGTTGAGTGGCTTAGGGATTCTGGTCAATACGAGTAATTAACGTTATTGACAAGGATCTCTAAACACTTAAACAGAACAACTCGACATAGTATTGTTTTGAAATTGGGTAAATGAAATAATTTTGCCCTAATTATATTTTGTATATAAAGAATTTATTTCAAAATTTATTGTGATCAATCTAGCTTATTTGGTTGTTGAAAATGAAATATTGGCTATTAACATTAATCGGATATTGTAATTTAAATAAATAAGGTGAATTACAAAATGAATAATGATAAAACACTTGTGGGATGTTTTAAGAAAGAAAATCCTATAAGAATATTTTATAAAGGTGACTTATGAATTAAAAATAGGATTAAATGGGAAAAAAAAATTGAATTTAAGACCCGGAGATTTTGAAAATGGTTCTCAAAGTTTGAAGAAATATATGGTAATATTAGTTGGAAATTGTTTAAGGAAATATTTTGAAGGGATTTTAAAGGAAAGAATGAATTCAGTACTCCTCTCTTATGCCGCTGGAAAATAATTTCGGTGATGACTGCGCAGCATCATCGACGTTCATTTTCGAGTCTCAAAGTGGGGGAGTCATCTAAGAAGCTTTGTTTTTCTTCGAAATTATTTTGAGTAAATGGGTTTTGGTTTAAACTCCAAAGGTATGATTTGATATATATTAAAGATATAAGTGTATATGTTTATTTCAAACGATTTGAAAAGAACCGGGCATTTAAATTTCCAAGTTATGTTAACTAGTAATTTTCAAATTATTTGAATGAAATGTGAATAACCAAAATTTATAAAATAAGAGGATTAAGATATCTATGCTACTGTTTGGGAAAACTTTAAAGTTGAAAGGTAAAGTGGATTTAAACAAATCAAATTTGTTAGCATTCTAATTAAGTAAAATGAAATTCTATGAATTTGTATAATACCAAATTTGCATTCCAATAACATATAATATGACTTACCAAATATTAAAAAGTTAAATGATGTTTTGGATATGTAATGAGATATTGTACAAATAAAAAGAACCTGAAAGTAATTGAATTATACAAGTAAGGAAAACTCAAAAAGAATTAAAATATATATAAATGAAATTTGGTTGTGAAAAAAAATTGTTATATACTTAAATATAGCATGAAATGATAAATGGATAAATGAAACAAGTAAGTGAACTTAGGAAATGAATCGTATTATATCTTTATAAATTGGTTATAGAAAATAAATATAAATTGCAAAGGATTGTAAGAAAATTAAATTTGTAACCTTTAAGATAATTATAAACTAAGAAAAGTCAATGGAATGACTATAAATTAAAGTGATGATTAATAAAATGTTCTGCGTTAATAAATGTTCCACAAATAAATTTGTATTAACTGAAATTATGAAAATGAAATAAATATAAACAAAGGAATTTCTTATAGCTAAGAATCAATTGGAAAGGAAATTTAATTTAATTAAATCACATGGAATGTTTAAAATGAACTTGAGTAAGAAAATTCTTTGATATGATGTTAAGAAAAGATAATGTCAAAGAATATGCTATGTAAAGAAATGAATATACTAATTGAATAATGGATTGTGAGTAATTAAGTGAAATAAATAGAAGTCAATAAAATAATTTAATATATATAAATTGGATAGAAATCCATTGGAAGGAAATACGTGAGATTGTACGTCTATTATTTTATTCGCATAATGATTCGATCCAAATTCGAGCACAAAATTTCGAGATGATTTATATCGATCCAAGTTAGGATTTTTCACTCGATTTTCGACGGCGAACCCTAGATATGGATTTTTAATTTGATTCTGGAATTCTCTATCATAGTATATGGCTATGCAAGGAGAGTAACGGTTTCCAATCAAGGAACCAAATCTGAGTCCGCACTAGAGGGTCGTGTGAACGATACTAGTTTGGAAGTGAAATTGTGTGATCGGATAAGCGATTAGATTGATATTGCTCACGGATGATATATGTACGGCTTGCAGACTTAATTAAAGTTAATATTGGAAATATATGATGCCAAATATAAAATGATTCTTTTAAAATTATATAACATGATATATATATATATAAAAGAGTTAAACCAAATTGAATGTAAAATTAAAATTTGGTTATGTTGGGTATGATTTGGTCGTTATATGATTGTTAGTTGATTGTATATAATTCATTAACTGATTAATGAAATTGAAAACTATAAATCATTGAAATCAAATTGGAAGTTAAATGAATTTAAATAGAATTTAATTTGATTCAAATTGGAAGTGAACTAATGTAAATATAAATTAGTGAATGTTAACTAATTTAATTGAGAATGAATGTTAGTAAAATCCAACGTTAATGAATCAACTATGATTAAAATTGAAATCCAAGTCAATAAATATTAATGAGAAGTGAATTTATATTGATTGGTTATGGATTTGTTGGATGATAGTTGGATGATAGTTGATTGATGGTTGCATTTGTTGTTTTGTTGCACTTGCTATATTGGCACATGTAGTTGTTATGTTGTTATATGATGTATATTGATATTATTTTCATATATGCATGTTTCTCATAGTTTGTTAAGTGTTTAGTAGGTGCGGATTGCGCTTGCTTCGCATTTGGAGCTCGCTTTTGCGCTATATTATTCATATATGCTCGCTAAAAAAAATATAAGGTACATGTTTATTTTATCATTGGATTTGGCGATTTTTGATGAGCCACTTGGCTTTTGGATTTTCTTTTGTTGGTTTGGGGCCGTAGAGGCGTTTTGTAGTTGTACCGATCGAGCCGCGCAAAGGAGACTCTGCCGAAATTTTCCGTAAAATCCGGATGTTAGAAAAAATTTCAAGTTTTAAAAATTTTTATAACTTGTTTTGATAACTAACTTTTAAAAGTTAGGTAGCCATTTGGAGTAACTTAGTGGAAGCGTAGTTATGACTTTATAAATGGAATTTCATTGTTTATAAGTGGATAATTTTTAATAAAATATATCTAATGTTGAATTCTATACTTAGTTCCTTTTCCCTTCTTTTTCCTTTTCGGGGACGAAAAGTTTTGAGTGGGGGAGAGTGTAACGACCCAAAAATTTTCGATAACTAAAATAGCTAATTTAATAAGATTTCGTGATTTAGTGTTAGAAAAAAAAAATTTGTGATTCGTTTAGAATAATTATAACTGGAATGAATTGCAACAATAATTATCCAAGTAATGAAAAATAAAAGCTACTTAGTGAATGCCTTTGAAATCAAAAGTTGAATAGGATAATAATTGTTGAATTCATTGGGTAAAATAGAGTAATTGATTGATAAGTAAAATCGATTTAAAATCAAATATTGAATATTGAACAGGTAAATTGTTTAAATTTAATATTTAAAACTTATTGAATAATTTAATAATGGGAATTGTATAACCGTATAATGGAAATAGTTGTTTTATAATTTTAATTCGTTTCAAAAGTTAAATTTTATAAGTTAGTTTTGAATATTTCAAAAGATAGTGATTTAAGAATAACCAAATTTGTTAAATTTAATATTACGAATGTTTGAATAAATTAAATTTCGAATTTGATATGAATAATTTGATATTGAAATTTAATATATGAAAATAGAGTGAATATTGGAAATTTGATTTAATATGATTCAAATTGGTTTCCAAAGTGAATGTAAGTTATATTTGGATTTTAATAGAGTTAATAAGATTTTAAAATTGGAATTTATTGGATAAATTGAATAACGGGTTTAATATGATTAAAAATGATTTGTAAAATTTTGTTTTATCATATTGGAGTTATAGTGATGTTATAGAATTTTTAAAACTGAATTTAAAATTTATTTGTGAAAATTGAATATTTTAATATTTAATTATCAACTGGAAAATAGCCAAATTTTGAACAGTCTCAGAATTGGACGAAACTAATTCCATTGGATCCGTAATAGTTAGTTATTATCGGATTTCAATTTTCATAGCAATCGGAGTTGTCGTTGACCGTGGCAGCTCGAAACGCGTTGAAATTGTTTTAATATTAATTTGGCGAGTTAAAATAGTCATTTTTTCAAACGGTCTCGGATTTCGACGAAACCAGTTTCATCGGATCCGTAATGTGATATTATTGTAAGATTTCAAATTTCAAGTCGAACGGATTTACCGTTCGTCCGAGCAAAGCCAAAACGCATAGAAATTCGTTTAAATCGGTTTAATTTAAAATTGATCGTTTATTTCCGTAACTCGCGCATACGATCGAATTGGGCCTTGAAACCTTTTCAATTGCGTCCGAAATAGGGGTATAACATTATGAACGCCTAGCGGCATGCCCTGATAGGGGTTCGAGACTTCGAGTTGCGTAGATCGAGGTATTTTGAAATTTAAATAAATATTTTAATTAGTCAAATCTCCTTTTCAGCTGCTATCCCATCTTTTCACTGTACCGTTGACCCATTCAAACACGCAAGAGCCTCTCCTTCTCTTTTTAATAACTGCACGCAAGCTTCAGGCAGAGAAAAACATAAATCTAACTTTAAAATTTTAATTCTTGCAAAATCTTCAATGAAAAAATCCCAAACTTCTTCCTAAAATCCTATTTTTGAATTCTCTTCGATTTGGTATGCTCGTTGCTGGGTGCGGAAACTATTGGGGTCGAGGCCGTTCATAGGCGTGAACTAGGGTCGGAAATCGTGGAGGATATAGGCTTCAATTCGCGAAACGGAGCTTTGATTTGAACTCGTCGTCGAAGATAGCATCTCGGAGCAAGTTTTGGTGGTGTGCGGCTATGGTTTAGGACGCGCGAAATTTCACGTCGTGCGTGAGGAGCTTCAGGTCGCGTCTTCTTATGTGGGGCCGCACGTGTAGCTTGGTGGCCGAGTTGGTGGAGCACGCGGAGAGAAGGAGTTTGGCGAAGACGGCATGTCGAACGGAGTATCGGAGCTCCGTATCACTAGGTTTGTGCACGCGCGTGAATGGGTTCATCTCTGTTCGTGTACAGGAAATGGCTACAGGGAGTTTGGGGAAGAAGCTTGAGTGGGCTGGGCCTGTTTGCTTTGGGTATGGATAATTTTAATATAATATAAATTGTTTAATAAATTCAAATGTCGATAACTTATAAAATGTATAACTCTCACATACGAGGTCCGATTGAGACGAGACTTTTTACGTTGCGATCCTGATGGAGAGAGCTTCGAAATGAAATTGGTTTGGATGAATTTGGAGATAGTTGAAATTTGGGCTAAAATTGGAAGTCGTCCAGTTTAGTTCCAAATCGGAACGTCTCGGTGACAATGGAAAATCAAGGTGAGTGTTTTACAACGCTCACACCATACTAAATATCTTTATGCTAGTTAAATTGACATTATGAAGTGATATGAATTTTATTTGTCGTTGTTTGATATAAATTTAATTGTCATATAGCTTGTTATTTGAATTAACCGTTGAAAAATTAAATTGACAGTTAAATTGAAATTGAAGTTGAATTGCGATTTACTTACCTGACATCGATAACTATGAAATTGCCATGAATTGTATTGCCTATTGGATGATGTATTTCGATGGATGCTATTGGTTGATATTTGAATGTTTGGATTTTATTTGCTTATATATATCCTGTTATGCATACCTATGATACTGTGATTTAAGTTATGTGATATATATTCATCACTGACATTTAATCGAAATAAATAATTACTTGGCCATAGGATAGAAAATTATATACGGACACCGAATTGGCTAAATTAATAATTTTTGAAATCGTCGATTTGAAATTTATTTAAATGTTTTGATTTAAAAGTTATAAATAGAAATCGATTTATAGAAATTGAGTTCATCGGAAAAAAATTGAGTTTGGAATGTTGAAATAAAAATTTTGGTTAAAAGAAATTGTTGAATAAATTTAAGTTGAGACTTTGAGGACAAAATTTGGGAAATGATTGAATCTCGAAAATCTATTGGATTTAAAGATTGAACGTTAAATTTGAGCTTTGAATATTACTAAGTAAAAGTGACATAAAAATGATATTTTGAAATGAGCTTAGAATTGAATCATATTGGAATTTGGATTTAAATTTGAATATTGAAGGATAATTTTGTTAAGTATTATAAATCGATATTTTGAAAATCCAGCTCTAAATCGATATAAATTGAAATTGAATTAATTGAAAGTGAATATAAAATTTGAATAAATTTGAAGTCAAAGTTGACATTGATTTGAATTGGAATCGAAATTGAATCAGTGGAATGGAAATTGAAATTCATTTGAATTGGGAAGTTATAAATTGAAATGGATTGGTTTTGAAGCTGTTTTATTTTGTTTTCCAAATTACTCGGTTATATAAACCATTTTGAATACTTAAACTATTTTAATCTATTTTTAATCTACTTAACCCAATTCAAATTATTTTAAACTAATTTATCTGTTTTAAATCCATTTTAAAGATTTAAGTATTTTTAACTATTTTAATTATTTAAACTACTTTTAAACTACTTAAAACTATTTTCTAAAAATTTCAAGCTGGTTAATAGGGTGAAATGTTTATGTTTAAATCTTGAATTTGAACACGAATTGGATTAAATGAAGTTGCAACCTAAATTGAAATTCGAAATGATTTTGAAATCGAAATGAGATATTGATGCGAAAATTGATTTTTGAAACGAAACCTTACATTTGAAGATGCGATGATATTTGAAACAGATTTGATTTTTGAAGCGAATATGATATTTTGATATCAATTATGAATCGATTTGAAATATAAAGAGCCAAAGGTGTAATAATACGTATTTATTAAAGAGACCGGGATCGGATATGGACATACTCTCTGTCGATACCGAAAACCACTTTAATAACTATTATACGCCGAGTGATGATCCAGAATGAAGTGGATGGTTTAGTGAACGCGTTGACTGAAGAAAGAGAACGATTATTGGATGACCCCTGACATGACTAAAACAGGAGCCGCGCCGGGCCATTGAGGTTCGCCACCTCTAGCGGACACACTTCTTCGATACCATATCTATTACATTTGTGATGCGATTTGGATGCACCCCTTGATTTCGGAGTGTTGTTTCGCGGTGTTGGGGTAGCTGCTGGCTATGCCCAACATCAGTCCGGATCACGCAACTACTAGTATCCTAGTTGGTATCGCCTCATGTACCTTGTCATACTGATTATCCTATTCGCGACCACTACGTTTTGATTTGTACCTTGAGTATATGGATTGCCCTCTGGTGACTTCCGGCTTTGGGGAAACTATGGTCTTGTATATGCTTTTGGGAATATAAAATGTGTTAAGGGGGATTATGGTAACGCCTTAACGCTATTTTGATACTTTATATTACTGATAGGCATTATCTACTTAGCGTATATTACTACATAGTAGATAGTTTCACGGATCCTTGAGAGATGGAAAATCCCATAACTTCTCTTGAGTTATTGCACGCACGTTGACACTGGATAGGAGATGTCAAACCCCGTAAACATCTCCGACGCCGTTGCACTCATATTTATTTACGATTGATTTAACTTTCATAAGGGTATTTAGTCCTGACTCGAGTGCTTTGTCTTTTCATTACGCTCGGGTCAGTCCTGAGTTTTTCAGATTTTTGAAGATCTATTCTGGAGGATGAAGACGAAGATTTGGTATACTATTACTATTATTATCTGTGCATCATGTTGTCTGCTGCATTATTTAAATTGTTCTGTTATATATGTATAACTCT
Source organism: Allium cepa (assembly GCA_030765085.1). NCBI lineage: Eukaryota > Viridiplantae > Streptophyta > Magnoliopsida > Asparagales > Amaryllidaceae > Allium > Allium cepa. The sequence continues at coordinate 1,035,032,797 of CM060945.1, read as the reverse complement.
GATAAATGTTGTATAAATAATTGTCAAAGTATAGTAAACAGCTTCATGAACTGTTTATTTGACTATTATATTTTATCGTTCTGCTGCGAGATTCTGTGTTGTTTCATTTCCTTTATTTCTCTTTCTTTTCTTTTCTTATTTACCCTAATAACTATATGTCATTTTGAACGGTTTGGAATCGACATGTGTATTTGATCGTCGGTTTAAACTGTCCAAAAATGCGGGTCGTTAAATCACATTTTTTCTATATCTATCTTTGTGGTTAGGTATGAATTCCTAACATTTGTGCATATTCATTTGCTTTTGATTCGAATTGATTTGGTGAATTTTCCTAATTTGGGTGTTTTGGTCCAAGTTTATGAAAATCCTATTATGAATATTTGGACAATGATATTCGGGGTGTATTGAGGAGCCGTTAAGGCTGGGTTGTCGCTATGCATAAATCCTTAGTCATCGTTGCTCGTCCGATCGCTCCCGATACATTTTGGTCACTTTGGCCTAGGCAAATTGTTGCCAAGACCAGGTGACCAGACGTCTGGTGACCAAGTCCAGACATCTGGTTTGGACCTGGAGAGAAAAAATATAACCACGCAGAATATAAAAAAAAGGCAGAGACTAATTCCGGACGTCTGAAATTTTGGATCAGACGTCTGGATAGGTCTCAGACGTCTGACTTGAAGTTTCAGACGTCTGGGTGTTCTCTGGGTTATTCCCAAAGAACAAATCCAGAAGTCTGGATTCTAAACCAGACATCTGATTAGTTTTAAGACGCCTGTATTGGACCTTCAGATGCCTAGACTTGTGCATAGTGCCTATTTGCTTACGTTTTTGAGTGGATTCACTATTTTAATCGATTTTTGTGGATCCGAATAGTGGTTATCACTTTCTATTGACTTTGATGACTTCTTTTTTTTGATTTTTGGAAATATCCATTTGGATGGATTTGGTATCGATTTCTTTGGATTTGATTCACGTCTTCATTTGTGAATTTCGATGATTGATTGTTTCTACAATCATTTTTAGTAATTTGTCACTTTAAAACATAAAGGTTTCAATACTAGTATTAAATATCAAAACCTCTTCATCAAAATGATTTCAACTATATTTTCAATATCAAACTCGTGTATAAAACCGCTTTCCAATCTACTAGTATACACTAACCTTTACCTCACTCGTATGAGAAATCTAATTAAACGGCTTAGTAAAACAAGTGGTATGAAACGCTTGCGTTTACTTCGTCGGTTAATTCTTGGACTTGTTCGATTGAATCTCTTGTGACAATTTTCTAGTGGAGATCTACAATTTGTTTGTAAATATTTAAGTTAAGCTAGTGGTTATGGGACATGAAGCTAAATTTATATATTTACTAGCTTAGTGTAATTGACACTTCTCGTTGATCATGACGATCATCTTTGTGATTTAGACTAGCAATGTGCGATGTCTCTTTGTCTGCGAGGGAGACTAAACCCCGTTTTGTGGAGTTTCGACTCAAATTGGTGGGGTAGCAACCCATGGTCTTCGGGCCGTTTGTGGAGCTTCGGCTCAATTTGTGATGGTTAGCAATCATGGAATTAGCGTTCCGTTTGTGATACACGTGTTGGTGAGCTTTATGCTCCCTTTGTGATAGTTTTTTGTGATTTCTGGATTTCTATTGATGATTTCTAGAATTTGTGTTTCACCAATTTTCGTGATTTCCATTGATAAGTTTTATCAATATTTGTGCATTGGTGAATTTGTGTGTCGTTGACTTTTGTGATGGACATTGATATAATCGTCAATATTTATGGTTTGGTGAACGAAATATGGAGTATGACATTTCTTTGATTCTTGTGTAGATTTTGTGTATTGATTAATCTCTTGTTGATTTTCAATTACTTATATATATCACAGCTTGGCAATGTGATTATTATGTGTTTAGTCATATCTCTTATTCTATATCGTTTCATCTGATATTTATAGTTAGACTGATCCATTTATTATTTTCTTATTAAATAATACTCGGGTCAGACCGAGATGTTACAGGTGCTTCAGCTTGACTTCTCACTTGGGATTGATTTCATCCGACTTTTGGCTAACAACTTAGATTAGTAGTTTTTGTTGTATACATTTGAGATACAGACTCTACGATGTATACTTATTCTTTTGTCTAGCACTTGTATCTATTCTTTTTGATATTGTGGATCTTGTTTGACCAATACTCTATTGTACACTTTCATGTGTTACTTTCATATCTTCTTCCGCCTTTGTGATATGAATTATCTGTGATTGATTTGTGTTATGTTTATTTCTATATTTGTTTCCAAAGACCTTTATAGCCACTGTGTAGTAGCTTTGAGTTTGTTTCGGTATGTCGGATTTCCTCTTGAGATGAAAAGTTATATTTTTATCTAGCATATCAGTATTCGCACAAAGCAATTATACAGATGGTCGCTTCTCAACAGCCTTATTCTCCGTGCTAATCGACAGCATTACTCCGTAGTGTTCTTGGCTAGCGTGGGTATAGAGGTGGGACATCACAGCTTGGTATCGGAGCCAAACTTCGGAACAATATGGAATATCATAACAAGGATCATCGTCCTAAGTCACTTAGGAGTCGTGCTTTAGGATTTAATTCGAGTCTTCGCACCGATTCATCCTATTTTCTTTATGATTCCTTGTTTTATCTATCAAGATTTGCTTGATATCTATCTTGAGAATAACTTTTTCCTCTTCTTTCTTTCTTAAAGAAGAGAAATGGTTAGACCTGGTCGTCCCAGAGCTGGACCATCTAGTGCTCCACCCCAAGATGGAGTTTTTATGACTATCCAGCAACTTCTTGACCTTGTCACGAATGCTCAAGAAGCTGGTTCTAATCCGGAACCTACTCACCCTAAATCTGGGTTTGCACGTTTGTGCAATGATTACACCAACCTGGGCGGGAAGCCATTTAAAGGTTCTGAAACTATTAGTGAAGTCCGGGCTTGGTTAAGGACATGCGATCGAATCTTTTCTCGCATTAAACCTCATTGATCTTCACCGAGTTCAGGTGGCTTCTAGTATGCTCCAAGAAAGAGCATTGGACTGGTACGAGCTTCTGATTTCTGAAATAAATGAAGCTGATCTCACTTGGGAGAAATTCCGATAGCGCTTCGAGTTAAAATTCATACCAGAAGCTGAGAAGGTGACTTTGGCTCGCCGTTTTATAGACCTTGTTCAAGGTGAATCTTCCGTGATAGATTATGTCGCGTCTTTTGAATCTCTTTCTAAATACGGGGTTGAATATATTAATACCCATTGAAGAAAAATCAGAGATTCATCTATGGCTTAAACAAAAATCTCAAGAAGCCATTACTTCTAAAGTTAGAAGTTTCTTTCGACCAACTCATTGATATCGCTCTTCGTCTTGAAGAGGCGGATAGGGAAAATGATGTTGAAGTGGTGGGTTCCAAACCAAACTTCAACAACAAGAAGAGGCCAAACAAATTCAAGGGTCCTTATCCCAATAAGAAAGGGAAGCAAGCAACCCCTGTGGAAAAGACTTCTTCCTTTGGTCGTGGGGAATGCTATAATTGTGGTTCGAAGGACCATTATGCGAACAAGTGCCCAAAGTCTCTCTCTTGTCGTTACTGCAAAGTTCCCGGTCATGTTATATCTTCATGCCCCAAGCTTCAGGGTAGGAAGGAGGAAAAGTTAAATGTTGCTCAAGCCCTTGGCAACACATCTCGTGGCCAAGGTATTTCTCATTCCCTTCTTGATGGTATTGTTTTATTTCATGATCAACCTATTCGAGTTCTTTTTGGTACCGGTGCATCCCATTCTTTTATATCAAAAGAACTTGTTGATACTTTTTCTTTAAGTGTTGTTGCTTTAATGACTTCTTTGAGAATTGCGAATCCAGTTGGTGGATCCGCAACAATCAGTTTATTGTGTAATGATGCCGAGATTATTTTGGGTGATTTTTCTTTCCGAGCCGATTTGCATGTCATGCGTTATTTAGGCTTTGGAATGATTTTAGGAATGGATTGGCTTAACCGTTATGAAGCTCATATCCTATGTCCTGAGCGGATTATTCATCTTCGACATCCTCAATCTGTTAAGCAGATTTCTATAAATCTTAAAGATTTAGATTCATGCTTGGTTGCATCTTTATATTCTTTAAATCCTCGTGATGACGATAATGATGATGAGGAAGATATTATTTCTCTTATTCACGTTGTTCGTGAATTTTCCGACATATTTGAGCCCGTTTTAGGATTACCACCTAAGCGAGCAATTGAGTTCAGAATTAATCTCATTCCTGGAGCTCAACCTATTACTCGTCCCCCTTATCACATGTCCAATAAAGAAAATGAAGAGATGCGTAAACAATTATCCGAATTGGAGATGAAGCAATTTATTCGCTCTAGTTCCTCGCTTGGGGATCTTCGGCTATTTTCGTGAAGAAATCCGATGGTACACTTAGGCTTTGTGTTGACTACCGCAAGCTTAATGATCTTACTATCAAAAATAAATATCCTTTACCTCGGATTGATGATCTATTCGATCAACATAGTGGTGCTAGAGTCTTTTCACAATTAGACTTAGCTACCGGTTTTCATCAGCTTCGTATTGCAGATGATAGCATTCCTTTGACATCGTTCTGTACCCGTTATGGATCCTATGAATGGCTTGTTATGCCATTTGGTTTAACGAATGCTCCGGCTTATTTTGTTGACCTTATGAATCGAGTTTTTAAAGATTTCCTCGATCGATTTGTTCTTATCTTCATTGATGATATTCTTGTGTATTCAAAAACCAAGGAGGAACATGAGAAGCATCTTCAGATTGTGTTGGAAACTCTTAGGAGTAATCATTTAAAAGAAAAGTTTTCTAAATGCCACTTTTGGCAATCTCGTGTGAAGTTTCTTGGTGATATTATTTCCGAATCCGGAATTTCTGTGGATCCTTCAAAGATTGAAGCGATTCAAGATTGGAAGAGACCGGAGAGTGTGACGGAGATTCGTAGTTTTCTTGGATTGGCGGGTTATTACCGCCGTTTTATCAAAGACTTTTCTAAGATTGTCATGCCTCTCACTAGCTTAACGAAGAAAGGTGTTAAATACATTTGGTCGGACAAATGTGAAACTTCTTTTTAGAAACTAAAGGAACTTCTTTCTGATGCTCCTATTCTTGTTATTCCCGAGGGGAATCAAGATCTCGTTGTTTATACCGATGCTAGTCGCGTTGGTTTGGGTGTCGTTCTTATGCAAAGAGAACATGTTATTGCTTATGCTTCTGGCAATTAAAGCCAGCCGAGACTAGATATGCCGCTCATGATTTAGAGCTCGCGGCTATTGTTTTCGCTCTTCGGATTTGGCGTCATTATCTTTTGGGAGAGAAATTTGTTCTTTATACCGATCATAAGTCGTTGAAGTATTTATTCTCTCAAAAGGAACTTAATCTGCGTCAACAACGTTGGCTCGAGTTCCTTGCTCCTTATGATCTTGATATTCTTTATACCCCCGGTAAGGGTAATCGTGTCGCCGATGCTCTTAGCCGTAAACAACAAGCTGTTGTTTCTATGATGATATCCGAATGGAATGATCTCGAGATCTTATCCACTTGTGAGATTCGAGACCGCGTATCCGATTTATGCTCATCATTTATTTTATGTAGCCTTGAGGCTCACCCTTCTCTTTTAGACCGCATTCTTGATGCTCAAGGGCTAGATCCTGAATTGGCTCTTCTTGGCCAAAATATTAAGGATAAGATTGATATTGAAAGTTTGAAAGACTTTGATATCGATTCTCGTGGCGGCATTCGGAAATTTGGTAGACTTATCGTACCAAATATTAGTGATCTTCGAAAAGATATTTTAGAAGATTCCCATCGTTCTAAATTTACCATTCATCCCGGTAGCAGTAAAATGTACGCGGATATGAAGCGACTTTATTATTGGGAGGGAATGAAACTTGACATCGCTAACTTCATTAAGCGTTGCATGACTTGCCAACTCGTTAAGGCCAAGCATCAAAGGCCCGGTGGGTTATTGCAACCTTTAGAAATTCCAATTTGGAAGTGGGACCAAATTTCCATGAATTTTATAGACGGCCTCCCCCGTTCTCGTTCGGGCCATGATAGCTTATGGGTGATTGTTGATAGACTTACTAAATCTGCCCATTTTATTCCCGTTCGATCTAATCGAACCGTTCCTCTTTTGGCCGAACTCTTTATTAAAGAGATTGTTAAACTACATGGAGTTCCTACTTCTATTGTTAGCGACCGTGATCCATTGTTTACTAGTGGATTTTGGAAGAGTCTTCAAAAAGCTTTGGGAACGAAGCTTAATTTTAGCACCGCTTATCATCCCCAGTCCGATGGACAAACTGAGCATGTGAATCAAACTCTTGAAGATCTTCTTCGTTCTTGTGTGCTTGATTTCGGTGGAAGTTGGGAAGATCATATTTCCCTTCTTGAATTTTCCTATTATAATAGCTTCCAATCTAGTATTGGTATGTCACCTTTCGAGGCACTCTATGGAAGGCCATGCCGATCTCCTTCTTGTTGGCTTGAGGCCGGTGAGAATATGGTTTTAGGTCCAGATTTTATTCGTGATTCCACAGAAAAGATTGATCTTATTCGTCATAGGATGAAAGAAGCCCAGAGTAGACAAAAATCCTATGCCGATAATCGAAGAAGGAGATTAGAATTTTCTGTGGGAGATCTTGTGTTCGTTCGTGTTTCACCCATGAAAGGTGTTGTACGTTTCGTCGATTGGGAAAATTAGCGCCTCGATATATTGGGCCATTTAGTATCACCGAACGTATTGGTTCCGTGGCTTATCGCTTTTATTACCAACTCAGTTTTCTGCTATTCATGACGTGTTTCACGTTTCTCAATTACGGAAGTGCCTTCGAGATTCCGATTCTATTCTTGAGCCCGGTGTTGTGGAAGAAATTGAAGTTTCGCCTAATTTAACTTATGAGCAGCATCCTGTTCGTATTATTGCTTCGTAAGTCAAACGACTTTGAAATAAGGATGTTCCGCTTGTGAAAGTTCAATGGTCTTCAAATCCTAAGGATTGTTTTTGGGAGTCTAGAGAGTTCATCGAGCGATCACATCCGGACTTACTTTCCCGTGCTCTTTAAGGTGAACCTTTTATTTCAAATTTCTTTTGTGTTGAATATGCTTTTATAGTTGTTACTTTATATTTTCTTCTTAAATATTGCGAGGACGCAATTTCTTTAAGGAGGGGAGTCTGTAACAACCGGCATATTTATCGATTTTTATATTTAAATATTTTATTTAAATATTTTATCGATACTCGGAATTTAGTCCGAAAAGCTACTTTTTGCATACGGTCGAATTAGGACTCGGGACCACTCACATTGAGTTTAAAATGTCGTTTGCGACCTTTTTGAGTATAAGCTTCGATATGTTTGGAGTAAGTTGATTTTTGCTACTTTTTACTTAGGGCTTTGGTTTGGGCTGAGCCCATTAACCCCACTTAACTCAATTCCAACCCTCTCCTCTTCATTTCTTCATTCCTCATTTCCTAATACTCAAGCTTTTATAACAATGGAGAGTGGAATGGGAAATTAAAACTCCAAGCCCTAGTTTTCTTTTGCAAATCAAACTCTAGCTCCAAACTAATAGAAGAACCCATTGGTAAGCTTCTCTTCTTCTTCTCCAACTCATTCTCTTATCAATTTCAGAAATTTCTAAACCTAACTTTGGGAATGTTCTTCTTTTAAAGCTTAGAATCAAGCTCCTTGAGTTGGATTTGAAGAGTGGTTGATTCTTCTTTACTTTCAAGCTTCTTCTTCAATCGTTTGGGTTCAAAGGTGAGATTTTTATCTCACATCTTTTTCTATATCTATCTTTGTGGTTAGGTATGAATTCCTAACATTTGTGCATATTCATTTGCTTTTGATTCGAATTGATTTGGTGAATTTTCCTAATTTGGGTGTTTTGGTCCAAGTTTATGAAAATCCTATTATGAATATTTGGACAATGACATTCGGGGTGTATTGAGGAGCCGTTAAGGCTGGGTTCTCGCTAGGCATAAATCCTTAGTCTTCGTTGCTCGTCTGATCCCTCTCGATACGTTTTGGCCACTTTGGCCTAGGCAAATTGTTGCCCAGACCAGGTGACCAGACGTTTGGTGACCAAGTCCAGACGTCTGGTTTGGACCTGGAGAGAAAAAATATAACCACGCAGAATATAAAAAAAGGCAGAGACTAATTCCAGACATCTGAAATTTAGGATCAGATGTCTGGATAGGTCTCAGACGTCTGACTTGAAGTTTCAGACGTCTGGGTGTTCTCTGAGTTATTCCCAGAGAACAAATCCAAACGTCTGGATTCTAAACCAGACGTCTGATTAATTTTCAGACGCCTAGATTGGACCTTTAGACGCCTAGAATTGTGCATAGTGCCTATTTGCTTATGTTTTTGAGTGGATTCACTATTTTAATCGATTTTTGTGGATCCGAATAGTGGTTATCACTTTCTATCGACTTTGATGACTTCATTTTATGGATTTTTGGAAATATCCATTTGGATGGATTTGGTATCGATTTCTTTGGATTTGATTCACGTCTTCATATGTGAATTTCAATGATTGATTGTTTCTACAATCATTTTTAGTAATTTGTCACTTTAAAACATAAAGGTTTCAATACTAGTATTAAATATCAAAACCTCTTCATCAAAATGATTTCAACTATATTTTCAATATCAAACTCGTGTATAAAACCGCTTTCCAATCTACTAGTATACACTAACCTTTACCTCACTCGTATGAGAAATCTAATTAAACGGCTTAGTAAAACAAGTGGTATGAAAGGCTTGCGTTTACTTCGTCGGTTAATTCTTGGACTTGTTCGATTGAATCTCTTGTGATAATTTTCTAGTGGAGATCTACAATTTGTTCGTAAATATTTAAGTTAAGCTAGTGGTTATGGGACATGAAGATAAATTTATATATTTACTAGCTTAGTGTAATTGACACTTCTCGTTGATCATGATGATCATCTTTGTGATTTAGACTAGCAATGTGCGATGTCTCTTTGTCTGCGAGGGAGACTAAACCCCGTTTTGTGGAGTTTCAACTCAAATTGGTGGGGTAGCAACCCATGGTCTTCGGGCCGTTTGTGGAGCTTCGGCTCAATTTGTGATGGTTAGCAACCATGGAATTAGCGTTCCGTTTGTGATGCACGTGTTGGTGAGCTTTATGCTCCCGTTTGTGATAGGCCTTCCCCCTTTTTTGTGATTTCTGGATTTCTATTGATGATTTCTAGAATTTGTGTTTCACCAATTTTCGTGATTTCCATTGATAAGTTTTATCAATATTTGTGCATTGGTGAATTTGTGTGTCATTGACTTTTGTGATTGACATTGATATAATCGTCAATATTTATGGTTTGGTGAACAAAATAAGGAGTATGACATTTCTTTGATTCTTGTGTAGATTTTGTGATATTGATTAATCTCTTGTTGATTTTGAATTACTTATATATATCACAGCTTGGCATTGTGATTATTATGTGTTTAGTCATATCTCTTATTCTATATCGTTTCATCTGATATTTATAGTTAGACTGATCCGTTTATTATTTTCTTATTAAATAATACTTGGGTCAGACCGAGATGTTACAGGTGCTTCAGCTTGACTTCTCACTTGGGATTGATTTCATCTGACTTTTGGTTAACTACTTAGATTAGTAGTTTTTGTTGTATACATTTGAGATACAGACTCTATGATGTATACTTATTCTTTTGTCTAGCACTCATATCTATTCTTTTTGATATTGTGGATCTTGTTTGACCAATACTCTGGTGTACACTTTCAAGTGTTACATTCATATCTTCTTCCGCCTTTGTGATATGAATTATCTGTGACTAATTTGTGATATGTTTATTTCTATATTTGTTTCCGAAAACCTTTATAGCCACTGTGTAGTAGCTTTGAGTTTGCGTCGGTATGTCGGATTTCCTCTTGAGATGAAAAGTTATATTTTTATCTGGCATATCGGTACTCACACAAAGCAATTATACAGATGGTCGCTCCTCAACAGCCTTATTCTCCGTGCTAGTCGACAGCATTACTCCGTAGTGTTCTTGGCTAGCGTAGGTATAGAGGTGGGGCGTCACATGCATCATTTACTCAACAGTCTTAGATGAAACAAAATAGACTATTTATTTATCCAAACAATTTTAAATTTCCATACCCAAACAACCATAACCAAAACAACAACCATTAGTTTATTCTTATTAATTCTATTCATTTTAATTTATTGCCTACAATTATTCATTTTCATTTATTCAGGTCATGTAAGTTTTTTTTTGCATTACATTTATGCATTTCACAGTTTCATTCATTTATTTAATTCTTACATTTCTATTATATTTAATTTTTAGTAACATTTTAATTACACTTAAATTTATAACTTTATAACATCAATTCTTATAAATAAAGAATTTCATTAATTACTTTCATTACCTCAAGTTAATTAATTGTGCAATATCTATTACATTTTCTTATTAACATTTTCAACTTTTTATATCTTTTGGTAAGTTATATATATGCCTTTAAGAATGTAACTGAAAATTATACAAGTTTTTCTCAATTAATTAATGGTTCAATAATTATATCTTTCGTTTTATAAGATTACAATTTCTTTTTATTTATAACTTAGCATTAAATCTCTTGTTTCCTTTAGAGGTTTCAATTATTAATTACTTACGTTCAAATTCACTACAATAACTAAAACTATTAATTAATGGAAACTTAAGAATTAAATACCGGGTTTTATTTAAAATCATTTAAAATAATAGATAAACATATGATTTCATTTAATATATCCAATTATATTTAAAACAATTTAAAATTTATATTTATTTATCAAAAATGGATCTGCAGTAAACTGCTACAGTGGTCTTCCCACTTCGAAACTCGAAAATGAATGTCGATGATGCGTGCACTCATCACCGAAATTATTTTCCAGCGAGAGAGAGGGGAGTACAACTTATTTCTTTCCAAAATTTCTTTAAAACCATATTTTCAAATTATATTGAAAAATTTATATCAGAAAATGTTTCTAAATACTATTATTATATTTCAAAATCCTTTGAAAGCAATTTTTCAAAATCCCTGACTTAAGTTCAAAAATTTCCAAATTTCATTCATTTATTTCAATCTTATTTTACCTATTATTTATAAATTTCATTACCTAACAAACCAATATATTGCAACCAAGTATATATCATTTATAAAACCTTTTTTTATATATATATAGAAAATATAATAGGCAAAATTATTTCATTCACCTATATAAAAACAAATATTGTGTCGGTCTGCCCTATTAAGTGTTTAGATATCCCTATTGATGTCACAGCGTCTCATGCACCAACCAGAATTTATAAATACAAAACGGAACAAATTATCACAATATTAAAATCTTTTTATAACACTAACAAATACACTCTCTCATATACACTCAGCGACTCTCATAGGGTATTACTACCCTATTAGCAAAGACTCAAATCCCACAAAGCAAAAGTTTATCGCTAAACCAAAGCTCTGATACCAACTGTAACGACCCGCCTTTTCGCACGCTTTAAATGATGATAAACCACACGCATCAGACTTAAAACATACAAAAGGGCGGATTGTTATGGGGTAAATAAGAAAAACAGAGAAAAAACTAAACAGAGTCTCACAGCGGAAGGATAAAATATAATAATATATATACAGTTCATAAAACTATTTACAAAACATTTGATTCTTCTTTATACAATAAATATCAGAGTTCACATACCAATAACAATGCAGCGGAACAGTATGAGTATAGTGGGCTAATAATAATAATAATAATAATAATAATAATCATCTCCGTCTTCGTCCTCCAGAGCTAAGGTCTTCGAAATTCTGAAACGCTCGGACTAACCCGAGCGAATTGAAAAGACAAAACACTCGAGTCATAGCTAAAAGATCTTATGTAAGTTAAATCAACATAAATAGATATGAGTGCAGTAACTCAAGAGATGCTCGGGATTTACATCTCCTAAGGATTCGTTAAACTATTTACTGTGTAGTATATTGCGTTATTATAATAGTGTCTAATAGTAAAATAAACATACTTTTAATAGCGTTAAGGAGTTACCCAATCTCCCCCTTAATACAATAATAGTCCCAGTAGTCCATCCAATATCATAGTCCCTCCTGATCGGGAAGCCACCAGAGGATACCACATGGGTGTTTGCACAAAAAATGGACAAACGCCTCCAAGTCGTATGAGTTAGTTGATTTTATGTTGTTTCTAGTGATTTGGGTGATTTATGCAAATATATAAAAAGTAGGGACTAAACTGTAAAAGACACACAGATTTATAGTGGTTCGGCCGGAACGTGCCTACGTCCACTTTATATGTTATTCTCCTTTTTCTTTCAGATTACAAGTACAAAGCTTTGTATACAAGTATATGAAAGTTGTTTAAAAGTTCCTTCCGTGCTTGAGCTCTCAAACTTGTCTGTCATTGTTGTACCCCTGCCCCTCTATTTATAGAGTGAGGCTGGGGTCTTAGATGTATGTAGCTGCTGGTGGGCCTGGGCTGAAGCAATCTGGCCTGGTGATGTTGGTTCGGTATCCACTTGGTCCGGTAGTGGTTGGAGTGGGTTGGTTCGGCATGAGGTAGGTTCGGTGGATAGGTGGTTCGGTAGGAGCTTGGAGGAGGTTGGTTCGGCAGAGTCTGGTTCGGTGATGGTGGTAGGAAAGGGGTGGTTCGGTACTTATGGGTAGTGGGTTGGTAGTTCTCCGGTTCGGCAATGCGTGGACGTGGATTTTGGACCAGTAATGCTTCCTTTTCTTTGGTTCGGTGGTGATGAAAACGAACCCAACACTTGCCCCCCAAAGTAGGGCATACGCCTGCATATGGCGTGCTTTGTTTTGCTATCATCCGGTATCTAATGCCGAACCATCTGGTCCGGTTATTGTTTTTGCTTATAAATAGGGGCCACGTGCCTTCGTTCCACTTCCATTATTTGAGACAGCCGGATCACCTTAGTGTCGAATCATCTAGTGCCGAATCATCCAGTGCCGAGTGATCTAGTGCCGAGCCATCTAGTGCCGAATCATCTAGTGCCGAATCATCCGGTGCCGAGCCAGGTGTGTTTCCCTTGAGTTTTCTTCGTTTCACCGAATGATCATAAGGACACATAGTACCGAATGAACTTACGTGCCGAATGACATTCAAACCTTGAATTTTTCCATGCTTCAAATTGCAAGTGAAATTCCAGACTACATCGTTCATATGTTTACTTCCTTGTGTTGCAGATAAATGTCTCGCAAAGTGGAAACTCGATCAGACAAGAGAAAATCCACGGACCGAAGTGAGCCTCCCGTTGTGCCCCCTGCCCAGACAGGACCAGCTCGACAGGGACCTGCCCCGAGGTCATTAGTGGACGGATATGGTCCTCAGGAGCTCTTAAATTCTCCTCCTGACTGCTTTCCTAGCTCTCTCAGAGAGGAGCAGCTTGATTTTATATCCCGCTCCTTTGGGATTGATAGATCACTTATGCTGTTGTCGGGGGACGGAGTGATGCCATACAATCCTCCTGAAGGATATTTCGCGTATAGCCGATACCATTGCATGTGCGGGGCCATTCCCCCGATCAATGCATGGATAGTCAGCTTCATTACTTACCTGAAAGTGGCTCCTTTTCAGCTTCAGCCCAACTCCTATGCCATCTTAGTGTGTCTATTCGTTATCCAGAGGAGATATGGGTGCCCCCTTCTAACCGGGAAATCCGATATTTATATAATCTGAAGGGCTACAAGAAGGGGTCTTCGTACATTAGTTTAGAGTCGGTCGTGTCCTTCAAGCCGGTCTTGGACTTATACTCGAAGTTTACCATGTTTAAGAAGGAATGGTTCTTCGTCAAGGACGACTCCGTTTCTTTTCGCCTTTTTACTCTGGCTGTAAATTGAATTCCACTTGTAATTTCTTTGTCCCGATTGCAATGCTTCTTCTTGTATGATTTTATTTCTTGCTAGCGACAGGTGGCTTTGCGGTCATGGAGAATGATCGCCTGGTACAAATGGCCGCGGAGATAGAGGCTATCTCTGGAAGGGACAGGTCGGCTTCTTACCTAATCAGGAACGTCACTTTCCTGGAGCACAACCTGATTCTGCCACGTCAATCCATGGTTAAGCAGAGAGATACAGCCGAGGAAAGGGCTACTAAATCTAAAGATGGGGCTACTGCGAAGAGCAGCAAGAGGAAGCCTTTTACAAAACCTCTAATTGTCGGAGGTAAGAAGCTCAAGAAGTCCGACGGCCCTTCCCCTAGCACGTGCCCAATGACTCCGGGGGAGGAAGACATGGAGGAGGATAGAGGTGAAGGCGAAGGAGGCGATGTAGGAGGAGAGGCAGAGAGCGGAGACGACAGAGAATGTGATGGTGGTGGTGATGGCGCCGGGGCTTTGCCTCCTGGGCAAGCAGGCGAGATTCAAGAGTGGACGGATGATGCCTTCCGCCAGCTTTTGAGGGGTTGGAGGAAGGATCGGCCTTGGTGGAGAAATCGAAGAGGTTTGATAAGGTCGGGTCCGGTGCCAGCCTATCTTCTGAGAGTATTTCAGGTAAGGCAACTCCGGCGGTTCAAGGTGAATTCTTAACTCCTTCTTTTAACTTCACACGCTTCTTGAGTCGTGGTTTCATGCATGCTTGTAACACTTGGTTTTTTCTTATTCCAGGAATGGGTAAGGTGGCCAAGACATCAGATATTCGGCACCGCCTTGAACAGTATAAGTTACTCAAAGTTTTCGCCAAACCAAAGCCGTCAGCTAGCCGTCCTGGAGATGCGGTCAGATATCGCCCTCTTCTCGGAGTTATTGAAGAAGATATGCAAAAGAGAAAGAGTGGCCGATCTTCGTTTGAACCTTCACCTGGCCCTCAGCCTCCAGTCCAGCCTATCCATGACATTACTGAGGAGGATACTGAGCTTATGCCTTCCCCACATCCGTCCGAAAATCCAACTGTCACCCCGATAGACCATCTTGGTTTGGTTCGCAACCCATTTGCCAGCCATCCGGATCTGCACCCGAGTTTTCAAGATATCTCTTTTGACGAGGCCACGGGTGAGCACCTTCTTCCCCGCAACCCCATGGTACGGGTGCTTGATGAGGCTAAGTCTTTAGACCTCGAATTGCTTACTACTCGGATAGTTACCATGGGGGACGAAGCCAAGGCTAATATTGATCGGGTCGCGGAGGAGACCAGGAAGTTGATGGGGCATCATGCCCGTCTGGTCAAGGCTGGAGAGGAGATTGGGAGTGCTAATATTCGGTTGCGGCTAAAGGTTGCTGATCAGGCCAAACAGCTTGCCGATCAAGCCATTCAGATTTCTCAGCACGAGGCAGCCTCCAGGCGGTTGAAGGAGACTATGGAAGAGGCTAGTAGGGCAGAACTACGAAAGATGGAGGCCGCCTGCATGGAGCGGATTGACATAGCCATTGCTACGGTGGATGAGGTTCGGAGGGTGGATCTCGAGCAGGTAGAGGAGTTATCTGGGAGGCTTGAGGCCGCAAAGCTTGCTCAGGCCAGGCTAAAGGAAGAGATGGAGGAAATGAGGAGGTCTCTCCAGGCTGACCGCTTGAGATATCGATCGGAGAGGGATGTTGCCATCGCTAAGTTGCTGTCCTCCGAGGCCCGAATGAGGGAGTTTGAGGAGAATGAGGGGATGATGGACGAGATGTTGCAGGATATGTACTTCCGTACTTGGAAGCAAGGTAATCTATCCTGGATGGATGACTATCCCCGGGTCATAGCCAGGATATATCTCCGGGCTTTAGAGGAGGCCAAGGCCGATGCGGATAAGGAAGGTGGAGCGGCATTCAGGATGGATGTGGTTACCGCCCAGTTCTCAAAGTAGGAGAAGGTAGCGGTGAAAGAGGGCATGCGGCTACTTGCTGCGGAGGAAGCCGGTGTGCAATTGGGGGATGAGGACCAAGGAGCGGGTGTTGGTGAGTTTTCCCTTTTTAGCTTTTCATAACTTGATCGTTCGTCGTCGGTTTAATGGACTCTTTTCCTGAATTGGACAGGTGGGGTCTGGTCATCATGCTGGGAGCTCCGATCCTACAGTCAAGTGGATTCGAAGAGCTGGTAGGACGAGGGTGGAGCACGGGCGCAGTTGGTTATTTTATTTGGTCTGCTTGACATTCCTGTACATGCTAGTTCAAAACATTAATGTACTCTCTAAGTTGTAATTATGTTATTGAACGTCTTTATGTGAGTTTATAACATAAGCCGATTCTGTTATATTTTAAATGCTGTTATTATTTTGAAGTGCTGTATAAAAAACGTAGTTATGCATATGCATGTGATTCAATTGTGTTCGATGTTAAGCTTTTGCTCGAAATATAATATCATGTTTTGCAATGTTATAAATAAGTCATAGCTATATGATTATGTACAAGAGAAAAGAGTACCGCCCTTCATGTTCTGGTTTCCGGGGGTAGCTTTGGACACCTTGTGTAATTGACCATGGATGCGGCTGAGTGCCTCGTCACCTAGTTCGCGGGCTCAGATTCTCGTGAGCGAATGCCTCCTATTTAGTGTCCTGTACTTTGGGGACCGTTATGCAGGATACAAGAAAAGTATTTAAATGGAATGGAAATATAGGAAAAGTAAAACTTCCAGTCATGGAAGGCCGTCGATATGCCTAAGTTCGTGGCAAACGGGTTTTGTAGTCACTTTCCCTAGCTGTGGGTCTTGGAGACCTTTGTCACCCATCTTACGCCTCCGCGGGGAGTTTATCTTTTTTACCACAGCCGCACTTAAGACATATCGGAGCCGAGATCACGGACAGTAACTACCCGAGCCATTATGGCCCGTAATCGTGGGTATTATTCGATTTACTGTGGCCGGCTAGCGTGGGTGCCGATCGTCAACCGTGAACTACCCCTGGTTGGCCACACCTTATGTTGGGGTTTAAAGTAGGTTCACAGTTGCCGGCGAGCTGAACGCCGTAATGAGCTGCCATCGGCTATAGTCGGCCTTCGTGATGGCTTATAATCGGCTCATTACATTTGGCTTTGAGGGCAGTCGCGAGCAATGAGTTAACCTGCAGCAGAGGGATGCTGGAGCAAAAGTGTCTCATTGGCGAGTGCATAGAATCGCACAGTACCTGTTGGGTTTTGTCCAGGTGAGGTTGCGCCGCGAAGTTCCAAGTACGGAAATGTCGTTATACATGATTTCGTTCAACAGAAAAAGATAACACTTAACAAGCGGCCAAGATATAAAGGATCAAGTTAAAAAGAGACAAGATTTTTAAAGTGGTTCGGCACGAAAATGCCTGCGTCCACTGATTCTCTTTGTTAATTCACTTCATATGGGCAGTACAAGTTAAGAAAAGTATCGACGGAGGTGATGGATGTTCCATGCCCTCTAGAACACCTCTCCGTCTACTGTTGACAAAATATAAGCTCCGTTGTGGAGGTCTTTATGAATTACATAGGGTCCGTCCCAGATTGGATCTAGTGCTCCGGGGCACGGGAAGATCCGCTTGAGGACAAGATCTCCTTCTTGAAAGCTGTGGTGCTTGACTTTAGAGTTGTATTGTGCTGCTACTTTTTGCTTGTGAGCTGCCGCTTTAAGTGCTGCATCATTCCTTCTTTCTTCAATTGGATCCAAAGACATGTGTAGGAGTTCTTCATTCTCTTCTGGGTTGTAGTGGATCCTACGGTGGGAAGGCACTATAGTTTCAACTGGGAGCATGGCCTCCGATCCGTACGCCAAAGAGAAAGGAGTATACCCTGTTGATGTTCTGTAAGATGTGCGGTAGGCCCAAGGTGTTGTAGGAAGTTCATCCACCCAAGCGCCTTTTGACTTTTCAAGTTTCTTCTTGACTATGGTTTTGAGGATTTTGTTGACAGCTTCGACTTGTCCGTTTGCCTGGGGGTAAGCTACAGATGAGAAGCTTTTGTGAATTTCGTGCTCTTGGCACCAGTCGGCGAATTCCTCGCTGTCAAATTGAAGTCCATTGTCCGATATGATTTTCAGTGGAACCCCGTACCTGCATAAAACATTTTTGATCAAGAAGTTAATAACTTTTGCCGAAGATATTTTATTTAGAGGCTCCGCTTCCACCCATTTGGTGAAATAGTCAACTGCTACTATGGCATATTTGGCTCCACCTCGGCCCACTGGCAGTTCGCCAATCAAGTCAATTCCCCATATTGCAAAGGGCCAAGGGCTGGTCATTTGAGTAATCTCGTTTGTTGGTAGTCGAGGAATTTTAGCAAATTTCTGACATCTGTCACATCTTTTGACGAAGTCTAGGGCGTCTTTGTTTAAGGTGGGCCAGTAATATCCATATCGGGGTATCTTCTTTACCAGAGTCTGCCCACCAGTGTGATCTCCGCAACTTTCTCGATGTATGTTGGATAAGATCTCCTTGGCTTCCCTTCCAGCGACGCACCTTAATAAGGGATTAGAGAAGCCGCGTCGATAGAGGATGCCTTCTTGTATCGTGTAGCGGGAAGCTTTCCTCAAGATTTTCTTGACTTCGTTACGCCCGTCGGGCAGTGTGCCATCTTGTAAATATTTCCGGATAGGAGTCATCCTAGTTTCCTTTTCGATTGCTGCTATTATGTTCATTATTTCGTAACTTGGGGCTAGTTGCTGTGAGGTGGTTATTGTTCGGGAAGCGGCGCCGTCCTTCATGCTAGCTTGCTTGGCCAGTTCATCGGCCTCCTGATTCTCTTCTCGAGGAATGTGTTTGATTAAATAGTGATCCAACTGATTGAGCAGCAGCTTGGTCTTCTTTAGATATGCTGCGAGTCGTTCTCCTCGAGTCTAGAATTCTCCCAGTATTTGATTCACAATAAGTTAAGAATCACTATGGAGACATAAAGAACCGACTCCAATCTCCAGGGCAAATTCTAATCCGGCTATCACTGCTTCGTATTCTGCGTCATTGTTAGTGGCAGCGAACTCCAACCTTAGGGTGTAGTGCAGCTTCCTTCCCCTGGGGGTGATTATCACAACACCTGCCCCCGAGCCTTGTTCATTTGAAGCTCCATCAACGAAGAGGTTCCACTTGATATTTTCTGCTACTTCAGATTGCTCCTTACCTTCGTTAGTAGTGAATTCGGCAATGAAATCAGCTATGGCTTGTCCCTTGATAGCGGTGCGAGGATGGTAGGTGATATCATATTGACTCAGTTCAATGCACCACTTAAGTAGTCGCCCGGAAGTGTCGGGGCGATGGAGTACTTGCCTTAGCGGTTGATCGGTTAAAACTCTGATGGAATGAGATTGGAAGTAGTGTTGCAGTTTCCGTAACGCGATAAGCAAACAGTATGCTAGCTTTTCAAGTTTAGAGTATCTGGCTTCTGCCCCTGTGAATCTCTTACTTACAAAGTATACGGGTCGCTGTGCGTGGCTGTCCTCCCACACCAAAGCGGCGCTTAAAGCATGGGACGATACAGCTAGGTATAGGTATAGTTCCTCGCCTTCATTTGGAGTTGAGAGTACTGGTGGTCTTTGGAGGTGTTCGATCAAGTTAAGGAAGGTTGTCGAGCATTCGTCAGTCCATTCGAACTTTCCTTTGTCTTTCTTAAGAGCTTCGAAGAAAGGGATGCATTTGTCGGTTGCTTTAGAGATGAACCTGCTTAAAGCAGCCACCTTCCCGTTTAGGCTTTGCATCTCTCTTCGAGTGGATAGTATCTTGATATCTTGCAAGGCCCGGACTTGTTCGGGGTTCGCTTCAATCCCCCTGGCATGGACAATGAATCCCAAGAACTTTCCCGACGATACTCCGAAGGAGCACTTTAGAGGATTCAATTTCATTCCATATTGGCGAAGTACTTGAAACATCTCGTTCAGGTGGTTTATATGATCGTTGGCTTTCCTTAATTTTACCAACATGTCATCCACATAAACTTCCATAGTTTGCCCTACTAATTTTGCAAACATCTTGTTGACAAGGCGTTGATAAGTAGCTCCGGCGTTTTTAAGTCCAAAAGGCATTACTTTGTAGCAGTACAATCCCCGGTCAGTGATGAAACTGGTGTGGTCTTGATCGGGGGCGTGCATAGGGATCTGGTTGTATCCTGAGTATGCGTCCATGAAGGATAAGAGTTCGTGTCCGACTGTGCTGTCCACGAGTTGGACGATTCGGGGGAGTGGGAAGCAGTCTTTCGGGCAAGCGTCATTTAAGTTGGAGAAATCGATGCATGTTCGCCACTTCCTATTAGCTTTCTTTACCAATACCGGGTTGGCGATCCATTCTGGGTAGATGGCTTCTCGTATGAAGTCATTGGCAAGTAAGTTCTTTACTTCTTCCTCGAGGGATGCTGATCGTTCTGTCCCCATGCTCCTCTTTTTCTGCTTCACTAGCACCTTGGTGGGGTCGGTGTTCAGTATGTGGCATGCTACGTTTGGAGAGATTCCTGTCATATCGGCGTGCGTCCATGCAAATACATCCATATTGTGGCGAAGAAAATCGACGAGTTGATCTTTCAGCTCCGCTCTTAACTAAGACCCGACTCTCGGCAGTCTACTTGGGTCGTGTTTGTCTACAACTACAAATTCCATAGCCTCTGCAGGCTCGGTGGTGGCCTCCTCCTCTTTGTTCCTGGGGTCTAATTCGTTGAAAGGATCGTTGGTATACCGAAGAGGAGGAGCTTTCTTTAATTGCTATGCTTCCAGGCTTTTCTTGCAGAGAGAAGTCTCTGCATCCTTTCCTTTATCCTTCCTGCGATTATTGCGAAGCTCAGTTACATAGCAATCTCGAGCGGCGTCTTGATCTCCCTCTATTTCCCCTACTCCGTTATCTGTTGGGAATTTCATCTTCAGGCACCAAGGGGCTAGGACAATTTGGAAGTCAGACAAGGCTGGTCTTCCCAAAAAGGCGTTGTAGGCCGAATGGTTCTCTATTAGTACAAATGTTTGTTTTCGCACAGCGGAGCGGGGATGACTTCCTATTTCAACAAAAAGGTCCAGTTGCCCGAGGGGCACTTTCGCATCTCCAGTAAAACCATGTAGTGGTTTGTTGCAGGGAGACACATCCTTCACTGACAGCTTCATTCTGTCGAATGCATGCTTGAATAAGATATTCACTGAGCTTCCTATGTCTACTAAAATTCGGAAAACTTTGGCTGGACCGAACCAGGCAGAGATGACCATAGGATCCGTGTGTGGGTACTGTCTTCCCTCTAGATCACGCCTACTGAATGTGATGTCGTCACTCTCTTTCCGTTTTGGGTGGCGTTCTTCCACAACAGAATTAACGTAGCCTTCAACGTTTCCAAGCGACTTACCATATCTTTCCATCTCTGCCCAGCTTCTGTCGGCGATGTGTGGTCCTCCTGATATGGTATGGACTACTATTTTCTCTTGACTAGAGCCGCTGGTGTTGCGATTTCCTCCGCCTTCCTCTGGGAGGGGTAACCCTGGGTTTTCATTGGCGGGAGATGGAGTCCTGCTCTGGCTTTTTACATAGCGTTCCAGTCTCCTCCTTCTAATGTGTTCTTCAATCAAGTCCCGAAGATGGTGGCATTCGTTGGTGTCATGTCCGTGGGATTCATGGAAGCGGTAGAACTTTCCAGATTTGAGTGCGTTATCTGACTCCTTCTTGTGCGGGGGGCGCTTGTATCTAACTTCGTCTTGAGTGGCTAGGAAGATGTTTTCGATCGTTTCATTCAAAGGAGTGTAGGAGTCAAATCTTGGTCCAGGTCGATATAGGCGCTTTTCCCCTTTCTTTCCCCAGCATTGTCTCTAGAATCATTTCTCCGAACATCCTTTGTTGCAGCGGAAACCCTATCTGTGGCTGTTTTAACCTGTTGTCCTGACTGCCTCTCAGTGGCAGCGTCTTCAAGTCTCATATACTTTCCAGCTTCATGGAAGAAATCAGTTAAAGTAGCTGGCTTTTCCTTGGTTAGTCTTCTAGAAAATTTAGTATCCGGGTGTACACCACTGCAGAGAGCCATTAGGATAAGTTTCTCGTCGGCATCTTGGACCACGGCCGCCGCAGCGTTGAATCGGGTGGGATATTGCTGCACTGTCT
Source organism: Allium cepa (assembly GCA_030765085.1). Taxonomy (NCBI): domain Eukaryota; kingdom Viridiplantae; phylum Streptophyta; class Magnoliopsida; order Asparagales; family Amaryllidaceae; genus Allium; species Allium cepa. Next base: position 1,035,010,770 of record CM060945.1, on the reverse strand, counting down.
CTCCAGGTTTCTGCTTGATATTAGATAAGGAATAAGCGTCCTTGGGTTGTTACACATGAATGCGGAACTGGCTGATGAATTTTTCTTTCAACATTTCCCACGAGCTGATGGACCCTTGGGGTAGGTGGCAGAACCAGGAGGTAGCTAAGTCTGCCAAGAAGAGTGGGAAGCATTTACACAATACTCCCTCCGTTGCTCCGCTCATGAGCATATGCCGAGTGTATCTTTGTAAGTGTATGATGGGGTCAGAGGTACCCTTGTAAGGTTCCATCGTTGGCATTTTCCATTCCCGGGGGGTGATGGCAGTTTCAATCTTGCGGGTGAAGGGGCTGGTTACCCTAGCACCTATCCCTCGATCCCTTTGCTCCCGTTGGACGCACTCCCTGAACAATCGCACCATTCTTTCATCAGAACTTGGAGTGGATAAAAATGAGTTTGGTTCTTCCCTGCGGGATTGACTCCGTCCAGATGACCTGTATGGATGGTATCGTTTATCACTCCTGACATTCTCCAATGGCTGCCTCTGGTCTTCCGGGGGCATGCTGGGGTTAGCCACAGTTGGCCCTTGCCTTGATATTCCCCTGCTGGGTTTTGTTCTTAGCACTTCCTCGGGTCCAACTTCGGGCTGGACTCCAGCTCGGCGCCGTCTACTGGTGTTTCCATGGTGAGGTGGCATGACAGGCTCAGCTACATCCGACCCCTGTCTGGTGCCTCACCTGTTGGGTTCGGCTCCAAGAATTTCCTCGTGTCGGAATTCGGGCTGAGCCAAAGCTCGGCTCCTACCATTGTTGTTTCTGTCATTAGCCTCTTCGAAGAAGAAAGACCTTTGTCGTCTCCCAGATCCTCCAGACCGGGACTCACCCCATGATTCAGTGTTACGGTTGGATTATTCAGCATCCCTTAAGCGTGACATGAGTTGGTCCACCAAGGCTTCTTGTTGAGATGCGAAGCGGTTAGTTACTTCAGCCACAATTCTGTCCAGATCCGCCCTTGTAATTGGTTGTTCCGTAGCAGGCTGTCGGATTTGACTGATTTAAATTTGCTGTTGGAACTAGACGATTGTCTTGGTCCCTGATCACTGGATCTGGGATACTGCCAGTTGCGACGTCCTTTCCTTTGTTGGCATCTTTCTTCCGTCCGGGAGCCATATTTTCCAAGTAATGAACGATGTGGATAGGAAAAGGGTTGAGTGGGAGAAGCTGAAGCTTCGAGCTCCCTCGTTCTCAGTGAAAGCACCAAAAATGTTTGCACAAAAAATGGACAAACGCCACCAAGTCGTATGAATTAGTTGATTTTATGTTGTTTCTAGTGATATAGGTGATTTATGCAAATATATAAAAAGTAGGGACTAAACTGTAAAAGACACATAGATTTATAGTGGTTCGGCCGGAACGTGCCTACGTCCACTTTATATGTTATTCTCCTTTTTCTTTCAGATTACAAGTACAAAGCTTTGTATACAAGTATATGAAAGTTGTTTGAAAGTTCCTTCCGTGCTTGAGCTCTCAAACTTGTCTGCCATTGTTGTACCCCTGCCCCTCTATTTATAGAGTGAGGCTGGGGGCTAGGGTCTTAGATGTATGTAGCTGCTGGTGGGCCTGGGCTGAAGCAATCTGGCCTGGTGATGTTGGTTCGGTATCCACTTGGTCCGGTAGTGGTTGGAGTGGGTTGGTTCGGCATGAGGTAGGTTCGGTGGATAGGTGGTTCGGCAGGAGCTTGGAGGAGGTTGGTTCGGCAGAGTCTGGTTCGGTGATGGTGGTAGGAAAGGGGTGGTTCGGTAGTTATGGGTAGTGGGTTGGTAGTGTTCCGGTTCGGCAATGCATGGACGTGGATTTTGGACCGGTAATGCTTCCTTTTCTTTGGTTCGGTGGTGATGAAAACGAACCCAACAACGGGCTACGGGAGAAATCCAAACTTGTACAAGGCTCGGTATGGTAGGTGACACGACACAACTAGGCAATGCCAGGGTAAATATACCAATTACGCTTCCGGGTCGGTGGTAACGCGTAGCCGTAGCTACCGCCCACCTCGGACAAACTCCCCCAAATCAAAGAAATCAAAAGTGAAGGTGGCCACCGAATCAATCCAAAGTCAGAGTATAGTATCGAAGGGAAGTGTCCGATCAAAGGTGCTACCTTGTTAACCCGTCGATCGCTCCTATTTTAGCCGCCTTATGCCAACTAACGGGAGTTGGGTCCACGTATTTACCTCAGAGGAAACGCCGCCACCATCCTACTTCATTCGGGAATCTCCACCGCGTACATAGTTGTTAAAGTGGTTTTCGAAGTTGGTAGAGAGTATGACAACTTTCGATCTCGGTCTCTTCAACAACCAAACGTTATTATAACACCGCGGTCTTAAAAAAATAGTTTATACTTTAAAACCAGAATATAATTATCCATTTCAAACCCATAAATACTATATCATTCCATTTCCAAAACAACTCATTTTGATGTTATTTTATAAAACCCAAATCAATAATATCATTTTTATTTCAAATATATTTCTTTTCAAAAATCATACTGCTTTAAAATTTATAATATCTGGAGACCGAACATTTGAATTATAACTTTCAAAACATAATACTTCGAAATTCATAGTTTTAAAACCATAACCTCGAAAACTTGAATGGTTTGGATATTCAACAGTATGTAAAATAGTTGATTTTAAATTACTTTATAAAGTAAATAATTTCGACGCCTTTACCATTTATTCACTTTAAATAAGTCTAAATCCATAAATCTAGATTCTCTTTCAGTTTCAATAAAACACTTCGATTCGAATATATTTCAAACTTTGAGTATTTAACAATTTCAAAACTAAGGTTGGAAATTTTCTATTCAACCGTTCATTATTCTATATTTTAGTCTAAAATATTTACATAATAAATCCATAATCATTTTAAATAAAACTCAAATTACTAACAGCTAAATATTTCCTTCAATTTATTTATACTAGAAATATTCATTTGATTTATCTTGAATAAAAATACAGTTATAAATATCATAACTTTAAATTCCCAATCTTAATAAGTTTACATCAACTTATGGAGTTAAATTTTAAAATAAGCTCAATTCCAAATAAATTTTCGATTTATCTTCCAATCTTAATTGATTTGAATCATTTAAACCCTATATATATATATATATATATATATATATACATATACACAATATCTTAAACATGTACTAAATCATATAATATAAATTATCAAACGCCATTATTCAACTTTTTTATTTTTATTTAACAGATTTATACATAGCTTAAAATCAAAAATTTAACTATATATGCATATATAAAATAATATTTATAAAATATCAAAATTTAATATTTATTAAACCGTATCTTATCCAAACCATAGAAAATCATTTCAAAAATAATTTATATATATATATACCGCGGTGCCTGTATATAATTTTCTATCCTATGGTCAAGTAATACGGATATTTATCATTTCAATCCGCTGTTTAAAGATAAAAATGCGGTTGTATATCATTTCAAATCGGAATCCCAAATGAAATGAAAATGCATAATAACTTACAGTTTATACAATATAAATACAGCATCCATTCGTCTATCGTATCAATCATCAAACATTCATCAATTTATCATCCAATTCAAACAATCACATCAATGAATAATAATTAATTACCGACAGTTAATTTTTCAACAATGAATTAAATAACTGTTTAACTGTAGTTTATATGCAATAATAAATAAATTTAACTAGAAGTTTATATGCAATAATAAATAAATTTAACTAGCAGTTTATATGTAATAATAAATTTAACTAAAATTTTAATTGGCAGTTTATATGCAAAAATGATTTAAATAACAAGTAAATTATATGAATGCAATTTAACTGAGATAATGATGAAACATATGCCAAACAGCTATAAATAAATTTCTAAACACATCATAAATCAATTTAACAAACATAAGAAATTTTAGAAGTTGTGAGTGGGTTAAAACACTCACCTTTTGAATTTAAATTGAATTTAAATTCAATTTAAACCCATAAAATTGACAGTCTTCGAATTCGTCCAAACTAGCATCATCAAGTCTGGAATTTCAATACGATCCTAACAAAAGAAACCGCTCATAAAACGGATATCATATGCAAAAGTTATTGCATTAAACGAGTTGAAAATCAAAATTAAATAAAAAAAATAAACAAAATCTTACTCACCTCTGACACGTCATCACTATTCCCTCTTCCCCTACACAGCAAGACGCGCACGCGAAATCTACAGGGTGAATGAAACCATGCGTCCATTCCAACACGAACACGCACAAATCTCGTTGTCGCCGCCTCACCGCACGTCACCTCGGTCGGCGATCTCGCGCACGACACACCTCCGTCCATCCTCGTGGCTCACGCGCGTCCAAGGCCACCAATTCACGGCCGAAACCACAGCAGCCGCCGCCTAGGGTTAACCCTAGTTGAATTTATCTGCTCGATCCAGCCATCAATCGACAAGATGAACGATCCCGATGCACTCCACTCGTCCCCCTCCACGCGACTGTTTCCTTGATTTGACGATCTGGCGAACTTGATCGTCGCGAGATGAACGGCCATGAATTATTCATCAATTTCTGGATAAACGGGGTCTCAAATCAGAAAACAAATTTTGCCAGAATATTACGCGAGTCGAGAGCTTCAACATATATTTTTTGGAATTTTCTGAGAACTTTGAAATTTTAGGCTTTGGATTTGATTTGGGATTGGATCTGAAATTATGTTGTCTGCCATTGAGGAGGAGAGAGTTGAGATATACGTACAACCAAATGAAAATGAGGGGAATTAGGGTTTATAACGATATATTTATAGAAAAAATTGAAATAGGATGGATTGCGTAAGATAGATATACGCGCTAAACGATATAAGGCCCGTAAAACCCGTTTCGACTCCGGAACAAAATTAGGTAAACCCATATATCAAAATAGGTGTTTTAAAATATTCTAAACACAATGGAAAAGGTTTCACGTCCAAATTCCATCGTATGAAGAAGTTATGCTGAAATCAATATTTTCAAATTGATTTCAATTGATTTCAATTAAATTGATTTCAAGGCGTTTCAAGCCCATATGATCAAACGACAAGTTCGATCGATACGAAACCTAAAATCCTATAATAATTCACTATTACGGATCCGATGAAACTTATTTCATCGAAATCTGAGTCAGTGGCCAAAATGGTTATTTTCCCATTAATTAATTAAATTAATAATTAATTAATTAAATCAAATTTTAAATTTCAATTTTAAAATTTCAATTTTATCACCTTTATATTTCTCAAACATTTACAATGATTTGAACAAATTAAAATGTAAATTCAGAGAAGATCAATTTATATATTTCAATATAAATCCTCAATTTCATTAAATTCAGAATTATAAACAAATTTCCAATTATTCTATTAAATTCACCTTTCATCCTATTTTTTAATTCATCATTATCAAAAGGATGCTATTTACATTGGTTCACGATTGTTTATATTTATTTTCTTAGATTTCATCTACATTTCCATTTATGCAATATTTTAAATATTAAATTTTCATTTAATTTCGATAAATCATACTATCGAAATTAAATTCAATTAAATAAATAAATGTTGATTTCCATTTCTTATTACCCAAACAATCATCATCATATATTTAACATTTGTTTACGTTTCATTACATTGATACTTCTATATACATCTTAGATTTGTATAGATGGTTAAATGTGGAATCTTGTCTATTTCACATATTAATTAAGGTTTTTAAAACCAATTAATAAAATTTCCTTAGTCCAACCCCTTTTTATACTAATATAACCTTAATTAGATTAATTCCTATTGAATAGCCATTTTAATTTATTAGACTCCACTAACGTAATAGTTAAATATTAATATCACTTATTTGCAATAAATCCACAAATTGAATTTCAAATTTCAAATATATTCATAAATCTTGGTTTTTCGCTTCCTAAATCACCCAATCGTCATATTATAAATAAAATTCACATTGATTGCATCTTCTAGAATTAACAAACTTCAATGACCAATCAAAACTACCTTAACTACACAAATTAGGTCAAAAGTTTTCAATTGTTTTCGCATTAAAGTTTATTAACTACCCAAATAGGTATCTTATCAATTGTAATTATTTAACTTTAATTACCTTTAAGCTTACTTCAATTATTCTCATTTATTCCGTACCAATATTCGTTATCATTTATAAATGTCATGTCTGTTTCTTCATTTATTGCAATGTATTTATTCATTCATTCATTATTGCATAAGTTTATATCTAGTTATTTATACTTTCCTTTATTTTATTTTACTGGAAACAATCTCAATTACACCTAAGTTTATAATACTAGAACAACAAGTTCTCATTTATTAAAGAATTTCATCAATTTCCTTCCATTACTTCAAGTTCATCCCTGTATAACACCCATCATATTTCTTATTAACATTAATTTTATCAAATTTCAGTTTATCCCATATTATTACATCAATTAATGTAACTTTGAAATTTATTACCCAACTTACTGTTTCATACGTCAATCCAATAATTTCATTTGTTTTTCTCAAATTCCATTTAAAAATCAAATCATAATATTTAAATTATTTTGTTGAATTATAATTTCATTCAAGTCATTAATTATTAACTTGCATTAACCTGTTTCCTAATTTTACAATCAATTACTGTAACAACGTATTCTTACATTAACTAATTCAATGCCTACCCTATACTCTTCATATTCAATTATATCAAGATATGATACTTACGCTATTTCATTAAATTGAAAATTTTGTTAAATTTACTAATAAATAAGTTTTAATTACCCTTGCTATATTTTAATTTAGCGTTCATTCCAATACTAATTTTTCACTTTTATTGTTTCTGCAAAATTTAATTACAAAATCCTATTTAATTAACAAATTTAATTGTCGAAATTTACGGGTCGTTACATAGTGAGTCGGCATGCCTAGTTTAGTCTACCTAACCTACAAGCTATGGGCCCAGCTATCTTAGTTATAGGCCTGCATATGCGGTCCAGCCTATCCCCGTCTACAAATAGAGAGGCATGGGTCCAGTTGAGGGGACCTTTTTTCGAGAACTCTAGAGATACACTGCCATTTTCTATACTCACTACTTTTCTATTCAAACTTGTATTTAAGTTGTTTGTTTACGGATTGTATCTATACTCATGTGATTGGAAAAGTAATAAAGATTATATTCAAAGTGGATGTAGGAAATTATGTTGAACCATTATAAATCTAGTGTTCTCGTTTTTGTTGTTCCTTTTGCATTCAAGTAAACCTTTTACATTCAACTGTGTTGCTTCTCTGCTTTAATTTGCTTTCTTCATTAATCTCTCTACACAATTCTATTCAAGGGTGTTAGTGACCAATTTTAGTGCTAATAGAGGTCTTTGATTGTTCCTTTAAGCATCAGAAGATTTTTGGTTCTCATTGACTAACTCCTTCAAGAATCTAGATTTAATCATGTTTTGGATTATTCCGGCCATAACATGACACTCGACAATTTTATGACCATTCACCCAATGGTAAGCACAGTAATCTCCTCCTCTTCTTGGCTTAGGGTTATTCCTTTTCTAAGAATAAATTAGGAACTTATCTTCATCTTTAGCTATAGAAAAAATATGAGATCGGTTTTTCAAGTCTACGTAGTTAGATTTTGGGATCTCCTCCCATCTTCCTTTCCTGCTCTCAACCCATCTCAACTTCTTCTCAGGGTGATCAAAGCCAGATTTTTCTGCCTCCTTCTTTGTGATTTTTTCTTAGCATGATACATCTCATCTATATGGATGAATTTGTAGTCATGGAAGTGAAAATCTTGAAGATACATGCACTTATGGATGTAAAGTTACTTCTAAAAAAGGGTTTGCTCAATCAATCCTAAGCGCACTGCCATTAGTTTTTCTCTATCAATCATGTTCTTTGCTTTCAGTGCTTTCATGTTAAATCTTTTTAAGTATTCACCGAGCAGCTCTCTTAATCTCTGCATAACATTGGACAACACATTAAAATCTATAGTGGGGTCCTTGCACACAGAATTGTGTCGAGAATTTATAAGACAACTGCTTCCAAAATAAATGATTTTATCCCTGTAATGTCGATACCACTTAACAGTTGCTCCTTAACAAGTGGTCGGGAAGATCCTATAGTGTACAATTTTAGAAGCATTATGAACGTCCATTTGGCTCTTGAAGGTTAGAAGATCATCAGGATCGATGGTCCCATTATATTTTTGCGGTGGAATCTTGATACATGATGGAATTTTGATGCATAATTTTTCCGTAAAAGGGGCTTCATGAAAATTGTTGTTGACCCTGGGATCAGGGGTCCTTTTTCCTTTGTTACCAAGCATGTCTTTTTCCATTTTATCAGCTACATCTGCCAAGTAAGCTTCATTATCACGGTAATCAATTCTATAAGGACTATACTATTTATATGAGATTGAGCTTCTTGATTATTCGTTAGAGAATTCCACTAACTCATCTCGACGATCAGCTTTAACCTCGTTATCTACTAGCAACTTTGGAGAGAATATTGTAGCTCCGACCTTTTGGATTACCCTTTTTTGTGGGGTCATAATGACTTTGCCTTTATCCTTGTTTTTTAGCATGGAAAGATCTAGATTTCATCTTGGAGATTGGTCATCTTCTCCTTCAGTGAGTCTTGTTGTTTTGGAAGATTTCTATATAAGGACCTTCTCTAGTAGCTCTTACATGCCTCCATATGTTATGTCAACTCTTTGATTTTGGCTTCACTACTTATTGGATTAGCTAGTTCTGAAGGTTGACCAACTTCTACATTTCCTGGATTAAAGCGTGGAGTGACATTATCTTCCAGTGTCGTTTGTTGTACTATCCCCTCATTCAGAATGTTGATTCTTTTAGCTTTCATCATTTTCTTGCCATAAAACTTTATATAATTTTTTTCTAACCAAGGATATAATAGGTCGGTGGTACAAACCCTCTTTTCAGCATCAAAAATAACCCAAAAATTGGACTAACACCCATGATGTTGTGATAAACCAAAAATTGACCTAACTTCCCTGATGTTGTTTATAGTGATTTTTCTTTGGTAGGTCACTGGGGTATTATGCGAGCAAAGATTGGTTTTATCGTGCAAGAACTAGTACAATATGATGTTATTTGAAATGGTCCCATAATTCCTAGAAAGTATTGATATTGAAATTACTAAAAGTTCATGTCACATGTGAAAGGGAAAAATAGGCAAGTGGTATGAATATCCAATAGTCCATTAATTATTCGTTAATGAGAAAGTTGGGCAATTCACATAAGCCACAATCCATTCTTCATATGATGAAAAGGCACAATAGTAATTATGGAAGTTAAATACTATTTTAGAAATGGTCTTAAGTTGTCTTGCTCATAATAAGGGCTCAAAGTTAAGTCCAAATCCAAAAATTAGTCATATGCACATCCATATTCAATAATCAAATGTTTCACAATCAAGGTAAATAGCCTATGCAAAGTCATTTATCCATGTCCTTGTTCATAAATTTCGAAAGTTATAAATCAATTCTTGATTCTAAACTCTTTGAATTTTAGAAGGAGAGAAAGAAATGATTCGACCCTAGTAAGTTGTTATAGGGTCCTTATCTGTGTAGTTAAAGCGCTTAGCATTTCTGTAGTGGTGGAGGTGCAAAAGTTATAGTGAGGATAAAGGTAGGATGTAGCGAAATATAGGAGAGGAGCAAAAAGCTTCATTTTTTATAAAGCCAAATATTTAAAGATAATTTATTATCATTCCAACATCATTTGTGTTGGAAGAAGAAATATTGTTTAATCTTCTATAACAAAACCGAAGAATACTATGATTTATGTAGACTAGATTTGGTGACTACAATATATTTCTAACTTATATTAAGTAACTATGCCATAAAATTAGGTCTTTACCCTTACTTTGTTGATTTATTTTAAAAGAGAACTAGTCGAATAAACTTTTGTATATTAATAATGCTGAAGGGATACTAAAAAGCCTTGATTGAACAGATGTAATGAAAAATAGCGGGGCTTAAAGTAGTTCTACTTTTCAAAAGCGCTAAATTGCAATAGCATTGCGGTTTGAAAGCGCTAAGATGTAGCAGGAATAATGTGGGGCTTTAGCGGGGATTTAACTGCACATGTCCGCATTTATAGAGGTGGGAGTAGGCAACATAGTGCAACGTGCCCTTTGGCATCGTTCATTTTCGGAACCTTCATTTTGTTGTTGACATGCGGCGACATTCTTCATATCGAAGATTTACGACATCCCTATGAAAATTGATGATTTATGACATCCTTGCCATATTGACGATTTACGACATCCTTACTACATCGACGATTTACGACATTGTTTGCTACAACGGTGAAATACGACATCCTTGCTTATTTCGTTAGCTTCCGACATTTTTTCTTTTGCTTATACTCGATATCTCTACTTTCAATCAAGACTCGAAATCGCTTGCCACCAATGGATGCTTGTAAAGATCTGATATCTGGTGAAAACCTAATATTCTCCTTTACATTTAGATATTTGGCATCTTCAGGTGGTACTACACTCTTCCTTTGCTACATGCTCTACATCATTATGTTGTAGAAGCTTGATATCATTTGGGATATGGTGATTCGATATCTTCTTATTGCTACGCACTTGATATCTCTAACTTAAATTTGGCATCATGTGTTTTGGGCGTCACACCTAGTTCATTCGACATCTCATTGAAAGTCGATATTCGATATATCTATATATGTGTGGTGATATTCTTCACTATAGTAATTTGACATCCCTTCTTCCTTTATAAACGCTTGTTATCTTATCTCTAGAGCTTCTTTTTTGTTTATGAGTCCGATTTCACTTCTTACCTTCAGATTCGATACCCTTTATGTTCCAATATCTTTATATTAGATGCTTGTTACATTATTAACCTGGAAGCACAATATATAGTCATTAATTCGACATACACTTATAGGCACAACATGGCATTTTTAGATATTCATGTACGCATTTATATATTATTGTTCGTTCTCTTAGAAAATATATGGATAACATTTGCCCCTCCCCCCTCTTGTATAAAAGAAGATTTTTACAATTTAGTGTAAAACCAATAATTTTCTCACCCTTCCAACTTTCTATGAGATTTTTTTTCTTCGTCCCTGTTTTCCTAAAAAACATAAAATAAATGATGTTGATTTTTATTATTAACTTAAAATTGAATTTTAAACAGATCTGTTAAGGATATGAGTTAGCTTGTCCTCTTCTTATATAAAGAAGCTTTCGTACTTTAACGTAAAGCTAAGTTGAATTGAAAATACTGGAAACTTGCTCGATGGGAAGATTATAAGTTCTTTTGATAATGAATCTAGGAATTTATCTAGAAGGAATTATGCAGACTCGTTTGCTAAGAAGGATATAAATTCAATCTATAAATCCATAAGTCCTTATAATAAGAAGGCTATTAATCCATATGGCAAGAATTTCATGAATTCATTAGCGAAGAATTCAAGAAATCCATCTGATACTAAGTATAGTTTATCTAAATCGAGGATCAAAGATTCTCTTGGAATATATGTCTTGAATAAAAGACCAAAAACTATCCGGCAATAACGTTTAAGTAGAAGACAAGAAAACTAATAGGCAATAATAATTTCATCTAAATCGAAGACTAAGAATCTTCTGGTAACAATATCATAGTTTCATTTGAATAAAAGACCTAAACCTGTCTGATAATTGTACCATAATTTTTTGAATGGAAGATCAAAAACCCATCTAGTAATAGTGCCATAATTTTCTAAATAGAAGACTAGAAACCCATCTGGTAATAGTATCATAATTTTCTGAATAGAAGACTAGAAACTAATCTGGTAATAGTATCATAGTTTTCTGAATAGAAGACCAGAAATCCATCTGGTAATAGTATCATAATTTTTTAAACAGAAGACCAGAAATCCATCTGGTAATAGTATCATAATTTTTTAAACAGAAGATCAGAAACCCATCTGGTTTCGACTTGTAGGGGAGAATTTTGAGTAATAACAAAGATTCCCATTATTTACTTAAAAAATTAAGTTCTACCATAGGAACAAATGATTTGGAGATAATTCAACCTTGAATTTCTTTGGCTGAATTTTGGGACTTCTCGGACACTCATGCTGGCATTGAAATTTTAGATAGTTTTTTATCCTTCTAGAAGTTACTTTAAATTTTCCTTGATACAAAATGTGTTTGACCATTCTTCCTCTAGAATATTGCTTTGACCCATTGGTAGGGTAGATTTGAACATGCTGGATTGGTTCCTTTTGCCCCTTACCAAACTTTGGGTGGTGATTTAGGGTTTGATATCTTTCTCCCCTTATCACTCTTTCGATGAGTATTTTAGCTTCAGTTCTCTTCATTCCTCACTACTCTTCGGATATTGATTTTGGCTTAAGCCCATTATTACCTTATAAGTAATAATTTAGGCTGGTCGGTGTGTTTGATTAGCTATCTTAACAAAACCAAAGTCATACCGTCCTCCCTCTAAGAGGCACACTATTCATACCTTAAAAATTCGACACCATGTGTTTCTTGCATCACCCCTCAGTTCGTCCGACATCTCATTGAAAGTCAATATTAGGTATCCCTATATGTAGTGATATTATTTCCTATAGTAATTCAACATCCCTTCTTCCGTTGTAGGGTCTTGTTATCTTCTCTTTGGATTTACTTTTGCATTTCTAAGTCTAATATCCCTTTTTGCCTTTAGATCCGACACCCTTTGTGGGTCGATATCTTCATGTTAGATGCATGTTACATTATTAACCTAGAAGCTCAATATATATTCATTAATTTGATGTGCACTTATAGGCATGACATGCCTTCTTCAGATATTCAATGTATGCATTTATGTCTTATTGTTCATTCTCCTAAAAATTACGTGGATAACAGGTTTTAAGCCTCTACTAACTAGTAGCCGCTATTTGATGTTTAATGATGTTTTTAAACAATTTTAAAACTTTAAAATATGTATTAAACCCCTTTTAACCACCTATGTAATTTTCAAATGATTTGGAAAAGATTTCGAAAACTAATTTTCTTATGAATCTCCTTTGTTCTTGTGGTTCTACCGATAGATTTAGGATTCACATTGATGTGTATGGATGAAGCTTGTTAGGATATATTGTATGCACATATTGCTTGAATGTGTGAATTTTATTTGTTTGAAAATACTTTTGGATGCTGATTTAGTTATAAAAATATGTTAGGGATTGGTAGCTACGGATCGGTATACGTCTAAATGAGTCTTGATCGAATAGGGCCAGGAAGGCTTCATAACGCTATGTTCCAAGTTTTAAGTATTTTGGAGTTTATATGCTTGACTAGTGGATCAATTAGTAGTGAAATGGACGGTTATGGATCGTTAAAAGGATGCTTCAAGGAGTGCTTGAGTCAGAACATGGTTCACTTCAAGTTTTGGAGGAGTTTCTTCGTGTTGCACCGAGGATGAATGGATCATGTAAAGATTTAAGTGAAAAAATCTTAAGTGATGGATCGGTGTCGAACCACAAATGTATGAGTTTAGGATGGCTTTCAGACATAGAGTTGTATGGTTCGGTAGAGGCTATAGATCGGTGATAGGATTGGTTTTCCAAATGAGATAAACTTAGACAAAATTTGGTTAAGTTATATGGATTTGTACCTATGGGTCAGTATGGATACAAGAATGTGTAGGGATATTGATTATTTAAAGAAGGAAGTGATGTTTAGGGACAGTAGGACTTGGCTAGATAGGGTAGGCATGGATGGGTGATGATGGGTCGGTGACTATCTATCGGTGGTTATCGGTCAGTGGTGGGAGCATTTCAGTTTATTCGAGTTCTTCTTACGCTTGCTTTGAGATATAATGGTGTTTGCTTTGAATTTTTTCATGTGTTGACCGTAAACCCTTATTAAATAGAGTACCTAGCTAAGTATGGATAAGTGTAGGGGTCGGCACCAAAACATAGGTTTCGATGGCGAATTTTGACGACGATGAGCCATGATTCGATGATGATGATTAGATGATGGGAAGTGATGGGTTTGATTATGGGTAGCTGTACTTGGAGACGCTGAGTAAAGGACTATGAGTTGGATTGAGAAAACTATTGGAGGAAAGCCACGAGACATATGATGGTATTCTATGATTGACGATGACTGTAGTGAATCGTCCTTACTACGATGAATTTGTGATAGGAGTCGTGAGATCAGTTTCAAGAAGTTTTCTGCTATAGATGATGTGTGCAGAAAAATAGCTAAGACTCAAGGGTTCATAGGGCACTCGTGAAATGGGGTATATACTACGGACATAATGGTTCCTTGAGTGTGATGGCTCTTTATTCTAGATATGAGATTTGTTTACCTCTAAGTGACAAGATGGTTAGTCTAGTTCCTGACCGATTGAGTGGTATGGATGTGAGTACCAAGGAACTAGGACGTAGAGTATTGTGATGGATAGTCTGATCTTTGACCATGATGGTTTGGCTAGCAAACTTATATCCAATGCACTGAGTGAGTAAATGTGAGGATGGATGATGGATAGTACTTTTTTGTGATTGCTATCACTTATGGATGTCACATGATGTCGATGTTATTGATGTGGATACTTAGACACCCTTAGTACTTTGATGTATGGTACACCTATGATAACTATGATATAGAATAGCATATATCTTGTATATGTGCTAACTCTGTGGATGCATGGATAGATCAGGTATGATTCTTCATACCATTTGTCATATTATAGTGGTTTATTAGTATTTAAAGATTTTTCTACTGCTCACTCCAGATAGTTGTCTGACTCAGAGTTTTATGCTTTGCTTCCTCTTATTCTAGGTACTCTTAAATGAGTGGATTTAGGATATCACTGTTGGTGAGCACGTGGGGCTTGATGGAGGATGAGCATGAGATCGCACTCTCTTATTACTAATTTTGTATGATTTGTCGTTCCATTGTGCAACAATATATAGCTTGCTAGTGCCTATATTATTTAAAGATGATTTATTTATAAGATATTATTTGATGTATATTTTTTAGAGGTGGGCGCGGGTCGGTTTGGTACGGTTTGGAGTCCAAACCGCTTCCGCACCGCGTCAAACGGTTAATCAAAAATACAAACCATTATACCAATCCTTTAAACGGTTCGGTTTCGGTCCGGTTTGAATGTAATACGGTTCGGCTTCCGTCCGATCTGGTTTGAACCTATATTAAATATGAAATAAAAGAATTACATCCATCAACAATCAATTTACAAAGGCAACCGTGTGAAACTTTTACATTTAAAGGTCAAAACACACAATGTTATACTGAAATAAAAGATTAGTTCTTAATTGTATGAATATTTCAATTTGACATTTACCTACAAGTGAGACATTTTTTGGTAGATTAACCAAACATCAACATTAATTAATGCATAATCATTAAGGAAAATGACTAGAATAAGATTATAATTAGCATTTATTCACAAAAAAATGAGATGAAAAATATTATACCAAACTATAACTTCTTCCTTTATGTCAGCGATTATTATTAACATAACAACAACATATGCTAAAAATAGAATGCACATCGTCAGAATCTAAAATAAGATAGGAGTTGCTTATATTTTATCATAAAATTACTAATTTAAATTTTCGGTTCGGTCCGGTTTAATATGGTTGATTCAATCGTCCAAACCGCAACTGAAGCGTATCGATGCGGGTCAGTCCGGTTTGGGGTATCTACTTTGGTTAGAAGATTCGATGCGGGTTTCCGCACTGCTTTTGCGGTCAGGTGCGGGCGGTTTCTGTATAGTGGTGCGGTTTATGCCCACCCCTAATATTGTTTGTTGTATGAATCTACATACTATGATTTCTGTGATTCATTCAATTATTACTGCCTCGACTATTTTATATGAAACGTTTGCTATTATAATTTATTTGATGCATTATGAGATATATGGCGGGTTTTGTGTTTGATTTACTTTACTTTAGAACCTTAGCGATCATCCTACATTGGTTGAACCTGTTATAATTGCATTATACTGGTATATTAGGTGCTGGAGTAGTAAGGTGGTTGTCACAACTCTAAATAGAGTCAGTTAGTAAAAGACAAGGAAACTATATGTTAATTTCTAGAGTCGCTAACGTAGAAGTATGAGATAATATATGGACAAACATGGACGATGATTAAGTGTGAAGATGCTTAGGTATGAAGGCGATTCCCACACAAAATAATATTTATAACTCGGAAGTATGTTAATAAGAAAATTAGAAGCTTCCTTTCAGTCAACCCTTAAACTAAAGGAGATAAAACATTCAATGAAGCTTAGTTAGTAAATATTCATTTAGGTACCTTACGAATTTTAGGATTTGGTAGTATAAAAATATAGGATTACAAGCAATACTTATTTACTTTAAGATAAGAAATTTATAACTTCTCCTAGATTTAAGAGAACGATACTTCTGAGTCAAGATTTGTTGAAATTAAGAAACAAATAGCATGGAATAACATGTCACCACTTAAATGGGACTTAGAATTCAAAATGATAGGTCATGTATCACTGGGGAGATAGACAAACCTAAAGTTCGGAATGCCTTCAATGCATCACACATGGAAAAGTGCCTAAGTGATATAGCCGTTAAGATAAATCATGATCAGTTAGAAAGTATAGGGACAGAGCCCAAGGCACCCTATGCCTTCGCATGCATAATGGAGCACAGAGTTAGGAAGCTTCATAACAAAGGAATTAGGCTGGTCTAAGTAAAATGAGGACATAATCTGAGGGAAAGCATCTGAGAAGTAGAAGAAAGATGAAAACTTCTCATCCAAAGCTTTCCTCTGGCAGATTTCCTTCCTCCAGATTTATTATTATATAGGTTTTGATTGCATCGTGGTTGCCAGAATGGATGGTAGGGGATGGATTATATTTTCACTTATATAGAATTTATGCATATTTAGGTTGTTTTCATAGATGCATGTATGTCATGATCTTTCTTTCACGCTAGAGTTGAGCTCTCCGATAAATATGTTGCATACATAATCACATTGCACTTTTAGTTGAGTAGATGGTTGTGTAGATGGCTTGGTAGTACAGAGTTCGTGTTATCCGTTCCTTACGTATTTTGGGGACGAAATTTTTTTAAAGCGGGAGAATGTAAAACCACGTAAAATTAATAGGAAATTAATTAAAAAAATCAATAATTAATAATGGCACTAAAAATAAAATTTTGCTAACTTCAAACTTCGGCCACGGAACTTGCGCCATTGTGTGTTTTTGGCGATTGTTCAAGCAATTTTTATATACAGTATTTCAAAATCAGAGTTCAAACGAAAAGATATCGATGGTTGAAAAATTTAAATTGAAAACAAATCAGATTGAATTAAGGTAATAAATAATAGTAAAATCAGCGTCAAAATAAAGGGTAAATATTAGGCTGAATGTTTATGTAATTGTTAGCATTTAAATTAAAATGAGGTAATAGATATTAACGGGATAATGTTAGCAAATAAACAGTTGGAAATATTAACCGGTCGACCTCCTTTATAGGGCTATTCTAATAGTCTTTGTGTGACAACTAGTGTTTGTCTAGGCCTGAATGACCCCTTGTTTTAAAATTTTAAAATATTCTCCATCCGACGATTCTAGCGCATCCGAACTACTATAAATAAAAGGTTAGTCACTCATTCTTTCCATACATATCTTAAGTTGTCAACAACATTATGTCATTCTCTTTCTCTACAATAAAACATCTCAACTCCAACTTCAATAATAAATATATACGTCCAAAAAATTAGAGGAAGATTTATAGAGATCATGCAATAGAGAAAGGTATTATATATATATATATATATATATCTTCTTCCCAAATCTATAATTTCTAAATCTAATATGTTAAACAAATTTAATATATAATTAAAAGGAGATAATTTGGAGAAAAGGAAAGTCTATTTCACAAAGAAAATCCAAGGTGCTTCATTGGGAATTATCTATGAGTGGGAATATTAATTTTTCCTTGATAGTATTTTATAGTTTGATATATGGATTTGCATTGTGCCATGGAAGATTTTATATGTGAAAACTATCAACTTAAACCCTAAAATCTCCTCATAATATATGAAATTGGTGAAGTGGTTGGAATCCTTGTTGTTTTATTTTAATGTAGTAGAATTTAATTAATGAATATTTCCAGTACAAAATAATTTGTATTTCTTGATTTCACTTTTCTATTTGTAATTATAATGGCAAAGAATTCTAGACAAGAAAGTAGAAAGAGGTGTGCAAAGTAGGGAAAGAGAGATTCTTCCTATCTTATCTGTGGTTTGCACCGCCTATTTCAATAATTAAAAATAAGTGTGATTACTTTGTCATTGCAACACTATTAGTTTAAAAAGCTTATGTGGAATAAAAAAGATTTATATTATAAATTGGCTTCTTAGAGAGGGAGGCATAGTTTTACTATACTAATGTAAAACAAACCATACGCTTTGGATTCTTTTTTTTTTATGTATACAAGTCTATTTTATGTACCCAATTAATTCATAATGTTGGTTATCGTGCAATTGTTGTAATAAATTGACTTATATGCTTATTGCAGTTGTTAATATTGAATAATAAACACTCCAAATAAGAAATGGATAAATTACCTAAATATGCATAAAACAAACTAGGCATAAATATAATAATAACATATTCCTTCAAACCTTGAAATATAACGATTATAATTATAAATTGGTAAATTACATAATTAACCATTAGCAATTAATCTAATAAAAAGAGTTAGGACGATTATGGAATATAATCCATAAATAAAGGCAAAATAAGGGGTTTCCCTTATATGGCCTTTAATGCATAAATATGGATGAGGTATATTATGTATATATTTTATATATATATGTTAGTTTAGTTTTGAAATATTGGAGAGTGGAAATTAGACTATGTTATAGGGATATGAGTTAAGTTAAAAGCATATAGAAGTCTGTCCTACTAATCTAGGTACCAGCATTGTGGCTTTGGAATATGTGAGACATTGCCTATAATAATCACCCACGGTGGATGTGTGACTAGTCTCAATTTTGTAGGGTAAGTCTACCTAGCTAATCTAGCAAACATCACCTATGAATAATAAGATTAATGTGAGACGCCATGGTTTAGGTTATGGGTTATAGAACGGATATCCAAGGACCGACCTTCTTTAGGGATAGAGATATTAAATGGGTATGTTAGGATCTGCCTCCTTCCTATTTAAGAAGTGTTAAAGTACTAAATGTTCAGGTTTACTTTATAAGTGCATATTAGACGGTCAGGATTATCGCCTATAAGCTTTAGAGGAAATCTCTTGGGAGAGTTCTGCTTTGGGACTGAAGTATTAAATGGTCATGTTAAGGTCTTCCACCTTCCAATCTAAGAAGTAGGAAGTAACCTAGAAGAAATTTTGTATGATGTCGCTACGGAGTACCAGGTTTCGCCTAGGGTTAGGTATTAAATGGTTGGAGGTCCTGCCTATTTCCCAATTTAAGGGTATTAAGTAGCCAAGTACTTCCTTTCTTAGCATCTTTAGGATATGATTGGACAAGAGAAGGATTGTTGAATCCGGTATGATGTAGTGTGTGCACCTACTTTTGTAGTCATAGAGTGGGACTAGTAGGGCCGCTAGCCTATAGTTGGGGATATATGTAGAGAAATGCCCACATTTGGAGGTATACGCCGAGAAATATGGCAAACACGTAAGATATAATACTTATCTGACCACTTATTGCCCATATACCTTTATTGTAAAACTTAAGATTTTCATTCACCAAACATTGTTGTTATGATCCCCTCCTCATCACAACATACAAGTTTGCACCAAAATTGGTCACAAACCCCGAAAGTCGCGAATGCACCAGTGTTTACATAGAAATCCCCAATATCCAAAAACAGATCTCAGATCCAGATAAAGTAGAGAATAAAAATGATGAAATAGCAAAATTAAAATGTGCAATAAAACAAAGAACACAAGGTTTATAGGGGTTTGGCTATCTCCGACCTACATCCACTTAGAATTGATACTTTTATTTCTTTTATATTGAGATTATAGCTACAAGCCTTTGAAATTAGTAAACAAAATGGCAGGGTCTAGCCTAGAAAAATAGAAGAAGAAGAAGAAGATCCCTTTTTAGTTGCCATGGAGTTGCTATTTATAGGTGTACATCTGAAAATACCGCCCCAAAACCTAGAATACCTCGTCTCATGTGTAGGTGGGCGCACCAGATCGATATGGAGTCGTTTGGAATCGACCTTAATCGATCCAAGTATAATTCAAATCCAAAACTGGTCCAATGAAGCTGAGATCGATCATGAACATTCTCGAGTGCATTAGGAAGCTTCTGTGAAAATTTCATAGCATTTGGTATTGTAGAATGAGAGTTATGATTGACCAAAGTTTGACCAAAGTTCTAGTTTGTAAGTGGGCTGAAGGCTTCGTATCCATGGATTTCGTATCCATCCATCCTCCTTCCTCGTATCGATCCAAGTCACGATCATACCCATGTGGTTCGTATTGATCTGACCTTTGTTCCTTCATATCGATCCGCGTACACATCCTGCCTCCTTGCATCCATCAGCCGCTCTCTATTTCATATCGATCCCTGAAAGCTTGCCTTTTATATCCACCCCTTATTCGCGTCGATCCCAAGTGTCCACCAATCCATAGCCTTTTGTATCCATCCAAAGCCGCCGCCTTTTATGTGTGTCCTTCGTATCGATCATGATGCTATCGATATGAACTACTATCGACCCAAAGCAAACATACAAGAGAGAGTGTGTGTTACGAAAAATCATATCCATCTTGATATCCCTTGGTCGATAGAACCATAATGATACGAACGGCATCCATCGATCAAAAGTAACCCATGTTGATCGGTACAAACCATATTGATCCGAACGTATCGATGCTAACCATTCCTCTTCAACATTGATCCCACCATAACGAGCATACGAACCCTGATTGACCTAAAATTTGAAATGCAGCCTTTACTAGCCTTGGTTAACATTCCCAATCGGTCCCACCTTGATTGGAACTTGGTCCACTTTTGACGGTATCGATCATAGCTGTGTTTTCCAATCAATCACTAATCTTGATATCCATCCTTTTTAACCAATTTGTTGATATCCCAGCCTTGTCCAAAAGGCGGGGGTAACAATATAGGTTAGATTAGTTTGATGTGCATGGAGGAGAAGACGATGAAGACCTCATGGAAATGCTAGTTTTCTATTAATATTTTGATGTACCCTAAAAACAATGTATTTAATTTGACTTGTGTGTTTTGATACAATGTATTTCTGAGACATGGTTATTATGCAATGGGTGCTTATTTGATTATTAACTTTTATCTCTTCCGCTGCAAGGTTCTAAAAGTATTGATAGAGAGCTCTATGAATTTTTTATTTATAACAACAAACAGCCGGCTCCAGAATAGACCTAAGGTTCGATGAGATTTTATTAATCGAAAATAAGACCCGTTTCGGAGTGGGTTGTTACATTTTCTCTACAATCCTAGTTCAAGCTATCCACCTTTTAAAATTTCATAAGTAAATTAAATGTCCAGTTTTGTTTTAATTTGACTAACCATTCATAGATGTATTAAATGACAGTAACTAATCATATGCTTAAAAAAACATGAGAAAGAAGAGAATTATGCATAGCTTGGAGATACTGAATCACATGACATCAGTTTTGAGTACAGTAGTGGTAATTTACTTCAGAAACAGTATTAGTTGTATTTTCAACAATGGAGAGAGGATCGCAAGCACAGTGTCCGACCTCCACCCCTTGCTGGGAATCACTCTCATACTAAATGGTATCCAACTAGTTTTATCAAGTGAGAATCTAGATTATTACTTTAAATTTTAAATTTTGTATTTTATGTCGGGTAAAGAAACTACATAATTTTCTAGGATTGAAAATACCATATCTATTCTATTTTATGCAAAAGAGATATGTGACTATATAGATTCTTTCTTCTCGTTCACTCTCATTCAGAATCCTCTTCTCTCCTTAATTTGAGGGTTTCACATACCTCTACGATAATTATTACCAGTTTAAACTCCTAAGAAATTTCCATTAGACTGTAATATAGCCATAACAATGTGTCCTTTTGCTTTACTTCATCCATTCAAAAATACCTTCCATGTTCATTTTCCAATTTTACCTTCAGTTCCTTATCTTCTTTATCTAATTTCATCTTCTCAGATATATATTCCACTTTAATTTTCCTTTTTTACTTTCATTTTTTCGTCTTCTTTTTCCAAAATAAAATCTTAATCCTTAATACTATTATCTCATAAGTTTTTTATTAAATCCAAGTGGAATGTTTGCTCCTTTTGTTGTTTGAGTTTTTTTCTAACTTTAGTTGTAGTCGTAGATTTACGTCTTCCATCATTCCTTGCATGCGCGATGGGGTTGGGTATGTAATATTTTATTTTTTCTGTATTTTTTTGTTTATAGGAAATATGGTTGACTTCTTTTGAAAAATTTATAGTCTCCAACCAACGTTTAAGTAAAAAGACATCGCTCTTCCCAAAAACTTATTATAACTGTCTTTCTTTAGTTGTAGGTAACATGTTTGTCGAATTGTCAAAGTAAAGAAACTAGAAGGGATTTTGATTCAATATCATGGTGATTATAGTACATATACTTTTGATTGATATTAGAATTTATTACATCTTTGTATATATTCAATTGTGTTATTGTATCTATATTATTAATTTTTATTTCATTTCTTTTCACTCTTTTCCTTCCATTTACAAATCTTCTCTATCTAAAATAAATTCTTTTCTCCTTACAAAATTCATCCCCTATCTTTTTTTACCTTTAAGTGGTCAAATTAACAGATATCATTCTTCCAAAAATGTTATTGTAACCGCCTTTCTTTTGGTGCAGGTCACGTGTTCGTTGAAATATCAAAGTAGGGAAATTGGAAGAAATTTTAGTACATATGCATTTGATTTTTATTAGAATTTATTACATTTTCGTATTTGTTCAGTTATGTTGTTGTATCTATATTATTAATTTTTATCTCAATTCGTTTCTCTCTTTTACTTCCATTTCCACATCTTCTATATCTAAAATAAAATCTTTAATCCTTAAATAATATCATACCATGTCTTATTTTAACCTTTAACTGGTCAAGTTAAAAGATATCATTCTTTCAAAAATGTTTTCGTAATAGTTACTCTTTAGTTGTAGATATTATATTCACCGAAATGTCAAAGTAAAGAAATTGGAAAGCATTATGATTCAACATCCATTATAATTCAACATACATATTTTAGAATTTATTACAACTTTTTATCTATTCAATTGTGTTGTTATATCTATACTATTAAATTTTACCTCAATTCATTTCTCTTCTTTACTTTCATTTCCCCATCTTCTCTATTGAAAATAAAATCTATAATTCTTAAATAATATCTTCTCCAATCTTTCTTACCTTTAAATCTAAGTAGAAAGTTTACTCCTTTGGTTTCCATTAAGTCTATAAATTTCTCAGTTTTACATTAGCAACTGTTTATTATGTAAAATCTTCTTTTCCACATGGTTCTTTGCATTGTTCTTCTTATCATAAATAATGAAGTTAATTTACAATTAATTTTTAATTATTCCTTTTGTCATAAATTAATTTGTTAATTAAAATTCTAAATAATCATTAGTTGTCAAAAGAGCTGGATATTTTACTATCAATCAAATTTTATGATTACGAGAATTGTGAAGTCGGAAAAACAAAGGAATTTAGTTTTCATAACTAAAGTTTGGATATTACATGAGCATAAAAAATGTAACAACCCGCATATTTTACGATTGAATATTTAAATATTTTACTTAAATATTTCATCGTTAGTCGAATTATTGTCCGGAAAGCTATTTTTGTAAACAGTCGAATTAGGACTCAAGACCATCCCCATTGAGTTCAAAATGACGTTTGTGGCCTTTTTGAGTATAAACTTCGATATGTTTAGAGTTAGAGGAATTTTGCTAATTTTTCTCTTAGGACTTTGGTTTGGTTTCAGCCTATTAGACCCAAGCCTCACCCCCTCTTCTCTCCATTCGTTCATAATTTCCTAATACTCAAGCTTTAGATAAAAAATAGAGGAAGAGAAAAAGGATTAGGAAATCCTAAACCTAGTTCCATTTGCAAAATCTAAGCTTTAACTCCAAATTCAAAGAAGAAGCTTTGGTAAGTCTTCTCTTCATCTTCTCTAACTCTTTCTCTTTTCAATCTCAGAAATTCCTAAACCTAATTTAGGAAATGTTTCTCTTTTAAGCTTAGATCCAAGCTTGTTGGGTTGGAATTGAAGAGTGATTGTCCTTGCCATTGCTCTATAGCTTCTTCTTCATTTGTTTTGGGTTTAAAGGTGAGATTTTCATCTCACATCTATGTTTATATCTATCCTTGTTGTTAGGTGTGAATTACTAACACTTATTCATGTGCGTTTGCATTTGATTTGAATTGCTTTGGTGTATATTCCAATTTTTGGTGTTTCGAAAGCAAAAATTTATGAAATCCTTTTATGGATATATGGACATTGATATTTGAGGCATATCGAAGATCCTTTAAGGCTGGGTTGTCGCTTGGCATAAGTCCTTAGTCGTTGTTGCTCGTCCGATCGTTTCCAATAATCGTTTTGGCCATCATTGGCCAAGGCAAGAAAGTGCCAAAAGCTTCAGTTTCAGACGTCTGAAATTATTGATTAAGATGTCTGAGTCTGGTCTGGGCATAATTACATTCCCTAGGTCAGACGTCTGAATTATAATTTCAAACGTCCGAGTTTGCTCAATCCAACCCCAGGGCAAATAGGCTAAAACTAGCCATTTTCAGACGTCTAAAATAAATATTTCAAACATTTGAATAGGGCTCTGGAAAATATTTATTTTCCAGATTCATACGTCTGAATCAACTATTTCAGACGTCTGAATCAACTATTTCAGACGTCTGAATCAACTGCCTTTGCCCAATTTGCCTAATGTGTTTGGGTTTCCAGTTTTTAATCGATTCGTGTTTATCCGACTTATTGTTATCATTTATTATTGACTTTGATGACTTCTTATCGGAATATTTGGAATATCCATTCGATAGATTTGATATCGATTTATATGGATTTGATTCATGGCTTCGAATGTGAATTTTGGTTATTGATTGTTTCTACAATCATTTCTGTGATTTGTCACTTTAAAAATATAAAGATTTTATTTACTAGTAGTAAATATCAAAACTCTTTCATCAAAACGATTTCGACACTATTTTATTACAGAACTTGTTTTCTTCAACAGTTTTCCAATCTATTAGTATGGACAAACCTTTACCTCATTTTTATGAGAAATCTAATTAAACGGCTTAGCAAAACAAGTGGTATGAAATGCTTGCATTTACTTCGTCGGTTAATTCTTGGACTTGTTCGATTGAATCACTTGTGACAATTTTCGAGTGGAGATCTACAATTTGTTCGTTAATATTTAAGTTAAGCTAGTGGTTATGGGACATGAAGCTAAACTCATATATTTACTAGCTTAGTGTAATTGACACTTAACCTCGAGTGGAAGTCTACAATTTGTTCGTAAATAATTAAGTTAAGCTAGTGGTTATGGTATATGAAGCTAAACTCATTTATTTGCTAGCTTAGTGTAATTTACACTTATCGATCAATGATGATCATTTTGTGATTTAGACTAGCAATGTGGGATGTCTCTTTGTCTGCGAAGGAGACTAAACCCTGTTTCTTGTGGAGCTTCGGCTTGGTGGGGTAGCGACCCATGGTCTTCGGTTCGTTTTTGTGGAGCTTCGGCTCAAAGGTCTTCGGACCGTTTTTGTGGAGCTTCGGCTCAAAGGTCTTCGGGCCGTTTTAGTGGAGCCTCGGCTCAAAATTAATGGTTAGCAACCATGGAACAGTGTTCCGTTTTGTGATACACACGTTGTTGAGTTACCATGCTCCCGTTTTGTGATAGGCCTCTTTCCCCCTTTTTGTGATTTCTGGATTTCTATAGATGATTTCTAGACTTTGTTTTTCACCAATTTTCGTGATTTTCATTGATAAGCTTTATCAATTTTTATGCATTGGTGAATTAATATTTCACTAACTTTTTCGATTGGCATTGCAATGATTGTCAATATTTGTGGTTTGGTGAATAAAATAAAGAATATTACATTCTTTTCCGTGCTTTGAGATTTCTTGTGATATTATTGATTTTTGTTGTTAGTTAATGTATACTTTTTATGGTATGACATTTTTGTTATCATACGTTTTAATCGCATCTATTATCCTATGTCATTTTATCCAATATTTATAGCTAGACTGATCCGTTTATTATTTTCTTATTAAATAATACTCGGGTCAGACCGAGATGTTACAGGTGCTTCTGCTTGACTCCTTATTTGGGATCATCATTAACTTCTTTTGTCTAACTACATTAGATTGGTAGTTTTTGTTGTTATACATTCGAGATAGAGACTCGTTGATGGATACATACTCTTTTGTCTAGCACTTGTATCTATTCTTTTTTGATATTGTGGGTCTTGAATGACCTCTACTCTGATGAACACTTTTAAGTGTTATATATATTCATATCTATTTCCGCCTTTGTGATATGGATATCTGTGACTGATTTGTGTTATGCTTATTTCTATATTTGTTTCCGAAGATCATATAGCCACTGTGTAGTAGCTTTGAGTTTGTATCGACATGTCGGATTTCCTCTCGTTATATTTTTATCTGGCATAACGGTCCTCACACAAAGTAATTATACAGATGGTTGCTCCTCAACAGCCTTATTCTCCAAGCTAGTTGATGGCATTACCCCGTAGTGTCCTCAGCTAGCGTGGGTATAGAGGTGAGGCATCACAGCTTGATATCAGAGCAAAACTTCGGAACAATGTAAAATAATCTAGAAAGGATCATTGTCCTAAGTCTTTCTTAGGAGTCGTGCCTTAGGATACTATCCGAGTCTTAGGACCCTTTCTATCCTATTTTCTTTATGATATATTGTTTTACCAAATATGATTGTTTGACATTCATTTTATGAATAACCTTTTTCCTCTTCTTTCTTTCTTTCTTGAAGAACAAGAGATGGTTAGTTCTGGCAGTCCTAGCATTGGTCAATCCAGTAGTCCTTCTCTGGATGGCGTACTCATGTCTGCCCAACAACTTTTGGATCTTGTAAAGATTCAAAGGTTTATTTGTGCTTTGAGTAAGAACCCCGAAAATATTTTACCTTTGAAACTTGAAGTTCCTTTCAATCAGCTTGTGGATATCACTCTTCGACATGAAGAGGTTGGTAAAGGAGGTGATAGTGATATTGGGATTTCCAAGAAGAGGCGTATTAAGTTCAAAAGCCTTAATCCCAATAAGAAAGTGAAGCAAACTACTTTGGTGGCAAAGACTCCAATCCCTAATCATGGAGGATGCTACAATTGTAATTCTAAGGACCATTATGTAATTAAGTGTCCAAATCCCCTTACTTGTTGTTATTGCAAAAATCTGGGTCATCTTTTATCTTCGTGTCCCAAACTTCAAAGTAGGAGAGAAGGAAAGCTAAATGTGTCTAGTGACATTCTTCTTGGTCAGGGTATTTTCCATTCAATCCTTGAGGCATTATTTTATTTCGTGGTCTTCCTATTCTAGTTCTTTTTGATATGGGTTCTTCTTATCATTTTATATCAAAAGAACTTGTTGATTCTTTTCCTTTAAAACATTTTAGACTTGATGCCTTCGCTGAGAATTGCTATCCGGATAGTGGATCTGCAACGCTCAGTTTGCTTTGAAAAGATGTGAAATTTTTTTTTATGCGATTATTCTTTCTGATCCAATTTGCATGTTATGTGTTATTAGACTACGGAATTGATTTTTCAAAAAAAAAGATTGGCTTAATCATTATGAAGCCATATCCTATGTCTCGAGTGGATTATTCATCTTTGACATTCTTAATTTGTTAAACAGATATCTATTTTTCTTTGTGATTTCGATTACAATTTGATGACATCATTTTATTCTTTAAACCCACATGATGAGGAAAACGTTATTTTTCTCATTAGGGTAGGTTGTGGAATTTTCTGGTATTTTTGAGCTTGTCTTAGGATTATCCCCTAAGCAATCTTTTGAGTGGTGTTAAGGTCTTTTCAGTTCGACCTTGCCACCTGTTTTCATTTGCTACGAGTTACGGAAGTTCGCATTACACTTACCGCATTCCACACTCGTTATGATTCTTACGAATGACTTATGACTTATTGTGTCATTCAGTTTGTCCATCTTATTTCATCCATTTTATGAATCTAGTATTCTACGAATATCTCGATGACTCCATTCTTGTATTTGTTGATTTTGGATGAAAACAAAATTTCGAATTTTTCAAATCTTTTTAAGAAGATATTTTATATGTATAATTGGATTTTGTTCTTAAAACAAGCAAAGAATATTCTTAAAAAATTTCAAAGACTTATTTATCATATAGAAGATGATTTGGTGATTGTATTGCCTATTGAGTGCTTTAAGAGTTCTGGTCGATGCGGTTGATCAACTTTATCGATAGGAATTCCCTAAACGCTTTGATGAGACAGTCAAACACAATAAATTGACTTGTAAAATGTAAATTTTTCTAGAAAGATGATTACGTAAAGTTAATTATAATTTTTGGAATTTAGCTTTTCGGGAAAGAGGATCAATCAAAAGAACTCTTTTCTGATACTCTTATTCTTGTGAATTCCCGAGGGGAACCAAGACTTTATTGTTTATACCGATGCTTGTTGTATTGGTTTGGGTGCCGTTCTCTTGCAAAAGAGAACGTGCTAACACTTTTGTTTCTATACAATTAAAGCCTGTCGAGACTAGGTATGCCACTCATGATCTAGCGCTTGCGGCTATTGTTTTCGCCCTTAAAATTTAGCGTCGTTATCTTTTGTGAGAAAAATTTATTCTTTACACCGATTATAAATCTTTGAAGTAATTATTTTCTCAAAAGGAACATAATTTGCGTCAACAGCGTTGGCTCGAGTTCCTTGCATCTTATGATCTTGATATTCTTTATACACCCGGAAAGGGAAATCGTGTTGCCGACGTCCTTAGCTGAAAGCAACAAGCGGTTGTTTCCATGATTATATCCGAATGGAATGATCTCGAGACTTTATCCAGTTGTGAGATTCGAGATCGTGTATCCGATTTATGTTCATCTCTTGTTTTATGTAGCTTTGAGGCTCATCCTTTTCTTTTAGACCGCACCCTTGAATCTCAAAAGCTAGATCCCAAATTGGCTCTTCTTAGCCAAAGTTGTAGGGATAAAATTGATATTGAAGGTTTGAAAGACTTTGATATTGATTCTCGTAGTGGTAATCGAAAATTTGGTAGACTTATCATGCAAATATTAGTGATCTTCGTAAAGATATTTTAGAAGATTCTCATCGTTCTAAATTTACCATTCATCTTGGTAGTAGCAAAATGTACGCGGATATAAAGCGACTTTATTATTAGGATGGAAAAATCTGATATCACTAACTTCGTTGAGCACTGCATGACTTGCCAACTTGTCAAGGCCGAGCATCAAAGGCCCGGTGGGTTATTGCAACCTTTAGAAATTCCAATTTGTAAGTGGGATCAAATTTCCATGGATTTTATTGACGGCCTTCCCCGTTCTCGTTCGGGTCATGATAGCTTATGAGTGATTGTTGATAGACTTATGAAATCCGCCCATCTTATTCCTGATCGGTCCAATGGACCATATCTCTTTTGGCCAAACTTTTTACTAAAGAAATTATTAAATTACATGGAGTTCCTACTTCTTTTTTTGGCGATCGTGATCCATTGTTTACTAGTGCATTTTGGAAGATCTTCAAAAAGCTTTAGGAACGAAGCTTAATTTTAACACCGCTTATCACCCTCACTCAGATGGACAAACCGAGCGTGTGAATCAAACTCTTGAAGATCTTCTTCGTGCATGTGTTCTTGATTTTGGTGGAAGTTGGGAAGATCATATTTCTTTTGTTGAGTTTTCCTGTAATAATAGCTTCCAATCTACTATTGGTATGGCACCTTTCGAGGCGCTCTAAGGGAGGCCATGTCGATCTCCTTCTTGTTGGCTTGAGGCCGGTGAGATGCTGGTTTTAGGTCTAGATTTTATTCGTGATTCCATAGAAAAGATTGACCTTATTCGTCATAGGATGAAAGAAGCCCAGAGTACACAAAAATCCTATGCTGAAAATCGAAAGAGTAAATCAGAATTTTCTGTGGGAGATTTTGTGTTTATTCGTGTTTCACCTATAAAGGGTGTTGTGCATTTCAGTCGATCGGGAAAGTTAGCACCTTGATATATTGGCCCCTTTCCCATCACCGAACGCACTAGTTCCATGGCTTATCGCCTTTTATTACCGGCTCAGTTTTCTTCTATTCATGATGTGTTTCACATTTCTCAACTACGAAAATGCCTTCGAGATTCCGATTCTATTCTTGATCCCGGTATTGTAGAAGAAATTGAGGTTCCACCTAATTTGACTTATGAGAAACATCCTATTTGTATCATTGCTTCGGAGATTAAACGCCTTCGAAATAAAGGCGTTCCTCTTGTGAAAGTTCAATGGTCCTCAAATCCTAAGTATTGTTCTTGGGAATCCAGAGAATTCACCGAGCGAACACATCCGGACATACTCTCTCGTGCTCTTTAAGGTGAACTTCTTATTCCAAATTTCTTCGTTTGTGTTGATATGCTTTTATGGTTGTTAATTTTTGTTCATTTATTTCTTATGATTGTGAGGACGCAATTTCTTTAAGGAGGAGAGTCTGTAACAACCCGCATATTTTACGATTGAATATATAAATATTTTATTTAAATATTTCATCGTTAGTCGGATTATTTTCCGAAAAGCTATTTTTTTGCAAACCGTCAAATTAGGACTCGAGACCACCCCCATTGAGTTCAAAATGATGTTTGCGACCTTTTTGAGTATAAACTTCTATATGTTTGGAGTTAGAGGAATTTTGCTACTTTTTTACCTAGGACTATGGTTTGGTTTCAGCCTATTAGACCCAAGCCTCACCCCCTTCTTCTCTTCATTACTTCATAATTTCCTAATACTCAAGCTTTAGATAAAAATGGGGAAGAGAAAAAGGATTAGGAAATCCTAAACCTAGTTCCATTTGCAAAATCTAAGCTTTAACTCCAAATTCAAAGAAGAAGCTTTGGTAAGCCTTCTCTTCATCTTCTCCAACTCTTTCTCTTTTCAATCTCAGAAATTCCTAAACCTAATTTAGGAAATGTTTCTCTTTTAATCTTAGATCCAAGCTTGTTGGGTTGGAATTGAAGAGTGATTGTCCTTGCCATTGCTCTATAGCTTCTTCTTCATTGGTTTTGGGTTTAAAGGTGAGATTTTTATCTCACGTCTATATTATATCTATCCTTGTTGTTAGGTAAGAATTCCTAACACTTATTCATGTGCATTTGCTTTTGATTTGGATTGCTTTGGTGTATATTCCAATTTTGATGCTTTGAAAGCAAAAATTTATGAAATCCTTTTATGGATATTTGGACATTGATATTCGAGGCAGATCTAAGAGCCTTTAAGGCTGGGTTGTCGCTTGGCATAAATCCTTAGTCATTATTGCTCGTCCGATCGCTTCCGATAATGGTTTTGGCCATCATTGGCCAAGACATGAAAGTGCCAAAAGCTTCAGTTTCAGACGTTTGAAATTATTGATTCAGACGTTTGAATCTGGTCTGGGCATAATTACATTCCCAAGGTCAGGCATCTGAATTATAATTTCAGACGTTTGAGTTTGCTCAAATCCAACCCAAGAGCAAATAGGCTAAAACTAGCCATTTTCAGACGTCTAAAATAAATGGTTCAGACGTCTGAACAGGGCTCTGGGAAAAATTTATTTTTCAGATTCAGACGTCTGAATCATCTATTTCAGACGTCTGAATCTGTTGTCTTTGCCCAATTTGCCTAATGTGTTCCGATTTCCAGTTTTTAATCGATTCGTGTTTATCCGACTTATTGTTATCATTTATTATAGACTTTGATGACTTCTTATTGAAATATTTGGGAATATCCATTCGATTGATTCGATATCGATTTATATGGATTTGATTCATGGCTTCGAATGTGAATTTTGTTATTGATTGTTTCTACAATCATTTCTATGATTTGTCACTTTAAAAATATAAAGGTTTTCTACACTAGTAGTAAATATCAAAACTCTTTCATCAAAACGATTTTGACACTATTTTATTACAAAACTTGTTTTCTTCAACCGTTTTCCAATCTATTAGCATATACAAAGCTTTACCTCATTTGTATGAGAAATCAAATTAAACGGCTTAGCAAAACAAGTGGTATGAAACGCTTGCATTTACTTCATCGGTTAATTCTTGGACTTGTTCGATTGAATCTCTTATGACAATTTTCGAGTGGAGATCTACAATTTGTTCGTTAATATATAAGTTAGGCTAGTGGTTATGGGACATGAAGCTAAACTCATATATTTACTAGCTTAGTTTAATTGACACTTAACCTCGAGTGGAAGTCTACAATTTGTTCGTAAATAATTAAGTTAAGCTAGTGGTTATGGGACATGAAGCTAAACTTATTTATTTCCTAGCTTAGTGTAATTTACACTTATCGATCAATGATGATCATTTTGTGATTTAGACTAGCAATGTGAGATGTCTCTTTGTCTGCGAGGGAGACTAAACCTCGTTTCTTGTGGAGCTTCGGCTTGGTGGGGTAGCGACCCATGGTCTTCCGACCGTTTTTGTGGAGCTTCGGCTCAAAGGTCTTCGGACCGTTTTAGTGGAGCTTCGGCTCAAAGGTATTAGGGCCGTTTTAGTGGAGCCTCGGCTCAAAATTAATGGTTAGCAACCATGGTAGCGCCCCGTTTTGTGATACACGTGTTGGTGAGTTTCCATGCTCCCGTTTTGTGATAGGCCTCTTTCCCCCATTTTGTGATTTCTGGATTTCTATAGATGATTTCTAGGCTTTGTGTTTCACCAATTTTCATGATTTTCATTGATAAACTTTATCAATTTTTATGCATTGGTGAATTTGTATTTCACTAACTTTTCCGATTGGCATTGATATGATTGTCAATATTTGTGGTTTGGTGAATAAAATAAAGAATATGACATTCATTTCCGTGCTTTGATATTTCTTGTGATATTATATGATTTTTGTTGTTAGTTAATGTGTACATTTTATAGTATGACATTTTTGTTAACGTACGTTTTAATCGCATCTACCTATCTCATTTTATCCGATATTTATAGCTAGACTGATCCGTTTATTATTTTCTTATTCAATAATGCTCAGGTCAGACCGAGATGTTACATGTACTTCTGCTTGACACCTTATTTGGGATCATCATTATCTGACTTTTGTCTAACTACATTAGATTGGTAGTTTTTGTTGTTATACATTTGAGATAGAGACTCCTTGATGTATACATACTCTTTTGTCTAGCACTTGTATCTATTCTTTTGTGATATTGTGGATCTTGAATGACCTCTACTCTGATGAACACTTTTAAGTGTTATATATATTCATATATATTTTCTTCTTTGTGATATGGATATCTGTGACTGATTTGTGTTATGCTTATTTCTATATTTGTTTCCGAAGATCATATAGCCACTGTGTAGTAGCTTTGAGTTTGTATCAGCATGTCGGATTTCCTCTCGTTATATTTTTATCTAGCATAACGGTCCTTGAACAAAGCAATTATACAGATGGTCGCTCCTCAAAAGGCTGATTCTCCACGCTAGTTGAAGGCATTACCCCGTATTGTCCTCGGATAGCGTGGGTATAGAGGTGGGGCGTCACAAAAAATCTAGTAAGTTCATTTTTCATGATTAAGGTACTATATTTGCAAAATGTAAACAAAGCAATGAAGCTTATTTATTCGTATGGGTTTCAAATTTTATTTTCTAAATTCTCCATATTTGAAGCATAATGTTTGTAACCTTATATCCTACTATATTTTCAAGGATTGATTTTATGGTCATATGATACTTAGTGTGTTTTTTTAAAATTTACTTATTTTCAATATTGGATGAACCATGTGTGTTTCCTGTGTTTAATTATGAAATATTATCGGATTCATATTACTTCATTCACTTACTTATGATATAGACAAACATGAAGACATTAAATGCAAGAAGCAAATAAATTGAAAAGATATGTAAATTTTAGATCATGATTAACCGAATTCGTTTTTCCCGTTACAAGACTAATTATTTTACCTTAACCGTTACGATCAATAATAATGGATAAATTAATATGTGTGTGTATGATTATGTAGTTAGATGTTTTGTATGAGATTGTTCTATTTGCTTCTTGCCTCCTTATAAGTTTAGCATATGGTTTTGATGGATGTAAATCTTAGAGTAAGGAGTATAGAAATAAATCATTATCCCTTAAATTGCAGGAATAATTTATGCATTAGATTACAGAAGTCTCGGGATAATTACATGTGAAATCTTCGAGATATGTCTTCTCTCACCGACATAGTTAAGGTATGTCTCATCACCACTTTCTCGAACATTTTTACCTTTAGCTTGGGTTAATAATGATATGCATTTACATCATGTGCATTTAGGTCACATTCTCATTAGAAATTGTGAAACCACACCTTATTGACTACACCATATAAATCATATGTAATCATATGTATTGTTAGGATGTTATCCACTCTTAAAAAATATATCAACATATATGGGCTTAGCTGCATATGTAATAAAATGTAAGCTTAATTAGGTATTAAAATAGTAATTTTCGCTTTTTATGATCGTCACTGACATTGCCCCATTCATTAACTTCTCTATCGCGTTACTCCTCTGATTCTAAGTATTACAAAGTTGATGCTTAGGTATAAACTGATCAAGTTAATGTTTCTTTCGTTTTGAGTTAATAACAATTTTGAAAATTTTAGGTATATGATGCAAGCAGGGCCGACCCAAGGACATTTAATGTCCTAAACGAGTTTTATTTTTTTTCATTTTTTTGGCCATATTACTTGAAAGAGAATGATAATTTTAAATGTAGACATAAAATGAAATTTTTTAATGTAGAAACAATGTGAAAACTCTTTCATATATAAAATGATAATTACAAATACCAAGCCATTTACAATGCATATCAAAAACCAAAATTTTAACATGATATCATAGCATACCAATGCACTTAACGAAACAAGTCATTCTCGCATTTTTTGAAGCAAACTCGTTTATTAATTCTTCGTAGTTAAGCATATCCAAGTACTCATTTTCATTTGAAATTACAGATAATCTGCTTAGTCTTTCTTGCGATATAGTAGTCCGAAAAGATATGTTTTAATCAATTTTAATTTTTGAAAAACTTCATTCCACCGAAGCAACTGTTACCAGAATAGTCAACGAAATTCGATAAGCAACCCAAAAATTCAAAAAACCACTTACATCTCGATAAGACTTCAATTTTTTTTAAATATCAATGGATTTAATTACTTTCGATGGTAGTATCCTTTTTAACTATCGAAGCTCATATAATGATTCTTTACCAAAAATATCTTGCTCTACGTTATGTTTCAAAAAACCTTCTAATTTCATGCAATGGTTCTTCAACTCACCATTTCAATACTTTTTGAACTCAATTCTAGTAACTAACCATAATCTAATTTATTTAAATAATGTTTGAAATCAGTGTTATTAATTTTCAAATTCATTCACAAAGAGAGTGTTTGTTCATTTTCAAAAAATATTCATTCATAAAAAGAATTAAAACAACTCAATTCCTATCTCAAATCGTGGTATCACACTATTAATATAGCAATTTTTAGTCGTGTATTATTTACGTTTTAATTCCACAACACATTAATTCAAATGATTCTAATAAATATCTATAGTTAATCTAGCTAAAAAGGCAACAGAATAGTAATAATATCTATAGTTTTTGTTTCAAAGTAAAGGATTCATTCAACTTATACATTCATTAATTTACTGTACTGAAAATGCTTGATATTTTTGCAACAAAAATGTATGATGAACATGGTAAAAATGAATCTACTAATAATGGAATTAGCGATAAATTCTTCATTTTCGTGTCTCAATTGAAAAGATATACAATATCTGCATTCTTTATTATTTTTTACTTGTTCATCAACCGAACGTTTGCAATCAACATGAAAACTTACTTGTAGTGCTTTTGACTTCTGATAGCTAACAGCCTAACACAAATCTAAAATTCGATGTTTGCTTTACTAGGCTAAATTAAAAAAACAAAAGAAAGAAAGCGAAATTGTTGGCTTTTTGTTACCTTTTCTTTTCTGGTGTTTAGAGAGACATGCTCTCTTTAATGATTGTTAATAATGTAATAAATATTTTGTGCAGGCTTGAAGTTACAGGATGTCAGGATCAGACAATGAAATAGGGTATACTCCATTTCCAGTACCTAAAAATAGATTGTTAGCAATAATTTCACTACTGGGATGAACTAGACAACTAGTACCGGTACAAACTATGAAATTTAACACCATGAATTTTTCTATATAGGTTATTTTGTTCTTTTATTTCCTATGTCCTAACTAAAGTACTATTATCATGCAATTATACGCAAATTAAATGGTGCAATGATAAATTAGAAACTTGATTTAGGAATTAGATCAGTTGATTAATCTTAAATTAACTCACGTAGTCTAGGAATTGTTTTTAAAAAAATCAGTAAACCAATAGATAATCCACTGTTAAAAAAAATATAATCGAAAACAGTAAAAAAATCAATTTTCGAATCTCACATAATTTAGGAATTACGAATTAGGGCAAATCAAAATCCGCACGAGGTGGCTGACAATGGAGACAAACCAAAGGCAAAGCTGAGTTGAGGCGGGCAATTTGGCTTGGGCTGGTGCCTAGCAGTGATGAAGAATCGATGACTGGAGAGTGTCGCGATTTGAGAAGAAGATCTGAAGAGAATGCATTTTTTCCCTGTGTGTTGCCCCTCCGTAGAATGATGCCCTACGCAAATGTATCGTTTGTCTATGCCTCGGGCCGGGCCTGGATGCGAGCATCACCATAACATTTTTTTAATATTTTTAGACTAGTTCAATGGACGCTCTTCTCCAATAGTTCTTGAAACCATAAAGAACAAGGCCACTTTGAACATCGACAGTTTTCCTAGATACTAATTTGTTTTTACTTCATTAGCACTAGAGATTCTTATGACTTTAGGTATTTTTCAATGCATATTTAATTGAGTTTTCCTTGCTGACTTAAATTAAAATACCGTAGTTTAAGATTTTTACAGTTTGAACGATATTTGATTTCTGCTGTTATTGTGAATAAATCATTGAATAGAAATTTATGGAACATTGAACTGAAAGGTGCAAAATTTCATTATGTGTTACAATGATGTAGCATCATTCTGTCCTTGGCTCTGATACCGCTTACTGTAAAATTGTTTTTTAATCTTTATTCGACCACGAACAGTAGATGCTAAAGAATGATAATTATGTCAAAGTCATATTTCTATAAGATATATATACGCTCTTCTAAGCTTATTTTAGAAATTGATCCCTTCATCTTATTTGTAATTAATATATGTTTACATTGGTTTCTGTTTAAAATCAAATTGCAGGAACAAGCATTAGAGCAGCTTAAAGTAACATAAGGCAAAACATATGTCATGGGCCACAATATGGATTTAGTGTTTTACACAATATAGCTTAGGTTTTTTCTACAAGGTAGGTCAGTTTCACAGTATTTCTGTTCATTCTTTCTTCCGTATAAACTCAAGAGCTATATGACTCTACTCTGCACTACCCGTGCCATTCGTTTATTGTATTTTGCATTTTGTGTACAAAATTACCCATGTTTAATTTTGGGTGCAATTGGAATTCAATTCAGGGGTTTGATAAGTGTAAATTTGTAATTATCTTTACCTTTGTACAACTAAACCACTAAGAGCATCTCCAACTTATCCAAAAATATCAAACTCGCACCCAAAAACAACTCCAATAGGGTGCAGATTATCGCATATGTGGAAATGGGGGGGCAAAGGCTGGCGATCTCGGATCATACGAGGCGCCTGTTAAACAGGCGCCTAGATACCAGGCCCCCGTTGAACAGGCGCCTCACTGTTAAACAAGCGCCTAGATACTAGGCGCCCGTTGAACAGGCGCCTCACACTGAGGCGCTTGTTATATAGGTGCCTGTTTAACAGGCGCCTTTATTTCTCCCCTCAATGGCTCTCTCCAACGGCCATATTTCACCTTTAAATACAACTCCCCTCATCTTCTTTTCTTCACAATCAATTTCCTTCATCCATCCTAATTTTTTACGCTCACTTATCTCCACCGAACATGTACTCTGATTTTGACGTCGATGCTGCAAGGTACAGTTTTGAAGACTATGACTTACAAGACGTTACGGTTCTGATTGGGGAAGAGGTAACTAACGCAAGTTGGAGCGCTGCGGAAGACTACGATCTTTGCAACATTTACTGTGCACTCTCAGGATCCTATTCGAGGGGTCAATCAAAGTGGCGAGACTTCTTGGGGAAAAATTACTAGATGCTACAATCGGAAGAACGTCGATTGGAAAAGAATGTTATCTTCAATTAAAGGTCGTCATGCAAAAATCAATCATCAAACGCAAACATTCGATTCTCAAATATTCAAGCTAAAGCAAACGAATCCTAGTGGATTTGGAAATGAAACACATTTGCTAAGATTTAATATAATTTCATTTTTCTACCTTTTATCGTAGTTCTCTAATTATACTAGTGTTTTTTTATTACAGATAATGGCCGCAAACAAGTTGTTTAAATAAATCTATAAACCTGATCGTAAACAAGCACCACATTTTTATCAATCCATGCATGTTTATGACATGTTGGTCGAGCACGT
Source organism: Allium cepa (assembly GCA_030765085.1). NCBI lineage: Eukaryota > Viridiplantae > Streptophyta > Magnoliopsida > Asparagales > Amaryllidaceae > Allium > Allium cepa. The sequence continues at coordinate 1,034,971,864 of CM060945.1, read as the reverse complement.
TAAATGGAAATCATGCTTCAGAAAACCGTTCAACAAGTCCAATCAAACAGTGATCGTGGTAAAACGCCTAGAGTTGGAGAAAGCTCTAGTCCTAGGGAATCGCTAGGGAGCCACGGTTTAGGATCAGAAGAAGGCCCAACCCCTACCGAAGATCATTTTGATAGGATACAGGGAGCAAAAGCGGCCAAAAAGAAGCAGACTGTTGGAGCGGATCAAGTAGAAAATAAAAACTCTTACTTGAATCAGAAGATAGATTTAATCGGGCAATGAAAACTCAAGCAATTCAACACCAAGAAAAGTTGTCAAGAATGGATCAACTTCTTGCTGGAAACCGGCTTCTTGCCGGAAACCGACAAAGAGATGAAGATGCAATAATGTTCATGGATATGTCACACATGTCTACGGAACAACTGGGGTATACGGAGCAAAGAAGGAGAGAAATTATGAGACGTATACTTGAAGAGGGTCATTAACTGAATTACCATTTCTACAACCTTTGTATCTTTTAATTACCGTTAGCTCTATTGTATTATGAATGCAAGCAATTATTAATATAAGTATTTTCATTGAAATTGCATTACATTTGAAAAAGATTACAACATCATTATGTTAATTAAACATAAACAGATTACAATAACAATAATAAGTAACAACAACATAAACAACGGTAGGAAAAGTAACAACAGGAATATAGTTTCACTGATTTCCAGAAAAGTTCCAAAGATGATCTATGAGATCATTTTGCAGTCTTTGATGCAGTTGAACACTATGGTCGGACATTTGGCTTTCTACATGAAACTCGAGTTCTAGTGCGCTTTCAATCATATCGTCGTGCCAAACAGGCGGTGGTATTGGAGCACCGTCGTAAAAGTAATCTTCTTCCATGTCTCTTTCATCCTTTATAATCATATTATGCAAAATAACACAAGTGTATATTATTTTGGTCATTTTAACTAGCGACCTAAGTCTGCATGGATTACTGGCTATGGAAAATCTAGATTGAAGAACCCCAAATTCTCTTTCAACGTCTTTCCTCTAGCCTTCTTGCATTGCTACAAACTTTGATTGTTTATTGTTTTGTGGGTTAGGAATTTTCTTGACAATGGTACTCCATTTAGGATATATACCATCGCCAAGATAATATCCATGATCGTACGTGTTACGTCCAAAAGTAAAGGTGCAAGGAGTTGATCTACCATTTGCTAAATCATTAAACAGCATAGATCATTCGATTACGTTAAGATCATTATTCGAACCCGGCATTCCAAAAAATGCATGTCATATCCATAAGTCATACGACGCTACAGCTTCAAGAATAATAGAGAACCTACGAAGCTTACCCCGATAAGCTCCAGCATACACCTTTGGACAATTCTTCCACTCTCAATGCATGAAGTCTATATGCCTAACATTCCAGGCCAACCTCTACTACCATGCATATTTAATAACATTGCTATATCCGCCTCGTTTGGTCTTCGTAAGTATTAATCACCGTAAGTGTCCACGATAGCTTGACAGAAATGCTCCAAACACTCTAATACTGTGCTTTTCACCACTTTCAAATTTTCATCAAGCGCATCTGACGGTCCTGCATATGCAAGCATTCTTAGTGTAGCTGTCATTTTTTGAATCCAGTCAATCCCATTGTGCAAGATGCATTGGGTTTGAAGATAAAATATTTATCATGATGCTTGATACATTGTAGGATTCTAAGAAATAAAGGTCGCCGCATGGGGAATCTACTTCTAAAATCAGCATCCATGTAAGTGGGATTTGGAACAAAGTAGTCTTCCATCAGTCTGTCATTGTACCAGGAATGTCTACGATTTTTATACCGACGACCAACAACTGATCCACCATGTTGCATGCTCGATTGAGAAACCTGTAGTGCTGCCAAATTTATTAGTTCCTTTTCGCGACGAAAATGATCTTACATGATTTCATCAAATTCGTCATCGCTATCATCAAAAAAAATATAATCTTCGGCAACCATTTGTCATATTTGAAATTGTATGAAATAAGAATAAGCAATAATACTTCTAGCATCTAACAAGCTTTTTATAGCTTAAATCACATGCTGGCTCTCATAACAAAACAAACAATCATGACTAGTTAACGGGTAGCATTAATTCAATTCAACCACTATCTATAAAGTAGATTCCATTTATTTCACATCTGTAATGTCTCATCCCATCTAAACACTATATCCACGTCCTCACAAGCCAACAAGAAGATTTAACTGGTGTAGTATCTTGTCCCATCTACATCTGTTGCCTATTGGTGCAATGTCACGTCCCCTCCATACACTATTGACTGTGATGTAGTGTGTCGTACCATCATACAACTATAGCCATATTCTTAACAAGTTTGTGCCACCACCAAACAATAGTACGGTTAAAAATTTCTACGGCAATAATACAGAAAGAAACAAGACAATGTTACTAAAACACCCAAACATTAATACAGTCAACGATAATACATACACAAACAAAAATATAGTCAACAATAATACACTCCACAATAATACAATCAACAAAAATACCCTGACTAGGACTTAGAACTGACAAAAAGAAACTACTGGTTATGGTCAAATTGTAAGTTTTGCACGACATTTCGAAGACATCTTATTTCTCGTTCCAGCTCATTGGCACATGTTATGGCCTTTGGGCACACCGTTCATCAATCCATTCTGCATAATTGCACCCTTCAGGCCAGAAAGGACACAACTGTATTCGACGACCAATATCTTCGCCCTCAGCTTTAACCACAACTTCAACCTTATAACCACAGTGGCAACATATTGCGTAAGAGTCAACCTCTTATTCAATCGAAGGTTGCAAATTTGGTACTTGATAAACCTCCTGTTCTTATAGTTGTTGATGAAACAACTGTTCGTGTAGAGTTTGGACAATCATACGTTCATACAAAGGTTGAACATCTTCTTGAAGTGTGAGTTGGTCAAGATTTGGAAATTCACGAGCAACATCCTTGTAATGCTAGTCTTGGTAATTGATATTCCAATCTTCATCAGTGTGTTCGCTTTGCATTGGAACGTAGCTGAAATCACTTTACGTTGGAACGTAGCTGAAATCATAGTCAATAGATGATGGCCAGGAAGGCATTGATATGAGGATTATAAGATTGAAGGAGCAGAGAACTGAATTATGCGTTTGAGAAGAAAAGCTCTTATGTATATATTGAAGCGTGTGAATGCTAAAAATTATTTATGTTTAAATGTGAGTATTGTATTTTGATTTGACAGTACATTAGAAAGTGAAATTACTCATAAATAAGACAATAATAAGTACGCATACACAGAAACAATAATACACTCAACAATAATACACTCGAATTAAAGATATCCAAATCGTTCTAGCCAATTTTTACATATGATATAAGCCTCAGGTCCAGTGAATGTGCTATGATATTTGAGAAAGTAACGACCTTCAAATGTGGAATGAGTTGGTTCGAACAAATTTTCAAATATAACCTCATTGATAACCGTACTGTACCGCGAAAGGCGTTGCAGAAGTTCCCATAAGTAGTCCTCAACTCTACCTTCGTACGTCTACTGTACATTCAACATTGCTATTGTAAAGTTCAGCAATAGTGTCCCAAAACTAAGTTGCCATTACCTCCTCATCGTCGCACATCTGATCAGTTTGTATAAAAAATTTACTAGCAGTTTCAATTCTGTAGCCGAAAATATTATATTAGACATTGAATGTACCGAACTTTTAAATGTTGTGACATTTGAATAGAACACTTTATCTTAAATAAAGAGGTTGTAATCCGCATTGAAAATATGAAGCATGAGATTAACGTCTACATGTCAAACATCCATAAACTTTTTGACAAACATGTGTTTGTTACTTCAACGTTTTGACTTCATATACGCTTAATAATAAACAAGCATAAATTATAATCAACACAATGCCATACTCAACATAAAATATAATCGACACAATGCCATAACATATAGACAATCACATATAACAGTAGCATCATCACCAACATAATACGCAACCAACTATTGTAATGTGTGAAAAATAATAACACAATCTAAAACATCTATATGCAGCACATCAGTCTATGTGATCGGTACCGCTATCAATCTCCTCATCGTCTCCACTATCGTCGTCACTATCATCATTGATGTCAACAAATTCGTGAGGCTCAGGTCCGGCATGCAGCTGCTGCTGAAGCTATTGAATTTGGGTATGTAATCCCTGTATCTGCGCATCATACTTGTTGAATATGCGCTTATATGTTTTTGTTTGATGGTAATAAACATATATATTCATTTAAATGTATTTGGTTATGTACTATTTTGTTTTACATAGATTAAATAAATATTTATTGAATAAAATAAATTATACAGAATTTAAATTTGAATTCAAACAGAACAAGTTACACAGATTTTGAATTCAAACAGAAATTTTATTCAAACAAATATTTATTACAATCTTGAATAGTACAAATTCATGCTCTCACTATACATATACATTTCTGATTACATCACGATTACATCACAAATATTTTTACATTGATAACCTCACTACATATCACTCACACTCGTATTTTGTCTTCAACTGCATTCCGGTTTGAATCCAGCATCTGAGTAATCTGCAAAAATATTCACTAACGCAGTAAAATTGAAAAAGAAATATTTTTGCAATATAAAATGAAATACGATTTTTGAAAATATCGTTTGCCTCAGTTATTTGGGTTGTTCGTCATCATTCACACTTGAATTCATCACAAAGTCGTGCATATAGATATTACAGGGACATGTAACCATAAGTGGCTGCAATACACACGTGTACATTCATACACGTGTGCACTGCCTCGTCAACTCGTGTGCGCAGCCAAAAATAGCAAGCGTGCAAGCACAACATGAAAGGAATCGAGTCAGTAAGGCAATGCGCAAAATCAAGACAGCATCAAACAGCAACAGTGAAGACTGCATAAGTGCTACAAGCCAAATCATCACAATGAACACCACTGACCAGTGAATACAACGTCAAGTTCAGATCAAACAACAGTGTCAAGTTGCTAACAGTTCAAAGCTTCGACAATGCACTATGCAATGTACAACAAGACTGACCACAATGCAAATGAACATCAAAATGAACCAACAGGTCAGAGGTGAAACTCAAGCATGTATGCAGCATCAAGTCAGAACATAGTGAAAACTCGAGTCACAGTACAGGCCAAGACCAACACTGCAACATGGAATACTAAAACAATGAAACTGCCTCAAAAATGAATCAGAAGCAATCAAGTGCATCACTACAAAACAAGACCAAATGGCCAACATAACATGCAGTGCTGTGCAAACACAAGTGGAATGCAACAGTGAAGCAAACAACAACAAGAAGCAACAGTCAGACCAAAAGAGAAGTAGTGCAAGCATATGAAATAGGAACAACATAATGAATACTGCAACAGAGTGCATGAACCAGTGATACAAATGCAACAGTGAAGCTACTGAAGGCAACATGAAGCAATGTACATGCACCAGTGATGAAAGCTACAAGAATACAAGGCAACAAGTACTACAAGGCCAACACAGTGATCATTGTCACTGACTCCATTAATAAAGACAACAGTCAGAGAAATGTACAGAGACCAGGTACAAATAACAACAAGTCAAGGCCGCAACTAACATATCCAACTAGAAGAACAACTACAAAACCATCAAGCTACAACTCAAATTATACAAGCTCCAGAAGTACAAACTGAAGACTGCACGAAATGTATGCAAACAGAATGCAAGTTTATATGTGCAGAAAGTTACAAGTATCAACGAATTGGATGAACAAAACTCGAGAGCAACAGTGAAAGTGCAAATCATGTCAACAAGACAAATGTATGGATCAGTGCCAAAGTCGAAGAATAACAATGCAGACGTACAAATGTAACGCAGTGATAAAAATTCACGTACGAATACAGTATTGACGAAGTTCAACATTGCAGAGATGATCGAAGTAAAATACTAATCAAGTCAGAACTCAGTGAAGTCAGTGAAGTCGAAAGCAACAGGGATGAACACTGTAAACATTGAAGCCGTGGATATGATTCAAGAAATCAAAACAGTGCAGTGATGATCAGGGCACAAAACCAAGTAAGAAATTCAAGTGTGTAAATTTGAAAAAGTCAAATGAATTCAACACCGTGCTGACCACGTAACAAAATCACTGCCGTATCGATCACGTTGAGAAAGTAAATCAGGAAAGACGTGCGCAACATGAAATTGAAAATTAGGAAAGTGATGAAGTCGTGAATTCATATAAATTCAACCCAAAGGTATCATCATCGGTCATGAGCTTCAATTCACAATCAAACTATCAATCACAAACCCAAGTTCATCATCGGCAAGCTGAGCAACCATCGAATTCAAGCATTCAAGCAAAAAGGAAAGTTACATACCAAATTGAAGCCGAATTCCAGAAGCCCTAATTTCACAATCGATCAACAGAGGAGCAACTCAAACCAGAAACCATCATAAGCGAGGCAATGAGCAAGGGCAACAATCGAACATCAGAGAAGCAAGAGCATCTCAAACCAGAGGCAAAGCCCTAATTCGAGAAAGAAGCCGAAGCCCTAATTCGACAAGAGATCGGCCATCATTGTTTACAGTAGAAAGAGGAAAAGAGGAACGGCTAGCAAGTGGATCGGGTTAAAGATAAGAGGCCGACATTTTTTCACAAGCAAAAGAAAAGGGGACGGAGAAATTTAAGTGGGCCGGCCTTTATTATTTAAAGGGGCTTAAGTTTTTATTTAGGGTTCAATTAAAAAGGGGTTTTTTAGTTATTCTATTTTGAGCGAAAATTACGCATTCAAGTCCGTATTTTAATTTTTGCTCCTGTTTTAATTTTTGAAGTTGTTTTTTCTTTTCGAGTCGAAGAATCTGTAAATCACCACCTAGGGATTAGGTAGTGTCAGATTGTCTATTTAGAATTAGTTCAGTGAGCAGGGAGTGCGAGTTTGCAAAGCTCTATAGGCGGGAGCAGTGTTTGCGAGTGAGCGAAACTCTATAGGCGGGAGCAGGGTGTGCGAGTCTAGTAGAGTGTTTGTGAGCGGGAGCAAAAGAGTCTGCGAGTCTAGTAGAGTTGTTGTAAGCATGATACTGTTTAATTTTAATAGAAATCTGTGAATGCAGCAGTAGGCAGGGGTTGCCGAAGCTGGGTAAATTTTGTGTGTGATTTACTTTTCAGCATATTTATTTCTGCTATTATATTTCTGTGTTTAATTCGAGAAAATTTTCCATAACCCTATTCACCCCCCCTCTAGGGTTAATCTAGATCCTACAATACTAAGTTTGCTGCTGCTAGACCGCAGTCTGGTAACTCTGATACATCATATGTGTATAATCGAGCCTCATACGCTCAAATGAAGCAATCATCCGTCTTTCATAATCCATGTACTGAGAAAACTGATACGTGCACAAGAAAAATTATACATAGGTGGAGAATAAAACGACAAGTAATTTAAAGAAAATTTAAAATTCGTACAAACCTGATGAGGCTAATATAATCCGGCAGATGGTACACACATAATAGCGTCGTCTATAGGACACTACAAGGGATACTATACCACCTGACCATGTACATCATATGCTCTAAACGAATGAGGAAGGGGGTCGAAAGTATGAGGCTGCATCTATGAGACGATGTAGGCTCAAAAGTGGCAGGCGGTAGTGGAACTGTAACGACCCGTAAATTTCCAATAATTAAAATAGCTAATTTAATAAGATTTCGTGATTTAATGTTAGAAAAAAATTGTAATTCATTTGGAATAATAATAACTGGAATGAATTGCAACAATAATTATCCAAGTAATGAAAAATAAATGCTACTTAGTGAATGTCATTGCAATCAATAGTTGGATAGGGTAATGAATGTTGAATTCATTGGGTATAATAGAGTTATTGATTGATAAGTAAAATCTATTTAAAATCAAAATGATTGAATATTGAACAGGTAAACGGTTTAAATTAAATATTAAAAACTTATTGAATAATTGAATAACTGTAAAATGAAAATAGTGTTCTAAATTGTGAATTGGTTTTAAAAGTTGATTCTTATAAGTTCAATTTCAATATTTCAAGAGATAATGAATTATTGAATAATCAAAATTGTTTAAATTAGATATTACAAATGTTTGAATAATTAAATTTCGAATTTGATATGATTAATCTGATACTGAAATTTAATTTATGAAAATAGAGTGAATAATTGAAATTTGATTTAATATGATTCAAATTGGTTTCCAAAGTGAATGTAAGTTATATTGGGATTTTCATAGAGTTAATAAGATTTTAAAATTAGAATTTATTGGATAATTGAATAACGGGTTTAATATGATTAAAAATGATTTGTAAAATTTTATTTTATCGTATTAAAGTTAGAATGAGGTTATAGAACTTTTAAAATCGAATAAAAAGTAAATTTGTGAAAATTGAATATTTTAATATTTAATTATCGACTGAAAAATAGCCAATTTTCGAACAGTCTCAGAATTGGACAAAGCTAGTTCCATTGGATCCGTAATAGTTTGTTATTATCGGATTTCAATTTTCGTAGCAATCGGAGTTTTCATTTGACCGTGGCAGCTCGAAACGCATCGAAATTGTTTTAATATTAATTTGGCGAGTTAAAATGGTCATTTTTCAAACAGTCTCGGATTTCGACGAAACAAGTTTCATCGGATCCGTAATGTGATATTATTGTAAGATTTCAAAATTCGGGTCAATCGGATTTATCCTTTGTCCGGTGCAAGCTAAAACGCCTAGAAATTTGATTTATCGATTTAATTTTAAAACGAACGTTTATTGCCATAACTCGCACAGACGATCGAATTAGCTCTCGAAACCTATTCTATTGTGTCCGGAACGCGGAGTAAACCCTAGAAACGACGGTCACCGCGCGTAAATCGGAGTTCGAAAAACCCGGGATGAATAGTGTTCGTCGTTTTCTATAAAAGGACCATTTATTCACAAATTTATAAAAAAACCCTAACCCTAGTTACAAGCCGCCACTAAGCTATTAATGGCCGAAATTTCATCTTACTCTCCCCTCAAAATCTTCAAATCCACTCATCAATTCGTGAAGTTGTCAACTAGAAAGATGTAGAGTACATCACGAACTACAACTTCAACGACTATGATCATGATTGGGTCAACGGATCAACGGGAAATTGGGCTGGAAGCACGCGTGTTCGACCTCGTTTGTCACGGCCATGGATGAACCAAGCTCGGCCGTGCTTTTCTCGATGATGGAGTATGAGTTGAGCTTCGATTTGAGGGTGGTATGATGGGGTTTTGGTCAACATGGAGGGGTGCGGTGTATACGATTCGACGACATTTGGGTTTCTTCGTTCGTGAAGACCTGGGATGAGCGCATGCGAAGGATGGGGCAACGGCCCTGATGGATGCACGGGAATGAAAGGCTATGATGGTGTGGGTTTGAAATTGAAAATAAAATTGTAATTTATATATATAAAAATCGTTCAAACTTTAAATATTGATATCTTTTTGATACGAGGTCGAAAACGCACGAAACAAGTTGCATTGTCTTCGTTTCATCGAGCACTACGCTATGGAGGCGGGATTGGAATCATTTGGAGCTATAGAAAATTTTGAATTAAATCGAACGTCGTTCGATTTGATTTAAAATCGTAAAAATCAAGTTGAGTGTTTTATAACGCTCACAACGTACTGAATATCTTTATGCTAGTTAAATTTGACATTATGAAGTGTTGTGATTTTATTTGTCGTTGTTTGATAAAAATTTAATTGTCATATAGCTTGTCATTTGAATTAACCGTTGTAAAATTAAATTGACAGTTAAACTGAAATTAAAATTGAATTGCGATTAAATTACTTGACATTGATAACTATGAAACTGCCATGAATTGTATTGTCTATTGGATGATGTATTTTGATGGATGTTATTGGTTGATATTTAAATGTTTGGATGTTTATTTGCTTATATATACTGTTATGCATACATATGACACTGTGATTGGTTTAAGTAATATATACTCATCCCTGACATTTAATTGAAATAAATAATTACTTGACCATAGGATAAAAAATTATATACGGACACCGAATTGGCTAAATTAATAATTTTTAAAATCGTCGATTTGAAATTTATTTAAATGTTTTGATTTAAAAGTTATAAATAGAAATCAATTTATAAAAATCGAATTTATCGAAAAATTGAGTTTGGAATGTTGAAATAAAATTTGGTTAAAAGAAATTGTTAAATAATTAAAGTGGAGACTTTGGAATTTAAAAATCGGGATATGATTGAATTTCGTAAATTGATTTGTTTAAAGATGTAACCTTAATTCGAGCTTAGAATATTACTAAGCAAAAGCGATATAAAAGGATATTTTGAAATTGAGCTTGAAATTGAATCATATTGTAATTGGGTTTTAAATTTGAATATTGGAAGATAATTTTGTTAAGTATTATAAAAATTGATATTTTGAAAAATCAAGCTCCAAATCGATATAAATTGAAATTGAATAAATTAACGGTGAATGTAAAATTTAATTAATTTGAAGTCAAAGTTGACATTGATTTGAATTGAGATCTAAATTGAATCAGTGGAATGAAAATTGAAATTGATTTGAATTGGGAAGATAGTTGAAATGGATTGGTTTCGAAGCTATTTTATTTTGTTTCCAAATTACTCGGTTATATATACCATTTTTGAATACTTAAAATATTTTAATCTATTTTAAATCTACTTAACCCAATTTAAATTATTTTAAACTAATTTATCTATTTCAAATCCGTTTTAAGATTTTAAGTATTTTTAATTATTTTAATTATTTAAACTACTTTTGAACTACTTAAAACTATTTTCTAAAATTCTAAGCTGGTCAATAAGGTGAAATGTTTATATTTAAATCTTGAATTTAAATACGAATTGGGTTAAATGAAGTTGCAACCTAAATTGAAATTCGAAATGATTTTAAAATCGAAATGAGATATAGATGCGAAAAATGATTTTTGAAACGGAATCTGACATTTGAAAAGATACGATGATATTTGAAATGGATTTGATTATGAAGCGAATAGGATATTTTGATATCAATTATGAATCGATTTGAAATGTAAAAGAGCCAACGGTGTAATAGTACGTAGTTATTAAAGAGACCGGGATCGGATATGGACATACTCTCTGTCGATACCGAAAACCACTTTAATAACTTGTGTACGCGGAGTGTTAATACAGAATGAAGTGGATGGTTTGATGAACGCGTTGATTGAAGAAAGAGAACGATATTGGATGGCCCCTGACATGACTAAAACAGGAGCCGTGCCGGGCCATTGAGGTTCGCCACCTCTAGCGGACACACTTCTTCGATACCATATCTATTACATTTGTGATGCGATTTGGGTGCACCCCTTGATTTGGGAGTGTTGTTTCGCGGTGTTGGGGCAGCTGCTGGCTATGCTAAACATCAGTCCGGATCACGCAACTACTAGTATCCTAGTTGGTATCGCCTCATGTACCTTGTCATACTGATTATCCTATTCGCGACCACTACGTTATGTTTTGTGTTATACCTATGGGGTACCCTCTGATAACCACCAGTTTACGGTGGGGCTTACGGTGCTGTATTGACTATGGCATTATAAAAATGTGTTAAGGGGGATTATGGTAACGCCTTAACGCTATTTTGATACTTTATATTACTGATAGGCATTATCTACTTAGCGTACATTACTACATAGTAGATAGTTTAACGGATCCTTAAGAGATGGAAAATCCCGTAACATCTCTTGAGTTATTGCACGCACGTTGACACTGGATATGAGATGTCAAACCCCGTAAATATCTCTGACGCCGTTACACTCATATTTATTTACGATTGATTTAACTTTCATAAGGATATTTTAGTCCTGACTCGAGTGTTTTGTCTTTTCATTACGCTCGGGTCAGTCCTGATTTTTTCATATTTTTGAAGATCTATTCTGGAGGATGAAGACGAAGATTTGGTATACTATTACTATTATTATCCTTGCATCATGCTATCTGCTGCATTATTTTAATTGTTCTGTTGTATATGTATAACTCTGATAAATGTTCTATAAATAATTGTCAAAGTATAGTAAACAGCTTCATGAACTGTTTATTTGACTATTATATTTTATCGTTCCGCTGCGAGATTCTGTGTTGTTTTTTTCCTTTGTTTCTCTTTCTTTTCTTTTCTTATTTACCCCAATAACCATCTGCCCTTTTGAATGGTTTGGAATTGGCATGTTTATTTGATCGTCGGTTTAAACTGTCCAAAAAGGCGGGTCGTTACAGTTGGTATCAGAGCTTTGGTTTAGCGATAACCTTAGCTTTGTGGGGTCTGATCTTTATAAATAGGGTAGTAATACCCTATGATGAGTCGCTGAGTGAATATATATACGAGAGAGCGTATTTGTTAGTGATATAAAATGTTTTATATTGTGTCGGTTGATTTGTTGAGTGGCTTATGGATTCTGGTAAATACGAGTAATTAACGTCATTGATAGGGATCTCTAAACACTTAAACAGAACAATTCGACATGGTATTGTTTTGAAATCGGGTAAATGAAATAATTGTGCGCTAATTATATTTTGTATATATAAAGAAAATTTTCAGAAATTATTGTGATCTATCTAGCTTATTTGGTTGTTGGAAACGATAATATTGATTGTTATTATTAATTGGATATTGTGTTTTAATAAATAAGGTTTATTGAAAAATAAACAATAATAAAACAACTTGTGGAATGTCTTAAGGAAGAAAATCCTATAAGAATATTTATAAAGGTGACTTATAAATTAAAATAGATTTAAATTGGAAAATATTGATTTTAAGACCCGGAGGTTTTGAAAATGGTTTTCAAATGCTTTGAAGAAATATATAGTACTATTAGATGGAAAATATTTATGGGAAATATTTTGAAAGGATTTTAAGAAGGAATGAATTCAGTACTCCTCTCTTATGTCGCTGGAAAATAATTTCGGTGATGATTGCGCAGCATCATCGACGTTCATTTTCGAGTCTCAAAGTGGGGAAGACTTCAGAGAAGCTTTGCTTTTTTTCGAAATTATTTGGATAAATGGGTTTTGGTTTAAACTCCAAAGTTATGATTTGATATATTAAAGATATAAGTGTATATATTTATTTCAAACAATTTGAAAAGAACCGGGCATTTAAATTTCTAAGTTATGTTAATTAGTAATTTTCAAATTATTCGAATGAAATGTGAATAACCGGAATTTATAAAATAAGAGGATTAAGATATCTAAGCTTATTGTTTTGGGAAAACTTTAAAGTTGAAAGGTAAAGAGGATTTAAACAAATTAAATTTGTGAACATTCTAATTAAGTAAAATGAAATTCTATAAATTTGTATAATACCAAATTTGCATTCTAATAACATATAATATGACTTACCAAAAATTAAAAAGTTAAAATGATGTTTTGGATATGTAATGAGATATTGTATAGATAAACAGAACCTGAAAGTAATTGAAATATACAAGTAAGGAAAACTCAAAAGGAATTAAAATATATATATATAAATGGAAAATTTGGTTGTGAAAAAATTTATATATACTAAAATATAGCATGAAATGATAAATGGATAAATGGAACAAGTAAGTGAACTTAAGAAAGAAGATAAATGAATCGTATTATATCTTTGTAAATTGGTTATAGAAAATAAATATAAATTACAAAGGGATTGGAAAAATTTATAACCTTTAAGATAACTGTAAACTAAGAAAACTCATTTATGAGAGGTTAGACTTTTATAGGATGATTAATAAACTAAAGTGCTGGTTAATGAAATGTTCCATAAATAAATTTGTTATTAACTAAAATAATGAAATTGAATTTAATTAAATTATATAGAATGTTTAAAACGAACTTGAGTAAACAAATTCTTTGATATGATGTTTAAGAAAAGATAAATGTTAAAGAATATGCTATGTAAAGAAATGAATATACTAACTAAATAATGGATTGTGAGTAATTAAGTGAAAAAAAATAGAAGTCAATAAAAAAAATTAGTATAGATAGATTGGATAGAAATCCATCGGAAGGTAATACGTGAGATTATACGTAAATTATTTTATTCGCATAACGATTTGATCCAAATTCGAGCACAAAATTTCGAGATGATTTACATCGATCCAAGTTAGGATTTTTCAATCGATTTTCGACGGCGAACCCTAGATATGGATTTTTATTTTGATTCTGGAATTCTCTATCATAGTATGTGGCTATGCAAGGAGAGTAACAGTTTCCAATCAAGGAACCAAATCTGAGTCCGCACTAGAGAGTCGGGTGAACGATACTAGTTTGGAAGTGAAATTGTGTGATCGAATAAGCGATTAGATTGATATTGCTCACGAATGATATATGTACGGCTTACGGACTTAATTAAAAGTTAATATTGAAAATTTTAAGATGCCAAATATGTGAAGATAAATTTTCAACTTTTGAGATAACTATAAACTAAGAAAAGTCTCATATAAGAAGTTAGACTTTTATGGAATGACTATAAATTAAAGTGATGATTAATAAAATGTTCTGCATTAATAAAATGTTCCGCAAATAAATTGGTTATTAACTGAAGATGAATATGAAGTAAATGTAAACAAAAGAATTTGGTATAGCTAAGAATCAATTAGAATTGAAAGAGATAAACCAAATTGAATGTAAAATTAATAATTTGGTTATGTTGGGAATGATTTGGTTGTTATATGATTGTTAGTTGATTGTATATAATTCATTAAGTGTTAATGAAATTGAAAGCTATAAATCATTGAAATCAAATTGGAAGTTAAATGAATTTAAATATAATTTAATTTGATTCAAATTGGAAGTAAACTAATGTAAATATAAATTAGTGAATGTTAACTAATTGAATTGAGAATGAATGTTAGTAAAATCCAACGTTAATGAATCAACTGTGATTAAAATTCAAACCAAGTGAATAAATATTAATGAGAAGTGAATTTATATTGATTGATTATGGATTTGTTGGATGATAGTTGGATGATAATTGGTTTGGTGGATGCATTTGTTGTTTGTTGCATTTGCTATGTTGGCACATGTAGTTGTTATGTTTCTATATTGTGTATATTTATATTATTTTCATATATGCATGTTTCTTATGGTTTGTGAGTGTTTAGTAGGTGCGGATTGCGCTTGCTTCGCATTTGGAGCTTGTTTTCGCGTTATATTAGCCGTATATGCTCGCTAATAATATATAAGGTACATATCTCGGATTACATACCGTTCTTTTACACTTTTTTCCCTGCGGGATGCCTCATCACTTGATGAGATGTATATTTGTGATATATATACTATCAATTTTTTTTCCGATCGAGCCGCGCAAAGGAGACTCTGCCGAAATTTTCGGTAAAATCCGGGTGTTAGAAAAATTTTCAAGTTTTAAATTTTTTTTTAACTTGTTTTGATAACTAACTTTTAAAGATAGAAGGCCGTTCGGAGTAACTTAGTGGAAGCGTAGTTATGACTTTATAGATGGAATTTCATTGTTTTATAAGTAGGTAGTTTTGAATAAAATATATCTAATGTTGAATTCTATACTTAGTTCCTTTTCCCTTCTTTTTTCCTTTTCAAGGACGAAAAGTTTTGAGTGGGGGAGAGTGTAACGACCCGTAAATTTCCGATAATTAAAATAGCTAATTTAATAAGATTTCGTGATTTAATGTTAGAAAGAAATTGTTAATTCGTTTGGAATAATAATAACTGGAATGAATTGCAACAATAATTATCCAAGTAATGAAAAATAAATGCTACTTAGTGAATGCCGTTGCAATCAATAGTTGGATAGGGTAATGAATGTTGAATTCATTGGGTATAATAGAGTAATTGATTGATAAGTAAAATCTATTTAAAATCAAAATGATTGAATATTGAACAGGTAAACGGTTTAAATTAAATATTTAAAACTTATTGAATAATTAAATAACTGTAAAATGAAAATAGTGTTCTAAATTGTGAATTGGTTTTAAAAGTTGATTCTTATAAGTTCAATTTCAATATTTCAAGAGATAATGAATTATTGAATAATCAAAATTGTTTAAATTTGATATTACAAATGTTTGAATAATTAAATTTCGAATTTGATATGATTAATCTGATATTGAAATTTAATTTATGAAAATAGAGTGAATAATTGAAATTTGATTTAATATGATTCAAATTGGTTTCCAAAGTGAATGTAAGTTATATTGGGATTTTAATAGAGTTAATAAGATTTTAAAATTGGAATTTATTGGATAATTGAATAACGGGTTTAATATGATTAAAAATGATATGTAAAATTTTATTTTATCATATTAAAGTTAGAATGAGGTTATAGAACTTTTAAAATCGAATTAAAAGTAAATTTGTGAAAATTGAATATTTTAATATTTAATTATCGACTAAAAAATAGCCAATTTTCGAACAGTCTCAGAATTGGACAAAACTAGTTCCATTGGATCTGTAATAGTTTGTTATTATTGTATTTCAATTTTCGTAGCAATCGGAGTTTTCATTTGACCGTGGCAGCTCGAAACGCATCGAAATTTTTTTAATATTAATTTGGCGAGTTAAAATGGTCATTTTTCAAACAGTCTCGGATTTCGATGAAACCAGTTTCATCGGATCCGTAATGTGATATTATTGTAAGATTTCAAAATTCGTGTCAATCGGATTTATCCTTTGTCCGGTGCAAGCTAAAACGCCAAGAAATTTGATTTACCGATTTAATTTTAAAATGAACGTTTATTGCTATAACTCGCACAGACGATCGAATTAGCTTTCGAAACCTATTCCATTGTGTCCGTAACGTGGGGTAAACCCTAGAAACGCCGGTCACCGCGCGTAAATCGGAGTTCGGAAAACCCGGGATAAATAGTGTTCGTCGTTTTCTATAAAAGGACCATTTATTCACAAATTTATAAAAAAAACCCTAACCCTAGTTACAGGCCGCCACTAAGCTATTAATGGCCGAAATTTCATCTTACTTTCCCCTCAAAATCTCCAAATCCACTCATCAATTCATGAAGTTGTCAACTAGAAAGATGTAGAGTACATCACGAACTACAACTTCAACGGCTACGATCGTGATTGGGTCAACAGATCAACGGGAAATTGGGCTGGAAGCACGCGCGTTTGACCTCGTTTGTCACGGCCATGGATGAACCGAGCTCGGCCGTGCTTTGCTCGATGATGGAGTACGAGTTGAGCTTCGATTTGAGGGTGGTATGATGGGGTTTTGGTCAACATGGAGGGGCGCGGTGTATACGATTCGAACGACATTTGGGTTTCTTCGTTCGTGAAGACCTGGGATGAGCGCGTGAGAAGGATGGGGCAACGGCCCTGATGGATGCACGGGAATGAAAGGCTATGATAGTGTGGGTTTGAAATTGAAAATAAAATTGTAATTTATATATATAAAAATCGTTCAAACTTTAAATATTGATATCTTTTTGATACGAGGTCAAAAACGCACGAAACAAGTTGCGTTGTCTTCGTTTCGTCGAGCACTACGCTATGGAGCCGGATTGGAATCATTTGGAGCTAGAGAAAATTTTGAGTTAAATCGAACGTCGTTTGATTTGATTTAAGATCGTAAAAATCAAGGTGAGTGTTTTATAACGCTCACAACGTACTGAATATTTTTATGCTAGTTAAATTTGACATTATGAAGTGTTATGATTTTATTTTTCGTTGTTTGATAAAAAATTAATTGTCATATAGCTTGTCATTTGAATTAACCGTTGTAAAATTAAATTGATAGTTAAACTGAAATTAAAATTGAATTGCGATTAAATTACCTGACATTGATAACTATGAAACTGCCATGAATTGTATTGTCTATTGGATGATGTATTTTGATGGATGTTATTGGTTGATATTTAAATGTTTGGATGTTTATTTGCTTATATATACTGTTATGCATACATATGACACTGTGATTGGTTTAAGTAATATATACTCATCCTTGACATTTAATTGAAATAAATAATTAGTTGGCCATAGGATAAAAAATTATATACGGACACCGAATTGGCTAAATTAATAATTTTTAAAATCGTCGATTTGAAATTTATTTAAATGTTTTGATTTAAAAGTTATAAATAGAAATCAATTTATAAAAATCGAATTTATCGAAAAATTGAGTTTGGAATGTTGAAATAAAATTTGGTTAAAAGAAATTGTTAAATAATTAAAGTGGAGACTTTGGAATTTAAAAATGGGGATATGATTGAATTTCGTAAATTGATTTGTTTAAAGATTTAACCTTAATTCGAGCTTAGAATATTACTAAGCAAAAGCGATATAAAAGGATATTTTGAAATTGAGCTTGAAATTGAATCATATTGTAATTGGGTTTGAAATTTGAATATTGGAAGATAATTTTGTTAAGTATTATAAAAATTGATATTTTGAAAAATCAAGCTCCAAATCGATATAAATTGAAATTGAATAAATTAAAGGTGAATGTAAAATTTAATTAATTTGAAGTCAAAGTTGACATTGATTTGAATTGAGATCTAAATTGAATCGGTGGAATGAAAATTGAAATTGATTTGAATTGGGAAGTTATAGTTGAAATGGATTGGTTTTGAAGCTGTTTTATTTTGTTTCCAAATTACTCGGTTATATAAACCATATTTGAATACTTAAACTATTTTAATCTATTTTAAATCTACTTAACCCAATTTAAATTATTTTAAACTAATTTATCTATTTCAAATCCGTTTTAAGATTTTACATATTTTTAATTATTTAAACTACTTTTGAACTACTTAAAACTATTTTCTAAAATTCTAAGCTGGTCAATAAGGTGAAAGGTTTATATTTAAATCTTGAATTTAAATACGAATTGGGTTAAATGAAGTTGCAACCTAAATTGAAATTCGAAATGATTTTGAAATTGAAATGAGATATACATGCGAAAAATGATTTTTGAAACGGAATCTGACATTTGAAAAGATACGATGATATTTGAAATGGATTTGATTTTGAAGCGAATAGGATATTTTGATATCAATTATGAATCGATTTGAAATGTAAAAGAGCCAACGGTGTAATAATGTGTAGTTATTAAAGAGACCGGGATCGGATATGGACATACTCCCTGTCGATACCAAAAACCACTTTAATAACTTGTATACGCGGAGTGTTGATCAAGAATGAAGTGGATGGTTTGGTGAACACGTTGATTGAAGAAAGAGAACGATATTGGATGACCCCTGACATGACTAAAACAGGAGCCACGCCGGGCCATTGAGGTTCGCCACCTCTAGCGTACACACTTCTTCGATACCATATCTATTACATTTGTGATGCGATTAGGGTGCACCCCTTGATTTGGGAGTGTTGTTTCGCGGTGTTGTGGTAGCTGCTGGCTATGCTCAATGTAACGACCCGCAAATCCGTACCCCTTGAGTCAACACTATTCTACAACAATCAACTCAAGATGTACAGAAATACGAACCATTTGGGTTTAAGAAGAAGAGGTAGAAGAAGAGAAAACAAAATCAACATCAGAATCTAACCGTCGCAGCGGAATAAAATATAATAGATAATAAATAATCTTTACTCAATCAAATATATCTCTGTTTATATATATTACATCAATCAGAGTACATCAATCACAGCTCAACATCAATAACATACACAGGATACACAACAACTCAACACAGCAGAATATATATATATACAAGTAGGAGAGTACGTGTCGTCATCCAGCTCGTCTCCTGAGCTCCCTAGCATCATATCCTGTATCCTATAATACTCGGTCTGACCCGAGCATCATGGTTAAATAACACCCGAGTCAGTCTGGAATACCAACGTGAGAAAATCACACCCAATTGATTATTAATGTTTCAAAAATCCTTTGAAAGCAAAAGCATCTCGTAAGACCACGCCACAAATAAACATGTTGGGTTTTTACCTTACGATAGCTAAAACAATTTTTATAAAAATCCTCTGATATTATAATAGGGTCTATATACAAATACTTATAAAATAGCCGAAATTGTTACATTATTAAATTCCAGCTACTAGCCACAGAGTGGGTAATACAAACAAAACTCATACAAGGCTCGTAGGGAGAATAGATTTTCAACCAATGACTAGGCACTGGGGTACCACCTGTCATAGTACGGGGCCTAGATCACTGTACCGAGGAGCACGCCCGCTCCCCTGCAACACAAGGCCGGGACTATCCCTTACTGGATAATCCCGAGTGAGATCACCCCGCGGTTGGGATCAGCAACCGCCCACTAAGCCGAAATAAAAAGGGACATCAAGACTGGAATGACCTCACCCTGCTTGGGTGCTACCCACCTAGCCTTGCTGCATAACCCCTGATTTTCAATCATTCCCATTTGATAAGGCTTGAGGCTAAGCGTTACCTTTTTAGAACTTATTTCTTAGAATGCCAATCGTCCACCTGACGATGTTTCGTAAGCATTCATCCATACAAGTTCGTCCCGGGTTCGAACGGAACCGAAGGCACTATTCCTACTACATCCGGTTTGGAAATATCCTCAGGATTAGTAGCGACTAGCCCTTGCACTTCACTGTTCCATCTTCGAATCCACAATCGTTTCCACGAAACGTACAAAACGGATCGAAGTGGTATTCGAGAAATAAATCTCGATCCCGATCTCTTCGAAACGATGAACGCATTTGGCCAATATTGATAGTCGGTTATTTAACTATCAATTAATATTCACAACCAACCATCAAACAATAAATAATTTCCCAAATTATTTATTTATCTCAAAGATATCTTCACAAGATATATTCCTATTTTCAATCCTTTGAAAACAGTTTCAAGACCACCTTTCTTTTCAGAATAAACTTCCCGAATATTTTCTATCTCCTCTGAAATTACCAAGCACAAAAATAGATTTTAAAATAATTTAAAACACTTTACTTTGAAATATATACTTTTAAAACTTTTAAATTAAAACTACTTTAATAATTTGTTAAAAATACATCTTATATGAATATTTGAAAATAAAGTTACTTAATAAAATATAAAACTAGATTTCCACTTTTGAAACAAAATACTAAGTCACTTTTTTAAATAATTACTACTATAATAGATTTGAGAAAATACTTACTTTAGAATTTAAATATTAAAAATAATAAATTTTCAAAACATACCTTTTAAAACAATTTTAAAACTATTAACTTGTATTTAAAAATTTACTTGAAAATGTACTTAGTTATCCAGGGAGAATTCCAACTTCAATCACTTAAATCAATTTTCCAAATTGATTCCCAATTTATTTCATTTGAAATAAGTTTCTTAAATTACTCAATTCATTTCAAATTTCATTAATTATGCACTTAATTATTATTGTTATTATTTTCCATTTGATTTTTAAATCTTTTAACTGAAATATACAAATTTCAGCTTTTCCCAACTTCTTCTTTATTTTTTTCTCAAAAATTTAAATCTTACATTTTAAATAAATGTTTTATTCTTTTAATTAATATCATCGAAGATTAAAATTCGTTAACTTCCTGTTTATTCAAACTTCCATTCTATGCCCGAATCTATTTAGTAGAATTTCTAAAGTCATTTTATTTCTTTCCAATTCATTTAAAAATTTATGCAAATTTCTATAATTATTTCACTTACAATTTCACTTATTATATTATCTTACCAAAATTCAATTTATATATTTTTGGTAATTCATCATACCCAATGATATCCAATCTAACCATGGCATTCAATTTCCAATAAAGATCATCATAGGATATCAAATAAATCACAACAGAGGGTTTTAAATAATTTAAATAAATATCGAGGGATCCAGTTGGATCCCTCCAACCTGTTTTTCCCTGCATCCACAAACGTCAGCACAATATAATATACCAATTCCAAAATATCATACTATATCACATCAATTCATTCAACTATTCAAACAATTACTTAAATTTAATCATTTTAAATTTAAATTTAAACTGAGTGAGATTAACTCACCTTTGATTTCATTCGCAATCCACTTCAATATTCCCTTGGATTTCCAGATGTTTAACCTTAAATAAACAATTTACAATTTATTACTATTTGAATTATCAAACAATTTATCACCGTTTACATATTTGATTTTAACTTATAATTTGATTTAACTAATTTCCCTTGGAAACTTTAGTATCTAAAATAATTAAACAAACAGATTAAACAATGTAATCACTACAATACAATTTAAAATAGACTAGTGAGTAAAACTATATATATTCTTATAAAATAATCTATATAGGTTTAACAAACTATTATATATATATATATATATATATATATATATATATATATATAAACTCCTCACATTTAAAATACCTCCCCTTTTCTTACCTTATTTAAAATCATATCTATATATATAGTTCACGATCTATTATATTATTATCTTAATATATCGTTCTAACTCAAACATTCAAAATTTCTGTGTATCCGTATTAACTCAAATGGACAGAAAATTCCTGTTAATATCTTATTTCTGTTTATATGTTAAAACAAAATGAAAATATTATATATATATTTTTAATCCGTAAATAAATTTAGCTAAGTAAAATCGAAATAAATGAATTAAATACCCTACTGTTATATTCTTTCTGACTTCTGCTCATTCAATTATTATTATTTAAACTTTTTAAAAAAATGAAACACAAGTTGAAATTAACAAGTTGTAAATTATACCTCGATGGAAAAGCATAATCAGGATATCCCCCCCCCCCCTCGTTCGACACCACGAGACTTCACCAAGCTCGAACACCGCGAAACCCTACTGCCACAGCTCAAGCTCGAGCTTGAAATTCCAATTCGATCCAAACGCTACCTTGTCGCCGCGTCCCACTTCCCACCGCTCGCGACTCATCCAACAACACGAGCCTCAATCGCGACCCACTCACCTGTACGCGACCCTACACTCCATGCGCGTGTGCTACCGCCCATAGCTACTTCCCTCAACATGACGTGATCGTCTTCCCTCCACCGAGCGTGACGATAGAACGGGGAAGCACGCGGATCCAAAATCAATTCGATAAAAAATTGCTGCCATTTATTTTTCTCTTCTTTTTTTTTCTTTTTCTATTGCTCGCCTGAACGAAATGATTTGGGGGGAAATAAACGATTTGGGGAGGGTAATTGCTCGGCCATTTATCAAAAAGATTTGTTTCGATTTTGATTTTGGGAAAATGGAAGGAATTGAACTGAAGGGGGGTCTCGTGTTCGAAAAGAAACATCATAAGGGAAAGTGTGTTCGAGAAGGCAAAGGAAGCGTGTTGAGGAATGGATAAGGATAGCGTATAGAGGAAGCTTAATTAATTAAATTAAATTTTATTAGGTTATTATCAATTAAATCCCTAGCACATTAATATTTCGTACACTCACACACTAATCCCGATCTAAACGAAATTTAAAATCCGCTAATAATACAATATTACGGATCCAATGAAACTGGTTTCATCGAATTCCGAGACTGTGCCTCAGAAGGCTATTTTTGAATTCAATTTAAACTATGAAGTTTTAAAACTGAACAAATCACTGTTAATTTCAATTTTACAACTTCTATTACCTTCAATGTTATCAATTTGAATTTTATAAGCCTTCAAATTGCTTTTAACAAGCTTAGAATTCCAGATTCAAGATTTTCTCCAACTTCAAATTATTTAATTCAATAATTAAATTATCGAATAATTTGTGATATTCGTAATTCAAGTTAAAATTATTATATTGAATATTTAAAATCAATTAAATACTCCTATTTAAAATGCTTAAAAAAATTCCCGGGTCCTCACATTCCTCCTCCCTTAAAAGAATTTCGTCCTCGAAATTTCTAACTAGGAAGAATGGTCCAAAACCCGTTTACTTTTCCTAAAATCAAACAGCTTCGAACAATTCAATATCTTACCAACTATCTTTTTATAAAAGATCCATTATCATTTTTATTAACTTTCAAAACTTTCCCCTAGTTTGCAAACAATCCTATTTCCCCAACCATTCAAGTTTTAATCATAAAACAAATTTTGAATTATCAAAATTTTCTTAAAATTTTTCTAACTCCCTAAATTCTCGAAAAATTTCGCCAGTGTCTCCTTTGCGCGGCTAGCTCGGTACAACTACAAAATGGCTCTACGGCCTCCCAAATCCAAAAAGAAAACAAAAAGCCAAGTGGCTCGATCAACAATCCAATCAAATTTTATACCAAATTTAAACACATACCTTTATTGTCGAGCATTTCAAATTTATCGTCCGAAATCAAAATCAATACCCTTTTCCTCTTTATATTACCCGCATATCCTGCTTAGTACTAATATCCAAACATAATATTCCAAAACATTTTATCAACTTCCTTAAAAATGTTAATATTTATTCATTCAAATATTAACTTAGAATATATTTGTAATACCAAGTTTCGATTAAGAATTCCCCATTCCTTCTTAAGTTAGTATAAGCATTAAATATGCTCCTTATATTTATTTCCATCTTACCACTTCAGTTTATATTTATTCCCATTCAAATCGATTCTTTCATTTCCATATGAATCCAATTTATCTTTAACTCTGAATATTTAAATTTTATTTTTCATTTATAACCAATTCATGTCATTGTTTAAGTAGTTTCATTTACTAATTATATTTCAATTTCCAGTTTGAAATCATTTTGTCTTTAACAAAAATTCTCCAAAAAATTTCAAAAATTTTCTAACTCCCAAAATTTCTGAAAAATTTTGGCAGAGTCTCCTTTGTACGGAGGAGATTCTGCAATTTGACAAAAGAGATAAATATATATACATCGACCCACACGGTCGGAAAAACCAAAAACAGTTCATATTTCCTATTTTTATTGCGTAGGCGTACCTTATTTAGCATTTAAGCAAGCAGGTTATTTATTTAGCAGTTAATACAATCCAAATCCAGCCATACGGCTTCCAGGTACCTGTACTTACTCAATTTAAACATATAAGTATTATATATGTGACGACCCAACATTTTTAGATATTTGAAATCAGAATATTTAATTAATTTTAAATATTCAAATGTTAATTATTAACTTTAATTTCAAATATCTATATTTATTGAATAATTAATTTGTTAAATTTAATTATCGAAATTGGGTAAAATATGAAATTTGGAGTTTTAAGCCGGTTAAAAATAATTTGAAGGCTTGTAAAATTTATATTGATAGTTCTGAAGATAATAGAAGTGTTAAAATTGAATTTAACACTGATTTAATCAGTTTGGAAATTTATCGGTTAAATTGAATTTAAAAATAGCCTTCCGAGGGACAGTCTCGGAATTCGACGAAACCAGTTTCATTGGATCTGTAATAGTTAGCTATTATCGGATTTCAATTTTCGTAGCAATCAGAGTTGTCGTTAGACCCCGGCGGCTCAAAACGCTTCGAATTATTTTAATCGATTTAATTTAAATTTGATCGTTTTCTTTGGTTACTTGCGTATACGATCGAATTAGCCTCCGGAACACGTTCTATGGCGATTGGAATATGGGCAAAACCTTATAAACGTCTGTCGGTATGTCTAATTTGGGGTCCGGAATTTCGCGTAGGGCAACGAGATATTTTCAATATTAAATTATAATAACCCAGCGTACTCAAGAAGCTAGTCCCTGAATCGATATTTTATTTCCACTCTCTCTCTTATTTCAACAGAAGAAACCGAGCTTTCTTCCTCCTCCTTCATTTCCAAACGAAATCGTTCGTTCTTATTAAAAAAAAAAAGAGGGGACTGGCGTGATGAGTTGCTCGAGTTCGATTCGAACTCGAGGTGGCGATGCGTTTTAGAGTTGTCGCGAAGGGTACGCGAGTGGTTTCGTGCAAGGGTGGGGAGTCACCGTGAGCTCGCGACGATGGTAGTGTCGGGGTGGAATTAGGGTTTGGACGCGCTCGCGTGTATCGAGGAAATCGAGGTTGGGGCACGCACGATTCAGAACTCGAGTTCGAGAAGCTAGCCGAGGTCGCGAAGAGGAAGGGACTCACAACAGGGGGCGGCGCATTGGGTGTAGCGCGGTCGCGGCGACGCTCGTGTAGTGGATCGCGATTTCGCAAATAGATGATGGAGGCTGGGAGGTTGTTAGCAGTAAGGTAACTTGCTATTCAATTTTAAACATAACATATTTGTAAGTAAATAGAAGAAAAAAAAAGTTAGAGCAAGGTATAAATATACAACTTATTTCGTTGAATTCACAGTGTATATATACGTACATATTTGTACAGGAAACATATAGGTATATTTGAGATTTATTCCTTAATTTGAATCTTGATATCCAGAGAAAGGTAAGTATATAAATAATATATGTATATAATAATAAAAACAAAAATTAAGTGCATACTTTAAAATGTACCAGTTTATTGTAATAATGTTGTATAGTGATTTAAAGTGTTTAATAAACTTATAAATCGTTTGTTACCAAAATTATTTATAAGAGAATTTGTTTAAGTTAAATTATTAGCACAATAAATCTATTTAAAAACGTAGATTTATTTTTCGATTTGGTGAAAGTTATATATAAGAAGAAGAATAATAATAATAAGAGGAAGATAGACTTGCTTAATGAACTTATGTACGTATTTACTAAAGATACTTTGTTAAAGAACATTATTAGTTTATAGATTTTGAATTAAACTATAGGTTAAATAAATAAGTGAATGTCAATTAATTTTTGGATATTCAAGCGTTAATAAACTATATAATGTTATACAAGGTCTAAAGTTGAGAAACAAGCTGGAATGAAATGGGTTGGAATGGATTGCAAAGTAGAAATCAAAGGTGAGTTAATCTCACTCAGTTAAATTTAAATTTAAATTTAAATGGTTAAATTTAAATAATTGTTGGATGGTTGAATTGATTGATGTGATATAGTATGATATTTTGGAATTGGCATATTATATTGTGCTAACGTTTGTGCATGCAGGGAAACAGGTTGGAGGGATCCAACTGGACCCCTCGCATTTATTTAAATTATTCAATATTCTCTGTTGTGATTATTTGATATCCTATGATGAGTTATATTGGAACATTGAATGTTACGGTTTGATTGGATATTTGGGTATAACGAGTTACCAAAATATATGAATTGGTTTGTTGAAAAGAAATTAAAAGGAAGTAAATTTGTAAGCGAAATAATTATAGAAAGTTTGAATAAATTAAGAATGAATTGAAAAGAAATAGAAGTAATATGAAAATAATAATAAATAACTTCGAGTATGAAGAGAAATGGAATTTTGAATAAAATGAAATTGATGAATTGTAAACTTAAGTTATATCAATTAAAGGAACAAAGAATTATTTTAAATTTAAAAGTTAAATTTATTTAAAAGAATAAAGAAGTAATTGGGAAATCTAAAAATTTGAAATCAAGAAATGAGATCTGAAATTAATAGATTCTAAATTTAAAGGGAATAAATTGGAAATCAATTTAGGAAATTGATTTAAGTGATTGAAGTTGGGATTTTTCTCTGGATAACCAAGTACATTCTTAAAGTAAATTTTCAAATAAATTTAAAGGTTTTAAAGTTGTTGAAAAAAAAAGGCAAGTTTTAGAAAATATTTAAATTCAAAAGTAAGTATTTTTCTTAAATCTATTATAGTAGTAATTTCTTAAAAAGTGGCTTAGTATTTTGTTTTTTTTTTTAAAGCGAAAAACTATTTTTATATCTTATTAAGTAGCCTTATTTTCAAATATTCACATAGTATGTATTTTAACAAATTATTGAAGTAATTTAACTTAAATGTTTTTAATTATATTTCAAAGTAAAGTATTTTAAATTATTTTAAATCTAGTTTTGTGCTTGGTGATTTCAGAGGAGATAGAAAATATTTGGGAAAGTTGATTCTGAAAAGAAAGATGGTTTTGAAATCTGTTTCAAAGGGTTGAAATAGAAATATATCTTGTGAAGATATTTTTTTTGAGATTAATGAATAATTTGGAAATTATTTATTGGTTGATGGTTGTTTTGTGAATATAATTGATAGTCAAATAACCAACTATCAATATTGGACAATGCGTTGATCGTTTCGAGGAGACCGGGATCGAGATTTATCTCTCGAAAACCACTTCGATTCGGTTTGTACGTTTCGTGTAGGCGATTTTGGATTCGAAGATGGAGCAGTGAAGTGCAAGGGCTAGTCGCTACTAATCCTGAGGATATTTCCAAAATGAATGTAGTAGGAATAGTGCCTTCGGTTCCGTTCGGACCCGGGACGGACTTGTATGGATGAATGCTTGTGAAACATCGTCAGGTGGGCGATGGGCATTCTAAGTGAAAACGTTCTAAAGGTAACGCTTAGCCTCAAGCCTCATCAAATGGGAATGACTGAAAATCAGGGGATATGCAGCAAGGTTAGGTGGGTCATGCCCAAGCAGGACAAGATAATTCCCCTGTCTAGATGTCCCTTATATATTTCGGCTTAGTGGGTGGTTGGTCGCGCCAACCACGGGGTTTATCTTGTTCGGGACTGTTCAGTAAGGAATGGTTCCGGCCTTGTGTTGCAGGGGATGAAGGGAGTAGTCCTCGGTACGGTGATCTAGGCCCCGTACTGTGATAGGTGGTACCCCAGTGCCTAGTCATTGTTGGAAATCCATTTTCCCTACGAGCCTTGTACGAGTTTTGTTTGTATTACCCACTTTTGTGGCTAGTAGCTGGAATTTAATAGATGTAACAATTTCGGCTATTTTATAAGTATTTGTATATAGACCCTATTATAATATCAGAGGATTTCTATAAAAATTGTTTTAGCTATCGTAAGGTAAAAACCCGACATGTTTATTTGTGGCGTGGTCTTACGAGATGCTTTTGTTTTCAAAGGATTTTTGAAACTTTAATAAATCAATTGGGTGTGATTTTCTCACGCTGGTATTCCAGACTGACTCGGGTATTATTTAACTGTAATGCTCGGGTCAGACCGAGTATTATAGGATACAGGACAAGTTGCTGTGGAGCTCAGGAGACGAGCAGGATGACGATACGTATTCTCGTACTTATCTATATATATTCCGCTGTTGAGTTGTGTATTCTGAGCTGCTGTGTACTCATTCTATATTATTGATGTGAACTGTGACTGATGTACTCTGATGATGTAATATATGTAAATAGAAATATTTGATGTTGAGTAAAGCATATATATATTCTATTATATTTTATTCCGCTGCGATGGTTAGATTCTGATGTTGATTTTGTTTTCTCTTCTTCTACCTCTTCTTCTTAAACCCAAATGGTTCGTATTTCTGTACAACTTGAGTTGATTGTTGTAGAATAGTGTTAATTCAAGGGGTACGGATTTGCGGGCTGTTACATTTGGTATCAGAGCTTAGGTTGGAGATAACCTTGGCTCTGGTGGGAATTACTCATTTAAATTAGAGTCTATAGTACTCTAGAATGAGTTGGAGCGTATTAATAGATATGAGTGCGTACTTGTTAGTGAATATAAAATTGTTTTTATATTGTGTTGATTTATCGGTTGAGTGTTTATGAATTCTGGTCGATGTGTGGGACGCCATGTCATCGATAGGAATTTCTAAACTCTTGAACAAGATAAACCGACACAGTATTGTTTTAACCAGGGTAAATGAAATAATTTTACCCAAACTTATTTTATGTATATAAAAGAAAATGATTTTTCTTAATTATTATAGATATACATGGATGTTTGGATGATAGAAGTGATAGTATTAAATTATTATCATTGTATGATGATTGAATAAAGATTGAAATAATAATTAAGGAATGAATTAACATGATAGATGAAATTTATGAATGTGATTCATAATGGAATAAAGAATTGAATTCATAATTAAAAACTAAGAAACCAATTCATATCAGATGAATTTGTAAATGTACATTATAATGTAAATTATAGTATGATTAATGATTAAATAAAATAAAATTCCAAAGAAAAGTTTGAATTTAAATCTAAAGAGGTTGGAATTTGGAGATTTAAGTTCCTTTGAATTTGGAAATGATTTCCAAAGACTGGGAAAGATATTATATATTGAGAAATATTTTTGAATCGGATTTGAAATCTAGAGAGATTTGGAATTTAAAAATATTGGATGAATTTTAGAAAGAGAATAAAAGCATTGAACTCTTTTGGTCGCTAGAAAATAACTTCGGTGATGACTGTAGCATCATCGATGTTCATTTTCGAGTTTCCAGAAGTGAAATTGCTACCAAATTGTTTTGAATTGAAATTGTTTGCAAGACTGGTTGAGTTTTAAAATTCAAAGGGATAAATTGAATTTATCAAACGAATTTTAGATATAGAAAGTTTTAAAGGGAATTTTGAAATGTTGAAGGTTGTTTAAACTTTGGAATTTGTTGAAAAACAAAATTTCAACGGTGTAAGTGAAACTGAGTACTGGAATTTTAAATTGAATTGCGTGGAGTTATGTGGAATGGGTAAATTAGTCAGGATGGACTAAAAATAATAAATGTTTGGATATAACATTTATTGGTTAAATAATAAATTGGTAAATGGATAAATGATTAAATAATGTACATATAAAGAGAAGTTGATATCAATAAGAAGGGATTGAAATTTTTAATTCAACAAATAAAATTTAACTTAATGAATGGAAATGAAGAAATATAAGCTTTGAATAATGGAATTTAAATTTAAAAGGCTAAATGAAATTAACCTGGATTGGGAATAAAATTTTAAACCGAGTTAAAATAATATTGAATTGGAATAAAAAATTCAATTGAATTATTGAATAAATTATATCCTTACCTGAATAAATGGAAAGTAAATTGGATAAGAAATGAGAATTGAAATCAATAAATCAGAATAACTTATAGGAGAATTAAAATTCCATAAAAAAAAAAAAAAAATGCTTGGGCTATGAATAAGCATAAGGCTTGAGTTAAAAATAAAGATGAATATATTCAAGCTTATGATGAAATGGAATTGTATTTAATAGTAAGTTGTGACTTATAAATTGGATATGGCTTGAAATAAATTGAGTTAAGCTGAATATAAAAGAGAAATTTACTTGTAAAATGAAAATGAGCTTAAGTATAAAATTTGAATAAATTGAGGTTATTGGACTTAGGCTAAATGAATGAAGGAAAGTTGAATTGAATTCAACTTAAAAACCAAGTTAAAGATATTGGATGGAATTTAAACGAAAAAAAATTTGGATCGGAATAAAATTTGGTGGGTTGTAAATAAAATTTAAGAAAATGAAGATTTAAAATAAATTGAATATGGATAAACTAATTTTATTGAATAAATTAATGGATGGGATAAATAAGTATAAAATGAAGTGTTGGTTTAAATGAGTTGAAAAATGGTTATTGAATGAAATGGCTTGGATTGTTTCCGAGCTAAATAAAATAGTTTGGAATAAACTAACATGGAATGAAATGTAAATAAATGAATTGTAAATAAAATTTAAGTGGAATGTGTCGAGCTAAATAAATGATTGTGAGTGGATTAAAATAAAAAGGGAAGTTTAATGGCAAATAAGATGAACCTAAATTGATAATGGTTTTGAATGGAACTAGTTGGGTTAATAAATGAAATACAAATGAATGTATTTAATGGAAGCGAGAATATACGGATTGTGAATAAATTGAAAATGGAATAGAATTAAGTATAAATTGTGTTGAAATCAATTGAAATTGATTATAAACGTAAATATCTATTTATTCACGTAGATCTCGTCAAATTGCATAGAATAAATTGTCATTTGATGTTAATGAAAGTAATTAAAATTCTATGTGTTGATATGAGTAACATAAATTGATTTTGAAAGTAATTGAATTAAATATGAGTTCAATTGGCTTAAAAATAAATTAATGTAAGCAATTGAGTTTTAAACCATTCAAATTGGTGAAGTTGTATACGAATGGATTGAAAACCATTCAAATTGAATGAAAATGGTTTATAAATTAATTGAAAACAGTTAGATTAGTATGAAAACTGTATAAGTTGCTTACAGAAAAATGTTTAGTGTGAATTTCTTTTAGAATTCATATGTTTTAACTATTGCAAGTTAGTGAAATGTGTTAAACTTCTTATATTTGGCACTTACATGTTTAAATTGAGTAAGTACAGGTACCTGGAAGCCGTGTGGCTGGATTTGGTAGGGCTATTTGCTAAAAATAATAAGCTGCTTGCTTAAAATGCTAAATAAGGTACGCCTACGCAATAAAAATAGGAAATATGAACTGTTTTTGGTTTTTCCGACCGTGTGGGTCGATGTATATATATTTATCTCTTTTGTCAAATTGCAAAAGCTCCTCCGTACAAAGGGGACTCTGCCAAAAATTTTCAGAAATTTTGGGAGTTAGAAATTTTTTGAAAATTTTGGAAAATTTTGTTAACGACAAAACTATTTAGAATGGGAAACTAAAATAAGTTAGTAAATGAAGCTAGTTAGTAAATGAAACTAATTAAAGTAATGACTTAAATTAGGAATAAATGAAGGATAAAAAAATTAAAAATTCAAAGTTGAAAATAAATGAAATACATATGTAATATGGAAATCGATTTAAATGGAAATAGGTATAAACTAAAAGTGGTAAAGAGAAATAAAGATAAGAAACATATAAAATGTTTATATTAATTTAAGAAGGGAATGGTGAATTCTTAATTGGAAATCGATGCTACAAATGTATCCTAAGATAATATTAGAATGAATAGATATTGACATTTTGTAAGAAAATCGATAAATTGTTTTGGAATATTGTGATTGGATATTAGTACCAAGCAGGTTATGCAGGTATGATAAAAGGGGAAAAGGAAATTGGATTTGATTTCAAGAGATAAATTTGAATTGCCCGACAAAAGGTATGTATTTAAATTTGGTATGAAAATTGATTGGGATTTGGATTTGGATTGAGCCACTTGGCTTTTTGTTTTCTTTTTGGATTTGAGAGGCCGTAGAGCCCTTTTGTAGTTGTACCGAGCTAGCCGCGCAAAGGAGACGCTGGCGAAATTTTTCGGGAATTTTGGGAGTTAGAAAAATTTTGAGAAAATTTTGATAATTCAAAATGTGGTTTTAAATTGAAACCTGAATGGTTGGGCAAATAGGATTGTTTACAATCTACGGAAAGGTTTGAAAAGTTAATAAGAATAATAATGGGCTTTTGTAAAAAAAGATAATTGGTAAGATGTTGAATTGTTAGAAAACTGTTTGGTTTAGGGAAATAATAAACGGGTATTGGACCATTCTTCCTAATTAGTAATTTCGGGGACGAAATTCTTTTAAGGGGGGAGGAATGTGACGACCCAACATTTTTAGATATTTGAAATCAGAATATTTAATTAATTTTAAATATTCAAATGTTAATTATTAACTTTAATTTCAAATATCTATATTTATTGAATAATTAATTTGTTAAATTTAATTATCGAAATTGGGTAAAATATGAAATTTGGAGTTTTAAGCCGGTTAAAAATAATTTGAAGGCTTGTAAAATTTATATTGATAGTTCTGAAGATAATAGAAGTGTTAAAATTGAATTTAACACTGATTTAATCAGTTTGGAAATTTATCGGTTAAATTGAATTTAAAAATAGCCTTCCGAGGGACAGTCTCGGAATTCGACGAAACCAGTTCCATTGGATCTGTAATAGTTAGCTATTATCGGATTTCAATTTTCGTAGCAATCAGAGTTGTCGTTAGATCCCGGCGGCTCAAAACGCTTCGAATTATTTTAATCGATTTAATTTAAATTTGATCGTTTTCTTTGGTTACTTGCGTATACGATCGAATTAGCCTCCGGAACACGTTCTATGGCGATTGGAATATGGGCAAAACCTTATAAACGTCTGTCGGTATGTCTAATTTGGGGTCCGGAATTTCGCGTAGGGCAACGAGATATTTTCAATATTAAATTATAATAACCCAGCGTACTCAAGAAGCTAGTCCCTGAATCGATATTTTATTTCCAATCTCTCTCTTATTTCAACAGAAGAAACCGAGCTTTGTTCCTCCTCCTTCATTTCCAAACGAAATCGTTCGTTCTTATTAAAAAAAAAAAAAAGAGGGGACTGGCGTGATGAGTTGCTCGAGTTCGATTCGAACTCGAGGTGGCGATGCGTTTTAGAGTTGTCGCGAAGGGTACGCGAGTGGTTTCGTGCAAGGGTGGGGAGTCACCGTGAGCTCGCGACGATGGTAGTGTCGGGGTGGAATTAGGGTTTGGACGCGCTCGCGTGTATCGAGGAAATCGAGGTTGGGGCACGCGCGATTCAGAACTCGAGTTCGAGAAGCTAGCCGAGGTCGCGAAGAGGAAGGGACTCACAACAGGGGGCGGCGCATTGGGTGTAGCGCGGTCGCGGCGACGCTCGTGTGGTGGATCGCGATTTCGCAAATAGATGATGGAGGCTGGGAGGTTGTTAGCAGTAAGGTAACTTGCTATTCAATTTTAAACATAACATATTTGTAAGTAAATAGAAGGAAAAAAAAAGTTAGAGCAAGGTATAAATATACAACTTATTTCGTTGAATTCACAGTGTATATATACGTACATATTTGTACAGGAAACATATAGGTATATTTGAGATTTATTCCTTAATTTGAATCTTGATATCCAGAGAAAGGTAAGTATATAAATAATATATGTATATAATAATAAAAACAAAAATTAAGTGCATACTTTAAAATGTACCAGTTTATTGTAATAATGTTGTATAGTGATTTAAAGTGTTTAATAAACTTATAAATCGTTTGTTACCAAAATTATTTGTAAGAGAATTTGTTTAAGTTAAATTATTAGCACAATAAATCTATTTAAAAACGTAGATTTATTTTTCGATTTGGTGAAAGTTATATATAAGAAGAAGAATAATAATAATAAGAGGAAGATAGACTTGCTTAATGAACTTATGTACGTATTTACTAAAGATACTTTGTTAAAGAACATTATTAGTTTATAGATTTTGAATTAAACTATAGGTTAAATAAATAAGTGAATGTCAATTAATTTTTGGATATTCAAGCGTTAATAAACTATATAATGTTATACAAGGTCTAAAGTTGAGAAACAAGCTGGAATGAAATGGGTTGGAATGGATTGCAAAGTAGAAATCAAAGGTGAGTTAATCTCACTCAGTTAAATTTAAATTTAAATTTAAATGGTTAAATTTAAATAATTGTTGGATGGTTGAATTGATTGATGTGATATAGTATGATATTTTGGAATTGGCATATTATATTGTGCTAACGTTTGTGCATGCAGGGAAACAGGTTGGAGGGATCCAACTGGACCCCTCACATTTATTTAAATTATTCAATATTCTCTGTTGTGATTATTTGATATCCTATGATGAGTTATATTGGAACATTGAATGTTACGGTTTGATTGGATATTTGGGTATAATGAGTTACCAAAATATATGAATTGGTTTGTTGAAAAGAAATTAAAAGGAAGTAAATTTGTAAGCGAAATAATTATAGAAAGTTTGAATAAATTAAGAATGAATTGAAAAGAAATAGAAGTAATATGAAAATAATAATAAATAACTTCGAGTATGAAGAGAAATGGAATTTTGAATAAAATGAAATTGATGAATTGTAAACTTAAGTTATATCAATTAAAGGAACAAAGAATTATTTTAAATTTAAAAGTTAAATTTATTTAAAAGAATAAAGAAGTAATTGAGAAATCTAAAAATTTGAAATCAAGAAATGAGATCTGAAATTAATAGATTCTAAATTTAAAGGGAATAAATTGGAAATCAATTTAGGAAATTGATTTAAGTGATTGAAGTTGGGATTTTTCTCTGGATAACCAAGTACATTCTTAAAGTAAATTTTCAAATAAATTTAAAGGTTTTAAAGTTGTTGAAAAAAAAAAGGCAAGTTTTAGAAAATATTTAAATTCAAAAGTAAGTATTTTTCTTAAATCTATTATAGTAGTAATTTCTTAAAAAGTGGCTTAGTATTTTGTTTTTTTTTTAAAGCGAAAAACTATTTTTATATCTTATTAAGTAGCCTTATTTTCAAATATTCACATAGTATGTATTTTAACAAATTATTGAAGTAATTTAACTTAAATGTTTTTAATTATATTTCAAAGTAAAGTATTTTAAATTATTTTAAATCTAGTTTTGTGCTTGGTGATTTCAGAGGAGATAGAAAATATTTGGGAAAGTTGATTCTGAAAAGAAAGATGGTTTTGAAATCTGTTTCAAAGGGTTGAAATAGAAATATATCTTGTGAAGATATTTTTTTTGAGATTAATGAATAATTTGGAAATTATTTATTGGTTGATGGTTGTTTTGTGAATATAATTGATAGTCAAATAACCAACTATCAATATTGGACAATGCGTTGATCGTTTCGAGGAGACCGGGATCGAGATTTATCTCTCGAAAACCACTTCGATTCGGTTTGTACGTTTCGTGTAGGCGATTTTGGATTCGAAGATGGAGCAGTGAAATGCAAGGGCTAGTCGCTACTAATCCTGAGGATATTTCCAAAATGGATGTAGTAGGAATATTGCCTTCGGTTCCGTTCGGACCCGGGACGGACTTGTATGGATGAATGCTTGCGAAACATCGTCAGGTGGGCGATGGGCATTCTAAGTGAAAACGTTCTAAAGGTAACGCTTAGCCTCAAGCCTCATCAAATGGGAATGACTGAAAATCAGGGGATATGCAGCAAGGTTAGGTGGGTCATGCCCAAGCAGGACAAGATAATTCCCCTGTCTAGATGTCCCTTATATATTTTGGCTTAGTGGGTGGTTGGTCGCGCCAACCACGGGGTTTATCTTGTTCGGGACTGTTCAGTAAGGAATGGTTCCGGCCTTGTGTTGCAGGGGATGAAGGGAGTAGTCCTCGGTACGGTGATCTAGGCCCCGTACTGTGACAGGTGGTACCCCAGTGCCTAGTCATTGTTGGAAATCCATTTTCCCTACGAGCCTTGTACGAGTTTTGTTTGTATTACCCACTTTTGTGGCTAGTAGCTGGAATTTAATAGATGTAACAATTTCGGCTATTTTATAAGTATTTGTATATAGACCCTATTATAATATCAGAGGATTTCTATAAAAATTGTTTTAGCTATCGTAAGGTAAAAACCCGACATGTTTATTTGTGGCGTGGTCTTACGAGATGCTTTTGTTTTCAAAGGATTTTTGAAACTTTAATAAATCAATTGGGTGTGATTTTCTCACGCTGGTATTCCAGACTGACTCGGGTATTATTTAACTGTAATGCTCGGGTCAGACCGAGTATTATAGGATACAGGACAAGTTGCTGTGGAGCTCAGGAGACGAGCAGGATGACGATACGTATTCTCGTACTTATCTATATATATTCCGCTGTTGAGTTGTGTATTCTGAGCTGCTGTGTACTCATTCTATATTATTGATGTGAACTGTGACTGATGTACTCTGATGATGTAATATATGTAAATAGAAATATTTGATGTTGAGTAAAGCATATATATATTCTATTATATTTTATTCCGCTGCGATGGTTAGATTCTGATGTTGATTTTGTTTTCTCTTCTTCTACCTATTCTTCTTAAACCCAAATGGTTCGTATTTCTGTACAACTTGAGTTGATTGTTGTAGAATAGTGTTAATTCAAGGGGTACGGATTTGCGGGCTGTTACAATATATGTAAGGTTTATAGCATTTCACTTAAATTTAAATAGCTAAAACATCAATGTTATAACAATGCATATGGTATATTGGCATAAACACATAAATTTCACATAAAATGCATGTTATAAAATTTTCATAAGCATAAATAAGGTTCCGACTTATTGCAATTGCTTATAATCAATTCTCAAACCATTCCATTCACTTGAAGTGTTTTACAGCTTATACGCTTATATTTAATTCAAATAAGCTCATATTCAAATCAATTGATTTCAAAATCAAATTTTATTTACATTTACCGGTTCATAGAATTTTATTTCTTAAATTTTATAGCAAATTTTAAATTGATCTCCAACTCAATTCATTCCCAATTCCTTTCTATTTTATCTTACATAATATTTTATTTCATAGTGCATAGGTTCCATACGAACCCATTTTTATTTAGCTCGACAAAAATTTACGTTTTGTATATCACTAACCATTTTCAATTGAAACAAACTCATATCAAATTTAATCAATTTTAAAATCAATCTATTTTATACTCGCCAAATTTTATTTAAGCTCAACCGTCTCCCATGCTTGTATATCATTAATTCAAATCCATTTGAATTTTAATTCACATTCTCAATTTATCAAGATAATATCCAAGCACACAATTAGCTCGCTATATACATATTGGGTTTATTTGCAACTTACCCTATTTTTATTGTAATCCAATTTCAACCAACTCCACTTATATTTAATTTGTTAACACTTCAAGTCAAATTTTAATTAATAACTCAAGTTCTGATTCTACCATTCACTTTTAAATTTACTATCCAATTTTATTAACTCACAACGCAAGTTCATTCTCAATTCATTTAATTAATTGTAAGGCCACTTTTTAATTATATTTTCTTCATCAACGATTTAAGTCGAATTTGATTTATAACTTGAGTTCTATTTCCAATCTCCATTATTAGCTTACAATTCAGCTTCTATTTAACTACATTGAACTCCATGTACACATTTCATTAACTAATTTATTATCAATTAGTTCTTCCCTTATTTATAATCCAACACTTGATTTTAAATCTCAAAATCTCTTCATTTAATTCTCTTAAGTTCAAATTTATTTTATAATTCAAGTTTGGATTTTTATTTTATTTTTCAATTCATCAAAAATATTTATTTTGGGTTTTCTATCCCACTTTACAAATTTTATAAGTCACAACTTATTATTTACACTATTCCATTCATTATAGGGGTGAATATGTTCATCCTTTATTTTTAACCCGAGGTTTACATTTATTTATAACTCAAGCATATTTTTATTCCATGCATTATTCATTCTTTTATAAGTTATTCTGATTTATTTCTTCCAATTCCAATCCTTATCCAATTTATTTTCCATTTGTTCAGGTAAGAATTTAATTCCATTCATTAATTCAATTGAATTCTTATTCCAATCCAATTTGATTTTAACTCAGATTTATTTAACTCAATTCAATTTCAACTTAATTCGAAAACAACTGGATATCATTTCAGCCTATTTAATCAATTTCAATCCAGTTAAATTTTATTCTCCAATCCAAGTTAATTTCATTTCTAACTTTTCCTTTTAAATTTAAATTCCCAACACCCAAAGCTTATATTTTCCCTGTTTTAAAAAAATTATCTCAATTTATAAGCTTACAACTTATCTCATTAGGATTTTTAAACACCCGACTTTTGGGTTCAAATCATTTTGAAATCTTCAACATCTCAAACCACATTTCTCAAATATTTAAACCAATCCTGGTTTATTCCCAGCAAATTTTCTTAGAAATTTCCAAAATAAACAGGTTTTCCTGAACAAATCAATTAGGCAGCAATTCATCACTTAGAAACGCGAAAATAAACATCGATGATGCTGCAGTCATCACCGAAATTATTTTCCAGCATCTGAAGTAAATTTAATGCTATATCCTTTTCCAAAATTTATTTGAAACAATTTCCTTTCAAAAATATTCCAAAACAATAATGCTATCATTTATTTTCAAAATACTTCAACAAACACTTCCAAAATCTCCGAAATTTTAAATTTCCAAATCCTGCTTAAATCAAATTTAACTATAATTCATTTGCATAGTTTCCCATTTGATTATAATTCAATTCATAAATTATATTTATAATTCATATTTATAAATTTCATTTCATAATGAATTTATTCCCTTAAATTTTAGTTATATTTACAATTTCTAGTTTAATTTTCACTTAATAATGATAATAATTTAGCATTATCATTTCTAACATCCAAGCAACCATATAATAGCTATATAGTTTACCAAAAACTTTCTTTATATCAAAAATATATTTTTGGGTAAAATTATTTCATTCACCCATATTTAAAACAATACCGTGTCGATTGTTCTATTCAAGTGTTTAGAAACTCTTTCGATACAGTTGTCCAGACTGTGCCGACAAAGGTTCATATGCCACTCAATAAACCGATCATCACAATATTAAAACAATTTATATTCACTAACAAATACGCGCTCATATCTATTAATACGCTCAAACTCATTTTAGAGTACCATAGACTCTATTTTATGAGTAATTCCACCAGAGCCAAGGTTATCACCAACCTAGGCTCTGATACCACTGTAACGTCCTAGGCTTTTCAACCATCAGCAACGGCTCACGATCGGTAGGCTTTTCAACCATCCCAGCCCCGTTGTGGCTCACAGTGATACCTCGGGTTTGCTTTTACGGCCAGCCTCTCGACTCGCAACCAACCCCGCAAGACCTTATACTATCCCCGGGGGCATGTAGGGGTAAGAGTCTCCCGTTCGCCACCTAACGCAAAGCGAGAACCCCCTATCACGCTGTAATGTAGCAAATCCGATCCCCTTGAGTCAACACTATTCTACAACAATCAACTCAAGATATACAGAAATACGAACCATTTGGGTTTTAGAAGAAGAGGTAGAAGAAGAGAAAACAAAATCAACATCAGAATCTAACCATCGCAGCGGAATAAAATATAATAGACAATAAATAATCTTTACTCAATCAAATATATCTCTGTTTATATATATTACATCAATCAGAGTACATCAATCACAGCTCAACATCAATAACATACACAGGATACACAACAACTCAACACAGCGGAATATATATATACAAGTATGAGAGTACGTGTCGTCATCCAGCTCGTCTCCTGAGCTCCCTAGCATCATATCCTGTATCCTATAATACTCGGTCTGAACCGAGCATTACAGTTAAATAACACCCGAGTCAGTCTGGAATACCAACGTGAGAAAATCATACCCAATTGATTATTAATGTTTCAAAAATCCTTTGAAAGCAAAAGCATCTCGTAAGACCACGCCACAAATAAACATGTTGGGTTTTTACCTTACGATGGCTAAAACAATTTTTATAGAAATCCTCTGATATTATAATAGGGTCTATATACAAATACTTATAAAATAGCCGAAATTGTTACATTATTAAATTCCATCTACTAGCCACAGAGTGGGTAATACAAAAAAAAACTCGTATAAGGCTCATAGGGAGAATGGATTTCCAACCAATGACTAGGCACTGGGGTACCACCTGTCACAGTACGGGGCCTAGATCACCGTACCGAGGAGTACGCCCGCTCCCCTACAACACAAGGCCGGGACTATCCCTTACTGGATAATCCCGAGTGAGATCACCCCGCGGTTGGGATCAGCAACCGCCCACTAAGCCGAAATAAAAAGGGACATCTAGACTGGAATGGCCTCACCCTGCTTGGGTGCTACCCACCCAGCCTTGCTGCATAACCCCTGATTTTCAGTCATTCCCATTTGATGAGGCTTGAGGCTAAGCGTTACCTTTTTAGAACTTATTTCTTAGAATGCCAATCGTTCTCCTGACGATGTTTCGTAAGCATTCATCCATACAAGTCCGTCCCGGGTTCGAACGGAACCGAAGGCACTATTCCTACTACATCCGGTTTGGAAATATCCTCAGGATTAGTAGCGACTAGCCCTTGCACTTCACTGCTCCATCTTCGAATCCACAATCGTTTCCACGAAACGTACAAACCGGATCGAAGTGGTTTTCGAGAAATAAATCTCGATCCCGGTCTCTTCGAAACGATCAACGCATTTGGCCAATATTGATAGTCGATTATTTAACTATCAATTAATATTCACAACCAACCATCAAACAATAAATAATTTCCCAAATTATTTATTTATCTCAAAGATATCTTCACAAGATATATTCCTATTTTCAATCCTTTGAAAACAGTTTCAAGACCACCTTTCTTTTCAGAATAAACTTCCCAAATATTTTCTATCTCCTCTGAAATTACCAAGAACAAAACTAGATTTTAAAATAATTTAAAACACTTTACTTTGAAATATATACTTTTAAAACTTTTAAATTAAAAATACTTTAATAATTTGTTAAAAATACATCTTATATGAATATTTTGAAAATAAAGTTACTTAATAAAATATAAAACTAGATTTCCACTTTTGAAACAAAATACTAAGTCACTTTTTTAAATAATTACTACTATAATAGATTTGAGAAAATACTTACTTTAGAATTTAAATATTAGAAATAATAAATTTTCAAAACATACCTTTTAAAACAATTTTAAAACTATTAACTTGTATTTAAAAATTTACTTGAAAATGTACTTAGTTATCCAGGGAGAATTCCAACTTCAATCACTTAAATCAATTTTCCAAATTGATTGCCAATTTATTTCATTTGAAATAAGTTTCTTAAATTACTCAATTCATTTCAAAGTTCATTAATTATGCACTTAATTATTATTGTTATTATTTTCCATTTGATTTTTAAATCTTTTAACTGAAATATACAAATTTCAGCTTTTCCCAACTTCTTTATTTTTTTCTCAAAAATTTAAATCTTACATTTTAAATAAATGTTTTATTCTTTTAGTTAATATCATCGAAGATTAAAATTCGTTAACTTCCTGTTTATTCAAACTTCCATTCTATGCCAGGATCTATTTAGTAGAATTTTTAAAGTCGTTTTATTTCTTTCCAATTCATTTAAAAATTTATGCAAATTTCTATAATTATTTCACTTACAATTTCACTTATTATATTATCTTACCAAAATTCAATTTATATATTTTTGGTAATTCATCATACCCAATGACATCCAACCTAACCATGGCATTCAATATTCCAATAAAGATCATCATAGGATATCAAATAAATCATAACAGAGGGTTTTAAATAATTTAAATAAATATCGAGGGATCCAGTTGGATCCCTCCAACCTGTTTTTCCCTGCATCCACAAACGTCAGCACAATATAATATACCAATTCCAAAATATCATATTATATCACATCAATTCATTCAACCATTCAAACAATTATTTAAATTTAATCATTTTAAATTTAAATTTAAACTAAGTGAGATTAACTCACCTTTGATTTTCATTCGCAATCCACTTCAATATTGCCTTGGATTTCCAGATGTTTAACCTTAAATAAACAATTTACAATTTATTACTATTTGAATTATCAAACAATTTATCACCGTTTACATATTTGATTTTAACTTATAATTTGATTTAACTAATTTCCCTTGGAAACTATAGTATCTAAAATAATTAAACAAACAGATTAAACAATGTAATCACTACAATACAATTTAAAATACACTAGTGAGTAAAACTATATATATTCTTATAAAATAATCTATATAGGTGTAACAAACTATTATATATATATATAAACTTCTCACATTTAAAATACCTCCCCTTTTCTTACCTAATCTAAAATCATATCTATATATATATAGTTCATGATCTATTATATTATTATCTTAATATATTGTTCTAACTCAAACATTCAAAATTTCTGTGTATCCGTATTAACTCAAATGGACAGAAAATTCCTGTTAATATCTTATTTCTATTTATATGTTAAAACAAACTGCAAATTTTTTCTGTTGCTCACCTGAATGAAATGATTTGGGGGGGAATAAACGATTTGGGGAGGGTAATTGCTCGGCCATTTATCAAAAAATTTGTTTCGATTTTGATTTTGAGAAAATGAAAGGAATTAACTGAAGGGGGGTATCGCGTTCAAAAAGAAACAGCATAAGGGAAAGTGTGTTCGAGAAGGCAAAGGAAGCATGCTGAGGAACGGATAAGGATGGCGTATAGAGGAAGCTTAATTAATTAAATTAAATTTTGTTAGGTTATTATCAATTAAATCCCTAGCACGTTAATATTTCGTTCACTCACACACTAATCCCGATCTAAACGAAATTTGAAATCCGCTAATAATACAATATTACGGATCCAATGGAACTGGTTTCATCGAATTCCAAGACTGTGCCTCGGAAGGCTATTTTTGAATTCAATTTAAACTATAAAGTTTTAAAACTGAACAAATCACTGTTAATTTCAATTTTACAACTTCTATTACCTTCAATGTTATCAATTTGAATTTTATAAGCCTTCAAATTGCTTTTAACAAGCTTAGAATTCCAGATTCAATATTTTCTCCAACTTCAAATTATTTAATTCAATAATTAAATTATCGAATAATTTGTGATATTCGTAATTCAAGTTAAAATTATTATATTGAATATTTAAAATCAATTAAATACTCCGATTTAAAATGCTTAAAAAAAATCCCGGC
The DNA here is from genome assembly GCA_030765085.1 of Allium cepa. Taxonomy (NCBI): domain Eukaryota; kingdom Viridiplantae; phylum Streptophyta; class Magnoliopsida; order Asparagales; family Amaryllidaceae; genus Allium; species Allium cepa. The sequence continues at coordinate 1,034,927,581 of CM060945.1, read as the reverse complement.
TCGTCATACTCAACATCAGTCCGGATCATGCAACTACTAGTATCCTGGTTGGTATCGCCTCATGTACCTTGTCATACTGATTATCCTATTCGCGACCACTATGTTATGTTTTGTGTTATACCTATGGGGTACCCTCTGATAACCACCAGTTTACGATGGAGTTTACGGTGCTGTATAGAATATGGCATTATAAAAATGTGTTAAGGGGGATTATGGTAACACCTTAACGCTATTTTGATACTTTATATTACTGATAGGCATTATCTACTTAGCGTACATTACTACATAGTAGAAAGTTTAACGGATCCTTAAGAGATGGAAAATCCCGTAACATCTCTTTAGTTATTGCACGCACGTTGACACTGGATATGAGATGTCAAACCCCGTAAACATCTCTGACGCCGTTACACTCATATTCATTTACGATTGATTTAACTTTCATAAGGATATTTTAGTCCTGACTCGAGTGTTTTGTCTTTTCATTACGCTCGGGTCAGTCCTGAGTTTTTCAGATTTTTGAAGGTCTATTCTGGAGGATGAAGACGAAGATTTGGTATACTATTACTATTATTACCCTTGAATCATGCTATCTGCTGCATTATTTTAATTGTTCTGTTGTATATGCATAACTCTGATAAATGTTGTATAAATAATTGTCAAAGTATAGTAAACAGCTTCATGAACTGTTTATTTGACTATTATATTTTATCATTCCGCTGTGAGATTCTGTGTTGTTTCTTTTCCTTTATTTCTCTTTCTTTTCTTTTCTTATTTACCCCAATAACCACCTGCCCTTTTGAATGGTTTGGAATCGGCATGTGTATTTGATCGTCGGTTTAAACTGTCCAAAAAGGCGGGTCGTTACAGGAACTCTACTAGAAGAGGTACGAGGACCAATATGATCGAAGTTCAAACCCCGAATATAATCTGGCAATGCATAAGTACATGGGGATACTCGAGCCCAACATGAATCAAAGTCTCCCGAAACTGTAAAAGGCTCACCATCCACCCATCCCGCAGCCCTCATCGGAAGAATATAAGCTGGTCCAACCTTAATATCACCATACATATCATCCCATGGTAGTGGATCTGATGGAATGCAAACTGTACTGTACAATTGTAGCCAACACCGCTCCTCTAAATACCATATGAATGGACATGTAGGAACCTAAAAGAAAACCCTGCGTCGCGACTTGGAAAACTGAAAATTAAGTGGATGATCAAGACCAGGCACTAGGAACTATAAGTATTGATCCCATGGACGAACGATAATGTTACCACACCGCCTCATATCCATCAGCGTCTAGCCTCCATCAGCTCATTGTGCACCCCTTGTGCAACACGAGACAAATGCATAGGTGGACCCCAACGACGCAATCTTGAAAAGTAAATATAAGGTGTGGCATTCGCCTTTACAATAAGTCGGGGGTGCATATTAGCAGTATACTCGTAGTACCAAAATGGAAGAATGTACCAAAATCCATATATCTCTCTAGACTGCTGAAGCGCATAAGTATCCATTGCTACGTACAAATAACCGATAATAGAAGAACCATAATCATATATATGCAGTCCATCCAAATCTACTAATCCAGCCAAAAAGCAAGCCTAATAGCACCCTTATTGTTACTAAAAAATATAGATCCAAAAAGGTATAATATGAAGGCACGGATAACCAGAGTGTGCATATCCTCAACGGCCATATACTCTACTGTATATCGCTATAGACAAGTAAGAGTAACAGCTCCTCCTCTAACCTCCTTATCGGCCAAAGCCGGTGAATAAGCTGAATATGACTCGAACTCCTCAAATGAACTATCAAATGGAACAGGGAGACGGTCTGGTCGACCAACCTCTATGCCAGTGAGCATATAAAAATCTAGTGGAGTTAGTCCCAGCTCAAAATCAGGGAAATTGAAATGTGTGAGTGGCAGACCACCATCTCTCGGTGACGGCCTCTATTAGGCAGCGATCTACATGTGCAAATCTACGTAAATCTACAAATTCACCAAAAGGTGACGCATGTAACCTATCCAAAATCGGCCATGGTAACTGATCAAAATATTCAGACAAATACCTATACTACCTACCTCGCATCGCTATGCGACGAACCTAAATATATGATTATTTAATGTTAAAATAAACAAACAATTATCATACATATACATTTACACGGTTGTTCATCAAGCAATAAAAAAACGTATACCTATGCCATCGCTATAGCTGCAGTAAGTCGATGCGAAACAGTAGGGCGCAAATCATGCAAGGATCGAAGATCGTCTGGAATCAAGGTAGCATCAAGAGGGACATGAGCAGGTCCGATATTGGCATCTATCGCGCATCGAACGGTCGTACCAGTTTTGACAGGACGGGGCGGCGTTTGGACGCAAAGTAAAATAAAAAAATTAACTGAAAAGAGGGTAAAAGAGATGGAAATAAAGAGGAAGGGGGTGTTTGCGCCGGTTATTGCTGCTGGCATCAGGTGCCTAATTAACTAGCTCCTGATTTCAAAAGACAGTGGACGCCTGTTCAACAGGAGCCTGGCCTTATTTATGTCGGAGAAATGAGGCCTCCAACATTTCGGAGTGCGGAAAATTCAATTTCCACACTCCGAACTAATGGAGATGCTTTAAGGTTGTACATACTCCTCAAGCCGTAAATTCAAGTAAGATTAAGATATCTGTTTGAACAAAAATTAAATCAAGGATTTGTTTCAATTGTAAAATCAAATTAGATCAAATATGTTTGTTCATTCTTTCTTCTACAATAAATACAGGAGCTATATTTCTCACCTGCACTCATTGTGTCGATTGTTTGATTGGGTGCAATCGGAATTTAGGGGTTTGATGAGGGTGAATTTGTAATCCCCTTTACCTTTGTACAACTGACTCAACTAAGATAGTACAGACTCCTTTAGCTGTAAATTCAAGACTATAATTTCTATTGTAGAAAAATTAGATCAAAGATTTTGTTTAAAATATTAAATGGTTTGTACACTATTTTCTACAAGTTATGCTTAAATCATCTATAATAGCATCTATTGTAGAAAAATCATAAGAAAGCTAAAATTGAAAATTCTAAAGTTGGTTTAACTAGCTACGAAGCCCCCATCCCTAAAGTAAAACCAAAAACTAAGCGAAAAAGCATACACATGTGGATCGTCTTAAGCTTTAGAGAAGAAGTTTAGATGAGCTATCCTCCGTATGTTGACATAGAGCTGTCATATGGCACTTACAAATCAAAATTTTGGTCGTTACTTACTTTGCTTGATATTGTATTGTGGTTCAACTTGCTTAACGAGCAAATAAAGTTAGATCACTACTTACAACCACACTTCCCCTAATACATGACAGATGTTAGAATAGTGGTGTACTCTATGTTTCTAAAATCATACAAGAGTGTTTCTTTGGAAGCAATGACTTTAGTTTTTGGTGCAACCGTACACTTCATTGATTTGTAAGTCATTTCCAATCCATTTCTCAAGCCAATGTAACTTTTGAGTTTATGCATTTCTTGGTACTAGATTTGCTATAACTTACTGTAATAGTTTTGATAGGAAAAACCATTCGATCATCAAAACTAGTATAGTTTCATAGTATACGCTTATTTGCTATATTTCACAGCTTGAGTTGTATTTTATGACCATGCCAGATAAAGATATGACGACTTTGAGCATCGTCGTCGGTGGAGTTGGCATGACTAAACTTGTTATGTCTTATTTATTTTCAGAAGCTTAAGTTAAGACTTACGTTATGGTTAATTGTATTTTTTTACCATGTTGTCTATTGAATTCAACATTAATTTTGATTTTCCCATTCTTTTGTATCTTATGTTGAATTTTTTCGGCAATGTATGGAGAATTAAAGAGCTCGAAAGTAGCTTTATAATAGTGAAAACAGTTTGCAAATCAAAGCTCGAAGAAGGAAGATATGGCGAAGTGCATATTGTGGCCAACACCAGATGACAGACGTCTGACATAAAGTGACAAACGTCTGTGATAGTAGGGTATGGAACCTAAGACTTGGGATAGACGTCCGTGATAGCAGAGTTTGGAATCCAAGACTTTGGATAGACGTCTGTCACTTTGGAACAAACGTTTGTGGTTTCAGGAGATGATTTCCCGAAACACATGACAAACGTCTGTGACGCATTTCAGCCTATTTTTAGTTTGGGTTTTGGTGTGAAGATTTGTGATATTCGGAGTGGTAATTTTGGAGTTTTTCCAAGGTTTCCTACTCTCCTATATAAGCTAATTTTAGGATTCAGAAAAGGGTGAGATTAAGGGTGTAATCTAGGTTTATTAATTAGGGTTTATCTAAACCTAATTTTATTCAATCCTCTTCTCCACAAATCAATTCTATTAGAATTTTGATCATTGTCATCAATCTTTTGTACTCTTCTCACTGGTATCAATAAAGGCACTCACTCAAAGTGGATGTACACTAATAAGACGTTAGTGGAACCACTATAAATCGTTGTGTGATTTATTTTATCGTTATTGTTTTAATTATCTATTGCTTGTTTGGAGATTATGAATGGTTTTATATTGGATTGAGTTTCGGATTGAGATATTGATTGGTTGTTTTTTGCATTTCTTACCATGATATCATTTTCCTTTGGGGTTTTGATTTGAGTGGTCTCAAGTTAGAATTCCCACAACCTTTGGTATCATAGCTCTTTTTGTTGGTAGGTAGTTGTAGAAATGCTAGAATCGGATAATATCTTAGGTAGTTCCTCAATGGTTAGTCCAAGTGGAGTAGTGCCTTATGTATGTGGATTGTACGCGGCTTCGGGATCACAATTGTTTATAGAAAATTGGAATGATGATAATGATTTTGAAAAGTGGTAATGGAAGATGGAAGCAGTTCTAAGAAGGAATCGGGTGCATAAGGTAGTGTTTGACACACATTTGTTGTTGGCAGACATCTTGAATATTGAGAGAGGGAAAATGAAAGAGTGGGCATTCACTACACTTCAACTTGCTATGGGGGATAATGTTATCTCCGAAATTAGTGGTGAGACTACCGCTAAGGGTATATAGGACAAGTTGGGGGAGTTGTATATGAAAAAGTCACTAACTAATCGTTTGATCTTGTTGCGAACATTCTTCACCTATAGAATGAAGAAATGTACTTTGCTAAAGGCACACTTGAATACATTTGATGATTTGCAAATGAAGATGAATGTGGTAGATTTGAAGATTTAGGAAAAGAAAAAGGCGATGATACTGTTGTGTTTATTGTCGAACAGTTATATGGGATTCTCAGATAGTTTGATCTATAGCCGTGATACTTTGACTCTGGATGATGTCAAAACAGGTCTTCTTAGCGAGAAGTTGCGGGATCAAATGAAGGAGTTGGGTGATGGAAGTAGTTGTGCTAGTAATGATTACGGTTTATTTGTGGAGGAGGGATATTCGAAGAAGGAGAACCATGGGCATTCAAAATCAAGGAATCCCGGGTTGGAGGGGAAAGTCGAAGGAAAAAAGGGCAAGTGCTATATTTTCAAAAATCCCAGTCTGAGTGTTCGGACAAAGAGAAGGCAAAGAAGGAAGTAGCATCTTCATTTGTAGCGGTGAAGAGTGGAGTTGGTGAGGGAGACACAGATGGGTGAACGACGGTAGCATCAGATGTTTCAGGTAGCGAATGTGTGCTCGATTCAAGAGAGTCTTAGGAATTATCTTTTTTATGTCAAAAAAGGAGGAAAGTCAATTGTTATGGGTAGTGGTGCAATTTGTAAGTCGAAAGCATTGGTTTCATGCAAATTCGGATGTTTGATGGAGTGGTTCGTACTCTCACTAAAGTATGCTATGTTCCGGGACTTCGGAAGTCTTTTACTCTTTGGGGTAGCTGGACTTTTAGATTGCAAGATCACAGTTGAGAGTGATAGCTTGTGGGTTTCGAAGGGTACGCTTGTGATGATGAAGGTTGCTAGGACTCATGGTGTTTATCTGCTTCAAGGAGTGACTACAGAATGTGAAACTTGTGTGGGAGTTGATAGTTCTCGTGGCTTGGATGCGACTAGGTTGTGGCATTCGAGGTTATGTCATGTCTCAAAGAGTAGTTTAAATATTCTTTGGAGGACAGAGATGATCGACGAAGAGGATTCCAGTAAACTTGAGTTTTGCGACGAATGCGTCATAGGCAAGCAAACTAAAGTATCATTCGATGAAGGAAAACATGATTCGAGAAGGGTTCTTGAACATATTCACATGGATGTTTGGGGATCGGACACCAGTAGCTTCTATCGGGGGAGCTCGCTATTATATTTCTTTTATTGATGATTTTTCTCGAAAGATATGGGTGTATGTGATGAAGGCCTAGTCGGAGGCATTTGCAAAGTTCAAAGCATGGAAAGCTCTGGTTGAGAATGAGAGTGGCAAGTCTTTGATGGTAACAAAGTCCGACAATGGTGGAGAGTATGTTTCCAGAGTGTTCTTGGAGTTTTGCAAGCATAATGGTATTCAGAGGCATTTTACTACACAGGGAGATCCGCAGTCGAATGGTGTTGTGGAGAGGATGAACCGTACTCTACTTGAGAAAGCTCGATGCTTGAAATTGACATGGGGTTTGTCTAAGGGATTTTGGGCGGAAGCTTTGTAAACCGCGATGCATACTATTAATCGAATTCATGCTCGGCTATTGGTAACAAAATTTCAAAGAAAATTTAGACGTGATAGAGCATTAACTTGGGTTATCTTCGTGTGTTTTTGGTAGTCTGGTTTATGTGCATGACCCGAGAAATGATAAGCTTGCGCCCAGAGCTTTCAAGGGGATTTTGCTTGGTTATACGGACGGTGTAAAAGGCTATCGGACATGGAATCCGCAAAAGGAGAAGGTTATGAATTATCGTCATGTTGCTTTTGATGAGTCGGCTTTGTTCAAGAAGAATGAGAGCTCATCGGATGTTTCAGATTTGATTCATGGTGAATCAAAGGAGAAGGAAATTATTCCCATCTTTCATCCAAGGAGTAGAGTAGTTGGAGATGCTTGTGAGAAAGCAGTTGATGTAACATCACATAGTCCACATGGTGCCATTAGTAATGTTGGTGATGTGCATGACTCTAGAGAGGATTCATTCAAGGTGAAGCTGAAGGGGGTTTGGGTGATGGTATTGCTACTAGGGTTGGTCGTCGTGCTATAAGACCACTCAAAAGATATGGTGATTGGTGTAGGAAATGCAGATTGCGGATCTTAAGGCTGGATTAACACTAGAGAGGGGTGAATAGTATTTAATGGATTTCATGGAATTTTTGAAATCTTTTGTAATTAAACACAGACAGATGCAATTCACAAACACAGAGACAATCACAGAATCAAACACAGATGCAAATAGTAAATAAAAAGCAGTAAAGGAAAGAACACACTGGAATTTTATACTAGTTCGGAGTTACCCTACATCCAGTACCATACAATTTCTTATGCAAATTTCTTTTCAAATATAATGTCGATATTACAACCTCGATTTCAAGGCCACGAGATACACCCTCCTGTCTTCGAGTCCAGAGCAAACTCTCTTGATTTAACCAGGCTATAAGATCACCTAATTGATTTACGGGTTACAATCACACCCAATTTATTTATGGGCCACAATCACACGGTTTCCAGTATCACTTTAATAGGTAAAGAGACTCGATACACTTATTTGATTACAAATGATCCTATAACTCTTAATAGCATTGAGATCTTTGTGAGAGAGTGATGAGAATCAAGTAGAGATGATCAAGTTTGATTCACTTAGAGTTTAGGTAGAATTTTGGTAAAGTATTTGAAATATAAGAAAATATTTGAGTGGAGAAAAAGGAGTGAAGAAATGAAGAAAAACTAACTTAAAATTTGTTGAAAATATCTGTTATTTATAAAAGAACAATAGTCATGTCCATTAGCGAAAGGTTATGACGAATAGACAGTTCTTTTGAAAACTTGAAATTTGAATTCTACGGCTACCATGTCGACATGGGGGATGAGGTATGTCGAGATACCATGTAAATTTTGAAAATTGATTTTTTTTTTTAAAAGAGATTTTTCTTTCTAAAACTTGTCAAACAATTTCTAAAGTTTATAAACCATTTTGAATATAGTTTAAACTTATAAAAGAGATTTAAAAAGTTATCTTAAAAATATATAATCTATAATATTAAAGTAATATTAAAAACTAAGTATAGAATATATTTTTGAGATTTAAAGTTTATAATATTAAAACCAGGAGATAGTTTTAAAAACAAGAGATGATTTGAAATCAAAATATAAAAGATAATAAAAATAGCTTAAGGCTAAATATTTAAACTGAAAGAGATGACTTTTAAAAAGTTGTTGGAAAAATATTTAAAATAAATCATTATGAAAATTTCATGGATTCCAAAGGTCATGGGCTCCATCCCACTAAAGAGGTCATGGGATCCATCCCAGTATTAAAGCGGGAAGGTGGATTCCATTCCACAATTAAAGTCCGAATAAAGATTTTAGTGCTATTATGAAGTTTAACATACATCTAGAAGCTATTGCTTATCTTGATATCTTGAACTCTTGAAATCTTGAACTCTTGATACTCATGGTTCTCCAGTCTTGATTTCTTCAATCTTGAATTCGTCGGTCTTGAATATCTATACTGTACACTCTTCATTCTTCAGTATCAGCATATATATCATGCATATACATATATATCTAGACAATAATATTAGCATTTATATTTTATAACAAGTCCTAAGGTTGTTTTCATCAGAACCATCATCTCAGGAACTAACAATCTCCTCATTTTTGATGATGACAACCTATGTTTATAAAATATACTCTACCTAACTTTGATTGTACTCCGACTCCGGCTTATTCCAACAACTCCCCTTAATCTACTAACTGCCCCTTGATCTAAGCCTAACTATCCTATCCTATTTCATAATTCTCCCTATTTGTCATCAACAAAAACTAAGCTTAAACTACATAGCTCCCCCTAAATCTTATACTATAGCACTGTATAGGATAGTACTAAAGTGGTATAATATAAATGAGACATATAGTAATTAAAGTAAATGCGAGAGATATAAAAATTTCAAACATCATCAATTAATGTATACATTAGTACTTATTACACCACACCATGTTCAATTACACGCCGTATTAAAATCAATCCAAACAGTTCAAATCAAATCAAACAAAAATAAACAATTCAAATCAAATCAAAGTAAATCAAACCATACAAGTCAAATTAAACATTTCTTGGAACTTCAACCCATCCTTCTTCATCAAAGATAGGATCTGCCTTTATAGCATCTCATTCTTCATTATCCTTGTTCAAAGTTCCTTCTGGATTCGCTTCGAGTTCTTCTTTATTAAGGGTTGAAATCATCTATCGAATAGCATCAAAGTGCCTTTCTTGTTCCTTTATCATCTGCGTTTGGCTTAAGTCTAGGTGCCGTTGATTGTAAAGGATAAAAGTAAGTATATTTTTGAAAGATTTGAGAGTTTCTTCAAGATTCTCACTTAGATTATGAGTAGAAGAGGCCATTATTTGATAAAATATGAAGAAATTCAATAGAAAATAAGGAGGTCATTGAAAGTGTGCATTTACCTGGAATAAATAGGTATTTATAGGGTTAGAAAGTCGTTTGAAATGAATAGACACAAGATAGTTGTGTCAATTTTAATTTCAATACAAAAACCACTTTTTGGCCGTTACATGTCGACATGGGTCCTATAATACATGTCACTAAATTTTTCTAATTTGTTTAATATATATTATGTATATCCTATAATCTAATTTATATTTTATCTGAAGTAATATAAATATAATAACACTTTAATATTGATATTTTAATATAAAAAATAATATTAAAATAATATTATTTTGAAATCAAAATTTTAAATTCATGCAAACAATCAAACATTCAAACATTTAAGCAAACAATTTCAGTAAATATAATTTAAATGCATACCTATTTTTAGATCCATATTCCTAAGATCATCAGATTCGTGAATAGCTGTAAAGCACGTATTTGAATTTTTTGTCTCTTTATCTTCATCACTGGGGGATGAGTCTAAATTGTCTAGTGTGGCAGTATACGCTCTCTTCCTTTTCTTTGATGAATCGTTACTTGGAGGAAATTTTTGCTTATCCGGATGCGAACGACTCTTTTTAAGTGGTTTGGCTTATCACAATTATAGCATCTGACGTTGTTGAGAGTCTCATTATTATTTCTAGAATTCTTGTGATCATTTCTCATCTTTCTCCATTTCAGAAACTTTCTAAAATTTCTTGTCATCAAGGCTATTTCTTCATCGTCGTCACTGTTTGAGTCTGAACCATATATTATTACATTAAACGCTATTGACTTCTTTTCTGAGGCCTTGCTTTCTCTTCTCTCTTACATTTGTACTTCAAAAGACATCAAATTCCCAATTAATTCTTCAATTTTCAACGTACTGATATCATTTACCTCTTCAGTTGCTAGAGTCTACTGATCCTATTCCGAAGTGAGTGAATTCGGATTTTTTTCTAACCTGGTCTTCTTTGGAAAAGTTCTTTCCTAATGCAATTAATGAGTGCACAATGTCTTGAAACCTACTGTACATATTTGAATGGACTCATTTGGATTCGTCTTGAATAATTGAAACTGATTGGTCAAGATGGATATTTTGGTCTGTTTAACTTTGCTTGTTCCTTCATGAGTAACTTGCGAAGATTTCCAGATCTCATATGCAGACTTATAGACAGACACTCTATTAAACCTATTCCTATCAAGTAGACAGAATAGAATGTTCATGGCTTTGGAATTGTTTTGTGCAACAGTCTTTTTCTCAACGGTCCACTATGCAAAATTTATTGTGGGTTCAATGTACTCAGTTTGTGCGATCTAATCCTATTGATTGTAAATAGATTTTCATCCTATATGCCGAATATGCATTGTTAGTGCCACTAAAAATGGTGGTCTAGCAGTAGGCTGGCCTTCTACAAACGAACTAGTGATAGTGTTGACATTACCAGTGTTGGCACCCATTTGAAAACTTTTCAAAAATTAGATTATGTAAACTTTGAAAACCAATGCTCTGATACCAAATGTAGAAAATGCGGATTATGGATCTTAAGGCTGATTTAACACTAGAGAGGGGGGTAAATAGTGTTTAATGAATTTTATGGAATTTTTGAAATCTTTTGACATTAAACATAGATAGATGCAATTCACAAACACAGAGATAATCATAGAATCAGACACAAAAGCGAATAGTAAATAAAAAGCAGTAAAGGAAAGAACACACCGGAATTTTATATTAGTACGGAGTTACCCTACATCCAGTCCCACATAATTTTTTGTGCAGATTACTTTTCAAATATAATGTTGATATTACAACCATGATTTCAAAGCCACGAGATACACTCTCCTGTCTTCGAGTCCAGGGCAAACTCTCTTGATTTAATCAGGCTACAAGATCACCAAATTGATTTACGAGGTACAATCGCACTCAATTGATTCATGGGCCACAATCACACCGTTTCTAATATCACTTTGATAGATAAAGAGACTCGATACACTTCTTTGATTACAAATGATCGTATAACTCTGAATAGCACTGAGATCTTTGAGAGAGAGTGGCAGGAAATCAAGCTAAAGATGATCAAGTTTGATTCACTTAGAATTTTGGTAGAATTTTGTAAAATCATTTGAAATATAAGAGAATATTTGAGTGGAGAAGGGTGAAGAAATGAATAAAAACTAACTTAAATTTCATTGAAAATTGTTGGTATTTATAGAAGAACAACAGTTATGTCCATTCACGAAAGGTTATGACGAATAGACACTTCTTTTGAAAATTAAAATTTTAGTTATACGGCTACCATGTCGACATGGTTGGATAGGGTATATCGACATGCCTTAGTAAATTTTGAAAATTGATTTTTGTTTTTAAAAGAGATTTTTCTTTCTAAAACTTTTCAAAACAATTTCTTATGTTTACAAACCATTTTGAATATAGTTTAAACTTATAAATGAGATTTAAAAGGTAATCTTAAAAATATACAATCTATAATATAAAAGTAATATTAAAAACTATGTATAGAATATATTTTTGAGATTTAAGGCTTATAATATTAAAACTAGGAGATAGTTTTAAAAAAATAGATGATTTTGAAATCAAAATATATAATTATAATAGAAATAGTTTAAGGCTAAAAATATTTTAAACTAAGAGAGTTGACTTTTAAAAAGTTTTTGGAAAAATATTTAAAATAAATCATTTTTAGAATTTCATGGATTCCATTTCACTAGAGAAGGTCGTGGGTACCATCCCACTAAAGAGGTCGTGGGTTCCATCCCACTAAAGAGCTCGTGGGTTCCATCCCACTATTAAAGCAAAAAGGTGAGTTCCATTCCAAAATTAAAATCCGAATAAAGATTTTAGGGCTATTATGAAGTTTTAACATAAATCTAGACACTATTACTTATCTTGATATCTTGAACTCTTGATACTCATGAGTCTTCGATCTTCATTTCTTCAATCTTGAATTCATCGATCTTGAATCTCTATACTTTATAGTCTTCATTCTTCAGTACCAGCATATATATCATGCATATACATATATATCTAGATAAGAATATTAGTATTTATATTTTATAACAAGTCCTTAGGTTGTTGTCATCAAAAGCATCATCTCAGGAACTAACAATTGGAATATCTTAGATTTTGTGATAATTTGGACTATGCTCTTCATGTAGTCCAAGATGAGCTGATAGATCTTGATGACGTCATGGATTCAAATGATAGCTCGAAGTGGATTTCAGCCATGGAGCATAAGATGCAATCATTGATGAAGAATCAAACTTGGGATTTGGTTCCACTTCTTAAAGGAAATCGTGCTATTGGGTGCAAACGGATATACAAAGGACGATGGGAGGTACAAAGCTAGGCTAGTGGATAAGGGGTCTGGACAAAGGAAGGAAAAGGGGTATAATGAGATATTTGCACCAGTCGTGTGTCATACTTCTATGTGGATATTACTTGTCATGGTTGTTATTCACGACTTGGAGTTGGAGCAACTTGATGTGAAAACCGCCTTCTTGCATGATGACTTGGATGAAGACATTTACATGGAGCAACCGCAAGGATTTGTTGTAGGTGGTAAGTCAAATTTGGTTTGCAAGTTAAATAAATCACTATATGGTTTAAAGCAATCACCTAGGAAATGACACAAGAGGTTTGATCATTTTATGCTTGAAATAGTTTTGATGGAAGCATCAAAGATGCTTGTGTATATTTCAAGAAGTTGGAAATTGATTGTTGGTTGTATTTACTCTTATATGTGGACAACATGCTCATTGCTTCTAAGGATAAGAATGAAATCTACAAGTTAAAACTAAGTTTGAAATCGGAGTTCGAAATGAAGACTCTTGGAGAAGCAAAGAGGATATTGGACATGGAACTAGAAATGAATCGAAAGCATTTTGAGTTGAAATTAACTAAAAAGGAGTATATAGAGAAAGTGCTTTGCCGGTTTAGCATAGAAAATGCAAAGACGTCAAATACACCTTTACCTTTGCATATGAAGCTTTCGAGTAAGGGATTGCCTATCTTAGAGAAAGACAAAGCTTATATGGCAAATGTGTCATATGCTAGTGCGGTTGGAAGTTTAATGTATACAATGATGTACAAGTGTATAAGGCCCGATATTGCAGATGCCGTAGGGATGATTAGTCGAGATATGGCTAATCTGGAGAAATCGCATTAGAAAGCTGTGAAGCTTATATTGAGATACCATGGACGTACATCATCCCATTATCTTGTTTTTGGTGGTAGGAAGGGGATGAATTGCAAGTTCATTGGTTATTGTGATTCAGACTATGCCGGTGATAGGGATCGAAGAAAATCAACTTTCGGATATGTTTTCACACTTGGAGGTACAGCCATAAGTTGGAGATCGAGATTGCAAACCGTTTTTGCTTTATCCACTATTAAGGTTGAGTTGGTAGCCACAGTGGAGGTGGCAAAGAAGGCATTTTATTTAAGGCGATTGTTGTGTGACTTAGGATTCGAACATGATAACATTGATGTTCAATGTGATAGCCAAAGTGCTATTCTTGGTAGAAAATTTGACGTTTATCTCATGGACTAAGCATATTGAAGTGAGAGAGTCATTTTTAGTAGCCATGGATGAAGATAAGCAAGTATATTTTTGAAAAGTGTACTCAAAGGATAACGCGGCAGATATGTTCACTAAGGCATTACCGGTTGGGAAGTTCGAGCATTGCTCGAACTTGATTCGCTTGAAGAAGTGTTAGGTGCCACATGGTGGCACTGTTGAAAAAGGAGCTTGGTCATGGATGAGGAAGAGTATCGGTGATAGATTGTGGTTCTATCTTCTTGGTGAGTACTAATTTACACTTCATAGTGTTTTTATCTTTTGGTGAGACGGTTTTGGATGTGGGTGTTTTCAACGCTTCATTAACGGACGGGGGCTTTGCCTGAGCTCGTTGATTGAGTGCAATGGATGGTGGCTTTGTCGGAGTTTGTTGGAAAGCATTCATGTTTGGTTGAAGGTAGAAGTGGTGATAGCTGGTGCTAATAGTTGTTGTTGATGGTATTGTACCATTGGAGTTGGAGTTGGAGATGGATATAGTGTCAAGGTGAAGTGTTGAATTATGGCGACACTATATGTAGGATTGAAGAGGTCGAAATTAGCTTTATAACAGTGAAAATGGTTCGCAAATCAGAGCTAGTAGGAGGAAGATATGGTGAAGCAAGCGGATGTCGTGGCCAACACAAGGCGCCAGATTTCTGTCATAAAGTGGCAGACGTCTGTCATAGCAGGGTTTGGAACCCGAGACTTAGAATAGACGTCTGTGGTTCCAGGAAATGATTTCCTAAAACATATGATAGACGTCTGTTACAAAGTGGTAGACGTCTATGACGTTTTTCAGCCTATTTTCAGTCCGGGTTTTGGTGTGAAGATTTGTGATATTCGGAGAGGCAATTCTAGAATTTTTTTTTCTAGGTTTTCTACTCTCCTAGTAAGCTATTTTTAGTATTCAGAAATGGATGAGATTAAAGGTTTAATCTAGGGTTTACCCTCCATTAGTTAGGTTTTATCTAAACCTTATTTTCTTCGATTCTCCTCTTCACAAATCAATTCTATTAGAATTTTGATCATTGCCACCAACCTCTTGTACTCTTCTTATTGGTATTAATAAAGACACTCTCAAAGTGGATGTACACTAACAAGGTGCTAGTGGAACCACTACAAATTGGTGTGTGATTTATCTTATCGTTATTGCTTTGATTATCTATTGCTTTTTTTTAGAGATTGTGATTGGTTTTGGATTGAGATATTGATCGGCTGTTTTTGCATTCTTACCACGATCTCGTTTTCTTTTGAGGTTTTGATTTGAGTGGTCTCACATTAGAATTCCTACAACATCTTATTCAAATTTTGCAAAGTAATTTGGACTAAGGTATTCAAAATCACTTGCCGGTTACTAGTATTCTTCCTTACCACTGAAATAAATTTCCATATTGCTTTGATGTTAGCTTGATCAATTCTCTTCTTCCTATAAAAACAGAATGATGTAGTCCATATCCATGTAAATCCTATTGAGCCAATTCCTTCACACATATCACAACCTTGTGGTGAGGCATCACACTTTTCGTATTTACATCTCGTGCCTCAAAATCTAGTTGCTGGGTTATAGATTTGATATTTTAA
Organism: Allium cepa; assembly: GCA_030765085.1. NCBI lineage: Eukaryota > Viridiplantae > Streptophyta > Magnoliopsida > Asparagales > Amaryllidaceae > Allium > Allium cepa. The sequence continues at coordinate 1,034,911,897 of CM060945.1, read as the reverse complement.
CTTATGTCCCTCTTCATATAGGTTTGCTGTAAGAAAGAAAAACTGCATATTGTAATGTCCTTGCTTCAAAGTGATGCACCAAAGTCTATAATAATATCTTTCAATGAGTAGGTTTATGTTTTTTCCTCATTCCACTGCTCTTGTCTAAAGTAGACTGATGTTTTGTATTGTAACCGATCGTGAAAAAACATAGATTATTTGTTTTGATAGTCGTAGAAATCTAAAAGGGCTGGGAAGCCTCCTTCAAGCACTGCCGTCATGGAACATCTGAGGGAGTATTACAAAGGCAGTCTGGAGGTTTTCCTTCTAGAGGAAAACATGAGTTACAATGCATGAACAACCTCTCTCTTTGTAAATTTCTTTTCTCATACTATATAATTGCATATGTTGCATGTGTTCCTATTATAACATGATGGTTCTTTCTATTTATTGATAAATGACATGAGAAATATAAACTGGATGTAGGATTGAGATGAGGAGGCAACCTGTTAGTGATGACGGATATAGCAAGCAAAGAGTTTATTCTACCAGAGATAAAACATGTCTATATTTTTGACCTTCCAAAGGGTGCAATAAATTACCTTCATCAAGTAGGAAGAACTAGAAGAATGTTGTTTTCTAAAGATGCATGTGTTGTCGCAAGCCTTATTACAAATTAGGTGGTTCCAGAATAGGTTGAGGAAAACTGTTGAAAGATCACATTTAATGAGACAAAAAGCGGAAATTTGTGCACATATTCTCGTACTAGGAAATTATTGTCAAGGACAAAAATTTTAAGCATTTTAGCCTCAAGGACAGACTTACAATATTTTTGCCAGAAGGACAACTTTCTTTAGATATCAGTTTTTAGTCATTGATAGCAGTTTTTAGGTATCAGTTTGTAGTTATCGGTAGCAGTTTGTAGGTATCATTTTTTTTAGTTCGGTAGTAGTTTTGGAAGAATGTTTGTCTTTATAAATAATTTTGAAAGATGTTTGTCCTTATGATTTATTTTTAGGAGAATGTTTGTCCTTGTGGTAAAAAAATTGAGGTCGTGTCCTTGAGGCTAAAAATATACAAATTTTTGTCCTTTAAGTTAATTCCCCCTTCAAGTATTATGTTTGTGGATAATTATACTGTTTAGTTTTTTCACAAATAAAAGAATGCGTTTAGTTTTGAAAAACTGATGCGAAATCCCTGCATTATGTGTGGTAATGCAGAAAAAAGTACTGTTAAAAATCAAAATATTTTGTTTAGGGATATGATTTTAATTATTGATTTATACATTTATATCCATGTGGTGTTCTACTGAATATTGTAATTGTAACAACCCTGAGTTTTAATTATTTAAATAATATATATATGTATGTGTGTGTGTATGTATGTATGTATGTGTGTATGCATGTATGTATGTATGTATGTATGTATGTATGTATAATGATATAAATATTTTTTAGAATATGAATTCTAAATTTAGATAATATTGAAGAATTAATATATGAAGTTAATCTTTTTGAGTTGATAAATAAATCTATTTTAATAAGAAAAATGGAGAATTTGTATTATTCTAGAAAAGATAGTCAAAACACTTTAAAGTTCGAAATTAAAGGAATTTAGGAGTAGAGTTGAAGAGAAAACTCTAATTTGTTTTATATCTATATTTTGTTAATAAAAGAAGATTAGAAATTAATAAAATCCTTTTTGAAATAAATAGTGGTTCACAATTTAATAGTATTCAAGAAGTTATATTTTGATTCACTTTGATATATGGTTTTAAACAAGTAATTCTTTTTAAGTGGTGATTTTGTTCTTATGGCCGAAAATCTATTAAGTTGTTAGTAGATGAGAAAATTTCTCATATCCTGAGTACTATATGTGAGTTTCATTCCTCATTTTGTTAAAGTAAAACCAAACTCTTTATTCTTTCTCTTTCAGAAACCTAGAACCCTAATTCTCGTAATTTAATTTACCTTCCTCTACAAATTAGATCATTTTGAAAGCAACTAAATTCAGGTAAAGGAATCTAAGACTTATTCTCTTTATATTAGATTTTTTCAGTTTATAGTTGTTGAATTTGGTTTCTTTTTGCTGCTTTGATTAAATATTTTAGGGTTTTCTGGTTGAGGCAAAAGCAGTCTGCTGTAGACCTGTAGTGTTTACTGCTAAAATAAAAGAAGAAATGTGAGTTAATCCGCACACAACCTACCTTGAATTTTTTAAATTGCATGCTAAACTGAAATCAGTTCTTGGATGGTGATTGATTGTCAAATTAGTGATCTATTATATGTTGTTTGCATTGCTATGGACTGTTATTTACTATCATCTTAAAGGCCTGTTGGTTTTTAAGGAAATCGTCTCTAAATTGTTATAGTTTGCCTCTATATGGTTGTTATAATATTGCATGCAAGTAATTAGTTTTTTTTGGTCATCTTTTGTTGCCAGAAATGGGTAAAATCGCTGGAGATTCCACTTGTAGTTGCGGAAGACGCAAAACCTGGAGCTATACAACTCTAAAAGGTTATGACCGGTTGACTAAACTTGTTTCATTCGATTGGATTATCAACCTGGAGCGTATAGCTCCAGGTAGTCGACTAAACAAGTGTTCGATAGACTGGCCAAGAACCTAGAGCATATATGCTCAAAGTAGTCGATTGAACCACTTGGTCGAATCGACTAAACCGAAGCCTGGAGCTTGCTCCAACTGTCGCGTTCGTTCACTTTGACCTACGCCTATGGATTTGTTTGCTTGGCATTGTTTAGTTGTTTTGATGAATTTGTTGCATAGTTTTATGAATGTTGAGATTATTTTTCTTGACCACTCAGTTACTTGAATCCTTTCTTAATGCCTTTGTTTCTACGAAGATTTTGATATACGTTGATGTATCGAAACACTATTATAGTACTAGTTTTCAAAATTTATCACAAATCTAAATATTTCAAATCAAATTGATCTTTACAAAGTTACATATATCTATTTTATTAAAGGATTTCGGAAATTAAATACGCATAATTACTCATTGCTTTCTATGATTGGTTTATGTATGTATGTGTTTATATATATACACATATATATGTGTGTGTGTATGTATATATGTATATATATGCATATGTATATATTTGTGTACAAATGACTTTGGGAAAAATAGATAGAAAAATTATCCTTAATTTCAAAGTAGTTTCAAAGGAAGATTTATATAATTATATATACGAATTTAATCATGCTTTCTACAATATAATATTAATTTTTGTTAATCTACTGTTTCAAATTAGATTTCAAAGCAAAACTATTTTCCTATACAAATAGACAATCTCATCTGAATGAGAAATTGAATTAGATGGTTTACTAAAACAAGTGATATGAAACGCTTGCGTTTACTTCACCGGTTAGTTCTTGGACTTGTTCGAATGAACATTTATTTGCATGAGTGGGAATTTACCATCGCTTGGTAAATATTTAAGTATCGCTAAGTGGTTATGGGACATCGTGCGATACTCGTTTAGTTACTAATTTAAAGTATATTACAATTATCGAGTGGAGTTTACTAAATTGTAGTAGATAGTCAAGTAAACCCGTGTAGTATGGGAAACACGGTCATTGTTCGAATATAACTAGAGTTTTTTGACTCGTCTTTGGGTAATCTATTTTAAGCAGATTAAATGGGATTTCAGGCCCACTTGGTATACTCATTACAAACAAGTTATGACTTGCGGAGTGCTTGCCTCTTCTATTGGCATGTGAAGTATGTGCCTTTTGTGTTGACTTGCGAAGTGCTTGTCTATTTAGCTAGCTATTAGGTATGACTTGCGAAGTGCTAGTCTATTAAACTAGCTATTAGGTATGACTTGTGAAGTGCTCATCTCTTGTATGGACTTGTGAAGCGCTTGTCTTATAATCGACTGGCGAATTGCTTATTTAATTACATGCGAAGTGTACGTCAATGATTATTGACTTCCCAAGTGCTTGTCTTTCGCTTACATATATGATAGTGAATTTCTATGCTCTTATTTTGATAGTTGGTGTAACTTTGATGTTTAGTTGTAAATGAGCATAGTTTAACTTTTAAGTCATGAAGCTTTATACGGGATCTTAGTATATCAGTGAAGCATAATCTATGAATATTTTGTCTATAATGTTTATGTAAGCTTACTGTCATTATGGACTAGTCTTTTATGATAATTAGAGATAGTCTGACCCCGTTTATTTTACAATACTCGGGTCGGACCGAGACTTGACATGTGTTAGGACTTTTTTGCTTTGGACGTGCGCTAGCTTAGGTAGAAATTTATGCTAGCTTATATATATGTCATGGGTTAATTTGAGATGTTTTCATATGTATGGATGTGTCTTATTTGAGATGTAGAATCGTTTTTTATTTTGTGCTTTACCTCAGTTTTTTCATATGCGTATATATGAGTCTAGTTCACTTCTCCATTGATTTACTTTATGTTATATGGTACATCTTTTATTATATATATCTGTGATTTTGTGTTTATAATGTTATAATTGTTTTATTAAATTTTAGCCAACGTGCCTATTGCTTTGTGCTAAGACAATTCACGTCTATATATGATGATACAAGTAAAGAATGATGTGATAGTGTTAGCCCAAGGGAATAGACATCGGGGGCCTGCTCCTATCCAGCCTTATTCTCCGTATTATTCGACAATATTACATGTAATATTCTTGGGTAATATAGATATAAAGGTGTGGCGTTATAATCGGTATCAGAGCATAGGTTTGGAATAATATAGAAATAAAAAAAACACGAATCTTGACATAGAAAGACTTAGAGTCCTGTCCCTTGGGTATGCAGGGTAGATTTTTCCTTTTTTTAGTAGTAGCTACATATTAGTAAGGGGTATTATGGGAATGTACTTGTAATTTCTTTCTTATATAATATGAAGTTGTATCTCACGTATGGAAGGAGCGAGATATGGCTAGTGGTAGGCACTCGTTTTGGCTCGGGGACGTTCAGCATTCCCAGACAGGAGGGTGTATTCATGACTACTCCGTAGGTTTTGGAGTTAGTTCGGATTGTTAGAATTTAAGCGTAGCATCCAATATCCATCCACCGATCAGACTTTGCTCGTATGTGCATTGTTTTTTTCATCTTGGAGGGAAGCGGTTTACGTGCAATAAAGGAGTTATAGGAGTTTAGGCTTGGTTGAAGACAAGCAAGCAGATTTTTACTCGCATAGAGTTGTCAGGTGCTCATCGAGTTCTGTGGCATCAAGTCAACTGCTGGAGAGGGCTTTGGATTGGTACAACTTGCTAGTAGCAAAGGTTGATGAGGAAAAGTTATTATGGGAGCAGTTTAGATCCCGTTTTTAGCTGAAATTCACGCCTAAAGCAGAGAAAGCAACTTTAGCCTAAAAATTCATTGACCTTAAGCAAGGTAGCTCCTCAGCTTCAGTGTAACAACCCGATTTTTCGACGTCCGAAAGTCAACATCAATACGTCCACTATATCGAATGCCGCACAGTCGAATGTCGAAAAACCGAACCGTTAGGGTTTAAAGAAGAAGAAGATAGAAGAAGAACAGAAACAATAAATAGAATCTCACATTTTGCAGTGGAACAATATACAATAGATAAATAAATATCTTTGAAACCAAGAACTATATCAGTTATTACATTATATCACATTACATTATCAGAGTGTCACAACGACAAACAATGGAAAGAATATAACATATATTAGAGATACGCTTCGCCATCCAACTTGCTCCCGATCTCCACGGCATCTCTTTTCTGACTTCGCTCCAGAATAACGATAACCTGACTCAAAGCTGCCCGTGTGGAAAATTATGGGCACCCAGAGTTTAGAAAGGGAACAATAAACTCCAGGTCAGTCGTGGGACTGTTGTGAGATCTCAAAAACAATTATTTTCACAAAGAAAATAAAAAGAAATTCGCTATACTTTTAGAAAATGAAACTACCATAAGGTATTCCGCCACACACACAATGCAAATGCAAAATTGAAGGAGATTTCTCCTTATGATAGTCAAACTTGCTTAATACACAAAAATCTTTTTTTATAATATTATCATTAGTGCATAGTGCAGAAAACATTTCGAAAGTATAATATTAATGTTAGCTAGCATACAACTGTTATTGTATGCCTACTATAGCTACCATGTTCAATAGCAGGTTACCACCACATTCCATGGCAGGTTATACAACTAAAACCATACAGGGCGCGTATTGTTTTATTGGATTTCCAACAAATGGTCAGGAAAAGGAACTTCCTACTGCCACATGGGTACGCCTCTGGAGGGACGTCTCGAGAACCTACCCGGCTCTCTGCCAACACAAGGCCGGGTTTTTCCCGGGAAGTAAGACCTAAGATATGCCACCCCCGGTCGTTTATGACCTTTATCCGAGGATCCTCTACACCAACAACCACAAAGAAAAGTAATTGCAGTAACCACATAGGTTAAATATCAAGGCTCCATACCTGACACCACCCTTTTCCAGAAGGAATGGACATACCCTAGGGGAGCTACCACTGAAACCTTGCCGCACCTTTCCTGTTTCGACCATTACCGGTTTGTGAGGCTCGATGAGGTTTCGTCCACAAAGCTACGCTTTTTCACAAAGCCATGCTTTGATCAACAAATGATCAGCAGCACTTCATATGCCACATTACCGAATTAGGAATGTATCACTAGTAACCATCAATTACATAACCTCTGAGCTCGTACGTCTTAGAGAAGGGTGTTAAGCCAAGAGAATAAATCTCCGCCACCAAACAGAAATGTATTTGATAGAAACCAGCTTTACATCTCAAAGTGTAACGTCAGACACACATCCATACAAGTCTGTTCCGGGTTCGAACAGAACCGAAGGCACTTCCGATGAAGCCCATGCAAATCCGGATATTCACAATCCTGATCGGACTTTCCATCACTTAGGGAATCTCTATACCGTAGCTCCTCAGTGCAGAGACAATCGATAGGTCATCCTATCGTTCTCGCAAATACCCGGTCTTCAGCACCGGTCTTCAAATGCTATCCATAACGTCGTATCATTATTCGGAATGGGTTATATGACACAAAGGTCCTCTCCCGGCTAATCCGAATAACGAGCATAAAATTTAATAACATATGGATATGGGATTTCAATTAAGTCATAAACTTAAAATTCATAACTTTCTTTGAAATGGTTTAAACAAATTACCATTTCAAATTATTAAACAAAAAGATTCTTTCACAAAGTTCAACCAATTTCATGATGATCCATTCATGGATTTCAAAACAATTTCCACCTCAATTGGATTAGCTCATTTAATCTTTAAATCAAAGATTTAACTTATAGCTTCCAAAACCATTTCCGACGATTCATTCACAACTTGGAAAACCATTTTTGAACTTCCTTTAGTACAAATTGGAAATTCATTTCTTATATAAAAGCTCATATCGTTTGAAAACAAATAGTTTTATTTCGGAGAAATCCGATTTCATTTATACAAGTTAAAATCTTTGGGTTAATTTAAATTCCCAAAGCAACACTTTCTAAAATGGTTTAAATTCATGAAAACATATATAACCTTTTTAAAATCATAAGTTCTCCACGTAGAATTCAATTTCAAATTTTTAATTCAAATTTAAATCAAATTTCAAAACTAAATTAAGTTATTCAAAAATAACTTTTATTTTTTGAAATTCCTTTTCAAAAGTTTTTCTACTTTAAATCCGATTTATTTCCAAAACCATTTGGATTCAAAAATTCAATTCTAAAATTATTTCAAAAGCCTGCGGCTTAACCAATTTCCACGTGCAATCCGTATTTGTGTGTGTATAGTGTAGTCAAGGGGTTTAACACAATAGTGCACAACATCAACCATCACAGATTCAATCATATCAACATCGATAAGCGGTATAATCCATAATGCTTATCTTCATTCACAGACTCGTAGATAAAATAAATTTATCAATAAGATATATCACAGAATATAGATAAAATTCCTATTTGTGAGGAATCCAGTTGGATCACTCCAACCCGTTTCCCTGCATCCAGAAATATTAGTACAACCAATAAATATCGATCCAATCTGATAATAATTATCATATTCAGCTAAACAACCAATCAAACATTTAAATATTGGCTATTTAAATTAACTGGTATCCAGATGTGAGTGAGATTAACTCACCTTGGGTTTTCGACGAGTGTTCAAATTTAAATTAAATTGAACGGCGTTCGATTTAATCTAAATTTTACTTGCTCGGAATGATTCCAGAATTGCTCCACTGCATAGTACTCGTCGCTACAATTCCGGCGTAACTAGTTTCGTCGCAATCTGATAACGTATGTAATAGATATGAAATTTATAAGTTTTAATTTCGAATTAAAAACAAATTTTTTTTCTTTTTCTTTTTTTTATAATTACCAAAACTCCTCACGGCCGCAAGATCTATCTTCCTCAATCGCGTTTCGCTCGTCCAGGTAGCAACTAACCCATCGGCTGCTCCAATTGCCCAAAAATCGAAGCCGTCACGACCATCGATTCATCGATCAGGCACCGCCACGACGTGCACCAAGGCACGCTCTACCCACGACCAGAGCAGCTTCGAACTCGATCAACCCTAGACCTCGGAAAGCATGCATGAACTCGCGGCCTTCGTGGCGAAATATCTGACAAACCGCTCAATGTTTTTTATCACCACCGTACGAATCGAAGTGCTCAGCGAGCTTTCCATCTTTCCAGTTGAACGAATTAACTAAAACTCGATGGATCGTTCGAAAAATTGGGTTGAAAAGCGATGTATGTCGGCTATTGATATAAGAGGAGGCGGCGGCTGATGTTAGGGTTAGGTTAAGAGGGTTTAAGTGCGTATATATATACGTTTAAACATATTAACTTAATATTAAATTCATTTTAAAGAAACTTTTTCAAACGATCTTCAAACAACGCATGCCGACAGGCAATTATAATGTTTTACCCATGTTCCGAACACAATGGAACATGTTTCAGAAGCTAATTTGTTCATATGCGTTAGACTTACGGAAATAAACGATCAATTTTAAATTAAATCGATTAAAATAGTTTCTATGCGTTTTGAGCTGCCAAGGTCAAATGACAAACTTCGATTGCTATGAAAATTGAAATCTGATACCAACTAACTATTACGGATCCAATGGAACTGGTTTCGTCGAATTCTGAGACTGTGCCCCGGAAGGCTATTTTAACTCGTCTATGAATTCGAGCGATTTTCAAAATCGTCAAAATCACTTAAAATTTCACCTTTAAAACTTTACTAACTCTATTATAAATCATGTATACTTTATAATTGCATTAGAAACTATTCTGATTCACTTCGAACCAAAATCCGATTATTAGCATTATTATATTATATTAAATTCCATTATTAAATTAATATAAAATCCCAAATTTAATTTATCGACTTTTGATTTCATCCAAAAGTCCAACATCGTTTTTTAAATCCAAATAGACTTAAAATAAATTTTAAAAACCATTTTTATATTTATTTACACCCAGATTCACCCATTATCCCAATTCCAATATTAAATTATTATTATTCAAATTTCAATTAAATTTCCATATTGAAAATTACAACTAAATTCTATTGATGTAACAAAATTATTATTTCAAAATCAATTCAAAATCCACATTTAACATTTAAAATGAATTAAATGTTCAAAATCTAACGACTAGAATTTTGGGTCGTTACATCCTTCCGCCCTTAAAAGAATTTCGTCCCCAAAGTTACTAGTTAAGAAGAATGATCCTTAACCCATTTATCATTTTTCCAAAACCAAACAATTTCAACTTTCTAAAATAAATCTTTCTATTAGAGACCAATTATCATTTCAACTAACTTTCTAAAATCTTTCATGGTTCCCAAACAGCATTGTTTTCCTAACAATTCAAATTTAAATTTAAATTTAAATTTAAATTTTAAATTTTCAAATTTCTCAAAAAAAATTCTGACTCCCGAAATTTTAGAAAGATTTTGGCAGAGTCTCCCTTGTACGGAGCAGCTTTTGCAATATCACAATAGATATAAATATATGTACATCGATCCACACGGTCGGAAAACCAAATATATCACAATATATATATATATATATATATATATATATATATATATATATATAATTTCCCAATTACATTGCGTAGGCGTACCTTTTGATTAGCATTTTAAAAGCAAGCGGCTAACTATATTGCAAATGCGCACTTTAACCCTATCGATCGCTTCCCATACCTGTACTTACTTAAACAAACACATCAGTTTCAATAATATGAGAATTTATTAACATTCTATTCATTAAACTAGTCAAACACGTCAATTACATAGTTTAAACATATAAACCTCATAATTAACATGTTAACCATATTTTAACAGCAATCCAAAGATTTCGACCACCATTTTAATTTCCTGAGAAATCTAAACTTCATTTTATTCCACTCGAATGATTTACATTCAAGTTTTCTACATACAATTTATATTTACTTCAATTCAATTCCAAATTAATTTACAATCAAATCTTTATTTCAAATTTGATACATTTGCATTTCTTTATGATTCACTTGCATTTATACACAAATCCACTTATTAAAATTTCAATCCATTCCAATTGATTTAAAACCCAATTTTATTCACTTTTTCAAATCAATTTACTTCCATTTACGACAAAACGACTATTTTCTTGTGCAAATTCTAATGTTGTTTATACCCATTTCAATTAATTCATCTCAATCTAATATATTCAAAACTAACTCCATTTCTTCATACATCAATTTTTATTTCCATTTTAAATTGATTTTCATTCAATCAAATTCCAATCCATTACAAATTTTAACTCAATTTATTCACTTATTCAATCCATTAAAAATTTATTTTATTAACAATGAGACCTCATTTGAATTTATTTATAATTCAAACCATCACTATTATAATCTAATTCCATTATTCATTCACACTCTCAACTTTTTATCGCCAAAATTAAATCCCATACCAGAACTGGGTTTTTATTTTTCTTTTTAAAATTTTCCTAATAAACTACCAAAATTTCATCCATGCCAATACAAATTCCATTTAATTTAGTTTACACTAAATTCATCATCATCCTATTCTTTTAAATTTAGTTAAGTTAATATTTTATTCATACAATATCCTTTCAACTTAATTAAATTTTCTTTCAATTCAATTCTTTTCCAGTTCTAATTCAAGTTTAACTAAATTTTATTTAGCCAACTTAAATTCATTCCACTTCATTTACTACTTAAATAAGAATTGAATTTCATTCAATATTATTTATAACACAACTAAATTTTGATTTCAATTCAATCCAAATTTAACTTAATTTCTTTTTTTAACTTAAATCCAATTCGGTCCAATTTTATTTCTCTATTCAATTTAAATTTTTACTTTCTAATATATAAGTTTAAAACTTATTTACTAACTTAAGTCCATTCACATCTTATATTTTCCTTTGTCTTATCTTACTTTACCTTTCATTTATGATTAAGTTTGAATTTACCATACCATTCAACTATTTCCCATTTGTGATTATAATTCCATTTTCTATTTATAAGTTTACCAACTTATTTACTTAAAACCTCATATTAGTCATTTTAATCCATTTACATCTTATAATCACAATTCCAAATTATTTATATATAACACTTAATAGCATAAGGATATAAATTTTCATTACTCAATTGTAGTCATTTTACATTTCAACTTTATATCCAATTTAATTCAATTTCAGCTTCCAATTTTATTTAACTTATCCTGAGTTAAATTCAAATATATTTTATTCACCTCCATTTTCTCAAGCTAAATTTTAATTCCAGGAGTAAAATTTTCATTTTTCTTTCTTATTCAAATCATCTTCACTTTATAGGTTCAATAGTTGATTTATCTTAACTTCCACATTATTTAAATAGTGTTTCCAGAATTCAATTACCCGGTTTTATTTCAAAACCGTTTGAAATGATAATCAAGTCATACCTACTTGGTATATCAAATCAAATCTCCGGATTCCAAAACACTTGGTTTTACCAAAATAAATCTCCCCTTTGAAATTTCTAAAACACTTTGTATATCAAACAAATCTAAACAGATATCATACCCAATTACTATGGAAGCCATCCATCACTTTAGAAACTCGAAAATGAATTCTAAAGATGTGGCCATCATCATCAGGATTATTTTCTAGCGACTGAAGTGAGTTCAGTGCTTCCTTACTTCTACAAATTCCTTTCAAAACAATTTCCATTTAGAAATATTTTCCAAAATAACACTCCATCATTGCCTCCAAACACTTTGGAAACATTTCAATCATTCCACAGATTTTAAATTCCCAAACCTTTGTTTTAAATTCATTTTAAACCCTTTTCAAAATTCCCGGGATTTAAATTCTGGTTTAATTCAAATTTAGTTATTCTTCTTTTGGATAAATCATACTTATATAATTTGATTTGGTTATAAACTTTTTCAAACTTTAGAAACCAGATCGATACGGTTGTACTTCCCGTACCGACCAGAATTCATAAACACTCAACCGATAAGTCAACACAGTATAAAAACAATTTTTTATATCCACTAGAAACTGCGCTTTCATATCTATTATTACACTCAAACTCATTCTATAGTACTACTGACTCTATCTCTAATGAGTAACACCCAACAGAGCCAAGGTTGTTGTTAAACCAAATGCTCCGATACCACAATGTAACAACCCGATTTTTCGATGCCCAAAAGTCAACATCAATACGTCCACTGTATCGAATGTCGCACAGTCGAATGTCGGAAAACCGAACCGTTAGGGTTTAAAGAAGAAGAAGATTGAAGAAGAACAGAAACAATAAACAGAATCTCACATTTCGCAGCGGAACAATATACAATAGATAAAAAAATATCTTTGAAACCAAGAACTATATCAGTTATTACATTATATCACATTATATTATCAGAGTGTTACAACGACAAACAACGGAAAAGAATATAACATATACTAGAGATACGCTTCGCCATCCAACTTGCACCCGATCTCCACAGCATCTCTTTTCTGACTTCGCTCCAGAATAACGATAACCTGACTCTAAGCTGCCCGTGTGGAAAATTATGGGCACCCAGAGTTTAGAAAGGGAACAATAAACTCCAGGTCAGTCGTGGGACAGGTGTGAGATCTCAAAACAATTATTTTCACAAAGAAAATAAAAAGAAATACGCTATGCTTTTGGAAAATAAAACTACCATAAGGTCTCCCGTCACACGCGCTGTGCAAACGCAGAATTGGAGGAGATTTCTCCTTATGATAGTCAAACATGCTTAATATGCAAAAATCTTTCCTTTTCTTTAATATTATCATTAGTGCATAGTGCAGAAAACATTTCGAAAGTATAATATTAATCTTAGCCAGCATACAACCATTATTGTATGCCTACTATAGCTACCATGTTCAATAGCAGTTTACCACCACATTCCATAGCAGGTTATACAACTAAAACCGTACAGGGCACGTATTGTTTTATTGGATTTCCAATAAATGGTCAGGCTAAGGAACTTCCTACTGCCACATGGGTATGCCTCTGGAGGAACGTCCTGAGAACCTACCCGGCTCTCTACCAACACAAGGTTGGTTACCCTCTTCCCGGGAAGTAAAACCTAAGATATGCCACCCCCGGTCATTTGCGACCATTATCCGAGGATCCTCTACACCAAAAACCACAAAGAAAAGTATTTGCAGTAACCACATAGGTTAAATATCAGGGCTCCATACCTGACACCACCCTTTTCCAAAAAGGAATGGACATACCCTAGGGGAGCTACCCCTGAAACCTTGCCGCACCTTTCCTGTTTCGACCATTGCCGGTTTGTGAGGCTCGATGAGGTTTCGTCCATCAAGCTACGCTTTTTTACAAAGCCATGCTTTGATCAACATATGATCAGCAGCACTTCGTATGCCACATTACCAAATTGGGAATGTATCACTAGTTACCATCAACTACACTACCTCTGAGCTCGTACGTCTCAGAGAAGGGTGTTAAGCTAAGAGAATAAATCTCCGCCACCAAACAAAAATGTATTTGATAGAAACCAGCTTTACATCTCAAACCGTAATGTCAAACACACATCCATACATGTCTGTTCCAGGTTCGAACAGAACCGAAGGCACTACCAAGAAGCCCATGCAAATCTGACTATTCACAATCCCGATCGGACTTCCCATCACTTAGGGAATCTCTATACCGTAGCTACTCAGTGCAGAGACAATCGATAGGTCATCCTATCATTCTCGCAAATATCCGGTCTTCACTTACGGTCTTCAAATACTATCCATAACGTCGTATCATTATTTGGAATGGGTTATATGACACAAAGGTCCTCTCCCGGCTAACCCGAATAACGAGCGTAAAATTTAAAAACATATGGATATGGGATTTCAATTAAGTCACAACTTTAAAATTCATAACTTTCTTTCAAATGGTTTAAACAAATTACCATTTCAAATCTTTAAACAAAAAGATTCATTTCACAAAGTTCACCCAATTTCATAATGATCCATTCACGGATTTCAAAACAATTTCCACCTCAATTGGATTAGCTCATTTAATCTTTAAATCAAAGATTTAACTTATAACTTCCAAAATCGTTTCCGAAGATTCATTCATAACTTGGAAAACCATTTTCAATTCAATTTGAACTTCCTTTAATACAAATTGGAAATTCATTTCTTATATGAAAGCTTATATCGTTTGAAAACAAATAGTTTTTATTTCGGAGAAATCCAATTTCATTTACACAAGTTAAAACCTTTGGGTTAATTTAAATTCCCAAAGAAACACTTTCTAAAATGGTTTAAATTCATGTAAACATATATAACCTTTTTAAAATCATAAGTTCTCAACATAGAATTCAATTTCAAATTTTTAATTCAAATTTAAATCAAATTTCAAAACTAAATTAAGTTATTCAAAAATAACTTTTATTTTTTGAAATTCCTTTTCAAAAGTTTTCTACTTTAAATCCGATTTATTTCCAAAACCATTTGGATTCAAAAATTCAATTCTAAAATTATTTCAAAAGCCTGTGACTTAACCAATTTCCACGTGCAATCCGTATTTGTGTGTGTATAGTGTAGTCCAGGGGTTTAACACAATAGTGCACAACATCAACCATCACAGATTCAATCATATCAACATCGATAAGCGGTATAATCCATAACGCTTATCTTCATTCACAAACTCGTGGATAAAATAAATTTATCAATGAGATATATCACAGAATATAAATAAAATTCCTATTTGTGAGGAATCCAGTTGGATCCCTCCAACCTGTTTCCCTACATCCACAAATATTAGCACAACCACTAAATATCGGTTCAATCTGATAATTATTATCATATTCAGCTAAACAACTAATCAAACATTTAAATATTAGTTATTTAAATTAACTGGTATCCAGATGTGAGTGAGATTAACTCACCTGGGGTTTCCGACGAGCATTCAAATTTAAATTAAATCGAACTAAATTTTTACTTGCTCAGAATGATTCCAGAATTTCTCCATTACGTACCACTAGTCGCTGCGATTCCGACGTCGCCTGTTTCATCGAAATCTGATAACGTATGTAATAGATATGAAATTTATAAGTTTTAATTTCGAATTAAAAACAAATTTTTTTTTCTTTTTCTTTTTTTTATAATTACCAAAACTCCTCACGGCCGCAAGATCTATCTTCCTTAATCGCGTTTCGCTCGTCCAGGTAGAACCTAACCCATCGGCTGCTCCAATTGCCCAAAAATCGAAGCCCTCACGACCATCGATTCATCGACCAAGCACCGCCACGACGTGCGCCAAGGCGCGCTTTACTCATGACCAAAGCAGCTTCGAGCTCGGTCAACCCTAGACCTCGGAAAGCATGCATGAACTCGCGGCCTTCGTGGCGAAATCTCTGACAAACCGCTCATTGATTTTTTATCACCACCGTACGAATCGAAGTGCTCAACGAGCTCTCCAACTTTCCAGTTGAACGAATTAACTAAAAATCGATGGATCATTCGAAAAATTAGGTCGAAAAGCGATGTATGTCGGCCATTGATATAAGAGGAGGCGACGGCTGATGTTAGGGTTAGGTTAAGAGGGTTTAAGTGCGTATATATATACGTATATACATATTAACTTAATATTAAATTCATTTTAAAGCAACATTTTCACACGATCTCCAAACGACGCATGCCGACAGGCGATTATAATGTTTTACCCACGTTCCGAACACAATGGAACGTGTTTCGGAAGCTAATTTGGTCATATGTGCAAGTTATGGAAATAAATGATCAATTTTAAATTAAATCGATTAAAATATTTTCTATGCATTTTGAGCTGCCAGAGTCAAATGACAACTCCGATTGCTACGAAAATTGAAATCCTATAATAACTAACTAACGGATCCAATGGAACTGGTTTCATCGAATTCCGAGACCGTGCCTCGGAAGGCTATTTTAACTCGTCGATGAACTCGAGCGATTTTCGAAATCGTCGAAATCACTTAAAGTTTCACCTTTAAAACTTTACTAACTCTATTATAAATCATATAGACTTTATAATTGCATTAGAAACTATTCTGGTTCACTTCAAACCAAAATCTGATTATTTGCATAATTATATTACATTAAATTCCATTATTAAATTAATATAAAGTCCCAAATTTAATTTATCGACTTTTGATTTCATCCAAAAGTCCAACATCATTGTTTAAATCCAAACAGACTTAAAATAAATTTTAGAAACCATTTTTATATTTATTTACACCTAGATTCACCCATTATCCCGATTCCAATATTAAATTATTATTATTCAAATTTCAATTGAATTTCCATATTGAAAATTACAACTAAATTCTATTGATTTAACAGAATCCTTATTTCAAAATCAATTCAAAATCCACATTTAACATATAAAATGAATTAAATGTTTAAAATCTAACGACTAGAAATTCTGGGTCGTTACATTCAGAGTATGTGGCTATATTTGAGTCCTTGTCCAAGTATGGATTGGAGCTTATCCGTACACCTCTACACAAGAAAAAGTTTGATTATGGATTGAGGATGACTTTGAGGAAACCACTTTTGACTCAACTTGAGGTTTCGTTCGAGAAGCTTGTGGACATCGCACTTAGAATCGAGGAAGCAGAGAAGGACAGTGGCGATGAAGACCCTCGACCAAAGAAGGAATTCAATCATAAGAGGAAGGTGCCATATGACAAGCAGAAGTCTAGATTTCTGAATAAAAGAGGTGAAGAAGCAAGATTCTAATTTCAATAATCAAAGGTGGTGCACTAGGCGAATGCTTCAACTATGGTGTAAAGATTCACTTCGTCAAGAACTACTCAAGACCAAAGATGTGTCGCTATTGTAAGAAGGAGGGTCGTCTTGTTTCTGCTTGTCCAGTCACAGCTCAGAAAACGATTAGAGGAAGGCTGAATGTAGTTGAGTTCTCGGGAGGTCCTAGCAAGCATTAAGTAGCTTGTCTTTCTCTTCCTCTATTCTTAGGATTTTTTCCTTTTGTTTAGGATCCTATCTTTTGGGTTCAATCAACACGAGTGTTTCTTTACCCCCGTGTCAAAGAGGCCGTTAATGCTATTTCTGTAGACGTTGTTTGTTGGCTTCTTTCTTTAGGATCTTGTAATGAATAGTGTTGCATGGAAGAGACTAGTAGATAATCTTCCACTATAGGTGATGGTTACTTATTGTGATGGGTGTGTGCTTTGTCATATTGATTTTAGTTTATTTGATAATTAAAGGGTATGCATACTATAATTAGAATGGGAATGAGAAATAAAATTATACTAAACCTATGTGATGTAATGCATGCCCAAAAATAAAAAATAAAAGGATAAGTGATGTATTTTTGTTGCTAATAACAGATGGGCTAAGTGTAAGTATGATTTCAAGATATAAATATTTTCATGTAAGAGAATATATGGTTTAAGAAGGAAAAATAGTATGGGAATTATTTTATAAAGTAATTAAAATGGTTAAGAGCTTATTTTTACTGTCGCATTATCCATTGAGTGGATAAGAATCCTGGTCAATGTGGATGCATACAGATCTGTAACGACCCAGGATTTTTGATAATTTAAATTTGAATATTTAATTTATTTTAACTATTAATAAGTGAAATTTATAAGTCGAATAATTTATTTTTCGAATATTGGATTTAATTGGATAATTAAATCGATAACTTAATATGTTAAATTACAGAAAAAATTTAAAATTGGGTAAAATATGATTGAAAATGATTTGTAAAATTTTATTTTATCATATTGGAGTTAGAGCGATATTTTAGAACTTTTAAAATTGAATTTAAAGTTTATTTGTGAAAATTGAATATTTTAATAATTAAAGACTAGTGAAATAAGCAATTTTCGAACAGTCTCAGAATTGGACGAAACTAGTTCCATTGGATCCGTAATAGTTTGTTATTATCGGATTTCAATTTTCGTAGCAATCGGAGTTTTCGTTTGACCGTGGAAGCTCGAAACGCATCGAAATTGTTTTAATATTAAATTGGCGAGTTAAAATAGTCATTTTTCAAACATTCTCGGATTTCGACGAAACCAGTTTCACCGGATCCATAATGCGATATTATTGTAATGTTTCAAATTTCTTGTCAATCGGATTTACCGTTTGTCCGGGGCAAGCTAAAACGCCTAGAAATTAGTTTAAATCGATTTAATTTAAATTGAACGTTTATTTCCATAACTCGCACAGATGACTGAGTTAGATCCCGAAACATGTTCCATTGTGTCCGGTATGTGGGGTAAACCTTAGAAATGCCAACTGGCACGCTTCGTATGGAGTTTTGGAAAATCTGGGATGAATAGTGTTTTGGAATGTTTTCTATATAAGCCCCTCAACTTGTTCATTTGCAAAAGAAAAACCAAACCCTAAGGTTCTAAAGCCAGCCGCCTCCTCTACAATCAATGGTCGAAAACATTGTTTTCTTCTCCCTTATTTATCTTCCAATCCGTAAACTTTTGCAAGAAACTTTCAACTAACAAAACGTAGAGCTCGTCGAGAGCAACGTTCTCAACGGTGGTGATTGGAATCGAGTTGGTAGATTGGTGGCAATGCTCGTTCGAACAGCGAACGTTCGAGCATGTTTTTCTCGTGCCTGGGCTGACAGAGTATAGAGATATGGCAGTCGAAGGTGGAGCTTGCGTAGGGGAGTGGAATGGTGGTACCTGATCGATGTATAGTGGAGCGAGGTGGTCGCATAATTTAACCCTAATTTTGAGTGATGGGTTTGGCTTCTCCTATAGAGGATACGCGTGGGGGAAGAAGATGAAGGGGACGGCCACGATCTGCAGGGCTTGGATCCAAAGGCTGTGATGATAGGGTTGTAAAAAAAAATATGTTGTAAAATTTTAAATATAAATTCGTGTAACTTCTAAAACTCGTATCTTTTTCATACGAGGTCGAAAACGCACGAAACCAGTTGCATTGGGTTCGTATGGACGAGCACTACGCAATGGAATTGGATTGGAGTCATTTGAAGCTAGTGAGAATTTCGGGTAAAATTAAACGCATGTTTAATTTTATTCGAAATAAAAGCTGAAAACGGAATTAAAATCAAGGTGAGAACTTCTCACTCAATCGAATAGTTTCGATTTATATTTTAAATAGTTAGATTTAAAATTTCTTGATTGTATGTTTGAATGTTGATTATTATCTATTGATTGTTGAAATAGACGTTATGCGCCGTTAGTAAGCGGATGTTATTTATTAAAAACATATACCGCGAATATTTCACAGTACAGTGAAATTGGTATTATTTATGTACTTGGAGTTGATTTTTCCCGCATTATATAGCGGATGAGACCTTATTGCGCCGCATAATAGCGGATAATAATTTATGAATCCCATATACCGCGATAATTCCATACTGGAGTGGAATTGATATTGTGCTAACATCTTTAGATGCAGGGAAACAGGTTGGAGGGATCCAACTAGATTCCTCAACTGTATTGATTTATTTACAGATATTGTGATATTTGTTGATTATCATATCGATATATGATATTTGGATGTCATGATTGACTATTTGGAGCTGTTGCATCATCGGATCCATTTTTGAAGTTTTAAAGTAACGATGTTGATTTTTAAAAGGATTTTAAAGTGATTTTTCAAAGTATATGTTTTTATTAAATTTTGAATTGATTCATTTTAAATAATTAAAACGATATAAATTTTTATGTTATAAAAATTAAGATTTTTGAGAAATATAACCGAAATGAGATTTTTGGAAATAAATAGTTAATTAATTTATAAATTGGTTTAAATTGGGATTTTTGAATTATTAAAAACGATGTGTATAAAAGACTTATAAAATTGATATTTTATAAATTAAAAATATTGGAATATTAGAACGAGTTTTTATAAGTGTTAAAAATGAAATAAAAATGGATTTCATAAGTGAACGGAATTTATAGATTTATAAATTGTGAATTTATAAAATGAATAGATTTTGTGAAATAGAAGATTTATAAGTAATTATCTTATAAATCGGATTTTGGCATTTAAATGAGATATAAATGGAATTTGTTAATAATGAGATTTATAAATCGAAGCTTATAAATAGAAAAGGAATTTATAAACATTGTTTATAAATTCGAAATCAATTGAATTTGATAAATTGAATATTGAAGTTTATTAAAGGAAATATATTCACGATTTTTGACAGTGAATACATTATTGAATAAAATGGTCATGTTTGGCAAAATGAATATTATAAAATGAAGTTAATTATTTTAAAGATGTTTTAAAATGTATTATGAATCAAAACCATAGATTTCAACATTATTGTTGAAATAGACGTTTTCGAGAAAGAAGGAAATGGTGGACTATAACACTGTTGTTATAGTAAATGATTTCTGAAAGGAAATGTTTTATATAGTATTAGGATTTATATATCTATTTAAACTTTGAATCCCTATACTAGTGATTTTGGGTCGTCGTAACGATGTTTTACGTAACATTCGTTTTGACTCAAATTTATGTGTTAAGAAAATGATTTCTTAAAGAATGAAATATATACTTAGTTTTGATTTAAGTATATTGAATATTTTCAAATGTTGAAAATAAATAGATTTGTGAATTACTTATTATTAAATAAGTATGGAAATATTTTTCCAATGTGAAATGAACGTTTTAGAATTTATCCTTGTAAAGATAAATTGAAAATGAATATTTGAAATCGATTTAAAAATCGTATATTCATAAATATTTTGGAATGTAAATTCACTATGGAATTTATAAATGAAAAGGGGAATTTGTTTAAAAATAAACGTTGATTTATTGTTGAAGTGTGGGAATTAATTTACGGATTTGGAACGTAAATATAAAGTAAATCGGTAAGGATTTATTTAATTGGTTTAAATGAAACATGTTGAAATAAAAGTAATTGCGTATAGGGAAATGATTTGAAATTTATTTTCAAAAGTGGTAAAGGTGAAGAGTGATTTGAAAATTTGTTTTCACATGTTGAAGTGTGAAAAATATATATCTTGTAAAGATATTTTGGAAAGTAAATAATTCGGAAAATTATTTGGAATCTGGTGATGTTGAACACGCCTATTGATAGTTAAATAACCGACTATCAATATTTACCTTTAAATAGGTATTTGTTGTGATTGCTTGAAATTGAATGCCACACTTATTTTTAATATAAGCGCTCACTATTCGGGTTAGCCGGGAAAGGACCTTGGGGTCGTATAACCCATTCCGAATTTGTGATAGGTCGTAATGGATTTGCATTCGATGACCGGTGTTGACGACCGGATATTTTGAAAACGGAAGGATTACCGTTGAGTTACTCTGCATCGGCTGATCTCCGATATAGAGGTTTTATCACCCTTAGTGACGGGAAGTCCGGACGTGATTAGAAATTATCCGAAATGCAAGGA
Organism: Allium cepa; assembly: GCA_030765085.1. NCBI lineage: Eukaryota > Viridiplantae > Streptophyta > Magnoliopsida > Asparagales > Amaryllidaceae > Allium > Allium cepa. The sequence continues at coordinate 1,034,889,979 of CM060945.1, read as the reverse complement.
CTTCTTTTTAAGTGCCTTCGGTTCTGTTCGAGCCCGGAACAGACTTGTATGGATTGTATGTCTGACATTACAAGTTGAGATATAAAGCTGATTTCTTTCAAATATATTTCTGTTGGTGGCAGAGAAATTATTCTCTTAGCTTACCACCCTTCTCTGAGACATACGAGCTCAGAGGTTATGTAGTTGATGGTTACTAGTGATATATTCCCAAATTGGTAATGTGGCATGCTGAGTGTTGCTGTGGGATGATCATTGTATGATCATTTGTGATATGATCATTTGCTTGATCATTTATCTTGGTGATCATTGCTTCGATCATTTGTTGACCCAAAGCACATCTTTTGTATAAAGCATGGCTTTGTGGACGAGACTTCGTCGGACCTCACACCCCGAAAATGGTCAAAACAGGAAGGATGCAGCAAGGTTATTAGAGGGTAGCGCCCCTTTAGTGTATGTCATTCCTTCTGGATAGAGGTGGTATCATGGTATGGAGGCCAGATATTTAACCTATGTTGTTACTGCAAATTTATTGCTTTGTGGTTGTTGGAAATCGAGGATCCTCGGATAGATCGGTTACGATCTGGGGATGACATATTCGTGTCAGTAGTTACCCAGTTATGGGTAACCCGGCCTTGTGTTGGCAGAGATCCGGTTTGGTTCTCGGTTCGTCTTTCCAGAGGCGTACCTATGTGGCAATGGGAAGTTCCTTGGCCTGACCATTTGTTGGAAATCCAAAGAAACAATACGATCTTGTACGGTTTTAGTTGTAGAACCTATCATTCTCTTATGGTGGTCACCACTGTTTAGATGGTAGCTATAGTAGGCATAAGTGCGGAATGCCTATGCTGGCTAAGATTTATATTCTACTTTCGAAATTGTTTTCAACACTATGCACTAGTAATAATATCAAATGTTTCTTTTTAATGCGTATCAAGCATCTTTGACTATCATAAGGAGAAATCTCCTCCGATTCTGCGTTTGCATTGTGTACGTGTGCGGGAGGCCTTATGGTAGTCTCATTTTTCCAAAAAGCATTGCGAATCTATTTCAAAATTATCCTGTTCTTTATTTTAAAAGATAAACTATTTTAAGTTCTCACACCAGTCCCATGACTGACCTGGAGTTTATTGTTTTCTTCCTAAACTCTGGGTGCCCACCAATTTCCATACAGGGAGTCTGGAGTAGGGTTATCAGGTTATTCTGGATTTAGGAGTGCTATGGAGCTCAAGAGGCGAGCTACATATCGAGACGTACCACTTGTATATGATATTATACTATGTATTATTCCGCTGTGTATTCTATATGAGGACAAGTTCATATAATTGTCCATTGATGTATTAACTCTGTTGTCTATTGTTGTTGTAAACTCTGATAATGATGTAATGTATAAAATGTATAGTTCTTTGTTTTAATGATATTCATTTATCTATTATATGTTGTTCCGCTGCGAATTGTGAGATTCTGATGTTGTTCTGTTATTTCTTTCTCTTCTATTCTATCTTTTTTCTGTCTTCTTCTACCTTTTTCTTCTTCTTTAACCCTAACGATTCGGTTTTTCGACAACGAAAAATCGCGTTCGTTACATTTGGTATCAGAGCATATGGTTAAGCGACAACCATGGCTCTGTTGGGTGTTACTCATTAGAGATAAAGTCAGTAGTACTCTATAATGAGTGTGAGTGTAATAATAGATACGAGTGCGTATTTGTTAGTGAATATAAATTGTTTTATATTTTGTTTTCTTTTCCGTTGAGCTGTTTGTGAATTCTGGTCGGTATGTGGGACGCCATATTTTCGATAGGAATTTCTAAACACTTAAATGAGGCAGGCCGACATAATATCATTTTAAATTGGGTAAATGAAATAATTTTACCTTGATTATATTTTGTATATAAAGGAATAATTTTTCGGAATTATTAAAGTGTATATGAATTGATTGTTTGGTTGTTGAATAAAAACAACAATTTTTAAAGAATAATTGTATAAGCAAATGAATTATAAGTATGGAACTATAATTAATGTGATTTACAATTGTGAAATAATCTTATATATAAGAAGTGAAATTATATAAGTAAAAGGGTTTGTAAATGTGATTTATGATCTGAAAATAAAATTCCAGAGAAGTGTTTTGAAAGGATTTGATAATTTGGAAAATTGTTTTGGAGAAATTAAAGCTCTAAACTCTTTTCGGTCGTTGGAAAATAATCCTGACGATGATGGCCACATCATTAGAATTCATTTTCGGGTTTCCAAAAGGGAAATTGCTGCCAAATTGTTTTAAATAAAAGTTGTTTAGAAAATTTTGAGTTCGGGTTTTGAAATTCAAAGGATAATTGAATTGGTTTCAAAAATGGTTTTGAAAGATTGAAAAGACTTTGGAATCTTATTTAAAATATTTATGAGAATGATAAATGAGTTGATAACTTATACAATTTGAGTTTTAATAGAATAAATTTAACTTAAAGGATGGAGTTAAATTAAAGGAAGTATAAGTAAATCAATAAAATCCAAGTTGAAATAAATTTGAGTTGTCATCAAAGACATGTGATTTGAAATTTAACAAAAGGAAAGTTAAATAAATTGATTTGGATTTGATAAGATGATTGAAATGGAATATAACTTAAGTGATGTTGAATGAAGTTGATTTTTGGTGTCAAAGTAAATTAATAAGTGAATTAATGAAATGAAGTCATTAAGAATTTGAACTTGAGTTATATAAATGAAATTCAACTTGGAATGTTAATCAATTGAATAAATAATTAGTATGAAACAATGAATATAAGTGTTAATTCATTAAAAGCTAATGAAATAGGAAGTTGAATAGTTGAACGGAAGTCAATTTAATATTAAACCAATTGGAATTAAAAGTGTTGGACCAAATTGAATGTAAATTAAATAATTTGGTTATGTTGAATATACATTGGTTGTTATATGGATGTTGGTTGATTGTATATGAATTCATTAAGTGTTAATGAAATTGAATTAGCGAAATTAGAAGCTAAAGTAATTGAATCCAACTTGGAAGAAAATGAATTTGAATAGAATTGAATTTGATTTGGAAGTGAACTAATATGAATGTAAATTAGTGAATGCAAACTAATTAAAATTGAATATGAATGAATGTTAGTAAAATCCAATGTAAATGAATCAAATGTGATTTAAATTGAAAACCAATTCATTGAATATTAATGAGAATATGAATGAATATTGATTTGGTTATGGATGATAGTTGGTTGATGTTGGCATTTGTTGTTTTGTTGCATTTGCTATGTTGGCACATATAGTTGTTGTGTTGCTATATGTTGTATATTGATACTATTTTCATATATGCATGATTCTCATGTTGTTGTTGAGTGTTTAGTAGGTGCGGATAGCGCTTGCTTCGCATTTGGAGCTCGCTTTCGCGCTATATTAGTCGTATATGCTCGCTAATAATAAATAAGGTACATATCTCGGATTAAATATCATACTTTTACACTTTTTTCCCTGCGGGATGCCTCATCACTTGATGAGATGTATATTTGTGATATGTATACTGTCATTTTTTTTCGGATCGAGCCGCGCAAAGGAGACTATGGTGAATTTTTCCTAAAATTTAAGGCGTTAGAAAAAAATTTGAGAAAATTGGGAAAATTTTGAAAACTGTAACTTTGATTTTGGAATTGAAAGTTAAACAATAGTTGTTTTTGAAAAGATAACTAAGTATGATTTGAAAACTTAGTAAAGATTTTGTAAGAAGTTTAACTATGGATTTATGGAAAGTTAATGGATTCTGTAATGTTTCTTACTTGGTAATTTCGAGGACGAAATTCTTTTAAGGGGGGAAGTTTGTAACGACCCAGGATTTTTGATAATTTAAATTTGAATATTTAATTTATTTTAACTATTAATATGTCAAAATTATAAGTCGAATAATTTATTTTTCGAATATTGGATTTAATTGGATAATTAAATTGATAATTTAATATGTTAAATTACAGAAAAAATTGAAAATTGGGTAAAATATGATTGAAAATGATTTGTAAAATTTTATTTTATCATATTGGAGTTAGAACGATATTTTAGAACTTTTAAAATTGAATTAAAAGTTTATTTGTGAAAATTGAATATTTTAATATTTAAATCGACTAGCGAAATTAGCCAATTTTCGAACAGTCTCAGAATTGGACGAAACTAGTTCCATTGGATCCGTAATAGTTTTTTATTATTGGATTTCAATTTTTGTAGCAATCGGAGTTTTCGTTTGACCGTGGCAGCTCGAAACGCATCGAAATTGTTTTAATATTAAATTGGCGAGTTAAAATAGTCATTTTTCAAACAGTCTCGGATTCCGACGAAACCAGTTTCATCGGATCCGTAATGCGATATTATTCTAAGGTTTCAAATTTCGTGTCAATCGGATTTACCGTTTGTCCGGGGCAAGCTAAAACGCCTAGAAATTAGTTTAAATCGATTTAATTTAAATTGAACGTTTATTGCCATAACTCGCACAGAAGACCGAATTAGATCGCGAAACACATTCCATTGTGTCCGGAACGTGGGGTAAACCTTAGAAACGCTAACTGGCATGCTTCGTTTGAAGTTCGGAAAATTCGAGATGAATAGTGTTTTGGAATGTTTTCTATATAAGCCCCTCAACTTGTTCATTTGCAAAAGAAAAACCAAACCCTAGGGTTCTGAAGCCAGCCGCCTCCTCTACAATCAATGGCCGAAAACATTGTTTTCTTCTCCCTCATTTATCTTCCAATCCGTAAACTTTTGCAAGAAACTTTCAACTAACAAAACGTAGAGCTCGTCGAGAGCAACGTTCTCAACGGTGGTGATTGGAATCGAGTTGGTAGATTGGTGGCAGTGCTCGTTCTAACAGCGAATGTTCGAGCATGTTTTGCTCGTGCCTGGGCTAACCGAGCTTAGAGATATGGCAGTCGAAGGTGGAGCTTGCGTAGGGGAGTGGAATTGTGGTACCTGATCGATGTATAGTGGAGCGAGGTGGTCGCATAATTTAACCCTAATTTTGAGTGATGGGTTCGGCTTCTCCTATAGAGGATACACATGGGGGAAGAAGATGAAGGGAACGGCCACGATCTGCAGGGCTTGAATCCAAAGGCTGTGATGGGCTGTGATGATAGGGTTGTAAAAAAAATATGTTGTAAAATTTTAAATATAAATTCGTGTAACTTCTAAAACTCGTATCTTTTTCATACGATGTCGAAAATGCGCGAAACTAGTTGCGTTGAGTTCGTATGGACGAGCACTACGCAATGGAATTGGATTGGAGTCGTTTGGAGCTATTGAGAATTTCGGGTAAATTAAACGCATGTTTAATTTTATTCGAAATAAAAGCTGAAAGCAGAATTAAAATCAAGGTGAGAACTTCTCGCTCAATCGAATAGTTTCGATTTATATTTTAAATAGTTAGATTTAAAATTTCTTGATTGTATGTTTGAATGTTGATTATTATCTATGGATTGTTGAAATAGACATTATGCGCCGTTAGTAAGCGGATGTTATTTATTAAAAACATATACCGCGAATATTTCACAGTACAGTGAAATTGGTATTATTTATGTGCTTGGAGTTGATTTTTCCCGCATTATATAGCGGATGAGACCCTATCGCGCCACATAATAGCGGATAATAATTTATGAATCCCATATACCGCGATAATTCCGTACTGGAGCGGAATTGGTATTGTGCTAACATCTTTGGATGCAGGGAAACAGGTTGGAGGGATCCAACTGGATTCCTCAACTGTATTGATTTATTTACAGATATTGTGATATTTGTTGATTATCATATCGATATATGATATTTGGATGTCGTGATTGACTATTTGGAGCTGTTGCGTCATCGCATCCATTTTCGAAGTTTTAAAGTAACGATTTTGATTTTGAAAGGATTTTAAAGTGATTTTTCAAAGTATATGTTTTTATTAAATTTTGAATTGATTCATTTTAATTAATTAAAACGTTATAAATTTTTATGTTATAAAAATTAAGATTTTTGAGAAATATAACTGAAAGGAGATTTTTGGAAATAAATAGTTAATTAATTTATAAATTGGTTTAAATTGGGATTTTTGAATTATTAAAAACGATGTGTACAAAAGACTTATAAAATTGATATTTTATAAATTAAAAATATTGGAATATTAAAACGAGTTTTTACAAGTGTTAAAAATGAAATAAAAATGGATTTCATAAATGAAAGGAATTTATAGATTTATAAATTGTGAAGTTATAAAATGAATAGAATTTGTGAAATAGAAGATTTATAAGTAATTATCTTATAAATCGGATTTTGGCATTTAAATGAGATATAAATGGAATTTGTTAATAATGAGATTTATAAATCGAAGCTTATAAATAGAAAAGGAATTTATAAACATTGTTTATAAATTCGAAATCAATTGAATTTGATAAATTGAATATTGAAGTTTATTAAAGGAAATATATTCACGATTTTTGACAATGAATACATTATTGAATAAAATGGTCATGTTTGGCAAAATGAATATTATAAAATGAAGTTAATTATTTTAAAGATGTTTTAAAATGTATTATGAATCTAAACCATAGATTTCAACATTATTGTTGAAATAGACGTTTTCGAGAAAGAAGGAAATGGTGGACTATAACACTTTTGTTATAGTAAATGATTTCCGAAAGGAAAATGTTTTATATAGTATTGGGATTTATATATCTATTTAAACTTTGAATCCCTATACTAGTGATTTTGGGTCGTCGTAACGATGTTTTACGTAACATTCGTTTTGACTTAAATTTATGTGTTAAGAAAATGATTTCTTAAAGAATGAAATATATACTTAGTTTTGATTTAAGTATATTGAATATTTTCAAATGTTGAAAATAAATAGATTTGTGAATTACTTATTATTAAATAAGTATGGAAATATTTTTCCAATGTGAAATGAACGTTTTAGAATTTATCCTTGTAAAGATAAATTGAAAATGAATATTTGAAATCGATTTAAAAATCGTATATTCATAAATATTTTGGAATGTAAATTCACTATGGAATTTATAAATGAAAAGGGGAATTTGTTTAAAAATAAACGTTGATTTATTGTTGAAGTGTGGGAATTAACTTACGGATTTGGAACGTAAATATAAAGTAAAACGGTAAGGATTTATTTAATTGGTTTAAATGAACCGTGTTGAAATAAAAGTAATCCCGTATAGGGAAATGATTTGAAATTTATTTTCAAAAGTGGTAAAGGTGAAGAGTGATTTGAAAATTTGTTTTCACATGTTGAAGTGTGAAAAATTTATATCTTGTAAAGATATTTTGGAAAGTAAATAATTTGGAAAATCATTTGGAATCTGGTGATGTTGAACACGCCTATTGATAGTTAAATAACCGACTATCAATATTTACCTTTAAATAGGTATTTGTTGTGATTGCTTGAAATTGAATGCCACACTTATTTTTAATATAAGCGTCCACTATTCGGGTTAGCCGGGAAAGGACCTTTGGGTCGTATAACCCATTCCGAATTTGTGAAACGTCGTAATGGATTTGCATTCGATGACCGGTGTTGAAGACCGGATATTTTGAAAACGGAAGATTACCGTTGAGTTACTCTGCATCGGCTGATCTCTGATATAGAGGTTTTATCACCCTTAGTGACGGGAAGTTCGGACTTGATTAGAAATTATCCGGAATGCAAGGACTTCTTTGTAAGTGCCTTCGGTTCTGTTCGAGCCCGGAACAGACTTGTATGGATTGTATGTCTGACATTACAAGTTAAGATATAAAGCTGATTTCTTTTAAATATATTTCTGTTGGTGGTGGAGAAATTATTCTCTTAGCTTAACACCCTTCTCTGAGACGTACGAGCTCAGAGGTTATGTAGTTGATGGTTACTAGTGATATATTCCCAAATTGGTAATGTGCCATGCTGAGTGTTGCTATGGGATGATCATTGTATGATCATTTGTGATATGATCATTTGCTTGATCATTTATCTTAGTGATCATTACTTTGATCATTTGTTGACCCAAAGCACAGCTTTTGTATAAAGCGTGGCTTTGTGGACGAGACTTCGTCGGACCTCACACCCCGAAAATGGTCAAAACAGGAAGGATGCAGCAAGGTTATTAGAGGGTAGCGCCCCTTTAGTGTATGTCATTCCTTCTGGATAGAGGTGGTATCATGGTATGGAGGCCAGATATTTAACCTATGTTGTTACTGCAAATTTATTGCTTTGTGGTTGTTGGAAATCGAGGATCCTCGGATAGATCGGTTACGATCTGGGGATGACATATTCGTGTCAGTAGTTACCCAGTTAGGGGTAACCCGGCCTTGTGTTGGCAGAGATCCGGTTTGGTTCTCGGGTCATCTTTCCAGAGGCGTACCTATGTGGCAATGGGAAGTTCCTTGGCCTGACCATTTGTTGGAAATCCAAAGAAACAATACGATCTTGTACGGTTTTAGTTGTAGAACCTATCATTCACTTATGGTGGTCACCACTGTTTGTATGGTAGCTATAGTAGGCATAAGTGCGGAATGCCTATGCTGGCTAAGATTTATATTCTACTATCGAAATTGTTTTCTACACTATGCACTAGTAATAGTATCAAATGTTTCTTTTTAATGCGTATCAAGCATCTTTGACTATCATAAGGAGAAATCTCCTCCGATTCTGCGTTTGCATTGTGTGTGTGTGCGGGAGGCCTTATGGTAGTCTCATATTTCCAAAAAGCATTGCGAATCTATTTCAAAATTATCCTGTTCTTTATTTTAAAAGATAAACTGTTTTAAGTTCTCACACCAGTCCCATGACTGACCTGGAGTTTATTGTTTTCTTCCTAAACTCTGGGTGCCCACCAATTTCCACACGGGCAATCTAGAGTAGGGTTATCAGGTTATTCTGGATTTAGGAGTGCTATGGAGCTTAGGAGGCGAGCTACATATCGAGACGTACTACTTGTTTATGATATTATACTATGTATTATTCCGCTGTGTATTCTATATGAGGACAAGTTTATATAACTGTCCATTGATGTATTAACTCTGTGGTCTATTGTTGTTGTAAATTCTGATAATGATGTAATGTATAAAATGTATAGTTCTTTGTTTTAATGATATTCATTTATCTATTATATGTTGTTCCGCTGCGAATTGTGAGATTCTGATGTTGTTCTGTTATTTCTTTCTGTTCTATTCTATCTTTTTTCTATCTTCTTCTACCTTTTTCTTCTTCTTTAACCCTAACGATTAGGTTTTTCGGCAACGAAAAATCGCGTTCGTTACAAGATCGATGGAGATTTCCTAAATACTTAAATGAGATATCGAGGCACGACAAAAATCAAAATTAATTTTATATCCAGAAATATATATATATATATATTATTTGATAAGATAATAAATTGTTTAAGGAAAATGTTTATCTATGTTTCAAAGAAAATTGAGTTAAATACTTTTGTTAATTAGAAAAGAGTTTAAGGAATAGTTTTGAAATATATCAAAATGCTTAAGGCATGCATTGTAAACATGGATAAATTATATTGAAAAGGAAACTAAAGTGAATCCTAAAATTGTTTTATTAAGAACCACATATTTTATATGAAGCATTTTTCCTTATGTATACTATTCACTTTGTTTGTGAGAAGTTATTAGTGAAAAATAAAATTTTATAACCCTTGACTTTTTGAAAAAGTGATTTTAGAAGACAATTTAGTTTAAGAATTTTGATTATTAAGACTTGCATTCTTTTTAAATTTTTATTTCGGACAAATTAAAAGTACCAAGTAAAAATTGTTGTTGAAACTTTCCTTTAAAAAGTGATGAAGTGAAAGTGCGGAAATTTTGATTGGTAAATCTATTTTTGGTGAATCTTTTTAAAGTATAAATTTAATTCCATAAGAAATATCTTTTGTTTAGATCATATTTGAATGTTTTGCAATTTTCTTGGCCTAATTCATGTTTTAAACAGAATTACAAACTCTGTCCTATCATGAATTTTCTGAGCTAAAGCCTTAACTTGTTTTTATCATAAATTTTGAACCGTTAATTCATTTTGAGTAAACTTCTCCTCTCTGGAAAGCAAAAATTATAGAGAAAGTTTTTTGTTTGATAAGTTTTGTCAAATTATAACAATAGCTAATTGAAAATCACCGATTTGTGAAGAACACCATAGAATTGAAGAGTTTTCAAGTTGGAAATTTGGAGTTTACAAATGATAGACAAAAATGCATTTTGTTTTCTTAATTTAATAGTGAAAAAGGGATTTAAGGAATGTTTTACAACTCCACTTTGGGATCATTGATAACAAATTGTGCTGGAGAAATAAATAGCGTTTTTGTGAGAATAATGTAGTTGTTTATGTACTTGGATGATATTTGTATGTTGAGTAATGTTTGAATGTTAAGTTTTAGTAAAGAAGTATTTCTAAACAAGTAAAAGGTGTTATAGATTTCCTCTAATCAAGAATTGCAAGGATGCAATTTCATTAAGAGGGTGTCTGTAACAAACTTGAATTTTAGTTGTTTAAATTATGTAAATATATATAATAATTTTAATATTCTTTAGAATGTAAATTCTAAATTCAGATAATATTGGAGAATTAATATACAAAGTGAACCATTTAGAGTTTATAAATAAATCTATTTTAATAAGAAAAATAGAGAATTTAAGTTATTTTAGAAAAATAGTTAAACTCTTTAAAGTTTGAAATTAAAGGAATTTAGGAGTAGAGTTAAAGAGAAAACTCTAATTTGTTTTATATCTTTTATTTTGTTAATAAAAAAGATTTGAAGTTAATAAATTCCATTTTAAAATAAATAGTGGTTCATAATTTAATAGTATTGAAGAAGTTATATTTAGATTCACATTGATATATGGCTTAAACTTTTGGTTCTTTTTTAGTGGTAATTTTATTCTTGTGGCCCAAAACCCATAAGCTATTAGGAGATGAGAAAATTTCTCATACACTGAGTACTATACATGAGTATCCTTCGTCATTTTTGTTACAGTTAAACCAAACTATTTATTATTTCTCTTTCATAAACCTAGAATCCTCATTCTCCTAATTTAATCTAGCTTCCTTTACAAATTAGATCATTTTGAAAGCAATTAAATTCAGGTAAAGGAATCTAAGACTTATTCTCTTCTTATTAGTGATTTTTATTTCAGTTTACAGTTGTTGAATTTAGTTTCTTTTTTCTGTTTTGATTGAATATTACTTGAGTTTTCTAGTTGAGGCAAAAGTAGTCTGCTGCAGTGGTTACTACTAAAACAAAAGAAGAAAGGTGAGTTAATCTTCATGCAACCTATCTCGAATTTTCTAAATTGCAAGCTAAACTGGAATCAGTTTTTAGATGGTCATTGCTTGTGAAATTAGCGATCTATTATATGTTGTTTGCATTGCTATGAATTGTTATTTACTGTCATTTTAAAGGCTTGTTGTTTTTGAACGAAATCATCTCTAAATTGTTATAGTTTGCTTCTATATGGTTGTTGTAACAACCCAAGATTTTTGAATATAAATTTAAATTTGACTTTATTTCATTTTGAAATTATTTTAAATTTTTTTATTTGTGAGATTTCATTTCTAAATATTTTTAAAGTGATACTAGAATTTTTACAAAATTTATTTCATTTATTTCCTATTTTTAAAGGCTAGTTTCTATTTTTCTGCTATTTTCTTCATTTAAATTATATTTAATTAAAATTTATTTATTTATTTTTGTGAATTCATTTTTATTTTATGTTCTTATCTTTATTTATAAATATTTTCCAAGTCTATAAAATTTTTCTAAAGTTTATTTCATTTATTTTCAAATTTTCTAGACTAGTTTTCATTTTCTGTGTTATTTTCTTATTTTTATCATATATGATTAATACTTATTTATTTATATTTTGTTCATTTGTTATACTTTCGAATTTTAATTGAATTTATAAGTATTTTCAGTTAATTAAATTTATAAAATGAATATGATAAATTTGAAAGGTTTTGGTGACTTTTTATTTCTTAAGGCTATTTGTATTCCCACCTTTTCAATTCCAACCAACATCTTTTCATTCAATTGGCCATAACCCCTATCTTCAGCCGACCACTATCATTTTCTCATTAACGTAAACAACTTTTTCTCATTTCTGAAAAATAAATTGGCCATTTCTTTGAAGAGAAATTGGTAAAATTTATTTCCTTTTTTTCATTGTTTATGCTTGAATTCTTGTAATTTTGCACTTGTCTCTTCTTCCTTTAGGTTCGGCCATGCTCCTCCGCCTGCCTTGCCGCCTCCACCACCACTGAGCATGTCATCACCACCTCCTCCTCACTATCCACCCCAAGCCGAGCCACCATGGTTTGATGATCCTTCACCAAATGCTCCAAAACTCCAACTACATGACTTAGCCGAGCACATCTCCACTTCCACCACTTCATCACCCCCTTAGCCGCCACCTACTCCGCCACCACCACCTCCAACCAACTTGAAACACATATTCCATGTCACCTCTTGACCATACCAGAGATGGTCATGCCCCTTGTGGATTTGGCCGAGCCTTGCTTTGCCTTGAAACCATATGATGTTGCTTGTTAGTGTTGTTTCATGCTCAACCACCTTTGCACCATCAACAAACCATGTAGGCCGACCCATATCCACCCACAACCTATCCAAACCCTTGCCTTAGACATATATTCCACTTATGGCCGAACCTAAAGAATGTTGGAAGCAAGTGCAAAGCATTTTCCGCTTTGATTTATACAATTAGTTCTTACATAGTTTAATCGTTTTTTAATTGAAAGCTTAGAATTATCGTATTGTTTTGTTTGATTTGTTTTCAAGAAAATTGACCTTTGGCTCTCTCACTCGAATCCGTGTCGTGCTTTCATGCCTCTGAAGATCATTGTTTGTGTGTTCGTAGTTTTCATCTCCAGCTTAAACTAATGAGTTATTCTCACAAGACAATTTGTACCTATATAACTAGTAAATTGACCACTCGTGAATCTGTAGAATGCGTAACCATATTATATCTGCTATGCTATGATTATATGATGTTCACCCATGCTTAAACACCTGTTATATCATATGCTACTATTATATTATGTTGTTCTGTTGTTTATATCAGTTTATCACACTGCAAGTTCCCTTTTAGATTAGAGTCACTATGGGTTGAAATGATACATACCCGAACGGACTTTAGAATAGGGGAAAATCATTATGGGCTGAAATGATAGGCCTGAGTGATTTTCAATTATTTCATTTACTTGGGACTTCAGGTTTGAAATGATAAAACCCGGGTTTTCTTTGTAAATTACAGGTTGAAATGATATATTACCTATATCACTTTACCTAGCGTAGAAAACTATATACAGACCCGTAGTTAAAATATGTTTTTCTAAAAATTTGAAAATATTTTAGAAATGTAAATATTATAATATTTTGATTTAAACTTGATTAAAATGATTTTTGTAAAATATTATTGATTTTCTGAAAATTTATAAGTGAAATAAATTAATGGAAAAGTTAGACAATTTTAATATTAGTTATTTTGGAAACTTAAATTTGGTGATAATTAGAAAATCAAATATGAAAATATGATAGATTTATGATAATTTGGATTAAAATGAATTTAAAGTGATTTTATAATATATTAATGATTTTTGAATAAAGTTAAAATGTGAAATAAATGAACATTTAAGTTGAAATTTGGAAATATAACTTAAATTGGAATTTATGAATTTTGGTTTAAAAGTGAATTTTAAGTTAAGTAAATAAAAATGAAATTAAGTTATATTTGAAAATTTAAACTTAAGTGTTAAGTTAAAATCTAATTTAATGAATTTAAAATTTAATGTTGAAATTTAATAAGTGAATTATTATTAAATATTGATTTTTGAATGGAAATTTAACTTTATAAAATCATGAATTTAAGGAAAATAAAATGATGATTATAAAAGTGAAATTATATGATTTTATAAGTTAAAAATGATTTAAATAAAAATTTAATTTTTTGTGAAATTATACTGAATATTTGAAGTTGATTAACTGCATTTTTGAAATGATATTATTTCTAATGTAAATGATAATACAGCATTTGTAAATGCTGTAGTTGATATAATGAACTAAAAAGCTAAATCGGATTAAAGGCTATTATAGCATTTTGTAAGTGCTATAATTGTTGAAGTTAATTAAGTTTATTTGAAACTAATGTAAACCTATTACAGCATTTTTAAATGCTCTCTTTTGTCAAATTGAACTGTTTTGAATGTAACTTTCCGTAGCGTTTTCTAAATGCTGCGAAAGTTGAATTTTCACTGTTTTGATGAATTTAAGTGAATATATGAACTTTGAAAGTTTAAAATTTTGAAAATTTAAAAATTTAATTACTAATTGTAATGACTTCATTTTAATGATTTAAATGAAGTAATTCGATTTGAAATATAAACTATTTTTGAAATGTAAATTGAAATGGTATTTTAAATTGAATAAAATGAATATGGTTTTGAAATGAAATGATAAGTTTGATATTTTGAAATGGATTTGAAAGGATATTAAATTGTTAAATGATATATGATTTTTGAGATATAAATACCATTTTTAAATCATAAATATGGGTTATAATAACGATTGGTTGTTAAAGAGACGGGGATCGGATATGGACATACTCTCTGTCGATACCAAAAACCACTTTAACAACTGCGTACGCGGTGGAGATTCCAGAATGAAGTAGGATGGTGATGACGTTCCTAAGGTATATTACGTGGACCTAACTCCCGTGAGTTAGCTTAAGGTGGCTAAAACAGGAGCGATCTCGGGCCAAAGGAGGTAGCACCTCTGGTTGGACACACTTCTTCGATACCATTCTATTACTGTTGTGATCGATTGGGTGCACCCCTTGATTTTGGAGTGTTGTTTGGGGTGGGCGTATGTGGCTGCTGCATTACCACTAGCCGGTGTGCGTAATTGGTATATCTACCCTGGCATTGCCTTGTGTGTCGTGTCACCTACCATACCGAGCCTTTGCTACGAGTTTGTTTTTCTCCCATAGCCCATGGAGTATTTAGGGTAGTCTCCCAATCTGGAGATATGCTGATATTGGATGGACTACTAGGACTATTATGTGTGAAGGGTGATATGGGTAGCCCGAAACGCTATTTAAAAGTATGTTTATTTTACTGTAGACATTATTATAATAGCGCAAAATTACTATATAGTAAATAGTTTGACGGATCCTTAGAGGATGGGCGGTCCCAAGCATCCTTTAACTTACTTGTTTTTTATTACAGTTCACTTGGGTTGGTTTACATTATATAATTATATATTGTCTTGACTCGAGTGTTTTGTGTTTTGCTTTACGCTCGGGTCAGCCTGAGTATTCACAGCTTTGGATTCTCTTTCTGGAGCTGGTCCTTGCTGGAGTTTCTGCCTATCTATATTTATATCTATTTCTGTTTCAGCTGTTCTAGTTTATCTCATGTATTAGTGAACTTCTATGTATTTGAGATTTCTATTATGTTGTTTTTAGACTGTATTATGTATTTGGTTTGAGACTCTGTTATAGTAGCTTCATGAACTATTATGTTATTTTTATATTCCGCTGTGAGTTATTCTGATTGTTCTATGTCTGTAATTCTGTGTATTTGATTTCATTTTCTCCAAATTTATTTACAATCTGTTATTTCGCATCATTCAAGTCCGACATGTTTGGATTATTGTCGATTTAAATGGCTCGAAATGGCGGGTCATTACAGTTGGTGTCAGAGCTTTGGTTGTTGGCAAACCATTGCCTCTGTGCAGCAAAGCTCATTAGTGATAGGGTATTTCTACCCTAGAATGAGTGAAATCAATCTCAGAAACGTATCTTTGTGAGAGACGTATTTTCAAAGTATAAAATGATTTTCAAAATGTTTTCAAAGGATTTTCAAAGATTATTTTGATATATAAAATTTTTCTTGTTTTATAGGATTTTCAAATGTTTTCTAACTTCCTTTCTTTCGTATCTACCTTGTTAGATTTTTCTTTCTTTAGGATATTCATCCAAGTGTATTCTCTTATCTTATCTTAATTTATCTTTGGCTTTCTTTATCTTGTCCTAAATTCATTCTTGATATTTTTCAGGATGAATTAAGGAAATGCCAGAGGTAAGGGTCGTGGTATTGCCTCAGCTCCTCAACCTGTTGCTCCAGTCAGGTTCACTGTTCTTTGTAAGGAATTCTCTCAACTTGGTGGTACCCCATTCACCGGTTCAGAGAGTATCATTAAGGCTCAACAGTGGTTGCGGAGTCTTGAGAGAATATTTACTGGTCTTGATATTGATGATGCCCAGAATCGTCAATTAGCAGCTTGGCAGTTGCGTGATTCTGCTTTAGATTTGTGGGAGTCCGTTACGGCTAACACCGTCGAGGCTGATATCACTTAGGAGCAGTTTAGGTATTCTTTGTGTTTCCTGAATTTTGTTCCTATTTTCCTTTCTTTTGAATCTATCTTAAGCTTGTTTTCCGTATCTCTTTTCCAGGGGGCTTTTGTGGCAAAATGGATGCCAGAAGCCAGGAAATCTCAGCTTATCGTGAATTTATGGATCATAAGCAGGGTAGCATGTCTTTTGCTGCGTATGAGAGGAAGTTCAATGAACTTTCCAAGTTCAGTCCGAGCTTGATTGATACTCCTCTCAAGAAGAATGAGAAATTTATTGCTGGTGCTCGTCCAGAGTATTATAGTCGCATCATTTCTCATGTTCATGGTTCTTCCCCCAGCTTATGGATATGGCTATTCGCTATGAGAATCCCACATCCAAAGGTCCTGCTATTTCTAGTGCTCAGTCTTCATCTGCTAATTCCAAGAAGCGTAAGCCTAATTTCCAGCAGTAGAAGAAGAATTGGCAGAAGCGTTCTAGTTTGGGATCTTCGTCATCTGCTCTTGCTCAGAGGCAACCAATTGATCTTTCCTCTATCACTTGCTTTAGGTGTGATCAGAAGGGACACTATGCCAATAGCTGTCCTACTTTATCTGGTGCTGCTATTCCTCCGCCTGCTCAGTTGGCCAGGCGTGATCTTTGACATATCTGTCTCCAGCCTGGTCATTTTAAGAAGGACTGCCCTACCCAGCAGAGGGGTACTCCATCTGGTATATTTGCTGTAACTTCTGCATCATCTCCAGTTCCTCCACCTGCTTTTGCTCTTAGTGATGACCAAGGTACTCTCCAGGGTTCATTTACTTTATTCCATTATCATGTTCTTGTTTTGTTTGATATTGGTGCTTCACACAGTTTTATTTCTGTTGATTTGTGTGATAAGTTTGAGCATCTCCTATCTCCTGAGTATGCTTCTGTTCCATTAAGTGTTTCAAATCCTATTGGGGGTCCTGCTAACCTTAATCGGATTTGTAAGCGAGTGAAGCTTCTTCACTCTGGTCATCGCTTTTTTGGTGATTTTTATGTTCTGGGCTTCGATGCTTTTGATTTACTGCTTGGTCAGGATTGGTTAGTGCATCATGATGCACATATCTCTTGTAAAGCCCAGACTGTTCGTCTTATTGATGATCAAGGGAATTCCTTGATTATTCAGTGCCGCTTGCCTCGGGATTTTGCTGGCAACTTTATTTATTCTCTGGAATCCTCTTCCAGTGACCTTGATTTGACTCCTGTGGTTAGATTATATCCCGATGTATTTGGTGAAGTCACTTTTTTGCCTCCGAAGAGGGAAATTGATTTTCGAATTGATCTTATTCCTGGTGCTCGACCTGTTGTTCTTCCCCCTAGAAGAATGGCACCCCACGAGAAGGTTGAGTTGGGAAAGCAAATTGAGGACTTGTCTTCCAAAGGTCTGATTAGGCCTAGTTTTTCTGAATGGGGAGCTGCGGTGGTTTTTGTCACCAAATCTGATGGTTCTCTTCGGATGTGTGTTAATTATAGGGAGCTGAACAAGCTCACTATGAAAAACAGATATCCGATGCCTCGTATCAATGACATGTTTGATCATCTTTATGGTGCCATAGTTTTCTCTCAGCTTGATCTTGCCACTGGTTTTCATCAGCTCAGGGTTGCCGAGGATAGCATTCCCAAGACTGCTTTCCGCACTGAGAATGATTTTTATGAATGGTTAGTCATGCCTTTCGGTTTGACTAATGCTCCCGCTTTCTTTGTTGATTTGATGAATCGTGTTTTTCGTGACGTGCTTAATAAATTTGTGCTAGTCTTTGTTGATGATATCCTTGTCTTCTCTAAGACCCAGGAAGGGCATGAGTCGCATTTGAAATATGTTCTTGAGACTCTCAAAATCATCATTTGATGGCTAAATTTTCTAAATGCCATTTCTGGAAGGATGAAGTTCGATATCTCGGGCATTATTGTTTCTAGTAATGGAGTTTCAGTTGATCCAGTCAAGATCGCTGCAATCAATGTAAGTCTTTCTTTCTTTCTCTTTTTTCTTTACCATTTTAATAATTCTATCTTTCCTATTGTCTTTATTTTTCCCTATTCTGTTTCAGGATTGGGAAACTCTAAAGACTCCATCTGATATTCGTAGTTTTCTGAGCCTTGTCGGTTATTACCAGAGATTCATTGAGAATTTTGCTCGGATTGCTGCACCTCTCATAGCTTTGACTCGGAAGAATGCTAAGTTTGTCTGGAGTGATCAATGTAAGGCTTCATTCAATGAGTTAAAAAGCAAGCTAACTTCCGCACCAGTTCTTACTATTCCGAATGGAAGTGAGGGATTTACAGTATATACTGATGCTAGTCGTGAGGGTTTGGGTGCTGTTCTCATGCAGGATGGTAGGGTCATTGTGTATGCCAGCAGTCAGTTAAAAACCCACGAGGCAAATTATGATGCTCATGATTTAGAGTTGCTTGATGTTGTCTTTTCTTTGAAACTTTGGAGGCATCATCTTCTTGGAACCAAGTTTGAGCTTTTCACCGATCATCAGTCTCTGAGATATATCTTCTCCTAGAAGGATTTGAATCAGAGGCAAGTTCGTTGGCTTGAGTTTCTGGCTTCTTACGACCTCGATATTAGCTATACTCCCGGTAAAGCTAATTTTGTGGCCGATGCTTTGAGTCGGAAGAAGGCTTTGTTGTGTCATCTTATTGTTTATTCTTCTCCTCTTCTGGATCGTACTATGGCTAAGCAGGATGAGGATGGGATGCTTAGATTGATGAAGGAGAGTGTTCGTAGTAGGATTGGTGGTAGTAGTGGTAGTAGTGGAGCTCAGATTGATGATAGAGGGATTTTGAGGATTAATGGCAGGATTTGTGTCCCGAATGTTGATGGTTTGAGGCATGAGTTGCTTCAGGAGAATCACCAATCCAAGCTTTTTATTCATCCTAGTGTTTCGAAGATGTATCAAGATATGAAGAAGCTTTATTGGTGGAAGGGGATGAAGAGGGATATCTCTATCTTTGTTAGTCGGTGTGCGACTTGTCAGCAAGTCAAAGCGGATCACCAGAAGACCCCTGGTTTGTTGCAGCCCCTTGAGATTCCCAATTGGAAATGGGAACAGGTTTCCATGGATTTCATCGATGGTTTACCGAGGACTCGGAGGGGTAATGAGAGTATCTGGGTTATTGTTGATAGACTGACCAAGTCCACTCATTTTATTCCTGCCAAGTCTACTCGTTCTGCTTCTAGCTTATCTGAGATCTACATGAGAGAGATCGTTCATCTCCATGGTGTTCCTCTCAGCATTGTTTGTGATCGTGACCCTATCTTTACCAATCAGTTTTGGAAGGTTTTTCAGGAATCTCTGGGCACTCGTCTGAATCTGAGCATTGCTTACCATCCAAAGACCGACGGTCAAACGGAAAGAGTAAATCAGATTCTCGAGGATCTTCTTCATGCTTATGTGCTTGATTATGGAGGATCTTGGGAAGATCATCTCCATATTGCCGAATTCACCTACAGTAATAGCTATCAGGTATAATCTTATCTTCTGTTTTTTAGTCTATTCTTAATCTTTTTATCTATCTCATTCCATATTTGCATTCAGGCCAGTCTCAAAATGTCTCTGTTTGCTGCTCTATACGGGCAACCTTATAGATCCCCATCTTGCTGGATTGAATCCGGTAATCGTTTAGTTCTTAGTTCTGATGTGATGTTGGAAGCTTCTGAGAAAGTTGAGGAGATTAAGAAGAGGTTGAGAGCCGCTTAGGATAGGCAGAAGAAGTATGCTGATAGACGTAGGTGGAATTTGGAATTTTCTGTTAGTGATCAGGTGTTTCTTAAGGTTTCTCCCTTGAGGAATGTCATTCGCTTTGGTCGTAGAGGGAAGCTTTCTCCTAGGTTCATTGGTCCTTTCCGCATTGTGGAAAGAGTTGGTTCTTTGGCTTATCGTCTGGATTTACCCGAGAAGCTTTCTGGAGTGCATGATGTATTCCATGTTTCGCATCTTCGTCGTCATCTTCATGATCCATCTCTTATTGTCCAGCCTTCTGTTCTTGATAGTTTGAATATTGAGCCTAATCTGACTGTTGAGAGGAAGCCACTTCGTATTGTCAACAGAGGTACGAAGCAGCTCAAAAGGAAATCTGTTAACCTGATCAAAGTACAGTGGAGTACTGACGATCGAGAAATTGTACCTGGGAAACAGAGGAGAGCATTCGTGCTTCGAATCCGGAATTATTCGTTTCAGGTACTATTTTGTTTTTCTATCTTGTTTCTCTTTATTTTCCTTGCCCGTTCTTTTCGAGGACGAAAAGATTTGAGCGGGGGAGAGTGTAACAACCCTAGATTTTTGAATATAAATTTAAATTTGACTTTATTTCATTTTGAAATTATTTTAAATTTGTTTTATTAGTGAGATTTCATTTCTAAATATTTTTAAAGTGATAATAGAATTTTTCAAAATTTATTGCATTCATTTCCTATTTTTAAAGGCTAGTTTCTATTTTTCTGCTATTTTCTTCATTTAAATTATATTTAAATAAAATTTATTTATTTATCTTTGTGAATGCATTTTTATTTTATGTTCTTATCTTTATTTATAAATAGTTTCCAAGTCCATAAAATTTTACCAAAGTTTATTCCATTTATTTTCAAATTTTCTATACTAGTTTTCATTTTCTGTGCTATTTTTTTATTTTTATCATATATAATTAATATTTATTTATTAATATTTTGTTTATTTGTTATATTTTCGAATTTTAACTAAATTTATAAGTATTTTCAGTTATTTAAATTTATAAAATGAAATATGAGAAATTTGAAAGGTTTTGGTGACTTTTTATTTCTTAAGGCTATTTGTATTCCCACCTTTTCAATTCCAACCAACATCTTTTCATTCAATTGGCCATAACCCCTATCTTCAGCCAACCACTATCATTTTCTCATTCATGTAAACATCTTTTTCTCATTTCTGAAAAAAAAATCGGCCATTTCTTTGAAAACAAATTGGTAAACTTTATTTCCTTTTTTTATTGTTTATGCTTGAATTCTTGTAATTTTGCACTTGTCTCTTCTTCCTTTAGGTTCGGCCATGCTCCTCCACCTGTCTTGCCGCCTCCACCACCACCTAAGCATGTCACCACCACCTCCTCCTCACTGGCCACCCCAAGCCGAGCCACCATAGTTTGATGATCCTTCACCAAATGCTCCAAAACTCCAACTACATGACTTAGCCGAGCACATCTCCACTTCCACCAATTCATCGCCCCCTTAGCCTCCTCCTACTCCACCACCACCACCTCCAGCTGACCTAAAACACCTCTACCATGTCACCTCTTAACCATACCAGAGATGTCCATGCCCCTTGTGGCTTTGGTCGAGCCTTGCTTTTCTTTGAAACCATATAATATTGCTTGTTAGTGTTGTTTCATGCTCAACCACCTTCGCACCATCAACAAACCATATAGGCCGACCCATATCCACCCACAACCAGATCCAAACCCTTGCCTTAGACATGTATTCCACTTATGGCCGAACCTAAAGAATGTTGGAAGCAAGTGCAAAGCATTTCAGCTTTGATTAATGTAGTTAATTCTTGCATACTTTAATCGTTTTTGAATTGAAAGCTTAGAATTGTTTTATTGTTTTGTTTGATTTTTTTTCAAGGAAATTGACCTTTGGCACTCTCACTCGAATATGTTTCGTGCTTTCGTGCCTCTGAAGATTGTCATTTGTGTGTTCGTAGTTGTCATCTCCAGCTTAAACCAGTGGGTTATTCTCACCAAACAATTTGAACCTATATAACTAGTAAATTGACCACTCGTGAATCTATAAAATGCATAACCATATTATATCTGCTATGCTATGATTATATGATGTTCACCCATGCTTAAACACTTGTTATATCATATGTTACTGTTATATTATGCTGTTTTGTTGTTTATATCAGTTTATCACACTGCAAGTTCCCTTCAGATTAGGATCACTATGGGTTGAAATGATACATACCCGAACGGACTTTAGAATAGGGAAAAATCGTTATGGGCTAAAATGATAGGCCTGAGCGATTTTCAATTATTTCATTTACTTGGGACTGCGGGTTTCAAGTGATAAAACCCGGGTTTTCTTTGTAAATTACGGGTTGAAATGATATATTACCCATATCACTTTACCTAGCGTAGAAAATTATATACAGACCCGTAGTTAAAATATGTTTTTCTAAAAATTTTGAAATATTCTAGAAATATAAATATTATAATATTTTGATTTAAACTTAATTAAAATTGATTTTTGTAAAATATTATTGATTTTTTGAAAATTTATAAGTGAAATAAATTAGTGGAAAAGTTGGAAAATTTGAATATTAGTTATTTTGGTAACTTAAATTTGGTGATAATTGGAATTTAAATTAAATATGAAAATATGATAGATTTATGATAATTTGGATTAAAATGAATTTAAAGTGATTTTATAATATCGTAATGATTTTTGAATAAAGTTAAAATGTGAAATGAATGAACATTTAAGTTGAAACTTGGAAATATAACTTAAATTGGAATTTATGAATTCTGGTTTAAAAGTGAATTTTAAGTTACGTAAATAAAAATGAAATTAAGTTATGTTTGAAAATTTAAACTTAAATGTTAAGTTAAAATTTAATTTAATGAATTTAAAATTGAATGTTGAAATTTAATAAGTGAATTATTATTAAATATTGATTTTTGAATGGAAATTTAATTTTTATAAAATCGTGAATTTAAGGAAAATTAAATGATGATTATAAAAGTGAAATTATATGATTTTGTAAGCTAAAAATGATTTAAATAAAAAATTAATTGTTTGTGAAATCATACTGAATATTTAAAGTTAATTAACTGCATTTCTGAAATGCTATTATTTCTAATGTAAATGATAATACAGCATTTGTAAATGCTATAGTTGATATAATGAACTAAAAAGCTAAATTGGATTAAAGGCTATTATAGCATTTTGTAAGTGCTATAATTGTTCAAGTTAACTAAGTTTATTTGAAACTAATGTAAACCTATTATAGCATTTTTAAATGCTGTCTTTGTCAAATTGAACTGTTTTGAATGTAACTTTTCGTAGCGTTTTTTAAATGCTGCGAAAGGTGAATTTTCACTGTTTTGATAAATTTAAGTGAATAAATGAACTTTGAAAGTTTAAAATTTTGGAAATTTAAAATTTAATTACTAATTGTAATGACTTCATTTTAATGATTTAAATGAAGTAATTCGATTTGAAATATAAACTATTTTTGAAATGTAAATTGAAATGTTATTTTAAATTAAATAAAATGAATATGGTTTTGAAATGAAATGATAAGTTTGATATTTTGAAATGGATTTGAAAGGATATTAAATTGTTAAATGATATTTGATTTTTGAGATATAAATACCATTTTTAAATTCTAACTACGGGTTGTAATAACGATTGGTTGTTAAAGAGACCGGGATCGGATATGGATGTACTCTCTGTCGATACCGAAAACCACTTTAACAACTGTGTACGCGGTGGAGATTCCAAAATGAAGTAGGATGGTGATGACGTTCCTAAGGTACATTACGTGGACCTAACTCCCGTTAGTTAGCTTAAGGTGGCTAAAACAGGAGCGATCTCGTGACAAAGGAGGTAGCACCTCTAGCTGGACACACTTCTTCGATACCATTCTATTACTGCTGTGATCGATTGGGTGCACCCCTTGATTTTGGAGTGTTGTTCGGGGTGGGCGTATGTGGCTGCTGTGCTACCACCAGCCCGTGTGCGTAATTGGTATATCTACCCTAGCATTGCCTTATGTGTCGTGTCACCTACCATACCGAGCCTTTACTACGAGTTTGTTTTTCTCCCGTAGCCCATGGAGTATTTAGGGTAGTCTCCCGATCTAGAGATATGCTGATACTGGATGGACTACTGGGACTATTATGTGTGAAGGATGATATGGGTATCCCGAAACGCTATTTAAAAATATGTTTATTTTACTGTAGACATTATTATAATAGCGCAATATTACTATATAGTAAATAGTTTGACGGATCCTTAGAGGATGGACGGTCCCAGACATCCTTTAAGTTACTTGCTCTTTATTATAGTTCACTTGGGTTGGTTTACATTATATAAGTATATATTGTCCTGACTTGAGTGTTTTGTGTTTTGCTTTACGCTCGGGTCAGCCTGAGTATTCATAGCTTTGGATTCTCTTTCTGGAGCTGGTCCTTACTGGAGTTTCTGCCTATCTACATTTATATCTATTTCTGTTTCGGCTGTTCTAGTTTATCTCGTGTACTAGTGAACTTCTATGTATTTGGGATTTCTATTATGTTGTTTTCAGACTATATTATGTATTTAGTTTGAGACTCTGTTATAGTAGCTTCATGAACTACTATGTTATTTTTGTATTCCGCTGCGAGTTATTCTGATTGTTTTGTGTCTGTGATTCTGTGTATTTGATTTCATTTGCTCCAAATTTATTTACAATATGTTATTTCACACCATTGAAGTCCGATATGTGTGGATTATTGTCGATTTGAATGGTATGAAATGGCGGGTCATTACAGTTGTTACGATATTGCATGTAAGTAATTAGTTATTTTTGGTCATATTTTGTTGCCAGAATCAAGTAAAATTGCTAAAGAGTCTAGCTCTTATTGCGGAAGACGCCAAAACTGGAGCTATACAGCTCCAGAAAATCACGACCAGTCGACTGAACTTGGTTTTAGTCGACCGGATTATCGATCTAGAGTGTATAGCTCTAGGAAGTTAACTAAACAAGTGGTTCAGTCAACTGGCCAAGAACCTGGAGCATATATGCTCTAGGTAATCGACTGAACCACTTGGTCTAGTTGACTGAATCGAAGCTTGGAGCTTGCTCCAGGTGCCGTGCTCCTTCTCTCTAACCTATTGCTCCTAGGCTTGTTTTCTTAGCCTTGTTTAGTTGTTTTGATGATTTTGTTGCATAGTTCTATACATGTTGAGATTATTTTTCTTGACCATTTGGTTGCTCGAATCCTTTCTTGGTGCCTTTGTTTCTATGAAGATGTTGATATATGTTGATGTACCAAACACACTACTATAGTATTGGTTTTCAAAACTTATCATAATTAGAAATATTTCAATCAATTGACCTTTATGTTGTTGCACATATCTATTTTATTAAAAGGATTTTGGAAAGCAGATATGCATATAATTACTCATTGCTTTCTATGATTACGGGATGTATGTGTGTACTTGTATATAAATGATTTTGGGAAAAACCGATATATAAATTATACTTAATTTCAAAGTAGTTGCAAAGGAAGATTTATGTAGTTATAGATACAAATTTAATCATGTTTTCTACTATATAATATTTATTTTTTCAAACTACTATTTTAAATTAGATTTCAAAGCAAAAATATTTTCCTATATGAATACACAATCCCACTTGAATCAGAAATTGAATTAAATGGTTTAGTAAAACAAGTGGTATGAAATGCTTACGTTTACTTCACCGGTTTGTTCTTGGACTTGTTCGAATGAAAATTTATTTGCACGAGCGGGAATTTACCATCGCTTTGTAAATATTAAGTATCTCTAAATGGTTATCAGACATTGCACGATACACATTTTGTTACTAACTGGAAGTATATTACACTTATCGAGTGAGTTTACTAGATTGTAGTAAATATTCAAGTAAACTCGCGTGGTATGGGACACAGGTTTGTTTCTCGAATGTTTGCTATTAGGATGTATATAACACTTATTTTGTCGAGTTTTCTGACTCATCTTTAGGTAATCCGTTTTAAGAGAATTAGATGGGATTTCAGGCTTATCTTAGTGTACTCATTTACAAACGAGTTATGACTTGCGAAGTGCTTATCTCTTGTGTTGGCATGTGAAGTATGTGTCTCTTGTGCTGACTTGCGAAGTGATTATCTATTAGGCTAGCTATTAGTTATGACTTGCGAAGTACTTGTCTCTTGTGGTTAAGGTGCTTGTCTTATAGTCGATTGGTGAAGTGCTTATTTAATTACGTGCGAAGTGTACGTCAATGATTATTGACTTGCGAAGTTCTTTTCTTTCTCTTACATATATGATAATGAATTTCTATGCTCTTGTTTGGATAATTGTTGCAACTTCGATGTTTGGTTGTAAATGAGCATAGTTTAACTTTAAGTCATGAAGCTCTGTATGGGATCTTAGTATATTAGTGAAGCACAATCTATAAGCATTTTATCCATAATGTTTATGCAATTCTATTATTATGGACTCATCTATTATTATAATTAGAGATAGTCTAACCCATTTTATAATACTCGGATTGACAGGTGCTAGGACTTTTTGGATTTGGACATGGCTAGCTTGAGTAGAAGTTTATGCTAGCTTATATATGTGATAGCTTGTATATATGTCATGGTTTCATTTTAGATGTTGTCTGAAGTCCTAGCTCCGTTTGTCTTGTCATTTTGTGATAATCTTGTCAAGGAGACGATCAGGGTTATCGTTTCTTCATGCAGGAATAAATAAACGCTTTTGTCTAAAATCTACCGAACCATGATGAAACAAGACGAGCGGAGCAGTTTGGACAACCAAGTGAGAGATGAGAGAGGAAAGACGAGAGGATTGGATGAGCATGTAACATTGGATATGGGCTAGCAAGCAATGGGTTAAATGGTACGATATCAAAATATTTTATTAATTTGAATCTTGTTTGGCTTATGAAGTCTAAATTGACTTCAATTTGATCTAATTAAAATTATTATTTTATTAAATTTGTTAACAAAGGCTTAGTTTGATATTATATTTACATAATATAATACGTATATGTATACAATTTACACATGTACATGTATGTGCATGTGTAATATATACAGTGTGCGTCATTTAATGTGACTGTATCTAAATATTGGGATTTATACCGCAACGGACATGTTAATTAGCCCATTTATATACGTATATGCTATCTTATATATAGACACACATAGATATACACACACACTATTATAAAGCCTATGCCGATGGAATGGGTTTAAGTTCTGTTTGCTATTTAGCATTGTAGCATATCACTGTGCTTTGCAAGAATGCAAAGTTTGATTAACAATAAACGGTTCCTGCATAAAAATAAAAATATTATGATATTATATCGGATTGGTCTTTATAAAAAGTAATATATATATATATATATATAGATTTATGTATGTACGTATGTATGTATATATAAAATTTAAAATTCTTGTTCATTTATTTAAATGCAAAATGCATACATACACGAATACACATAGAATCATACACATAATATTCAATTTAATATGACAAAGTTTTTCCCCAATCCCTCTTGAATTTTTTTAGTTAATATGTAATGTTTTTTTTAATCTATATTAAATTATAAGTTTTTTTTTATTCAAGTCGATAACATTGAAGATAATGTGGACTTTTATGTAGAAGTTACCTTGTTCGAAAATTAGTTATGTTCATATATGGATGATTATATTTGTCTAATATTCAACTCTTCATTTCAGCAGTAAAGAGATTGGAACGTATTCTAGTACATGTAGGACAAACTAAAATTTCATTATACCACAACATGGTTTATTATTTAATCTTACAGTGGATCTTTTTACTTATGAAACGATGAGATTCATATAAAAGCAAGCTTATAGTAACATTTATTTTAGGACAAATTTTCAATCTAGTCTTAAAAACTTATTTCTTGTTTAGATCCAATTGAAACTTATTAAGCATTTTTCCCCTTAAACAAGATTTTTTTGCATGTACATTCTGAAAATGTGAATTTACAATTTTTTTCAACTATACTTGCACATTTTGAAAATGCGCAAGTACAAATTAAAATTTTGCACATGCGCATATTCAAAATGAGCAAGTACAAAATGGCTGAATGATGAAAAACAAGCCTATTTTCATTACAGATTTAGAATGAGGTCTTGAAATAAGTTTTTTCCGGAGGCCTATATTGAAAATTTATTCTTTATTTTAGTTACATGTACTGCCCTCAAATGTTAATCATTTTCCTATTCCATTGTAGTGTTAACTGGGTTTTTAACCCATAAAAACTTAATAGAAGTTAGAACATTCAGACTATGCTAGACTAACTCGAGACTCAACCCAAACAACCAAGCGAATAAGTCAATAGGGCTCAAGGAAAATCAACCAATTAAATACTAACTAGATGGATCGCTAGCATTCCATCACCCATGGATTTCTAACGGTCCATAGGGAAGCATCATAAGTCGCACAAACCTTTTGCATCATGATTCATTACCATTACTAAGTATGCTTGCCAAGTTTCATAGCACGTCATACAATCTAGCTTGCGAAGTGAAAATTCATTTGATTCAACTAGTTTGACAAAAAGTAGCAAAATTAAAATGGAACTAGAGAACTCATACGGAGTCGGATTAACTTGAAGTTTTGGAAGAACACTTAGAAGACATAAAAAAAGGCTCATAGAAAAAATGGCATGATTTGGAGGTTGGTTGATGGATCGTTAGCGACCTAACTAGATGGATCTTTAATGATGCATGTAGATTGGGCCCGCACCTGAAGTTTTTATGGTAGGTCCCAGACACCCTCTAGAGTGTACCTACAAAGTATCATTTGATTTTGTTGAGTTTTAAGCAAGTTATGGATGATTCTTCTGGACCAGATGACCCATGAAGATCAAACAAACACCAAACGACTTGATATTTGGATAAAGCATTCATATAGATGAAAGAAAGGTAACCTAAAAGGGTAGACTCAAAAATATTCTAAGGGCATAGATCGCTAGCGATCCATCACACATGGATTGCTAGCGATCCATCATGGTAGCTTGAGTTGCCCTGAGTTTTTCTAAACTTCTTCCTAGCACTGAGTTGAGGCTTTTGACAAGTCGACCTTGGCCCAACTGCTTTTCTAACCTTACAAATAAAATCCTACCTTCAACTAGAGATGGATCTTTTTCGGAGAGAGAGCTGCCATAACTCTACTGCAATTCCTTCACTTCTTCAACTTTTTTCTCCCTCACAACAGTCATCAAGGGGGTTACTATGATTCTTAAGTCAACCCTTGTACCTATGACTTATTCTAACTCATTGTAACTTAGATCTAAAGACTAACTAGTTGATATCCAAAGAGATTCAACTAGGATAATCATAATAAAGATTGACTAAAGTGGACATAGGCCAGAAACAGTCGAACCACTATAAAAATTCTGTGCCACTTTTCTTACTTCTTCTTTTTATTTGTTGTTTATCCGAGATTTGTGCTGCTGATTATCTGCACTAGTGCTTTCACACTCGCTCTAGGGTGTTGATCCATTTTTTGGGTTAACATTTTGGTGATTTCACTGAGAACCTCGAATGAGATCTGAAGAATTGAAGTTTTAATCGAAGATTTAGAGAAGATGAGCGGGCATAATACTAGATCTAGAGCTGTAGAAAATCAATCAGAGCCTAGTGGTATCCAGGAGGTGTCCTCAATTTCTCATCAACTCATCTATGTAATTAGAGAAGACATGGAAAGGATGATGAAGGAGATGCAAGATGGGATCTTGTCTAGGTAACAAGAGATGATTGATAGCTTATTTCAGAGGATGGAGCGGTAAAGGATGGCTAGATCTGCAAGGAATATGATCAAACTCCAAAAAATAACAATAAAACCCGTTGAAGCTGGATCGCACAGGCTAGAATACTGCCTCCACACTTAAAACAATCGATACTTGGGGGCAACGATGGAATCAATAATAGGACCTAATGTAGGAGCATCTGAAGTCATAGAAAAACAAGATGAAACAATGCCCACATGACTTGGAGGCACAAAACATTTAGATCTAGGATGAGCTTTAATGCCTGGAACGGGTGATGTTGGAGCGAGAATAGCAAATCAGAGTACAAATACATGACTGCATAGGCCGAAACCATTAGTCTACAGTTGGAACAAGGGGGCTGGTTCGTCCCTCACTCTCTGCCTTCTGCTTTTTCTGCCTTCAATAACCTTGGGCCGCTTACACATGTATGAGATCACAAATAGTCCCTATGCATGCTCTGAGTCGGATGCGTGAGATGACTATTTAGGACAATAATAACCTCAGGCTGCATACACATATATAGGCTCCCGAACGGTCCTTGGGCACGCTTTGAGCCGGATGCTTGAGATGACTATTTAGGACAGTAATAACCTCAGACCGCTTACACGTGTACAAAATTTAGATTGGTATCTAGGCACGCTCTGAGTTGGGTCTCTGGGACAAACATTTAGGATTTACGCTTGTTTTGATTCTTCTTTTTTTTATTTGAATATTTGATTGAAAAATATTGATTGTGATGACTTAGATTAATCACCTTGGAGTCTCGCCGTAGGACCGAAGTGCAAGGTGCGAGTCTCCCTGCTAGAGAGTTAGTCGATGGACATGTACAATATTAATCACCTTAGAGTCCCAACAGGAGAGATGGGGTAGGAGTGCAAGAAGTAAGTCCCTTCACCAGAGAGTGAGTGGATGAGCTTACTTAATCCTCCTTAACTTGACAAACAAACAATCCGGAGAATCGTCCCTTTAACTTAAAACATTAAACGATCCAAAGAGATCGCACATTAAACTAAATAATAAACGATCCGGAGAGATCGTGCATTAAACTTAAATGATCAGGAGAGATTGAGCCTTAAGACAGATTTGATTCAGTAAAAGGACTTGAATGCCATATAAACAGACTAAAACTAATAAATCCTGGATGAACATACAATGAATTTGATATATGATGCGATTCTGATATGTGATGTGATTTTGATATATAATGTGATTTTGATATGTGATGTGACAACTTTGAATGAGAAGCAAAATGATAATGAAATAAATCACGAATGAACATGGGACAATTGGAGATATGTGATGTGATTGGAGATATGTGATTCGAGATATGTGATGTAATAACTCCAAATGAAATTGGAATGATTATGACGTATATATTACACTTAGCCAGAGTCTAGGGTCTTATGCTGTGATAGGTTTGGAATGACTTATGGTTGGCAAGAGAATCCAAAGGACCTGGACGATTCACCAAGGCTAAAGCAGCTAGAAAGCTCAATTATCGAAGACTGGAGACATGAACTTATTCTTAAGAAAAACACACCTTTCGTTCAAAAGGCTTACTTTGGAGGGCAAGTGTTAACTGTGTTTTTAACCCATCAAAATTCAGTAGGAGTTAGAACATTCATACTATGTTAGAATAACTCAAAACTCAACAAAAACAACCAAGTAAAGAAGTCAATAGAGCTCAAGGAAAATCAGCCAATAAAATATTAAGTGATGGATCGCTAGCATGGATCGCTAGCGATCCATGGAGAAGCATCATAAGTCGCTCAAACCTATTGCATCATGATTCATTACCGTTTCTAAGTACGCTTGCCTACTTTCATAGCATGACAAACAATCCAGCTCGAGAAGTGAAGACTCATTTGATTTATGCCATTTGACCAAAAGTAGCTAACTTTAAATGGACTTAGAGAACTCATACAGAGTCGGATTGCCTTGAAATTTGGAAGAACACTTAGAGGACATAAAAGAAGGCTCGCAAAAAATATGGGAACATTTAGAGTTTGTTTGATGGATCGCTAGCGACCTAACTAGATGGATCACCAACGATCCATGTAGATTGACCCCACCACCTAAATTATTTATGGTAGTCCCAAACACTAGAGTGTACCTACAAAGTTTTATCCGATTTTTTTTGAGTTTCGAACGAGTTGTGAATGATTCTTTTTGACCAAATGACCCATGAAGACGGATGATCAAACAAACACCAAATGACTTATATTTTGACAAAACATTCAAATAGATGAAGGAAGGAAAACTAAAAGGGTAGACTCAAAAAAAGTCTAAGGGCATGGATCGCTAGTGATCCAGCACCCATGGATTGCTAGCGATCCATCATGGTAACTCGGGTCACCTTGAGTTTTTCTGGACTTCCTCCTAGCACTGAGTTGAGGCTAATGAGTCGGCTTTAGCCCAACTACTTTCCTACCCCTATAAATATAATCCTACCTGCAACTAGAGATGGATCTTTTCCAGAGAGATTTGTCATTACTCTACTGCAATTCCTTCACTTCTTCAACTTTCTTCTCTCCCACAACAATCATCATGGGGGTTACTGTGATTCTCCGGTCAACCCTTGTACTTGTGACTTATTCTAACTCATTCTAACTTAGATTTAAGGACTAACTAGTTGATATCTAGAGAGATTCAACTTGTATAATCATAATAAAGATTTACCAAAGTGGATGTAGGCTAGAGTCAGCCGAACCACTATAAAAATTCTGTGTCTCTTTTCTTATTTCTTCTTTTTATTTGTTGTTTATCCGAGATTTGTGCTGCTGATTATTTGCACTGGTGCTTTCACACTCGATCTAATGTTTTGATCCATTTTCTGGGTTAACAAAAATCTAATTTTTCTATAGGTTTTTTCCATAAAAGCAAATACCAATATAATAGTACACAGAGATCAAATTTGATATTTTCAAAAAGAAATCCAACAAAATAAAGTTTGCATACATTTTTATAGCTATCATGCTAAAGAAAATATTCATCCAATACACGCCACTAAAATCACCCCATTATAATTACTTGTAAATCGAATATCATTATCAAACTTTTAAAAAAAATGGATACTTTCAGAACATTATTCATATAATTGTATGTTCTCAATGGATCCAAATGAAGCAAATTGGATTTGGAAACATATCTGGCTCCTTCATGAGTAGTATTATAAATTGGTTGTAGGTTGAAGCATGCAATAATATCCTTTTACGTATAGCAAGTGGTATGTGATTAAACATTGCAAAAAAATCTCTTTCGAAACTCTTATTATAGGAGTAATCTCCAATGCCTGAAAACCTATCTGTAGGATCGATTTCACCCTAGAGGGGGGGTGAATAGGGTGATAGTGTTAATTATAAAAATTATTGCGGAAGTGTATATTAATTTCAACACAGATCACAGCAGAATAAACATAGCACAGAGAATAATAAAATGCAGAACAGAACAGCATAGAATTTACCTAGCTTCGGCAAAAGCCTGCCTACGTGCTGCCCCCAAGGTTTCTACTAGAAATTAGAAAGTCCCTCGCTTACACACGTAAACTCGCTATACCCGCTATTGACTATCCTAACTCTACGCTCAAAACCCTGGCCACAACTCAACCACCGAGTTGCGAATTCCCAAACTACGGCACGTAGTTTGTCCCCTAGTCACACGACTAGAAAATTAAACGACTTAAAAAAATGAAAATACAAATTAGAAAACAATTTAAAAAATAAAACCCTATTTAAAAATAAAAGCCCTTTTATAAAATAGAAGTCTCTTTAGAGGAATAAGGCCGGCCCCCTTTTGTAATTCAACCCGTCTCTTTTATTTGCTTCGTTCGTGAAAAATGGAGATGGCGGCCGTTCCTTTTTGAAGCTAAATTAGGGCTTTCATCCTTTCGATCCAAACTAGGGTTCTTGCAAATTGAAGCGCCGACCTTTGATACTGTTCGACTTCGATGCTCTTTGTTTTGCTCACCGCGGCTGCTTCGTTGATCGAATTCCTTCTTCGGTATGTAATTATATGCTTTTGCTTTTACTGATTTTATGCTTGCTCGAATTCGATCGAAATATGCCGATGATGATTGTAGGGTTTTTATAGGATTCAAATTCCTATTTTTGCGTTCGTTCAGATATATTTGAATTTGTCAAATTATTTGCTCTGGCCGCTTGATGATGCTTGAACGATTGATGATTGAACTGACTTTGTCAAATTCGTATATTTCACGTTTCTTGGTTGACACGGTTTTGAATTCATTTTCGTGATGACCACGTCTTCCACTCCGTTCCTTTTTCTTCGAATCTGCAGTTTGTTGTTTACCTTTTGTACTTGCTGTTGGCTTGCTTAGTCTTGAACATTGGTGATTTGTGTATGCACTGCATGTGTGCAGTTTTACTACTTTGGTTTCATGTTTCCTTGGGTCGTCTGCACCTCTGGTCAGCAGCTTGTCGAATTTACATGTACACTGTGTCATTTATCTTTGCACTTGCATACTTGGTTTCCACATTGATATTTTGTAGCCTGGTCTTTGTACATTACTGAAACACTTTTCATACAGTTGAGTTGTTGCAGTTCCACTACTTTGTGCCCGGGCTTGCATCCTTCACGTTTGCTGTGTCACTTACAAATATTGATGCATTTGTTTGTACTGTGCATTGAGCATTGACCACTTCGACTGTTTGCATTAAAGTTGTATTTGTTGTCGTCATATCGTCACTTGGGCTTGTCCTTGTATACTGCTGTTTCGAACCATGTTTGTTTTGGTCTTAAGGATTTTGCATCGAGCATGCTTCTGGTTTGAGTGTGCTTGCATCTTTGTAGTTGCACTCCATTTTCGTGTGTTCATTCCTTGTGTGGAGCTGGACTTGATCTTGTTACTGCCGTGTCTTTGATGTTGGGTCCATTGTTGCTGTAGCATGTACTTGAGTCATGGTAGCATTTGCTTCTTGTGTTTCACTTGCACCTGTACTTGGTCATAATTGATGTTGTTGAACTTGATGGCATGCATTTTGTAGTTGTTTGTGTCAGTTGCATCGAGTTGTTTTGTACTGGTGCATATATGTTTACTGTAGTCCATGTTGTTGCTTGAGTCTCTGTTGCCTTGAGTCTGTGCACTGGTGGTCTTCATATTTATCTGGGTTGACTTTGTTTTTGCTGTAGTCTTGTTCATCCCTCTTGTATACCTGGTGTATCACTGTCCACATGACACTGGTCTTGATACTATTGAACACAGCACTCCTCTGCTGTTGGCCACTGACCTTCTTGTATTCATGTGCCACTGTTTTGTTCGAGTCAGTTTAAATGTTTCATTGTAAAGTTCAATTGCACGTATGTTGTTCATTTGATATGTTGTCCACCTGAGTTTGAGCATTTGTACATTTGCATCTTGGGTTGTACTGTCTTGAGCTCGAGTATTTGTTGTTGCATACACGAGTTTGATACTGTTGGTCGACTATCTCCTTGAGTTGTTGTACTCCATGTTGTATTCATCCCTGTTGCACTCTTTGATGATTCATTGGTGAATATGTTGGCTGCTGTGTTGATCTTGCTTGCATTGTCACTTGGTCGACACTTGCGGTTGTACTTACTTTGATGCTGGTTTGAGGTTGTGTCATGTTTGAACATAGCATCCATGTGTACTTTTTGATTTGCACCTGAGTTGAATCCAGTTTTAAAACTCGGGTTTGACCTTGTGCTCACTTGTTCCTGTAGTTTTATCAAGTGTATATATTGGCGTGCACGGCCATGTGGCATATACAGTGATACACTGTGTATGTCACAAGTTGTTCGTGTATGATGAATTCAAATGTAAATTATGACGAACAACCCAAATAACTAAGGCAAATCGTATTTTCAAAAATCATATTTCATTTTATATTGCAAAAATATTTCTTTTTCAATTTTACTGCGTTAGTGAATAATTTTGTAGATTGCTCAGATGCTGGATTCAAACTAGAATGCAGTTGCAGACAAAATACGAGTGTGATGATATGTAGTGAGGTTATTAATGTAAACTGAATTGTGATGTAATTGTGATGTAATCAAAAATGTATATGTATAGTGAGAGCTTGAATTTGTACTATCAAAATTGTAATAAATATTTGTTTGAATAAAATATTCGTTTGAATTCAGTGTTATTTATTTTATTCAGCAAATATTTATTTAATCTAGGAGAAATAAAATAGTTCATTAACAAATACATTTAAACGAATGTATATATGTTTATTATCATCAAACAAAAATCATATAAGCGCATATTCAACAATCTCCCCCTTTTGATGATAACAAACATATATTTAAGATTTTGAATATGTTAAATGTATTTGATCATTGATATGCTCTAATTTGCTCCCCCTATTTAAATGCTTCCTCTCTACACAATACTCCTCCTACAAATATGATACAATTAAATAATATGCAAATGAGCATAGATGCAAATAGAAAATTATTTGACATTGTTTGATTTTATTTGACAAAATCTTAACTTTTCTCTCCCCCTTTTGTTATCAGCAAAAGAGTAATAGTGTTAGAGAAAATAGAGATAAAGTAATCGATATCAATCCAACATTAAAACTCAATTGAATATAAATATTAAATTTCGATAAAAAGTCAAACAAAAATCATAAATATTTTGTTAGGCGCATATTCCACTTTTAGAATGATGGAAATGATGTCATCATATAAAACCATATAGTTATGTCTATTTGTGGTATATTTATATCAGGAATTTGAATATCTACTAACCATGCATAACCGTTAGGACTTTTAAAAGAGATTAGTAGTATTCCAATTTTATTTTAAAAAAAATGAATTCAAGTATCTTCTAACCACGCATAACCGTGAGGACTTTTAAATGGGATTAGAATCAACTTGTTTATTTTAAAAATTAACTTTTGATATGCGTTCCATTCATGCATAACCATGAGGACTTTTAAATGAGCATGGAAGCACATAACAAATTCCAAGTAATTCACCCATGCATAACCGTGAGGACTTTTAAATGAGAGTGAATACTTTGGTATTTATTATTATTATTATTACCTTTTTTTTTAAATGTGAAAATGAAAAACGAACGATTCCTGTTTAAAGTACCACATATTGACAAACTATATAGAATTTTGATGAGTGATGGTCGTTAGAAATATGATAGATATAGAGATGGTCATGGAATTTTTTACCAACAAAAAGTTTTATAACTCTTGTTTAAATTTCTAAAGAAATTTACTAATATACCGTCTCGAGTCATAATATATGATCAATATTAACACTCATCACTTTTTCAATCACTATTTTTCTTTTCGATAAACATTAGGGAGTCAGATTAGTCAAAATAGTCATTTAAAATAAAATTCAAAAATAATTGTGAAATTAATTTTTCAAAAATGACTAATCTGAAAATATGATCAAAAATGATTTTCTCCAGGGGGTTTTAAAAGAAAATTTTCTGCTATTTGAAAATTATTTGAAATGAAGAATATGCAGATATTTTCTTTGAAAAACGATGCAGTTACTAAATGTCTCAAAAATCACGTTCAACTAGTAATTTTTCTATCAACTAGATTACCAGTGTAATCTGCATCTGAATTTCTTTTCCACTCAAAAGTTATCATTAATTGAATTTGATCAACCAAATCATGAAGTGCGCATCAAAAATTTCAAACTCAATTTTAACAGCAATTTAAATGACATTCTCTTGAATTTGAAATGAAGCCGTGTAAATAATCAAAAAATCGTGAATATAGAGTTTGCTGAATTATAACCAATTGTATTATTATCCAACAAAACACTATTTTTAATCCAAAATGATATATGAAGTAATTTAAAGAATCTAGAGATTATTATAGTGTTTTTGGCATAAGAATATAATTGGCCAACTATGTTGAATAAGTCAGTGTCAAAATCATCATCTTTTCATCATCTCAATATTGGCTGATTTTAATTCATAATATGGTGCAGATTATCACATTTAATATATCGCTCAAATTAATATACTTTTACCTGCTTTACCTTTATGATATTTTTCATGGTTGTCTATTGTGATTCTGTCACCTTTGAACTAGGCTAAGGAACATTGCTTTGTCGTCCGTTGTGTTTCTGGAGCAGCCAAAAATCCAGAGAACGCTATTGTTGTTCCTTAGCCCGCCACCACACCTACACGGGAAAAGATTTATGTGACCTATTTGTTTTTATAGGTCCATGGTTGTTAGTGGTAGAAAATTTTGAAAAATAATTTTGTGTAGACCCAAAACTATTTATAATTGTTCCCTTCGGCACCCAAATTTGTTTAACTTTGAGAGATTTTATATTTGTGCCTTTTGGAACCCAAATCGGTATAGTTTTCACATGTTTGGGTCTATACCAACAATTATTGTGATCGTGTTCAAATTTTCTACAAATTATGCACGTAGAATTAACTTGATTAATATAGCTTTCAACAATTTTCGAATTATTATATCCAAGTCCTTGTCTAACCGTATTAACAGTTTGCTTTCCTAATAGCATATTCAACGATTTTTCACTTTTTGAAAATTTATCTAAAGTCGTTGACAATTATTGGACTTGTGTTTTGAGAGATTCATTTTTGTTTGACAACTGTGTGCACTTTTTAATAGAATTCTCTTGACTAGTATTTTCATTCTCCTTTAAAATCAGAATTTCATTTTCAAGTGATTTTTTATTGATTTCTGATTTTTTAATTTCCTCTTCGAATGTTGGACACTTATCACACTTAGGGATTCTACGTTGATAGTTCTTAACTAATTGATCAAGTTGTTCATTGCATTCTATCAAAGTATCCTTTTGAGATTCAAGTTTGGCGTATTTTTCCCTAAGTCGTTCAAAACAGCCATTTACTTCGTGAAAATAAATAAGTAATTCAGAGTGAGTAAGTTTTGATACCTCGCTTGGCTCTTCATCGCCGCTATCAGTTATATTTCCTTGAAGGCACATATCTGCTTTCTCACTCTCACTGCTAGTACTTTTCTCATTCTCATCCATTTCATCCCAAGTGGCTGCAAAACTTTTCTTTTTCTGTTTCTTTCCAAAGTCACGTCGATTTCGAGGACAACTGGGCTTGATGTGTCCAGGTTGGTTGCACTGATGACAGATGATCTCCTGTTCTTCTGAGTAGTCAAGTGCTTTGCCTATTCTGCTTTTCAATTCACGATTTCGAGCTGGATTTCCGTATTTGTGATTCCACCTTTTGAATTTCTTTATTAGTAGCGCCAGCTCTGCTGCTCCATCATCATCATCATCATCGTTATCATCATCACTTTCGGTTGTTCCTTTGAGCGCTATTGATTTCTTTCGAGTATCTCCTCCTTCACACTCTTCCTTGAATTTCATTTCTAGCTCATAAGTGGTGAGATTTCCGATGAGTTCTTCAACTTTGAGTTGTTTTAAATCTTTCGATTCTTGAATGGCAGTTACTTTTGCTTCAAAGCTTCGTGGAAGGACTCTGAGGATTTTTCGGACTATTTCCAATTCGGTGTATGTTTTTCCGAGAGCTTTTGATTTGTATACGATATTGGAAAGTCGTCCGTACATCTCTTTGACATTTTCTTCCTTCGCCATTGTAAAGTTCTCATATTCACTGCATAGCATAGCAAGGCGGGATTCTTTGACTTGAGATGTTCCTTCGTGAGTCACTTCGAATGTGTGCCATATTTCCTGCACAGTTAGACAATGTGAGACATGATTAAATTCAAATTGATCCAATGAACAGATAACAGAATTCATAGCTTTAGCATTAGCATTTTGTAATTTATTTTCTAGTTCTGTCCATTGTTCCTTTGGTTTCTCTATTTCCTGATTATCTACAGTTATAGTTGGTATTCTATAACCTGTCTCAACAATATTCCATGCGTCAATGGTTTTCAGAAAAATTT
Source organism: Allium cepa (assembly GCA_030765085.1). NCBI lineage: Eukaryota > Viridiplantae > Streptophyta > Magnoliopsida > Asparagales > Amaryllidaceae > Allium > Allium cepa. Next base: position 1,034,850,172 of record CM060945.1, on the reverse strand, counting down.
CCATCCTATTTTTCCAATAAGTATATTCACCATTGAACATTGGTGGTCTAATTATGGATTGACCCTCAGCAAAAGCAGTATTAAAAGAAGCCATTTTAAAAATTCAAATTTTTAAAACAAAAATTGGTTTTTGTAAAAAATCAAATTTTTAAAACAAAAACGGCTTTTGTTCCTAGCTCTGATACCACTTGTAGGATCGATTTCACCCTAGAGGGGGGTGAATAGGGTGATAGTGTTAATTATAAAAATTATTGCAGAAGTGTATATTAATTTCAACACAGATCACAGCAGAATAAACACAGCACAGAGAATAATAAAATGCAGAATAGAACAACACAGATTTTACCCAGCTTCGGCAAAAGCCTGCCTACGTGCTGCCTCCAAGGTTTCTATCAGAAATTAGAAAGTCCCTCGCTTACACACGTAAACTAGCTATACCCGCTATTGACTATCCTAACTCTACGCTCAAAACCCTGGCCACAACTCAACCACCGAGTTGCGAATTCCCAAACTACAACACGTAGTTTGTCCCCTAGTCACACGACTAGAAAATTAAACGGTTTAAAAAAAAGAAAATACAAATTAGAAAACAATTTAAAAAATAAAACCCTATTTAAAAATAAAAGCCCTTTTATAAAATAGAAGTCTCTTTAGAGGAATAAGGCCGGCCCCCTTTAGTAATTCAACCCGTCTCTTTTATTTGCTTCGTTCGTGAAAAATGGAGATGGCGGCCGTTCCTTTTTGAAGCTAAATTAGTGCTTTTCGTCCTTTCGATCCAAACTAGGGTTCTTGCAAATTGAAGCGCCGACCTTTGATACTGTTCGACTTCGATGCTCTTTGTTTTGCTCACCGCGGCTGCTTCGTTGATCGAATTCCTTCTTCGGTATGTAATTATATGCTTTTGCTTTTACTGATTTTATGCTTGCTCGAATTCGATCGAAATATGCCGATGATGATTGTAGGGTTTTTATAGGATTCAAATTCCTATTTTTGCGTTCGTTCAGATATATTTGAATTTTTCAAATTATTTGCTCTGGCCGCTTGATGATGCTTGAACGATTGATGATTGAACTGACTTTGTCAAATTCGTATCTTTCACGTTTCTTGGTTGACACGGTTTTGAATTCATTTTCGTGATGACCACGGCTTCCACTCCGTTCCTTTTTCTTCGAATCTGCAGTTTGTTGTTTACCTTTTGTACTTGCTGTTGGCTTGCTTAGTCTTGAACATTGGTGATTTGTGTATGCACTGCATGTGTGCAGTTTTACTACTTTGGTTTCATGTTGCCTTGGGTCGTCTGCACCTCTGGTCAGCAGCTTGTCGAATTTACATGTACACTGTGTCATTTATCTTTGCACTTGCATACTTGGTTTCCACCTTGATATTTTGTAGCCTGGTCTTTGTGCATTACTGAAACAGTTTTCATACAGTTGAGTTGTTGCAGTTCCACTACTTTATGCCCGGGCTTGCATGCTTCACGTTTGCTGTGTCACTTACAAATATTCATGCATTTGTTTGTACTGTGCATTGAGCATTGTCCACTTCGACTGTTTGCATTAAAGTTGTATTTGTTGTCGTCATATCGTCACTTGGGCTTGTCCTTGTATACTGCTGTTTCGAACCATGTTTGTTTTGGTCTTGAGGATTTTGCATCGAGCATGCTTCTGGTTTGAGTGTGCTTGCATCTTTGTAGTTGCACTCCATTTTCGTGTGTTCATTCCTTGTGTGGAGCTGGAGTTGATCTTGTTACTGCCGTGTCTTTGATGTTGGGTCCATTGTTGCTGTAGCATGTACTCGAGTCATGGTAGCATTTGCTTCTTGTTTTTCACTTGCACTTGTACTTGGCCATAATTGATGTTGTTGAACTTGATGGCATGCATTTTGTAGTTGTTTGTGTCAGTTGCATCGAGTTGTTTTGTACTGGTGCATATATGTTTACTGTAGTCCATGTTGTTGCTTGAGTCTCTGTTGCCTTGAGTCTGTGCACTGGTGGTCTTCATATTTATCTGGGTTGACTTTGTTTTTGCTGTAGTCTTGTTCATCCCTCTTGTATACCTGGTGTATCACTGTCCACATGACACTGGTCTTGATACTGTTGAACACAGCACTCCTCTGCTGTTGGCCACTGACCTTCTTGTATTCATGTGCCACTGTTTTGTTCGAGTCAGTTTCAATGTTTCATTGTAAAGTTCAATTTGCACGTATGCTGTTCATTTGATATGTTGTCCACCTGAGTTTGAGCATTTGTACATTTGCATCTTGGGTTGTACTGTCTTGAGCTCGAGTATTTGCTGTTGCATACATGAGTTTGATACTGTTGGTCGACTATCTCCTTGAGTTGCTGTACTTCATGTTGTATTCATCCCTGTTGCACTCTTTGATGATTCATTGGTGAATATGTTGGCTGCTGTGTTGATCTTGCTTGCATTGTCACTTGGTCGACACTTGCAGTTGTACTTGCTTTGATGCTGGTTTGAGGCTGTGTCATGTTTGAACATAGCATTCATGTGTATTTTTTGATTTGCACCTGAGTTGAATCCAGTTTTAAAACTCGGGTTTGACCTTGTGCTTACCTGTTCCTGTAGTTTTATCAAGTGTATATATCGGCATGCATGGCCTTGTGGCATATACAATGATACACTGTGTATGTCACAAGTTGTTCGTGTATGATGAATTCAAATGTAAATTATGACGAACAACCCAAATAACTGAGGCAAATCGTATTTTCAAAAATCATATTTCATTTTATATTGCAAAAATATTTCTTTTTCAATTTTACCGCGTTAGTGAATAATTTTGCAGATTGCTCAGATGCTGGATTCAAACTGGAATGCAGTTGAAGACAAAATACGAGTGTGGGTGATATGTAGTGAGGTTATTAATGTAAACTGAATTGTGATGTAATTGTGATGTAATCAAAAATGTATATGTATAGTGAGAGCTTGAATTTGTACTATCAAAATTGTAATAAATATTTGTTTGAATAAAATATTCGTTTGAATTCAGTGTTATTTATTTTATTCAGCAAATATTTATTTAATCTATGAGAAGTAAAATAGTACATTAACAAATACATTTAAACGAATGTATATATGTTTATTATCATCAAACAAAAATCATATAAGTGCATATTCAACACTATCAAACTTGGAGATCAATTGAGATGATGTAATATATTTGATCTTCTACACAAATAGAAACCACCTTTTGATTAGGAATTGAAAAGTGGTAGTTGAGACCTCATTTCACTGGAGGGTGGATATCATTTCTATTAAATTTATGTAACCAAAAACATATATTCACATATATAAAAACTTGTTTTCAACATGAAACTGAAAATTTGAAACAGTACACCAAAACTTCTGTTTAGTAAATGAATGTGCTGGAACTCAATAACTATTAGATAACCAATATAAATAAATATGTACTTTTAAAACTACAAACACTAAAACTACTTCATTATTCAGCTTATATAGAATATTAGCATGTATTCAACTGTAAACTGAACAATAATCTAGTTTAGATTCAATAATCTGATTCTGAATATTAGTTGCTTTGTTCCAGCAAATTGATTATTTACATTCGCGTGTAATTTAAGAAAAAGATTTAAACACCAACTTCATTGGTAAGTTAAGAAAAATATCTAAACACCCTCATGATGAGAAGAAACTGTAATAAGTGAAAAATGAAGAAAGCTAGAGATATGGTATTTTAAAATTGCTACTGATATAGCATGTATGCTGATTCTCCTCTTCTTTTCCTTGTCCTCGTCACATTTCGGCAGAGGAAGAAAATGTGCAAGGAAGAGGAAGAGAATGCCCAAATATGCTAACTTTTTATGGTCCATGTACCTCTAGTTAATAATGTGTGAAGCAACCAACTTACTAATAAATATTAAAGCATCTAGGCATTATGAACTTTTTACATAAATATAAAATATAATCAAATTTACACCGAAATAAAATAATAATAGTAATGATAAAATAAGAAATTATGAAAATAAAGAAACCTAGCCGTCTACAAAAAGTGAACCATAATGTTTAGCCATATGGTAACTAATATTTCCTACCAGTTATAATAAACGTATTTTTACAATTGCGTTTTTTCCGCCAGTTGTAATAAACGTATTTTTAACAACTATGTTTTCCTATCAGTTGGAATAAACATATTTTTAACAACTGTTTGTTTCAGTTAGTTGTAATAGACATTTATAACAACTAATTAATTTTGACCATTATAAATATTTATTTGTAACCATTGTCCAACTTATAAATTGTAAATAATTAATGTTTAACATTTAACATTTAATTAATTCATAATTCATTATAGTTCATGATTTCACATATTTAATAAATAATTATAATTAATAATTAAAAATAATATTTAATAATCAATATTTAATAATTAACTATAATTAATAATTAAGATTAATCTTCAATAATTATTATTTAATAACTAATATTTAATAATTAAGAAGTAATATTAAATTCTTAATAAATATAAATTATATTTACTGCTAAATAATTAATTATTAATAATTATATAATAACTAAGACTAATATTTAATAATTGATAATAAAATTCAATAATTATGAAATGATATTTAGTATTTAATAATTAATTTTAAATAATTATTAATTAAAAATGACTACTAAAAAATTAGTAACTAATAATAATAAATAATCAATACAAATATTTAATAATTATAAATGGTAGTTTTTAATTAATAATTTATAAGTGAAAACATAGATAGGTAACAATTTATATTTTATAACGAATAATTATAAATAAATAATTTATAATTACTATTTATTATCTACAACCAATAATTAATTTTTGTATTTAATAATTTATTATAATTAATTGTTGATAACTAGTAAATTATAGTTAGTACTTATTAATTACATTTAATAATTAATAAATATAATTAATACTTAATATTAAATTATTAATAACTATATTTTATAATAATTACTATTAGTATTTAATATTAAATGGCTACTACTAATATTTAGTGCTTAGTTTAATCATTAATCATTTATAATCGTTATTAAATAATTAATAATCAAGAGCAATATTTAATATTTAACGATCAATAATTGATAAGTAGTATTTAATAACTAATAAGTAATATTTATAATTCAATAATAATTATAATTAATATTCAATGTTTTTAAAAAATTGAAAATTGGTAAATTTCTATAATAAATTTAAAAATATCCACAAAATTTAAAAATAAAAATTTGAATTTTTTTTAAAAGTTTTAAAAACATAAAATTTAATAACAAAATTTATTGCAACATGTGTTGCAACTTTGCAATTTCGTACGACACAGAGTAGTAAAGGTTTTCTTTTGGCTTCAAACCGAAAATTTTGGCTCTAAATCAAAAATTTTGGCTCCAAATCATAAGTTTGGCCCCTCTCGCTCGAGATCTAAATCTCAGACAGAACGATAAAGTTCGAGATAAATGAAATCAAGGTCCATCCACCTTCGGTAAGGTCGCCGCCATCAACAGCCTAATCCAAATGTTCCCGTGCCACCAAATCTACCCCTACCTCAACTCCGGCGACCTGGCTGCCTTCTCCTCATAAATCAACTCGACAGGTTGACTCGATGTCAGTAAAAAAAAAAAATGTTGTCGGAAGTGAACTATGCAGGTATGAGTCCTATCTGAAGTCGTGTTTGTTCATGGTGATAGCAGTCTAATCAATTTGAAACCTTGTTGTGATGCTTTGATGTACAATCAATGCTATGGTTGTTTTTGAATAGAGTTGTGTATTGTGGTGATGAAGTGTTGATGCTCTGGTTATGTTTGATTGAGTTGCTACACTATGAGATTCCTATGATGTTGGTTGTGCTCAGGATGAAAATCTTCAGTGAGAACCATTCAAAAAAAATATCTTTGTTTGAAAATGAATATAATGTTTGCCAGTTTGCTATAGGGGACACTGGAGTATGCTTCACCGAATATATTGCTTTTCAGTCGGTTTGTTTCATGCGTGTATGGGGACACTCATATCTCAGTTTGTTTCGGGTATCAGTTCACAAACATGTAACAGGCTTGTACATGTTACAGGCTGCATTTCATCTTCAATGCATTTCACGTCAGGCTCCATGTGCACCATGTCTCCCTGTTTAGCATACTCACCTTATAGCTGCTGCAACTGTTCTTTATTACTAAGTCTTCACTAGTGATTGCCAGGCTTGTACGGGTCCGGACTTGCCTTAGATGATCATTACTATGGAGAAGAGTGATAATTATGTTGCTGGAGATATGTTCGAGTACATTCCACCTGCTGATGTACTCATCATGAAGGTAATGATATATACACGAAAATATATGTATAAATATGCTTGTTGATTAACATAAAAAGTTTTATTACTGCAGTGGCTGTTGCATGGATGGAATGTTGAAGCCTGTGTGAAACTGCTGAAACAATGCAAGAAGGCAATCCCCACTAAGGAGAAAGGAGGAATAGCTATCATAATTGCCAAGGTGATGGATACGTCAGATGGTGTTCATCCGAAGCTTACTGAAACACAGCTTCATTTTGAAATTCATATGATGGTTCATACTACAGGGAAGCAGCGAACTGAAGAAGAATGGAAGAAGCTATTCAGTAAGGCCTGTTTGATGATTGTAAGATCATACCGACACTTGGTTTACGGTGTCCTGCTGCTACTGTATCTTTCTGCGACTCATCATCATTCGTATACTAGCTATAATGCAACTGTACTGTATGTTCGAATTCGTAAAACAAACAAAATGAATGATAACAAACATAAGTCCCTCATCGCCTAATATACTAAGAAAGCCAAGTATATTAATAGCTTTCTCAAGTGGAGGTTGGAGGTTTGAGACTTTCAAACGTATGCTTGGTTGTGAGGAAGAAGATCATGCATCACCACCACATGCGTGCCGCCGACCATACTTTTTACTAGGTCACTGTTTAACGGTTTTGGGCTTCGTCTGAAACTGGGCTGGGCCTGTAATTTGAAGAGAAGCGCGCGGGGTTTTTGCCTGAGTAGATGCGACTGTTCATAAGTGGACGCGAACAGTAGCGGGTGCGACCCGTTAGAAGCAAACGGGTGCGGCCAAACATGAGCTGGTGCAACCCGACTGAAGCGTACAGGCGAAACAGTACCAGGCGGTACGAGCGGGTGCGAAACAGTAGCAGGCAGGCGCGACCCGTTAACGAACAGCAGCGACCAAAATGCAATGGGTGCGACCCGTCAAGCGGACGCGACTGTTTGAAGGGATGCGGACGAAATTATAAATATGAGAGAATACTGATCACATTCGATTCCAATCTAATTTCTTCTGCTTCTTTGCTCTACTGCTCAATATTCCATATATATCACAGAGTTGACATGCTCATTATAATCTCGTGCAGATTACGTCTGTTGTATCTTGCGAGTGTTTTGAAATAAAATTCTTAAGGAAATTGTTACGACAAGCCTCAGACGGAATTTCCTTTATATACTGGTTAGATTCACTGTAATCTTTCCCGTTTATAAGTTGTACTATTTCTTACAATAGTATAACGTTGCTGTTGTAATATATTTACAACGTAACTTATTGTTATACTTATCTAATACAGAATTCCAGCGTAGTGGAATTCTAATTAATAAACTTGTGCGACGAGCTTATTGTAGCGTGCTATCTGTTTTAGTACACTAGCCAAATAACACTATTATTATTTTTAGTTAGTTTTGGCTTGAACTACGATAGATTTGTAACTACATTAAGACTATGAAGGACGTGAATATATAATTTGTTTCGTTTTTTTGAAATGTGAATCTTTCGTGTTTTAGTAAATGTGAATAATTTTTGTTGTTATTGGTACAATTTTAATTTCAGTTACAAAGCGATATTAAAAATACATGTGTGCATTACAATAATGCATTGATTTTTGTTTTTAATAATGGACAAAAGCAGTTGTAAAAGACGTATTACAACAGACAACCGATTGTAAAAGACCTACTAAAACTGATAAAAATAGTTGTTAAACGCTTCAATTTTATTACAATTTTGTATATTAAGACAAGCGGGTGCCAGTTGTAATAAGCCTATTACAACTGGCATTGGTAGTTGCAAAATGGATATTTTGCTATAGTGGATAAACTTCTTCAGGAAGCAAAGATCATGAAAGAACTTCAAACTCGACATATTGCAACATTGTAAAAAAGTGCGATTGAAATAATAAAGTAATGTTATTGTTGTCCTAAACTTTATAATTAATGAATAATAAAAATTGGCAAATCCTATACGTACTTTGTAATATATTAAATCATTAGAAAGGAAAATGAGGTAACCGAGAATCAACAGCCAAAGCAATAAACTAAAAGCTTCGAAGTTGACTTTCAATGTAATAAGCATATACATTTTTGGTTTAGTATTCAAATTGCCGTAGATCTTTCAAAAAAAATTCTTGGTGGCTACAAAGTTGAAGAAGGAAAAAAGTGTAGTAATATAGAAAATTTTCCTCTTTTAAGAAATAATTATGATAAAATTTTGAAAGGAAATTAGAGAAAAAATAATAATGTCTTATTGACATTAATAGGAACTGAAATTATAATGCATCATTGAACAAAAAATTATAATGCATTATTGAGCTATCATGATGGACTGATGGGAACTACAATTATAATGAATTATTGAGTATATTGGAGGGGAATAAAACTCAGCCATAATTGTGTTTGAATCAATATAACGTAAATAAATGAATACAATTAACCGATATACTAAAGTCTAACTATTTGCACCCTTGGCATAAAAGATTAACCCACTAATTGAGGATTTTGCATGGCTTGCTCATTTATGGTTGATTTAAAAACATATTTTGATAAAATTGTTTTGGTTGATTTATACACTTATGTAAATGTTTGAAAATTAAAGTATATGTTCTGAAAAATTATAGAAAATACAAACAAAGCTAAGAAAGTTTAACGTAAAAAGATCGCTATAACGATACCTTTAAATAATTTGTTTTTGGAAACTAATGTCTATTTTTGTAGAAATTTTCTTAGGGTTTTCTTTAACTTTTTAACAAGTAATTAATATATTATTCTTATTTCAAAAGTTTTGAAACTTAATTCATTTGATAGCTAGTTGAACGAAGAGGCAAAAGTTATAGCGAAATAGTCGTTATATGAGCACAATAGAAAAACACCTTGTTTTCGGAAATTTCTATAAAATAAGTAATAGATATTCTTTAGAATTTTTCTTCATGGTTTTCAAGTACCCAAAGTATACTAACTATTGTAAAAGAATGGATCTAAAATCAATTATTAAGGTATTGAAAACTATACACAAAGTTGTAGCAAAAATGTGATAAAACTAGCAACAGAACTTTGGATAGCACATTTGTAGATGCTATCTTTGTTAATTGAAGATATGAATTGTTTAAAAATGATATTTAAATTTACTTTTTTTTTAAAAATCATTTTAGGTTGTTTTCTAACTTATACTAGAGGGCTTTAAAAATATATTGTTGACAATTAACTATGAATTCTTAAACTATGTAGCTTTTATAATAAAAACTTATTTTTCTATTATTTCATAATTCCTTATCTTTACATAATATTCTATACAAATAATTATCATATATTTTAAGTAGTTTTAAAATTATTTTAATATATTAATAAGTATTTTAAAGATACTTCTGTATATATATAGTTTCAAATATTAAATTAGGTAATAAATATAATAAAAGGAGACTGGGTTTTAACACTTAAGTTAAAATAAATGGTTTTTTGAAATCAACTGAATGTGTGTTACCTTAGCTAATAAATTTGGACATGCTTTAATCTTTAAAATAAATGTTTAAAGTTATCAATGGATAAGTAAATGGTTTTGGTTTGTTGTAAGTGGTATTTTAGCAACACTTGTTTTTAATCCTTATTATTAACTATACTTAGGACTATAATTAGATATCTACTATTGAATATTTTGTAGATAACTATAAGTAAAAGGTTTTGGCTTATAGTAAACATTATTTTAATAACAATTGTTTTTAATCCTTATTATTATTATTTTTTAAAAACTCAAGCTAGAGCCCTGATGAAATCGAAGGGATAGGAGGAGCTACCTCACACCTGGTCCGACCACAGACACTTGGGATTTAGACCAGCCCAGCACAGAGACTTGATGCCCTCCACCATTATTTGTGGGTTTAACGAGGACCCATCTCCGCGCCTTGAGCGGGAGTAGGACAGACGAGGATCGAACTCGCGACCTCTTTAACAGGAGGCAAGTATCTTACCACTGCGCCACTACTTGCGGACGCAAAACTTTGGGGCCAATGAAACTATGTTTACCCTAGCCTTTGGTTAGACCGGGATTTATAGTGCCCGGACAATTATGTCTCATTATTGTGGCCGCTGGGATTCGAACCGGTGCCACTACAACTATATGTAGCAACTCCACTATGTCTTAACCACTGGACCACTAGAACTTGACAAAACTTTGGGGTCAATAAAACTATGTTTACCCTGGCCTTTGGTTAGACCGGGATTTATAGTGCCCGGACACTTATGTCTCATTATTGTGGCCGCTGTGATTCGAACCGGTGCCACTACAACTACATGTAGCAACTCCACTATGTCTTAACCACTGGACCACTAGAACTTGACTATTATTAATTATACTTAGGAATAAAATTAGATATTTAATAATGAATACTTTAAGATTAAGTATTAATGAATGTTTTGGGTTTGGTGCGACAATATTTTAAACAACACTTGTCTTTAACCCTTAAATAAAATTAAACTTTTCAAGGAGAATTTTAAAGAGGAATGTTTATAAAGTATGAAATGATTTGGGTTTATCGTGATAATTTTTAAACAACATTTCTTATGCCCTTATAAACGTAATTAAACCTTTAAAAGAGAGTTTTAAAGATAACGATAAAAAGTGAAGTGCTTTGGGTTTGTAGTTAACAATGTTTTAGTAATATTTGCTTTTAAACCCTTGAATTATATTTTAAAGGAAAAAACATTATAAATATAATTAGGTCTTTAACAATTTTAACAATGGAATTTTAAAGATAATGACAAGTATTGAATCTTTTCAAAAAAGAGAGAAAAAATATGTCTTTAATTTATAAAAGAGAAGGGTTTTATAGTAACAACGTTTTAGTAACATTTGTTTTTAACCCCTTCGATTATATTTTAAGCAAGGAAAACTTTGTTAAGTGATTTGCGAATATGCTTATACCGTTGAAATAAGTATATGACTATTTTTAAAGCACTGAAAAGAATATAGTTTAAAGTAGAGTACAAGTATATATCTTTTATAAACAGAAATTATATATATATATATATGTATGTATATGTATGTGTGGGTATATAAATGAAGTTTTAATTAATGAAGGAGCATTGATTAATAAAAGAAATTTTGATTAATGATCGAAGTTTTATTAGATAAAAAATGTTTTACTAATAAAAAGAGTTTTTAATTAATAAAGGATAAATTGATTAAAAAGGGATTGAAAGTCGTTTATGTGACTTGATCGTACTTTGGATGAATTGATGGTGCTTATATGTTTACTTGCTTATGGAGAGTATACAGGAAATAGTTTCCTTATGCGATCATCTATTTTATTGTTGAATATAAGCAAATTCATCGATTCGGTATTTAAGAGAGTGAGATCGGTAAGTGTTCTACTTATCGAAAACCACTCCGAAACTGAGATACGAGTTCTCTATTATGGAAATGAATGATGGAGTCCATGTGTGGTTTCGAAATCTATTGAGATGATGGAATCCATGTAAGATTCATTATTAGTTCGGATATGAAGACTCATTTGAAGATACTGAACGTAGCCTCGATACCGAGAAATGACTAAAGACAAAGTAGGATGCTAAATCCAGGGGTTTTGCTAACCTAAAGGGGTGTCTCAACTCCACTATCTAGAGTATGCTTATCGATATATTGGTCGGAAGGAGTTGAAGTTGCTTAGTTTTCACGTGGTTCAGGTTGTCGTTCGGGTGTGGGCTAGTTATGTTTATCTTATGGTATATTTTATCTAAAGATATACGACGCTCAAAAGTTATTTTCTGATCCTTGTCATAGGTGATCATTCATAGTTTACTGAGGAGGCCTCGATAAAAAAAATCCATCTATACGGACGTCCCTTAGCGGTTTTGTTTGTATACTAAATATACTTTTAAATGTAATAAATAACCATTCCAGCTATTATTTATATTTATTTGAAACCATAGACATTATTATAATATCATTGGATTTTTTAATAAAAATGGCTTGGTTACCGTAAGGTAAAAACTCATCCGTGTTTATTTGCGTTGTGGTCTTGCGATATACATTTACTTCAAAAGTGTTATATAAACATTAAATTATACAAAAGACTTGAGTTTCTCACGCTGGTTTATCAGACTGATCCGGATGTTATTTTCTTATAATACTCGGGTCAACGCCGTGTATATTTCCATATTTCGCTGTTGTTCATTGGAACTCTTGGAGAGGAGCTGGACGATTACCTACAGTAATTTTAGTTTCCTTTTCCGCTACATTACTTTATTTATATTTATTGGAAATTATGAGGACATGTAGGTATAACCGTCTAGGCTAATGATAGGATATGTTGCTCTGATTATTGTATACATATGATTTCCTTTGTAAAAAATCATTTCGATATTACATGTTATCGTTACATTGTGAGATTCTAATGTTGTTCTATTTTCTTTTCTTCTTTTTCTTTCACCTTAACATTTGTCTTTCCAGCACTTGGGTGCTCGGCACGTCAATACTGTTGATGTATTAGTGTCGATATTTGATGGTCGAAAAAGCGATCGTTACAAATACTACATACATACATACCACACACACATATGTACATAAATATGTGTGTGTGTTTATATGCGTGTGTATGTATGTATGTATATTTGCAAATACATTAGATAGGTGTAATGTAATATGGGTGTTGTTTTTGAATCAATTAGAAGTTATTATGATATGTATGCATATATGTATGAATATGTATATGTGTGTGTAAACACACACACACACATATATTATATTGTTAAGGCACGAATTTTATGAAAAATTTATAAATTTATTTTTCATTAAGATATTTGAAATTAAGGCAATAATACAAACACATATGATAGATATAAATCATAACATCGATACATGTATATATTGACCATGTTATTGTTTGTTGCTTTTGTCATTTTAAACATATTATTGTAACATATCATCCCTTGTATATCGATTTGGTATCATATCAATTAAATATTTGCAAGAGAAAAGTTGGAGTGAATCAATAATGCCCCTTTATCGCTTTTCTTTTAAATGTTGATGTGATTATATCTAGATCTAATTTCATGTTTGTTTCCATCTTTGAACACTAAACAATGACATTCATTATATGTTTCAGTGTTTATCACACCTTTTAAAACATAAATATATTTAATGTATTCATACCTTTTCAAATTTTCACACTTAATTAACATAGATTTAACTAATTAAGAATTTGGTAGTATTATAAAATATGATTTCACTAATAATAACTTAATTGGATCTAATGAAACTCATTAGACTTCATAAGCCCATTAAGATCCAAATAGGGGAAAAATTGAAATCTATATAGTTCAACGTTGTAAACATACTGGGTTCCTTCAATAACATTATAGCGAGATTAGATGAGGCATTCACCTAGTATATCGGATGTCCTAGGTTAAATCTCTATAACTAGCATGATAAGGGGTTCTTACATTGTGACCTGTGCTGTTAAAACACTTAGTGATTCTATAGGTAGAATTGCAAAATGTTATAGCGAGAATAAAGCGGAGATATAGTGGAAAATAACGGAGGTGCAAAAAGCTTCATTATAAATAAAATAAAGTATTTAAAGCTAATTTATTCTCATTCTCACATCATTTGTATAGGATAAATGAATACTGCTTAATCATGTATAACAAAACCAAAGAATATCATGATTTATGCAGACTAGATTTGATAACCACGATGGATTTCTATCATTTATTGAGCATTATTGCCTTAAAATTAAGTCTTTAGCCTAATTTTATTGATTTGGTTTAAAAAAGAACTAGTCAATCAACCTTTGCATATTTATATTGCTAAAGCGGGTGCGAAAATGCCAGATTTTAGGTTTAGCAAAAAATAGCAGAGCTTAGAGTGGAACTACTGTTCAATAGCATTAAATTGAAATAGCATAGTAGTCGAACATCGCTATGCACTATAGTGAGGATATTGCGAGGTTTTAGTGGGGCTTTAACTGCACAGATTATGATCTATGACAAAGCATTGCCTCTTATCCGTATATGCCATGTGATGGTTATGCTAGTCGAAAGTCTGCATGTAAAATTCGTGCATGTTGTACCTAGTTAGGTCAGCCCAAAGAAGTTCCGCTCGAACCTTCAACGTTACCAAAGCCCTAATGGTCTATGCGGTCCAATTAGTCAACATTTGGCCCAACTTATATATATATATATATATATATATATATATATATATATATATGATGGATATCTAGAAAGGTAGTGTCTTATTTGAGTTGAATAATCAAGTATTCTCCCCTCCTTGATCACCATTCTGGCTCGATGGGTGGAGTAAGTCCAAATGGTTGACCCAAATGTAAGGCCTAGAGTTATTTACCATTAGGCTAATTTTCAAAGTCTGTTTGAAAATTTGATATAAATTTAAAATTTAAATTTGAAATATAAAATTAATTTTTATAATAGTTATAAAATATTTTTCAAAATAGTCTTAAAAATAAATAATATATTTGAAAAATATTTAATATTTAATCATTTAGATTAATTAATAAAGGTTGATTGATTAAAATAGACATATGTAATGATATATGCGCGTATTGGTATAAATATATTAAATTGTTAATTTAAATTATAACTAAATTAACAAACCCATTACCGATATTAATTAAAAATGTTTGAATTCAATGAATAATTTATTTAATAAATAAATTAAATGTTAACTAATGTAAACATATAAATATATATGTAACTATAATTGTTTTAACTATATATTTATCTTAAATTTGAATAATATTAAAATTTCAATTTAATTTAAATTTAAATTTAATTAAATAAAACAATTTATCTACAAATTAATATATATATATATGCATATTTTGATATGTATATACAAAGGAACTATAAATGTTTTAGTGGGTTATTTATCTTAAATAATTTAAGATGGATAGTATAATTTTTTTGAAATTTTAATAAAATTTAGTTAAACTAGTTAATTAAATAAAATTGATAATTGATTAAATAAAATTTAATTAATAAGAATTTAAATTAACTGAATATGATTTAATTTAACAAAGGTACATGTATACATTAAGTTTGTTAATTAAATCATAACAGCTATAAATAAATTAAACTTATATAATTATATATTTATAAATATTATGAAAGTGGAACCAAAATAAACATAAATTAGAGTTTGGAATAAGTATATACATAAAGTACATGTATTGTGATTTCAGATGTGTCCAACACTTGGAATAAATATTAACTCTTGCCTTATAATCACAATGAATGAATATCAAAGGAAATAGATATATCTAATATTTCTCTACGTGTCATGTAGATT
The DNA here is from genome assembly GCA_030765085.1 of Allium cepa. NCBI lineage: Eukaryota > Viridiplantae > Streptophyta > Magnoliopsida > Asparagales > Amaryllidaceae > Allium > Allium cepa. Next base: position 1,034,834,567 of record CM060945.1, on the reverse strand, counting down.
GGAGATGAATTTTACTTTCCTATTTAAGTAATAGATAACTGGTATTGTATTAGTGCCACTGGTAATTAAACTTATTAAATGATTTAAGATAAGTTCGTTGGTTTTAATGAAACCAACTTTGTTGACTTTTAAAAACTTAGAATCAAAAAGCCACTTAATTATGAATCTGTATTTCGTCGTTGTTTGCACGAAAATGTGCAAACACCACTAATTGATTTTTAAATAACAGATTCAATAAAGATACAACGCAAAAAAAGTAAAGTACATAAGGGTTTATAGCGATTCAGCAGCATAGGGCCCTATGTCCACTGTCCATGTTCATTCCTTTTTATTACAATTTGGATGTTACAAGGATTTGATGCAAAGTAAATGATTTACGATAGAAAGAAAAATTGGATGCTCCGTTTAATTAATGTTGTCGCTCGAAGGCTTTTAGATCCCAAAAATGTCCCCTTATAAATGTTAAATGCTTGGATATTTATAGGGGTGAAGAGGTGGTGTCATTAGTTCAGAAAATTAGGATGTTTCCATGTATAACCCATCAGGAGGGAATATTCCAGAATATGCCTAATGTAATTAATGATTTCCTAATACATGCATATTTCATTCCATATGTGGCCTATTCGGTTCGGTTGGGAGCTCCGCCAAAGGTAGTTTGATCTAGTGGTACGCACATAGCCCCTTTAATGGCTAAGCTAACACCCTTTATTCCTTGGTCCGATGGGTTATTTATGTGCATGGTTCGATGTGTGCATTCCTCCTTGGTCCGGTCTTTGAATAATGCCCCCTTAAAATCGAATAAGTGATCTTTTTCATTACCTTAGGTACTGAACGGGATTTACTGTTTGGTACCTTAGGTATCGAACAAGATATTATATTCGGTATCCAAAAGGGTGCTGAACTGGATCCTCTGTATGGTACTCTCGGGTACTAGATAGTATCTCCTATTCGGGACCTTTGGTACCAAACAGACGGTGGGTTGCCTTCTTATCCTTTTACTTCTTCTTGCTTCATTCCAGTCTTGCTTGGCCTATCTTAGCCTTCTTCTAAATTCATCCAAACTTCAATCTCATGGAAAAAATTGCCTATAATATTTTCCCTCCAAAGTACAGTTAATGAATCACGAGGCGGGCATTGTTGAACCTCACCATAAACTCATCAGTAAAAGCACGTCTTTGTCTTCTTCTTTGATTTGGCTCGACACATCTCTAATTCATCTATCAATGTTGGTTTGGTGGTTTGAGTTTGCTTGGTAGGACATTGGATCGATGATAGCAGCTACATAAGGCACTTTTAAGCCCTTCACCAATGATGGACTTTTATCTAGTAAGATCGAGTGCTATGTTTGGTGTGTCACCGATTCGGTTTGCAATTGGTTCGGAACTAACAAGACCACCTTATATAAACTCCTAGCTTAACACACACACTCATTCACTTTCTAGCATTTTCAAAAATTCATTATCCTTTGTCGCCCCCGAGCTATCACTTTCGTGCTTAGTCATTACGCCTTTAATCAAAAGTGACTTCAACTCAGAGCCGTTGCTCGATCCGGTGAGCACCTCTTCCTATTCTTGTATCCAAAACAGTTGATTTACACGTGATAATTCATGTAATTTGGTCACACAAGAATCCTTGCTCCATTCGACTCCTTGGCTAGAGCTCAAGGTTTGGTTTGGTTCGGGTCTTGGCCGAACGAAAGTATTTGAGGTTTGGAGATTAGGCTCCTTCTTCTTCTGCACCTCTGGGTCATGCGCAGTTGGAATGTCGCTCCAATCAACCCATCACTGCTTACTCTCTCATGCACGGATATGGACCATCTGAGCTATTAGTAAAGCCTATCGACTATGAAGCCTCAAACTTGAAGCCCAAGCATCTCGATCTCATCATCGCCACTCATGGCATCCCCATGAAGGACCTCCTTTTACCTACTCTTGAACAATGAGCACAAACCTCACCCAAGAGGTATATGGCTTACTCTCGCTATCATTATGCAGTTAGAGCTCCGCTTCCTCTTTCTCAGTGGATTGCTGGCTTGCTAGCGTACTTAAAAATTGCCATGTTCCAGCGGCATATTAATGGATACGCTATTCTCACCAGCATGTACGCCATCTTCATGAGAGAATTTTAGTTGCCCCTACTTATTGCTAGATCAGGTGTCTGTACGCTATAAAAACTAAGATGGAGGGATCTCCCTTTATTTATCTCAAGGCGAGGAGAAAATTCAAATTGGTTGAGAATCTGTATTCCAAGTCAATATGTTTAAGCGATAATACTTCTTTGTCCACGATAACTCCACGTGTTTCCATCAGTGGCACTATGGATGGGAGTTTCCTCTTCCCACATTCTTTATTCCATAGTTTTCTAAGACATTAAGCTAAGGGATAAATTTTCTTCTTTTTGGTTTTCCTTTCAGGTGTATTGAGAGCATCGACTGGAGATGACCTCGAAGAGATGCTGTGTAGACTCTAGAAAATCCCAAAGGAGCACCGACAGGTTCCTCATTTTGTTACCGATGATAATTTGAGGTAGGTTGGACTGCTAATAGCTGGTTGCTTAATCGAGAGAGGTAGACAACTTCCTACTCAGAAGTCTACCAAGAAAAAGAAAGGAAAAGGATCGATGATCGGGAAGACTAGTGATGTCCCCTCCTTTTAGCCTTTTTTGGGTACCATCTTAGCATCAAATCCATCTAAAGTTGTTCTGACTGATCTTACAGGCATGGAGGAGCCTGATTTAGATCCCTCCTAGATCAATCCACCTAGAAGCAGTCATCTCAAGACATTAAGGGGGTAGGAAGATGACAACATCCACATAATGATAGCAAGAGAAGAAAGCCATTGTTCGCATGACAGTGATCCTACCACTTCAGACCACGATGAACTGAATTTGTCAGGAAATATCAATTTAGTTAGCCTACTTAACTCAGAAATGGACGTGGCTTTATGCCAAAATTTTGGTCCTAAGGAAGATAGAGCTTTTATTTTTATAGATATTAATGTTTGAGGTTACCTTTTAGACCCAAAGCTTGAGGTTAATTACGGGGACTTTGCATCTATAGAGTAAATCCAACAACAACTGGAGACCCATGAGAATCCTAAGGGTTCGTGTAGATACTATGTGCTCTTACTTTCACACCTGCATAACCACATGTCAATGTCACAGTCATGCACCTTTCTAGTGTCTGTTATGGTTCTAGTCCATTATGTATTGCCTTTGTAGGTAGCATGAGCTCAAAAAGGGAAAAGTTGCTATCTAAAATGAAGCAGCTGAGGCGGAAATCACCTCAGGAGGATGTCAAATAGGTCATGTCTTCATTCATCCCAAGTGAAAATGTTGGCTAGTGGCTACGAAGCTGGTTACCGGGGAGATCGTCCCTTACCATCCAATTGGGGGTAAACGCAAACAAGACCCCAAAGATGGTTCATGGGAAAGATCTTGCTCTCTCGATAATAAATCAAGATCCCAAACTCCAGTCCGCCTCTCTAAGTCTCCCCTTCATTCACCTTTTCCTTTATCTGACTTAGAAAACTCCAAACAATGAGAGAACATGGATGAGAAAGGAGTAGTAATCCCCGCTGCTTGGGAGGAAAAACAAGGGGAGAGAGAGATAGAGCGTACAGTTGTCATTACTGACCCTATTTACCTAAGATTTGATGAATTCTAGTTGCTCTATCAACCAAGAGATCCCTTAGCCCACCTGCTTGTTGAGACAACCCCATTTCCCCTCACCGGGTCGATTAATCTTCTCATAAATGGGTTGGGTGGTGTAAAGGCCTTATCAAAGGATTATCCCAAAGTTATAAAGTCCACAGAGGAGATCAGTAAGAAGAAAGTTGATCAGAACTTGAAGATCTTTGACTTGAGGAAGCAATTACATAAGAAAGACTTAAACTGTAAGAAAGTAATGGATGCACCAGAGAGATCTCATAATAAGGAGATAAAGAAGCAGGCCGACGTGATCAAGAGGCTTAATGTTGTCGTGCTGAAAAAATAGAGTAGCTGAAGCGAGATCATGCTGCCAAAATCAAGGCTGTCAAGCAGGAGTATAATGATAAGGTCCGTCGATTCTTTGATGACTACAAGAACGTCAAGGCCAAACACAATATGAACTTGGACAAGATTCGAGTGGTAGCTGATAACATCTAGCCCGATATTGCCGACTTAAAAAGGAAAGTGGTGGAGTGGAGAGCTGAAAGAGTTTCTCTCCAGGCAGAGGTCAAGGACTTGACTATAGGTAAAGCTTATGAAACTTATAGGGCTAAAATGTTGCAGATTGAGTGCGATGAGCAGAATAGTTAGTTGGATCAGGTGGAGGGGCTCCTAGACGAGATCTTTACAGAATGTTTATAGAGAAAATCCTGACTTGGATGGACGATATCAGGAGGTTATGGCTTCCATTCACCAGCGGCTGATCAGAAAAATAAAGGATCCCAGTTAATAAGGAGGCCCACCCTTCAGCCTTGACACTGTTGATTCTCGCTTCTCAATGAACAAGATGGAAGCTATCCACTTAGGTTATACCAAGCTGGCTAAAGACAAAAAGGATCGAAAGGAAGAAGCAAAGAAATGGAAGAATGATGGCTCAACCTCTGAAATAGCTTTGTAAGGTCAAACTTCAAAACCGGCTGTTCATATCCCCATGCCCGATATTCCACTAACCGCGTTCCACATTTCTTCAGATCCTTCCACCAAAAGCCAACCTCCAAAAATATGTCCTCTCCCAGCTTATATCCAACCCTACGGGATGCTCCACTTTCCTCCAAAGAAGGTAGGATTTATCTTTACACCCCACATACCACCGTTTAGTATATTCGAGCTCATTTTAGTTAGCTAGTATCTGACAATTATCCTCATTTCCATATAGGTGGTTGATCTATGATAATCCCTGCTGGGGCTATGACTTCCTACGACATTCCACAGTCAGGCGCAATGCCTTTAGGCCATCTAACCGTCCAGTCGGAGAAGCCCACCATGAGATGATTGCAGCTCTCCAAGAGGACGTTAACGTCGAGATCATGGGCACTTCTGATTCTATAGAAGAGTTTGGCAGGGATGAGACCTTGAAGCAGCAAGTCCTAGCGAGATTTCCAATAGAGATGGCAAGTATTAAAATCGAAGCCTATGAGTATCTAAAGCATGCAGAATCGACGAGCAAAAATCGATTTGCTACTGTCGCAAAGGAAGAAGAGGAAGAGGGAGTAGAAGGGGCCTAAGCATCACAGCAAGCAAACCGTTTCCAAGTCAAAACCCAGGCCTAAGTAAGAGCGACGATCGCACTCTGTTTATTTTGTTCTTTGGTTAGGAATAAACTGTTGTGTATTCTTTTCCTTTGCTGGTATTGAACAATTTTTTGTCTATGCTCGGCCAATTTTGATGTGTTGGTGAGGTTGAGTGCATATTAGTCCTTTACAACAATGATTTTTGGCTTGCAAACGTCTGGATGTCCGATGAGTATGATTTATATACATGATTTGTGTTTTGATCATCCTAGTGAATTCCATTTCTTTGTCTTTTATTTGAGTATAAATCAACTTTCATGTACCTTAGGTAGATCTAAAGTGTTAGTTGCTACTTACCATCATTGTAGGACACACTTGTCTACCTAGGGAGAACAAACTAGGCGGCCGTCATGTTCTGACTATCGGTAAGTCGGGTTCTCCTTGCCTCTCTTTTGTTTGAAGCTGTAGACTAGAGTGAATGCCCAAAAAAGTCATTCCGGCTTACCATGGTTGATGGGGAAATTACAAGATGTTCATTAGCTCTGGACACCCGAATACGCAACTCCCTAGTCCACCATTGCCAGCGAGAAGTCGAGTCAATCATCAACTATGGACACCCAAGTAGGGATCACTCTAGTCCACCACTGTCGGTGAGAAGTTGAGCCGATCGTCAGCTGTGGACACCCAAATAGGGATCATTCTATTCCACCATGGACGATGAGAAACTGGGCCGATCATTAGCCATGGACACCCGAATAGGGATCTCTCTGGTCCATCGCTACCGGTGGAAGTTCGAGGGATGGTGCCATGCCAGTGTGACTTTGCCCCTGAGTCAGCTCTTGTGACTCAAGTGATGTTCCCTTGTGGAATTATTGTTGTCTTGACTCGTTCAAGTGTTGTTACTAGATTACATTTCCCATTTATTACCTAATACTATAAAATATTAAGGAAAGCACACATTATTAGAATTTGTTTCAATTACAAAGTTGCAAAACTAGAAATACAGAAAAATTTCAAATAAAATAACAAAGATGATGTGCATTCCAAGCCTTTCTAAATTAGCTCCATCTATCGTGCTAAAGATGAAAGCTCCATTTCCTAAGTCTTTGTGAATGACATACAGCCCTTCCTAGACTAGATCGAGTGCCCCATGCTAAGGAAATATTCTTTTCAGCACTATGTCCCCTTCTTTAAGTGGGCAATGTTGGCCATGGGGTCGGAATATGTAGATTATTGTCGAATCAAATGGTACGGATTTACGGGTCGTTACACTAGAACTCAATAATTATTAAATAACCAATATAATTACATACTTTTAAAACTATAAACACTAAAACTACCTCAACAGAATATTAGCCTTTATTCAAATGCAATTGAATAATAATCTAGTTCAAATTCAACAATCTGATTCAGAATATTAGTTGCTTTGTTTCTATAAACAGCTTACATGCATTCACATGTAATTTAAGAAAAAGATATAAACACCAACTTCAGTGGTAAGTTAAGAAAAATATCTAAACACCCACATGATGAAGAAATTGTAGTAAGTGAAAACTGAAGAAAGTCAGAGGTATGGTATTTTTAAATTGCTGCTGATATAGCCTGTATGCTCATTCTCCTCTTCCTTTCCTTGCCCTCATCACATTTCGATAGAGGAAGAGAATGTGCATGGAAGAGGAAGAGAATGCCCAATATGGTAACTCTTTGTAGTCCATATACCTCTAGTTTATAATACGTCAAACAACCAACTTAATAATAAATATTAAAGCATCTAGGCATTATGAACTATTTAGATAATATCAAAACTCATATCTAAATTACACCGAAATAAGATAATAACCGTAATGATAAAATAAAAAATTACAAAAATAAAGAAACCTAATTGATGTTGGCAAAAAGTGAACCATAATGTTTATCCATGCCTAAAACACACGCACATTTAATTTATAGGTTAAAAAGGTCAAATGGAAAGGGAAAAAATAATCAATGTTATTTTTTTCTCACGCATGTATGTAAGTCAAAGAACTCACAAGATGAACTTCTTCAGGAAGCAATAACCTTGAACGAACTTCAAACTCGACATATTACAACACCATAAAAAGTGTGATTGAAATAATAAAGCAATATCATCATTTTCCTAAACTTTACAATTAAAGAATAATAAAAATTGATAAAACGCTACATATGCATTGTAATATATTAAATCATTTGAAAGGAAAATGAGGTAACTTAGAATCAAGAGTAGAAGCAATAAACTAAAAGCTTTAAATTTGATTTTCAATGTAATAAACAAATACATTTTTGGATTCGATATTCATATTGTCGTAGATCTTTCAGAATTTCTTCTTTGTGGCTACAAAGTTGAAGAAGGAAAAAAATGTGGTAATATATAAAATTTCCCTCTTTTAAGAAATAATTATGATAATTTTTAAAGGAAATCAATAATAATAATAATGTCATATTGACATTAATAGAAACTGAAATTATTAATGTATTATTGAACTAATATTATAATGCGTTATTAAGCTATCATGATGGCGTTGATGGGAACTAAAATTATAATGCATTACTGAGTATATTGGAAAGAAATAAAACTCATAGCCATAATTGAGTCTGAATCAGTATAACAGTATAACGTAAATAAATGAACACAATTAATCGATATACTAAGTCTAACTATTTATACCCTTGCATAAAAGGTTAACCCACTAACCGAGGCTTCTGTATGGTTGTCTCATTTATGGTTATTCATTAGGGGGGGAATTAATTTAAAGGACAAAAATTTCTATATTTTTTGCCTCAAGGACACCACCTCAATATTTTTACCACAAGGACAAACATTATTTTAAAAATTATTCACAAGGACAAATATTTTCCAAAATTATTCGTAAGGACAACAAAACTGATACCGAGCTAAAAACTGATACCTAAAAACTGCTACCGATAACTACAAACTGATACCTAAAAACTACTATGAATAACTAAAAACTGATACTTATAGAAAGTTGTCCTTCATGATAAAATATTGAAGGTCTGTCCTTGAGTCTAAAAAGCTGTGAAATTTTGTCCTTGACAATAATTTCCTGTATTCATTATCCACATAATTTACCAAAGTTAATAATATTCGTAATTTATGATTAATAACAACACAGTAACCTTCATCCATTTATCGCAGTAAACTGCTATAAGAAATGTAGTTTGACATAAAATGGGATTCTAAAGACAAATTATAAGTCATAAATCATATGTTCAAGAATCAAAATGCCATAATCATTTACTTTTGTGCATCAGGCTGGACCCCCACGCAAGGAGAGAGAAAATTAAGCTCCTCCCCCATTGTAGCAATATACAAGAAATATACCAATTTCTTGGTCTGCTCTAATAGTATGCACACCCCAATCATCACAAAGATAAATCAGGAAATTATTGTCAAGAACAAAATTTCTCAGCATTTTAGCCTTAAGGACAGACCTTCAAAATTTTTACTCGAAGGACAACTTTTTTTAGTTATCGGTTTTTAGTTTAGTAGCAGTTTTGAAAGAATGTTTGTTTTTATAAGTAATTTTGAAAGAATGTTTGTTCTTGTGAATAATTTTTAGAAGAATGTTTGTTCTTGTGATAAAATTGTTGAGGTCGTGTCCTTGAGACTAAAAATATACAAAATTTTGTCCTTTAAGTTAATTCTCCATTTGCCTAAACTCATTGTAAAGTCTATTTGAAGCAACTACGAGAACTACGAGAATGAGATATGTAATAATTAGCTCTACCTTAACCTGTAGTTACAAATATAATAGTGTTGCTGATTTAATTTCAATTAGCTCAAATATGATGAGTCATTTCCATTAGTCTAAACCTATATTTACAAATAAGAAATTTCTTAATTTCAAATGTGAATTCTTAATGTGGTTGGAATAGCAAAGGAATAGAAAGAAATTTCTTTGAATAGTAAAATTCTTTGGTAAAGAAGTGCATAAAACTTGGACTCCAACACCGTTAATTCATGATATTTAATTTTTCCAAACTACTCTTTTATTTTCTCCACGAAGGACATGAATCCAAACTATAAACACATATGAACTTAATATTCATAAAACTGTAATCATTTTATTTATTAATTTAATTTCTTTTTTTAAATTGTGTTTAGGCATTTGACCGCACCATCAATGCTATAGCTTTGCCCTTGGATGATAGACTGCTAATATATGTTTACTTTGCAAATTGATGTATATATTGGTCTATTATTTTATACATAATTATGGATCAACCTGACAGGTTGATTTAGTTTATGAAGATTTGATTGAGTGAAAGCCTGTTATATAACAATTCATTAAATATCGTCATAAACGGTAAACTAGATAACGAAAGTAAACTTGATACAGTGATAAACGATTAATGAAAATTTTACAACCACAAATTCCACAACATATAAACAAAATAATAATAATCAAGGAATACAATATGTGAACTCTAAGTTAGAAAATGACAGTCCACTACTATGACGGTATTAGAAAAATACCAAATGATAGCCATTAGTAAATTTTCAGTAGACAAATTACAATAAAATGATACGTAGCTTTATATTAGAACTCATTAATTAAATTTCTGTACTCAAATCTCAAACTACATATGAGGATGAGTTCAATAACATGGTATTAACAGACATAATTCTTATAGTGCAATCTAAGTGTTAATAACTAAAAAGTTATTAATTTCGAAACCTATGAAAATTAAACATACTTCATATTAAAGAATACCGATGCGCTGTTACCAAATTTTCATCATATATACCATATTGAAATAGTATGAAGCTATAAAAATATAGCTGATTTACAGAGATATGGTGTAGAACCAACTTTGTTATCTTGCACTAAAAATTTAAAAGTCCTTATGGAAATTGGCAACCAATAAGTAATATATTTACAAACAAATCAACGGAAGTAGAGGACAATTGAAATGTTTGGAAACAGAGAAATTAGGCACCTTTAATATATAAGCAAAAAAGTGCTATTTATGTCAAGATTCGAGAACTCGGTTTCGGTCATCTAAAATTTTATTGGTTTCGGCAAATTTCGAAAATTTTGAATGTTTTGGTTTTTGTTTCGATGCAGATATCAGACTTTTATATTTTTAACATAAAAGTACATACGTTACTAATAAGGTAGGGTTTGATATGGCTATATTACTAATTTAGATCTACACATTATCTCAGCGCATATATATAAATCACAGCCATATGTTTAAATACAATTTCAGCCCAAATAAAATCTCAGCCATATGCATTAGTTTCATATATTATCCAAAGCCCCATCCATTCTTTTTAAGTTTTATCATTCCTAACCCTAACCTAACCGCCACGTTACAGAACAAATGAAAAAAAAACTTACATTTACAATGCTCGAAATCAACATCGCCAGTCAAACTGCTTCTGTTGAAGATCGAATTTCACCTCTCGCAGCTCGAATTACTCCTCCTCCTTAATCTCGATGCTCGAGATGGGTGAATTTCTTATGCTCGACTTCGGTAGTGAGTTACGCTTTCGAATTCATGAATTTATAAACAATTTTGATTCGTTTTTTACCGTATATTCAATTCGATTTATTTTTATCTGTCTTTTACCTTTCTTTCTCATTCAATTCCATATTTTTCTAATTTGTTTTGTTGTAAGTTGCTGAGATAGGATTTTAACCTAATTCGCCTCTCCTCCGGTCGGAACCGAATGGAGATGGTCGGAATCTCGGTGTTCCGACCGGAACCTTACACCAAATTTATATAACTTTTGAAACCAAAACATAAACATATAATTCAAATTCTATTTCCATAGGGCGAACATAAATAATTGGTACAAAAAAGGCAAACCAAAGTACGAAGAAGATAATCGCTGTTGACTGGACAAAAGCTAAATGAAAATGATGAACCTTTAACAGGACATAAACAACCATCGATTTGCGGATATGGTCAATATTTGTCTACTTTTATATGCATATCTAAATGTTATGCATAAATTAACAGTGGAATAAATAAATAGGAATGGTTGTATACAATCGCTGTATATTACCAATGTTGTCAACATTTCATCACATCCACCCTTCCTTTGTATTCGATGATCCAAATGCATCATCTGGTTCCATTTTGATACTCTTATTTCCATTTAAGTTCATTATTTGGTATTTTATCTACTTCGAACTCTACTGTAACAAAGGATAGTCTTGCTCTTCAATGTTTCTTCCTTTTGGACTACCTTGCAATTTATAAATATCAACGAAGAGATCAATAATATACGACCGTCTTAGGAACATCAGTAAACATAACATACCAATATCACGTTGTTACTCTTCATTCTGTAGAAAATAAAAGAAAAGAAATCTTTAGTTACTAAGGCAGTTCAGACAACTCTTTTACAAATTTAATCAAATAGTTCATGCACAATCATGGTAAGTTAAGCAAAGCAGGAGCTAGTAGACAACGCATAAAAACAAATGTGTAATTGATAGAGAATATGAATCCTAAAATCTGAAACTAACAACCAAAAACACGAAAAGGTAACAGTTTAAGGAGAAAGAGATGGAGAATGGAGCATACCTGAGAAGTCAAAATGAAAGGAGACTGATAAGTGGACCATAAATATAGTGCTGCAGTTTTACGGAGAAGGAGTGATTTTATGGAGAAGAAAGGGTATGTGTGTAGGTGGAAGTGGAGAATTAGATTGTCACGTGAGAAGCAATGGTATGTGCGCTTTGTAGGAAGGATTTTGGTATGCGTACTTTGGGGGAAGAAATTTTTTTAATTTGTCTTCCTTTTGCTAACTAATTACACAAATAGCTCTATTTACAAACTAGTATGTTTAAATAGCGTCGGTGTGTTATAATTTTTTTTATGTTGGTTAGTATTTGTGGCTTTTGAAAAGTCGTTAGTAAGTGATTTTTCAAAAGTCGCCAAGTCGTACACGTTGATAAACGACTTTTGAAAAGTCGTCAGACTTTTGAAAAGCCGCTACTGGCGGCTTTTCAAAAGTCGTCCATCTACTGAACTTAAAGACAGCAGCCTCCTCTCCTCTATCATTCTAAACTTTGCCAAACCTTTCTCAAAAAAACCAAACCAATCTCCATTTTTTCATTCTGAAATCTCCTATTGGCCGAGTCGAATTCAATAAAAAGCAGTGACTTGGAAAATCTAGTTCAAGAATACCAACATCTCATCAATTCTGATCTATCAAGGTATGAATTTGTAAACTGTAGATTTTTGGTAGGTTTGTATTGAAAATGAAATAATGTTGTGACCGTTATTTTTGTAGAATGACTCCTAATTTTATTCCAACTATATGCTATTATGATGGTGAATTGGTTATTGATGATCAAATGTGTGAAAATATGTTGGTGGTTCGTATAAACCAGCTAAAGTTCGTAAAGGATCTAACTTACAACAATTAAAAGAGTCGGTGTACAAAGCAACTAAGATAAATTTGGAGGAGTATGATATTGATATATTTTGCAATTGGTCAACTGATTCTGTGTTTAAAGCAATTAAAATTGTAGATAATGATGATGTTGAATTAATGTTTTATGTAGTATCAAAATCAATAGAGTTGTATATTGGGAATAATAGAAGGTCATTGATAAAACGAGCTATACCGGCACATGGAGTTAATTTCGGCGTTGAAGATTATTATAGGTTATTGGAGACCACGAATACTTCGGAAGGACTACCATCGTCAAGTTATAGTAATCCGCCTACGAGCGTAGCGCAATATGGGCAGCAACAAATGTTATTCGAATATCCTCCTTTTATGAATACCTAGCCAACTGTACACCTTAGTTATCCATATCCGAGTCAGGTAGTTTTACATGCATGAGTCAGAGCTAACACATAGTTGCGATGACATACAAATCATAAATTATTTTATGTAACAGGTATGATAATAATTTAATTTTCTTATGAAGCGTTGTTTTACAGCAACATCAAATCCAAAATAATGATGGACCATCAAGCAACCGTATGTCTTCTCCTCTGCAGCCCACAACTTCTGATTGCAGGGTATGCTAGTATATGATTTTTGTTCGATGATAATATATATATACACGTTTAAATGTATTTTTTGTTGTATTATTTTATTTTTCACATAATTAAATAAATACTTGCTGAATAAAATAAATAACTAAAAATTCATACTCAAACAAATATTTTATTCAGATAAATATTTTATTACGAATTCGAATAATACAATTTGAGCTCTCGCTACATTTACACATTTTCAATTACAATAAAATTTCAATTACAACACAATTTTCAATTTACATATTATACCTCACTACATATTCACTCAACACTCGTATTTGATCTTCAACTCTATTCCAGCCTATATCCAACATCTGAACTATCTGCAAAATAAACACCGACCTAGTAAAATTGAAAAGGAAAATATTTTGCACTGCATAATAAATTGTGTGTTTTGGAAATATTGTTTACCTCAATTATTTGGGTTGTTCATCATCATTTCTGTTAATTTATCTTACACGAACAACTTATGACATGCACAGTGTATCACTATACATGCCACAAGATCTTGCATACCGATATACACTTGCTTGTTGAAATCGCGGGAACAAGTGAGCACAAGGTCAAACCCAAACTGAGGCTGGATCCAACACAGGTGCAATCCAAAATACGAAACAAAATTCAGTTCAGAAAGTACAAAAGACATGCACAAAGGATCAAGGTGTTTCTCTAATCAATGTACACATGAAGTCTCGACCAAAATAAAAAAACATGCTCAGGTCCAAAAAATATAACAGCTGCCTCAATCACATGTACAAAGGATAGAGCTTCAGAAAATACTCATATGTACAACCAAATCACAAATATACAAAGCATCAAGCTGCATTCATACATGTACAAAACAAGGAACTGGACACTTAACTCGAAGCAAGTTCAATTTCAACATGAACCAGAGTTCACATATATCGGTTCAGGTATGAAGGGATGAACACATGAAAACAAGCGCACAAGGATAGAACTGATGCCAGAGAATACAAAATCAGAAAGTAAGCAGAATGAAAGCGCAAAGGCAACTAGACACCAAATGTACATGAACATAATGCAACATCAAAACATCCATATATGAAACCAGACTTCAATGAAGTTAAGGCAGTATATCTCAGGCAAAAACCAGAGCAGATGAAACAAGACCTTGATAACAAAAATGGTTCAACTTGAACAAATCCAGTAACGTAGAATAGGATACAATGAAATGGTCAGAGCATGGCACACACACAAGTGAACATGGAAACCCAATGAAATGATAGTCAAGCAGCTGTATATACATATACAACAAAGAATACAAGTACACTCAACCAAGCAACAATCAAGACATGTTCAATCAGACTCAAGTGGAGCCACACCAGATATAAACATGAAACAGAGAAGACATTGGAACTGCAGCAATCAGACTCCAACCAACATGCAATAAAGCAATGGTCAGAACATGACAACAACTCTACACAAGTACAAGTCAACATGAAGTAGGTGAACATGAATGTAACTAGGCTACATCAATATGGAACCAGTTCACATGCAACCAGATGTGTAATGCTCACATCAACACACACATGAATACATGAAGATGAAACACCGACAATGATCAAGTGTAGGCACAAATCAAACTAAAGAACATGAATGCAAAGCTTCCACCAGACCAGAACATCATGTGTACCAGACTTAAACTTGAAATAGAGGAAACTGAAGGCATGCACACATACAAGTCTACACAACTAGACCATGACTCGAACAAAACTTAAGTACACTAGATACATCAAGCACAATAACATGTATATATGCATAGAAATGAAGAAATTCAAAGCCGTGGGTCATGAACAAAGTCAACGGGAATTCAAAATAAATAAGTCAAGTTTATCACAAAATGCCAAAGTCAATGCTAGCAAAGAATGGAACAAATGAACAAGTCATAGAAGAAAAAAAAGAGAATAAAATTCAACTGCCAAAGTCAAAGGAACACAGAATGGAATCGACTCCAAACAAAATTTCAAATGTATTCAACTGATGATTATATGATAAGTCGGAATTATCACCATCGTTTAAGCAATATCAAATGGCCAAGCAAAGTAACTGAAGAATTCAAACCAAAAATATAAGAACGAAAATTTAGGGATTTTATCCCCATTTAAACACATTATCATCATCGACAAATAATCATGAGTTCGAAAGCAAATCGAAGTCAAGCATGATCAAGTTAATTAAAACGGCAAATTCAAAATATACCAAAGCCATAACCGAATTCAAACTCGACAATTGAAGCTACCGAGTGCAATCAAAGCTAGAGATCGATTACGAAGCAAACTAAAGTTGAAATCATCCCTTCAATCAATCCAATTTTGATCGACGACATCAACTGGTGAAAATACCTAATTTTTGAAGAGGAAAAAAAGGAACGACCTAGACATACGAAAAGGAATAAGAGGATTATCTTTTTTATTTTGGACCGCATAAATTTACTTGGGCCAATTTTTGTTTAATTGTATTGGGCTTTATTTTATAAAATATAGGGTTTTGTTTAGTTTTAGTTTTATTTTTGTATTTTTCCTTTTAAAAGCGTGTCATCTTCTAATTGTGTAACTAGGTACAAACTATGGAGCGTAGTTTGAAAATTCGCAACTCAGTGGCTGTGTTATGGCAGGGTTTTGAGCTTAGAATTAGGTTAATTAAGTTAGTGGGTAATGTAGGTTTACATGTGTTTGTAAGTGTCTGAATACTTAATCTCTAGTAGAAACCTTGAGCGCAGCACGTAGGCAGGTTTTGCCGAAGTTGGTAATTTTGCTATGACTTTTACTACATTACTTTCTGTTATTATTTCCACATTAATTTTTATTATTATTGGTATCACCGTATTCACCCCTAAGATGAAAACGATCCTACACTGATTATACTGCATGAGCCAGAAGTAAGTTACAGTTTGTAATTATATGAATATTGTTGGATTTTATAACAATATTAATAATGTTGCATATTCATATTGTAGCTCTCAAGCACACGACATCGATACATAATCGAACGTTCAACCAACGGCTGAATAAGGGGTTCTTAATACAGCTGATGAGGATATGGACATAGATGCCAATGAACGTGTACAAGTTGATGATGTTGCTGCGGTTGATAGCATGACCGTTGTATCAAGACCATGGAATGATACAACGTAGATAGATAACATGCAAGTCCAAAGCGATCCACTTATATGATTTTGGAGGCGAAGACCAAGGATATGGGGATAGTGATGAATCAGACATGGAGATACCTTTGGATGATGATTTGTGTAAGCACAATTGATGGCTAGATTCGTCATTCCAAATCTACAATTCAACACCGAAATATTCTCATCTTCTAGTGTTCAAAACGGTTTCAAAGTTGGTATAGTGTTAGATAGCAAAGCAAAATTTCTGCAACAACTAAGTGAATGGTCAATTTTATGTGCAGTTTCTTTTAAGCCAATCGGGTCAAACAAAGAAAAATACACAACAATTTGCAACGTCGATTCAAATTGTCCGCGGAGAATACATGCTATAGATTCAAAAAAATTACAATCTTGATGGTGGGTTATTAAAAAATGTCCAAACAATCGTACTTGCATTAACCCAACAGTTAACTCTAATCATAGGCAAGCTACATCTACGTTTTTGGTTTCAAAGATCATGCTTTTTGTGAAAGCAGATTTGAACATAACAGTTGGAACGGTTTAGGTTTTAATGGAGGAACAATTTTTTATTAAAATTAGTTATTTGAAAGCGTATAGAGAATTGAGCAAGGTAGTGGAACATATATATGATGATTGGGTAGGGTCATATTCCAACCTAAGACAATACTTTGCCAGAATTGCTAAAATGAATCTAGGTAGTGTTGGACACATTACAACCAATGAGTATAGAGTTTTCGATCGTGCTTTCTGGTCTTTTGGGCCTTGTATCGAGGAATTTATACACCGCCGACCTTTTCTTTGCATTGATGGCACACATCTATATGGAAATACAAAGGTGCCTCATTTGTTGCAATCGTAGTGGATGCAAATGATCAGCGTTAACCGTTGGCTTATGCTATTATTGAGTCAAAAGTATATGATAGTTGGGGTTGGTTTTTTGGTTGCATGTGAAAGTTCATTCAAAGCGGTAACAATCGCGGTATTACTTTCATTTCTGATAGAATGAAATAAATACCAGTAGAGCAAATGTGGATTAGCACATAAGCATAGATTATGTGCCAAACATTTGAAAGCAAATTTTCAAGCCCCAGGCTTTAGAGACAAACAATTATCAGATTTATTTTATGTTGCAACATGTGCTTCGGAGGAGGTTGAGTACAGGAGAAATTAAGACCACCAATATTAGAGCGCACAATGAGATAGAGAGAAGTTTGGCAGGGAAGAAGGAAAACTGGGCTTTGTGTAAGGATGATGGTGGCCGATTTAAGACAGCTAATGCATCAGAAATCTTTAATGGTATACTTAGAGGTGCACGATCTTTGCCTGTTAGAGCTCTGGTTGCTCATATCTTCTTTTGGTCGGTGGATTACTTTTGTCAAAGAAGAAAGTTTGCTAAGAATTAGACATGTAGATTAACTCCAAAATGGGAAGTAAAGATAGCTGAGAGAGCAAGTGAAGCAAGATGTTCAAGGATTGTCTGATTCAGTTAAATCGAGTGGCTAGTAATTCACTACTTTGGTGATGAATTTAAAGTAAAAATCAATGGTAACACTTGTTCTTGTACATGCAACATCCCTTTACTTCAAAAGTTTCCTTGTGCGCGTGTGATGGCTGCTTGTTAGTCAGTTGCTAATGGTGCCAATAGAGCTTATCATGACTTCATCTCAACTTGGTACATAGTTTAGAGCTACCTTGAGGCTTACACATCAGAATTTCACCTCGTTTGCGATAAACGGTACTGGAGTGCACAAGAAGGATTGTTGGTTCTTTCATCTACAGCACGTAGACCACCTGAAAGTCCTAGATCTACTAGAATTAAATGCATTATGGACGAGATGCAGGCTCTAAAGGTAATTAAGTGCAGTAGATGTGGAGCGCACAGACATATAAGGAGTCGTTGTACTACATCAACTTAACTTTTAATACTTTTGGTGTTGGTATTATAAGTTTTGGTGTTGGCGGTTTATGTGTTTATTTCAGAACAATTGTTGTTTGTGTTGGTATTACATGTGTTTGTATAACAACTTGTGTTCTTTCCGTTGTTTGTGTTGGTATTAAATGTGTTTGTTTAACCACTTTACCGAAAAGCACATTACCATACGATCCGGCAAACGATCCAACATATGATACAACATAAGCCGAGTTAACATACCGTACAATACGACACAACAAACGATACACTATATGATACAACATACACCATACGATACAACAAACAATACACCGTATGGTACAACAAACCTTAACCATACGATAACATAAAAGCCAAACTGGAGATTGTAGTACATTACGGTAGAACAGCGATACAACATATGCCGAATTAACATACAATACACTACGGTACAACAAACGATACACCCTATGATACAAAAAACATGAACATACCAAAATTTAGTCGGTAGGATACCCAGCCTGCATCTAAACTGCTCTTTCTAACCGCTCAACTTTTTTCTGTATCTCTAATGCATACTCAAGTCCTCTATGACACATTAGAGGATCTATCTATTGAAAAAAATTACAATGGTCGAACGATATAGGCATTTCTTAACTCAACTTACAATGTGTACAAGCGTAGAACCTACGACCTGCATTTGTTTTATTTCCAGCAACGATCACGTCACAAGTAGATCAACTCCATCATATCCTCAGTAGGGGAACCTCTCCAATAGCTAGTGCTTTACTATGACTCTTCCACTTACCACCATGTTTAGCGACAAGATAGCCTTCAGCTACTCCTTCCGCTTCTTCAAATGCCTATTTCGGTTCATTGCAAACTTCTTCCCCCGTCTTACGCTGATTTGCATCAACATTTAATTGAGTATCGAGTACAAATTCATTATGCGCTAATTGTGGTGGTAATTGGATTTCAAGTACAAATTCAACATCACCAACGTTTACAGTCGAATCAATCTCCAAGTGGCCGTAATATGTCATTAAAGTTTTATCATCAATTTCCCAATGATCCATTGCACCTATAGCTAAATAAACACTTCTGTATAGAAATGTGATAAACTCCAAAATCAAGTATAACCGTTGACTATTACCTTTGACTATGCTGCAAATCTTCACAAATTACTCAATTTGGATTAGAAATGATGAATTTTAGTAGGGATTTGTAGATTTGTTTTTGGTTTTTTTTTTGTTTTGAATTTCGTAAAATGGAGAATGAGATGAGAGAGAGAGAGAGAGGAGGTGTCTATGTAATAAAATTGTTGTTTTTGGGAAGATGAAAGTTTCCAGGTTTTCGGTTAAAACCTATACATGCTGCGGTGAGTTCTGAAAAGTTGCCAGTAGGCGCCTTTACAAAATCGCCCATTAGCGACTTTTGAGAAGTCGCCCCAGTATATCTAGGTTTCAAACAGAAATTTGGAAACTATCATCCCTCTCTATAGCCTACACAACATACACACCAAACGCAGTCCGATACATCAAAAAACAAACCATTTGATCCATGCATACATACACCATAGCATCTTTTACATCAATACATCAAATTACAACATCCGATACATTCAACCTAGTCTCGGCCAAACCAATAAATCCATAATATCTAACCTACTTTTGTAGGTTGCAGAGTTCTTGAAGAGTTCTTTTAGGCTTCCTACATGCTAATGGACCTCATCTTACAAATCCTCCTCCTCGCTTGCTTGCGTGGCTTCAGTAGCTTCTGAAGGCCCGGGAACAAATTCCGCTTGCGAAGGTTGAGAGGATGAAGTACCTTGTCGATGTTTACGTCTTTGGTATTATCGAATCGAGAGAGGAGAAGCGAACTCTATTATAGGAGCTTCGATGAGCCTGAGAGGAGGAGGAGGAGGCAGTTTGGGTCATGATAGCTTGATTTCCCCATGATTGATTCCAAAATGCACTTTACACAAAACATTTCCTCTATGAACGCTGCAGCATTTCTTCTAATAGCACATCAACCAACTTCACTACATGGTAAATGTCGTCCGTCAGCCAAACAAAGTAATTAAAATGCATATAAATTAATTAAGCTAACTTAAACAATGAATTTACATACCATATTTCTCTCAAGAGGAGCTCTAGGAGTGTACGGGGCCACCGCAATAGGATGTTCTTTGGCACAAAGAACATAGCAGCGTGTGATGTTCCAGTACCAAGTATAATATTCTTCGGTTGTTAACGCAAGCTCCTATTCCTATTGCATGTGTGTATGACGATGGTTCCATATGTCAATTGCCATATCATACTCCCCAACTGCATTATCAATCATGTAGTGCGGAGCTTGCTCTGGCAAATGCTGTGCCATACCAAATTATTACATCACTCTATCAGGAAGATGATGCAATACACCACCAAAGCAAATGAGTATAACCCATGCTACCCACAATTGAATAGACACAATGCATATGTTTTGAAGATCTCAAAGCACATTTGCATATGGGGTCCATGTCACTGCATCATAATCAAGTACATCCAACTTTTTGCATTACAACGTAACATTGCGCCTTGGTGATTTTTCTATGCTCTTTGGTCCTACCCACCTACGTGAAGAGAAAAGCTTGAATAATTCGATCGAAACATGTGTATAAAGTCAACTACCGTGATTAACATACCTATCACCATACGGTAGAGATAAATCGACATTTCTACTCTTCATCGATATTCTCACAATTGGAATGTATGTTCAACACCATAATTGCATACGTTTATACATATATAATTGCACTATATAGGAACATATGAATAAATTCATATGGAGGGTTATAGTGCTAATATATATACTAGACATAGACAACCACCTATGGATGTGTTCTCTAGCAAAGCAAGCCTCGTCAGCTCCATGTATGTATATTCTAGGACTGCACTACCCTAAGAATACTAGTGGCACACATCGAAGTCCTATAGAAATGGAAGCCATCTGAGCCAGATACAGGTCTTTGAATGATCGCACA
This sequence comes from Allium cepa, assembly GCA_030765085.1. Taxonomy (NCBI): domain Eukaryota; kingdom Viridiplantae; phylum Streptophyta; class Magnoliopsida; order Asparagales; family Amaryllidaceae; genus Allium; species Allium cepa. The sequence continues at coordinate 1,034,813,232 of CM060945.1, read as the reverse complement.
TCGGGCATAAAGTGATGAAATGCATTATAATGGCACGAGCACGCTGCTCAATCTTAAAGTCCGAGGCGTCTATTGGAATGTCATCAACGAACTCCTTCCTGAACAATGTAGTAATTATCATCTCTTTGCCCCACCATAGTCCAGCAGAAGGAGATATACGTAAGAGTCGCTCGCACAACTCCATGTAATACACTAGCTCTGGATTGCTCAACGGAGCACCATTTATGGGTATGTCAAGCAAGACAGCAACATTACCCAACGTGATGGCCATCTCCCCTACCTGTAGGTGAAACAAAGACGTCTGTGGCCTTCATCTGTCCACCAATGCTGTGATCAAATGATGATCCAATTGAATGTACCCCAGCCGAAAGAGAAGTGAGAAGTCGGCTTTATCAATCAACTATAGGATGGCGGGATAAGAAGAAGTCGCTCTCTTCAATTTAGACGAGTGATCAATAGTCTCATCTGGAGTATTGCGCTATCAAAAAAATATATAACTGCTATGTATAACCAATCTATATTTCTACTACACATGAAACTGTATTACCCGCATCCAAGCATCGTTGGTTATTCAATGGCGTTGTTACAAATACAATATGCTACCGTCTATCGGGCCCGACAATATCTCGGAGTAATCTACACATAATACGAATATTTGATAATCATAAATATTATTTCTACTATAAACCTAACAATATTAAAAATGCACTTAAACAGGGGAAAAGAAAAGAATTTTTGCATTCCATGCTCATTGATTGGTCCGATAGGGAGAGCATCAATCACTGATTGGACATGACTTGCCTTCCTACTTGTCGACATATGCCCTAGACTTGGGGGACACGAGCAAGAAACAATATGAATGTGAAACGACCATTCATCGAACAACTCTAAGCCGTTGGAGCTTAGGTGGGAGTATAAATACAACTAGGACAAGATTTGACCATCCATGTAGTACATTTATGAACCTGAGACCGAGGGTGGAAGTGTGATCATCCAAAGACCGACTGCGATAACCCGATACTATGATTCATACCTAGTGTTTACAACGACTCAAGGCTAAGACCGAAAGGATGCCTAGGGATAGAATCATTGAATCAATGCCCAAGCTCATGGGCAACTGATCATCACTTCAACCTGAACAATGAGTAACAGATCATGAGTATGTTGAATGAAAAGAACGTTACTCGAATATATAAGCAGATTCAAACTCAAAGCAAAAGCCAGTTATGCAGTTGTGCGCAACATGAGGCTAAACCCTACTCGATATTTGATTCAACATTCTTCAAAGCCAGATCTTCGACTATTTGCAAATAACCTCTCAAAGCATTTAAAGCCCTTCTTCACTAGACTCAACAACTCATGACAAAACTCTGGGGTTCGACTAGAGTACGATGTACATGGACTATATGTATGCATTATTCGATCCGATCACTTGCTCGATCGCATCAATTTCACTTTCCAACTAGTATAGATCACTTAACCTCTTTAGTGCAGACCCCGACCAGGTTCCTTAATTAGAAACCTTCTTTCTCCTTACGTAGCCATATACTATGATAGAAAACTTCAAGACCATATCAAGAATCTATATCAAGTGTTCTCCATTTAGAATCTAGTGAAAAATCCTTGTTCGGACTGGTATATGCCACCTCGAAATTACATAATCGAATACTAAATCTAGAACAGTCATGTGAATAAAATGATCTACATATAACTTACATATTTATCCTATTGGATTCTTAACTACACCAATTTCTTTCTAATCACATTCATTTATCCAAATAGTAGACATTTAATACTATAATCATTTATAAATCATTTCATAAAAACCTAACTTTAGGTTTATAAACATTTTACAACTTAAGTTCCATCTCGTATATTACTCCATTATATCGCAAGAGTATATACAAACTATAAAATTTGTAACAAGTACGTTTAACAAATTTAAAACTTGTTTTAACTTACTATCTTCTCAATTCAAGTGTTGTATAAAATCAACTTTATATCCTCTAAAACACTTAACCACAAGTTTTATAACAATTTGAAAGTTCCTGAATATCCAAAATGCCAAAATCATGTTTCATTTTAGCCAGTGAAAACTACCAACTAACATACCGTATCGTGATGCACATACCATACTTTCCTAATGCATAGGCTACATGTGTCCATAAAATAACTTAACAAGAAAAATTTAGAATTAAACACTTGTTTCCATTTCTAATCATTTTAAAATAATATATACATATAACTTTTGTATATCAAATTATATTTTGAGATTAAATCAAAATACGTTTTACTAAAGCAACATTATAGCATCCCATACTGAAACTCGAAAATGAACGCCGAGGAAGTTGAAGTCATCACAAAATTATTTCCAAGTGACAAGAGTGAGTTCAGTACATCCAAATCATACTTTGGGTATTTGACCTAAATCATTTCAAAATGGCATCAAATACTTCGTATAATACTACTAAGTATCATGATCGATATTTAACAAACCAATTTTCCAAACACTTACTTTTAAATAATATTACTGTATTTTCTCCAAAATCTTGAAAAAATATTTTCAAAGGCACCGGAATTTAAATTTTCAAATTCTCGATTTAAATCCTTTTTGTTTATAAACCATGTTTATATAGGGTTTCTTCCTTTTCTAAATCATTTTACCAGTGTATGTCTTTGTTTAGATTATATTAAAAAACTCTTATTAAAATTCAATTTTAACCTAACATTATCATTGAATGCCTTATAATCAATCGAAGAAACTTAATCCGCAAGGTTTTTGTATTTAATGTTTCCTATAAATTATTATCTACCCCAACCCTTGTCGTAAAAAGGTAAACTTCTTATACAAAAAATAAATGCTCATAAACTGGCTGAGCGTAACTAATCAAACAATAAACGATAATAGTTAAATATCATTTCCTAATAAACAAATATATCATAAATAACTATATCAATTTTCCTTTGAAAATTTCCTTTTATATAAAATATAATCCAAGGTAAAATTACTTCATTTACTAGTTTTTAAAACAATATTGTGATGATTTGCCTTATTTAAGTGTTTAGAATCCCCTATCGATAATGTTAATCAGGCGCATCGACCAGAATTCATAAACCACTTAACAGACAAATTAACACAATGTAAAATATTTTTACAGCACTAACAAATATGCTCTCATATGTGTAATACACTCAACTCATGCTAGGACATTCCATTACCACATCTCTTAAAGAGTCATACTTAAACAAAGCCAAAGTTCTCGCATAACCATTAGCTCTGATACCAAGTGTAATGACTAGCCTTTCTGACTTTCGAATGTCGATATTAAGCATCTATGGTATTCACATGTCGAGCATCGAAGTGCTAGAATGATGAATTGTTAGGTTAAATAAAAGAAAAGGAAATAGAATAAGGAAGAAGGAACACAATATCATAATCTTACAATGCAATGATCATATATAATATCAAAAAAAGTATGAACTATCATTCTAAGATACAAAGTTTTCAAAGTTAAAGTAATCAGCCTGGCAGTTATAACAATCCGTCCTCACAAATGCTGATGATACAACAATAATGCAACGGAAATAATACTATGACAAGAAATCATCCATCTCATTTCCATAAGCTCCGAAGAGTCCAAAGCTAAATCTGGAAATATACACCGGGCTGACCCGAGCATTATAAGAAAATAACACCTAGATCAATCCTAAACCAACATGAGAAACTCAAGAAATATGAGTGACATGTAATAGTAACTATTGAGACTGTACGGATTCCCGAAATGGTTTTTCCCTCAAAGAAACCAACCATTCATTAAGTTTAACACACAATAAATATAATATATAATGTTTAGAGTGTAGCATGTAAATCATATCAAATAGTTGTTGGGTATACAACCAATACCGTTAAGGCACGTTCATTTATGGATTGTTTCAACGCCTTCAATAAAATAAAGCAGATATCTATGACAAGTATTAGAAAATTCCTTCCAAGCATCGTATATCCCTAGATAGAACAAATCTAAGGTAAACAAAACTGGCCCAATGATGAACTACATGGTACAAAGTATCAACAGCTCCTGCACGCAACAAATCGATAAGCATACTATAGATATGGAGTTGATATAAGGTAAGCTAAAATCGAGATTATGCATACTTCTCTGGTTTTAGCCATTCCGATGTCGAGGTTACATTCAGCATCTTTCACACGAGTAATCATCACTCAAATAGCACATGAATCCCCAATTGAATTCCTTCATCTCAAACAAATCATGAATCACTACATGGATTCGATCATCTTGAACAGATATCGAACCTCAACTACGTTCCATCACATAAGTCGTCTGATGAATGCTAACGCTATCCTCTCTTTTGGAGTATTCCTCAAGATAGACAGTATTCCTCAAGATAAATAGTCTCAGACGATAGTGTGACGACCCGGAATTTTTAAGCCTTTAAAATCGGAATATTTAATTGATTTTGAATATTCAATAGAGTATTTTTAACTTGAATTACTGATATCACAATTTATTTGACAATTAAATAATTGAATTAAATAACTTGAATTTGAATAAAATGTTGAATCTAGAATTTTAAACCGATTAAAAATAATTTGAAGGCTTATAAAATTTATATTGAGAACACTGAAGATAATAGAAGTTGTAAAATTGAATTTAACAGTGGTTTGTTCAGTTTTGAAATTTTATATCGTTTAAATTGAATTTAAAAATAACCGTCCGAGGCACAGTCTCGGAATTCGACGAAACCAGTTCCATTGGATCCGTAATATTGAATTATTATCGGATTTCAAATTTCGTATGGATCAGAGTTATTGTGTGACAGTGCGATATGTAAACGTGTTGGAATTAAATCGAAAATTTAAAAAAAAAAAAAATACTGGTTGACTGGTCAAAGTCCGTCTTTTACAACTTGTATATGACCTAACTTATTTGAGCATGCTTAGATATCGGCTATCACCCTCTTGCAAACGAGATATGTTATAATTAACTAATATTATAAATCGTTAAGTCAAATTTTTTTTTTTTTTCCTTTAGCCGACCTACCTTGTACGAGAAGCCTCACTCCTTCGTTTAAACCCCACATACTTTATCTTTCTTCAAAAAAAAATGGTCGCTTCCTCTGTAAATTACATCGAATTCGTTTCGTTCTCTTCAAATAACTATTCTTCCTTCCTTAATCAACGTCGCCGCTTTCCACTTCCATAAGTTTACGATTTAAAGCATCTCAAAATCGAATCGGTCCCAGTGTAATCGAAGCAATTTCGATTCAAGCTTAAGGCCGAGGACGAGGTGGAGCACGGCAGTGCTAGGGGCGCTCGATTTAGGGTTTTGTCGCTACGGACGAGGCATTGAAGGCGGGGGCGTTGGCCCTAGGGCTTCAAACTTTGGGAAGGGGAAACGTGAGCTTGGAGATTGGTTTCTCGCGTGCAAGCGTCGGGGAAGTAGTTGTCTGGGTGTGCTGTTCTTCGATGGAGGGGGCGATTTCACGCGACTCGTTTTGGGGACGATGATGTCGAAGCTGGGATTAGGGCAGTGATAGGTATATTTATTTTATTTTTAATTTTTTGTGTAATTTGTATATGTATATATGCACTGAGGAAATAAAGTAAATTAGAATTATAACAGTAAGGTTTTCGTCAGCATTTAATTTCAATTTAAAATATATACATTTCAATTCCAGTTTTAGTTAAACTCACAGTAACTAAATTTTAGTTTAAAATATGTATATATATATGTAGGATAGAAATTTATATTGTAAGAGTTATTCTTAGAACAAGAAATACATATATAACTTACAGTAAATTATTTTGATTTAAATAATTTACATTGAAATAGTATAGTAAATAGAAAATCATTTTTACAGTAAGGTTTAATATATCGATTTTAATAAATAAACAATAAACATATAATTTAAATATATATATATACCTATATACGTTTTAAAGTTATAATTTTAAAAACCAAATGGTTAGTTTAAATTAAATTGATGGTTTAATTTAATCAGTGGTTAATTTTTGGTAGATTATCTTGGATATTGATAAATCATACCGTAAAGAGTTCAAACTAAATCATTAGCTGATTGGCTTTTGTTGAAAAGAAAATGATTAGTTGGATAAATTTTAAGTCAATTGAATCATCTGATAAATTGTATAATTATTCTCACAAGGTCCGAAATCATGGAAAAACAAGTCGGATTGGATGCATTGCAAATTAAATCAAAGGTGAGTTAATCTCACTCAGTTAAATAAATTTAAGTGATTAAATTTAAATAATTGTTTGAATGGCTGAATTGATTGATGTGGTATAGTATGATATTTTGAAATTGGCATATTATATTGTGCTAACATTTGTGGATGCAGGTAAAACAGGTTGGAGGGATCCAACTGGACCCCTCAAATTTATTTAAATTATTCAATATTCTATGTTGTGATTATTTGATCTCCTATGATGGGTTATATTGGAATATTGAATGTATGGTTTGATTGGATATTCGGGTATAATGAATCACCAAAATATATGAATTGGATTGTTGAAAAGAAATTAAAAGGAAGTAAATTTGTAAGCGAAACAATTATAGAAAGTTTGAATAAATTAAGAATGAATTGAAAAGAAATAGAAGTAATATGCAAATAATAATAACTTCGAGTATGAAGAGAAATGTAATTTTTAATAAATTGAAATTTGATGAATTGTAAACTTAAGTCATATCAATTAAAGAAATAAAGAATTATTTTAAAATTCAAAGTTTTAATTTATTCAAAAGAATAAAGAAGTAATTGAGAAATCTAAAAATTGGAATTTTTAGTAAAAGTATTTTTAAATTTTAATCAAGAAATGAAATCTGAAATTAATAGATTTCGAATTAAAAGGAAATAAATTGGAAATCAATTTGGGAAATTGATTTAAGTGATTGAAGTTGGAATTCTACCTGATTAACCAAGTACGTTTTCAAAGTAATTTTTTTTTTTTTAAAATATAAGTTAAAAGATTAAAAGTTGTTTAAAAGCAAGTGTTGAAAAATTTCTTATTTCTAATATTTAAGTTCTTATGTAAGTATTTTCTTTTTATCTACTATAGTAGTAATTATTCAAAGAATGCCTTAATATTATGTTTTATAAAGTATAAATCTAGTTTTATATTTATTAAGTAACATTATTTTCAAATATTCATTTAATATGTTTTTTAACAAATTATTGAAATAGTTTTAATTTAAATGTTTTGAAGGTATATATTTCAAAGTAAAGTGTTTTAAATTATTTTTAAAAATCTAGTTTTGTGCTTGGTAATTTTAGAGGAGATAGAAGATACTTGGAAAAGCTTATACTGGAAAGAAAGAATGGTTTGAAAACTGTTTTCAAAAGGTTGAAAATAGAAATATATCCTGTGAAGATATTTGGAAGGTAATAAATAATTTGGGAAATTATTTATTGATTGATGGATGTGTGTGAATGTTAACTGATAGTTAAATAACCAACTATCAATATTGGACAATTCGTTGATCGTTTCGAAGAGACCGGGATCGAGATTTATTTCTCGAAAACCACTTCGATCCGATTTGTACGATTCGTGTAAACGATTTGGATTCGAAGATGGAGCAGTGGAGTGCAAGGGCTAGTCGCTACTAATCCTGAGGATATTTCCAAAGGAATATGGTAGGAATAGTGCCTTCGGTTCCGTTCGAACCCGGGACGGACTTGTATGGACGAATGCTTGCGAAACATCGTCAGGTGGGCGATAGGCATTCTAAGTGAAAATGTTCTAAAGGTAACGCTTAGCCTCAAGCCTCATCAAATGGGAATGACTGAAAATCAGGGGATATGCAGCAAGGTTAGGTGGGTCATGCCCAAGAAGGACAAGATAATTCCCCTGTCTAGATGTCCCTTATATATTTCGGCTTAGTGGGTGGTTGGTCGCGCCAACCACGGGGTTTATTTTGTTCGGGACTGTTCAGTAAGGAATGGTTCCGGCCTTGTGTTGCAGGGGATGAAGGGAGTAGTCCTCGGTACGGTGATCTAGGCCCCGTACTGTGACAGGTGGTACCCCAGTGCCTAGTCATTGTTGGAAATCCATTTTCCCTACGCGCCCGTACGGTTTTGATTGTGCCCAACTATTGCTGAAACGTGAGATGCAAGCATTTCAGCTAGATTCTATTTACTTTCTATAGACACTATTATAATATCAGAGGATTTCTATAAAAATTGTTTTAGCTATCGTAAGGTAAAAACCCGACATGTTTATTTGTGGCGTGGTCTTACGAGATGCTTTTGTTTTCAAAGGATTTTTGAAACTTTAATAATCAATTGGGTGTGATTTTCTCACGCTGGTATTCTAGACTGACTCGGGTGTTATTTAACTGTGATGCTCGGGTCAGACCGAGTATTATAGGATACATGATATGATGCTATGGAGCTCAGGAGACGAGCAGGATGACGACACGTATTCTCGTACTTATTTATATATATATTCCGCTGTTTGAGTTGTTGTGTACTCATTGTATGTTATTGATGTGAGCTGTGACTGATGTACTCTGATGATGTAATATATGTAAACAGAAATATTTGGTGTTGAGTAAAGTTTATATATTATCTATTATATTTTATTCCGCTGCGATGGTTAGATTCTGATGTTGATTTTTGTTTTCTCTTCTTCTACCTCTTCTTCTTTAACCCAAATGGTTCGTATTTCTGTACAACTTGAGTTGATTTAAGTAGAATAGTGTTAACTCAAGGGGTACGGATTTGCGGGTCGTTACAGTTGGTATCAGAGCATAGGTTGGAGATAACCTTGGCTCTGGTAGGAATTACTCACTTAAAATAGAGTCTGTAGTACTCTATAATGAGTTTGAGCGTATTAATAGATATGAGCGCGTATTTGTTAGTGAATATAAAATTGTTTTATATTGTGTTGATTGGTTTATTGAGAAGTTTATGGATTCTGGTCAATACGAGTAATTAACGTCATTGATAGGGATCTCTAAACACTTGAATAAAACAATCGACACGGTATTGTTTCAATGTGGGTGAATGAAATAATTTTACCCAAAAATATATTTTGATATAAAGAATAGTTTTTGACAACTATTTAGCTAATATATGGTTGTCTGGATATTAGGAAGAATAATGTTAAAGCATTATCATTGATAAGTGAGAATTTGACTAGAAATGGAAATGTAACTAAAATTTAAGGAATAAATTCATTATAAAATGAAAGTTATGAATATGTATTATGAATGTAATTTATGCATTAAAATACAATTAAATAAGAATTGGTATAAATAAAGTGTACAAATGAATTACAGTTAAAATTTATTTAAGCAGGCTTTAGAAATTTAAAATCCCGGAGATTTGGAAATGTTTATCGAAGTGTTTTAATGATAAATGATAACATTATTGTTTTGGAAGTAATTCTGAATGGAAATTTGTTTTAAAATGGATTTTGGAAGTGATATAGCATTGAATTCACCTCAGTCACTGGAAAATAACTTCGGTGATGACTGCAGCATCATCGATGTTCATTTTCGAGTTTCTAAGTGATGAATTGCTACCAAACTGATTTATTCAGAAAAGTTAGTTGTTTTTGAAAATTTCAAAGGAAATTTGTTGTGAGTAAAACCAGGATTGGTGTAACTTTGGAGAAATGTGATTTGAGATGTTGGATATTTCAAAATGATTTGAAACCAAAGCCGGGAGTTTAAAAAATCCGGATAAGATAAGTTGTCAGCTTATAAATTGCGATGATTTTAAATTAGGAATGGAATATAAACTTTGAAGGTTGGAATTTAAGTTTAAAGAGAAAAGTTGAAAATGAAAATTTACTTGGAGTTGGAAATAAAAATTTGATTGGATTGAAATTTATTGAATAGGCAGGAAATAATATTCATTTGTATTCGAATTAAATTAAAATCGAATTGAGTCAAGTAAATTCTGAGTTTAAAGTAAAATTGAATTGGAATTGATTCTTAATTGGATAAGAAATAAATTGGATAAGAATTAGATTGAGATAAATAAACCAAAATAATTTATAAAAGCATTAAATGCATGAATAAAATATGCTTGGGTTATAAAGAAGCATAAGGCTTGGGTTAAAGTAAAGGAATAACACATTCAAGCCTAAAATGGATGGAATTGTGTAAATAATAAGTTGTGGCTTATAAATTTTGAAGGTGGAATAGAAAATCCAAAATAAATATTGTTTGATGTTTTAGATAATGAAAGGAAAATCCAAATTTGTATTATTAAATAAATTGAACCAAGAAAATTAAATAAAGTGAAGTTTGGAATTAAAAATCAAGTGTTGGATTATAAATAAGGGAAAGTAATTAAGAATGGAGTTGAATTGTGAGTTAATAAATTGGATGGTAAATTTAAAGTGGATAATAGAATCAGAACTTGAGTTATTAATAAAAAAATTAGACTTGAAGTGTTAACAAAGTAAATATAATTTGAGATGTATAAAATAAAAATGTAAATGAATTAAAATAGTAATGGTTTGAATGTGAGAATGAAATCCAATAAGTGGAAATAAATTGGATATGGCCTTGGAATTAATTGAGTTAAGTTGAGTATAAAAGAGAACTTTGTTTGCAAAATGAGTTTAAGTATAAAATTTGAATAAATTGAAGGAAATTGACTTAAGCTAAGTGAATGCAGGAGAGTTGAATTGAATTCAACTTAAACAAAGTTTAATAATATTGGATTGGTTTTAAATCAAGTGAAAATAAATTTTTAACCGAAATAAAATTCGGTGAGTTATAAATAATGTCAATGGAATGAAGTTCTAGAATAAATGATTGTAAACCATTTAAATTATTAAGGAATTGAAATAATTTGAGACAATAAGGAAATAGAATGTCTCGAGTTTATTAGAAATGGTTCAAGTAAATGTGGATAAACTAATTATATTGAATGAATAAATGATGGAATAAATAAGTATCAAATGAAATATAGTTTAAATAAGTTGAAAAATGATTATTGAATGAAATAGCTTGGATTGTCTTCAAGCTAAATATAATAGTTTGGAATAAACAAATATGGAATAAAATGTAAGTAAATGTAAGTAAATGAATTATAAATAAAATTTAAAATGGAATGTGTCAAGCTAAATTAATGATTGTGAATGAATTAAAATAAAAAGGAAATTTAATTTGTAATAAGGATGAACCTAAGTTGTTATGGCTTGAATGAAACTAGTTTGGATAATAAAATGAAATACAAGTGAATGTATTCAAATCTGAAATGCAATGAAAATGAGAATATATGAATTGTGAATAAATGTTAAAATAGAATTAAGTATAAATTGAGTTGAAATTCATTTACATTGGTTATGAAGCATAGTGCTTATTTATTCACATAGATCTCGTTAAAATTGCAAAGAATAAATTGTTATTGAATGTAAATGGAAGATAAAATTTAAATGTTCAAAGTTGAAAATAAATAAAATTCATCTGGAATGTGAAAACTAAATTAAATAGAAATGATATAAACGGAGTTGGTAAGGTGATAATGAATATAAAAAGCATATTAAATACTTAAACCAAACTTAAGAGAGGAATAGTGAATTCTTAATGGGAAATTGATAATATAAATGTATTCCAAGTAAATATTTGGATGAATATTGATACTTCATAAGGAAGTCGATGAAATGATTTTTGGAATATTGTGTTTGGATATTATTGTCAGGTAGGATATGCAGGTAATATAAAGGGAAAAGAGAATTGGATTTGATTTCAAGAGATAAATTTGAATTGCCCGACAAAAGGTATGTATTTAAATTGGGTATGAAATTTGATTGGGATTTGGATTTGGATTGAGCCACTTGGCGTTTTGTTTTCTTTTTGGATTTGGGAGGCCGTAGAGCCCTTTTGTAGTTGTACCGAGCCAGCCGCGCAAAGGAAACGCTGGCAAAAATTTTCGGAAATTTAGGGTGTTAGAAAAATTTTTAGAAAATTTTGATAATTCAAAATTGGATTTAAGATTAAAACTGAAAGGGTTGAGCAAATAGGATCGTTTGCAAACTAGGGAAAGGTTTGGAAAGTTAATAAGTATGATAAGGGATCTTTTATAAGAAGATAGTTGGTGAGATGTTGAACTGTTAGAAACTGTTTGGTTTTGGAAAAGTAAGGGTTTTGGGCCATTCTTCCAAATTAGTAATTTCGGGGACGAAATTCTTTTAAGGGGGGAGGAATGTGACGACCCGGAATTTTTAAGCCTTTAAAATCGGAATATTTAATTGATTTTGAATATTCAATAGAGTATTTTTAACTTGAATTACTGATATCACAATTTATTTGACAATTAAATAATTGAATTAAATAACTTGAATTTGAATAAAATGTTGAATCTAGAATTTTAAACCGATTAAAAATAATTTGAAGGCTTATAAAATTTATATTGAGAACACTGAAGATAATAGAAGTTGTAAAATTGAATTTAACAGTGGTTTGTTCAGTTTTGAAATTTTATATCGTTTAAATTGAATTTAAAAATAACCGTCCGAGGCACAGTCTCGGAATTCGACGAAACCAGTTCCATTGGATCCGTAATATTGAATTATTATCGGATTTCAAATTTCGTATGGATCAGAGTTATTGTGTGACAGTGCGATATGTAAACGTGTGGAATTAAATCGAAAATTTAAAAAAAAAAAAATACTGGTTGACTGGTCAAAGTCCGTCTTTTACAACTTGTATATGACCTAACTTATTTGAGCATGCTTAGATATCGGCTATCACCCTCTTGCAAACGAGATATGTTATAATTAACTAATATTATAAATCGTTAAGTCAATTTTTTTTTTCCTTTAGCCGACCTACCTTGTACGAGAAGCCTCACTCCTTCGTTTAAACCCCACATACTTTATCTTTCTTCAAAAAAAAAATGGTCGCTTCCTCTGTAAATTACATCGAATTCGTTTCGTTCTCTTCAAATAACTATTCTTCCTTCCTTAATCAACGTCGCCGCTTTCCACTTCCATAAGTTTACGATTTAAAGCATCTCAAAATCGAATCGGTCCCAGTGTAATCGAAGCAATTTCGATTCAAGCTCAAGGCCGAGGACGAGGTGGAGCACGGCAGTGCTAGGGGCGCTCGATTTAGGGTTTTGTCGCTACGGACGAGGCATTGAAGGCGGGGGCGTTGGCCCTAGGGCTTCAAACTTTGGGAAGGGGAAACGTGAGCTTGGAGATTGGTTTCTCGCGTGCAAGCGTCGGGGAAGTAGTTGTCTGGGTGTGCTGTTCTTCGATGGAGGGGGCGATTTCACGCGACTCGTTTTGGGGACGATGATGTCGAAGCTGGGATTAGGGCAGTGATAGGTATATTTATTTTATTTTTAATTTTTTGTGTAATTTGTATATGTATATATGCACTGAGGAAATAAAGTAAATTAGAATTATAACAGTAAGGTTTTCGTCAGCATTTAATTTCAATTTAAAATATATACATTTCAATTCCAGTTTTAGTTAAACTCACAGTAACTAAATTTTAGTTTAAAATATGTATATATATATGTAGGATAGAAATTTATATTGTAAGAGTTATTCTTAGAACAAGAAATACATATATAACTTACAGTAAATTATTTTGATTTAAATAATTTACATTGAAATAGTATAGTAAATAGAAAATCATTTTTACAGTACGGTTTAATATATCGATTTTAATAAATAAACAATAAACATATAATTTAAATATATATATATATACCTATATACGTTTTAAAGTTATAATTTTAAAAACCAAATGGTTAGTTTAAATTAAATTGATGGTTTAATTTAATCAGTGGTTAATTTTTGGTAGATTATCTTGGATATTGATAAATCATACCGTAAAGAGTTCAAACTAAATCATTAGCTGATTGGCTTTTGTTGAAAAGAAAATGATTAGTTGGATAAATTTTAAGTCAATTGAATCATCTGATAAATTGTATAATTATTCTCACAAGGTCCGAAATCATGGAAAAACAAGTCGGATTGGATGCATTGCAAATTAAATCAAAGGTGAGTTAATCTCACTCAGTTAAATAAATTTAAGTGATTAAATTTAAATAATTGTTTGAATGGCTGAATTGATTGATGTGGTATAGTATGATATTTTGAAATTGGCATATTATATTGTGCTAACATTTGTGGATGCAGGTAAAACAGGTTGGAGGGATCCAACTGGACCCCTCAAATTTATTTAAATTATTCAATATTCTATGTTGTGATTATTTGATCTCCTATGATGGGTTATATTGGAATATTGAATGTATGGTTTGATTGGATATTCGGGTATAATGAATCACCAAAATATATGAATTGGATTGTTGAAAAGAAATTAAAAGGAAGTAAATTTGTAAGCGAAACAATTATAGAAAGTTTGAATAAATTAAGAATGAATTTGTAACAGCCCTAGTTTTAGCTATTTATTTTCTTTTAATTATTTTAAAATTTGGAAATATATTTTTACATAAATGGTGTTTAACAATATAGTTTAATTATTTAATTGGGAGATATATTTTATAAAATTTTGTATGTCAATAAAATTTAATAATAATTGTAGAAATTTAAGCTAAGTTTGAACGGTTAAATTTCGCGTTCAAAAGACGCGTCAATTATAGGGTATAAGCAATGTAACAAAACGTGTGTTTTTAAAATGTTATTTTTGTGAAAATTTTTGATGTTTTAGCCTGCGTCTGTTTAGCGTAGTGTAAAGATCAGGTTTTAAATATTTTTGGATATAAATTATCAGTCAGTGATTTAAAAACAAACGTTATTTCGTTATAAAGAACCAATTGTTTTATAACATTGTATACGTTTTTCTCTACATAAATATTCACCTTTCTATTTATTGTCATCAAACTAAAATCAAAATTCAGCTAAATTAAAAACAAATCACGTGTGCAACTTTTTCATAGTGTAACGCTGAAACCTTTATCCTTTGAAACTGACGAGTAAATCACACAAGTCCATTTTTCTCTGCCTTCTTCAAATTTTCGAATAACTAATCAGACATAGGCAACATTCAAGACGAAATCTGGGGAGAAAGAAATTTAGTGCATGCTTATAATCTGAAACGTGCTCACCTAATGTTCTTTCACCTACAATTTTCCCAGTCACGCAAATCATTTTGCCCATAATCAATGCATGTTTTAATTTCATCAAATAACGTTCGAATATATTTCTCTCTGACAGTTTTCCTTTGCACTTGTACACATTCACTTCAAGCCTGAAACGTGCACATCAAATTCCCTTGCTTCACCCTCGGTTTCATCAGCATTTATTTTTCCCATAATCAAGCTGCCTCATCTCTTTGCCTTCAATCACGCAGACTTGAAGGAATTCTCAATGAAAAAAAAACTGATGCGTTATTCACACTTATGACCCCCTGTGAACTTCACATACATCATCTATATTTACACCAGTTCTTTTACCTTTCCACTATTTTCTTTGCCTTCACCTCCTCGTCTCACTCGAGATCCATCAGGTAATTTTATTCCATCTTTTTTTTTTTCTAAGTCCTCTCTGTATTTTGCTTTTGCTCGGACATCTCCCCACCTTTTGCCTATAATATAGGATGGTAGTTGAGTATGTTAAGATCTGTAGATGATTTGCCATCATTAAAAGCATACTTTGTTGGGCCTCAGTACATAGGGAGTTCTGTCGCATTTAGTCATATCATGGTGGCAGGCTTCAGTAGAAATGTTGACAGGGTTGGGATTTGATTGAGTTGAATCTGTATTTTGATTAGTTTGAGTAGTTGGTTGATGGTCTGACTTAACCCATAGGATGCAATTGTGTCATAAGTTTGGCCTTTGTATCATTTTCAGTTTTAAGTGTTGATGAGTTTATAAGTTAGGATGTGAAATAACTGTGAAGCAATAGTGTAAATCTAAGTTAAATGGAAAGTGTACATATATTGAAGAGAATTAGGTGTATAATTATGATGTGCATTTGAAAAGGTGGTCTGCATATCTTTTGGCTTGAAAATTTAGTGCATATAGATATCTTAGGAAAGTCTGCATATATATATAAATTTGGTAGCAGGCTGTACATATTGGTGTCTCTGAGAACATGTTCAAACTGACATGGGAAAGATTCATGACTGGAATGGGAGAAAGAAGTAGGAGTAGTGTCTCATTCAAGTATCAGTTTGCATGAAAAGCTGGTGACATATTCCCAGTGAATGGTGCACAGGCTTGGCCATACCAGAGTTTGTAGATGCTGGAGGGAAGCAGTTGATGGGTCAAGTCTAGTGAAGTATTAAGTGGAAGTGGGGTACTAAATGATAAAGAGAGAAGTAGAGAGGAGGTGGTTGGGTCAGGTCCAGAGGAGTGATGGGTAGGTGGTTTCAGACTTGGAACAAAGGGAAGGAAGTACATAGGGACTGACTCGAAGCAACTATATTATTTTCCCGAAGCTTTAGCATATTTTTCTCGAAGTAATTTTGTAGGTGACTCGGGTAGTTGGGTTTTCTTCTGCCTGTTGCAGTTTTAGAACTGGGAAGTGGATTTAGGAAAAAAAAAAAAGTAAGTAATGACAAAAAAAAAAAAAAAAAAAAAAATAAGACTATAACAAGAGTAGTCTGCATATATATTGAATGTTGTAGGCTGCACATGTTGGAAACTGACAGGGAGCATGCATATGGTAGTTGCAACTAGGTGATATGGATGGTGCAGTGGAGTTGTTTAGTCTGGAAAGGGTGGTGGGTTCCGGTGTGCATGTCACAGCGTGCACCTGTGCACGTTCATCTCCATCTAAACCGACTCTGGAAGGATGACAGGTCCTGTAGTTGTTTAAGTTGAAGATTTGGGGTGTTTGATGTCAAGGTTAGGGGTAGGTAGGTAGTTTTAGTTCAAGCCTTTGAGTTTGGTTGAGTAGCAGCTACAGAGAAATGCAGGGAAATTGTCTCGGAAACTTTGTTTGCAGTTGTAGACGAAATAGAGTGCAAAGCTTTGAAAAGAAGTAAGAAAAGAGAGAACTGAGAAAAGAGATGGAAACTGGGAAGATAGACATAGTAGTGGGAAGGCAGGGAGTAGAAATGGTAGGCATGAGTATCAGGTGGAAGTGAAGAATCGTGTGCACGTGTACAGGTGGGTCAATGTGTACACTTTGGGTTGGTAAGGCACGCATTGGGACTGGTGAACATAGGTTGGATCCAGATAGAGAAGAAGAGAAAAATTGGAGAAGCGGCAGAGGTATAATTATGAGGAAGTGCTGGTTTAATACGTGTACGCGTGTAAGGGTGCACATGCGCATATATCCCGACATGATAAGAAAATTCCACCTTTTGCCTTAGTCGTTTGTCTTTAGGAAACTTTGTCGTGCATTTTTAGGTTAGCACGGTTCTCTTTTTGAGTATGTTTTGGTCACGTTACACGGTGAAGTGGTCGAGCAAAGCTAACCAATTTTCGTTCTATTTTTCTTTGACCATAAATTCTAAAGTCGCGATTCAATATTTTGAATTTTTGTTCTAGATTTGAATCTAGGCGATATCCGAGAATTTTGATCGGTACCCTCTGTCGGTCTTTACCGGTGAATCGTCGTTTCGAATTCAAATTTTTCTGCAACTTCCAGGTGAGTATTTCTCACCAGACATACGTATTTATATTTTTAGTAAATTATTGCAAGTGTATGTGTAAAATTGTATTTCACTATTATCTGTCTGTAGTGTAATAGAATGATGAACCCCATTGACACCTCATCAGTATTCATCTGTTGTATTATATCTGCAGTTATATTATGTTATTGTTTATTTACTGCTTAAATCACACTGCAAGTTCCCTATTATATGTAGATTGTTATGGGCTGAAATGATAGGCCTAAATGATGATTATTGTTAAACTATTCTGTTAACTGCTTAACTGATAACTTGGGATTGCGGGTTTGAAATGATAGAACCCGGGGTATTTATAAATTACGGGTTGAAATGATATAAATCCGTATCACTTGACCTAGGCTAGAAAACTATATACAGGCCCGTGGTCCTTATAATATTTTCTGAAATATTTATAAATTATTTTTGGAAGTTAAATATTTGATTTAATATCTTTAAAGGATTTTATATTGATTTTGAATGAGTTATAAATGTTAATAAATAAATAAATAAATATTTGAATAAAATTATAGAATATAACTTATTTTGGAAAATCTGGATTTTTGAAAGAATAAGATTTCAGTTAAGAAATATATAAATAAATAAGTTATATTTGGAAATATTTATTAAGTTAAACAAAGCTACTACAGCATTCAAATGCTATCTTTTGAAATTGGACTAGTTTTACCCGTAACTTTAGGTAGCATTTCCTAAGTGCTACAGAATCTAGAATTGATTGTTTTAAATTTTATGGAATTTGATAAATTTTATTTTTAAGTTTTGGAGAATCTTAAGATATGATTTATAACTGGATTTCCTTAATAAATTTAAGATGAATATTCTGGTATTAAGTAAATTTTGAAAATAATTAATGGCTAAAAATTTAAGATTTCAGTTAAGAAATATATAAATAAATAAGTTATATTTGGAAATATTTATTAAGTTAAACAAAGCTACTACAGCATTCAAATGCTATCTTTTGAAATTGGACTAGTTTTACCCGTAACTTTAGGTAGCATTTCCTAAGTGCTACAGAATCTAGAATTGATTGTTTTAAATTTTATGGAATTTGATAAATTTTATTTTTAAGTTTTGGAGAATCTTAAGATATGATTTATAACTGGATTTCCTTAATAAATTTAAGATGAATATTCTGGTATTAAGTAAATTTTGAAAATAATTAATGGCTAAAATTGGAGTTTATTTATGAAATTTATGGGAATATTCAAGGCTAAAAATAAAACATTGATTTGTTGAAGGATAAAGTCCAAACTTGGTTTGAATAGTAAGTACTCCAATTGAATATATATATATATATATATATAAGAATTGAAATAGTTTTGGGAACATAAAGTGATATTTAAATTATGGTTTAAACTTTAAATAAAGAAAAATTATTTGCAAAGCTATGTAAATTCTCTTCTTTACAAAGTAACCATAAAGTTAACCCATTTATTATATATACCGTTGAATATCCAAACCATTGTGTTTGGGAGTTATGGTTTTAAAGTAAATTTCCAAAATATTATGCTTCGAAGATATAATTCAAATATTTGGTTTCCAGATATTTAAAAATTTTAAGCAGTATGGTTTTTGGAAAAGAATTATATTTGGATATAACGATATCATATTGTTTTGGGTTTTAAAATGATATCGTATTTATAGTTTTGAAATGGAAAAGTTATACTGGTTTTAAAGTATAAATTGTTTTAAATGACCACGGGTTATAATAACGATGGGTTGGCAAAGAGACCGGGATCGGATATGGACATACTCTCTGTCGATACCGAAAACCACTTTGACCAACCGTGTACGCGGTGGAGATTCCAGAATGAAGTAGGTTGGGGGCGACGGTTTCTTGAAAGGTATATACGTGGACCCGACTCCCGTGAGTTGGCATAAGGTGGCTAAAACAGGAGCGATTCTCGGATTAATGAGGTAGCTCCTCTGATCGAACGCACTTCTTCGTATACCTTTCTATTACTCTTGTGATTGTTTGGGTGCACCCTTTGATTTGGGAGTGTTGTTCGAGGTGGGCGGTTGCTGCGGCTTCGCGTTACCACCGGTCCGGATAGCAATTGGTATATCTACCCTGGCATTGCCTAGTTGTGCCGTGTCACCTACCATATCGAGCCTTGTACGAGTTTGGTTTTCTCCCGTAGCCCGTGTGGTATCCTCTAGTTGCTTCCCGATCAGGAGGAGCTATGATATTGGATGGACTACTGGGACTATTACGTGTTAAGGGCTATATGGGTAACCCCTTAATGCTAAGAAAAAAGTATGTTTATTTTATAAATAGACACTATTATAATAGCGCAATATACTACATAGTAAATAGTTTGACGGATCCTTAGAGGATGGGCGATCCCAAGCATCCTTTAAGTTACTTGCTATATATTACAGTACACTTGAATTAGCTTACATTATATAAGTATGTATGTCCTGACTCGAGTGTTTTGTTTTATTTTACGCTCGGGTCAGCCTGAGTTGCAGTTTCAGTTCCTCTCCGGAGCTAGGACATTCCGTAGACCAGTCGTGCTGCTGGAAGTTTGTTTCAGTCTTTATCTTTTCTGGAATCCCAGACTTTGAAGACTCTATCTCTATTTATGTTTAAAATTTTATTTAGGATTATAAGCAATGTAATTCCTGTTTGTTAAAGATGTATAAGTGGCTTCATGAACCACTAAGTTTTTAATTTCCGCTGCGGGATTCTGATATTTGTGTATGTGATTCTGTGATAATTTTACTGTATATTCTGAGTTTTGCCAAATTTATTCTACAACGCAGTATTTTGAACAATTCAATTCCGACATGTGCGGATGCGAAGGGTTGAAAATACTGGGTCGTTACAGCTGGTATCAGAGCCAGGTTCTAGGCAAAACTTAGAATGTATGGTAAATTTGATTTATAGAATCACATTCATCCGAGTTTGAATCTCTTCCTTTTCGAATTTGGAACATTCCCTGTGGTTCCAAAGTTCATTCGTGTCCCTCACTTATCATCTACTTTAGATTCTGGAGTGCCCCGTAACTCCACTTCGGATGATCTTTATAGTGAATTGGCGGTCTCGCCATTATTCTAATAAAGGGGTGAAACTCCTTTACCATTAGCATAAATTCACCGGGGATTTATATTTATCATCGGTTCATATGCTAGTATCTTTGGTTATTCTGAACTCTATCTCTTCAGAACAAAATGTGGATTTACCCAACCACATCGACCTGACTTTTTAAGTCACGGATAACCCGGTCAAGTTTGTCCACGATTTATGTAGACTTACCCAGTCCCTTATTCGGTTATTTAATTATCAGATCTTCTGATTTCAACTTATCTTGAATTATTGGAGTTCATCAAAATTTGAATCTTTATCTTTGTTTTGAAAAATTTATTTCCATATTGAAAATAAAATCTAATATACATATGAATATAATTTTTCAGAGTTTTATAATTTGTCAAGAAATAATAGTTTTGATTTTATTTATAATTTTGTAAACCATGTGGTTTGTCTAATATAAATAATTGAATATAAACAATGGTTATAAATTAATTTAGAAAACAGAAATGAATTTAAAAACAAGAACTTGAGAATTCTATTTTTGATGATTTCAAACCTTGGGTTTAAAAAGGTTTTAAAAGATATATTATTTAGAGTACTTTTGTATAGAAATTGTTTTCAAAGAAATTTAAAACTTAGTGCTCTTCTCTTTGTCGCTGGAAATTAATTTCGGTGATGACTGCAGCATCATCGACATTCATTTTCGAGTTTCGAAGTGGAAAGACCATTCTGTAGTCTGGCTACAGTATTTCCTTGAGATTTTAATTGATTTGAATTTCTAAAATATGGCTTAATATATATAGATATATAATTTAAATTTTGTTTGACATATTATGTATTTATTTATTTATTTATCTCTAAATGGTTTGAAGGGAATCAGAAATTCAATTCTTAAAATTTATCTTAAGGAAAAAAATAAATAAAATTCTTGAATAAGAATAATTTCAACTTGAGATAATTAAATTTGGAAGTTTTAGTTGTATAATACCCAATCTCATTTCAATATAACTTACCTTGATTTTTCAAAAGGTTAACAATGTAATTGGATATTATACAATATAAAAAGGGATTTTATAAATAAAATTTGAGTGGTTATAATAAATGTTATATACTTAAATTTTAGTTATAAAGGATTAATAGAGGTAAATAAGAAAAGGGAATTTAAGGAATTTGTTTAAATAACCTAATAAGCAAAGTTGATTTAATATGGAACCTTAAATCCAACTGGGAAATTTAATAAAGGTTATTTCCTTAAATGAATAATTATGATTTAAATAGTTAGGATGTATTTGAATATCACTAAAATTGATAATTGAGAATTGGTTTCAAATGGAAATTTTAAGAAGGAATATCTTATTTATAAAAATAAAAAAAAAAGAATTTTAAATAAAGTGTTAGGTTATTTGTTAAAATTAAGAGTTAAGTAAAATAAGGAACTTTGACTTAATAAATGAAGTTGGACATTCCATGCATAAAAGTTGTTCTATAAAATATAAGTAAATAATATCCAAATAAATATTTCAGAAATAGAACTGATTGGAAATACTATTATATCTACTATAGCATATTATAAGTGCTGCTGTTCTAAAAATAAAATGTTTTGGAAAATTTATAATTAAATAAATGAAATATTTTAAGGGTGTTATGATTTTAGTAGTATGTTTTCCAAATGATAATATTTATAAATTTAATGACTTTCAAAGTATTATGATTTCAAAAGAATTATGATTTCAAAGTTATTATCCTATTTTGTTTAAAACTATCTTTGAGTGTCCTTGGTTTCCCTATCTGCTACAGAATGGGGAGGCTATTGCTTATACCAGTCTGTTTAGAAATCTTTCTATAATCTTTGAAATCTTTGTTACTCATCGGGACCTGAGCACCGTTTATCACCCAGAGCCTGACAGTCAAACTGAAAAAGGTAAACCGATTCTAGTGGATCTTTTTCGTGCTTCAAATCCGGAACTATTCGTTTAAGATTCTTGTTTATCTAGCTTATCTTCTTTGTTTCTCTTCTTCCGTTCCTTTTCGAGGACGAAAAGTTCTTAAGTGGGGGAGAGTGTAACAGCCCTAGTTTTAGCTATTTATTTTCTTTTAATTATTTTAAAATTTGGAAATATATTTTTACATAAATGGTGTTTAACAATATAGTTTAATTATTTAATTGGGAGATATATTTTATAAAATTTTGTATGTCAATAAAATTTAATAATAATTGTAGAAATTTAAGCTAAGTTTGAACGGTTAAATTTCGCGTTCAAAAGACGCGTCAATTATAGGGTATAAGCAACGTAACAAAACGTGTGTTTTTAAAATGTTATTTTTGTGAAAATTTTTGATGTTTTAGCCTGCGTCTGTTTAGCGTAGTGTAAAGATCAGGTTTTAAATATTTTTGGATATAAATTATCAGTCAGTGATTTAAAAACAAACGTTATTTCGTTATAAAGAACCAATTGTTTTATAACATTGTATACGTTTTTCTCTACATAAATATTCACCTTTCTATTTATTGTCATCAAACTAAAATCAAAATTCAGCTAAATTAAAAACAAATCACGTGTGCAACTTTTTCATAGTGTAACGCTGAAACCTTTATCCTTTGAAACTGACGAGTAAATCACACAAGTCCATTTTTCTCTGCCTTCTTCAAATTTTCGAATAACTAATCAGACATAGGCAACATTCAAGACGAAATCTGGGGAGAAAGAAATTTAGTGCATGCTTATAATCTGAAACGTGCTCACCTAATGTTCTTTCACCTACAATTTTCCCAGTCACGCAAATCATTTTGCCCATAATCAATGCATGTTTTAATTTCATCAAATAACGTTCGAATATATTTCTCTCTGACAGTTTTCCTTTGCACTTGTACACATTCACTTCAAGCCTGAAACGTGCACATCAAATTCCCTTGCTTCACCCTCGGTTTCATCAGCATTTATTTTTCCCATAATCAAGCTGCCTCATCTCTTTGCCTTCAATCACGCAGACTTGAAGGAATTCTCAATGAAAAAAAAACTGATGCGTTATTCACACTTATGACCCCCTGTGAACTTCACATACATCATCTATATTTACACCAGTTCTTTTACCTTTCCACTATTTTCTTTGCCTTCACCTCCTCGTCTCACTCGAGATCCATCAGGTAATTTTATTCCATCTTTTTTTTTTTTCTAAGTCCTCTCTGTATTTTGCTTTTGCTCGGACATCTCCCCACCTTTTGCCTATAATATAGGATGGTAGTTGAGTATGTTAAGATCTGTAGATGATTTGCCATCATTAAAAGCATACTTTGTTGGGCCTCAGTACATAGGGAGTTCTGTCGCATTTAGTCATATCATGGTGGCAGGCTTCAGTAGAAATGTTGACAGGGTTGGGATTTGATTGAGTTGAATCTGTATTTTGATTAGTTTGAGTAGTTGGTTGATGGTCTGACTTAACCCATAGGATGCAATTGTGTCATAAGTTTGGCCTTTGTATCATTTTCAGTTTTAAGTGTTGATGAGTTTATAAGTTAGGATGTGAAATAACTGTGAAGCAATAGTGTAAATCTAAGTTAAATGGAAAGTGTACATATATTGAAGAGAATTAGGTGTATAATTATGATGTGCATTTGAAAAGGTGGTCTGCATATCTTTTGGCTTGAAAATTTAGTGCATATAGATATCTTAGGAAAGTCTGCATATATATATAAATTTGGTAGCAGGCTGTACATATTGGTGTCTCTGAGAACATGTTCAAACTGACATGGGAAAGATTCATGACTGGAATGGGAGAAAGAAGTAGGAGTAGTGTCTCATTCAAGTATCAGTTTGCATGAAAAGCTGGTGACATATTCCCAGTGAATGGTGCACAGGCTTGGCCATACCAGAGTTTGTAGATGCTGGAGGGAAGCAGTTGATGGGTCAAGTCTAGTGAAGTATTAAGTGGAAGTGGGGTACTAAATGATAAAGAGAGAAGTAGAGAGGAGGTGGTTGGGTCAGGTCCAGAGGAGTGATGGGTAGGTGGTTTCAGACTTGGAACAAAGGGAAGGAAGTACATAGGGACTGACTCGAAGCAACTATATTATTTTCCCGAAGCTTTAGCATATTTTTCTCGAAGTAATTTTGTAGGTGACTCGGGTAGTTGGGTTTTCTTCTGCCTGTTGCAGTTTTAGAACTGGGAAGTGGATTTAGGAAAAAAAAAAAGTAAGTAATGACAAAAAAAAAAAAAAAAAAAATAAGACTATAACAAGAGTAGTCTGCATATATATTGAATGTTGTAGGCTGCACATGTTGGAAACTGACAGGGAGCATGCATATGGTAGTTGCAACTAGGTGATATGGATGGTGCAGTGGAGTTGTTTAGTCTGGAAAGGGTGGTGGGTTCCGGTGTGCATGTCACAGCGTGCACCTGTGCACGTTCATCTCCATCTAAACCGACTCTGGAAGGATGACAGGTCCTGTAGTTGTTTAAGTTGAAGATTTGGGGTGTTTGATGTCAAGGTTAGGGGTAGGTAGGTAGTTTTAGTTCAAGCCTTTGAGTTTGGTTGAGTAGCAGCTACAGAGAAATGCAGGGAAATTGTCTCGGAAACTTTGTTTGCAGTTGTAGACGAAATAGAGTGCAAAGCTTTGAAAAGAAGTAAGAAAAGAGAGAACTGAGAAAAGAGATGGAAACTGGGAAGATAGACATAGTAGTGGGAAGGCAGGGAGTAGAAATGGTAGGCATGAGTATCAGGTGGAAGTGAAGAATCGTGTGCACGTGTACAGGTGGGTCAATGTGTACACTTTGGGTTGGTAAGGCACGCACTGGGACTGGTGAACATAGGTTGGATCCAGATAGAGAAGAAGAGAAAAATTGGAGAAGCGGCAGAGGTATAATTATGAGGAAGTGCTGGTTTAATACGTGTACGCGTGTAAGGGTGCACATGCGCATATATCCCGACATGATAAGAAAATTCCACCTTTTGCCTTAGTCGTTTGTCTTTAGGAAACTTTGTCGTGCATTTTTAGGTTAGCACGGTTCTCTTTTTGAGTATGTTTTGGTCACGTTACACGGTGAAGTGGTCGAGCAAAGCTAACCAATTTTCGTTCTATTTTTCTTTGACCATAAATTCTAAAGTCGCGATTCAATATTTTGAATTTTTGTTCTAGATTTGAATCTAGGCGATATCCGAGAATTTTGATCGGTACCCTCTGTCGGTCTTTACCGGTGAATCGTCATTTCGAATTCAAATTTTTCTGCAACTTCCAGGTGAGTATTTCTCACCAGACATACGTATTTATATTTTTAGTAAATTATTGCAAGTGTATGTGTAAAATTGTATTTCACTATTATCTGTCTGTAGTGTAATAGAATGATGAACCCCATTGACACCTCATCAGTATTCATCTGTTGTATTATATCTGCAGTTATATTATGTTATTGTTTATTTACTGCTTAAATCACACTGCAAGTTCCCTATTATATGTAGATTGTTATGGGCTGAAATGATAGGCCTAAATGATGATTATTGTTAAACTATTCTGTTAACTGCTTAACTGATAACTTGGGATTGCGGGTTTGAAATGATAGAACCCGGGGTATTTATAAATTACGGGTTGAAATGATATAAATCCGTATCACTTGACCTAGGCTAGAAAACTATATACAGGCCCGTGGTCCTTATAATATTTTCTGAAATATTTATAAATTATTTTTGGAAGTTAAATATTTGATTTAATATCTTTAAAGGATTTTATATTGATTTTGAATGAGTTATAAATGTTAATAAATAAATAAATAAATATTTGAATAAAATTATAAAATATAACTTATTTTGGAAAATCTGGATTTTTGAAAGAATAAGATTTCAGTTAAGAAATATATAAATAAATAAGTTATATTTGGAAATATTTATTAAGTTAAACAAAGCTACTACAGCATTCAAATGCTATCTTTTGAAATTGGACTAGTTTTACCCGTAACTTTAGGTAGCATTTCCTAAGTGCTACAGAATCTAGAATTGATTGTTTTAAATTTTATGGAATTTGATAAATTTTATTTTTAAGTTTTGGAGAATCTTAAGATATGATTTATAACTGGATTTCCTTAATAAATTTAAGATGAATATTCTGGTATTAAGTAAATTTTGAAAATAATTAATGGCTAAAAATTTAAGATTTCAGTTAAGAAATATATAAATAAATAAGTTATATTTGGAAATATTTATTAAGTTAAACAAAGCTACTACAGCATTCAAATGCTATCTTTTGAAATTGGACTAGTTTTACCCGTAACTTTAGGTAGCATTTCCTAAGTGCTACAGAATCTAGAATTGATTGTTTTAAATTTTATGGAATTTGATAAATTTTATTTTTAAGTTTTGGAGAATCTTAAGATATGATTTATAACTGGATTTCCTTAATAAATTTAAGATGAATATTCTGGTATTAAGTAAATTTTGAAAATAATTAATGGCTAAAATTGGAGTTTATTTATGAAATTTATGGGAATATTCAAGGCTAAAAATAAAACATTGATTTGTTGAAGGATAAAGTCCAAACTTGGTTTGAATAGTAAGTACTCCAATTGAATATATATATATATATATATATATAAGAATTGAAATAGTTTTGGGAACATAAAGTGATATTTAAATTATGGTTTAAACTTTAAATAAAGAAAAATTATTTGCAAAGCTATGTAAATTCTCTTCTTTACAAAGTAACCATAAAGTTAACCCATTTATTATATATACCGTTGAATATCCAAACCATTGTGTTTGGGAGTTATGGTTTTAAAGTAAATTTCCAAAATATTATGCTTCGAAGATATAATTCAAATATTTGGTTTCCAGATATTTAAAAATTTTAAGCAGTATGGTTTTTGGAAAAGAATTATATTTGGATATAACGATATCATATTGTTTTGGGTTTTAAAATGATATCGTATTTATAGTTTTGAAATGGAAAAGTTATACTGGTTTTAAAGTATAAATTGTTTTAAATGACCACGGGTTATAATAACGATGGGTTGGCAAAGAGACCGGGATCGGATATGGACATACTCTCTGTCGATACCGAAAACCACTTTGACCAACCGTGTACGCGGTGGAGATTCCAGAATGAAGTAGGTTGGGGGCGACGGTTTCTTGAAAGGTATATACGTGGACCCGACTCCCGTGAGTTGGCATAAGGTGGCTAAAACAGGAGCGATTCTCGGATTAATGAGGTAGCTCCTCTGATCGAACGCACTTCTTCGTATACCTTTCTATTACTCTTGTGATTGTTTGGGTGCACCCTTTGATTTGGGAGTGTTGTTCGAGGTGGGCGGTTGCTGCGGCTTCGCGTTACCACCGGTCCGGATAGCAATTGGTATATCTACCCTGGCATTGCCTAGTTGTGCCGTGTCACCTACCATATCGAGCCTTGTACGAGTTTGGTTTTCTCCCGTAGCCCGTGTGGTATCCTCTAGTTGCTTCCCGATCAGGAGGAGCTATGATATTAGATGGACTACTGGGACTATTACGTGTTAAGGGCTATATGGGTAACCCCTTAATGCTAAGAAAAAAGTATGTTTATTTTATAAATAGACACTATTATAATAGCGCAATATACTACATAGTAAATAGTTTGACGGATCCTTAGAGGATGGGCGATCCCAAGCATCCTTTAAGTTACTTGCTATATATTACAGTACACTTGAATTAGCTTACATTATATAAGTATGTATGTCCTGACTCGAGTGTTTTGTTTTATTTTACGCTCGGGTCAGCCTGAGTTGCAGTTTCAGTTCCTCTCCGGAGCTAGGACATTCCGTAGACCAGTCGTGCTGCTGGAAGTTTGTTTCAGTCTTTATCTTTTCTGGAATCCCAGACTTTGAAGACTCTATCTCTATTTATGTTTAAAATTTTATTTAGGATTATAAGCAATGTAATTCCTGTTTGTTAAAGATGTATAAGTGGCTTCATGAACCACTAAGTTTTTAATTTCCGCTGCGGGATTCTGATATTTGTGTATGTGATTCTGTGATAATTTTACTGTATATTCTGAGTTTTGCCAAATTTATTCTACAACGCAGTATTTTGAACAATTCAATTCCGACATGTGCGGATGCGAAGGGTTGAAAATACTGGGTCGTTACAGAATTGAAAATAAATAGAAGTAATATGCAAATAATAATAACTTCGAGTATGAAGAGAAATGTAATTTTTAATAAATTGAAATTTGATGAATTGTAAACTTAAGTTATATCAATTAAAGAAATAAAGAATTATTTTAAAATTCAAAGTTTTAATTTATTCAAAAGAATAAAGAAGTAATTGAGAAATCTAAAAATTGGAATTTTTAGTAAAAGTATTTTTAAATTTTAATCAAGAAATGAAATCTGAAATTAATAGATTTCGAATTAAAAGGAAATAAATTGGAAATAAATTTGGGAAATTGATTTAAGTGATTGAAGTTGGAATTCTACCTGATTAACCAAGTACGTTTTCAAAGTAAATTTTTTTTTTTTTTTAAAATATAAGTTAAAAGATTAAAAGTTGTTTAAAAGCAAGTGTTGAAAAATTTCTTATTTCTAATATTTAAGTTCTTATGTAAGTATTTTCTTTTTATCTACTATAGTAGTAATTATTCAAAGAATGCCTTAATATTATGTTTTATAAAGTATAAATCTAGTTTTATATTTATTAAGTAACATTATTTTCAAATATTCATTTAATATGTGTTTTAACAAATTATTGAAATAGTTTTAATTTAAATGTTTTGAAGGTATATATTTCAAAGTAAAGTGTTTTAAATTATTTTTAAAAATCTAGTTTTGTGCTTGGTAATTTTAGAGGAGATAGAAGATACTTGGAAAAGCTTATACTGGAAAGAAAGAATGGTTTGAAAACTGTTTTCAAAAGGTTGAAAATAGAAATATATCCTGTGAAGATATTTGGAAGGTAATAAATAATTTGGGAAATTATTTATTGATTGATGGATGTGTGTGAATGTTAACTGATAGTTAAATAACCAACTATCAATATTGGACAATTCGTTGATCGTTTCGAAGAGACCGGGATCGAGATTTATTTCTCGAAAACCACTTCGATCCGATTTGTACGATTCGTGTAAACGATTTGGATTCGAAGATGGAGCAGTGGAGTGCAAGGGCTAGTCGCTACTAATCCTGAGGATATTTCCAAAGGAATATGGTAGGAATAGTGCCTTCGGTTCCGTTCGAACCCGGGACGGACTTGTATGGACGAATGCTTGCGAAACATCGTCAGGTGGGCGATAGGCATTCTAAGTGAAAACGTTCTAAAGGTAACGCTTAGCCTCAAGCCTCATCAAATGGGAATGACTGAAAATCAGGGGATATGCAGCAAGGTTAGGTGGGTCATGCCCAAGCAGGACAAGATAATTCCCCTGTCTAGATGTCCCTTATATATTTCGGCTTAGTGGGTGGTTGGTCGCGCCAACAACGGGGTTTATTTTGTTCGGGACTGTTCAGTAAGGAATGGTTCCGGCCTTGTGTTGCAGGGGATGAAGGGAGTAGTCCTCGGTACGGTGATCTAGGCCCCGTACTGTGACAGGTGGTACCCCAGTGCCTAGTCATTGTTGGAAATCCATTTTCCCTACGCGCCCGTACGGTTTTGATTGTGCCCAACTATTGCTGAAACGTGAGATGCAAGCATTTCAGCTAGATTCTATTTACTTTCTATAGACACTATTATAATATCAGAGGATTTCTATAAAAATTGTTTTAGCTATCGTAAGGTAAAAACCCGACATGTTTATTTGTGGCGTGGTCTTACGAGATGCTTTTGTTTTCAAAGGATTTTTGAAACTTTAATAATCAATTGGGTGTGATTTTCTCACGCTGGTATTCTAGACTGACTCGGGTGTTATTTAACTGTGATGCTCGGGTCAGACCGAGTATTATAGGATACAGGATATGATGCTGTGGAGCTCAGGAGACGAGCAGGATGACGACACGTATTCTCGTACTTATTTATATATATATTCCGCTGTTTAAGTTGTTGTGTACTCATTGTATGTTATTGATGTGAGCTGTGACTGATGTACTCTGATGATGTAATATATGTAAACAGAAATATTTGGTGTTGAGTAAAGTTTATATATTATCTATTATATTTTATTCCGCTGCGATGGTTAGATTCTGATGTTGATTTTTGTTTTCTCTTCTTCTACCTCTTCTTCTTTAACCCAAATGGTTCGTATTTCTGTACAACTTGAGTTGATTTAAGTAGAATAGTGTTAACTCAAGGGGTACGGATTTGCGGGTCGTTACAGATAGCATCGTTCGATATGTTAACGCTGACCTTTCCCTTGGACTTAACCTTGGGATAAACAGTTCAACTCTATAATATTCCACTTCACAACCACTTCCAAAACATAGATCACATATATGGTTTTGAAGTGGTTATGGGTTCAAGTCATCTTATATAAGTACACTCTTCCCACATACCAGACTCTTCAAAACCAATCGATGAATTTTCAGTAAACTCAAGTCTGGTTCTTTCAAAAATAAACGGACAATACATAAGAGCGGAGATCACCTCCTAACCGTTTAAGTGGACATATTTTCTTATCATTTGTTCTAGAATAACAAGAGTTTATAAGTACATTATAGCACCATCAAAGATAACTGTACCATGTAATTCCCATTATTTTCTAGATATTCTCAGAGTTTTATTTGGTCAATTTCGATTGTCGACTAATTAACTATTTGGTACAAAATAGATGTCTGAAAATGGACATCAAGTCTAGTAGACTTTCCATAAACAAATGAACATACAAAACACTATAAAGTTGTAAAAAGCATGATCATGCAATATAAAGTTTCATTACGCTACTTAATCTCTTCTATTTAATTAATCCTTTTATTAATTAGAAAAAAAAACTCCTTTATTAGTAAACGTCTTTTATCTAATAAACTTCTACTTTTTCTATCTTTTCCCAAAAGATTTCATACTCATAATTTCCTTTAAAATATCCATTTTAAGGATCTAAGTACTTTCACAATCCATTCAAAAGGTTTAAGATTAATGTTACTTAAACATTGTAACTACAAACCCAAGAACGTTTTGCTTATGCTTATCTTTAAATCGTTCTTTTAAAGATCTATTTAAATCCTTAACTATAATCAGAAAGGGTTAAAGACGAATGCTATTAACACATTGTCACAACAAACCCAAAACAATTCTTATACTTGTTTCATTCTTTGAAAATGTTTTTTTAAAGACCTAAGTTCATATTCGAACAAGTTTAGTATTTGACTAGTTAACTATCAAGTTCTAAAGACGATTGCTTATAGAAATCATGATTCGTACACTTAACTTGTTTCTAACATTCCAATATAACTATTCCTCGAGTAAGAGTGAAACCACATAAGTTAGAGAACTGGTTGCATCAAAGCCTTGCCTAGACACTTCACTCTTGAAGCTTATAAATGGATAAGCCTACTTTTTTGGCATTTTGTGTTCAGTATAGTATTAATGGTTTTAATAAACAATAAGAAATCAACACGATTAACACGTTTCCAACATTTTCCGACATACTATTCCTCGGTCAAGAGGGAATCCTTCTAGGTTAGAGCTCTATTGCTCTATCCCTACTCAACATCAATCGTAATGCTCACAAATAGATAAGCCTTACTTCGTCAGCTTTTAGTATTAAGCATGGTTAATTACTTTTCAAACAAGTAATTAAACAATCAACCATTTGACCATTTAGAAACTCTAACCCCTTTCCAAAAAAATTGTTTATACTTTTAAAATACTTGAATACTTATAATATGTTTTAATACCTTTATCCAAAATATTAATTAAAAATAAGAACTTTACAATTTTTCCTAAAAATGACATGTTTTACCACAAAATATCTCTTCATTAAAAATTCACAACTAATTCTTAAAAATTCATAAAGGTCTCAAACCACTTTTGAATTACTCTATATGAATTTGTAAGTACTTGAAAAAAGACTAAAACAAAATACTTAAATTTAAATATATTTTCAAATCTTTTAAGTCCAAAAATCGAGTCTAAACGGGGCAGTTTTGCACAAGCAATGTTTTGACCACTTTTTGAGATATAACTTAACTTTTTTACTATTCAAGATTCTGATAAAAATAAACATATGCATAAGATATTATAAATATGGCGAGAAACCCTTAAGGATCTCTCTACAAAGTTCCATAGCAATCGCCAAAAACAACGCAATTGACAACTACATCTATAACGACTATCACTATAAGTGAACTTTCAAATCCGAGTCCGATCTAAACCAAAGTCCATCTATAACCTATGTGCTTTGTCGATGACCTTGTGACAAGTTATACAAGTCCATTACAAGTTTGTTCAAGTCCATATACATGGATCACAAATGTCGCTTACTTGTAAAGTAAGAATCCAGCTAATGTTTTAACATAAGTCAACAAAACTTCAAACAACATCTACACAATCAACACAACGTATGGTGTTATATTTTCATTCAAAGGGAGATGTAAACTCACCTTTAATTTAACAATACAAGCACCCAAGCCTAACACCAACCTTGCATCCACCTTCCTCCTCCTACTCCTTGTCTTGCACTTACTCTTTTACCTCCATTTCCTTTTATTGCTCAAACCATTGGATAAGGGGAGAGCATGACTTCACTTGTTCAAGTTTTGGCATAATGGAAGGTGTTCTTATATTTTACCAAGGCTTATGACAATTTTTAAAGTGATTTGAAGTTGATTTGCAACTATTTCATTTAGAACATTTAGAGAGAAAGAAGATGAAGAAGCCATTAAAGAAGCTTGATTTTCATTTGTGATTTTGTGATTTATTCCTAAGGCCGTGCCCTCCTTTTATAAGCTTAGGAATGAGATGTTGAAAGACCAAAATCCTTCATAAAGGACCTACATTAATTATACATATCATTTCCCATTTATGTCACGTTAGCTTAAGAGTTAAGTGTTTTCCTTACTTGGTCATTTTCAAAATATCTTCCTTTTACCTCATGCAAGACATCATAACATTTAGTTAGCTATAAATATGAAAATATTTTTAGTACTTCCAATTAACTCTATAATGATTAATTAGACACGCACAAAAAGTTTGAGCAACTTTCGCATAGCAAAAAGCTGTTTATTAATGAAATTATTATCAGTCATACTATCGATATTTTTTCAAAGAATATTTTTGTAAACATTTTTCCAAAACACCATCATTAGTTATGATTTCAAAGAGGGTTAAAAAGCTTATTAAATCATTTTATTTAACTTTTAGTCAAAGATTCAAATGTTTAAATAAGAAGTGTCCAAAATTCCTGGTCATTACAATTTATATCTAATGATTGTCGAAGCAGAACCTTTTCAACAAAGCATACTTAATCGCACTAAGAATGTTAGTTGACTATGATTTCAAACATTCAAATAATATATTTTTTCACATATTCCTCGAACTGTTGATTGATAGTTTAAATAATTAATATATCATAAAGAGAATCAGATGTGACACTTGATATCAAATAACTTAGTCCAGGCATACCGATATCAAAATGGTACCCATCTCTTGCAAGAGATAAAATCAGCACCTTTGTCCAAGTGGTTAATTGATTCGGCTTTGGTGCAGGATGTCACAAGTTCGAAACTTGCTTTCGAGCATTTATTTGACATGGGATATGTTGTCCCAATAATTTGTTGTATATAAAGTACCAGTTCAAAAAAAAAAACATTCCATCCAAACTATTGTTTGATGAAGTGTTGATGGGTAAACATCAAAATTCAAATCTTTCATTATTTAAAACATTATACTTGAGTTCTGTAAAATATTATCAAACAACATAAGCTATAGTATTTAACCAAATTTATAAATATTTAATTATAAAATAATTAAATCTAAATAATGAAAGGACCTGTAATTTATAGCAACAAAACATGTTTTAAGTCATAGTCATTTTGTAAGGATTTTTTAGTTGTTGGCAAGTGTCCATGACTTCTTCTTAAATGCACATGGATTACAAAAAATAAAATGAATATTTTTCACATTTGATTAAAAGAACAATTCTTAAATAAACATTCAAACTCCTCTTATATAAGGGAATACCAATTTATTGCTCACTTTCAACTACAATTGTGAATGTTGTACTCTGAAATACAATGAATTCCAATATTTAAATCTGAACATTATAAACCCAATTTCTATGCTTGGCTCAAATTGAAAACTTGATCATCCTAAAATATATTAAATAATTTGTAAGAATACTTTAAAGAAGGACCTGTATTTTGTCCACAATAACTTTTGGATCAATAATGGAGTGTATATTCATTATGTTAATTTCTTCATCAATGAACGGTGAAATAGATTTGCAAAGAGAATAAAAAACCTAAACAACCAATATGCTCACGCATTGTGCAGACCTGTGTATTGTACCAACTGGTTGCCATAGAAAAAGGAAGCATTTGATACGACACTGCCTTCATTTGAATCAATTTTAATGGATTGTAAAGTGCCAAAAGAGAAATTAATATTAGGAAATGTAATTATATACTTATACGTTTTAGTTTGCAATAACTATCAAATAACTTCAGTTTTGTCGAAGAAATAGAAAAAAATCAAAATTAGGAAATTATGATATTCCTTATAATAAAAATACATAAAACCAAATTTCTTCGTTGATAAACCTAGTATTTATATGAATTGTTTGCAACCAAATTGGTCACAAACACCCAAGAATAGGTTTATGTAGAGAAGTAAGTGAAGAAGATAAAATTAAAACCGAGGAATAAAATAAACTAACAGCCAAATAAAAGCACTAATCAGAAACACGGTGATTGTTTTGGTGTTGTATGCATAAGTTCACTTTGAATATTATCTTTATTGATCGACTGATAATCTGATTACAACAGTAAGGAAGAGAAAAAACTTTATTACGATAAAGATAAAGTAACTAGCAGCATAGTGATCCTTAGAATTACCCATTAGGCCAGTATTTAAGGCAAAGACAACCCCTAATCTATCTGAAACTTCGGCTATAGGGCCTTCTAACCCATATGGCCCCACCTTAGAGGTCGCTAGGCCCAAATCCCCATGAAAAGGGATCGGTAACGATCCCTTTATTATTTGACTTTTGGGCAGCGATCCCTACGTTGGCCTCTGCATGCTTTAATATGTTAGCCCTTCAAGTCTTATGCCGTTTACACCAAAGAAGCTCAAGTTATTGCATGATTTTTGATTTAGGATTGTGTATGTATTGATTTCTACCGATCCCTCTCATAGGGTTTATGTCGATCCCTCCATCTTTGTTCATTTGACGTGCGATCCCTAGGGTATGTTCCCAAGGGTCTGTATGCCTTGTTCTCTAACTTCCATAAGCTTTGAACTCATGGATCTTAAGATAACGATTATTGTATTCTAAAATGTACTTTGACTCTGAAGAATGCCAACCCTTTCTAAAGAAATACACCGATCCATCCTCTTCCTTATAATATGCCGATCCATGTCATTCAACCATTCCGACCCCTTCTCTATGAATCGAAGTATGTCAATCCAAGCTAATAAATCATGCCGACCTCTTCTCTATGAATTTAAGTATGTCAATCCAAGTTAATAAACCATGCCGTCACCTTCTTTACTTCGACCCCTTACTTACTCAACCATGTCGATCCCTTCTTCACTCAATCATGCTGATCCCTATCAAGTTGCCAAACAATATCGATCCTTTATTTGACTATGATATATCCCATATTACAAGCATCTTCCATTGTTTATCTATAAATTTCGCCCAATTTTGGCTTCACGTAACAATCTGTACTTAACTTCCAGTTCCCAAAATCATTGCTCCGGGGTCATCGAACTTGATAACAGTCGGATCTATCTCGTGCAACAAGTTCAATAAACCCAACTAGAATGCCGTAACACTTGCCCCCCAAAGTACGTTTTGTGTGTAACATGACGTGCTTTGAATCGAAACAAGTCTGAATTGTCGAAAAGAGGTCCATCTAGCTACCTTAATGATTACTATTCCTTTTTCGAATCATTTTACCAAGGTATTGAATTTTTCATCGATTGCGATGACGCTTGGTCAATTTCTAAAAATATAAATCCAGTAGTATATTCCGTCAATATGTATAAGTCTAGTTCTACGAGATTTACAAACTTTTTTTATCTAGTCCAACCCTGAATTCTAAGGTTTCGGGTTTGATTTCAATTTCTGTTGATTTCAAAAAATTGAAATTTTAAGTTATTCACGTGCATATTTGTATACATATGTTTGTTGTCAGCTCTTGGACGCGTTCAAACACTTACGGGTTGTTGCCAATTTCTATAATATTTTGTATGTTCATGTTTATAGCCAACTTTTACAACCATTTTTGTCATTTTCTTTTTCTTGTTTTTGTTTTTTTTTCTTTTAAAAATCTGTTGGGGCGGTATGCATTATGTTGATCCCTCTTTCTAGCCATGCTAATAGGGATTGTGAAGCTTCTATATCAATCTGTTTCTCCTCAATTTGCGCTCAGTGCTTTGGGCCAAATCCTTAGCCCACATATATAAAGTAGGGTGCTTACTTCCCTTCCTATTCACTTATTTTATTTTTCTTGCCTTTGGCTCCGAACCCTTGCTTCTAACACACAAACCCAAACAGAAATTAGCTTCTACTCACATTTTATTCTCCTAACCTTCCATCCCTTCAATAAATTTACTTGGACTTTCCTTTGAATTCACGTATATCCAAACACTCACCTCCACTTTGATTCGAAAATTCATATAGGTAAGATTCAGAAATACGTCTTTAATCATACGATGAGATCTTGGGCTTTAAGCAGTTAGTAATTATGCGAATTTTTGAGACCGTGATGAAAGAACAGCCTTGGAGAGGTTAATGACTACTAAATAGAGGGTTCAATAGATTGAGTTAGGAGAAGAAAGAGGAGAAGAAGAGAAGAAATGAGGGTTCGGCGAGGGACTTTGATGAAAGAAAGGCCAGGAGTAGAAGTATGAAGAGGTTGGCATATGAAAATAGCACAAAGGCAGGAATCGGTAGTATTGGATTTGGAAGGGAGAGATCAATCTTAGTGAAACTAGGTGAGGGATCAGTAGGATATGTTTCATTTGAAGGGACTGGTAGTTTGAGGAGTGAAGGCTCTGTGGTGACGCCATAGATGATGGGTCGACATATCCATAGGGTTCGGTTGGTCTTAGTTAAGGCGAGGAATCGGTGGAGGATGTCTTGCTAAGGGATTAGTTATGGCGGTGGAATAGGGATCAATATTCCCTGGTCGAAACAAAGGGTCGATATAAGGTGTTTGGGATAGGGATCGACATACTCGTTGGGATCGACATAAAGTCAAGAATTGGCTCTGTAAACTTGTAAACTAATCTAACCTAATTTATTTGATAATCACCATTAATTTTCCTTAATGAGCTTGGCTATATGTTGACAATGAACAATAAGATATGCATATCAACTATCGAACTTGAGATTGAACAATCAAAATTTTGGAACTTGACTTAAAACTTGCATATGGACTTAAACAGAAAATTTCACACCCCATTATGCCGATAGTCGATCCCAAAGCTTTTATAACCGATCAATCTTCTTGCTAGTTGAGACAGTCAGCATGACGGTCTCTCTGGTCAAACTCCTAAGTCTCGTCATTTTATTTTGTTTTTCTGATTTCAAACTATTTGTATATGATATACATTGCACTGCACTACAATAGCTCACACTTAGCACGGAGGAACAGGTTAACTTTTTTACCCTCGATTATCTACCGATTATAGCTAATATGGATTCCAAACGCTCAGAGCGTTTAGATGGTATGTGTTCTAACCCGATGATGCAACACATCGATTCAGAAGCAAAATCAAGTTCCGCAACTTTATCTGGCAGGCTCTCTCCCAGCCATCAAGTAGCACAGACAGAAGTTTTTGGCTCAACGATTGATCTTTTCTCAGATGTTCCAGTCCTCCCAGCAGAAGATATAAGTGCTACTCCTAATGCAATACAGGGTGCTATTCTTCTAAATAACCTAGTAGACTCACAGGCCTCTCGAATTGGTGAGGCCACTCTTTGCCGGCAATGTTCTATTCATGGAATTCCATTCGTAGATCTCTTGGTCCCTTCAATATATGATAAATCTCACTTGACCCCAACGGGGTACACAACATGCAATAAGTTTATGCGCTGGGCCTGATGCATACCGCCCTTTAACTTGTTTATCCAAGAGATGCCGAGATACCTTAGGATAGCTCCCATCAATTCCATCCAAATAGTTATGCCTTTATCCATGGAAAATTCTTGCTATTTATGAATGTTATATTTCGTCCGCCGACTCCCGAAGATATAAGGTTCATTTACAACTTCAAACGACGATCGGGAAGTCCTTCTTATGATTTTCTTGAACCCTCATCGAATTGACAAGTCTTGATAGACACTTGGAATAAACTTTCTTTTTTTAAGCATGAATGGTTTTATGTACAATGTCCACCCAGCTTTGCAAGGCGATGGGTAGAAGGACGTAAGTATTACCTTCACTTCTTCCTCAAGTTCACTAATCCAAGTTAACCATCCCTTTGAATCTACTAACATATGAAGTTCTTTCAGTTATTCTCCCACGTCTTGAAGGCATCGATTTTTCAAGAGCTGTCTCCGGCATTCGCGCTACCACTGTCGAGGATAGGAACATCAAACTTCTTGTAACCAATAATCTATTATCTTTATTCGGGCTATTGGAGGAAGGTTGTAGTATCACGCTCCCCGAAAGTGTAGCCTTGCCAAGAAATGTTGTAGAATAAAGAAGGGATATCACCAATCTCGTTGTACCCCTAGCTGAGGGGACTCAAGATGACACCGAGGAGGGTGAGCTCAAGGATTCTCTGGCCAACAAATCCGATGATGTTGACTCAGGTCCAGGGAAGGCACCTTTGGTCGAACCATCGCAAGGCATACAATCCTAAGCACCCTCTAAAAGAAACAAGAGGCTAGCATACAAGCTTCATAGAAGAAAAACGGCCGTGGATCCAGAGTTCGTTATTACTCCCATTGAAGAGGAATCATCTTCTCAACACTTAGAAAGTTCACTGAAGGGATTTTCAAATCTTCAAAGTCCAAATGGTATCATGACCTATGAATTTTTGAATATCAATATTGAAGGATTCAACTCTCCCACTAGGAGCGGTGAAGGCGTTCGTCCTTCAGATAAAGGAGAGAAAACGCCGATGAGTAAGGCTACAGCCACAGGTCCGTTAAGGGGAAACACTAGGACATTCACAACCATGCGCACTTCACTACACACTTTTTATTAATCTTTCATTCAACAGTTACTCATATGCTCTCATTTGGTCCTTCTAAGTGCTATATCTTAGTCCAGAGCCTTTGATCACTAAAGGAGTTGATCATCATATTATCGATCTAGCCAAGATTCAAAGTCTGGTCGGCGCAAAAAGAGATGTGAAGGACGGGATAAAAGCTATCACTTAAGGGGATCTTTTTTCCTTAACGCAAGTCCCAGTCTCAAACATCACGTCAAGGAGAACAGTCTAACTTTCCTGCTCACAGTGGAGACTAGCCCCCTTATCATAGCTCTCATATCACCACATCTCACGAGCAACATTCCGGCTTCTCGAGCTCTAAATGATCTCACAAACGTCGATCAAGCAAACATCCAATTGCTACTTTTGATCTGCCTTTGCCGACTATTTCTCTCGATGTTTCTGCAGTAGAGAAGTCGGCCGAGCTTAAGGCCACTTTTTGTAAAAAAAATCTGTGATAGGATTAAATTCCTTCCTTCCATTCATATAATTCTAAGGCATGCTAAGGAGAGTTCTCTTGCGTGCATCAATGATGTGTTCGTGCAGCACAAATCATTTCTGTACTGGCAGAAAAAGTCTCCAAAGTATCCATTGAATGACAACATGAAATAGACTGCTCAAGTTAGAAGCCATGCATGATAAGGACATAATCAAACATCAAGATATCAAATTGTTAGAATTGAAAACACAACTTGCTAAAGTGGAGAAAAATGCTAAGGAAATGGCAGAGGTGGTGAGCCATTTGGAAATTTTCATAAAAAGGAACTCGACTCGGCCCTTAATCGCAGCATAACATGTAATATCCCGAAGTTTTAACAAGTATTTTTCACTTTTAATTATAAAACTTTAGGGTTTATTATATAAAAATCTAAATTTTTTTAAAATTGATTAAAACATTTCCCAAATTTTTAATTAAAAGACAAGAGTTCTAAAATTTTAACTTTGGTTAAAGATAACTCTAATTGGAATTTTTAAAAATTTTAGTTTCTAAATCTTTTATATAAGAATTATACATATACAAGATTTATTGTGAGGATGTTTACTTATATTGGTAATAACATTTATTTGCCTTTTTGTTCTTTTTAAAATGAATTATATATATTAAAATTTAGTAATAAATTTCTTAGAAAATGGTAAATAAATCCGAAAAATGTAAACAAATTCTATTTTTAGTTAAGTAATAACTTTCACAATTTACAGTGTATTAATAAACTGCTAAATTACGCGTTTAAGGTCGCGTTATTTGATGGGATAAATAACGTATAAGAAAACGTATAAAATTTAAATCCGTTATTTTCGTTTTTTTTGGACTTAAATTTTACGTCTATGGTGCGCATTTCAAAAATATATACCTTAACTGAAAATGGTTAAATAAATCAGTAAACGTGCATTTTCGAGTAGGAGGGAAGCATGTCCGTTTCAATTTTTCCTTTAACAGTGATTGGCCATTTACCTTTAAAAAAAAGAAAAAGATATCCCATTTCTGTTTTTACTGAAACTATTTATTTAGTATAAAATCTTTTATTAAAGTAACGTTCAAATCTTATCTTATTGTCGTTTCCTCCAATATCAACGCAAGCTTTAATTACAAAACGCGTTCAAAATTTTGTTTCAAAT
Organism: Allium cepa; assembly: GCA_030765085.1. Taxonomy (NCBI): domain Eukaryota; kingdom Viridiplantae; phylum Streptophyta; class Magnoliopsida; order Asparagales; family Amaryllidaceae; genus Allium; species Allium cepa. The sequence continues at coordinate 1,034,771,701 of CM060945.1, read as the reverse complement.
TTGGTAAAAAAAATCTTTGATTTTTCTAACGTTCATATCCTTAATTTGTGCGTTCCTTATTTTATCTATCAATGAAACTTTCATCTTTTAAACTAAATCATCAATGCAAGTTTCCTGTCACGTACGCAGTATATATATATCCTATCAGCTTGCCTCCTTTATCTTCATTTTTGTAAGATTGCAAAGTAAGACTATTCCTGTAATAATAAAATATGTCAAACTTCATTTTCTATGTACTTACTCTAGTAAATAGAACCAAATTTCAGTTAAATTTGCTTTATATTTGCAACTAAATGTAATTTAACATACATGGCAGAAAATGATAAAACAATGCAATAACTTTAGATATCACTTGCATAGACTGCTAATTTATTGCAGAAAAAAAATGTACCTTATATTACATATCTATTATATATACATTAATTTACTGGATGAACCTTTTCTATTTATACCTTTGGCTTCATGAGGAATCCGTTTATTTCTTACTTTTCTTTTCTTTCAACACATTTACTTCTTATTAAATTTTAAAACGAGAGAAAAATGTTGCCAAGAAATATTGCCATTTCCTTCCTAAAATTTTGCACGTACTTGTTCACTAATAAAATAAATTGCCCTTGCCGTTTTCTTCTATCCCACTGATAATAAAATCAACCTTCATTGCAATTATTTATTTTCAAATCTTTCTTCCCTCTAATTGCGCAACTTTGCTGATTTAAATACAAAACGACAATATCAGTGCAAACCCTTTTAGAAATACTCGGTCAAAATATGCAAAATACCCAAAAATATTTGATTTGAATATGGCTTGCCGTTTCTTCACCTTAAATTTCGCTAGTCCTTCCCATATTCATTCACCTTTAATTTCGTATCCCATTGTATAAATTTAAGCACGTACAAAGGAAATGTCCTTCTTCATTAAATAAGAATTAACTTCGCTAAAATCACTCAACCTTTAATAATGCAGTGAAATCATTCGTTTCTTTTAACATTATAAAATTTGAATTCACTTGCTTTTTTTTCTGCATTGATTTAGTAACGAACAACAAATTCTTGCCTTTTCTTTGTCCACTCACGCAATCCACTATATAAATTCATAACCACGTATCACATTTCCCTTCGTTCTTTTTGGCTTAAGCTGTTTTCTCCTTCCTTGCTTGAGCTCTTTTACTATCAGGTATGGCTGCCATTTTGCTTTATCTTCTCCTATTGTTTTTCCTTTTTTTTTTCCGTTTACGCAAGGCTCGACCTACACCACCACTTAACTTGACTACCCTCCTCCACTGTCTCCTCCACTTAATGCCACGACCGTGACAAGCCTTGCTGGACCGAGCTTTGTTCAGGGACGTGGGAGATAAATATTGCATGCGCATCTTAAGTTAGCCCAGACCAAAGTGTTCACCTCCTCTGCTTGCGCTCGGTTTTAAATTAGTGATAATAATATAAAAAAAAGGAAAAAAAAGAAAAAAGAGAAGGGTTAATACGAAAGAAAGGGGAAGAGAGGAAACACATGCATGAAATATTCAGAAATGCCGCCTGTATAATAAAGTTTAGGTATATTTGTTGCACCACTCTGACTCAGTTTGCCTTAAATCTTCCTACCGTGCATACATGAGTTTAAAGCCTATATACGTAAGTAAAAAAAAAAAAGAGTATATAATGGGAGAAGTAAATTATGCGTACATGTCAGGAATTAATATATGGGCAAGCATAGTGTTGTGTTGTCCAACTAGAGACTATCCTGAAATTACCCTTTTGCATTTCTGAAGTAGAAAATGTGCGCCACCTGTTACCATGAAAACTTAATTGATTTGAATCTATAAAATATGACTTGATTTATAATATATAGATATATGATTTAAATTTGATTTGACATATTATGTACATATATTTATTTATCTCTAAATGGTTTGAAGGGAATCAGAAATTTAATTCTTAAATTTTATCTTGAAGAATAAATTTCAATTATAAAAAGAAAATCAAAATTTTGAATAAATGATTCAAACTTGAGATATTGAATTTGAAAGTTTTATTTGTATAATACTTAATTGCATTTCAATATAACTTACCTTGATTTTCAAAAGTTAACAATGTAATTGGATAATATACAATATAAAAAGATTTTATAAATAAAATTTGAGTGGTCGTAATAAATGTTATACACTTAAATTCTAGTTATAAAAAGATTAACAAAGGTAATGGAATAATTTACAATATAAAATGATGTTAAAGGAACTAAGAATAAATTTAAACAGTTGTAATAAGTGTAAACAGATTTAACATCGATGATAAAAATATATTGAGAGAAATAAATTTAGTTATAAAAAAAGATATTAATTTATTGAACACATTTTTGAGTATAACAAATGATTTTCAAACTTATGATTTTAGAAATTCTTATTTTAAGATAATTGGAAGATGAAGTAATGAAATTTGAAATAGTAAAATTTAACTTAAGAGAAATTAAATAGATCAAATCAATTATTAATTTAAATTGAATTTGTATGTTTTAGATTAATGATTCTATTTTGAGTTTCAATTAAGTTTTCTTTCAGGTTGTTTCTATTCCACTACGTGCTTCCTTTTCGAGGATGAAAAGTTCTGAGTGGGGGAGAGTGTAATAGCCCGAAGTTTTAACAAGTATTTTTCACTTTTAATTATAAAACTTTGTTTATTATATAAAAATCTAAATTTTTTTAAAATTGATTAAAACATTTCCCAAATTTTTAATTAAAAGACAAGAGCTCTAAAATTTTAACTCTGGTTAAAGATAACTCTAATTGGAATTTTAAAAAATTTTAGTTTCTAAATCTTTTATATAAGAATTATATATGTACAAGATTTATTGTGAGGATGTTTACTTATATTGGCAATAACATTTATTTCCCTTTTTGTTCTTTTTAAAATGAATTATATACATTAAAATTTAGAAATAAATTTCTTAGAAAATGGTAAATAAATCCGAAGAATGTAAAAAAAATTCTATTTTTAGTTAAGTAATAACTTTCACAATTTACAGTGTATTAATAAACTGCTGAATTACGCGTTTAAAGGACGTGTTATTTGATGGGATAAATAACGTATAAGAAAACGTATAAAATTTAAATCCGTTATTTTCGTTTTTTTTGACTTAATTTTTACGTCTATGGTGCGCATTTCAAAAATATATACCTTAACTAAAAATGGTTAAATAAATCAGTAAACGTGCATTTTCGAGTAGGAGGGAAGCATATCCGTTTCAAATTTTCCTTTAACATTGACTGGCCATTTACCTTTTTTTTAAAAGAAAAAGGTATCCCATTTCTCTTTTTACTACAACTATTTATTTAGTATAAAATCTTTTATTAAAGTAACGTTCATATCTTATCTTATTGTCGTTTCCTCCAATATCAACGCAAGCTTTAATTACAAAACGCGTTCAAAATTTTGTTTCAAATTTGGTAAAAAAAAATCTTTGATTTTTCTAACGTTCATATCCTTAATTTATGCGTTCCTTATTTTATCTATCAATGAAACTTTCATCTTTTAAACTAAATCATCAATGCAAGTTTCCTGTCACGTATGCAGTATATATATATATATATATATATATATATATATATATCCTATCAGCTTGCCTCCTTTATCTTCATTTTTGTAAGATTGCAAAGTGAGACTATTCCTGTAATAATAAAATATGTCAAACTTCATTTTCTATGTACTTACTCTAGTAAATAGAACCAAATTTCAGTTAAATTTGCTTTATATTTGCAACTAAATGTAATTTAACATACATGGCAGAAAATGATAAAACAATGCAATATGTAACGACCCGCCTTTTTGGACAGTTTAAACCGACGATCAAATACCCATGTCGATTCCAAACCATTAAAAGGGCAGATAGTTATTGGGGTAATTAAGAAAAGAAAAGGAAGGGAAAAAGGGAAATGAAACAACACAGAATCTCACAGCGGAAGGCTAAAGTATAATAATAAAATAACAGTTCATGAAGCTGTTAATTAAATGAATACATTTGAAATGAATACATTTGATTATTATTATACAACATTTATCAGAGTTACATACACAACAAATATCATACAACAATGCAGCTGAATGGAATGAATATAATAGTAGTAGATAATATACCAAATCTTCGTCTCCGTCCTCCAAGGAAATGATCTTCAACCTAAACTGAAAACTCAGGACTGACCCGAGCGTAATGAAAAGACAAACACTCGAGTCAGGACTAAATATCCTTATGAAAGTTAAATCAATCGTAAATAAATATGAGTGTAAACGGCGTCAGAGATGTTTACGGGGTTTGACATCTCCTATCCAGTGTCAACGTGCGTGCAATAACTTAAGAGATGTTACGGGATTTTCCATCTCTCAAGGATCCGTGAAACTATCTACTATGTAGTAATATACGCTAAGTAGATAATGTCTATCAGTAATATAAAGTATCAAAATAGCGTTAAGGCGTTACCATAATCCCCCTTAACACATTTTATATTCCCAAAAGCATATACAAGACCGTAGTTTCCCCAAAACCGGAAGTCACCAGAGGGCAATCCATATACTCAAGGTACAAATCAAAACGTAGTGGTCGCGAATAGGATAATCAGTATGACAAGGTACATGAGGCAATACCAACTAGGATACTAGTAGTTGCGTGATCCGGACTGATGTTGGGCATAGCCAGCAGCTACCCCAACACCGCGAAACAACACTCCGAAATCAAGGGGTGCACCCAAATCGCATCACAAATGTAATAGATATGGTATCGAAGAAGTGTGTCCGCTAGAGGTGGCGAACCTCAATGGCCCGGCGCGGCTCCTGTTTTAGTCATGTCAGGGGTCATCCAATAATCGTTCTCTTTCTTCAGTCAACGCGTTCACCAAACCATCCACTTCATTCTGGATCAACACTCCGCGTATAATAGTTATTAAAGTGGTTTTCGGTATCGACAGAGAGTATGTCCATATCCGATCCCGGTCTCTTTAATAACTACGTATTATTACACCGTTGGCTCTTTTACATTTCGAATCGATTCATGATTGATATCAAATGTCATATTCACTTCAAAATCAAATCCATTTCAAATATCGACATAGCCATTCAAATATAAGGTTCCTTTTCAAAAATCATTTTGCGTCTCAATATCTTATTTCGGTTTCAAAATCATTCCGAATTTAAATTTTATGTTGCAACTTCATTTAACCCAATTCGTATTTAAATTCAAGATTTAAACATAAACATTCCACCTTATTAACCAGCTTGAAATTTTTAGAAAATAGTTTTAAGTAGTTTAAAGTAGTTTAAATAATTAAAATAGTTAAAAATAATTAAAATCTTGAAATGGATTTAAAATAGATAAATTAGTTTAAAATAATTTAAATTGGGTTAAGTAGATTAAAAATAGATTAAAATAGTTTAAGTATTCAAAATGGTTTATATAACAGAGTAATTTGGAAAACAAATTAAAACAGCTTCAAAATCAATCCATTTCAATTATAACTTCCCCAATTCAAATCAATTCCAATTCCAATTCTACCGATTAAATTTCAATTTCAATTCAAACCAATGTCAACTTTGACTTCAAATTTATTCAAATTTTTATTCACTTTCAATTAATTCAATTTCAATTTATATCGATTTAGAGCTGGATTTTCAAAATATTAATTTATAACACTAACAAAATTATCCTTCAATATTCAAATTTAAAACCAAATTTCAAATATGATTCAATTCCAAACTCATTTCAAAATATCATTTTTATGTCACTTTACTTAGTAATATTCAAAGCTCAAATTTAATGTTCAATCTTTAAAACAAATAAATTTCCGAAATTCAATCATATCCAAATTTTAAATCTCAAAGTCTCCACTTAAATTTATTCAACAGTTTCTTTTAACCAAAATTTTATTTCAACATTTCAAACTCAATTTTTCAATAAATTCGATTTCTATAAATCGATTTCTATTTATCACTTTTAAATCGCAACATTTAAATAAATTTCAAATCGACGATTTCAAAAATTATTAATTTAGCCAATTCGGTGTCCGTATATAATTTTCTATCCTATGGCCAAGTAATTATTTATTTCAATTAAATGTCAGGGATGAGTATACATTACTTAAATTAAATCTCAGTGTCATATGTATGCATAACAGGTTCTATATAAGCAAATAAACATCCAAACATTCAATTATCAACCAATAGCATCCATCAAAATACATCATCCAATAAACAATACCATTCATGGCAGTTTCGTAGTTATCAATGTCGGTAATTTAATCGCAATTCAATTTTAATTTCAATTTAACTGTCAATTTAATTTTTCAACGGTTAATGCAAATGACAAGCTATATGACAATTAAATTTTTACCAAACAATGACCAATAAAATCATAACACTTCATAATATCAAAATTAACTAGCATAAAGATATTTAGTACGGTGTGAGCGTTATAAAACACTCACCTTGATTTTTACGATTTTAAATTAAATCGAACGACGTTCGATTTAACTCAAAATTTTCTCTAGCTCCAAATGGTTCCAATCCAGCTCCATAGCATAGTGCTCGTCCATACGAACGCAACGCAACTGGTTTCGCGCGTTTTCGACCTCGTATGAAAAAGATATGCATTTAACAAGTTTACACGATTTATAATTAAACTAAATTTACAACTTTTAATTAATTTTAAACCTAACTCATTTACAGCCGTACGATAGCACCCCCCTGATCTCGGCCGCACGCACGCTACATCCATCTTCCCGCTCGCATTTGCGTCCAGGTCACGAAGAACCCATAGAGCCGTCAATTAGGGTTCCAAACGCACCCCCCTACGTTCGCCGATAATTCGATCAGAACATGACGAACGACGCGCCTCAGTGAGCTTCACCACCGGCCAGAGCACGGCAAGGCTCGGCCTCCCCTAGCTGCGCGAAAACCGTGCCTAAACGCACGCCTTTGAATGAACATTGATGTTGATCGGTTGCTCGAAACTCCATCATCACCGTTGGATACCACGGCCTCGCTACTCTCTTCGATTCTCTAGTTGAGATCGTTGCCTAAAAACTCTTGGATTTGAAGAAATTGAGGAAGGAAGGAGATTGATTACCGGCCATTGATTATAACCAGCGGCGGCTAGGGTTTCTTTTTTTATTTTTTTTATTTTATCTTTGATTGTGAATAAAAGGGGGGGTCTATTTATAGGAAACGACGAATATTTTTATCCGGCTTTTCCAAACTCCGAATTTCGCACAGTAACTGACATTCCTAGGGTTTATCCCGCGTTCCGGACACAATGGAAGAGGTTTCGGAAGCTAATTCGATCATATGTGAGAGTTACGGAAATAAACGACCAATTTTAAATTAAACCGATTAAACGATTTTCTATGCGTTTTGGCTTGCCCCGGACAAACGGTAAATCCGTTTGACTTGAAATTTGAAAACTTACAATAATATCACATTACGGATCCAATGAAACTAGTTTCATCGAAATCCGAGACCGTTTGAAAAATGACTATTTTTAACTCGCAAAATTAATATTAAACAATTTCAACGCGTTTCGAGCTGCCACGGTCAAACGACAACTCCGATTGCTACGAAAATTGAAATCCGATAATAACTAACTATTACGGATCCAATGGAACTAGTTTTGTCCAATTCTGAGACTGTTCAAAAATTGGCTATTTTCCAGTCGATAATTAAATATTAAAATATTCAATTTTCACAAACAAATTTTAAATTCAGTTTTAAAAGTTCTACAACATCATTCTAACTTTCATATGATAAAATAAAATTTTACAAATCATTTTTAATCATAGTAAACCCATTATTCAATTTATCCAATAAATTCCAATTTTAAAATCTTATTAACTCTATTAAAATCCAAATATAACTTACATTCACTTTGTAAACCAATTTGAATCATATTAAATCAAATTTCAATTATTCACTCTATTTTCGTATATTAAATTTCAATATCAAATTAATCATATCAAATTCGGAATTTAATTTATTCAAACATTCGTAATATTAAATTTAACAAATTTGATTATTCTTAAATCACTATCTTTTGAAATATTCAAAATGAACTTATAAAATTTAACTTTTGAAACGAATTAAAATTATAGAACAACTATTTCCATTATACGGTTATTTAATTCCCATTATTAAATTATTGAATAATTTCCAAATATTTAATTTAAAATATTTTACCGGTTCAATAGTCAATATTTGATTTTAAATAGATTTTACTTATCAATCAATTACTCTATTATACCCAATGAATTTCAACATTTATTATCCTATTCAACTATTGATTTCAAAGGCATTCACTAAGTAGCATTTATTTTTCATTACTTGGATAATTGTTGTCGAAATTCATTCCATTTATTATTATTCCAAACGACTTATAAATTTTTTTCTAACACTAAAATCACGAAAACTTATTAAATTAGCTATTTTAATTATCGGAAATTTACGGGTCGTTACATTCTCCCCCACTCAAAACTTTTCGTCCCCGAAAAGGAAAAAAGAAGGGAAAAAGAACTAAGTATAGAATTCAACATTAGATACATTTTATCCAAAGTTACCTACTTATAAAACAATGAAATTCCATCTATAAAGTCATTACTACACTTTTACTAAGTTATTCCAAATGCCTTTTTAACTTTAAAAGTTAGTTATCAAAACAAGTTATAAAATTTTTTTAAAACTTGAAAATTTTCTAACACCCGGATTTACGGAAAATTTCGGCAGAGTCTCCTTTGCGCGGCTCGATCGAAAAAATATAATAGCATATATATCACAAATATACATCTCATCTCAATGATGAGGCATCCCATATCTGGGGAAACAACATATATCTATCACCAGTACCATACAAAACCGTAAGCGTACCTTTTATTTAGCATTTGTTAGCAATTTACTTACATTATGCGTTTAGCGTAGAAGCGAGCTTCGCAACAAAGCGCAACCCCTTTGCTACCTACTAAAATGCTCAATAACTAAGTTAGAACCATGCATATAAAGATAGATCGCTATACTTAGCCTACACAACATATATATAACATATTTAGCTTCAAAACTGAGATTTCAATTTCTGGACAGCAAACAAATCTTAGTTTTAGGTCACCTAAACTGTAAAATTTGACAACAGAATCTAAACAAAAGTTATTGCATTCATTTCAGGCTTTCCGGAATGTCCAAGATCGTCGAATTCGGACCATCCGTTCTAAAGTTATGGCTGTTTTACTTAGGGGATACGCTTCAGCCTGGGCAATGAATTGCGCAGGTCAGAGACATTCACCCGCGTTTTCGACCTTCTATACGACATCAAAACACAAAACACTTCAAACAAAAGTTTTAGCTTAAGTTATTAGCTTTCCAGAAAGTGCAAGATCATCAAAATCCGATAAACCAGCCAAAAGATATGACGAAAATACTAAGGGTGTGTACTACAGATTTTTACTTATTTTACACAGGCCAGCGAGTAACACTCAAGTTTTTAACCTAGTAGACGAAGGAATTTCTCAAGACACTCTAAATAAAAGTTGTGCTATAGTTTCTAAGCTTTTCGAAAAGTCCAAGATTGTCAAATTCCGTTCAGCCATTTAAAAGTTATGGTTGTTTTCGTTTCAGCATACATTGGACAATTTTGGATTTTCCCAAAAATTTGCTTTTATTATTTCAAAGTGCAAACCATCAAAACTTCAAATTTTCTAAAAAAAACCATCATAAACACAAAGTCATTTATTTTCTTATTCATCCATGCAATAGGTTTGCATTCAATTTGTTTCCGATTTATTCAAGTTTGTTTCATTCACATTTTAAATTCAAGTCAATTTGCTTCAATTTAAATTGAATTCAATTATATTTAATTTCACTTTGCTTCAAATTTGAATTTAATTATTTTACAATTTTATTCCGTTTATTCAATTCCATTAACACTAATGAATTCTACTTAATCAATTATCATCCATCTAACAGCCAATGCATATCAAACATTAACATCCATCCAAAATCTACACTAAATCAATTATACATTTCCAAGTCAATTTTAATTTCATACACTTCCAAGCTTATAGACATTTAGTTATATTCAAATTTAATTAGTTTCCATTTACCAATTCTATATTTCATTAATTTTAAATTTTTATTCATTCACTTATATATATCCTTCATTTTACAGCTTAAATTTCTTTTATATTTACAACTATTACACATTTTATTATTCATTCTCACACTCGTATATTATTTCTCTACTTATCCTTATTAGCATTTTGAACCTTTTAAGTATTTGGTAAGTTATAGTTATGCAAATAGAATGTAGTTAAACAACATACAACTTCTTTTCATTTAAAGTTGAATTTTCAATTAATTAATTCTTAAGTCATTACTTAAATTTCACTATAATTTAATTTCACGTTTACATTCACATATAGTATTTCCATTTTATATTAACATAACTGTGAATCACCTTTAAATGTTAATTTAAATTCCAATTATTTACTAACAATTTTATTTATATTTGCAAACCCTTAATTAAATGCATATTTCATTATTCAAACCTATACTTGTATATTATCCAATTAACAATTCATATAACATTTTTGAACTTCTTAAATATTTTGGTAAGTTATATCTATGCTATAGAATGAAATTTAATACTATGCAAGTCTTACAGTTTCAATTTTTTTTTTAAGTTCATAATTTCCTAATTCTAAGGATTTCTACTTCAATTGATATTTCACTTAGCTCTTAGGTTCATTTCTCATTTCACAATTCAGAAGTTCCTTAATGATTCAAGTCTAAATTCATTTCACTCATTTAAAAAAATCATTAATTATTAAAGGACTTAAGAATTCCAATCCCGGTTTCATTTCAAATCAAGTTTTGAAATAATATATACTTATATAATTTATATAACCAATCATACTATAGAGAGTACAAAATAAAATAAAATTTGAATCAAAACAAAGTTTAGACAAGCTATTAAGAGGTCTCCCCCACTCGGACTCTCGAAAATAAGCGCCGATGATGCGTGCACTCATCACCGAAATCATTTTCTAGCGTCAAGAGAAGGGAATATAACACTTATCATAAAAAAAATCCTTCGAAAACAATTTCAACTCAATTATACCATCATATAATACTCATATTATGTTTTTCATATTCTTGTAAGTCAATTTCAAGCACCGGAATTTAAATTCCCAAATCCAAGTTAAAATTCATTTATATTCATTATCAATTGTGTTTATAAGATTTCATTTTCCTAAATCCATTGTTATTTAATCAATTGTTGTAAATATTGACTGATCAAACAATAACGATAATAATCTAATATTATCATCTTCTAACAATCAATTCAATCAAAATGAATAAATATTCGAATAATTCTTTTATATAAAATATATTCCAAAACGATATTGTGTTGGTTTGTCCTATTCGAGTGTTTAGAAATTCCTATCGACGCCTTGGCGTCCCAAGTATCGACCAGAATCCATAAATACTCAACGGAACAAAGTAACACAATATAAAACCATTTTATATCAAATAACAAGTACGCTCTCTCATATACACTCAACTCATTCATATAGTTTACCTCTATTTCAATGAGTTATTCCCCACTAGAGCCAAGGTTTATCGCTAAACCAAAGCTCTGATACCAACTGTAACGACCCGCCTTTTTGGACAGTTTAAACCGACGATCAAATACCCATGTCGATTCCAAACCATTAAAAGGGCAGATAGTTATTGGGGTAATTAAGAAAAGAAAAGGAAGGGAAAAAGGGAAATGAAACAACACAGAATCTCACAGCGGAAGGCTAAAGTATAATAATAAAATAACAGTTCATGAAGCTGTTAATTAAATGAATACATTTGAAATGAATACATTTGATTATTATTATACAACATTTATCAGAGTTACATACACAACAAATATCATACAACAATGCAGCTGAATGGAATGAATATAATAGTAGTAGATAATATACCAAATCTTCGTCTCCGTCCTCCAAGGAAATGATCTTCAACCTAAACTGAAAACTCAGGACTGACCCGAGCGTAATGAAAAGACAAACACTCGAGTCAGGACTAAATATCCTTATGAAAGTTAAATCAATCGTAAATAAATATGAGTGTAAACGGCGTCAGAGATGTTTACGGGGTTTGACATCTCCTATCCAGTGTCAACGTGCGTGCAATAACTTAAGAGATGTTACGGGATTTTCCATCTCTCAAGGATCCGTGAAACTATCTACTATGTAGTAATATACGCTAAGTAGATAATGTCTATCAGTAATATAAAGTATCAAAATAGCGTTAAGGCGTTACCATAATCCCCCTTAACACATTTTATATTCCCAAAAGCATATACAAGACCGTAGTTTCCCCAAAACCGGAAGTCACCAGAGGGCAATCCATATACTCAAGGTACAAATCAAAACGTAGTGGTCGCGAATAGGATAATCAGTATGACAAGGTACATGAGGCAATACCAACTAGGATACTAGTAGTTGCGTGATCCGGACTGATGTTGGGCATAGCCAGCAGCTACCCCAACACCGCGAAACAACACTCCGAAATCAAGGGGTGCACCCAAATCGCATCACAAATGTAATAGATATGGTATCGAAGAAGTGTGTCCGCTAGAGGTGGCGAACCTCAATGGCCCGGCGCGGCTCCTGTTTTAGTCATGTCAGGGGTCATCCAATAATCGTTCTCTTTCTTCAGTCAACGCGTTCACCAAACCATCCACTTCATTCTGGATCAACACTCCGCGTATAATAGTTATTAAAGTGGTTTTCGGTATCGACAGAGAGTATGTCCATATCCGATCCCGGTCTCTTTAATAACTACGTATTATTACACCGTTGGCTCTTTTACATTTCGAATCGATTCATGATTGATATCAAATGTCATATTCACTTCAAAATCAAATCCATTTCAAATATCGACATAGCCATTCAAATATAAGGTTCCTTTTCAAAAATCATTTTGCGTCTCAATATCTTATTTCGGTTTCAAAATCATTCCGAATTTAAATTTTATGTTGCAACTTCATTTAACCCAATTCGTATTTAAATTCAAGATTTAAACATAAACATTCCACCTTATTAACCAGCTTGAAATTTTTAGAAAATAGTTTTAAGTAGTTTAAAGTAGTTTAAATAATTAAAATAGTTAAAAATAATTAAAATCTTGAAATGGATTTAAAATAGATAAATTAGTTTAAAATAATTTAAATTGGGTTAAGTAGATTAAAAATAGATTAAAATAGTTTAAGTATTCAAAATGGTTTATATAACAGAGTAATTTGGAAAACAAATTAAAACAGCTTCAAAATCAATCCATTTCAATTATAACTTCCCCAATTCAAATCAATTCCAATTCCAATTCTACCGATTAAATTTCAATTTCAATTCAAACCAATGTCAACTTTGACTTCAAATTTATTCAAATTTTTATTCACTTTCAATTAATTCAATTTCAATTTATATCGATTTAGAGCTGGATTTTCAAAATATTAATTTATAACACTAACAAAATTATCCTTCAATATTCAAATTTAAAACCAAATTTCAAATATGATTCAATTCCAAACTCATTTCAAAATATCATTTTTATGTCACTTTACTTAGTAATATTCAAAGCTCAAATTTAATGTTCAATCTTTAAAACAAATAAATTTCCGAAATTCAATCATATCCAAATTTTAAATCTCAAAGTCTCCACTTAAATTTATTCAACAGTTTCTTTTAACCAAAATTTTATTTCAACATTTCAAACTCAATTTTTCAATAAATTCGATTTCTATAAATCGATTTCTATTTATCACTTTTAAATCGCAACATTTAAATAAATTTCAAATCGACGATTTCAAAAATTATTAATTTAGCCAATTCGGTGTCCGTATATAATTTTCTATCCTATGGCCAAGTAATTATTTATTTCAATTAAATGTCAGGGATGAGTATACATTACTTAAATTAAATCTCAGTGTCATATGTATGCATAACAGGTTCTATATAAGCAAATAAACATCCAAACATTCAATTATCAACCAATAGCATCCATCAAAATACATCATCCAATAAACAATACCATTCATGGCAGTTTCGTAGTTATCAATGTCGGTAATTTAATCGCAATTCAATTTTAATTTCAATTTAACTGTCAATTTAATTTTTCAACGGTTAATGCAAATGACAAGCTATATGACAATTAAATTTTTACCAAACAATGACCAATAAAATCATAACACTTCATAATATCAAAATTAACTAGCATAAAGATATTTAGTACGGTGTGAGCGTTATAAAACACTCACCTTGATTTTTACGATTTTAAATTAAATCGAACGACGTTCGATTTAACTCAAAATTTTCTCTAGCTCCAAATGGTTCCAATCCAGCTCCATAGCATAGTGCTCGTCCATACGAACGCAACGCAACTGGTTTCGCGCGTTTTCGACCTCGTATGAAAAAGATATGCATTTAACAAGTTTACACGATTTATAATTAAACTAAATTTACAACTTTTAATTAATTTTAAACCTAACTCATTTACAGCCGTACGATAGCACCCCCCTGATCTCGGCCGCACGCACGCTACATCCATCTTCCCGCTCGCATTTGCGTCCAGGTCACGAAGAACCCATAGAGCCGTCAATTAGGGTTCCAAACGCACCCCCCTACGTTCGCCGATAATTCGATCAGAACATGACGAACGACGCGCCTCAGTGAGCTTCACCACCGGCCAGAGCACGGCAAGGCTCGGCCTCCCCTAGCTGCGCGAAAACCGTGCCTAAACGCACGCCTTTGAATGAACATTGATGTTGATCGGTTGCTCGAAACTCCATCATCACCGTTGGATACCACGGCCTCGCTACTCTCTTCGATTCTCTAGTTGAGATCGTTGCCTAAAAACTCTTGGATTTGAAGAAATTGAGGAAGGAAGGAGATTGATTACCGGCCATTGATTATAACCAGCGGCGGCTAGGGTTTCTTTTTTTATTTTTTTTATTTTATCTTTGATTGTGAATAAAAGGGGGGGTCTATTTATAGGAAACGACGAATATTTTTATCCGGCTTTTCCAAACTCCGAATTTCGCACAGTAACTGACATTCCTAGGGTTTATCCCGCGTTCCGGACACAATGGAAGAGGTTTCGGAAGCTAATTCGATCATATGTGAGAGTTACGGAAATAAACGACCAATTTTAAATTAAACCGATTAAACGATTTTCTATGCGTTTTGGCTTGCCCCGGACAAACGGTAAATCCGTTTGACTTGAAATTTGAAAACTTACAATAATATCACATTACGGATCCAATGAAACTAGTTTCATCGAAATCCGAGACCGTTTGAAAAATGACTATTTTTAACTCGCAAAATTAATATTAAACAATTTCAACGCGTTTCGAGCTGCCACGGTCAAACGACAACTCCGATTGCTACGAAAATTGAAATCCGATAATAACTAACTATTACGGATCCAATGGAACTAGTTTTGTCCAATTCTGAGACTGTTCAAAAATTGGCTATTTTCCAGTCGATAATTAAATATTAAAATATTCAATTTTCACAAACAAATTTTAAATTCAGTTTTAAAAGTTCTACAACATCATTCTAACTTTCATATGATAAAATAAAATTTTACAAATCATTTTTAATCATAGTAAACCCATTATTCAATTTATCCAATAAATTCCAATTTTAAAATCTTATTAACTCTATTAAAATCCAAATATAACTTACATTCACTTTGTAAACCAATTTGAATCATATTAAATCAAATTTCAATTATTCACTCTATTTTCGTATATTAAATTTCAATATCAAATTAATCATATCAAATTCGGAATTTAATTTATTCAAACATTCGTAATATTAAATTTAACAAATTTGATTATTCTTAAATCACTATCTTTTGAAATATTCAAAATGAACTTATAAAATTTAACTTTTGAAACGAATTAAAATTATAGAACAACTATTTCCATTATACGGTTATTTAATTCCCATTATTAAATTATTGAATAATTTCCAAATATTTAATTTAAAATATTTTACCGGTTCAATAGTCAATATTTGATTTTAAATAGATTTTACTTATCAATCAATTACTCTATTATACCCAATGAATTTCAACATTTATTATCCTATTCAACTATTGATTTCAAAGGCATTCACTAAGTAGCATTTATTTTTCATTACTTGGATAATTGTTGTCGAAATTCATTCCATTTATTATTATTCCAAACGACTTATAAATTTTTTTCTAACACTAAAATCACGAAAACTTATTAAATTAGCTATTTTAATTATCGGAAATTTACGGGTCGTTACACAATAACTTTAGATATCACTTGCATAGACTGCTAATTTATTGCAAAAAAAATGTATACCATATATTACATATCTATTATATATGCATTAATTTACTGGATGAACCTTTTCTATTCATACCTTTGGCTTCATGAGGAATCCGTTTATTTCTTACTTTTTTTTTCAACACATTTACTTCTTATTAAATTTTAAAACGAGAGAAAAATGTTGCCAAGATATTTTGCCATTTCCTTCCTAAAATTTTGCACGTACGTGTTCACTAATAAAAGAAATTGCCCTTGTCGTTTCCTTCTATCCCACTGATAATAAAATCAACCTTCATTGAAATTATTTATTTCCAAATCTTTCTTCCCTCTAATTGTGCAACTTTGCGGATTTAAATACAAACCGACAATATCAATGCAAACCCTTTTGGAAATCGGTCAACATATGAAAAATACCCAAAAATATTTGATTTGGATATGGCTTGCCGTTTCTTCACCTTAAATTTCGCTAGTCCTTCCCATATTCATTCACCTTTAATTTCGTATCCCATTGCATAAATTTAAGCACGTACAAAGGAAATGTCCTTGTTCATTAAATAAGAATTAACTTTGCTAAAATCACTCAACCTTTAATAATGCAGTGAAATCATTCTTTTCCTCTAACATTATAAAATTTGAATTCACTTGCTTTTTTTCTGCATTGATTTAGTAACGAACAACAAGTTCTTGCCTTTTCTTTGTCCACTCACGCAATCCACTGTATAAATTCATAACCACGTATCACATTTCCCTTCGTTCTTTTTGGCTTAAGCTGTTTTCTCCTTCCTTGCTTGAGCTCTTGTACTATCAGGTATGGCCGCCATTTTGCTTTATCTTCTTCTATTGTTTTTCCTTTTTTTTTTTTCGTTCACGCAAGGCTCGACCTACACCACCACTTAACTTGACTACCCTCCTCCACTGTCTCCTCCGCCTCATGCCACGACCGTGACAAGCCTTGCTGGACCGAGCTTTGTTCAGGGACATGTGAGATGAATATTGCGTGCGCATCTTGAGTTATCCCAGACCAAAGTGTTCACCTCCTCTGCTTACGCTCAGTTTTAAATTAGTGATAATAATATATGAAAAAAGGAAAAAAAAGAAAAAAGAGAAGGGTTAATACGAAAGAAAGGGGAAGTGAGGAAACGCGTGCATGAAATATTCAGAAATGCCACTTATATGACAAAGTTTAGGTATATTTGTTGCACCACTCTGACTCAGTTTGCCTAAAATCTTCCTACCGTGCATACATGAGTTTAAAGCCTATATACGTAAGTAAAAAAAAAGTATATAAAGGGAGAAGTAAATTATGCGTACATGTCAGGAATGAATATATGGGCAAGCATAGTGTTGCGTTGTCCAACTAGAGACTAGGTTGAAATTACCCTTTTGCATTTCTGAAGTAGAAAATGTGCACCACCTGTAGCTTGTGTAACCAGTCCTCTAGGCCATGATGTGAAGTCTTAGGAGTGCATGCATTCGAGTTTTGAAATTTGGCAAGGGCCGTGCCTTTTTATAAAAAGAATTTTTTTATCATAATAAGAGGGTGAATAGAATAGTTGGGAGCCACCTGTGCATGTTAGTAGAACATCCTGAGCATTAGCTTGTTAGGATATATTGAATATAGGTAGGTAGATACATGCATGAATAACAGTCTTATGCACTATGAACAGATCCATATGAAGTATTGTATACTAAGAATAATTATGAAGTATTAATACGTAAACCACATGTTGCACTTGGTAATAAATAATAATAATAATAATAAATAAATAAATAAATAAATATTGCATGCTCCACTTTATGTATCACTGCCATGATTTGCATTGCTGCCCACATAAGATTTCCCACCTTTTTATTAACACGTCATAATATTCTGTAAAATGGGTAAAAGAAAAAAAATATAGAGTATAAATTTATTTTGTAAATTTTGATTTGGAAAAATTAAATGGGCACGCTAAGCTTTTGTTTTAATGGGCCAAGTCGTGTGGTGAGTGGTCGAGCCGTTGTGTCAATTTCCTTTAATTCAATCTTGTTTCAAATTTGTTGTGTTCGTGATAAGATTCGAATACTTAGTTTTATTTAATTACTTTGTTCAAGATTTGAATCAAGTCATTGCATCCACTGAAAATTTATCATGCCTTCTGTACTCTTCTTTCGGGGTAGATATCGTTGTTTGAATAAATTCTGCAGCTTCGAAAAGGTGAGTTTTCTCACCTGAAAACGTACTTATATATCTGTAAATTGGTAACAAGTGTAATTGTAAAATGATTTTTATTTCATTTTATTTGACTGTGATATAAATTAATGATGTTAAAAATCATGTTATTAAACCTACACATCATCAGTTATATTATATACTGCTTTATTCATGTTATTGCACTATTTATTTACTTACCGTTTATCACTGCAAGTTCCCTGTTGTATAAAATCGTTACGGGCTAAATTGATAGGCCCGAACAATATTTATTTATTTATTTATTGATTTAGTTATTTATTTAACTTGGGATTGCGGGTTTGAAATGATAGAACCCAATTTTCTTTGTAAATTGCGGATTGAAATGATTTATTATCCGTATCACTTGACCTAGGTTAGAAAATATCATACAGACCTGTGGTTATATATATATATATATATGTATTTTTGGAAATATTAAATGTTTAAATAATTCTTGTTTAAAATTGGATTTAAATGATTTTTATATGTATAATATTATACTAGTCAAATATGTAAATAACATTAGAATTTAAAGTATGGGTTTAGCTTGAAAATTTGGATTTGTAAAACAGGTGGAATTTAAGTTAAGAAATAATTTATGAATTTGGTATAACTTGAATATAAAGCGGATAAATATAAGTTAAGTTTTCGATGAATAAAATAGTTAGAATTGTGAAATATGGAAATTGAAATTTAACTTGATTTAGAAATAGAAGGCTGTTTTTGAATCAAAGGTAAGGTAAGAAATTAATCGGAAATTAGTTTATTTTGGATATGGGAATTTAACTAATTATAAGTAAAATTTATAGAAATTTTGCATTTAATTTTATTTAGTAAAGTATAAGAGAAGTTAGATATTTATTGATAAAATATATTTTATAAAAATCATAATTTATCGAGTAAATTAAATGACTATTTAAAGGTGGAAATATGATTTATAAATTTAATTGGTTTAATTATTGTTGAAACCATATTGAATTTAAAATTTTAAGTTACTCAAATGAACTAAGGTATAACCTTGGGACGGATATTGGATTTTATTTTAACTTCACCTTTTCAATATAGCATTTGATTCAAATATAACTATTTTGGAATTTATAAACCACGAGTAATAATACGTGGGTTGTTAAAGAGATGGGGATCGGATATGGGCATACTCTCTATCGATACTGAAAACCACTTTGACAACCGTGTACGTGGTGGAGATTCCAGAATGAAGTAGGAAGGTGGTGACGTTTCCTTTAAGGTAAATACGTGGTCCCGACTCCCGTGAGTTGGCATAAGGTGGCTAAAAAAGGAGCGATTCTCAGATTAGTGAGGTAGCACCTCTGATCGGACGCACTACTTCGTATGCCATTCTATTACTTTAGTGATTGTTTTGGTGCGCACCTTTGATTTGGGAGTGTTGTTCGAGGTGGGCGGTAGCTGCGCGCTACGCGTTTCCACCGGTCCGGATGCGTAATTGGTATATCTACCCTGCCATTGCCTAGTTGTGCCGTGTCACCTACCATAGCGAGCCTTATACGATTTTGGTTTTGTACCATACCTATGGAGTACCCTCTGACGACGCCCATTCCGGGGGAGATTACGGTACTGTATAGACTATGGAAATATATTATGTGTTAAGGTGGAAAATGTAAAGCCCTAACGCTATTTAAAAGTAAGTTTATTTTACTAATAGACACTATTATATTAGCGAAGTATTACTACATAGTAAATAGTTTAACGAATCCTTAGAGGATGGGCGGTCCCAATCATCCTTTAAGTTACTTGTTCTATATTACAGTACACTTGAATTAGCTTACACTGTATAAGTATGTACTTTAGCCATTGTAATCAAGACAAATTTAATATTGAGAGTTTCTGTGGAGATTTCAAACTATATTTAGTTTAAGACTATGTACTTTATATTTATTTTGAGACTATTGATAGTGGCTTCATGAACCACTAAGTTATTTTTAGATTCCGCTGTGAGTATTCTGAATTCCGTGTCTGTAATTCTATGATTATTTATTTACTGTATATTTTGAGATTTGCCAAATTTTATTTACAACGCGGTATTTTGAATAATTCAAGTCCGATATGTGCAGATGCGAAAGGTTGAAAATACCGGGTCGTTACATAACACTTGCTTTAGAAAAAGACTCCTTGCAAAAGGAAAAAGATGCTTTGGCTCGCCATATCGAGGAACTCGAAGAACTTTTCAAACAGGAAAGAGAGGAGAAAATCAAAGCCCAAGAAAATTCATAGAAGTACTACGGAAAGGTTGTTGAGGTCAGAAGCCTAAAATCAAGCTTAACATGCAGTTCACGAAAATTAAAGATCTTAAAGAGGAAGCTCGAGAAGAAGGCCGTAAAGAAATGATTGAACAAGTTCAATCCCAAGTGGAAGCTGTTAAAGAGTCTAGAAGGAACTAAATTAAGGACTGATCTATTGATCATCGAGTATAATGCCAAAGTTCTTATCCAACGTGACTTAATTTTTCATGGCGATGGTTACCTCGAATCACTTGCTGAAGCTTAGGAGCATGTTGTTGAGATGAAGAAGGGAGAAATGGATGGAGTTGAGCTCAATGAAGAAGAATTAGTGTAGGAAATTCTTCGTGTAAACGAACCCATGGATTTGGATGCCGCAAAACTACGATACTTCAACATTTCTACACCTATAGAGAAAGGGGAAAATATTGCTAGATCTTCAGGGGCCGATACCAAGGGTCCCTCTTCATCCCAAGCAGCCTAAACATCAATCTCCCTTGACACAGAGTAGGATTTAGGATACGATCTAGACAAGCACGGCTACCAATGCAAGATGTTGTCCCCTATCCTAGGAGGAGGTACCCGAGCAACCATGGAGAGCCAACTGGATTCGGGTATCGCACTTTACACCTTAGTATATAAAAGTTTTGTTCTTTATGTACAATTGTTTGTAATAATCTCCTTGTATAAACAAATTTTGGATGTCTTCCAGGCCCTAGTCAAACTCCCAAAAGTGTGCTTCTATAGAGCAACAAGTGAAACCGACCGAGGGTCCGACAGTTGTTGATGTACTGGGGCCAGATGCTCAAGTTATCGGGGCTCTTGATGATGACAAGGCTGAAGAGTCGCTTCCAGCGGATGAATCTGATGATGTAATGATCACCGGTGTCTGAACATATCGATAAGATGAGCTTGAAAGAGCAGATTGAAAAGGAGTCGCTGAAAAGAAAAGCTAAAACTGAGCCTATCGAGCCGGACATTAACGATCCTCATCTTATGACACTGCAAGTTATCCCACCTGGAATGTCGATTCCCATTGAACTTCCTCTTACCTCTACAAGCTCTCATGCTAAAGGCGGTAAAGGATCTAGAAAGAGAAGCACAAGTGGATCTACTCTCGAGAAATCCAAAAAAGATAGAAAGTTGAAGAAATAGTCATCGCTTCGGTTGAATGTATATGTTTGCATAGTCATTTCTTTCACTAGTTGTGGTTGTTCAGGTATGAATCTTGACTTAGTGTTACAGTGTCGGATTTAGCGGTTCTTGAGTAACTATATCTCTACCCCCGGTTTTGATTTTGCGGGGTCAGGTGTTGGATGGTCGAATTCAATCCTTAGCGAGTTTGTACTCCTCCCATCAGTTTCAAGCCGGAGTTTGCAGAATAAAGAACGGTCGAACTCCACTCATCTATTCATTCATGTTCGTATCCATACTTTGGGGATAAGATTTAGTTGATGAGTGGTCCAGTTACATAGTTTTCGTGGGATCACTAATAACCTATTGGCCCTTGCCAATATCTTTACTGTTTCATGGGTTCTCCCTGAACCTATTGGTAACTCCAATATCTTTCCTCTTATCCCAGTTTTCATGGGTTGACTAGGAACCTATTGAGTTCTATCAATATTTTAATACGGATATAGCTTTCATGGGTTCACCACAAACCTATTGGCCCCGACCAATATCAAATCATAGTTTCCATGGGCTAACTATGAACCTATCTTTCTGACATCTTCGTTAATACATAGTTTTCATGAGCTTACTATGAACCTATTGGCCCTTGCCAATATCTTCTTTTAATATTTTAGCATCCTATACTCTAGTCTTCCTGACCTTCTGGATGCAATTCTACTCATTTGGAAGTTAATTTTAATTTATATTCACTACTGGGTCCACCTAACTGGTTATTCTGCCCTTCCCTAAATTACAGTTATAGGTCCATTACAATGTGAATATATGAAAATACATATATGAAGAAGCAAACATAATAATACCAACACTTGTGGTTTAATATCCTTAAAATCATCTCATATAAGACTTGGTTAATCCCTTTAACCCATTAATCAAGGAAAACTTCTTCAAAAACTCCATTTCAAACCACTTTATTTACGCTATAGTTTTCTTTTAAAATGAGATTGGGTTATTTTTTTTTGAAAACTAAGGATATCAAAACCTCAAAACATTACTTTCAAAACCCCTAGATAACCTCCTTCGAAAGCATTGAAAACTTCATTTCAAAACATTAAATATATACCTTTTGAAGCTCTTTAAATCATCTCTTTCGAAACCAAAATGTTCCTTTCGATAGTATCATAACATTACTTAGTAATCTTTAGAAACAAAGCTTCGAAACCAATAAAAGCACCCCTTACGAAACCATTGGATTTTACATTAAAAACATCTTTTTGGTCAAAGTGGATATATATGAAAGTATCTCTTTAGAAACCTTTTATCTGTACACAAGTTTTTGGGGCAAAACTTGATGGCATCAGAACCGCTCATTCGAAAGCTTTAAACCAATTAAGTAGAAATTTGAAGGGTAGCATCAAAACCCCCTTTCGATGCCCTTTCCTTAGAAACCCTTGAACCCTTTCGAAAGCATCTAGGAAGTGGCTTAGTACATCTTAAAAACGAAAATATCCTTTGAAAGCGTTGATGACTTCAATTCACTTGATGGGCTAAAGAGCGACAGTAGGGCTTCGATTAGGTCACGACCCCTAGTTCCGAAAGCATTATTTTACAAATAAAATAACTCATTCGAAAGCTCATACTTTTAAAATTTAAATGGAAACCCCTTAGAAAGTTAATAGAAAACCCCATTCAAAATCATATGTTTTGACTCCTAAGAAAGCTTTAATAAAACAAGGCAGACGCTTTTTCATTTGAAAGTAAAACTAAGGTTTCGACCCCATTGGAAGTAATGCTTTCGACACTATGCTTTTCGTTTTTCTCCAATCCACTTCGTACCAATATCATTGATACCATGTCTTTTGATTTCGGCCTAGGTTGGTTTCGAATGGGTCAAAGTGGAAGCATTGGAGTCGGAAAGCACTTCTGAAAGAGGTGGAACCCACTTTTCTAAGTAAACCGGATTTAATACCAATTAAAGCAAACACTTTCTAACCAACCTTCCTACGTATAAGCATATGATTGGTTGCCTCAACATTTTAAACCTTTACAAAAGTAACTGTCGCTCAATTTTAAGCCTAAACCAAGATTAATTTAACAAATAAGGCCTTCCATTAAATGAAATAATTAAATCATTTAGGTCCTCCTTTTAAAATAATTTAATTCTCATAGTAAATCACATAGGAAAAATCCCTAAAAATGACAGAAATTCGCTTTTAATATGTTATCTAACATATCTAAATTTCAAACCCAAAATTCTCAATATAATTCTTAAAATAAATTTCTAAACCCAATTAACCATATTTTCTTTTAAAAATTCATAATAATCTTTCCATAGCTTGGAAAATTATCAAAATTAAAACCCAACTCCAAAACCATGTTTTACATAATATATAATTTTTCTATGGCATTCAAAGACCATTTACAATCGGGTTTGCCCTAAAACCATATAAATACTTATATAAATATTTTAATTAAAATCAAACATATTCTAATTCAAGCATATCATCATCTAAAACATCATAAAAATGAATTTAATCTTAAATCCGGAAACATATGATCATAAAACAAAATAGAGATGGTATAAATTATTATTCACCTTGATTAAGATCAGGAGATTGTACCGAGATTAAGATTTATTCTCCTTCTTTAAATTTTAGCTTGATTTGAATTTTCTCTTCCCCTAGCAATGGCTGGCTCTAGCTCTTCTTCTCTTACGTTTTTAAGTTTTGTGAAAATGAGAAATGAACTCGAACTGAAACTATAACGAATGAGAATATATGGGGGTAAGGTGTTATGTGCGGCTATTTCCCAATATACCTTTGTGTAAATTAATTAACTTACAAACTGTTCTTTGCCCATTTAATTAATTAAGCATAGTCCCTAAGTAATTATGCAAATCTCAATCTCCCTATCACTTAATATTTACATTATTCTATTTAATTTATCTAATTAAATGTCCTAAATAATGTTATCAAAAATTAGGGGTGCTGTAATGATTCACACCCGATTTACGTTTATACTCCAGTTCGCACTCTGGGGACTTAGAGTTATTTTGCGAGTGGTCGATTCATGCCCAATTTATGTTTATACTCCAGTCCGCACTCTATTGACTTAAAGTTATATCATGGGTGATCGGTTCACACTTGATTTATGTTTAGACACCAGCTCTCACTTGGGGACTTAGAGTTATTTTGGAGAATAATTGAATATCACTCTCTTTGATTGATTAATTTGCCCCCAGAATTTGGGGTTTGATTTAGAGAGTGATCGGTCATGTCTTGGTCACTTTTGTTTTACCTCAGTTCCACAGTTGGGCATGAGTTATTCGATCATCAGCTTGTCGGCCACATTCATTCTTATTGTATATCCCGTCCTTCTGTCAACAACTCTTGAACTTGGGTAAGGTATGGGCAAGCTATTGTCCCTTAGTCTGATAGTCTCCCTAAATTAATATACCACCAACTACGAATCACAAAAGATTTCAAGAGATTTAAATCCAAGTTCTCTAGCGAGCTTAAGACCAGCAATCAAAACTTCATACGCACTTTCATTGTTTGTTGCTGGGAAATCAAGCTTAAAAGCATAACAAATTGACCGGTTTTTGGGGTTACAAGCACAATCCCATCTCCAAAACAATCATTAGATGCTCCATCGGTATACAGTTTCTATCGTACAGTAAGGATTTGAATGCCTTTTGGAAGATCATCTCATACAGTAAACTCTACCATAAAGTCTGCCAATGCCTGGCCAAGGATAGCCCTTCAAGGGAGTAAGCAATGTCGAATTGATTGAGTTTAATATTCCACTTAAGTAACCTTCCAGAAGTCTCAAGTCACTGTAGAATCTGTCGTAATGGCTGGTCGGTTTAAACATTAATCAAATATGCCTGGAAGTACAAACGAAGCTTTCGGGATGCAATTAGTTGGTAGTAACCCAATTTCTCTATTTTTAGATAGTTCCTTTAAGCTCTTGTTAATCATTTGCTGACGTAATACGCCGGCCTTTGGATCCGATTCTCCTCACGAAGCAATACGACACTTATAGCGTGTGCCGGTACAGCCAAGTAAATGTACAACTCCTCATGATTCACTGGCTTTGACAAGATAAGGGGTCTCTCCAAATGATTCATCAAAGCTTGAAATGCGTCTTTACAATCCTACGTCCATTCGAACTTTTCCTTTTCCCAATCAAATCAAAGAAAGGAATACATTTGTCAGTAGCTATAGAGATAGATCGACTTAAGGCAACAAATTTCCCATTCAGACTTTGCACTTATTTAATAGTTTGCGACACGTGGATATCATGAATAACTTGATTCTTCTCGAGATTAGCTTCTATTCCATGAGCATTGACAAGAAAGCCTAAGAATTTTCCTGACGCAATACCAAATGAACACTTTAAAAGGTTGATTTTCATCTTGTAATATCAAAGGATGTCAAACATTTCTGCCAAATCTCTAATGTGGTCGTTTGATCGACGTGACTTCACGAGCATATCATCCATGTACACTTCCATTGTTTTTAAAATCTGGTATTTAAACATCCTATTACTAAGTGCTGATAAGTTGCTCATGCATTCTTCAATCCAAATGGCATTGCTAGGTAATAGTATAGTCCAACATCCGTAATAAAACTGGTGTGCTCCTAATCGGGGATATGCCTCAGGATTTGGTTATATCTCGAATATGCATCCACAAAAGAAAGAAATTCGTGTCTTACGGTTGAATCAACTAGTAGGTCAATCCTTTGAAGGGGAAAACTATCTTTTGGACACGCTTTGTTCAAATCTAAGTAATAATGTACGCACTCCATTTCCCATTTGCTTTCTTTACAAGTACAGGACTGGATACCCATTTAGGGTAGAGGGCGTCGTGGATACACCCGTTATCTTTTAGTTATTCACCTCCTCTTTGAGAGCGACGATCTCTCCGGATCCATACTATGTCTTTTCCACTTCACTGGGACATACCTTGGGACAATATTCAATGTGTGGCTTACAGTGGCAGGCGAATTCCATGCATGTCAGAGTGAGTCCAAGTGAATACATCCAGATTCGCTTGGAGAAAACAAGTAAGTTTCTTTATTATCAAAGGGCTGAGCTGTGACCTGATTTTTAGAAATTGCGATGGGTCGTTATAGGTGATCATGATATAAATTGTCAGCTCAGCCAGTGCACCGTTGGTCTCTTTGGGATTCTCTTCATAATCCCTTGGATCTATATCTCTATAGAACTGACTGTGACGCCCGAGCCAAGGCTCATGCGCTGATTGTCAATCTTTGGTAGCTTGGATGCGTACAGTCTTATCCACATCCTTACCCATTTCTTTACGCTAAGCCTTCCTTAGCTTAACTACATAATGGGCACGTCCAGTCGCCTGATCACCGTGAATAACTCCTAAACTATTGTCTATCAGAAACTTCAGAGTTAAACACCATAGGGCAAGAGGTGCCTGGAATTTAGTCGGGGCCGGTCGGCCTAGAAAGACATTGTACGGAGTCTCACGACCCAAAATTCAGCGTTCAAAAGTCGACATCAAGTACCTCACTTGTATTCGACTACCGGAGATTCGAACATCAAATTTCAAATTGGATGGAGCTTATAACAACATCAAATGAATATAAAACAGCGGAATAGAATGAATATCATGCATACATCAGAGATACAATATCATAATATCCATTACTACATCAGAGCATTTAATACATACACCTCAACTCCAAATAAACATCATAATAATGCAACAGCGATCATATATCCAAAAAGTCTTCAAGGGAATGAAGTGATGATGGACTCCCAAAGACTAAACACCTGAGATCTCCAAAAGCTTCCAGAATATCTCTAAGATAAGAGCTCCAAAATACTGCTACACCATATCACGAAAACCTGCTACTAGGCTGCTCGTGTGGAAATTAAGGGCACCCAGAGTTTAGGAAAGAAATAATGAACTCCAGGTCAGTCATGGGACTGGTATGAGTAAACAAAAACAGTTGCTTTTAAAGAAACTAGATTTATAAAAGAATTTCGGTATGCTTTTAAAATGAAACTACCATAAGACCTCCCGCCACACACACACAATGCAATCGCAGAATTGGAGGAGATTTCTTCTTATGATAGCCAAATATGCTTGGTACGGGAAAAGTTCTTTGATACTATTACTAGTGCATAGTGTAGAAAGCATTTTGAAAATAGAATATTAATCTTAGCCAGCATACAACCATTATTGTATGCCTACTCTAGCTACCATCTAAACAGTGGGGCGCCACCATAAGTAAATGACAGGTTATACAACTAAAACCGTACTGGGTTCGTATTGTTTCTTTGGATTTCCAACAAATGGTCAGGCTAAGGAACTTCCTGAGCCACATGGGTACGCTTCTGGAGGGACGACCCGAGAACCTAACCGGATCTCTGCCAACACAAGGCCGGATTACCTCTAAACTAGGTAACTACTGACACGAGTATGCCATCCCCCAGTTGTAAACAACCTTTATCCGGGGCCCCAACAACAATCACAAAGTAATATATATGTTTGCGATATCCAAATAAGTTATGTATCTGGGCTCCATACCATGATACCACTTCTATCCAAAAGAAAATGCACATACCCTAAAGGGCGCTACCCCCAATAACCTTGCTGCATCTTTCCCGTTACGACCATTACCGGGTTGTGAGGTTCGACGAAGTCTCGTCCACAAAGCTACGCTTTTCACAAAAGCCACGCTTTGATCAACAAATGATCAGCAGCGCTCAGCATGCCACATTACCAAGTTGGGAATATATTACTGATAACCTTCAACTACATAACCTCTGAGCTCGTACGTCTCAGAGAAGGGTGTTAAGCTAAGATAATAAATTCTCCACCACCAACAGAAATGTATTTGAAAGAAATATGCTTTATATCTCAAATGTAATGTCAGACATACAATCCATACAAGTCTGTTCTGGGTTCGAACAGAACCGAAGGAACTTTCGAAGAAGTCCTTGCAATCCGGGCATCCACAATCCCGTCGGATTCCCCATCACATATGGAGAACTCTATACCGGAGCAACTCAATGCAGAGTGATTCGATAGGTTATCCTATCGTTCTCGAAGACGTCCGGTCTTCACCACCGTCTTCAAATGCTCATCCATTTCGTCATGCCACTTATCCGAAATGGGTTATATGACACAAAGGTCCTCTTCCAACTAAATCGAATAGTGAGCGTCAATTTTTAAAAACATGTGGATATGTCGTTCACAAAAATTCACAGGTTCGATGTGGGTTTCGGATAACTAACTGAAATTCGACTCCTTGCCGCATCGAAGTTTAAATGCCGTTTACGGCTAACAGGGGTTTCACATTAATACGGAACAAATCACAATTACAGGACAGTACATGGAAATCTACATCACACAGCATCACAATTAGAATAGAAATAGCGATTTAGTGCATAGCAGTAGTTAATTATTTTCAATAAATGTGAGTGTGTTTTTAATAAATTAACCACATATTTATTTGTAGTTATTGTTTATAATCAATGATTAAATTTGGATAAATAAATTAAATCTTAATTAACTCGATTAATTGTTTCTTAATTAATTATTTTAATTAGCTGTCAATTATAATTAATTAACTTAATTTTTTATAATTAACAAATTCTTAATTACAATTAATTTAAATACTTAATTGTTTATTAATCAATTTTAATTACAAATTATAAATTGTTCTTCATTTCTTTTCAAAACCCTTAATTAATAAAAATCATTTACCTTAATTACCATTTGAAAATCTTCTTTACACTTTAAAAATCAATTTATTGTTAAACCGAAAGTTTTAATGTTAATTAACTTCAATTCTTATCTTTAAATTTAATTATTTAAAGTATTAATTAGATCATTAAGTATCCACTTAGTTTATTAAAATTGGCAATAAGCCTTTATTCAATATAGTCAATATTAATTGCTTCATTTCTATAATCTGTTAAGAGTAAAACTTAAATTTTAATTGGGCCAAACCCATATTTAAAAGTAACCCGAGCATAACCGGGTTTTTCACTCGAGTCAACTTGAGTTTCTCTCGTCCTCTCTCCGAGTTCTTTCTCTCCTCATCTCATACCTGTTTCCTTCTCTTCTACGTTCTTAAAACTTTAAAACTTAAAACTTTAACTCTTTAAAACTGTAGAACTACAACTTAAATTGTAAAGAAAACTGCAGAGCTAAAACTCACTCGAACTCGCATCCCACCCGAGCTCGTCTTCGAGTTTCTAACCCAATTTCCCGAGTGAGACTTCGAGTTACTTGCCATCTTTCCCCAACCCATCGCAACTGACACCACCACCAGATCGTACACGTGCACAACCTCTCGCCAATGTTCTGGTGAACTTTAGCACCTCCAACAAGTCGCAATACCTCCCTACATTCGCAACCCAAACTCGACTCGAAGAAAATAATTCGAAATTGAATTTTAGCATCCCGAGTCGAACTGTAGCCCAGACACCACCACA
Organism: Allium cepa; assembly: GCA_030765085.1. Taxonomy (NCBI): domain Eukaryota; kingdom Viridiplantae; phylum Streptophyta; class Magnoliopsida; order Asparagales; family Amaryllidaceae; genus Allium; species Allium cepa. The sequence goes on along the minus strand of CM060945.1, from coordinate 1,034,741,253 downwards.
ACACTCACTTCGGCAGCATTCCTCAGACCACCGGAATCGCCATAACTTCGGCCTCACCATGCTAACCACATGTTCTTCCATTCCCCTCAATTTCATGAAGCTCGATCATCTCGTGGTGACGAAATCACCACGTTTACAGAACACTGCAAAACTCAGGGTTAAACCCTAAACTGAACTCGTCTCCAAAATTTACGCAATGAAATTTTTTTTTGACAATTTTCCTGAGATCATGGATCAACACACTAGCCTCACACAAATTTTTATCAATTATCATTCGATCGATCGCCAATAATCGATCCAAAATCATATTTTACCCAAATGCGAACTGCACCTAAGATACTTAATTAAAAATCATCATATTGATTTTAAAAATCATAATTTTGTATGTTTATACAAGTTACATAATCAAATCCAAAATTTAAACTACTTGAATAAATCGTATAATTTCTTATTTGACTGTAAAATGAGTTTACAGTGACAAGTTTCTTCATTTTCAAGCTAAAGCTAATTATAGATCATGGGTTGAATTTAATCAAACATAATTTGTTTAAAAATCCTAAGTTTGACATGCTTTTGTATGAAGAAGTATAAAATTTTTCCTACATATCTTTGTTCAGGAACCTGAAAATATTGAAGAACATCACCCAACTGAACTTCTAGTAATTAGAAACATCACAACACAACTTATTTGCAATATATAACAAACACAAAATTTTCCTGAACCAACTATCAAGATTTATATTTTAAAGAAGTATGTTTACTCAACTTGAAATATGGATGACCAGAGATGCTTCTGTTTTGAAGAAAAAAAAGTTTGGTTCTTCCTCTTTTTCTTTCTTCGGTAAATTGTTTTCAAACTTGAATATAAAGTGAGTTCTTCTATTTCTTTTTATTTTCTGATCTTTGTTAGGTTTTGCCTTGAACGAATTGGGACAAATGGTCATGTATATAAAGAGGTGTACAAGTTCAAGCGAAATACTGAAATATTATATTGTATAGTTGCTTTTTACAGGCTTTGTACTTTATAACTATTTGCATACTTTTAATCAGAGAATTTTCTTCTTCTTTCTACTATTTCGAATAACTTGTGTATGGGCTGAGTTTGAAAGCATTTAATGAAAGCATTATTGTCCATGCTCCTTGTATGTTCACAGCATATGCTGTTTGATGATTTTTTTTCTTCTAAGTACTATGTCTTGTTTTGTTTTACAGTTTCTTTTCTTGTTTCCTGGTTTATATAGTTCTTATGCAACTTGTATGAATTTCCTATGTCATTTCATAACTATATGATTTTGTTGCAACATACATTCCAAATTTTATTTCTATTCAAAGCTTTAACTAATCAACATTTTAATTTGTACATGTTTTATTTTATTGATAAATACAAATTTTTGTTTTGTTATCTATTTCATTTATTTATCATTCATTAAAAATTAAATTATCAAATATTTATTTATGTCCATATATCTTTATAATACTCATATTAACAATATTTTATTTCGCTTGAAATTTCTCAAATTAAATTTAAAAGTTCAAATAAGTCACTAAATTTAAATTTAACAAATTCTAGGATGTTACACGGAGAGTCAACATCCAAACAATAAACGACAAGATTTGCACTGTCCTTCATTCACCTTTTCTTAATTAAACAGGTAATTCCACATAACCAACAGCTTCAGTGCAGCGACATTAAAATCATGTACAAAAATTTAGAGGATTTCAAATCTTTGGCTTCCATTCTCATCTGATCATATGCCTTCTTAAAGATTATGTTCATCGAATTTCCACAATCAATCAAAACCTTCTCACCAATGCATGGCCAATCATAGCTGAAATGACCATCGGGTCGATTGTTGGAGCCTCTACTTTGTCTGCGTTCCTGTTCCTAAACAAAATATCATCACTATAGTGCACTGCTGCTTAGTCGAAGCTCCATCTTCCATATTCGAACAACATTCTAAATCCATATCCCCAAATGCAATAGCATAGCGCTCAATCTCTTGACAACTCCTATCCGCTGGATGCGGTCCTCTTACTATCGTATTTATAACTAGTCTTCCACCAGTTCGCACGGGCTCCTCAGCCCTACATGGAGCTTGTCCTCGGTTGGGGTCAGAAGTCCCCTTCCCTCCATCTTACAGGATTTTCACAAACTGTTGTAACTTCTTTTCTCGAATCTTTTTTTTCTAGAACATCTTGGAGATGCTACATTCATTTGTATTGTGCCTGTAACACTCTTGAAACCAATAATATTTCCCAGTCTGCTTCTTTATTTCTATGGACTCTTTTAGAGGTGGCTTTCTATACTGCATGGTATTGTAAGTAGACCAGTAGATATTCTCTAGGGATGATTCGGTGGCATGTAGTTATCATACATTGGAATCCTAGGCTTCAACTTTTCATAATCCCTCTTTCGTTCTCGGTTTCTATCTCCATCTCTCTTTGTTTATTCGGCTTATTCTAAACGTTCACTTGGACTATCGTAGAACTGTCATCAGTCTGTTTGATTGCAATGTTACTCTATACCGCTTCTCTACTCGATCCCATAACATTCTTTTTTCTGGAGGACCAGGCTTCCTCCTTTCTCAGAAACTGAGCTGCCTTTGAATAAATGCGCTCCAACATGGCAAACCGTTTACCTACTAGCCAATCGCCAAACTCAAATTTCGGATCAATCCCTCTCGTCACGACCATAAGTATAGCATGATTATTCAGATTACTGACCTCCATGGCAGCAGTTTTAGATCTCCCCAAACAATCTTTCGACGACTCCCTTTTAATCTGGATCACACTAGAAAGGGACATTACATCTTTAGGACGAGTCATGTACATTCAGAATTGCTCCATAAACTTGGTTTCCAACTCATCGAATCTAGAAATTGATCATGGAGGTAGTATCGTGAACCACATCATCGCTATTCCGGAATGGGTCATAGGAAAGCATCTACACTTGGTCGCATCATTGGCTCGTGCATATTCCATCAGCCATTCGTATATCATAATATGCTGCCCGGGGTCTGTTTTTACCTCATAGGCAGGCATCGATGGCATGTTGAACCTTCTTGAATATTCTTCATGTAGAACATTATCAGTAATAGGGTATGCAATCTCAAAATTCCCCAGTCACCATTAGTTAAGTCTTAATTCTCTCTCACCAACAGTCTAACCATTGCCGTTAAGTTCGACGTTTGGATGGTTGGAGCCAAGCAGTGGTCGTGCTCGACCTCGCATGAATGGTCTGATCGATGTCTATGGGCCGTTTCATGCTTTCTTGGTTCACCATCTTCTTAGTGCGCACTTTGAACATTTATCTTGTCATCATTCCGGAGGGTTACCTGGTCAGCATTAAATCGAACTCCACCATCCAAGCCTTCAGGAATAGTTCTAGCATGATTTCCCTAGTGTAAGGGGAGTCACTCTTCTAGAGGAGGGATCGACATTGATCCCCGAAATGGTCTACCAAGCGACGCTCTGAAATTTCTACTCGATCTCCTCCAATCCTATGATGTCTATGCCTGAGACATTCATCCGATGAGCTTGAACTTTCCAATGCTGGGTAAGGAGTATGGTCCCTCATAGCTTTCCCATGCTGTTGCCGAGTAATCTGGTTCATCAGGTTGATATTAGTTTGAATTTGCTGATATAGTTTTCACTGGCTCTCCATCAACTCTCTCATAAGATTATGAAATTCAGCTCTGATTATAGAATTAGTAGGATTCTGAACTTCAACCAGATTAGCATTCAAATTTGTATGTTGATTGCTTGGGTCTCTTTACTGAATGCTAGCAGTCTCATTTCCATCCACATTCTTAGAAGTAGATCTGGTATGTCTCACTATTATCAATCTCCTTACTTTGATATCAGCAAATCTTTGTAGCATAAGCAACTTTATAAAGATAACCATGGATCTCCTTCGAAGGATTTGTCCAATTCAGTAGCAACAAAGGGGATCCTAGCCAGATGAGTTCAATTCTCAATGAAAGCACCAAAATGTTCATAACCAAATTGGTCACAAACATCCAAGAGTAGATTTATGTAGAGAAGTAAGTGAAGAAAGTAAAATTAAAACCGAGGAATAGAATAAACTAACAGCTAAATAAAAGCAATGATCAGAAACACAGAGATTTATAGTAGTTCGGCGTGTATGCCTACTTGATGTTGAATATTATCTTTATTGATCAAATAATAATTTGATCACAGTAGCAAGGAATAGGAAAAACTTCATTACAATAAATATTAAAGTAACCGGTAGCATAAAGATCCTCAGAATGACCTAATAGGCCAGTATTTATTGGCGAAGACGTCCACCAATCTCTTTGAAACTTTGGCTATAGGACCTTCTAACCTATATGTGCTCACCAGAGGGGTAGCTAGGCCTAAATCCCCATGAAGAGGGATCGGTACCGATCCCTTTATTATCTGACTTTTGGGCAGCAATCCCTATGGTGGCTTCTGCATGCTTTAGTATGCTCACCTTTCAATCCTATGCCATTCGGACCAATGGAGCTCAAGTTATTGCATGATCTTTAATTCGGGATGGTTTATGTATTATTTTATGTCGATCCCTCTCATAGTGTATTTGTCGATCCCTCTCTCTTTGTCGATTTGATGTGTGATCCCTAAGGTATGTTCCCTAGGGTCTGTATGCCTTACTTTCCAAATTCCATATGCTTTGAACTCATAGATCTCAAGATAAAGATTGTTGTATGCTAAAATGTACTTGGACTTTGACGAATGCCGAACCCTTCCAACGAAATACACCGATCCGTTCTCTTCTTTTAGAATATGCTGATCCATGTCATTCAACAATGTCGACCCCTTCTCTATGAATTATCAATCTAAATCAATAAACCATGCCGACCCCTTCTTTACTCAATCAAAGTATGTCGATCCATGCTAGCCTACCATGCCAACCCCTTACTAACTCAACCATGTAGACCTCTTCGTTAGTCAACCATGCCGATCCCTATCAATTTGCCAAACCAAACCGATCCTTTTATTTGAATAAGCTATACCCATATTTCAAGCATCCTGCATTACTTATCTATCAATTCCATCTAATTCTGTCTTTATATAGCCATTTTTTATTTACTTTCGGGTCCCACGATCATTGCTCCGAGGTCATCGAACTTGATAACAATCGGATCTATCTCATGCAACCAGTTCAATATAGCTGGGTTAGAATGCTGGGTAACATATATATAAATTCTGAGAGATCTTCGTCGAAAAAATAGAAATATACAGAGCTTATTTATATTTTATATTATTATTGTTGTTATTATCATAAGTAATCTATATATGTTGTAATGAGTCATAACAGACCAATTGTGTGAGATAAGCTGAACATATATCATGTTCAACAATATCCAACTTGTTACCAAATAAAAAAGTAGCTTTTATTATGTCACGACAATATCGGAAAAATGAAATTATATTAACATTTTAGTTTGTAATAACTGTCGGATAACTTCAGTTTTATCAAAGAAATTAAAAAAATGTTTAGAAAAAACTATGATATTTATTTACAGAATACAATATTGTCATGTTGGTTACATCCTGAAATATACTTGAATTTGAGTTTTTTTAACTTCAAAGTAAATAACCGAAGTCATTCAATTCATTTCATTTTCAATATTAACAAAAAATTGAACCATCACCGAGATTATTCAAAAGTCTATTCGAAAGGCCGATATGATTCGATTGCAAAAAAGATAAAATTTGCACCAAAACTGAAATATCTACATATACCAAATGAAGAATATGCATCAAACGAAATCAAATCATGCATATAATTTCAAGAGTCATTATTATCCAAAACAAAGAAGATATTTGACAAAGTCAATGTAGAATGATACCTAAACAGAATACTGAGGCAAAAAATAATACCAAATAAACCTAGGGTTTTGACATCATAGTAGCATGCTTTGACATCACAATAGCAAAAGTCCATCCTCAAATCAATAAATGTAATTTCGCGATTGAGGAATCAAGAGAGATTGATAATTTTTTAATTTCTTTCATAGTTTATTAGGTGAAAGAGATAGTGGGAAGTGGTTTAAAAGAAAAACAAAGAGTTGAAGGGAAAGTTAAATCACGGGAAGGAGTTCAGAAGGAAATGACATGATTTATTTGTGTTAACGCCATCAATTATGCTGACGTTAACCCAAAAAAATGGATCAACACCCAAAATCAAGATGAAAGCACCAGTTAAGATAAAAGTAAAAGAAAAGGGTAGAAAGTAGATAAGAACATACAGAATTTTTATAGTGGTTCAGTGTAATCTCTGACCTATGTGAACTTCAATCTAATTTATTAATTGTAATCTTTCGGGATTAGAACTAGTTTTCTTAGATCTGATCATAATCTAGTGGATCTAAGATTTACAATGACGTTAATATAAGTGGAGGAGGTGCCGATGAAGTTCCAAATCCAAATGTGTATCCAACATAGAGAAGAAGATCCTTTTCTAATAGCTGGTAGGTATTGATATTTATAGAGGAATTAGGGAAATATAGAGTCAAAAGTCCGTCAGCAAGGAGGTTCAGGAGACAACATGAAGCCCCGTAGAAAACTCAAGTCAACCCAAGTTAAATTGATAATCTAGGACCGACCAACCCCCTATAGGTCAGACAAAAGTTAAAGCCTTAGGTGCAAGTTGCACCACTTAACTTGCATTCCCCAAACTTTTTCCAGCTGAGTTGTTTGGGTCACTTTGCGATCGTATCCAAGTTGAATCTTGTGATTTATTGAGTATCTGTCTCTTTAACTCTCCATACTTAATCAATCCTTAGTGTGTTCTATTGAATCCTTTTATAATTACTTGGATATAGAGTAGAGAGTGATTAAAGCATAAAGTCTGAGAGGGCAATGGAGTGACACATATAGCTCGGGCTTGACCTATAGGATAACTTAGGGATGACGGCTGGTCCAAATCACATGCAATCATCTCTACATCCTTCCTTATGCTCTCCTATGTGCACATGTCAAGTCTCAAGTCATTTCAATTCCGTTTGAATTCTCTAAGTCCGGTTAAGCTGCTTTACTGATAACTCGGTTCCAATCTATGGTGATAACTCGGTATCGAGTTATGGACTTAGCATATTTTTGATTGAAATTTTCCTAATCTATTTCCTTAGTTCATTTGAGTGCGCCTTCTAGATTTCAAGTCGTTTCATCCTTATTTGAACCTTTTAAGTTCAACTGAAATTTGCTTTGTTAAAAGCGAGTTAACATCTGAGCTGTCAATTTCCATACCGTCTGATATCTTTTTGTTCGTTAAATTCGATGTGTCGGTTCCCCTTTGTTTTTCTTTCCATATACGGAAAGAAATTTGTATACAAATATAAGCACTAATGTGGAATAAAATTATATTCTTATTTGATTACACATACAACAAATAATATAAAAATATATTATTTAATATATACATCCATATACACATAAAATGATATTTACAAACATATATAAATAGAGGCAATACGAAAATTTAAATTCAAATTTCATATATAAAAATTAGATCTTGATAGGAACATATCTTTTGATTTCAAATTTAAAATTTAACTTATAAATAAATTATTTTTTTATCAATATATACATTTATATACGAAAATAATAAGAATATTAGATGTAAATATATATTTATTTAAATATATGAAAATAATATTTAAAACTCATTTATAATATAAACTGATGTTAAATAATTATTATGTAAATAAATAAATATGTACGGAATTTGTTTCTGTTTTTTTAATTAAAATTAATTTTCATACGAAAATAACGAAAAAATCCTTTTAAATTCTTTCGGAAAAATAAATTTACAATATACATAAGTTTTGTGTATATTAATATACATACATACACACACATATATGTATGTATGTATGTATGCATGCATGAATTTATAATATATTAAAATTAATTTAATGTAATACAACTCCGTTTATTCAATCTTCTCACCATATAGAAGATATAATCATATAAAGTATATAAATCATTGAGGAAGATATTTTTTTTATCTGTAAATATATTAAAGAGTCCAAAAGACTATATTATTTAAAAGTCAAAAGTACAAATTTTTGCCATTTATCTAGAACCGAAAATAGAAATTTCACCTCGTATAAAATTTCCAAATCTCTATCCCATACTTAAAAATCATAGAAATCCCATTTATAATCAGATATCATTTGTAAATGTCATCTCATCTGTAATTAAATGCAATTTTAAAATGAATTTATAAACCACCAAGTCAATTTCTAATTATTTTAAAACATAAGATGTAATTTTAAAATCTTCGCTTCATATTAAAAAATCATAGGAAACTCTTTTAAAATTAAAAAAATGTTTATCAGAAATCTCTCATAATTTTCTTGAATTAAATGTGATTTATGAATTAATTTTAAAAAGTTAAAAATCAATTTCTGTTTAATTTAACCACTAATTCTTTAATTAAGTAATATTTAATCATTTCCCTTAAAATAATTTTATATTTGAAAAGGTCAAATTATATTTCATTTCTTAAGATTAATTTTTTTTAAATAAATCTGAAATTGCTTAGGACTTCAAAGCTCTAGGTCTTGACGCGGGTAGTTGATCAACACGGCCTAGAGCAATGAAGCACTACGCTACTCTAACTTATCACCGTTTCTTCATGCTATTGAACCAAATTTTCATGCATGCATTCCAACAACTATTTAACAATTGACATCATAGAAACAAGAATAACAATTAAAGTATACCAAAGTTGGCAATAATTAGCGAATGGGTTAATACAATATTCAGGAACATAGCAACACTATTTTACATCCATGCCGTCGTAGTTCAACAAAGCAATGCAATCATCATTCAAGGCGTCGATGTGAGTAAAGAATTAATCCCATTGTAGTTAACTAGCCAAAACTTCTTCTAATTAACTACTAGTCATAGTTCTCCCTCTAGCATTCGTTGTAATTTCCGAATGGAATCTCCAACTTGTTCAAAACTCTATTTTGATAGCTCCTAGAGGTGTAGCTTATTGTTATGTAAATTATACTGCAATTTAGGGATTTAGATTTTATTTAAATTGTTTTAATTTTTGAAAGTAGATATTAAAGCTTTGATTTTCTTCTGGATGACAAAAATGAGATAAATAGTTTGGTTTAAGAAATAGTGAACGAATATTCAGAATTATGAAGAGAAGCAGAGATAGAAAGAAATGATCTTCTTATTTTATTTGAGCTTGGCCTATGAAGATGTGATGACCTACCCTTCGTAATACCCCGAATCAATGTCAAATGATAGCATATGACTCCCGAATACCAAAAATGATAGCTTGTCGAGGTATACAAAATAAAACACAAAACAAAGGCACATCGATATAGTCTCACAGTGTAATGATAATATATAATATACCGAATATACATGAATATAACAAAATAAACAATATATAAGAGACTATATTGATGGAACTAAGTGTTAAATAAATATCAATCCAGAAAGTTAGAATAAAATATATGATACTACACGTCGCACATATAAATAGCATTTCTATCATGTACTATCACAATATCAAGTATATACCCAAATTATTGATTTCACCTCCAAAGTGCTCCAACTGTCCCGAAAGCATAATCGCGAAAGCACATGTCTCCTAAACTCCTCAATCAAGTGCCCAAGAGTTATAATGACAAAAACAGGCAAAGATAAAATGCGGGTGCAGCATAAAGCTTGGTATAAGGAATTTATCTCAGAATGTTATATATCAAAACCATATACAAATAAATTTGAAACTATTGAGTACAGCTCGCCCTCTCCGAAAATGTAATGACCTGCCTTTTTGACCATCGAAACTCGACACTGAGCACTACTACTATGTTCCAATGTCACCCATCCAATCGACAAAGGGGCAGATTATAAGGGTAAATAAAAAGAAAAGAATAGAGAACAGAGAAAAAAATACATAGTGGAATCGACGGCTTATAATATAACAATGACAGTAGAAACTACCACTCCAAACATACAGAGTATATCAGAGTTATAAAAAAACATAATAAACCGGACAATTATTAAATCCTGACCTTATAAATGCCGATAGGAATACTATACAATACAGCGGAAAAATAAAATACTACAATATGTGACTCTTCAGCTCCCTTTCAAGATATCCATAAGACCATGGACATCCTTGGAAAATACTCGGTCTGACCCGAGCATTATAAATAAATAGCACCCGGATAGTTAGGAAATACCAACGTGAGATAACTGAAATAATGGGGAACATATATAAAATTTCTATGAGACCACGCCGATAATGCGGAATGGGTTTTTACCTCACAAGAATAACATCCATACAGGCACTAGCAGAAATAAATATCAGGAAATAAATCAAAATAAGAATGAGCATGAATAATATAAAAACCAAAGTTGAAAGAATGGAAATAATCCAAGCAAAATCCAAACTAGACAAAATGGATAAACAAGATAACTGTCAACACTTGGTAGAATGGACAAATAAGATAACTGTTCAAACTTGATAAAATGGCCAAAAAATTTACAATCAAACATCATGAAGAGTGGTTGACTCTTCCCACTGCAACTACATAAAAAACTGATTCAAAGGATCGAGTCAAATAAGTAAAATGAATTTATCGAATGTAACTAGGAGGGCGCTCCCTTCTCCCAAGAAAGTGCACTTCTAGATAAAATATACTTGAGAGCACATGCATCATTCTCAGAAACTTCCAAGCTGGACCCTGCTTCACACGAGAATGTGAATATTTCACATCAATGCATGCTTCCAAAACCTCTCTAGGTGATGTCAACATACCTTAATGGGTGCGACCCACATGCTTGGCTCCCACTCGTACCTTGATTTTAGTTTTTCCAGTGTTGGATATCAATGCTCAAAGCGAGTGATAAATCGTCTTAGAATGACAAAGCACAATAATGACTTAGAAAGTGCGTCCCCCTTTTTTGCGCTTTGATTTTAGTTATTTTCGATAAAGGATAACAAAGCTCAACAGAATAATAAACCATCTTAGAACAACGTTAATAAAGTAGCTGAAGTAACCGATAGCTGAGATGCCAACTATCGAGGATATAAAACGATCGTATATGGAAATTAACTCTTGTATACTTATCACCACTCATTGAATTCAAAATTTCACTTTTTCTTGGTTAACAATAATACTGAATAAGTCAAGGTAGTATTACCTCAAAGTCATGTCCAATAATTATTCTTAACTTTTGAAATAGCGACAAGTTTACTTCTTCGATGTTTAGTGCTAATTGCATAAATAAATCGTTTCCATATATGTGATTCGCTTTACGGAAAATAACCATAAATGAATCAAACTTTTTTTAATTTTAAAACGAACTGAACTTGTGCTTGATTTCCATATTTCCACATTTGTTAAAACACTTTTAGAATTATTTCCTGGTTGTTAAAACGTTAAGAAAATAATTTTTCCAAGTGCACGACCTTGAGGGCCTAAACCTACGTCAGATCGAATGCCTAGAAGATTATCCAACTTAACATCCTAATAATCGAGTTTTAATTTCTTTTTATAACTTAAAACAATATTAATTACCACGAAAGGTAATTAATCACGTTTAAAATCTCTTTTAAATAAACAAATCCATTGTCTTCAATAAAACAGATAATTATTTCCAAACACTTTTATAACATTGGTAAATTAACTTTAAAATCTTTATTAAATTAGTTTATTAACTTTAAATCAGTTGATTAACGAAAATTTATTTTATTAGATAATTTACTTAAATCAGTTTTATTAGGTCGATCAATTAACTCTAAATATCATTAATTAAAAAGATTAATCAAATTCAAATAGTCATTAGTTAAAATGAATAAGTCATCTCAAACTACATTTATTAAAATGATAAGTAATTTTAAATTCCATTAATTAAAACAATTAATTAAGTTCTGATAAACTAATTGAATTAATTAAAGTCAAGCCTCATTAGTTAAAACAATTAATTAAAATATCATTTGTTAAATTGATTTGCTCAATAATAAAGCATCATCAATTAAAATTATTTAACTATATTCCAAATATCATTAGTTAAAAAAATTAATTAAATTTAAAACAATCATTAATTAAAATGATTAACTAAATTCAAATATCATTATTTAAAATGATTTATTATTTTTAAACATCATTAGCTAAAATGATTAATAATTTCAATTATCATTCATTGAAATAATTAATTAAGTTCAATAAATTAATTAAACTCCATTATCATTAATTGAAAGAATTAATTAAACTAAATAATCATTAGTTAAAACGATTAAGTAAGTATAAAACATCATTAGTAAAAATGATTAATTAAACCTAAAGATAAACCAATTTTAAAACACCATTAATTAAATTAGTTAACTAATTTCAATATCATTAGTTAAAATAATAAATCAATTTAAATTATCATCAATTAAAATGATTAATGAATTTTCAATATTCTGTTTAGCAGAAACACAAGCTCAATTTCATATGATAGGGTTTTGGGGATGAAATTTTATAAACGACGATATAAGGAAATTGCTATAACAGCAATTAACAAGTTAAATGGAATATTAGGATCAAATTTAAATATAACAGCATAAAGATGTAAATAAATAATTTATGGGCAAGAAACCACTTAGGGTCTCTATATAGATATTCCTTGCAAAACAATGGTCATGGATAATATATAGACAATCATATGGATTTATACCGATCAAATTAATATGTCATCCATTTTTCGAATGGAAATTCAATCAAACAATCAATCAAACAATTTAATTAACATCCCGGCAATCAATAAACGATTTTAATATCATAGATATGCTATAATATAACTGAATGTGAGCTAAACTCACATTGATTTTCATTTTCACCAAAACGTCCATAATTTTAATTAACATTACTTAGGACATTTAGTTAGTTAAATAAAATAAAATAATGTAAATGGTTGAGGGAATTAAGATTTGAATAATAGAAGGGTAGTCGTGCCTAGTTAAACAATGAACTAAAGGGAATTAAAATGAAATAGGAAAGGTTAATAGATAAGGGCAAAGTAGGAATAAGTTATATTCATATACCCTAAACCCTTCATGCCACTTTCATTTTACACGTTCATAAGAAAAACTAAATCTAGGAACATGCCGAACACCATTAGGAGAAAGCAAGAGAAAGACAAGCTAAAATCAAGAGAAAGGAAGCGTAATCAATCTAATTCAAGAAGCAAATCTCAAATTCCTTAATTACAAGCTAAAGGTGAATAATAGGTTACATCTCATCTTATTATTTTCAGTTGTAGATGAGATTCGAATTTATTTTGCAAATGATTTGCTATGTTTTAATTGTTTCAAATGATATATATATATATATATATATATATATATATATATATATATATATGCTTGCTAAGGATTTATGCTATTTCATATAGATTTTATGTTAAGGTTTAACATCAAAAACTAATTAAATAACATCCAAATGCCAAAAGTTATTTTAGGGTTAGATTTAAAGTATCATAATTTTCTGAATTAGCGTGGGTTTACTATGGATTTTCTAGTGAAGAAAATAGTTAAACGGATTTAGAATTAATTACGTCTATTATATGGTAGCTTTGGATCAGAAATTTGTATATGTTCGAAAACATATTAAAAGAGATTTATGGGAGTTTTTGTAGAATTTTCATAAGTGTTTAATAACTACATGAAATTATTTAAGATATGGGACTTAAATATTTTATATGCTTATAAAAGGAGAAGGAACAATTTGTACATATTTTAAGTTGTAAACTACAAAATTCGGCAGCACTTTCAGAATAGATTTTGGAAAAGAAATTAGCAACCAATTATATGATAACAAATGCGCAGGTTAGTTGAAAAGGAATTACTTTGAAAGTTAAAATTAAGTTTTCAAGGTTTTTGCTGTTTTGCTACTTTCGGCAGCATCTTTCGACACCATACTTCCACCTCCAACCAGTTCGAAACCAATACACATGGCGTCAAAAACTTAGTACGTAGTGGAATGGAGATAGGCGAAAAGTATAGAGTCGAAATAGGGCTTTGGAAGCGGATCGAGACCTAGTTTTGCTTTTAAAAGGAAATGACATTTGCTTTGCTTTGGAAAAGAATGCTTTCGAATGAGATAGCTTTCGACATGGTCAATTATTTTAAATAAAGGTTTCAAAAGAGGTTTCCGACTTTGTTTTAAGAAATGCTTTCGAAGGGATCGAAATCCCTGCTGCCGCATTCTACCTTCAATGGCTTCGAAAGGGTTCTTTTTCTTTGAACCCTAAGCCGCTTCTCCAATGCTTTCTAAGGGATTAATTTCGACACCACCCACTTCTTTTACTTAGGAAATTTCTTTCGAAAGAGTTGCTTTCGACATATTCCTTTAAGGCCCTTTTGAGATTTTCAAAGTTAAACCCAAAGGTTTCGGAAGGAATGGATTTAAATGGTTTCAAAACTATGTTCCATGTATTTTTCCTAAACCCAATGCTTTCGAAAGGTTTTATTTATGTAAAAGACTTAATGCTTTCGAAAGATATATAATAAAGGTTTCAAAGGGGTGGTTCCCCAATGTTTTCGAAAGGTTTACCTTAATGTTTAAATGGAGGGTTTCCAATGTTTTGCAAAGGGCATGTTTAAATTGTTTTGAAAAGAGGATTCTAAGGTTTTATAAAGCTTTCGAAAGGATACTTTCAATGTTTTTGAAAGATCAATTGTAAATGGTTTCGAATGGTATTTTTTGGCCTTTTGGTAAGGTTATAAAGTAAAGTAGTTTACTTGTACCAAAGGGAGTGCTTTTAATGGTTTCGAAAGCGGTACTTTTAAAGGTTTCAAAAGAGATTATTTAAAGGTTTTAAACAAAGGTTTCATGTTTTCATTAACAATGTTTTTTCTAAAGTATAAATAACATGGTATTGTGATTTAAGTAAAGCATAGAGTATATTTTCCTTGTTTAAGTATGATTTATAAGGTTAAATCAATTAGAAAGAAATGTTTTCAAGGAAAATTAGATGGGGTATGTAATGACCCAGAATTACAGTCATTTGAAATTCGTATATTTAATTGATTTTAAATATTCAAAAGAAAATTTTATAAGCTGAGTAACTTATATTTCGAATATCTAGATTTAATTGGATAATTAAATTGTTAATTTAATATTTGAAATTGCAGAAATAATTGGAAATTGAATTTAATGTGAATGAAAATGATTTATAAAGTTGAATCAAGTTCTATAGAATTAGAATGATGTTAGATAACTTTTAAAATCGAATTAAAAGTTAAATAACAGAAATTGAATAATTTAGTATTTAATTAACGTGTAAAATTATAGTCATTTTTCAAACAGTCTCTGATTTGGAAGAAACTAGTTTCATTGGATCCGTAATATTGAATTATTATAGGATTTCAAATTTTGTGTCAATCAGATTTAGGGTTTAGTCGGGGCAAGCTAAAACGCATATAAATTTGTTTAAGTAAAATTTAAATTTGAATAAGTCAACTCGAAAACCTATCTTTCAAATACGATCGAATTAACTCTCGATATATATTCGATTATGTTCGGAATAGGGGTAAAACATTATAAACGCCAAGCGGCACGCTTCATTTCAAGTTCAAAATTTTTTCGGATGAATAGTGCGCGTAAAATTTCTATAAAAGGACCTGTTTTTCTTCATTTTTCAAAACCCTAATTCAAAGCTAGGTCAAACAAGTAGCAGCCGCCACCCACGTTGTTAACGACCGAAACTCTACTACCTTCCCCTTCATTTATCTCCAAATCCGTCGACCATTATCAAACACATTAAACTACAAAGTGATAGAGCTAGTCGAGATCAGGTATCCAACGGTTATGATCGAATAAGTTGGACCGTGGAGGTCGGAATGGTGTTGCGTTCATATCAAATTCGAAGTGGAATCGTGCGGCATAGGTGAGCCCGAGCGTGCCGTCGTCATGGCTGAACATGGAGCACGGGGTGGTCATTCGAATGGCTATAGCTGATTGTCTTCAAACGTCGAGATGTGGGCATGTTAATTCGATGAAGTTTGGCGGCATGGGTTTCTTTGCTCACAGTTGTGGTACGTATGTGGGGAGAATTTGATATTATCGTCCATGATCTACTAGGAACAAGAACGTGCGGCCCAAATTATTAAAGGTTAAATAAAAAAAGTGTAAATTTACTTGTATAATAATTCGTATGATTTTAAAAATGTATAACTTCTTCATACTGGGTTCGTTTTTGATAAAACAAATTACGTTGGGTCCGTATTGACAAGCACTACATTTTAGAGCTAGTTTGGAGTTGATTGGAGCTAATGTAAATTTTGGGTAAAATTAAATGGCTGTTTAATTTTATTTGGAATAAAACACTGCAACTGCTATTGGAAGCAATGTGAGTACAACCCACTCTTTCTGACTCACTGATATTTTTATATAAGTGAGAATAAATTTTATTTATGATATGATGATTGTTTGGATGATATATGATATGTTACATATATATTGGCATTTGGATATATTCCTTCCTATTGGTGCAGATGAGACCCTATTTCTCGTGTATGAGCGGATGACCTTTTGTACGCGCGTCTACCTCGAAGCGGACATTATACATATATTTTCTAATATGTATATTTGTTGCAGGTGACACGTTGGAGGGATCCAACAGAATTCCTCACCAGTATTGGTTTTATTTACAGATATTGTGTTATATATGCTGTTATCATGTAATATATGATGTTTTGGATGTCGTGATTGATGTATTTAGTGATATTGCAGCATTGGGCCTGTTTTTGGAATTTTAAAAATGCTAAAGTGATGATTTCAAATTTGAAAAGGATTTTCAAGTGATTTTGGAAATAGATGTTTTATTAATTTTGAATGGTTAAGGAAATGAATTTATTTTGGATAAATAAAAGTTAATTTTTATGTCATAAAAATTATGAATTTTGTGAAATAAAATCAAGATATGATTTCTGAAATATGATGTTGATTAATTTGTAAAATAGTTAAATTGAGATTTTTGAAATTATTATAAATGGTTATATATATAAGATTTATAAAATTGAATTTTTATAAGTCAAAATAATTCCATTATTAAGGAGTTTTAATAAGTATTAAAATGAAGTTATAATTGGATTTTATAAGTAAATGAGATTTATGAATTTTTGAAGTTATAAAATGAATGAATTTGTAAATAAAGAGATTTACAACTGAATTAACTTATAATTTTGATTTTTGGCATATAAATGAAATAAATGGAATTTGTTAATCAAGGAGATTTATAAATAGAAGTTTTTATAAAATACAAAAGGAATTTATAAACATTGTTTTATAAATTCAAAATCAATTGAATTTGAAAAGTAAATTGTGAAAGCTTATTAAAGGAATTATATCCACGATTTTGGACAGTGGGTTATCTTTAATAAAATGTGTATAAGCAATGAATTTGGTAAAGGAGATATATTCACGATTTTGGACCGTGGATAATCCCTTAAATAAATGTGTAGAAGTATTGAATTTGGTAAATGAAGTATATTCATGATTTTGGACAGTGAAAAATATTTTAAATTAAATGAATGTTTTGGGGAAGTGATTATTTCAAATAAAGTTAAATGATTTAAAGATGTTTTTAAATGTGTTAAGTACCGAATATATAGATTTCAACATTCATTAACAAAATAGACTTTTTCGAGAAGTACAGGATAACACTGTTGTTATGGTAAATGATTTTCGAAAGAAAATGTTTTCCTTAATATATGGGATTTATATATTTATCTAATTTTTTGAATCCCTATTCTGGTGATTTTGGGTTATCATAACGATGTTTTACGCAACATTCGTTTTGACCCAAGTAAATATGTTTAAAGATAATGTTTTCCTTAAAAAATGAAATACATACTTAATCCTGATTTAAGTTTATGTATTATTTTCTACGTGCTGAAAATAAATTTATTTGTGAATTACTTATTATTAAATAAGTATATGGAAATGTTTTCCAATATAGAAATGTTGAAATGGTTTTGAGAATGATATCTTTTTAAAGATAATTTAAAGTAAATATTTGGCAAATGATTTAATAGGGCTTAGTGATTATATATGGTGCTAAATATTTGTTTGTTTGATTTGATAGTTAAATAACCGACTATCTAATTTGGTCATTCTAGTTCCTCGACTTGATGTGGGAACTATTTAGTCATACACTTAGTATGTAACCTTTTGTGTAGGCTTGATTATCATTTGTATTGAGGATGTTGATTCGTATGGTGCGGAGTATTACTCCAATATATCGAGCTTCCCTCTTGGCCCGAAGGATAGCAAGTTGAAAGTTGAAGACGTGATAAGTCTATAAGACTTAGTTTCTGTGTGAGGTTGAGAAACGCTTTTGTGTTGTTGGTGCGAAGAGACCGGGATCAGTTTATCTGAAAACCACTTCGGACCAACGTATATGCATTCAATTGTGTAGGTTATTGATGAGATTGACATTTCGTGTTTTCATAGTGGAAGATGCTTGTTGATCGTTTGGGGTTAAAATCCCAATATACATATGGTAGTAGTGGTCTCTTCATTATGAAATATTCAATGCAAGGGCTATCCGCTACTAATCCTAGGGATTTTCCGACAGGATGTGGTAGGAAAGTACCTTCGGTTTGTCCTGTTCCTGGACAACTTGTATGAATGTTTGTCTGACATTGCATTTCTAAAGATTACATAAATTAGTTTTTACAAACGTACATTAGTGATGGCGGAGGAGGCAACTTCTCTTAGCATAACACCCTCCTTGAGACGTACGAGCTTAAGAGTTGTATTTTTATGGAAGGCAATTAATAGTCACCGGAAATGGCCATATGGCATCCAAAAGCGATGTGATTGTGATATGTGTAATCGTTACCTCAGGCCTCATCAACTGGAATTGACCAAAACATGGTTAGATGCGGCAAGGCTAAGTGGGTCTCTCCTAAGTAGGTTATGGTCATCCACTTCTAGATATATGTTCACAAGCTATGACGTCGTGTATCTGATTATTATGGTTTGTATGCTATGAGGGCCCTCTGGAAAGGTCGGTAACGACCAGAGGATGATATATTCGGTACCATTTAGTTATAGAGGTAGGCCAGTCTTGTGTTGGTAAAGGTTCCCTTGTGATATTACTCGGTACATTCTTCCAGAGATGTACTGTCGGAAGGCAGTCCCTTCACCTAGTCATTTGTATGGAAATCCAAACTCGACTACGTACCTGCCAATTTGATTACATTACCCATTTTGGGCAATATGCTGGAATTTAATCAATGTAACAATTTCGACTATGATTAATATTATTTGTATACTAGACACTAGTATAATATCAGATGATTTGATATGAGATGGTTTAGTTATCGTAAGATAAAAACATGTCTGTATTTATGTGTGGGCGTGTCTTACGAGACACTTTTGTTTTGATAAAGGAAAAGTTTGGTAATTTAATAAATTCAGTTGAGTGTGTTTCTCACGCTGGTTTACCAGATTGATCCGAGCGTTCTTCCCTTTCAATGCTCGGGTCAGACTGAGTATATTTACAGGTTTAGATTGGTGCTTTTGGAGATTCAGTAGGAGAGCCAAGGATCTTTATTTTCGTATACACATATCTGTTTTGATTATTCGTTGTGCTTAGTTGTGGTGTATTGTCAGTAATTGTGAGGACATGTTATTATAACTATTCAGGCTGATAACTATTGATTGATTGTTGTACTCTGATTGATGTATGTATATACAGTTTCTGTTTTATAAAGATCATTGATATGATATTATATGTTTTCCACTGCGTTGTGAGATTCTGTATTGTTTTGTTTGGTTCTATCTTCTCTCTTTCTTCTCTTCTCTTCTTTTCTCTTCTTTTCTTTCTCCTGACTTTTCATCAGTCTGTGCTTTTTGGACCGGACATGTGTGGTTTATTGTCGATTCAAAGGGTATAGATTTATGGGTCGTCATAGAGTAGTTGACCCTAGGTAAATGACTCAGATATTAGAATAATAGATGGGACTGGTGTGGGGTCGCGCCTTATACTTTAGCTATTAGCCCTTAGCTAATGTAAATCCAATATTCTAGTGTATAGGACTTTGTCACAGATAAGACTAAAATGATGTTACACACAGAAAGGAATATACAGAGTAAAGATAGGTTATTAGTGAGCCTACAAAACTATTAGGATCAGTTGACCCTAGGAGAAGTAAGTTAGGGATAGAATGTCCAGTAGCGTGTCTAATAGAAGTTAGATTATTTGTTTATATTGTCTGGTAGGCCCGAGTCAGACAAAGGTTATTAGTTAGCCAAGCAGAAGTATAGTGTTCGAACAGATAGTCCATTGATTACCTGATTTGTATGCATACATGATATTGCTATTATTGCTTTAATCAGTTTTGTTGCAGTATTTTGGTTTGCAAAAAATAGGTTTTAAAAGGGATATTAGTAAGGGGAAACCCGTTCGGCTAAGTGGTGTGGTCTTACTTAATATCAGTAAACTAAGATGTATGGTATTATTCGCACCAAGTTTTATGTCTGACTCGAAGTTTATGTTTTTCCCTTAAACTCTTGGATTTGAGTAGGTTGAGAGTTGAGGATTTACAGGTTTTGATATGTGGATGAATAAAGCTTCTGAAGAATTGCATGAGGCATGGATATCTATTTAGGAGTTGTTATTTTTATTTCTATTTCCACTGTGATATATTAAGACAGTTTTGTCTATTTAATACTCTGATCGTCCAAATGGGCATCTTCATATGTCGCTCTTAGCATATTTTGTAATAATTATATTTGATCAAAGCCTGGGAATCGTTTTGGGATTATGTATCCGAATATGAAATATTGATTTGAAATGTAATCAGAAAAGTTGTTCTAATCTGTGTTCATTTCGTTTCATATTCATGTGCTTATGATATTATGAATACCATTAACATTATCGTATTTTTCACCTTAATTTAATAATATAGATGACTTCAGCATCCGTAGTGCTTAGCTTCGAGCCTCAAGATAAGGGATGTTACAACTTAGTATTAGAGCATATGTTTATGAAAAACTTTAAACTTAAAATAATTTTGAAAACATAATCCTAAGGATTGAGAAAAGATTGGGGTATGCGATAACACTATAGTAACGTAATTATATTTTCTATATATAAGTATACGCTTTATCTTTATTCTCCCATCTCTCTTAGGTTATTATTCTATATTTTACAAAGACTTGAATGTAGATATGGATGCTAGAAGTGGAAGAGTTAACCTTGTTGGGGGAAACATCCCAACTAATGGGAATGCCAGACCAAATACCAAGAGGAACCCAAGTCAGACACAAGCTGCAAATGTGGGTGCCGGAGTCCCGTTAGTCGACATAGGAGCAATGTATCAGTTCTTCATAAATATGATGCAAGCGAGGATTGCTGCCGGAGTTGTTGGAGGGAATGCTAGAGGAAGAAATCAAGAAGCTCCGGTGGTGAATAACTATGTTGTTTTGAGTAGAGGTTATGCTTAGCTGGGAGGAAAGCCATTTATTGGTACCGAAGAACAAATTGAAATGGAGAATTGGTTACTTCATTACAAGAGGATTTTCGCTGATTTAGGGCTCAATGATGAGCAAAAGAGGAGACTCGCTTCTAGACTGCTATAAGGAGTAGCACTGTATTAATGGAACAGTGTTACGGTTGGTGTCAATAAGGGGACTATGACTTGGGTTGAGTTCAAAAGAAGGTTGGAGGAGAGGTTTATGTCGGAGATTGCTAAGTCTACTCTGCTCACGAGTTTGCGGAATTGGAAGAGGGAGATATGACTATTCTTGAGTATGCGACCAGGTTTGAGGAGCTAGCAAGATATGGCTATGCTAAAGTTGATACTGTTATTAAGAGGAATGAAAAGCTCATTCTTGTGTTGCAGCCTAAGCATGCTAAGGCCACATTACCACATATTAGGGGTCCATGTGATGTTGTTGTTGAGATGGCCTTGAGGCATGAAGAGATGCTTGATTTTCTTGAAAGAAGTTGTAACGCACAGGAGATTTTCGACCCTTCGACTCGACATTAATACGTTCACTGTATAGCATGTCGAGCAATCGAGTGCCAGAAATACCAGATCAATAGGGGCGAAGAAGAAAAAGGATAGAAGAAAACTGAAACAACATTTAGATTCTCACAGATCGTGGCAAAACAATATATAATATATAATAACCTATCTTCATATAAAAAAATTGTAATCACTAATATTCATATAATCATCAAAGTACAATAGTAAACAATATCACTCCGGATAGTTATAATAACTTGTCCTCACAAAAGCTGAATATATAGCATACACATAGAGCGGAATATAATCAAGTACGTGTAATATGCCCGACTCCTTCAGCTCGACTCCATAGCATATAGTATCCTAACCTGAAACCGTAATACTCGGTCTAACCTAAGTATTATAACAAAATAACACCCGGGTCAGTCTGGAAAACCAGCATGAGAAAACACACTCAATTTGAATTATAATTGTTATTAAAATCCTATGGAAACAAAGGTATCTCGTAAGACCATGCCACATATAAATACGATGGGTTTTTACCTTACGATAATCAAAACCTTTTTATATCAAAATCATTTGATATTATAATAGTGCCTATAGAAAATAAACTATAAAATAGCTGAAATTCTTGCATCTCACGTTTTAGCATATTTGGTATACAACTAAAATCGTACATGCTTGTTGTGAATATTGGATTCCATACAATAACAGGGCTGCCAAACTACCAACCGCTATAGTACACCTCTAGAAAAATATACCAAGATCGAACCCATCGATTTTTGCCAACACAAGACCGGCCTACCCCTTATTGGATAGTACCGAATATGATCACCAATAATGGGCCTAAAAACACATACAAATAAAGGTGATGATAAATGTCCACTCTAGATGAGCGATGATAGCCTAATGGGAGCGACCCACATAGCCTTGCTGCATCTCCTCTGTTTTAGTCATTCCCGGTTGACGCCTTGACGCCACGTATCACCTTAAGAATAACTTTCATACTTGGAATGCTAACACTGCCTTCAAGGCAACGATGTAATGATAACATTCATCGATACAAGTTGTTTTGGGTTAAATAAACCAAATCTCCCCTAAGATCACCATCTCCATTATCTTTGAGATATCACAATTCGTAACACATAAATCAGATTGAAGTGGTTTTCAGATAATTAAATCCAATCTTGGTCTCTTCCAAACGATTAAAGAACTTCCAGATTTGATAGCCTGTTATGTAACTATCAAATTACATATATAGCTGGTCACTGGGCCCATGTTATAAATCTTTCGAAAACATTCATTGAAATATCTTTACACAGATATATATATATTCAAATCTCCTTTAGTATTCCAACGTTTGAAAACAATTTCAAATCATATCTTACATTAACACTTAGTGAAATATTTCCAAATTTGATTTCTAATCCATTACCTAGAAAAATATTTCTACAAAAATCCTTTCGTCGCTAAAATATTTCCAAAACCTTTCACTTCAACACATAGGAAAATATTATAAGTCTATTTTCCAAAGACATTTCTAATATCAATGCTTAGGAAATATTTCAAAACTTATTTTTTAAATTTCCAGAATTATTAATAAATTCCTTTTACAATTTCCAAAACTGATTATACTTATTTAAAATTTCACTAACAATCTATAACTTCTTTTGAGAATTCAGATCCATTTTCGAAGTTCTCTTATCTAAACATTTTGGTTATTTTCTCAGGTTTCGAAAATTCCGTTATAAGATTTTCTCTTATAAAATCACATCCATTAAATAAAAAATGATTTACAAATCTTGAGGGCATTTACAAATAACGTCCATCAATTCCCAAAACTCATATTTATAAAATAAGTATTTTAAAAGAATAGTAATAAATTTTAAACAATTTAAGTAATTATTAAAATATCAAACCCCTTTTAAATAACAACAATAAGTAATTTCCAAGTCATTTGTAAATAATCGATTTACAAAGCTTATTATAAAAATTAATATTCACTTCAACTAGTATTAAATACTTGAATGATCACTTTTCGAAAATACTTAGATATTAATAATAGTTTATAAACTCCATATCTTAATGAATAAAATTTCTTTTTAAGACAAACCTAAACCTCTCTATAAAAATTAAAATTCAACATAACCGATTTTATATCTATAAATCTTCTCAATTTATCGCAAATTGATTTTCCTTTCCAATTTCATAACCATTTCCAAATTTCAAAATAGAATCCATTATTTCTTTCTAAACCAACTTCCATATCCCATTATAAATTCTCACTGTAAATTTATATTTCTAATTTATCAAGTGATAATCATTCTACTTTATTCATAAACATCTTTTGTAAATTTATAAACTCATTTCTAGTTTTTCCCTTGTTATCAACAAATTTACATTAAACAAACTTCATTTATAAATCAATTTTTGTTAAAAATTCCATTTGGAAATCTAAACCTTAACAAGTTCCAAAATAATCAGAATTCATTCAAAATCTCGATTTCGACTTCCTTTCATATTTTAAGAAATCTCATTTAAAATCCATTTAAAAATTCTTAGTTTTAAATTCTCTATTTGAAACCATTTTACGAAATAGCTAAATAAATATCTAAAGTCACATTATTTATTTTATCCAACCCAATTCCTTTTTAAATAATCCTAAAATTCAATATAAATACTTTCATTTTCGAAATCGCTTTTGTATTCCATTTTTAAAATCAAAATATTATTTATGGTATTTATAATACCAAAATTTGGGCCAGTGCTACTATAGCATCCAATATATCAAATCACACAATAATCCATAACAGATTATTCAATTTCATCATATATCACTATATATGAAACACAATCCATATATTTGAGAAACCCAATTGGAAACCTCCAACCTGTTTTCCTGCGTCCCTAGATATTATATAACGTAAAATACCAATCCCACTTCGAGGTGGGATATTGCAGTAATATAGGGTCATCCTCTATTATGCAGGGCACATAGTGTCTTATCCGCTCCAAAGCTGGGAATATATCCAACTGCTAATACATATAAATACTACCATAATAATATAATATTCAACTGGTAATAATATATCAATTCAACCAATCATCCTATAATTAATTTTTAATTTCTGTAAACTAACCAGTCAACCAAATTGAGTGAGATTTATTCACCTTGATTTTTCCCTTAAAATTGCCAATCTTTCCAAATTAATTCTATTGCGTACATTCAGCAGCTACGAATACCACACGATTGATTCCGTCCGATTGAACTTCGTATAAGCAAATTTTGAATTATATAAATTAACGATTTCAGTTTTTTATTTATAATTAATCAATTAACTACTTCAATTTAAATTAATTACCTATTAACGAATAATTAACCTCTCTTCTCTAATCTAGATCTGTAGTCTTAACCTGCACTAACACGCTTCCATCTCCATGCCAGCCAAAAACCCGGACAACGCCACATCCAACCTCGACAGCCCCATCAGCTTCACCCTGCAACACCAGCTCCACCTCCCCACCAGCCTGATGTCCCCTCCTTCAAACGTCAAAGCTCCACTCCACTCCTTACGCAACCACCACGACAAGAAGCCGCCTCTATCACCAATGCATCGCTTGTGTGCACAAATCCATGCCCCAAACACCCAAGGTTACGTACCTAGCTTCTCCCCTCACGCACGCGTACGTCTGCCACCTTGCCAATGAAAATTGCATGAACCCAAATCGCACGCGTACGTAAGGCTATTTTAACTCATCGATTAAATCGACGATTTCAAAAATTGGCGAAATTACTTGAAATTTCATTTTTAAATACTAACCCAATTCTTATTCAAATAGAATTTACGTCAAAAGTAGAAATTGTTCGATTCATATTCAATTCAAAATTCAATTATTCACCACGTCCCTATTATGATACATCGCTATATTTAAAATTTAAATTCATTCGATAATTTTGTGATGACCTGGAATTTTAAGCAATAAAAATTTGATAATCTTTATCAATAATCATTTAAAAATTTGTAATGTTGGGTTAATAATCTTCTTTTATAATTATTCTAAAATTGGCAAATTTATATTTTCAAAAACAAATTTATCTTCTTAAAGTTAATAAAAGTGTATTTTATTTATAATGTATATATATGTGTATACATTGTGAATAGGAAGTCTTTGGTTTGAATTTAGTAAAAATATGTTTTCAAATTATATATATATACGTATATATTGTGATTTGGAAGATTATGTTTGAATTTAATACAATACCTTTCAAAAGCTATTTAAAATTTAATTCTATATTTTCAATACATAAGATAAATATTTATTTTAAAATGTGGTAGCTTAAATAGGATTTAATAAAAGTTTTATTTTGCTTTCTTCTAAATTTTAGTGGAATAAAGAAAGTTTGTATATATAAGGATATAAATGCTTATTAATAAATATAAAAATAAACATAATATGCATATAAACATAATACATAAATATATAAACTTAAGTAACTAAAAAAATAAAGTTTTAAACACTTGTAAAACAGTTAATTCTTACTTTTGACATTGTAAGATTAATAACATGTATATGCATTAGTAACATGCAAAATGAACAAATGGCAATTGTGTTTCTTTAAAAAATTTAATTATACAACTAATATTTTAGAGAAATAACTTGTTTATTTCTTTCAGTTCGAAATCTTCTCAACTCTTTTCCTCTTCATCTTTCAAAATTTAAACAAAACTTGAAACTAAAATCAAAAGGAAATAAAATTTCAAAGAGATGTTCAACATCAGGCAGAAGATCAAGCTAAGTTCAACTCAACGAAAAATAGAATTCAATTTAACAACAAGAAAATTCAAGATCGAATCAAATATAAAGTTCCTGGAACAAGAAATCTGTCCTCTGTTTCTTATTTCAAGTGAGTAAACAAAAAAAATTTCAAAACTAAAATCTTGAATTGCTTGATGCATGTGATATTCTGTGAAATAATGATTTGTTTGCATGAATGTTTCAATTTGAATATAGTTTTAAATTTATATATATATATATATATATACTGTGAGCATGTCTGTGTGTATATAATTTTGTCCCTATTATAATCACAGCTCAAAACTTCAAAAAAATATATTCATATCTTCCAATCGAAACCATATTCGACTTTGATTTCTAAAGAGAAAACATTTGAAACAAGGTAACATCATTTATAAAAATGATTTGAAGTATAATGGTTGGGTATTTATGTCAGAAATGATATTTTACAGCGAAAACATTTGTAATCAGAAAAATCAAACATTTTAATTTCATGAATTGAATCCATGATCAGATTTGTTATTGTAAATAATGAATTTAGAGATAGAAATCTAGAATTTTAGTATTGTAATTTTTGAGACAAACTAAGTTGATTTTGGGTATTTTGTCGATTTCCGACGATCGGCGGCGAGGGGTGTGTCGCGACTGAGGCTGGGGGTAGCTGTAGGGACGGTGGTCGAGGGAAAAATAGTCATGAGATTTCTAGATGGTCGGAGCGACCAAGGGACGGTGATGTAGGGTTTGACGACAGTTTATGTTGTCGAGATATTCGTGGCGATGGCGTCGCCGTAGGAAGACTGGACTCGATCGCGAGATGTGGGATCGAAGCGTGGTGACGTGATGCTACTCTGGACGAGGCGGCATGAGTTCTAGTGGTGGAGTTCGTCGTCGACAAGGGTTTTTGATGATCGAGTTTTTGGGTACTTATTTGTTCGATAGCTCGATATCGGCGATCTGGTGGTCGTGAGGGGTGGCGAGGATGTCATCGACTGGTCGAGGATCGAAGGAAGGGTCGGAGAGGGTTGGTGCGACGATGTATGTGTCCTGGTGCATGTTGTATCAGGTGGTGTTGAAGTTTTGGGGAAGATGATGCTTTTCTCAGGGCCAATCTCGAGTAGTTTTCGTGTGGGACTCGAGGAAAGAGAGGTACGCGAGTGGACTCGGGGTTTACTCAGGGGAGGGATCGATGCTGGCTTGGGTTGTTTATTTTGTTGTAACCTGGTTTTAAAAATTTAAAAGGAAATCGTGTACTGTTTTTTTAAAAAAGCAAAGTAACTTAAATTAAATTAAGTTTTCGAAGTGTATTAACTAAGTTTTTAAGCAAAGTTAATATTAAACAAAGTTTCACAGCCAAATGGAAATAAATAATTTTCAAAGATAAGTTTTTCCAAGTTTTAAAGTTATTAAAAATGATTAAGTTTTTTGGCCATTTATTTAACCAATTTTAAAATGGATTAGTTTTTCAAAAAGATGAGAAACCAAATTCCAATGATATTTTAAAAATAAAGTTAATTATGTAATTAAGTTATTTATTTAGATAAGAATTTATCAAGGTTGTGATTAATTAATTATAATTAATGGAAGTAATTAAGGAATTGTTAATGGGTGTAATTAATTTAAGGTTCATTAACTAGTGATTAAGAGATAATTAATTAATGTAATTAATTTAAGATAATTGGTTTAATTAATTAAGGATAGTTAATTACTTGATTAATTAAGGGATTAATTACTCAATGCAATTAATTAAATATATTAATGTGATTAATTTAAGAAAATTAATTAATTTAATTAATTAAGGATAATCACTTAATGAAATTGATTAAGTAAAATTACTTAATGTAATTAATAAAGTATAATTATTTGTGTAAGTAATTAATGGATAATTACTGAATGTAATTAATTAAAGGGAAATTATTTAATGGAGGTAATTAAATGGAAGTAATTAAGTTTAATTACTTAGTGTAATTAATAAAAAGGGTAATTACTTAAATGGAATAATTAAGGATTAATTACTTAGTGTAATTAACTAAAGAATTAATTAGTATAATTAATTAAGGAGTTAATTTAATTAATGTAAGTAATGAAAGGATAGTTAATTACAGAATGTGATTAATTAAGGTTAATTAATGAATGTGATAAATTAAAGATTAATTACTAAATGTAATTAATTAAAAGAGTAATTAACTAATGGAATTAATTAAGGATTAATTACTTGGTGTAATTAATTGAAGAATTGATTAATTAAGGTAATTAATTAAAGGGTTAGTTAATAAATGAATGTGATTAATTAAAAAATAATTAATCAATGTAAGTGATTATAAAATAATTAATTAATGTAATTAATTAAGGATCAATGTAATTAATTATAATTAATTAATTAATAAGAGTAATTAAAGATTAATTAATGTGAATGGTTAATTAATTTATGTAATTAATTAAAGGCTAATTACTTAACGTAATTAAAGAATAATTAATCAATGATGATTGATTAGGTTGATAATTAAAGGATGATTAATTAATTGGTTTGTAATTAACTAAAGTTAAGTAAGTAGGATTTTAAAGTGATTGAAGTAATTAATTTAATTTACTTAAATTAATGGTGTGACCAATTAATCTGGCTTATGGATGATTGAATAATATTGAATGCCTAGGATTATCACATATCTCTGATATGTGATTTGTTGATACTCTGTGATATGAGATGCTTTGGTTGAATTGTGATAATATGGATTATCTATCTATGATAATGTGAATTATCTATCTATGTGATTATGTTATTTTAAATAATAAACTAAATTATTTAAACTTAAACAACTTGGACATTAAAAGACGGCGTTTTGGATTTCGATGAGACCGGGATCGGATTTTCGAATTGGATATCCGAAAACCACATCAATCCAAATTAAATGATAGGTCGTGAAATCTCAAGTGAAGATCAAGATGAAGACTCGAAGTGTAAGTGCTATTTGTTGTTAATTCTGAGGGTGTTTCCAAAATGAATGTAATGGAGATAGTGCTTTCAGATTCGAGATGAAGATTCAAAGTGCAAGGGCTATTGTCATTAACTCTGAGTGTGATTTCAAAATGAGTGTAGCGAGATAGTGCCTTCGGTTTTTATTCGAACCCGGAACGAACTTGTATGGATTGAATGGCTTCAGAACATCATCACCGAAGGACAATGAGCATTCCAAGATATGTGTTCCAACGTAATTGTAGCCTCAAGCCTCATCAACCGGGAATGGCAAAAACAAGGGAGGTGTAGCAAGGTTAAGTGGGTAGCACCCAAGTAGGATAAGATTTTCCCCTGTCTAGAGGTCCCTTTTATTCGGCTGTATGGGCGGTTGGTCGGGCCAACTGCAGGGTTGTTTTTTCGGGATTATCGAATAAGGGATGTTTTAGGCCTTGTGTTGCAGGGGATCATGATGGATCCTCGGTACGATGATCTAGACCATGTACTGTGATGGGCGGTACCCTAGTAGCCCTGCCCTTGATGGAAATCCATTTTCCCTACGTACCTTTACGGTTTTGATTGTAGAACCCACTTTGTGGCTAGTATGCTGGAATTCAATAATGTAACAATTTCAGCTATTTAAATAAGCATTTGTATATAGATATTATTATAATATTAAAGGATTTTAGAAGAAATGTTTTTCTTATCGTAAGGTAAAAACCCGACATGTTTATTTGTGGCGTTGTCTTACGAGATACCTTTAATTTCAAATGATTTTCAAAGTTAAACAACTTTAACCCGTTAACTCACACCAGACCCCTGCTTGACCCAGAGTTTATTTTATGTTTTCTTAAACTCTTGGGTACTCAAATTTTTACGAGTAGCCAAGGGATTCAAGTTAGCTTTGACGAATTCTGGAGGAGACATGGAGCAGGAGGCTTCAGCATATATAGATATTGTGGTTCCGCTGTGATAGTATCTCTGTGTTGTATCTTGGGTTGTATGATAAATAGATTTTTATAACCGTCTAATATTTTGCGATATAAAGCTGTGTAACTCTGATAGATGTTGTATATTATGTAATAACTATGTGATTAATATATTTTATTCGTTTCGCTGTGAGATTCTTATATTGTTTAGTTCTTTCTTTTCTATCTTTTCTCTTTTCTATCCCTTTCTTTCTTAATGATGATGCTCTTTCTATGAAATGAAATGCGGGTCGTCACAAATTTTAACTAAAATATTCATATCCAAAAATCAATTTATATTTTCAAATCCAATATTTAAAACTAGTTATATATTCAAAGTCAAACGACTGAAAATATGGGTCGTTACATACCTCCCACCTTAAAAGATTTCCATCCTTGAAATTGCTTGGGTAGAAAAATGTTCCAAACCCATTAACTTATCCAAAACCCACTTAGTTAAAACCCTGCATTTGACATTCCTAAATCTTTTAGTTTCGTCCAAAAAAATTAGGTTACATTCCTAAATCAGAATCCTTTATTTAAATTTCAATTCATAAGTCAACCTTTTTTAATTCATTTTTTTCTGACATCCTAAATTTTCAAAAAAATTTCACATAGTCTCCCTTATACAGAGAGCCTTTTGCAATATGAAGAATATGATAAAAAGATATACATCAGCTCTCATGGCCGAAAAATGCAATATATAACAATATTTTATTTTTCATACAGTAAGTTCATAAGCGTACCTTATTTTAGCGTTACTAAGCTAGCTTTCTCAATTTATATGCAATTACACAACCAAAATCTAGCCAAATAGCTCCATGTACCTGTACTTACTCAAGTAAAGTACATCAGTTTCATATATATGAAATTTAATAGCATTGCATTCATTTTTATCGGTTAAACACTTATTTTGCATAAACCAACATGTCGTACATGTATGTATAACAATTCCCTAAACAAATAGATTATAACATGCATATCTAGCATGTGCATGCAAATACCAGGTTCCAAAAATTCAATTTGTACCATTTTTATTCAATTCCGAATGATTCATACTAATTTATTTTCATCCAATTCATATTTACACTCAACATATTCATATCCACTACAAATTGCTTCTAAATCAA
Organism: Allium cepa; assembly: GCA_030765085.1. Taxonomy (NCBI): domain Eukaryota; kingdom Viridiplantae; phylum Streptophyta; class Magnoliopsida; order Asparagales; family Amaryllidaceae; genus Allium; species Allium cepa. Next base: position 1,034,709,396 of record CM060945.1, on the reverse strand, counting down.
TTTATATAACTTTCCATTGATTCACAAAATTTTGTTTGCTTCCGCTTATGTCAAATGACAGCTCAATCCATGCTAATTTATTTATGAATCATCTCATAAATTAGTTATGTAGGTTGAATTATCATTCTTAACAACAATATTCCTGACCATATTCAGTTTACACTTAAATTGAATTCATTTATAACTTAAGTCGTCACCATTTCAATCCATTTCTATTTTATTCGACAACATTCCAAAATATATTTGATTCCCTTACATATAAGTCGAATTTCATTTATCCAATTTCAAATAAATTACAAAAAATCCATTTTATATTGAACGACATTTCATTCCATGTTAATTCAATAATAAACCATTTCTTAAATTATCACTTAAGGTTTATTATAAACATTCATACCATTACTTAAGTTCACATTCAGCTTATAACTTAAATTCCTACTTGGTTTAAATAAGAAATACTCCAAAACATAATTTAATTCATTTGCACTTACTAAAAATCCAAAATATATTAATCAATACTTTAAACCTATTCAATCTGTTCACACTTAGGTTGAATTTCCATTCTTAACACTTAAGTTGAATTTATTTTATAACCCAACCCCATATTTCATAAACAAATTTATATTTCAATATCAAATCCACAAATTAATTTATCTAATTAGTTTACTTCCATTTTACATAAGTTAAGTTAAGTTTTAATTCAAAAATCATCTCATTTAACTCGACCTCGAGTTAACTCCATTTTTATAATTCAAATTCAGATTTTCATTTCTTTCAAACCAAATATTTAACCATCCTAACTTGGATTCCACTTTTCATTTCCTCAAGTTTATAAGTTATATAACTTATTAATCACAATTTCATAAATTCCATCCTGGAGTTCATTCCATTCAATAATTATAACCTATAGTTAGATAACCACTTACTATTCAAATTTATATATAATACAATTTGACATTACTCACTTCCCATTTCAATTCTATTTAACTTGTCTTAAGTTAAATCTCAATTCATTCAATCCATTTAACTTACCAAAATTAAAATTTAATTTTAAGATTAAAAATTTATACTTTCCTTACCTTTCTCAGTTTCAAATTATAAGTTCAAACTTATCCCTTGATATTACCTAAAACATTTAAATAAGGATTCTAGAATTCAAACACTCGGTATTTATTTCAAATCACGTTGAAATCATATATATATATATATATATATATATATATATATATATATATATCCCGTTATATACCAAATCACACTTCTTTTACTTTAAACCAAACCTGTTTTTTATCCATATCAACTCCCTCTAGAAATTTTTAAAACAAAACTTGTTCACCAAACAAGTCCAAAATAAATAATAGTAGTAGCAACCATCACTCAGAAACTCGAAAATGAATACTAACGATGCTGCAGTCATCACCAGGATTATTTTCCTGTGACTGAAGTGAGTTCAGCGCTTTTTGACCTTCCAAAATCCATTTAAAAACATTTTTTTTAAAATATTTTCAAAAATAATACTATTTTAAGTTTCACGATACTTCGGAAAATATTTACTAACTTTCTAGGATTTAAATTTCCAATTCTGGTTTGAATCTAATTTCAATTATCACTCATTTGTATATTCTTTACCATACAATTTTAATTTGGTTATACATACCATTTTAAATTTATAATCTTGTTTTGATTATAATAATGATAACCAAACATATCAATATAATATAACGGTTTCAAAAATTATTTCTTTATATCAAAATATAATTTGGGTAGAATTATTTCATTTACCCATTTTATAACTATACTATGTCGATTTAACTTGTTCAGAGTTTAGAAACCACTGTTGATATAGTTGTCTAGACCGTATAGACCAAAATTCATAAACACTCAACCGATAAGTCAATACAATATACAAAAATTTATATTCACTAATAAATACACGCTCATATCTATTAATACACTCAACTCATTCTAGGGTACTACCGACCCTATCTCTAATGAGTAATCCCCACCAGAGCCTAGGTATTTACTCAACCTAAGCTCTGATACCACTGGAACGAATCAAAAAAATTCGACCCTCGAAAATCAACATCAATACGTTTACTGCATAGCATGTCGAGCGATCGAGTGCCAAAAATACCAGATCATTAGGGATGAAGAAGAAAAAGGATATAAGAAAACTTAAACAACACATAGAATCTCACAGATCACAACAAAATAGTATATAATATATAATAACTGATCTTTTTACAAAAGAGACTATAACAATTAATATTCATACAATCATCAGAGTACAACAGTCAATAATATCAATCCGGACAATTATAATAACTTGTCCTCACAAGTGCTAAATATAAATCATACACAGACAGCGGAATATAATCAAGTACGTGGAATACGCCTGACCCCTCCAGCTCGTCTTCCGAGCCCATAGTATCCTAACCTGAAACTATAATACTCGGTCTGACCCAAAGTATTATAATAAAATAACACCGAGTCAGTCTGGAAGACCATCGTGAGAAAACTCACTCAATTTGTATTATTACTATTATCAAAATCCTTTTGAAACATATCTTGTAGGACCACGCCGAACATAAATACGATGGGTTTTTACCCTACGATAACCAAAACCTTTTTATATCAAAATCATCTGATATTATAATAGTTCCCATAGAGAATAAAATTAAAATAGCTAAAATGCTTGGATCTCACGTTTCAGCATATTTGGAATACAACTAAAACCGTACAGGCTCATAGTGGATATTGGATTCCATACAATGACATGGCTACCAGGGTACCGACCACCATAGTACACCTCTAGAAAAATGTACCAAGATCGAACCTATCGGTCCCTACCAACACAAGACCAGCCTACCCCTTACTGGATAGTATCGAATATGATCACCACTAATGGGCCCCAAATTGCATACAAATGAAGGTGATGATAAATGTCCACTGTAGATGAGTGATGATCATCCCTAATGGGAGTGACCCACATAGCTTTGTTGCATTTCACATATTTTAGTCATTCCCGGTTGGTGAGGCTTGAGGCTGCGTATTACCTCAAGAATATCATTCATACTTGGAATGCTAACACCGCCTTCCAGGAAATGATGCAATGATAACACTCATCCATACAAGTTGTTCTGGGTCTGCGAATCTCCTCCAAGATCACCATCTCCATTATCTTCAAGATATCACAATTTATAACGCACAAATAGGATCGAAGTGGTTTCGGATAATTAAATATGATCCCGGTCTCTTCGAAATGATTAACGAATTTGGCAAGTTTTGATTGTCGATTATTTAACTATCAAATTACACGCGTAAATAGTCATTGGGGCCATATTATAAATCTTTTAAAACATTCATTCAAATATCTTTACACAGATATATATTCAAATCTCCTTCAGTATTCCAACTTGGAAAACAATTGCAAATCCTTATATCGTTAACGGAATATTTTCAAATCATATCTTACTTCAACACTTAGTGATATATTTTCAAATTCGATTTAATTACTTAGAAAAATATTTCTATATAAATCCTTTCCTCGTTAAAATATTTCCAAAACCTTTCACTTCAACACTTCGGAAAATATTACAAGTCTAGTTTTCGAAATCGTTTCTAATATCAATACTTAGGAAATATTTCATAACTTATATCCTAAATTTCCAGAATTATCAATAAATTCCTTTTACAGTTTCAAAAACCAATTATACCTATTTAAAATCCCCACTAACAATTTATAACTTTTTTGATGAATTCAAATTCATTTCGTAGCTCTCGTATCTAAACATTTTGGAAATTTTCTCAAGCTTCCAAAATTCTGTTATAAGATTTCTTTTATAAAATCACATCCATTAAAATAAAGCCTGATTTACAAATCTCGAGGGTATTTACAAAAAACTTCAATCAATTCCCAAAACTCTATATTTATAAAATAAGTATTTTAAAAGAATAGTAATAAATTTTCAACAATTAAGTAATTATTAAAATATCAAACCCCTTTAAATAACAACAATAAGTACTCTCCGTTTCATTTGTAAATAATAATAATCGATTTACAAAGCTTATTATAAAAATTAAAATTCACTTCAACCGATATTAAATGCTTGAATGATCACTTTAAGAAAATACTTTGACATTAATAATAGTTTTTAATCTCCATAGCCTAATAAAATTTCTTTTTAAGACAAACCATAACCTCTCGACAAACATTTATTTTTAAAATTAAACATAATCATTTTTATATCTATAAATCTCTCTCAATTTATCAAAAATCGATTTTCATTTCCAATTTCATAACCATTTCCAAATTTCAAAATGGAATCCACTATTTCTTTCTAAACCAATTTCTATCTCTCGTTATAAATTCTCACTGTGAATTTATATTTCTAATTTATCAAGTGATAATCATTCCACTTTATTCACAAACATCGTTTATAAATTTATAAACTCGTTTCCAGTTTTTCTCTATTATCAACAGATTTATATTAAACAAACTTCATTTACAAATCGATTTGTATTAAAGATTCTGTTTGGAAATCTATTCCTTAACAAGTTCTGAAAATAATCCGAATTCATTCAAAATCTCGTTTTGACTTCCTTTTCCTATTTTAAGAAATCTCATTTAAAATCCATTAAAAATTCTCTATTTAAAACCATTTTACGAAATAGCTAAATAAATATACAAAATCAAATTATTTATTTTATCCAATCCAATTCCTTTTTAAATAATCCCAAAATTCAATTTAAATATTTTCATTTCCAAAACTGCTTTTGAATTCCATTTTTAAATGTTAAAATATTATTTATGGTATTTATAATACCAAAATTAGGGCCAGTGCTACTATAACATCCAATATATCAAATCACACAACAACCCATAATAGATTATTCGATTTCATCTTATATCACTATATATGAAAAACAATCCATATATTTGAGGAATCCAGTTGGATCTCTCCAACCTATTTACCTGCATCCACAGATGTTACATAACGTAAGATACCAAACCGCTTCGAGGCGGGATATCATGGTAATACAGGGCCATCTGCTATTATACAGGGTACATAGTGTCTCATCTGCTCTAACAGTGAGAATATATCCAATTGTTAATATATATATATATATATATATATATATATATATATACTACTACCATATATAATATAATATTCAACTGATAATAATATATCAATTTCACCAATCATCCAATAATTAATTTTTTAATTATTATAAACTAACCAGTCAACCAAATTGATTGAGATTTACTCACCTTGATTTTTTTTCTTCGTAATTGCCAATCGTTCTAAATTAATTTTTTTGCATACATTCCGCAGCTACGTATGCCACACGACTGATTTCGTTCGATTGAACCTCGTATAAGCAAATTTCAAATTATATAAATTAACGATTAAATTTTTTTATTTATAATTAATCAAGTAATTACTTCAATTTAAATTAATTACCTATTAAAAAATAATTAACCTCTCTTCTCTAATCTAGATCTGTCGACTTCACCTGGCACTAACACGCTTCCTCTCCATGCCAGCCAAAAACCCCGACAACCCCATGTCCAACCTCGACAGCCCCATCAGCTCCACCCTGCAACACCAGCTCCACCTCCTCACCAACCCAATGTCCCCTCCTCGAACGACGAAGCTCCACTCCACTCCTTACGCAACCACCACGACAAGCAGCCGCATCCATCACCAACACGTCGCATGTGCGCACAAATCCATGCCCCAAACACCCAAGTTCTCGTGCCAAGCTTCTACCCTCGCGCACACGTACGTACGCCACCATGCCAATGAAAATTTCACGAACCTCAATCGCAACATCACGCCGTACCCTCCCTTGCTATCACGCGTTCCGCTTCCCATCGCCATCGCTCGTCCATTAGTGCTCATGCATTCTCGCCCTCCAGGCTGCGACTTTGGCCTTGCTTCTCAGGCGATTCACAATTTGCTTTTGTATTTTTTTATAAATGAACTAATTTCATTAAGAAAGGAGGTGAAGAGATATACGCGATTTAAAAAGAAGAGGGCGACGTGATCAGGTGTATCGGGTGGTTTGATTTGAATATTTTGTTTTATTTTATTCAAAATATCTCGTTTATAATAATCTTAAAATCTTGAACTCCTATCGAGATGTACCGCCTGGCGTTCCTAATGTTATACCCCTATTTCGAACGAATGGAACTAGTCTCGAGCCCTGATTCGATCGTATGTGGAAACATAGCTTCTTAAATTAAGATTTGAATTAAATTAATTCTGCGCGTTTTCAACTCGCACGACCAAACGGTAAATCCAATCGCTATGAAATATGACAAGAAAGAGCATTTCGCAAATGAATGTCGCTCGAGAGATGGAAAGAAGATGATCGGGAAGAAGAGTATTAGATGCTTCAACTGTGATCAAATTGGATATTATAAGAACCAGTGCAAGGAGCCAACCAAAGATGGAAAAGGCAAAGTGTTTGCATTGGAGCCAACTTCCTTAAGGCCAATAGTAGAGGAAAATGGAAAGGCTGTGTGGTAGGTACGCTTGTGATTCATGGTATGTCTGTTAGCGTTCTATTTGATACCGGTGCATCGCATTCGTTTGTATCTAATTGTTTCGTAGATAAGCTTAATCTAGAACCCTCATAACTAGTTACTTCCTTAAGGGTTGCAAATCCGATAGGAGGTTATACGTCTCTTGGGTGAGATGTGAGCACTTAGAATTTGAATTGTTATGTCATGTATTTGCTTGCAGTTGCATGTATTCGATTTCGTAGTGTTCAGAAGTATTTTGGGAATGGATTGGTTATGTAAATATGATGCTAGAATATTTTGCCACGATAGGAAAATATCATTTAGACACCCTGACTGTAGTGATGGGATAGTATACTCCATAGAAAGCCCTAGTTGTGAGGATAACACTTTGTTGGGTGTTGTGGAGGTAGAAGACGAGTTGAATCGAGTTCTCGTTGTTAGAGAATTCACAGTTGTCTTTGAACCTGTAGTAGGATTACAACCGAAACGAGCTATTGAGTTTTGGATAAATTTGGTATCAGGAGCAGAACTGGTGAGCAGACCACTAAGCAGAATGACACCTACTAAGATGAGGGAGTTAATGGTGCAGTTGGTGGACTTGGAAGGCAAGAACTTTATGAAACCAAGCAGTTCGCCTTGAGGAGTAGCCTTGGTATTTGCAAGTAAACCGGACGGATCGTTGAGGTTATATATCGATTATCGTAAGTTGAATGAGAAGACGAGAAAGAATCGATATCTGTTACTAGAATTGATGATGTGTTTGACCAGTTGAGTGGAGCCAAAGTATTTTCCAAGTTGGAATTAGGAACAGGGGTTCATCAGCTTAGAGTGGCGGAGGATAGTATTCCTTCGACAGTGTTTAGAACTAGATATAGATAATATGAATGGTTGGTAATGCCGTTCGGACTAACTAATGCGCTAGCATTCTTTGTTGATTTAATGAACGGAGTTTTCCTAGAGCACTTGGATAGGTTCGTGTTGGTTTTCGTTGATGATATATTGATATATTATAAAGATGAAAGAGAGCATGAAGTTTATCATAGAGTGGTGCTTGAAATGTTGAGACAACATCAACTGAGGGCAAAATTTTCAAAATGTCATTTTTGGAAGAAAGAAGTGAAGTTTCTTGGTCATGTAGTCTTAGAGAAAGGGTTATTTGTTGATCTGACTAAGATCGAAGCAGTGAATAATTGGAAGAGACCTAAGACAGTGACTGAGATAAAGAGTTTTCTTGGATTAGCTTGGTATTATCGGAGGTTCATTAAGGATTTTTCATAGATAGCAACACCGATGACCAAGCTAACGCAAAAGGATGTGAATTTTTCTGGACCGATAAGTGTGAGGATGCATTCCAGATGCTGAAACACTTATTAATGAATGCACCTATGTTGGTTGTTCCAGAAAGAAATCAGGATTTAGTACTGCATATAGATGTATGTGGAATAGGATTAGCAGTTGTGTTAATGCAAAGAGATAAAATGATTGCCTACGATTCTCGACAGCTTAGACCGCCTGACGTTAGGATCCTGACTCACGATTTGGAATTAGCTACAGCATTTTTTGCATTGAAGGTATGGAGATATTACCTCTTAGGAGAAAGATTTGAGCTGCATACAGACCATAAATCTTTGAAGTATTTTATTCTCTCAGAAGGAGTTGAATATGAGACAAAAGAGGTGGTTAGAGTTTTTAGCCGCCTATGGCTTTGGTATTGAGTACACACCATGAAAAGACAATAAGGTCGCAGATGCACTTAACAGAAAACATCAAAATGTAGTGTTGGCAATAATAGCTGAGTGGAAAGATTTCAAATCATTGACTGCATGTAGAGTACAGTGGGGACCTAAGAATAGTTCTAGTTAGAGACTGCTATGTTGTCGTATTTAGAAGTTCGACCAGTGATGATTGAAAAGAATGCTTCTAAGTAGAAGGAGGATGCATTATTAGTTGAACAGACCAGAAAGTGAAGGGATGGAATAGAGAGCGATGATTTGAAAGATTTTAGTCTTGATCAGAATGGGTGGTTGAGGAAGAAAGGAAGACTATGCATTTGGAATATGGAAAACATTAGGAAGGAAGTGCTAGAAGAATGTCATCGTTTGAAGTTCACTATTCATCCGAAAGAAACTAAGAAGTATTAGGATATGAAAAGAAGTTTCTTTTGGGAAGGTACGAATAGATATGTAGGCTTATGGTTGAAATAGTGTTTGAACTGTCAATAAGTAAAAGATGAATATCAGAAACTAAGTGGGTTACTTTAGCTTTTAGATGTTCCTGTATGGAAATGGGATTCTATCTCAATGGATTTTATAGATGGGTTGCTTAGGTCTAATAGAGGAAATGAAAGTATACGGGTCATAATGGACAGGTTAACTAAGAGTGCCCATTTCTTTCTAGTTAAGTCAACCAGGCGACATTTTTTTTAGCTAAGTTATTTATGAAAAATGTAGTTATATTGCACCGAATTCCTAGTAGTATAATAAGCGATAGAGATTCCTTATTCACTGGCGAGTTCTGAAAGAGTCTACCAGATACTTTAGGTACCAAGCTCAAGATGAGTACCACTTACCATCCCCAGACAGTTGGGAAAATGGAAAGAGTTAACAAAATCTAGAAGATTTATTATGAGCTTGTGTATTAGACTTTGGAGGATCATGGGAAGACCATCTACACTTAGTCGAATTTTCATATAGCAACAGTTGTCAGGCTAGTATAGGGATGGAACCATTTGAAGCTTTGTATGGAAGGCCATGCAAATCTCCCGTTTGTTGGTTAGAGACCGGGAATAGGATAGTTCTTGGTCCGGATTTGATTAGAGAAGCCGCATAAAAGATTTAAGTTATTAGAGCTAGAATAAAAGAGGCTCGGCCTAGACGGAAGAGTTATGCTGATAAGGGATGGATAGATTTAGATTTCATCAGTTGGAGATCTTGTTCTCGTCAAGATATCATCATTGAAAGGTGTAATTCGATTTGGGAAATCAGGGAAATTGGTACCATGGTTCGTTGGACCATTTCCTATTATAGGAAGGATTGGAAAACTCACAAATAAGATAGAGTTACTGAACAGTTTGGCAGGAGTCCATGATGTTGTTCATATTTCTCATCTAAGGAAGTATGTTCGAGATCCGAAGACTACTGTAATGCCAACTATGTCAGAGGACTTAGTAGTGGAACCGAATTTGGCCATAGTTAGAAAGCCAATTCGTATGGTCGCAAGAGATGAGAAGAGGCTAAGGAACAAGACAGTCGGATTAGTCAAAGTCTAGTAGAGCAACGAACAGGGAGCAGGATTAGAGATGCTTATCCTCATTTATCTTATGGTATGTTTTACATTTATGATTGATCTGATGTGTACCTTATTGTAATTTTGAGGACGAAATTCTTTAAGAAGGGGAGTCTGTAACGACCCTAATTTTGATTAACATTATTTAGAACATTTAATTAGTTAAATAAAATAAAATAATGTAAATAGTTAAAGGAATTGAGATTTGAATAATAGAAGGGTATCGTGCCTAGTTAAAAAATGAACTAAAGGGAACTAAAATGAATTAGGAAAGGCTAACAGATAAAGGCAAAGTAGAAATAAGTTATATTCACGTGCGCTAAACTCTTTATGCCATTTTCATTATACACGTTCATAAGCAAACTAAATCTAAGAAGAGGCGGCCACCATTAGGAGAAAGAAAGAAAAAGATAAGCTAAAATCAAGAGGAATGAAGCTTAATCAATCTAATTCAAGAAGCAAATCTCAAATTCGTTAATCACAAGCTAAAGGTGAATAATATGTTACATCTCATCTTATTGTTTTTAGTTTTAGATTGGATCTAAAATTATTTGCAAATGATTTGCCATGTTTTAATTGTTTAAAAGGATTTATATGCTTGTTGATGATTTATGCCATTTTATATAGATTTTATGTTAAGGTTTAACTTGAAAAGCCAGTTAAATGACATCCAAATGCCTTGTGATTTTGATATAAAGTCGGAAATATTATTTTAGGGTTGGGTGTCAAGTTTCATAATTTTCTGAATTAATGTGGATTTATTATGAATTTTCTAGTAAAGAAAATGGTTAATTGGGTTTAAAATTAATTAGCTAATTATATGTTAGCTTTGGGTTAGAAATTTATATATGTTAGAAAATATATTTCAAGGGATGTATGGGAATTTTTTGTAGAATTTTCCTAAGTGTCTTAATAGGTATATAAAATTATTTAAAGTATGGGACTTAAATGTTTTATGTGTTTATAAAAAGAGAAGGGGCAATTTGCATATATTTTGAATTGTAATTCTATGAAATTCGATAGCACTTTTAGAAAAGATTTTGGAAAATAAATTGGCAACCAATTATATGATGGCAAATAAGTAGGTTAGTTGAAAAGGAATTACTTTATAAAGTTAAAAATCAGTTTTACAAGGTTTTTGCTTTTTTGCCACTTTTGGCAGCACCTTTCAATACCATACATCTGCCTCCACCTAGTTAAAAACCAATACACATGGTATCAAAGACTTGGTACATAGTGGATCTGAGATAGACGAAAGGTATAGAGTCGAAACAAGGCTTTCCAAGGGGGTCTAGACCTTGTTTTCTTTTTAAAAGGAAATGCCGCTTGCTTTGCTTTTGAAAAGAATGATTTCGAATGAGATAGCTTTCGACTTAGTCAATTGACTTAAAGAAAGGTTTTGAAAGAGGTTGTCGCCTTTGTTTTAAGAAATGCTTTCAAAGGGGTCAAAACCCTGCTGCCGAATTCTACCTTTTGGAGCAATAACTTCGAAAGCGTTCTTTCACTTTAAACCCTGAGCAGCTTCTCCAATGCTTTCGAAAGGATTGTTTTCGACACCATTCACTTCTTTTACTTCAAAAATTACTTTCGAAGGAGGTTCTCTTGACTTAATTCTTTTAAGGCCCTTTTGAGACCATGAAAGTTAAACCCCAAAGTTTCGATAGAAATGGTTTTGAAACTATGTTCCATGTATTTTTACTTTAACCCAATCCTTTCTAAAGGTTTTCTTTATGTAAAGGACTTAATGCTTTTGAAAGGTATCTAACAAAGGTTTCGAAGGGGTGATTCCCCAATGTTTTCGAGAGGTTTACCTTAGTGTTTAAATGGAGGGTTTCCAATGTTTTCGAAAGGCATGTTTAAAGTGTTTTGAAAAAAGGATGTCTATGATTTTATAAAACTTTTGAAATGATACTTTCGATATTTTCGAAAGATCTATTGTAAATGGTTTCGAATGGTATGTTTTGGCCTTTCGGCCTAAGGTTATAAAGTAATGTAGTTTAATTGTATCTAAAGGGGCACTTTCAATGCTTTCGAAAGGTGTACTTTCTAAGGTTTCGAAAGAGTTTGTCTAAAGGTTTTAAACATGGGTTTCAAATGTTTTCATCAACATGTTTTGTGTAAAGTATAGATAACATGGCCTTGTGATTTGAGTAAAGCATAGAGTATATTTTCCTTATTTAAGTATGGTTTATAAGGTTAAATCAATTTGAAAGAAATGTTTTCAAGAAAAATTTGATGGGGTAGTTGACCCTAAGTAAATTACTTGGATATCAGAATACCAGATGGGACTAGTATGAGGTTCGCTGTATACTTTAGCTAGTAGCCCCTAGCTACTATAAGTCCAAAATTCTAGTGTGTAGGGCTTTGTCACAGGTAAGACTAAAATGATGTTACACAAATAAAGGAATATAAGGAGTAAAGATAAGTTACTGGTGAGCCCACAAAACCATTAGGATCAATTGACCCTGAGAGAAGTAAGTTAGGATAGAATGTCCAGTAGTGTGTCTAACAGAAGTTAGATTATTTGTTTATTTTTTTTGGTAGGCCCGAGTAAGGCAAAGGTTAGTAGTTAGCCAAACAAAACTATAGTGTTCGGAGAAATAGTCCATTGATTACCTGATTTGTATGCATACATGATATTGCTATTATTGCTTTAACCAGTTTGGTTGCAGGATTTTGATTTGTAAAAGATATGTTTTAAAAGGGATATTAGTGAGGGAAAACCCGTTCCGCTAAGTGGCATGGTCTCACTTAATATCAGTAAACCTAGATGTATAGTATTATTCACATCAGGCTTTTTGTCTGACTCGAAGTTTACGTTTTCCCCTTAAACTCTCGGGTGCTCAAAATATAATTTGAGTAGGTTTAGAGTTGAGATTTATAGGTTTTAGGTGGACAAATAAAGCTTTCGAAGACTTGCAGGAGGCTGGGATAGCTATTTAGGAGTTGTTACTTTTATTTCTATTTCCGCTGTGATGTATTAAGACATTTTTTGTCTATTTAGTACTCTGATCATCCAATGGGGCATCTTCATATGTCGCTCTTGGCGTATTTTGTAATAATTATATTTGATCAAAACCTAGGGAAAAGTTTTAGGAATATGTATCCGAATATGAAATACTAATTTGAAATGTAATCATAAAATTTATTTTAATCTATGTTGATTTTATTTTATATTCACGTGCTTCTGATATTATTGATACCATTACCATTACCGTATTTTGTCACCGGAAGTTGATAGTATAGATGACTACAGCAGCTTTTAGCGCTTAGCTTCGGGCCTCAAGATAGGGGATGTTACACAAGGCGTGCCGCTTGGCATTCCATATGTCATAACCTTATTCCAAATACAATGGAACTTGTTCTGAGGCCCAATTCGATGGTATACAGAATATAGCCTTTTGAACCTAAATATAAATTTTCGATATTAATTTCAACGTATTTCAAACTCGCATGACCGAAGGATTCGTCTAATCGCCATGAAATTCGATGGAAAATTATATTTCATTATTACAGATCCAATGAAACTAGTTTCGTCAAAATCCAAGACTGAGCCCTGGAATGACAATTTCACAGAATTAAATATTTTAATTATCGATATTTATCCGATCTATTTATATTTGTAGATAAAATTACAAATTGAACTCACCAATATTATTTATTATTAAAAAAGAGTTAAATAAAATTACTAAATCCATTTAATTAACATTTAATTCACAATCCAAATATTTAAATATACCCTATATTTGAATTATAAGCTATTAAATTCCATAATTTAATTATTTTAAATATTTAAAATAAATTAAGCATTTAAAACCAAATGACTAAAATTTTGGGTTGTTATAAAAAATGTGGCTCTGGGATAATCCGGACTACCCATAAACAACTAAAGTAAACCCAACTCGAATGGAAGGAATTATATTATAACCGTTCTTCGTCTATAATTAACAAGTCATCATAACTAATATAATGTGATTGAAATTTAACAACATACTATGATAGGGGTAACCAAATATACTAACGCAGGTTTAATCCTGCCTTTTCGATCCTTAAAAGTTGACACTAATACATCCACTATATTCAGTGCTGAGCTTCCAAGTGTTGAAAAACAGATTATTGGGGAGAAAGAAAGAAAAGACAGAACAAAATCTTATATCATGATGAATAACATACAATATACAACATATTTATGAAAGGAAAATAGAACTTTATTATACATATTTCAATCGGAGTCAACCAACAGTCAAGAGCTTGGACAGTTTTAACAACCTATCCACACAACTGCTACTAAATAAACAACTAATGCAGCGGAAATAAAATATATATGAGTACGACCTGGAGGCATCCAGCTCGTGTCCTGAAGCTTCAAGTATCCAAGCTGAATCTGTAAATATGCTCGGTCTTACCAAAGCACAAATAAAATTACACTCGGGTATGTCTGGTAAACGAGCGTGAGAAACACACCTCAATTCAAATTTAATTTATAAAATCTTTTGAAAATAAAGGGATCTCATAAGACCATGCCATACATAAACGAAGACAGGTTTTTACTTTACAATGACCAAAACATTTTCTATAGAAAATCCATTGATATTATAATAATGTCTATGATATAAATACATATTAATCAATACCGAAATTATTACAATAATTGAATTTCAATATAACAGGTATACAATCAAATCTAAAGGCTCGTATTGGTGACTGGATTCCAATTATGAAAGCGTAAGGGTCTACCCACCAAATGCGTACACCTTTAGATAAAATGTACGGAAGGCCACGATGCATTGCACCTCTGCTACTCAGGACCGACCTTACACCTTACCGGATAGCACAAAATATGATCATCTTATGGTTGATAAACAACCACAATGGGCCTAAAAGCATAAATAGAGATATCAACACTAGATCTTGGGATGATCATCCCTTAGTGGGAGCAACCCACATACCCCTACTTTAGTTATTTTCCCAGTTGATGAGGCTTGAGGCTACCGTTACCTTTTTATATAGCAAACCATCTTGGAATGCTAACACTTCCCTCCAAATAGAAATGCATTGTTGCAATCATCCATACAAGTTCGTTTTGGGTCTGAACGAAACCAAAGGCATTGCCTCCACTACATCCATTTTAGAATTACCCTCAGGATTAGTAGAAGTAGCCCTTGCACTTCAAAAGCTCCGTTTAATCATCTTCAAGATGTTCCATTCAAACGTTTATGCTGGTTCGAAATGGTTTTTTCAAATAATATATCAGATCTCAGTCTCTTCGAACAAACAATGGTAATTTAAACTGGCCATGTTTGTTAATTTGTTACTATCAAATAAACAACAATCACATCTGAGATTTATTTCCATAAGGAAATAAACATATTGCTTAGCACAAAAGCAACCATTAAGCCCCTTTGAAGATAAATCATTTATTTCTCTTCATAGATACTTGATTTAAATATCTTTACAAAAAAGATATACTCACAAAACAACTTTTAATAATTGAAAAAATATCTATAAGTGTAAGTATATTAACAAAACACTGAGAAAGATTTCCTATTTAGTATTAAGTGTGGAAAGATGTTCCACACCACTATAATTATTAAAAGATCACTTATAGAAATCTAATCTCGTCTCCTTTTATACAACTCAAAAATCATTTTTATAAACTCCTTTTATAAGTTTCTATAACAGTTTATAAAACTCTTTTTATTAACTTCCAAAGCCATTGATAAAACTCTTTTTATTAACTTCTAAAGCCATTGATAAAACTCTTTTCACAAATTTCTAAAACTATTTGTAAGCTCTTTTACAAATCCACAAAATTATTTATAAAACTTCTTTAATAAATCTCAAACCTATTTATAAAACTTATTCTTTTATAAAAGTCTATTATAAAGAACCTTTATAAAAATTCTTTATAAAAATTTACTTTATAAAAATCTTTCCAAGAATCCTTTTATAAAATCTTTTATAAAGCCTTTATAAGAATCCTTTATAAATCCGAACTCCATCTTCATTTATAAACTCTTAATTAAATGTACTTCCTTTACAAGACAATTTATTATTTATAAATACAATTAATTAGATAAATTAATTTACTTTAAACATCATTAATAAATAATAAATTAACTTTCCAACATCATTAATAAAATATTTTATTACCTCCAAAACATTTTTAATATAATAATTAATAACTTTAAAACATTATAAATATAATAGTTAACAATTCCAAACATTTTAACGAGACAACAATAAGTAATCTTAAAACATTATTATATAAATAATAATTATAAACTCCGAAACGTTATTAATATACAACTTTGGAACAATATTAAATATAAATAAACAACTTTTAAACTATTATTAAACAATAATTAAACCACTTAAAAATCATTATTAAATAATTGTTAATCAACATTAAAAATTTCTAAATGATTTAGAAAAGACAAGTAAAAGGGGTTGGGGTAAACTAAAATAGAGAAGTTCAAATTTAGCATAAATAAAAATATTCCAAAAAACCAAACGGTTGGATTTAAAATCATTCTCCAAATCAAAAACCTTTTTTCAAACCAAAACTGGAAATTTATAGTATTTCAAAATACTAAATTGAAGCCAACAGCAAGCACATCGCTTAACCAATGTTGATATTGGTTTTTATCACTACAGAGGTTCAGTTTTGAACATATAACAATGCCATATCTAATAGTGCTAAACAATCCAGATTTATGAATTAACAATTTATATAACAAAGTTATAACTAAAATAGAATCAACAAGAATATAACTGTAAATTAAATCACTACGGTGAGAAATCCGGATTTCTCAACATAATTTTTCCGTATTTCAATTTTAATGGACAATCGCCTATAAAAGCGAATACTTAATCAAACGGATCATAATTTCAATCAACATAAACAGCAATTTCTTTTATTAAAAGGGTAAGTTACACTCACCAAAATTCCGGTTATCACTTCTGCATTCTGGTTCCATCTAAAATCAAAGAGCGTCTAAGCGTAGCTATCGTCACTGCGAACGCATTGCAAAAACCTGCGTTCGATTTGGACCTAGTATGAACGAATTATTGCATTTATAAGAATTCAAATTAAATGATATAGTAATAAAACACTACTCAACTCCCTAATCACTTAGTTACCGTAATTAAACCCCGCTTAGCCCTAAAACCATCACCGTTCGTTTAAAAACCCTAGGCCTTCGAAACACGATCATCTCCATCGCTAGAGGCCACCATCCACCACCGTATTTTAACCTAAAGTAGCCCCATCCAAGACGAACTTTCCAGCACAAAAAATACCACCATTCGTGCACCATAGATCGAAAACAAGATCAAGAAACTCTCCTTCGTTCAACTACCTACGGCCGTCGTCGTTGGTGGCCACTAACCATCAAGCGACTTCAACCGAGATAGCCTCCACCTTGACGTTTCCATCAACACTAACCTCACCGCTTAAGATGGCCCTACCATCAAGGTCCAAGTAAAATGTCAAACGACGTCCATCTTGAATTCCAGTCACCATGTGCAACGACCCAGAATTTTTATTAATTTAAATTTGAATATTTAATTGAATTTAAATATTAATAAGTGAAATTTATAAGTCGAATAATTTTTATTTCGAATAATTTGATTTAATTGAATAATTAAATCGATAATTTAATAAGTGAGAATACAGAAATAATTGAAAATTGGGTTAAATATGATTGAAAATGATTTGTAAAATTTTATTTAATCATGTTGGAGTTAGAATGATATTTTAGAACTTTTATAATCGAATTAAAAGTTAAATTGTGAAAATTGAATATTTTAATATTTAATTATCGATAGAAAATTAGCCAATTTTTGAACAGTCTCAGAATTGGACGAAACTAGTTTCATTGGATCCGTAATAGTTAGTTATTATCGGATTTCAAATTTCGTAGCAAACAGAGTTGTCGTTTGATCGTGGCAGCTCGAAACGCATCGAATTTTTTTTAATATTAATTTAGCGAGTTAAAATAGTCATTTTCCAAAAAGTCTCGGATTTCAACGAAACAAGTTTCATCGGATCCGTAATGTGATATTATTGTATGGTTTCAAATTTCGTGTCAATCGGATTTACTGTTTGTCCGGGGCAAGCGAAAACGCACAGAAAATCGTTTAATCGGTTTAATTTTAAATTGAATGTTTATTGCCATAACTCACACAGATGACCGAACTAGCTTCCAAAACATGTTCCATTGTGTCCAGAACGTGGGGTAAACCTTAGAAACGCCAGCCGGCACGCTTCGTTTGGAGTTCGGAAAATTTCGATGAATAGTAAATTGGGAAATTTTCTATAAAAGGACTTGCTATCTTCGCATTTGCAAACAAGAGAATTAGGGTTTCAGCTCAAACCCTAGCCGCTTCCAATAATTCAATGGACGAAAATGGCTTAACTTCTTCCCCTTCGTTCTCTCAATCCGCAAAGAATTAGCCTTCGAGTTCTAAAGAAAAAGTGTAGAGGACATCAAGATCTTGAAGATCAACGGTGGAGATTGGATTTGGAGCGTCGAGGTGGTCGCTAGGGGGCCGCGTTCTCCTGCTGTACATGCATGTTTTTTTGTGCTTTGGTGGAGCCGAGCTTGATGCTATTTGGGTTGGAGATGGAGCTTGCAATGGTCTTCGACGTGGTGGAGCCTGATCGTCTTCAAACGACGAGATGAAGTCGCGGCAATTAGGGTTTTGAGGCCGCTTGTGGGTTTCTTTGTCCGTGAAATTCACGTTTGGGGGAGAAGAGGGGGGCAACGGCCTGATGTGGAAGAAGCATGATCCAACGGATGAGATGATGAAGGTTGTAAAAAATAAAAGAAAATGTGAATAATTATATATATTAATGTGTACAAACTTCTAAAAATCATAACTTTTTCATACGAGGTCGAAAACGCGCGAAACCAGTTGCGTTGGAATCATGTGGACGAGCACTACGCTATGAAATTGGATTGGAGTCGTTTGGAGTTAGTGAGAATTTTGGGTAAAATTAAACGTCAAAAGCTGAAAACGAAATTGAAATCAAGGTGAGAACTTCTCACTCAATCGAATCGGTCTCGATTTATATTTTAAATAGTTATATTTAAAATTCTTGATTGCATGTTTGAATGATGATTGTTATCTATTGATTGTTAAAATAGACATTATGCGCCGTTATTAAGAGGATGTTATTTATTAAAAACATATACCGCGAATATTTCATAAACAGTGAAATTGGTATTATATATAATAGCAATATATATATATATATTGGCATATGTATATATTGCAATTGTTGATTTTCCGCATTGTATAGCGGATGAGACCCTATTGCGCCGTCTATTAAGTGGATAATATTTATAAATCCCATATACCGCGATAATTCCGTACTGGATTGGAATTGGTATTGTGCTAATGTTTTGGATGCAGGGAAACAGGTTGGAGGGATCCAACTGGATTCCTCAACTATATTGATTTAGTTTACATATATTGTGATATTTGTTGATTATCATATCGATATATGATATTTGGATGTCGTGATTGACTATTTGGTGCTGTTGCATCATCGGATCCATTTCTGAAGTTTTTAAAATAATGATTTTGGTTTTTGAAGGAATTTTTAAAGTAATTTTTGAAAGTATATGTTTTACTAAAATTTTAAATTGATTCATTATAAATAATTAAAACGTTATAATATTTAAAGTTATACAAGTTATGATTTTTGAGAAATATAACTGAAAAAGATTTTAGAAATAAATAGTAAATTAATTTATAAAATGGTTTAAACTGGAATTTTTGAATTATTAAAAACGATGTATATAAAAGACTTATAAAATCGATATTTATAAATTAAAAATACTGGAATTATAAAACGAGTTTTTATAAGGAATAAAGTGAAATAAAAATGGATTTCATAAGTGAACGGAATTTATAGATTTATAAATTGTGAAGTTATAAAATGAATAGATTTTGTGAAATAGAAGATTTATAAGTAATTATCTTATAACTCAGATTTTGGCATTTAAATGAGATATAAATGGAATTTGTTAATAATGAGATTTATAAATCGAAGCTTATAAATAGAAAAGGAATTTATAAACATTGTTATAAATTCGAAATCAATTGAATATGATAAATTGAACATTGAAGTTTATTAAAGGAAATATATTCACGATTTTGGACAGTGAATACATTATTGAATAAAATGGTCATGTTTGGCAAAATGAATATTATAAAAAGGAAGTTAATTATTTTAAAAATGTTTTAAAATGTATTATGAATCGAAACCATAGATTTCAACATTTATTGTTGAAACAGACGTTATCGAGAAATAAGGAAATGGTGGACTATAAAATTGTTGTTATAGTAAATGATTTCCGAAAGGAAATGTTTTATATAGTATTGGGATTTATATATCTATTTAAACTTTGAATCCCTATACCAGTGATTTTGGGTCGTCGTAACGATGTTTTACGTAACATTCGTTTTGACTCAAATTTATGTGTTAAGAAATGATTTCTTAAAGAATGAAATATATACTTAATTTCGATTTAAGTATATTGGATATTTTCCAAGTGTTGAAAATAAATGGGTCTGTGAATTACTTATTATTAAATAAGTAAGGAAATGTTTTTCCCATGTGAAATGAAACGTTTTGAGAATTTATCTTTTTGAAGACAAATTGAAAATGAATATTAGAAATCGATCTAGGAATCATATATTCATAAATATTTTAGAATGTAAATTCACTATGGAATTTATTTAATTTACGGATTTGGAACGTAAATATAAAGTAAATCGTTAAGGATTTATTTAATTGGTTTAAATGAACCAAGTTGAAATGAAAGAAATTCCGTGGAAGGAAAATGATTGAAATTTGTTTTCAAAAGTGATAAAGGTAAAAAGTGATTTGAAAATTTGTTTTCAAATGGTTGAAGTGTGGAAAATTATATATCTAGTAAAGATATTTTGGAAAGTAAATAATTTGGGAAATTATTTGGAATTTGGTGATGTTGAGCATGCCTATTGATAGTTAAATAATCTGACTATCAATATTTACCTTTAAATAGGTATTTGTTGTGATTGCTTGAATTTGAATGCTACACTCATTTTTGAATAAGCGCTCACTATTCGGGTTAGCCGGGAAAGGACCTTGGGGTCGTATAACCCATTCCGAATATGTGATACGTCGTTATGGATTGCATTTGATGACCGGTGTTGAAGACCGGATATTTTTGAAAACGGAAGGATTACTGTCGAGTTACTCTACATCGGCTGATCTCCGATATAGAGGTTTTATCACCCTTAGTGACGGGAAGTCCGGTCGTGATTAGTGAATATCCGGATTGCAAGGACTTCTTTGGAAGTGCCTTCGGTTCTGTTTGATCCCAGAACAGACTTGTATAGATTGTATGTCTAACATTACAAATTGAGATATAAAGCTGATTTCTTTCAAATATATTTCTGTCGGTGGCGGAGAATTTATTCTCTTAGCTTAACACCCTTCTCTGAGACGTACGAGCTCAGAGGTTTTATAGTTGAAGGTTATTAGTGATATACTCCCAATTTGGTAGTGTGGCATGCTGAGTGTTTCTGTGAGATGATCATTGTTTGATCATTTGTGATAGGATCATTTATTTGATCATTTATCTTGGTGATCATTTCTATGATCATTTGTTGACCCAAAGCACGGTTTTTGTATAAAGTGTGGCTTTGTGGACGAGACTTCGTCGGACCTCACACCCCGGAAATGCTCAAAACAGGAAGGATGCGGCAAGGTTATTAGGGGGTAGCGCCCCTTTAGTGTATGTCATTCCTTCTGGATAGAGGTGGTATCATGGTATGGAGCCCAGATATTTAACCTATGTTGTTGCTGCATATTTTGTGGTTGTTGGAAATCGAGGATCCTCGGATAGATCGGTTATGATTGGGGGATGACATATTCGTGTCAGTAGTTACCCAGTTAAGGGTAACCCGGTCCTGTGTTGGCATAGATCCGGTTTGGTTCTCGGGACGTCATTCCAGAGGCGTTTCCATGTGGTAATGGGAAGTTCCTTGGCCTGACCATTTGTTGGAAATCCAAAGAAACAATACGATCTTGTACGGATTTAGTTGTATAACCTGCTATGGAATGTGGTGGTAACCTGCTATTGAACATAGTAGCTATAGTAGGCATAAATGCGGAATGCCTATGCTGGCTAAGATTTATATCTTTATTTTCAAAATAAATTTCCTACACTATGCACTGGTAATAATATCAAATTTTTCTTTTTAATGCGTATCAAGCGTCTTTGACTATCATAAGGAGAAATCTCCTCCGATTCTGCGTTTGCATTGTGTGTGTGTGCAGGAGGCCTTATGGTAGTCTCATTTTTAAAAGCATTGCGAATTGACTTTAAAAATATTCCTCTATTTTGATTTTAAAGAAAAATAAACTGTTTTAGTTCTCACACCAGTCACATGACTGACTCGGAGTTTATTGTTTTCATTCCTAAACTCTGGGTGCCCACCAATTTCCACACGGGCAGTCAAGAGTTAGGTTTATCAGGATATTCTGGAATTCAGGAGTTGCTGGAGGCAAGATGGATGGCATGGCGTATTACTAGTATATAGTATTTCTTTTCCGCTGTTGATGTTGTTTGTTGTTGTACACTCTGATGATGTAATGAAATGTAATGTAATGTAATAACTGATATAGTTCTTTGTTTAAAGATTATTCATTTATTTATTATATGTTGTTCCGCTGCGAATTGTGAGATTCTGATGTTGTTCTGTTATTTCTTCTGTTCTGTTCTGTTCTATCTTTTTCTATCTTCTTCTACTTTTTTTCTTTTCCTAAAACCCTAACGGTACGGTTTTTCGGCTTTCGATTGCTCTGCAGTTGATACAGTGGACGTATTGATGTCGGTTTTCGTCAACGAAAAATCGCAATCGTTACATTTGGTATCAGAGCTTATGGTTAAGCGACAACTATGGCTCTGTTGGGTATTACTCATTAGAGATAGAGTCAGTAGTACTCTAGAATGATTTTGAGTGTAATAATAGATGCTAGCGCGTATTTGTTAGTAAATATAAATTGTTTTATATTGTGATGATTGGTTTGTTGAGTGGTATATGGATTTTGGTCAACACGAGTAATTAACGTTGTTGATAGGGATCTCTAAACACTTGTACAGAACAAATTGACACGATATTGTTTTAAATTGGGTAAATGAAATAATTTTACCGTGATTATATTTTATATATAAAGGAAATAATTTTTCAGAATTATTAAAGTGTATATGAATTGATTGTTTGGTTGTTGAATAAAAACAACAATTTTTAAAGAATAATTGCATAAGCAAAAGAATTATAAGTATGGAACTATAATTAATGTGATTTACAATTGTGAAATAATCTTATATATGAGAAGTGAAATTATATAAGTAAAAGACTTATAAATGTGATTTATAATCTGAAAACAAAATTCCAGAGAAGTGTTTTGAAAGGATTTGATATTTTGGGAAAATTGTTTTGGAGAAATTAAAGCTCTAAACTCTTTTTGGTCGCTGGAAAATAATTCCGATGATGATCGCGACATCATTGGTTTTCATTTTCGGGTTTCCAAAAGAGGGATTGCTGCCAAATTGTTTAAAAGAAAGTTCTTTGGAAAATTTGGATTTGATTTGGATTTGATAAGATGTTTGAAATGGAATATAACTTAAGTGAAGTTGAATGAAGTTGATTTTTGGTGTCAAAGTAAATTAATAAGTGAATTAATGAAGTGAAGTCATTAAGAATTTGAACTTGAGTTATATGAAAGAAATTCAACTTCATATTGTTAAAGGAATTAGCAATTGAATTAAACTAATGAATTGAATGTAAATCAATCGAATGTAAACAATTGATATGAAATAATGAATATATAAGTGTTAATTCATTAAAAGCTAGTTGAATAAATTGAATGGAAGTCAATTTAATATGATCCAATTGGAATTAAAAGTGTTGAACCAAATTGAATGTAAAGTGAATAAATTTGGTTGTGTTGAATATACATTGGTTGTTATATGATTATTAGTTGATTGTATATAATTCATTAAGTGTTACTGAAAGTGAATTAGCGAAATTGGAAGCTAAAGTAATTGAATTCAAATTGAAAGTAAGTAAATTTGAATAAAATTGAATGTGAATTGGACTTGAATTAGTGAATGCAAGCTAACTAAAATTGAATATGAATGAATGTTAGTAAAAACATCCACTGTTAATGAATCAAATGTGATTTAAATTGAAACCCAATTCATTGAATATTAATGAGAATATGAATGAATATTGATTTGGTTATGGATGATAGTTGGTTGATGTTTGCGTTTGTTGTTTTGTTGCATTTTCTATGTTGGCACATGTAGTTGTTGTGTTGCTATATGTTGTATATTGATACTATTTTCGTATATGCATGATTATCATGTTGTTGTTGAGTGTTTAGTAGGTGCGGATGGCGTTGCTTCGCTTTTGGAGCTCGCTTTCGCGCTATATTAACCGTATACGCTCGCTAATAATAAATAAGGTACATATCTCGGATTACATACCGTACTTTTACACTTTTTTCCCTGCGGGATGCCTCATCACTTGATGAGATGTATATTTGTGATACGTATACTGTCATTTTTTTTTCGGATCGAGCCGCGCAAAGGAGACTATGGCGATTTTTTTCGAAAATTTAAGGCGTTAGAAAAATTTTGAGAAAATTGGGAAATTTTTGAAAACTATAACTTTGATTTTGGAATTGAAAGTTAAACAATAGTAGTTGTTTTTGAAAAGGATAACTAAGTATGATTTGAAAACTTAGTAAAGTATTGTAAGAAGTTTAACTATGAATTTTGGGAAAGTTAATAGATTCTGTAACTTTTCTTACTTGTTAATTTCGAGGACGAAATTCTTTTAAGGAGGGAAGTCTGTAACGACCCAGAATTTTTATTAATTTAAATTTGAATATTAAATTGAATTTAAATATTAACAAGTGAAATTTATAAGTCGAATAAATTTTATTTCGAATAATTGGATTTAATTGAATAATTAAATCGATAATTTAATAAGTGAGAATACAGAAATAATTGAAAATTGGGTTAAATATGACTGAAAATGATTTGGAAAATTTTATTTAATCATGTTGGAGTTAGAATGATATTTTAGAACTTTTAAAATCGAATTAAAAGTTAAATTGTGAAAATTGAATATTTTAATATTTAATTATCGACTGAAAATTAGCCAATTTTTGAACAGTCTCAGAATTGGACGAAACTAGTTCCATTGGATCCGTAATAGTTAGTTATTATCGGATTTCAAATTTCGTAGAAAACGGAGTTGTCGTTTGATCGTGGCAGCTCGAAACGCATCGAAATTTTTTTTAATATTAATTTAGCAAGCTAAAATAGTCCTTTTTCAAAAAGTCTCGGATTTCGACAAAACTAGTTTCATCGGATCCATAATGTGATATTATTGTATGGTTTCAAATTTCGTGTCAATCGGATTTACTGTTTGTCTGGAGCAAGCGAAAACGCACAGAAAATCGTTTAATAAGTTTAATTTTAAATTGAACGTTTATTGCCATAGCTCGCACAGATGACCGAATTAGCTTCCGAAACATGTTCCATTGTGTCTGGAATGCGGGGTAAACCTTAGGAACGCCAGCCGGCACGCTTCTTTTGGAGTTCGGAAAATTTCGATGAATAGTAAATTGAGAAATTTTCTATAAAAGGACTTGCTATCTTCACATTTGCAAACAAGAGAATTAGGGTTTCAGCTCAAACCCTAGCCGCCTCCAATAATTCAGTGGCCGAAAATGGCCTAACTTCTTCCCCTCCGATCTCTCAATCTGCAAAGTATTAGCCTTCGAGTTCTAAAGCAAAAGTGTAGAGGACATCAAGATCTTGAAGATCAACGGTGGAGATTGGATTTGGAGCGTCGAGGTGGTCGCTAGGGGGCCGCGTTCTCCTGTTGTACATGCACGTTTTTCTGTGCTTTGGTGGAGCCGAGCTTGATGCTATTTGGGCTGGAGATGGAGCTTGCAATGGTCTTCGACGTGGTGGAGCATGATCGTCTTCAAACGACGAGATGAAGTCGCGGCAATTAGGGTTTTGAGGCGGCTTGTGGGTTTCTTTGTAGGTGAAATTCACGTTTGGGGGAGAAGAGGGGGGCAACGGCCTGATGTGGAAGAAGCATGATCCAACGGCTGAGATGATGAAGGTTGTAAAAAAATAAAAGAAAATGTGAATAATTATATATATTAATGTGTACAAACTTCTAAAAATCATAACTTTTTCATACGAGGTCGAAAACGCGCGAAACCAGTTGCGTTGGAATCATATGGACGAGCACTACGCTATGAAATTGGATTGGAGTCGTTTGGAGTTAGTGAGAATTTCAGGTAAAATTAAACGTCCGTTTAATTTTATTCGAAATAAAAGCTGAAAACGAAATTGAAATCAAGGTGAGAACTTCTCACTCAATCGAATCGGTCTCGATTTTTATTTTAAATAGTTATATTTAAAATTCTTGATTGCATGTTTGAATGATGATTGTTATCTATTGATTGTTAAAATAGACATTATACGCCGTTATTAAGCGGATGTTATTTATTAAAAACATATACCGCGAATATTTCATAAACAGTGAAATTGGTATTATATATAATAGCAATATATATATATTGGCATATGTATATATTGCAATTGTTGATTTCCCGCATTTTATAGCGGATGAGACCCTATTGCGCCGTCTATTAAGCGGATAATATTTATAAATCTCATATACCGCGATAATTCCGTACTGGAGCGGAATTGGTATTGTGCTAATGTTTTTGGATGCAGGGAAACAGGTTGGAGGGATCCAACTGGATTCCTCAACTATATTGATTTATTTTACAGATATTGTGATATTTGTTGATTATCATATCGATATATGATATTTGGATGTCGTGATTGACTATTTGGTGCTGTTGCATCATCGGATCCATTTCTGAAGTTTTTAAAATAACGATTTTGGTTTTTGAAGGAATTTTTAAAGCAATTTTTGAAAGTATATGTTTTATTAAAATTTTGAATTGATTCATTATAAATAATTAAAACGTTATAATATTTAAAGTTATACAAGTTATGATTTTTGAGAAATATAACCGAAAAAGATTTTAGAAATAAATAGTAAATTAATTTATAAAATGGTTTAAACTGGAATTTTTGAATTATTAAAAACGATGTATATAAAAGACTTATAAAATCGATATTTATAAATTAAAAATACTGGAATTATAAAATGAGCTTTTATAAGGAATAAAGTGAAATAAAAATGGATTTCATAAGTGAACGGAATTTATAGATTTATAAATTGTGAAGTTATAAAATGAATAGATTTTGTGAAGTAGAAGATTTATAAGTAATTATCTTATAAATCGGATTTTGGCATTTAAATGAGATATAAATGGAATTTGTTAATAATGAGATTTATAAATCGAAGCTTATAAATAGAAAAGGAATTTATAAACGTTGTTATAAATTCGAAATCAATTGAATTTGATAAATTGAACATTGAAGTTTATTAAAGGAAATATATTCACGATTTTGGACAGTGAATACATTATTGAATAAAATGGTCATGTTTGGCAAAATGAATATTATAAAAAGGAAGTTAATTATTTTAAAAATGTTTTAAAATGTATTATGAATCGAAACCATAGATTTCAACATTTATTGTTGAAATAGACGTTTTCGAGAAATAAGAAAATGGTGGACTATAACACTGTTGTTATAGTAAATGATTTCTGAAAGGAAATGTTTTATATAGTATTGGGATTTATATATCTATTTAAGCTTTGAATCCCTATACTAGTGATTTTGGGTTGTCGTAACGATGTTTTACGTAACATTCGTTTTGACTCAAATTTATGCGTTAAGAAATGATTTCTTAAAGAATGAAATATATACTTAATTTCGATTTAAGTATATTGGATATTTTCCAAGTGTTGAAAATAAATAGGTTTGTGAATTACTTATTATTAAATAAGTAAGGAAATGTTTTTCCCATGTCAAAAGAAACGTTTTGAGAATTTATCTTTTTGAAGACAAATTGAAAATGAATATTAGAAATCGATCTGGGAATCATATATTCATAAATATTTTAGAATGTAAATTCACTATGGAATTTATTTAATTTACGGATTTGGAACGTAAATATAAAGTAAATCGTTAAGGATTTATTTAATTGGTTTAAATGAACCAAGTTGAAATGAAAGAAATTCCGCGTAAGGAAAATGATTGAAATTTGTTTTCAAAAGTGATAAAGGTGAAAAGTGATTTGAAAATTTGTTTTCAAATGGTTGAAGTGTGGAAAATTATATATCTAGTAAAGATATTTTGGAAAGTAATTAATTTGGGAAATTATTTGGAATTTGGTGATGTTGAGCATGCCTATTGATAGTTAAATAATCCGACTATCAATATTTACCTTTAAATAGGTATTTGTTATGATTGCTTGAATTTGAATGCTACACTTATTTTTGAATAAGCGCTCACTTTTCGGGCTAGCCGGGAAAGCCCCTTGGGGTCGTATAACCCATTCCGAATATGTGATACGTCGTTATGGATTGCATTTGATGACCGGTGCTGAAGACCGGATATTTTTGAAAACGGAAGGATTACCGTCGAGTTACTCTACATCGGCTGATCTCCGATATAGAGGTTTTATCACCCTTAGTGACGGGAAGTCCGGTCGTGATTAGTGAATATCCGGATTGCAGGGACTTCTTTGGAAGTGCCTTCGGTTCTGTTCGATCCCGGAACAGACTTGTATAGATTGTATGTTTGACATTACAAATTGAGATATAAAGCTGATTTCTTTCAAATATATTTCTGTTGGTGGCGGAGAATTTATTCTCTTAGCTTAACACCCTTCTCTGAGACGTACGAGCTCAGAGGTTTTATAGTTGAAGGTTATTAGTGATATACTCCCAATTTGGTAGTGTGGCATGCTGAGTGTTTCTGTGAGATGATCATTGTTTGATCATTTGTGATAGGATCATTTATTTGATCATTTATCTTGGTGATCATTTGTTGACCCAAAGCACAGCTTTTGTATAAAGTATGGCTTTGTGGACGAGACTTCGTCGGACCTCACACCCCGAAAATGGTCAAAACAGGAAGGATGCGGCAATGTTATTAGGAGGTAGCGCCCCTTTAGTGTATGTCATTCCTTCTGGATAGAGGTGGTATCATGGTATGGAGCCCAGATATTTAACCTATGTTGTTGCTGCATATTTTGTGGTTGTTGGAAATTGAGGATCCTCGGATAGATCGGTTACGATCGGAGGATGACATATTCGTGTCAGTAGTTACCCAGTTAGGGGTAATCCGACCTTGTGTTGGCAGAGATCCGGTTTGGTTCTCGGGACGTCATTCCAGAGGCGTTTCCATGTGGCAATGGGAATTTCTTTGGCCTGACCATTTGTTGGAAATCCAAAGAAACAATACTATCTTGTACGGATTTAGTTGTATAACCTGCTATGGAATGTGGCGGTAACCTGCTATTGAACATAGTAGCTATAGTAGGCATAAGTGCGGAATGCCTATGCTGGCTAAGATTTATATCTTTATTTTCGAAATAAATTTCCTACACTATGCACTAGTAATAATATCAAATGTTTCTTTTTAATGCGTATCAAGCATCTTTGACTATCATAAGGAGAAATCTCCTCCGATTCTGCGTTTGCATTGTGTGTGTGTGTGCGGGAGGCCTTATGGTAGTCTCATTTTTAAAAGCATTGCGAATTGACTTCAAAAATATTCCTCTATTTTGATTTTAAAGAAAAATAAACTGTTTTAGTTCTCACACCAGTCACATGACTGACTCGGAGTTTATTGTTTTGCTTCCTAAACTCTGGGTGCCCACCAATTTCCACACGGGCAGTCAAGAGTTAGGTTTATCAGGATATTCTAGAATTCAGAAGTTGCTGGAGGCAAGATGGATGGCATGGCGTATTACTAGTATATAGTATTTCTTTTCCGCTATTGATGTTGTTTGTTGTTGTACACTCTGATGATGTAATGAAATGTAATGTAATGTAATAACTGATATAGTTCTTTGTTTAAAGATTATTCATTTATTTATTATATGTTGTTCCGCTGCGAATTGTGAGATTCTGATATTGTTCTGTTATTTCTTCTGTTCTGTTCTATCTTTTTCTATCTTCTTCTACTTTTTTTGCTTTTCGTAAAACCCTAACGGTACGGTTTTTCGGCTTTCGATTGCTCGGCAGTTGATACAGTGGACGTATTGATGTCGGTTTTCGTCAACGAAAAATCGCAATCGTTACACCATGCTCCTCTTAAAGATGATCCAACCAAAAAACCTACTCCTCGCATCTAGACGCACAACCTTCTAGTTGACACCCTCGCCTAAATACGTCCCTATAGGCGCCTAATACCCACAGGTATTGTATGAAGATGGATAATAAGTTGACTAGGGTTATGAATTGGGTTTGAGCAAAAAGAATGGACTGAGGTTCCTTATATAGATAAACATTCAATACTATTCACGCTCGAAGATGTTCGAACTCCAATCAAGGCAAGCTCAAGTTGTTCTCTGCTAAATACCCCTATTTTAAACTCAATGGAACTATTATCGAAACCTAATTCTGTCATATATAGAAGTTAGATTTTAAAATCATGTTATGCTAATTCCGAAAATTAGTCGCTACGCGCTTCGGGCTCACACGACCACACATTTCATCCGATCATCACGAAACTCATCGGTGTAAAACAATTTATCATCACGAATCCAATGGTGTTGATTTGGACAAAATCTGAGCCAGTTCCCCGGAATAATATTAAAGAATTTTTATATTATTTATTTGAACCATTTATTTTCTGAAAATTAAATTTCTAGAATGAACTCGCTACTATTATTTGTTAATAAAAAGGGGTTAAATAAAACTATTCAATCTACTAAATAAATATTAAATTTAAAATCCAAATATTTAAATAGCTATTCAAATATTTATTCACAATTCCAAATTTTAATATTATCTCTTATTTAATTCAAACTTTAAAAATTTTAAACCAATAGTTTCAATAATTAAAATAAATTAAATATTCAAAAATCAAATGACCGAAATTTCGGGTAGTGACTGCATGAGTAATATAAACATTACAATATAAGTCTAATGCATAATGTACAGTAATAATAATCAATCAAAAAATATAACATGCACGATCATAATGATAAGAGACACAAGGAGAATAAGATGATACTCATCATTACTGATGGGTGGAGTCCACTATAGATACCAATTGATTCAATGATCCCTATTGAAGTATCTAAAATGCAAAAATATACAACGATATAACAATGCTAATCACATAGCATCTCCATACCAAAACCGAAATGCGGATGCTATAACTGATACCTGTCCCGAATTGCCATCCGCTACCAAAGAGACCTATCGAGAGCCATAACTGTATTATAGAATCCCTAGAAAACCATCACCTTAAAAGAAGTTGGTACAAGCAACAATTACTCTAGATTGGATCCCAATCTTCATCTGCTCCTGCTCCGAACTACGTCAACAGGTCGTGCATCTCCATGGTACAATGGATTCTTTGCACCAATTAGTAGTCCAAGTCAGACATACCGAATATATATATATATATATATATATATATATAAATGCTTTAAACTGCATATCAATAAATTTACAATATTTTGTACATCTTCCAATATCCTCAAGTCGGACATACCAAAACTATATCTACAACCTTCCCACACATATACATAACACCAAAGTATTAGCCTACCTGTGTGGATTGTTATTCGTTCTTGAAGTGCATCGCACTACTTGGTCGACCCAAGTCATACGCACCAAACAATATATATAAATTGCCTAAATCGGCATCTATAATTATATATATATATATATATATAACTTGAACCGTATATTTATATATCTGCATAATGATTTCGTCCACTATTCGGTAGCCTTAAGTCGAATATATCGAAACTATACATATGCTTAAATTATATATCGATAAATCGCATCGAATTGCCATTAGCTACCAAAGAAACCTATCGAGAGCCGCAAATATATTATGGACTCTCTTGAAAACCAATACCTCAAAAGAAGTTGGCTTGTAAGTCCTATCCTAGTAGCCAACAGTAATATGAAAAAATATATGACCTACTCTAGACTGGCATCCCAGTCTCACTCTACCCTTACGTCGGAACCACGTCTGCAAATTTTGCCCTTCAATGGTAGAATGGATTACTTATACCAATCGGTAGCCCCAAGTAGGACATACTAAAACTATATATAAACGCTTTAAACCATGTATCCATGAGTATATAATATTTCATGCATCTCCACAAATGGATTCTTTGCACCAATCGGTAACCCCAAGTCGGACATACCGAAACTGTATATAAACGATTTAAACCGTTTATCAATAAATATATAATATTCTATGCATCTCCTAGTCCAAAATCAAATAACTAGAACTATATTTATACATTGGGACGTATAAATGACATAACTATATCCGTTTATGTGCATGTGTAACCAGTCTGACTATGGAACTAATAAACACATATCCTGCCCATTTACATACATAAAGGAAATATACAACCAAAGTAAGAAATCAATCATCTCAATATCAATAACGATTCGCATATACAACCATATAAAAAATTCAGTAAAATGCATCTTACTTTAGCAAACAATCGAACAATTATATGTTCTTCACATTATTTTATTGAAGTCTCAAACTTATATAAAATAATTCACTTGCTTATCGATCATACTATAGCTTATTATCACTTAATTGTCCTATTTAAATAAAGTTTAGCTATCAGTAACGTCTTAAAATATTGTATAGCTCAAGTATATAATTTCTATATATGTATATGTATATATGTGTATGTATGTATGTATATACGTATGTATGTATATACGTATGTATTTATGTATGTATGTATACACATATCTCAAATCATTCCTTAGGGTCTAAAGTTATCAAATCACATTATTACAATATTCAGGATTTTATAACCTTTTTGAAGTCATATTAAATGATTACTTCTTTGAAATTTCTAACTTCTTAAATCACCTTTTTAGAAATTCAATAGTTAGTTAATTATGGATTTACACCATAATAAACCAATATCATGACCAGATAAACTTCGAAGCCATTTTTAATACAAGTTTAACCTTCCTAAATCATTATTTTATCCATACAACTTATTTTAAAGGTCATACTTCTAATATTCGATTAGTAATAAAATATATAATATAATTTCTATCTCTACTATAACTACAAGTTAGAGTTCTAATTAATTTATATCCATGTTATAAATTAACAACAACTCCATCTAACTCTATTCAATATGAATAGAACATAATATATGTATATACAAGGCCTTAGTCAATTATCTTGAATATCAATAATAAAATACATAACAATATTTTTATCACTGATCTAACTACAAATTAGAGTTTAATTAATTTATAACCATGTTATAAATTAATATCAGTTCCATCTAACTCTAGTCAATACGAATAAAACAAAATATTGAATCGAACACAATATTTACATATACAGGATTTTTATCAAATATCTCAAAATATCTACTCAAATAAACCAATCCAATCAAATGGGGAAATACTTACATAATATATATCATTTTACAACTACAAAGTAAGTTTTTTCAATATAAATAATTATGGAGGTTTATACCAACATATAAATTCAAAGTTATAATTCCACTTACCTAAGCTGTAATTTCTTCGGTGTCCAAAACTTGTTCAATCCTCGACTATGTTGTAAATAATCTTTCCATGAGTGCAATGGTGATAGCCACATCTCAATTGGACCTTGTATGCAAAAGATATGAATTAAATATGGAAAAATATTAATTAAAGATAATTAGTCGGTTAATTACCTAAATTAACTATTAAGTCTTTCTTTTCCCAAACCCTCAATCCACTATGCACAAATGTTCATGTACTCCACTACCGTGCACTCTCGCCTCTTTCGATCGAGCTACAGACCATCGGAGCTCTCCCAATCACCACTATCGTTCACCACTTTACCATGGACTCAATAAGCCCCTCAACGTCCACTCCGATCATCGCTAGAAAAAGGCAATGGTGCTTTCCTCTTATCTGACCTAAAGTCACGCACCAAAATCGACCACCAGACGACCCATAATTGACTCAAATCGAAGTTCCTACTCATGAGAAACTCAATGCCACCCTTGCCTTTTCCTAACTCTGCCCCTACCAGCACCGCGAATATTAAACCCTCAACCCTGGAAGTACGCATACATGCCCAAATCTCACCGTTACCTCTCGCATTATGCAACATGAGTGCCCTTTAGCAAATGCCTCTCTGACAAGAGTTAGAGGTAAAGGAAAAGTTAATTGGTTGCTAGGAGAATTTTTTTCTATTTTGACAAAAAGGAGTTAAAGGCGCTTTTAGATATTTTGCAGAGGGGAAAAGATATTATATAAAGAGGGAAGAGACATTAAGGTTTATTATTTTATTTAATTAAATAAAGTCGATTTGCATTTTAGGCTTGTACGATCACAAAGCACATCAAATCGCCAAAAAACTCATTGGCCCATATTACCTCATTTTCGGATCTCGGTGGTATAAATGTAACAACCCGCATAATTAACGATATTATATTTAAATGTTTATTTAAATATGGCGTCGTTAGTCGGATTTAGGTCCGAAATGTTACTTTTTGCAAACGGCCGAATTGGGACTCGAACCATTTCCATTGATTCCAAAATGGCGTTTGCGATCTTTTTGAGTGTAAGCTTTGATATGTTTGGAGTAAGTCGAATTTTTATATTTGCTAAGTGGGCTTTGGGTTTGGGTTTCACCCAAACTGTTCTATTAACCTCAACTCAGCCCTTCTCTCCTTCCATTCACTTATTCATTTCATAAAAGCTTAAGCAAAAACTGAAATGGGGGAAGAGAAAGGAAATTAGAAACTCCTAGCCCTAAATCCATTTGCAAACTCCAAATTCTTGCTCCAAAATCAAAGAGAATCCATTGGTAAGTTCTTCTTCATCTTCTCCAACTCTTCTCCTCTTCAATTTCAGAAAATTTCCTAAACCTAAATTGGGAAATATGTGTTTTATTCTTAGATTGAAGCTTGTTGAGTTGAAGTAGTGTTTGTTGGTCTTCTCCTTGCAAATTGAACTCCTTCTTCTTTGTTTTGGGTTAAAGGTGAGTTTTGAACTCACATCTACTTCTTTTGATATCATTGATCATAGGAATGAACTCCTAACACTTGTTCATATGCTTTTGCTTTCGATTTGGATTGTTTTGGTGAAATTGCCAAATTATGATTTTTGAAGCCAAATCTATGTAAAACCCTATATGGTTGATGTTTATGTTGTTCGGAGTGTTTGGGTGTGTCGTTAAGGTTGGGTAGTCGTTTGACGTAAGCCCATAATCAACACGAATCCGATTGCTTTCGATTTGTTTGGTCATAATTGGCCCAGGTTCAGGAAATGCCTGAATATTGAGTTTCAGACGTCTGAAATGCCTATTTCAGACGTCTGAATATTGTTCAAAGGAAATTTTCATCCCCAGATTCAGACGTCTGAAATTAAATTTCCAGACGTCTGAATTGCCAAAATTTCAACCAGAAAGGAAATAGGCAAAATATTGCCTCTTTCAGACGTCTGAAAATTTGGGTTCAGACGTCTGAATCCTCTTTTGAAAAAGAAATTGGTCTCCAGATTCAGACGTCTGATCCTGCTGTTTTTTTGGCCAATTTGCTTTGTTCGTTTAATTTTCCAAATTTGATCAATGCATATTGATTCCAATTAGTTATTTATGCATATTTGACCTTGATGATTCCTTTTTGACTTCATTCACGGGTTTTTATAAATTATTTCTTCAAATCGTATTAAAAGTTCGCTTCTCCGATTTATAAATTCTATTTAAACCACACGTACAATTTCGCACTTCGAGCGAAGTGGAAGGGTGATTAAATGGTTGGGCAAAACACGGACCATGAATCTGTGCGTTTATCCTTTCGATTAATTCCCGACCTATTCAATTGATCGTTTTAACCTTCGGGTTTGGTTTACCGATGATATAAGGTGAACTTTGTACTGCTTTGAGTGTGAAAGTGGCTGACGGATAGTGAACCGTTTAGTGCGGACGAGTGGTTATGGGACATACGTTAACACTTTTCGGATTCCTTTTCGAGAGTTGTGACACATTCCGCCAGTTAGTGGTGTCCAGTACTAGGTCTCTGACCTTCACCACTACGGTTTGTTGCCTTCGGGTATGTGCCTTCGGGTTTGTGCCTTCGGGTTTGTTGCCCTTTAGTATCGCTTCCGATGTTGGTCGTTATGAGCCGCATGGGTGATATTGGGTTGCCTTTTAGTATCGCTTCCGATGTTGGTCGTTATGAGCCGCATGGGTGATATTGGGTTTCCCTTTAGTATCGCTTCCGATGTTGGTCATTATGAGCCGCATGGGTGATATTGGGTTGCCCTTTAGTATCGCTTCCGATGTTGGTCGTTATGAGCCGCATGGGTGATATTGGGTTTGGAGTCTTCGGGCTCATGGATCCTTGTTTATACAGTACTGAGCTCGAGCAATATTCTGATGTTTCATTCATATGTATATTCCCCTGGTATCGCCCTTCGGTGTTGGTCATTATGAGCCGCATAATGCGTAGCGGTTACCTTGTGGAACTTGTATACCTTATTGGTATTTGTTATTTCCTTTTTGCTTGTTTTGGGATATCCTTATCCTTTGTTTCTATATGTTGCCGATGATATGAGGCTTGTTATCATATGATTCATCTTTTGTTAGATGATTGTGTTATCTCTTTTAGAGATATTTGCTATACCTTGTAACCTTGCAGGTTTATTGTTGTTCAGTTTATCTAACTGATTTGTTTAGCTAGACTGACCCGTGTATCTTATACTCGGGTCAGGCCGAGATGTTTCAGGTTAGGTGCTTTTGGACTTAGCCTATTTTGCTTCTGCATGGACTATTCAGCTTGTTCCTTTTTGTCATAGCTTTTGTGTAGTCCTATTTTGTAGTAACTCTGATATGTATTCTTTTGACTCGTCTGTATATGGTGGTTTGCTATACCACTTGATATGTATTATTTTATAACTCTGTTATGTATCTGTATATGTGTATATGATGATTTACTGTTCTGTGATGTATATTACATTTGAGTTATTATATTCTGTTCTGATAGATCCAACCACCTATGGTTTTGTTTTAAGTATTCATTGGGTACGTCGACCTGATTGGTATGTTTATTGTCGATATATTCAATAGATAGTTGGAGCAAGGCTATAGATGGTCGCTCCTAACCAGTCTTATTCTCCGTGTTAGTTGACGGCATTACCTTGTAGTGTCATTGGCTAGCGTGGGTATGGCGTCACAGCGTGGTATCAAAGCTGAGTCAGAACAAAATATGATAAATATAGAATAGATGCACATATTATGGTACATCAAAGTGTACAAGTGATACAAATCTTTGAATTATTGTGTCTCTTTATTCCATCAAGGTTAGATAGAGTTTGGGAATACGTCTAGGAATGCATTTTATTCCGTAGTATTCCATATTGCAATATCTACCTTGTGAATAATCTTGTTCTTATCTTACCTTCAGCGTATGGCTGGAAGAGGCGGGGGACGACGTTCGGGTGCTGGGCAATCCAGTGGCTCACATCCGGATGGCGTATATATGTCTGCTGATCAGTTTTTGGAGTTGTTTAGGAGCACTCAGCCTCCTGTTCCTCCTCGAGTGTCTCCACCTCGCAAGTCTGCCTTTGCACGCCAGTGTAGTGATTTTGCTCATCTTGGAGGAAAGCCGTTTAAGGGCTCCGAGTCCGTTCCTGAAGTCCAAGCTTGGCTTCGCACGTGCGAGCGTATCTTCTCTCGCATGGATCTTTCTGACCATGATAGAGTTCTTATGACTTCTAGTTTATTACAAGAGCATGCTCCTGATTGGTATGAGCTTCTTGTAGCCGAGATTGATGAGTCTACTCTTTCTTGGACTCAGTTTCGAGAGCGATTTGAACTCAAGTTCGTTCCTGAATCTGAAAATGTTTTATTGACCCGACGCTTCCTTGAGTTGAAGCAAGGGAAATCTTCTGTTTCTGAGTATGTCGCATCGTTCGAGGCTTTATCTCAGTATGGTCTTGAATTTATCAGTACTTCTTATAAGAAGAATTTGAAGTTTGTTTCTGGTCTTAAGAAATATCTTAAGAAGTCTTTGTTGCTCCAGCTTAAACTTTCTTTTGAGGAGTTGGTTGATTCGGCACTTCATCTCGAGACCGTCGAGAAGGAGTGTGATAGTGATGTTGATGTTGAGGTTTCCAAGAGCCCCAACAAGAGGCCGTTTTCAATTCAGAAGAAGCCTTTTCCTTCGAAGAAAAAGAAGACCGGTGGTCCTAGCTCTCAGCCTCAGTCTTCCAGAACACCTTTCGTTCGAAAGTGTTTCAATTGTGGTTCTCCTGATCATATTATTCGAGCTTGTCCTAAGCCTCTCTTCTGCCGTTATTGCAAGAAGGAAGGTCATCATGTTTCAGCTTGCCCTACTGTTCCGGCTAGTGCCAAGTCTAGCAGGCTTTATGCTGCTAAGGCTTCTAAAGGTCCTTCTCAGTCCAAAGGTACATCTTCATCTATTTTGGAAGGTTCTATTTTATTTCATGACCATAGTATTCGAGTTCTTTTCGATACGGGTGCATCACATTCTTTCGTATCGAAAAAGCTCGTTGATGATTTATCTTTGGATGTTTCTTGTTTGATTACTTCTTTAAGGATTGCTAATCCAATTGGGGGATCCGCGACCCTTAGTTTGCTTTGTGATGATGTTGAGATTGTTTTATGTGACTTTTCTTTCCGTGCGAATCTGCACGTTATTTCTTGTCTGGGATTCGATATGATTTTGGGTATGGACTGGCTAGTGAGATATGATGCCAGGATTATTTGTTCGGAGAGAACTATATATCTTCGACATCCGGATTCGCCTACTCAGCTATCTCTTGTTCTTCGGAATGTGGATAATTCCAAGATGGCTTTATATTCTCTTGACTCGCGAGATGATGATGATATATCTCGTATTCCGGTTGCTTGTGACTTTTCTGATGTTTTTGAGCCTGTATCGGGTTTGCCACCCAAACGGGCAATTGAGTTCCGCATTGATCTCATTCCAGGCGCGCAGCCAGTTAGTCGTCCTCCTACGAGGATGTCTACAAAGGAAAATGAGGAACTCAAGAAGCAGCTTTTGGAGCTTGAGTCCAAGCAGTTGATTCAGTCCAGTTTTTCTCCGTGGGGATCCGCAGTCATCTTCGTGAAGAAGTCTGATGGAACTCTTAGGCTTTGCATTGAATATCGCAAGCTTAACGAGTTAACCATCAGAAATAGGTATCCATTTCCTAGGATCGATGACATGTTCGATCTATTGAGTGGTGCTAAGGTCTTTTCTCAGCTCGACCTTGCCACGGGTTTTCATCAGTTATGAGTCGCGGAGGATAGCATACCTTTTACAGCTTTCCGCACTCGATATGGTTCTTTCGAGTGGCTCGTTATGCCGTTCGGTTTGACGAACGCTCCTGCTTTCTTTGTCGATCTCATGAGTCGAGTATTCCGAGAATATCTGATAAGTTCGTCCTTGTGTTCATTGATGATATCCTTATTTATTCTAAGTCTGAAGCTGAGCATGCTAATCACTTGAGAATTGTCTTGAATACTCTCCGTCGTCACCAGCTTAGAGCCAAATTATCCAAATGCCACTTTTGGGAGAATAAGGTTAAGTTTTTAGGCCATGTTGTATCTTTCGATGGCATTTCTGTCGATCCCTCAAAGATCGAAGCCATCCAGAATTGGAAGACGCCTGAAAATGTTCATGAGGTTCGTAGTTTCCTTGGATTGGCGGTTTATTACCATCGGTTCATTAAGAACTTTTCCCGTGTTGTGCTTCCTCTCACTTGCCTTACTCGTAAAGGCATTCGTTTTATTTGGTCCGACAAGTGTGAAGCTTCCTTTTTGACATTGAAGGAACTTCTCACTAATGCTCCTATCCTTGTGGTTCTCGAAGGGAATCATGATCTTATTGTCTACACCGATGCTTGTGGTAGTGGTCTCGGTGCTGTTCTTATGCAGAAGGATCGGGTAGTTGCTTATGCTTCTAGGAAACTGCGTCCGAATGAAGTTCGCTATGCCACTCATGATCTTGAGCTTGCCGCCATTGTCTTTGCCTTGAAGATTTGGCAACACTATTTGTTGGGCGAGCGCTTCATTCTCTATACCGATCATAAATCTTTGAAGTATTTGTTCACTCAGAAGGAACTCAATATGAGACAACAGCGTTGGCTCGAGTTTCTTGCTTCTTATGACTTTGATATCCAGTATACCCCTGGTAAGGCGTGTTGCAGATGCGCTTAGTCGCAAACATTCGGCTATTATTTCTATGATGTTTGCCGAATGGGATGTTCTTGAGACTCTATCTTTTTGTGAAATTCGTGATCGAGGTTCATCTTCCGATTCTCATATTCTATTATTTAGTTTGGGAGCTCGACCTATTTTATTGGATCGTATTGCCGATGGTCAGCGGCGTGATCCTGAGTTGTTGCATCTTGTTCAACTTTGTGAGTCTGGATCTTGCGATGAGGCGTTGCAAGATTTCAGTATTGATTCTCATGGGTGTCTTCGCAAGAAGAACCGTCTTTTTGTGCCTTGTGATCTTGCACTTAGGCATGACATTCTTGATGACTGTCACCATTCTAAGTATACCATTCATCCCGGTAGTAGCAAGATGTATGCCGATATGCGTCGTCTTTATTATTGGGAAGGCATGAAGCGCGATGTGGCGAGTTATGTGAGCAATTGCATAACTTGTCAGCGTTTTAAAGCCGAGCATCGGCGTCCTTCGGGTCTTCTTCAGCCTCTTGAGATTCCGTTGTGGAAATGGGATCAGATTTCTATGGATTTCATTGACGGCCTACCTCGTTCGAGATCTGGCCATTCTAGCATTTGGGTTATTATTGCTCGCCTCACCAAGTCTGCTCATTTTGTCCCTATTAAGTCTAATAGGACTGCTTCGCTTTTGGCTAAGTTATATGTCAAGGAAATCGTGAGACTTCACGGTGTTCCTAGTTCTATTGTGAGTGACCGTGATCCTTTAATCACGAGTCATTTTTGGAAGAGTCTTCAGCAAGCTTTGGGAACAAAGCTTAATTTTTCTACAGCTTATCATCTGTAGTCTGACGGACAGACTGAACGGGTGAATCATATCTTGGAAGATCTTCTCCGTATTTGTATTTTTGATTTCGGTGGTAGTTGGGAGGATCACCTACCTCTAGTAGAGTTCTCCTACAACAATAGTTTTCAGTCTAGTATCGGTATGGCTCCTTTCGAAGCCTTATATGGAAGGCCATGTCGATCACCTTCATGTTGGTTGGAATCTGGGGAGAAGCTTATTCTTGGTCCAGATTTTGTTCGTAATTCTTCTGAGAAGATTGATCTTATTCAATTGAGAATGAAAGAGGCGCAGAGTCGTCAGAAATCCTACGCGGACAACGTAGGAAGCCTCTCGAGTTCTCGATCGGCGATCTTGTTTTTATTCGTGTTTCTCCTTTGAAGGGGGTTATGCGTTTCAGTGCGACTGGAAAATTGGCTCCTCGCTTTATAGGACCATTTTCTATTACTGAACGTGTTGGCCCTGTGGCTTATAGAGTTTCACTTCCAGATCATTTATCTGGCATTCATGACGTGTTTCACGTCTCGCAACTTCGGAAGTGTCTTCGGGAGTCGGATTCTGTTATTACTTCTCCTTATTTGCAAGAGCTTGAGATCTCACCGGACTTACCTATTGTACAGCAACCTATTCGCGTGCTTGACACGGAGGTGCGACACCTTCAGAACAAGGACGTGCCGCTCATTAAAGTTCAATGGTCCGCTAATCCCAATGACTGTACTTGGGAAACCAGAGAGTATATCGAGCGATCTTATCCGGGTATTCTATCTTTGCTTGTCGATGGTGAGATTATCTTTTCGTTTCTAGCTTGTTTCCTTCTCTTTTGAATGTTGTATGTATGTAGTTGTTACAAATATCGTCTCTAGGAATTGTGGGGACGCAATTTTGTAAGGAGGGGAGATCTATAACAACCCGCATAATTAACGATTTTATATTTAAATGTTTTATTTAAATATGGCGTCGTTAGTCGGATTTAGGTCCGAAATGTTACTTTTTG
The DNA here is from genome assembly GCA_030765085.1 of Allium cepa. NCBI lineage: Eukaryota > Viridiplantae > Streptophyta > Magnoliopsida > Asparagales > Amaryllidaceae > Allium > Allium cepa. The sequence goes on along the minus strand of CM060945.1, from coordinate 1,034,667,319 downwards.
CAAATGGTCGAATTGGGACTCGCAACCATTTCTATTGATTCCAAAATGGCGCTTGCGATCTTTTTGAGTGTAAGCTTTGATATGTTTGGAGTAAGTCGAATTTTTCTATTTGCTAAGTGGGCTTTGGGTTTGGGTTTCACCCAAACTGTTCTATTAACCTCAACTCAGCCCTTCTCTCCTTCCATTCACTTATTCATTTCATAAAAGCTTAAGCAAAAACTGAAATGGGGGAAGAGAAAGGAAATTAGAAACTCCTAGCCCTAAATCCATTTGCAAACTCCAAATTCTTGCTCCAAAATCAAAGAGAATCCATTGGTAAGTTCTTCTTCATCTTCTCCAACTCTTCTCCTCTTCAATTTCAAAAAATTTCCTAAACCTAAATTGGGAAATATGTGTTTTATTCTTAGATTGAAGCTTGTTGAGTTGAAGTAGTGTTTGTTGGTCTTCCCCTTGCAAATTGAACTCCTTCTTCTTTGTTTTGGGTTAAAGGTGAGTTTTGAACTCACATCTACTTCTTTTGATATCATTGATGTTAGGAATGAATTCCTAACACTTATTCATATGCTTTTGCTTTCGATTTGGATTGTTTTGGTGAAATTGCCAAATTATGATTTTTGAAGCCAAATCTATGTAAAACCCTATATGGTTGATGTTTATGTTGTTCGGAGTGTTTGGGTGTGTCGCTAAGGTTGGGTAGTCATTTGACGTAAGCCCATAATCAACACGCATCCGATTGCTTTCGATTTGTTTGGCCATAGTTGGCCTAGGTTCAGGAAATGCCTGAACATTGAGTTTCAAACGTCTGAAATGCCTATTTCAGACGTCTGAATATTGTTCAAGGGAAATTTTCATCCCCAGATTCAGACGTCCGAAATTATATTTCCAGACGTCTGAATTGCCAAAATTTCAACCAGAAAGGAAATAGGCAAAATATTGCCTCTTTCAGACGTCTGAAAATTTGGGTTCAGACGTCTGAATCCTCTTTTGAAAAAGAAATTTGTCTCCAGATTCAGACGTCTGAATCCCTTCTTTCAGACGTCTGAACCTGCTGTTTTTTTGGCCAATTTGCTTTGTTCGTTTAATTTTCCAAATTTGATCAATGCATATTGATTCCAGTTAGTTGTTTATGCATATTTGACCTTGATGATTCCTTTTTGACTTCATTCACGGGTTTTTATAAATTATTTCTTCAAATCGTATTAAAAGTTCGCTTCTCCGATTTATAAATTCTATTTAAACCACACGTACAATTTCGCACTTCGAGCGAAGTGGAAGGGTGATTAAATGGTTGGGCAAAACACGGACCATGAATCTGTGCGTTTATCCTTCCGATTAATTCCCGACCAATTCAATTGATCGTTTTAACCTTCGGGTTTGGTTTACCGATGATATGAGGTGAACTTTGTACTGCTTTGAGTGTGAAAGTGGCTGACGGATAGTAAACCGTTTAGTGCGAACGAGTGGTTATGGGACATACGTTAACACTTTTCGGATTCCTTTTCGAGAGTTGTGACACATTCCGCCAGTTAGTGGTGTCCAGTACTGGGTCTCTCACCTTCACCACTATGGTTTGTTGCCTTCGGGTATGTGCCTTCGGGTTTGTGCCTTCGGGTTTGTTGCCCTTTAGTATCGCTTCTGATGTTGGTCGTTATGAGCCGCATGGGTGATATTGGGTTGCCCTTTAGTATTGCTTCCGATGTTGGTCGTTATGAGCCGCATGGGTGATATTGGGTTTGGAGTCTTCGGGCTCATGGATCCTTGTTTATACAGTACTGAGCTCGAGCAATATTCTGATGTTTCATTCATATGTATATTCCCTTGGTATCGCCCTTCGGTGTTGGTCATTATGAGCCGGATGATGCGTAGCGGTTACCTTGTGGAACTTGTATACCTTATTGGTATTTGTTATTGCCTTTTGGCTTGTTTTGGGATATCCTTATCCTTTGTTTCTATATGTTGCCGATGATATGAGGCTTGTTATCATATGATTCATCTTTTGTTAGATGATTGTGTTATCTCTTTTAGAGATATTTGCTATACCTTGTAACCTTGCAGGTTTATTGTTGTTCAGTTTATCTAACTGATTTGTTTAGCTAGACTGACCCATGTATCTTATACTCGGGTCAGGCCGAGATGTTTCAGGTTAGGTGCTTTTGGACTTAGCCTATTTTGCTTCCGCATGGACTATTCAGCTTGTTCCTTTTTGTCATAGCTTTTGTGTAGTCCTATTTTGTAGTAACTCTGATATGTATTCTTTTGACTCGTCTGTATATGGTGGTTTGCTATACCACTTGATATGTATTATTTTATAACTCTGTTATGTATCTGTATATGTGTATATGATGATTTACTGTTCTGTGATGTATATTACATTTGAGTTATCGTATTCTGTTCTGATAGATCCAACCACCTATGGTTTTGTTTTAAGTATTCATTGGGTACGTCGACCTGATTGGTATGTTTATTGTCAATGTATTCAATAGATAGTTAGAGCAAGGCTATAGATGGTCGCTCCTAACCAGCCTTATTCTCCGTGTTAGTTGACGGCATTACCTTGTAGTGTCCTTGGCTAGCGTGGGTATAGAGGTGGGGCGTCATAATAAATTTCATCGCAATTCCAAAAATCTTTCTAGGATGATAACTTCATGCATTTTGAGGTCGTTTGGCCATTGGATCGCCTGATTTTAGAAATTCTTCAACCATACATCTTATAATGAATTCCTCATCCCAAGAACACAAGCCGTTGGTCGAGATCCCATTGGACCTGACTATAGACGTATTTTTATAAATACATATAATAATGCATAAGTTGTAAAAATACCATGGCTCCAATATAGTAATATTTGTACTCATATTAATTTGCAATGTCGATTTTGAATTAACGGAAGTGGTCTCGAGTCCTAATTCGACCGTATGTGAAAATTCGGATTATGAACCTTCAATTAATTAACATTTAATATTTGAATAAATAATTAAATATCAAGTCACTAAAAATGTAGGTTGTTATAGAAGGCTTACTGAAATCAATGCATTTATGCTCAATTCTTATTCTCTTTATATAATGCAATTCCACTTAACAAAAATTAATTCAAACCGTTTCTAAAATTATAATTTATCAAATACTTTTTTTTCTCAACCAATTATATTTATGTAAATGGCACGCCCACACTTTTTCCAAATAAAAATAAATATCATTCTATTTGACAAATTAGCCCATTAATAAAATTATTTATAAAACTTTAATTACCAATTAAATGAAAATTCCCTCTTTTTCAAGATAATTTCCAAATCATCTTTTATTCAATATTAGACTTTATTAAATTTATCAATTAATTTTAATTCACTGTAGATAATACTTTAAAGTCTATAAATGTCAATTTAATTCAAAAATACACAAAATCACCTTTATTTATAATTTTATCACTTCGATAATATATAACATGATAATAAAATATTTAGCAATGTTCTTTAACAAATAATTACTTGCAATATAATATCATTAGAAACCACCAAATAATTTATCACTCAAATCTCAATAATAAATATTTTACTATTAAATTTCTTGCTACACATAATACTTCCTTATTTAAATCCCAAAAGAAATATATATTTCCAATTCATCTCCAATTCCAAATATGTATAATTAATCAAAAATTATTCACATCTTATTGTTTAAAACCCATACAATTATAGAAATCTCTATTATTAAATTTAATTAATTGATTTTCAACATTGTGTTGTTATAAACTCACCCCTTAAGAAAATTGCATCTTCATAATTTCTTCTAGGGGAAAATCTAAAACGAGCTGTTGCTACTAGCCTTACTATAAAATCTATAATTTAAACAAATATCAACTGTCAAACAAAATCATAAACATCAAAATTAAGTACATGAATAGCACATAAGGCTCTAAATTTACTTTCCTCAATTAGCGCTGTAACGACCCTGGATTTTTCGCCCCGTTTATTTTAATAAATGTTTGATCTAATTAAATAAAATGTAATTGATCATATTAAAATAAATATGATTTGGAAATACTGCCATTTATTTATATAAACTGTATTTTAAAAAGGAGATTGATTTGGAAATTTGAAATAAGTATTTCAATAATATTCACAATAAAAATCTATCTTATATAATCACTTAAAATACTTTACTTTGTTTATATTTAGAATAAAATAATACATATAGATAATAATGTTTGAAAATTCTAAAATAAAAGATTCTTAACAATATTTTTGATAAAATTTACCTTATATAATTCAATTAAAAAGGTTTTACATTGCTAACATTGATAAACATATACATATGAATAATAATGTGTGAAATTTAAAATAAATCTCTTTATAATATTTATCTTATACCATTAAATTAAATTACTTTGTCTTGTTATCATGTGATGAAATATACATATGAATGAAAATGTTTAAATTAAGATCTAATTCTATTAATATAAAATATAAGTGAAACATGTAAATCTTATTTAATTATTGATAATTGAAACATAAATATAAATAAATAAGTAAACACATCAATCTAAGTTTAATATTAATAGTCAAATATAAAACACAAATCAAAATAAAAATTTAAATCAAAACAAGAAATAAGTATTTAATACTTCCAATATCATTTTAAATTTGCAAGGCCATAGAAAAAAATATATAATATAATAAGTATAAAATGTAACTAAATCATATTGTACATAATTTAAATATTGATAGTTAAGAATGAAATATAAATATAAATGTAAATAAACCATCTTGAATATAACTTAAATATTGTTAGTCATAGTTAGAATACATAATAATTTTAAAAGCCAAGCCTATCTGCAAATATGAAACAAAGTAACACCAGTCATATGACTTACCTGCGAGTAAAAATCTTTACATAAATATCTATAGACAACAAATATTTTTATAAGTATACAACTAATTAAGATACAAGACAATATTTTGTATGTAAAACTAATTATTTTCATAAACCAAGCTTCATCCACAAGCCTTTGACCTGCAAGTATATATTTTACACAAAACATATGTTATAGAGTTCAAACTAAAGATAATGAGACAAATATTTATATATAAACAAGCTTCATACACAAGCCATAAATGCTTACTTGCCATAGGTCCAATCTTCATACAAATATCTATCTACAGCAAGTATGATGATAGTTATGTAAACTAATTAAGAAACAAGTGTTTAAATTTCTATCATCTCAGCCTATCTTTTGTCTATTCAATATATTTTGAAAATCTTATCTTTTCAGGAACAACATCTGGTCAAATAAAACAACAGTACCAGTTAGAACCCCTCACACACACCTATTATCTTCTATTTATAATTGTGTCTCTCTTTTTAGTTCGTCAGAAAAATAATAATAAAGCAAACCTGGTTACCTGAGAAAATAAATAAAAAGAAGGAAAAAAAAGGGAACTTAGGCAGGTTCAAGATAGTTTCAAAACAGGTCAAAAACTCATGGCAGTTACAGGTTCCAAGCTTTCATATATCGGAGTGTTCTTTGTTCAGGAATGAAAAAAGTGAGTAAACTAAATTTTTAAAAAGTTTTGAGCTAATTTAAATAGTTCAAATTTACTTGATGAATTGATTGTATATGCTTTAGTTTGTATGTGTTGAAATGCACCGTGTTTTCTGTAAATTGGTACAGGGTTCATATTTGAATCATTAACTTAAAGATATTCTTATTTGATCATTATAAACTTTGATTTCCTTAGCAAACAAGATGTAAACTTAAAGTAAGATTCCTAAAGGGTGATTACAATCATTTCATCAAGTACTTCACTGTAGTATTGATATACAGGTAGATTAAGTGATCATTGATAATATTCGAATGTTGCAAAATGTCGATTCAAGATTTTATAATGAATCTATACTGCAAATCCTATTTTTTACAACAAAAATCAAGACTTTTAGATTGACATTTGAATAGCAGTTAGTAAATAGACAAAAATTGTATTTTTGCAAATTCCTAGTTACTGATTCAATTTAAATTGTTGGAATTTGTTTTAGAGGTAGTTCGAACATACAAGATGTTGAGAAAAATGTCAGATAATTTTTTCTAATTCATGAATAAATCAAACAAACGAAAAATAGGGTTTTAATTTAGGTGTTACCTGTTCACCGTAAAACTTTAATCTCGGCATCATAGTGGGATCGAGCTTTCCGAGCTTCGCGGAGGTAGTTGCTGAGGGGCAGGACTTGGCGTGGGTGGTGTGGCTTAGCCTCTGGCGATGTGGGATTGCAGTACTGGGTGGTTTTCGGTGAGGAGCTGGTGTTTCAAGTTTAACTTTCAGGTGATATTTTGATTTTGACCCTATGTCAAATTTCTGGGTGTCGATTGTGGGTGAGAAGGGGAATTGTGGTTTGTGGGTGCTGGCGAGTGCCGTTGGAGGTGCGGCGAACCACCGTGCATGTGCACGGTGGCGTTGGAGTGGGATGACCGTCTGTGACGACGTGTATGATCGCTTCGTGTCGTGCTCGAGTCTCACTAATAGTTGCTTCGAGTTTCGATCGAAGCCAATTTTATTTCCTGATGTTTTCTTTTTATTTAAGTTTTTACAACTTACTGTATAAAAAAAAGAGAGTGAAGGAGAAGAAGGGGTTTCAGGGGAATTTTCGGAGTAGGTTGCGTGTAACTCGAAGCTATACTCGAGATAACATGGGGAAGCCTCGGGTTGATAACTACAATATTGTATTTTAAAGGGTAATGTAAGTAAACAAATTTTCATTCAATTTCAAATACTGCAAAACTTGATAGTATTTAACAGTTTAAGCTAAAACTCAGATACAAGTTAATTACTTTAGCTAATACTTTAATGTGTTTTAAGACCATAATTATTATTCGAATTAGGTAAGTAATATAAGATAAGTATAAAACTTATTAATACAAGTTTGTAATTAGAGATAAATTGATTTCAAAAACTTAAGAAGATTTCTTTTAAAATGTTAATTAAGTTGAGCAAGTAATATAAATTGATTATATTCAGGAAGTAATTAAGAATAATGAATTTTGATTATAATTAGTGATGGATTATGATTAATAAATGAATTTGTAATCAACTATTTAAGTTAATCTATGAATGGGTAACGGTTAATAAATCAAGTGATTTAATTTAGAATTAATAACGATTAATTTAGAAATTAGTAATTAATAAATGGGCAATTAAGTTTATTAAATAAAAATTAAGGTTATTGATTTAATGATTGAGGAATGGTAAATTAAAGTTAAATAACGTGATTAAGGAAGTAATTAATTAATAGTGTGAAATAAAATTAAGACTTAATAATAAATTAAGAAATCATCAATTAGATGATTTGAAATGAAATAGGTAATTAATTGTTAATTAATGATTAATTAAATAGAGTTAAGTGATTAACTCTAAGGTAATTAATTCTAAATTGAATTAATTACAAATAAGATTTAAAGGTAATTGCTTATGCACTGTTGTGTTGAATATCAGATTGTGATATCTATGTGACGATATTCTGTGATGCTCTGAGATATGTTACGTTATAGCTATGATACTTGTATATGTTTTATCTATGATAAATGCTATGTTAAATTCAATTTTTGAATTTAAATTATTTAAACCGTTTAAGTTAATTAGACAACTTGGCCCTTAAAATGGCGTTTGGATTTCGATGAGACCGGGATCGGAGGAATCAAATTTGATTGTCCGAAAACCACATCGATCCAATTTAAACGATAGGTCGTGACTTATCAAATGGTGATCGAGATGGTGTTTCAGAATGCAAGGGTTATCGTCGTTGACTATAAGGGTGATTCCAAAACGAATGTGACGAGATAATGCCTTCAGTTTCGTTCGAACCCGGAATGAACTTGTATGGATTGAATGCTTTCAGCACATCGTCAGGCGGACGATGAGCATTCTAAGTAATATGTTCTGTAAAGGTAATCGCAGCCTCAAGCCTCATCAACCGGGAATGACTAAAACATGGGAGATGCAGCAAGGTTAGGTGGGTCATGCCCAAGCAGGACAAGATATTTCCCCTGTCTAGATGTCCCTTTTTATTTCGGCTCTGTGGGCGATTGCTAGCTACAACCGCGGGGTTTATCTTGTTCGGGACTGTTCAATAAGGAATGGTTCCGGCCTTGTGTTGTAGGGGGTCGGGAGTGATCCTCGGTACAGCGATCTAGGGCCCGTACTGTGACGGGCGGTACCCCAGTAGCCCTGCCATTGGTGGAAATCCATTTTCCCTACGAGACCCTACGGTTTTGATTTGTATTACCCACTTTTGTGGCTAGTAGCTAGAATTTAATAGATGTAACAATTTCGGCTATTTTCTATTTACTTGAAAACCCTAGACACTATTATAATATCACTGGATTTCCTATGAAATGTTTTGGTTAGCGTAAGGTAAAAGCTTACCCGTATTTATTTGTGGGGAGTTTTACGTGATACATTTATTTTCAAATGTTTTTAAAGTTAAACAACCTTAAACCGTTTACTCATACCAGACCCATGTCTGGCCTGGAGTTTATATTTTGTTTTTCATAAACTCTTGGGTACTCAAATTTTTATGAGTAGCCAAGTGATAGGTCTCGGACTTGATTTCTGGAGAAGCTTGGAGCAGGAGATTCCAGACGTATATAGCTATTTATGTTGTTTCGCTGTGTTAGTTGATATGTACTGTATCTCTGATGTATATAGTGGTAGATGTATGTATGATTGTCATATGTATTGATATTGTATAACTCTGATATATTTAAAACTATGAAATATTTATGTGATATATTATATTTTGTTCCGTTCCGCTGTGAGATTCTGATGTTGTTGTTCTTTCTTTCTCTTTCTTTTCTATTTCTATCCCTTTCTTTCTTAATGATGATACGTCTTTCTGGTAGTAGAAGGGCGAGTCGTCACAGTTGGTATCAGAGCATGGGTTAGGTGATAACCTTGGCTCTGGTAGGAATTAATCATAAAATAAAGTTTGTATAACTCTAAAATGAGTTTGAGTGTAATAATAGATATGAGCGCGTATTTGTTAGTGAATATAAAACTATTTTTATATTGTGTTGACTTATCTGTTGAGTGTTTATGGATTCTGGTCGATGTGTGGGACGCTATTTCATCGATAGGGATTTCTAAACTCTTAAACAAGATAGGCCAACACAGTATTATTTTTAAAGTAGGGTAAATGAAATAATTTTACCCAAAATTATATTTTGACATAAAGAAATATTTTTCTGAAATTATTATATATATTTGAACGTTTGGTTGTTAATACTACAATTTAAAATTGGAATGGTTTATAACCAAATAAAATTATCTAATAAAAGGAATATAACTAAAACTTGATTAAACCAGAACTTAAGTCCCGGAAATTTGAAAGGTGTTTAAATGAATTTAAACAAAAGGATTTGGGGAATTTAAAAATCTTAGGAATGTTTGAAATGTTTTTCCAAAGATTCGAAGGCAATAATGGAATATTGTTTTGGAAATATAGTTGAATGGAAATTGTTTTGGGAGAATTTATGGAAGTAAAGAAGCACTGAACTCACTTCAGTCGCTGGAAAATAGTTCAGATGATGATGGCCACATCATCAGTATTCATTTTCGAGTTTCTAAAGTGATGGATTGCTACCAGGGAAGTTGGTCATGATATTGTTTGGGCTTGTTTGGTATACAAGTTGTTTTACAAACTTCAAAGGGGAAAATTTTGTTTTGGTGAAAACAAGTGTTTGCAATTTGAAATTTTGATTATTATTTCAAAATGGTTTTGAAAATGAAAACCGGGCAATTGAATTATAAGAATTCTATTTAAATAACATGAAAAGTTTAAATAAATCAACTATTAAACTTATAAGGTAAGTTGATGTTAATAAGAAAAAATCGGGAATTTTAATCCCGGAATTAAAATTTAACTTAAGTAAATAAAAATGAAGAAAATGTACTTGAGTTTAACCTGAGATAAGTTAAATGGAATTGAAGTTCAAAATGAACTTACTTGGATATAAAATTTGAAGGTAAAATGATTGCAATTGTGAGGTGGAAATTTATACCCTAAGATAGTAAGTGTTACATATATATATATATATATATATATATATATATATATAATCTGAAATTATGATTATAAGATGAAATGACTCAAATGAGCAATATAAGCTTTTAAGTAAACAAATAAGTTTTGAGCTCATATATTGAGAAATAAATATAAAGAATGGTAAGTAGCTAAATTTAACTGAAATTGAGTTGGAATAAAACTGAATTTAAATGAATTCAATCGAGTTATAAATATATTGAATAGAATAAAATTCTTATGTAAATAAGTAAATATGGAATTGAATTAAAACAGAATTGGTGTGAGTGTAAACAAATCTAATTCAAGCATAAATTAAATGACTTTATTATAAACTCAATAATAAATTGTTCATGTAAATTTAAGAATGGATAAAAGAATAAACTAATCAGTAAATAATTGGGATTTGATTAAAGGAAAATCAAATCAAAGATTTAAATGGAAATTGGTGAAATATAATAAACTTAAGTTGTTAGGTGGAACAGTTTGAAGAAAATAAATAATTTAAGTAAAATTGTGAAATGATTATTTAAAATATTGGTTGTCGAGTTTAATAAAATGGTTTGGAATCAAACCTGTTGAAATGAAAGAAATGCAATGTAAAGATTGTGAATAAATTAAATGGGATGGAATCAAGTGTAAATTGAGTATGGAATCAATTTAAGATTTGTTATAAAGCTTAAGTTATTATTATTCACAATGATATTGTCAAACTGCATATAGAAATGAGTTGTTTTGAAGTAAACAAGATTAGATAAAATTCTATGAATTATTGGAGGCAAAATAGGATGATTTTGAATATGAGTTTGTTTTTCTCAAGCAAGTAAGTTATAAATCACTTTAACTGAAACGAATGGTTTGAGAATTATTTGGAATTACTTGTAAGAAGTGTTGAAATTATACATATGTGCTTATGAAAATATGTAATGGAGGCTCTGCCAAAACTTTTCAAAATTTTGGGAACCAGAAAATTAGAAAAAAAAAATTAATTAAAACTTTAGCAACAAAACGATTTTAAAATTGGAGATTGAAATAAACTAGTGGATGAAATCAGATTTAAAAATAATGATAAGAATCAGTCATTAATGAAAGATATGCCAATAAAATTAAATATTCAGAGTTAAAGATAAATTGAATTCACAAGAAATTGGAAATTCAGATTTAAATAAGAAGATATAAAGGCTAAAGTTGCTGAGTAATAATATAAGAATATATATAATGCTTATAATAAACTTAAGACATGAGTGGTGAAATTCTTAAGTAAATTTGATATGGAGAAAATTTCCAAGTGGATAGAATCAAAATAATGTGAATAAAATTGATATGGTTGATAATCAATGGATATAAATACGTAAGATGTACGTATATTATTTTATTCGCATAACAATTTGATCCAGATTCGAGTACAGAATTTCAAGATAGTTATATCGATCCGAGTTAGGATTTTTCACTCGATTTTCGACGATGAACCATGGATATGGATTTTGATTAGTTCTGGAGATTCTCTATCGTATTCGTGACTATGCAAGGAGAATGACAGTTTCTGATCAAGAAACCAGATCTGAGTCCGTACTAGGAAGTCGGGTGGACAATACTAGTTCGGAAGTGAAATTGTGTGATCGAGCGAGCGATCAGATTTGATTTTGCGTACGAATGGTATATGTACATCGTATGGGCTTGATTGGATAGATTTTAAAATTCTGTAAAGAGGTCAATAAAATTTGGAAAGAGTTAATACTGTAGATTTCAGAATTGAATTGCCAGAGTGGATATCTGAAATTCATTATGTATTCCATATACCCCATCTTAGAAATTTGTTCATGGTTCATCGTTAGTTGTTGAACCAGTAGTTCAGGAATTTGGAAGTTGAGTCGAATTTAACTGTGGTCAGGAATCCAGTTTGGATCATTGATCATCGAGAGACAAACTCTCGATAATTTTAGGGAAGCTTATCCGGATTTGTGTTCGGATAACTAGTGATGTTTGTTAGGATTGACTGTTTGGTTGTTTGTTAATATATAAATGATATTTATGTTTGAATGATTGGCATAACAGCTTTTAAAATTATCTTTGTTTTAAATTTCGGGGACGAAATTCTTTTAAGGGGGAGGAATGTAACGACCCTGGATTTTTGGGCCCGTTTATTTTAATAAATGTTTAATCTAATTAAATAAAATGTAATTGATCATATTAAAACAAATATGATTTGGAAATACTGCCATTTATTTATATAAACTGTATTTTAAAAAGGAGATTGATTTGGAAATTTGAAATAAGTATTTCAATAATATTCACAATAAAAATATATCTTATATAATTACTTAAAATACTTTACTTTGTTTATATTTAGAATAAAATAATACATATAGATAATAATGTTTGAAAATTCTAAGATAAAAGATTCTTAACAATATTTTTGATAAAATTTACCTTATATAATTAAATTAAAAAGGTTTTACATTGCTAACATTGATAAACATATGCATATGAATAATAATGTGTGAAATTTAAAATAAATCTCTTTATAATATTTATCTTATACCATTAAATTAAATTACTTTGTCTTGTTATCATGTGATGAAATATACATATGAATGAAAATGTTTAAATTAAGATCTAATTCTATTAATATAAAATATAAGTGAAACATGTAAATCTTATTTAATTATTGATAATTGAAACATAAATATAAATAAATAAGTAAACACATCAATCTAAGTTTAATATTAATAGTCAAATATAAAACATAAATCAAAATAAAAATATAAATCAAAACAAGAAATAAGTAGTTAATACTTCCAATATCATTTTAAATTTGCAAGACCATAGAAAAAATATATATATATATAATATAATAAGTATAAAATGTAACTAAATCATATTGTACATAATTTAAATATTGATAGTTAAGAATGAAATATAAATGTAAATGTAAATAAACCATCTTGAATATAACTTAAATATTGTTAGTCATAGTTAGAATACATAATAAATTTAAAATCCAAGCCTATCTGCAAATATGAAACAAAGTAACACCAGTCATATGACTTACCTGCAAGTAAATATCTTTACATAAATATCTATAGACAACAAATATTTTTATAAGTATACAACTAATTAAGATACAAGACAAGATTTTGTATACAAAACTAATTATCTTCATAAACCAAGCTTCATCCACAAGCCTTTGACCTGCAAGTATATATTTTACACAAAACATATGTTATAAAGTTCAAACTAAAGATAATAAGACAAATATTTATATATAAACAAGCTTCATACACAATCCATAAATGCTTACCTGCCATAGGTACAATCCTCATACAAATATCTATCTATAGCAAGTATGATGATAATTATGTAAACTAAGTAAGAAACAAGTATTTAAATTTCTATCATCTCAGCCTATCTTTTGTCTATTCGATATATTTTGAAAATCTTATCTTTTCAGGAACAACATCTGGTCAAATAAAACAATAGTACTAGTTAGAACCCCTCACACACACCTATTATCTTCTATTTATAATTGTGTCTCTCTTTTTAGTTCGTTAGAAAAATAATAATAAAGAAAACCTGGTTACCCGAGAAAATCAATAAAAAGAAGGGGAAAAAAGGGAACTTAGGCAGGTTCAAGATAGTTTCGAAATAGGTCAAAAACTCATGGCAGTTACAGGCTGCAAGCTTTCATATATCAGAGTGTTCTTTGTTCAGGAATGACAAATGTGAGTAAACTAAATTTTTAAAAAGTTTTAAGCTAATTTAAATAGTTCAAATTTACCCGATGAATTGATTGTATATGCTTCAGTTTGTATGTGTTGAAATGCACCGTGTTTTCTGTAAATTGGTACAGGGTTCATATTTGAATCATTAACTTAAAGATATTCTTATTTGATCATTTATATACTTTAATTTCCTTAGCAAACAAGACGTAAACTTAAACTAAGATGCCTAAAGGGTGATTACAATCATTTCATCAAGTACTTCACTGTAGTATTGATATACAGGTAGATTAAGTGATCATTGATAATATTCGAATGTTGCAAAATGTTGATTCAAGATTTTATAATGAATCTATACTGCAAATCCTAATTTTTACAACAAAAATCAAGACTTTTAGATTGACATTTGAATAGCGGTTAGTAAATAGACAAAAATTGTATTTTTGCAAATTCCTAGTTACTGATTCAATTTAAATTGTTGGAATTTGTTTTAGAGGTAGTTCGAACATACAAGATGTTGAGAAAAATTTTAGATAATTTTTTCTAATTCATGAATAAATCAAACGAACAAAAAATAAGGTTTTAGTTTAGGTATTACCTGTTCACTGTAAAACTTTGATCTCGGCATCATAGTGGGATCGAGCTTTCCGAGCTTCGAGGAGGTAGTTGCTGAGGGGCAGGACTTGGCGTGGGTGGTGTGGCTTAGCCTCTGGCGATGTGGGATTGCAGTACTGGGTGGTTTTCGGTGAGCAGCTGGTGTTTCAAGTTCAACTTTCAGGTGATATTTTGATTTTGACCCTATGTCGAATTTATGGGTGTCGATTGTGGGTGAGATGGGGAATTGTGGTTTGTGGGTGCTGGCGAGTGCCGATGGAGGTGCGGCGAACCACCGTGCATGTGCACGGTGGCGTTGGAGTGGGATGACGCGTCTGTGACGACGTGTATGATCGCTTCGTGTCGTGCTCGAGTCTCACTGATAGTTGTTTCGAGTTTCGATCGAAGCCAGTTTTATTTCCTGATGTTTGCTTTTTATTTAAGTTTTTACAACTTACTGTATAAAAAAAAGAGTGAAGGATAAGAAGGGGTTTCAGGGGAATTTTCGGAGTAGGTTGCGTGTAACTCGAAGCTATACTCGAGATAACATGGGGAAGCCTCGGCTTGATAACTACAGTATTGTATTTTAAAGGGTAATGTAAGTAAACAAATTTTCATTCAATTTCAAATACTGCAAAACTTGATAGTATTTAACAATTTAAGCTAAAACTCAGATACAAGTTGATTACTTTAGCTAATACTTTAATGTGTTTTAAGCCCATAGTTATTATTCGAATTAGGTAAGTAATATAAGATAAGTATAAAACTTATTAATACAAGTTTGTAATTAGAGATAAATTGATTTCAAAAACTTAAGAAGGTCTATTTTAAAATGTCAATTAAGTTGAGTAAGTAATATAAATTGATTATTTTCAAGTAATTAAGAACAATGAATTTTGATTATAATTAGCGATGGATTGTGATTAATAAATGAATTTGTAATCAACTATTTAAGTTAATTTATGAATGGGTAACAGTTAATAAATCAAGTGATTTAATTTAGAATTAATAATGATTAATTTAGAAATTAGTAATTAATAAATGGGCAATTAAGTTTATTAAATAACAATTCAGGTTATTGATTTAATGATTGAGGAATGGTTAATTAAAGTTAAATAACGTGATTAAGGAAGTAATTAATTAATAGTGTGAAATAAAATTAAGACTTAATAATAAATTAAGAAATCATCAATTAGATGATTTGAAATGAAATAGGTAATTAATTGTTAATTAATGATTAATTAAATAAAGTTAAGTGATTAACTCTCAAGTAATTAATTCTAAATTGAATTAATTACAAATAAGATTTAAAGGTAATTGCTTATGGACTGTTGGGTTGAATATCGGATTGTGATATTTATGTGACGATATTCTGTGATGCTCTGAGATATGTTATGTTATAGCTATGATACTTGTATATGTTTTATCTGTGATAAATGCTATGTTAATTCAATTGTTGAATTTAAATTATTTAAACTGTTTAAGTTAATTAGACAACTTGGCCCTTAAAATGGCGTTTGGATTTCGATGAGACCGGGATCGGAAGAATCAAATTTGATTCTCCGAAAACCACATCGATCCAATTTAAATGATAGGTCGTGACTTATCAAATGGTGATCGAGATGGTGTTTCAGAATGCACGGGTTATCGTCGTTGACTCTGAGGGTGATTCCAAAACGAGTGTGACGAGATAATGCCTTCGGTTTCGTTCGAACCCGGAACGAACTTGTATGGATTGAATGCTTTCAGCACATCGTCAGGCGGACGATGAGCATTCTAAGTAATATGTTCTGTAAAGGTAATCGCAGCCTCAAGCCTCATCAACTGGGAATTGCTAAACAGGGGAGATGCAGCAAGGTTAGGTGGGTCATGCCCAAGCAGGACAAGATATTTCCCCTGTCTAGATGTCCCTTTTTATTTCGCCTGTGTGGGCGGTTGCTAGCTACAACCGCGGGGTTTATCTTGTTCGGGACTGTTCAGTAAGGAATGGTGCCGGCCTTGTGTTGTAGGGGGTCGGGAGTGATCCTCGGTACGGTGATCTAGGCCCCGTACTGTGACGGGCGGTACCCCAGTAGCCCTTCCATTGTTGGAAATTCATTTTCCCTACGAGACCCTACGGTTTTGATTTGTGTTACCCACTTTTGTGGCTAGTAGCTGGAATTTAATAGATGTAACAATTTCGGCTATTTTCTGTTTACTTAAAAACCCTAGACACTATTATAATATCACTGGATTTCCTATGAAATGTTTTGGTTAGCGTAAGGTAAAAACTTACCCGTATTTATTTGTGGGGAGTCTTACGTGATACCTTTATTTTCAAATGTTTTTAAAGTTAAACAACCTTAAACCGTTTACTCATACCAGACCCATGTCTGACCTGGAGTTTATATTTTGTTTTTCATAAACTCTTGGGTACTCAAATTTTTATGAGTAGCCAAGTGATAGGTCTCGGACTTGATTTCTGGAGGAGCTTGGAGCAGGAGATTCTAGACGTATATAGCTATTTATGTTGTTCAGCTGTGTTAGTTGGTATGTACTGTATCTCTGATGCATATAGTGGTAGATGTGTGTATGATTGTCATATGTATTGATATTGTATAACTCTGATATATGTAAAACTATGAAATATTTATGTGATATATTATATTTTGTTCCGTTCCGCTGTGAGATTCTGATGTTGTTGTTCTTTCTTTCTCTTTCTTTTCTATTTCTATCCCTTTTTTTCTTAATGATGCTACGCTTTCTGGTAGTAGAAGGGTGAGTCGTCACAAGCGCATAGGGTAATATGCATCAACCCGTCAAGTATTAAATAAAGCAACACAATAACACTCTAAAATATTTAATTGGATTCTAATATCTACTTAAGCATATAATACCCATCATATCGAATAAAAAAATCATTCAATGCTACTACGTAATACAAAAAATGGATTATCTTCCCCTGCCCAACATTTTTGGTCTTGGACTATAAGTTTAAACAAACTAACCTAGGAAGATACCAATCTTTACATAATAAGACACACTCCAAGTGTCGAAAATTTTGAAAATACTTTGGTGCAGTCTCAATGGTATAAAACATATTTCAAAAATTCATAGTACTAAAACACATTATACAAACATACATATACAAATCCATAAACTCTATTCACAAGTAATAACACTTTACATTTATAAACCCCTTTACATTTATAAATACAAAACCCTTTAATTAACTTCAAGGTATTAAAACATTAAGCTTCTTTATTACCTTCCAAAGATGAATATGTAAAATAATCCATAAATCTACTTCTTTCCAAAACTTCTCTAATATGTATATTTAAAATTTATAGGACCCCAAATAAATTTGTAAAACTCAACACTTAAAATTTGAAAACTTACATACTTTCTTAAAAATAGGTCCTCTTCTTTAAACTTAGCTTTCGTGTAGTAAACTCCAAAAAATTTCAAAACACTTTAAATAAAAGTTCTTCCTTACAATCCTACCTTTTCAAAAAGCACAAAATTACCAAAAACGAATTAAATAGGACGAAAGTTACGATCAAAATGTTTCAAGATTTCAACTTAGAAAATTGAGATAAAAGCATATTTCTTTACGAAAGCAAAATTTGAACACTTGAAAAGTTCACAACCTCAAAATTTATTTAACAGAGAAGTTGTTTTTTACAAAGATAACTTTTAAATTAAAGAAAGGTCACTAAATCTAATAATGGAATCAGAAGGTATGGCCATTTTGGTTCAGCCACTCTAATTCAAAAAAAATCAAAATTTTGTCCATATTATAATCCATAAATTTTGATTTCATCCAAACCATCCTCTCACTTTGTAAATATTGAATTAGGGAAAACACCCTACACCAAAGTTGTTTACTTTCGAATTAACTTTTCAAATATATATATATATATATATATATATATGTATATATATATATATATATATATATATATATATATATCAAACTTTTTTAACAAGTTATGTATATAAAACAAAATGGTTTTCTTACTCTCATTCTTTAAATCTAAATGAAAAATATGACATCATAACTACTTTATCTCAAAAATAATTTTTTATAACATCTTCTACTAATTTATTTATATCATAACTCACTTTACCACAAATCAAATTTATGCATCACTTTAATAAGCAATGTAATATATTTATTTCAAAATATTTATCTCTCCAAAATTTATTTCTCCATAAATCACTACTAATCGTTATTTTTAACGAAAATCCTTTAGTAGTATAAGCAAATAGTGTGTCCTATAATGTCTTTGAAAAGTTTCTCCTAATCTTCGAATTTTAAATTCCATAAAACTAACTTTTGCTTACTTTATGGAAACACTTTAATATCTCAATCATCATTATCGTATTTATCATATTACTTCTCCTTGATATTTTCCTTTACAAAATATTGGTTGTTCACCTAAATGACTTTTCAAAGAGCTAACTCTGCCCAAAATATGGAAATATCATGGTTATTCAAATATTATTTTAAGTTGAAAACTTGCATTCATATTTTTATAATGCTAACATAATAATACAACCATATTCACACATTCATTCAAATTATGACTCAATCAACAAGTATATCTCACACATAGCACTTCATTACATACCATACATTCTCAAATTCATAAACATTTTTAAAATACAGTGATGTTGCCTTGCTACAAGGAACTCGCTTCACCGACTGACTTTAGTGTTGATCGTGTAATAACCTGCTTCACCATCGATCTCAACTATCCACCAATGGTTGATTGCTGTAAATTTAGTTTAAAATATCTAAACTTATGAAAATATCTTTTGCATTTTTGACACAATACTTTACCAATTTTTACATATATGTGTATGCATGTGTGTGCGTGTGTGTATACATATTCTATAATCAATACATTTCCTAGAACATCATTATAGCTTTTCTTAAATTATTGTATTATTCTCCTTTAAAAGTATAATTTATAACATTTCTTAAAATATTTCCTTTCACAACATTTTCCAAAATATAACTCAGACAAAATAATACTTTCTTTCCAAAAATAGCATTATACTGTCAAACTATTACTTTCTTCCAAAGTATTAGTTATAACACTTCCCAAAATATTATACTTCTTTCCAAAATTGTTAACATTTCCAAAACGTGATGTGCATATCAAAATATTCTTTAAAACATTCTCATTTTCAATATTGTATTCTTTCCAAAATTTTGCATCCCTTTTAGAAAATTATGATGAAATGCCTCATCCTAGTGTCTAGGAATTCATATCGCTTAGTTAGCTAGACGCATTGACTAGAATTTTTAAAGCACTCAATGGACAAAATAATAGGAAATAAACTTCAAACATTTTCAAACACACACTCTCTTTAATAAACATGCTTTATGAAAATAGTTGTTTGCTTATATCAAAATATTCGCTACTACCATAACACCCCGTAATTTCAACGATAATTAAAAAAAAGAAAATAATTTATAAACTATAATGCCAAAAAATAGGATTTTTGCAAACGTTAGAATTTTGCTATAAAACTTATATTATTTGGTTCATGGTAATTTTCTGATAAATTTTCATATATAAAGTTTTCTGATCAGAGTTCAAACAAAATAGTTATTGATGTTTGAATTTTTTTGATAATAATATATGTAGCTAAGAAAATAAAAAGTAATTAACAAAATTAATATTTTCTTAGGGATTTTGAAAAGTCAA
This sequence comes from Allium cepa, assembly GCA_030765085.1. NCBI lineage: Eukaryota > Viridiplantae > Streptophyta > Magnoliopsida > Asparagales > Amaryllidaceae > Allium > Allium cepa. Next base: position 1,034,647,244 of record CM060945.1, on the reverse strand, counting down.
TGTGAAAATAAATTATCTCGGTTGGGTGAAAATGGAAACAAATTAACAAAAAAAATGTGCACAATTAATTATCGTAATTAAATATGACCGATCAACCCCTAACTTGGGCCAGTTGATAGCTAGCGGTGGACCGGTTGGGGGCGACGGTCAACCAGCTGGGAGGTCAAATGTGCATATATGATGTGGCCGAATGGCTCGGATTTAAAGTAGTTTAATCGAATGGCTGGAATTGATTTGAAACTTATAGATTCGGACCTACCCTCTTACTTTTCTTCTTATATTTTCTAATGCAACGTCGAAGCTCTACCATTTAATCTTGTACATTGAAATTATTGATTCTAAAAATATTTATAGTTATGTACGTATATATATTCGAGAAGAATAATAGGGTTGAATCAATTCATCAAAGCCAAGGTAAATTATAATTTCGAATCTAAAATTTAAATTAAATCCAGATCTCTTATCGGATTTAGATTTCTGATAGATATATGTACGCTTATGGTATATGTATTCAAATAGGAAAACAAAGGGTGTCAAACCGGAATAACAGGGATTATATCTGTGGATTTGGAAAGCTAAAATGATGGGTGATAAATTATATATTTTTATATAATCTTGAATTTATATCGTTGTAAATCTATTTCTACATGACAAAATATAGGCTTGGAGTTGTAGGCTAAAATTGCATGCATGTAATGAATTTCGAAATCTTTCCTACATATTCTATTGTTGATAACTTGTGCTTACTTTTCTACGTACTTGAATCTGGAAAGTATTGGGCAGTAGTCTCTGAATTTAGTATTAGGTGGTGGTAGTCCCTAAATTTGATAAATTATATTGTAATTCTAGTTTTATGGATTAATTGATTTATGAAAGTAAAATGTAAATTAGAAACTATCATAATAAATTGTTGGGGTTAAGTATTATAATAATTCATTGGAATGTGATGTGTCGCAATATAAATTTCTGTAATTATCAAGTTCAGTTTTGTAAATAAGAGTGTACCACTTGAAATAAAAAGGAATATACCTAAAAGAAAGAGACTTATAAAATAGGAATATTTTGCCATACTTTGTACTACCATTTTGAAAACTATGAAATGCAATTCCTTCTAATTCCAGTAGTAACAAAAATTCCCTTTTTGGATAAGATATAATGGTTTACAGTATTAACCTTTCCTTTCGAGGAACATGAAATTCTAATACTTTAAAATGCAGAAGTCCCTAAATATGAATTAAAGATTTGTAATAGTGATAACAAATAAATGTCCAATTGTAAAATTAATTTATGCGATAAACAAAAGTTCAAAAACAAATAATAAACGACAAATATATGTAAAGTAATAGGATGAGAAAAGATGAGTTAAAAGTTAAGTAAGCGATAAATGGTAGTAAGTAACAAAATGAGTAAGTAGTGAGGTTAGCAACAAAAGAAGAAAGTAAAAATTAGAAAAGGAACGGTAAATATATTTAATAATAATAAGGTGAAGTAAATGATAAAGGATATTTATATTTTTTTTAAGTTAAAAAGTAGTAGTAAATGACGCTAAATCCACATTAACGGAATAAGGAGTAAATGCATGAAAAAGTAAATGAATATACTAACAATTGAACATTGGAGTCATAATAACTAAATAAGTATGTTCACACATATACACATTTATGTAGCATCATGTATATGTTTATGGTAGGTTGTGAATTAGAAAGTTAGATTATAACTTACATTAGATAGAATGACATAGTCATTAAAATGGTTTAGGATGCGAGGTCAATAGTGTTACATAATAGAAGTTTACCCACCGAAAGGGCCTATCGGCGGTTGTGTGTACATTATACTGATGTAGGACATATCCAACTATAGGACCTATGGAATTATATATGCTTGAGTATAGGTAAACGAATACCCTATTAAGGTCTACTTTAACTTTCTAGTAGGGGTACTGCCTTTACTGCATTTGGCAATCTAAATGGCACGATGTGCAAGGCTCAATGATATGTCATTGTATTTGGTATCATATTAGGGAGTAGGAGTTGTACATAGGTTGCAAACGCCATCGATCTTGAGTAGACAGTGGAAAAACAAGGGTTGCATCTAAATGGACAACAATTTGTACTATTGTAGGTTACGTTTAAGTAATGTGCCATCACTGTTGTTTAGTAGTTTAAGGAGGCAAGCCTAGGTAACCCTTAAGTGAGGTCTTTTTAAAAGAGTAGGGTAGTATAAGGAGTTAAGTCTTCTATAGTCCATGGAGTTGAGTCCAAAATATGAAGTGGACAAGTAAATCCCCAAGGCAAGACAAAATATGACTAAACTATTGTAAAGCTATTATTAGGCATTGCAGGAGTTTCTTGGTATGCACGATGACGAGCACATAATATTACATTGGTGATGGATCCTAACGAAGTGCTGGGTTCGGATACTAGAAGGGATAATATCTTGGTCCAAAGGGGGACTGTAGTACTTATATATTTGTATATATATGTATGCAGTTATGTTCAATTTCAAGTAGATAGGGTGTATCGTACATGTACTTAGAGTCGAGATGACTAAGTAATATAAAACGACTTAACATGTGATGGAAGATAATCAACATATACTAGTATTATGTATAAATTGTAAAATTTACTAGCCATCGGAATGTTTTTCTAGCCCCCTTCTCATTACAATCCAAATGATAGCTTTAAAGGAACAGTTACTTGTGCAAAGAAGAAACAGTGGAAGGAAATATTTCCTTGTGCATGCTCGGCACCGACAAGGACACTAGATATTGTGTAACGATCTCAGTTTTGAGTCAAATTTAATTTGATAATTAATATAAAATTCGGGATTAAATTGTAAATTTATTTGAAAATTTTCAAATTAAACAAGACATGCGCCTGTAAATAGAAATTTGATTTGAAATTCAATAACAAATATTTTTATAAATAAATTGGATTTAAGAACTTCATAAACTAATAGAAATTTGTTTTCTATTTTATACATATATATGTATGTGTGTATGTATGTTTGTATATATTAGTAATTTGAAAAGTTATGATTTGAATTTAATACAATAATTTTCAAAATCTATTTCAAGTTAAATTCTATATATATGTGTGTAATATACATGTGTGTATATTTATTAATGTATATTTAGTTTCAAATTATTTTTTAATTTTTTTTTATCAATATTAATATAAGGGAATGTATTAATAAAGATATAAAATTTTATTAAAACACACACACACACATATATATATAAACAAAAGATAGTAATATGAATATATACTTAAAACATATTCTCATGGCAAAAATGCACGTGTTAGCATTTTAAACCAAGAGATTTACAAATGTAACCATTTAATGACATGAAGATACAAGTGTAAGACATGAAGAAAGAAATATTACAAGTGTTGTTTTATTTTATTTTTATTTTTATTTTTAAAGGATTATAAGATTTTATATATACATACATCTATTCCCTTTCTTTCTCATTTGTTTCATGCATCCAAAACAAAGAAAATCTAATTCAAAACCAAAACCAGTAAAATGAAATTCAAAACAAATCCTCTATAAATTATAAACGTGGAAAGATCAAAGCCAGGAAGTAAAAAGTAAAGCAATCAACACAATAATCAAAACCTAATTCAAATTGCACAACTTCAGTTTGCAAATCTGTAAACTAAAAAGAAAAGTTTCAAACAAATCTGTTCAAATTCAAAGACCTGAAGCAAAGCAGATTTTAAAGTTCAAAAAAAAAAAAATTCAACCTGATCAAGTAACAAATCTTCAAACTAAATCAAACCCAGTAACAAGTAAATGCAACATCAAGTTCAGATTCAACTTCAACGATCATCAAGCTAGCAGATCATCATGTACAAATCAAAACTAGTCCAGATCAAATCTGTAACGACCCAGGAATTTTATTAATTAAAATTTGGATATTTAATTAATTTTAAATATTAATAAGTGAATTTATAAGTCGAATAAATTTTAATTTGAATTATTGGATTTAATTGAATAATTAAATCGATAATTTAATATGTTAAATTATGGAAATAATTGAAAATTGGGTTAAATATGATTGAAAATGATTTGTAAAATTTTATTATATCATGTTGGAGTTAGAATGATATTTTAGAACTTTTAAAATCGAATTAAAAGTTAATTTGTGAAAATTGAATATTTTAATATTTAATTATCGACTGTAAAATAGCCAATTTTTGAACAGTCTCTGAATTGAACGAAACCATTTCCATTGGATCCGTAATAGTTATTTATTACCGGATTTCAATTTTCGTGTCAATCGGAGTTATCGTTTGATCGTGGCAGCTCGAAACGCATCGAATTGTTTTTAATATTAACTTGGCGAGTTAAAATAGCCATTTTTCAAACTGTCTCGGATTTCAACGAAACCAGTTTCATCGGATCCGTAATGTGATATTATTGTAAGGTTTCAAATTTCGTGTCAATTGGATTTACCGTTTGTCCGGTACAAATTAAAACGCCTAGAAAATCGTTTAAATCGATTTAATTTAAATTGAACGTTTATTGCCATAACTCGCACAGATTTCCGAATTAGCTTCCGAAACCTGTTCCATTGTGTCCGGAACGCGGGGTAAACCCTAGAAACGCTGGTTACGGCGCGTAAATCGGAGTTTGGAAAATCGAAATGAATAGTGTTTTTCGTTGAAATTCTATAAAAGGAGACCCAACCCCTTCTTTTTACAAAACCCTAACCCTAATTTTTAATCACCAGCCGCCACTTTGATAATGAATGGCCGAAAATGTCCTAACTTCCTCCTTCAATTCCTCAAAATCTATTGATTATTTCGAAAAGCTTTCAACTACAAGATCGTAGAGGGCTTTGAGCTCTACGATGTGAACGGCTGAGATCGTCATCGGAGTGACGATGGGAGAGTTATACGGCCGCGTTCATGGGGAAGTCGTGCTCGGTTTTCGAGCTATGGACGTGACCGAGCTTCGTTCTCTTCTTGGTGGTGGTAGCTTGCGTGTGGGGCTTTGAAGTGGAGGTGCTTGATAGGCGTGAAGATGGAAGGAGGAGGCTCGAAAATTCATGGAAGAAGCGACGTTTATGGGTTCGGTCGCGATTGTTATCTGGAGGGAAGAAGGAAGCAAAATCACGCGGCCCAGATTTTTCTCAGGGGATTCACGGCTTAGATTTGTTTAGGTTAAATTTTAAAAAGAAAATTGTTTATTTAGTTATTATATAAAAATCGTGTAACTTTAAAATAGTGTATCTTTTTACTGCGAGATCGGAAAAACGCGAAACCAGTTGCATTGGAATCGTATGGACGAGCACTACGCGATGGATTTGGATTAAAGTCGTTTGGAGTTAGTGAGAATTTCGGGTAAAATTAAACGCGCGTTTAATTTTATTCGAAATAAATCGCTAAAAAGAAATTGAAATCAAGGTGAGAACTTCTCACTCAATCAAATCGGTTTCGATTTTATTTTAAATAGATAGATTTAAAATATTTGAATGCATGTTTGAATGATGATTGTTATCTATTGATTGTTAAAATAGACATTATGCGCCGTTAGTAAGCAGATGTTATTTATTAAAAACATATACCGCGAATATTTCATAAACAGTGAAATTGGTATTATATATAATAGCAATATATATATATATATATATTGGCATATGTATATATTGGAGTTATTGATTTCCCGCATTTTTTTAGCGAATGAGACCCTATTGCGCCGTTATTAAGCGGATAATATTTTAAATCCCATATACCGCGATAATTTCGTACTGGAACGGAATTGGTATTGTGCTAATGTTTTTGGATGCAGGAAAACAGGTTGGAGGGATCCAACTGGATTCCTCAACAGTATTTATTTGATTTCAGATATTTTGATATTTGATGGATTATCATATCGATATATGATATCGTTGTTTGACGTGATTGACTATTTGGTGTGTAGCATCATTGGACCAAATTTGGAATTTTAAAATGATTTTAAAAGTGATTTTTTTGAAAATATACTATATTTTTAGAATTGATCCATTTTAAATAATTAAACGCTTTAATTTTTAAAGTTATAAAAATTATGATTTTGAGAAATATAGTTGAAAGCTGATTTTTGAGGAATATGGATTAATGATTTTATAACATAGTTTAAATCGGGATTTTTGAATATATTATAAAAGTTTAAATATAGGATTTATGAAGTTTGATTATTTTATAAGTCAAAAGGATGAAATTATAAAGGGATTTAAAGACGTTTTAAAAGAATAATATAAATTTATTTATATTAAGAAATTTATAAATGGATATTTATAAATTGAAATATTGACATTATAAAACGAGTTTTTATAAGTGTTTGAATGAAGTAAAAATGGATTGCATATGTGAATGGAATTTATAAAATTATAAATGGTGAAGTTATAAATGAAATTTATAAATAGTAAGATTTATAGATTTTGTGAAGTTATTAAAGAATATACTTGGATAAATAAATGAATCTTATAAGTTATAAGATTTATAATTTGGGAAGTCTTTAAAAGAACGATTTTGTAAAATAATCGTTTTATAAGCATTTGACTTATAATATGAATTTTTAGTATATCATTGAGATATGAAATTGAATAGGTTAATAAATGGAATTTATAAACATTGTTTTATAAATTCGCAAACGACTTATTTTGATAAGTAAATTGTTATAACTTATTAATGGAGTTATATTCACGTTTTTGACTGTGAATAATCCTTTGAAATAAAATGAATAAAAGGATGAAATTTGTTAACGTAGTATATTCACGTTTTTGAATAGTGAATAATATGTTAAAGAAAATGTTTAGAATGTGATATTTTAAACAGAATTAAAACGACCTAAGGATGTTTTAAATATGTTGAGATTCGAAACCATTTCAACATTCATTGTTGAAATAGACGTTTTCGAGAAATAGAAGGAAATGGTGGACTATAACACTGTTGTTATAGTAAATGATTTCCGAAAGGAAATGGTTTGAATAGTATTGGGATTTATATATCTATTTAATTTTGAATCCCTATACTAGTGATTTTGGGTTGTCGTAACGACGTTTTACGCAACATTCGTTTTGGCCCAAATAAATATGTTTAAGAGAATGATTTCCTTAAAGAATGAAATATATACTTAATTCGATTTAAGTATATTGAATATTTTCCAAGGTTGAAAATAAAAAGATTTGTGAATTACTTATGAATAAATAAGTATGGAAATGTTTTCCAATATGAAGTGAATATTTAGAATTTATCTTTTTGGAAGATAAATTGAAAATGAATAATTGAAATCGTAAATTCATGAATATTTTGGAATATAAAATTCAATATGGAATTTATAAATGAAAAGTGGATTTTTTTAAAAATAAATATTGATTTATTTTAGAAGTGTTGAAATTATATATCTTGTAAAGATATTTTGGAAAATAAATAATTTGGAAAATTATTTGGAATCTGGTGATGTGTGCATATCAATTGATAGTTCAATAACCGACTATCAATATTTCCCTTTGAATGGGTATTTGGTGTGATTTGTTTGAATTTGAATGCCACACTTATTTTTGAATAAGCGCTCACTATTCGGGTTAACCGGGAAAGGACCATGAGGTCGTATAACCCATTCCGAATATGTGATACGTCGTTGTGAATTGCATTTGAAGATCGGTGTTGAAGACCGGATATTTGCGAGAGCGATAGGATGACCTATCGATTGACTCTGCACCGAGTTGCTCCGGTATAGAGTTCTCCATATGTGATGGGGAATCTGATCAGGATTGTGGATATCCGGATTGCAAGGACTTCTTTGTAAGTGCCTACGGTTTTGTTCGAGCCCGGAACAGACTTGTATGGATTGTGTGTCTGACATTACAAGTTGAGATATAAAGCCGATTTCTTTCAAATATATTTCTGTTGGTGGCGGAGAATTTATTCTCTTAGCTTAACACCCTTCTCTGAGACGTACGAGCTCAGAGGTTATATAGTTGAAGGTTATCAGCGATATATTCCCAATTTGGTAATGTGACATGCTAAGTGTTGCTGTGAAATGATCATTGTGTTGATTATTTGTGATAGGATCATTTATTTGATCGTTTATCTTGGTGATCATTTCTATGATCATTTGTTGACCCAAAGCATGGCTTTTGTATAAAGTATGTTTTTGTGGACGAGACTGCGTCGAGCCTCACACCCCGGAAATGGTCAAAACAGGAAAGATGCAGCAAGGTTATGAGGGGTAGCGCCCTTTAGGATATGTGCATTTCCTTCTGGAAAAGGGTGGTATCATGGTATGGAGCCCAGATACTTACTCATGTTGAAACACTTTATAATTATGATTGTGTGAATTGATTAGAGAGCTCTCGGATAAAGGTCCCAAAGGACCGGGGGATGGCATATTCGGTCAGTTGTTACTCAGTTAGGGGTAACCCGGCCTTGTGTTGGTAGAGATCCGGTTTGGTTCTCGGGGATGTCCTTCCAGAGGCATTCTCATGTGGCAATGGGAAGTTCCTTGGCCTGACCATTTGTTGGAAATCCAAAGAAACAATACGAAACTTGTACGGTTTTAGTTGTATAACCTGCCATGGAATGTGGCGGTAACCTGCTATTGAACATGGTAGCTATAGTAGGCATAAGTGCGGAATGTCTATGCTGGCTAAGATTTATATCTTTATTTTCGAAATGAATTTTTCCTACACTATGCACTAGTAATAATATCAAATGTTATTTTAAATGTGTATCAAGCATCTTTGGCTATCATAAGGAGAAAACTCCTCTGATTCTGCGTTTGCATGTGTGTGTGTGCGGGAGGCATTATGGTAGTCTCATTTTTAAAAGCATTGCGAATTGACTTTAAAAATATTCCTCTGTTTTGATCTTAAAGATAAATAAACTGTTTTGAGTTCTCACACCAGTCACATGACTGACTCGGAGTTTATTGTTTTCCTTCCTAAACTCTCGGTGCCCACCAATTTACACACGGGCAGTCAAGAGTTAAGGTTTATTAGGATATTCTGGATATTCAGGAGTTGCTGGAGGCAAGCTGGATGATATGGCGTATTACTAGTATATAGTATTTCTTTTCCGCTGTTTGATGTTGTATGTTGTTATACACTCTGATGATATGATGTAATGAAATGTAAATGTAATGTAATAACTGATATAGTTCTTTGTTTAAAGATTATTCATTTATTATTATATGTTGTTCCGCTGCGATTGTGAGATTCTGATGTTGTTCTGTTGTTTACTTTCTTTTCCGTTCTATTTTCTATCTTCTTCTACTTCTTTCTTTTTCTTTAACCATAACATTTCGGGTTTCCGGCCTTCGATTTCTCGGCAGTCGATAAAGTGAGTATCGATGTTGAATTTTCGAAAGTCGAAAATTTTCGGGACGTTACATTTTGTATCAGAGCATATGGTTAAGCGACAACCATGGTTCTGTTGGGTATTACTCATTAGAGATAGAGTCAGTAGTACTCTAGAATGAGTTTGAGTGTAATAATGGCTATGAGAGCGTACTTGTTAGTGAATATAAAATTGTTTTATATTGTGATGATTGGTTTGTTGAGTGGTATATAGATTCTGGTTAATACGTATGATCAGCGTTGTTGATAGGGATCTCTAAACACTTGAATAGAACAATTCGACATAATATTGTTTTAAATTGGGTAAATGCAATAATTTTACCTTGAGTATATTTTTAGATATAAAGGAATAATTTTTCAGAATTATTAAAGTATATAAGTTGATTGTTTGGTTATTGATAAGTTGTTTGAATAATTTAAATAAAAGAATAATTGTATAAGCAAAAGAATTATAAGAATTGAATTATAATTAAAGTGATTTACAATTGTGAAATAAACTTATATATATAAGAAGTGAAACTATATGGATATATTTATGAATATGAGTTGTAAATAAGAATGAATTTGAAGTTAAATGGAAATTTACTTTAGAATTGAAATCTGAATTTATTTACAAGTAGGGATTTAAGTTATGTAAAACCAAATAATGTTAAATGAATATGAACTTGAGTTATATAAATAAAATTCAACTATTGGGAATTGAATTGAATTAATTGATTGCATGTTAATCAATTAAATGTAAATTAAATTGAGATGAAATAATGAATATAAGTGTTAATTCATTAAAATCTAATGTTATTGAATGTTGAAAGATTTAATGAAAATCGATTTAATTAAACCAATTGTAAGCAAAGGAATTTGGTTGAAATTGATATGCATTGGTTGTTATTGATGTTAGTCGATTGTATATAATTCATTAAGAATTAATGAAATTGGAAGATAAAGTAATTTAAATTCAATTGAAAGTTAAGTGAATCTTAAATAAATTGAATTTGATTTGTAAGTGAACCAACTTGAATACGAATTAGTGAATATAAACTAATTGAAAATGAATGTTAGTAAAAACATCCAATGTTAATGAATCAAATGTGATTTAAATTGAAAACCATTTCATTGAATATTAATGAGAATATGAATAAATATTTATTGATTATGGATTATAGTTAGTTGATGGTTGAATATATATTGCTTTTATTGCATTTGCTATGTTTGCATATATAGTTATTATGTTGCTATATGTTGTATATCGATACTATTGTCTATATACATGTTTCTCATTTTGTTTTTTGAGTGTTTAGTAGGTGCGGATCGCGTTTGCTTCGCATTTGGAGCTCGCTTTCGCGCTATATTAGCCGTATATGCTTGCTAATAAAATATAAGGTACATATCTCGGATTAAATATCGTACTTTTACATTTTTTTTCCCTTCGGGATGCCTCATTACTTGATGAGATGTATATTTGTGATATATATACTGTCATTTTTTTTTGGATCGAGCCGCGCAAAGGAGACTATGGCGAATTTTTCCGAAAATTTAAGGCGTTAGAAAAAATTTGACAAAAAAAAAGAAAAAAAAAAGTGAAAACTTTAACTTTGATTTTTGAATTGAAAGTTAAACAATAGTAATTGTTTTTGAAAGATAACTAAGTATGATTTGAAAACTTAGTAAAGATTTGTAAGAAGTTTAACTACGAATTTTGGGAAAATTAATAGATTCTGTAACCTTTCTAACTTGTAATTTCGAGGACGAAATTCTTTTAAGGGGGGAAGATTGTAACGACCCAGGAATTTTATTAATTAAAATTTGGATATTTAATTAATTTTAAATATTAATAAGTGAATTTATAAGTCGAATAAATTTTAATTTGAATTATTGGATTTAATTGAATAATTAAATCGATAATTTAATATGTTAAATTATGGAAATAATTGAAAATTGGGCTAAATATGATTGAAAATGATTTGTAAAATTTTATTATATCATGTTGGAGTTAGAATGATATTTTAGAACTTTTAAAATCGAATTAAAAGTTAATTTGTGAAAATTGAATATTTTAATATTTAATTATCGACTGTAAAATAGCCAATTTTTGAACAGTCTCAGAATTGAACGAAACCATTTCCATTGGATCCGTAATAGTTATTTATTACCGGATTTCAATTTTCGTGTCAATCGGAGTTATCGTTTGATCGTGCCAGCTCGAAACGCATCGAATTGTTTTTAATATTAATTTGGCGAGTTAAAATAGCAATTTTTCAAACTGTCTCGGATTTCGACGAAACCAGTTTCATCGGATCCGTAATGTGATATTATTGTAAGGTTTCAAATTTCGTGTCAATTGGATTTACCGTTTGTCCGGTACAAATTAAAACGCCTAGAAAATCGTTTAAATCGATTTAATTTAAATTGAACGTTTATTGCCATAACTCGCACAGACGTCCGAATTAGCTTCTGAAACTTGTTCCATTGTGTCTGGAACGCGGGGTAAACCCTAGAAACGCTGGTTACGGCGCGTAAATCGGAGTTTGGAAAATCGAAATGAATAGTGTTTTTCGTTGAAATTCTATAAAAGGAGACCCAACCCCTTCTTCTTTTTACAAAACCCTAACCCTAATTTTTGATCACCAGCCGCCACTTTGATAATGAATGGCCGAAAATGTCCTAACTTCCTCCTTCAATTCCTCAAAATCTATTGATTATTTCGAAAAGCTTTCAACTACAAGATCTTAGAGGGCTTTGAGCTCTACGATGTGAACGACTAAGATCGTCATCGGAGTGACGATGGGAGAGTTATACGGCCGCGTTCATAGGGAAGTCGTGCTCGGTTTTCGAGCTGTGGACGTGACCAAGCTTCGTGCTCTTCTTGGTGGTGGTAGCTTGCGTGTGGGGCTTTGAAGTGGAGGTGCTTGATCGGCGTGAAGATGGAAGGAGGAGGCTCGAAAATTCATGGAAGAGGCGACGTTTATGGGTTCGGTCGCGATTGTTATCTGGAGGGAAGAAGGAAGCAAAATCACGCGGCCCAGATTTTTCTCAGGGGATTCACGGCTTAGATTTGTTTAGGTTAAATTTTAAAAAGAAAATTGTTTATTTAGTTATTATATAAAAATCGTGTAACTTTAAAATAGTGTATCTTTTTACTGCGAGATCGGAAAAACGCGAAACCAGTTGCGTTGGAATCGTATGGACGAGCACTACGCGATGGAGTTGGATTGGAGTCTTTTGGAGTTAGTGAGAATTTCGGGTAAAATTAAACGCGCGTTTAATTTTATTCGAAATAAATCGCTAAAAAGAAATTGAAATCAAGGTGAGAACTTCTCACTCAATCGAATCGGTTTCGATTTTATTTTAAATAGATAGATTTAAAATATTTGAATGCATGTTTGAATGATGATTGTTATCTATTGATTGTTAAAATAGACATTATGCGCCGTTAGTAAGTGGATGTTATTTATTAAAAACATATACCGCGAATATTTCATAAACAGTGAAATTGGTATTATATATAATAGCAATATATATATATTGGCATATGTATATATTGGAGTTATTGATTTCCCGCATTTTTTTAGCGGATGAGACCCTATTGCGCCGTTATTAAGCGGATAATATTTTAAATCCCATATACCGCGATAATTCGTACTGGAACGGAATTGGTATTGTGCTAATGTTTTTGGATGCAGGAAAACAGGTTGGAGGGATCCAACTGGATTCCTCAACAGTATTTATTTGATTTCAGATATTTTGATATTTGATGGATTATCATATCGATATATGATATCGTTGTTTGACGTGATTGACTATTTGGTGTGTAGCATCATTGGACCAAATTTGGAATTTTAAAAGTGATTTTTTTGAAAATATACTATATTTTTAGAATTGATCCATTTTAAATAATTAAACGCTTTAATTTTTAAAGTTATAAAAATTATGATTTTGAGAAATATAGTTGAAAGCTGATTTTTGAGGAATATGGATTAATGATTTTATAACATAGTTTAAATCGGGATTTTTGAATATATTATAAAAGTTTAAATATAGGATTTATGAAGTTTGATTATTTTATAAGTCAAAAGGATGAAATTATAAAGGGATTTAAAGACGTTTTAAAAGAATAATATAAATTGATTTATATTAAGAGATTTATAAATGGATATTTATAAATTGAAATATTGACATTATAAAACGAGTTTTTATAAGTGTTTGAATGAAGTAAAAATGGATTGCATATGTGAATGGAATTTATAAAATTATAAATGGTGAAGTTATAAATGAAATTTATAAATAGTAAGATTTATAGATTTTGTGAAGTTATTAAAGAATATACTTGGATAAATAAATGAATCTTATAAGTTATAAGATTTATAATTTGGGAAGTCTTTAAAAGAACGATTTTGTAAAATAATCGTTTTCTAAGCATTTGACTTATAATATGAATTTTTAGTATATCATTGAGATATGAAATTGAATAGGTTAATAAATGGAATTTATAAACATTGTTTTATAAATTCGCAAACGACTTATTTTGATAAGTAAATTGTTATAACTTATTAATGGAGTTATATTCACGTTTTTGACTGTGAATAATCCTTTGAAATAAAATGAATAAAAGGATGAAATTTGTTAACGTAGTATATTCACGTTTTTGAATAGTGAATAATATGTTAAAGAAAATGTTTAGAATGTGATATTTTAAACAGAATTAAAATGACCTAACGATGTTTTAAATATGTTGAGATTCGAAACCATAGATTTCAACATTCATTGTTGAAATAGACGTTTTCGAGAAATAGAAGGAAATGGTGGACTATAACACTATTGTTATAGTAAATGATTTCCGAAAGGAAATGGTTTGAATAGTATTGGGATTTATATATCTATTTAATTTCGAATCCCTATACTAGTGATTTTGGGTTGTCGTAACGATGTTTTACGCAACATTCGTTTTGGCCCAAATAAATATGTTTAAGAGAATGATTTCCTTAAAGAATGAAATATATACTTAATTCGATTTATGTATATTGAATATTTTCCAAGGTTGAAAATAAAAAGATTTGTGAATTACTTATGAATAAATAAGTATGGAAATGTTTTCCAATATGAAGTGAATATTTAGAATTTATCTTTTTGGAAGATAAATTGAAAATGAATAATTGAAATCGTATATTCATGAATATTTTGGAATATAAAATTCAATATGGAATTTATAAATGAAAAGTGGAATTTGTTTAAAAATAAATATTGATTTATTTTAGAAGTGTTGAAATTATATATCTTGCAAAGATATTTTGGAAAATAAATAATTTGGAAAATTATTTGGAATCTGGTGATGTGTGCATATCAATTGATAGTTCAATAACCGACTATCAATATTTCCCTTTGAATGGGTATTTGATGTGATTTGTTTGAATTTGAATGCCACACTTATTTTTGAATAAGCGCTCACTATTCGGGTTAACCGGGAAAGGACCATGGGGTCGTATAACCCATTCCGAATATGTGATACGTCGTTGTGAATTGCATTTGAAGTTCGGTGTTGAAGACCGGATATTTGCGAGAGCGATAGGATGACCTATCGATTGACTCTGCACCGAGTTGCTCCGGTATAGAGTTCTCCATATGTGATGGGGAATCCGATCAGGATTGTGGATATCCGGATTGCAAGGACTTCTTTGTAAGTGCCTTCGGTTTTGTTCGAGCCCGGAACAGACTTGTATGGATTGTGTGTCTGACATTACAAGTTGAGATATAAAGCCGATTTCTTTCAAATATATTTCTGTTGGTGGCGGAGAATTTATTCTCTTAGCTTAACACCCTTCTCTGAGACGTACGAGCTAAGAGGTTATATAGTTGAAGGTTATCAGCGATATATTCCCAATTTGGTAATGTGACATGCTGAGTGTTGCTGTGAAATGATCATTGTGTTGATTATTTGTGATAGGATCATTTATTTGATCATTTATCTTGGTGATCATTTCTATGATCATTTGTTGACCCAAAGCATGGCTTTTGTATAAAGTATGTTTTTGTGGACGAGACTGCGTCGAGCCTCACACCCCGGAAATGGTCAAAACAGGAAAGATGCAGCAAGGTTATGAGGGGCAGTGCCCTTTAGGATATGTGCATTTCCTTCTGGAAAAGGGTGGTATCATGGTATAGAGCCCAGATACTTACTCATGTTGAAACACTTTATTATTATGATTGTGTGAATTGATTAGAGAGCTCTCGGATAAAGGTCCCAAAGGACCGGGGGATGGCATATTCGGTCAGTTGTTACTCAGTTAAGGGTAACCCGGCCTTGTGTTGGTAGAGACCCGGTTTGGTTCTCGGGGATGTCCTTCCAGAGGCATTCTCATGTGGCAATGGGAAGTTCCTTGGCCTGACCATTTGTTGGAAATCCTAAGAAACAATACGAAACTTGTACGGTTTTAGTTGTATAACCTGCCATGGAATGTGGCGGTAACCTGCTATTGAACATGGTAGCTATAGTAGGCATAAGTTCGGAATGTCTATGCTGGCTAAGATTTATATCTTTATTTTCGAAATGAATTTTTCCTACACTATGCACTAGTAATAATATCAAATGTTATTTTAAATGCGTATCAAGCATCTTTGGCTATCATAAGGAGAAATCTCCTCCGATTCTGCGTTTGCATGTGTGTGTGTGCGGGAGGCCTTATGGTAGTCTCACTTTTAAAAGCATTGCGAATTGACTTTAAAAATATTCCTCTATTTTGATCTTAAAGATAAATAAACTGTTTTGAGTTCTCACACCAGTCACATGACTGACTCGGAGTTTATTGTTTTCCTTCCTAAACTCTGGGTGCCCACCAATTTACACACGGGCAGTCAAGAGTTAAGGTTTATTAGGATATTCTGGATATTCAGGAGTTGCTGGAGGCAAGCTGGATGGCATGGCGTATTACTAGTATATAGTATTTCTTTTCCGCTGTTTGATGTTGTATGTTGTGATACACTCTGATGATATGATGTAATGAAATGTAAATGTAATGTAATAACTGATATAGTTCTTTTTTTAAAGATTATTAATTTATTATTATATGTTGTTCCGCTGCGATTGTGAGATTCTGATGTTGTTCTGTTGTTTACTTTCTTTTCCATTCTATTTTCTATCTTCTTCTACTTCTTTCTTTTTCTTTAACCATAACATTTCGGGTTTCCGGCCTTCGATTTCTCGGCAGTCGATAAAGTGAGTATCGATGTTGAATTTTCGAAAGTCGAAAATTTTCGCGACATTACAAAATCAAATAAATCAAAGTTTCCAGATATCAATTCCGGGCCTTTGCTTCTCTGTTCCTCTCTGTCAACATGTATAGGTGAGCAAACTTTCAACCCTTAATCTGTTGTTGCTTGTGAGTAAACTACTGACCTATGATCTTATGTTGTGATTAACGATTGAAGTATGTGGTGAAGAAAGTTCATATGAATATACAATATGATTGCTAGTATGTATATAAACCTGTATTGATCTGTGCATGACTAAGTATACATAAGGATATGTCTCTTTTTGGTAACAGGTTGACAAATTCAAGAAGAAAATTCATATCTCAAAATATAAAAAATTTACGTAATGATCTTTAAATGAAATTTGGCTGTATTTACTTGATTAAAATTTTAAAAACATTTGGAAGTATAAATAACAAACGACATTACAAAAAACAAGAGAATACATCAAAAATAAATCAAAGTCGGAGAATTGATATTCAAAATTTCTTGTTTTGAATTTATAAACTCATTCGAGTTGTAAAATCATGAATTTTAATGGTTGAATCAAGATTTTTAGCTTTGATTCGAGATAGAATTCTCGAATTGAACGGAAAACACAAAATTGTCGATTTTTGTTTATCAACGTTGAAATTAGGCATCGGGTTTAATCATGATGATAGCTGGAAGGATGGTGATTATAAGAAAAATGGTGGATAAATTTATAGGCCATCGGGGAGGCATGGATTCGTCGAATTAGGGTTCGATTAGTTATTTTCATCGACTAAATTTGAGGAGCTACTACATCTTCATGGGTTGATCGGAGTAGACCGGACTTGGGAAAAAGATGCATGGGTCGGAGGCAAAGGTCTTGGTGGAATGGTGTAGATGCCGGTGGTCGAGATCAATGTCAATGAAGGATTTTGTAGTCGGTGATGGGTTTCTGTATTTAGTCGAGTTACCCGATTTTGATCGACGGCGGAATTGAAGGATCTGGGAGCTCGGGCGAGTCGAGTGGATCATCGATGACTGGCAGGTGTTTGCGATGATGATCAGAGTTGCTCCAATCGCATGTACACGTGCACCATGTATCGCTATTATCTAATATTATTGATCGATTTAGGGAAGACAGTGTTTTCTCGCGTCTTGCTCGGATATAAGTGTGTGTTGTCTCGGGAAAATGAAGAACGTAGATTTGCTCGAGTCTCTGCTAGTTTGGCTCGAGTAATATAGTGGGTTTACTCGGGTTCTTGGCTTTATTAACAAGATTTAAAATAAAAAGAAATAAATAAGTTTTAAAGTTAAAACTTAATCAAGTTTAGACAATTTGTTAATCATTTCTCTAAAAATAATTAATGTTTATTCAAGTTGGAATTCGTTTGAAAATAAAATTTTCTTTGAGTTTAAATTGTTTCAATATATATAACCTTTATTTTAAAAAGTTTATTTTAATAAACTAATTAGTTAAATAATTAAGAAGATGAGGTGTTTTCTAATCGTTAATTCGACTTAAAAGATTTTAAGTAAGTAGGTTAATGATGAATTTATTTCAAAGGTTATTATATAAGATTTAAATCTTAATTAACTAAAGTAATAAAAAAGGGTAATTAGTTAATGTAATAAATTAAGGAATCAAAAATAAGTAATTAAAGGTTAATTACTTAGTGTCATTAATTAAGGTGGTTAATTAATTAAGGTGGTTAATTAATTAAGGTGGTTAATTAAAAGATATTTAACTAATGTAATTAACTTAAAGTTAATCTACTTATGTGATTAATTAAAGGGTAATTAATTAAGGATCAAAGGTTGATTAATCAAGTAATTAAAGGTTAATTACTTAATGAAAGTAATTAAAAGATAATTTATAATTAAAGGTTAATTAATAATTAAGGGTTAATTACTCAATTAATTAGAGGATGATTAATTAATGTAACTAATTATAGGATAATTAATTAATGTAATTAAGGATAATTAATTTATTGTTAAAGGATAATTAAATAATTAAAGGTTAATTATTTAATGATTAAAGGTTATTGATTTATTAATTAAGGTTAACTAATTAATAATTAAAGGTTAATTAATTTATTAATAATTAAAGGTCAATTAATTTATTATTAAAGGATGATTAATCGAAATGGTTTGTAATTAATTAATGTTAATTAATCAGGATTAGTAATTCATTTATAAGTAATTATTCTGGTTTAAGTTAATTAAAATCAGATAGTTAATTAATTTTACTTATGGATGTTTGGATTGTATGAAATGCTTTGAATTTGTTTGATATCCTTGATGTATGATGCTTTGTGATATGAATTATTTTGATTTGAGCTGTGATGAATGTAATTTTTTTATCTATGGTGAATTTACATATTTATCTATGAATCTGTGAATGAGGATAAGCGTTATAAGGATTATACCGCTTATCAATACTGTTATGCTTGAATTTGTATTGTTGTGTGTAAAAACCCTGGACTACACCACATACATACAAATATGGATTTCACGAGGTATTGGTTAAGTCCTAGATATTTGAATTTAATATTATGAAATGGTTTTGAAAGACTGAAATTTAAATCCAAATGGTTTGGAAATAGAATTGGGTTGAATAGGTAAAGCTTCTAAAAAGGAAGTTTGAAATTGAAATTTAGTTTGAATATAATATAAATTATTTATGTTTTGAAATTATTTTGGAAACTATGGTTTGAAAAGTGGTGATACAAGTTATATAATATATATATATATGGATTTTTGAACCATCCTTATAGTATTTTAAAAGTATTATTTTGGAAATTTAAATTTAACCCAAATTTTTACGTAAAATGCTATAACTTGTGCATGTTTGATCAGCTTTTTCCGAAACGAAAACTCTTTGTTTTCAAATGATAGTTGCTTTCATATAAAAAAAGAATTTGCAGTGTTTGTCGAAAGGATTTCAAGTTTGAATTGAAAATAGTTTTGAAAACCATGAATGAATCTTTGTTAAAGATGGATGAACTTTGTTTTCAAATTGAAGAGGATCTTAAAAGTGTATCTTTTATATAAAAGATTTGAAATGAAAAAGGTTTTGAAAGCTATGAATGAATCTTTGTGAAAGATTAGTGATCCTTGGTTACAAATTGAAGCGGATTTTAAAAGGTTAATCTTTTGTTTTAAAAATATTGAAAGTGGAAATTTGTTTAAACCATTCAAAAGAAGGTTTTGGGCTTTAAGTTATGACTTAACTAGATCCCACTATATCCATATGCTTTTTAAATTAAGCGCTCATTATTCGGTTCAGCCGGGAGAGGGCTTTATGTCATATAACCCATTCTGAATAATGATACGATGAAATGGATAGATTTGTAGACCGGTGGTGAAGACCAGTTATTTACGAGAATGAAAGGATTACCCATCGAATGACTCTGCACTGAGTAGCTACAGTATAGAGATCTCCATATGTGATGGGGAGTCCGATCGAGATTGTGAATGCCCGGATTGCAAGGGCTTCTTTGAAGTGCTTTCGGTTCCGTTCGAACCCAGAACGGACTTGTATGGATGTATGTCTGACATTACACTTGGAGATGTAAAGCTGGTTTCTATCAAATACATTTCTGTTTAGTGGCAGAGAATTTATTCTCTTAGCTTAACACCCTTCTCTGAGACGTACGAGCTCAGAGGTTATGTAGTTGATATTTACTAGTGATATATTCCTAATTTGGTAATGTGGCATACTAAGTGTTGCTGATCATTTGTTGATCAAAGCATGGCTTTTGTGAAAATCATAGCATTGTGGGACGAGACTTCATTAGAACCTCACAACCGAGGAATGGTCGAAACAGGAAGGATGCAGCAAGGTTATTGGAGGTAGCGCCCCTTACAGTATGACCATTTACTTCTGGATAAAAAGTGGTATCCTGGTATGGAGCTCGGATACTTAACTTATGTGGTTGCTGCAAATCTATTGCTTTGTGGTTTTTTCTTTGTGGTTGAGGATCCTCGGATAAAGGTCGGTAACTACCGGGGGATGGCATACTCGTGTCTGTAGTTACCTAGTTACAGAAGTAACCCGACCTTGTGTTGGCAGAGAGCTGGTTAAGTTCTCGGGGCGTCCCTCCAGAGGCGTACCCATGTGGCATAGGAAGTTCCTCAGCCTGACCATTGTTGGAAATCCAATCATCCAATATGCGCCCTTTACGAGTTTAGTTGTATAACTTGCCATTCTTAAATGGTAGCTATAGTAGGCATAATATAATGGTACATATGCTGGTTAAGATAAATATTATAATTTCAAAATGTTTTCTGCACTATGCACTAAAAATAATATCAAAAGGATTTTGCGTATCAAGCATGTTTGACTATCATAAGGAGAAATATCCTTCAATTGTGCACTTGCATTGTGTGTGTACAGGGAGGCCTTATGTTAGTTTCATTTTCTAAAAAGAAAAGAAAATTTGTTTGAAATTCTTTAGTTGTTTTTGTCCAAGATAAACTGTTTTTGTTTGCTCACACCAGTCCCAAAACTCACCTGCAGTTTATTGTTCCCTTTCTAAACTCTGGGTGCCCACAATTTTCCAACGGGTAGCCTAGAGTCAGATTTTCAGATAGTCAGCTGGTAGATATAGATTCGGTAGCTTTCAGTATTGGGTTTGGTAGCTTTTGGCAATCGCATTTGGATCGAGGTTTCTTCACTTCAACATGATGGTGGTTCAAGCTTGAAGTTTAGAGCTTTGGCAATTGGAGATGTAGTTATATTTTTTTTGGAAGACCATTTGGTGCTATATTTCCACTGCTATTATTCCACTGTTGTATCTTGTCTCTGATGTTGATATTCATTTGTATCAGATGTTGTATCTTTTGTGTATCAATAAGTTGCTATTTTTCTTTCGTTGTGTTGTTGTACTTAATGTGTAAGTTCAGGCGAACCAGATTCGACGTTTGAATCTGCGGCATTCGAATACGGGTGATGTATTTGGTGCCGATTTTCGAAGGTCGAGTTAGGGTCGTCACATATTGGAAGTGTCAACCTTAGTAAGTAACTATATGATTTATTATAGTTTAGTATTTTGTATGAGTTATTATCAATAGTGATATGATTGCATTTATTTATTTACAGCATACCAAACCAATGATCTGTACTTTGGTGGACTTGGGTTTTCAATTTAGCGAAAATTTAGGCCTACTAGGTTGCGTGTTGTCATAAATACCATACGTTGTGTGTATATACACACACCGTAACCATAGAGATAAATATAAAATATATTCTTTCTAGTATTAAAAATATTTGCAAATGATCTTTAGAAATACATTTAAATGATAAATTTACTTACAACAATTGAAACATCACACATCATTATCCATGCACACATTAAGCAAGAATCATACTAAATTCCATCCTACCCCATTTTAATTAGTTATAAACATAACATTATACTATTTTAAAATAAAAAGCAATTCTCACTATTCTTAATGGAAACTTCAATGCCAAAGACACCAAAAGGTCCTAACATCGAGACTTAAATGGATTTCTATCTTCCGAGTGACAACTCCTATTTAAGGCTGATGCTAAAACAATTATTTTCATATTTAATATAACAAAGAATAAGTCAACCATATAATCACACAAGAAGCAAACAAACCAATGTGCTCAATGGAAAAAAAAACTATCAGCGTTTACTATGTTGCTCTGGTCACTAGTGGATCAGGCTACTTCATTCAAAGCTACATGTAGGTCTATTATTAACCACTAAGACTAGAAATACTGGTCAAACTAACTACTTCTAACTTCATTACCCTTCCTAACTATTATGTATCTCATACTAGAACTAACATTTAGAAGATAAAAGGGATAAATACTATATAGTAAGAAAATACAAATACATCCCTAGTTGACTACCCCAGTAATTATCGTATACTCCTACCTTTAAGGTATAGGGACTCTAATTTTCATCTAAGGTAAAAAATCCATGTCTTTTAGACTTTTTTGTAATGCCCCGACTTTACGATCCTTAAATGTTGAAACAAAAACATCTACGCTATTCGTATGTCGAGCATCCAAGTGCCGGAAAGATTGGTTGTTAGGGTAAAACAAATGAAAATGCGACAGAATAAGAAAGAAGGACCACAATATCAGAATCTCACAACGGATAAAACAATAACATATAATATCAAAAGACAGTACAAAACTATCACTCTAAGATATACAACATCTCAAAGTTACAAATCTAAATACTATCATCAGCTTGGACAGTAATAACATTTTGTCCTCACAAATGCTGATATGTACAATATAGTAATGCAGTGGAAATAAGAATACTATGGTAGGTGAAACATCCAGCTCATCTCCTCGAGCTCCAATGAACATCAATCGAAAACCCCTTTCTTAGAACAAGAGGAATTTAGGGAAAACAAAAACCACGCGTTAGACATAAGTTTGGCATGACAAACTCAAGAAATATGTAGCTAACATATAACAGTGCATTTTAGACCATTCAAAAGTAGTTATCCCATCAAAAGAACCACCATCTAATAAGTACATATGATGATATAATAGATAATATCTAGGGTGTCGAATATAAATATATAACGGCTGGGATGGTTACATTGATTACATTCAACAATATATTAGAGGGTACAATAAAAATCAATAAGGCAGTTCTCATATTGGAGTTTTCCATGGTGATTTCTTCGGTTGACGCCAAATCCAATCTCCTACACAAGGGTTAGAAACTACCTCCGAGCACCATATATCTCTAGATAAAGTATAAGGAAAACATAATCCATGCCCTAACACATGATCCCAAATATCATCACTTCCCGTGTGCAACATCGGTAAGCAAACTCCAAATATGGAGTGATAATATCCTATCACGAGTCAGCCAAAACCTAAGCTATGTCCCTACTCTATTTTTTGTTATTTCCGATATCGGGATCACCTTCGTAATCCCCCACACTAATCTTCATCACTTGAACGTAATACGAATCCCTAATTGGATTCCTACATCTCGAACAAATCTCGAAACACACATGGATTCAACGTCTCGAACAGATCCACTTCTAAGAGATAGAACACGTACCTTAATCTTGAAGTGGTTTCGATATGTAAAACAGTTACCGATCCCGATCACTTCAAGGCTAAGTCGACGAATTTGGTCATATTCGGTCAAGAGTGAAGTCGGTAGGTTAGAGCACTATTGCTTTTGTCCCTACTCGATCATCAGTCTTAACTCTCATATATAGACAAGCCTACTTCATCGGCTTTAGTGCTAAGTATTTGATTAAATACTTCCCATAAATGGATAAAAGCACAAAGCACGATCAAGTCACACAAAGCACGATTAAGTCACATAAGGAACTTCTAATCACTTTTTATATTTAATTAATACTTTTAATAATTAAGACCTCTTTTATTAGTAAAACTTCTTTTATCTAGTACAACCTCATTTTTGAATTTCTACTATTTATTTGTACTCTTTCAATACTTTAAAAAGTATTCATATACTTATTTCAAATGGTATAAGTATATTCACAATTCATTAACAAGATTTCTTACTTTAAACCTTCACTTTTTCTATCTTTTTCCAAAAGATTCCATACTTATAATTTCCTTTAAAATATCCATTTTAAAGATCTATGTACTTTCACAGACTAATTCTAAAAGGTTTAAGACTAATGTTACTCAAACATTATCACTACAAACCCAAAACCATTTTACTTATGTTTATTTTTAAAGTATTCTTTTGAAGATCTATTCACATTCATAAGTATGCAAAAAGTGTTAAAGATGAATGTTATTAAAACAATGTCACAACAAGATCCATACCATTTCATACTTATGTTATCTTTAAAAACATTCTTTTAAAGATCTAAGTTAATATTTGTTTAAGTTCGATAGTCGACTAATCCACTATCCAGCTAAAAACGATCACTTGTAGAAATCACGATTCGTATACTGAACTCAATTTCAACATTCCAACTTATACTTTCCCTCGTTCAAAAGCGAAGCCATGTAAGTTAGAGCTTGTTTACGATGGAAAATTTTATTGATTAGACTATCGTTGGAAATGTAATAATAAAAACTGCAAGCGCACAACGTACATTCGTAATATGTATGCGAGTATGTGTCGATTCATATGGTAAGAATAATATTCTAAGATCATTCAATAAAATGTGCCCAAAAATTGAGAGTTTAACTAAAGAAAATTCAGAAAAATGAGAGTAATAGGTAGAATAAAAATGAGAATAAAACTACGAGATTAAGGAGAAATTTAGAAGTAAAGCCACTTCCAATCATTCATATAAATCAACACAAAATTAATCTGTAATCTCTCATTTTTAATTTAAGTAGGAATGATTGATGTGTTTATTATAAACATGGCTTATTTGTGCTATTAATTAGCATAACTTAAACAATCAAACTATAACACGCCATTCAAAGCCAAAACTAAAATCTCATGAAAAATAACATGTAAATAAAAATAAAATCTAATTTAAGCATGATCTATTTAATATTTTGAGATTAGTAATATAGAATATAAAATAGTGATTCTACTTTTAATTTCATAATTGAAATTACTTAGGCAAACGATCAAATAGTTGACTTTTATATTTGACTAAGCATAGCCTATTTTAGTTGTCAAGATAGCATATCAAATTCACTAAAAAACATAAACTACCATTATTGTTAATTTTTCATTAAGCACCAAACAAGAGACTACAAATGCAACCATTCTATGTTGATTTAATATGATTCATGAAAGCTTCTTTACTCCTAACATGAAGGGATTAGCATCTCATAATTGAATTCATGTTATCACAAAATTATTTAGACATAAAAAGCAAGGAAAATGTGAGCCAATTAAAAGAAAAGAGTGTTAATTAGTTGCATGAAATGAAACTAAACTAACTGCACATATTAAAACTAAATACTTACAAGAAATAAAGAAGCATTAACTAAATAAAAGAGGATTAAATAAAATAGCATGAAATGAGGAAAAGCATGTAGACAATAAAAGGCAATAAGAAGAGGCTTGAGAAGCCATGTTATTTATCATTGATTTTGAGATTACAATTTTCATTCAAAGAAGAGAGATTATTACATGAAACATAAAGAAAGGGGTATTCATACATGCCTAAAACCCTAATTCTTTTTTTAGGAGCTACCCAAAATACCCTTGATCTTTTATTGCCTTCAAGTAATCATTAGGGAACTATTTAATCCCCACTAACATGTGCTTTTGCCTCTAAATCTCACTAATTATGTGCATGTGCTTTTAGTTATGGTCCATTATTAGTGGGCATGTGGGCTCCTCTATTTGCTTGGATTCTTTTATTTCCTTCTTTCTTTGGCTTCGAACACTTGTGCATGCATATATCTATGAAACTCCATTCAATTTGCACTTAATTTCCTAAAAATAAAAATAAAAATGTGCTAATAAATTTTCTTAAAATTAGTTCATACATAAAATTACCATTTTGCCCCCAAATGAAGATGAATGAATAATGATTTGAAAATAATTTAGATTTTGGTTTAAACATGTACCTTAATATGCCTTTTATTTTAACAAAAAAAGAATGATTATGAGATATAAATATACACTTTTACATGCACAACAGAGCACTGATTGCATATCAAAGCCTTGCCTAGACACTTTATTCTTAAATCTTATAGATAGATAACTCTACCTCATTGGCTTTTAGTGTTAAGTATAGTATTAATGACTTTCATTAACAAGTAAAAAATCAATACAATTAACATATTACCAACATTCCTGACTTAGGTATCCTTCAGTTAAGAGGTAAGCTGGTAGGTTAGAGCACCACTGCTTATAAACCCACTCAAACATCAATCTTAACTCTCATAAATAGATAAGCCTACTTCATCAGCTTTCAGTGTTAAACATAGATAATTACCATTTTCAAAACATATAAGCGCACACTTTAAAAATACTTGTAAATAGATTTTGAATATACATGTAAAATAGTACTTGAATATAACTTACGTGTGAACAGAGCGTGGCGAGTATACACACTTACGTGAGAAGTGTACAAAGCGTTGGCTTTCGGGCTTACGTGAGAAGGGTATAGAGCATGACGAGTGTACACACTTACATGTAAACACATGACTCTAATGATTTCTTGTTATTATGATTTTTTTGAAAAGAGAGAGTTATGCAGAATCATCTTAGCACCATTTAACTAAGAAGATCAAAAATTTATCACCTTTATTTTAAATCAACCACCCTTTTAAATAAAAATAACAATCAGGATATACTTCATGATTATCACCCATGAGCCTTCATACATACTATTTACACCATAGTTACTTGTAATCAAACCTTTTTTTATTTATGTTGGGACAAATAATTTTTCAAAAACTTCAATTTAAGAACCAAAAAGTATACATATTCTATCATATTTCTTCAAAAGTAAATCAATATGCTAAATAGTTTTGGGTTTTTTCTTTTCTGTTTTTGGAAAGAAAATGCAAAAAATAAACCATGAAAAATTAAAATAAACATGAGACCCCCTTCCCTACACTTGATTTTGGCTGTGTCCATATAGTCAATGCATGATATAATGAGTGTGATGGAGAAAAATATGTACATATTTAAAAGAGAGGGTTAAATTTTCTTAATAGACGTAGTGTGGCTCATGAAGAATCATGAGCTCCTCCTCTCGATCACTCGCAAACTCCAAGTAAGGTTTTTAACGATGGCCATTAACTTTAAAAATGATCCATCCCTAGGGTTTTCTATTTCTATCACACTGTGTGGAAAAACAACTCGTACCACGTATGTTCCTGTCCACCTTGAACTTAATTTCCCAGGGAAGAAATGAAGTTGAGAGTCATACAAAAGAACTCTTTGATTGGGCGAATTTTTTTTCTTAGGATTGACTTTTCATGAAAAGTTTTTGTTTTTTGTTTGTAAATTTTCTCATTTTAAATGCATCATTCTGGATTCCCTCTAGCTCGTTGATTTGTAGTCTTCCGTTTTCTCTAGCTGTTCTAAGATCAAAGTTTATGTTCTTAGTCGCCCACAATGCTTTATGTTCAAGTTTGATAGGTAAATGGTACGCTTTACCATATACTAACCTAAAAGGAGACATCCCTTGATTAGTTTTATATACAGTTCTATAAGCCCAAAGAGCATCTGTCAATTTTTGTGACCAATCTTTTCAATTTTTATTTACTGTTTTCTCTAAAATTTGCTTAATTTGGCAATTTGAAACTTCAACTTGACTACAAGTTTAAGGATGACAAGGAGTGGATAACTTGTGAGTTATCGAGCATTTATTTATTGGAGTTTCAAATGATCAATTACAGAAATAGGTTCTATTAATGCTTATTATTGTGCGAGGTGTTCCAAATCTCGAAAAGATGTTTTATTTTACGAATTTCACAACTTTGCGGTCATTTGTTTTACATGAAATGACACTCTTAATTTTGCAATTTGGGATGCAACGTCGAATGCGAAACAGTACTAAAACAAGTATGGATTATCCCAATAGAAAATTTTCACTTGGGAAAAAAATTTGTGGTTATTTTTCGACCAATTGAAGGAGTTTCCTTAGTGACTAAATATTTCACTATATCGGCATACCGTGGATCAATGGAAACAGAAAGGAGTTGTTAATCTGGAAAGTTTTCGTTGATCGGTAATGAAGATGGTGTATTTGGAAAACGTGATAAATGATAAACAATGACATTGTCAGATTATTTTTTGTCTTTGATCGTAAGGCCAAATTCTTAGAGTAAAATGATCCAACGGATCAAACGAAACTTAGCATCCTTTTTAGCAAAAATTTACCGAAGAGTAGAGTGATCAGTGCAAACCATAACGTGTGAGCCAATCAAATAAGGTCGAAACTTTTCAAGCGTAAAGACTACAACAAGAAGCTCTTTTTTAGTAGTTGTGTAATTGAGTTGAGCATCGCTAAAAGTCATACTAACATAGTAAATGACATGAAGAATTATTTTGATGACTTTTCCTAAGACAACACAACCTGAGAAGTTAGAAGCACCACACATTATTTCAAAAGGAAAATCCCAGTTGGGTGATCAAATGATGGAGGAAATGAGTTCATTTTTGAGATGCTCGAAAGCAGAAACACGGTCAGAATTACAGTCAATAGAACATCTTTTCCAAGAAGACTAGTTAGAGGCCGAGCGATTTTACTGAAATCCTTTATAAAACGTCGATAGAAGCCAGTGTGCCCAAGAAATGAACGAATGTCTTTGATAGATTTGGGAATTCGCAAGTGCATCAACTTTTGTTTTACCCACCTCATTGTTTTGTTTGAAATGACATGTCCAAGAACAATGTCATGTTTGATGATGAAATGACATTTTCCCAATTTAACGTTAAGTGCTTTTTTTGCATCAATTTAGAACCATCTCGAGATGGTGTAAGCATTCGGGAAAAGAGTTTCCAAAGATGGAAAAAACATCCATAAATACTTGCAGAAAGCAGTTGATAAAGACGAAAAAGATGTTGACCATGCATCTTTGGAAAGCAGCAAAAGCATTGCAAAGGTCAAATGACATACGTCAATACACAAAGGTGCCGAAGGGACACATGAAAGTCGTTTTCTCCTGATCTTCGCGAGCGATCAGAATTGGACTATAATTGGAATAACCATTAAGAAAGCAATAGAATTCGTGGTTGGTTAAACGTTCGAGCATTTGGTAAATGAAAGAAAGTGGAAAATGATCTATTTACGTGTAGCAGCATTTAATTTTCAATACCAATGAAAACATGCCAACCCATTTGAGTACGAGGTGGAATGAGTTTGTTAGCATCGTTCATGATAATGGTAAGTCCAGACGTTTTAGGCATGTCATGGATTGGCCTCGCCCACAAACTATCAGAAATGGAGTATATGATTCCGTTGTCGAGGAGTTTAAGAATTTCATCTCGAACCGCAACCTTAATTTTTGGGTTAAGCTTTCATTACGCGTCACGAACAGGCTTGGTTTCGTCAACTAAATGGATGCAATGTTGAACAATAGTGGAACTAATTCCCTTAATATCAGTAATCGACCATCCAATTGCCTCTTTGTTTTTCGATGGAATTGAAAGAAGAGAGGCTTCTTGATCAAGAGAAATATTAAAAGAGATTATGACAGGAAACGTTTTGTTGTCGCCTAAGTATGCATACTTAAGGTGATTAAGAAGAGGTTTGAGTTTCAACTTAGGAGGTTGCTCAGTCAAAGAATTCGGTTGAAGGTCTGACTCAACCATGAGGTTCAAATAGAAGTGCGTTCTCCGTCTCATTAGGTTTGTCTTGAAATAGTTATCTGTATTCGATCTCGCGTTCATTGTTATGGTCAACTGTTTCATTGTCAAAATGTTCTTAAATGGAGCTAACTTCCAACGTTTTGTCAAGTGGTACTTTCGATTAATTTTCGAGATTGAAGATGTAAATATCCAAAGTCATATTGCCAAAAGAAATTTTCATTGAACCATTTCGACAATTGATTAAGGCATTCGAAGTGACTAAGAAAGGTCTTCCTAGAATAAGTGGAATTTGACTCATCGGATTATCGTCAAGTTGTGTCTCTAGGAAGATGAAATCAATGGGGAATATGAATTGACCGATTTGATGAGTACATCCTCGATTTTGCCCATGGGTTTCTTTATCGAACGATCGACAAATTGAAGAGTTAATTTCGTCGATTTTAGTTCACCCAAGCGAAGTTGCTAGTAAACTAAATAAGGAATCAAATTGACACTCGCACCCAAGTCTAATAAGCATTTATTGATCGTTGTATCTCCTATCGTGCGTGAGATCGTTGGACATCAGGATCTTTGTATTTTACGGGAACTGATTGAGACAAACTTCGCAAAGGCTGGCAGCTAAGAAAACTTTCTTTGGTACATGAGTATGTCATTTTTGAGTGCACAAGTACTTTAGAAACTTAGCGTAAGTCGAGACTTGTCGAACGATATCAAGGAGAGATATGTTCACTTTGACTTGTTTGAAAATTTCTAGCATCTTTTCCATTTGATCGAAATGTTTATTAGGTCGAAGTCAATGTGGAAATGGAATTCGATACTTAGTAGGCCAATCTACTTAAGTAGAAGAAGAATTTGGATTGGAGTTTGATACGATATTTGACTCGATGTTTTGTTCAGAATCGCTTGTCGTTTTCGAACTGTCAAGAGGAGCTTTCAGTAAATGTTTAGATTGACAACTTGGTTATCGATTAGTTTACCGGAACGCAAAGTTGTGATAGCTTTCATTTGGTTCACATTGCTATCTTGATGAGCTTGATTCGAGTTTGTGTTTTGATTTCTAGGGTTCGGAACAGGCTGATTGGGAGCATGCCCCATTCACGTTCACTCACAGAAGAGGATAATTGACTCATTTGCATTTTGAGTTTAGCAATTGATTGACTCATATTTTGCATGTACGAGGTCAACAAATTTTGAAAATTACTATTTGACTAGTGGTTTTGAGTGGTTGCTTTAGCCAAATTTTTAAGTCTTTTCTCAAGTGAAGTCATTCATTTATCGTCCTGGTGAGAGAAAGATTATTGTGGTTGATTTTGAGATGGAGGCGTAAAATTTTATTGAAAGTGGTTCGGTTGAAAAGGAGAATTTGAAGCATTGTTGGAAATTCTTGAAAATTGGGTCAAACCAAATTAGTGTTAGAATTATTTTGGTTCCATGCAAAGTCTCCAGCTGGGATTGTACATTGGACAAAATGGGTCATTATGAACCTTGTTAAAAGCATTGAGTTGTTCTAATGAATGAGGACATTGATCGGCGCTGTGATTCGGATCATTACATTTACGACACAATGGCTTTAAAGCTTGATTTGTTGATTGGATAAGAAAACATTGTCAAATTTATTGACCATTGTGTCGATTTTCCCTTCCAAAGCCAATGATGACACAATCAAGTGTGCGTTCGATCGTGAATAAACGGATTTCTCATTAGAACGATCCCATTAGGATGATTTTTTGGCCAAATTCTCAAGGAGTTGCCAAGCAACTTCGTAATGTTTGGCGAGAAAATTTCCATGGCACATAGATTCAAGCATGGTTCATGAACTATTTTCAAACCCATCACCTAAGATTTGGTAAAGAGTCCATTTTTCAAAATTATTGTATGGACATGTTGTAACGACCCACCTTTTTGGATGGTTCAATTCGAAAATAAACCACACATGTTAGAATCAAACCATTCAAAGGTAAGGATTGTTAATGGAGTAAATAAGAAAAAAAGAAAAAGGAAAGAAAAAAACAAAATACAGAATCTCGCAGCGGAACGACAAAATATAATAATCAAATAAACAGTTCATGAAGCTGTTTTACAAATAATATTTGATTACACTTTTACAAATTCAAATCAAAGTTATATATATATATATCATAAATAAACAAATAATGCAGCGAAACACAGAATGTAGTGGAATAATAAATAGCAATAATATACTAAATCTTCGTCTTCGTCCACTAGAAAATAGCCTTCAATGCTGAAAACTCAGGCTGACCCGAGCATAATGAAAAACAATACACTCGAGTCAGAACTAAAAATGCCAATGTAAGTCAAATCAGTCTTAAATAAAAATATGAGTGCAATGGTTTCAGAGAAGTTACGGGATTTTTCATCTCCTGTCAAGTATACAACCTATGTGCCATAACTTACGAGATTTCAAATAATTCGAATACTAATTATAACCACTTTATTTAAAATTAATCCGAAGTTTAAATTAAAAACTTACACTTTTTAAATAATTCAGTTCCAATAAATAATCCAAATTCAAGAAATTGTATGTGTATATATCATTTCAATCAATAATTTAAATGTCTTAATTATCCTATTGTAAAATGATTCAGAGGACCATTTAAATGATGTCAATAATATACAAGGTGATAACAGGGACATATTAAAATAAATAAAAATCGTACATCCAACATATCAATCAATAAGCATCCATTTCAACAACATCCAAATCAACCAATATATTTCAACATATAATAGTTATCAATATCGGGGTTGAACTATCAATTAAATTCCAATATAAAATTAAATGTCAATTCAGATTCAATATCAATTCAAATGTCAACTTAAGTTAACAAACCGCAATAAAATATTTATATATCACATCATATATCTTATTTAACTTGCAATGGAATTTTTAGTATCGCGTGAGTGGGTTTAATAACTCACCTTTGATTTATAGCCAATTGAGAATCCAATAAAAGCCCAAAATTTCAATGTTCTTCAAATGCAACCATACTAGTTTCATTTTGTCCGGAATTTCGATATGAACCCAAAGGAAGAAACCACGCATTAATCGGGATTCATATGCGGAAGATATTCAAGTTATAAGAATATATTGGAAATGAAATAGAAAACCATGTATACATATTTTAATAATAAAATAAAACACGTTAGTTACTACATTAAGAATTTTGAAGCCTGCTTATGTTTCTAAATTTTGTAGAATCAACAAAAAAGGATACGATGGCTCACACATGGAGGAAGGAGGCTTCAGGAAATGGATATGTAAACAAATGGAAAAGATTGGCTTCATGATAAGTTGCTCACTTTTGTTTGTTTATTTTTTTAGAAGAGAAAGAAAACTTTATATAACGACCCTCCATCCGTTTCCACAAAATGACGCATCATTAATTAGAAAGAAAGGGATAGAAAAGAGAAAGAAAGAGAAGAAAGAAGAATCAACACATCAGAATCTAAATAGGGGAGCGAATAAATTATATTAACAACATAAAATATTACATAGTTTACAACAATTATCAGAGTACACAGATAATACAACACATACTAGACAGTTATAAACACCTGTCTTGTATTTACAACACAATACAACTTAAGGACAACACAGAACACACATCGGAATACTATATATCTAACGCAGAAGCCTCCTGCTCCATTGCTCCTCCAATATTCGTCAAAGCTAACCTGAATCCCTTGGCTACTCGTAAAAAATTTGAGTACCCAAGAGTTTAAGAAAACAAAGAATAAACTCCGGGTCAGACATGGGTCTGGTGTGAGTAACAGGTTAAAGTTGCTTAACTTTCAAAAACCTTTTTGAAAAGAAAGGTATCACGTAAGACTTTCCACACATAAACATGGAAAAGTTTTTACCTTACGCTAACCAAAACATTTGATAGGAAATCCAGTGATATTATAATAGGTCTAGGGTTTTCAAGTAAATATGAAATAGCCGAAATTGTTACATTCATTAAATTCCAGCTACTTGCCACAAAAGTGGGTAATACAATCAAAACCATTGGCACTTATTAGATTTTGGATTCCATACAATGGCTGGGCTACTAGGGTACCACCCGTCACAGTACGTGGCCTAGATCTACGTACCAGGAGTACGCCCGCTCCTCTGCAACACTAGGCCAGAACCATTCCTTACTGAACAGTTCCGAACAAGACAACCCCGCAGTTGGTGCGCATATCCAACCGCCCACTAAGCCAAATAAAAAGGGACCTTTAGACAGGGGAAAATCTCGCTCTCCAGTGGGAGCTACCCACAAAGCCTTGTTGCACCTCCCCTGTTTTGGCCATTCCCAGTCGATGAGGTTTGAGGCTACGATTACCTTTAGAGAACACATCTCTTAGAATGCTCATCGTCCACCTGAAGATGTGCTTAAAGCATTCAATCCATACAAGTTCATTCCGGGTTCCAACGAAACCGAAGGCATTATCTCGTTACACTTGTTTTGGAATCACCCTCGGAGTTAACGACCATAACCCTTGCACTCTGAATCTCCATCTCGAGCCTGTAAGTACTACTTCCATCAAACTCATCACGGAATCACTCCCAGAGTTATACTGACTAATAGTCCTTACACCTCGAGTCTTCGCTCTTCACATAAGATTCACGACCTATCGTTAATTTGGATCGATGTGGTTTTCGGATATCCAAATATGGAAACCCGATCCCGGTCTCATCGAAATCCATAGCGTGTCTTTTAGGTCCAAGTTGTTTTAGAGTTTAAAAAAATTCAATTACATTATCTATATACACACAGATAGATAATTCACAGATTCACAACAGATAATTATCATTATCATAACAATAGATAATCCATATTATCACTATCAAAGATAATCAATATCATCATCGCAATGCAACTAATGCATCCATATCACTCAACATTACTAATCTCATAGTTAAGATTTAAACCATTCAAGGCAAACTATATTATCCATTCATAAGCAATGATTTATAATCATACCATCTATAATTAATTTAAAATTAATTAAATTAATTACATCATCTCTAATTAATTTAAAATGAATTAAATTAATTACTTACATCAATATAAATCTTGCTTACATCATCATTAATTAATAACAAATTAATTAATTAACTAACCTCTAATTTATCATCTTAATTAATCAGTCTTAATTAATTATACTTTAATTAATTATACAAAATTAATTACTCTAAACTAAATATAGTAATTAACCTTTAATTACTTCATTAATTAATTAATTACATTAACCCCTAATTAATTACAATTAATTAATTACACTTAATCACTTATTATTGATTAATTAATCTTGATTAATCAATCTTAATTACTTCATTAATTATATTAATTAATGATCCTTAATTATATTTAATTAATTAATCAATTAAATTAATTACTTTCAGTAATTAATCTCACTTAAACCACAATTATTAATCACCTTTGATTAATCTCATTCTGTAATTAACTACCTTAATCACTTCATTCAATTAATTATTCCTCAATTAATTTCTGAATTAATCTCTTGATTAATTATACAAAATAATTTAATCCAAATTATTTCACAATTCCATCATTATCCACTAATTACATCCAGTAATTATCTTTAATTACTTCACCGAGTAATTTTACTACATTAATCACATCAAGTAATCCTTCTCAAATCCAATGTTTAAAATTAATTAAACTTAATTAATTAATTTAGACCAAACTCAATAAACCCCATTAATTACATTAAGTAATTAATGTCTTAATTACTTTCATTTAGTAATTAACTTAAATAAATTTCACAATTGATTATCATTAATTAATAAATCTAATTAATTATTAAAAAAATTTCATATTAATTAATTAC
This sequence comes from Allium cepa, assembly GCA_030765085.1. Taxonomy (NCBI): domain Eukaryota; kingdom Viridiplantae; phylum Streptophyta; class Magnoliopsida; order Asparagales; family Amaryllidaceae; genus Allium; species Allium cepa. Next base: position 1,034,611,598 of record CM060945.1, on the reverse strand, counting down.
TAAATAATCCTTAGTTAATGACCTTCATTAACTATTTGTCATTCTTTAATTAATTTTCTTTAATTACTTCATAATTATCTCTAATCTAAATTATTAATTTATGCATTAAATAAATAAGACATTTCCTACTTATCTTATTCATATGATCATTTAATACTTCAATAATTTCTAAGAAAAATCCATTTCTTATTAATGATTTTTATAAATATTAAAGTTTACTAGAGCATGCATTTTTAAATTTAAATCCAAATTCCATTTTGAATCTAAAATTCAAAATGATATTTATTTAAGCATAAACCAATTTAAATTCCATTTATAATCTTTTTAAAGTAAATGTAAATAACATTTATTATTTTCATTTAAGACTTATACAAGATAAGCCTTAATTTACTTAATTTAATTTGAAATTAAGTTTTAAGTACATTACTATTTAAATTACAAATTCAAGTTAACAAATCTTTTACCTTTCTTTTATAAACCTTTTATAATGGCTTCATTCAAAAGGAAAATCAAATTTAAATATTTGTTTGAAAACAAATTTACTTCTAATAAACAATTTAAATTAAACTTGTTGTGTGACGCCCCACCTCTATGCTCGCAATAACAAAGAGTATTAAAAGAAATACTGTCTGTTATCACGAAGAATAAGGCTGGATAGGAGCGGCCATCCGTAGTTAGGCCTTACACTAGTATTGGTTACCTCGATAGGAGTGGTATATATTTTTATTTTTCATCTCTTATTTATTTACTCCCATCGACATACCCAATTCCAGTATAAAACGAACCACGATGGTTCATAATAGTTCAGGACAATAAATATAATAATAACACAGACAATCTAAGTGTGGAACACAGATAATCAAAAGTCTCATATATATATATATATATATATATATATATATATATATATATATATATATATAACTGAAGTCAGTTGATATACATGTGATACAATACATATGATACAACTACAACTATTGACTCTGGAAGTTACATATACAAGTACATTATCATAAATAATATACATGAATATACAACATCCTATACTAAGACAACGACTACTCCAAAAGTAAGAAAAGACTTCATAGCTCTAGCAACAACCCAAAGTAAGATATCAACAACCTGTAAATACTCGGTTTGACCCGAGTATTAAATTCAAAATAAAATAATACACGGGTCAGTCTAATTCAAACTCAGTTATTAGTGCACAGAAGCAATAATAATTAAGTAACAAATAGACGACAGTCACAATAAATCTCGTCTATCCGATCCTTAAGTAAAGAAATCGGATAGCGATAAATATAACAGTAATAGTGTTAAACACAAATCAGCAGATTCCCATCATCAACAAAGATAAGTAAAAAGAATATCAATGAAGATAGTTTGGAAAACATTAAAATTGCCTAATCGGCAATTAACAGTAAAATCATCAAATTAAACCAAAAATACAATTCAAATCATATTGAATTTGAATAAACGAAACAGTTCAAACAATTGAAATATCAATTACAATAACTATATGGGTAGGGCTGCAGTCCATGCACGTGTGCACTGCCTCGCCACTACAGTGATGATGTACACAAAAGCTCAATGGTACCGTGTGGCTGCAGTACACGCTTGCGTGCACTGCCTTGCCACTACAGTGATGATGTGCCCAAAAGATCGACAAACCAATCAATGCCATGGTTCAAGTTCCAAAATGTCAAGAAAAGATGACAACCGTGGTACAACTACCGGAAGACGGCAAACTAAAGGTGAGAGCACCAAGGATATGGCACCACAACACACAACAGAAAAAGACGCAGAACAACCTACTAGAAATAATGTCACCAGTGAAGCATAGTGACCAAATGCAAATGAATACAAAGCATCAATGCAATGTATCAGATTCGAGAACAAAGGAATGCAACTACCAAATGCAGACTAACATATATTATACACATTAACGTGTAACTTGTAATACAACACGCATATCCCTTACCCAAAGCTAAAGCCAAAAACCCAGGTTGAAGCCAAAGTTTCTGCGTAGTCAAAAAAAACGAACAACAATGTCCCTTTTTAAACGCATGAACTCTGTCTTACAGCGTGAACTATATTTGACTGCATACTTGGTATTCACATTTACAATATTACAATACACGTGTAAAGCGAATATGTGACCAGGCCTCTCTATAATTTTTCCATGCAAGTGTTAATACCTGAAAATGAGCCTGAGCATAGAACGAAAATGGTTGTTCACGAAATGTTGCTCAAACAACTGTATATTCGATACATTGAAACAGGTATGTGCGTGCACACGTTTTAAACAACCCTGACTCATGAAATAATGTTTAAGCATGCATCAAGGACCGCACATATGCATTGAGATTTTTGGAACAAAACTAGTAACTTTAAATGAAAAAGTATGTGCCAGTGAACATGTGCAGCTCAATGAACAGAGGCAACAAAAGTCAGGCAATAGGACAACATTAAGTGATGCAACATCACAAAATCAAAGCTATCAAGTCAATTCATGTTATCAGATGAACACATGATTAATGCAAACAACAAATGTACAGTGCAACTCAATGATGCAACAGTATTCATATGTACCAATATGCTATGCAGTGAAGCCAAAGCAAACAGAGGTGGCAACATGTAACTATCGACTAGTCCAGAGAACAACACTGGAATACACAATGCAAACGAGGGTGAACTCAAATGCAGAAAACAGCTCAACGTTCCAAATGCAACGAGATGACAAACCAATATGTGCAGTGCAAACTCGACTAACAAGTTCAGATTAAATGAAGAGTAACTGCAAATCATCCAAGTACAAAGGCAAGGCAATGCACTTCAACGATCAGCTCAGATCAGACCAACCAGAAAACAACATCAGACAACATGTAGTGACAACAAATGTATAGCCACAACAAGGCAGAACTACTTCAAACAAAGATCAAGCTGAACAGACTACAAGATGATCCAAACGAGGCACAGTGCACTTAGTACAGGCAAAGTAAAACATGCCAGAGAAATCAAAGTAGCAGCATTGGCCAAAGTCAAAATAAAACATCATCATCAAATTAAATTTCAAAAATAATCCCTTCCGTAAATTCATAAATTTATACGACTCGATAAAGTCAGAAAAACATCAAACATTTGTATATGAATGAAAATCAAAGAATTTAAGGCCATGGAAATCACCAAATCACATATATATTTCAAGTGACCGAAGTCAATGCAAAGCCAGCCGTGGTTACGAAACCAAAAAGCCCGCAGTTCATCAGAGAAAGCAAGGCCGAAGCCAACAATGCAAAAGAAAGTCAAGGGAGTAACAAATTCACAGATTCGAACACAAGCTAGAAAACATAAAAGAAAAACCCCAAATTAATTTTCATCTCGAATCAATAACGAGACCATATCGAACTACCGAAACAATATGCTAAGCATGAATTGAGATGTGAGTGAGAGAATCACTCACCGTGGTTTTCGAGCAGCTGAATAATCGACGCAAGCAACAATTAATCGATCGGCAAGCGAATATCCTCCAGCTCGAAGCAATCATCGTCGGCCTCTGCCATTTTTTTTTTCAAAGCCCTAGTTTTTTGCCGAAGAGGAACGAACGAATGAATTTGAGGCCGCCATTTTTGTTTTGTTTTAGGGTTGCGAAAAAATGAATGAGGGGAAAAAGAACGGGCCAAAGTAAAAAGAGGGATAAATTTGTTTAGGGTTTTGCGAACGAATCCATGGAGAGATTGGGTCTTGGATATTATCTCAGCGCCACAAACATGAACGTGGGCCAATGCTAATTTTTAAAGCCCAAACAACACTTATCCAAATTTTAAATGAATTTACAACCGATTAAAACTCAATTATCAATTAACAAACCAATCTAATCGTCATTTGACGATATTTAAATAATTGAAAAATCCCGGGTTGTTACATGTTGAAACATTCAAAATTTAAAACTTATTCAAATATCCAGTTTTTAAATTCAAGATACTAGAACCCATTCTTTATTTAAATCATTTGATTTAAACTTGAATTAGACTTTTGACTTAAACCTTGATTTTAAAACTCTTTATTTAAAATACAAATTCATTTTTAAAAAACCTGAAGATTCAAAGGTCTTAAAAAAAACTGAACTTAAAATTGAAATTCAAACTGCTTGTTTTAAATTAGTTTTCAGATTTCCAAAATGAAATTCAATTTCCAGAAAGAAAACTGTCAGGTTTTCTTTTTTTTTATAAAAACTGAAAACTCTTTCAAAATTTTAAAAAAACTTATAAGATTTCAAAACCCCTTAAACTATAATACATACTGCAGATTTAAACTTAACTCAGATTTAAACCTATTATTTAAAACTTATCTTTCATTTAAATCCTGGGTTTTAAATTTTATTTTAAATTTTAAAACCAGGTCATCAGGTTTCTGTAATAAAAACAGCTATTCCACCTTTACCCGAGCTACCCTACTCCCAGCTTCGAGTCATCAAGTCCATTCCTTTAAGCAAGGCACGACAAACACTCGAGAAATACACGAGTTTGAAAACTATGCAATACCCAGAGTTATCAGAACTCAAAAATTTGCACGGTGCACGTGCACCGTGCCTCCAGTCACCATCACCCACCTCCGGTGACTTCCCAACATCGACAACCAACCCACGACCAACCACCACCATCAGATCCTCCTTCCAAAACTCGAAATCGAATTCGAGTTTTTATTCTAAAACCTGGAACAGAAGAGTCCAACCCTAACCAAACCTGACAACACTTCAACCACCATCCTCCGACCACCGTAAACCTTGCAACTCCGGCTACAACTTCAACTATGGCTAAGCTTCCATCTGCCCAAATTTCATCCAACTCGATCATCTCTACAGGTAGAACTGACCAAAGCTAATTACCTAGCTTTAACTAGGGCTACAGGAAGTAAAACGACATTGCTGCAACCATGGTGGTTTTCGTCACCTTCACCTATTTTTCCCAGGTCCATTGGTTACTCCACTACCCTCTGGAAGAATCCCGATACCCCATAATCTATAGATCAACTGAGGTCACCAATTTTCCCATTTCTGTTTAATAGAGAACAGCACCCATACCCCTTAATTAGAAATGCTGATTTTTATATTGAAATTCCTATTTTTGCTTTGCATTTCCATTTATATTACTGAACATCATAATTTACAAAGTTTGATTTTCACTTTGTATAGCAATTACTGCTGTTATGTTTTTGTTTTTATTTCCAGAGACACTCAGATGGATTTTGGCTTAAATAAGTTTTTAAAGCATTAATCTATGATAAATCACACAACCTTTGTTTATAAACTAAGTCCTATTAACATTTGTTTGAAGAGAAAATGAATTTAAATTTAAAATAGGGAAACTAAAATTTAAACAGAGGATACTTATATGGAAACAAAACATGCATACTGCAGACTTCACTATACCAAAACAGGCAAATCCTAACATTTATAAGTGTTACAAATAACTTCAGTAACACTTTTAAGTGTTACTAATGGACTGTGAGGAATGAAGCGGCCTAATTTGTGACACTTATAAGTGTTACGAACATACGTATTACTAACACTTATAAGTGTTGGTACAGACATATACGGTAACGCTAATAAGTGTTCGTACAGAAATATGCAGTAACGCTTATAAGTGTTGGTACAGAAATATCCGGTAACTCTTATAAGTGTTGGAAAATGATTATTTAGTAACAATTAATATTTAATTCTTAAAACAAATGAATATAATATCTCATAAATGATGATGTCCATATCGTACATTATTCATCATATCAATTCAATATGAAGTCTAAAATGCTTCCATATCTCAAATGCAACAATATCATACTTAGATAATACTATAATATGAGCTACAAACTTTCCAATTTCAAAATACCACAATATCATATCCAAATTTCAAAATACCACAATATCACGTTAGATAATATATAATTTGTTCTGTAGCCGACTTCCATTCATACCACCACTACCATCTTCCTGTGCATTTTGTTACAGGCATCTCAATGGCCCCGACGTTCACCCTCTATTGCCCCATAGCTTTGACCATATTGAGTTGAACGAAGCGTCTACGTCATCCCCGGCATTGGCACCAAGCCGTTGATGGAAAAGAGAGGTGACCGTTCACCTACATGAACTCATAACCAGTTATGCTAAAGATCCCATGACAAACTTATCACAACAAACAATTCATCTTAAATAAAGAAAGATTTAACACACCTAAACAACTTGCTACAAAATGCAGAATAGTTTCTACCATATAATCACTGTAAATTATGGCCCAGGGTCCCTTGAACTTGCGATAATATTACAACTTGTACAAAATTTATTATTAGTCTGCACCTTATGATAAATTGAACGCCTGCAATGATGCACCAAAAATGAAATGTACAGCTCAAAATCACTGCATTTCAGCAGCAAAGAATGTGACCGCATCGAAATGCATACACGAGGAAATTTGTCAACAAAACTTCCGTCATGCATAGTGCAGCAACAGGTCCGCATTGGAATCCTTTAACCTGCAGCTTTGACCAAGATGAACATCGCCAAAATTGTACCTAAACACAAAAAGGGGTTGATGAATAATCAAAATTCATTCTATATCAATTTCTTAACATATGAAACAAAACAAAAACCTGTATTCACAGTATTCAGGCCAGGCACAACGAGCCTTTCCATAATCCCAGTAACAATCTCCATCTCTCAAAGGGCCTCTCTTAGCTGGGAATACATTAACTGTGCTACAGAATTAATGGAGTAAAGATATATTTAGAAATACCATTAAAGAAACATGCCTTTAGTCACAAAATTTGATCGTGGATTAGGATGGATGTCATGCCACATTTGAAGCCACATCTCCCGCATTAATACTGGACTCCTTACAATGTTCCTATGGTTTGCTGCATATAAACAAATGAGAATAGTTGCATTTTAAACTAATGTTCCTATTCTGCAAGTTCTTGACGTTTGTTCTGTCATAACTAAAATAATATATAATATTACATTAGTGCCATACAGATTTGCAAAGAAAAATAATATATAACATTATGTTAGATAATATAATAACATATCGGTTTATACATAAATGATCTTAAATATCATTCATATTACGTTAGGTAATCTAATATCAGGTTTCGGTTCTTACCAGCAAAGGGACAAAATGTGCAAAATAAATAGTTTCGGTTACTATTATGTCAAAAAGAGAGAAAAAAATGATGAAATTAGACATGAAACCACCCCTTCCTTAAATCAGACATGAGAAAAAAAAATCTCATGACTCATCATCAACTCTTAGGGTAACGTTGAATATAATCACCAAAAAATGTCTCTGTCATGGACTTTCTTAGCTGACTGAATCTATGCATTTTTATTTTCAATGCATATATTGGGTAGTGGATTTCTTTCACCATTATCTTGGATATAACTAATAAGAATTAAAGATGAATTATTGTGTATGCTTCTAATTTGTTTGCTTACTTTCACACTTTACAGTGTTTTTGTTGATAACTGATACATATTCTTTTGACCCAATGTATTTTTTCTGACAACAATCCTCAATTATGTATACAACGATTAAAGTTAGTTTACCAAGTGCATGCTTACTGTTAGCTCTTTAATAACATACTTAATGGTTTAAACATTGCTCAATACCAGACTGTAGGGCCAGTGAACTTGCACATATAGTTGAGATTGTGTCCCTAACATTTTAAATATGAACTTAAAAGGTTTAAAATCGAAAAGTTGGGTACTACTTAATTGGTTGTTTCCTTTACTTGCAAGCTAATGGACTCCAACTAATTTGGGCCCACGTGGATTACATTTATGTTTGTGATTTGTCCACTTTATTTCCCGCATATTCTCAAATTTTGGCGTCAAAAGTACGTTTCATTTTTGTTTTCTTTCTTTTTTTTATTTTTTTCCTTTTTTTTTGGCATCATAACTTGAATCGTTGTTAATATAAGAAATCTTGAAGTATCACAAATTGAATTCTCCGGTGACATCAATTATACTTGTGATCGCATTCCCTTGACAATCAATTACAAGCATAAAAAAGAAGTTTCAGATTGAGTCTCCCCGGTCATGATTTGATTCAAAACTCGGTTTAAACCTTAATTGAGAAAAATGGTTCAGTTTATGCTTAAGAAAGAAATATCAAGGTACTTGCTTGGATCAATAATTCAAAATCTATTGTTGCCTAAGAAAAGAAAATTAAGTTTTAGGTTCGAGGTAGAATCTCAAATATGAAAATCAATTTCAAATATATAAATTATTACTCTGAAAAGAAGGTCATATGCTTTCTCGTACTTGAATGTTAATCAGTAACATATTTAAATTAAAATTTCGAGCGTATTCTAATTATTTTGGTTCTGGCATTTAACAATTTAAATCCAGTTTAGGTTTACTACTTGAACTTTATGATCTGTGATTCAAAATACTAACGAATCCTTATCATTTATTAATAATAGACTTAACCAGTAAGAGTAAAAGATACTAGAAATGAACTGTTGTAACTCAAGAGCTACATGAAAATAGAGGATTGTGACTAATAGAATGTCAACGGTTTTGTTAACGGTTTACTAATAAGCTAAGTGTAACAAGTAAATACCATACAGGGTCGTGCCTTACCATTCCTGTTGTACACACTACAGTTCCATGCTTCTATCTTCCAGCCACGTTACAAAATAACTACAGTTACCTTACAAAACGGAACTAACAAAACCAGCGTAAGATGCGTATCAGGCTAAACTACAGTGACAGCTAGACCATAGTACACTGCAGTCAAAAAGGAAGACATTGTATTCAACCAACCACCAAAAAATACCCATCATATACCTGTGTGCGAAGCACGGGTTCCAATCTAGTTCTTTGTAGAATGGTTCGGAAATTAACAAGTTATATAAATTTGTTTTTCTTGCACACTTTTGCATCTACATATTTGTTGTTTGGGTGTCTAGATTTGTCCACGGGAAAATTAAAGTAGTTTGCGGGAATATTCTGCTCCACGGCCCATACGGTCTACCTTCCCACGCCGCCATCGACTTCATTCCCGACCTCTTCTTCCAACTTAGCACTCTTTTTGGCCTTTTGTTTCCGTTTTTCGAAACTAGGGTTATTTTAGCAAGTCACCTTACTATAACTACATACAGTTCAACTCCTTGAAAGCTCATGATTTCCAATTTTACTAGCTAGCAATAACTGACCTGGATCAAAACAATATCGTTAAGTGAGAATGGACAAATTTCGCAGTAGGAAGAGTAACCACCTTATAATTAGACAGCTAAAACAAGTGACCAATCAAAACTTCATTATGCAAGTGGAGAATGAAAATGACCAAAACTTATGTTTCCTAGAAATCAATTAATATTTCAAGAAGTTAAACTATCTCACAACTCACAAGCCCCTCAAACCTAAGTAAAATAAAACATGGTACAAATGGTCATATAAGTTCGTAACAGTTAATAGGTATAATAACAAAAATTTTGGTAATATGTTACTTTAAAGAAGTCGTCCCTATTAAACCCAAATCATCTTTGGGAAGGATACGCCATTAAATTGGTAGTAGTCAAAATGGGTTGGCAACACCTCTAGAAACTGTCCAGCTTGCATTTCACCCATCCATCATCCTGAAACAAGCATTCATCATTAATCCCTCTGCATATCATTCCCTGACAACTCCAATCGCCACTACTCCATTGCCCTTGCCTTCACTACTTAATTGCTACACCATCCAACCAACCACTGTCTGCTCCTCTACCTCTCTTTTAACAGACCACCGCATAACTGCCCCTTCAAACTGCTGCTGTCAAGCCATCATCATCCCCTTCTGTTCCTTACCGATGTTCATCTTCACCCAGTACTGCCTCAACTATCCACTTCAAACCCTCAACCAAGAAACCGAACTGCCCCTTCATACCCAAACCATCCACAATTCCTCATCAAACAACCCAAATTCCCAATTCACGTCACCATCCTCTGCAGTTCAGTCGATCATCAACCAAAACACCACCTCAACAATACAACATCTCCTTTAATATCCCATTGCCAAAACCTCACATCAACAATCACCTTTCGACCATCCGTCATCAAATCGACGCACGACTCCAAATCAATCGCGAACCCACGAAAACCGAATCGCATCATAAATTAATTTGAGTTTTAGGGAATTTCAATTTGTTATGGGAACGAACGAGAAAGTCTTTTGTTTTGATTTGTTATCGCGGTAGGGTCTAATAATAATGGAACGAAGAAATTATACTCATCTCTTTGAACAACATTTGAAATAACAGAAACCACATTCACGTCGAAGAAACAAAACTCCTCACCAGAGACAATCATAACTAATCGAACAAATATAAATTTACCAGCTTCATAAATCGTCATAACTAAAAGAAAATACCTGAATAAGAGAGTTGCGAGAAGAAATGAGTTGCGAGAAGAAGTGGAGAGTTGCGAGAAGAACTGGACGCGAGAAGAATGGAGAGTTGCAAGAAGAACTGGAGGTGCGAGTGGAAACGCGGGAACCCTAATTAGATTAAAAATTAGGCGGCCGATAGGGGGAGATTGAAAGGAATGCTTTAGAAAAATATATTATAAAATAAACCAATTTTTAGTGAGTTATTTACAAATTTACCAACTGTTCTAACATTTTTTTTGTGTTGTAAATTGTAACTGATGTGTTGGAAAGTCTATAAAAAACATTATTTATATTTCCCAACACTTTTTCAGGTATCCTAACACTTTTTTATTGTCACTAGGCTGTAACACTTATAACTGTTAGAAATTAACAAATATAAAATGTTGCAAAATCACTATTTTGGTGTAGTGCTTCATCATCAAATATACATACTATAAATTTAACCACAGAAATAACAGCAACCATGTTTTATACTTAACCTTAAAAAAATATATAAAGTTACTCACCTTATAAAGTCAGAAGACAGAACTTCCACTGTTTTGAAAGAGCTTGAAAAACGAAACCCCTTTTTTTTATTAACTTTGCACTTTAATGCTTGCTTTTAAACTTTGAGTTGCATTTAAAAACTGAGTTGTTGAAGCTTTGAGACTTGACTTTTAAAAAGGAACTACATGCATTCTGGCTTGCATCTGAACTTGCAGTTGTTTGCTTGAGAGCAGATCTCAGATTTTTGAAAAAAATGCAGGCAGGTTTTGTATCTTGAAAATTTGTTGATAGGCTTTGATTTGGAGGTGAATTACAGATTTAAAATGTTTCAGGGTTTTTAAAAAAAAATGAAGATGAGATTTCAACTTGTTTAAAACTGATTTTGGTTCAAAGAGAGTGTGTTTTCTTTCATATTTCTTTTGCTTTGGATTTTAGAAAAGAAAAGAAGAATGAGGAAAGAAGATTTCACATAAGCTAGCTGAAATTTATTTGAAAATAAAAACAAAAGAATAAGCTAAATTAGATTTTGACACTTGTCCCTAATTATAAAATTTGTCAAAAACCTTATTTTATCATTTAACATGTGTTATGTAAGACCTTAGGATGTTACACTTGTCTTATAAAAGTAATTAGTATTTAATTAAAAGTTAATTAGTATTTAGTTAGTATGTTATCATAAGATGAGTGTAAACCTATGTTTAATAAATTAGTTAATCATGTATTTATTTATATGTAGATAAGTTTTAAAATGAATACATCCAATTTAATTTATAAAAGGAAGCTTATACAAATATTTCAAAATCAAAGCAAATTTAAAAATATTTACACTTTAGTTTTCAAAGCTTTGAATTCAAGTTCAAATTAAATTTTGAAATCAAGTTTATTTACAAATATAACTACACAATTTAAATTTTGAAAATCAATTATTTTTATTAAAAATTTATTTGTTAAAACAATGTATTATTATATTTTTTTTAAAAATAACAACATTTGATAACCATAAATAACTTATAAAAGAAATTATTTTCTTATTAATAAATTATTTCTTTTATCACATTATATCAAAATAACCCTCATTGTTATTTTAATTTTAATTTAAATCTTGAGTTAAACATATTTTAAATCATTTCAATATTTACCTTAGGTATTTAAAATCATAAGTTATTTATTATATACCTTTAAAAACTTAATATCAAATAAATTATTTTAAACAAATTAAATTTTTATCTTATCAATTTAAAACCATATTTATTTATTAAATAACCTTTTAAAAGTTTAACTTTTAAATAAAAAAAATTCCCAATTTTACTAAAAATATATAATTTTTTATAGAAACAAGATTCATTTATTTATTAAATTAAAAACAAGATCTATTAACAATATATACATATTCTATATACATTGTAAATAGAAAACAATTTATTAGATTTAAAAATATAAAATCTATCAATTAAATATTTATTCTAATTGGATTATTAAATTAATTCAAATCTTATTATCGAAGATTATCAAATCAATTTAATTTTTAAATTCAGATTATTGAATTGATTTTGTTCCAAAATTCCGGGTCATCACACTTTAGGCAAAATAAATAATGGAAGCACGTTTTGGAAATGGAAAGTTAGAGGAAGATATTTATGAAATAGGAAATGGATAAGGGAAAAGCACGTTTGGAAATTAGAATATGAAAGGGAAAAATATAAGAAGATGTAAATTTGCAAAATAAAAAAGCCTAACATGCAGGTAATTAACAAAAGATAAAAGACACACGTTGGAATTTGATAAGACGTGTTTAAATGGTAAGCAAATATTTTGGTATAAAATTTCAAAATATGTGCTACCTCAATAAATTTCATCAACATACATGAAACATTTCAAGGCAAGGCTCGCATGTAAATAAATAAAGCTTACTGGAAGACTAAAGGAGGCATGTATTTAATGAAAATAAGTAATAATTAAATAAAATAAATGAAAGCGACGATTTATATTTGAGAATGTAGTTGTGACACCCCACCTTTATACTAACGCTTGCTAAGGACACTACAAGGTAATGTCGTCAACTAGCACGAAGAATAAGGCTGTTAAGGAGTGACCCTCCGTGTAATTGCTTTGTACGAGCACCGATATGTTAGATAGAATAACATGCATTTCTTTTCTGGAGGTAATCCTACATACTGATACAAATTCAAAGCTATTACACGATGGCTATATGATTTTCGGAAACAAATATAGAAATAAGCATAACACAAATCAGTCATAGATGTTCATATCTCAAAGGCGGAAATAGATATGAATATAACACATAAAAGCCTACATCAGTGTAGTGGTCAAACAAGATCCATTATATCACAAAAGAACAGATACAAGTGCTACACAAAAGAATATGTATACATCAAGGAGTTTCTATCTCAAATGTATAACAACAAAAACTAATAATCTAACGTAGTTAGACAAAAGTCAGATAATGTTCCCAGAAGATGAGTCAAGTAGAAGAACCTGTAATATCTCGGTCTGACCCGAGTATTATTTAATAAGAAAATAATAAACGGATCAGTCTAGCTGTAAATATTAGATAAAATGAGATAGGATAAGAGATATAACAAAAACGTATGATAACAATAATGCCATACTATGAAACATATACAATAGACAACACAAAAATCATACAATATCCTAAGAATCTCAAAGCACTAAAAAGAATGTCATATTCTTTATTTTATTCACCAAATCCAAAATATCGGCAAACATATCATTGCCACTCACAAAATTGGTGAATCAAAAACTCTAGAAATCATCAACTTGAAATCCAGAAATCACAAAAGGGGGAAGCCTATCACAAAACGAGAGCATGAAAACTAACCAACACGTGTATCACAAATGGGTCGCTATACCATGGTCGCTAACCATAGAGCCGGTGCAACGACGTAGTACAATATCAATACGCCGAGGAACCTGAAACTCAAATAATTTGAAACAACGACGTAGTAAACGATACGCTTGATGAACCCGATAAGCCGGACAACGACGTAGTACAACGGCACGTCTGATGAACCAAACTCCATAAAAGAACATAGGGTTGCTAGCCCACAAAAGTGAGTCGAAACTCCAAAGAATCAATAGGTCGTTAGCCTATAAAAGAAATGAGATGAAACTCAATAAAACGAGGTATAGTCCCCTATGTGGACAAAGAGACATAGCATATCGCTAGTCTAAATCAAAAAAATGATCATCATCGATCATCAAGAAATGTCAATTACACTAAGCTAGTAAATAAATGAGTTTAGCTTCATGTCCCATAACCACTGGCTTAGCTTAAATATTTACGAACAAATTGTAAATCTCCACTCGAAAATTGTCACATGAGTTTCAATCGAACAAGTCCAAAAATTAACCGACGAAGTAAATGCAAACGTTTCATACCACTTGTTTTACTAAGCCATTTAATTAGATTTCTCAAACGAACGAGGAAAAGGTTTGTATATACTACTAGGTTTGGAAAACAGTTTTATAAACGAGCTTTGTATTAAAAGTATAGTTGAAATCATTTTGAGGAAAGATTTTTTATATTTACTACTAGTATAGAAACCTTTGTATTTCAAAGTGACAAGTCACAAAAATGATTATAGAAACAATCAATCACTACTAATTCACATATGAAGACGTGAATCAAATCCAAAGAAATCGATACCAAATCCATCAAAATGGATATTCCCTAAAATCCCAAAGTAGAAATCATCAAAGTCGATAATAAATGATAACAACAAATCAGGTAATCACGAATCGATAAAAATTAGAATCTCAAGCAAAATAGGCAAATTGGACTGAAGCAAGCAGGTCAGTCGACTGGACCAGATGGTCAGTAGATTGGCAAAGAACCTAGAAACTCTCGGGTTTACAGGTCAGTCGACTGGACCATCAGGTCAGTCGACTGATACGGGGATAGAGAATTTTCTACCCCTGGTACAGTCGACCGGCCCCCTGGTTCAGTCGACTGAACCTGCTTCATTAGCAGTTTCAGCCTGGGATCCTTGTGTGGCAAAATCCATAACATGGAATGAAAGCAAACGAGCAAGCGACGACGACTAGGGGTTTACGCCTAGCGACAACCCAGCCTTGTATGGCTCTTCGAAACTCCTCACTAACGTGTTCAAACATCAAAGATTGGGATTTTAAAGATTCGACCTCAAAACACCAAAAATTGGAATATTCACCAATTCAATCCAAATAAAAAGCAAATGAACATAAATAAGTGTTAGAAATTCATACCTAACAACTATGATAACTATAGAAGTAGACGTGAGTTCAAAAAACTCACCTTATACACAAAAACAAGGAAGGAGAAGCTTGAAAACAAAGGAAGATCAACCATTCTTCAATCCCGACTCTAAAAGCTCCAATCTAAGATCATAAGCAATAATTTCCCAAATTAGGTTATACGAAATTTCTGAAATTGGAGAGAGATTGAGATGGAGAAGAAGGAGGAGATGCTTACCTAAGCTTCTCTTTGATTTTTTGGAGCTAAAACTTGGATTTGCAAATGAAGCCAGGGTTTAGGAATTCCTAATCTCTTTTCTCTTCCCCTATTTTTGCTTAAAGCTTAAAGTGTTAGAAAATGAGAATGAATGAAGAGGAGTGGGGGTGGAGCTAGGGTCTTATGTTAAGCTATTGGACTGAAACCCAAACCCCAAAGCCCTAAGTGAAAATGTCAAAATTCAAGCTAACTCCAAACATATCGATGTTTATACTCAAAAAGGTCGCAAACGTCATTTTGAACTCAATGGAAGTGGTCGCGAGTCCTAATTTGACTGTTTGCAAAAAATAGCATTTCAGACTAAAATCCGACCAACGATGCTATATTTAAATATACAATCGTAAATATGCGGGTTGTTGCAGACTCCCCTCCTTAAAGAAATTTCGTCCTCGCAATATTTTAGAAGAATATAAAAAGTAACAACCATAAATGCGTATCAACACAAAAGAAGTTTGAAATAAGAAGCTTACCTCAAAGGGCACAAGAGGGTAAGTCCGGATGTGTTCGCTCGATGAATTCTCTAGATTCCCAATAACAATCCTTAGGATTTGAGGACCATTGAACTTTCACAAGAGGGACATCTTTATTTCGAAGGCGTTTTACCTCCGAAGCAATAATACGAATAAGATGTTGCTCATAAGTCAAATTAGGTGAAACTTCAATTTCTTCCATAACACCGGACTCAAGAATAGAATCGAAATCTCGAAGGCATTTCCGTAATTGAGAGACGTGGAATATGTCATAATAGCATAAAACCGAGCCGGTAGTAAAAGGCGATAAGCCAGGAACCAATACGTTCGGTGACGGGAAACAAACCAATATGTCGAGGCGCTAATTTTCCCGATCGACTGAAAAGCACAACACCCTTCATAGGTGAAACACAAATAAAAACCAAATCTCCCACAGAAAATTCTAATTTCCTTCTTCGGGTATCGGCATAGGATTTTTGTCTTCTTTGAGTTTTTTTCATCCTATGGCGAATAAGGTCGATCTTTTTTGTGGAATCACGAATAAAGTCTGGACCTAAAACCAGCTTCTCGCCGGCCTCAAGCCAACAAGAAGGAGATCGGCATGACCTTCCATAGAGTGCCTCGAAAGGTGCCATACCAATACTAGATTGGAAGTTATTATTATAGGAAAACTCAATAAGAGAAATATGATCTTCCCAACTTCCACCAAAATCAAGGACACATACACGAAGAAGATCTACAAGAGTTCGATTCACACGCTCAGTTTTTCCGTCGGACCGAGGATAATAAGCGGTGCTTAAATTAAGCTTTGTTCCCAAATCTTTTTGAAGACTCTTCCAAAATCCACTAGTAAACAATGGATCACGATCGATAACAATAGAAGTAGGAACTCCATGCGATTTAACAATTTCTTTAATAAAGAGCTTGGCCAAAAGAGGTGCGGTCCGATTAGACCGAACATGAATAAAATGGGCGGATTTTGTAAGTCTACTCACAATCACCCATAAACTGCCATGGCTCGAACGAGAATGGGGAAGTCCATCAATAAAGTCCATGGAGACTTGATCCCACTTCCAAATTGGAATGTCCAAAGGTTGCAATAACCCACCGGGCCTTTGATGCTCTGCCTTAACAAGTTGGCAAGTCATGCAACGCTTAACAAAGTTAGCAATATCGGACTTCATTCCATCCCAATAATAAAGTCACTTCATATCCATGTACATTTTACTACTACCGGGACGAATGGTAAATTTAGAATGATGAGAATCTTCTAAAATGTCTTTATGAAGATCACCAATATTTGGTATAAGTCTACCAATTTTTTGAATACCGCCGCGAGCATCAATATCAAAGTCTTTCAATCCTTCAATATCGATTTTATCCCTACAACTTTGGCTAAGAAGAGTCAATTCAGGATCTAGCTTTTGGACTTCAAGAATGTGGTCTAAAAGAGAAGGATGTGCCTCAAGTCTACATATAACAAGAGATGAACATACATCAGATTCACGATCTCGAATCTTACAAGTGGACAAAATCCCGAGACTATTCCATTCGGATATCATTATAGAAACAACCGCTTGTTGCTTATGACTAAGGTCTTCAGCAACACGATTCCCCTTTCCGAAGGTATAAAGAATATCAAGATCGTAAGATGCAAGAAACTCAAGCCGACGTTGTTGACGCAAATTAAGTTCCTTTTGAGAAAATAAATATTTCAAAGGTTTATGATTGGTAAGAGAGCAAATTTCTCTCCCAAAATATAATGATGCCAAATTTTAAGGGCGAAAACAATAGCCGCGAGCTCTAAATCATGAGTGCCATGTCTAGTCTCGGCAGGCTTTGATTGCCTAGAAGCATAAGCAATAACACGTTCCCTTTGCATGAGAATGGCTCCCAAACCAACACGACTAGCATCGGTATAAATAATAAAATCTCGGTTCCCTTCAGGAATCACAAGAATAGGAGCATCGGAAAGGAGTTCTTTTCATTTCTGAAAAGAAGCTTCACATTTGTCCGACCAAATGTATTTAACTCCCTTCTTTGTCAAACAAGTAAGAGGCACGGAAATTTTTGAGAAGTCTTTTATGAAACGATGGTAATAACCCGCCAACCCGAGAAAACTACGAATTTTCGTCACACTCTCTAGTCTCCGCCAATTTTGAATCGCTTCAATCTTTGAAGGATCTACGGAAATTTCGGATTCGCAAATAATATGACCGAGAAATTTCACATGAGATTGCCCAAAGTGGAACTTAGAAAATTTTTCTTTTAATTAGTTGCTCCTAAGAGTTTCCAACATAATCCGAAGATGCTTTTCGTGCTCTTCCTCGACTTTAGAATAAACAAGAATATCATCTATAAAGATGATAACGCATCAATCGAGGAGGTATTTGAAAATTCGATTCATAAGGTCAATGAAATAAGCTGGAGCATTCGTTAAACCAAATGGCATAACAAGCCATTCATAAGATCCATAACGAGTATGGAACGATGTCAAAGGAATGTTATCCTCTACAATACGAAGCTGATGAAAACCGGTTGCTAAGTCTAACTGTGAAAAGACTCTAGCACCGTAAAGTTGGTCAAATAAATCATCAATCCGAGTAAAGGATATTTATTCTTAATGGTAAGACCATGAAGCTTGCGGTAGTCAACACAAAGCCTAAGTGTACCATCGGATTTCTTTACAAAAATAGCCGAAGCTCCCCATGGAGAGGAACTAGAACGAATAAACTGCTTCGTCTCCAATTCAAATAATTACTTACACATCTCCTCATTTTCTTTATCGGAATACGATAAGGAGGATGGGTGATAGATAGAGCTCCAGTGATTAGATTAATTCTGAACTCAATTGCTCGCTTAGGTGGTAATCCTAAAACGGGCTCAAATATGTCGGAAAATTCACGAACAACGTGAATGAGAGAAATGACATCTTCCACATCATCATCATGTGGGCTTAGAGAATACAAGGATGCTGCCAATTTAGAATCTGAATCTTTAAGAACAATAGAAATCCTCTTAACGGATTGAGGATGTTGAAGATGAATAGTCCGCTCGGGACAAAGGATATGGGCTTCATAACGGTTAAGCCAATCCATTTCCAAAATCATTCCAAAGCCTAAGTAACGCATAACATACAAATCGGCCTAGAAAGCATAATCACATAAAATAATCTCGACATCTTTACAAACTAAACTGATCGTTGCGGATCCACTAATCAGATTCGCAATTCTCAAAGAATTCATCAAAGCCATAATACTCAAAGAAAAAGTATCAAGAAGTTCTTTTGATATAAAAGAATGGGTTGCACCCGTATCAAAAAGAACTCGAATAGGATGATCACAAAATATAATAATGCCATCAAGGATAGAATGAGAAATACCTTGACCAGGAGAAGTATTACTAGGGGCTTGCACAACATTTAGCTTTCCCTCACTCTTGCTTTGAAGTTTGGGGCAAGAAGACAAAAGAAAACCCGAGCTTTTGCAATAACGACAAAAGAGAGGTTTTGGACATCTATTAGCAAAATGGTCCTTAGAACCACAATTGTAGCATTGCCGATGACTAGGCGTAGAAGTCTTTATTACTGGAGTTGGTTGCTTCCCTTTCTTATTGGGATATGGGACTTGAACTTAATATGCCTCTTCTTGTTGTTGTTGAAGTTCGGTTTGACACCTTTAACTTCAACATCATCTTCTTTATCGGCCTCTTCGAGTCGAAGAGCGATATCAACAAGCTGATCGACAGAAGCTTCTAATTTTAGAAGTAATGGCTTTTTGAGATTCTTATTCCAGCCATAGACAAACCTTTGATTTTTCTTCAATGGGGTATTAACGTACCCGACCCCATATTTAGAGAGGGATTCAAAAGATGCGACGTAATCCGTCACAGAGGATTCACCTTGAGCAAGCTCAATAAAGCACCGAGCTAAAGTTACTTTCTCAGCTTTCGGCACAAGCTTTAAATCGAACCGTTCTCGAAATAGCTCTCAAGTAATATCCGCTTCAATAATTTCAGAAATCAGAAGCTCATACCAATCTAATGCTCTTTCTTGGAGCATGCTAGAAGCCACTTGGACTCGATACAGGTCAATGAGATTCATGCGAGAAAAGATGCGATCGCATGTTCTAAGCCAAGTTTGGACTTCGATAACACCCTCGGAACCCTTGAACGGCTTTCCACCCAAATTTGTATATTACTACGCAGGCGTGCAAACCCGAATTTTGGGTGAGTGGGCTCTGGAATGGGTCCGACAGCTTGAGCATTGTTTACAAGATCTAGAAGCTGTTGGGCAGACATAAATACTCCATCCTGAGGAGTAGCACTAGATTGACCGGTGCTGGGACGGCCTGGTCTAACCATTTATTTTCTTTAAGAAAGAAAGAAAGAAGAAGAAAACGTTATTCTCAGAATGAATATCAAACAATCATGATTGATAAAACAAGACATCATAAAAGAAAATATGATAGAACGGGTCCTATGACTCGGATAAATCCTAAAGCACGATTCCTAAGAAGGACTTAGGACAATGATCCTTGCAAGATTATTCTACATTGTTTCGAAGTTTGGCTCTGATACCAAGCTTTGACGCCCCACCTCTATACTCACGCTTGTCAAGGACACTACAAGGTAATGCCGTCAATTAGCATGAAGAATAAAGCTGTTGAGGAGTGACCCTTCGTGTAATTGCTTTTTACGAGCACCGATATGTCAGATAGAATAACGTGCATTTCTTTTCTGGAGGAAATCCGACATACCGATACAAATTCGAAGCTACTACATGGTGGCAATATGATCTTCGGAAACAAATATAGAAATAATCATAACACAAATTAGTCACAGATGTTCATATCTGAAAGGCGGAACCAGATATGAATATAATACATAAATGTGTACATCAGAGTAGCGGTCAAAAAAGATCCACTATATCACAAAAGAATAGATACAAGTGCTAGACAAAAGAATATGTATGCATCAATGAGTCTCTATCTCAAATGTATAACAACAAAAACTACCATTCTAATGTAGTTAGACAAAATTCAGATAATGTTCCCGGAAGACGAGTCAAGTAGAAGCACCTGTAACATCTCGGTCTGACCCGAGTATTATTTAATAAGAAAATAATGAATGGATCGGTCTAGCTATAAATATCAGATAAAATGAGATAGGATAAGAGATATAACAAAAACGTATGATAACAATAATGCCATACTATGAAAAGTATACAACAGAAAACACAAAAATCATACAATATCCCAAAAAACTCAAAGCACTAAAAAGAATGTCATATTCTTTATTTTATTCACCAAACCCCAAATATCGGCAAACATATCATTTCCAATCACAAAATTGGTGAATCACAAACTCTAGAAATCATCAACTAGAAATACAAAAATCACAAAAGGGGAAGGCCTATCATAAAACGGGAGCATGAAAACTCACCAACACGTGTATCACAAACGAGTCGCTATCCCATGGTCGCTAACCATAGAGCCGGTGCAACGACGTAGTACAATATCGGTACGCCCGAGGAACCCGAAACTCAAATAATCCGGAACAACGACGTAGTACAATGGTATGCCGGATGAACCTGATAAGCCGAACAACGATGTAGTACAACGGTACATCCGATGAACCGAACTCCATAAAAGAACATGGGTCGCTAGCCCACAAAAATGAGTCGAAACTCCAAAGAATCAATAGGTCATTAGCTTATAGAAGAAATGAGACGAAATCAATTAAACGAGGTACAGTCCCCTACGTGGACAAAGAGACATAGCATATCGCTAGTCTAAATCACAAAAGTGATCATCATCAATCATCAAGAAGTGTCAATTACACTAAGCTAGTAAATAAATGAGTTTACCTTCATGTCCCATGACCACTGGCTTAGCTTAAATATTTATGAACAAATTGTAAATCTCCACTCGAAAATTATCACAAGAGTTTCAATCAAACAAGTCCAAAAATTAACCGATGAAGCAAATGCAAACGTTTCATACCACTTGTTTTACTAAACCGTTTAGTTAGATTTCTCAAACGAATGAGGAAAAGGTTTGTATATACAAATAGGTTGGAAAATGATTTTATAAACGATCTTTGTATTAAAAGTAGAGTTGAAATCATTTTGTGGAAAGAGTTTTCATATTTACTACTAGTATAGAAACCTTCGTATTTCAAAGTGACAAGTCACAAAAATGATTGTAGAAACAATCAATCACCACAAATTCACATACGAAGACGTGAATCAAATCCAAAGAAATCGATATCAAATCCATCAAAATGGATATTCTCCAAAATCCTGAAGTAAAAGTCATCAAAGTCGATAATAAATGATAACAACAAATCGAATAATCACGAATCTGTAAAAATTGAAATCTCAAGCAAAATAGGCGAATTGGACTGAAGAAAGCAGGACCAGATGGTCAGTCGACTGGCACAGAACCTGGAAACTCTCGTGTTTCTAGGTTAGTCGATTGGACCATCAGGTCAGTCGACTGATACGGGGGCAGAGAATTTTCTGCCGCCGGTTCAGTCGACTGACCCCCCCGGTTCAGTCGACTGAACCTGCTTCATTAGCAGTTTCAGCCTAGCCCCCTTGTGGGGCAAAATCCATAACGCGGAACGGAAGCGAACGAGCGAGCGATGATGACTAGGGATTTATGCCTAGCGACAACCCAGCCTTGTATGGCCCTCCAAAACACCTCACGAACGTGTATAAACATCAAAGATTGGATTTTTAAAGATTCCACCTCAAAACACTAAAAATTGGAATATTCACCAATTCATTCCAAATCAAAAGCAAATGAACATAAATAAGTGTTAGAAATTCATACCTAACAACTATGATAACTATGGAAGTAGATGTGAGTTCAAAAGACTCACCTTTTACATAAAAACAAGGAAGGAGAAGCTTGAAAACAAAGGAAGATCAACCACTCTTCAATCTCGACTCTAAAAGCTCCAATCTAAGATCATAACCAATAATTTCCCAAATTAGGTTATAGGAATTTTTTGAAATTGGAGGGAGATTGAGATGGAGAAGAAAAAGAAGATGCTTACCTAAGCTTCTCTTTGATTTTTTGGAGCTAAAACTTGGATTTGCAAATGAAGCTAGGGCTTAGGAATTCCTAATCTCTCCCCTCATTTTTGCTTAAAGCTTGAAGTGTTAGGAAATGAGAATGAATGAAGAGGAGAGGGGTGGAGCTAGGGTCTTATGTTAAGTTATTGGGCTGAAACCCAAACCCAAAGCCCTAAGTGAAAATGTCAAAATTCAAGCTAACTCCAAACATATCGATGTTTATACTCAAAAAGGCCGCAAACATCATTTTGAACTCAATTGAAGTGGTCTCGAGTCCTAATTTGACTGTTTGCAAAAAGTAGTATTTCAGACTATAATCCGACCAACGATGCTATATTTTAATAAAATATTTAAATATACAATAGTAAAATATGTGGGTTGTTATAGTAGTCCGTACATAGAAATCAAAAATCTAATATACTAAAAAACAATTCATTTTAATATGTTTTACTAACCTTACTACGCTCAAATTTACACACATATATGTATTTTTATTTACTAAACAGTAAATAAAATTAAACACTAAAATTAACATAATGAGCACGGCCACCCTACACATTAAAAGATGAACTGAGACTCCAAAGTCAAATTTGAAATGGAATAAATCTCCTATGTTAACATACTAACTATTCCAAATCAAAAATTTAACCAAATCTTCAAGTTGTTTTCTTACCATTTTATTATTGTTATTTTTTTTATAAATTAAATTAAAATCAAGTTTGAACATTTGAATAAATAAAATGTCCAACTAGAAATATACAACAAAATTCAATTCTTTGTTTTAATGAAATTAAATTAACATTCATAGATGAAATATTCACCTTATTTGATAAGAATATTCTTTTCAAGAAACCATCCTTTTCTTTTTTTTTATTGAGACATATTTCTTTTTATTACATATTAATTTACAATTAACACCTCCCTCTACAAAACCAACTTATATTTAAAGATTATCCCATTAAAGATTCACAGAAATAACACTTCGTACAACTACATCATTTCTTTATCAATTAATTTCATATTATGATTATATTTGTAACAAATTTAAGTGCTCACAATTTGAACGTAATATTTCACAATGAAATTCTCATCATATTTTTAACACAAAACATGTTGCACATATCATTAATTAACTACCATTTACTTCTATCTCTTATTAATGGCAAGATATAATTACTATTAATTACAATGATTAAATCTCAAAACATACCCTAATACAGGGAAGACAATTAATCCAATTGTTTCCTTTGAAATCCAATTTTCTATGTTAAACCCAATATCTATATACTAATTTAATTCCAACATTTAATTACAACTATAATAAAACATGTTCATTATATATTTAAATTCCAAACAAATCCTTTTATTTTGATTTACATTCTTATTATCAAATCAACTATTCCGTTATGCAATTGATTAACATAAGTTTTACACTCACCACTCAACAGTTAACATTTCTTCTTATATCAATTGTAATATTTCAATTACATTAATTCTCCATTAATTACCAAATAAATTTCTAATGGATTTAATAATAAGAAAATAAATAAAACAATGGTTATACGTTAATAATCCATATCTATTAACTTGTTTACAAAAAAAGGTTAATAAATTTACGTACAAAATAATTGATTTCATACTGCATATTAAAACAATTGCAATCAGTAACATAAGATTACATCAATTTATACATCATTTATTCTATTCCTTATTAACCTTTATTATTTAAATTGATTGAAATTATGTTAACATAGTAAAGTAGTCAATTACATTCAATCAATATTAGCAAATTATATGTTTTATCTCATTAAAATTAGTTGTTTTAAGATTTATCTTAAAGTCAAAATTGCTAATCTAATAAGATTCAATTTAATAAATCATAATTTTAATTTCTGACAATATTAAAGCCCAAAACCTTATTAAATTTAATATTTTTAATTACCAAAATGAGGGTTGTTACAGTCTCCCCCACATAAAACTTTTTGTCCTCGAAAAGGAACAAGAAGGAATCGAGAAATTCGAAATATTTTATTCAAAATGATCGATCTATAAACAATTTAACTTATATATTTAAATTTAATATAAATTTGAAAATAACTCAACTTCTACGAAAAATTTCGGCAGCATCTCCTTTGTGCGGTTAGGTCTAGAAAAATAATAATATCAATACTAAACGTATATATGTCATATCTCAAAAATAAATATCCCAAACCATGGGATAATAATAAAATATCGCTATAAAACCATAATCCAAAAACGTACCTATTTATTGGGAAAATAACTTTATTCATGAAACCAAAAGCAGTAATTATTGCTTCCATAAACCTGTATTTCACTTATATTATCCAAAATAGTGAGAATCATGTATTAGAGAGATATTTAAGTTGTTTCAATTTGCAACAAAAGAAAATCAATAAAAAACATATTCAAACAAATAGTACAAACCATTTTGTGCAACTAAAGAATCCATCTTATATCCATAGCAAGCAAAACCAATGGTTTGTTTAGTTCAGAAACCTTAAATCATGCAAGGTGATGAATAAACTATCAAGTGTACCTATACTCAACAACCTTAGATAATTACTTAATATATTAGTCAAACAACCTGAACAACTAGAACTATTCTTTTCCAAACTTACCATCAGCCAAACAACAAGAATTTTAAATTTATCTAAGTTTATTCAATTGGTTTTTTTCATCATTTACCTTTCATTCATTTATTTATATAAAGATCAATCAGTTACATAATTTGGTTTCCATTAAATATTTGAGTCATTAATGAATCATTTCAAAAAAATATTACTTAAGCTTCTATTGTCCTATTTATTTTTATTACTCCATTCGGTTATTGAATAAAAAATTAAGTTTTTGGTATTTTCCCTTGAAGAGAAAAGAAATATTTCAACATATCTAAAAATTCAGTTAAAACATTTAACCTCATTCACTTAGTAAAAATATAATATATATTTAAAACATTCTCATAGAATTATGTAAAGATTTTTCAAAAGTCTAAAACAATGTTAGAAATTTATATCAAAACATTAAAATAAAGTTCCTTATATTCGATAATTTATTAGACTCATTATTTTTAAAATAAGTATAAACTCAAGATTATTAAAGTGAAACTATTAGAATACTCAAATATTACATTAAATTTCTAAATCAAAGTTTGAAATTTCATATCTTCATAATTAATTTTACACACTTGTTTTAAAATGAATATTCAAATCATGGAAAAATATTTATTATGGTTTAATACAAAATTCAAAAAGTAAATGAACCCATAAATTTACTATTAGTACTTCGAAATCAATTAAATATTCCAAGCTATACTTGCAAAATAGAGATTCAAATTTGTTTGCCAAGTATATTACTATAAATAAACTTCGTAAATCAATTCTTTTTTCCGTTTATGTAACATATTTAAATTCTACATTCAAAGAAACTTATATAAATTTTGCTTTCATTATTCATCTGAAAGCTTCATTTGCAAATAAATCATCTTTAATACTTTCATACTTTTCAAAAATTCATTTGTAAAATTTCTTGCTTCATTTTTAAATACCATTTAAATATCTTAAATAACATCTTTATAAATATATGTAAACTATTTGAAAATAATTATTTACATCATTACTTATATTTACAAAGAAGCTATTGAAACCCTTAAATCCATTATTTATAAATTTATTAGTTTTGTCTCAAGACACTTTTCAAACATTATTAATAAATCAATAATCATTTACTTTAAATATGTTTTATTGAATCAATAATTTCTTACGATATTTACAATACTAATAAATCATGATGTACATAAATAGATAATATTTTAAACATTTAAAGCGTTTAGAAAAGAAAAAAATGACCAAAATATCCTTTATATAATACTTTATCAAAATACTTTTATAACTCGATGTCTTAACAGGTTTGTCCTCATTCTTGCAGACTCTTGCCATGCATTGATCAAGCTCAAGGCTAGAATTCTCCAAGTACTTAGTAGACCTGTTTCAACACCCAGTGAAAATACTTAAAAACTTTCAAAATCGATATGGAAAGTACAATCCAAACAAATCACCTGGATCGCAGATACACAATGCTTACGCCAGGATCCTCCAGGAAACATCCGTACCTTTAAGCAATCACTGCCTTGCGAATTATGCCATGATAGCCAAAATCCGTGGACCGTAGGATAGACAATGGTTACGCCTAGATCCCCCAAGAAAAATCCATACCCTTTAAGCAATCTCTTCCATGACGATTACGCCACGACAACAAAACCGGTATACCGCAGGATACACAATGGTTATGCCTGGATCCCCCAGGAAGCATCCATACCCTTTAAGCAATCTCTGTCTTGCAGATTACGCTACCCAAAAAAATGACCATGGATTACGCCATGGTAGGACACTCAAGTATCACATCTGAAAAACCAAAATCAGATAGAATAATATCGATAGAATGAATCCACAATGTGGCCACAAAGCGGATATCAAAAAGAAGGCACTTTCCATAACTTTACTACGAAAATATGTATCATATAGTACCTTTTCAAATCAATTTCAAATATCATTCTTATATAAAGTCCATTATATACAAGATTCCATTTTCGAATCGAATACTTTCCAAAATCAATAGTATCAAGTCACACTTATATAGACTTCGATTATATAAGATTTCGCTTTCAAATTGAGTACCTTTTCAAATCAATAGTTTTCAAATCAATTTCATACTTAATATTTGTTTCACAAAATTTCTCCTTTTGATATAAACATTAATATATCTATTCTCGTAATATTGCTTATATTTCTCTTGAATTTAAGTTACAGTCATTTCATATGTAATATTTCTCATTTAATGCTACATTTATTTGCAAATCATTTCATAAGGAATTTTCTTACGTTTATAACCAATTTATTAAATTTAATTCCTTTTTGTAAGACGTTGTTCGAGTTTAAAGTTATCACTACTTTATTTATAACCATTTATTGCAACATCCATTTATTTCATAACAATTTACAAGTCATGACTTTATTTGAAGTCATTTCACTTTTAATTCATATTTTCTTATTCCATTTAGTTTCACCTTTACCTTTCAATTTATTTATGACACGTTTCATAAATGTTAATTAAGTTTATTAACATATTTTTCAATTTAATCTCATTTACAACATTCCTTAATCACAGTTTCAATTTAAAGATCCCAAGGCTTAAAGTTCACACTTGTAAATTATTACATTACATGATAAGAATGTATACCCTAATTCTATTCATTTACTAAACATAGATATAACAAATTAAACATTGTTTTACTTGCTTTAAAATTAAGGTTATCAATTCAACTATATAATTCAACCCAATTATCAAGTTTCACTCATATATTAATTCAAAAGGTTTCGATTATCCAAAATATCCAAACATTCCATTTTTTTCAATAGTTGAAACTACATGTCAACAAACAACAAAATTCACAACAACATTTCAATTTCATAAAAAAATCCTAATTATTCATTTTATTCTCTTTAACACACCATTATTAAACTAGTGTTTAGTCCATTAATCAATCAACAATAATTAACCAAAGTTTATAATATGATTAAATACAACAAGTCAACAAAAATGATAATAATTAAATATTACCATTTCATAAATCAAACACATTACAAATACCTATATTAGTCATAAATATTATTCCTTTATATATATCATATAATATTGGGAAAAATAATTTCATTTCAAAATTTATACAAAACATTTTTATAGCACAAACAAATACGCGCTCTCATATATACACTCAGACAACTCATTCTAGGGTATTACTACCCTATCCCTAATGAGTTAACCCCAACAGACTAAGGTATGTCTAAACAAAAGCTCTGATACCAACTGTAACGACCCACCTTTTTGGATGGTTCAAATCAAAAATAAACCACACATGTCAGAATCAAACCATTCAAAAGGAAGGATTGTTAATGGGGTAAATAATAAAAAAAAGGAAAGAAAAAACACAATACAGAATCTCACAGCGGAACGATAAAATATAATAATCAAATAAACAGTTCATGAAGCTGTTTTACAAATAACATTTTATTACACTTTTACAAATTCAAATCAGAGTTATACATATATCATAAATAAACAAACAATGCGACGGAACACAGAATGTTGTGGAATTATAAATAGCAATAATATGCTGAATCTTCGTCTTCGTCCACCAAAAATAGTCTTCAATGCTGAAAAACTCCGGCTGACCCGAGCATAATGAAAAACAATACACTCGAGTCATAACTAAAAATTCCTATGTAAGTCAAATCAGTCTCAAATAAAAATATGAGCGCAATGGTTTCAAAGATGTTACGGGATTTTTCATATCCTATCAACCTGAGTGCCATAACTTACGAGATTTCAAATAATTCGAAATACTAATTATAACAACTTTATTTAAAATAAATCCAAACTTTAAATTAAAAACTTAAACTTTTAAATAATTCAGTTCCAATAATAATCCAAATTCAAGAAATTGTATGGGTATGTATCATTTCAACCCATAATTTAAATATCTTAATTATCCAATTCTAAAATGATTCAGAGAACCATTTAATGATGTCAATAATATACAAGGTGATAATAGGGATATATTAAAATAAATAACAACCATACATCTGACATATCAATCAATAAGCATCCATTTCAACAACATCCAAGTCAACCAATATATTTCAACATGTAATAGTTATCAATATCGGTGTTTAACTATTAATTAAATTCTAATATAAAATTATATGTCAATTCAGAATTCAATATCAATTCAAATGTCAGCTTATATTAATATTTGTACATCACATCATATATTTTATTTAACTTGCAATGGAATTTTTAGTACTGCATGAGTGGGTTTAATCACTCATCTTTGATTTATAGTAATTGAAAATCCAATAAAAGCCCAAAATTTCAATGGTCTTCAAATGCAACCATACTAGTTTCATGTTGTCTGGAATTTTGATACGAACTCAAAGGAAGAAACCGCACATTAATCGGGGTTCATATGCGGAAGATATTCAAGTTATAAGAATATATTTGAAATTAAATAGAAAACCATGTACACATAATTTAATAATAAAATAAAACATGTTAGTTACTTACATTAAGAATTTTGAAGCCTGCTCATGTCTCTAAATTTTGGAGAATCAACAAAAAAAGGACACGATGGCTCACACATGGAGGAAGGAGGCTTCAGGAAAATGATTTGTAAACAAATGGAAAAGATTGGCTTCATCAAAATAAGTTGCTCACATTTTTTTGTTTCTTTTTTTTAGAAGAGAAAGAAAACTTTAGGCAAAAGAAATAATGGAAGGACATTTTAAAAATGGAAAGGTAGAGGAAGAGATTTATGAAATAGGAAATGAATAAAGGAAAAGCACGTTTGGAAATTGGAATATGAAAGGGAAAGATATAAGAAGATGTAAATTTGCAAAATAAAAAGAGACTAACATGCAGGTAATTAACAAAAGATAAAAGACACGTTGGAATTTGATAAGACATTTTTAAATGGTAAGCAAACCTTTTGGTATAAAATTTTAAAATATGTGCTACCTCAATTAATTTCATCAACACACATAAAATATTTCAAGGCAAGACTAGCATAAATAAATAAAGCTTACTAGAAGACCAAAAAAGGCATGTATTTAATCAAAGAAAGTAGTAATTAAATAAAATAAATGAAAGCGATGATTTAAATTTGAGATTGTAGTCCGCACATAGAAATCACAAATCTAATATACTAAAAAAACAATTCATTTTAACATATTTTATTAACCCTAATATGCTCAAATTTACACACATATATGTATTTTTATTTAGTAAACAGTAAATAAAATAAACACTATAATTAACATAATGAGGACCGCCACCTGACACATTAAAAGATGAACTGAGACTCTAAAGTCAAATTTGATACGGAATAAATCTCCTATGTTAACATGCTAACTATTCCAAATCAAAAATTTAACCAAACCTTCAAGTTGTTTTCTTACCATTTTATTTTTTTATGAATTAAATTCAAATCAAGTTTGAATACTTAAATAAATCAAATATTCCAACTAGAAACATACAAGAAAATTCAATTCTTTGTTTTAATGAAATTAAATTAACATTCATAGATGAAATATTCACTATATTTGATAAGAATATTCTTTTCAAGAAACCATCCTTTTGTTTTATTTTTATTGAAACATATTTCTGTTTATTACACATTAATTTATAATTAACACCTCCCCTTTAAAAACAACCTATATTTAAAGGTTACCCCATTAAAGAGTCATAGAAATAATACTTCGTACAATCACATCATTTTTTTATCAATTGATTTCATATTACCATTATATTAGTAACAAATTTAAGTGCTCACAATTTGAACGTAATATTTCTCAGTGAAATTCTCATTATATTTTTAACACAAAACATATGTTGCACATATCATTAATTAATTACCATTTACTTCTATCTCTTATTAATGGCAAGCTATAATTACTATTAATTACAATGATTAAATCTCAAAACATACCCTAATACATGGAAGATAATTAATCCAATTGTTTCCTTTGAAATCCAATTTTCTATGTTAAACCCAGTATCTATATACTAATTTAATTCCAACATTTAATTACAACTGTAATAAAGCCTGTTCATTATATATTTAAATTCCAAACAAATCCTTTTATTTTGATTTACATTCTTATTATCAAATCAACTATTCCCTTATGCAATTGATTAACATAAGTTTTACACTCACCACTCAACAGTTAACGTTTCTTCTTATATCAATTGTAATATTTCAATTACATTAATTCTCCATTAATTATCAAATAAATTTCTAACGGATTTAATAATATAAATAAAAACAATGGTTATACGTTAATAATCCATATCTATTAGGTTATTGTTTACAAACAAAGGTTAACAATTTACGTACAAAATAATTGATTTCATACTCCATAATTGAATAACGTAAGATTTCATCAATTTATATATCATTTATTCTATTCCTTATTAACATTTATTATTTAAATTGATTGAAATTACGTTAACATAGTATAGTAGTCAATTACATTCAATCAATATTAGCAAATTATATGTTTTATCCCATTAAAATTAGATGCTTTAAGATTTATCTTAAAGTCGAAATTTCTAATTTAAAAAGATTCAATTTAATAAATCATAAATTTTAATTTCTGACAATATTAAAGCCAAAAATCTTATTAATTTAATATTTTTAATTATCAAAATATGGGTTATTAAACATGTTATCAAAAACTCTTTAAATCCTTCAAAGTATTTTCCGAAAGGTTCATCCCTCAGTTGATGAAAATTCACAATTTCATTTTGGTTGTTTTTTTACAAGGGGTAGAATTTTTTTTAAGAAAACTTTAACGACTTCATTCCAAGTTTTGATCGAGTTCGAAGGCAAGCTATACGACCATTTTTCTATAGAATAGGTAAAGGCGAATGGAATTAACCTAAATTTGATTCCATCGTCACATAATTGTTGAATTTTAGTAGTTGCACAGACTTGTTCGAATTTTGTTAAGAAGATGTAAGGGTCATCGTGTTCAAAATTGCTAAATTTCGGAAGTGTGGAAATATGACTTGAATGAATTTTAAAGTGATTACCCGTTGGGGCGGGTAAGGTGATACAAAGAGGAATATAAACTCGATCAGAAAAGATTCTATCCATGAGAGTACGGGGAGGGTTTTTATTAGCCGTCGTTGGAACATCATTTGTTCGGATTAAACGATTCGTCGTTGTGTCACGAGTCTAGACACTCATGCATAAGTGAAAAGATCAAGAGAGAAAGACATGAAAATCAAGTTAAGAGAATGAAACAATAGATAATGAAATGAAGTGAAAAATTCTTTTCTTTTGATTTTTTTTAAAAGAAAAATATTTACCATAAAGAAATTATTTTCAAAAGGAATATTTATTTTTGTTTTGTTTTTTTGGATTTAAAATTTTTTGTTCTTTTTCAAAATGTTCTTGTTTCTTTAGTTTTTATTTTTGAAAAGACTTTTATTTTTATTTTTGTTCAATAACTAAGTTAAGGAAAATGTGATTTTTTTTTTTACTTTCGTATTTTTTTTGGTTTTTATATATGCATGAACTAATGCAAGGACTTAACTACAAATTTTTTATTCTTAGTAGCTCCTAACCCAAAACTATATAATCACACATTGACTTAATTCAAAAAAATAGTCTTAGCTAGGTAACGGATATGAGCTAGTGCATCATGAATCACCGTAGTAATGCAGGCAAAGATTTATGTATCTTCTTAGAAACAATCACTTTAATATTTACGAATCACCGTAATATTTATAAATGATCATTGCTCTACCGTAGCCTAGACACTAATAAATAATTTGTTAAAAGAAATTAACTTGTCAAGATACAATTTTGCGTTAGATAAGCATGTAATTCCCATATGTCCGACATCTAACCTGTAACAACCATGTATTTTGTGATTATTTTAATTGTATATTTTAATTATTTTAATTGAATTTTGATTTAACTTTATTTTTATTTTAATTTAGATAATTTTGTTATTTCAAATATAAACTTTGACTTTGATGTGAATTAGAATTCCAAACATGATTAAATAGAATATTTTACAAAAAAAAGTATTTTGGTCAATATGGTCACTTTGACTTTTAAATTTAAAATTTTGAAAGTTTGAAAATTTGAATTTTATCTTTTATTATGAAATTAAATAAAATTTTAAGAACACTGCTTCTCGTTTCGTTGATATCTGATTTATAATGTGAAAGTTATGCCTTTTTAACTATTGAGTGTAATTTGCTGTATTTAACAAAATTGTTATTTTAAATTATATAAATAATATTTTATTTGGTCATGTAATGTTCTAATTTATATTTATATGAGTAAAATAACATGTTATGTATATATTTTGGTTTTCAAACAATTTTAAAAGTGTAATTGACATTTTCCAATGTCAGTTATATTTTGTTTATAATTTTTAATTTCTAGTTTCAATTTATTAAAGAAATTCTTTATTTATTTTTATATTTTCTTAAGAACTTATTTTCTTCTCATTCCCACTTTATTTTATTCCTCATTTATTTTTATTTGTTTGACTTCTTATTTGTTTTAAAGTGATATAGAAATTTTATAAGGCCAGTGATACTTTAAATGTAATTTTCATGTCCTGTTTCCAATTTTTAAATAATTTCTTTAGTTATTTTTCTATTTTATCTAAATTTAATTATTTATTTCACTTTGAATACGATAAATAAATTATTTTATATCAAAATTTTGCTTTATAATATTTTTAAAATGAATTAGATATTTTTATAAAGCCAGTGATGTTCTAATTGTAATTTTTGAACCCTGTTTTGAATTTTTAACAATTTCCTTAATTCTTTTAATATTTTCCTTAAATTTAATTATATATTTCCATTTTATTTCACTTTATTTCGGTTTTAAAGTCAAATTTACTGATTTTTTTTTAATTGAATTAAAGAAAAGGAAATTTAAAGAGACTTGACTTTATAACACGAGACCTTTCATTTGCCAAAAACTCTTCACTTTCTCTTGACTTTTCATTGCCTTATTTTTGCCGTACACTACCTATTGCTAGCCGTGAGTTTCTCATCTCATTTTTCACGTGAAACTTCATCTCCGTTTTCATTTCATGGCTAAGAAAGAAAAAGGTAATGGCCTTCTTCATCTTTCCTCTTTTCTTCTTCTTTTTCTATGTTTTGCCTTGTTCTCTTGCTTTGCTTGGCCTAACACCTCCACCATCTCCTCCACCATCTCCTCCACCGACCACCACCACTTCCTTCCCCACATCATAAATGGCAAAATCCTTTCTCCTCTGACCAGAAAGTGCCATGACCATCCCATGATGCAAAATCCACAAAACAATGCAAAAACTCCTTAAAAAGCATGCCAATCCACCTAGTCTTCATCACCATCACCTTAGATGACCTTGGCCACCTCCTATTGCTCCACCACCACCTTGACACACCCCTAACCATCACCTCCTACCTCTGTTCAGTCCTGTACATGAAATGACCGTACCTAGATGGAATATAGACCGAGCCAAAAGTGACCCAAAACTCCTCTATGTTGCCTAGTCCCTTTATATCCCTATGTTGTAACCTCCTCTACATGTCTAACCTTCATGCCATGCATTTCCTATGTTAAAACCTGAGCCAAAGCATGTCCAAACCTAAACCAAAACATCCCCTAAGCCGTGCTAGCAAGTGTAGAAAGCAAGGCAAAAGGTTGTGTATTCATATTACTTTTCAATTCAAAGTTATTTCAATTCAATGTTGTATCAAATTATAACTTTATTTTGGTTTTTCTTATGGGTTGTGACAAGATCATTAGCTTGGTTATCATCCACTTGAATCCATCGTTGTGTCGTCATGCCTTTGGGAATCTATTTGTGTCATTTGCATTGCAATCTCTAGCACAAAGAGGTGAGTAAATCTCACACGACAATATATACTTATGCAGTTGTGAAACAACAACAACGGAATGTGCAGAAAATATATTATGTTATAACTGCCATGTGATTATTTATATATGATGTTCAACCTGTTAAATTTCATGTCATGTCATCTGTTACTGTTATATCATACTATTCTATTATTTATATCAGTTTATCACACTGTAAGTTCCTTGTAGATTAGAATCACTATGGGTTGAAATGATACATACC
Organism: Allium cepa; assembly: GCA_030765085.1. Classification (NCBI taxonomy): domain Eukaryota; kingdom Viridiplantae; phylum Streptophyta; class Magnoliopsida; order Asparagales; family Amaryllidaceae; genus Allium; species Allium cepa. The sequence continues at coordinate 1,034,575,872 of CM060945.1, read as the reverse complement.
CGAACGGACTTTTGAATAGGGAAAAATCGTTATGGGCTGAAATGATAGGCTTGAACGGTTTTTATTTGTAGGTTTTAACTTGGGATTGCGGGATTGAAGTGATAGAACCTGGATTTTTCTTTGTAAAATGCGGATTGAAATGATATATATCTGTATCACTTGACCTAGGTTAGAAAACTATATACAGGCCCGTGGTTATTTTATAAAGTGTTTTTTTATATTTTTAAGTATTTTAAAAATATAAATTTATGAAATTTGATTTAAATAGATTTTGAAATGTTTTAAAATAAAGAAATTATGATTTTTCTATGAATTAAAAATGTAATTAATGAATGGTTAAATTGGATTATTGAAATATAACTAAAGTTTGGAAATTTAGAATTTTGGTTAAAAATGATATTTAAGTTGTATAAATAAAAATGGAAATTTATTCTTATTTTGAAAATGGTAAATATGATAATTTGATTTAAATTTGAATTCGAATGATTTAATAAAGTATTATTGATTTTTCTATGAATTAAAATGGTTAAATGAATTAATTCTTAAAAGTGTAATTTTAAAAATGAACTTGATCTGGAAATGTGAATTTGGTTTTAATTAAGGATTTATGCTAATTAAATAAAGTAAAATTTTAGTTTAATTTGTGAAATGATAATTTGGAAATGTAAATGTCAATAAAGTGTTAAATGTAAAAAAATCGGAAAATTTACACTTGAATTTATTAATGTGATTTGCGGAATTTGATTTAATTATAAAATGTTGCTTTATAAAAAAGGTCATTAATTAAAAGAGTATTTTAATGAACATCTTTGAATGTAAAATATGATTTTTCTAATGTTTAAATGGTTTATATTGAAATGTTTTCAAGTATAATTTTCAGCAGTTTTTTTTCTGAATGTTGTGAAAGGTTGAAATTTTCAACGTTATGGTTTTAACTTAGTAAATGAACTCATGATGGCTTAAAACTTTGAAAATTGAATACTTGATTTGAAAGTATATAAACTTAAATTTTAAATGGTTTAAATGAATTATTTTGATTAAAATATAAGCTAATTAAAAGGTGATTTGACAGTATAATATATGAATGATATCTTTGAATTTAAAAGGTATGTAAAGTTGAATATTTGGATTTGAACTTCTATGCTGATTTGAAATTGAAGCTTTGGAAAGATATGATATTTTGATAGATATTTTGATATATTAAAATTATTTGAAATGTGGTTTTGAAAAGATATGATATTTTGATATATTAAAATGATTGAAATGTGGTTTGGAAAAGATATGATATTTTGATATATTAAAATGATTTGAAATGTGGTTTTGAAAGATATGATGTTTTGATATTAAAATGATTTGAAAAGAAGTTCTAAAAGATATGATATTTTGGAAATGAAGCTTTTAAAAGTTCTGATATTTTAATATATTAAAATGATTTGGAAAGAAGTTTTGAAAGATATAATAGTTTAATATATTGAAATGGTTAGAAATGACTTGATATTTATTTTGATAAATATTTGAATTTGAAAGATATGGTATGTTGTTATATTGAAATGGTTTGGAAATGATTTAATCTTTATTTTGATAAAGATTTGGATTTGAAATGATATTTTATTTTGAAGTATAAAAGTATTATTTTTAAAATTATAACCACGGGTTATAATAACGATTGGTTTGCAAAGAGACCGGGATCGAATATGGGCATACTCTTTGTCGATACCGAAAACCACTTTGACAACCGTGTACACGGTTGAGATTCCAGAATGAAGTAGGATGGTGGTGACGTTCTTGAGGTATATTACGTGGACCCAACTCCCGTGAGTTGGCATAAGGTGGTTAAAACAGGAGCGATCTCGGGACAAAAGGGGTAGCTCCTCTGGTCAGACACATTTCTTCGATACCATTCTATTGCTTTTGTGTTTGTTTGGACGCCCCTCCGATTTTGGGAATGTGTTCCGGGGTGGGCGTATGTGGCTGCTACGTTACCACCAGTCCATGTGCGTAATTAGTTTATCTACCCTGGCATTGCCTTGTGTGCCATGTCACCTACCATATTGAGCCTTTACTATGAGTTTCTATTTGTGTCGTACCTATGCAGTATCTTCTCATAGTCTCCCGATCAGGAGATATGCAGGTATTGTATAGACTATTGGCATTATTTGTGTTAAGGTGGAAAATGTAAAGCCTTAACGCTATTTAAAAGTATGTTTATTTTACCATTAGACATTATTATAATAGCATAATATACTATATAGTAAATAGTTTAACAGATCCTTAGAGGATGGGCGGTCCCAAACATCCTTTAAGTTACTTGTACTTTTACTACAATTCACTTGAGTTGGTTTACGTTGTATAAGTATGTATGTCCTGGCTCGAGTGTTTGTATTTTTATTTACGCTCAGGTCAGCCTGAGTATTCACAAATTTGGATTTCCACTTTCTGGAGATATGAAATCGCTGGAGATTATCTGCTTGTCCAGTTTTATGTGTTTCACTTCCAGTTATCCTGTAGATCCCAGTGTTGTCTTCATTTTGTACTTGGTTATTATCTTGAGACTTCTTTTGTACTTTATTTCTTCTGTTGTATCTTATGTATTACATAGTAGCTTCATGAACTACTATTTCTTTTACTTCCGCTGCACTATTATTGCTCTGTATCTGTGATCAGTGATATTATTTAATATATATTCTGAGATTTGCCAAATTTGATTTACAACGCGGTATTTTAAGCAATTCAAATCTGACATGTGCGGATGCGAATGGTTGAAAATATCTGGTTGTTACACTTGGTATCAGAGCTTTGGTAGCTCTAGGCGAAACTCAGCATATGGAGTGAATGTATTTACAGAATCACTTTCATTCGAGTTTAAATCTCTTCCTTTTGATTCGATTCCTTTGAATTTTGGAACGTTCCCTGCGGTTCCAAAAAATCCATTTGTGTCCCTCACTATTCACCTTCTTTTGATTCTGAAGTATCCCATAACTGCGCTTTGAATGATCTTTTTAGTGAGTCGGCGGTCTCGCCAATTTCAAATTGAATTGTAAAAGGGGAAAAACTCCTTTACAATTAGCCTCGATTCACCAGAGATTTATATCTATCCTTGGTTTAGATGCTAATATCTTTTGTTATTCCAAACTATATCTCTTGAGATCGAATGTAGATTTACCCCAGAAAAATCCACAATGATCTTATTCTTTAAGTCACGGTTGACCCGGTTAAGGTTGCCCGCGATTTACTTAAGCTTACCCATCTCCCTACTCTGTTAATTAATCATCTTGTCTTTTGTTTCCAATCAATTTTTCCAAACATTTTGAATTATACTTGTATATCTATGTTTTGTTTTATATATTGTGTTATTTGAGTTGCTGATGTTGATTTGGGTTTCCGATCGATTCGCCTGATCAACGCTATCGATAGGATTTCTAAAACACTTTGACAGAACAAACTGACACAATATTATTTTAAAATTTGGTGAGTGAAATAAATTTTGATATATAAGTAAATTTATGGAACTTAATAAATTGATTTAAATTGATTATTTGAAATGATAATACTTGATTTATCATTTATTGTTCTATAAATGAATTTATAACTAGTTGTTTACAAATTGATTTGGGAACTGAAATGAATTTAAAATAAGAAATTTGAGAATTTAATTTCCAATGGTTTCAAACCTTATGTTTAAAGTTTTAAAAGATTATATTATCTAAAATATTTTCGAATAATAAAATGTTTCCAAAGAATTTTAAAGTTTAAAAAATCAGTACTCTTCTCTTTGTCGCTGGAAAATAACTTCGGTGATGACCGCGACATCATCGATATTCATTTTCGAGTTTCGAAGTGAAGAGACCACTCTGTAGTCTTGCTACAGCTTTGTTTTGGGAAATCAAATTGATTTGAATTTATAAAATATGACTTGATATATAATATATATATATATATATATATAGTATATGTGTATTTATTTATCTCAAAATGGTTTGAAGGAAATCAAAAATTTAATTCATAAATTTTATTTTAAAGAATAATTTTAATAAAAAAAATTTGGATGAATATTCAAGCATGAAATGATTTAATTAGAAAGTTTTATTTGTATAATAAAATTGCATTCAAATATAACTTACCTTAATTTCAGAAGTTAACAATGTAATTGGATAATATACAATATAGAAAGATTTTATAAATAAAAATTTGAGTGGTTGCAATAAAAGTTATACACTTAAATTTTAGTTATAAAACCATTAACAGAGGTAAATATAATAAAGGGCAATTGAATAACTTACAATATAAGATGATGTTAAAGGAACTAAGAATAAATTAAAGCAGTTATAATAAGTGTAAACATATTTAACATAGTGATAAAATATATTAAGAGGAATAAATTTAATTTTAATTAGGAATAAAGAAGAATTAAATTTATTAAGTACATTATGAGTATAATAAATGATTTTTTTTTCAAATCCATGGTTTTAAAAATGGTTAATTTAAGATGATTGGATAATAAGATAATGAAATTTGAGATAGTTAAGATTTATTTAACTTGTGTAAAAATTTATTTTCTATTTAAGTTGGAATTTCCATAGTTTCAAACTTATTTCCTTATTTTTTTCAAACTATCTTTTGGTTGTCCTTATTATCCCTACCTCGCTATAGACTGGTATAGACATCTTTCTATAATCTTTCTGTTTAGGAATCTTTCCATAATCTTTGATAATCTTTGGTACTCATTTCGAATCCGCCTTTTTCGTGCTTGTGTTCTTGAATATGGAGGATCTTGGAAAGATCATCTCCACCTTGTTAAACTTACCTATAACAACAGTTATCAGGTATATATCTCAATCTCTCTTAATTTTATTTCATTTTTATCTTTTCCGTGCTTCCCGTACCTCATTCCTTTTCGGGGACGAAAAGTTTTTGAGTGGGGGAGAGTGTAACAACCCTGTATTTTGTGATTATTATAATTGTATATTTTAATTATTTTAATTGAATTTTGATTTAACTTTATTTTTTTAATTTAGATAATTTTGTTATTTCAAATATAAACTTTGGCTTTGATGTGAATTAGAATTCCAAACATGATTAAATAGAATATTTCTCAAAAAAATGTATTTTGGTCAATATGGTCAACGTTGACTTTTAAAATTAAAAATTTGAAAGTTTGAAAATTTGAATTTTATCTTTTATTATGAAAGTAAATAGAATTTTAAGAACACTGCTTCTCGTTTCATTGAAATCTGATTTATAATGTGAAAGTAATAATTCCTTTTTAACTATTGAGTGTAATTTCCTGTATTTAACAAAATTGTTATTCTAAATTATATAAATAATATTTTATTTGGTCATGTAATGTTCTAATTTATATTTATATAAGTAAAATAACATGTTATGTATATATTTTGGTTTTCAAACATTTTTAAAAGTGTAATTGACATTTTCCAATGTCAGTTATATTTTGTTTATAATTTATAATTTCTTGTTTCAATTTATCAAAGAAATTCTTTATTTATTTTTATATTTTCTTAAAAACTTATTTTCTTCCCATTCCCACTTTATTTTGTTCCTCATTTATTTTTATTTATTTGAGTTCTTATTTGTTTTAAAGTGATATAGAAATTTTATAAGGCTAGTGATATTTTATTTGTAATTTTCATGTCCTATTTTCATTTTTTAAATAATTTCTTTAGTTCTTTTTCTATTTTCTCTAAATTAAATTATTTATTTAACTTTGAATATGATAAATAAATTATTTTATATCAAAATTTTGCTTTATAATATTTTTAAAATGAAGTAGATATTTTTATAAAGCCAGTGATGTTCTAATTGTAATTTTTGAACCCCGTTTTGAATTTTTAAGCAATTTCCTTAATTCTTTTAATATTTTCTTTAAATTTAATTATATATTTCCATTTTATTTCACTTTATTTCGGTTTTAAAGTCAAACTTACTGATTTTATTTTGTTTTAATTGAATTAAAGAAAAGGAAATTTGAAGAGACTTGACTTTATAACATGAGACCTTTCATTTGCCAAAAACTCTTCACTTTCTCTTGACTTTTCATTGCCTTATTTTGGCCGTTGTAACGACCCGTATTTTACGTGTCGATAAATTGTAGAATTTACAGGTCATTAGTGTTGTTTATGGCATCTATAGCTTAAGTCGTACGTTTTTAACTCGTAAGGAATTGACCCGTGTGGAAGTTAGGTTGGATTAGAGGAGTTAACGGGTTAAGAGATGAGTCGTGTACGAGTTAACGAGATAGTGGAGTTTTAAGTCGTAACCGACTTAGGAGGGTGCACGAGTTACGAGTTATTGGGTTACGACCTAAAGTGTTGCAGCGACCTTGAGGAGTTAGGTCGTGAGCGAGTCAGTGGTGTTGCCGACTTAGTGTTAGACCGAGTTGAGATAGCGACCGACTCATAGGGTGACGACTTAAGAAGTTTCCGAGTTATAGTAGCCAGCCGAGATAAGAGATGGAGCGACTTAAGTTAGTAGCTGACTCAAGGTTCGGCCGACTCAAGGGAATAGCCGACTTAGGACTTAGAGCGGCATGCATGAGTCATATGCAGTTGGGTCGGCTCGGTGATGAGTCGTCGGCGAGATAAGGCTTGGGCTTGTGTTGATCTGTAATGGGGTTAGGTCGTAGCATAGGCTAAGTCGTTAGGCAGTTGACTCGGAGGCTTTTGTGATGATAGTTCGCAGAGTTAGATGAGTCGTGGACGACTCATGGGATAAGTCGTGACCGACTTATAAGGGGCCGACTCTGGAGTTTTCCAGCCTATAAATAGAGGGGTTTGGCTCACTTTTTGGCATCGGATTTTGAAGCGACGAAGTGCTGCCATTTTGAGAGCTCGACTACAACATTTCTTCATCTCCTTTTCTCCATTCCAATCTAGTTCTAACATCCATCCAAGATCGAAGATCAAGATCGAAGATCCAAGAGCCAAAGTTGAAGATCTTCATCCAACCAAGCTAGATTTCATCGTTTCAAGTGGGATTTCGACGAACCAAGCTTGAATCCTTGCTGTCCAGATCTGAAGTTGATAGTTTTTGAAGTGTTTGGGCGATTCGGTGAGTGGTGATTATCTCTCACGCGGACCCAAAGGAGTATATTGGTTTGGTGGTTTGTTGGAGTGTTGTAGATAGTGATTTTATGCATTTTTTTTCCTTAGATCCAAGTGTAGATCCACTACTCATGAAGATGTTTACTTATACAAGTTCATTTGTCAAGTTGAAGAGATAAAAACCCATGATTTATATTTGTTAGATCTATGCTAAAAACCCATGATTCATGTATGTTGGATCTATGCTCATTTATTTACGAAATTGCCATTTTCATTGTAATTGTTTATTTAGATCTTGTTTGAATGATTGATTGCTTGGATTAATGTTTGATTTGATTGATTAGTTGATATATAGCTTGATTTGATCAAGTTGGTTGATGATTATTCAAAAGCTAAGTGGAAAGGCTCTTGAATAAGGAAAGCTGCTTGTGGCATATGAAGCGGATGTTGAAGCTCATATGTATGGATTAGATGATGTTGAGATGGGACTTTGCCATGATGCGATGAGGCAAGCCATGATGTTGAGATGAGACTTTGCTATGATACGATAAAGCGAAGCATGATGTGAGATAGCCTTGGTTTAATCCAGACGGGATCATCCCAAGCATGTTGATAACTCGATGATGCGATGCGAGTTGGTTGATAATGGTTAGCTTGAGAGGCGCTTGAGCTAGTATGGAAATAGTCGTCGAGGAGGATGACTAGGAGGCTGAGATCTTATCGCTGTTGAAGGTTCTAGCATGCTCAAAGCAAGAGTACGTTGGAACGGGCTGCGACGACGTTCCAAGCACGGGCTGCGACGACATGCTAGTACTCTGGGTAGTTGCGAAAATTCCTAGGCACGGGCTGCGACGACGTGCGGAGTTATGTCTAGAACCGGGGTTACCATTAGCCCTTGACAGATGGTCGTTCAACTGACGGTGAAATCAAGGCAATGATAACAGTGATAGCCGGAGTCATGGATGTTTGGATGTTTGGTTGTATCATCATTCGGTCTCAAGAGCGGTGTTTTCCGGGTGCTTATCTGATCTTGGTTTAGGCCTTGGGGGTTTGTATTTGGAAAACACCGACCTTGACTCGAATGATTATTGTTTTACTTTAATTATCTGCCATGTTATGCTTGCTTCTCCTTAGAGTGTGTCTGGGGGCTATCACTGTAGAAAGAGGCGGAGTGGGATGGTTTGGTTCCTATTCCTTTTATCCCTTATGCTCTTTTGGTATGTTTTGATAGTTGATTTACTGCTCACTAAGACTTTGTCTGACTCAAGGTTTTATGTCTCCTCTTATTACCTTGGGCTGTTCATCCATGTTGGGATGGGCAGACTAGGTAGCAGGTGACAGGTGCTGTTCTTGGAGATCTACGCTGATGATGACGAAGACGAGCAGGAGGCTTTTGCATACTATTTCATATTATGTACTGGGTGTTCCGCTGTATATACTTTGAGTGCTTTGTAGTGAGGTTTTGATGTATTGACTGTTCTGATGATTGTATCAAACTTCTAAGATGCTTATTTGATGATATTCTGTTACGAAGCTTCACTATACATATATTTCTCTATTGTATTTTATCCATGCGTTGTGAGTTATGCGATGTTTATTCTACCCTTGACGGTCACCCATGGCTGCCTGGCACATCTTTCAGCGCATTATTTCCTTGTTTTGGTGCGGGAGTAATGGGCGGTCGTCACATTTGGTATCAGAGCGAGGTTAATCGATTTTAGCCAACGCTCGCTGACGTAACTACGTATGAGAGACGTAATTGTATTTTGATGAATGATTACTATATATAATATAGTAGTTTAGAAGGATTTGAATTCCTTATGCAGTTGTTTCTCAAGGTGTTCTAAGTCATTCCTTTTTGTAGATATTAAGGATGAGTCGAAGGGGGAGACCGGCTGTTAGGGAAGGCCGTGCTGCTAGGGAAGCTGTTGATTATACTCCTATGTTTGAGGCCATGATGACTTCGATCATGAGGAGAATACCAGCTTCAGGATCATCAGTAGATGTTGGAGTTCAAGTTCAAGCTCCAAGACCAGTGGATTTTGCTAAGCTTTGCAAGGACTATACTTCTCTTGGAGGAAAGGTTTCCTTGGGAACGGAATCAACCATTGAAGTGCAAAGATGGATTGATGCTTGTAGAAGGATCTTTGGTGACTTGGGAATTGAGGATGCGACTAAGAGGAAGCTTGCATCAAGGCAACTTCAAGGGAGAGCTTCAGATTGGTGGAACTCTATCACCATTGATACTCCGGAGGAGGAGATTACTTGGGAGCAATTCCAAGCTAGATTTGGAGCTAAGTTCATCTCTACGGCTCAGAAATCTATCTTGTTTAAAAAGTTTGTGGAGCTCAAGCAAGGTGGAAGACCAGTTCTTGAGTATGTTTCTGAATTTGAAGCTTTGTCCAAGTATGCTCGGTCATATATTGATTCTCCCTATCAGAAGAATGAGAAGTTTGTGACGAGCTTGGACGCTTATCTTGGGAGGCAGTTGGTGGATCACTTGGATGACCCATTTGAGAAGCTTGTGGAGAAAGCTCTCAGGTATGAGAGTTTGTTTCCTAAGGAAGGATCTGTTGTTGCTGTAACCAAGGAAGGGTCTAGGCCACAGCAGGGTGGAAACAAGAAGAGGAAGCAGCAACAACAGAAGGGTAAGGATGGCCAGAAGAAGCCGAAGGGCGACGTGACTTGCTATAATTGCCAGCAGAAGGGCCATCTCTCCAAGGATTGTAGGAATCCAAAGGCGCCGGCGAAATGCCACAACTGTGACAAGCCAGGGCATTTCAGGAAAGATTGTCCAGAACCAAGGAAGGACAGGCAAATTGTGCAAGCTTATGCTTTGGGAGCTGTGCCGTCATTTTCAAAAGCTCTTACTGCTGAAGAGAAAGGGAAGAGTGTGGTGGTTCAAGGTACTCTTTCCATTTGTGGTGTTCCAGTTAGAGTGTTGTTTAATACTGGAGCGTCGCATTCTTTTGTTTGTGATGATCTTGTAGGCCGGTTAGGTTTGGAACCGGATATTGTTGATAGGCCATTGGTTGTGACTAATCCAGTTGGGGGTTCGTCATGTTTGTGTATGATATGCCGTGGTCTAGTTGTGTTGAGTCATGATTGCTCTTTTGTTTGTGATTGTTTTGTTCTGAACTTTGCGGGGTTCGGAATTATTTTGGGTATGGACTGGCTTAGGAAGTATGCGGCAAAGGTTGATTGTGAGAGATCGGAGGTGACAGTCGAGAATGTGGAGGGGCGAAAGGTTGTGATACGATGTAAGCATGAAGAAGGCGTCTTCATGAGCTTCATGTATTCGCTGGTTGTTCCACGGGATGGACTGTCATCGGTGCCAATCGTGAATGGATTCGAGGATGTCTTTGACGAGGTCAAAGGGTTACCGCCGCATAGAGAGATCGAGTTTCGTATTGATCTAGTTGAGGGAGCCAGACCCGTTGTGATGCCCCTTAGGCGGATGGCGCCTAGGGAACAGCAAGAGTTGAAGGTGCAAGTTGATGACCTTTTACGGAAAGGATTCATTCGGCGTAGTGTGTCCGAATGGGGTGCACCAGTTGTGTTCGCAACCAAAGCGGATGGATCGTTGAGGTTGTGTGTGGATTATTGTGAGCTGAATAAGGTGACTAAGAAGAACAAGTATCCATTGCCGAGAATAGATGACTTGTTTGATCAGCTTCACAATGCTAAGGTGTTTTCTCAGATGGATTTGGCAACGGGATTTCACCAGTTGAGAGTGGCAAAGGATAGTGTGACGAAGACTGCTTTTAGGACACCATCCGGTTTTTATGAGTGGCTGGTAATGCCGTTTGGGTTGACTAACGCACCAGCATATTTTGTGGATCTTATGAATGGAGTGTTCAGAGATCAGTTGAATAAGTTCGTGCTGGTGTTCGTGGATGATATTCTGATTTATTCCAGAACTGAGGAGGAACATAAGACACACTTGAGGATTGTTTTGGAAATCTTGCGGAAACATCAGCTGAAGGCTAAATTTTCGAAATGTCACTTCTGGAGGAGTAAAGTGAGATTCTTAGGCCATGTTATTTCTGGAAATGGGATAGCGGTTGATCCCGCTAAGGTGGCAGCGATCCAGGATTGGGTTAGACCTAAGAATGCATCTGATGTGAGAAGTTTTCTTGGATTAGCAGGATATTATCGTCGGTTTATCAAAGACTTTTCCAAGATAGCTGCACCGTTAACAAGATTGACGAAAAAGAACCAAGTGTTCAGATGGGATGATAAGTGTGAGCAAGCTTTCGTAATCCTGAAAGAGCGACTGACGAGTGCTCCTGTTTTGACTATTCCAAGTGGGAATGATGAGATGGTGGTTTACACCGATGCATGTGGTACTGGACTTGGAGCAGTGCTAATGCAGAAAGATAAAGTTGTTGTGTGTGCTAGTCGACAACTGAAGCCGCATGAAAGGAATTATCCGACTCATGATTTGGAGCTAGCGGCGATTGTATTTGCTTTGAAGATGTGGAGACATTACCTGTTGGGAGTTAGATTCGAGTTGTTTACAGATCATAAGTCGTTGAAGTATCTGTTCACTCAAAAGGATTTGAATCTTCGACAGCAACGGTGGCTAGAGTTTTTAGCGTCATATGACTTTGGTATAGCCTATACGCCGGGAAAAGGTAACGCAGTGGCAGATGCGTTGAGTCGAAGACATGCAGGATTGGGAGCCATGTTTTCGGAATGGAAGAGTCTAGAGTATTTGGCTGAATTTGACTTCAGGCCTAGATGTGAATTGGAACCTGAGATGTTGGCAAACTTATCGATAAGGCCTACTCTTGTGGAAAGGATTGGCGAGAGTCAAAAGCGAGACGATAAGCTTGTCAAGATTATCCGTGATTTGGAATCTGGATTGGACCCAGAGAAGGATAAGGGATTTGAAGTCGATCGAGAGGGTTGGCTTCGAAAGCAAGGACGACTAGTTGTTCCCGATGTAGATGGATTGAGAAATGAAGTTCTTAGGGAAAGTCATCACTCGAAATTCACGATTCATCCAGGTGGAAATAAGATGTATCGGGACATGAAGAGAACCTACTATTGGGAAGGCATGAAGAAGGATGTTGGAAATTTTATTTCCAAGTGCATGAACTGCCAGTTGGTGAAAGCTGAGCAGAAGAAGCCCAGTGGATTACTTCAGCCATTAGAGGTTCCTACATGGAAGTGGGAGCAAGTGTCGATGGATTTTATCGATGGTCTACCTAGAACCAGGACAGGGAATGAAGGGATTTGGGTCATAGTAGATCGGTTGACCAAGAGTGCAAGATTCATTCCTGTTCGATCGACTAGGACTGCATCGAAGTTGGCTGAGTTGTATGTTAAGTGGATAGTTCGATTCCATGGTATTCCGAAGAGTATAGTGAGCGATCGAGACCCATTGTTCACTAGTGGATTTTGGAAGAGCTTCCAGGAAGTTTTGGGAACCGAGTTGTGTTTGAGTACAGCTTATCATCCTCAAACAGATGGTCAGACTGAGAGAGTCAACCGAGTTTTGGAAGATCTCCTTAGAGCCTGTGTTTTGGATTTCAGAGGATCATGGGAAGATCACCTTCATTTGGTGGAATTTGCATATAATAACAGCTATCAGTCAAGTATTGGTATGGCACCATATGAAGCACTGTATGGAAGACCGTGAAACTCTCCGACATGTTGGTTAGAAACTGGAGAAAAGCTGATACTTGGGCCAGAGATGATTCGACAGACTACGGATTGTATAGAGATCATTCGGCAACGAATGAAGGCAGCCCAAGATCGTCAGAAAAGTTATGCCGATAAGCGTCGTAAGGATTTGGAATTCGACGTGGGTGACATGGTTTTTGTGAAGATTTCTCCACTGAAGAATGTTATTAGATTCGGGAAGAAAGGAAAGTTAACTCCGAGATTTGTTGGGCCATTCCCGATTATCGAGCGAATTGGAAAGCTCGCTTATAGATTGGAGTTACCGGAGAAGATGGCGGGTGTGCACAATGTCTTTCATGTATCTTATCTACGGAAGTATGTGCATGACTCGAATACGGTGGTTTCTGCTGATAGCTGTGAAGACTTGGAGGTTGATCCAGTGGTTACGAGACCTCGTAAGCCGCTTCGTGCTGTTGAAACCGACACGAAACAGCTTAGGAGGAAGTCGATTACGTTGCTCAAGGTACAATGGAGTGATGATGTTAACGACTGTACGTGGGAGGAGGAAGAGAGGATGAAGGCAGCTCATCCTGAACTCTTCGAGGTATGGCCCTAAGGAGTCGTGGCATCTCATGAATTTGTAACTTGTTCTAATCTTAGAATTCTGCATGCTAGGATAGTAATTGGATGCATGGTTTGTTGATTGCTATGGATGGTAGGCATGCAGAATAGTTTTGGTTGCTCTTGTTTGTTTGGAATTTCGGGGGCGAAATTCCTAAGGGGGAGAGAATGTAACGACCCGTATTTTACGTGTCGATAAATTGTAGAATTTACAGGTCATTAGTGTTGTTTATGGCATCTATGGCTTAAGTCGTACGTTTTTAACTCGTAAGGAATTGACCCGTGTGGAAGTTAGGTTGGATTAGAGGAGTTAACGGGTTAAGAGATGAGTCGTGTACGAGTTAACGAGATAGTGGAGTTTTAAGTCGTAATCGACTTAGGAGGGTGCACGAGTTACGAGTTATTGGGTTACGACCTAAAGTGTTGCTGCGACCTTGAGGAGTTAGGTCGTGAGCGAGTCAGTGGTGTTGCCGACTTAGTGTTAGACCGAGTTGAGATAGCGACCGACTCATAGGGTGACGACTTAAGAAGTTTCCGAGTTATAGTAGCCAGCCGAGATAAGAGATGGAGCGACTTAAGTTAGTAGCTGACTCAAGGTTCAGCCGACTCAAGGGAATAGCCGACTTAGGACTTAAAGCGGCATGCATGAGTCATATGCAGTTAGGTCGGCTCGGTGATGAGTCGTCGGCGAGATAAGGCTTGGGCTTGTGTTGATCTGTAATGGGGTTAGGTCGTAGCATAGGCTAAGTCGTTAGGCAGTTGACTCGGAGGCTTTTGTGATGATAGGTCGTAGAGTTAGATGAGTCGTGGACGACTCATGGGATAAGTCGTGACCGACTTATAAGGGGCCGACTCTGGAGTTTTCCAGCCTATAAATAGAGGGGTTTGGCTCACTTTTTGGCACCGAATTTTGAAGCGACGAAGTGCTGCCATTTTGAGAGCTCGACTACAACATTTCTTCATCTCTTTTTCTCCATTCCAATCTAGTTCTAACATCCATCCAAGATCGAAGATCCAAGAGCCAAAGTTGAAGATCTTCATCCAACCAAGCTAGATTTCATCGTTTCAAGTGGGATTTCGACGAACCAAGCTTGAATCCTTGCTGTCCAGATCTGAAGTTGATAGTTTTTGAAGTGTTTGGGTGATTCGGTGAGTGGTGGTTATCTCTCACGCGGACCCAAAGGAGTATATTGGTTTGGTGGTTTGTTGGAGTGTTGTAGATAGTGATTTTATGCATTTTTTTTCCTTAGATCCAAGTGTAGATCCACTACTCATGAAGATGTTTACTTATACAAGTTCATTTTTCAAGTTGAAGAGATAAAAACCCATGATTTATATTTGTTAGATCTATGCTAAAAACCCATGATTCATGTATGTTGGATCTATGCTCATTTATTTACGAAATTGCCATTTTCATTGTAATTGTTTATTTAGATCTTGTTTGAATGATTGATTGCTTGGATTAATGTTTGATTTGATTGATTAGTTGATATATAGCTTGATTTGATCAAGTTGGTTGATGATGATTCAAAAGCTAAGTGGAAAGGCTCTTGAATAAGGAAAGCTGCTTGTGGCATATGAAGCGGATGTTGAAGCTCATATGTATGGATTAGATGATGTTGAGATGGGACTTTTCCATGATGCGATGAGGCAAGCCATGATGTTGAGATGAGACTTTACTATGATACGATAAAGCGAAGCATGATGTGAGATAGCCTTGGTTTAATCCAGACGGGATCATCCCAAGCATGTTGATAACTCGATGATGCGATGCGAGTTGGTTGATAATGGTTAGCTTGAGAGGCGCTTGAGCTAGTATGGAAATAGTCGTCGAGGAGGATGACTAGGAGGCTGAGATCTTATCGCTGTTGAAGGTTCTAGCATGCTCAAAGCAAGAGTACGTTGGAACGGGCTGCGACGACGTTCCAAGCACGGGCTGCGACGACATGCTAGTACTCTGGGTAGTTGCGAAAATTCCTAGGCACGGGCTGCGACGACGTGCGGAGTTATGTCTAGAACCGGGGTTACCATTAGCCCTTGACAGATGGTCGTTCAACTGACGGTGAAATCAAGGCAATGATAACAGTGATAGCCGGAGTCATGGATGTTTGGATGTTTGGTTGTATCATCATTCGGTCTCATGAGCGGTGTTTTCCGGGTGCTTATCTGATCTTGGTTTAGGCCTTGGGGGTTTGTATTTGGAAAACACCGACCTTGACTCGAATGATTATTGTTTTACTTTAATTATCTGCCATGTTATGCTTGCTTCTCCTTAGAGTGTGTCTGGGGGCTATCACTGTACAAAGAAGCGGAGTGGGATGGTTTGGTTCATATTCCTTTTATCCCTTATGCTCTTTTGGTATGTTTTGATAGTTGATTTACTGCTCACTAAGACTTTGTCTGACTCAAGGTTTTATGTCTTCTCTTATTACCTTGGGCTGTTCATCCATGTTGGGATGGGCAGACTAGGTAGCAGGTGACAGGTGCTGTTCTTGGAGATCTACGCTGATGATGACGAAGACGAGCAGGAGGCTTTTGCATACTATTTCATATTATGTACTGGGTGTTCCGCTGTATATACTTTGAGTGCTTTGTAGTGAGGTTTTGATGTATTGACTGTTCTGATGATTGTATCAAACTTCTAAGATGCTTATTTGATGATATTCTGTTACAAAGCTTCACTATACATATATTTCTCTATTGTATTTTATCCATGCGCTGTGAGTTATGCGATGTTTATTCTACCCTTGACGGTCACCCATGGCTGCCTGGCACACCTTTCAGCGCATTATTTCCTTGTTTTGGTGCGGGAGTAATGGGCGGTCGTCACGGCCGTACACTACCTATTGCTATCCGTGAGTTTCTCATCTCATTTTTCACATGAAACTTCATCTCCATTTTCATTTTCACGGGTAAGAAAGAAAATGGTAATGGCCTTCTTCATTTTTCCTCTTTTCTTCTTCTTTTTCTATGTTTTACCTTATTCTCTTGCTTTGCTTGGCCTAACACCTCCACCATCTCCTCCACCGACCACCACCTCCTCCTTCCCCACATCATACACGGCCAAAATCCTTCCTCCTCTGACCAGCAAGTGCCATGACCATCCCATGATGCAAAATCCACAAAACAATGCAAAATCTCCTTAAAAAGCATGCCTAGCCACCTAATCTTCGTCACCATCATCTTAGATGACCTTGGCCACCTACTATTGCTCCACCACCACCTTGACACACCCCTAACCATCACCTTTTACCTCTGTCCAGACCTGTACATGAAACGGCTGAAACTAGATGGGACATAGACCGAGCCAAAAGTGACCCAAAACTCCTCTATGTTGCCTAGTCCATTCATATCCCTATGCTGTAACATCTTCTACATGTCTAGCCTTCATGCCATGCATTTCCTATGTTCAAACCTGAGCCAAAGCATGTCCAAACCTTAAACAAAACATCCCCTAAGCCGTGCTAGCAAGTGTAGAAAACAAGGCAAAAAGTTGTGTATTCATATTACTTTTCAATTCAAAGTTATTTCAATTCAATGTTGTATCGAATTATAACTTTATTTTGGTTTTGCTTATGGGTTGTGACAAGATCATTAGCTTGGTTATCATCCACTTGAATCCATCATTGTGTCATCATGCCTTTGGGAATCTGTTTGTATCATTTGCATTGCAATGTCCAGCACAAAGATTTTAACTTGGGATCATGTCATATCATCTGTTACTGTTATATCATACTATTCTGTTATTTATATCAGTTTATCACACTGCAAGTTCCCTGCAGATTAGAATCACTATGGGTTGAAATGATACATACCCGAATGAACTTTTGAATAGGGAAAAATCGTTATGGGCTAAAATGATAGGCCTGAACAGTTTTTATTTGTAGATTTTAACTTGGGATTGCGGGTTTGAAATGATAAAACCCGGATTTTTCTTTGTAAACCGCGGATTGAAATGATATATATCTGTATCACTTGACCTAGGTTAGAAAGCTATATACAGGCCCGTGGTTATTTTATAAAGTGTTTTTTTTTATATTTTTAAGTATTTTAAAAATATAAATTTATGAAATTTGATTTAAATAGATTTTGAAATGTTTTAAAATAAAGAAATTATGATTATTCTATGAGTTAAAAATTTAATTAATGAATGGTTAAATTGGATTTGAAATATAACTTAAGTTTGGAAATTTGGAATTTTGGTTAAAAATGATATTTAAGTTATATAAATAAAAATGGAAATTTATTCTTATTTTGAAAATGGTAAATATGATAATTTTATTTAAATTTGAATTTGAATGATTTAATAAAGTATTATTGATTTTTCTATGAATTAAAATGGTTAAATGAATGAATGCTTAAAAGTGTAATTTAAAAAATGAACTTGACCTGGAAATGTTAATTTTGTTTTAATTAAGGGTTTAAGTTAATTAAATAAATTGTAAATTTAGTTTAATTTGTGAAATGATAATTTGAAAATGTAAATGTTAATGAAGTGTTAAATGTAAAAAAAAGGGAAAGTTCACACTTGAATTTATTAAGGTGATTTGTGAAATTTGATTTAATTATAAAATGTTGCTTTATAAAAAAGGTCACTAATTAAAAGAGTATTTTAATGAACGTCTTTGGATGTAAAATATGATTTTTCTAATGTTTAAATGGTTTAAATTGAATAAAAGAGTATAACTTTCAGCAGTTTCAACGTTATGGTTTTAACTTAGTAAATGAACTCATAATGGTTTAAAATTTTGGAAATTGAATACTTGATTTGAAAGTATATAAACTTAAAATTTAAATGGTTTGAATGAATTATTTTGAATAAAATACAAGCTAATTAAAAGGTGATTTGAAAGGATAATAAATGAATGATATCTTTGAATTTGAAAGGTATGTAAAGATGAATATTTGGATTTGAACTTATATGTTGATTTGAAGTTAAAGCTTTGAAAAGATATGATATTTTGATATATATTAAATATTTTGAAATGAAGTTTTGAAAGATATGATATTTTGATATATTAAAATGATTTGAAATATGGTTTTAAAAAGATATGATATTTTGATATATTAAAATGATTGAAATGTGGTTTTGAAAAGATATGATATTTTGATATATTAAAATGATTTGAAATGTGGTTTTGAAAGATATGATGTTTTGATATTAAAATGATTTGAAAAGAAGTTCTGAAATATATGATATTTTGGAATGAAGCTTTTAAAAGTTATGATATTTTAATATATTAAAATGATTTGGAAAGAAGTTTTGAAAGATATAATAATTTAATATATTGAAATGGTTAGAAATGACTTGATATTTATTTTGATAAATATTTGAATTTGAAAGATATGGTATGTTGATATATTGAAATGGTTTGGAAATGATTTAATCTTTATTTTGATAAAGATTTGGATTTGAAATGATATTTTATTTTGAAGTATAAAAGTATTATTTTTAAAAGTTATAACCACGGATTATAATAAACGATTGGTTGGCAAAGAGACCGGGAACGGATATGGGCATACTCTCTGTCGATACCGAAAACCACTTTGACAACCGTGTACGCGGTGGAGATTCCAGAATGAAATAGGTTGGTGGCGACGTTCTTGAGGTATATTACGTGGACCCAACTCCGGTGAGTTGGCACAAGGTGGCTAAAACAGGAGCCATCTCAGGCCAAAAGGGGTAGCTCCTCTGGTCGGACACATTTCTTCGATACCATTCTATTACTTTTGTAATTGTTTGGGCACCCTTCCGATTTTGGGAATATGTTCCGAGGTGGGCGTATGTGGCTGCTGCGTTACCAACAGTCCGTGTGCGATATGTCTACCCTGGCATTGCCTTGTGTGCCGTGTCACCTACCACATTGAGCCTTCACTACGAGTTTTTATTTGTGTCGTACCTATGCAGTATCTTCTCATAGTTTCCCGATCAGGAGATATGCAGGTATTGTATAGACTATTGGCATTATTTGTGTTACGGTGGAAAATGTAAAGCCTTAACGTTATTTAAAAGTATGTTTGTTTTACTGTTAGACATTATTATAATAGCGCAATATACTATATAGTAAATAGTTTAACGGATCATTAGAGGATGGGCGGTCCCAAGCATCCTTTAAGTTACTTGTACTTTTACTACAGTTCACTTGAGTTGGTTTACATTGTATAAGTATGTATGTCCTGACTCGAGTGTTTGTTTTTTTATTTACGCTCTGGTCAGCCTGAGTATTCACAGATTTGGATTTCCACTCTCTCGAGATTTGAAATCGCTGGAGATTATCGCTTGTCCAGTTTTATCTGTTTCACTTCCAGTTATCCTGTAGATCCCAATGTTGTATTCATTTTGTACTTGGTTATTATATTGGGACTTCTTTTGTACATTATTTATTCTGTTGTATCTTATGTATTACATAGTAGCTTCATAAACTACTATTTCTTTTACTTCACTGCTCTATTATTACTCTGTGTCTGTAATCTGTGATATTATTTACTGTATATTTTGAGATTTGCCAAATTTTATTTACAACGCGGTATTTTGGGCAATTCAAGTCCGACATGTGAGGATGCGAATGATTGAAAATATATGGTTGTTGCATAACCGTTATTATTAGTCAAATTGTACTATGTTATGCAATTTTTGGGTCAAGAAAGGGATGATGAAATCCCGACCTTATGTGAAGTTGGGTGTTGCCTTTACAAAGTAAAAACAAGATGAAAATGATGCAAAACAAAAATTAAATGTGCGCTAACAATGCAACTACAAATAAATTTTTGTTTCGGTTTTTGTTTTTTATGTAGAAAATGAAAGTAACCAACAATGCAAGAAAAATAAAAAACAGGAGATAAGAACACTATATCAGAACGTGTAGAATTATTAGCAAACTTATTTTAAAAGCCGTGATTTTTTTAAGCGTGGATTTTGGCAAGAAATGCAGAGAATTTTTTTTTTTTTTAAGCGACCAATTCTTTTCCGTATCCGCTTTCCTTCTATTCAACCTGAAAATTCAAAACAATTTTTTTTAGAAAAAAAATAAACATAGAAAGAATGAAAGTGGGAAAAAACTTTAAAAAAAATTAACTGACCTGAATTATTAAAGCCAAACGAAAATTCCCCCCCTTTTTAAAGAAAAAACTAAAGAATTTACACTTTGAAATTCAAGAAGAAAGAAAAAGGGAAAATAAATTAGTTTAACTCAGCCCAACAAGCTCACTAACCCAATATGCAAAACTTTAATACCCCGAATCCTTTTTTTTCTTCTCTATTGAAGAAAACGAAAAGGGAGCAACCTGTAGAACGGAAATTGCGTCTTAAAAAATTACGCCACCTCAAAATTTGATTCAAGTCGATTGCTGACAAGGGGTTGGGATTCGTTGCGGTAATTTGTGAGAGGCGTTGCAGTGGTTGGTTGCGGTGTTGGAGATTGGTCGCGGATGGCGTTCGGTGGTTTTGGGTTTTGGGAATTTGGAGATTGCTGGTGTTTGGCAATCGGCGATTGGTCGAGGGAGGCAGTGGTTTGGGTTAGTGGTGCTTCAGGGAGGTTGAGGTTGTGAATCAGGCTATTGGGCTTGTTGAGGATTGAGCGATTAGGCTTAGTTCCGGTTGTGCGTTTGTAGTGGCAGGGAGAGGGAGATTAGTCGGACGTTGGGTGGAGGAGATGGTCTTGGGTTGGTTGTATTCGGCAGTGGGGAGACGCTAATTTTGGTTGCAGTGAAGGTTAGAGGAGGTCGCCGTTAAGGCTGTAGCTTTTTGGGTGATATGGTAATGTAGGAGGTGTGGTTGCTGGTATTGAAGAGAGGCAGAGGGTTGGCAATTGGTGAAGGTGCAGCGTTACGGTGAAGTGTGCTGTAGGTTGCTTGTTTGGTGGATGAGCAGATTTTGGAGGGGTGGTTGGTTAAGGATTAATGAAGAGATGTTGGTGATAGTGGAGATTGTTAAAGCAGGTTGAAGTGGCTGGCGAGTTGGAGAGGGGGAATTTGCCATTTGGATATTCTTGGTTATAGTGGCAGTTTAAGTGTGGAGATGGAGGGTTGGAATTTAGTTGTGCTATTGGGATTTGGGTGGTCGCACAGTTGCAGCTGCCAAGGTGTTCGGGTGCGGTTGTTGTTGAGGCATCGGAGGTTGAAGGAAGTATGCATGGGTAGGGTGATGTGGGGAGATGTTGTTTCAGGCAGCGAGGAGAAGTGTGTATGCAGATCTGGAAATGGTTGCAGTTTGGTTGCAGGTGGAAGGAAATGGCAGTGAGGAGGGGGGGTGATTGCAGAGGGAGTTAGTTGTAGGAGGTGCACAGTTTTAGAACATAAAAGAAAAATGAAAGGGTAAGCAGGAAAAAAATACATGTAACAGTGAAAATGCACAGCAATGCAAACACGGAAATAATGCCTGTAGTGAATGTAATGGTGCAGTGCATTCAAATTAGCAAAGTAATGCTTGTAGCAAATGAATACAAATCAAATGCTTGTAACAGAGAACAACATTGAAAATGTAATGCAAAACCTTTTTTTTAAATGAACAGTAAACTGAGTGTAACAAATGCAATATATTGAACAGAGAAAAAAAATGTGCAACAGAGACACAGATGTCTCAAATGAAATGCACACCAAACAAAATATAACAAAGGCAATGTAGATTTTTTTTTAATAAACTAAAGATGAAAATGCAAAGTAAAAAAAAAAAAATTGTTCGACGAGTAAATAAAAATTGAATTGCAAATCCCCGACAACGGCGCTAAAAACTTGTTCGCGACGGAAAATTCTATCGATTAGAATACCATCAAAAATGTAATAATAAAAACTGCAGACGCATAACGTACAATCGCAGCGTATGCGAGACGGGTCGATCCACAGAGAAAGAATAAAATTCTAAGATTACTCAATCAAATTAGCCTAAAAATTAAGAAAATTTTAACTACAGGAAATTAGAAAAATGAGAGTAAAAGCAAGAATAAAAATGATAATAAAACTATGAGATTGAGTAACAATTTAGAGGTGAATCCACTTCCAATAATTCATATAAATCAACCCAAAATTAATCTATTATCTCTCATTTTTAAATTTAAGTAGAAATGATTGATGTATTTATTATAAACATGACCTATTTGTGCTATTAATTAGCACAACTTAAACCATCAAACTATAACACAACATTCAAACCCACTTCTAAAATCTCATGGAGATGAACAAATAATTAAAAAAAAAAATTAAGCAAGATATGTTTACCGCTTCGAGATTAGTAATATAGAACATCAAATATTGATTCTACTTTTAATTTCATAATCAAAATCACTTAGACAAACGATCAAATAATTTATATTAATATTCACTACAAGAAAAATAATTATTAGGATTAATTGATACTCGTTATCTACGTTTATTTTAAAGCCAATTAGGTTTGAAAACAGCGCATTTTCACGTTATTTTAAGGCATCAGAGAAAGCTCGACAGTAAACTTTTTCCTTTCCCTCTTCTATTTGCTATTTGCCCACATCCCATTTTTTCGTAGTCACTTCCAAACCCTCACTCAAATCCTTATTTCATTTCTCCCACTCCAATGTTTAGTACCAAAATACTTCACCTCATCGCTTTCTCCTAAAAGCCTAAACCGTAGCTAGTTTTCTTATTTCTTTGTCGATTTGACCATCAAATAATTTTTGTTCCAACTCTCTTTGGTACTTAAATCACTGCGATGAGTAGGCATAACACTTCCACTTTTTCGAATATATATGTTTTATTTTATAACCGAAATCTATTTTTTTAATTTCATGTTAATTAATAATTGTTGCTTGATTTCAAGTTGGTGATTGATGTGGCTTTGTGTATTATTTTGATTTTATTTCAATTTTGAACTTTAGTTGATTATTTTGATTTTAGTTTCATTTTTTGTGTCTGACTTCTATTATGATTTTGAACTTTAATTTTGACGGTGTGAATCTTGATGGATGTTTTGGTTGCAACAATGATTAAGTTTTTACATTTTGGCATTGGAATAACATAAAATAAGCGTCCTAAAATGCTCCTTTGGACTTACTAACTAGTACACTTGGATGTTCCAAAAATAAGTCTTAGTTAAGTTAATTAAGATGCGTAATATCTCTATAATAATTGGTTTTAAACAAAAGCTTGTTCATTGAAACTAGATCGATATTGCTAGTTGAATTACAACATAGCAAATTTTTTACATGAACCAGAGATGAAACTATATTAACAACAATTTAAAATGTATCACAATATGCACTAGTAGAGGCTACTTATATTTGATTAGCACAATTTTTTTGAAATTTGATATGATTTAATTAATAAATTTATTTTTATGTATTTTTTATTTTTGGCTTATGATAGGTACGCTCTTGAAATCATAGCAGAGTATGTAAGTAGAATCATCTTTGGCTTGTCAAAGGATTATCAATATATTATGTATTATAGAATTATACATATGGAAATACACTTCATATTTATCAATATGTATGAAAAAGAAAAGAATCCAACTCTAACAAAACTTATCTCTAGTCCAAGAATTCTGAAAATGTTCAATAGTTAAGTCTTATTTGGATATGTGATGTTTTAGTTTCTGAGAAAACCATCAAAAAAATTGATGGTCAAATATTGGAAACATATATCATACTCGACAGACATTGCATACTATAACAATTGAAAACTAGTTTGCTTGGAATTTGAACTTAGTTTAGTATAATCGGACAGTACCTTTTGTTGGATTTAGGGTACAATGTACTTCATGATTATATTCATTTCTGCTTTATTAAGTACTATTAGAAATTGATACCGCAGATTCCCAAATTGGAGCATAAAACCCTAGCTCCAAGAATTGCCAACGAAGTGAAGGAAGCTAAAAAGAGGAGGAAGCCAAACCAGGTTTCTTATTTGGATAATAAGAAGTTTGTTTGGTAAAAGAAAGGAGAGTTTGGATTTGGAGCGGTGATTTGGAGATAGGGAGTTCGTTCGGTAGAGGAGCTCGTTCGGAGAAGAAGCAATGTCGAATGAAATGTTGACGAGGAAGAAGCCATTGTGCTAGGACTTGGAAGGATTTGGTGCAGTAATTTACCGAACGAAATATTTCATTCGGTGATTTGCCTACCGGTCCAAATTTTTCACTCGGTATTTTGCTGAACCAGATGGCACCGAACCAGATACATGCTGAACCAAAACCCAGGGCCGCTATATAGTAGTTATCCACTCTTATTTCTTCACTCTAGAAATAGAGGAGCTTCTGGGCAACAATGGCAGCTGAAATTAAGAGCTAATTTCAGCCAATTTTAGAGCCGTCCTAGAGAGCTGAAACTTTGAAAATTTTTATCTGTATTGTAAGTTCTTCTTGTATATAGCCTTAAAAAGTGGATCAATCTTGTAACTCTAACCTTTCAGTAATTAATAAAATCTCCTCTCTCTAAGTGGATGTACATTGCCTCATGGTAGTGGAACCATGATAAATACCGGTGTTATTTATTTTTCTGCATGGCATTGGTCTGTGACTGTCTGTTGTGGTGTTTATCTCTGTTTGTTCCGTCTCACCGCAATCACGATCCAGTGCGTTGATTTTCTGCTGCGCTGGGTTTTTTATTCCCTTATATTGATCATCTGAAAGGATTTTCCCCAACAGTCTGGTATCAGAGCCGCAAGGTTGATCGAGGAGTGTTAGACGCTATGGCAGGAGATGAAGCGACTCCAATTGTTACAAGACCATATACTAGAGGAATGTATATCGCGTTATGATCACAATTGATACTTGAGAAATGGAATGGGGATAAAGACTTCGAGAAGTGGCAATGGAGGATGAAGGCTATTCTAATGAGGAATGAAGTCCATCCAGTAGTGTTTTCTCCTAAGGAGTTGATGATTGACATCTCAATCGTAGAAAGGAAGGAGATGGAGAAATGGGCATTTACTACTTTACAACTAGCTATAAGAGAATATTATCTCAAAGATTGGCAGTGAGACCACTACTAGGGGCATTTGGACCAAGCTAGAGAATCTCTACTTGAAGAAATCTCTAACTAACCATTTGATATTGCTGAAGATATTTTTCACCATGTGGATGAGAGATGATACTTCGGTGAAGGGACATCTTAATTTCTTTGATGATCTCGTGATGAACATGAAGATTGTTGACTTAAAGTTGGATGAGGAACAAACGATAATGATTCTTTTGTGTTCTCTTCCAAAGCGATACATAGGTTTCGTTAACAGCTTTATTTTTGCTAGGGACACATTGATGGTGGAAGATGTGAAGTCAGGCCTTCTATCTGAGGGCTTAAGAGACCAGATAACTGAGATAAGTAAAGGAAGTAGAGGTGGAAGTAGTAGTCACGGCCTATTTGTTAAAATAGGTAGAGAAGATAAGAAGAATTGGCACTCTATAGGGCGTTTCAATTTTAGGAAGCCTGGAAATGGCAGGAGAGGAAAGTCTAAAGATAGGAAGTGTTTTATTTGCCAGAAACTTGGTCATTGGAAAAAGGATTGTCCAGATTTGAAGAAGAAGGAAAAAGACAGATCTTCATCATTTGCGATGGAGAAGTCTATATCTGACGATGTGTTGTCTGCAACAGTATCTGATGTCTCAGACCATTGGATGCTGGACTTGGGGGCGTCCTTCCACATGATGCCTAATAAGAATTACTTCAGTTCTTTCATTGGACGAGAGGAAATCTCTATTCTTATCGGTAATGATGCTAGCTGTAGAGCAATGGGTGAAGGTATAGTGAGGATCAAGATGTTTGATGGAGATGATACATACTTTGACAGGTGTCTGATATGTTTCAGGTCTTTGGAAGTACTTAATTTCTTACGATTGGCATCTTTAGGATGCAAGGTAACTATCGATAAGGATAGTCTGAAGGTTTCGAGAGGTGCACTAGTTCTTAGAAAGGAGATGTGTTCCAAAATCTGTATTCGATGAAAGGAAATGCAGTCCTTGGAGAGTCGTGTGTTGGAGTAGATAGTTCTCGTGCTTTGGATGCCATAAAGCTTTGGCATCTTAGGTTGGGTCATATTTCAAAGAAGGGCTTAGAGTTTATTTGGAGATGGAAGATGATCAAAGGAGAAAGCTTCAACAAGATGGACTTTTGACAAGAGTGTGTGTTAGGCAAGAAAACTAAAGTATCTTTTGCAGTTGGACTACATAGATCGAGGCGAGTACTTGAGTACGTGCATACAGATGTTTGGGAACCAGTTGCTACTCCTTCTCTTGGAGGAGCAAAGCATTTTATCTCTTCCATTGATGAATTTTCTCGAAAATTTTGGGTGTATGTGATGAAGGCCAAATAAGAACATTTTGAAAAGTTCAAAGACTGGAAAGCGCTTGTTGAGAACCAATCCGGTTCTAGGTTGAAGGTGCTGAGATCTGATAATGGCGGTAAATTTGTCTCTAGGGAGTTCCATGACTTTTGTAGATAGCATGGCATTCAGAGACATTTCACTACACCCGAAGATCCGCAATCCAATGAGGTTGTAGAAAGGATGAACATGACTCTACTGATGAAGGCTCGTTGCTTGATATTGACGGCGGGCTTGTCTAGTGGCTTTTGGGCCAAGGCATTATCAACTGCGGCACATATCATAAATCGAATTCTTTGCTCAGCCGTAGATGGGAAGATTCCAAAGGAGAAGTGAAGAGGTAAAGCAGCGTATCTTGGTTATTTTTGAATTTTTGGTTGTCTTATGTACGTTCACTATACAGGTGATGATAAGTTGGAGATTAGAGCATACAAGGGCATACTAATGGGATACACCGATGGTATCAAAGGGTATTTAATTTGGAACCCTGTTGTTCAGAAAATTGTTCATTACAGAAATGTTACTTTGATGACTGTGTTATGTTCAATTCGAGGGAGAAGCTACCTACCACACTAGAAGATTATGGTAGGTCTAAGGAGATGGAAGAAGTTCTCGTGTTCCAGCCAAATAGTAGAGTTGTTATGGACGCTGTCAAAGAAAACACAGATGAAACATCACAGGATAGTCTACTGGTACCTTCTAGTAGCGTCGGTGATGTGCATGAATCTAGAGGAAGTTCAGTTCAAGGTGGAGCTGAAAAGAGTTTAGGTGAAGCACTACCTACCTGGGTCGGTCGTAGGACTGTTAGGCCACCTAAAAGGTATGGTGATTGGCAGTTTGTGAACCTTAGCCTTGGTTATCAGTTTGACTATCCCCTACATGTGTTTCATGAGGAGTCGCTTGACCTTGATAAAGCTTTGAAGTCATGTGACAATACGAAGTGGATGCGTGCTATGGAAGAGGAGTTAGGGTCGTTGAATAAGAACAAGACTTGGGATTTGGTACCACCTCTTCGAGGAAGCCGAGCCATAGGTTGCAAATGGTACTCAAGGTGAAAGATGATAGGAGATACAAAGCTAAACTAGTTGCTAAAGGGTTTTCACAAAGAATAAAATTAGAGTATGATGAGATATTCTCTCTAGTAGTGAGGCATACGTCCATCTACATTTTGCTCGCTATCGCCGCAGCTCATGATTGGAGCTGGAACAACTAGATGTGAAAATCGCTTTCTTGCACGGAGACTTGGATGAGACCATCTACATGAAGTAGCCAGAAAGATTTTTCATAGATGGGAAAGAAAACTGGGTTGGCAAATTGAAGAAGTCTTTGTATGGACTTAAGCAGTCGCCTAGACAATGGTACAAGAGGTTTGACTCTTTTATGCTTTCACTTGGTTTTGATCTAGCGTTAAAGATACTTGTTTGTACTTAAAGCATTTAAAGAATGGTAGATAGGTGTACCTACTCTTGTATGTGGATGATATGTTGATTGCTTACAAGGATAAGGTTGAAATCAATAGTTTGAAGCTAAAGCTAAAAGCGGAATTCAAAATGAAGGACCTTGGAGAAGTAAAGAAAATTTAGGATATGGAAATCCAAAGGGATAGAAAGCTAGGACTTTTGAGCCTCAAAGAAGTACATTCGAAAAGTGCTTGCTCGATTTAGCATGGAAGGGGCAAAGGCAATCAGCACACTATGCCTTTGCACACAGCTTTCTAGTAAAGGCTCTTCGATCTCGGGAAAGGACAAGGCTTATATGGCGAAGGTCCCATATGCAAGTGCAGTTGGCAGCTTGATGTATGCCATGATCTGCACAAGGCCTGACATTGCATGGGCTATTGGATTGGTAAGTAGATTCATAGAAAATCCAGAAAAAACGCATTGGGAAGCAGTGAAGTGTATCTTCAGATACCTTAGAGGAACTCCAAACCATAGAGTCGTCTTTGGCGGCAGAGGAAGAGATTTTAGCTTGGTTGGATTTTGTGATTCCGACAATGTTGGTGATAGAACTCGAAGGAAGTCAACCTCTGGATATGTATTCACCATTGATGGGATAACGATCAGTTAGACAGCGAGGTTGCAGACGATTGTGGCTTTGTCTACTACAGGGTGGCTTTGTCTACTACAGGGTGGCATAGGGGGAGAGTTGAGAAGGTCCATGGAGATGTTTGTTTTCATGGTGGAGATTGATAGGTTCTACACGGACTGGGTACTTCGAACGCTTTATTGACGGGTGGTGGCCTTGTCGGAGTTTGTTGACATAGTGTAATGGATGATGGCATTGCCGAAGCTCATTGGGTAAGTATCCATTGCTTGGAGAATGAAGGTGTAGATGGAGTTTGAAGGCTTGTTTGGAAATCTGGTAACAAGGTGGAGATTGTTAGAAATTGATACCATAGATTCCCAAATTAGAGCATGAAACCCTAGATCTAAGAGTTGCCAATAAAGTGGAGAAAGCCAAGAAGAGGAAGAAGCCAAACCATATTTCTAATTTGGAAAAGAATAAGTTTGTTTGGCAAAAAGAAAGGAGGAGTTTGGATTTGGAGCGATGATTTGGAGATAGAGAGTTCGTTCGGTAGAGAAGCTCGTTCGAAGAAGAAGCGATGCCGAACCAAATGTTGACCAAGAAGAAGCCGCAGTGCTAGGTCTTGGAAGGATTTGGAGTGGCAATTGGCCGAACGAAATATTTCATTCGGTGATTTGCCTACCGGTCCAAATTTTTCGCTCGGCATTTTGCCGAACCAGATGCATGCCGAACCAAACCCTAGGGAAACTATATAGCCGCCACCCCTCCTCATTTCTTCATTATATAAATAGAGGATCTTCTGGAAAACAACGGTAGCCGAAATTGAAGTTAATTTCAGCCAATTTAAGAGCCAACCTAGAGAGCTGAAACTCTGTAGTATTTTATTTGTATTGTAAATTCTTCATATGTATAGCCTCCAAAAGTTAATCAATCTTGTACTCAAATCTTTCAGTGATTAATAAAATCTCCTCTACCCAAGTGGATGTACACTGCCTCGCGGTAGTGGAACCACTATAAATACCAGAGTTATTTATTTTTCTATATTGCATTGATATGTAACTGTCGATTTTGGTGTTTATCTCTATTTGTTCCATCTCACTACAATCATGATCCAGTTCGTTATTTTTCCGCTGCATTGGTTTTTTATTCCCTTGGATTGAACGTCTGAAGGGATTTTCCCCCACAAGTACCCCTTCACCCATTTTAATCACACTACAACAAAATCGTCATTTTACAACTTTTAGTTTACAACTAACATAAACCGACAGTTGTTTTAGTTTATTTTTAACAACTGTTTATTTCTAACAGTTGTAACAAAGGTATTTTTAACAACTTTATTTGTACATCAGTTGCAATATACTTCTATAACAACTGCTTTTTATGTGAAAGTTGTAAATACTCAATTATAATAACCATCCGTGCCAGTTATCTTTTGAATAGATACAATTTCCATTTCCACCTCATCAAAATTTTCACGTTCCCTTCCTTCATTTTTCTTGGCCGCTCAATTTACTCACTCGATACACTAAAACTCACCATCAAAATTTCATACACCTAAACCCTAACCCTATCCTGTTTACCTCACGCTCTTTCCATATTCCACGAAGCTAAACCCGCTCGCCGGCCTAGCCATCCACGAAGCCAGATCGCCCGCTCGCTATCGTTGCCATCGACTAAACCCGCGAACCCTAACCGCGATCTTCTCTGCCATCTGCTTGTCGTTGCCGTTGATATAGGTATGGTTTCTTACTTCATATTTATTATTATATATATATTTATTTGTTAGTATGCGGCAGATCATTGCTGGCTGAGTTCTGTTTTGATTGTTTCACTACTTTTTTTTAGCTATTTTACTGCTGTGAGGAAACTAGGAATATTTCTCTATTGACTGGGTTTCATTTGACAGTAAGTTATGTTTGATTTAATTCTTGATTTGTTTTTCTTGGATGGATTCTTGTTGCTGAAACTTTTATTCTATGTGGTAATTTTAACGTACTGTTAGTGTATATCTTCACGCAATGAAAAGGAAAATATAAGAAGCTTTTTTATGATTATTAAGAACTAAAGAAGTTTGCTGCGATCAATAATCGTATGCAGATCGGGATAAAAATTGAAGGTGCTTACTGTTACTTAATTGCAGAGATATTTTTTACTCTTAGCTACATTCAACTTTTACTTTTATAAATCCTTTAAATTATAGTATTTTTGGGCTATTAATTTGGCTGTGCATGATGATAGTTCAGTGGAATGTTGGATATGGAAAACTCAGCGCTTCCATTGTCAGACATGCCAAATATTTGATAATGTTTAATCAGGTGGTTAAAAGTTTAATTGTCCATCATCAATAAACTAGAACAAAACAATACAAAGTTCTGTTCTCAAGTTTAAATAATTCAAAGAGTTGAGTTGCTAGAACATTGCTTCCACTTTGCGAAAATAATAATTTAATAAAGATGTTTACAAATATGGAAATATGAGAAGAACACAATGAATATTTATACATAAAGTTCTTTAACTTGTGTTTTCTCCAACTGTAAAATAAGAATATTAATGAGCAGACAAGAATTATGGTTGGGATGCACTACTAAATCCAATAAAATAAAATGGTGAATTGGAACCTGGCTACTATTATTCATTTATCTCTGAAAAACATAACCATGGTTCTCTTTTCTTGTGTGAGTTTTTTTTAAACATGGCTACTATTATTCATTTATCTCTGCGTGTATTTTAGCTCAATATATACTCTGCCTATAGGAGTATCATGTATATGTAGTTGTACTTGGTTGCATATCCAACTTGTGTCTTTCCTCTGTAAATAGAACATAGTGTCTAGGCTTGTAAGAATGGGTTTTGGGTTGAATGATAATGTGTTGTGTTTGTGTTGCTTACGTGTGTGTTTATGAAGAGGAATACAAGTGCACTTGTTGTTGAGTTCAGTACAGCCAAGTGTGAGTATGGTGTTTGTTATAATGGCATTGGTTTTTGGACACTTTTTTAACATAGCACGATACTACATTTTTTTGCAATTATTGTTACAAATTACATTATAATATAATCATGCTATGAGTATCATTTGTCTTCAGCTATGTTGAGGCATTGATTGTTTATATTTGATAAAAGAGCGGTAGTGCTAAGCCTACTTTGTTTGGGCCTAAATGCAACATTATTTACTTGTGCCTTAGGGGTAAGCTAGGATAGAATTGTCATCGGTACTGGATCACCAAAACTGAGTGTGAAAGTCAAAGAAAAAAAACACTTTTCTTTTTAAGACATGAATAAATGTTACCAAGACCTACTTTCAAAAGAGTAATTGAAAATTTAGAATTTTTAAAATAAAGCTTATCACGGTTGTATTACATCTTCTTGAATTTTGGAGGTTTCTCTTGTTATTTTCATATTGTTCCAAAAGATAACTGTCTACATATAACAATTTGGTTAGTTGAGTGATTTTATTATGTGATGTTTCATTAATTACAAGTAGAGATAACTTGCATTCATACTTGATTTAGTTTGCTTACTGCCATTCATACTTCTAATGCATGTTAAATGCATTACGAATAAGCAATAACAATTTATTTATTTGCTTATTCTACCGTTAAGAGTTGAATGGCCATATTTGTATAGTTCTATTTACTGTTAAAAATATTGTACTTGTTGAGAATCATAAACATATGTTCAGTTGACAGTTTTAAAATTTTATAAAAGAAAATTGGTAGGGACGTAGAGCTTATTTTTTTACTTACAAGGATATGTATGCCAAAATTTCCATTTAGTATTTTTGTACCAATAACTTTATTCTACTTTGTGTATTTATCCAGTTAGTCACAAAATTCGTACATTTCCAAAATAATAAAATACATTAATAGATAAGTGGAGAATAAATTTCCATTCAGTTTTTTTAAACAAGTTGTATTAATTAATAATTCAGTAGTCAATTTGTTCGTGAATTCAGATATTAATCTTCTCATATAGTTCTGGATGAAAAGGAGAAAGGAAATATAACTAGCTTTCATGACTTATTCATCATAGAAAATGAGTATATTGGGACGTTTAAAAAAAATTCTTGTTATCAGTCATTTTCACTTTATAGAACTTTTAAACATATTTTTACATACTAGTCATGCAAAGTTATCTTGAACATTTTATAAACTCCCTCCCATTATTTTTGATCTGTACAAAATATTCCATGCCAGTATTCTAATATCTGTTTATCATTAACAATGCATTCCTTCATTCCTAATTTTTTTTGCCTTTTTTTCTTGAAAAAGTGAATTATTGCTTTCCATAAATGTTCTGTATCATACTTACATGCATTTCGTACACGTGCATATAAATTTGCATTCATTGCTTTCTTTACTTGTTGCCTTTGGTTAGAAACACATGATCCATCATGCGGAATATTCCAAGGGATCTGTACTTATGTTTTCAATCATTATTACAAATCATTCACCACATTCTTTATTTCAACTTTTTTCAATTACATTTGGCAACTACATTTGCAATTTCAATGCTAAACAAAATAACATGAAGAGTGTTGCAGAAAAGTTTGTTATCATTGCTTCAAAATTTTGTGGTCGGTGTTTTAACGTTTATTTCAGGTCAGATTATGCATTTAGTAAACAATAACATTGTAATCACTGTAATCTTTTATGGTAATAGTGTGGTGTTTGTTTGTGTCTTTCCATTAGGTTCACGCATTAGAGGCATTTTATCAAAATGGACAAAACATGGGTCAACCTGCCAAGGTTTCATTATTTTGATTATTACTTTCATAGTTATGAGCATTTTAGAATGAGTATTAATTCGTTTATTGTTTCGTAGAATGACAGAAGAATATAAGCAAGCGGTTTGAAATTTTGTACATAGGCATGCTGAAAGCAAAGGAAATCCAGAAAAAATTATATGCCCTTGCTGTAAATGTAGGAATCTAGTATGGCAAACATCAAGGAATGTTGTGTCACACTTGATTTGTTTTTGAATTGACCCAACTTATGATGTATGGATTTTTCATGGGGAAAAACGCCCTTCGCAAAATAAAAGCGATGAACCGACAGATACATACAGAATGTATTTGGATGCACAAATCTGTGATGAGGAGGTAGAAGCTAATGCTAATGAAAGACATGGGGAAGGTATTAAGGAAATGATGGAGAATGCCAAAATTCCTTTGTACCATGGTTGTGCAACCCACACAAAGTTATCTGCTACAATACTCCTTTACATGCACAAAGCGCGAAATGGTATATCTGACATAGCATTTACAGAACTCCTTAAACTTCTCAAGGATATGTTGCCTAAAGAAAACACGCTTCCTAATTCGATATATGCAACAAAGAAATTGTTACAATCATTTGGTTTAGGCTATAAGCAGATACATGCATGTGTAAATGATTGTTGTTTATTTAGAAAAGAGCTTGCACATAGTAATTTTTGTCCTAAATGTGGTAAGTCTCGTTGGAAAAAAAACAAGACCAGTGAGGATGGGAAGCAAGCCAAAATACCTGTGAAGGTTTTGAGATACTTCCCATTGATACCAAGATTGAAAAGGATGTTTACATCACCAGAGACATCAGAACAACTAAGATGGCATAGCAGCCATAAGAGTGAAGATGGTAAATTGCGTCACCCAGTAGATTCTTCTCAATGGGCTACGATTGATAGAATGTATCCTTCTTTTGCTTCCGATCCATGAAATTTAAGGCTTGGTCTTGCATCTGACGGCTTTAATCCTTTTGGTGATTGGAATTCTGCATATAGCTGTTGGCCAGTGTTTCTTGTTGCTTACAACTTTCCTCCATGGCTTTGTATGCACAAAGATAATATGATGCTATCTTTGTTAATTCCTAGACCACGACAGCCGGGGAATGATTTTGATGTATATCTACAGCCACTTATTGAAGATTTGAAAAAATTATGGGATAAAGAGGTGAAGGTGTATGATGCTTATACTCGTAGTGAATTTAGATTAAATGCTATTCTGATGTGGACAATTAATGATTTTCCAGCTTATGGAAATTTAGTTGGTTGCATTGTAAAGGGTAAGAGAGCATGTCCTTTTTGTGGCATTAATACAAGTTCAGTATGGCTACCATTTGGTAAGAAGTGTGCATACATGGGTCATAGACGATTTCTTGAACCTAACCATGAATATCGTCAACGGAAAAACTTATTTGATGGAATCGTAGAAAATAGACAAAAGCCTCAAATACAAACCGGTGTTCAAATCTTTAACGATGTTCAAGATATTAGTAATGATTGGGGAAAAAAATCAAAAGACGAAGAAAAAGGTGAAAGGAAAAGGAAAAGGAGTGAGATGAAAAAAGGATATAAGATGTGGAAAAAGAGGTCCATTTTTTTTATTTGCCTTATTGGAAGGTAAAATTAAACTAGAAACAAGTTGTTTTTCATTTTCTATTTATGTTTTCTACGTAGTACGTTATTATTACTTAATGATACGTGTTTTTCAATTTCTTAGGCACTCCCTTTACGGCATAATTTAGATGTGATGCATGTTGAAAAAAATATTGGTGAAAGTATTCTTGGTACATTGCTTGATATCAAAGGAAAATCAAAAGATGGCCTCAAATCACGACAAGATCTAGAAGCGATGGGGACTAGAAAAGAGTTGCACCCCATAGACATTGGAAATAAAGTATTGCTTCCAGTCGCGCCATGCACCTTAAATGATCAAGAAAAGGAGATCTTTTACAGTAGAATGAAGAATTTAAAAGTGCCAATGGATATAACTCAAATATTGGAAAATGTTTTGCAAAACAAGACAAGATCTCAAGTCTTAAGTCTCATGATTATCTTGTTTTGATGCTACAACTGTTGTCTGTAGCATTAAGAGGACTTCTACCTATAGGGATAAGAAATGCACTACTACGACTATGTTCATTTTATAATGACATATGCCAAAGAGTGCTTGATAGAGATAAATTAGAATTATTGTAGTATCAAATTGCATTAACACTATGCGATCTAGAGAGGTTCTTCCCTCCTTCCTTTTTTGATATCATGATTCACTTGACAATACATTTAGGGAGGGAAGCAAGAATATGTGGACTGGTCCATTATCGATGGATGTATCCATTTGAGAGGTAAAATTTATTAATAGTACTTAAAGTGGTTAATAGTATATGCAGTTATGAAAGTAATTTGTTTATGCATTTTGGTTATAGGTATATGAAAATATTAAAGGGCTATGTTAAAAATCAAGCACGGCCTGAAGGGTGCATTGCTGAGCGCTATTCTGCCGAAAAATGCATGAAATACTGCTCTAGATATATTAAAGATGCATTACAGATTGGAGAGAGGAAAAATCGAAATGAAGTGGAACAAAATGATTTTATACTCGAGGGGTGTCCTATTTCAAAGGAAAACCTATGACAGTCGACGCGAAGGTGATTAATGCTGCTCATCGATATGTCTTGTTTAATACGGAAGAAGTAGAGCCGTATATAGAGTACGTATAAGTTCAACTCAACTATGATCTATAAAATAAATTAGATCTTTAATTACATTTATGTATGCAGAATGCACGAAGAGGAGCTAAGATGTTTGCATCCTCGTCTTTTATGAGATGATTTGGAACTTTCAAAGTTGCATTCGGAGACTTTAGTTATTGGTTTGAAAAAAAGGTTGAAAGTTATATTTAAAAACAACTATTAACGATGAAAGGATTACATCATCATAAATCTTTATTTAATACATTATACTTGTCCAGGTTAAAGATGATAGACGTGTACCCAACGTTAGCAAGATAATAAAATGGATTTCATACGGACCTCGTTCGCAAATAATTTCTTATTCTGGCTATATTATTAATGGTCGACGTTTTCGTACGAAAGACTTCGAGAAGGGTACACAAAATAGTGGTGTCTCCATTGAGTCAAGTACTGTTTGTGTAGATGGGTCCATTGAGAAGGTAATATACTATGGGGTCTTGCGTGAGATTTTCTTGTTGGATTATCGTCAATTTCAAGTTGCCTTGTTTAAATGTGATTGGGCAAATTTCTATCGTGGAGTTAAGGTTGAAGATGGATTTACATTAGTCAATTTACATCAGTTCCAAAATCAATTTGCAAGCGACCCTTTCATCTTAGCAACACAAGCCGTACAAGTCTTCTTCTCTAGAGAAAGTAGTTCTTCAAATTGGTATGTTGTGTTGAGAGCACCCTCTAGAGGGTTTCATGAGTTGGAAAAATATGATGAGGATGAAGAGTCAACTAGTAAACCACTAGATGAGTCACTACTTGATGATATAGACGTAGATACTGGGGATGAAAGTTACATAAGGAAGGATTGTGACGACATTTTGGTATGATATAAGCATACTTTATTGATTTCTTAATTTATGCATAGTCGCTTAAGCATAAAACTCGATCGATAACTAATTTAGAGTGAACTTTGTTACTTTGTTACTTTCAACTTGCAAATATAGAGCACCCTCTTAATTTAGTGTGATGTTCTAATTCTTTGTAAATTATTATGTTTTTTTTATAGGTCGATCACTTAGTAGAAGAAGGGTGAACTTGTACTATCAATGGGGAAGAGGGAGCAACATGATGGAGAGGTATTCAAAATATCTTATTTTATAGTGCAAAGTAATGATTGTAGGATACATTTCGTGCTACTAAATTGGCTGCGTTGCTGCAATAATAGTGAAATTATTTTTGATATAAGTTTTTTTATGGTATATGTGTTAATTTATTCGTTGTGTGTTTAAGAATTCTGGCCAATGCGTTTGAGCAACGTTATCGATAGGGATTCCTAAAGACTAGTACGAGGCATTTCGACACAATAGTTTGAAAGAAATAGATAATAAGTTTTGAAAAAAGGAAATGATATTTTGAAAATAATAAAAGTGTGAAATAATAATAATAATAGATACAATGTTTTAATTTATGGTAAACAAGATATGGGTGAGAAAATCCATTTAAAATCATAGATTTTTGAATTTCTTATATACGATATTTTAAAAATATGAACATTGAAAATCTTCAAAGTATTTTAGATTATTTGAATTTAAATTCAAAAGGAGTTTTAATCTATGTGAATAGTTTCAAGTTGAGAAAATATTGATATAAATATTCCTTTATTATTTTGAAAATTCAATATATTGTACATGAAATGGTTTGAGATAAAAATCTATTTTTTTAAAAGATTAAATATGAATTGTATTAAAAGTAATTGAATATGGCATGGAGTATTATGTTTAATGCAAATTGTTGATAATAAAGAATGGATGTGTATACATAAGTAACCCCATAAGTTAATATTTTATACAAGCAAGAAAATGAATTGAGAAAGTATGGATATTATTTCTACAATGGTAAATAAAGAATAATATATTTGAAAGTAAATAAATAAATAAATAAATATTACACCCTAAAATGGGGTGTTGTCTGCGTAAAAACAAATATAATGGTTACTTTATTTGAAAACTAGAATTTGATGGAGTTGTGTAAATTTAATATATAAACAAGTAAAACAATTTTTGAGATAACAAGTATTTGAAAAATCGATACTTATTTTATACAAGTAGATATATACGCACATATCAAAAGTCATGAAGTATCTTCTCTCACCTAGTATTTACTTTGTTCAAATTTCTATGTAATATGTTTGGGGTTATACTGGTAGTAGTATTGATGCCTATAAGACTAAATTAGTTACTTTGAAAATTATAAAATGCGGTGATTAAACAAGAATTATCGAATTACACCTTAAATTTGAATGTTGTGTCGCTTATTTCAGAGCCATTTCATATGAACAGTTGGAATAGAGAATAAGTTCCACAGCTATAGTATTCTTAAATATTTTCTTTTGGGATCTTGAACCTTTCTTAACTATGGTTGGCTGAAGTTACAGACCCTGAAACATATCTTGCTATAGAATCATATTACTTGTTATAAAGTTATTTGATAATTAATATTAGTTGCCTATATGAACTCTTAATGAACTTATCATACATGTAATCCTAATTTTTATTGCATTCGAAAATTGAAAAAAAGGACAACAGAAAATGAAATATTTTTTTTAATAGAAAATGAAAAATGAACCAATGAAGAACACAATTTCAGTCATGCCACTCGTTTTGTGCTCTAATCTTTCTCCTGTGCTTGCATATGTATAGTAGGGAAGTTCATGTCAGTGACATAGCACAATAGTTGACCCTTTTGCTTTAAAAAAATTGTCAAATTTTGTTCAGGTACATTTTTAAATGATCCATCTAAATGTTTGAAAAAAAAATTAATACATATTTTGTCTTTGCGGTTATGTTGAATTTTCTTGAGATAGTTTGTTTGAATTTTTCCCTTATTGTTTATTGAAATGAGTTGTCTGCAAAATTTATGTTAAACAAATCAGTGTTTGCTAATTAGGTTAATATTTGAACATGAATATGCTTTTTATTAGTGGACAATGGTCAAAAATTATTATTTTTAAGTCTTACTAGCCTAGTAGTATAACATGATCTTCTTAACTGCTTTGGACATAAGTTTTATACATTCCCTCTTAAAAAT
The DNA here is from genome assembly GCA_030765085.1 of Allium cepa. NCBI lineage: Eukaryota > Viridiplantae > Streptophyta > Magnoliopsida > Asparagales > Amaryllidaceae > Allium > Allium cepa. The sequence goes on along the minus strand of CM060945.1, from coordinate 1,034,536,730 downwards.
GGATCGAATTAGCTACTTTGCTGCAATTTAAATTCATGGATCGATGCATTGTTATAAATCCTTTTTACTTTGTTAGTTTTTATTGATTATTAACTTCACTTTCTGTACTATCATATGACGCTTATGTTAGCATGTATTTCACTGACTTCAATTTTGATATTTCAGAGCTCAAAGACAGCGATTAAACGAGCAAAGAGGCAAAATCTTGCTACACTTGCAGCTTTTCATGCTGCTGATGAGAGGGCTGATGGTGTTAGAATCAATGAAATCTAAGATGACCATCTTGATGTTGCTAATTCGCTTCGGGATTTAAATTGTGTTGTAAGAAGATCTCCCCGAAAGCACGCTGAACACCCAATACGGCCCCTTCGTCCACCTGGAAGCAACCCTGGCCATACTACAACTCTGATACAGTCCCCTCCTCCACCCACTAGCAGCCCTGTCCATACTACAAACCCGATACAGCCTCCTTCTCCACCCACTAGCAGCCCTGTCCATAATACAAACTTGATACAACCCCCTCCTCCACCCGCAAGCAACCTTATACATACTTCAACCCCCTCAGATGTCACTCCAAGCCAGCTTCCATCAGATTCTGGTGAAGGTTATACATTGACGAAACCTAGAAAAAAAGAGGATGGACAATGTTGAAATCATTTGCTATGTTACCGAGTGAGAAGCCGGAAGTAGAGTTTAATGAACGAGGACAAGCCATAGGTCCCAATTCCAAGCATTTGTCATCATATATTGGTGTTCTAGCAAGGGAGATGGTGCCAATGACCATTAGCGAATGGAAGAAAGTCGACAATGAATTTAGGGATGATCTATGGACTTGTATTCAGGTAATTGGTTTCATCGTTAGTATTTATTGTAATTGGCGTTCTGTTTCTTGGTAATTCATGCAAGTTGTTGTCATGAACTATTTCTTGATATTTAATGTCGGTAATTGGCTGTCATCCAAATTTGTGCCATAAGCTGTAATTGGCTGTCATCCAAAATTTGTAGCTCGCAATAATGTCGGTAACAAATTAACTGACTAAGCTATGGTTAACCTCCACGAATTTTTTTTAACTTGCTGCTTTTGCCTGCCTTTGTTATCTTTACATCAGTTTTCTGGATTTTGATCGATGTACAATGCCCAACACAACAACAAAGTGGAAGTGGCTGTTTCATTTTTGTATGGTTGTATGTCTAGGTTCCTCATGTGAACTATTTGTAATAGAGACATTGTGCTGCCATTTTATTTTGTTTTGACTGTTTATCGCTTAGATACTGTTTAAATCCTTTGTATAATTCTGTAACTGATAGCGGCCATTTTATACTGATTTCAGACTTCTTTAGTATTTGTTCTGCTAAAACCTAACATGTTATTCCCAACTAATCACTTAACTGATCACTTGGTTTATTTTAAACATTGAACAATGAATAGAATTATTATTTTCAATCACTTGGACATTTGCAACATTTAAGGATTTGTGTGCTTCATAACAATGGCATTGAAGTATTTGTTTAATATTCTATGTATTCTTGTTGTGCAGTCGAGATTCAAGGTGGATAAAGTGTACAAGGATTACTTGTTAATGATACTGGGACAACGATGGAAGGAGTCGAAATCAAGATTAGTTGCAGCTATCAAAAAAGCGTCCACTTGTCCCGACTCTACTTATAGAGTAGCAGACTTAAAACCAGATAATATAAAGAGCGTTGAAGAGTGGAAAGCTTTTGTAAAGGAAAAATTGTCGGAAAAGTTTAAGGTGGTTATTTTTATTTTATTGATTACAACTATTAAATTTATTACATTTTCTTATATCATATTTATTGAATTTATCTTATGTAGGAATCTAGCCAAAAATTCAAAGCTATGAAAGATAAGAATAAATTTCCACATACCATGAGCCGAATGGATTATGCAAGATTGGAAGAAGAAATGGTAAGTAAATATTTAAAACTTAATCGGTACAAGTCCCAAAATTTTAACATTGCAATCCCATTTGATGTATATTGATTATTGCTAAAGCATTTTTTATTTGTTATTACTTGTACATTCTTAAGCTCTTATGCTATTTTTGTAGAAAAAGGAAAGTGCAACGTTTGATATCAGTAGAGACGAATTGTGGTGCAAAGCCCATACCAGAAAAAATGGAGAACTCCCGAATTCAGTTGTTGCCGACTGCATAGTAAGGATAATTTCAAATGTACGAAATAAGCAAAAAAAAAACGACCGCGACTTTATGTTATTATTAATGTAGTATTTTTTTAGTTGCTTAATGTAATGACCCTGGATTTTGGCCCTGTTTATTTTAATAAATATTTAATCTGATTAAATAAAGTGTGAATTGATTATTTTCAAATGAATTTGATTTTGAAAATAATTGCCATTTGTTTATATAAATTTGTATTTTAAGAGGAAATTTGATTCTAGAAATTTAAATAAAATCTCTTAATAATATTTACCTTATATAACTGAATTAAAATACTGTACTTTGTTTACATTTGGAAATATACATATAGATGATAATGTTTAAATTTAAAACCTAATCCGAACAAAATAAGATATAAATGTAAAATATAAATATAAAACAATAAATCAAATATGTGTATATAACTTAATTTAAATAAGTAATAGTAAAGTACAAATAGAAATGAATACAAATATAAGTAAGAAATCATTTTTAATATGACTTGAACATTGATAGTTAAATATAAAATACAAATGTAAAATTTAAAATAAGAATTAAGTAATTAAGATTTCATACAACATAATTTAACAATTTGTAAACAAAGCTAAAATAAGAATAAGGTATAGAAACACAAAGATAAATATAACAAAATCAATTGTAAACTAGAAGTTAACAAAACAAAATATTTCATATATAAATTAACAACAACTGTATGACAATTATTCAAGTTATAAATTATTTTCAAACCAAACCAAAGTCAAAATAAAGCTCACCCAAATATATTCATTATTCAAGCAAGTAATTAATAAAATATTTTTTTTACACAGTATCTTCACATATAAATCTAAAAATAAAGTATAAAATAATTAAATAAATGTTTTCAAAGCAAACCAAAAGTGAAAAAAAAAGAAACATGACTCACATGTGAAATATTTGAAAACTAATAACAAGACAAGTATCAAAAAGTAGCTAACTGCATATATACAAATTCAAGTGTTGCCTGCAAGGTACATACCTTCATATAAATATATATACATACAACAAATCTTGATTTTGATATGCAGACATATTAGGCAAACAAAACATAAATTTCTATCAACTCAGCTAAACATAATTATGATATATACAAAGAACCTGACAAATTGTCTTAATACAAGTACGTTCAGCTTCATGCTACTTCCTGGGTACATAGCCTCATACAAATACATACAATATTTTCACAGTACAACATAATTATAATTATGTAAACAAATTAAGCAACACATCTATTTATGCTCTTCTGTTCGAGCACATCTTTGTGTTCATTTATAACATGCAAATCTTTATTTTGCAGTAATGAATCCGATTAACATGATGAGTAAGTTTAAAAAAAAAAGTAGCTTGCCTGATAAAAAAAAAATTGAACAGTGTACTTGTAGATAACACCTAACCTGGTTAACTTCTTTCCATTTGTCAGTATATCTTTTATATATATGTGTGTATGCATCCTTTATTTAGTCAGTAACATAAGTATACTTGAAGAAAAATATAAAGAGAAAAACATAAAAGAAGCAAAGCCAAGTTTAAACTCACAAGAACAGATGGAACTGCAGGCTCTGTTCAACAGTTTGTTTTCTGGTGAGTAAACCTAAATATTTCAAGCTTTAGTTTAATTAAAAACAGTAAAATGATTTGTGGATTTCATGGAAATGTAAGTGTTTATCTTAGTTTAAATCTGTGTTTACATATATAGGTTGTATTTGGAAAGTGAGTATGTTGTTTAATTCTGCTAAGTGATTACAGGGTTGAAAAACTGTTAAATCTTGTATTATTTTCATATGATCATAGGAAAGTTTTAAATTTTCCAACGAAATCATATGCTCGAATTTCAATCAGGGATTTAAGTTTGTTTTAAAACATATTAAGAAGTTATGCTTAGTAAACTAAGCTTTTACAGGTAACAAACATTATGTTGATGAATTCATCTGTTATAAAATATAAATTCAAGTTGATAACCTGAATATTCAACGCAAAATAGGATTTTTAAATCAGAATTGGGGAATTTTAGTGTCGAGTAGAAGAAGCAGTTCATGGTTTATCACAATTAGCATTTCCATCCACTACCGATTTTCGATCCAGTAATAAATGCTCAAATTTGGATTGAAGCAAGCTTAAACATTGATGAGCACGTAAAAATAATCAGGTAGTTTTTATATCAAGTGAATTAGGGGATTGAGATCAATGTAGGGTTTTTGTTCAAAATTTTGACCTGCCTGTAAATGTGAAGAGTTCGTCATCCATGGAAGGTCGAGTTGTTTGAAACTTAGGGGAATGGAAGGTTCGCGTGTTGTCGAGGTGCGGCCAAAAGTTGAGGGCTTCTGGTGGTCACGGCGGCGGTGACGAGGTGTTTATGTTGAAGGGGTTGAGCTCGGCATCTGTGTCGACTGTTGTTTTTTTGATTCGACTTTCCAGAAGACAATTCGATTTTGGGTTTCGAATATGCGCGTTTTTGGTGATGTGTCTGAGTCACTAGTGTTCGTCTAAGTTGGGTGGAGGAGGAAGTCGACGTTGGTCAGTGATGATTCCTCGAGTCGTTCTCGAGTATTTTGGGTGTTTTCTTCGGGTTCGTGACGAGGGTTGAGATGCGTGGGTTAGGCACTGGTGCTGTAGCTTATGGCGTAGTTTTAAAACTTAAAAAAAAAAGAGGAAGAAGAAGAGTTGCGTTCATGGGAAAGACTCGGGTAAAGGCGTGAAGTTCTCGGAGTAGCACTCGAGTAAGTTAGTGTGATTCTCGGGTCTGTATAGGGGAGTTTCTGTTTTTTTTATATTGCAATAGAAAGGGAAAAAAAGGGTTAAACAAATTGTTTTCACCAGTTTAAACACTGTAAAGTTAATAACTGTTTAACAAGTTAAATTAAAGATCTTAATACAAGTCCTAATTATTTTAGTAAATACTTTAATAAGGTTTTTAACACTTAATGATTAATTTAATTAAGCAATTAATTTAAGCTAAGTATAAAGTTAATTAACATTTAAGTTATGCAGCTAATAATAGATTGATGTTCAAATTAAAGAAGATTCTTTCAAACGTTAATAATTAACTAATTATTTTAGAAAGTAATCAAGATAATACTTTATAATTGTAATTAGAGATTAATTAATGATTTAGTGAGTAACTGATTCGAGTTAATTAATAAATGTTTAATAGTTAATTAATTAAGGAATTAAATCAAGAATTAATTAATAATTTACTAAGTAATTAGTAAATAATGGATAATTAAGTTTATTTAATTAATAATTAAAGTTATTAATTAATGATTAAGGAATAGTAATTAAAGTTAAATAACTTGATTTAAAAGTAATTAATCAAATAGTGTAAAATGAAATAAATAAGTAATTGAGTGATTAAGGAATTAATTACTCACTGTTATTAATGTAGTTAAATATGAATTGTTTAAGTTAATTAATTTAGTTAATTTAAATAATCAAATGATGATGAGATAAGTATAATTACTTAAAGAAGTAATTAAAGATAATTACTGGATGAAATTAACTGAGGGTGATGTAATAATGAAAGTAATTGGAATATAATTACTTTGTATAATTAATCAGGGGATTAATTAGAGAGAAAATTAATTAAGGAGTACTTAATTTATTTGATGAAGTAATTAAAGATAGTTAATTACTTAATGATATTAATCAGAGGTGATTAATAAATGTGGTTTAATTGAAGATTAATTACTTAAGGTAATTGATTTGAAACAGGGAATTAATTAAAATGTAATTAGAAATCCTTAATTAGTATAATTAATAATGTAATTAAGGGATGATCAATTCAGATTAATTAATCAATAATAAGAGATTAAAGAGTAATTGATTAGTGTAATTAAGAAGTTAATGTAATGTTTGTAATTGAAGGTTTATTTCTATATTTGGATAAGATAATTAATTTGTGAAAATAATTAAAAGACGATTACTTGAATAAAATTAAATGTTAATTAATCAAATGTGATTGAGTGAAATGAATTTATAAATTGATTGATAATTGATTATAATTATTTAAGCAAGATTTATAATAGTGTAGTAATTAATTTAATTCAATTTAAATTAATTAGAGATGCAAGTAGTTAATTTAATTCATTTTAAATTAATTATAGCTGATATGATTATTTATGAATGGATGATATTGTTATCTTGAATGATTTGAGATTTCTAGTTTGAGATAAATGATGCTATATGAAATGTATGCTTGATTGAAATATGATGATAATATGAATTATCTGTTGTGGGGATAATATTGATTATCTGTTTATGATGATGATGTTCTATTGTGATATTGTGAATTATCTATCTGTGTGTATATGGATAATTGAAATTGAATTGTTTTAAAATTAAAAACAACTTGGCCCTTAAAATGGCGTTTGGATTCGATTAGACCGGGATCGGAAGAATCAATTTTGATTCTTCGAAAACCACATCGATCCAAATTAAACGATAGGTCGTGACTTATCAAATGGTGAATAGAGATGGTGTTTCAGAATGCAAGGGTTATCGTCGTTAACTCTACGGGTGATTCCAAAATGAGTGTAACGAGATAATGCCTTCGGTTTCGTTCGAACCCGGAACGAACTTGTATGGATTGAATGCTTTCGGCACATCGTCAGGCGGACGATGAGCATTCTAAGAATAATGTTCTATAAAGGTAATCGCAGCCTCAAGCCTCATCAACCGGGAATGGTTAAAACAGGGGAGATGCAGCAAGGTTAGGTGGGTCATGCCCAAGCAGGACAAGATATTACCCCTGTCTAGATGTCCCTTTTTATTTCGGCTGTGTGGGCGGTTGCTAGCTACAACCGCGGGGTTTATCTTGTTCGGGACTGTTCAGTAAGGAATGGTTCCGGCCTTGTGTAGCAGGGGGTCGGGAGTGATCCTCGGTACGGTGATCTAGGCCCCGTACTGTGACGGGCGGTAGCCCAGTAGCCCTGCCATTGTTGGAAATCCATTTTCCCTACGAGACCCTACGGTTTTGATTTGTATTACCCACTTTTGTGGCTAGTAGCTGGAATTTAATAGATGTAACAATTTCGGCTATTTTCTATTTACTTGAAAACCCTAGACACTATTATAATATCACTGGATTTCCTATGAAATGTTTTGGTTAGCGTAAGGTAAAAACTTACCCGTATTTATTTGTGGGGAGTCTTACGTGATAACTTTATTATCAAATGTTTTTTTTAAAGTTAAACAACTTTAAACCGTTTACTCATACCAGACCCATGTCTGACCCGGAGTTTATTTTTGTTTTTCATAAACTCTCGGGTACCCAAATTTTTACGGGTAGTCAAGGGATTCAAGTTAGCTTTGATTTCTGGAGTGCTTGGAGCAGGAGATTCCAAACGTATGTAGCTATCTATCTAAGTTCCGTTGTGTCATTAGTTGATGTATGATGTACCTCTGATGTATATTGTGATAGATGTATACCTGACTATTATATGTATTGATATTGTATAACTCTGATATATGTAAAACTATGTAATATTTATGTGATATATTATATTTTGTTCCGTTCCGCTGTGAGATTCTGATGTTGTTGTTCTTTCTTTCTCTTTCTCTTCTATTTCTATCCCTTTCTTTCTTTATGATGTTACGTATTTCTTATAGCAGAAGGGCGGGTCGTCACAGTTGGTATCAGAGCTGAAAGGTTAAGTGAGAACCTTGGCTCTGGTGGAGATTTCTCATAAGAGATAGAGTCGGTAGTACTCTAGAATGAGTCTGAGCGTAAAAATAGATATGAATGCGTACTTGTTAGTGAATATAAAATGATTTTATATTATGTTAATTGGTTTATTGAGTGGTATATGAACCTTCGTCAGTGCAGTCTGCACAACTGTACCGAAGGGGTTTCTAAACACTTGAATAGAACAATTCGACATGATATTGTTTTCAAAGGTGGGTGAATTAAATAATTTCATCCAAAATCTATTTTGATATATAAAAAAAAATTGTTTTTGTAAATTATTATATATAATTATAGTATTTGGATGATAGTGTTAATAGACAAATAGGATTATAAAGATTTACAATGGCTTATATAACCAAGCGAAGTATGAGAGTGAATTTGGAATTAAAGTTAAAAGTGAAGTTTAAAAAAATGAGGATTAAGTTGAAAGTTTAATTTAATTTTGGAATTAAACTAATGATTAAAATATAATAATAATAAGGATGTAAATGAATTTGATGTGGAAATCTAATAGAAATAAAATTTTAGTTGAGATTAACTTAAGCTTAATAATTGGATTTAAATTTAAGATTGAAATAAAAAGAAGTAAGATATGGATGATATTAAATGAAAATAAGTTCTTATTAAATTCAAGTGAATTGGGAGATTTAAAAGAATAGTATGGTGCTTAATTTAACGGAAGTTAAGTTAAACGAATTGAATTGAAATAGAATTCAGTTGAGTCATGGATGATGTTAAATAAATTAAATTCTTACTTAAATAAATAAAAGTAAGTTGACATGGAATTCAATTGGAATAAATATATTCCGATAACTTGTAAAGGAAATTGGCAACACACTGATTTAGGATATTTTTGGCTATAGATAAGTGTTTAATCTCAAGTTAAAATGAAATATGAATATATTCAAGCTTAAATTGAGGAAATGTGAAAATATGAATGTGAGACTTATAAGGGAAAATGTGGAGAAGTAAAATTGTAAGCCAAAATAAATTGATTTGTATTTGGAAAAAATAAAATAAAAAAAAGAATCCAAACATGAATTATAAAATAAAATTGAACAGAGATAGAATAACAAGATGATATTTGAAGGTAAAGTCCAAAATGGAATTGGAAATGGAAGTGAACTAATTTGGAATAAAATGGATTGATTAAATAGGTTAATGAGATTTAAATTGGTTAAATAGAAGTTTGATTATGAGAATAAATGAAATTGTGGCTCATAAAGTTAAAAGTGGAATTATAAGCCAAAATAGAATTATTTTGTACTTGAAAAATGGAATAGACATCTAAAGCAGAATTACAAACTAGAAATGAACTCGAGAACTATAATGAAGTGATTTTTGTGATGAAGTCAGATATTGAATTGGAAGTAGAAATAACTAATTTGAAACAAATTAGTAAATTATGTAAATGAAATTTGAATTAGTCAAATAAAGTTGGATGGTGAATTAATAAAACTTGATTGTGAATTAAAATAAATGGGAGGCTGAGACCTTGATTTATATATATATAAACTTCAATTGAATTGGTGTTGTATCTTACAGAATTAAATTGGCAGAGCGGATGTCTAGAATTCATAATGTATTCCATGCATCTCATCTTGGAGTTTTGTTTAGGATCCATCATTAGTTGTAGAACCGGTAGTTCAGGGAGATTTGGAAGTCAAGCGGAGTTTGACTGTAGTCAGGAATCCTGTTCGGATTGTTGATCAAACCGAGAGGCAACTCGGGAGTAAGTAGCGAGGCTTGTCGAGTACAGTGGGGCGAGATCTTAGTGATTACACCTGGGAGACTCTGGATAGTTCTAGGGGAGTTTGTCCGGGTTTGTGTTCGGATAAATAGTGTTGCTTGTTAGGATAAAATGTTTGATTGTTTGCTATTGTATGAATGATATGTATATGTGAATGGTTGGTATAATAGCTTTTAAATTATCTTTGTTTTAAATTTCGGGGACGAAATTCTTTTAAGGGGGAAGGAATGTAACGACCCTGGATTTTGGCCCTGTTTATTTTAACAAATATTTAATCTGATTAAATAAAGTGTGAATTGATTATTTTCAAATGAATTTGATTTTGAAAATAATTTCCATTTGTTTATATAAATTCGTATTTTAAGAGGAAATTTGATTCTGGAAATTTAAATAAAATCTCTTAATAATATTTACCTTATATAATTGAATTAAATACTGTACTTTGTTTACATTTGGAAATATACATATAGATGATAATGTTTAAATTTAAAACCTAATTCTAACAAAATAAAATATAAATGTAAAATATAAATATAAAACAATAAATCAAATATGTGTATATAACTTAATTTAAATAAGTAATAGTAAAGTACAAATAGAAATGAATACAAATATAAGTAATAAATCATTTTTAATATGACTTGAACATTGATAGTTAAATATAAAATACAAATGTCAAATTTAAAATAAGAATTAAGTAATTAAGATTTCATACAACATAATTTAACAATTTGTAAACAAAGCTAAAATAAGAATAAGGTATAGAAACACAAAGATAAATATAACAAAATCAATAGAAAACTAGAAGTTAAAAAAACAAAATATTTCATATATAAATTAACAACAACTATATGACAATTATTCAAGTGAAAAATTATTTTCAAACCAAACCAAAGTCAAAATAAAGCTGACCCAAATATATTCATTATTCAAGCAAGCAATTAATAAAACATTTATTTACACAGTATCTTCACATATAAATCTAAACATAAAGTATAAAATAATTAAACAAATGTTTTCAAAGCAAACCAAAAGTGAAAAAAAAAGAAACATGACTCACATGTGAAATATTTGAAAACTAATAACAAGACAAGTATCAAAAAGTAGCTAACTGCATATATACAAATTCAAGTGTTGCCTGCAAGGTACATACCTTCATATAAATATATATACATACAACAAATCTTGATTTTGATATGCAGACATATTAGGCAAAGAAAACAAAAATTTCTATCAACTCAGCTAAACATAATTATGATATATACAAAGAACCTGACAAATTGTCTTAATACAAGTACTTTCAGCTTCATGCTACTTGCTGGGTACATAGCCTCATACAAATACATAAAATATTTTCACAGTACAACATATATAATTATGTAAACAAATTAAGCAACACATCAATTTATGCTCTTCTGTTCGAGCACATCTTTGTGTTCATTTATAACATGCAAATCTTTATTTTGCAGTAATGAATCTGATTAACATGATGAGTAAGTTTAAAAAGAAAGAAGAAAAAGCTTTCCTGATAAAACAAAAATTGAACAATGTACTTATAGATAACACCTAACCTGGTTAACTTCTTTCCATTTATCAATATATCTTTTATATATATGTGTGTATGAATCCTTTATTTAGTCAGTAACATAAGTATACTTGAAGAAAAATATAAAGAGAAAAACATAAAAGAAGCAAAGCCAATTTTAAACTCACAAGAACAGATGGAACTACAGGCTCTGTTCAACAGTTTGTTTTCTGGTGAGTAAACCAAAATATTTCAAGCTTTAGTTTAATTAAAAACAGTAAAATGATTTGTGGATTTCATGGAAATATAAGTGTTTATCTTAGTTTAAATCTGTGTTTACATATATAGGTTGTATTTGGAAAGTGAGTATGTTGTTTAATTCTGCTAAGTGATTACAGGGTTGAAAAACTGTTCAATCTTATATTATTTTCATATGATCATAGGAAATTTTTAAATTTTCCAACAAAATCATATGCTCGAATTTCAATCAGGGATTTAAGTTTGTTTTAAAACATATTAAGAAGTTATGCTCAGTAAACTAAGCTTTTACAGGTAACAAACATTATGGTGATGAATTCATCTGTTATAAAATATAAATTCAAGTTGATAACCTGAATATTCAATGCAAAAAAGGATTTTTAAATCAGAAATGGGGAATTTTAGTGTCAAGTAGAAGAAGCAGTTCATGGTTTATCACAATTAGCATTTCCATCCACTACCGATTTTTGATCCAATAATAAATGCTTAAATTTGGATTGAAGCAAGCTTAAACATTGATGAGCACGTAAAAATTATCAGGTAGTTTTTATATCAAGTGAATTAGGGGATTGAGATCAATGTAGGGTTTTTGTTCAAAATTTTGACCTACCTGTAAATGTGAAGAGTTCGTCATCCATGGAAGGTCGAGTTGTTTGAAACTTAGGGGAATGGAAGGATCGCGTGTTGTCGAGGTGCGGCCAAAAGTTGAGGGCTTCTGGTGGTCCCGGCGGCGGTGACGAGGTGTTTATGTTGAAGGGGTTGAGCTCGGCATCTGTGTCGACTGTTGTTTTTTTGATTCGACTTTCCTGAAGACAATTCGATTTTGGGTTTCGAATATGCGCGTGTTTGGTGATGTGTCTGAGTCGCTGGTGTTCGTCGAAGTTGGGTGGAGGCGCCGTGCACGTGTACGACGTGGAGGAGGAAGTCGACGTTGGTCAGTGATGATTCTTCGAGTCGTGCTCGAGTATTTTGGGTGTTTTCTTCGGGTTCGTGACGAGGGTTGAGATGCGTGGGTTAGGCACTGGTGCTGTAGCTTATGGCGTAGTTTTAAAACTTAAAAAAAAAGAGGAAGAAGAAGAGTTGTGTTCATGGGAAAGACTCGGGTAAAGGCGTGAAGTTCTCGGAGTAGCACTCGAGTAAGTTAGTGTGATTCTCGGGTCTGTATAGGGGAATTTCTGTTTTTTTCTTAGATTGCAATAAAAAGGAAAAAAAAAAGGGTTAAACAAAAATTGTTTTCACCAGTTTAAACACTGTAAAGTTAATAACTGTTTAACAAGTTAAATTAAAGATCTTAATACAAGTCCTAATTATTTTAGTAAATACTTTAATAAGGTTTTTAACACTTAATGATTAATTTAATTAAGCAATTAATTTAAGCTAAGTATAAAGTTAATTAACATTTAAGTTATGTAGCTAATAATAGATTGATGTTCAAACTTAAAGAAGATTCTTTCAAACGTTAATAATTAACTAATTATTTTAGAAAGTAATCAAGATAATACTTTATAATTGTAATTAGAGATTAATTAATGATTTAGTGAGTAACTGATTCGAGTTAATTAATAAATGTTTAATAGTTAATTAATTAAGGAATTAAATCAAGAATTAATTAATAATTTACTAAGTAATTAGTAAATAATGGATAATTAAGTTTATTTAATTAATAATTAAAGTTATTAATTAATGATTAAGGAATAGTATTTAAAGTTTAAATAACTTGATTTAAAAGTAATTAATGAAATAGTGTAAAATGAAATAAATAAGTAATTGAGTGATTAAGGAATTAATTACTCACTGTTATTAATGTAGTTAAATATGAATTGTTTAAGTTAATTAATTTAGTTAATTTAAATAATCAAATGATGATGAGATAAGTATAATTACTTAGGAAGTAATTAAAGATAATTACTGGATGAAATTAACTGAGTGTGATGTAATAATGAAAGTAATTGGAATATAATTACTTTGTATAATTAATCGGGGGATTAATTAGAGAGAAAATTAATCAAGGAGTAATTAATTTATTTAATGAAGTAATTAAAGATAGTTAATTACTGAATGATATTAATCAGAGGTGATTAATAAATGTGGTTTAATTGAAGATTAATTACTTAAGGTAATTAATTTGAAATAGGGAATTAATTAAAATGTAATTAGAAATCCTTAATTAGTATAATTAATAATGTAATTAAGGGATGATCAATTCAGATTAATTAATCAATAATAAGAGATTAAAGAGTAATTGATTAGTGCAATTAAGAAGTTAATGTAATGTTTGTAATTGAAGGTTTATTTCTATATTTGGATAAGATAATTAATTTGTGAAAATAATTAAAAGATGATTACTTGAATAAAATTAAATGTTAATTAATCTAGTGTGATTGAGTGAAATGAATTTATAAATTGATTGATAATTGATTATAATTATTTAAGAAAGATTTATATTAGTGTAGTAATTAATTTAATTCAATTTAAATTAATTAGAGATGCAAGTAGTTAAATAATTCATTTTAAATTAATTATAGCTGATATGATTATTTATGAATGGATGATATTGTTATCTTGAATGATTTGAGATTTCTAGTTTGAGATAAATGATGCTATATGAAATGTATGCTTGATTGAAATATGATGATAATATGAATTATCTGTTGTGGGGATAATATTGATTATCTGTTTAGGATGATGATGTTCTATTGTGATATTGTGAATTATCTATCTGTGTGTATATGGATAATTGAAATTGAATTGTTTTAAACTTAAAAACAACTTGGCCCTTAAAATGGCGTTTGGATTCGATGAAACCGGGATCGGAAGAATCAATTTTGATTCTCCGAAAACCACATCGATCCAAATTAAACGATAGGTCGTGACTTATCAAATGGTGAATAGAGATGGTGTTTCAGAATGCAAGGGTTATCGTCGTTAACTCTACAGGTGATTCCAAAATGAGTGTAACGAGATAATGCCTTCGGTTTCGTTCGAACCCGGAGTGAACTTGTATGGATTGAATGCTTTCAGCACATCGTCAGGCGGACGATGAGCATTCTAAGAATAATGTTCTATAAAGGTAATCGCAGCCTCAAGCCTCATCAACCGGGAATGGCTAAAACAGGGGAGACACAGCAAGGTTAGGTGGGTCATGCCCAAGCAGGATAAGATATTAGCCCTGTCTAGATGTCCCTTTTTATTTCGGCTGTGTGGGCGGTTGCTAGCTACAACCGCGAGGTTTATCTTGTTCAGGACTGTTCAGTAAGGAATGGTTCCGGCCTTGTGTAACAGAGGGTCGGGAGTGATCCTCGGTACGGTGATCTAGGCCCCGTACTGTGACGGGCGGTACCCCAGTAGCCCTGCCATTGTTGGAAATCCATTTTCCCTACAAGACCCTACAGTTTTGATTTGTATTACCCACTTTTGTGGCTAGTAGCTGGAATTTAATAGATGTAACAATTTCGGCTATTTTCTATTTACTTGAAAACCCTAGACACTATTATAATATCACTGGATTTCCTATGAAATGTTTTGGTTAGCGTAAAATAAAAACTTACTCGTATTTATTTCTGGGGAGTCTTACGTGATACCTTTATTTTCAATTTATTTTTTTAAAGTTAAACAACTTTAAACCGTTTACTCATACCAGACCCATGTCTGACCCGGAGTTTATTTTTGTTTTTCATAAACTCTTGGGTACCCAAATTTTTACGGGTAGTCAAGGGATTCAGGTTAGCTTTGATTTCTGGAGTGCTTGGAGCAGGAGATTCCAGACGTATGTAGCTATCTATCTAAGTTCCGCTGTGTCAGTAGTTGATGTATGATGTACCTCTGATGTATATTGTGATAGATGTATACCTGATTATCATATGTATTGATATTGTATAACTCTGATATATGTAAAACTATGTAATATTTATGTGATATATTATATTTTATTCCATTCCGCTGTGAGATTCTGATGTTGTTGTTCTTTCTTTCTCTTTCTCTTCTATTTCTATCCCTTTCTTTCTTTATGATGTTACGTCTTTCTGGTAGCAGAAGGGCGGGTCGTCACACTTAATATTGGTGTTTTTTGAATTTGTAGTCTAAGATAAAAGAGCATAATGCCATGAGTCAGAGTTCTCAGGGAACAACATCAATTACTCAAGATGGAGTGTCAATGCTTTTTGGTCAGGAACATGGCGAACGTGTAAGAGGATCAGGCTTTGGGGTTGTACCATCTCATCTGCGTATCATCGGGCTAATTTAGGTGAAGTACATGCGTTGCGAAACCAAGTTAGTGGCATGGAGGCTAAATTACAGGAGCTTACTGCGATTATACTGGTAAGTGTTAATTAGCTATGCTAATGAATATGTGGCATGTTCTTACAAATTACTAGTTATATATGTAATAATACAATCTTTACAGGATATGAAAGGAAAACGAAGAGTCAATGAGGAAAATCCAGAGACTCCTCCTGCTAATACGCCTCAGGTACCATTTCCATATGTATGTTTCTGGTGATATAGTATAGAACTTGACTAGGACATCCGCATATGTTTCCATATGTTGCTGATTTATAATATAGAACTTGGCAGCAGACTTGCTTTTATTTATTTTTTAGATGTATTTTGGCATTTAAAAAGCGGGAAAATTATTTTTACAAAATATTTATTTAAAAAATTAAGAAAATTGGGAAACAATGATCAAAACTATTTTAAAAACCAAAAACGAAAAGATAGCATGTTTTAGTTAGGCGAAAAAGAAATCTATTTCATAAAAGTTTCGATCGGTTTGCAAAGAAATAATGTTTATTTGAGGAGGAGATTTGAATGAAAGCCAATGGGTTTGGATTGATTGAATGTTGTGTAGAGAATTTTTTTTGGAGGGTGGAGAGATGATTGAATGTGTAGAGAGGTGATTAAATGTGTGGAGAGGTAGGGGTAATGATACATATTGTTGTAACGAGTCGAGTTTAAATCCATTAACTATGATGGTTGTCGTAATCTACATCTACAACAACATCGTCTTGTTTTTTCTCTTCATCGCTAAGTAACGGTTTTGTCAAATTGTTATCTCCACAAATCTCTCTGTTCACTCTATATTTTTCCTTGAGAACAGCAGATGGGTTATTGTTGCCTTTCCCTTTAGCCTTAACTGCAGCTGCCATATGGCTCCTTCCTTTTTGAAATTCATTCAGAATATCATACGGAGGCATATATGCGGGAACCCTGTTTACTTTTTATCACTAAACACTGTTGCTCTAAAGTAGTATATAATATCTACATAATACATATCAATCACTGAACTAAGAGTTATATTGGAGGGTAAAGAGTGGGAAAACCTTGGAATTTTTCGGACCAAAATAACACTAAGAGGTGTCTCTGTCTTAGCACGAACAGTGAGGAGATTCTTCACCTGACTTGTTAACAGCATCCCAAAACATAAAACTAAACTATTTAGAAAACATTAAGGTGATGGTGATTGGAGTCACTGGTTGATGAATGCAGCAGTAGGGAGACAAAGACATATTCCATGGATTGAACGGTAAAATGAAACCAAACTCTTAATATTGTTAAGCAGAGGTTGGAGTGTGGTGAAGCACTTTTGAAGTATGGATGGTTGCAGTTGATTAATGATGGTGATTGGAGTTGCAGTGTATTTTGGCAGTGCGGTGGGGTGATAAATGTTTTGGTGGATGGAGGTTGCGGGTTTGTTTGATGTAGGAGAGTAGTGAAGGTGAAGTTTTGCTGCTGGTATGTGAAATGTGTTGATGACAGTGGCAAGGCAGAGTGAGGTGGTAGTGTTTGATGGTAACTTAAGGCAGTTTATGGTTGTTGCTAATGTGCCGGAAGGTGATGATGGTTTGGTGAATGAGGTTATGGCAGAAGTGAGGAGCGGTAGGTGGATGTTGCAGTGTATGTTGGCAGTGCAGTGGAGTGATGAATGGTTTGGTGGTTTTAAAGTAAGGTTGTGGATGTTGTTTTTTAAGCAATGAATGGTAGAAGTAGTTGGCAAGCCGAAATGATAGGTGAAGTTTTGTTTGAGTGCAGTGAAATGTTGGCAGTGACAATGTTGTAAGGTGACAGTGAGGGAGGCAATTGGTTGTGTGAATGGTGTAGCAAGGGGAAGGAGTTGAGGATGTTAATGACAGCTTTGTGTTCAGGCGAGGCAGAGGTGGGTCTACAGCAGTTGGTTGGTGAATGCAACAGTAGGGAGACAGAGACATATTCCACGGACTGAACGGTAAAATGAAACTAAACAGTGAGGTGTCTCTGTCTACAGCAGTTGGTTGATGAATGCAGCAGACAATCGCTTCCCTAAAAGTCAAACACTTAAGAATATTTTTTGAGCTGTAAAGCTAAACTATGTAGAAAACATATTCCACGGATTGAACAGTAAAATGAAACCAAACTTATGTTTTTAACCATGTAATAGAAAACTCATCAATACAAGATATGGAGATGTGGTTGTAGATGTGGAGACGTGGTTCGTGGGTTGATTATTGGAGGTGGTGTTGTTTCAAACAGTTGTGGAGTAATGGGCTTGAGCATTGGATTTCAGGGGATAAACTGCTTTTTGTTTAAAAATAAGGCTTTGCATATTGTGTCTTTGGACATGCACAATTTGTCAAGCTTGCATTTCGATATTGTCGGTTCTGTGTTGAAGGAGATTAAGGGGTCTGATTTGGGTGTGATTATGGCTGGTTCTCGGGTTATTGTAGATGGGTATGTTCAGTTGCAGACTTTAACTGATATTTCATGCTGCTGCTAGTGTATTGGTTTGTGTTTGTCCATCCTGTCTTCAGTTTTCATTTCCTTTAAGACTTTAACTGATATTTCATGCCACCGTTATAGTTTTGCAAACCTCTGTTTTGTGTATAAGCTTGTTATCTACCGTTGCCTTCAGTCTTTATGCTTCTTGTTTAATTTCTGGGGTAAAACATATTTTTGTTGATGTTATACAGAGGTTTGTGCTATTCAGTCCACATTTTTAGTTGATGTTATACATATACCATAAATAGTCTAATGTATTCGTAAATTATTTTTGTGCAGTCACATCGTGAGAGCAATAATCTGACTGTTGAAGAACGACCTAAACGGGATGCAAGGCATGCTGGAATTGAGGTCGGAAAATGTAAAATATTGAGTGGGAAAAAGCAAGTTGTTGCAGAAGGAACGGTAGTATCCACTGATCTTTATTGTTTGGTGCATTTTAAAAAAGTAGGACCAGATGGTTGTAAAGTTCTGGTTGATGTGGCGGTGGATCCGGAAGCTTTCTTGTGGAGGCCGAGTTCCGAGATGTGTACTATTGGAGAAGCAGTTGGATCGACCGTGGCTTGGCATAAAGACTTCGTTGCCTTCGACTAGTGTATTTCCTTAGGGTATGTGTTTTGTGATACAAAACTTTATCTTTCTTATGTATTTTGTGTTGTATCCTATTTTGGAATGGTTATTGGAGAATGTTGTTTTGGTACTGTTTTAGTTGGTGATGTGAACGAATACTTTAGATTGTTTTATTTAGTATGTATTGTGTTTTGTTAGAATTATATAAATATTAATATTTATGAATGAATTTGATTCAGTTATGTATATTTATAGTTTTGGTAAATTATTAAATGGTGCATGCAATTATATTTTTGGGTTTAAATTGCAATTGATGTGGTTGTAATTAAAGTATATTACAACTGTGGATGAGGTCGCAGAACATACTAAACTGCAACTGCGTGTAACAGTTGTAGTAGGGATAACTACAACGGTGGCCACGTAGTTGTCATACCTGCTATATGACGAATGTTACAATCTATAACTGCTATCAATTGTTGTAAAAAGATTAATTGCAACTATGAATAACAGTTGTAGTAGATAACTACAACAATTATCCAGCAGTTGTCATACCTGCTACAATATGAAATGTTACATATCTACAAGAGTTACCAACAGTTGTAAAATGGTTATTTGCAAGGGTAAGAAACAGTTGTAATATACAATATCACAACGGTTATATGCAACTAAAGAACAGAGTTGTAAAAAATTGATAGCCTTTTACAACTTCTTAAAATACGACTGTGGTTCCACCGTTGTAATATATCTTTTACAATTGTGTTCCACCGTTGTAATATGCCTCTTTTGTTGTAGTGTCAAAATTCAGCTTGCTTTATAATCTTTTGTTTTTACTTACATATTTCCATGAATATAGATCATAATTCGTTATGTGGTTCGTGCAATAGTGTTCATGAACTGCATATGAAGTTTTTGAATAACTAGTAAGGTAAGAGTGTGTGACTTACATAACATAGTATTTTTTTCCCATGCTTAGGAAAGTGGTCAGAATATATGATTTTATGTATTGAAAAAAGAGACTACAAATGACATCACATTTTGGGTAAGTAGCTTACCAATTTTATGTTAGATTTAAAAGAAAAGCTTTAATTTTCCTAGGTTTGATTCTGATGCCGATACCAATAGTATGTGCTTGTATTGGCTATAATAAATGTACACTCTGCAATCACCTTAGACTAATGATTAAACTTATACTATATTATCGAGGTTAAAATAATACTTTTGCTTTAGCAAAAAGTTCAGGTTACCTCCTTATACATGATAATTATAAGCAAATAAATCTTCTAAAGTACAATAAACTGTTGAGCTTGCATCATATATAACTTACCATGATTTGTCATAAAATATCAGTAAACTATTTTTACCATCAACAATTATTTTGAGATTCCAAAAAAGTACACTTATTAGTCTTAGTTGTCACCATGACAACATTCGTCCTACGTTGAGTAATTTAGAGGAGAATGCTGGGGTAAGGTTAAAAATAACTGGGTAATCTCACTTGTAGAGTACACTGATAAGTGACAATTCTAATTTATATTATATCTGCACACGTTTTTCATTTGGGAGTTTAAGTTATTACCTATTGAAAATTGTTGTCCTTTGGTAACTGATTGATGGAATAATTAAGTCTTCAACTGATATTTGTGAATGACTGTATGATTTCTGTTTTATCGAAGTATTGTGGGACTCAAGGCTGATTGTGTTGAAATGGAAACCATATAACCAAAAATAAGAAGAGGTTAAGGAAGGCTTATATGGACTCCAAGAATGATCTGACAATCATTATGTAAGGACCACACAGAAATCTACAAACTAGAATAATTGGATTTTGAACGTGAGCCTCTAATTATCATTGCCGTTAACAGTGTCATTAGCTTATGTGTATCACGTTCGAGGGATATATTCGAAATTTCAGATATTGTCTCCCATATTCATAATTGTTTTTTTTTGAATTAAAATACACTAAATATTTAACATGTGTGCATAAACTACTACTATTTTGAAAATATTTGAACAATAGTATAGAACCATATTTAAGCTTTAAATTTATAGTATGAAAAAAAGTTAAATACATCTCTCTATCTTGAAAAATATTTTCTTCTATTTGAAACTTTATCAAGCAGTTTATGTTTAATTGTAGCGAAGAATACTGATCATGATCATTGTTTTGTGACAACAATTCGAAGCATATATGTGATGAATGTATACGTGCTAAATGATCATTGGAATCTTTTTACACCAGGCACATATAGTTGTTAAAATTGATGGGTGTTGATGAGTTTATTTTAATTATTTTCGTTAATAGCTGAATGAATGCTAGTTGAATGAAGTTGACCGTGTAAACAAGATAAGTAAGTCCATTAATGGAAGTAGCTTCACCTACTATGCATCTTGCTCGCTTGATCATTTTGCGCTTGTTGTACTTGTTGTGATATCATTTGCAGCCATTGCTCATGTTTGCTTGCTTGTCATATCTATCTTGCTTGTTTGAGCACTTATTTTCGGCAGTTGATTCTTTTATCCAGGAGCTTTATCCTTTGTAGTTTAATCTTTGCATCATGCTCCTACAACTGTGTTTTACGATCTGCTTTTGTAACCATGTTGTTTATGTCCTTCTTTTAGCTTTCTGTTCATGTAGCAGTGTCAGTTCTCATGCCTGCATTTCCCACGATATACAATTCCTAGTTTCCCACAGCTTGCTAATGCTCTACTACTGCTCATCTACATTACGCTGCTTGTATTTTGGCTTTCCATCTGCACATAGTTATGCATCTACACCACATTTAGTTTTGATTGCATCACATTCATTTGGATTTCAATTGCACTTTACTTCCCAGTTTAATTTTCATTAACATAACTATATCTTTATCTCCCCTTTTGTCTGCATATTGCTGCTTTTTTATGTGCAAGATTCTAATTTTTCATTTTACAAGATTATTTTTTCGAGAAATTATGATATGTACTATTTGCTTGCACCTTGCTTTCAATCCAACTCATTTTTCTTGGGTCATGATTATTAATCAAGCACTTGCAGCTATTCTCTTGTTTACGCTCTCTTCCCAATTGTATACTGCAAAAATGATTCGCTGTTAAATGATTCAGTAGCATTTATAAAATGTTGTTAAGAGATTCGTTGCATTTTTAAAGCGCTATTAAAGCATGTAATAGCGTTTGTGTAACGCTACTGCAGTTAATAATAGCGTTTTATGACCGTTGTGCGCCAACATGTCATTATAATAAAGGGTTTTAGCATTTAAGAATGCCATTAATTTGACTTTTTATAACATTTTGAAAATGCTTTAAAAGATTAGTTTTTTACAGCTTTTCTTATGTTGCAATAATAGACAATTGACTTATTACAACTTTTTGATTTACATCACTTATAAAAAGGTTGTAAAATCCTTTTATATCGTTTTTAAACGCTTAAAGTGTCTTTTTGTTGTAGTGATTGGATTAAGCATAGCCCATTAGAGTTGTCAACACAAGCTATCAAATTCATTAATAAACATAATGTTAACTCTGCTTTTTCAGCAAGGCCGTGACATCAAAAATCGACCGAGAAGCCAATGATAGTTCATCTCGAAGGATGGTCGATTTAACCTCCCAATAAAGCAAGTTCTGTTTAATGAATTTTCAGACAAGATCCCCTACGGAGGGGGGTCCAGGGGGGTGCCAACCCCCCAAGGTGGGGGTGCGGGGGCAACGCCACCGCCTACGGTGTTCGACCTGACCGGTCAGGTCGCAGGGGTCCAGGGGCAGCGCCCCGACCAAAACGGTATACGACTTACCGACTTAACAAGGTTGCCGACTTAACAAGGTTGCCGACTTAATATGGTTAACGACTCAATAAGCTTAACGACTCAAGGATTGGACGACCTAAGAAGTGCCACGACTTAACGAGTTAAGGTTCAAGGCGACTTAGAGGAATGGAAGACTCAAGAGGGTTAACGGTTCATGAGACAGGCCGACTCAGTGGATCAACGACTCAAGAACTGTGCGACTCAAGGTCTTCACGACCTAACCATTCAAGGGCTGAACGACCTACGAGTTAAGGATCTACGAGTTAAAGAATCTACGAGTTAAAAGATCTACGAGTTAAGGCCACTACGAGTTAAAGACTCTACGAGTTAAAAGGTCTACGAGATAAGGATCTACGGCTTAAGGCCTCCACGAGTTAAAGAGTCTACGAGATAACAATCTTACGAGTTAAAAGATGGCGCGACAGGAAGTCTACGGCTCAAAAGATAAGTTGTTCACGACCTAAGACTTAGAGACAAGTTCAACACCACGCTGTAGTAAGAAGAATCGCTGACGACTTACGACCTATGATGAGTCGTGTACGACTCATGCTAGCATAAAGGAAACTGCATTTGGTTAACTCGTGAACGACTTAGAACTTGTATCATTCATTCAGATGGGTGCATAACTCTGGGCCAAGCCATGAACCCAGTAAATCAGCCGCGACCTACCATGAGTCGTATACGAGTTACGACTCATCATGAGGCGTACACGAGTTACGACTCATCGTGAGTCGTATGCGAGTTATGACCTAACTCCGAAGATGCCTATAAATACGCCCATAACTCCAACAGACAGGGGACTTTTGGGCTCATTCTCTTCAAGCGCCGATACTCTGCTGCATTCCAAACCAATCCAACACTCGAAGCTCTCAAGACACGAAGAACGCTACAAAAAACTTCAAGAAAAGATCACATACATCCAACATGGATTTGAAGACTCTCATCTCCATTGAAGTTTGAGCTACTCGTTCAAAGTGTCTTGTAATTCAAAGTGTATTGTACTTGGGAAGAATTGTATCAGCTTGTAACGAAATCGTCAATAAAGATATTCAAAGTGGACGTAGGCTCTCTCTTAAGCCGAACCACTATAAAATTGCTGTTTTTTACTGCTTTTCCGCTATTATCTACTAATAATCTGTTCCCGAGCTATCGGGTGGTGCTTTCACAATTACACTTCATACACCGGGGTGTTAGCGTTCAAATTTTAGCGTTAACATTTTTGGTGCTTTCACTGAGAATTGAACTCAGGCGAGTTATCATCATTGCTTCACAGAGGTTTGTAGAGAGAATTTCCTTGAAAACCAGAAGTCTATCCGAGATTATGGCTCCTGGAAGGAAGAGTAGATCTGTCAGATATGGGAATATTCAAGAGGGAACCTCCGCTTCCCCTATATCGAATCAAGCCACTCCAGCTGTCGGAGTTACAAAGCCAGAGCTGGATGCTGCAATTTTAGGGCTGAACCAACAAATCAATGCCCAAAATGCACAATTTGAGGCTCAGAATGCCCAGAATGCCCTAATTCTGAATAGGTTGAACGATTTGCTTGGGGCAAACCGCCAACCGGCAGATAATGAAAGGAATTTGGCTGGCAACATTCGTGATGCTGAAGAAAGAAATGCTCCTGAAAGAGCTGCTAGCCCCTTTGAACGAACACTTCCAGAGGTTGGTGGATCTAGGACTCGACATGATGAGGAGTATCTTTCTGGAATGGTCCGACAAATTATGAAAGAAAGCATGCAAAGGCAAGAGGATGAAAATGATTGGGGATTTGCCCCGAGTAAGACACCGTTCACCGAAAAAATCTTAAAGGCAGAGTTTGCCAAGAAATTTGTACCTCCTACCATCCCAGCTTATCGAGGGACAAGTGACCCTAACCAATTCCTTTACAAGTACGATTGGCATATGACCGGGGCAAGAGCAACAGATGAGATCAAGTGCCGTTACTTTCCGGTATACTTAGAGGGATTGGCTTTACTTTGGTTCACAAAGCTGCCAGTTAGATCCGTGGATCAATTCTCTGACTTAACACGAAAGTTCAAGGATCAGTTCAGGCTATATGCTACAAAATCCAAGGATATAATGTCTCTCTCTAGTCTAGAACAAAACCCCGGAGAATCTACCAGATCATTCTTAAATCGTTTCAATATAGCCCTAGCTGAAGTCGAGAACGCAGAGCCAAGGATGGTTTGACTTATCTAATGCGGGCTATCGATAAATCGAGTGAATTTGGTAAATGGCTAAAAATGAAGGAGCCAAACTCACTTGAGAAATTCTATAAGAAGGCTGATGAATTTATGCGTTTGGAAAGCTTTCCTGCGACTTCAAGAGTAATCGAGGCTGAAATTTTGAATGTCGGTGTTACTTCTGATAAAAGAGAATCTAGAGGACAGAAGAGGAAGAACGATGGTGGAAAAAAGCAAAGAGACTTGAAGAAAGCTCGCCGCTTTAAACCTTCAGACTTTACTCTCTTAACTGATACTCTGGAGAACATCTTTCTCGCAACCAAGGATGCTTTTGATTATCCTAAGCCACCTGAGTTGAAGGTTGGGAAAAATGCTATGCATAATGGGAGGTTCTGTCAATTCCACAACCAACCTGGTCATGACACCAACGAATGTCGTCATTTAAGGAATTTGATTGAAGAACTATTGAGACAAAATAAACTCCAGCAATATGTCAAAAGAGACAGGAATGACCCATCCTCATCCACTCAGGGGAGCCCCTCACCCGGCAGACAGGAATCATGATAGGATGGAAGGATACGCTCATGCTCTAAGAAAAGTCCAGAAGGGAGAGAATGTTCCTGTTCTCACACCGGAGATTCGATCCCGAGAATCTTGGGACGGCATGGAGTTGCATCCATGTTTTACTTTAAGGCTTTGTTACAAATTTGTAAAAGAATAATGGATTTATCATTCTCATATTAAAAGTCGTTGTAAAAACATTGCAAATGAAATATAGGAACTATAAATCTTGTGTTTTCTATTACTATAAAAGACCTGTTTCATTTCGATATGCCAAATATCTTGAATATATTGCTAAAATGTCGATTTAATATTGCAGGCAATCAAAGCAAAGCTTACCTAGTTAGCACATCGCAAAGCAAAGCGATTCCTATAAGTCATCGAGCAAATAAATGTCAAGCCAAAAAAAGGTTCCAAATTGAATTCCTGCATAAGAAATGTTCCTCACGAACAGTTGATACAACCAAAAGGGCACCTTCCCAACGCGGAGGTTTCAGGCCCTCGCTAACCGACAAAGATCGTTTGTGCAAACAGACATCTAGTCGGGTAGTTTGGGTCTGCCCTATGGATTCACTTAACAATGAGGAGCATTTCTCTGGAAAAGAGACAAATAACTGGCAAAGAAAAGAACATGGCTGTGGAAATAATAACGAGGAATCACTAAGGAGCAGATGGTGAAGAGGCATGGGCAAGCAGACAGAAAACACACAAGCCCTCTTCGGAGGCACAAGTCCTCCAATGAGGCACGCTTCCCATGTTTGAAGCGCAAACTAAAGTCCTCCAATGAGGCACACTTCCCAAGTTTGAAGTACAAACTCAAGTCCTCCAATGAGGCACGCTTCCCATGTTTGAAGCGCAAACTAAAGTCCTCCAATGAGGCACACTTCCCAAGTTTGAAGAGCAAACTCAAGTCCTCCAATGAGGCACGCTTCCCATGTTTGAAGCGCAAACTAAAGTCCTCCAATGAGGCACACTTCCCAAGTTTGAAGTACAAACTCAAGTCCTCCAATGAGGCACGCTTCCCATGTTTGAAGCGCAAACTAAAGTCCTCCAATGAGGCACACTTCCCAAGTTTGAAGTACAAACTAAAGTCCTCCAATGAGGCACGCTTCCCATGTTTGAAGCACAAACTAAAGTCCTCCAATGAGGCACGCTTCCCATGTTTGAAGCTTAAACTAAAGCCGTACTCAAAGGCACAACCCTTCAGAGGATAAAGACCTCTTCGGGGGCATATTTCACCGGAGATGAAGTGCAATCTCTGTGGAGGCCCACTCCTCCAGAGTTGAAATGGCAAATCAAAGCCCTCGAGCGAAGCGCAACAAAAAAAAAAAGGGAGAAAAGGCTTCTCCAATACAAGGCGCACTCTACCAGAGCAAGAATAATATTTCCTCAAAAATGGAAAATTATTCTCTAAAGAAAGAGTGCATGCTTTCTCAAAATGGAAGAGTTATTCTCTAAAGTAAGAGTACAAGTCTTCTCAAAACAGAAGAATTGTCCTCCAAAATCTCCGCAAAAATGGAGAATATTACAATAAGCTATGGTATAGGGACAATAAAATATCGCTATATTAGTCAAAGCAATACCCAAGCAAAAGACCACAAGCTCACCGTAGTATTATGCATAGAAAATGAAAAACTTATATGAAAATGAGCAATAATTGCATTCTCAAATATAGACAAAATTCTGTACAAGTAGGAAGAATCATCTCATTCCATACTATAAAAAAAAAAAAAAAAAATTTCACACATTTGCAGGTCTCCTAGATGCAAGTTCCTCTGTGAAAGCTGGGGCACCTGAAGTCTCTGCTTGAAAATCAGGGGCATCATAAGGCCAAGTCAATCAAAAGAGGGAAAAAGGTCCGAATTAAGTGCAAAAATTCGTCTTTCAGTAGAAATTTAACACTCCTCTCTTTAACCGCCACAGCATTTAGTCTTTTAAAAATTGACTTATGACTGAAATATTCGGAAAGAGAAGGGAATGCTACAAAGTAAAGAACGAAATTAGCACTCAACAACTCGAATTCTGAAAATCTCAGAAGTGAAAAAATCCAGCTTGCTCCACTATTTCTTCTTATCAAGAAGACATTCTACATAAAGAACTGAGTATTCGAAAAATAAAGGTGCACGTTTCCTAAAAGCGTGTGAAGTGTTGTGCAAAGCTACTTGAATAACAAGCTAATAAAGTAATACTCGAAATAATACTGGTTGGCAAATATCTCAATTCAGAAAAATTCGAGGCTTGTTATTTGAAAATAAGTGCAGTATCAATGCAAATAGCAGTTATAACTGTGTAAATTTTTTGTTGATACTTCATTCAAGATAGTTGATTCGCAACACTTCATCAAATCCATACTAATTTACTTACCGTAAAATATCAGTTCTTTGATCTAATCCATCACTCGATATGGGCAATCGGTGATGAGTATATTCGCCCCATTTTTCCGCAAATGTTGCATTTAATAGGTTGTTAAAATAATCTATAAAGAGATGCAACAAGTTCTGGTCAAGTTCAAAAGGCTTCAGGACAAAACAAAGTAAAGCTGCCTAAGTACAAGCTCAGCAGCTCAATAAAGCACGAGTTAAGAAGAATCGAAGCACACGACCCAGTCCCTAGGCGTATACTTCGAGGGGCAAATGTTAACTCTGCTTTTTCAGCAAGGCCGTGACATCAAAAATCGACCGAGAAGCCAATGATAGTTCATCTCGAAGGATGGTCGATTTAACCTCCCAATAAAGCAAGTTCTGTTTAATGAATTTTCAGACAAGATCCCCTACGGAGGGGGGTCCAGGGGGGGTGCCAACCCCCCAAGGTGGGGGTGCGGGGGCAACGCCACCGCCTACGGTGTTCGACCTGACCGGTCAGGTCGCAGGGGTCCAGGGGGCAGCGCCCCCGGTGGGGTGCGGGGCAGCGCCCCGACCAAAACGGTATACGACTTACCGACTTAACAAGGTTGCCGACTTAACAAGGTTGCCGACTTAATATGGTTAACGACTCAATAAGCTTAACGACTCAAGGATTGGACGACCTAAGAAGTGCCACGACTTAACGAGTTAAGGTTCAAGGCGACTTAGAGGAATGGAACGACTCAAGAGGGTTAACGGTTCATGAGACAGGCCGACTCAGTGGATCAACGACTCAAGAACTGTGCGACTCAAGGTCTTCACGACCTAACCATTCAAGGGCTGAACGGCCTACGAGTTAAGGATCTACGAGTTAAAGAATCTACGAGTTAAAAGATCTACGAGTTAAGGCCACTACGAGTTAAAGACTCTACGAGTTAAAAGGTCTACGAGATAACGATCTACGGCTTAAGGCCTCCACGAGTTAAAGAGTCTACGAGATAACAATCTTACGAGTTAAAAGATGGCGCGACAGGAAGTCTACGGCTCAAAAGATAAGTTGTTCACGACCTAAGACTTGGAGACAAGTTCAACACCACGCTGTAGTAAGAAGAATCGCTGACGACTTACGACCTATGATGAGTCGTGTACGACTCATGCTAGCATAAAGGAAACTGCATTTGGTTAACTCGTGAACGACTTAGAACTTGTATCATTCATTCAGATGGGTGCATAACTCTGGGCCAAGCCATGAACCCAGTAAATCAGCCGCGACCTACCATGAGTCGTATACGAGTTACGACTCATCATGAGGCGTACACGAGTTACGACTCATCGTGAGTCGTATGCGAGTTACGACCTAACTCCGAAGATGCCTATAAATACGCCCATAACTCCAACAGAAAGGGGACTTTTGGGCTCATTCTCTTCAAGCGCCGATATTCTGCTGCATTCCAAACCAATCCAACACTCGAAGCTCTCAAGACACGAAGAACGCTACAAACAACTTCAAGAAGAGATCACATACATCCAACATGGATTTGAAGACTCTCATCTCCATTGAAGTTTGAGCTACTCGTTCAAAGTGTCTTGTAATTCAAAGTGTATTGTACTTGGGAAGAATTGTATCAGCTTGTAACGAAATCGTCAATAAAGATATTCAAAGTGGACGTAGGCTCTCTCTTAAGCCGAACCACTATAAAATTGCTGTTTTTTACTGCTTTTCCGCTATTATCTACTTATAATCTGTTCCCGAGCTATCGGGTGGTGCTTTCACAATTACACTTCATACACCGGGGTGTTAGCGTTCAAATTTTAGCGTTAACACATAAACTACCATCATTATTAATTTTCCATTAAGCACCAAAATAGGGACTATAAATGCAACCCTTCTATGTTGATTTAGTATGATTCATAAGAGCTTCATTACCCCTAAATTTAATGGGTTTAGATTCTTATAATTGAATTCATGTCAACACAAAATTATTTAACATAAAAACAAGGAAAATGAGAGCTAATTAAAAGAAAGGAGAGTTAACTAGTTTCATGAAATGAAACTAAACTAATTGCATAAATTAAAACCAACTACTAACATGAAATGAAGAAGCAAAAACTAAATAAAAGAAAATAAAATAAAATAGCATGAAAGGAAGAAAAGCATGTAGATAATAAAAGCAAATAAGAAGAGGCTTAAGAAGCCACTTTATTTATCATTGATTTTGTGACTACAATTTACATTCAAAAGAAGAGAGATTATTAAATGAAATATAAAGGGGTATTTATACATGCATAAAACCCTAATTCTATTTTTAGGAAGCTACCCAAAATACACTCGAGTTTGTGTAGCCTCTAAGTAATCATTAGGGAATTAATTAATCCCCATTAACATGTGCTTTCACCTTTACATCTCCACTAATCATATACACGTGCTTTTAATTATGGTCCATTAGTTAGTGGGCATGTGGGCTCCTCCATTTGCATAAGTTTTTTTATTTCCTTCTTTCTTTGGCTTTGGACACTTATGCATGCATATATCCATGAATCTCCATCCAATTTGCACTCAATTTCCCAAAAATAAAAAAGAGCAGATAAATTTTCCCAAAATTAATTCATACACAAAATTAGTATTTTGCCCACAAATGAAGACAAATGATTGATGATTTGTAAAAAATTTAGATTTTGATTTAAACATGTATAAATACCTTAATATGCCTTTTATTTTAACAAAAAAGATCAAATATGAGAGTATAACTATACACTTTTACATGCACACCAGAGCAGTGATTGCATATTAAAGCCTTTCCTTGACACTTTATTCTTGAATCTCATAAATAGATAAGTCCAACTCGTCGACTTTTAGTGTTGAGTATAGTATTAATAACTTTCATAAACAAGTAAGAAATCAACACGATTAACATATTTTTGACATTCCCAACTTAACTATTCTTCGATCAAGAGGGAAGCTAGTAGGTTAGATTGCTATTGCTTATATCCTTACTCGAACATTAATCTTAATTCTCACAAATAGATAAGCCCACTTCATTGGATTTCAGTGTTAAGTATAGCTAATTATCTTTCTCAAAACATAAAGACACACATACGTACACACTTTAAAAATACTTGTAAATTGGTTTTGAATATCTATGTAAAATATTAATTGAAAATGACTTATTTATAATTTGATGAAAATAATTTAAAACCATGTTCAATAATTTAAAACCCATATACTTCCAAAATTCATAAATAAATATTAAATAGATATTTAAACTTATAACCAAATTTAGAATACTATAAAATATGTTAGAAAACCTTCCTCAAAAGATCAGGAAAAAAATATGAAATTTAAATATAATTTTTAAACACTTGAAACCATATGCAATTTACTATAACATTTATAAACATGGTTAAAAGTCCTTATTAAAGAACAATATAAGAAAGCACGATCTTTATGACTTGTTTTCACTACTTTAACAAGTGATTTAAGACATGAAATTTTTACAGTAAATATTACCCTTAGGGTAGTAATAAACCATGAAAATGAGCCCCTAATAATAATTCCCAATCTATTTACAAAAATTCTCAAAAACATGATATTTCAAAGTGCTCATATAGCGGCCTTCTTCTCGCTATAACTTTTTGCCACATTGATTCGCAATTTTTATAACATTTCAAGACCATTTCTCCACTATCCCTACACCAAAAACTGTGTGAAGGACAACCAAATCTAATCATCCCAAGCTCATAAATCTTTACTTTACACAAGTTAAAGTTAAAAGATATTAAAGTGCACTTATAGTGACTATTCTCGCTTCAAACACTTTCAAACATACTCCAATTCAACACAGGCCAACCAAACATGTAAACATAAACTCTAGGCCATGCCACATATTATACAAGGTAATAAGAGTGGTGTTATGGAATATAAATTTACCATTTGCTTTCAAAAGCAAGAGGAGTCAAAAGTTTATAACTTTACTTTGTTAATGTCACTTTGACTTTATATTTTACATACACATGTATATATACACAGGAGATAGTGATATAACTCACTTAGATCTAAGCTAAACACAAGCATAGAACCTCAAAATGCCAAGAACACTTCCTACCCAAACATAAAGAGGAGCCAGCCATTGGTAGGAAGTAAGGCTAAGGATTAAAGCTAGGGAAAATTAATCTTAATCCAATCTCCTTATCCTAATCAAGGTGAATAATAATTTATATCATCTCTATTTTGTTTTATGAATATATATTTTCAGATTTAAGATTAAATTCATTTTTATGTTGATTTAGATGATGATATGCTTGGATTATAAATCGTTTGATTTAAACCAGATTGTTTAAATGAGGATTTATGCGGTTTTAAGGGAAAACCGATTGTAACTGATTTTTGAATGCAATGAAAAATTATATGTTATGTAAAACATGATTTTGGAGTTAGGTTTTAATTTTAATAATTTTCCAAGCAATGGAAAGATTATTACGAATTTTCAAAGGAAAATATGGTTAATTGGGTTTAAAATTTTATTTTAGAAATTATATTGAGAATTTGGATCTAAATTTATATATGTTAGACATATTAAATGCGAATTTCTATGATTTTTGAGTATTTTTCCTAAGTGAATTACTATGAGAATTAAATTATTTTGAAAGGAGGACCGAAATGATTTAATTGTTTTACTAATGGAAAGGCTTATTTGCTAAATTAAGCGGTAGTTATTTCAATAAAGAATTTGAAAAGTTGAGGCAACCAATCACATGTTTACACGTGGGCAGTTTAGTTAGCTAGAATTTTCTTTAATTGGCATTAATCAGCTTTTACTAAGAAAAGCAGGTTCCGCCCCTATTAGAAGTACCTTTCGGGTCATAGCTTCTGCTTCGACTCGGTCGAAACTAACCCAGGTCGAAACCAATACACAAGGTATCACTTAGATGGTACGTAGTGGATTCGAGGAAGACCGAATGCATGGTGACGAAAGCATTCCTTCTAATGGGTTTGATACCTTTGTTTGTTTTAACTAGTTAAGCGCATGCATTTGTTTATAAAAGCTTTCGATGGAGTCAAAACCTATTCTTTCAAAAGGGATTTTCTAATAGCTTTCGAAGGGGTTGCCATTTTATGATTTAAAAGTAAGAGCTTTCGAATGAGTTCCCTTAGTTGTAAAATAATGCTTTCGAAAGTAGGTTTTCCAAACTAGTCGAAGCTCTATTGCTGTTCTTTTTCCTTTTGAGTATATTGAAGTCATCAATGCTTTCAAAGGGTAGTTTTTGTTTTAAAGATGTTCTAAGCCACTTCCTAAATGCTATTGAAAGGGTTCAAGGGTTTTGAAGGCAATGGCTTCGAAAGGGGATTTCGATTATACCCTTCAATGTTTTACTTAAATGTTTTGAAGCTTTCGAAAGGGATCGTGCTGACGCCATCAAGTTTTCCTCAATACTTTTATATGCTAAAAAATGGTTTCGAAAGAGATATTTTCATTTATATTCACTTTGACCCAAATGATATTTTAAATATAACCCAATGGTTTCGAAAGCGGTACTTTCAATGATTTCGAAGCTATGCTTCTAAGTGTTAAAAAGTAGTGCTTTATTACATTCGAAAGGTTTCGAAAGAGAGGTTTTAAAGTATTTCGAAAGGCAGGGGCCTAAAGTTTTGAAAAGAGATTTATATGCTTTCGAAGGAGGTCATCTAGTGAGGTCGAAAGCAAGGTTTTGAAGATTTCAAAAGCCTTGGTTTTTCAAAACAAATAACTCAATCTCATTTTAAAGGAACAACCCATGGCTAAGTAAAGGATTTTTGAAATGGTTTTAAGAAGAAGTTTTGTTTGATAAAGTATTAGGTTAAAGGGATTAACCATGTTTCATATGAAAATAATTTCAAGGATATTAAACCCACAGGAGTGGTATCGTTATGTTATTATATTTGCTTCTTCACATATATATATATATATATTCACATTTTAATGAATCCATAACGGTAATTTGGGAAAGGGCAGAGTAACTAGCTAGGTTGACCCAATAGTGAATATAAATTAAATTAACTAAAGATATTAGCAGGGGCCAACAGGTTCATGGTAAGCCCATGAAAACTATGTATAAATAAAGATGTCGGGAAGAGAGGTTAATAGTTAGCCTAGGAAAATTATGATTTGATATTGGCGGGGGTCAATAGGTTTATAGTGAACCCATGAAAACTATATCCGGATTAAGATATTGACAGACGTCAATAGGTTCGTAGTCAACCCAAAAAAACTAGGATAAGAGGAAAGATATTGAAGTTACGAATAGGTTTGAAGAGAACTCGTGAAACAATAAAAATATTGGCAGGGGCCAATAGGTTCTTCGTGATCCCATGAAAACTATGTAACTGGACAGGGAGTCCTTAAACATTAAATAGGTAATTAGCATGCCTATGAAAACCAATTGGTTAATATTGACCCTAGAAACTATAACTGAGACAGATAGTCATAATGAATAGGGATGGGTAATCCAGAATTGATTTATTTGTTTTGCATATCATCATATTATTTTGAATTGTTTTAACCACTGTGGATGTAGGAGTATAGCATAAGGTTTTATAAAGGTTTTAGGATACTAGTGAGGAGAAAACCCGTTCCACTAAGTGGCATGGTCTCACTATATATCTAAATGGTTTGAGATGGTAGATGATTATTCATACCAGGTTTTATGTCTAACTCGAAGTTTATGTTTCCCCTTAAACTCTCGGGCACTCAATTGATATTGAGTAGTTTGAGAATTGAGGTTTTTAGGTAACTCTTTAGACGAAAAGCTTCTAGAGATGTACATGAGGCATGATAGCTATCTTGAGTTCTCTTTTATTTTGATTCTACTATGTTGTTGTTGTAAAGGCAAAATTGTTAAAATTGCCTATAAATACTCTGATCATCCAAAAGGGCATCTTCATATGTCACTCTTGGCGTATTTGTAATAGATATATTTTCTCAGAACATGATTTCATATTGGGATTATGCAATGAATTTTAAATGTTTTAAAATGGAACGTGGAACTTGTTTGATGTTTTAATTTTTTTCCATATTCATGTTTTTATGTATCAATATATCTAACATTACCGTGTTTGGTCACCAAGGATAAATAACTATAGATGACTGCAGCATCCGTAACCGTTAATTTTGGGCCTTTAAGTAGGGGATATTATAAGTTGGTATCAGAGCATAGCTTTACGAAATTTTAAAGAAATTTAAACCTAAAAGATTTTCAAACACAATCCAATGAATCTGAAAATAAGATCGGAGTTTGGGTTAACATTATAGTAACATACTCGTGTTTGATATATATATATATATATATATATATATATATATATGTATAAGTACATATTCCCCTCTCTCTTAGACCGTTCTTCTGTATCTTACTAAGGCTCATATGCAGATTTATGGGAAAGAAGATATGGGAGAGGAAATATCGATGGAGGAAGCACCACAACCAACGAAAATGTTCGACCTAATACCAGGCGGAACCCGGGTCGACAGGCTAATAATAACCAAAATGCTAATGCCA
The DNA here is from genome assembly GCA_030765085.1 of Allium cepa. Lineage (NCBI taxonomy): Eukaryota > Viridiplantae > Streptophyta > Magnoliopsida > Asparagales > Amaryllidaceae > Allium > Allium cepa. Next base: position 1,034,501,561 of record CM060945.1, on the reverse strand, counting down.
ATGTGGGTGCTGGAAATCCACCAGTAGATACAGAAGCGATGTATTAGTTCTTCGTCAATATGATGCAAGCAGGAGTTGCTGCTGAGTTGCTGGTAATGTTGGAGGAGCTAATCCTATGGCTCCAGTTGGGAGTAATTATGCAAAGCTGAGCAGAGATTATACTAGTCTTAGTGGGAAGCCATTTATAGGGACAGAGAATGCCATAGAGGTAGAAAATTGGCTGTTGCATTGTGAGCGTGTCTTTGCTGATTTGGGTTTAGATGATGAGTAGAAGAGAAGGTTAGCCTCTAGGCAGTTGCAAGGGTCAGTGCTACATTGGTGGAACAGTGTTACTGTTGGAGTTCTGAAGGAGGAATTGACTTGGACCGAGTTTCAAATGAGATTTGATTAGAGGTTTATGTCGGAGGTTGCCAATTAGCGCTACTGAGAAATTTTTTAGACTTGGAGTAGGGAGAGATGTCAGTTGTTGAGTATGCTGCTAAGTTTGATGAGTTGTCTTGTTATGGATATAATAATATAGACAGTGACATTAGGAGAAATGAGAGGTTCATTCAGGGATTGAGACCTGAGCTAGCTAAGGTGACCCTCACACATATTCGTGATCCTTATAATGTGGTTGTGGAGATGGAAATGTGTTAAAGAGAAGCCAGTTGAAACCTTAGGCTCTCAGGTAAAGAAAAGAAAGCTCTTTAAGAAGAAGGGAGCCCAAAAGGGAGATACTGCCAAGAAGGCAAAGGCTGATTTGTTTGCTTTAAGTGTGGCAAGAAGGGTCATATGAAAATGAGTGCCAGTCAGGCAAGGGGAAGAAGGCTGTAGATAAGAAGAATGTGAAGTGCTTCAACTGTGAAAAAGTTGGGCATTATAAGAATCAATGTCCAGAACCGGTTAGGGTGGGCAAGGGAAAGGTTTTTGTTGTTGGACCATCATCTGTTAAGCCTGCTGTAGATGAAAAGGGAAGACTATGATGGAAGGTACATTTTTGATTCAGAGTATATCAGTTAGGATACCATTTGATATTGGTGCATCACATTCATTTATATCCCAGTGTTTGGTCGGTAGGTTATGCTTAGAACCTACATACCTTATTACTTCATTAAGGGTTGTGAATCCAATGTGAGTGTATGAAACTCTAGGATGAGATGTGACCAGTTAGAACTTGACTTATTAGGTCATAAGTTCGCATGCAGCTGTATGTTTTTGAATTTGTAGATTTTGGAATCATTTTGGGTGTGGATTGACAGAGTAAGTACGAGGCTAGGATATTTTTTTAGGATATGGAGATATCGCTAAGACACTCTGATAGTCATAACGCAATTATATTCTCAGTAGAGAATTTTGACTGGAGTAGTTATGCTTTAGTACGTGTGATGGAAGTGGAAGAAGAATTAAGCCAGGTTCGAGTAGCAAGAGAGTTTGTGGATGTCTTTGAGCCGGTTACAAGACTACCACTGAAACAAGCTGTTGAGTTTCAGATAGATCTTTTGCCAGGAGCTTAACCTGTAAGTAGACCACATAGCAGCATGACACCGACCAAGATAAAGGAACTGAAGGGGCAGCTAGTGGATCTAGAAGGAAAGATTTTACCAGAACAAACAGTTCACCTTGAGGAGCGGCCGTGGTGTTTGTGAAGAACCAGATGAGTCATTGAGGATGTGTATCGATAATCATATTTTAAACAAGAGGACGATTAAGAATAAGTATCAATTTCCGAGGATTGATGGTCTATTTGATTAAATGTGTAGAACCAGAGTGTTTTCCCAGTTGGATTTGACGATAGGTTTCCATCACTTAAGAATGGCGGAGAACAGTATTCCTTTGACGATATTTCAGACTAGGTATGGTTCGTACAAATGGTTAGTAATGCAATTCGGGTTAAAGAATGCATCTGCTTTCTTTGTGGATTTGATGAACCGAGTTTTCCAAGAATACTTGGATCGATTCGTGTTGGTGTTTATAGATGATATTTTTGTATACTTCAAGGATGAAAGAGAGCACAAGGATTATCTTAGAGTGGTGCTTGAGACGTTGGGCAGCATAAGCTAAAAGCGAAGTTCTCCAGGTGTCATTTTTGGAAGAAAGATGTTAAGTTTCTTGGTCACATGGTTTTAAAGAAAGGGTTATCAGTCGATCCAGATAAGATCGAAGCTGTTAATAATTGAAAGAGACCAAAGATGGTGATTGAGACTGAAATATTTCTTAGACCTGTTGGCTATTACCGGAGATTCATTAAGGATTTCTCGCGGATATCAGCGCCTTTGACTAAGCTAACCAGGAAGGAGGTAAAATTTTTTGGGTCCAACAAATGTGAGGAACCATTCCTTAAGCTAAAGCATATGTTGACCAATGTACCTGTTTTAGTAGTTCCAGATGGAAACCAAGGGTTAGCGGTGTATACTGATGCATGTGGAACTGGATTGGGAGCCGTGTTGATGCAGAAGGGTAAAGTGACTGCCTATGCTTTATTATAGCTTTGCTCGCATGAAATGAGATACCATACTCGTGATTTGGAGTTGGTTGCGGTGATCTTCGCATTGAATATTTGAAGGCATTATCTCTTAGGAGAGAGATTTGAGCTATACACAGATCATAAGTTTATAAAGTACTTTTTCCCTCAAAAAGAGATGAATATGAGACGACAAAGGTGGCTGGATGTTTTAACTGCTTATGATTTTGGTATAGAGTATACTCCTGGGAAAGGAAATAAGGTGGCGAATGCTTTTAGCAGAAGACATCAGAATGTGGTGTTAGCTATGTTAACAGAGTGTAAAGATTTAGAAGCTTTGATTTCTTGTGGTGTGCGGTTAAGATCGACTGCCAGTTCTAGTCAGAGTACTGCCATGATGTCTTGTTTAGAAGTTCGACCACCGTTGATTGAGAGAATTGCTTCTAAACAGAAGGAGGTTCCATTATTGGCTGAGAGGATATGAAATCTTGAGGTCGGAACTGAGGTCGGTGATTTGAAAGATTTTTGTCTTCACTAGAGAGGATGGTTGAGAAAGAAGGGACGATTATGTGTTCTAGATGTGGAAAACTTGAAAAGAGTGCTCTTGAGGAATGTCGTTGATCCATGTTACGATTCATCCTGGAGGGACCAAGATGTATCAAGATATGAATAGGAGCTTCTATTGGGAAGGCATGAAAAGGGATGTCGACTTGTGGGTTAGGCTGTGTGTAAATTGTCAACATGTGAAAGCCGAACATCAAAAGCCGAGTGGGTTACTTCTGCCTCTAGATATTCAAATTTGGAAATGGGATTCGATGTCCATGGATTTTATTGATGGGTTGCCAGCAAGGGAAATGAAAGTATATGGGTTATTGTGGACAGGATTGCCCATTTCATTCAGTAAAGTCGACCAAGACGACACCAGTTTTGGGGAAGTTGTTTATGAAGAACATAGTTAGACTTCATGGGGTTCCTAGTAGCATAGTCAGTGACATAGATGCTTGGTTCACTAGCTAATTCTAGAAGAGTCTACATGATGTGTTAGGCACTAAACTTAAGATAAGCACTGCATATCACCCTCAGATGGATGGGCAGACAGAGGGAGTCATTAAAGTTCTCGAGGATTTATTAAGAGCTTGTGTATTGGACATTGGTGGATCTTGGGAGGATTACCTACATTTGGTTGAGTTTTCCTATAGTAACAGTTATAAGACTAGTATAGGAAGGCACCTTTGGAAGCTTTGTATGGTAGGCCATGCAAATCACTAGCATGTTGGTTGAAGACCGGAGACAGATTAGTCTTAGGTCCAGATTTGGTTAGAGAGGCATCAGAGAAGATTGAGCAAATCCGAGGAAGGATGAAGGAAGCTCAGTTCAAATAGAACAATTATGTAGATAAAAGGCATAAAGACCTTGAGTTCTCAGTTAGAGATAAGGTTTTCATTAAAGTATCACAGATGAAGGGTGTGGTGTGGTTCAGGAAGTCGGGGAAAGCGACACCGAGATATGTTGGTCCATTCTAGATTACAGAGAGGATTGGAAAGCTCGCATACAGCGTATAATTACCGAACAGTATGGCAGATGTCCATAATGTATTTCATGTATCACATCTTCGCAAGTATGTACGTGATCCAGAGACTACTATTCCTCCAACAAGGTTGGAAGATTTGATAGTAGAGCCTAATTTGACTTTTTCAGACAACCGGTTTAGGTTGATGCTAGAGATTAGAAAAGATTGAGGAACAAGATAGTTGAGTTAGTGAAAGTTCATGGAGCGACAACGAGAAGGACTGTACTTAGGAGACAGAGGACAGAATTCGAGATACTTATCCTCATCTGCTTTGAGCGTATGTCCTTATTAGACTTATATAGATAATTGCTGCTCAGGTAGATTAGAATGGTTGTTAGGAGTCATTACATATGATTGCTACATTTAGTATTTAGTCTTTATTGAATTTTAAGGAAGAAATTCTTTAAGGAGGGTAGCCTGTAACACTCCTTATTTTTATTGACATTATTCAGGATATTTAATTAGATAAATTAAATAGAATAATATAAATAAATAGTGTGATAAGGGGACTGATATTTGAAAATAAAACCAAGGGTCGTGCTTAAATAATTAATCAAATTGGCTTAAGAATGGGTTGTAAGCTATTTAAATTACATAAGGGCATGATGGGAAGTAGATGCACCCTACTACCATTACTCTTATATATATATATATATATATATATATATATATATATATATATATATTCGTTATTCCATACGCGTTTATTTCTCATTTTCACAAAAATGTAAAACACAAACATAAAGAGGAGCCGGCCATTGCTAGGAAGAAAAGAGAAATCAAAGTAAAGCTAAGGATTAAAGCTAGGGGAAATTAATCTCAATCCAATCTCCTTTTCCTAATCAAGTTGAATAATAATTTATGCCATCTCTATTTTGTTTTGTGAACATATATGGTTTCGGATTTAAGATTAAATTCATTTTTATGAAGATTTGGATGATGATATGCATGAATTATAAATTGTCCGATTTAAACAAGGTTGTCTAAATAGGGATTTATGTGGTTTTAGGGAAAAAATGATTGAAATTGATTTTTGAATGCCATGTAAAATTATATGTTATGTAAAACCTGATTTTGGGGTTGAGTTTGAATTTCGATAATTTTCCAAGCTATGGAAATATTATTATGAATTTTCAAAGGAAAATATGGTTAATTTGGTTTAGAAATTTATTTTAGAAACTATATTGGGATTTTGGGTCTAAAATTTATATATGTTTAATAACATATTAAAAGTGAATTTGTGTGATTTTTAGGGAATTTTCTTAAGTGAATAACTATCAGAATTAAATTATTTTGAAAGGAGGGCCTAAATGATTTAATTATTTTACTAATGGAAGGGCTCATTTGCTAAATTAACCTTGGTTTAGATATTAAATTAAGTGGTATTTATTTTGATAAAGAATCTTAAAAGTTGAGGCAACCAATCACATGTTTACATGTGGGCGGGTTAGTTAGAATTTTCTTTAATTGGCATTAATCAGCTTTTACTCACAAAAACAGGTTCCGCCTCTATTAGAAGTACCTTTCGACTCATAGATTCTGCTTTGACTCAGTCGAAACTAACCCAGGCGGAAAACAATACACAAGGTATCACTTAGATGGTACGTAGTGGATTGGAGGAAGGTGGAAGGCATGATGTCGAAAGCATTGCTTTCGATAGGGTCAATTCCTTTGTTTGTTTTAAAAAGTTAATCACATGCCTTTGTTTTGTTAAATCTTTCGAGAGTCGAAACATATGCTTTCGAATTGGTTTTTTTAATAGCTTTCAAAGGGGTTGTCATTTTATGTTTTAAATGTAAGAGCTTTCAAATGAGTTCTCTTAGTTATAAAATAATGCTTTTGAAAGTATGGGTTCCGACCTAGTCAAAGCCTTACTGCCGTTCTTTTCCCTTTCGATTATATTGAAATCATCAATGCTTTTGAAGGGTAGTTTTTGTTTTAAAGATGTTCTAAGCCACTTCCTAAATGCTTTCAAAAGGGTTCAAGGGTTTCGAAGGTAGTGGCTTCGAAAGGGGTTCCGATGCTAACCTTCAATGTTTCACTTAAATGTTTTGGAGCTTTCGAAAGGGATGGTGCTGATGCCATCATGTTTTCTCCAATAATTTTATATGATAACGAATGGTTTCTAAAGAGATACTTTCGTTTATATTCACTTTGGCCCAAATTATATTTTAAATACAAACCTATGGATTCGAAATGGGCACTTTCAATGGTTTCAAATCTATGCTTCTAAGAGTTAATAAGTAATACTTCATTACATTCGAAAGGTTTCGAAAGAGAGGTTTTAAAGTATTTCGAAAGGCAGGGATCCAATGCTTTACAAAGAGATTTATATGCTTTCGAAGGAGGTTATCCAGTGAGGTCGAAAGCAAGGTTTTGAAGGTTTTGAAAGCCTAAAATTTTCAAAACAAATAACCCAATCTCATTTCAAAGGAAAAACTCATGTCTAAGTAAAGGAGTTTTGAAATGGCATTAAGAAGAAACTTTCCTTGATAAAGTATAGGTTAAAGGGATTAACCTTGTTTCATATGAAAATAATTTCATGGATATTAAACCACAAGAGTCGTATTGTGGTGTATTATGTTTGCTTCTTCAAATATATGTGTGTGCGTGTGTGTGTGTATTCACATTGTAATGAACCTATAACGATAATTTGGGAAAGGGCGAAATAACCTCCTAGTTTTACCCAGTAGTGAATATAAATTAAATTAACTAAAGATATTGGCAGCGACCAATAGGTTCATAGTAAGCCCATGAAAACTATGTATAAATGAAGATGCAAGGAAGACAGGTTCATAGTTAGCTTATGAAAACAATGATTTGATATTGGCAGGGGTTGTAGTGAACCCATGGAAAATATATTCGAATTAAGACATTGACAGATGTCAATAGGTTCCTAGTTAGCCCATGAAAAATAGGATAAGAGGAAAGATATTGAAGTTACCAAAGAAGAATTTTATCAACACTTCTTACCCTACAAAAGAAAAGTCACATTGCGTCCTTGAACCGATAATCATTTTTGGCTAACCTAGCCGCCTCTGTCCCTCGAGACTAATAAGGTGTAGTACATGAATATCCATCTATTGTCAATCGACTATGCCTTTCGACCTGATCCTTGGCCCTAACTCATCCTTCAAGGACGAACCTTGCGGAGGAACGCTTAGGTATTCAGGGCATTGGAGTCTCACCCATGTTTGCGTTACTCAAACCGACATTATCGCTTCTACTTCATCCACACCTACTTGCGCAGGTTTAGGGAGAGCCCATGAAATAGTAAATATATTGGCAGGAGCCAATAGGTTCTTAGTGATCCCATAAAAACATGTAACTGGAGAGGGAGACCTTAAACATTAATCTAGTTATTAGTAAGCCCATGAAAACTAATAGGTTAATAGTGACCGTAGAAACTATAACTAAGACAGATAGTCATAATGAATGGGGATGAGTAATCCAAAATTGATTAATTTGTTTTGCATATCATCATATTATTTTGAATTGTTTTAACCATTGTGTATGCATGAGCATGGTATATATTTTTATAAAGGTTCTAGGATACTAGTGAGGGGAAAACCTATTCTGCTAAGCGGCGTGGTCTCACTAGATATCTAAATGCTTTGAGATGGTAATTTATTATTCATACCAGGATTTATGTCTATCTCGAAGTTTATGTTTTCCCTTAAATTCTCGGGTACTCAATTGATTTTGAGTAGTATGAGAGTTGAGGTTTTCAGGTACCTCTTTAGACGAATAAAGTTTCCAAAGGCGTGTAGGAGAGATGATAGATATCTAGAGTTCTCTTTTATTTTTATTCCGCTGTGTTGTTGTTGGAAAGGCAAAATTGTTAAAATTGCTTATATATACTCTGATCGTCCGGGGGGCATCTTCATATACCGCTCTTGGCGTATGCTGTAATAAATATATTTCCTCTGAACGTGGTTTCGTATTGGGATATGTAATGAATTTGAAATGTTTTAAAATGGAACGTGGAACTTGTTTGATGTTTAAAATTTGTCCATATGCACGTGTTTTTGTGTATCAATGTATCTAAAATTACCTCGTTTGGTCGTCGAGGGTTAACAATCATGGATGACTGCAGCATCTATAGCCGTTAGTTTTGGGCCTCCAAGCGGGGGATGTTATAGTTTATTGAAGTTTAGAAGAGCTTTGAGTTAATAAGATAAAGTTAGCGAAGAATAAAGTGGATTAGTGCAAATCCACTTCCACCATTTTCATAATTTTTAACAAGTGATTAGCCTTACCCATAAGGATGTATTTATAGACTTTTCAAAAGTTCATTACCACATTTCACCTTCCATGAATGGTCACAAAGAAGCCTCCCTCTCTCATGCTCCCTTTACACCTTCATATCTCGTACTTAACAATTAAGACTTTCCTAAAAAGCTCATTTTAAAATATCTTCTATGACATCACCCATGACAACATGAAAATCATTATTTCCATAAATGATAAAATATTTTTATTTCATTTTAATTATTTCCTAAGCAAATAAGTGCATGCAAATAAAGTTTGAACAACTTTTGATGAGTAAAAGGAAGTTTATCGATAAAATGGTTTTCAGTTACATTATTGATATTTCTTTAAAGTAACTATTTTTGTAAACATTTTTTCAAAACAAGTTTAACATCATTAGTTATGATTTAAATGGGGGTTAAAAAGGTATTAAATCACAATAATAACATTTAATTCAAGATTCAAATATTTAAATAATTCAGTTATTTAAATATGAAGTGTCCAAAATTTCGGATCGTTACATTCTCCACCACTTAGAATATTTCAACCTGAAAATTTCAACATGAGCAACAAAAGGAAACAATCACACAGCAATAACTAATAGTATTAAAAATTACAAGCACACAAAACTCACGGTTTTCTTTGGTTCAGAAACATTCACCTCGCACAAGGATGATAAACAATCCACTAAGCGTACGCTACGCTCAATGGCCTTAGGTTACTACTTAGAAGACTTTTCATGCTACCTCGTAACGAATTTAAGAGTCATCACCTAAACTCTCCATAAGCCAATAAAACATAGTGTGCATATATACTAAAGCCTGTATGATGTACTTGGACTATCCATACACAATATCAAATCCGATCACCCGCTCGATCATATGGATTTCACTTTCAAATTGGTATAGATCACTTGACCTCTCTAGTGTAGACTCTAATAAGGTTCCTTGATTAGAAACCTCCATTCTCTTTATATAGCCATATACGGAGATAGAAAACTTTATATCATATCATGAATCCGTGTCAAGTGTTCGTCGTTAAGAATCTAATGAGAAATTCATATTCGGACAGGTATAAATCACCTCGAAATCATGTGCTTGAATATTAGATCAAGAACAGTCATGCAAATAAAATGATACACGTACAACTTACGCATTTATCTTATTAGTTTCTTAACCACATCAATATCCTTTCTATCATCTTATTTCACTCATTTTATATCTCTTTAATATTAAAATCATTTATGAAGCATTCTACAAAACCTAACTTCAAGCTATCACATCTTATAACTCAAGTTCATACTCGTATAATACTCCCTTACATACTAAGAATATATACAGAACATCAAATTCAATTTACTTATCACGAATTTTCAACAAATTCGAAACTTGTTTAATTTACGACCTTCGCAATTCAAGAGTTACAAAAGCTCAATTTTTATATTTCACAAAAACACTTAGCTTCAAGTTCTATAACGATTCAGAACTTTTCGACTGTCCAAAATCATCAAAAATCCTATCCCATTTTAAGAAAGAAAACTACTTGACATAATATCATACATAATGCACATACCATATAGTCCTAATGCATAAGACACATATTCCCATAAAATAACTTAGCAACGTTCCAATTATTTAATAAACACACTTTACCCCAAAAAATGAAAACTTGAAAAGTTCCAATATTTAATCTAGGCTATGCCACTACCACTCGAGCCCTCAACATAGTATACATATAAAGCTTTTCTACAACAAAAATTTCATATCTCTTTTAAAGAAAACTTTGGAACTAAACACTGAGTTTTATTTCAAATCATTTTGAAATAATAATATATACATTATCTTTTGTACATCAAATCATGCTTTTGTGATTAAACCAAAATATTTCTTATTAAGACAACTTTGTTGCAAACTGCCCTTGTTCCTTCTTGAAACCCAAAAAAGAACGCTAATGATGTGTAATTATTGCTGGAATTATTTTCAAGATCTTCTTCAAAATGGCATCACATACTTTATATAGTAGTACTAAGTATCATGATCCTAATCTCATAAACCAATTTTGCAAATATTTACTTTCAAATAATACTACTATTATTTTTTCCAAAGTCTTGAAAAACATTTTCAAAGTCACAGGGATTTATGTTCTCAAAATATCATTTTAAATCTTTTTTGTTTATAAACCATATTTTATAAATCAAGCTTATATAAAATCATTTTCTTATATAAAATCTTTTCACAAATATTTATTTTCAAAATACCTTATCGTTTCTTAGATTAAAATAAACATCTTTTACCAAATTCAACTTTTAACTCAACATTATCACCTAACGCCTTATAGTAAAACGACGAATCTCAATTCATAAGGTTTTTGTTACAATGTACCCACAATTACTGTCTCCCCAACCCGTGCAATAGTGCTACAACTTCTCATAAATTGGTCGATCACAATTAGTAATTAACAAATAATATTCAGGGTTCATTAACTGGCCGGGCAATATTAAGATAATATTGCTACAAATGATAATAATAATTCTCATAAATTGGTCGAGCATGACAAAGCTAATCAACGAGGGATAATAGACAAACGTCATTAATTCCTACATGAATTAGACTAACTATCAACTTACTATTTATATAACTAATATATAACAGATACAACTCTTCTACATATAATACACTCAACTCATGCTAGGGCATTCCATTGACGTATCTCTTAATGAAACATACCCAACAGAAGCCAAGGTTCTCGCTTAACCTTCAGCACTGACACTAGTTGTAATGCCTCGACTTTTCGACCTTCGAATGTCAATGCTAATACATATATGGTATTCGTGTGCCGAGCATCCAAGTGCTTGAAAGATAGATTCTTAGGGTAAATAAAAGAAAAGGAAACTAAACAGGATAGAAGGAACACAATATCATAATACCACAGCAGGCATAAACGGTAACATATAATATTAAAAGATAGTACAAAATATTCATTCTATGATACTTAGCATTTCAAAGTTACAATTTAAACACTATCATTAGCCTGGATCATTATAATAGCATGCCCTCATGATATGTACAATATAGTAATGCAGCGGAAATAAGAATACTACCGTGGGTGAAACATCTAGCTCATATCCTTGAGCTCTAATGAACATAAATAGAAAACCTACCTTTCTAAAACTGCTTGAAAGAGCATATAAGGAATCTAGGGAAAACAAATACCATGCGTCAAATATAAGTCTGGTATGAGAAACTCAAGAAGTATGTAGCTAGCATATAATAATATTTTTTAGATCATTCGAAAAACTATTATCCCCTTAAAATAACCATTATCTAATAAGTACATAAGGCGATATAATAGATAATGTCTAGGGTGTAGAATATAAATATATAACAAAGTCGGAATGGTTACATTAATTACATTCAATAACATATTAGAGGGTACAATCAAAACAGATATGGTACGCTCGTATATTGGATTTTTCCATGGAGGTCTCTGCGATCGACGTCGAATCCAATCTACACAAAGGTCTGAAAATACCTCCAAGCGTCGTATATCTCTAGAAAAAATATACCATTGAGATAACATGGCCGGTTAACGCCCTAACACGTGATCAAAAATATCATCACCTCTTGCACAAAACAACGATAAGAATACTACAAATATGGAGTGATAATATCTATCATGGGTTAGCTAAACCCCAAGTTATGCCCATACTCTATTTTCTATCATTTCCAATGTTGAGGTCACGTTCGGCTTTTCTCACATGAGTCTTCATCATCGAGTAGAACCTGAATCCTAAAATGGATTCTCACATCTCAAACAGATCTCGAAACCACACATGGATTCCAGCATCTCAAACAGATTTACTTCCAAAAGATAGAACATTTATCATAATTTTGAAGTGGTTTCCAATAAGTAAAACGCTTACCGATCTCGGTCTCTTCTAGACCAAATCAATGAATTTGGTCATATTTAACAATAACAAGGACAATCGCATACGGAAACTAAGTCTTATATACTTATCATGTTTCTGACCTTTTTGCCTCACATTAACCCTCGGTCAAGAGTGAGCCATTAGGTTATATCACTATTGCTTCTGTCCCTACTTGAACATTAGTCTTATCCCTTACAGATAGACAAGCCCACTTCATTGGCTTTTAGTGCTAAGTATTCGACTAAATACTATCCATAAACTAATAAACATACAAAGCATGATCAAGTCACACGAAGACTGATTAAGTCACATAAGCGACTTCTAATACCCTTTTTATTTAATTAACACTTTTTAATTAAAACCTCTTAGTAAAACTTCCTTTATCTAATAAAACTTCATTTATGAATTTATACTATTCATTTGTACTCATTCAATGCTTCAAAAAGTATTCATATACTTACCTTATATGGTATAACTATATTCACAAATCATTAACAAGTTTTCTCACTTTAAACCTTTACATTTTCTATCCTTTTCCAAAAAGTTCCATACTTATAATTTCCTTCGAAATATACATTTTGAAGGATCTAAGTACTTTGAAAAATCCATTTAAAAAGTTTAAGACTAATGTTACTCAAACATTGATAATACAAACCCAAAATTATTTGACTTATACTAATCCTTAAAACACTCCTTTGAAGATTTATTTACATTCATAAGTATAATAAAAAAGGATTAAGACGAATGTTATTAAAAAAAATTCAAAAAATCATTTCATACATACATTATCTTCAAAAACATTCTTTTAATGATCTAAGTTAATATTTGTTTGTATTTAATAGTCGATTAATTGACTATCCTGTTAAAAACGATTGAAATCATGTTTTGTATACTTAACTCATTTCTGACATTCAAACATGTACTATTCCTCATTTAAGAGTGAAGCCATGAAAGCTAGAACACTGGTTGCATATCAAATCCTTGCCTAAACACTTCATTCTTGAATCTCGTAGATAGATAAGTCTACCTCGTCGGTTCTAGTGTTAAGTATAGTATTAATGACTTTCATAAACAAGTAAAAAATCAACATGATTAACATGTTCCCAACATTCCTGACTTAACTATTATTCGGTCAAGAGGGAAGCCATTAAGTTAGAGAACTGTTACTTTTATCCCTACTCGAACATCAATCTTAACTCTTATAAATAGATAAGTCTACTTCATCGGCTTTTAGTGTTAAGCATATCAAATTACCTTTTTCAAAACTTATATATATATATATATACAAGTAATTTAAAAATATTTTTTTAAATATTTTTTAAATATCTATGTAAAATATTACTTCAAAATAGTTAATTTAGAATTTGATAAAAATGATTAAAAAAACCATGTTTTATAATTTAAAACCCCTTTAATTTAAAAATTCATAAATAAATATTAAAAATATATTTAAACTTCAAACCAACTTTAAAAAACTACAAAATATGTAATAAAACATTCTTGAAAACATTAGGAAAAAAATACCAAATATAAATATCATTTTTAAACACTTAAAACCATAAGCAACTTATTACAGCATTTGTAAATGCTTTTAAAAGTCCTTATTAAAGAAAAAAATTGAAAAGCACAATCTTTGTGAACTATTTTCACCACATTAACTAGTGATTTAAGACATGAAAATTTTATAGTAAGTACTACCCTTAGGGTAGTTTAAATTCATAGAAAGAAAGCCCTAAAATTAATTCCCAAATTATTTAAAAATTCTTAAAAACAAGATATTTCAAAGTGCTTATATAGTGACCTTCTTCTCGCTATAACTTTTTGCAACTTTGGTTCATAATTTCTATAACTTTGCTAACCATTTATTTACTGTCCTATACACAAAAATATGTTTAGATGATAACTAAATCAAATCATCCCAAGTTAAGTTTATAAATCTTCACTTTACACAAGTTACAATTAAGGGATATCGAAGTGCACTTATAGGGACTATCCTTGCTTCAAACACTTTCAAACATACTTCAATTCAACACACAAGCTAAAGCAACATATAAACAAAAATTATAGGGCATACCACATGTTGTAGAAGGTAAAATAAGTTCTATTATACAATATAAATTATCATTTGCTTTCAAAAGAAGAGGGGACCACAATTCATAACTTTACTTAGTTAATATCACTTTAACTTTATATTTTGCACACATTTATTTATACACAATATATACATAGAAGATTATGATATAACTCACTTAGATCCAAGCCAAAACAAGCATAAACCCTCACAAAGAAAAGTACACTTCCTACCATGACAAAAGATCCAAAGATCCAAGCTTTAGCACTTAAAAACCAAGGCAATCCCCCTTCTCTTCCAGGCTCACGGCCAAACCCATACCCCCTATTTTCTTCCATATTTTAATACTTTTGACTTTAGATCCTTGTTCCTAAAGTGTTCTAAGGTGTTCGTGAAATTTCAGTGAAGTATGGAAGCAATTTGAGTTAATTAGAAAAAGTTAGTGGAAAATAAAGTGGATTAATGCTAATCCACTTCCACCATTTTCTTAATTTTTAAATAGTGATTAGCCTTATGTATTTATAGACTTTTTCAATAAGTGATCAACACCTTCTACCTTCCATGAAAGTCACAAAGGAGCCTCCTTCTCACATGCTTCCTTTACAGCTTTACATCTCTTACTTAACACTTAAGACTTTCGTTAAAAGCTCATTTCAAAATATCTTCTATGACGTCGCCCATGACATCATCAAAAAATTTATTTCAATAAATGGTAAAACATTTTTATTCCATTAATTATTTCCTAAGTAAATAAGTGCATACAAAAAAGTTCAAACAACTTCTAATGAGTAAAAAGCCGTTTATCGATAAAACGATTTTATGTTACATTAACGCTATTTCTTCAAAGTAATTATTTTTTAAACGATTTTCCAAAACAGGTTTACCATCATTAGTTATGATTTAAAAGGAGGTTAATAAGGTTATTACATCACTTTAACAACATTTAATCCAAGATCTAAATATTTAAATAATTCAAATATTTAAATATGAAGCGTCCGAAATTCTGGGTCGTTACATTATTGCTCTCAACCAACTCTTATACCAACTATAACACTGCACCTCTATAATCTTACTACCAAAGAGTGTTACTAAGGTAATATTTTCTAATAATACGGAGAATTAGTCGATATTGGACTATTACACGTAAATGTTTCCATGGGATAACTCCTGTATTATTTCAAAATCATACATAACTCACTTATATGTACTCGATATCAGCACAAAGCAATAAAACATGTTTTGTCCAAGGTAGAAAGATACATGATACATAAAGCATAAAAGAGATCACGGAGTCATAACACAATGATAAAATATAATACATCACATAAGTTATAATGGATCTACAAAATAGTCAAATTCCCATTATCTCTCAAAATATACCATGCATGTCCAATAAAAATAGGAGGTTACATAAACACCTAATGACACACAAATCTAATAATAATATTGCATCTAATTATGCCTAACAACTACAATTTGGTTGCATTGTCCCCAAACCTAAATTGTCTTAGACTAACATGTTATTGTATAAATAACACGTGGATCAAACGATATCTAGAACGTAGATGGAAATATAAAATCATAACTAGCAGGGAATAATAAATGAAACTCAAATAGCATATATATAAATCTCAAATGTACAAACATTTCTCAACCCATGCACATAATTAATTTCCTACGTAACATAGAAGTATGTCGAACAACAACAAAACATGTGTATAGTAGGGTGGTAAATCAAATAAGCATTGCCAACATAAATGTATTATAAGGCGAGGAAAAAGGCTAGCATATAAAAAATCACCCAATGCAACATAGAAATAACAATTATCAACTGAATAGGTGTCAAGGCTGGGTTAAATAAATAATACAATCTATAGGTATACCGACACCCATGAAGTCATACCCAATTGATGAGTACACATCAAGCCTAGACATATCTAGCAAACATTCACACAATTGTAACACATAATTAAAGAGAACATCGCTCGTCTCAATATATGTAGGCTCATAGACTATCAAAGAAATGGACGAGCACACATCTTGCTATATGGGTTAACAGGCTCCTATCCTTGAATTGATGTCTAAAAGAGGTATATAAATAACATAATGTGTCCATATAATCTCACATACATACATATATATAATCGAAATGGGAAACTACAATACACAGTAATTCTCCAAAAGCCTACATCACAACATACGACATTATTAACACATAGCACACTCCACAATCTTAAGTTCTCATGGTCATTGTGACCTTTTTCCATTTACACATAGTGGTCATGAGCCTACTATCCAATGCAACCAGACAGTTTGGATGGTGCGTCATCTGTGTCGAATATGCGATTATATGATTTTTGTTTGATGATAATAAACATATATATATTCGTGTAAATGTATTTGTTAACGTACTATTTTATTTTTCACAGACTAAATGAATATTTGCTGAATAAAAATAAATAACATAGAATTTGAATTCGAACAGAATTTTTTATTCAAACAAATATTTACTACAATTTTGAATAGTACAAATTCGAGCTCTCACTATACATATACAACTTTGATTACAATACGAATTCAATTACATCACAATTTCACTTTTACATCCGACCTCACTACATATCACTCATTCACTCAACTCGTTTTTATCTTAAGCTTCACTCTAAATCGAATCCAGCATCTGAGCAATCTGCAAATATAAATATTGACGCAGTAAAATTGAAAAGTAAATATTTTTGCAGTATAAAATAAAATGTGATTTTGAAAAATAATATTTGCCTCAGTTATTTGGGATGTTCGTCATCATTTAATTTTGAATCCATCATACACGAACAGCCTGTGACATACAAAGTGTGTCACTGTATATGCCACAAGGCCGTGCACACCGAAATATACACTTGATTGATTTACAGGGACAGGTGAGCACATGTCAAACCCAAATTATCGGATTTAACTCAAGTGCAATAAAATAATGTCACAACTTTCATCACAAGGTCAAATCCAAGCTACAAGCTGGATTCAACTCAGGTGCAATTCGAAAACCAAATCCAAATGCATCCAAACCAAGTTCAAGTTATACAGGCAAAACCCAAAACTGCATAATCAAACTGCAAATGTCACAAAGACTGAAAGGCAACTAAATTGGACGGTGCCATCAAAATGGCATGCACAATGCAACTGATCAAAGAGTATGCAACCTGACTCGAAGCAGTGATGTGATATGCACAATGCACATAAGACTCAAACATAGGAGAAACCAGAATGAAACCACTATAAATATTAGTGCAGACAAGCTACAATGAAGTGGCTGTAAACAAATACATGAAACTGCACCAAAGAAATGGCAGCATGTATGCTCAAAGAAAATCCTAACCAAGTTTAAAAATAACTCAGTGCAGCACCAATAATCATATACAAGTTTCACTGGCTTGAAGGAACAAGCCAATATGGCAACAATACTACGACAAATCCAAATGAACTTCACCCTGAACTAGAACATCATATACATATATGCAACAGACTCAAGTGATATAAGTTCGAACAAATACTCAATGCAACTACATCCAAGACTTAAATGAAAATACAGAAGTATGGTGAAGAAAAAAAACCACAACATCAAGTGATAATGAGTACAAATGAAACAAATATGAAAGACCAGGCAACTATACTTGAAGCCAGAAACAATGCAAGTAGATCAAACGAAGTGGACAATGCAACAACAATTCAATATGCATCAGTTTCAAGTCAAGTATAGCAATAAGTTGATATGAAAACAAAGAATGCAGTGGACACAAAAAATGAAGCAATGCAATATGAACCGTCCAGCTACAACCAAGAACAAGGTCGAAAGTGCTACCAGAGGCAGTGAATAGCATGGCAAAAGTCGAACAAGACCAACAACACAAAATCAAGTTTGCAGTCGAAGACAACTGCAGTGCAAAGTCAAAACCATGAGCTATTGAACAAAGTCGTGGATCCGCATAAACAAATTCTAAGTGACCGAAGTCAAAGTACTAAAGAATTCAAAGCCGTGGTAATCAATAAACCAGTGCCGAAGTCAACATTGAACCAAATCAGATAAATCACCATTGATCAAAGAATATGTTTAACAAGTCAGAGACGTGGTGGTAAAGAAACGAGCAAAGTCAAGATCAAAGCCGTGTTAACCAAGCCAAAAATATATGAATTGAAAATGTCAGAAATCATCACAATCATCAATACAAAATCGAATAGCCAAAGGCGAATTCAAATAAATGTATACGAACGTAAATATAGGAATTCAATTTCTATAAATTCCAATCATCATTGGCAACAAAGGCATTGAGTTCAAGCATTAAATCAGAAAAGGATAAAGAGCAAAAAATAACATACCGAAGCCTTCACGAACTCAATCAATTCGAAGCAGTCGAAATAATTAACAAAGACCATCGATTGATAGAAAAGGGACGCCAAATCATCTATTCAATCGAGCAATAAGAATCGGCTCCTTCGAATTTACAAAACCCTAATTTTTGAAGGAAGAGAAATGAACGTCAAACAAGAGCCGCCATTATCACAAAGGAACGAGCCGATAAAAGATAAAGAGAAAGAATAATTATTAGGTTGGCCGTTAGATTAACTTTTGGGTTTAAAGTTATTAATAAGGCTCTAGTTAAATTAGGGTTTAGTTTTGTTTTTAATTTGTAATTTCTTTTTAACCTGTTGTGAATTCTAGTCGTGTGACTAGAGGACAAACTACGTGGCATAGCTTGAGAATACGCAACTCAGTGGCTGAGTTGTCGCAGGGTTTTGAGCGTAGAGTTAGGTTAGTCAGTAGTGGGCGTTGCGAGTTTACGTGTGTAAGCGTGTGACTACTTAATTTCTAATAGAAACCTTGGGGGCAGCACGTAGGTAGAGTTTTGCCGAAGCTGGGTAAATTCTGTGTCGTTCTATTTCTGCATTTATTATTATGCTATTATATGTGCTGCTATTATTCTGTGATCTGTGTTGAAATTATTTTATAAGCTTCCGCAATTAATTTTTATAATTAATAGTATCACCCTTTCACCTCCTCTCTAGGGTAAAATCGATCCTACAAGTGGTATTAAAGCTTGGAACAAAAGCCATTTATGTTTTAAAATTTTGAATTTTTTTAAAAAACCAATTTTTGTATTAGAAAATTTGAATTTTTAAATGGCTACTTTTGTTGACGGTCGTTCCATTATTATTCCTTCTATTTTTGATGGAACAGATTTTTTGAATTGGAAATTGGAAATTGAAAATGGAATTTTATTTAAAATCTGCTAATATTAAATGTTGGAATATTACTGAAAATGGGTGTGATATAAATGACGAGAAAATTATCTCGATTAATGTTCTTGCTATGCATATATTATATTCTCATATTAATCAAGATAATTTTATTTTCATCTCTCATTGTGAAAAATGCATGGGAAATCTGGAATACTTTCGATGCAACATATGGTGCAAAAGTCAACGTCGATGAGAAATCCTGCACAACCGACTCAGTTAAAGAAATGTGCTTGACAGGATTTGTAAATAACAGTTGTGGTGAGGATGATGATGATGGAGCAGCTGAGCTGGCATTACTAATGAAGAAATTCAAAAAGTGGAACCACAAATACGGAAATCCAGCTCTAAATCAACAATTGAAAAGCAGAATAATTAAAGCACTAGACAGCTCAGAAGAACACGAGATCATTTGCAACAAACCCAGTGATATCAAGCCCAATTGTCCTGAAAGTCAACGCGATTTTGAAAAGAAATCAAAAAGGAGAAATGCTATAGCCACGTGGAATACAAGTGATAAGGATAATAAAAGTACTAGCAATGAAAGTGAGAAAGCAGACATGTGTCTTCGAGGTAATATAACCGATAGTGATGATGATGAGCCAAGTGATGTATCAAAACTCACTCACTCAGAATAACTTATATATTTCCACGAAGTAAATGGCTATTTTGAACGACTTAGGGAAAAATACGCTAAACTTGAATCACAAAAAGACACTTTGATAGATATAAATGAACAACTTGACCAATTAGTTAAAAACTATCAAAGTAGGATCCCTAAGTGTGATAAGTGTCCAACATTCGAAGAAGAAATTAAAAAATCAAAAATCAATATAAAATCACTTGAAAATGAAATTCTGATTTTGAAAGAAAGTGAAAATACTAGGAGAGAGAATTCTAATAAAAAGTGCACACAATTGTCAAACGAAAATGAATCTCTCAAAACACAAGTCCAACAATTGTCAACGACTTTAGATAAATTATCAAAAAGTGAAAAATCATTAAATATGATATTAGGAAAGCAAACTGGTAATACGGTTAGACAGGGACTTGGATATAATCAATCTGAAAATGTTGAAAGCAATATTAATCAAGTTAATTCTATGTGCACAATTTGTAGAAAATATGGACACAATCACAATTTGGTACGGACCCAAACATGTGAAAACTATACCGATTTGGGTTCCAAAAGGAACAAATATAAAATCTCTCAATGTTAAACAAATTTGGGTGCCAAAAGGAACAATTATAAATAGTTTTGGGTCTCCACAAAATTAATTTTCAAAATATTTTGCCACTAACAACCATGGGCCTATAAAAACAAATAGGTCACAAAAATCTTTTTCCATGTAGGTGCGGTGGGAGGCTAAGGAACAACAATAG
Source organism: Allium cepa (assembly GCA_030765085.1). Taxonomy (NCBI): domain Eukaryota; kingdom Viridiplantae; phylum Streptophyta; class Magnoliopsida; order Asparagales; family Amaryllidaceae; genus Allium; species Allium cepa. Next base: position 1,034,480,626 of record CM060945.1, on the reverse strand, counting down.
TGCCACTTGGATTTTGGCTGTTCCAAGGACACACCGAGCGACAAAGCAAAGTTCCTTAGCCTAGTATAAAGGCGACAGAATCACAATGGACAACAACGAAAAATATCGTAAAGGTAAAACAGGTAATGGTATATTTATTTAAAGGATATATTAAATGTTATAATATGCACCGTAATCTAAGGAAAATCAGCCAATAATGTGATGATGAAATAATGATGATTTTTGATTCTAACTTATTAAAAATTGTTGGCCAATTATATTCATATGCCAAGAACACTATATAAATCTATAGAGTCTTTGAATTACTTCATATATATTAGTTTGGATTAATTATAATGTTTTGTTGGATGATAATACATTTGGTTATAATTCGGCTAACTCTATATTCACGGTTTTTTGATTATTTACACGGCTTCAATTCAAATTCAAGAGAATGTCATCTAAAAAGCTGTTAAAATTGATTTTGAGATATTTTGTTACACACTTCATGTTCTGGTCTATCAAATTCAATTAATGAAAATTTTGAGTGAAAGAGAAATTCATATGCAGATTACACTGGTAATCTAGTTGATAGAAAAATTACTAGTTGAACGTGATTTTTGTTGAGACATTTAGTAATTGCATCGTTTTTCAAAGAAAATATCTGCATATTTTTCAATTCAAATAATTTTCAAATAGCAGAAATTTTTCTCATATAACCCCCTCGAGAAAATCATTTTTGACCATATTTTCAAATTAGTGAATTTGAAAAATTGATTTCATAATTATTTTTGAATTTTATTTTAAATGACTATTTTGACAAATCCGACTCCCTAATAATTATCGAAAAGATAAATAGTGATTGAAAAAGTGATGAGTGTTGATATTTATCATATATTATGACTCGAGATGGTATAATTAGTAAATTTCTTTAGAAATTTAAACAAGATTTATAAAACTTTTGTTGGTAAAAATTCCATGATCATCTCTATTTCTATCATATTTCTAACGACCATCACTCATCAAAATTCTATATAGTTTGTCCATATGTGGTACTTCAAACAGGAATCATTCGTTTTTCATTTTACATTTTTTTAAAAATAATAGGAAAAATTTATATAGTAAAATAATAATAACAAATAAATACCAAAGTATCCACTCTCATTCAAAAGTCCTCACGGTTATGCATGGGTGAATTACTTGGAATTTGTTATGTGCTTCCATGCTCATTTAAAAGTCCTCACGGTTATGCATGTATGGAACGCATATCAAAAATTAATTTTTAAAAATAAACAAGTTGATTCTAATCCCATTTAAAAGTTCTCACGGTTATGCGTGGTTAGAAGATACTTGAATTCATTTTTTTTTAAAATAAAATAAAATTGGAATACTACTAATCTCATTTAAAAGTCCTAACGGTTATGCATGGTTAGTAGATATTAAAATTCCTGATATAAATATACCACAAATAGACACAACTATACGGTTTTATATGATGACATCATTCCAATCATTCTAAAATTGGAATATGCGCCTAAAAAAATATTTATGATTTTTGTTTGATTTTTTATTGAAATTTAATATTTACATTCAATTGAGTTTTAGTGTGGATTAATATCGATCACTTTATCTCTATTTTCTCTAACACTACTACTCTTTTGCTGATAAAAAAAGGGGGAGAGAAAAGTTAAGATTTTGTCAAATAAAATCAAGCAAAGGTCAAATATTTTCCATTTGCATCTAGGCTCATTTGCATATTTTTAATTGTATGCATATATGTAGGGGGAGCTTTGTGCAGAGAGGAAGCATTTAAATAGGGGAGCAATTAGAGTATATCTATGATCAAATACATTTAACATATTCAAAATCTTAAATATATGTTTGTTATCATCAAAAGGGGAAGATTATTGAATATGCGATTATATGATTTTTGTTTGATGATAATAAACATATATATATATATATATATATATATTCGTGTAAATGTATTTGTTAATGTACTATTTTATTTTTCACAGACTAAATGAATATTTGATGAATAAAAATAAATAACACAGAATTTGAATTCAAACAGAATTTTTTATTCAAACAAATATTTACCACAATTTTGAATAGTATAAGTTCGAGCTCTCACTATACATATACAACTTTGATTACAATACGAATTCAATTACATCACAATTTCACTTTTACATCCGACCTCACTACATATCACTCATTCACTCAACTCGTTTTTATCTTCAGTTTCACTCTAAATCGAATCCAGCATCTGAGCAATCTGCAAATATAAATATTGACGCAGTAAAATTGAAAAGTAAATATTTTTGCAGTATAAAATAAAATGTGATTTTGAAAAATAATATTTGCCTCAGTTATTTGGGATGTTCGTCATCATTTAATTTTGAATCCATCATACACGAACAGCCTGTGACATACAAAGTGTGTCACTGTATATGCCACAAGGCCGTGCACACCGAAATATACACTTGATTGATTTACAGGGACAGGTGAGCACAGGTTAAACCCAAATTATCGGATTTAACTCAAGTGCAATAAAATAATGTCACAACTTTCATCACAAGGTCAAATCCAAGCTACAAGCTGGATTCAACTCAGGTGCAATTCGAAAACCAAATCCAAATGCATCCAAACCAAGTTCAAGTTATACAGGCAAAACCCAAAACTGCATAATCAAACTGCAAATGTCACAAAGACTGAAAGGCAACTAAATTGGACGGTGCCATCAAAATGGCATGCACAATGCAACTGATCAAAGAGTATGCAACCTGACTTGAAGCAGTGATGTGATATGCACAATGCACATAAGACTCAAACATAGGAGAAACCAGAATGAAACCACTATAAATATTAGTGCAGACAATCTACAATGAAGTAGCTGTAAACAAATACATGAAACTGCACCAAAGAAATGGCAGCATGTATGCTCAAAGAAAATCCTAACCAAGTTTAAAAATAACTCAGTGCAGCACCAATAATCATATACAAGTTTCACTGGCTTGAAGGAACAAGCCAATATGGCAACAATACTACGACAAATCCAAATGAACTTCACCCTGAACTAGAACAGCATATACATATATGCAACAGACTCAAGTGATACAAGTTCGAACAAATACTCAATGCAACTACAACCAAGACTTAAATGAAAATACAGAAGTATGGTGAAGAAACAAAACCACAACATCAAGTGATAATGAGTACAAATGAAACAAATATGAAAGACCAGGCAACTATACTTGAAGCCAGAAACAATGCAAGTAGATCAAACGAAGTGGACAATGCAACAACAATTCAATATGCATCAGTTTCAAGTCAAGTACAACAACAAGTTGATATGCAAACGAAGAATGCAGTGGACACAAAAGATGAAGCAATGCAATATGAACCGTCCAGTTACAACCAAGAACAAGGTCGAAAGTGCTACCAGAGGCAGTGAATAGCATGGCAAAAGTTGAACAAGACCAACATCACAAAATCAAGTTTGCAGTCGAAGACAACTGCAGTGCAAAGTCAAAACCATGAGCCATTGAACGAAGTCGTGGATTCGCATAAACAAATTCTAAGTGACCGAAGTCAAAGTACCAAAGAATTCAAAGCCGTGGCAATCAATAAATCAGTTCCGAAGTCAACATTGAACCAAGTCAGATAAATCACCTTCCATCAAAGAATATGTTGAACAAGTCAGAGATGTGGTGGTAAAGAAACGAGCAAAGTCAAGATCGAAGCCGTGTTAACCAAGCCTAAAATATACGAATTGAAAATGTCAGAAATCATCAATAAAAAATCGAATGGCCAAAGATGAATTCAAATAAATGTATACGAACGTAAATATAGGAATTCGACTTCTATAAATTCCAATCATCATCCGAAACAAAGGCATTGAGTTCATGCATTAAATCAGAAAAGGATAAAGAGCAAAAAATAACATATCGAAGCCTTCTCGAACTCAATCAATTCGAAGCAGTCGAAGTAATTAACAAAGACTATCGATTGATAGAAAAGGGACGCCAAATCATCTATTCAATCAACCAATAAGAATCGGCTCCTTTGAAATTAGAAAACCCTAATTTTTGAAGGAAGAGGAATGAACGTCAAACAAGAGCCGCCATTATCACAAAGGAACGGGCCGATAAAAGATAAAGAGAAAGAATAATTATTGGGTCGACCGTTATATTAATTATTGGGTTTAAAGTTATTAATAAGGCTCTAGTTAAATTAGGGTTTAGTTTTGTTTTTAAATTGTTTTTAATTTGTAATTTCTTTTTAAACCGTTGTAAATTCTAGTCGTGTGACTAGGGGACAAACTATGTGGCGTAGTTTGAGAATTCGCAACTCAGTGGCTGAGTTGTGGTAGGGTTTTGAGCGTAGAGTTAGGTTAGTTAGTAGCGGGTGTCGCGAGTTTACGTGTGTAAGCGTGTGACTACTTAATTTCTAGTAGAAACCTTGGGGGCAGCACGTAGGCAGGGTTTTGTCGAAGCTGGGTAAATTCTGTGTCGTTCTATTTCTGCATTTATTATTCCGCTATTATCTGTGCTCCTATTATTCTGTGATCTGTGTTGAAATTATTTTATAACCTTCCACAATTATTTTTTATAATTAATAGTATCACCCTATTCACCCCCTTCTAGGGTGAAATCGATCCTACAATCTGGGCATATTTGCACAAAACCCTATAAGCAAACAGCCATATATTAGCACATAACATATACAATGGTGATGCCACCGATCAAGAGAGCGACATCGTGATCAATAAACTATGATGGACAATGGTATTTGGATGAACAACACATAACACTATTTGGCATGCTGCCAATACACACATAACCAGTCACAAGGCATACAACCAACCAATATACAATAACACATGCAAACACACATCATGCTTGGTAAGCACACATCTAGCCATACACCAGACATTAACCCGCATAAAAGATGAGTGCTCCTTACTAAGTAATAGAACGAATATCAACATAGGCATCCAATATCATCCGGTGTTATTCACTTGTTAACTCAGTTTTGTAAACTACACACAATAATAATCTATGCAATAAGTCTAAAGAATATCCACAAAAATATTTCCAAAAGTCTCATACGGATAGATAATACAACTCCTTTGTTCAATCTCCTCATCACGTAGAAGATACAAGCATATAAAGCACACAAATCATTTAGGAAGAAATTTAATTTATAGGAAAATATATTAAAGCTTCCAAAGTCTTTTTGTTATTTAAAATTCAATAATACAAATTTTCTCCATTTATTTAAAACAAAAAATATGAATGTTACCCCTTATAATAAATCTCCAAATCTCTTTTCCATACTTAAAAATAGTGGAAATCCCTTTTATAATCAAATATCATCTATAGAAGTCATCCCATAATTTTTGGGAATTAAATACAATTTTTAAATTAATATCAAAACCTCTAAATAATTTTGTTTATTTATTTCAAAACAATATGATATATTTTAAATTCAATCTTCATATTTAACAATCAATGATAACTATTTTAAAATCAATTAATTTTTGATCAAAATTATTTCATTTTAGAATTAATAGGATTTATAAATGAATTCTAAAAACCAAAAATAAACTTCTATTTAATTTTAACACAAATTCTTTAATTAATTAATATTTAATGAAAATAATTCATTTTCCATAAAATATAATTATATTTTGAACATGTTGAATTTTCTCTTTTATAATCAAAATTTTATTTTATTTCTCAATATGAAATTCTATTTTCAAAAAATTATGCAGCCTAGGGCAATGAGCACCTGGCTCCAACTTGTAACATCCCTCACTTGGAGGCCCAAAACTAACAACTACGGATGCTGCAGTCATCCATAGTTACAATCATCGACAACCAAATTCGATAATGTTAGATAAATTGATATCCCAAAAACACATGGATATAGAAAAAAATTTAAAAATTTCAAAACAACTTTCACATTCCATTAAACCCCATTTCAACATTCTTTACAAAATCCCACAATGCTAACCACATTCAGAAAAATATAATTATTATAATATACTTCAAGAGCAACATATGAAGATGCCCCATTGGTATTAGAGTTTATAACATGCAATAAACAACTTCGCCTTAACAAAACAACACAACAGAATCATATGAGAGAGAACTCAAAAACCTACATGCCTTCTACATGACTTCGGAAGCTTATTCGTCCTAAGAGATACCTACAAACATCAAATCTCAAGCTACTCAAAATCAATTGAGTACCCAAGAGTTTAAAGGTAAAACATAAACTTCTAGTCGGATATAAAGCTGGTATGAATAATAATCTACATCCCTAATCATTTAAATATCTAGTGAGACCATGCCGCTTAATATAAACACCCTCACTAGTATCTTAAAAACTTTAATAAACCATTTTTTGTGCCCTTGTATTTATAATGGTTAAATCAGTTCAAAGCATTATTAAGTGATAATATGCAAAACAATTGAATCAATTCTAGATTACGCATCCCTATTCATTTTGACTATCCGTCATAGTTATAGTTTCTAGGATACTATTAACCTAGTAGTGTTCATGGGCTGACTAATAACCGATTAAACATTTATGGACTCCCTGTCCACTTATATAGTTTTCATGGGATCACTATGAACCTATTGGTAACTCCATTATTCTTATATCCTAATTTTCATGGGATGACTAGGAACCTATTAACGAACTTCCAATATCTTTCTTCTACCCTAGTTTTCATGGGCTAACTAGGAACCTATTGACTATCTATCAATATTTCATTTTCTTATCTGGATATAGTTTTCATAGGCTAACTATATACCTGTCTAACTGACGTCTTCAATTATGCACAGTTTTCATGGGCTAACTGTTAACCTATTGGCACTTGCAAATATCATTTCCCTTACATGGTTTTCATAGGCTTACTGTGAACCTATTGGCCCCTGCCAATATCTTTAATTTATATTCATTACTGGGTCAACCTAACTGGTTATTCTGGTTTTCTACCAAAGTGCCATTTTGGGTTCATTACAAATTGAATATATACATATACAAAGAAGAAATTATAGTAACTTGGTAAATCCCATTACTCATTTAGACTTCTTCAAAAACTTCATTTCCAATTATTTTGTTGATCAATATGCCATAGTTTTTTTTTAAATGAGATTGAGTTATTTGTTTTGAAAACAATACTTTTGAAATCTTCGATACCTTGCTTTCGACCTCTTTGGATATCCTCCTTCGAAAGCATACATCTCTTTTCAAACATTAGACTCCTGCATTTTAAAACACTTTAAAATCTTTCTTTCGAAGACTTTTGAATATAATAAAGTGTTACTTATTAATTATTAGAACCTTAGCTTCGAAACCATTGGAAGTATCTCTTCCTAAAGTATTGAAAGCCCCCCTTTCGACATCATTGGGTTTACCTTTAAAAATATCATTTGGGTCAAAGAAAATATAAACCAAGATATCTCTTTCGAAACCATTCTTTACCATATAAAAATGTTGGGAAATTTATGATGGTGTTGGAACCATCCCATTTGACAAAGTCGAAAGCATATATTAAAATACTGAAAGATAGTTTTGAAACCCTTGCCTTTGAAACTCATAACCCTTTTGAAAGCATTTAGGAAGCGGCTTAATATAGCTTTAAAACAAACAAACCTTTCGGCGGCATTGATGGCTTCAATACGCTCGAAAGATAAAAGAATCGACGGCAAGGCTTCGACTATGTCGGAACCCCTTCTTTCGAAAAAATTGGTTTATAAATAAAGGAATTTCTTCGAAACCCCTTTTTCTTTTAAAAACAAACATGGCAACCCCTTCGAAAGTAGGTATAAAACTCCTTCCAAAAACATACGCATCGGCTAAGTGAAAAGCTTAGTAAAACAAAGGCAAGCGCTTAACTTTTCAAAACAAACTAAGCTATCGACTCCATCAAAAGTATGCTTTTGACATCTTACCTTCCGCCTTTCTCCAGTCCACTATGCACCACCTAGATGATACCTTATGTATTGGTTGTGGCTTAATAGGGTTTTGACTTTGTCGAAGGTGAAAGGAATGGGGCACAAGGTACCCTTAATAGAGGTGGAACATGTGTTTTCTGGGTTAAAAGTCAAATTAAACAACTTATATCAATTAACCTGCCTACGTGTAAACTTCTTATTGGTTGCCTTAACTTTTCCCATGCTTTTCAAAACTAACTTCCTTATTATTTTGGATAAGAATCAAGCTTACATTTTTTCGGGTAAAACCTTCTATTGTAAATACAATTAAAACATTTAGATCCTCTTTTCAAAATAATTTAATTTGTATATCAAATCACTTAATAAAAATCCTCAAAAATCATAGAAATTCACTTTGATCATGTTATATAACATATCAAAATTTCAAACTCAAGTTCTCAATACATTTTCTAAAATGAATTTATAAACCCAACGTGCTATATTTTCATTCAAAAGTTCATAATAATCTTTCCATGACATATAATTTTGCATGACATATTATCTTTCCGTGGTAATTAAACATTAATATCACAAGGTTTTAGTCTAAAATCGTAAACCATCATTTAAACTATCTTTTTTAAATTTAGACAAACCATAATTCAAGCATATCATCATCAAACATCATATATTCAGCAAATAGAGATGAAAATTATTATTCAACTTAATCTTTGATAAAGAAAGTGGATAGGGATGAGTTTGATTCCTTCTTCATTAATTTTTTTTCTTTTCTTTAAATTTTTGCTTCTTCTCTTCTTATTAATGACCAGCTTCTTAACCTTACTTATGTTTATATTTTTGTGAAAATGAATATAATTTCCATGGCTTAAGAGGTAACACACACATACACAAACACACGCACATATAAGGGTAAAGTTAGGTGTAGCTAAATCCCATTATACCCTTACATAATTTAATTAATCTTCAAACCATTTTTTAGCCCTGTTAAATTAATAAGCATGGCCACTAAAAATTTTAAAATCTCAATCCCATTATCACTCAACATTTAATTATTCTATTTAATTTATCTAATTAAATATCCTGAATAATGTTATCTAAAAATGAGGGATGTTATAGGTTCCCTCTCGTTGCCACTCTTACGCACTATTGAACCCAATTTTGCATGCATTCATGCAACCATTTAACACTCAATATCATAGAAGAAGCATCACAAATCAAAGCACATCAAAATAGGCAATATATAGTGAATGAATTCACATAATATTCAGGACCAAAGCAACATTTTATCACATCTATATCATTTCAGTTCAACAAAGCAATGCTGTAACGACCCATAAATTTAGCCGGTTTTAATAACGTTATTAATTGAAATTTTGCGGGATTTTAAACGATTAAATTTTGAAATATAAATTTGATATTTGGAATGCGTTTAGTTAAACATAGCAACCGGTAAATTTTCGTCCGAAAATATGAAAGTTTATTTCGTGCGTAAATTTACTTCAATTTAATCAGTTAAAAAGTGATGAAAATAAAACGTTTTCAAAACCAAAATATTTTTATATAGAAAATTTCTAAAACATCTTTTGAGCAAGTTGTCAGTTTGTTGTTTTTCCAAATTCGAACATCTTTGGCTCCGTCGATCTTAATTTTCTGCGAATTTTATGCATTTTCCATAGTAGAAATTTTGAAATTTTGTAAATTCAATCGTACCGCCTATATCTGTACACCGTTTTGATCGCCTCTCCATACCGATCACAACAGTATATTCGATTGTGTGTTCAGTGCCCGGTACTCGGCGAAGTCCACAGTACGGTTTGCCGTATCCGTACCGGTTTTGAGACATTTTGTTTGTGAACTTTGAATCCTTTGGCCATTCAACTTTCTATCCTATAACCTCAAATGCCACATGATTTATTACCCATTTACTTTTGCATGCCGTGGCTCAAAAAAATTTGGTTGTTTCATATTTTCCAATGAGAAATTAGAATTGTGCTACAGTGTTACTCTCTTTCCCCTTTTCTACTTCTCTACCCTTTTTCTTCCTGCACGTTACTTCTCACTCCTCCCCTTACTTTCTCCTCTTATTTTCGGCCATGGTAGTAATATTAAAAAAAAACGAAGGCCTCACCGCACCCTCTTATCTTCTCTCTTTCCTCCTCCACGACTTCTCCCTCCAACTAACTGACACCGAATCCTGCAGCTCACATAAACTGTAGCCGTCCACTTCTGAAGTGCAGCCCACTTTGGTCCTTCCCTTGCTTTAGCGCCTACCTCCTCTTCCTTACAGCTCGACCGTCCTTAAACCTGTAGCAACTCAGCCCTCCACCGGAAGCAAACCCCGATCTCCATGTAACTGCTGCACATCCCCACCATTTGTCAAAAGCCGAGATGCAGTCACCCTTCCCTTCAATGGTCGAGCACTCACCACTATTTTTGACCACCATCTTAGCCTCAGTCTCCTCCACTTCTCTCGCCAAAACCATCAGCTTCAGATCCCCTTGCATCGATTTGTACAGTTAGGTAAGAGATATATATATATTTGTGTTTATAAAAATAATATATCGATGCTTATACAATTTGTACAGTTATGTACGAGCTTTGATTGTACCTATGATATATACATATTATACACATGAAACATTAGACGTTAGTTAAATGTAAGTTACGGTATATTTATGTTTGTACAAACCTAATTTTTATAAATATATGTTAGTTTGATTTTAAAAGTTTATAAATTTACGAAGTTATAAAAGCTTATATGATTTCTTATTTGACTTCAAATTATTATATAGCATTTCTATGTGTTTTATTATTATTATTATTATTATTATATATATATATATATATATATATGGTATATGAGTTGATATCATATGATGTATACATATGTATATATGTTTAAAAATGTATGTTATACAAGGAATAAATCAAATTGCTTTATGTACAAAATTGTGTGGTCTGCATATGTTATACATTTTGGTTTGCGTGCATGTAGGCTACGTGTTGGTTTTGTAGACTCATTTATGTTGCTTTCACACAATGGCGTTTATTTTTTTGAACAGCAGTTAGACATCATGTTCACGATATCATATCTCACTCATGTTTTATCGGGATGGGTTGATTCTATTTTTATAAAAGAGTCGAAGTTACCTAGTTTATGCATGTCAAATTTCAGCAAAATCCGACATCGTTTGATTAGTGGTCGAGGATCTAGAAGTTTGACCCAGGCAGCTGTTCTTTTGTACTTGGAATTATTTTACACTGTTGCAAACACGATCTGTGTTCATGTTTGACGCATCGTATCTCTTCCGTCTTACGTCGGAATACAGCGATTTCCTTTTTGTTTAAAAGATAAAGTTTTCTACTTTCTGTATATAAAATTTTAGCTTCATACGAGGTGGTTCAGTCCTCTGTTTCTTACCTGAAAGTCAGACGCAGAGAGGTTTTCATACCTGAACATTTGACAGTCGCAACATGGCCTGAGTCTATGTTCGTGAAATCATAACTTTTCTCGTCTCTTGTCCAAATCAAGTGATTTTTTTTGCAGTTTGAAGTACAAGTTTTGATCTTTATTCATACCAAATTTCAGACCATTTCGATCTCGGTAGCACATAGAATTATATTGTTAAACTTTGACGCAGGACATGTTTTGTAATTATTGCTATGCTGAATGTTTTGATTTGATTTCGGCAATTCCTATTTAACAGCTTTGCTAGTCGATCCGTGCCAATCTACTTATTCCGAAAGTCGTGCTTACGATCCGTGACTCAACTTCGTTGTCTATTAATCTCTCTAGCCTCGAAAGGTGAGCAATCACTCACGATTAATGTTCTTTTATTTAATTTGATTTCAATTGAAATATGCCGCTGTTATTTATTGCACTATTATTTATGTATCAGTCCACCTTTGACATCTGACACCGTTGTCTGTTATGTATGCAATAATAGTCCAGTTTGGTTGATAATTGATTGTTGTTTGTTGTTATATTGGACGTTAAATTGTAATGTATAAGTGATAAATATTATGCAATTGAAATTTATTGTAGGATAGTTTAAATTTTTGAATCGACATATGTGTTGAATTTGATTGGTTAATTTGAATAAAATGACCCCTTGAAATTGTTAAGTTAATTGACACGTAGAATTTGATAAATTACACTTTGAACCTTGAACGTATATTGAATAAATTGTTGTAGAATTGAAATTGAAATTGAACGACAAGTGAAAACCCGTAAGGTAGTATTCTTTAATCTACATGAAATGATAGTGCAGATTCTAGAAATAATTATATTAATTCGCACACACAACAATGTGAATTAATACGATTATTACGGGATTATTTGAATTAATTATTGGATTGTTGTTGATTGTTGTTATTGCTTGCTTATTTGCTTTGACACCATCCCAGTTATCACACTGCAAGTTCCCTTTATTATGCCTAATCTTGAATTGAATTGGAATCGGGTTGAAATGATATATACCCAAATGAATTTGACCTAGGATAGAGAATTAAATAAAATTCGATTGGTCAATAATTTGATTTAAAATAAAATAATGATTTTATTCGAGCAAAGAATAAGTTTTGAAATAAAGTTGGAATTTGAATTTTTGAAAGGAAAATGTAAAGATTGAAATCTGAAACAAATATTAACGTAGAAATTGATGAAAGAACGTTGTTTGAAATTTTATTATTTGAAAATTAAATTTGGAATTATTAATAAATAATTTGGAATTAGTAATAATTGAGTTTTGAAATTATTAAGTTTGAAATCATTTAATAGTTAAAATTGAAATTATAATGAAGTTTGAAATTATTAAGTTGAATTTATAATTAAGTTGAAATGATTTGATGATTAAGTTTGAATTCATAATTAAGTGTAAATGATTTAATAATTAAGTTTGGATTGATAATCAAGTTGGTAATTATTAAATTTTGAAATTATTAATAATTAAGATTGAAATTATAATAATTGAATAAGATTGAATTATTTGATAATTGAATAAAAATTGAATTCTTTGATAAGAGAAATTGAACTTTTGATTTAGTGAATTTGAACTTCGTTAATAAATGAAATTGAGTTTCTTTATTTATTAATTAAGCTTTGGAAAATTTAAGTAAGTTAATAAGTGAAATTAAACTTCTCGAATATAAGAAATTTAGTTCTTTATCAATTGAGTTTGAAATTTGTGACGAAGTCAATAAATAAGTGAAAATTGAATTTCTTTAACAAGAAATAAAATGTGATTTATTGAAATAAATGAGATTTATTGAAATTATCGTAAAACTTGAAATTTAAAGAATTGATTGGACGAATCTAATTTATTTAAATTTGAAGTTTCGATATAATGAAGTTGAACGTAAGTAATCGATTTAAATAAATTGGAATTTAAGTAGAAGTTGCTTGAAGGATAAAATTTACTTAGCGAATACTGAATGAAATCGATAAATAAATTTAATTTGATTTGAATGAAAATTAAACCATTTTAAATGATTTCGGAATGAAACTTATATACGAACTTGAATCAGTATTTGAATGGTTAAAATAGAAGTTGAAATCGAATTATAAGATTTTGAAATGGTAATTTGGAAATTTTGAACGTAAATTTTAGAAATTGATTTAGAAGACAAACAGAATGTTGATTTACGAATTGAAATTGAAATTGAAATTGATTTGGTTTGAATTATATTAAACGACCAACCGGTGTAATAATTACGAAAGTTATTAAAGAGACCAGAATCGGTTATGGATATACTCTCTATCTAAACTGAAAACCACTTTAATAACTATACGCGGATTGATGATCCAGAATGAAGTGGTTGGAATGATGTACGTGCTTACTGAAGAAAGTGAACGATAATGGATAGCCTTGACACTTGTGTCAAATTGGAAATGACTAAAATCAGGAGCCATGCCGGGCCAAATGGGGTTAGCCACCTCGAGTGGACACACTTGTTCGTAAAACTACTCATTACTTGTTATTGATTGGTGCACCCTCGTACTTTCAGGAGTGTTGTTTCGCGGTGTTGCGATCGCTGCGGCGATGCGTTCTCACCAGTCCGGATCAGGCGAACGGTAGTTTCACTACCTTGGGTATTGCCTCATGTGCCTTGCCATACATGTATCCCTATATACGCGACCACTACGAATTTGTTTTGTGTTATACCTATGGAGTACTCCCTGATATCCCACCAGTTTACGGTGGAGTTTATAGTGCTGTATAGACTATGACATTTATATAAAAATGTGTTAAGGGGGATAATGGTAACGCCTTAACACTATTTTGATACTTTATATTACTGATAGACATTATCTATTTAGCGTATACTACTACATAGTAGATAGTTTAGCGGATCCTTAAAGGATGGTGATTCTAACATCCTTTGAGTTACTTGTATTTCGATTACTATTTCACTTGAGTTGGATTTATTAATATAAGAATATTAATCTTGACTCGAGTGTTTTTTCTTTTGCTATACGCTTGGGTCAGACTGAGTGTACCAGTACTCGACGCTCACTTTGGAGTTGGAGCTTTGCTTGAAGATCCAGCCATCTATTCTGTTTCAATACTCGATGATTCCAGTGATGTATTCAGATTTGTACTTAATGTATCGTATTTCTCTTCTGTTGTAAACTATGATGTATCTTATATATTTATATAGTAGCTTCATGAACTACTATCTCTTTTACTTCCGCTGCATATTATCACTCTGTGTATGTGATCTGTGATTATTTATTTACTGTATATGTTCAGTTTTGCCAAATTTTAAAATTAACAATTCGGTATTTTGAATTATTCAAGTCCGACATGTGCGGATGCGAATAGTCCAAAATAGCGGGTTGTTACAGTTGGTATCAGAGCTTTTGGTAGCTCTATGCAAAACTTAGCATATAGGGTAAATGTATTTACAGAATCACTCTCATTCGAGTTTCAATCTCTTCCTTTTAACTAAATTCCTTTGAATTTTCGGAACGTCCCTCGGTTCCAAAATTCATTCTTGTCCCTCACCATTCGTCTTCTTTTAAATTCTGGAGTATCCTATAACTCAATTTTGAATGATACCTATAATAGATCGACAGTCTCGCCAATCTTCGAATTATTTGTAAGTGGGTGAAACTCATTTACAATAGACATCGATTTACCGGAAATTTCTATATCCTCCGTTTACGATGCTATCTATTCCCTACTATACCTGAATTCTATCTCTTGAGATTGAATGTTGATTTACATTGGAATTTTACATTGACCTTATTCTGGAAGTCACGGTCGACCCGGTTAAGGTTTCTCGTGAATTAAATAAGCTTATCCATCTTCCGATTCTGCTAATTGAATGATCTTATCTTCTGTTTCGAACTTATTTTCGAATCAAAATTCTCTTTGATTTAAATTTCCATAAAATTTGAATCTCTATACTTATTTCGAAAACCATCCTTGTATCGTCGAGCGAGAAAGTGTATTTGTGAATCAATATTAAAAATAAGAAAAAATATATTGTGTTGTTTGAGTTGTTGATTTTGATTTGGGTTTTCGATCGATTCGTCTGATCAACACTATCGATAGGATTTCCAAAACACTTGAACAGAGAAAATTGACACAATATTGTTTTCAATTTGGTAAACGAATTAAATTGTGCATAATTATATTATATAAGTATAATTCTCCTGAAATTAGATGGTTAACGAATCCGTGGTCCGAAATGATAATATTTAATTTTCATTTATGTATAAACCATTGGCTATTGTATAATATAAATGAATGAATTTATAAAACTTGGATATAATTGGATTTAGAATTTAAATGAATTTAAAACAAGAATTTGGGAATTTAATTTCCCATAGATTTCAAACCTTGTATTTAAAGTTTTAAAAGGTATATTATTTAGAGTATTTTCGAATAGAAATCATTTGAAAGAAATTTTAGATGTTTAGATCAGTGCTCTTCTCTTTGTCGTTGGAAATAATTTCGGTGATGACGGCCGCATCATCGACATTCATTTTCGAGTTTCGAAGTGGAGAAACCATCAGTAGCTTGCCACACTTTTGATTTGAAAGGAATTTGATTTGAATTTCTAAAGTGTGACTTGACTTAAAATAATAGATATATAGTATTTGATTTAGATTTGACTTATATATTGTATGTATATAATTATCTCTAAATTATTGAAGTTAATCGGAAATTAATTCTTAAATTTGGGTAAAAGATGATTTCAATTGTATATGAAACCAAATTTTGAATTAATATTTAAACTTGAGAGAATTGAATTAGAAATTTACTTGTATAACTGATGCAGTACGCAATACGGAATCGATATGTTTAAATTGTTCAAGGCCTTTAAGTCTTTTGGAGTTGGCTTCGTTCGTGAGTCGTTTGGAGGTTATAAGTCGCTCACGACTTAACAAAGGGAAGGATGACGAGTTACGACTTAAAGAGAAGGAGTTATGACCTAAGAAAGAAGATGAAAGGAAGTTACGACTTAACAGGGGCTTAAGTCGTTTGGGATGGATGAGTCGTACACGACTCAACGACTCATCTATAAGTCGTCCACGACTTATCTTGAAGCAGGGAAATGTTCCAGATATTAAAGGCTTGAGTCGGAGGAAGGCGCGACCTAGTTAAGTCGTTGAGAAGATATACTGCAAGAAGTTCATGTTGCTTGAGTCGAATGAGTCTTAGGTCGTAAACCAGGTCATGCGAAGTCGTTATATGTAAGTCGGCCTGTATCTATGTGAAGTGTTAGGTCGGCAACGACCTAGTGTATGCTCTTAAGTAAGTATGCAGTTGAGTCGGTTGAGTCGCGTTGTGATGTAATTGCGTTGAGTCGTGTCGTATGTATGTAAGTGAGTCGTCTTGTGTTGAGTTGTTTGTACTTTTTCCCTGAGTCTTGAGTCGCGTGGTGTTGAGTCGCTGCCGGTTGTGAATGAGTCGTGATGTTGAGTCGCGTTATGTCATTAAGTCGTGAGTCGTGGAGGATGAGTCGTATACGACTTAAGTGTCGGGGTCAAAAACTCTATAAATAGTGAGTGAGTTGTACATTTTTGGGAGTTGATTTTTGAATAAAATTTCTTGTTGATTGCTGTGTGCTTTCTTCTAAAATTGGTAGTTGAGTGTAATCTCCTATCTCCACTTTCGGTTATTCGAGTGCGCTCGAATCAACGATTGTTGAAGCCGATTCGCGGAATCAAGTGCGCTTGATCAACGCTTGAAGAATTGAAGATCTTCTTTCACGGTATCGTGCGCGATCAACGTGTTAGAGATAGCTAAAATTCGGTATCTTCGGATCAACGAATTTGGGCATTTTGTTATTCATCAATCCACCGATTGCTACTTTCACCGATTGAAGTTTATTTTGATTTTATCCACTGTGTCAGTTTTGGTATCAGAGCCATACTTAGCCAATCATAGCTAAGTTGATTCTTGGAGCCAAGTATTTGAAGTTGAAGTTTGAAGTTGTGTTCTTCGTGTTCATATTGAAGTTGAAACAAGTTTGAAGATTTTGATCCATCTCATTTTGGATCTAGATTTGGAGAAGGGTTTGAATTTGAAGCTGCTTGGAGATCTTGAGCTGAGTTAGTGTTGGGTCGTGAATTGTTGAGGCTGAGTTAAGTTCTTGCCGAGTTAAGGAGTTTGTGCGAGCTAGTGGTGTTAAGCCATGTATTGTTTGACTTGTGTTGAAGTTTTGTGTTCTATTTGTTGAAGTAATTGAGAAGTTTTGAAGTGTTGTGAAAAGTTTTCAACCATGCCACCAAGGAGAGCTAACCGCCATCAAAATATTGAAGCACTATATCGAAGAGAAGAGGCCGATCAAATGGAACAACGTATGCATGATAAAATTGATGAAGGCATTGGTAGGTTGGAAAAGTTGATGATTGATATGAGTCAGAATAGAAGGAGAGTTTCACCTGAATCAAACCGCGGGAATAGTAGAGTTTCATCACATTCAGAACGGGAGAGGAGAGAAAGTCAAGAGCATAGAAGTGTTGACAATCGAAGTCGGAGGAATGTTGATGAACATGATAGAAGGGATGTTGGTAGTAGAAGTGGGGTTAGAGATGTTGGAGGACGAGAACGACAAAGCTATACATCAGACTTTGATGAGGAGTTTGACGGTGAGAGAGGAAGTGTTCATTTCAGAGATAGAGATCAGGGACAACGTCAGTATCGGGTTATTGATGATGATCGACGTTGGGAATCGGGAATGAAGACAGAAATTCCAGAGTTTAAGGGTGGAATGGTAGCTGAAGAATTCTTAGATTGGTTGTCAAATGTTGAAGAGATCTTTGATTTCAAGGAAGTTCCTGAGCATAGAAGAGTGAAGTTAGTTGCTACTAGGTTGAGGGGGAGAGCTTTGGCATGGTGGCAGCAAACTAAACTTGCAAGGGAGAGAATGGGAAAGTCGAAGATTGAATCATGGGAGAAGATGAAGAAGTTGATGCGAGCTACATTTTTGCCTTACAACTACCAATCACTTATGTACCAGAGGTTGCAGAATCTGAGGCAAGGGACGAAGTCTGTTAGTGATTATGCTGATGAATTTTACCAACTCATTGCCAGGAGTGATATTATGGAAACGGAAGAACAGCTAACTGCTAGATTCATTGGGGGATTGAGAATGCAGATTCAAGATATGGTTAATATGTTCGATCCGAGATCTGTTGCAGAGGCACATCAGAAAGCGTTGGCTTGGGAGAAGCAAGGAAGGCGTGGAGGTGGTGTGTTTACTAATTCCAATAATCAAGCGAAGGGTGTTAGGCAAGTTCTAATGTTCCTAAACCTATCAGTAGGCCAGTGGTGAAGGAGGCTGAGAAGGCGAAGGTTAACAGTGGTTTCAAATGTTATAATTGTCAGGAGTTGGGTCACAAAAGCAATGAATGTCCGAAGCCGAAGAAGAGAGCAATGGTTGCTGAGATTGAGGATGATGGTGAGGAGGCAGAATATTCAAATGCACCTTCTGTTGAGGAGGAAGAAGAATTATCTGGAGATGAGGGTTGTAACCTTATGATGAGGAGGTCATGTCTTACACCAAAGCGAGAAGAGGATTCTAGTTGGTTGAGAAGCAATATTTTTCAGTCGACATGCACTATTCTAGGGAAAGTTTGCAAGTTCGTTATTAATGCTGGAAGCTGTGACAATATTATCTCTACGGAAGCAGTAAGGAAGTTGAACTTGAAAACTGAGAAGCATCCTAAACCGTACAAGTTAGCATGGTTGAGGAAAGGTGGTGAAGTGAAGGTGTGTCGAAGGGCTTGTGTTAATTTTTCTATTGGGAAGAAGTACAAAGATGAAATTTGGTGTGACGTTGTAGACATGGATGTGTGTCATCTGTTGTTGGGCAGACCATGGCAGTTTGATAGAGCAGTACAACATGATGGCCGTGCTAATAGTTACAGTTTTATGTTTGAAGGTACTAAAATATCTTTAGTTCCTAAGAAGCAACAACAAAAAGAAGACAAGCTGGAAGAGATTGAAGAGCTGAAAACTTTATTATCTTTGAAGGAGTTTGTTAAAGAAGTTGAAGAGGAGCCTGAAGTATATTTGTTGATTGGGCGAGAGCGCAGTGAACAGGTTGAAATTCCAGAAGAAGCAAAGCCAGTTTTGAAGGAGTTTGAAGATGTATTTCCAGAGGAGTTGCCTAAGGAGTTACCGCCACTAAGAGACATTCAACATCAAATTGATCTTGTTCCGGGAGCAGTGTTACCACATAGACCACATTATCGAATGAGTCCGAGGGAACATGAGGAGTTACGAAGGCAGGTGGAAGAGTTGTTAGAGCAGGGACGTGTTCAGGAAAGCTTGAGTCCTTGTGCAGTACCAGCTTTGTTGGTGCCGAAGAAAGATGAAACATGGAGAATGTGTACCGACAGTAGAGCTTTGAACAAGATTACTGTTCGCTACAGATTTCCTATGCCGAGGTTGGATGACTTGCTAGATCAGTTGAGTGGGGCTACTGTCTTTTCGAAGATTGACTTGAAGAGTGGTTATCATCAGATTCGGATTAGACCAGGAGACGAATGGAAGACAGCTTTCAAGACAAGAGAGGGGTTATACGAATGGTTGGTTATGCCATTTGGTTTATCAAATGCACCGAGTGCATTCATGAGGGTGATGAATCAAATTTTCAAACCGTACATTGGGAAGTTTGTTGTTGTTTATTTCGATGATATTCTGATATACAGCAAGAGTACGGAGGAGCATGTTCAACATTTGAGGGAAGTATTGATTATTCTTCGTGAGGAACAATTTTATGCTGCTACGAAGAAATGCGTGTTTATGACGCACAGTGTTTTATTTTTGGGATATGTTGTATCTGAGAAGGGAATCCAGGTGGACCAGAGTAAAGTTGAAGCTATTAGAAATTGGCCACAACCGAGAACTATCACTGAAGTTAGAAGTTTTCATGGATTGGCATCATTCTACCGGAGATTCATTCCACACTTCAGTAGCGTGATGGCTCCAGTTACTGATTGCATGAAAGGGAAATAGTTTGTATGGTCAGAGGAAGCGGGAGTTGCTTTTGAGAAGATCAAGGAACTATTGACGACAGCATCGATTCTTGTTTTACCTGATTTTCAGTTATTGTTTGAACTACATACTGATGCATCAAAGGTTGGGATTGGAGGAGTATTGAGTCAGTGTGGAAGACCTATTGCATATTTCAGTGAGAAGCTATCAGGGGCAAAGATGAGATACAGTACATACGATGTTGAGTATTATGCTGTTGTGCAAGCTGTTAAACATTGGAGGCATTATCTATTTCAGAGAGAATTTGTTCTTTAAACTGATCATGAGGCGTTGAAGCATTTGCAAGGACAGGATAAGATTTCTGCGAGACATGCATCATGGATTGCTTATCTGCAGCAGTTTACTTTTGTTGTGAAACATAAGTCAGGAGTGACGAATCGTGTTGCTGATGCTTTGAGTAGGAGGAGTCATTTGTTGACAATGTTAAATGTTGAAGTAACGGGGTTTGAAGTATTGCCAGAATTGTTTGAGGAGGATCCTTACTTTGCAAAGTTAGTTGAGAAAGTTAAGGATGGGGATACTGATGAATTTGTGTTGGTTGATGGATTCTTGTTTAAAGGAAATCGATTATGTATTCCTGAGAGCAGTTTGAGATTGAAGATTATCAAAGAGTTGCACGAGGAAGGACATGTGGGTCGTGATCGTACATTGTATTTGATTTCTCAATCTTACTTTTGGCCGTCAATGAGAAAAGAGGTGGAAAGGTTTGTGGAGAGATGTCATATATGTCAGGTTTCGAAGGGAACAACGACAAATGCAGGATTGTATATGCCGTTACCTGTACCGACTAAACCGTGGGTTGATATCAGCATGGATTTCGTTTTGGGTTTGCCTAGAACTCAAAGGGGAAATGATTCTATATTCATTGTGGTGGACAGATTTTCGAAAATGGCACATTTTATTGCTTGTAAGAAAACGGCGGATGCTGTTCATGTTGCTCAGTTATTCTTTAAAGAAATTTACCGTTTACATGGGTTGCCAGAGTCTATTGTTTCAGACAGGGATACCAGATTTTTGAGTCACTTTTGGCTAAGCTTGTGGAAAATGGTGGGAACGAAGCTGAAATTTAGTAGTGCTTATCATCCGCAGACGGACGGACAAACCGAAGTAGTTAACGGTTCGCTGGGAAATTTGTTACGATGTTTGGTGAAAGATAATCTGAAGAGTTGGGACATGAAGTTATGCCAAGCAGAGTTTGCACATAATCATGCAGTTAATAGAAGCACAGGTTACAGTCCATTTCAGATTGTATATTCAAGTTTGCCAAGGGGACCGGTGGATTTAGCAGTAGTGCCACAACCAAAGGGGACGGTTAAACGAGCTGTAGACTTTGTTAATGGGTTGACTAAATGTCATAAAATCGTTCGGGAACGGTTGGAGAAAGCTAATGAGAAGTATAAGCAGACGGTAGATTTAAAGCGACGAAGTGTTGAATTTAACGAAGGTGATTTGGTTTATGCTGTGTTAACCAAGGATCGTTTTCCAGTAGGCGCTTATAACAAGTTGAAAGCCAGAAAAATTGGTCCTGTAGAAGTTGTGAAACAGATCAATGAAAACGCTTACAAGTTGAAGCTACCGGAAGACGTATACACTTCTGACGTGTTCAATGTTAAACATTTGATTCCATATCATGGAAATGAAATTATTGTGGAAAGAGAAAGTGAAAATTCGAGGACGAATTTCTGTCAACCGGGGGAGGATGATGCAGTACGCAATACGGAATCGATGTGTTTAAATTGTTCAAGGCCTTTAAGTCGTTTGGAGTTGGCTTCGTTCATGAGTCGTTTGGAGGTTATAAGTCGCTCACGACTTAACAAAGGGAAGGATGACGAATTAAGACTTAAAGAGAAGGAGCTACGACCTAAGAAAGAAGATGAAAGGAAGTTACGACTTAACAGGGGCTTAAGTCGTTTGGGATGGATGAGTCGTACACGACTCAACGACTCATCTATAAGTCGTCCACGACTTATCTTGAAGCAGGGAAATGTTCCAGATATTAAAGGCTTGAGTCGGAGGAAGGCGCAACCTAGTTAAGTCGTTGAGAAGATATACTGCAAGAATTTCATGTTGCTTGAGTCGAATGAGTCTTAGGTCGTAAACCAGGTCATGCGAAGTCGTTATATGTAAGTCGGTCTGTATGTATGTGAAGTGTTAGGTCGGCAACGACCTAGTGTATGCTCTTAAGTAAGTATGCAGTTGAGTCGGTTGAGTCGCGTTGTGATGTAATTGCGTTGAGTCGTGTTGTATGTATGTAAGTGAGTCGTCTTGTGTTGAGTTGTTTGTACTTTTTCCTTGAGTCTTGAGTCGCGTGGTGTTGAGTCGCTGCCGGTTGTGAATGAGTCGTGATGTTGAGTCGCGTTATGTCATTAAGTCGTGAGTCGTGGAGGATGAGTCGTATACGACTTAAGTGTCGGGGTCAAAAACTCTATAAATAGTGAGTGAGTTGTACATTTTTGGGAGTTGATTTCTGAATAAAATTTCTTGTTGATTGTTGTGTGCTTTCTTCTAAAATTGGTAGTTGAGTGTAATCTCCTATCTCCACTTTCGGCTATTCGAGTGCGCTCGAATCAACGATTGTTGAAGCCGATTCGCGGAATCAAGTGCGCTTGATCAACGCTTGAAGAATTGAAGATCTTCTTTCACGGTATCGTGCGCGATCAACGTGTTAGAGATAGCTAGAATTCGGTATCTTCGGATCAACGAATTTGGGCATTTTGGTATTCATCAATCCACCGATTGCTACTTTCACCGATTGAAGTTTATTTTGATTTTATCCGCTACGTCAATAACACTCAATTGTATTATATATAACTTACCTGAATTTTCAAAATTTAACCGTGCAAATGAATATTATACAGTATGAAATGATGTTGGAGGAATTTATAAATAAATCGAGTGGTTATGATAAACGAAAATATACTCAATATATACAATAGGATATTAAATGGAATAAATTCAACAATAATTTCGGATAAAGAGGAATTAAATTTGTCGAATAAAAATATGACTATAATAAATGACTATTCAAATTTATGATCTTTGGAATTGCTAATTTAAGGAAATTGGATAATATACAACATAAATTGTCTAATAAATAAAATGTGAGTGCGTATAATAAATGTTATTCACTTAAATTTTAATTATAAAATGTTTGTGGAGATAAATAGAATAATAAGTTAAATAAATAATAGGTGATTAATGGAAGGAAAATTTTGTTTTGAAAGTTAATAAATTGAATTAAATCAACTGAAGAGAGTATCTTGAATTAATTGAATTTAAATTGAATTCCGTTTTGAAAGAAACCTTTTTACCTGATATTAGTAAATGTGAAATTAAAAACAAATTGTTGAATATAATTTATTTAAACTGAAATTTATATGGTTGAACTAATTGTTTATTTTGTTTTCAGTCTATTTTCTTCTGGTTGTTTCTATTCTCCTACCTCCTTCCTTTTCGGGGACGAAAAGTTTTGAGTGGGGGAGAATGTAACGACCCGTAAATTTAGCCGGTTTTAATAACGTTATTAATTGAAATTTTGCGGGATTTTAAACGATAAAATTTTGAAATATAAATTTGATATTTGGAATGCGTTTTGTTAAATGTAGCAACCGGCAAATTTTCGTCCGAAAATATGAAAGTTTATTTCGTGCGTAAATTTACTTCAATTTAATCAGTTAAAAAGCGATGAAAATAAAACGTTTTCAAAACCAAAATATTTTTTACATAGAAAAATTCTAAAACATCTTTTGAGCAAGTTGTCAGTTTGTCGTTTTTCCAAATTCGGACATCTTTGGCTACGTCGATCTTAATTTTCTGCGAATTTTATGCATTTTCCGTAGTAGAAATTTTAGAATTTTGTAAATTCAATCGTACCGCCGATATCTGTACACCGTTTTGATCGCCTCTCCATACTGATCATAACAGTATATTCGATTGTGTATTCAGTGTCTGGTACGCGGCGAAGTCCACAGTACGGTTTGCCGTATCCGTACCGGTTTTGAGACATTTTGTTTGTGAACTTTGAATCCTTTGGCCATTCAACTTTCTATCCTATAACCTCAAATGCCACATGATTTATTACCCATTTACTTTTGCATGCCGTGGCTCAAAAAAATTTGGTTGTTTCATATTTTCCAATGAGAAATTAGAATTGTGCTACAGTGTTACTATCTTTCCCCTTTTCTACTTCTCTACCCTTTTTCTTCCTGCACGTTACTTCTCACTCCTCCCCTTACTTTCTCCTCATATTTTCGGCCATGGTAGTAATATTAAAAAAAAACGAAGGCCTCACCGCACCCTCTTATCTTCTCTCTTTCCTCCTCCACGACTTCTCCCTCCAACTAACTGACATAGCATCTAGCAGCTCACATAAACCACAGCCATCCACTTCTGAAGCGCAGCCCAGTTTGGTCCTTCCCTTGCTTTAGCGCCTACCTCCTCTTCCTTACAGCTCGACCGTCCTTAAACCTGTAGCTCCTCAGCCCTCCACCGGAAGCAAACCCCGATCTCCATGTAACTGCCGCACATCCCCACCATTTGTCAAAAGCCGAGATGCAGTCACCCTTCCCTTCAATGGTCGAGCACTCTCCACTATTTTTGACCACCATCTTAGCCTCAGTCTCCTCCACTTCTCTCGCCAAAACCATCAGCTTCAGATCCCCTTGCATCGATTTGTACAGTTAGGTAAGAGATATATATATATATATATATTTGTGTTTATAAAAATAATATGTCGATGCTTATACAATTTGTACAGTTATGTACGGGCTTTGATTGTACCTATGATATATACATATTATACACATGAAACATTAGACGTTAGTTAAATGTAAGTTACGGTATATTTATGTTTGTACAAACCTAATTTTTATAAATATATGTTAGTTTGATTTTAAAAGTTTATAAGTTTACGAAGTTATAAAAGCTTATATGATTTCTTATTTGACTTCAAAGTATTATATAGCATTTCTACGTGTTTTATATTATTATATATATATATATGGTATATGAGTTGATATTATATGATGTATACATATGTATATATGTTTAAAAATGCATGTTATACAAGGAATAAATCAAATTGCTTTATGTACAAAATTGTGTGGTCTGCATATGTTATACATTTTGGTTTGCATGCATGTAGGCTACATGTTGGTTTTGTAGACTCATATATGTTGCTTTCACACCATGGCGATATTTTTTTTTGAACAACAGTTAGACTTCATGTTCACGATATCATATCTCACTCATGTTTTATCGGGATGGGTTGATTCTATTTTTTTAAAAGAGTCGAAGTTACCTAGTTTATGCATGTCAAATTTCAGCAAAATCCGACATCGTTTGATTAGTGGTCGAGGATCTAGAAGTTTGACCCAGGCAGCTGTTCTTTTGTACTTGGAATTATTTTACACTGCTGCAAACACGACCTGTGTTCATGTTTGACGCATCGTATCTCTTCCGTCTTACGTCGGAGTACAGCGATTTCCTTTTTGTTTAAAAGATAAATTTTTCTATTTTCTGTATATAAAATTTTAGCTTCGTACGAGGTGGTTCAGTCCTCTGTTTTTTACCTGAAAGTCAGACGCAGAGAGGTTTTCATACCTGAACATTTGACAGTCGCAACATGGCCTGAGTCTATGTTCGTGACATCATCACTTTTCTCGTCTCTTGTCCAAATCAAGTGATTTTTTTTGCAGTTTAAAATACAAGTTTTGATCTTTATTCTTACCAAATTTCAGACCATTTCGATCTCGGTAGCACATAGAATTATATTGTTAAACTTTGACGCAAGACATGTTTTGTAATTATTGCTATGTTGAATGTTTTGATTTGATTTCGGCAATTCCTATTTAACAGCTTTGCTAGTCGATCCGTGCCAATCTAGTTATTCCGAAAGTCGTGCTTACGATCCGTGACTCAACTTCGTTGTCTATTCATCTCTCTAGCCTCGAAAGGTGAGCAATCACTCACGATTAATGTTCTTTTATTTATTTAATTTGATTTCAATTGAAACGATAATCGAAATATGCCGTTGTTATTTATTGCACTATTATTTATTTATCAGTCCACCTTTGACATCTGACACCGTTGTCTGTTATGTATGCAATAATAGTCCAGTTTGGTTGATAATTGATTGTTGTTTGTTGTTATATTGGACGTTAATTGTAATGTATAAGTGATAAATATTATGCAATTGAAATTTGTCGTAGGATAGTTTAAATTTTTGAATCGACATATGTGTTGAATTTGATTAGTTAATTTGAATAAAATGACCCCTTGAAATTGTTAAGTTAATTGACGCGTAGAATTTGATAAATTACACTTTGAACCTTGAACGTATATTGAATAAATTGTTGTAGAATTGAAATTGAAATTGAAGGACAAGTGAAATCCCGTAAGGTAGTATTCTTTAATCTACATGAAATGATAGTGTAGATTCTAGAAATAATTATATTAATTCGCACACACAACAATGTGAATTAATACGATTATTTCGGGATTATTTGAATTAATTATTGGATTGTTGTTGATTGTTGGTATTGCCTGTTTATTTACTTTGACACCATCCCAGTTATCACACTGCAAGTTCCCTTTATTATGCTTAATCTTGAATTGAATTGGAATCGGGTTGAAATGATATATACCCAAATGAATTTGACCTAGGATAGAGAATTAAATAAAATCTGATTGGTCAATAATTTGATTTTAAAATAAAATAATGATTTTATTCGAGCAAAGAATAAGTTTTGAAATAAAGTTGGAATTTGAATTTTTGAAAGGAAAATGTAAAGATTGAAATCTGAAACAAATATTAACGTAGAAATTGATGAAAGAACGTTGTTTGAAATTTTATTATTTGAAAATTAAATTTGGAATTATTAATAAATAATTTGGAATTAGTAATAATTGAGTTTTGAAATTATTAAGTTTGAAATCATTTAATAATTAAAATTGAAATTATATTGAAGTTTGAAATTATAACTAAGTTTGAAATTATTAAGTTGAATTTATAATTAAGTTGAAATGATTTGATGAAATTAAGTGTAAATGATTTAATAATTAAGTTTGAATTGATAATCAAGTTGGTAATTATTAAATTTTGAAATTATTAATAATTAAGATTGAAATTATTTAATAATTGAATAAGATTGAATTATTTGATAACTGAATAAAAATTGAATTCTTTGATAAGAGAAATTGAACTTTTGATTTAGTGAATTTGAACTTCGTTAATAAATGAAATTGAGTTTCTTTATTTATTAATTAAGCTTTGGAAAATTTAAGTAAGTTAATAAGTGAAATTAAACATCTCGAATATATGAAATTTAATTCTTTATTAATTGAGTTTGAAATTTGTAACGAAGTCAATAAATAAGTGAAAATTGAATTTCTTTAAAAAGAAATAAAATGTGATTTATTGAAATAAATGAGATTTATTGAAATTATCGTAAAACTTGTAATTTAAAGAATTGATTAGACGAATCTAATTTATTTAAATTTGAAGTTTTGATATAATGAAGTTGAACGTAAGTAATCGATTTAAACAAATTGGAATTTAAGTAGAAGTTGTTTGAAGGATAAAATTTACTTAGCGAATACTGAATGAAATCGATAAATAAATTTAATTTGATTTGAATGAAAATTAAACCATTTTAAATGATTTCGGAATGAAACTTATATACGAACTTGAATCAGTTTTTGAATGGTTAAAATAGAAGTTGAAATCGAATTATAAGATTTTGAAATGGTAATTTGGAAATTTTGAACGTAAATTTTAGAAATTGATTTAGAAGACAAACGGAATGTTGATTTACGAATTGAAATTGAAATTGAAATTGATTTGGTTTGAATTATATTAAACGACCAACCGGTGTAATAATTACGAAAGTTATTAAAGAGACCGGAATCGGTTATGGATATACTCTCTATCTAAACCGAAAACCACTTTAATAACTATACGTGGAGTGATGATCCAGAACGAAGTGGTTGGAATGATGTACGTGCTGACTGAAGAAAGTGAACGATAATGGATATCCTTGACACTTGTGTCGAATTGGAAATGACTAAAATCAGGAGCCATGCCGGGCCAAATGGGGTTAGCCACCTCGAGCGGACACACTTCTTCGTAAAACTACTCATTACTTGTTATTGATTGGTGCACCCTCGTACTTTTAGGAGTGTTGTTTCGCGGTGTTGCGATCGCTGCGGCGATGCGTTCTCACCAGTCCGGTTCAGGCGAACGGTAGTTTCACTACCTTGGGTATTGCCTCATGTGCCTTGTCATACATGTATCCCTATATACGCGACCACTACGAATTTGTTTTGTGTTATACCTATGGAGTACTCCCTGATATCCCATCAGTTTACGGTGGAGTTTACAGTGCTGTATAGACTATGACATTTATATAAAAATGTGTTAAGGGGGATAATGGTAACGCCTTAACACTATTTTGATACTTTATATTACTGATAGACATTATCTATTTAGCGTATACTACTACATAGTAGATAGTTTAGAGGATCCTTAAAGGATGGTGATTCCAACATCCTTTGAGTTACTTGTATTTCGATTGCTATTTCACTTGAGTTGGATTTATTGATATAAGAATATTAATCCTTACTCGAGTGTTTTGTCTTTTGCTTTATCCTCGGGTCAGACTGAGTGTACCAGTACTCGAGGCTCACTTTGGAGTTGGAGCTTTGCTTGAAGATCCAGCCATCTATTCTGTTTCAGTACTCGATGATTCCAGTGATGTATTCTGATTTGTACTTGATGTATCGTATTTCTCTTCTGTTGTAAACTCTGATCTATCTTATATATTTATATAGTAGCTTCATGAACTACTATCTCTTTTACTTTCGCTGCATATTATCACTCTGTGTCTGTGATCTGTGATTATTTATTTACTGTATATGTTCAATATTGCCAAATTTA
This sequence comes from Allium cepa, assembly GCA_030765085.1. Taxonomy (NCBI): domain Eukaryota; kingdom Viridiplantae; phylum Streptophyta; class Magnoliopsida; order Asparagales; family Amaryllidaceae; genus Allium; species Allium cepa. Next base: position 1,034,451,224 of record CM060945.1, on the reverse strand, counting down.
AAAATTAAAAATTCGGTATTTTGAATTATTCATGTCCGACATGTGCGGATGCGAATAGTCCAAAATAACGGGTTGTTACAGTTGGTATAAGAGCTTTTGGTAGCTCTAGGCAAAACTTAGCATATAGGGTAAATGTATTTACAGAATCACTCTCATTCGAGTTTCAATCTCTTCCTTTTAACCCAATTCCTTTGAATTTTCGGAACGTCCCTCGGTTCCAAAATTCATTCTTGTCCCTCACTATTCGTCTTCTTTTAAATTCTGGAGTATCCTATAACTCAATTTTGAATGATATCTATAATAGATCGGCAGTCTCGTCAATCTTCGAATTATTTGTAAGTCGGTGAAACTCATTCACAATAGACATCGATTTACCGGAAATTTCTATATCCTCCATTTACGATGCTATCTATTCCCTACTATACCTGAATTCTATCTCTTGAGATGAAATATTGATTTACATTGGAATTTTACATTGATCTTATTCTGGAAATCACGGTCGACCCGGTTAAGGTTTGCCTTGAATTAAATAAGCTTATCCATCTTCTGATTCTGCTAATTGAATGATCTTATCTTCTGTTTCGAACTTATTATCGAATCAAAATTCTCTTTGATTTAAATTTCCATAAAATTTGAATCTCTATACTTATTTCGAAAACCTTCCTTGTATCGTCGAGCGAGAAAGTGTATTTTTGAATCAATATTAAAAATAAGAAAAAATATATTGTGTTGTTTGAGTTGTTGATGTTGATTTGGGTTTTCGATCGATTCGTCTGATCAACGCTATCGATAGGATTTCCAAAGCACTTGAACAGAGAAAATTGACACAATATTGTTTTCAATTTGGTAAACGAAATAAATTGTGTATAATTATATTATATAAGTATAATTTTCCTGAAATTAGATGGTTAACGAATCCGTGGTCCGAAATGATAATATTTAATTTTCATTTATGTATAAACCATTGGCTATTGTATAATATAAATGAATGAATTTATAAAACTTGGATATAATTGGATTTAGAATTTAAATGAATTTAAAACAAGAATTTGGGAATTTAATTTCCCATAGATTTCAAACCTTGTATTTAAAGTTTTAAAAGGTATATTATTTAGAGTATTTTCGAATAGAAATCATTTGAAAGAAATTTTAGATGTTTAGATCAGTGCTCTTCTCTTTGTCGTTGGAAAATAATTTCGGTGATGATGGCTACATCATCGACATTCATTTTCGAGTTTCGAAGTGGAGAAACCATCAGTAGCTTGCCACACTTTTGATTTGAAAGGAATTTGATTTGAATTTCTAAAGTGTGACTTGACTTAAAATAATAGATATATCGTATTTGATTTAGATTTGACTTATATATTGTATGTATATAATTATCTCTAAATTATTGAAGTTAATCGGAAATTAATTCTTAAATTTGGGTAAAAGATGATTTCAATTGTATATGAAACAAAATTTTGAATTAATATTTAAACTTGAGAGAATTGAATTAGAAATTTACTTGTATAACACTCAATTTTATTATATATAACTTACCTGAATTTTCAAAAGTTAACTGTGCGATTGAATATTATACAGTATGAAATGATGTTAGAGGAATTTATAAATAAATCGAGTGGTTATAATAAACGAAAATATACTCAATATATACAATAGGATATTAAATGGAATAAATTCAACAATAATTTGGGATAAAGAAGAATTAAATTTGTCGAATAAAAATATGACTATAATAAATGACTATTCAAATTTATGATCTTTGGAATTGCTAATTTAAGAAAATTGGATAATATACAATATAAATTGTCTAAGAAATAAAATATGAGTGCGTATAATAAATGTTATTCACTTAAATTTTAATTATAAAATGTTTGTGGAGATAAATAGAATAATAAGTTTGTAACGACCCAATATTTTCAACCATTCGCATCCGCACATTGTCGGACTTGAATTGTTCAAAATACTGCGTTGTAGAATAAATTTGGCAAAACTCAGAATATACAATAAATAGATCACAGAATCACATACACAGATATCAGAATCTCGCAGCGGAAATTAAAAATTTAGTGGTTCATGAAGCCACTGATATAACTTCAACAAAACAGAACTTACATTGTCTATAATCCTCAATACAAATTTTAAGACATAAATAGAGATAGAGTCTTCAAAGTCTTGAATTCCAGAAAAGATAAAGGCTGAAACAACTTCCAGCAGCGCGAATGATCTACTGAGTGTCCTAGCTACGGAGAAGAAATTGAAGCTGCAACTCAGGCTGACCCGAGCGTAAAAATAAAACATAACACTCGAGTCAGGACATACATACTTATATAATGTAAGCTAATTCAAGTGTACTGTAATATAGAGCAAGTAACTTAAAGGATGCTTGGGACCGTCCATCCTCTAAGGATCCGTCAAACTATTTACTATGTAGTATATTGCGCTATTATACTAGTGTCTATTTATAAAATAAACTTACTTTTTAATAGCGTTAAGGGGTTACCCATATAGCCCTTAACACGTAATAGTCCCAGTAGTCCATCCAATATCATAGTCCCTCCTGATCGGGAAGCCACTAGAGGATACCACACGGGCTACGGGAGAAAACCAAACTCGTACAAGGCGCGATAGGGTAGGTGACACGGCACAACTAGGCAATGCCAGGGTAGATATACCAATTGCTATCCAGGCTGATGGTAACGCGCAGCGCGCAGCTGCCGCCCACCTCGAACTAACTCCCCCAAAATCAAAATATAGAAGTGGCCACTGAATCAATCCAAGATCATAGTATAATATCGAAGAGGAGCGTCCGATCAGAGGAATGACCTCATTGGCCTGGAATTGCTCCTGTTTTAGCCACCTTATGCCAACTCACGGGAGTCGGGTCCACGTATTTACCTTACAGGAAACGCCACCACCGACCTACTTCATTCTGGAATCTCCACCGCGTACACGGTTGGTCAAAGTGGTTTTCGGTATCGACAGAGAGTATGTCCATATCCGATCCCGGTCTCTTTGCCAACCCAGCGTTATTATAACCCGTGGTCATTTAAAAACAATTTATACTTTAAAACCAGTATAAACATTTCCATTTCAAAACTATAAATACGATATCATTTAAAACCCAAAACAACATGATATCGTTATATTCAAATATAATTCTTTTCCAAAACCATACTGCTTAAAATTTATAGTATCTGGAAACCAAATATTTGAATTATACCTTTAAACCATAATATATTGGAAATTTTTCTTTTAAAAAAAAACATAACTCCCAAAACACAAATGGTTTGGATATAAATGGTTTAACTTTATGGTTACTTTGTAAAGAAGATAATTTACATAGCTTTACAAATATATTTCTTTATTTTAAACCATAATTTAAATATCACTTCATGTTCCCAAGACCATTTCAATTCCTATATATATATCCAATTGGAGTATTAATATTCAAAACTAAGGTTGGATATTTTTTCTTTCAACAAATTAGTGTTTATTATTTCGTCTTGAATATTCCCATAAATTCCATAGATAAAACTCCAAAATTATGCCATTAAATAATTTCAAAATTTACTTAACACTAGAATGTTCATCTTAAATTTATTAAGAAAAATCCAGTTATAAATCTCATATCTTAAAGGTCTCCAAAACTTAAACATAAATATAATTTATCAAATTCCTTAAATTTCAAAACAATCAAATTCCAGATTCTATAGCACTTAGGAAATGCTACCTAAAGTTACGGGTAAAACTAGTCCAATTTCAAAAGACAGCATTTAAATGCTTTAGTAGATTGTTTAACTTAATAAATATTTCCAAATATAACTTATATATATATTTCTTAACTGAAATCTTATCCTTTCAAAAATCCAGAATTTCCAAAATAAGTTATATTCCAAAATTTTATTCAAATATTTATTTATTTATTTATTAACATTTATAACTCATTCAAAATCAATATAAAAATCCTTTAAAGATATTAAATCAAATATTTAACTTCCAAAATAATTTTAAATATTTCAGAAAATATTATAAGGACCACGGGCCTGTATATAGTTTTCTAGCCTAGGTCAAGTGATACGGATTTATATCATTTCAATCCGTAATTTACAAACCCCGGGTTCTATCATTTCAAACCCGCAATCCCAAGTTAACAGTTAAACAGTTAACATAATAATAGCACAGTAATCATCATTTAGGCCTATCATTTCAGCCCACAACAATCTAAATTTAACAGGGAACTTGCAGTGGTGATTTAAACAGTAAACAAACAATAATATAATATAACTGCAGAAATAATACAACAGATAATAACTGATGAGGTGTCAATTTAAATGGGATTCACCATTCTACGTTATACTACAGACAGATAATATTTAAATAAAATTTTTACACATACACTTGCGATAATTCACAAAATATATGTACATATGTCTGGTGAGAAATACTCACCTTAAACGCTGCAGTGGATCTAAATCAAACACGGTATCTACTTCGGAAAAAAAAAGGGAAAGCACGATCAAACTTCGGCGGATGCAAAGCCTTGACTTAAATCTATAAGATCCAAATACCAAGTATGCGAATTTAAAAATTACGGTCAAAGCAAAATTTCAGAACAACTGGAACGAATAGAATAAAAGAAATTTAGTTCAACTTGCTCGACTACTACAACCCGCTAACCGTCTCAACATATCCTAGGCCCATACTTCAACCGTACGCATGCATAAAATAAATTGAATAAATTGCAAAATAAATTGCAAATTTAATACAATTGATTGAATAAAAAGATGTTATGCACCCAAACAAAACAAATACATGTTTAGACATTATTAAATTATTTCTCACATTTTTAATCATATTTATCATGATCAATTATTTTCACTCTCATATATATTTATTTAAATAAAATGACAATATTGGCAACAAACACAATACTGTTCAAATTATTCGATTTAATCAAATGTAGCCACTAACTACATTCGAATTCATTAAATAATACTTTATTTCACATACATGTTCATCATGTTTAGGCAAATTATTTCTTCTTTTACTTTTATTATTAAACATTAAAAGGTGATTATTGGTATACATCACCAATATCCTTTTATTAACCATAATAAATACAATCCATTGATATTTATCCACCAAAATTCTCAAATAAGTAGTTAAATTTATTTTTTAACCATCTTAAATTTATTTCAACCATTAAAAATTGAAATAAATGTCATTTTATTATATTCACCCAAGATTTATTCATACAATATTGTTTATTTGAATTAAACAACATTTCATATCATTTTCTCCTTATCAATTTATCTTCTCCATTATTAAATTGTAATTCTTTTTTTTTTTTCTTTCTATGCCTTCCTCTTCAAACTGCACTTATCCAAATCCACAATACCACTAACTACATCATAACTACACTAATTCCATAGTCTAGCTTCCTACAATCAATTTATATCATTTCTTCCAGCCTACTACTAACAAAGTTCTATATGTATTTATAAATGGCACGGCATGATGGGGAAGTAGCCGAGCAAGGAAATCAGAGAACACAAGAAGGAGGAAGGAAAATTGGAAGAAGCAAAGAAATAAACAATGCAAATTATTTACCTGATAGAAGCTTGTACCAGAGAGGGACAAACAAGGAGATATGAAAACTTATGTGAATGAGGCAAAGTATTTATAGATAAACTTGCGAAATAAAAAGGGGAGATAAATAGGCAGGTTTGAAAACGTAAGAAATAAATGCAAGCGTTGATTTTTGAGTGCATGCGTTTAGGCAAGAGATTTATTTCCAGTTCTTCTTGTTTGAACGCTACACGAAAATTGTGATAAATGCATGCGTTGATTTCTCTTTCCAGTTTTATGTTTGAACGATATCACTCTTTTGGATTATTTTTTTTTTTTTAGATAGCTTGCGTGATTTATACCAGTTATAATCTAAATTTAAAGCATGCGTTACTGCAAATTTGAACAGATTTGATTGAGGAAGCAAAACTTGAGCTCTTGCGTGATTTATGGTAAGCAATGAAAAAGCTTTTAACTGAAAAGGCAAAAGTAATAAATGCTTACATAAATATTTACTTGATCAATGGTTCGAAAAATTTATTTATTGCAAAACAAACGCAGTGGAAACAGAGAGATATAATGGGTATGCGAAAATTTGCAAAGATAGGCAAGATTAAATTTTGAATGCATTTAATTTAGGTGAGAGGAAAAATGGCAATTGGAAGAGTTGATATTTTTGTGGATAAGGCTGCGTGAATAAATGAATACAGTGACATGCTCAAGAAACAAATGGTAAGAGGCAAATGTCAAAATGTTAAAAGAATAAAATTTTGTGTCACGCGCAAAGGAAGGCAAATTTGATTTCCATATTCTTCTAATCAATTAATTCCCCTTTAATTGCCTTTAATTGATTTCAATTGATTACCTTATCCCTTTTAATTACCCTCCTTAATTGATTTCAATTAATTACCATATTACCAATTAATTATCCTCCTTTAATTACATACTCAAATTTGGTTACTAACTTAATTAGTTAATTAACCCTTTTTGTTAATTATCAATCCTGCGACGTCTCACATTAATCCGTCCGCTTTGTAGGCACTGGTAGCCGGACTGGTTACACGGGCAGATTTCTCCTACAAAATGGGGATTAACCTCGTGTCCTCATGCCATTAACCAAAAGAATTAACTTATTTATCTTTCATCAATTTTATTAATTTGCATTAATTATTCAATAAATTAATTCTGGTCAACTACTGAAATTTTACAATTAATTTCTCTATTAATTGTCATAAATTTCTTTTTGAAATATCTATTAATTGTCATTAACTCCATTTTAAAATATCCGTATGTGCCTTTATTCAAGTTTTGAATTGCTAACTAGGAATAAGGTAGATTTATCAAATAAATTGATTGTAAGTTTCATTGTTTTAAATTGCTTAACAATGTTCACTGCTAACATAATTAATATGTCAAAATTGAGAATATTCCACCAACATGATTTGCATGTCATAACCTACCAAATTAACATAATTAATTAACTACTTTAATATGTTACAAATTTTCTCCTTTTCATTATTTTTAGGGAATGGGTATAACAACAGATATTATGATAATATCCAAAACATTTAGTTACCACACACTTCATTGTACATTATAAAAATTTCCTTTTTTTTTTCTTCTTCTTAAATTTAGTTACAAAAATCATATTAAATTAACAAGTTTAATTCTCTAAATTAAATATTTAAACAATATTGGTAAACACAATTTATATAGATTATATTCCTAAAAACAAAAAAATTAAAAGAAATAAATAGCTAAAAACTAGGGCTGTTACACTCTCCCCCACTTAAGAACTTTTCGTCCTCGAAAAGGAACAAAAGAAAAGAAACAAAGGAAGATAAGCTAGATAAACAAGAACTTTAAACGAATAGTTCCGGATTTGAAGCACGAAGAAGATCTTCTAGAATCGGTTTTACTCTTTTCAGTTCGACCGTCGGTCTATGGGTGGTAAGCGGTGCTCAGGCCCCGATGAGTTACAAAGATTTCTAAAGATTATAGAAAAGATTTCTAAATAGACTGGTATAAGCAATAGCCTCCTCATTCTGTAGCAGATAGGGAAACCAAGGACACTTAAAGATAGTTTGAAAACAAATAAGATAATAAATTTGCAATCATAATGCTTTGAAATCATTAAATTTATAAATTTGGAAATCATGCTACTAAAATCATAATACCTTTAAAATAATCTTCATTTATACCTTTTAAATTCAATGCCAAACAATATTCATTTCAAGGTTGAAATATTCCTAAGTTCATTTATAAAAAAAATTTCCAAAACATTTTATTTTTAGAAACAGCAGCACTCATAATATGCTATAGTAGATATAATAGTATTCCTAATCAGTTTATTATGTACTTAACTCTGAATTTTAACAAATAACCTAACACTTTATTAAAAATAATTATCTTATAAATAAGATATTCCTTCAATAAGTTACCCTTGAATTTCCATTTGAAAACCAATTCTCAATTATCAAAATTTAGTGATATTAGAATACGTCTTAACTATTTATTTAGACATCAATTAAACTATGATTTGAAGATATATAATCCTTACTCCAAAAATATCCCTTTCAAATATATTTTCCTTATTCAAAGATACCTTGTTTATTACACAAACATATTCATTTCAGGAAATAACCTTTTATTAAAATCTCTTGGTTAGATTTACGGCTCCATATTAAATTAATTTGATTATTAAGACATTTGAATAAAATTCCTTAAATTCCTTTTCCTTATTTATCCCCATTAATCTTTTATAACTAAAATTTAAGTGTATAATATTTATTATAACCACTCAAATTTTATTCATAAAATCCTTTTATATTGTATATTATCCAATTACATGTTAACTTTTGAAAATCAAGGTAAGTTATATTAAATGAAATTGGGTGTTATACAAATAAAACTTCCAATTTAATTATCTCCAATTGGAACCTTTTTATTCAAATTTTTGTTATTATATTTATTTTCCTTCCTCAAGATAAACTTTAAGAATTAAATTCCTGATTCCCTTCAAACCATTTAGAGATAACTAAATATATATACCTAATATGTCAAATCAAATTTAAATTATATATCTATATATATTAAGTCATACTTTAGAAATTCAAATCAATTAAAATCTCAAGGAAACACTGTAGCCAGACTACAGAATGGTCTTTTCACTTCGAAACTCGAAAATGAATGTCGATGATGCTGCAGTCATCACCGAAATTATTTTCCAGTGACAAAGAGAAAAGCACTAATTTTAAAATTTCTTTGGAAACAAATTTCTATACAAAAATACTTATTACATCCTTTTAAAATTTAAACACAAGGTTTGAAATCATCAGAAATTTAATTCTCAAGTTTTAGTTTTAAATTCATTTCTGTTTCCAAATTAATTTATAACCATTGTTTTATATTCACTTATTTATTAGACAAACACATGGCTTACAACACCATAAATAAAATCAAAACTATTATCTCTTGACAACTAGTTAAATTAATTATAAAATTTTGAAAATTATACTCATATATATAATATTAGATTTTAATTTCAAATATAGGAATAAACTTCTCAAACCAGGATAGAGACTCAAATTTGATGAACTCAAATCAAATAGAATTCAAGATAAATTGAAATCAGAAGATCAGAATAAGGAAACTGGGTAAGTCTATATAAATTGCGGACAACCTTGACCTAGTCATCCGTGACTTAAAGAGCCATATCGATGTGGTTGGGGTAAATCTACATTTGATCCGAAGAGATAGAATTTGGAATAACCAAAGATACTAGCATATAAACCGAGGATAAATATAAATCTCCGGTGAATCAATGCTAATGGTAAAGGAGTTTCACCCCTTTATTAGAATAATGGCGAGACCGCCAATTTACAATAAAGATCATCCGAAGTGGAGTTATGAGATACTCCAGAATCTAAAGCAGATGAAAAAGTGAGGGATACGAATGAGCTTTGGAACCGTAGGGAATGTTCCAAAATTCAAAAAGAGAGTGGTTCAATCTCGAATGAACGTGATTCTGTAAATCAAATTTACCATACATTCTAAGTTTTGCCTAGAACCAAAGCTCCGATACCAAATGTAACGACCCAATATTTTCAACCATTCGCATCCGCACATTATCGGACTTGAATTGTTCAAAATACTGCGTTGTAGAATAAATTTGGCAAAACTCAGAATATACAATAAATAGATCACAGAATCACATACACAGATATCAGAATCTCGCAGCGGAAATTAAAAATTTAGTGGTTCATGAAGCCACTGATATAACTTCAACAAAACAGAACTTACATTGTCTATAATCCTCAATACAAATTTTAAGACATAAATAGAGATAGAGTCTTCAAAGTCTTGAATTCCAGAAAAGATAAAGGCTGAAACAACTTCCAGCAGCGCGAATGATCTACTGAGTGTCCTAGCTACGGAGAAGAAATTGAAGCTGCAACTCAGGCTGACCTGAGCGTAAAAATAAAACATAACACTCGAGTCAGGACATACATACTTATATAATGTAAGCTAATTCAAGTGTACTGTAATATAGAGCAAGTAACTTAAAGGATGCTTGGGACCATCCATCCTCTAAGGATCCGTCAAACTATTTACTATGTAGTATATTGCGCTATTATACTAGTGTCTATTTATAAAATAAACTTACTTTTTAATAGCGTTAAGGGGTTACCCATATAGCCCTTAACACGTAATAGTCCCAGTAGTCCATCCAATATCATAGTCCCTCCTGATCGGGAAGCCACTAGAGGATACCACACGGGCTACGGGAGAAAACCAAACTCGTACAAGGCGCGATAGGGTAGGTGACACGGCACAACTAGGCAATGCCAGGGTAGATATACCAATTGCTATCCAGGCTGATGGTAACGCGCAGCGCGCAGCTGCCGCCCACCTCGAACTAACTCCCCCAAAATCAAAATATAGAAGTGGCCACTGAATCAATCCAAGATCATAGTATAATATCGAAGAGGAGCGTCCGATCAGAGGAATGACCTCATTGGCCTGGAATTGCTCCTGTTTTAGCCACCTTATGCCAACTCACGGGAGTCGGGTCCACGTATTTACCTTACAGGAAACGCCACCACCGACCTACTTCATTCTGGAATCTCCACCGCGTACACGGTTGGTCAAAGTGGTTTTCGGTATCGACAGAGAGTATGTCCATATCCGATCCCGGTCTCTTTGCCAACCCAGCGTTATTATAACCCGTGGTCATTTAAAAACAATTTATACTTTAAAACCAGTATAAACATTTCCATTTCAAAACTATAAATACGATATCATTTAAAACCCAAAACAACATGATATCGTTATATTCAAATATAATTCTTTTCCAAAACCATACTGCTTAAAATTTATAATATCTGGAAACCAAATATTTGAATTATACCTTTAAACCATAATATATTGGAAATTTTTCTTTTAAAAAAAAACATAACTCCCAAAACACAAATGGTTTGGATATAAATGGTTTAACTTTATGGTTACTTTGTAAAGAAGATAATTTACATAGCTTTACAAATATATTTCTTTATTTTAAACCATAATTTAAATATCACTTCATGTTCCCAAGACCATTTCAATTCCTATATATATATCCAATTGGAGTATTAATATTCAAAACTAAGGTTGGATATTTTTTCTTTCAACAAATTAGTGTTTATTATTTCGTCTTGAATATTCCCATAAATTCCATAGATAAAACTCCAAAATTATGCCATTAAATAATTTCAAAATTTACTTAACACTAGAATGTTCATCTTAAATTTATTAAGAAAAATCCAGTTATAAATCTCATATCTTAAAGGTCTCCAAAACTTAAACATAAATATAATTTATCAAATTCCTTAAATTTCAAAACAATCAAATTCCAGATTCTATAGCACTTAGGAAATGCTACCTAAAGTTACGGGTAAAACTAGTCCAATTTCAAAAGACAGCATTTAAATGCTTTAGTAGATTGTTTAACTTAATAAATATTTCCAAATATAACTTATATATATATTTCTTAACTGAAATCTTATCCTTTCAAAAATCCAGAATTTCCAAAATAAGTTATATTCCAAAATTTTATTCAAATATTTATTTATTTATTTATTAACATTTATAACTCATTCAAAATCAATATAAAAATCCTTTAAAGATATTAAATCAAATATTTAACTTCCAAAATAATTTTAAATATTTCAGAAAATATTATAAGGACCACGGGCCTGTATATAGTTTTCTAGCCTAGGTCAAGTGATACGGATTTATATCATTTCAATCCGTAATTTACAAACCCCGGGTTCTATCATTTCAAACCCGCAATCCCAAGTTAACAGTTAAACAGTTAACATAATAATAGCACAGTAATCATCATTTAGGCCTATCATTTCAGCCCACAACAATCTAAATTTAACAGGGAACTTGCAGTGGTGATTTAAGCAGTAAATAAACAATAATATAATATAACTGCAGAAATAATACAACAGATAATAACTGATGAGGTGTCAATTTAAATGGGATTCACCATTCTACGTTATACTACAGACAGATAATATTTAAATAAAATTTTTACACATACACTTGCGATAATTCACAAAATATATGTACATATGTCTGGTGAGAAATACTCACCTTAAACGCTGCAGTGGATCTAAATCAAACACGGTATCTACTTCGGAAAAAAAAACGGAAAGCACGATCAAACTTCGGCGGATGCAAAGCCTTGACTTAAATCTATAAGATCCAAATACCAAGTATGCGAATTTAAAAATTACGGTCAAAGCAAAATTTCAGAACAACTGGAACGAATAGAATAAAAGAAATTTAGTTCAACTTGCTCGACTACTACAACCCGCTAACCGTCTCAACATATCCTAGGCCCATACTTCAACCGTACGCATGCATAAAATAAATTGAATAAATTGCAAAATAAATTGCAAATTTAATACAATTGATTGAATAAAAAGATGTTATGCACCCAAACAAAACAAATACATGTTTAGACATTATTAAATTATTTCTCACATTTTTAATCATATTTATCATGATCAATTATTTTCACTCTCATATATATTTATTTAAATAAAATGACAATATTGGCAACAAACACAATACTGTTCAAATTATTCGATTTAATCAAATGTAGCCACTAACTACATTCGAATTCATTAAATAATACTTTATTTCACATACATGTTCATCATGTTTAGGCAAATTATTTCTTCTTTTACTTTTATTATTAAACATTAAAAGGTGATTATTGGTATACATCACCAATATCCTTTTATTAACCATAATAAATACAATCCATTGATATTTATCCACCAAAATTCTCAAATAAGTAGTTAAATTTATTTTTTAACCATCTTAAATTTATTTCAACCATTAAAAATTGAAATAAATGTCATTTTATTATATTCACCCAAGATTTATTCATACAATATTGTTTATTTGAATTAAACAACATTTCATATCATTTTCTCCTTATCAATTTATCTTCTCCATTATTAAATTGTAATTCTTTTTTTTTTTTCTTTCTATGCCTTCCTCTTCAAACTGCACTTATCCAAATCCACAATACCACTAACTACATCATAACTACACTAATTCCATAGTCTAGCTTCCTACAATCAATTTATATCATTTCTTCCAGCCTACTACTAACAAAGTTCTATATGTATTTATAAATGGCACGGCATGATGGGGAAGTAGCCGAGCAAGGAAATCAGAGAACACAAGAAGGAGGAAGGAAAATTGGAAGAAGCAAAGAAATAAACAATGCAAATTATTTACCTGATAGAAGCTTGTACCAGAGAGGGACAAACAAGGAGATATGAAAACTTATGTGAATGAGGCAAAGTATTTATAGATAAACTTGCGAAATAAAAAGGGGAGATAAATAGGCAGGTTTGAAAACGTAAGAAATAAATGCAAGCGTTGATTTTTGAGTGCATGCGTTTAGGCAAGAGATTTATTTCCAGTTCTTCTTGTTTGAACGCTACATGAAAATTGTGATAAATGCATGCGTTGATTTCTCTTTCCAGTTTTATGTTTGAACGATATCACTCTTTTGGATTTTTTTTTTTTTTTTTTTTTAGATAGCTTGCGTGATTTATACCAGTTATAATCTAAATTTAAAGCATGCGTTACTGCAAATTTGAACAGATTTGATTGAGGAAGAAAAACTTGAGCTCTTGCGTGATTTATGGTAAGCAATGAAAAAGCTTTTAACTGAAAAGGCAAAAGTAATAAATGCTTACATAAATATTTACTTGATCAATGGTTCGAAAAATTTATTTATTGCAAAACAAACGCAGTGGAAACAGAGAGATATAATGGGTATGCGAAAATTTGCAAAGATAGGCAAGATTAAATTTTGAATGCATTTAATTTAGGTGAGAGGAAAAATGGCAATTGGAAGAGTTGATATTTTTGTGGATAAGGCTGCGTGAATAAATGAATACAGTGACATACTCAAGAAACAAATGGTAAGAGGCAAATGTCAAAATGTTAAAAGAATAAAATTTTGTGTCACGCGCAAAGGAAGGCAAATTTGATTTCCATATTCTTCTAATCAATTAATTCCCCTTTAATTGCCTTTAATTGATTTCAATTGATTACCTTATCCCTTTTAATTACCCTCCTTAATTGATTTCAATTAATTACCATATTACCAATTAATTATCCTCCTTTAATTACATACTCAAATTTGGTTACTAACTTAATTAGTTAATTAACCCTTTTTGTTAATTATCAATCCTGCGACGTCTCACATTAATCCGTCCGCTTTGTAGGCACTGGTAGCCGGACTGGTTACACGGGCAGATTTCTCCTACAAAATGGGGATTAACCTCGTGTCCTCATGCCATTAACCAAAAGAATTAACTTATTTATCTTTCATCAATTTTATTAATTTGCATTAATTATTCAATAAATTAATTCTGGTCAACTACTGAAATTTTACAATTAATTTCTCTATTAATTGTCATAAATTTCTTTTTGAAATATCTATTAATTGTCATTAACTCCATTTTAAAATATCCGTATGTGCCTTTATTCAAGTTTTGAATTGCTAACTAGGAATAAGGTAGATTTATCAAATAAATTGATTGTAAGTTTCATTGTTTTAAATTGCTTAACAATGTTCACTGCTAACATAATTAATATGTCAAAATTGAGAATATTCCACCAACATGATTTGCATGTCATAACCTACCAAATTAACATAATTAATTAACTACTTTAATATGTTACAAATTTTCTCCTTTTCATTATTTTTAGGGAATGGGTATAACAACAGATATTATGATAATATCCAAAACATTTAGTTACCACACACTTCATTATACATTATAAAAATTTCCTTTTTTTTTTCTTCTTCTTAAATTTAGTTACAAAAATCATATTAAATTAACGAGTTTAATTCTCTAAATTAAATATTTAAACAATATTGGTAAACACAATTTATATAAATTATATTCCTAAAAACAAAAAAATTAAAAGAAATAAATAGCTAAAAACTAGGGATGTTACAAAGTTCAATAAATAATAGGTGATTAATGGAAGGAAAATTTTGTTTTGAAGGTTAATAAATTGAATTAAATCAACTGAAGAGAGTATCTTGAATTAATTGAATTTAAATTGAATTCCGTTTTGAAAGAAACCTTTTGTACCTGATATTAGTAAATGTGAAATTAAAAACAAATTGTTGAATATAATTTATTTAAACTGAAATTTATATGGTTGAACTAATTGTTTATTTCGTTTTCAGTCTATTTTCTTCTGCTTGTTTCTATTCTCCTACATCCTTCCTTTTCGGGGACGAAAAGTTTTGAGTGGGGGAGAATGTAACGACCTATAAATTTAGCCGGTTTTAATAACGTTATTAATTGAAATTTTACGGGATTTTAAACGTTAAAATTTTGAAATATAAATTTGATATTTGGAATGCGTTTAGTTAAACATAGCAACCGGTAAATTTTCGTCCGAAAATATGAAAGTTTATTTCGTGCGTAAATTTACTTCAATTTAATCAGTTAAAAAGCGATAAAAATAAAACGTTTTCAAAACCAAAATATTTTTACATAGAAAAATTCTAAAATATCTTTTGAGCAAGTTGTAAGTTTGTCGTTTTTCCAAATTCGGACATCTTTGGCACCGTTGACTTAATTTTCTGCGAATTTTATGCATTTTCCGTTGTAGAAATTTTAAAATTTTGTAAATTCAATCGTACCGCCGATATCTGTACACCGTTTTGATCGCCTCTCCATACTGATCATAACAGTATATTCGATTGTGTGTTCAGTTTCTGGTACGAGGCGAAGTCCACAGTACGGTTTGCCCTATCCGTACCAGTTTTGAGACATTTTGTTTGTGAACTTTGAATCCTTTGGCCATTCAACTTTCTATCCTATAACCTCAAATGCCACATGATTTATTACCCATTTACTTTTGCATGCCGTGGCTGAAAAAAAATTGGTTGTTTCATATTTTCCAATGAAAAATTAGAATTGTGCTACAGTGTTACTATCTTTCCCCTTTTCTACTTCTCTACCCTTTTTCTTCGTGCACGTTACTTCTCACTCCTCTCCTTACTTTCTCCTCTTATTTTCGGCCATGGTAGTAATATTAGAAAGAAAAAAAACGAAGGCCTCACCGCACCCTCTTATCTTCTCTCTTTCCTCCTCCACGACTTCTCCCTCCAACTAACTGACACCGCATCTAGCAGCTCACATAAACCACAGCCATCCACTTCTGAAGCGCAGCCCAGTTTGGTCCTTCCCTTGCTTTAGCGCCTACCTCCTCTTCCTTACAGCTCGACCGCTCTTAAACCTGTAGCTCCTCAGCCCTCCACCGGAAGCAAACCCCGATATCCATGTAACTGCCGCACATCCCCACCATTTGTCAAAAGCCGAGATGCGGTCACCCTTCCCTTCAATGGTCGAGCACTCTCCACTATTTTTTACCACCATCTTAGCCTCAGTCTCCTCCACTTCTCTCGCCAAAACCATCAGCTTCAGATCCCCTTGCATCGATTTGTACAGTTAGGTAAGAGATATATATATATATTTGTGTTTATAAAAATAATATGTCGATGCTTATACAATTTGTACAGTTATGTACGAGCTTTGATTGTACCTATGATATATACATATTATACACATGAAACATTAGACGTTAGTTAAATGTAAGTTACGGTATATTTATGTTTGTACAAACCTAATTTTTATAAATATATGTTAGTTTGATTTTAAAAGTTTATAAGTTTACGAAGTTATAAAAGCTTATATGATTTCTTATTTGACTTCAAAGTATTATATAGCATTTCTACGTGTTTTATATTATTATATATATATATATATGGTATATGAGTTGATATTATATGATGTATACATATGTATATATGTTTAAAAATGCATGTTATACAAGGAATAAATCAAATTGCTATATGTACAAAATTGTGTGGTCTACATATGTTATACTTTTGGTTTGCGTGCATGTAGGCTACGTGTTGGTTTTGTAGACTCATTTATGTTGTAGACTCATAACTTTTCTCGTCTCTTGTCCAAATCAAGTGATTTTTTTAGCAGTTTAAAATACAAGTTTTGATCTTTATTCATACCAAATTTCAGACCATTTCGATCTCGGTAGCACATAGAATTATATTGTTAAATTTTGACGCAGGACATGTTTTGTAATTATTGCTATGTTGAATGTTTTGATTTGATTTCGGCAATTCCTATTTAACAGCTTTGCTAGTCGATCCGTGCCAATCTAGTTATTCCGAAAGTCGTGCTTACGATCCGTGACTCAACTTCGTTGTCTATTCATCTCTCTAGCCTCGAAAGGTGAGCAATCACTCACGATTAATATTCTTTTATTTATTTAATTTGATTTCAATTGAAACGACAATTGAAATATGCCGCTGTTATTTATTGCACTATTATTTATGTATCAGTCCACCTTTGACATCTGACACCGTTGTCTGTTATGTATGCAATAATAGTCCAGTTTGGTTGATAATTGATTGTTGTTTGTTGTTATATTGGACGTTAAATTGTAATGTATAATTGATAAATATTATGCAATTGAAATTTGTCGTAGGATAGTTTAAATTTTTGTATCGACATATGTGCTCCATTAATCGAAAATTAATTCTTAAATTTGGGTAAAAGATGATTTCAATTGTATATGAAACCAAATTTTGAATTAATATTTAAACTTGAGAGAATTGAATTAGAAATTTACTTGTATAACACTCAATTGTATTATATATAACTTACCTGAATTTTCAAAAGTTAACTGTGCAATTGAATATTATACAGTATGAAATGATGTTAGAGGAATTTATAAATAAATCGAGTGGTTATAATAAACGGAAATATACTCAATATATACAATAGGATATTAAATGGAATAAATTCAACAATAATTTGGGATAAAGAAGAATTAAATTTGTCGAATAAAAATATGACTATAATAAATAACTATTCAAATTTATGATCTTTGGAATTGCTAATTTAAGGAAATTGGATAATATACAATATAAATTGTCTAAGAAATAAAATGTGAGTGCGTATAATAAATGTTATTCACTTAAATTTTAATTATAAAATGTTTGTGGAGATAAATAGAATAATAAGTTAAATAAATAATAGGTGATTAATGGAAGGAAAATTTTGTTTTGAAAGTTAATAAATTGAATTAAATCAACTGAAGAGAGTATCTTGAATTAATTGAATTTAAATTGAATTCCGTTTTGAAAGAAACCTTTTGTACCTGACATTAGTAAATGTGAAATTAAAAACAAATTGTTGAATATAATTTATTTAAACTGAAATTTATATGGTTGAAGTAATTGTTTATTTCGTTTTCAGTCTATTTTCTTCTGCTTGTTTCTATTCTCCTACATCCTTCCTTTTCGGGGACGAAAAGTTTTTAGTGGGGGAGAATGTAACGACCCATAAATTTAGCCGGTTTTAATAACGTTATTAATTGAAATTTTGCGGGATTTTAAACGATAAAATTTTGAAATATAAATTTGGAATTTGGAATGCATTTAGTTAAACATAGCAACCGGTAAATTTTCGTCCGAAAATATGAAAGTTTAATTCGTGCGTAAATTTACTTCAATTTAATCAGTTAAAAAGCGATGAAAATAAAACTTTTTCAAAACCAAAATATTTTTACATAGAAAAATTCTAAAACATCTTTTGAGCAAGTTGTCAGTTTGTCGTTTTTCCAAATTCGGACATCTTTGGCTCCGTCGATCTTAATTTTCTGCGAATTTTATGCATTTTCCGTAGTAGAAATTTTGAAATTTTGTAAATTCAATCGTACCGCCGATATCTGTACTCCGTTTTGATCACCTCTCCATACTGATCACAACAGTATATTCGATTGTGTGTTCAGTGTCTGGTACGCGGCGAAGTCCACAGTACGGTTTGCCGTATCCGTACCGGTTTTGAGACATTTTGTTTGTGAACTTTGAATCCTTTGGCCATTCAACTTTCTATCCTATAACCTCAAATGCCAAATGATTTATTACCCATTTACTTTTGCATGCCGTGACTCAAAAAAATTTGGTTGTTTCATATTTTCCAATGAGAAATTAGAATTGTGCTACACTGTTGCTCTCTTTCCCCTTTTCTACTTCTCTACCCTTTTTCTTCCTGCACGTTACTTCTCACTCCTCTCCTTACTTTCTCCTCTTATTTTCGGCCATGGTAGTAATATTAAAAAAAAAACGAAGACCTCACCGCACCCTCTTATCTTCTCCCTTTCCTCCTCCACGACTTCTCCCTCCAACTAACTGACACCGCATCTAGCAGCTCACATAAACCACAGTCGTTCACTTCTGAAGTGCAGCCCACTTTGGTCCTTCCCCTGCTTTAGCGCCTACCTCCTCTTCCTTACAGCTCGACCGTCCTTAAACCTGTAGCTCCTCAGCCCTCCACCGAAAGCAAAACCCGATCTCCATATAACTGCCGCACATCCCCATCATTTGTCAAAAGCCGAGATGCAGTCACCCTTCCCTTCAATGGTCGGGCACTCTCCACTATTTTTGACCACCATCTTAGCCTCAGTCTCCTCCACTTCTCTTGCCAAAAATTATCAGCTTCAGATCTCCTTGCATCGATTTGTACAGTTAGGTAAGAGATATATATATTTGCGTTTATAAAAATAATATGTCGATGCTTATACAATTTGTACAGTTATGTACGAGCTTTGATTGTACCTATGATATATACATATTATACACATGAATCATTAGACGTTAGTTAAATGTAAGTTACGGTATATTTATGTTTGTACAAACCTAATTTTTATAAATATATGTTAGTTTGATTTTAAAAGTTTATAAGTTTACGAAGTTATAAAAGCTTATATGATTTCTTATTTGACTTCAAAGTATTATATAGCATTTCTACGTGTTTTATTATTATTATTATATATATATATGGTATATGAGTTGATATTATATGATGTATACATATGTATATATGTTTAAAATTCATGTTATACAAGGAATAAATCAAATTGCTTTATGTACAAAATTGTGTGGTCTGCATATGTTATATATTTTGGTTTGCGTGCATGTAGGCTACGTGTTGGTTTTGTAGACTCATTTATATTGCTTCCACACCATGGTGATATTTTTTTTTTGAACAGTAGTTAGACTTCATGTTCACGATATCATATCTCACTCATGTTTTATCGGAATGGGTTGATTCTATTTTTATAAAAGAGTCGAAGTTATCTAGTTTATGCATGTCAAATTTCAGCAAAATCCGACATCGTTTGATTAGTGGTTGAGGATCTAGAAGTTTGACCCAGGCAGCTGTTCTTTTGTACTTGAAATTATTTTACACTGCTGCAAACACGACCTGTGTTCATGTTTGACGCATCGTATCTCTTCCGTCTTACGTCGGAATACAGTGATTTCCTTTTTGTTTAAAAGATAAAGTTTTCTACTTTCTGTATATAAAATTTTAGCTTCATACGAGGTGGTTCAGTCCTCTGTTTCTTACCTGAAATTCAGACCCAGAGAGGTTTTCATACCTGAACATTTGACAATTGCAACATGGCCTGAGTCTATGTTCGTGACATCGTAACTTTTCTCGTCTCTTGTCCAAATCAAGTGATTTTTTTTGCAGTTTGAAATACAAGTTTTGATCTTTATTCATACCAAATTTCAGACCATTTCGATCTCGGTAGCACATAGAATTATATTGTTAAACTTTGACGGAGGACATGTTTTGTAATTATTGCTATGTTGAATGTTTTAATTTGATTTCGGCAATTCCTATTTAACAGCTTTGCTAGTCGATCCGTGCCAATCTAGTTATTCCGAAAGTCGTGCTTACGATCCGTGACTCAACTTCGTTGTCTATTCATCTCTCTAGCCTCGAAATGTGAGCAATCACTCACGATTAATGTTCTTTTATTTATTTAATTTAATTTCAATTGAAACGACAATTGAAATATGCCGCTGTTATTTATTGCACTATTATTTATGTATCAGCCCACCTTTGACATCTGACACCGTTGTCTGTTATGTATCAAATAATAGTCCAGTTTGGTTGATAATTGATTGTTGTTTGTTGTTATATTGGACGTTAAATTGTAATGTATAATTGATAAATATTATGCAATTGAAATTTGTCGTAGGATAGTTTAAATTTTTGAATCGACATATGTGCTGAATTTGATTAGTTAATTTGAATAAAATGACCCCTTGAAATTGTTAAGTTAATTGACATGTAGAATTTGATAAATTACACTTTGAACCATGAACGTATATTGAATAAATTGTTGTAGAATTGAAATTGAAATTGAACGACAAGTGAAAACCCGTAAGGCAGTATTCTTTAATCTACATGAAATGATAGTGTAGATTCTAGAAATAATTATATTAATTCGCACAAACAACAATGTGAATTAATACGACTATTTTGGGATTATTTGAATTAATTATTGGATTGTTGTTGATTGTCGTTATTGCTTGTTTATTTACTTTGACACCATCCCAGTTATCACACTGCAAGTTCCCTTTATTATGCTTAATCTTGAATTGAATTGGAATCGGGTTGAAATGATATATACCCAAATGAATTTGACCTAGGATAGAGAATTAAATAAATTCCGATTGGTCAATAATTTGATTTTAAAATAAAATAATGATTTTATTCGAGCAAAGAATAAGTTTTGAAATAAAGTTGGAATTTGAATTTTTGAAAGGAAAATGTAAAGATTGAAATCTGAAACAAATATTAACGTAGAAATTGATGAAAAAACGTTGTTTGAAATTTTATTATTTGAAAATTAAATTTGGAATTATTAATAAATAATTTGGAACTAGTAATAATTGAGTTTTGAAATTATTAATTTTGAAATCATTTAATAATTAAAATTGAAATTATAATGAAGTTTGAAATTATAACTAAGTTTGAGATTATTAAGTTGAATTTATAATTAAGTTGAAATGATTTGATGATTAAGTTTGAATTCATAATTAAGTGTAAATGATTTAATAATTAAGTTTGAATTGATAATCAAGTTGGTAATTATTAAATTTTGAAATTATTAATAATTAAGATTGAAATTATTTAATAATTGAATAAGATTGAATTATTTGATAATTGAATAAAAATTGAATTCTTTGATAAGTGAAATTGAACTTTTGATTTAGTGAATTTGAACTTCGTTAATAAATGAAATTGAGTTTCTTTATTTATTAATTAAGCTTTGGAAAATTTAAGTAAGTTAATAAGTGAAATTAAACTTCTCGAATATATGAAATTTAGTTCTTTATTAATTGAGTTTGAAATTTGTAACGAAGTCAATAAATAAGTGAAAATTGAATTTCTTTAACAAGAAATAAAATGTGATTTATTGAAATAAATGAGATTTATTGAAATTATCGTAAAACTTGTAATTTAAAGAATTGATTGGACGAATCTAATTTATTTAAATGTGAAGTTTTGATATAATGAAGTTGAACGTAAGTAATCGATTTAAATAAATTGGAATTTAAGTAGAAGTTGTTTGAAGGATAAAATTTACTTAGCGAATACTGAATGAAATCGATAAATAAATTTAATTTGATTTGATTTGAATGAAAATTAAACCATTTTAAATGATTTCGGAATGAAACTTATATACGAACTTGAATCAGTATTTGAATGGTTAAAATAGAAGTTGAAATCGAATTATAAGATTTTGAAATGGTAATTTTGAAATTTTGAACGTAAATTTTAGAAATTGATTTAGTAGACAAACGGAATGTTGATTTACGAATTGAAATTGAAATTGAAATTGAAATTGATTTGGTTTGAATTATATTAAACGACCAACTGGTGTAATAATTACGAAAGTTATTAATGAGACCGGAATCGGTTATGGACATACTCTCTATCTAAACCGAAAACCACTTTAATAACTATACGCAGAGTGATGATCCAGAACGAAGTGGTTGGAATGATGTACGTGCTGACTGAAGAAAGTGAACGATAATGGATAGCCTTGACACTTGTGTCGAATTGGAAATGACTAAAATCAGGAGCCGTGCCGGACCAAATGGGGTTAGCCACCTCGAGCGGACACACTTCTTCGTAAAACTACTCATTACTTGTTATTGATTGGTGCACCCTCGTACTTTCAGGAGTGTTGTTTCACGGTGTTGCGATCGCTGCGGCAATGCGTTCTCACCAGTCTGGATCAGGCGAACGGTAGTTTCACTACCTTGGGTATTGCCTCATGTGCCTTGTCATACATGTATCCCTATATACGCGACCACTACGAATTTGTTTTGTGTTATACCTATGGAGTACTCCCTGATATCCCACCAGTTTACGGTGGAATTTACAGTGTTGTATAGACTATGACATTTATATAAAAATGTGTTAAGGGGGATAATGGTAACGCCTTAACACTATTTTGATACTTTATATTACTGATAGACATTATCTATTTAGCGTATACTACTACATAGTAGATAGTTTAGCGGATCCTTAAAGGATGGTGATTCCAACATCCTTTGAGTTACTTGTATTTCGATTGCTATTTCACTTGAGTTGGATTTATTGATATAAGAATATTAATCCTGACTCGAGTGTTTTGTCTTTTGCTTTACGCTCGGGTCAGACTGAGTGTACCAGTACTCGAGGCTCACTTTGGAGTTGGAGCTTTGCTTGAAGATCCAGCCATCTATTCTGTTTCAGTACTCGATGATTCCAGTGATGTATTCTGATTTGTACTTGATGTATCGTATTTCTCTTCTGTTGTAAACTCTGATGTATCTTATATATTTATATAGTAGCTTCATGAACTACTATCTCTTTTACTTCCGCTGCATATTATCACTCTGTGCCTGTGATCTGTGATTATTTATTTACTGTATATGTTCAGTTTTGCCAAATTTAAAAATTAACAATTCGGTATTTTGAATTATTCCAGTCCGACATGTGCGGATGCGAATAGTCCAAAATAGCGGGTTGTTACAAATGCATTATCAGTTTAAGACATAAAGGTGAGTAACGAGTAACTCACTTTGTAGTATACTAGCCAAAAATCCTTCTCATTAACCACTTCTCTTAATTTTGCCTCTAGATCATTCATTGCAGATTCCAAATTGAAGCTCCAACTTGACCAAACTCCATCTTGATACCTCCTAGAGGTGTATCTTGTTATTAAGAAGATTATATTTCAATTTGAGAATTTATGGGATTTCATTTAAATTATTTTGATTTTAAAAGTGGAAGTTTGTGCTTTAATTTGCTTCGAAATGATAAATATGAGATACCGAATTTAGATTAAGGTATGGTGTGTGAATATTCTAGAATTATAAGAGAAATGGTGATAGGAAGAAGTTAGTTTCTTATTGTATTAGCGCTTGGTCTATGAAGGCTTAATTAAATCAATGGTTTTGTACTTAATTTTAATTCTCTTTATATAATGCAATTCCATTCAATAACAAACAAGTTTAACCATTTCTAAAAAAATATAATTTACCAAGTAATTTTGTTTTCTCAACCATTATATTTATATAAATCACATTCCCTCACTATTCCCAAAAAAAATGAATATCATCCCGATTAACATACTAGCCCATATTTTAATCATCAATCAAAAAAATACCTCTTTCCCAAAATAAATTCCAAAACATCTTTCAATTCAATGTTTGAATTTATAAAATTTATCAATCCATTTTAGTTCACTTTAGAGAATCACTTCGAGTTTATAAATGATAGTTTTAGTTAAAAATACACAAAATCACTTTTATAGATATTTATCACTTTAAAAACATTTAATATCAAAATAATTCATTTAATAATCTTCTTTAACAAAATATTCCTTCCAATATAATATAATTAAACACCGTAAAAAATATTGTCTTCTACTCAAATCTCAACAATAAATATTTTACTATCAAAATTCTTAACTTCACAAAATACATTTTCATTTAAATCCCAAATAAATTTCTTTGTCTCCAAATTATCTCTTGTTCCAAATATTTATAATAAATACCAAATTATTCACATTAATTATTCAAAACCCATTTAATTATTCAAAATCTTTGGTATTAAGTTTAATGAATTGCTTCACAACATCGAGACGTTACAAGGGTGAATTTTTTCTCCTTTTTTAAAATGCTGGTAGACTTAGCACTTCTTCTAAATTTTGTTTTTGAGTGAACATACGAGAAATGAATGAAGTGATGGAATAGCTAGGGGTTAAGGATTAATGCTTGGGCTAAAATCGCTTTCTAGCTTATTCTTACTAATTCCTTAACCCTTCATCTCGCATTCATTTCTTATTTTATTAATAAACTTATCTTACTTATTTATAATCTCATTATGTACTTTGATTAATTATTTAGTTAATTTACTCCCTATATTATGGAACTCCAAAATATGGATTGCTATAATGGTCGTCACATTCTCCTTTAGTATAGGGTAGGAATGCTACAAGTTTGGTCCTGGTCTTCATCTTACTACTTACTGATTTATTGGTAGATGTACTAAAAATCTTTTAATCTAATGCTTGTCCATTAACTTTACTTGATAATGAGACGGCCTCACCTATTATCCATGCAATCAGAGGGAGGTCACTGTTTGAAAGCACATAGTAAAGTATATGGTAAGAGAGATCTCTTGTATATTCTCCCTTTTTGTCGACTGAAATGTATGATACCATATACTTGAATCTCTACCTAACACATATCTCGTCTCAACACAAAGCAGTATACATGAGTTTTCCAGGGTAAATTTTATGGACATAGGATTACATAAGACAAAATGTCAATAAAAACATCAATGTAATCAAAAAATCACAAAAAAATATATAGATCACATTTTTATATATAATAGATGCCACCATCTGGTTACAGTAACCATAAAAAAGATATAGACACAACTATGCATATGGTTACGGTCTCCTTTTTAAATACTAGAGTATTGTCCAAAAGCCTTTGATTGATCTGGTCGAGGATCACCTTATCTTCAATGGGTTTTATGATAAAATGTGAGAAACAAAATACTATATCTACGCCATACATATTACTCTCCAAAAGGCACAAGATAGAAATGATATCGTGAAAGTACATACTTAAATACAACCTCGGTCTAACCTAATGTATTAAAACAATTAGCGACCTGGGTTAGGATAGAACTAGCTGCAAATAAACTCAAATATCAAAAAATAAAAGATAACAGAACAAAATATAACACATCATGATATTAATATATTAGTTACCCAACCCAATGCAGGTTTCATATACAAATTATATAACCAATGTTCTTTTCCATTTGATGTAACCAAAATCACAAATCTAATAAATTATGATTCTCCTTAGTCGCAAATTATCAATATCACATAATATAATCATATAATAGTAATAAATTTGATCAACTACCCAAAATTTAATTGACACCCAGTGGTACCAGTACCACGTATGACTCATATATATTAGAAACCAAGTCAACACCCAATGATGCTCAATATCACCTATGAATCGGCATTGTGGGTACACCCACCGATCTGCCCTACTTACATGACCCGCTCTAGTCTATCATAGCTTTGATGATTACCCTCCTATATCCATCGTTGTATTAAGTCTTCTAGCCATAAAGATAAAGCCCGTACGGTTGATTGTCGGGCCAGTGACATTGGGGCAAGGATGCTGGGTGCTACCTTAAGTCAATCCGACTAGGATGGATACTAGATCTATCTGGTACAGCGCTCATTGAAAATTTATAATCTTTAACATATTTCAAAAGTGTATATACAATAGTAATACCACTTAACTGTTATTAACCGAATGTCACTAAGGAGTTTAATACATTCAAATTACAATATGGCAGTAATCCATATCTATCGTTAACTCAATGCCACTAAGAAGTTTACCATATTATGCCACATTTCAAATGTCCATATATGATAGTAACTCCACCTAGTTATAATATACCTTATGTTAACAGTAAAATGGTTTTAACGCTAACACCCGGTGTATCTCGTGATGAAGTGAAAGCACCACCCGTTTATACGGGAAACCAAGTAAAAAGGAAAGTCGCAGAAAAGTAAAAGAGACAGAGATTTTTATAGTGGTTCGGCTTCTAGTAAGCCTACATCCACTTTACATTCTTCATTATCTCCTTTGTACACACTTTTACAAGATTACAACATTTTTACAGCATGATCTCTCGATTATAACACCTTTACAACACGATCTTACAATTACAACATGAATGGAGAAAGAAGTTAGAACGTTGATGGTGAATTGCTCTTCGAATCTCTCTTGGATGAAGTAGATCTCTTGATGAAGAATCTTCGATGGTTGAGGTGCTCGGAGAGTCCAGAAATCAGCAGAGTGTAGGCGCCTTGAAATCCAGAAAAAGTCCTCCTCGAATGTGGAGTTGGTGGAGTATTTATAGGCGACTTCGGAGTTAGGTCGGTTGGAGCGACCTAAGTTAGGTCGTAGGCCGGTTGGAGCGACCTAAGGGATAACGGCATTAGAATGTATGGCCTGGAGCGACCTAAGGGAAAAGACAGGGTATGCTTTAGGTCGTGTGCGACCTATGGGTGTTAGGTCGCGAGCGACCTGATTTTGATGAGGTGAGACTGGTTAGGTTGCGAGTGATCTAGGTGATGGCGGGTTAGGTCGCGAGCGACCTATGGGTTTTAGGAGAAGAGTTAGGTCGCGAGCGACCTAACTTTGTTGAGGAGAAGCATAAGTCGCTTAGTAGGTAGGTCGCTTGAGCCATTGAGTCGTTAAGTCGCTGACTGCTGAGTTGCTCTAGGTCGTAGGTCACTTGGATTTATAGGTCGTTAGGTCGCGAACTTTCCTGTGAGCTATTAACTCGTGAATTTTAGGTCACTAAGTTGTGAGGTCTGTTAAGTCGTGAACTCTGTTAAGTCGTTAGCCCGCTTCATCAGTTAGGTCGTTAACTTGCTTCATTGGTTAGATCGCTAGGTCGCTTCATTGGTTAGGTCGTTAACTAGTTGAGTCGCTGGATTACTTCACTCTTTAAGTCGTATACCGTTTTGGACGGGGCGCTGCCCCGCACCCCGCCGGGGGCGCTGCCCCCTGGACCCCTGCGACCTGACCGGTCAGGTCGAACACCGTCGCGGTGGCGTTGCCCCCGCACCCCCACCTAGGGGGGTTGGCACCCCCCCTTACCCCCCTGGACCACCCCTCCGTAGGGGATCTTAGATGAAAAGATATTCAACAGAACTTGTTTTGTTGAGATGTTGAGTTGACCAATCTTTGAGACGAGCTATCTTTCTTTTCTCGGTCGATCTTTTGATATCACGACCTTGCTGAAAAAGGCGGGATAACACCTTATGTCATTAAAGGTAATAATTTCAAGTCATAATATTCTTACTTTATTCAAATAACATGCATGATCAGCCATTCATCACATTACATACAAATAATTCAACATTTCTTCTAAATATTCAATAAATCTTAAAATTTTAGTTTTTAAGATTTGATAAATAAAACATATCAATATTTTTTTTAAAGAAAGATAAAATACTACAGGTGGCTGCCCCTATCGCCTTTGTTATTGAAAATAAAAATATAACTGAATGCGGTGAGGCTGAGCCAGCCTTTGGAAAACGAAATAACCGAATGTGGTGGATGTTGCTCCTACATTTGTAATAAAACTAATTAGAGAATACTATGAATAATAGTAGGATGCGGTGGAGGCTGAGCTTGCCTTTTCAAAAAAAATATGGTGGAGGTTGAGCCTGCCTTTGCAATAAAATAAAATATTAATATCATAATGCGGTGGTGGAAAAGCATACCTTTGCAATAACAACAGAATTAAACAAATAATAGCATAGCAGGATAAAAAGGGATGCACTGTCCTTGATTCCTACATAGTTCTATGGTTTATGCTTTAATTTTAATTATGCAAAAATGCTTTTATACTTTATTCACATAAAAAAAGGTTTTTAACCGAAGGAAGAAAATAGTGTTGAAATTTACCCATTGTTTTATCAAAAATAATAACTTATTTCAAAGTATATGAATTGATAAATTTAGAGGCATTTATTAGGGGAAATTATATAATTCATCACATATATCTAATTCAATAACTAATCTTGTTGTGTTTTCTTTCTATTATATACTTTTTATGCTATGGTATAATTAATTATGTAATTAATTCAAAAGGAATTAAATAGAAAATCCTTAAATTACATGTTGTGTGATAGTAATTACAATGTGTTGTAATCATGAGAAATTTATCACAATATATTAAAATATTCTTTAAACATTCCTAGTCAAGATGTTTCGATACGGGATACCAATACATCTGTTGGGACTACAGTACGTAACACTCTCCAAATGTTGGTAGTATATAACTCATGGCTATTAGGGGAACTAAAGGGTTATATGCTGATAGCAATGGGATAACTATGAAAAGACTCGCTCAAGATCTTTGCTGTTGGTTAGTATATCAAAGGTCATAATGAGAATCTCAAAGAGATGATGTAACACATTGGAAATTGAAATAATTAATTAAGTATAAAAATAAGGGGGAAATGTAAATTTACATTAAAGGGTAAAAATATAATTTTTTGCAAACTTTGGAATTTGGCCACAAGATCTATTTCATTGCGTACAATATGTCGTATATAGTTAAGAAACATATATAA
Source organism: Allium cepa (assembly GCA_030765085.1). Taxonomy (NCBI): domain Eukaryota; kingdom Viridiplantae; phylum Streptophyta; class Magnoliopsida; order Asparagales; family Amaryllidaceae; genus Allium; species Allium cepa. Next base: position 1,034,421,479 of record CM060945.1, on the reverse strand, counting down.
CTTGTTAAACTGATAAAACAGCCAAAATTTTTGGAAAATATAACCAGTGGCATTTTCATAAATACGGATTTCGGGCCTAACTCAGCGAACCCTAGATTTTAACTATAAATAAGACCATAATTCTCATCCCTTTTAACTTATAACCTTATCCGCCACTTTATAGATATATTTCTTCATTCTCTTCCTTAAAAAATGTAAATAAAATTCCTTTTTCCTCAAGAAAATTCTCTAAACAAAAATAAAATAAAACAAGGAGAAATCAAATTAAAAGATAGTAAGAGAGAATCCAAAACTAAAAGAGAAAAAGAGGAGGAAGGCGAATCAATCAAGGAGATCTGGATTCAAATCAAGGTTGGGAAGAGGAAAGCTTTAACAAGATCAATGAATTGATTACTATAATTATAATGAGTGTAAGTAACTGAATTCCCTTGTAATTCTATATGATTTGAAACTAAAATTTTTGAACTTGAATAATAATTCCAATTCAATCTATTTTGAATTACAATTTTAGTTATGCATTAAAATGATGTTGACAATGGAAAACCCTAGTTGATAGTTTAACTGAATATTTGTTAAAAAAGGTAAAATTTTAGATTTGTGAAATTCATATCAAATTCCATGTAGATAAACCTTTATTCTAATGCTTGAATAAATGAGAAATAATAAAATACCCTTTTTTCACCGTGAACTAATTTTGCGATTTTTAGTATGCGTAGAATTTTCAATGGAAGCATAGAGTAGTTTTGAATAAAAAAGGTGTGCATATATGTATATAGTTGTGGAATTAATAAGTTGAATTTGTTTAAACAAAGGATTGAACTATACACAAAAGTCTAGTAGAAAACAAGTCCTTAAACCTATATTCAAAACCCTGAAGAAGATAAATAAAAATGACAAAAATAAACAAACTTTAAAATATAGAAATACATAGACCAGACATCTGAAAATTTGTACAAACGTCCAAAATTAAGAACAGACATCCAAAATACGAGTTGGATGTTTGGATTTCATGAAATTCCAACCCAAGAGCAATTTGGTCAAAATTAACTCGATTCAGACATTTGAATCCTTTTTCAGACATTTGGAATCGAAGTCAAACATCAGAAAAAGGGATTCGAACATCTAAAAGCCTAGAATAAGTGAAGGTCAAATGTTTGAATTGGAGGACCAGACATCTGAAATAATTCCAAAAGCATATATTGAATCAAGACTGGTGTAGGCTAAGTAGGATGGAGTAAGGGACTTATATTCCACTTTATCGACTATTAAGAGTTTGCATGGCTTCATAATGTAAGTGCAACGAGTAGTATCACTTCATGGCGAGCGTAGTGTGGAACTCGATAGGGCGACCATTAGCAGTTCAATTAAAAGCTTTTATTGTCATTGAGGTGCCCTGTTCACATGCTAAACATGTAAGAACCGAGGAATGGAGGTGGAGTTATCTGCAATAGTAGGGATATATGACCGAGCAATGGATGGACCTACGAGGAATCTCAATAACGATTTTTTTGAATACATCGGGTTGAATGATAAAGAGAATATGACACGTTTACCATTGAGATGTTCGCTTAATGTGTAAGTTTGCTATACATGGTTTATCACTAGGGATGTTAACCCAATATTGTTTAGAAAGTTATCATCAAGATTCACTTACTAAGAATTAACTTGGAATTGTTAGATGTTGGTTTTTCAACCCTTGATCGAAAACCTTTATAAGTTGCTTATGGTTGTAGGTGTAACTAGAATCGTACCCTTGATTTGTAAAATAACCGATCCTTTATGTGTAATAATTAACATAAATGGAAACCCAGGGTCATGTAATTTATAAATGAAGTTAATTGATTTCAAAAACCATACATTGGTAGTACAATTCATTTACTAGACCTTGTCTAATCCAGTTCTTTTCTTCCTCTTTTATACCTACTATAGGAGGACGGGCCAACAAGTGATTTGGCCCAAATACAGTGCATAACGGAGGAGACTAGGCGCCTGGAGTTACATCTATCTATTATTACTTTTCACATACTCTATTTCATGTTATTTTATTTTATATTATCATACTCTATGTAGTACTATTTAGAGATATTATTGTATGGAACACATATTGAGACTATTATCTAATACAAATTATTTTCAGTATTTATATTTCATTTCCTTCTGTTGTGAGATCTGAAAGTATAGAATTATTTAAATTTTATATTAGTCTCTTTATCATGAAAAGTTTTAAAAACCCAGTGACTCGTACTTCTTGGCACGACAAGAGTTCAGAAGTCATTTTAGGCTTTAAATAGGTATGTCCAAAGGTGCGGTTTGTTAAGATGTTGTAACATAATTCCCTCGATTTGAAAATATTGTTGAACTTCAATGTGGACACTACACTTTGATTATAGGTAAATCATGACAAGGCGTCCATTAAACAACTATAGTTGGGTCTGAGTTAAAGCATTAGAAGTAAAACACTATTCAATAGTGCATTCGTTTCCTCGCTTATATAAGGTTAGTAATGGTCAGTTGTATTTAACTCAAAATCAAAGTCTTTGGCTAGAGCGGTATAATTAATAATAATTGTTATCATTGAAGCAAGGATTTTATGTTTAGACAAATCATATTATATGTAGACGGTGTTGGAATTTTTGCCCAAACTAAATTCCATAGGTCCTAAAGTTTTGATAAAGAGAATTGGTGCAAATTGTCGTTGTTGTCTAGTATCGCTCATAATATAAAAATTGTATTTTATAGGAAAGATGTGTAAATGATAAATTCAGTCAATATGTCACACCATCAGCTAAGGAGATGTGAACATCAATATTCAAATTGTTTGAAATTAATGACTTACTGAATTTACACCTTTGAGTCGCACAACCATACTAATGAATATTCCAAAAAATCACTTAATTTAATTAGTTTATAAACACTGTAAAATTATTACTATTAAGGAAATATTAACTATTAAATTTTATTTGATTTTTTGAATGTCATTAGTATTTAATAAATTGCATACATAAAAGTTACATATGTATTTATCGATATATGATATATTTAGACATTTAAATTTGATTTAAATTAATTAATTGAATGTTGTTTTGGAAATTTTATGGGCCTAAATGAACTCCATGAATGGCGGACCATTCATGCTAAAGTGGGAGATTTGATATGATTTATTTGAGATTCAAGATTTAATGGAGAATTAAAGAGGGAATGTTTTAAAGAAGAAACTGTAAAGGTTCCAACTTTGAAACAAATTTTTTTTCATTCAATGAAAAAGGCTTTGAAACCATTAAACATACCAAGGGAAAAATAGAGAAACTTATATAAAAAATAAATTTAGTCAATCAAATATGATTTAATTAATAAGAATTAAAATTTGTTAATTAAAATTTAATTTATAAGATACACGTATATATTAAATAAGTAAATTAAATTATAAAAGTTACAAATTAGTTAATACTTATTTAACCGTGTATGTATAAAATTAAGTGGAAATAGAAAGAAAACCAAATGAGATTTAAGAAACAAGTACATATGTACGGTAATATATCGTGATTTCAAACGCGTATGACACTTGAAGCACGAGGGCATTTCACAAAAAATATATTATTTCCCAAATCGTATCACTTATTATATGTATATTAAAGATTATAAGTCATTAATATATAAGCAGTCATCTAACATTTGTATGTCAATAGATTGCATGGATACTCTTTAGTTGCTAAGTTTCCCTCAAGCTAGAGATGTTATATGTAGTACCATTAATATATTGACTAGACAAGGTAAGATATATGCATATATTTATTGAGCGTTCCTCATGGTACGTGCATTGCGTTTAGGCCATCATGAAATGGTGAGTATGAGTGAATAATCTCTCTTTATTTGTTGAGCTTTTCTTTAGGTCAAGATGTGAATAGGACAAAGACCATGGATTGGAAGTTATATATAATACAACCAATAAGGTGTTATTTATTGCTTGTGGGTTAATGATTTGTTGACCTTTTCTCGTGTTCAGAATCTCAAGGCGAATGAGTCCTAATACCTACTAAATAAATCAATAAATTTTAGTATTTTTTCTTAGGGATTGTGAAATATAAAATTCTAGCGGGGACCTTAATAGAAAATTGAAATGGCAATAATTAATCTTTCTAATATTGTAAGAATATATGTTATTCATGTTAAAATAATCTATTTTGAGAAATTGTGCGCCATTATAATTGATAAAAAGTTTTTTAGTTAAAGTATATAAATGAACTAAATTAAGGTTGATATAGAAATATAAAATATACTTTCAATATAATCTTTTGCATGTTGTAAATTTAAGATCCATGCAACAGTCAATTATATAACCACAATATTCATGCCACGGTCGCTTGAGCTTATTTGCACAAGAATATGTATTATCTTCTATGAGTGTCAAATTCTTATAGCAATTCAAGAATATGGATATTTCGTTCATATTTAGTCACATATAAACGCTATATCGTAACAAGCTTGGTGAAATTACCTAGAATTTAAAATATGATTATTAAATTTTAACTAACTAATTAATTAATTAAATTTGGGAAAATTATGACTATTGTATTTTCAAATTTAAAAGGGACTTAGAATGAGAATAAATTGAGAATTTATTTAATTTTACTTTTGGTAGTTAATTCTTATATTTGATAATATAAGAACAATATGGAGAAAATGAAGAAATAAATTATATGGAAATAATTTCATTGTTTGATGTATGATTTCTCAATTAATGGTTCATTTTATTAAAAAAAATGTAGAGATTAACTTTTCATTCTAAAACTTGTACTTAATTTTGATAATTTTTTTCAATATTGATAAAATTGAGATTTTGACATATTATTCATTTTGGGAAAAATTATAGAAATCAATGTTAGTTAAAGCATAACATTATTTAATTCAAATTAATTTTTATAAAGTGTTCAAACGAAACAATGCAACTTAGCAACGCTTTTGTTTTAAGAAAATTAGCAACACTTGGCTAATGAATCCGTACCTTAACTCATTTCACCCAAACTAATGAAATAAGAGAAATAGCAACATACGTATATTGCTTCTCTTTCTCATTTCATCATCGAAGCCAGAAAATCAAATTTTCTCTAAACCCAAAACCCTAATTCCCAAATTTCCAAATTAAAGATTTAAATCAAGGGGTTCTAATCAATTCTAGTGAATATTGATAAGAGGTAATGTAACAGTTCGGATTTTCGTTGCCGAAAAACCGAGATGTTATGGGTTTTTTTTTTAAAAAAAAGAATTTAAGAAAAGAAAAGGAGAGAAAAGATAGAAAATAGAGAGGAAAGAAGATAGACGATTTTTTTGAAAACAGAGAATTTTTAAAATAGAACGGGACAGAAAGGAAACAACAGAACAACAACAGAATCTCACAATTCGCAGCGGAACAACATATAATAATAAATGAATAATCTTTAAACAAAGAACTATATCAGTTATTACATTATCATCAAATCATCACATCAGAGTGTACAACAACATACAACAACAAACAATGCAGTGGAAAAAGAAATACTATATAAATTAGTAATACGCCATGCCATCCAGCTTTCCTCCAGCAACTCCAGAATATCCAGAATATCCTGATAAACCTAACTCTTAACTGCCCGTGTGGAAATTGGTGGGCACCCAGAGTTTAGGAAGGAAAACAATAAACTCCGAGTCAGTCATGAGACTGGTGTGAGAACTCAAAACAGTTTATTTACTTTAAAATCAAAATAGAGGAATATTTTTAAATCAATTCGCAATGCTTTTAAAAATGAGACTACCATAAGGCCTCCCGCACACACACACATGCAAACGCAGAATCGGAGGAGATTTCTCCTTATGATAGTCAAAGATGCTTGATACGCATTTAAAATAACATTTGATATTATTACTAGTGCATAATATATAACAAATCATTTCGAAAATAAAGATATAAATCTTAGCCGACATAGACATTTCGAACTATGCCTACTATAGCTACTATCCAAACAGTGGTGACCACCATAAGTGAATAGCAGGTTCTACAACTAATACCGTACAAGTTTCGTATTGGGAATTGGATTTCCAACAAATGGTCAGGCCAAGGAACTTCCCATTGCCACATGAGAATGCCTCTGGATGGACATCCCCGAGAACCAAACCGGATCTCTACCAACACAAGGCCGGGTTACCCCTAACTGAGTAACAACTGACCGAATATGCCATCCCCCGGTCCTTTGGGACCTTTATCCGAGAGCGCTCTCTAATCAATTCACACAATCATAAAAACAAAGTGTTTCAACATGAGTAAGTATCTGGGCTCCATACCATGATACCACCCTTTTCCAGAAGGAAATGCACATATCCTAAAGGGCGCTACCCCTCATAACCTTGCCGCATCTTTCCTGTTTTGACCATTTCCGGGATGTGAGGCTCGACGAATTCACGTCCATAAAAACATACTTTATACAAAAGCCATGCTTTGGGTCAACAAATGATCAACACAATGATCACTAAGATAGACGATCAAATAAATGATCCTATCACAATAATCAACACAATGATCATTTCAGCATCACTCAGCATGTCACATTACCAAACTGGGAATATATCGCTGATAACTTCAACTATATAACCTTTGAGCACATGCGTCTCAAAGAAGGGTGTTAAGCAAAGAATAAATTCTCCGCCACCAACAGAAATATATTTGAAAGAAATCGGCTTTATATCTCAACTTGTAATGTCAGACATACAATCCATACAAGTCTGTTCCGGGCTCGAACAAAACCGAAGGCACTTCTTACGAAGCCCTTGCAATACGGGTATTCACAATCCCGATCGAATTTCCCATCACTTAGGAGATCTCTATACCAGGAGCTACCCAGTGCAGAGACAATCGATAGGTCATCCTATCGCTTTTGCAAATACTCGGTCTTCAACACCGATCTTCAATGCAATTCATAACGACGTATCACATATTCGGAATGGGTTATACGACACCATGGTCCTTTCCCGGTTAACCCGAATAGTGAGTGCTTATTCAAAAATAAGTGTGCATTCAAATTCAAGCAATCACAACAATTTCTCATTCAAGGGTAAATATTGATAGTCGGTTATTTAACTATCAATAAAGATGCGCCACATCACCAGATTCCAAATAATTTTCCAAATTATCTTTACAAGATTTAAAATTTTCCATATTTTCAAAAATAACAATGTTTATTTTGAAAACAAATTTTCCCTTTCCATTTATAAATTCCATAGTGAATTTATATTTCAAAATATCTACTGACCTAAAGTTTTCAATAGATTTCAATTATTCAATCTCAATTTATCTTCAAAAAAAGATAAATTCTTAAAACATTCCATTTCATATTGGAAAAGCATTTCCATACTTATTCTATTAATAAGTATTTCACAAATCTTATTTATTTTTCAACAATTTGAAAATATTCAATATACTTAAACCATAGTTAAGTATATATTTCTTTCTTTAAGGAAAACATTCTCTTATTCACATTTATTTGGGTCAAAACGAATGTTGCGTAAAACATTGTTACGACAACCCAAAAATCACTAGTATAGGGATTCAAAATTAAAAATAGATATATAAATCCCAATACTATTCAAAACATTTCCTTTCGGAAATCATTTACTATAACAACAGTGTTATAGTCCACCATTTCCTTATTTTCTCGAAAACGTCTATTTCAACAATGAATGTTGAAATCTATGCGTTCGATACTCAATGCATTTTAAAACATCTTTAAATCGTTTTAAATTTTATTTAAAACATTTTTTTTTCCAACGTATTCATTTTTATTAATAATATATTCACCGTTTTTAAAAACGTGAATATAACTCCTTTAATAAACTTCTATATTCAATTGATCAAATTCAATTGATTACGAATTTATAAACAATGTTTATAAATTCTATTCCTATTTATAAACTTCGATTTATAAATTTTCTTTATAAAATCCAATTTAATTTATATAACTTAATTTTATACCAAAGTCTATATTATAAGCAAAACACTTATAGTTCATTTATTTACCCAACTCGTTCCTTTAAAACTTTTACAAATTTATAAATCTTATTACTTTTAAAGATTCTTTTATATTTTCCTATTTCCAACTTATCACATTAAATTCAATTTCGGATTTATAAAACAACGTTTATAAATCCCATTTATAATTTTATAACTTCTATTTATAAAAACTAATTTATTTACAATTTCCCTTTATTTTTCACTTTAATACCAAATTCCGATTCATAAGATAATTTCTTATAAATCTTTTATTTTATAAAATCTATTCATCTTCTAATCTCGCAATTTATAAATTTATAAATTTTCATTTACTTATAACAACCATTTATACTTCATTTATAACACTTATAAAAAAAAAACTCGTTTTATAATTCCAATATTTTTAAATTTATAAGTATCGATTCTATAAATTTACTAACTATTTCAAAATTCACATTTCGCTTTCATTTCACAAAAATCTTAAATTCTATAACTTTAAAAATTGAAATTTTAAATTTATTTAAAATGAATCAATTCAAAATTTAAATAAAAACATATACTTGAAAAATCGATTTAAAAATCCCTTTAAAATCCAAAAATCGTTATTTTTAACTTTAAAAACGAACCCGATGATGCCACAGCATCAATTGGTCAATCACTACACAAATATCATATATCGATATGATATTCACAATCATCAAAAATATTTATAAACAAATAAATATTTGTGAGGGGTCCAGTTGGATCCCTCCAACCTGTTTCCCTGCATCCAAAGAGTTAGCACAATACCAATTCCACTTCGAGGTGGAATATCGCGGTATATGGGATTTTATAAAATATATATCCGCTTACTAACGGCGCAATAGGGTCTCATCCGCTATACGAGGCGGGAAATCATCAACTGCAATATATACATATGCCAATATATATATATTGCTATATATAGATATATCCTAAAATATCTAATATCACAATCAAGCAACAATCAATCAATCAACAAAATTTTAAATATAACTATTTAAAATTTAAAAATCCCTTTAAAATCCCTTTTCGAGTGAGAAGTTCTCACCTTTGCCTTTATTTGCAGTCCATTTCATCTTGACTCGATTTTTCTTGGTTTATACCTTGAATGAATAATTATACAATTCATTAATATTCGAATTAAATCGAACCACTAATTTCTATTTGTTAACTTTAATTTAATTAATATGTTAACAAACGAACAATTCAATTTCCATTTATTAATATTTTTCTTTTATTGTCTAATAATTTCATTTAAACTAATTTCGTCTTTAATAATCGATTTAACTAAAATTTAAATTTAAAACTAAACTTCCTTCAATAGATTTAATTAACTTACCCTATAATTAAATTTACCAAACTAGTTATTAAATTCCTTTTTCTTACCAAAAAATTATATTTTAACTAATTTCCTTTTTTTAAAAATAAATTTGGCAACTAAACGATTGAAATAAACTTATTAACCCACATAAGTTATCTTAATAAATTATTCTTAGTAAATGAAATAATTGAACAAGTTAATTTCTATTTTATAAATTTAATTAAATTAGCTCAAAATTTATTTTAGACTAATTTATAAGTTTCAAAAATCAATTCTTTCAAATAACTTATAAAAATTAAATTTTAATCTTATTTTCCTGTTTTACTATAAAACTGCTGATTTATTATTATTTTCTTCAAACAAAATTTTGTTTACTGCAATTTTTTTTTCTTTACTGTCTATATATATATACAAGTATTCAAATTCATATATATTTTTTTTTTAAACTGTTCTGCATTTAAAATCTCACTACATTTTTATATACATTAATTAAATTGAATCAAAAGAAAATATTATACCTTACTGCTCGCACACCACGCGAACACACGAATCCCCCAATCGCGAGCCACGCCGCCGCAGCAGCCTCCATCCACCGCCACGAAACCCTAATCCACCCACCGCGTCATCGCTGCCTGCGCCATCGAGCGCGACCCCATCTCGGCCACCACGCCTTGGCCTCATCGTTGCTGCCCTTCCATCGCGTCGCCCCTCAACCATGCGCGCGCCTCCATCACCTGAACACCAATCACCGCCCTCTACGCGTACGCGAACGCAACCCCCCTCCTTCAGCGCCTCATCGCGCGCGACTCGAACGCGATTCACCATTTTTTTTTTCGTTCTCTTTTTTTTTTTTTTTTTTTCCACTCGGCTGCGTTTCGATTTGAATTTGGGAAGAAGGGCTTCGGCCTGATTTTATTTCGTTTGAGAATTAAAGGCTTCGGCCATTATTTTTTTCTTTGCTTTGCTTTCTTCTGCGTGATTTCTGATTTTTGAACGAGGGGGAGGGATACTTAAAATTGAAAAGGGCATGGGCTGCACGATTTCATTTCGTGATTTTCTGCGTGTTTTAAGGGGAGCGGTCGTTGACAAAAATTTCAAATTTAAATTTAAATTTTGATTTTGAACTCGATTTAATTTCAACGCGTTTGCTTATCGTATGCTCACACAACAACTCGGAAAAATACGAAATTTGAAATCCGGCAATAATTCAAAATTACGGACCCAATGGAACTCGTTTCGTCGAATTCCGAGACTGTGCCTCGGATGGCTATTTTTAAATATCGATTCGAACGATTTAATTCAAAACTGAGCAAAGAAGTTTCAAATTCGATTCTGAAACTTCTATTACCTTCAGTATTATCAATATGAATTTTACAAGCCTTTGAAATATTTTTAATCGGCTTAAATTTGAAGATTCAAATTTTTATTCACTTTCAATCGATTAAATTTTATAATTTAAATCGCCAAATCAAAGTTATATTGAAATTTCAGATTAAACCATCATTTAAATATTTAAAATTAATTAAATATTTTCAATTTAAATTATTCAACATTCTGGGTCGTTACAATCTTCCCCCCTTAAAAGAATTTCGTCCCGAAATTGCAAGTTAAGGTAGAATGATCCTAAATCGTTTATTTTTTTTTTCACAATTCAAATAGTTTTATCAACCTACTAGCCTAGATCTTTTTATTAAAGATCCATTTTTATTCCAATTAGCTTTCCAACTTCACTTATAGGTTCAAAACAATATTGTTTACTTCAAAATTTAAATTTAAATTCAAATTCAAACTTCAAACTTTCAAATTTTCTCAAAAATTTTCTAACACCCTAAATTTTCGAAAAATTTCGCCAGCGTCTCCTTTGCGCGGCTAGCTCGGTACGACTACAAAATGGCTCAACGGCCCCTCAGAATCAAAAAGAAAAAGAAAAAGCCAAGCGGCTAGAGGAGAAAGTCATCAAATCCCATATTAAAATTGAAATACGTACCTTTTGTCGAATAAACAAATTTATCTTTGAAATAAAAACTCCAATAACATTTATATACCTGCATAACCTGCTGAATAATGATATCCAATTCCAACATTCAAATCATTTTGCACATTCTATTACAAATTTTCAATATATGCTTCTTATACCATTTCTAGTTTACTATTGAAGTTGCATATTCAATTTGATTCAATTTTTGCATTTCAATCAATTTTGCATTTCAAACTTCATTTGAATTCAAAATACAAATTTCAACTCTATTCTGAATATTGAATTATGTTAACTATCATTCATTCACAACCACACTATTTAAATTAGTTCCAATTACTAATTCATTACAAATTCCAATTCATACAATTCAAATTTACCTTCCTTTCATAATCATTGAATTTAATTTGTTCCAGCCTTATTCATTTGGTCAATATTCAATTAGCTTCGCTTACTAATTTTTAGTTTAATACTTCACAAATCAATTTCAATTCCAGCTTTATTTGCTTACAAATTCAAGTTCCAATCTATTTATTTCACAAAATTTTCATTTCAATTAGAATCTCATTCCAATCAAATTTTGAATATTTTATAAGTTATCAACTTATTTGCATTTCGATTTATAAATTTCACTTATACATTCATTATTACTAATTTCATTCCATTAATGAATTTTAATTATCTTCTTGGAATTCCATTTTCATTTATAAATTCAGTAACAATTTATATTCACAAATTCTATTTATATATATGGATTTAACCTTGGAGTTATGTTTTAAATTCTTATTCAATTTCAACAGTAATAGCTTAATATTATTACTTCCTAGCAACCATGCATCCATATACTATAATAATTCATAGAAAATCATTTCTTTTTTTCTATACCAAAAATAGTTTTGGGCAAAATTTATATAAATCAACTAACAAATACGCGCTCATAGCTATTATTACACTCAAACTCATTCTAGAGTACTACTGACTCTATCTCTAATGAATAATACCCAACAGAACCATGGTTGTCGCTTAACCATCAGCTCTGATACCAAATGTAACAGTTCGGATTTTCGTTGCCGAAAAACCGAGATGTTATGGGGTTTTTTTTTTTTTTTTAAAAAAGAATTTAAGAAAAGAAAAGGAGAGAAAAGATAGAAAATAGAGAGGAAAGAAGATAGACGATTTTTTTGAAAACAGAGAATTTTTAAAATAGAACGGGACAGAAAGGAAACAACAGAACAACAACAGAATCTCACAATTCGCAGCGGAACAACATATAATAATAAATGAATAATCTTTAAACAAAGAACTATATCAGTTATTACATTATCATCAAATCATCACATCAGAGTGTACAACAACATACAACAACAAACAATGCAGCGGAAAAAGAAATACTATATAAATTAGTAATACGCCATGCCATCCAGCTTGCCTCCAGCAACTCCAGAATATCCAGAATATCCTGATAAACCTAACTCTTAACTGCCCGTGTGGAAATTGGTGGGCACCCAGAGTTTAGGAAGGAAAACAATAAACTCCGAGTCAGTCATGAGACTGGTGTGAGAACTCAAAACAGTTTATTTACTTTCAAATCAAAATAGAGGAATATTTTTAAATCAATTCGCAATGCTTTTAAAAATGAGACTACCATAAGGCCTCCCGCACACACACACATGCAAACGCAGAATCGGAGGAGATTTCTCCTTATGATAGTCAAAGATGCTTGATACGCATTTAAAATAACATTTGATATTATTACTAGTGCATAATATATAACAAATCATTTCGAAAATAAAGATATAAATCTTAGCCGACATAGACATTTCGAACTATGCCTACTATAGCTACTATCCAAACAGTGGTGACCACCATAAGTGAATAGCAGGTTCTACAACTAATACCGTACAAGTTTCGTATTGGGAATTGGATTTCCAACAAATGGTCAGGCCAAGGAACTTCCCATTGCCACAAGAGAATGCCTCTGGATGGACATCCCCGAGAACCAAACCGGATCTCTACCAACACAAGGCCGGGTTACCCCTAACTGAGTAACAACTGACCGAATATGCCATCCCCCGGTCCTTTGGGACCTTTATCCGAGAGCGCTCTCTAATCAATTCACACAATCATAAAAACAAAGTGTTTCAACATGAGTAAGTATCTGGGCTCCATACCATGATACCACCCTTTTCCAGAAGGAAATGCACATATCCTAAAGGGCGCTACCCCTCATAACCTTGCCGCATCTTTCCTGTTTTGACCATTTCCGGGATGTGAGGCTCGACGAATTCACGTCCACAAAAACATACTTTATACAAAAGCCATGCTTTGGGTCAACAAATGATCAACACAATGATCACTAAGATAGACGATCAAATAAATGATCCTATCACAATAATCAACACAATGATCATTTCAGCATCACTCAGCATTTCACATTACCAAACTGGGAATATATCGCTGATAACTTCAACTATATAACCTTTGAGCACATGCGTCTCAAAGAAGGGTGTTAAGCAAAGAATAAATTCTCCGCCACCAACAGAAATATATTTGAAAGAAATCGGCTTTATATCTCAACTTGTAATGTCAGACATACAATCCATACAAGTCTGTTCCGGGCTCGAACAAAACCGAAGGCACTTCTTACGAAGCCCTTGCAATACGGGTATTCACAATCCCGATCGAATTTCCCATCACTTAGGAGATCTCTATACCAGGAGCTACCCAGTGCAGAGACAATCGATAGGTCATCCTATCGCTTTTGCAAATACTCGGTCTTCAACACCGATCTTCAATGCAATTCATAACGACGTATCACATATTCGGAATGGGTTATACGACCCCATGGTCCTTTCCCGGTTAACCCGAATAGTGAGCGCTTATTCAAAAATAAGCGTGCATTCAAATTCAAGCAATCACAACAATTTCTCATTCAAGGGTAAATATTGATAGTCGGTTATTTAACTATCAATAAAGATGCGCCACATCACCAGATTCCAAATAATTTTCCAAATTATCTTTACAAGATTTAAAATTTTCCATATTTTCAAAAATAACAATGTTTATTTTGAAAACAAATTTTCCCTTTCCATTTATAAATTCCATAGTGAATTTATATTTCAAAATATCTACTGACCTAAAGTTTTCAATAGATTTCAATTATTCAATCTCAATTTATCTTCAAAAAAAGATAAATTCTTAAAACATTCCATTTCATATTGGAAAAGCATTTCCATACTTATTCTATTAATAAGTATTTCACAAATCTTATTTATTTTTCAACAATTTGAAAATATTCAATATACTTAAACCATAGTTAAGTATATATTTCTTTCTTTAAGAAAAACATTCTCTTATTCACATTTATTTGGGTCAAAACGAATGTTGCGTAAAACATTGTTACGACAACCCAAAAATCACTAGTATAGGGATTCAAAATTAAAAATAGATATATAAATCCCAATACTATTCAAAACATTTCCTTTCGGAAATCATTTACTATAACAACAGTGTTATAGTCCACCATTTCCTTATTTTCTCGAAAACGTCTATTTCAACAATGAATGTTGAAATCTATGCGTTCGATACTCAATGCATTTTAAAACATCTTTAAATCGTTTTAAATTTTATTTAAAACATTTTTTTTTCCAACGTATTCATTTTTATTAATAATATATTCACCGTTTTTAAAAACGTGAATATAACTCCTTTAATAAACTTCTATATTCAATTGATCAAATTCAATTGATTACGAATTTATAAACAATGTTTATAAATTCTATTCCTATTTATAAACTTCGATTTATAATTTTTCTTTATAAAATCCAATTTAATTTATATAACTTAATTTTATACCAAAGTCTATATTATAAGCAAAACACTTATAGTTCATTTATTTACCCAACTCGTTCCTTTAAAACTTTTACAAATTTATAAATCTTATTACTTTTAAAGATTCTTTTATATTTTCCTATTTCCAACTTATCACATTAAATTCAATTTCGGATTTATAAAACAACGTTTATAAATCCCATTTATAATTTTATAACTTCTATTTATAAAAACTAATTTATTTACAATTTCCCTTTATTTTTCACTTTAATACCAAATTCCGATTCATAAGATAATTTCTTATAAATCTTTTATTTTATAAAATCTATTCATCTTCTAATCTCGCAATTTATAAATTTATAAATTTTCATTTACTTATAACAACCATTTATACTTCATTTATAACACTTATAAAAAAAAAACTCGTTTTATAATTCCAATATTTTTAAATTTATAAGTATCGATTCTATAAATTTACTAACTATTTCAAAATTCACATTTCGCTTTCATTTCACAAAAATCTTAAATTCTATAACTTTAAAAATTGAAATTTTAAATTTATTTAAAATGAATCAATTCAAAATTTAAATAAAAACATATACTTGAAAAATCGATTTAAAAATCCCTTTAAAATCCAAAAATCGTTATTTTTAACTTTAAAAACGAACCCGATGATGCCACAGCATCAATTGGTCAATCACTACACAAATATCATATATCGATATGATATTCACAATCATCAAAAATATTTATAAACAAATAAATATTTGTGAGGGGTCCAGTTGGATCCCTCCAACCTGTTTCCCTGCATCCAAAGAGTTAGCACAATACCAATTCCACTTCGAGGTGGAATATCGCGGTATATGGGATTTTATAAAATATATATCCGCTTACTAACGGCGCAATAGGGTCTCATCCGCTATACGAGGCGGGAAATCATCAACTGCAATATATACATATGCCAATATATATATATTGCTATATATAGATATATCCTAAAATATCTAATATCACAATCAAGCAACAATCAATCAATCAACAAAATTTTAAATATAACTATTTAAAATTTAAAAATCCCTTTAAAATCCCTTTTCGAGTGAGAAGTTCTCACCTTTGCCTTTATTTGCAGTCCATTTCATCTTGACTCGATTTTTCTTGGTTTATACCTTGAATGAATAATTATACAATTCATTAATATTCGAATTAAATCGAACCAATAATTTCTATTTGTTAACTTTAATTTAATTAATATGTTAACAAACGAACAATTCAATTTCCATTTATTAATATTTTTCTTTTATTGTCTAATAATTTCATTTAAACTAATTTCGTCTTTAATAATCGATTTAACTAAAATTTAAATTTAAAACTAAACTTCCTTCAATAGATTTAATTAACTTACCCCATAATTAAATTTACCAAACTAGTTATTAAATTCCTTTTTCTTACCAAAAAATTATATTTTAACTAATTTCCTTTTTTTAAAAATAAATTTGGCAACTAAACGATTGAAATAAACTTATTAACCCACATAAGTTATCTTAATAAATTATTCTTAGTAAATGAAATAATTGAACAAGTTAATTTCTATTTTATAAATTTAATTAAATTAGCTCAAAATTTATTTTAGACTAATTTATAAGTTTCAAAAATCAATTCTTTCAAATAACTTATAAAAATTAAATTTTAATCTTATTTTCCTGTTTTACTATAAAACTGCTGATTTATTATTATTTTCTTCAAACAAAATTTTGTTTACTGCAATTTTTTTTTCTTTAATGTCTATATATATATACAAGTATTCAAATTCATATATTTTTTTTTTTAAACTGTTCTGCATTTAAAATCTCACTACATTTTTATATACATTAATTAAATTGAATCAAAAGAAAATATTATACCTTACTGCTCGCACACCACGCGAACACACGAATCCCCCAATCGCGAGCCACGCCGCCGCAGCAGCCTCCATCCACCGCCACGAAACCCTAATCCACCCACCGCGTCATCGCTGCCTGCGCCATCGAGCGCGACCCCATCTCGGCCACCACGCCTTGGCCTCATCGTTGCTGCCCTTCCATCGCGTCGCCCCTCAACCATGCGCGCGCCTCCATCACCTGAACACCAATCACCGCCCTCTACGCGTACGCGAACGCAACCCCCCTCCTTCAGCGCCTCATCACGCGCGACTCGAACGCGATTCACCATTTTTTTTTTCGTTCTCTTTTTTTTTTTTTTTTCCACTCGGCTGCGTTTCGATTTGAATTTGGGAAGAAGGGCTTCGGCCTGATTTTATTTCGTTTGAGAATTAAAGGCTTCGGCCATTATTTTTTTCTTTGCTTTGCTTTCTTCTGCGTGATTTCTGATTTTTGAACGAGGGGGAGGGATACTTAAAATTGAAAAGGGCATGGGCTGCACGATTTCATTTCGTGATTTTCTGCGTGTTTTAAGGGGAGCGGTCGTTGACAAAAATTTCAAATTTAAATTTAAATTTTGATTTTGAACTCGATTTAATTTCAACGCGTTTGCTTATCGTATGCTCACACAACAACTCGGAAAAATACGAAATTTGAAATCCGGCAATAATTCAACATTACGGACCCAATGGAACTCGTTTCGTCGAATTTCGAGACTGTGCCTCGGATGGCTATTTTTAAATATCGATTCGAACGATTTAATTCAAAACTGAGCAAAGCAGTTTCAAATTCGATTCTGAAACTTCTATTACCTTCAGTATTATCAATATGAATTTTACAAGCCTTTGAAATATTTTTAATCGGCTTAAATTTGAAGATTCAAATTTTTATTCACTTTCAATCGATTAAATTTTATAATTTAAATCGCCAAATCAAAGTTATATTGAAATTTCAGATTAAACCATCATTTAAATATTTAAAATTAATTAAATATTTTCAATTTAAATTATTCAACATTCTGGGTCGTTACAGGTAATCTCTTCTACCTTTTGATGCATGTAATTAGGGATTTAATTCAGTTTTTATTTCTGATTTTGATCGATTCCTATCCAATCTTTGTTCATAGCCTAGATTGAGGTTGAATTAGAAAGGCATAAAAGGTTCTAAGCTCTAATCTTCTATTCCAAGTTTGTTTAAGTGAGTTTATCTTATAATTTCTAGTCTATTATGAATAGTTGATGCTATTATATGAATTTGGTTGAATCTCTAGTGTATATGATCTCAATATAGTGATGAATCTTATGTCTAATTGAATTCCATTCTCTGTTTGCTATAAATCCATTTATGAGATCATGATTTTGTTTAAATTATACATGTATATATGCTTGCATGTTCACTAGTTTAAGTACCCTAAGTCATTAAAGAAGTAGCACAGAAGAAATGAGTAGAATTCGATCATCGAAAAGCCATTAAATCAATTGGTGGTCAGCCCAAGCGAAGAAATAGGTGGACTAGTATGACCTACAGATGGACCGATTGCAGTCAGGACTTGACCCCCAAGCTATGTTATGGTGTACTTCGATCGACCTATTCACCACTTATTTGTCCAGTTGAGTTCCTAAGATTGATTAATTGATTTTGATGTTGCATTTCATATCAATTTCATCGATATTTTTGGATTTTGGATTTTTGAATTGATGGATTCAATTTTTGATGTTTCATACCATAGTATGTTCTATGTAACTTAGAGTAATACACACTTTTGATGTTATTTTCAACTCGGATTTACAAATGGCTGATTCCAAAACAAAATTGTTGTATACAAATCTTTTTAAGTGCAAACATAATTTCTATATCAATGGTTTAAAAAAAAGTGTTATCCTCTTTGACAATGGATTTAAAAATGGTTTGAAGTAATGGTTTGAAAAGTGTACTTATTATACACACACTTCCACTATAAACCAATATATTTAGAAATGGTTTTTAAAGAGAAATATTTTCATAAAATTGCACGAAAGTGAATGGATAAGGAATTGATTGAAAATGTTAAATAAAACAAGTGGTATGGAACACTCGCATTTGTTTTACCGGTCAACTCCCAGACTTGCTCGACCAAACCATTGCTACACACAAATGAGTTCACTATCATATAGTAAACGTTTGGGTAAACCTATGTGGTATAGGACACATGGTCATTTTCTATTCGATTGCTGTATGAAAGTACATAACACTTTTATTTCGATGTTTATAGGACTCATTCCTATATTGATGTTTATAGGTTCTGTACCTATTTCAATGTTTATTGCCATATCCTCCGCATTAGCAGACAGTATTACCCAGTAATACTCTTTGTTAATGTGGGTCTCGAGGTGGGGTGTCACAGGTTGCCTAAAGTTAATTACAATGGGATAAGATTTAGAAAAGTGACATGAATCTTAAGCCTGCGTATTTAAGAGAATGGACCGCATACTTGGAACCTTGATATTAATTTTTTTGGGATTGTACCTGACAAACCAGAAGTGATGTAAGGAGGTAGTTTCAGTTTAATCTAAATACTGTGATTTATATCTACTAAATGGCATTAATATATGCCTAATATCATAACTTCAAGTTCAAAGCTTTACTCAATTTTGGATACATAGCCAAACACTTTTATTGGGTAGCTAATTATATCTATAGTATTTATGTATAGTTTAGTATGCATCACAATCAATAAAATTATAGTCAGTAACAAATTAAATGTATTTATTTAGAGTTTGAAGATTTGATTATGATATTTGCAACAATTAATGGCAAATAAATTGTTTTTCTAAGCATTACATACAACAATGCTGTAAAATGGAATGTTATAAAAATTTAATTCTTCTGAAGTTTTAATTTTTAACTTTTAATTTGGATGTTTTTTATGTGGGAACCAAATTATTACTTTGTTTATATTAAAATAATTATATGTCATGTTTATTTTTAATTTGTGTTTATGGGTTGATTTCTTTGGTCTCGAACCTCGTATTTTTTAAACCCAAATTGCAATAGAACTTCCCAAGTTAAATCAAGAACACAATTTATTGCATCTCTGATTTGATCATCCAAAAAGAATATATGTCCATCATCCTACATATATATGGGCCCCAACATATATATAGGTAAAAATAACTCAACAGATGTTTATCATGGTTAGTCGGTTTATTTTTTCAGGTCGAATCTAAACGTGTTTTCACAAGCATTAGGACCATTAAAACGAATCATCGGTCAAAATAAAGAAATAAAGAAATAAAAGACAAGTAATTCAGCATAGCCTAACCATACATACAAATAATTGAGAATAAGTGTCAAAAGGATGAATCTACATCAAAGCAAGATAATATAATGGACATCAGACATCGATTGTGTCCATAACAAAGCGGTGAAACATAGTTCACTGGTCATACATTCAAGAAGGACATAAATTAAGGAAAAATAATGTAACGACCTGCTATTTTCAACCATTCGCATCCGCAGATGTCAGACTTGAATTGCTCAAAATATCAGATTGTTAATTAAAATTTGGCAAAACTTAAAATATACAGTAAATAAATTAATCACAGATCACAGAGTAATATAATGCAGCGGAATAGATAAATAATAGTAGTTTATGAAGCTACTATATACCTCAGAGTTAGAAATAAAATACAACCGAATGGTTCAATTGCAGTGAAGTCTCCAATGCAACAGACTTCTCTGAACCAATTAACTGGATGAATGAAGGAACAGATAGCTGGATCTTCAAGCAAAGCTCCAACTTCGAAGGTGAGTCTTAGTTTAGATAATATAATGGACATCAGACACCGATCGTGTCCATAACAAAGCGGTGAAACATAGTTCACTAGTCATACATTCAAGAAGGACATAAATTAAGGAAAAATAATGTGATGCCCTACCCCGAGACCCATATTAACAAAGAGTATTAATGAGTAATACTGTCTGCTAATACGGAGAATAGAGCTAGTTAGGAGCGACCATCTATAGCCTTGTCTTAAATATCTATTGAATACGTCGACAAATGCTACATTTTTTCTATCTCAAGTGAATCGACATATCCAATAAATACTTAATACAAAGCCATAGGTGGCTATAGGATCTATCGGAACAAAATACAACAACTCAAATGCAAAACACATCACAGAACAACAAATCATCACACACACACACACATATATACATATACATATACATTTATATATATATATACACAGATATATCACTGAGTATACAAAATGATACATGTCAAGTGGTATAGCAACCATAATATACAAGCGAGTCAAAGAATATACATAACAAAAAGAGCTAGCAGAAGGGTCCATGCGGAAGCAGAATAGGATAAGTCCAAAAGTACCTAACCTGAAACACTTCAGTCTGACCCGAGTATAAAATACACGGGTCATTCCAACTAAATAAATCAGTTTTAGAGGATAAACGATAACAAAAGCATAAGGCAAGGTGATAATCTTCTCAAGTGAGAAGAAATTATTCAAGGGTATATGGTTACTCCACAAGGCACAATTAAGTAGGTATAGTAATTTCAAGTGATATAAGGATATCACTAAATATGAATGCAACTCAAAGGCAGTAAAAATTCGTAACAAATCTCATAATAAAAGCATGCCTCATCTCATCGACATATCACAAAACATCAAATATGGTTTAGGAGAAAAACATAACTCCAAAGTGGAGAAATCCTAAACCCGCTATATCGGCAAACACAAAAGCAATTCAAAGAAATCATCATCTCCAAATATGCCATAAGGCAAATATATCTCCAAATAGGAAATTGAAATCTCAAATATACTCCATATCGAGAATCTCCACAAAACCTAGTGTAGGCAACTCAAATCTCAAAGATAGAAGTCACAAGAATTCAAATTCCCATAAGATAATGTCGTATATATAATATCCCAAACTGCTCGAATGGACAATAATAAAAAGGCGATACACTTGGGAAATCACAAACATCAATGAAAACATCTTAAAAAATTGCACGTGCATATGGCCGAAGCTTGCCAAATACTGCTCTCTCTCAAATAAGGCACCGCGTCTCTTAGAAAACGTCCCGAAGGACAACATCTCGATGGACAAATACGTGTCTTAGACAAACATCCTGAGGGAAAAATACGTCACAATGGACAAATACATCTCTTAGACAAACGTCCCAAAGGACCAATGACCCGAAGGTCCAGTACCGGCAAATACGTCTCTAAGACTAATGCATCACAGAATTTCAGATAGAAACTCGAATAGTGTTTACTTGTGTCCCATACCACACGTTCGCACTAAATAGTTTACTAACCGCTAGTAAATTCCACACTCAAAGAAGTAAAAAGTTTACATTGTCTCATCGGTAAATTTGACCCGAAGGTTAAAATGATCAAACGGACAAGTCAGGAATTAACACATAAGATAAACTAACGTTTCTCATACCATGTGTTTTACAAACCGTTTAATTCTCCTTCCCATTCTCTCGAATAGTGCAAAAACGCGTATTTTGTATATAAAATAATTTATTAGAGAGAACAAGCTTTTAAAACCATTTTCCGAAATCAATATTGAAGACAATATTTGTGTAACGACCCGGAATTTTAGGCAATATCAATTTAACAATCTGTATTAATAATTTAATTGGTTTGATAATTTTTTTTCTTTATAATTTTAATTTAAATTGGTAAATTTAATCTTTTTAAGGTTAATAAATATTTAATCTGCTAATTTTGATCAATATCTTTCTAACAATTTAAAATGGATAAGATTTATTTTTCAAAGCTAACAAAATTTTATTCTATTTATAATATATATTTGATATATATTGTGAATAGAAAGATCTTTTGTTTTAAATAAAAAATTGTATTTTCAAATTCTAATATATATGTATGTATATGTTATAATTTGATGTTGTTTTGAAATTTAATTTAATCTATTAGTAATTTATATATGTGTGAATTGTAATTTAAAGCTTTGTTTTAGAATTTATATTTTTCAAAAGATTAATTTAGGATTAATTCAATTTGTTTTCAAAGTATAAGATGACTGTTTATTTTAAATATGATAGTTTAGAGTTTTGTTTTGTTTTCTTTAAAGTGCTTAAATTTAAAAATACATATATCATACATTTATTTGTTTTAAAAACATAAGCTATGTATAAAACCAATGTTTATAAAATATCTTTAACACTTGTATATTTATCTAAATTCAAAAGTTTATTAACATAAAAACATTTCATATGCTAAAAACATTTCATAAATACAAATATCCATATTACATAGATATAAGATATAATTTTTTAAATGTTTTAAAAACAATTTTGCAAAATCTTTAACACTTGTAAATTTTTTAAAACATGCTAATGACATTTGTTCAAATTGTAAACAAGTGGCAACATTTCTATTTCAATTTTTTAATAAATATTTTTAGAAGAAAACTTAGTTTCTTTTACATAACACTTTCACTTCTTTGATTTCTTTTCTAAATTCAAATTAATGGGAACCAAAATTTTCTTCAACCTGAAATTTTAAAACAGAAATTTTCCTTAACTACAAATCTGAGATGAAAAATCTACAACTTCAACCTGTTATTCAAATGAAAATCAAATCAGAGAAGAAGAAAAAATCTGCAAGCTAAATCAAATCTGCAAATACAAATGAATTTCAACTGCAATTCAAATGATGTTCAACAGCAGTTCTACATCAACAAATTGGAAGCATGCATAAGGATCAAGTTTCGTCAGCATGCAAAAATCAAAAGCCTTTCTAGATTTAAGTGTTCAGGCCTGGGAATAACTATAACTACTGTGTGCCCTGCTTAAAAATAAAAAGGTGAGTAAATTTTGTTTTAAAAACAGTTCTTATCATAGTGTAGTTGAATATATTGTTGCCTGTGTTGGATTTGGCTTTGTTCATGAATATTTGTACTGTCATATGTGTATGTTGTTGATAGGAAATGCCTGAGAATAGGAAACTGTTATTGTTCATCTCTGTTCTTTTATAAAAACTGTTTTCTTAAGGAAATTTCAAAAGAAAAACAAAAAAATCTTTTAATCTAAAATATATTAGATATTGATATATGAGTAAAAGTTGTTTGTTATTGTTTGTTGTTAGTTTTAAAAATAGTTTCATAATTTAAAATGCAACAAATAATTATAAATAGGGAATTTACAGTAAAACTAGAATTTTTGAAAAAAATTAACCATCTTAAATTCTAATTTGAATTGCATGCATGAAATCATGACGGAAAATCATGATTTTAGATGATACTTTCATAATTTTTAGTTGGGTATTTCGTATGTATTTGGGGTTTGTTCGAAAATTGGGTTTTAGTGATTTGCCGAAGATCCAGGTGATGTTTGAAGCTAGATTTTGATTGAAGCTTTTTCTTGTGTAGTGGATGATGGGAAAATTGCAATTGAATTTTTCCAATATTTAAATTGTTCGAATTCGAACAATTTAGGGTTGAGAGTGGTTTTTGTTTCGGTTGAACTATCGCGACTTTGCGACTTGAATATTTGGCCGGAGGTGATCGCGACGTGGGGGTGTTGAAGCTCTTGGTCATAGTGCTCGATGGTGAAGTTGGAGGAGTTCAACGGCGACGAGATGGTCGGCAATGGGGAAGGTTTAGTGATTGTTGTTTCTGCAGATTTCGAGCTTGAGGCTTGAATTTTTTTTCGCGTATTTATTCTTCGATCTAGGTTCATATTATTGCTCGCGTGTGATCGAGTGACCGTCGACGACGATCGCGACGAACCACGGCGGCCGGAGGCGGTCGCGCATATGCACCGTGCACATTTATGTGCGCTGGAAATTGATTTGGGGGGAGTCGAGTTTCACTCGAAGGGGTGCTCGCGTTATCATGGAAACGACTCGAAGAAGATGGTGCTGGAGAATTTCTTGGGGAAGGCTCGTGTAACTCCCGAGCTTATCTCGAGATTTTGGATTGTTTTTTTAGTTAGTTCTGTATAATGTTTTATACTGTAAAAACTAAAGATAATGTTGCAATGTAAATTTGGGTTTGAATAAAAGAAGTTAGGCTTTAAAACTATAAAACAAGTTTATAAAAGTAAGCAAATTTATAAAAGTTAAATCTTGTTCTTTGTAAGTAAAAGTTAATTAAACTTTTAAAATGTTAATTGAATTTATATTTCTAATTTAATTGTTTAAAATGATTTCTTTAGTAAGTGATTATCTTAATTAAATGTTGAAATTCAATTTAAAAGATGTGTTTTGAATTTAAGGTATTAAATCGAAGTTTTAAAGTAAGGTTTTAATAACTAAAGTTTTCAAATTTTATTTAAATTGAATAAGTTTAAAACTAGATAATTTAATTATTTTAAATTTTAAATTTGATTTCTAAATGCCTTATTTTCAAATAAGGTTATTGTTAAAAATTTTGTAAACCAAATAGAGTAATTTGTTTTTAAGTTATTAAAATTTGATTAATTTCAAATAATTTATTTATGAAGATAAATAAGGTTAAATTATATTGATATGAACTTAAGAATACTTAATTAAAATATGATTTATTAATAAGTAAAGAGATTAATTAAGATAAATGTTTTCTTAATTAATTAAGGTTTTTGAAGTATAAGAAGTTAATTAATTATTTAATTAATCTTAAATAATTAGTTAATTGTTTATTTAATTTTTAAATAATCACTTAATTATTAATTAATTAAGTGTAATTACTTAATGAAGTAATTAATGGTGAATTTCTGAATGTAATTAATGAAAGTAAGTACTTATGGAAGTAGTCAATGGGAAATTACTCATGGGGAAAATTAAATGGAAGTGATTATTGGATAATCACATGATGTTTTTAATCTAAGGATTGATTAATATAATTGTTTGAAGTTAAATAAATATGGATTAATTAATTAATTAAGGATTATTTAATGATGGAATTAATTACTTGTTAAGTAATTAATTAAGAGAGTAATCATTTAATGAAAGTAATTAGAAACTTATGTAAGTAATTAAGGGTTAATTACTTAATTAATGTGATTAATTAATTAATTAATGTCATTAATTTAAGATTAATTACTAAGTGTAATTAATTAAAATTGTAATTAATTAATAAATTAATTAATAAAGGATTATTTATTAACTTAATTGAATAATAATTACTTTATGAAGTAATTAAAGATTAATTAATTAGATTAATTAATCAAAGGGTTAATATAATTAATTAAGAAGTTAATTAATTAAGGTAAGTAATTACAAGTTGTTAATTACTGTTTATGATTAATGAGATGATTAATTATAAATTAATTATTTAATTAATTAAAGGAATTGTTAATTAATAAGGATCATTAGTTAATTAATCAAGATTGATTAATAAAAGTGATTAATTAATTGAGGTTTAATGCAATTAATCATGGTTAATTAATTAATAGAAGTGAATGAAGGATCATTAGTTATTGTAATTAATGATAGTAATTAAAGTTTAATTACTGAATATGGTTAGGATAATTACTTGAATGTAATTAAAAGATCGTTAATCAAGGAAGATTAATTAAGGAAGATCACTAAGAGATGATTAATTAATTTATTTGGAATAAATTAATGAAGAAGGATTTTGGTAATCCTATTGATTTAGAGTTAATCAATTCTGTTTATGGATGATTGATTGATATTTGATGATTGATATTAGATGATTGGTTAATATTGGATGATTTGGGTATCTCTGATATGTGATATGCTGCTTTGAGAGATGAATGGTTGATATGATTATCTATTGTGATAATGTGATTCATCTATCTGTTTATATCATCCTGAATATAAGTTTAATTGTTTAAACCCTTAAACAACTTGGACAATAAAATGCCGTTTGGATTCGGTGAGACCGTGATCGGGTTTCCATATTTGGATATCCGAAAACCATATCGATTCCAATTAAACGTTAGATCGTGAAACCAAGTGCAGCTTAGTGAAGACTCGAGGTGTAAGGACTATTCGTCAATATAACTCTATAGGTAATTCCGTGATGAGTTTGACGGAAATAGTACGTATTGGTTCGAGATGGTGATTCAGAGTGCAAGGGCTATGGTCGTTGACTCTGAGGGTGATTCCAAAATGAGTGCAACGAGATAGTGCCTTCGGCTTCGTTCGAACCCGGAACGAACTTGTATGGATTGAATGCTTTCAGAACATCGTCATGTGGACGATGAGCATTCTAAGATAGATGTATTCTATAAAGGTAATCGCAGCCTCAAGCCTCATCAAGCCAGGAATGGCTAAAACAGGGGAGGTGCAACAAGGCTAGGTGGGTAGCACCCATTTCAGGTGAGGTCATTCCTGCCTCGATGTCCCTTTATTTCGGCTTAGTGGGTGGTTGGTCGCGCCAACCATGGGGTGATCTTACTCGGGACTGTTCAATTAGGAATGGTACCGGCCATGTGTTGCAGGAGATTGGGAGTGATCCTCGGTACTATGATCTAGGCCACGTACTGTGACGGGCGGTACCCCGGTAGCCCTGTCGTTGATGGAATCCAAAATCCAATAAGTGCCTATACGGTTTTGATTGTGCCCAACTATGTTGGAACGTGAGATTTAAGCATTCCAGCTATTTCTGTATTTTATTTTGAAAACCCTAGACACTATTATAATATCACTGGATTTCCTATCAAATGTTTTGATTAGCGTAAGGTAAATTTTTTTCCATGTTTATGTGTGGGAAGTCTTACGTGATACCTTTTCCTTTCAAAGGTTTTTCTAAAGTTAAGAAAGTTTAACCCGTTTACTCACAACAGACACATGTCTGACCCGAGTGTTTATTTTCTGTTTTATTAAACTCTTGGGTACTCATATTATGTATGAGTAGTCAAGTGATTCAGGTTTGCTTGATGAATTCTAGAGGAGATATGGAGCAGGAGGCTTCCACGTGTAGATATATATTATGGTTCCGCTATATTTGTATGGTATCTGTATCTTGTGTACTTGAGTTGTATAGTTAGGCAGATGTTTATAACTGTCTAACATGTGTTGAATAAATTGTGTACTCTGATGCAATAAGATACTATGTAATATTTTATGTGATGCATTATATTTCATTCGTTCCGCTGTGATTTATCTGTTGTTTTTGAGTTTCTTTTTTCTCATTCTTTTTTTCTTCTATCCCTTTCTTTCTTCATTAGTGATGCGACTTTCTGGTGTTAGAAAGTCGGGTCGCTACAGGTGGTATCAGAGCATTAGGTTGAGTGAATACCTAGGCTCTGGAGTGTAGTCTTTCTTGAGAGAGCGTACTTGTAATTTTATATATAACTATATATATATATATATATATATATATATACCTAATCCGTTGGGTTATCTGTTCGGATTGTCCAACATAAGTTTTAGAGGTAAATGGAGCAATGGTGTGTGTGTAACACGACTACCACTAATGGAAGAGGTCCATATGTTTGAGGTTGGTTGTGTATTTGACGAGACCGTAGACCTAATACCATCTCGAGTGAGATTTGTAGTTGGAGTAAGGATTTCTCTGATATCCGAAGGAAATCTTTTAAAGATTCGGTGTTTATATTTGAAGTGCAAGTTTGGATCTGTCGGAAGTGCAGAAGTAAGTGATGATATCTTGATAACTGCGTGATGAGATGCAGTACCCATGGATATTTCTGAAGATGTTTTCTCTTGAAGCAGTTTTAGAAGTGGTTGAGGAGCAGTCTTTACCTGCTGCAGGGAAGACTTGTCAGTGTAGAAGCCCTCTGGATCTTTAGCTAGGAAGTTGACTGTTCTGGAATATGAGATTAAGGTATATAAGCTGCTTCACTTCGGCATGGTCTCATTTTTCATTCCTTAAGGAAAGCGAGATGTTGATGCTTGGTTTGGAGCTTGAATTTTTTGAGAGGTTGTCTGCCATCTCGAAGGTCCGTTGTGTGGTTTTGTTGTTGGTTTTGGGTTTGAGGAAACTTTTGGATTAGAAGTTTTTGGTTAGCTGTGGTAGCAGTTCAGTTCGAAGTGTTCGGTTGCTGACGAGAAGGTCTTTTAGCTTTACAGTATCATCGAGGTAGAGTTTGGAAGCAGCAGTGTGCCCGTTCTTCCGATGGTTCAGGAATCTTTATGGTTCTTCTTTAGCAGTCCGGGCATATGGTGATGTTTTCTTGAAGAGTTAACCTTGTTTGGAGAAGCTTAAAGCTATTCTATTTGGTAAAGAGAGGACAGTTTCTTTGGAATCCAAATTAGGTAGGATCGCAAAAGTGACTTGCGATTAGTTTGGGAATTTTTCTTGGGTAATCTTTTGTTTGAGGCTGAGGGTTCTCATGTAGAAGTGGGAGCTACTGAAGTAATCAGAAGTTTGTCTACATCTGGAGTTGAATTCCATATTGTTTTGGTTCCAAAAGCGTTTTAGGTAGTTTGCCTGTAGGTAGGAAGAGTTGGTATAGCAGCTCAGAAATTTTTGGAATTTGGATTGGTCAGATCTAGTTTTTGAGTTGAATTTCTGCTGTAAGGTTGTGTGACCGAGTCAGATGTGTCACTAAGATTTTATGGATTTGATGAACAAAGTTTTCGAATATATTGGATAAGTTTGTATTCGTGTTCATCAACGGTATTCTCATTTATTTCAGAATCAGAGTTGTGCAGCGGAAGCGAGATAGCAGCTGTGCGAGGAAGGAAGCAAGTTCAGTTTGCTATTGCTTGAGAAGTAGAGCTTGTATTCTGGATTTCGACGGATCTTAGAAGACTTTTCTGTTGGATAGGATCCATAAATTGGTTTGCTTTGGTCTAGTTGTTTCTGGAAGCTTCAACATAGGTTGAGCTGATCAGGAAGAAGATTGGCAGCCCAGGATTGTCTGTTGAGTTATGCAGATTGAGATAAGGAATTTGGAATTCGAGGTTGGAATCTTCATTGTTGTTAAGATTTCTCTGGTTAAGAGAGAAGTTATTGGGTAAGATTGGATGGCTAGTTCTGAGGCATTTGAGATTTCTTATATGTGTTTTTGATTAGATAAGATTGAATTGCCAGTTTGGATAGTTGGAATTCATTGTATTTCACGTATCTCTGAGGGAGTACGTGTATGATTCATTATTGGTTGTTGAATCTGTAGTTCAGTTGGATTTGGAAGTTGTTCTGGACTTGAGTATAGTCTGATGTTCTGTTCAGATTGATGGATCTAGAGATGAGAGGAGCTCTGGATTTTGGTGGTGTAGTAGTTTAGCTTCTGTACAGCGAGTCTCCTGGTGATTTTTACTTGGGAAACTCGAGATAGTGTTAGAAAATTTATTCTGATTTGTGTCAGGATAATTTGTTAGGTTTGTTTGTGTGATTGATTGCTATGTTGTTAGTTACTGGTTGATAGGAATGCTTTGCTGTTTGAAATTGAAATCTTTGTTGGGTTATTAAGTTACCTTTGCTTTTAATTTCGGGGACGAAATTCTTTTAAGGGGGGAGGATTGTAACGACCCGGAATTTTAGGCAATATCAATTTAACAATCTGTATTAATAATTTAATTGGTTTGATAACTTTTTTCTTTATAATTTTAATTTAAATTGGTAAATTTAATCTTTTTGAGGTTAATAAATATTTAATCTGATAATTTTGGTCAATACCTTTCTAACAATTTAAAATGGATAAGATTTATTTTTCAAAGCTAACAAAATTTTATTCTATTTATAATATACATATTTGATATATATTGTGAATAGAAAGATCTTTTGTTTTAAATAAAAAATTGTATTTTCAAATTGTAATATATATGTATGTATATGTTATAATTTGATGTTGTTTTGAAATTTAGTTTAATCTATTAATCATTTATATATGTGTGAATTGTAATTTAAAGCTTTGTTTTAGAATTTATATTTTTTAAAAGATTAATTTAGGATTAATTCAATTTGTTTTCAAAGTCTAAGATAATTGTTTATTTTTAATATGATAGTTTAGAGTATTGTTTTGTTTTCTTTAAAGTGCTTAAATTTTAAAAATACATATATCATACATTTATTTGTTTTAAAAACATAAGCTATGTATAAAACCAATGTTTATAAAATATCTTGAACACTTGTATATTTATCTAAATTCAAAAGTTTATTAACATAAAAACATTTCACATGCATAAAAACATTTCATAAATACAAATATCCATATTACATAGATATAAGATATAATTTTTTTTAAGGTTTTAAAAATAATTTTGCAAAGATCTTTAACACTTGTAAATTTTTTAAAACATGCTAATGACATTTGTTCAAATTGTAAACAAGTGGCAACATTTCTATTTTAAATTTCTAATAAATATTTTTAGAAGGAAACTTAGTTTCTTTTACATAACACTTTCACTTCTTTGATTTCTTTTCTTAATTCAAATTAATGGCAACCAGAATTTTCTTCAACCTGAAATTTTAAAACAGAAATTTTTGTTAACTACAAATCTGAGATGAAAAATCTATAACTTCAACCTGTTATTCAAATGAAAATCAAATCAGAGAAGAAAAAATAAATCTACAAATACAAATGAAGTTCAACTGCAATTCAAATGATGTTCAACATCAGTTCAACATCAACAAATTGGAAGCATGCATAAGGATCAAGTTTCATCAGCATGCAAAAATCAAAAGCCTTTCCAGATTTAAGTGTTCAGGCTTGGGAATAACTATAATTGATGTGTGCCCTGCTTAAAAATAAAAAGGTGAGTAAATTTTGTTTTAAAAACAGTTTTTATCATAGTGTAGTTGAATATATTGTTGCATGTGTTGGATTTGGCTTTGTTAATGAATATTTGTACTGTCATATGTGTATGTTGTTGATAGGAAATGCCTGAGAATAGGAAAGTGCTACTGTTCATCTCTGTTCTTTTATAAAAACTGTTTTTTAAGGAAATTTGAAAAGAACAATAAAAAAATCTTTAATCTAAACTATATTAGATCTTGATATATGAATAAAAGTTGTTTGTTATTGTTTGTTGTTAATTTTAAAAATGGTTTCATAATTTAAAATGCAACAAATAATTATAAATAGGGAATTTACAGTAAAACTAGAATTTTTGAAAAAAAATTAACTATCTTAAATTCTAATTTGAATTGCATGCATGTAATCATGATGGAAAACCATGATTTTAGATGATACTTTCATAATTTTGAGTTGGGTATTTCGTATGCATTTGGGGTTTGTTTGAAAATTGGGTTTTAGTAATTTGCCGATGATCCAGGTGATGTTTGAAGCTAGATTTTGATTGAAGCTTGTTCTTGTGTAGTGAATGATGGGGAAATTGCAATTGAATTTTTCCAATATTTAAATTGTTCGAATTCGAATGATTTAGGGTTTAGAGTGGTTTTTGTTTCAGTTGAACTGTCGCGACTTTGCGACTTGAATATTTGGTCGGAGGTGATCACGACGTGGGAGTGTTCAAGCTCGTGGTCATGGTGTTCGATGGTGAAGTTGGCGGAGTTCAACGGCTACGAGATGGTCGGCAATGGGGAAGGTTTGGTGATCGTTGTTTCTGCAGATTTCGAGCTTGAGGCTTGAATTTTGTTTCGCGTACTTATTCTTCGATCTGGGTTTATATTGTTGCTCGCGTGTGATCGAGTGACCGTCGACGACGATCGCGACGAACCACGGCGGCCGGAGGCGGTCGCGCCTATGCACCTTGCACATTTATGTGCACTGGAAATTGTATTGGGGGGGGAGTCGAGTTTCACTCGAAGGGGTGCTCGCGTTATCATGGAAACGACTCGAAGAAGATGGTGCTGGAGAATTTCTCGGGGAAGGCTCGTGTAACTGCCGAGCTTGTCTCGAGATTTTGGATTGTTGTTTTAGTTAGTTCTGTATAATGCTTTATACTGTAAAAATTAAAGATAATGTTGCAATGCAAATTTGGGTTTGAATAAAAGAAGTTAGACTTTAAAACTATAAAATAAGTTTATAAAAGTAAGCAAATTTATAAAAGTTAAATCTTGTTCTTTGTAAGTAAAAGTTAATTAAACTTTTAAATGTTAATTGAATTTATATTTCAAATTTAAATGTTTAAGATGATTTCTTTAGTAAGTGATTATCTTAATTAAATGTTGAAATTCAATTTAAAAGATGTGTTTTGAATTTAAGGTATTAAATCAAAGTTTTATGTAAAGTTTTAAAGTAAGGTTTTAATAACTAAAGTTTTCAAATTTTATTTAAATTGAATAAGTTTAAAATTAGATAATTTAAGTATTTTAAATTTTAAATTTGATTTCTAAATGCCTTATTTTCAAATAAGGTTATTGTTAAAAATTTGTAAACCAAATAGAGTAATTTGTTTTTAAGTTATTAAAATTTGATTAATTTCAAATAATTTATTTATGAAGATAAATAAGGTAAAATTATATTGATATGAACTTAAGAATACTTAATTAAAATATGATTTATTAATAAGTAAAGAGATTAATTAGGATAAATGTTTTCTTAATTAATTAAGGTTTTTGAAGTATAAGAAGTTAATTATTTATTTAATTAATTTTAAATAATTATTTAATTGTTTATTTAATTTTTAAATAATCACTTAATTATGAATTAATTAAGTGTAATTACTTAATGAAGTAATTAATGGTGAATTTCTGAATGTAATTGATGGAAGTAAGTACTTATGGAAGTAATTAATGGGAAATTACTCATGGGAGAAATTAAATGGAAGTGATTATTGGATGATCACATGATGTTTTTAATCTAAGGATTGATTAATATAATTGTTTGAAGTTAATTAATTATGGATTAATTAATTAATTAATGAATTAAGGATTATTTAATGATGGAATTAATTACTTGTTAAGTAATTAATTAAAAGAGTAATCATTTAATGAAAGTAATTAGAAGATAATTACTTATGTAAGTAATTAAGGGTTAATTACTTAATTAATTTAGATAATTAATTAATGTGATTAATTAATTAATAAATGTGATTAATTTAAGATTAATTACTAAGTGTAATTAATTAAAATTGTAATTAACTAAAAAAGTATTTAATAAAGGGTTATTTATTAACTTAATTGAATAATAATTACTCTATGAAGTAACTAAAGATTAATTAATTAGATTAATTAATCAAAGGGTTAATATAATTAATTAAGAAGTTAATTAATTAAGGTAAGTAATTACAAGTTGTTAATTACTGTTTATGATTAATGAGATGATTAATTATAAAATAATTATTTACTTAATTAAAGGAATTGTTAATTAATAAGGATCATTAGTTAATTAATCAAGATTGATTAATAAAGGTGATTAATTTAAGCGTGATTAATTAATTGTAATTAATTGAGGTTTAATGCAATTATTCATAGTTAATTAATTAATGGAAGTGAATGAAGGATCATTAATTATTGTAATTAACGATAGTAATTAAAGTTTAATTGCTGAATATGGTTAGGATAATTACTTGAATGTAATTAAAAGATCATTAATCAAGGAAGATTAATCAAGGAAGATCATTAAGAGATGATTAATTAATTTATATGGAATAAATTAATGAAGAAGGATTTTGGTAATCCTATTGATTTAGAGTTAATCAATTCAGTTTATGGATGATTGATTGATATTTGATGATTGATATTGGATGATTGGTTGATATTGGATGATTTGGATATCTCTGATATGTGATATGCTACTTTGAGAGATGAATGGTTGATATGAATTATCTATTGTGATAATGTGATTCATCTATCTGTTTATATCATCCTGAATATAAGTTTAATTGTTTAAACCCTTAAACAACTTGGACATTAAAATGCCGTTTGGATTCGGTGAGACAGGGATCGGGTTTCCATATTTGGATATCCGAAAACCACATTGATTCCAATTAAACGTTAGGTCGTGAATCCAAGTGGAGCTAAGTGAAGACTCAAGGTGTAAGGACTATTCGTCAATATAACTCTGTGGGTGATTCTGTGATGAGTTTGACGGAAATAATACTTATAAGTTCGAGATGGTGATTCAGAGTGCAAGGGCTATGGTCGTTGACTCTAAGGGTGATTCCAAAATGAGTGCAACGAGATAGTGCCTTCGGTTTCGTTTGAACCCGGAATGAACTTGTATGGATTGAATGCTTTCAGAACATCGTCTGGTGGAAGATGAGCATTCTAAGATAGATGTGTTCTATAAAGGTAATCGTAGCCTCAAGCCTCATTAACCTGGGAATGGCTAAAACAGGGGAGGTGCAGCAAGGCTAGGTAGGTAGCACCCATTTCAGGGTGAGGTCATTCCTGTCTAGATGTCCCTTTATTTTGGCTTAGTGGGTGGTTGGTCGCGCCAACCACGGGATGATCTTACTCGGGACTGTTCAGTAAGGAATGGTCTCGGCCTTATGTTACTGGGGATTGGGAGTGATCCTCGGTACTGTGATCTAGGACACGTACTGTGACGGGCGGTACCCCGGTAGCCCTGCCATTGATGGAATCCAAAATCCAATAAGTGCCTGTATGGTTTTGATTGTGCCCAACTATGTTGGAACGTGAGATGTAAGCATTCCGCTATTTCTGTATTTTATTTTGAAAACCCTAGATACTATTATAATGTCACTGGATTTTCTATCAAATGTTTTGGTTAGCGTAAGGTAAAAACTTTTCCATGTTTATGTGTGGGAAGTCATACGTGATACCATTTCTTTCCAAAGGTTTTTCTAAAGTTAAGTAATTTTAACCCGTTTACTCACACTAGACCCCTGTCTGACCCGAGTGTTTATTTTCTGTTTTATTAAACTCTTGGGTACTCATATTATGTATGAGTAGTCAAGTGATTCAGGTTTGCTTGAAGAATTCTGGAGGAGATATGAAGCAGGAGGCTTCCACATGTAGATATATATATTATGGTTCCGCTGTGTTTGTATGGTATCTGTATCTTGTGTACTTGAGTTGTATAGTTAGACAGATGTTTATAACTGTCTAACATGTGTTGAATAAGCTTTGTACTCTGATGTAATAAGATATGTAATATTTTATGTGATATATTATATTTCATTCGTTCCGCTGTGAGTTATCTGTTGTTGTTGTGTTTCTTCTTTCTTATTCTTTTCTTCATCTATCTCTTTCTTTCTTCATTAGTGATGCGACTTTCTGGTGTTAGGAAGTCGGGTCGCTACAATTTGAAAATTCCCTTATTATATAGAATAAATAGATTTTATAGCTTAATATAATTTAAAAACATTATATAATAGTTAATTTGAATACCAATTATTTTAAAAACTATTTCAATATTGTTCAAAAAAATCCATGCTCGAAATCAAAGAAATCGCTCAAAACCGTCAATTCAAATTCAATTCAAATTTGAATTTCATACTCATCAAAACTTGGCTAGCCTATTGATAGGCATCCTAGCCCTCAAAACATTTCAGAAATGTCACAAAAACATGAAGTAAAAGTCAAAAGTCGAACAGAAAAAGAACATGAAAATTCATAGGCAAAACAATACCCCCTTCTGAGATCTTCTCCGGTTTCAACTTTCGGACTTTATTTGAAAGGCTTAATGACCACAGAATATTCTAAAATTTGATATACACAAAGTTGAACAATTTATCTATGAACTGGAAAATGATTCACCGAATTCCGATATGAAATGCTAAAGATATGAAATCTCAAACAAGGACTCAGGCCATGTTGAATTCTGCGCAGGTCTAAAACCCTCTCGTGTTCAACTTACAAACATTGAAAAGGTAGCCAAAGTACCTCTGATTGAGTTGAAAAGTGGTCTTCTTATACTAGTAAGCTTCATCTTTCAAAAAAAAAGAATTAATGAATTCCGATAGAAAATGTAAGAGATATGATGTCTCAAATACGGACTCAGACCATGTTTGCAACAGTTCAAAAACAAAAATGTGCCCAGTCTTGAAAACCATCTTGAGTTCAACTTACAGGCCTAAAACAAATAACCAAACGACCTTATATTACACTGGAAAATAATATACGCATACTAGAAAACTTTATGATTCAGACAAAATAAGAATCAATGAATTCCGATTAGAAATGGAAGAGATATGCTGTCACAAATATGGACTCAGACCATGTTTACCACAGTTCAAAAACAAAAATGTGCCCAGGCTAGAAAACCATTTTGGTTTCGACTTACAGGCCTGAAACAAAGAACCAAATGACCTCATATTGAGCTGAAAATTAGTATGCGCATACTAGAAACCTTCATCTTTCAAATACAAAAAGAATCAATGAATGCCAGCTGGAAACGAAAAAGTTACACTGTCTCAAACATGGAACCAGGCAGTGTTTGCAGCAGTTCAAATGACAATATTTTTCAACCAAAATTCCACCACTGTTTTGAACATCCAAATTTCGACAAGCAAAAATCTGCGTTCGAGTTGATTTTCTACCACTGTTTTGAACATCCAAATGATAATATTTTTCAATCAAAATTTACCTAGATGAATTTCAACATGCAAGCTATCAATTGCAAGAAATCCGACATCATTTCATTGCCGGGATAAGAAGTTATAAGCTCTCAAATATGCAATAGAGAATAGATTTTAAACAAAGAAAATAACTACAGGAAATTTTTATACAGCAAGCAAATATTCACTGTTTTTGGCGATTTGAGCTTTTCTCAGCTAGAATTTGTGAGTTTTTGTAACTCATCTTGCTGTTTAGATGTAAAGACTCTGATTTTAGCAGCAAGTTGGAAGCTTTGGCTTGAGAAATAGCCTCTAAGAATCTGTACAAGAGAAGAACAATGCATGCAAAAGAAAATTCACTGTAAATAAGAAACCACTTTCACAAATCAGGAATTTTTGATGAAACTAAATAATTTGGAGTTTGATTACCTTTGATTTATTTACTAGAGTGAAAAAGATAGAAATTTGCTTGAATTTAATGAAGAAATTTGCTTGGATATAAGAAATGGTTGAGTGGTTTACTGTATTTTTTTCTTAGGTAGAAGGAGAAGATGAGATAGTGAAAAGGAACGTACAGACAATTAGATTACTCGTTATCTCTCTTGGCAAAACAATAATGGGCCTTGGACCCATTAGTAAAAAGAAAATAAAATGGCCTATTGGTTAAATAATCAACACTTAACTAAAATGTATAAACATATCACATTATACACAAAACAAAAATACATTTTTCCTCAAGTTTTACATATGAAAAATACAAAAACTTGTATATAAAATAAAACATTTTCTACCATACAAAAAGATAAATTTATATTTTTAAAACATTATTATTATTAAATCTTTTATTTTACAAAACTGCACTATTTTCGTAATATAATGCAAAAGTCTATATTTTTCACTTTTAAAATTTAAAAAATAGTTTGCTCACTTAGAAAAATATTTCAAACCATTTCAAAACTTAATTTATAGCCAAAACATATATTTAAACCACTTTCCACCTTTTTATTTAAATAAACCACCTTTAAAAATTACATAATAATTTTAAAAATCATGAAAAGAAGTCAATGGGCAATAATTAATATAATTATTGCATTTTCTCTAAAATAAGGTCATTTTCCATTTATTATAAACCCAAACCAAAATAAAATAAAGTTTGGAATTTTATTTTCTCATTTTAAATTCCAAAATTATTTGTTTATTTTAAATAAACAATTTAAAACCTTACATTTTAATTTAATTCACAATATTAAATTAAAATTACCATTATATTTTAATATTGACAAGTAATCTCCAAACCAAGGTTGTTACAAACTCCCCTCTTAACAAAATTGCGTCCTTGCAATTTCTATAGTGGAATTTGTATGCAGCCTATTAATTTCATCAAACGAAAAAGAAAACGATAGACAAGCTCGAGTTTAAAAATTTTCCTCTCAACTCAAATTGATAGAAGACCAAGATAAAATTGCTCGATAAATTCAACAATTTCCCGAATATAATAGTCGGGATTAGCAGACTATATAATTTGTATGAGTAATACCTCATGATTTCGAAAGCTTCCCACCTTCAAAATAAGAACATAATAGAATGCTACCCAAAGTATCGGTCAAGTGAGATTAATTTCTTGGAAATTTCTGAATAGAGTCAGGATTTAGCTCAACCTTTATCCTGAACTCCAATCAATAAGATGATTATCGACATGACTTTCCATATGTCATTACGGAAAGAACCACACCAACCTAAGTTTGACAACAAGAGAGCTAAGATAATTTGATGAGAGGTGGTTTCTTCAAAGGCCATCAGACTCAAATGACCACATAACGCATGATGTTAGATAATGGCTCAAAGGCAAAACAAACTCGATGATTGGATTTCTATACTTTTATTTTACAAAACAAATATTTTTGAGGTTTCGAAAACTTAATTTTTTATACTCAAATTTGCAAACTTCAATATTCTGAAAATTTCCAGGACTTCTTACGAA
Source organism: Allium cepa (assembly GCA_030765085.1). NCBI lineage: Eukaryota > Viridiplantae > Streptophyta > Magnoliopsida > Asparagales > Amaryllidaceae > Allium > Allium cepa. The sequence goes on along the minus strand of CM060945.1, from coordinate 1,034,382,099 downwards.
ATTCAGTTTATTCTCTAAACTCTTTATTTAAAGTGAATAAAATGTTTTAGTCATAGATTCTACCATATTATAATTCAATTTGAAATATATACGTTCATACAAAACATCAACCAAATTATATTCACAAAATAGGTAGAATGCACTTAACTAATAAGAAAACAAGTTGTTTTAATTAAAAACCTACTACAAAGATCTTAAATTTAAACCCAGTAATACTCAAAATATGAAAATACTTATAAAATGAAAGTTGTTCTACTAAGTGTATGTTTTCTAATGATACAAAGATCATAAAAATTAGATTCACGGTTTGAAAGTTATAATAAATTTATCTTCAGCTTAAATCTTAGAAAATATCTTATAGGACAGTAATGACCATCTACTTTCAAACCCATTTTAGACCAGGAAAAATGCAAATTTTTCTAAAGTAGTACAATTTTTTTTATATATTTCTAAAGGCTCTTTGATTTGCAAAAATTTTGAACTCATTCGGACTTTTAAATCTCAATTTATTGTCGTTTTAGCAAAGCACTTTTCCAACCAAATTTCTTATTTCAAATCAATTTAAATTTTGAAATTTTCCCAAACCATTTTAATTTCAATTTATATTTTCTAACAAGCATTTTGCTAAATCATTTATTAAATGATCTTCTTTTTCCCCGGGAAGCAAAGACACTCGAAATTATAATTAACTTCATGTAAACATCTTTTAAAAGAAATGATTCATTAATGGTGAATATTTTCATCACTTTCCAAAATCTAATTTAAAAGCAATTAAATAAGAAAACTCATTTTGAAAGAGATGACTAATATCTTCCATTATCAAGATATGACTGTTGATCACTTATTAAAATAAATTTTGTTAATATATATAAAGTTCTAAATTATTCTCATAATTTAAAACAATTATACTACATGAATTGTTTATATATCAAAATAATTCAACCTAAAATTTCCACTTGTCACACAAATTAAATTCCCATTTAATTATTAACTTAAAACTAATTAAAGTTGACAATTAATTCAAATTTGTTTTTAGAAGAATTTTACAAATTCACACCAACAAATTTTTAACACAACCAAAATTTGATACAAAATTTGCTGACAAACCCATGATTAAAGTTTAAAATAAGCATATTCAATTTCATAAAAATTTCAAATAATGCAAGGGTATTGCCTCGCCATTGTTTTATAGTTAATGAACCCATCGATTGGCTATAGAGTTGACCTAGTAATCAAAACTGCCTCGCCATTCCTCTTATACTTACTACGGTTCATTGGCTGCATTTCATTTTCAAAATAAAAATTAATTCTCAAACCATATTAATTTATTCCAATCTTACTTATTAAAACTCAATTTACCATGTCTCATTTCCTCATCACAGCGTTTAGGAAATTTCTATCAATAACGTTGATTAAGCATATCGGCCAGAATTCTTAATGCACTTGATGGACAACCCAACACAAAAATCATTTTCTCTAAAAAGACATACCTCGTATGTAATACTCAAAATATTATGTATTTCTCTCAGATGTCCAATTTCACTTAAAACATGTCTTCAATTTGAAAGATTTGAAAACTCAATTTTAACTTATACTTAAAATCTAAAACACAAGAAGAACTCATCGAGATATTCCAGAATACTCGATTCATAGGGCTGATGGAATAGGCTTGAGTGTTCATTATTCCAAACGATATAACGAGCCACTCACGAGACTCATACGAGTGCGGAATGCGGTAAGAGGAACGTTATCCTCCGCAACTCATAACTCATGAAAATCGACCTGAGGTCGAGTTGATAAATGACCCTAGCACCACTCAATTGATTAAGAGCATCAATGAAATATAAGAGTAAGGATAAGATATCTTTTCGAATGAGGAGAAGTAATATTAACAATGAATCATTACTTCGAGTGAAGTAATTCCACATAGTATATCAACAATTGAGTATCTAAAGAGGATATCTCAAAGGAGACAAGAATGACAATATCAATTAAATTCAACGAATTGCTTCATTTCCTTTGTTGATATCCCCGTGGAAGGATGACTAAAAGGCTAAGAATTGGAAAGGAGGTCAATACAATTCTCAATTGTTTGGTGGGTGACAAACTTTATCGGACTCACAGAAATCAAAAAAGTCATAATGATTGAAATTCGAGATATATCATCAACATCACAAAACTCAAGAGTAAATATGGATACTTTGGAATGAACTTTTCGAAGAACAAGAAACATCAAATTAGCCAAAATTAGGATACCTAGATTTAGGATCCTTCGAACCACAGAATGTGGCTTCATAATATGCAAGCCACTCCATCTCAAATCATTCCAAACTCTAGACGGAAATAGCGTGCTAATTTGCAGGAAAAGATAAGCTACAAGGAACAACCCCAAAATCCTCATACATCATGCCAAATATTATAGATCCCCTCAATAGGATTCGCAATCCTCAAAGAAGAACTAGACAAGAATCATCCAAAAGCATCAAAAAATTCCTCCAATACGGATGACTGTCGGCACATGTACTGAAGGGGACTTGGATAAAACAATCACGGTTAGGGTTACTCCTAAGATAAGATATCATCAATTCTATTATGGAATACTATGGAATAAAATATATTCCTAGACATATCCCATACTTCTATTTCAAAGGATGTGACAAGGTAAAGGATACGATGATTAAAGAATTGGTAGTACTTGGATGTACCGTAATATGTGTTTCTGTTCTATGCTTATCACATTTTGTTCTAAAGTCAGCTCTGATACCAAGCTATGATGCCCCACCCCCAGACCCACATTAACAAAGAGTATTACTGGGTAATAATGTCTGCTAATGTGGAGAATAGGGCTGGTAAGGAGTGACCATCTATAGCCTTGTCTTAAATATCTATTGAATACATCGAAAAATGCTATATTTTTTCTATCTCAGAAGGATCGACATATCCAATAAATACTAAATACAAATCCATAGATAGCTATAGGATATATCAGAAAAAAATACAACAACTCAAATGCAAAACAAATCACAGAACAGCAGATCATCACACACACACACACATAGATACATCACTAAGTATACAGAATTATACATGTCAAGTGGTATAGCATCCATAATACACAAGCGAGTCAAAAGAATATACATATAAGGGAAGTAAACAAAAAGGACTACAAAAAAGCTATAATAAAAAGAGCTAGCAGAATAGTCCATGCGGAAGCAGAATATGCTAAGTCCAAAAGTACCTAACCTGAAACACCTCGGTCTGATCCAAGTGTAAAATACACGGGTCAATCCAACTTAACAAATCAGTTTAAGAGGATAAATGAAAAAAAAAAGCATAAGGCAAGGCGATAATCTTCTCAAGTGAGAAGAAATAATTCAAGGGTGTATGGTTACTTCACAAGGTCAATTAAGTAGGTATAGTAACTTCGAGTGATACAAGGATATGAATGCAAATCAAAGGCGGTAAAACTTCATAACAAATCTCATAATAAAAGTGAAAGTCTATATGAGTGGGTCGTATATGATATATATGCAAGTATGAACAACTAACTATATAATATAATTAGATAGATAATAATAGCAACGTAAATTAAAATAATCACACCAGGATTTTATACTGGTTCGGACCTCCCGTTCTACGTCCAGTCCCGAAGCTCCTCTTCGGATTTTCCTTTCAACTAACCCTCACTTGACCTGGAGGAACAGGTTTACAATAGCAGAGTTTCTTTGTCAAGAATGTGTTTTATAACACTAATGTTGACTATTGAGTACAAGTGCTTCCAATATATATATATATATATATATCTATCTAGAGCATATTGAATGATGAATTCTGAATATATGGAAGTGTTAAATACAAGTAGTTGATTGCTAGAGAACAGTTATAAGTCAGAGTATAGGAAATAAGAGCATAAGTAAGCAAGGTGAGAAAACTCTTTGCATTCCTGATGCTATTTATAATGATGAAGAGTTTTCTTGTACAGTTGCATCTGTTGTAATCTTCCTAAAGTCGCTTCTGATGGTGACGAAGGGTTACGATAAAGAGAAGCAGATGTGTCCTTTCGAATGTGACAGTTGCTCTTGAAATTGCTCAGTCGAGTTCAAATTCAGATGTCTGAGTTTATTATCAGATGTCTGGTTTCCTTCTGAATTGTAAACCAGAGAGTTTAACCAGACGTCTGAGCTTATTTCCAGACGTTTGTTTCCTTCTGAATTGTGAACCAGAGAATTTATCCAAACGTCTGAGCATTTGTACCAGACGTTTGATTTTATCTGATTTGCAAACCAGAGAAAACATTCAGACGTCTGGCTATTGCACTCAGACGTTTGAAATTGTATACGATGCTTTATTTGTGTCTATGCCATTTCTTTTCAACTTCTACCGATTTGACGTCTTTTGATACTTCTCTTGAGTCTTGTTTTTGTCTCTTTGGTGATGTTACTCTATCATCTACCTATAAATATATATATATATATATATATATATATATATATACACACACATTCGATTTCCATTGTATAGTTGTTATCATTGAGTTGATTTCCTAACAATCTCCCCCTTTTTTGATGATGGCAACTATTCAATGTACTTATATATAGATTAAAAATCTCCCCCTGAATATGTGCTTATTTTTATTGTTTTATGCTTATATTTAAATTTCTCCCCCTTTGACATTAACAAAAATAATTCATAATAATTAAGCTAATCGTCAAAAAAGAAAATTCTCATTAATAGCATAAAGGAGTTACATTCAAGGATGTGTACAAAAACACAAACAACTACGATTCCTAATTTTTAGAGTTTCTTTGGAGAAGACTGATTTGGATCATCCTCCTTTGGTGAAGCTTGATTTGTATCACAATCCTTTGGTGAAGCTTGATTTGTATCATCTTCCTTTGGTTCTTCTTTGGTAGAAGTGCTAGCTTTTGAAGGAGATGTTAAAGCTTCCTTTGGAGGTTCGTCCTCGAATAATTTACAATGTTTTGCATGAGGAGAAGGTACAGGAGTTGCCCAATCGTCAGAAGGTGGAGTTGGACCACGAGCCATTTGTAACACTTCTTTAAGAACCGATAGAATAGTTGAAAGAGAATCTTCAACTGTGACTAGTCGTGTAGCGAACGAAGTTTCAAAGCTCTCAATTCGGTTAGCCAAATACTTTTGATTTAGAGATAGTATATGTTGGTTCCGGAGAGTGAGATCTCGAATACTTTCATTTGGATTTTTTTCTAGTCCAGTTTCTAAAATTTCTTTTGTACTGGATAATCAAAAGGTTTAGGAGGAGGAGGAGTAATTTCTCGTTGTTGCTCTTCTTGTTGAGATGGAAAAATGGGTGGTTGAGGAGGATTTTCAACTCTTCTAGATTGTCGATGATGCGTCCAATCTTCAAAGGACATGAATTACGGAGGAATTTCAGGTAAGTGCATCAAGAAAAAGAATTTTGTGGAAGCGTATTTTGGCGAAATTTCTTCGAACGTCGAGAGAAAAGAAGGAATATTATGTGAACGAAGAAGTCTCGTAATATAAGTAGGAAAGGTGATCGACGGCCTTGATCGAGTCCAAAAGTGTTTGAGCTCGTCGAAGATAAATTTTGCCACATTTATTCTTGTCCTACTAAATATAGCATATAATGCTTTATGCTCCAATTCAATAATTTGCTCGTGACTACCCATTCTTGGAATAATTGTATTAATTAACATCCATGTTAGGAGTCAAGCTTTCGGACGTAAATACTTTGAAGCAAACTTGGGCATTTCGTCTTCCCAGATTTGGTGAGTAATAGTATTTCGAGGCTTGAATCTCATATCTGGTATGTTGTGTAAGTCTTCCCTGGTGTCGGAGCAACCTAGGGTTCGTCCTATCAAACCAGGAGTCAATCAAATCGTATTCACGTATATACTAGACCAAAGCCAATTTTCCTCGTCCTCAGTGTTCCATACTGAGGTACTATCTAGACTCGCATAAAATAGAAAAATGGCTAATTGATCTATTTGGATATCATTTGATGTAAAGTTAATTAGAGTCTCTAATCCGACATCTTCACATAACTCATCCAATTCATACATAGGAAATTTTAAGAGATTGTAAAAAGGTCCTATGTGAAGTTTCATTTTCTGGATATCTTCATACCGTTTTATAGAATGCGGAGCTCTATTCATCCACCATTCAATTTGATCGTCGGAGCAAACCTGGGGATTCGAAGATGTAGTCGGTTGATCTTGCTTTCTTTTGGACATTTTAGGATTCTTAGTACGAGGTGGCATCGTGGTAATATTTGTTGTAGGATAGTGAATTTGCAGCGAAAATTTTCTTTGAGACAATCGTAGGAAGTAATAATTTTGAAATAAAAGAAAAAAAGTAATGTTATCTGATCGATTTTAAATCGTCGATTGGGAATCTGACGTCTAGATTAGAAATTAGGCATCTAGTTTGCTCTAATTTTTATCCAGAGGATAAAATCAGACGTCTGCTTTGTGACCCAGACGTATGGTTTGAGCATAGGTATAAAATTGTAGATACAGTGATATTTTTTAGTCGTCTGGAACTGAAAACAGACGTCTATTTTTTTCAATTTCGAAACAGAAACTAAGGCAGACGTCTGGATCTTATTTTAGACGTCTGGATTGTTCTGAATTTTATTTGGAGGAGACAGAACAACATTTCAGACGTCTGGGGAGTATATCAGACGTCTGATATATGCACACTCCTAAACTTTGAATAGTATATCCTTGTGTCAGACGTCTGGAAGTTGTTGATAGACGTCTGAAAATTGCAGATGGGCTAAAAATGACTTAAAGTGTGATGATTTCACTTATATATCGAATGTAGATAACAAATAACTTTATTGTTGTAAAAATATAATAACAAATAAGTTTAGATACATTCAATAATTAATACAATTTATTTATTTAGATGGAGATGGATTTTTTGGATTTTCTGACTCATTATCCTTCCATGGTCTAAGTGGAGACCATATATTTCCACGTTCGTGATTCCTTGGAGAGCCAGAAAATCGTCTTGGTGAGGGATCTGAAAAAGTATGATACGAAGAAGATGGATCCAATGAACTACAAGGTTTTGGTAGCGATTCATGAACATCTTTCTTTCGGGACGAACAAAACTTCATCGTTACTTGCTCGAGAAAGCTTAACCTTCGTGCTGTAACTTTTAGTTCGAAATAAAGCTCTCGTTGAAGATCCATCTGTTGTTTTGGGTAATGAAGGATTTCATCAATTTTCTCAATTTTCTCCTTTGTGTTAGGAGAAATAAATAGAGAACTTTTAGTTTTCTTAATATCCGGAGTAAAACCCATACGATACAAAGACCACCTATATGTTGGCTCTTGTTTTGGTGTAGGTGTCAGATGTCGTTGTGGGGTGCCAACCGAGCTGTCCGTTGTTGTTGTTGAGATGGAGGTAGATATATAGGAATCTTCTGATGACATTGTTATATTTTGTTTCATCCTTTTTATTATTAAAAATTTCAATTGTTTGAATGTAGTTTTTCTGTTTGGCTATATTTATATGCTGAAAATATTAAATATAGGCAAACTAATTTTCTAAAAGTTTATAGGTGCAGAAATCAATGATATAAATTGTAGTGATTACTTTGGTGACTAATTTTAGCCTTAAAAAAATTATTTTATATATATATATATATATATATATATATATGTATGTATGTATTATTAAGGAACAAGGTCATTTAGTGAGCAAATACCTAAACTTCGTCGGAGTTTAGAGAAAGTTTGTTCATTTAATGGTTTTGTAAAGATATCGGCTACTTGATTTTCGGTATTTACGTATTCTAATGAAATGGTTCCTTTTTCAACAATGTCTCGCAGAAAATGATGCCGTATATCTACATGTTTGGTTCGTGAGTGATTAACAGGGTTTTTTGACAAATTAATTGCACTTGTGTTATCACAATAAATTGGAGATTTGGTGATAATTTTACCAAAATCCATTAATGTTTGTTGCATGTATATTACTTGCGCACATGCTAGAGCGGCGGTGATGTATTCGGCTTCGCAAGTAGATAGAGAAACACAATTATGTTTTTTACTAAACCATGAAACTAAAGATTGTCCGATAAAATGACAAGTTCCACTAGTACTCTTACGATCTGTTGTACAACCACCGAAATCCGCATCGCTATATGAAACAAGTTCAAAAGATGATCCTTTAGGGTAGAACAAACCATAATCTTTAATGCTAGATAGATAACGTAAAATTCGCTTAACCACTCTTAGATGAGATTCTTTTGGTTTTGTTTGAAATCGAGCATAAAGACATACACTCATCATAATATCGAGTCGACTTGCTGTTAAATAAAGTAGAGAACCAATCATGCTACGATATAATTTTTCATCAAAATCTTTTCCGTTTTCATCTTTTTCTAAGTGAATAGTGGTGCTCATTGGTGTTGGTTTTCTTGATATTTATCCATTTCAAATCGTCGTAATAAATCGTTACAATATTTTTCTTGATGAATGAAGATTCCATTTTCGAGTTGTTTTATTTATAAACCTAAGAAGAAATTTAATTCTCCCATGTGTGACATTTCAAATTCATTTTTCATAATATTAGAAAATTGATTACACAGTTTTTCGTTGGTTGAGCCAAAGATGATATCATCAACATAGATTTGTACAACCAAAATATCGTTATCTTCTCTTTTAATAAATAAAGTTGTATCTATTTTTCCTATATGAAAACCAGATGTTATTAAGTGATTTTTAAGACGTTCGTACCATGCACGAGGTGCTTCTTCTAATCCATATAGTGCTTTATGTAATTTAAAAACATGATCAGGATATTTTTCGTGAACAAATAGTGGTGGTTGTTCGACGTATACATTTTCCTTAATAAAACCATTCAAAAAGGCACTTTTGACATCCATTTGAAATAATTTAAAATTGTTATGAGTTGCAAAGGCAAGTAATGTACGAATGGCTTCTAATCTTGCTATTGGAGCAAATGTTTCATCGTAATCTATGCCTTCTTCTTGATTATAGCCTCGAGCAATCAAACGTGCTTTATTTCTAACAATATTTCCATTCTCGTCTGCTTTGTTTTTAAATACCCATTTTTTCCTATTACCGATTGATCTTCAGGTCTTGGTACTAATTCCCATACGTTATTATGTTCAAATTGATTTAATTCTTCTTGCATAGCTATTATCCAAAAATTATCATTTGATGCTTCTTTATAATTCTTTGGTTCAAAGTTTGACACAAATGCTATATGGCTTATATAATTGAGTTGATTTTTAATTACTCTTGAATTAAGATCTCCAATAATATTATCTATTGGATGATCCTTAAGAATTCTAGGAGATGATATCAAAGTATTATTTTGACTATTTGTTTCATTAGTAATAGAGTTTGTTGAATTTGTTAGTGGAATAATTTCTTCTTTATCATTAGTATGATGTTTAAAAAGATTTTCGTCGAATGAGACATGTAAGCTTTCTTCAATAGTATTATTTCGTTTATTAAAAATTCTATATGCTTTGCTACGTTCCGAATATCCAACAAAGACACCTTCATCGGCTTTTGGATCAAACTTTCCTAAATTATCTTTTGTATTTAGTATAAAACATTTTGAACCAAAAGTTTTAAAGTATGATACTTTAGGTTTTTTACCAAAAAAAATTTCAAAACAAGTTTGTTTAGTCATGGGGCGAATAGTTACTCGATTTAGTACATAACAGGATGTTGCAATAGCTTCAGCCCAAAAGTGTTTTGGTAATCCACTACTATTTAGTAATGTTCGTGCACATTCTTGTAATGTACGATTTTTTCTTTCTACGGCACCATTTTGTTGAGGTGTACGAGGAAAAGAAAAATTATGAGTTATACCTTTCTTATTGCAAAAGTTTGTAAAAAGATCGTTTTCAAATTCTCCTCCATGATCACTTCTAATATTTTTAATTTTTAAATTCATTTGAGTTTTAATTCTTTTAGCAAATATTTCAAATATACCAAAAGTATCGCTTTTATGTTTTAAAAATAAAGTCCATGTATATCTTGAAAAATCATCGACTATTACGAACACATATTTGTTGTGATTTATAGACCGTACTTGTGTTGGACCAAATAAATCTAAATGTAATAATTCTAATGGTTGTTTTGTTGAAATATTATTTTTAGATTTAAACGAGCTTTTCTTTACTTTTCCAATTTGACAATCATCACATAAATTTTCTACTTTGTAATTTATTTTAGGTAATCCTCTTACTAACTCATATTTTGCCAATTTATTATTACTTTTAGAATTGATATGACAAAATCGTTTATGCCATAACCATGGATCATCATGTTTGGCGGTAAACATAAGTTTGAATTTTTATTTATATTCATGTTTAATACATAAATATTTTTGTTTCTAAATCCTTCAAAAATGAGTTGTTTGTTATTATCTAAAATATTACATCTATCTTTTTCAAAATTTATTTGAAAACCTTTATCACATAATTGACTAATGCTTAGCAAGTAATGTTTTAAATTTTCTACTAGTAAAACATTTGTAATAATAGGAGAGTTAGATATACCAGAGTTGATGACTTCTCCAATTCCTATGACATATCCTTTTGAATTGTCTCCAATGGTTACCATTCCACCATCGATGTATGTTATATTTGATAACATTTTTGAATTTTCGGTCGTATGCTTGGAGCAACCGCTATCTAGTATCCATTTCTCCTTATTTTTTATTTTGGGTACCTGCAAAATAGAAAATGTTTTAATTAGTACCCATATATTTTATTAGGGTCCTATTTGTTAGAGGAAGATAGCCATACCCAAGATGGTTTGGTACCTTTATAAATGTAATTTTTATTATAGACTACATTTTCTAAGTAATTATTAATATGCTTTTGTCTAATCAAATTATTATTTGTTTTAGGAATCCAAATTTTCATATTATTGGTATTCAATTTAGTCTTAGACAAACTTCTAGCTTTTATATGTCTACTTTTTTTAGCATTATTTTCTTTTTTGTTTAAAAGAATTTTTGAATCCTATTCCATTTATATTACCTGATGGTTTTGAGGTTTTGATAAGATTTTCCAAACCTTGTTTACCTTTATTAAATTTTGACACATTATTGGTAATTTTATCTAATTTTTCTCTCAACTCTCTATTTTCAATTTTCAACAACTCAATATTATTTTTAAAATCAATATTTTCTTTTAACAAATTTTCTTTTTCTATAGAAATTTCTCACTTTCTATCATATTATTTTTGATTTTTTGTTGAGATATTTCAAGTTCTTCTTCTAGAATAATTTTTTCATCTTTCAACATTCCTACCTCAAGTTCTAATCTATTTATTTTGACTATATATTCTTTGTTCAATTTTTTTATTTGTCTAAATTTATCGTCTAGTTCCATGCAAAGTTCTAATAGTTCATCATAGCTAAGTTCAGGACATACCTCTTCAGTTTGTGCCATAAAACATACATTAGCTTGTTCTCTGTCACTATCGCTATCACTTTCAGAAGATGAAGAATCTGAATCATCCCAAGTTACTTTGAAAGCCTTCTTCTTCTTGAATTTTTGAATTTTGTTATTCCTTTTGTCATTATTGAGCTTAGGGCAATCTTTCTTCATATGTCCGTATTGATCACATTCATAGCACTTGATTTGAGATATGTTTGTTGTGTTGGACTTCCCTTCTTTTTGAAACTTGATCATCTTTATAAATTTCTTGAATCTATTATAATTCTTGGCAATAAAAACTATTTTTTCTTCATCTAGATCAGAGTCATCATTTTTTGTTGCTGGAAATGCTATATTCTTTTTCCCCGAATTAAGTGCTTTTCGTGCCTGCAAGTTAGCTTCATAGGACATTAAATTTCCTATCAACTCTTCAACTTTGAGAGTGGAAATATCATCAGCTTCTTCTATAGCTAAAACCTTCCTTTCCCAATCTGATGTCAGAGAGTTGAGTATTCGAGATATTAAATCAAAATCAGTGATTTAACTTCTAATGCCATAAGATCATGTTGGATAGTTTGAAATCTAGAATACATGTCAACAATAGTTTCATTTTGCTTCATTTTGAATGAAGAAAATTGGTTTTGCAAAATCGAAATCTTAGTTTGTTTTGACCTTTGTTGTACCCTCATGTGTAATTTGTAAGGTACGCCAAATATTGAATGCAGTGGTGCATAACATAACACGTGAAAATTCATTTTTGTCTAAAGAACAAAAATTTTCATAGCTTTAGCATTATTTGATGCTAAGGTCTTTTGTGCATCAATCCAAGTGTTCATAGCAGTGGCAGGTACTTTATATCTATCTTGTGTGGCTGATCAAATTTCAAGATCATTAGCTTCCATAAAAAATTTCATACATGTTGACCAATATGCATAGTTAGATCCATTAAAAAGTGGGGGTCGTGCAGTGGATTGTCCTTCTTGAAAAATACTTGCCATATTAAATTGATTCAAAAACGTGTTACTGTTATTTGATCAAAACCTTGCTCTGAATAAAAGTGAAAGTCTATATGAGTGGGTCGTATATGATATATATGCAAGTATGAACAACTAACTATATAATATAACTAGACAGATAATAATATCAACGTAAATTAAAATAATCACACCAGGACTTTATACTGGTTTGGACCTCCCGTCCTACGTCCAGTCCCGAAGATCCTCTTCTGATTTTCCTTTCAACTAACCCTCAGTTGACCCAGAGGAACAGGTTTACAATAGCAGAGTTTCTTTGTCATGAATGTGTTCTATAACACTGATGTTGACTATTGAGTACAAGTGCTTCCAATATATATATATCTATCTAGAGGATATTGAATGATGAATTCTGAATATATGGAAGTGTTAAATACAAGCAGTTGATTGCTAGAGAACAAGTATAAGTCAGAATATAGGAAATAAGAGCATAAGTAAGCAAGGTGAGAAAACTCTTTGCATTCCTGATGCTATTTATAATGATGAAGAGTTTTCTTGTACAGTTGCATCTGTTGTAATCTTCCTAAAGTCGCTTCTGATGGTGATGAAGGGTTACGATAAAGAGAAGCAGATGTGTCCTTTCGAATGTGACAGTTGCTCTTGAAATTGCTCAGTCGAGTTCAAATTCAGACATTTGAGTTTATTATCAGACGTCTGGTTTCCATCTGAATTGTGAACCAGAGAGTTTAACCAAACGTCTGAGCTTATTTCCATACGTCTGTTTCCTTCTGAATTGTGAACCAGAGAATTTATCTAGACGTCTGATTTTCTCTGATTTGCAAACCAGAGAAAACATTCAGACGTCTGGCTATTGCACTCAGACGTCTGAAAATGTATATGATGCTTTATTTGTGTCTGTGCCATTTCTTTTCAACTTCTACCGATTTGACGTCTTTTGATACTTCTCTTGAGTCTTATTTTTATCTCTTTGGTGATGTTACTCTATCATCTACCTGTAAATATAGATATATATATATATACACACATTCGATTTCCATTGTATAGTTGTTATCATCGAAACCATAGAGTTGGTTTCCTAACAAAAAGCACGCCTCATCTCATCGGCGTATCACAAAACATCAAATATGGTTCAGGAGAAAAACATAACTCCAAAGAGGAGAAATCTCAAACCTGCCATATCGAGAAACTCAAAAGCAACTCAAAGAAATCACCATCTCCAAATATGCTACAAGGCAAATATATCTCCAAATAGGAGATTAAAATCTCAAATATACGCCATATCACCAATCACCATAAAACGCCAGTGTAGGCCAACTCAAATCTCAAAATTAGAACACACAAGAATTCAGATTCCCATAAGGTAATCATGATATATATATAATATCCCAAATGCCTCGAATGGCTAATAATAAAAGGTGATACACTTGGGAAATCACAAACATCAATGAAAACATCTTAAAATTTTGCATGTACATATGGCCGAAGCCTGCCAAGTACTGCTCTCTCTCAAATAAGGTGCCACATCTCTTAGACAAACGTCTCGAAGGACAACATCCCCATGGACAAATACGTCTCTTAGACATATATCCTGAAGGACAAATTCATCACAATGGACAAATATTTCTCTTAGATAAACATTCCGAAGGAGAAATGACCCGAATGTCCAGTACTGGCAAATATGTCTCTTAAACAAATATGTCACAGATTTTCAGATAGAAACCCGAATAGTGTTAACGTGTGTCCCATACCACGCATTCACACTAAAAAATTTACTAGCCGCTAGTAAATTCCACATTCAAACCGTAAAAAGTTTACCTCGTCTCATCGGTAAACTCGACCCGAAGGTCAAAATGATCAAACGGACAAGTCAAGAATTAACCGATAAGATAAACGCATGTGTCCCATACCACTTTTTTACCAAACCATTTAATTCTCCTTCTCATTCGGTCGAATAATGCAAAAACATGTATTTTATATATAAAATAATTTATTTGAGAAAACAAGCCTTTAAGACCATTTTTCGAAATCAATATTGAAGACAATATTTGAAAATTCTCGTATTATAGAGAATAAATTGATTTTATAGCTTAAAATAATTTAAAAATATTATATAATAATTATTTCAAATGCCAAATTATTTTAAAAATTATTTCAAAATTGTTCGGAAAAATCCACGCTCGACATCAAAGAAATCACTCAAAACCGTCAATTCAAATTCAATTCAAATTTGAATTTCAAATTCATCGAAACTTACTAGCTTGTTAATAAGCATACTATCCCTCAAAACATTTCAAAAATATCACAAAAACATGAATTAAAAGTCAAAAGTCGAATGGAAAAGGAACATAAAAATGCGTAGGCAAAACAATACCCAGTTCTGAGATCTTCTCCGGTTTCAACTTTCGAACTTAATTTGAAAGGCTTATTGACCACAGAATAGTCTAAAATATGATACACATAAAGTAGAACAATTTATCTATGAACGGAAAAAGATTCACTGAATTTCGATATGAAATGCTAAAGATATGAAATTTCAAACATGCACTCAGGCCATGTTGAATTCTGCCCAGGTCTAAAACCCTCTTGGGTTCAACTTACAAACATGGAATATGTGGCCAAACTACCTCTGATTAAACGAAAAATTGTTGTTCTCATAATAGTCAACTTTAGTTTTTAAACAAAAAAAGAATCATTGAATTATGATTGGAAATGTACGAGATATGCTATCTCAAACATGAACTCAAGCCATGTTTGAAACAGTTCAAAAACAAATGTGCCCAGGCCTGAAAACCATCTTGGGTTCAACTTACAGGCCTGAAACAAAGAAACAAACGACCACATATTGAGCTGAAAATTGGTTTGCGCATACTAGAAACTTTATCTTTCAAACAAAAAAGAATCAATGTATTCCTACAGGAAATGAAAGAAATTATTGTCTCAAATATGGACTCAGGCCATGTTTGCAACAATTCAGAAATGTGCCGGGCTTGGAAACCAACTTGGGTTCAACCTACAGGCCTGAAACAAAGAAACAATTTACCTAATATTGAGCTGAAAATTGGTATATGCATACTTGAAAACTTCATCTTTCAAACAAAAAAAGGAATCAATGAATTTCGACTGGAAATGAAAAAGTTACACCGTCTCAATCATGGACTAGGGCAATGTTTGCAACATTTCAAAAAACCAAATGTACATGCCCGAAAATCATCTCGGGTTCAACTTTCAAGCATGAAAATTGGTCCAAACGACCTCAAATTAAGCTAAAAATTGGAGTTCATATAAAAGAATATTTATCCTTTAAATAAAAAAAGAATTGATGAACTCCAGTAAGAAATGAAAGAGTTATGCCATCTCAAACATGGACCTAAGCCATGTTTACAGCAACTCAGAAAACAATTTCTACATGTAGAAATCTGCGTTCGATTTGATTTTCTACCATTATTTTGAAAATCCAAATGACAATATTTTTCAACCAAAATTTGCAGAGATGAATTTCAACATGCAAGCTACCAAATGCAAGAAATCCGACAGCATTTTGGTTGCCGGAATCAAAAGTTATAAGCTCTCAAAGATGCAATAGAGAATAAATTTTAAACAAAGAAAACAACCAAAGGAAAATTTTTTACAGCAAGCAAATATTCACTTTTTTTGGCGATTTGATCTTTGCTCGGCTAGAATTTATGGGTTTTTGTAACTAACCTTGCTGTTTAGATGTAAAGACTTGGATTTTAGCAGCAAGTTGGAAGCTTTGGCTTGAGAAATAGCCTCTAGGAACCTGTACAAGAGAAGAACAATGCATGCAAAAGAAAATTCACAATAAATAAGAAACCACTTTCAAACATTAGGAATGTTTGGTGGAATTAAGTGATTTGCAGTTTGATTACCTTTGATTTATTCACTAAAGTGAAAAGATAGCAATTTTCTTTAATTTAATGAAGAAATTGCTTGGATTTGAGAAAATGGTTGAGTGGTTTGCTGTATTTGTTTCTCTGGTAGAAGAAGATGAGATAGTGAAAAGGAACACATAGACAATTAGATTTCTTATTACCTCACCTGGTTAAGCACTAATGGGCCTTGGACCGGTTAGTAAAAAGAAAATAAAATGACCTATTGGTTAAATAATCAACACTTAACCAAAATGTGTACACATATCACATTATACACAAAACAAAAATACATTTTCTCTCAGATTTTACACAAGAAAAATATGAAAACTTGTATAAAGCATTTTCTACCATATAAAAAGATAAATTTATATTTTTTAAACATTATTATTATTCTTATTATTAAAATCTCTTAATTTTACAAAATGCACTATTTTCGCAATAAAATGCAAAAGTCTATATTTTTACTTTTAAAATTTAACAAAAATATCTTTCTCACTTAGAGAAATATTTCAAACCATTTTCAAGCTTATTTATAGCCAAAACATATTTTTAAACCAATTTTCAAATTTTGATTTAAATAAACCACCTTTAAAAATTACATAGTTCTTTTAAAAATTGTTAAAAGAAGTAAATGGGTAATAATTAATATAATTATTGCATTTTCTCTATAATAAGGTCATTTTCCATTTATTATCAAACCCAACAAAATAGTATAAAGTTTGGAATTTTATTTTCTCATTTTAAATTCCAAAATTCATTGTTTATTTCAAATAAACAATTTGAAATCTCCAATGTTAATTTAATTCACAATATTAAATTATAATTACCATTATAATTTAATATTGTTAAGTAATCTCCAAACCAAGGTTGTTACAAATAATAAAGCCATTACCTCAGATAAAAAACAAGCAAAAGCGCAACAACAAACTCAACGGTGATTGTGAATACAAGTTCAAATAAAAAGGGAACTGATGTGAATCCATGCATTTGTAAATGCATATACAATTCTTATTTAATTCACCCATAACATAAAAGAACAATAAAATTGTTTATAATTATATCATACAAAGTCAGGATCAGTAAAACGTAAAGCATAACTAAGAAAAGGATAATTGCTAGTGGAACTATTCTAAAAAATTTGATACCATATTCTGAATTTATTAAATTTATAACGCCATTAAAGAATACATGTTTTATTAACACTATAAAATGGCCCGGTATTCATCAGTCTATTCCATGTGTGTGTGTTGTTTGTGTAAATTGCTTGTTCAAAGGAAGTAAAGTTATATATTTGTTTGTTTCCAGCTTCTGCTTCAACGTTACTGTGCCCAGGGCCAGTGGAAAATGCTCCTAACCTTCCTCCCCTTCCATTATTTTGGAAGTATTACTATTATTACTACTACTGTTTTGACTAAAGAAACTATAACAAAGTATTGAAAATTTTCCTACAAATATTTTCATATAACGCGGCATCAGGATTGAATACTGAGCCACCAGCAGAATCACCATCATCTGATGTTGAGAAACCTGTATCTCCACCGTCCAATCAAGGGCAGCTACCAATCTTGATTCCCAGCTCAGCTATCAAAACCTCTCATTTTATTTCACTAAGTTTGTTATTCTTGTTCTTCTATTATGTGTTGTATTAAGGAAGTTGAATGAGTGCTATATTTGTTTGTATACTTTTGTTATTTGTTTTTTATTTTTCCTATTCTTTTCAATTTGTTAAAGGCAAATTCTTATTGGCTTATATTGATGTAATTTTCAAATGATAAAGGAGATTGTCCATACTGATTAATTGGGTCATAGAGATTAAAAGGTATGCACCCTTTGGTTTTTTATTCATTAGCTATTCATTCCAGTTAAATTATTTATTTTTCCGGCATCTGAAGCTTCTATTTACTTGAATTAGCGATAACATGGAAATAATGTACTGTTATGAAGAGTGATGATATATGATTAAGACATATATACTTCGAGGATAAGAATCGAATTTGGAATATCATCTTCAGCAACTTGACAACAAAATTTTATGGTATATGAAGCATTTTAAATAAAAGAAGCATTTTATTTTTCAATTCATGGTATCAAGATAAGTGTTAAATGTAGCGACTAGGTTACTTCCAATTATATGGTATTAGATTGGAAGCGTAAAATAATAATTATAGAGGAATAAAAGAGATATTTTGAACTCACCTTGTATATAAAACAGGACTGACATTGGACCCACTAGCCTGTGAGATGAAAGTCGGGTCGTGAAAATCTATTGTACCCATTTTGCAAGCAACATCGTCTTCGAATTCTACATCAAGCTTTATGCCAGTTTAAACAACAATTGAATCATGCGACCACCATTCAATTCAGTTGTCGGTCCTATTTAAAAAAATAAAACCTTGATGACCTTGATGTGTTAACAAATCATCAAACAGCCAATAGCCATGATGATCTAAACAGATATATGTGATCAACATTACATTCTTGAAACTAAATCAATCTCCAATAATTATCAATATAGTGAACTTTTCAAACTCAATCAATCCATCTTTGTTTATATTTTAATTCTAATATCACGTATAATTTTTCAGACCTCGTGTTTGATTTCGAATATCAAAATTACGTTTGAAATCGAAAAAACTATAATACCTAAATAGGACGCAATAGAACAACGAAACCCTAGATTTTGCCAGCTACTGTCTCATGCACCTTTGATGTAGCCACTTGAATTCATTTTCGAATTAAGGGAAGGAAGAGAATTGGATACCTAAACTTGATTTAGGTTGAATAAGAGAGTTACGAATCTGTGAATATATGAATACTTGGATGGGATTATGTATCATTGACCTAAAGAAGCACCGGCAATTAAACGCTACGTCAATTTTGCATGAATATGCGCTTTGCGCTTATATGATTTTTGTTTGATGATAATAAACATATATACATTCGTTTAAATGTATTTGGTAATGTACTATTTTGTTTTCTCATAGATTAAAAAAATATTTGT
Source organism: Allium cepa (assembly GCA_030765085.1). Taxonomy (NCBI): domain Eukaryota; kingdom Viridiplantae; phylum Streptophyta; class Magnoliopsida; order Asparagales; family Amaryllidaceae; genus Allium; species Allium cepa. Next base: position 1,034,362,774 of record CM060945.1, on the reverse strand, counting down.
TGATTAAAACAAGTTACACAGAATTTGAATTCAAACAGAAATTTTATTCAAACAAATATTTATTACAATCTTGAATAGTACAAATTCAAGCTCTCACTATACATATACATTTTTGAATACATCACAATTGTTTTTACATTAATAACCTCACTACATATCACTCACACTCGTATTTTGTCTTCAACTGCATTCCAGTTTGAATCCAGCATCTGAGCAATCTTCAAAAATATTCACTAACGCAGTAAAATTGAAAAAGAAATATTTTTGCAATTTAAAATGAAATATGATTTTTGAAAATATTATTTTCCTCAGCTATTTGGGTTGTTCGTCATAATTTACATTTGAATTCGTCGCCCACGAACAGTGTGACATGCACAGTGTATCACTGTACATGCCACAAGGCCGTGCACATCGATATACACTTGATGATGCTACAGGGACAGGTGAGCACAAGTCAAACCCAAATGAAAAGCCGGGTTCAACTCACGTGCAATATATTTAAAATCACGACACGAGCACAAGGTCAAACCCGAGTTTTTAAAACTGGGTTCAACACAAGGCTACATGAAGAATGCAAAGCTCTGACAAATCAAAAATGCATCAAAGCACAAATACATGGATCAATGCAAGTAACTCATGTACATCAACCAAGATGAACCAGACAGGTCAAGCAACAAGGCAGACCACAAAGAAATGCTGCTCAAGTAACAAAACTCGAGTGCAGTAGTGAAACTAGTTCATATATGCACCAGAGCACTAAAGACCAGAATAATCATGCCAAAAGTATGGTTACAGCATAAAGGTGGTCAAGGATAAATTGCAAACAAGCTCAAACCAAAAGTGCAGTGCAACTATAAAGAAGACAGTGGCAGCAGTTCGGATGACAATGAACTAAAGTAAAGATCACAAAGACTTCAAGACAGTGATTCAATCAGACCTGACATAAGTTAAAGAAGCCAGAGTGAATGTAGACAAGCATACTTGAAGACCACCCATATAGCATCAAAGCTTATGTATGCAGACCAGAAAAATCAGACTCGACTACAGGGATGAATACAATGTCAAAGCACAGAGCAATCAAGTGTTAACAATCAATCAACAAAGACCAAATACACAGCAGTCTCAAGTGATACAAATGCTCAACGAAAATGAAGACTGCAAGAAGTATGCAAGTCAGAGCAACAAAAGAAGCACAGTGACGATTTTATGAACACAACAAGTAATACATGCTCAAGTATAGAAGTGACTGAAAACAAGCAGTGCAGACCACAAAAGAAATGCCACCAACAGACCAAAGTGCAGACCAAATGAAGACCAAAAGATCAACTAATCAACAATGCAAACAAAACCAGATGAACAAGACACGGCAGTAATCAGGTGAATCAAGTACAAGGCACAGTGCAGAGGTCTCAACAGGAAAATCAAGCAACAGTCAATAGGCCAGAAGCTCAAGACATCAAGTGATACAAGTAACATATGCAGACTATACAAAAGTGGAGACCACAAAGGCAATGCATCAATGAATCAACTGAACAATGAACTCGAACAGTAAACAAATATGCATAGGTACAAAGACAGTGAGCATATACGTATGTATAAAATGAAAGGTTCAGGCCAAGACTAAAGCAAGCAGCATGTGGTAAACCAAAATGCCATCATATGTACAAATACAAAAATGAACTGGAGGTTACAAGTCAACATGACCAGAAAGTAAATTAAGCAATATATATGCAACAGGGCCAGAGAAATGCACAGTGGAATGAACAAGTGATGACCATGATATGGCAATCACAAATGCTTGAAGACTACAGAACATCAATCAAAACAAGTTCGATCAATATCAATAACCAAGGTCACAACATCATCAGAGAAGATGGCCAAAGACAAAGCTCACAGGGATGAACATAAAGATGGCCGAAGCAGTGGCAATCAACAGTGAAGTCGTAATTCACAGTAAAAGCCGAAGTCAGAATTCAAAAATCAAAGTCGTGTCTTTGAAAAAGTCCAAAGTCAAAGCAAACTAAAAAGAGGAAAGTTTCTGCCTTTTTATTCAAGAAAAATCGAACGCGTGAAAATCAAAGCCGCGAGTAACAAGACAAAAATTATATCAGGAAAACCGTGAGCATCAGGCAATTGAAGTTTTGGAAAGTATCGAATTGAAACGAAGCAAATACAAGTGTCACGAATTCATACAAATACAAAACCCTAATTGTCATCATAGGCATCGAGTTCAACAGTGAAGGAAATAATTAAACCAGTAACGAAAGAGAATACATACCAATCTATCGAACTCAATCAAAGGAGCAGCTGCAAATGATTCGCAATCTCGCAATTCGACCAGTGAATTGATCATCAGAGAACGAGCGAGCAAAAGCAACGCAAAACAGTGAATTAATCATCACAGAACAACCGTAAGCAACGAGCAACACAAATTAGAGGAATCGAATATTGAAAAGCCCTAAATTTGGATCGCGAGCCGAAGCCCTAAATTCAGATCGAACAACATAGGGCCGCCATTTTTCTTCACATAGCAAAAGAACAAAGGATCGGGTTGAAGAATAAAAGGGCCGGCCGTGATAAATAAAAAAAAGGGGGGGGGGTTATTTTTAAAGGGCTTTAGTCTAATTTCAATAGGGTTTAATTTTTTACTTGAGCAAAAATTAAGCATTCAAGTTTGTATTTTAATTTTTGCTCCGGTTTTATTTTTGAAGTCCGTTTTTCTTTTCGAGTCAAAGAATTTGTAAATCACCACCTGGGTTGTAGGTAGTGTCAGATTGTCTAGTTAGAATTAGTTCAGTGAGCAGGGTGTGCGAGTTTTCAAAACTCTATAGGCAGAGCAGAGTTTGCGACTAAGCGAAACTCTGTAGGCGGAGCAGGGTGTGCGAGTCTATGGGAGTGTTTGTGAGCGGGAGCGAAAGGGTTTGCGAGTCTAGTAGAGTGTTTGTAAGCGAGATACTGTTTAATTCTAATAGAAATCTGGGAATGCAGCAGTAGGAAGGGGTTGCCGAAGCTGGTTAAATTTTATGTGTGATTTACTTTACAACATATTTATTTCTATAGTTTGTTTATGTGTTTAATTCGAGAAAATTTGCTATAACCCTATTCACCCCCCCTCCTCTCTAGGGTTAATCTAGATCCTACTAGTGGTATCAGAGCATGGTATTTTTCTTTAACTCTAGAGTCATGAATTCATCAAATAATGCTTTTTCGGAGGGCAATCTATTGTTAGGGCACCCATGTTTAGTGGGAGTGATTATGCTTATTGGAAGGTTAGGATGGGCATTTATCTTAGTTCTGTTGATTATGATGTTTGGGATATTATTGAAACTGGCTATAAATCTCCCACTATAACCGTTGGTGATACTGAGATTCCTAAACCTAAGGATAGGTGGGATGCTAACGATAAAAGATTAAAAACTTCAAATGCTAAAGCCATGAATGCTTTGATCTTTGCTCTTGATAAGAATGAATTTAATAGAATTTCTCATTGTAAAACTGCGCAGGAAATTTGGCATACCTTGGAGGTGACACATGAAGGAACTTCTCAAGTCAAGGAGTCTCGTCTAGCCCTATTCAGCAATGAAGACGAGAACTTTGTGATGGACAAAGGCGAGAGCATAAAGGACATGTTTGGACGCTTTTCAACTTTGGTATACAACGCTAGAGCGCTCGGGAAGGTATTCACTGAGGTAGAGCTTGTGAGGAAGGTGCTACGAGTTTTACCAATGAACTTTGAGGCAAAAGTCACCGCAATCCAAGAATCGAAAGATTTGAGTAAAGTAAGTATGGAGGAGTTGATCGGTAACTTGATGACATATGAGCTTGAACTAAAAGCAAAGGAGGAACGCAACAAGTCCGAACCAAAGAAGAAGACGATTTCCTTAAAGAGCAAAGAAGAGAGCGATGAAGAAGAAGAAGATCCGATTGAAGAGCTTGCAATGGCTGTCGATAATCTTAGAAAATGGTCAAGATTCAAGCCACGCAAGAAGAAAACATCCGGAAATAGGTCAAGAGAGTCTCACAATTCCAATAATGAATTGACGTGCTATAATTGCAACAAGCCTGGCCACTTTAAACAAGAATGCCCACTTCTCAAATACAACCAATGAAAGAAAAAGAACAAAAAGGCCTTTACAGCAACTTGGGATGATGAAGAAGGAGAGGAAGTTTCGAATAGTAGCTCAGAGGAGGCTAACTTGTGTTTTATGGCAAAATTAGATTCAGAAGCAAGCTCAGAGGAATCTAGTGAGGTAGATGACTATTCTTATAAAGATCTTGTTTTTATGTGTCTTGATCTTACTAAAGAAGTTGATGCTCTTGAATCTAAAATTGAAAAACTGAAATCTGATAGGAGAGAACTTGCTCGTGAAAATTTTAGGTTAGAAACTGAACTTGAAAACATTCAAAACCTAGACTATAAAAATTGTAAGATTTTAGATTCAGAATTATCAAAACTTAGGAATAACTTTGAGAATCTTGAAAAAGAAAACTTGAATCTTAAGGAAACCATCGACACTAGGAAAAAGGATTTTATAAATCGATGCACCTCACTTGTCACTGAAAACACAACACTAAAAAGCAAAGTCCAAAATCTTGAGAGATCTTTGAATAACTTTTCAAGAGGCGAAAAATCTTTCAACATGCTATTGGGAAATCAAATTTTTGCTAACAACAGAAAAGGACTAGGTTTTGGGAAAACACAAGTTGAGGATAATGCAATAAGTAAGAGTGTCTTTGATAGATGTGAAATAATTGGACATCGTGTTGAAAATTGTAGTCATAGGAACAAGAACACAAAATTTATACAAGTTTGGGTTCCTAAGAATTCTACAAACAAATTTCATATCTATTGGAACAAGAATAAAAGGACTAAACAAGTTTGGGTTCCAAAGGGTGTGGTTATTCACAATGCTTCAGCCACTAACAATCATGGACCTATAAAAATAAATAGGTCACAAAAATCTTTCATCGTGCAGGTCTGGTGGCAGGCTAAGGAACAACAACGGTGTTCTCTGGATTTTGGCTGTTCCAGAAACACAACGGGCAACAAAGCAAAGTTCCTTAGCCTAGTACAAAGGTGACAGAATCACAATGGGCAACCACGAAAAATTATCGTAAAGGTAAAACAGGTGAAGGTATACTTATCTGATCGATATATTAATTGCGATAATCTGCACCGTATTCTGAATGAAATCAGCCACTATTGAGATGTTGAAAAGAGATGATGATTTTTTGATTCTGACTTGGTCTACATAATTAGCCAATTACATTTATGCAAAAACACCACTCTTTGAATTACTTCATACATATGTGTTTGGATTAAACATAGTGTTTTGTTGGATACATTTGGTTATAATATGGCTAACTCTATATTCACGGTCTTCTGATTATTCACATGGCTTCAATTCAAATTCAAAGAATGTCATTTAAATTGTTGCTAAAATTGGGTTTGAAATTTTTGATCCACACTTCATTGTCTGGATTATCAATTTTAGTTAGTGATATTTTGGATTGAAAGAGAAACTCAGATGCAGATTACACTGGTAATCTAGTTGATAAAAAAATTACTAGTTGAACGTGACTTTTGAGACATTTAGTAACTGCATTGTTTTTCATAGAAAAGATCTGCATATTGTTCATTTTAAATAAATTTTTTTCATTGAGGAGAATTTTTTCTCTCATATAACCCCTTCGAGAAAATAATTGTTTGACCATATTTTCAGATTAGTCATTTTATTTGATTTTAAATGACAAATTTTGACTAATCCGACTCCCTTCAAATTATCAAAAAGATAGATAGTGATTGAATAGGTGATAAGTGTTGATATTTAACAAACATTACTCAAGAGAGTATATTTGGAAAATTTCTTTAGGAATTAAAACAAGAATTATAAAACTTTTTGTTGGGTAAAGATTCCATGATCATTTCTATATCTATCATATTTCTATCGACCATGGTTTATCAAAACTTGAATATAGTTTGTCGATATGTGGTACTATAATCAGGAATCATTTGTTTTTCATGTCACATTTTTTTATAAAAATAAATAAATATCCAAAGTATTCACTCTCATTTAAAAGTCCTCACGGTTATGCATGGGTGAATTACTTGGATTTTTGATTATGTGCTTCCATGCTCATTTAAAAGTCCTTACGGTTATGCATGTATGGAACACATATCAAAATTAATTGATTAAATAGACAAGTTGATTCTAATCCCATTTAAAAGTCCTCACGGTCATGCATGGTTAGAAGATACTTGATTTCATTTTTTAAAATTAAATTGGAATACTACTAATCTCATTTAAAAGTCCTAACGGTTATGCATGATTAGTAGATATTCAAATTCCTGATATAAATGTAACACAAGAAGATTCAACTGTATGATTTTATATGAACATCATATCCATCATTTCAAAAAATGGTATATGCGCCTAACAAGGGTAGTTATGATTTTTGTTTGATTTTTATTGAAGTTTAAATATTTATATTCAATTTGATCTTAATGTTGGATTAATATTGATCACTTAATCTCTATTTTTCTCTAACACTATTATTCTTTTGCTGATAACAAAACGGGGAGAGAAATGTTAAGATTTTGTCAAATAGAATCAAGAAAACGTCAAATAATTTTCCATTTGCATCTAGGCTTATTTATATATATGCATATATATAGGGGAAGCATCATGTAGAGAGGAAGCATTTAAATAGGGGGAGCAATTAGTGTATATCTTTGAGCAAATACATTTAACTCAGTCAAAATCTTAAATATATGTTTGTTAACATCAAAAGGGGGAGATTGTATGAATATGCGCTTTGCGCTTATATGATTTTTGTTTGATGATAATAAACATATATACATTCGTTTAAATGTATTTGGTAATGTACTATTTTGTTTTCTCATAGATTAAATAAATATTTGTTGAATAAAACAAGTTACACAGAATTTGAATTCAAACAGAAATTTTATTCAAACAAATATTTATTACAATCTTGAATAGTACAAATTCAATCTCTCACTATACATATACATTTTTGAGTACATCACAATTGTTTTTACATTAATAACCTAACTACATATCACTCACACTCGTATTTTGTCTTCAATTGCATTACAGTTTGAATCCAGCATCTGAGCAATCTGCAAAAAATTTCACTAACGTAGTAAAATTGAAAAAGAAATATTTTTGCAATTTAAAATGAAATATGATTTTTGAAAATATTATTTGCCTCAGTTATTTGGGTTGTTCGTCATAATTTACATTTGAATTCATCGCACACAAACAATGTGACATGCACAGTGTATCACTGTACATGCCACAAGGCCGTGCACATCGATATACACTTGATAATGCTACAGGGACAGGTGAGCACAGGTCAAACCCAAATGAAAAGCCGGGTTCAACTCACGTGCAATATATTTAAAATCACGACACGAGCACAAGGTCAAACCCGAGTTTTTAAAACTGGGTTCAACACAAGGCTACATGAAGAATGCAAATCTTTGACAAATCAAAAATGCATCAAAGCGCAAATACATGGATCAATGCAAGTAACTCATGTACATCAACCAAGATGAACCAGACAGGTCAAGCAACAAGGCAGACCATAAAGAAATGCAGCTCAAGTAACAAAACTTGAGTGCAGCATTGAAACCAGTTCACGTATGCACCAGAGCACTAAAGACCAGAACAATCATCCCAAAAGTATGGTTACAGCATAAAGGTGGTCAAGGCAAAATTGCAAACAAGCTCAAACCAAAAGTGCAGTGCAACTATAAAGAAGACAGTGGCAGCAGTTCAGATGACAATGAACTAAAGTGAAGATCACAAAGACTTCAAGACAGTGATTCAATCAGACCTGACATAAGTTAAAGAAGCTAGAGTGAATGCAGACAAGCATACTTGAAGACCACCCATATAGCATCAAAGCTTATGTATGAAGACCAGAAAAATCAGACTCAACTACAGGGATGAATGCAATGTCAAAGCACAGAGCAATCAAGTGTTAACAATCAATCAACAAAGACCAAATACACAGCAATCTCAAGTGATACAAATGCTCAACGAAAATGAAGACTGCAAGAAGTATGCAAGTCAGAGCAACAAAAGAAGCACGGTGACAATTTTATGAAGACAATAAGTAATACAGGCTCAAGTATAGAAGTGACTCAAAACAAGTAGTGCAGACCACAAAAGAAATGCCACCAACAGACCAAAGTGCAGACCAAATGAAGACCACAAGATCAACTAATCAACAATGCAAACAAAACCATATGAACAAGACACATCAGTAATCAGGTGAATCAAGTACAAGGCACAGTGCAGAGGTCTCAACGGGAAAATCAAGCAACAGTCAACAGGCCAGAAGCTCAAGACATCAAGTGATACAAGTAACATGTGCAGACTATACAAAAGTGGACACCACAAAGGCAATGCATCAATGAATCAACTGAACAATGAACTCAAATAGTAAACATATATGCACAGGTACAAAGACAGTGAGCATATACGTATGTATAAAATGCAAAGGTTTAGGACGAGACTAAAGCAAGCAGCATGTGATAAACCAAAATGCCATCATATGTACAAATACAAAAATGAACCGGAGGTTACAAGTCAACATGACCAGAAAGTAAATTAAGCAATATATATGCAACAGGGCCAGAGAAATGCACAGTGGAATGAACAAGTGATGCACATGATATGGCAATCACAAATGCTTGAAGACTACAGAACATCAATCAAAACAAGTTCGATCAATATCAATAACCAAGGCCACAACATCATCAGAGAATTTGGCCAGAGACAAAGCTCACAGGGATGAACATAAAGATGGCCGAAGCAGTGGCAATCAACAGTGAAGTCGTAATTCACAGTAAAAGCCAAAGTCAGAATTCAAAAATCAAAGTCGTGTCTTTGAAAATGTCCAAAGTCAAAGCAAATTAAAAAGAGGAAAGTTTCTGCCTTTTTATTCAAGAAAAATCGAACGCGTGAAAATCAAAGCCGTGAGTAACAAGGCAAAAATTATATCAGGAAAGTCGTGAGCATCAGGCAATTGAAGTTTTGGAAAGTATCGAATTGAAACGAAGCAAATACAAGTGTCACGAATTCATGTAAATACAAAACCCCAATTGTCATCATAGGCATCGAGTTCAACAGTGAAGCAAACAATTAAACTAGTAACGAAAGAGAATACATACCAATCTGTCGAACTCGATCAAAGGAGCAGCTGCAAATGGTTCGCAATCTCGCAAGTCAACCAGTGAATTGATCATCAGAGAACGAGCGAGCAAAAGCAATGCAAAACAGTGAATTAATCATCAGAGAACAACCGCGAGCAACGAGCAACACAAATCAGAGGAATCGAATATTGAAAAGCCCCAAATTTGGATCGCGAGCCGAAGCCCTAAATTTAGATCGAACAACATAGGGCCGCCATTTTTCTCTACATAGCAAAAGAACAAAGGATCGGGTTGAAGAATAAAAGGGCCGGCCGTGATAAATTAAAAAAAAAGGGGGTTTTATTTTTAAAGGCTTTAGTCTAATTTCAATAGGGTTTAATTTTTTATTTGAGCAAAAATTAAGCATTCAAGTTTGTATTTTAATTTTTGCTCCTGTTTTATTTTTGAAGTCTGTTTTTCTTTTCGAGTCAAAGAATTTGTAAATCACCACTTAGGTTGTAGGTAGTGTCAAATTGTCTTGTTAGAATTAGTTCAGTGAGCAGGATGTGCGAGTTTGCAAAACTCTATAGGCGGAGCAGAGTTTGCGAGTAAGCGAAACTCTATAGGCGGAGCAGGGTGTACGAGTCTATGAGATTGTTTGTGAGCGGGAGCAAAAGGGTTTGCGAGTCTAGTAGAGTGTTTGTAAGCGGGATACTGTTTAATTCTAATAGAAATCTGGGAATGCAGCAGTAGGCAGGGGTTGCCGAAGCTGGATAAATTTTGTATGTGATTTACTTTACAGCATATTTATTTCTGCAGTTTGTTTCTGTGTTTAATTCGAGAAAATTTGCTATAACCCTATTCACCCCCCTCTAGGGTTAATCTAGATCCTACAAATTGGTGGTGGTGCGCAATATAGATGCTGATGCGATGTTCAACCAATGATGATTTTTGTAATTAACAGTCTGATTTTGTTTTGTTAATGGTGAAAAATATTTTAGAGATTTGAGAAGAGCAGTTGGTAACAACTTATTTTGGTAGGATGTTTTAATTTTCTTTTGACGGTAGGGCACGAAAGTTAGATAGAACACTGGGAGGGAAGTGAAATAAAGTCCGCCTATGAACATCCCAGAGCATATCTAAAATTAAAACGCTACCAAAATATTAAGGTCGGTAAAATAGTTGCATTTAGCATTCAAAATTTAATTCAACTAAAATCACATTTTCTTGTAGTTTATATGCCGATTCCACTTGATTAAAGAAATGTATAGTATATTAATCGACATATCGATGCTCGCTTAAAGTAAAATTCACGAATGATCGCTTCTAACCAACCCTATTATTTGCACTAAATGACAATATAACTTTTTAATATTATTTGCTAGTATGGGTCTCGGGTGGCGAGTCATATATATGGTGAACTGTCATGGTTCATGATGAGCGAAACTTTGATGAAATTAATTAGTTGGAAATAAGCAAATCATCCATAATGCAAAATCGTGTATTTAATATGATTAGTTACAATAAGAAATTTCATTAAGTGATTTGACTATTTTTAAAGGAAAGGTAATGTATTAAAGTGTGTGTAACTCAAGTACAGTTAGGATAAAGAGAATGGTTTGTTCCACTGCTTCATGAGAAGACATCAAAAACAAAAATTGTATAAAATACTAAAAGATACTTAATATGGAATGAGAAATGTAATTTGTATTTAAATTGTGATTTCGTATGGAAAATTGTTTACTATAAAAGTGATTTATGTAGGTTGAAGACATTTGACCGAAACTCTAGATTGTGAACTAGTTATAGTAAAAGAAATAAATAAACTATGTGCATTTGATAACATACAATACCAAATATTCCGTCAGGGTAAAATCTATTTTACATTCCATGAATAAAAGACATTCCATCAGGGTAAAGTTAAAGTCAAACATTCTAACAAGGCATACCCTTAAAATCTCGCAATGAAACGATAACATACAATATACCAAATATACATGAATCGAACTAGATAAACAATATATAAGAGACCACACAAGCGAAACAACCGATAAATAAATATCAATGTTGAATGTCAGAATACATCAAATCTATACATATATAGTTTTGAATATAATATATGATACTATAAGTCTCATGTATAAATATCATGTCTATTATGTACTACTACAACAACAAGTATACATGTCCAAAATCTTGAAACGTGCATCCAAAATGCTCCATTTATCTTGTAAGCATATCCCCAAAAGCACATGACTCCTAAACTAAATCGAATATCCGAGAATTGTCATGATAGAAATAGACAGAGACAAAAACATGGGTCAGAGTTAAAGCCTAGTCTGAGGGGAATTATCTAAAAATATTGTGTGCGTGTGTGTTAAACGGGAGGCTACTTAGGCATAGATGGTCTTATCCACGAATGTACCTCAGGGGTAATCCGGACTGCCCATAAACAGGTAAACTCATCCCAAGGATTAGGAACATACCTCAATCCGCTCTTCTCTTGTAATTGACCAAAAATTAAGTACATTCTAGTAATACCAATGTTAGAAAGCCCTATGCTTCTACGAATGATGTCATAGTACTCATGTTTTTTGGTGTAGGAATACTGATACCCCTAAGGTTAACCGGTGCTAACATCCTCTTTCATAAATAATTTAACAATTCTTACTTTACAATTAAACGTAAAAGTAATCAATTATACACTCACTTATCGCTCTTATATGATAAGTCCAAGTAACTGATATCTACCGTAGTCCTATAGTAAACAAAATATCAGTGGAGAAGCTACACCTTGTATTATCATTGGATTTATAAACATTCCCACCCTTTAAGAGTCGGTGAACAGAAATGATTATTCTCGTACGACCTCATTGCTGCATAGTTGCCTCCGTACAGACTTATATCGCTCTGCCAACATTTATGAAAATCTCTATCACCATAGCGCTCCTCAGCATTGATGTCTATACTACCACTACTGGGTACAAGTATCCCGCAAGTTCTACTCCAGATCCTCCCTGAGGCTTGGTCCATAACCGTAAAATGAACATATAAAAAATATGTAAAAATGGAACCATGCTCGACCCCAATATAGTATTCGCCTCCATGATTATCTCGCCGTGCCCTTGCGTCGACCCTAGAGAATCTTTCAAGAACAAAAGAACTTTGAACCATGGTGCATGTTCCAATCATTTGTTCACATGTCTTGCTGATCTCATACTGGTTACTTGCTGTCACGTATTCACCCGTCTTTTTAGATCTCGTACCAATCTCACGCTGTTAGGTGCTCTCTTCCCATGGTTCCCTCAACGTGCACTTGTGGTTATTCTAATGGATCTCTTGAGAAAACTAAGCATCGAACCATTGAAATCTTTGGACTATCAAATCAAAATGTCAGCTTCCCATTGCCTTTGATCAAGTATGGAGCTTCACCATGCACTATTCAATTGGAAGCGAGGTTCGACACGTGCCATGTTACCTCGCACTGTTTCATGAGGTAGTGGTGTTCATGCACTACTGCCTTAAGGTAGTAGTGCTTACACTGCTGCTACAGGCAGTGGTGTTTACACACTGCTTCCCATGGCAGCAGTATTATACATAGCAGGGACTGCACTACTGCCAAGGGCAACAGTGCATAGTGCCTATATGCATTGCTTCCCTAGGTAGTAGCGCCTTGAACTGTGGCCGATGCAATAGTGCACATCTGCAATGTTGCCTCACGCAGTAGTGCATAGTTGTAATTTTGCACCGACGTGCATATTTTTTTGCATAAATGTGCTCATATGCGCTACTACTTATGGCAGTACATGTGCGCTACTGTAGGCAGCTGTGCATGCCTTGCCCGGAGAGAATCTAGGGCGACATCAGGATCTAACAACGCTGCAACGATATTCAATTTGGGCATTTCTTACTTTTATTCTTTTTCGGTTCTAATTCTTTGCATGTCTCTAACCATTTTGTTCCCTGCTACACACATACAACCACTTTAGTTAATTCAAACCATACAACGAATAGTTTTGGTCATTATATATTTTCAAACACACATATATTTAAATAAAAAATTCAATTATTAAATTATCAAACCTTACTTTCATTTTTCAAATATTCGCTATAAAAGTCCAATGCCTCCAACTATTTGTAAAATAGTGTAACTATTTTATAAAATGCATCATTAAGCTCCATTAAGCCTCTAATCACTTCAATAATAAGTGTAGAGCTCTAAACTCACTTAATTAACTTGCTAACTTCCTAAAAGGTCATCATTAAGGTTTTTAATAACCAATGTGTTAATATAACAATGTTATACATAAACAAAAGCTCAAATCATGACATATCAACAACTAATCAACCATTAGAAAAAATAGTTACTTATTAGCTTTTTTAGAAATGGTAATTGAGGTCTCTAATACATAAAATGTTGATATAATCATGTTTTCAACATAAATTTAAGCCCAAATCCAACATTATCATTCTCTTAACTTCTTTAAATTACTTTATAATCAAGTAATCCACAAGGTATAATAATTTAATAAGATAAGAGAACTATCCTACTCACCTTCTCTTCAACAAATCAAGCTTTAAACCACAAAAACCAAACTCTTCCTCTCTTTAAATTTGAGATGAAACCCCAACTTAAACTTTAAGCTAATCTATAAAGGGTTTTTGTATGGAATGAGTGAGAGTAATTATGGTGATTTTAACAGGATCTATAGGAATTTATTTGAGCTTGGATTAGTGGAACTAGGTTTAGAGCTTAAGGAATGATTATGAAAGAACTTAAGAGAGTGAGAAGGAAACGAATTGTGTAACGAAAATGAATAAAGAGGGTAGCCACTTATAAGATAGCTTATGTGCCTTAGTCCAAATTCACTTCATCTAAATAAAAACATTATACACTTCTAAAACTTATCGACTTTAAACATAGTCCATGTAATTCTCATTTTTCCCATGATAGAATTGCGGTCTCAATAGCAGTGCTATTGAGTCCTAATTTCTTTGTCTTTAAAATTCGAGTATTCGGAATGCACTATTAATTAATGATTTAACATTTAAATCAATCACTTAAACACCCGATCATTTAAAATGTGGGTTATTTCATTACATTTCATTGTATATAAATTGCTACCACCACCAATTTTCTTACATTTCTTAAATTTCTTACGCTTTGTAGTTCTTTGCTATAAAAGCATACCATCTTCATCTATATTTTTATCGTCTTCAACTTGAAACTTGATTGTTCTCTTTTCCTATGCCTATTCTACTCTAGCCTAAAATTACACTTCATATGACAATAAATTTCCTATTAATTTGAGTTGTGAAGGGTCATTGGCTTCTTCAATATCATGTATACTTCCTTTCCATTCGTTAATTAATGAATTTAAAATTTTAGTAACTATATTAAAATCAATAAGTGTCTTCCCTAGTTGCATGAGTGCATGTTGTAATTCTTTAAAACAAGCATGCATTTCAGAATGTTTTTCTATTTTTCATTATATAATTCTAAAGTTGATTTTAGGCATCGATTGTTTTGCCTTTTTTCCCTCAGTGGTTTCTTCATGAGTAAAGTTTTGAGTGTCAAAATATCATATGTACTAGTGGCTTATGTAAATTAATTTTTATCTAATGCCCAATATAAAATATTCATTGTTTTTGAATTATTATAGCCGTAACTTTTTAAGCATCTGATCACGCAATCAACATAGTAGTAGGAGCAAAATATAATGTTTGATTAGCATCCCAAAATTCAAGGCCAATAGATTCCATAGAAATATTCATATGTGTAGACCAATGTACATAGTATGACCTAGTGAATAGTAGGGTTTGTGTAATAGATTGCCCCTCTAAAAATGTAGCATATATGGCCATATAGTGTTTAATTTTTTTTTACAAATTTTAAAAGACTAAGCTCTGATACCATATGAAAGTCTAGGTGGATATATATGCACTCACAATATACATATACATATATATAGTATATACATTGTAATGACCACCCTACAACACTGCCATCCAACATAACTAAGTAGTGCTGTTACGGTGCTCGGTCGATGTAGGACAGTTGTCTAGGGTTAAAAAGAAATGAAACATCATGGAAATGGATGCATATCTCACAACGTATCAAATAAAATATAATAATCATCAAAGACATAAAACACGAGAGACAACAATAATAAATTGGACCAAATATCAAAGTACAATCTGTAAAGTTATACAACGTAGTAATAAAGTTAATACAAAGTTGAAATAAACTCAAAAAAACTGTCTCATAATAGTAAAGAAAATATTGTCTAATATCTATAGTATTGCACATCAAAATAAGCATAAGTATCCATATATAATAGAGAAATCTATGTTCTGCTCATCCTCTGCACTACCACCACGTACATGTAGACATGATATCTAGTCTACTCATTTAAGAGCACCCAAGATAATAAGGGGAAAATCATAAATCTTAAGTTAGACAACAGTCTGTTGTGAGCTATAAGTACATCTCAAAATACTATATAAGTTGATATAGTAAGGAATAAGGGCATATGAACCATGCCTAACCCGTCCCTGCTATCAAAGAGTTATCACACAAAAAACATAATATGCTACTCTACAAATATCATAAAGGTGTACTTTAGCTAAATATAATGATGGTTTTCCAGGTATCCTTATCCACAATACCTGTCTTAATTGATATCCTTAAAGTGAACAACCAAAGCAAACATAGCTTCCATCAAACAATCCTTACCCTCGTTCATTGTGCTCCATATATATGATAACATATATGACCAATCCTCTACCAGGGATTAATAAATAATCCTAGTTTTCAATGTACTCGCCTTTGGTGCGAAGCTGATACTAGACCCATTCCACTGTTCTAAGGTACATGGATCTATTCAATCGATCCGACGTAGCCGAATAAAATATTTATAAGCATCCTCAAAATACCCTTGCATTTGAGTACATCAAAAACACTCCGAGTATCAATGATCCCTTAGCATGCGCATCTGATCCCTTTCCATGCTCCATCTAGTTTCCATTATCCTCATGGAACCATTCCACGTTCCTTCTTTCCATAATAAGACCATTAAACATTTTATCCATGTTTCACCCTTTATAGAACCCGCCCTTTGTGGATAAATATTCTCATGACTCCTTTCAACACTAGTAATCATCATTGGTACCTGACTCCATTCGCGGTCGAGTTACCATCATCGAAGTCTCGAAGCTGTCATCATGGTACTAAATCGCCATCAAACCTCAAGCAAATAAATAAACACCTTAAGCATGACCTATAAATCTAATACTTCCCCTCATGGAAGTTTTATAAACCGTGGACCCTAAAATTCATGTCGATACTAAAACACAATCAATGTCGATAGTATTTCCTTCATTTGTACTTAGGAAAATTTTGGTTAAGTATTTTCGATCCCAATCCCATCTTCTTGGTATGCCTAGAACTCCGTGCTTTATTCCCTAAGCATGCCAAGTTCAAAGCTTCACCTAGATTCTAGGAAATTTACTCGGTACCGATCAAAAGTGATTAGCATCGACCACCACATTTAGTTGATTTTCCAACTTCGAGTTTCTCGGCCTTATCCTACCTTCGATCCAAAATCTTTTCCGAAGTTTTGTAGCCTAAGTCCCCAGTCCTGGCCTTCTCATCGAATGATCTACAAACACTCCACTCAGTAATCATCTCGTCATTGAACCGAATCCCATGACCTAAACTTCATGCGACTTGAACCTTAGTTTCCTATCACATTCCAAAGATCCTCCTCCAAGTTTCATTCAATTCCGATCACTTTTGCGAGTTTCCCAATTTGACGATCTCTTTTCCTAATTATCTAAAGTACTATCAAAGCACAACATACAAAACTAAAATATCATCCATATACATCTATACGCACATGCAATTCATCAAAACATAATTATCATATAAATCCCAGTCCAGATCATACTTTTCCACTAACATGTAAATATGGTCAAAAGGGGTTGCAAAACCATTTAAAACCATTTTAAATCTTTATAATTTTTTCCATATACATGTATAAAAATGTTGTTAAAGTTAGAAAACATTTTAAGATCAAAACCATGATAAAACGTATATTTTAACTATATGAACATGCATAGGTTAGTGAGAGGTCAAGAACCACTCACTAAATACCCAAAATATCAATTTTTCTTCCTAGATCCAAGATTAATAGCAAAGAAAATGTGAATCTCCAAGGACGAAAGTGATAATACAATAATATTATTTATTGGTTACCCTTCTAATGATGACTTGGCAAGGACTAGTAAGGAAAATTGAAGTTTTTTATGGAATTAGGGCAAATAGAGGTTTGATCTAATTTGGGAAGAAGTGTTGTTTCGGTCACATTAGCACAAATTTTGAGTCAGGCCCTTGCTAAGATCCTAAGCCTCTCTAATCACCCATTTATTTGTCCAGCAGCAAATATACTTCAAAATGACCACATCTTCAAAACTTAAGTTCGTTTTCCTATTATGACAATTCTATGGAAAGAGAAACCACAAGTCCGATCTAATAGAAGTGGTTTCAGATCCTAATTCAATACTATAAAAAATTATTGGCCTTACAAAAAGTTCTAAGTCTAAAATGTCCATTAAAAATTTTAAAGGTGAAAAATGTTCCTATTAGTTATTTTCCAAAGTTTTGGAGTCATACGACCTTATATGGATTAAATAACAATATTTTATGATCCTTCGACATATAAAATACAGGTAGTTACACTCTTTCCCTTCTAGGAATTTCGCCTTTGAAATTCCCAAACAAGTCAAAGAATCGTCAACCATAGTTACCTCACATGCCTAGCAATCATATACAACCATCAAACATATTAAACAAGCAGCCGTGCAATCATAAACCTATGCTAGCATGTGAAATATTAAACTATCTTATATGATATCAAATGAAAGTAAATGTGATAAATAGTAGGCCTTACCATGCAAGGAGCTCCGGATATGCAACCCTCATGCTCTCCTCGATTTCATATGTGAAATCACCTTCACTTTCGCCCCATTGATCCACACCAACTCCATCGTCTTCCTCTTAAGCTGCTTCATATCGTGTCTGACAATACGAACTAGCCTACAAAGTCTCAAAGCTTCTGACTCAATCTTGATATCATCTAGTTGATCGGGTGCAGTCATCATGCCTGATTAATGCACAAACTTCCACAAATGAATGATGTGGAACACATTACGCATGCCCACCATCTTCTAAGGCAAGTCGACCATGTATACTAGCTTCCTAATCCGCCCTACTATCTGAAAAGTACCTTCAAATCTCGGTGCTAACTTCACCTTAATACTGAATCTAATAACATCTTTCAGTGGAGAAATCTTCACAAACACCATATAATCGACATAAAACTTCAAAACTCTACATATCTTATCACAGTAACTCTTCTACCTGTCATGAGCAGCTTTCATTTATTATCGAATGATCTCAATCTTCTCTAAGATTTTTCTAATAATATCTAGCCTTAGTATCAGTTTATCGCTCGCTTCTTGTTGGAACCTCAATTTTCATCGTTTTGATGGTGACAACTATATAATTCATTATTATTATGTACTCATCATTTTTGTTGGAGATTCATTGAAGATTCAGATTCAGAAAGCCTTGAAGTTGTTAATCTTTTGTTTTAGAGTCTCTATATTATTAGAAATATGTTAAAATCTCTCTGATATGGTATATACACACTAATACATACACAAACTATTCACATGTACAAAACAGGCTACAATCAGTCAGCTGAATGTAACCATTCAGCCGTTTGAATGCTGAAACAAAGCATAATTTATTATGCAGTTTCAACTGGCTAAATTGTTACACTCAGATGGTTGAATAAGGCGAAAAATGGCTTATTTTCTTGCTATATCAAATTTCAAATAGATTAGAAGGCTTAATTGAAAAATTCAGATGGCTGATTATCTATAATGGCTAGTTTTTTGAAGGGATGCTTCATTTCAATGAAGGAAAATATCTTCTAACTAATGGTTTCATCTGCTCTTTCATCGTTCCTTTTCATCAAAGCAACTCTTAAAACTATATAAACAGAGTCTAGAATTCAACAAACAATAAACTTAACTGATTTTAGTACTCTTGGATTCTTATCTCTTATTTTCTATTTTCAATTTGCGCTCAAACTGCATACAATCTATTGATCACTATATCTTCCACATTCTTCAAGCACATTACACTATATATCATAAAGGAGAAGATTATAGGAAGATTGTACTTTATTGACTTACCATTGCTATTTAAAAAGCATATTACAGTCGGATACTTTTGTTTATTTGTAAAGAAGTCCTATTGGGTTGCTCAGGCAGTAGAAGTCCTATTCGGTTGCTTAGGTGGTAGAAGTCCTATTCGGTTGCTCAAGCGGTGTAAACCTATTCCTCTGGATTAAGTGAGGCTTGTTAGTTTAATTCCAGAAAGAGTCTGGGACTGGACGTAGAATTGGAGTTTGAACCAGTATAAAAATCTCTTGTGTCATTTACTTACTGCATCATTTATTTACTTACTTAGTTTTATTCCGCACAAATAGTTTATAAATTTATCTACTGCACGGCCACCACTGTTTAACGGAATAAACGATAACTATTGGTCTACTAGAATGAGAATTTATATACAAGCTAATAGTTTTGAAACCTGGAATATTACTCAAAATAAATATACTATACCTGCTACGAAATATTCATAATGGTATAACACGCAAAAATTGGATGCTACTGCAAATGTTAAAGCCATGAATATGTTATATTGTGCATTAGACAAGAATGAGTTTAATAGAGTTAGCATGTATAAAACAGATTATGAAATTTGTCATACACTTAAAATAACACATGAAGGTACTAACAAAATAAAGTAGAGTAAGATTTCTGTGCTCAAAAATCAGTTTCAAAATATCAAAATGAAGCCGGATGAAACAATAAATGAAATGTACTCTAGATTCCAAGATATATATCATTTTCTTTAGCATTAGGCTAAACATATATAGATTTTGATATTATTTCAAAAATCCTCAACTCTCTAACGGATGAGTGGGAATGAAAGTTCTTAGCTATCGAAGAAGCTAATGACATTTCAACCATTAAACCATAAGAATTGATAGGAAACTAATGTCTTATGAAGTTAATCTCCTGGATAAATGAATACAGGCACAAGGTAAGAAGAATATAGCATTCTAAACAGAAAAGGACAAATCAGATTCAGATGAGAAAGACATGGCGTTCATTGCTAAAAATTTCAAAAAGTTTTTGAAATTGAAAAAGAGCAACAAATTCAAAAACAACAAGAACAGCTCCCGCAACAATAACAACAACAAACCATCATTTTCTGCTCTAGAAAATGTTATGAGTGTCACAAGAAAGGCCACATCAAGAAAGACTGTCCTGATCAAAAGAGAGAAATTTAAGCACAAGAAAGACAGATTCAAAAAAGCCTTCTCTGTCACTTGGGATGATTCAGAATCATCTTCATCATTAGATAGTGATTAGACAGTGATATGGAACAAGCTAACATATGTTTGATGGCCACCAATGACGAGGTAAGTGATCTAACTTTTGACGATTTATTGGAAATAAACTCAGAATTACTTGAAAAACTAAGAAAAATCAAAAGAAAGCATAAAGAAACTCTTGAAAAGGTAAATAGGACTGAAATTGAGGTAGATATGTTAAGAGATGAGAAACAAATTTTAAAAGAAGAACTTGAAACTACTCAAGAATCTTATTCTAATACAATGTCTCAACTCTCTATGTTAAGTCAAGAGACAGAAACTCAGAAAGAAAAGAATGATGCTCTTTCGGTTGAAAATCATGATCTTAAAGCTAATGTTAAAATATTGGAATTAGATATTTCTAGTCTTAAAACAAAATTAGATGATAACACCCAAATTGTCTTTAATTTAATATAGGAAGGGAAAATCTTTCTAAAATTATAGAAAATTCTGAAACTGTTTCAAATAAAAGAGGACTAGGATACAAGCAAATTTCTAAAGTTATTTCAAAGGAAAAGAATTCCTTATATAGCAATTTTAAAAGGAAAATTGAAAAACCTAGTTCAAAAGTTATAAATTATTCTAAATCAATTAAGATTTAGGTTCCTAAAACAAATAATTCTTTAACTAGAGATATATATGTAAAATCTTTTGTAAAAAATTTTCATAAAAATAAAGATTTTATTTTTAAAGGGAATTCTAAACCCTCTAAGGTTTGTGTAACATTCCTAAAAGTTAACCAAGTTTAATATGGCAATTAATTAAATTAATTAAATTTTGAATTTATTTGTGAATTAATTAGAAAATTTCCAGAATAAATAAAAAATTTAGATTATAAATAGAATTTTGGTTTGAAATTAAGAATAAGTATTTTATAAATAAAAAATTGGATTTAAAAATAAATATATTAGAAATAGACCAGATTTGAAATTTTATTTTTAAGCCAATAAGAATTTATTTCTAATTTTATTTAAATATGCATTTTGATTTAAAAATGATGTTATGAATTTCATATAATAAATTTTTCCAAAGGCTAATTAATTATGAAACACTAAAATATTTATTTATATGTATTTAAATATTAAAACTATTTATCTTTAAAAGATTTTAAAAACGATTAATAAAGAACATGTATTTACTTAAATAGGAAGTACGATATAAAGTTGTATTCAAAATATTATTTGTAGTGTTTATAACACATAGTATAAGTTTGAAAGTTGTTTAAAGGTTAAACTTTATAATATACATATGTGTGTGATTTATTAAAGTATAATTTATTTTAAAATTCAAATTTTCTTAAGATTTTATAAAGGAGAATGCATTTATTGAATAATAGAAATTTTATATATGAAAACATTTGTTATAATAAGTGTAAACAAAATAAAATACATATGCATTTATTTAATAATAGATATATGAAAACATTTGTTATAATAAGTGTAAAGAAAATAAAATACTTTTGTTAAGATATGGAAATATAAATTCACAAAGGGTTAAAAACATAATTTACAAAATAATTTAGATTAGGGATTTAAACATAAACGTGATATAAGTGAACATTTGTAAGAAGATTAAACTATGTATAGACAAGTGTTAGCCTAAGTGTACAAGTGGCAAGACAATTTCTTTTCTTTTAAAATTTAATTTAGAAAAACATGCATAGAAAAAAAAGAATAATCAGGTTATTTTCATTTTTCTTCTCAAATCTGAAACAAAGATCAAAACCAGGAAAATTCAAATCAAATCAAAACCTGAGATGAAAACAACAGCCTATCTTTAAACCATCTCAACTCAAAAGAAAAGTTTTCAAAACTTGAGGTTCAAAATAAAGGTTGAATCAAAAACTAGATCGAGTAGCATCTCAACCTAAAGCCTGCAAATTCAAATTGATTCAAACAATAAGTAAGATCTGAAGTATCAAGGCAAAGCGTCAGGAAATTTAACCTCTAACCAAATTTTCAAAACTGGAAAAAAAGCAGAATACAAATCAAAAATTTAAAGGAGAATCTAGAACCAAATTTTAGCTACAACCAAGAGTGCAATTCAACATCAGGTTGCAAATGCAAATTGTAAGCCTGGAAATTTGAAAGGCAAAGATCAAGGCATGAACAAATCCGGATTTTCAAAACACAGAAAAAATAGAATAAAAATTCAAAATTTTCCGTTCTCCTTCATTCCAGGTGAGCAAACTCACTTATTTGACCTTGGATCTGTTTGAATTTTGTTTGGATTTGATCTGGGAAGTCATGGATAAAGTTATATGGTTGTGTAGTTCGTCCGTATGGATGAATATCCTGTGTATATTTATCTAGTAACAGGGAATAAGGCCTCTATTAAAAAAAAATTACAGGTTTCAATTTAATTCAAAAATTCAATTTCATTTGCTCCAATCCTTTTTTAGCTAGTATCGTTAAAACAAAATATGTTCAAAATCATTATAACTTAATTTTAAAAATATAATGTCAAGATAATGTGAGATGGTTTTTATCTGGAAGTTGAATACAGTATAAATTGAAATTTTTACCCAATTTTCGATTTACATGAATTCGAGATTGAGTTACATCATCTAAATCCATTTCGAAAGCAAGGATTTTTAATACAAAATTTCGAATTTTTAATTACGAATTGGGGTTGCAATTATTGGTTGAACAGAGAATGGGTTTTTGCGAAATCCTGGTGATCAACACGGTGTTTTTTGAGATCATGGCAGTGGGTGCTGGAATGATCACTGATCATAAGAAAAATACGAAATGAATTTTTCATTGTGGATGATGGTTTGGATCAAACTAGGGTTTTAGTCCTGCATTTGGTTAGTAGAATTCGCATGGCAATTTCGTCGTCGTCACCGCATTTCAGATGATCGGACCAGGAGGGATGGGTGTGTTATCGTCTGGCGAAGCTCTAGGAGCAATCACACGTTTTCTGGTGGTCCGTAGCATGGTGGGTAGTGGTTTTCTTTGATCGGGTTGCTTCCAGTATTTGGATCGAATGACTCAAATTCGATTATCACGTTTTCTTGAGATTCTGGGTGGCGCAGGTGGTCGAGTCGATCATCGTTGATGTGTAGGAGGTTACGGCAACGATCGCCGTTGCTTAGGCGAATTGTGCACGTGCACATGAGCATTGGAGTATCTGGTGGTTATAGGTTGGGGAAGAAGGCGAACATCTCGAATTCAAGCACGTGAAAACCAAGATTTGGCTCGAAGCAGATGAGATCGTGGTTTTGTCGGGTCAAGCTCGGGTAGAACATGTTTTTGCTCGGGTTTGCTGACGTGATACGAAAACAGTTTTAAGCTTTAAAGAAAATCAAGTTATTGAAAACAAACTTTGTTAAAACAAATTTCTTTTAAATATTAGATGTTATCTAAGTTTTTTAAATTGGTTAAGAATGTTTTAAATAAAATTGTTTTAATTAACCAAATTTTAAATGTTTTTAAAATACCCATGACATTTATTTTTAAGGTTTATTGAAATAAACTTAATAATATTTAAGAAGTAAATTAATATTACAAATGTTTTAATTTTTAATTAACTTTTAAAGTCTAAGTTAATTTATTTGTTAAAAGAAATTAATTACTTAAAGTTAATTTCTTAATGAAAATAATTAAGGCAAATTAATTATTGATTTAAAGATTGATTAATTAAGTGTTTAAAGGTTAATTAATTAAGGATAATTAATTAATGTAATTAAGGTAATTAATTTAATTAAGGTAATTAATTTAAGAAGTAATTAATTAATTAAACGTTAATTAAATTAATTTATATTAAAGGATTTATTTAATGATTTATTAATAAAGGTGATTAAGAATTAATTAATTAAAAATTAAGGATAAATAAATAATTAATTAATGACTAATTAATTAAAGGATAATTAATTAAAGGTTAATTAATTAATGTAATTAATTAAAATTAACAAAATAATAATTGAGTAATTAGGGGTTAATTATTTAATGATTGAAAATTTATTAAATTATTAATTAAGGTCGATTAATTAATAGTTTAAAGTTAATTAATTTATAATTAATTAATTAACCTAGGTTAGTGATTAATCTGGTTTCAATTAATCAGATAATCAATTGATCTTCCTTATGGATGACTGTATTCTATTGAATGTTGTGAATTGTTTGATATCTCTACTGTGTGATGCTTTGTGATTTGAATTGTTTTAATTCAAGTTGTGATGAATGTAATTTATTTATCTATAATGCATTTATATTATCTATCTGTGATTCTATGTATACAGTTAAGCGTTATAGGATTATACCGCTTATCGATATTGCTGTGATTGAATCTGTAATGATTGATGATGTTGCACTATTGCTTAAAACCCCTAGACTACACCATACACACACAAATATGAATTGCATAAGGAAATTGGTTAAGTCACAGATTTTTGAAGTAGTTTTAAAATTGAATTGTTTTGAATCCAAATGGTTTTGGAAATGGATTTGGGTTAAAAGTGAAAAGCTTTTGAAAGGGAGGTTTCAAAAGATAAAAGTTATTTTGAATAACTTAATAAAGTTTTGAAATTTAAATAAATTAAATTTAACTTTGAATTTAAAATTTGAAATTGAATTCCATTTTTATTATGGTTTAAAATGTTATACAAGTCATAAATGTGTTTATATGGGTTGTTAAACCATTTTAAAAATATTGTTTTGGGAATTTGAATTTAACCCAAGGGCTTTAACTTGTATAAATTTAATCGGATTTTTCCAAAACGAAAACTATTTGTTTTCAAATAATAAAAGCTTTCATATAAGGAAAGTATTTTCAATTTGTATTAAAGGGATTTCAAGTTTGAAATGACAATGGTTTCCATGTTATGAATGAATCTTTGGAAACGGGTTTGAAAGCTATGAATTAAATTTTTGATTCAAAGATTGGATGAGTAAATCCAATTTGAAGTGGAAATTGTTTTGTAATCTGTGAATGGGTTTTTGTGAAACTGGGTGAACTTTGTGAAATGAATCTTTTTGTTTAAAGATTTGAAATGGTAATTGGTTTAAATTATTTGAAAGGAAAGTTTTGGATTTTAAAGTTGTGACTTAACTGAAATCTCATATCCATATGTTTTTAAATATTGCGCTCATTATTCGTTTAGCCGGGAGAGGACCTTGTGTCATATAACCCATTGCGAATAATGATAGGGGATTCTCGCTTTGCGTTTGGTGGCGAACAGGAGACTCTTATCCCTACATGTCCCTGGGGAGGGGTTGGCTTACCGGTTAGGGGGGTCGGGAGGCCGGCCGTAAAAGCAACTATGAGGTACTAGTGTTTGCCACGGCGGGGCTGGGATGGTTGAAAAGCCTACCAGTCGAGAGTGGCCATTGTTGATGGTTGAAAAACCTAGACCATCACATGTGGTATCAAAGCTAAATGTTGAGTAAGAACATTAGCTATGGAGCGAACACATTAGATGGCTCATTAGAGATAGAGTGAAGTATACCCTAGAATGAGTACAACCAGTGAAATCAGAAACCCAAATTACTCAGTCTATTTTCTTTAACTGTTGTGATTCCCTAAGGTATCTCGTACGAATGCTTGAATTGGTTTTCTTACTATTTACAAATAGTAAGAATGAGTGGAAGAAGAGAACGAGGCAGGGGACGGGGAAGTACCACTTCAACTGGTCAAGACCTTGCAACAACGGATATTCTCACTCAATCTCAACCGAATCAGGCTGATCTATATCGAAGCTTTTCTAGACTTGGTGGAACGCCATTCACAGGCAAGGAAACCATTATCGAAGCACAAGCCTGGATTCGATCGTGCGAAAGGATTTTCAAAGGACTAAAATTGGAAAATGATCAGATGTTATTAATAGCTTCTTGGCAACTCCAGGAAGAGGCTTTAGCTTGGTGGGAAACGGTTACTGTGGATGAGCCAGCGGATGAATTCACTTGGAGTCGTTTCAAGGAAGTGTTCGAGCAGCGATATATGTCATCTACTGGTATCTCTAGAATATACCAGCAGTTCACAGATTTGAAGCAGGGAAGCTTATCGTTTGAGGAATACTTGAACAAATTCAATGAATTATCTCGATTTGGTCCGTTGTTGGTGAATACACCTTTGAAAAAGAACGAAAAGTTTATTCGAGGAATGAACAAGAAGTTTCAGGAGAGGATGACTACTCACGTAAAAGAATCCTTTTCAGAATTAATCGATATGAGTTATAGATACGATATTCTAGATAAGCAAGAAGATTCAGAGGAGAATGGGAATACAAGCAATCCAAATTGGAGGAAAAGGAAGTTCAACGGAAAGAAACCGCGGAAAGGCAAACGAAAGAAGAATACTCAGAATAAAAAGGTGAAAGATGTTACTTGTCTCAATTGCTTTGAGAAAGGCTATTACTCGAACAATTGTAAGAACCCCTAGAAGCAAGGAACGGGAGAGCCATTTATGAAGCCAGAATAGGAAACTAGGGAATGCTATTATTGCCACAAGCCGGGACATAGGATTAAGGATTTCCCAGCAAAGAACCAAGCTCTACTAGCGAGGGTGTATGCAATCAAAGATAATTCTTCAACCTCAAAAGCTGATAAAGAAAAAGGAATTTTATAAGGTAACCTTCTCATTTACGATAAATTTTTCGAGTTTTGTTCGACACAGGAAGTACACAAAGTTTTGTTCCTCAGCTAATCGTAAATAAGTTAAATCTTGAATCTGAGATAGTAAACGAACCTATTTTTGTCTATTTCATTGGGTTTCGATATATTCTACAAACGGTTAGTTATTCCTTCGAACTAACCAGTGCCCTGTATATTTCGTAGATCTGAATGACCCGAGTACTTCGTGAAACATTGAATGAGTTTGTTCTCATATCTATTGTTGATATCCTGATTTGGTAAGCCAAATGCAGAATAGATATCCAATTTGACTTGAAAAGATGTTTCCTATCTTTTATCTGTTCTTTATTGTCTCCCTCGCAATTTCAGGGATGAAATTTTCTTAAGAGGGGGAATCTGTAACATTCCTGAAAATTAACCAAGTCTAATTTGTCAATTAATTTAACTTTGGAATTAAATTGTGAATTTATTTGTGAATTAATTATATAATAACCAGAATAAATAAAAAAATAGATTATAAATAGAATTTTGGTTTGAAATTAAGGATAAGTAATATATAAATAAAAAATTGGATTTGGAAATAAATATATTGGAAATAAATTAGATTTGAAATTTTATTTTTAAGCTGATAAGAATTTGTTTCTAATTTTATTTAAATGTGCATTTTGATTTAAAAATGATGTTTTGAATTTCATATAATAAATTTTTCCAAAGGCTAATTAATTATGAAACTCTAAAATATTTATGTATGTGTATTTAAATTTTAAAACTATTTATCTTTAAGAAATTTTAAAAACGATTAATAAAGAAAATGTATTTATTTAAATAGGAAGTATGATATAAAGTTGTATTCAAAATATTATTCGTAGTGTTTAAAACATAGTAAAAGTTTGAAAGTTGTTTAAAGGTTAAACTTTATAATGTACATATGTGTTATTTATTAAAGTAAAATTTATTTTAAAATTCAAATTTTCTTGATATTTTATATAGGAGAATGCATTTATTGAACAATAGAAATTTTATATATGAAAACATTTGTTATAATAAGTGTAAACAAAATAAAATACATATGTTAAGATATGGAAATATAAAAGCACAAAGGGTTAAAAACATAATTTACAAAATAATTTAGATTAGGGATTTAAACATAAAAGTGATATAAGTGAACGTTTGTAAGAAGATTAAACTATGTATAGACAATTGTTAGCCTAAGTGTACAAGTGGCAAGACAATTTCTTTTCTTTTCAAATTTAGTTTAGAAAAACAAGCATAGAAAAAAAAGAATAATCAGGCTATTTTCATTTTTCTTCTCAAATCTGAAACAAAGATCAAAACCAGGAAAATTCAAATCAAATCAAAACCTGAGAAGAAAACAACGGCCTATCTTTAAACCATCTCAACTCAAAAGCAAAGTTTTCAAAACCTAAGATTCAAATGAAAGGTTAAATCAAAAACTAGATCGAGTAGCATCTCAACCTGAAGCATGCAAATTCAAATTAATTCAAACAGCAAGTAAGATCTGAAGTATCATGGCAAAGCATCAGGAAATTTAACCTCTAACCAAATTTTCATAACTGAAAAAAAAAACAGAATACAAATCAAAAATTTGAAGGAGAATCTGGAACCAAATTTTAGCTACAACCCAGAGTTGCAAATGCAAATTGTAAGCCTGGAAATTTGAAAGGCAAAGATCAAGGCAAGAACGAATCAGGATTTTCAAAACTGAGGAAAAATAAAATAAAAATTAAAGCTTCTCTGTTCTCCTTCTTTCCAGGTGAGTACACTCACTTGTTTGACCTTGGATCTATTTGAATTTTGTTTGCATTTGATCTGGGAAGTTATGGATAAAGTTATATGGTTGTGTAGTGTGCTTGTATGCATGAATATCCTGTGTATATATCTGGTAACAGGGAATAAGGCCTCTTTTAAAAACAAAATTATAGGTTTTGATTTAATTCAAAAATTCAATTTCAATTGCTCCGATCCTTTTTTAGCTAGTAATGTTAAAACAAAATATGTTCAAAATCATTATAACTTAATTTTAAAAATATAATGTCAAGATAATGTGAGATGGTTTTTATTTGGAAGTTAAATGCAGTATAAATTGAAATTTTTACCCAATTTTCGATTTGCATGAATTCGAGATTGAGTTACATTGTCTAAATCCATTTCGAAAGCAAGGACTTTTAAATCAAAAATTAGAATTTTTATTTAAGAATTGGGGTTGCAATTATTGGTTGAACGGAGAATGGGTTTTCACGAAATCCTGGTGATCAACCCAATGTTGGACTTCGGGATCATGGTAGTGGGTGCTAGAATGGTCACTGGTCATAAGAAAAAGACGAACTGAATTTTTAATTCATTGCGGATGATGATTTGGATCAAACTAGGGGTTTAGTCCGGCATTTAGTTAGTGGAATTCGCATGGCAATTTCATCGTCGTCACCACGTTTTAGACGATCGGACCAGGAGGAATGGGTATGTTATCGTCTGGCGAAGCTCTGGGAGCAATCGCGCGTTTTCTGGTGGTCCGAAGCGACGGTGGATGGTGGTTTTCTTTGATCGGGTTGGTTCCAGTATTTGGATCGAATGACTCAAATTCGATTTCCACGTTTGCTAGAGATTCTGGGTGGCGAATATGGTCGAGCCGATCATCGTTGATGTGTGCAAGGTTACGGCAATGATCGTCGTTGCTCAGGCGAATTGTGCACGTGCATATAAGCATTGGAGTATCTGGGTGGTTATAGGTTGGGGAAGAAGGTGAATATCTCGAGTTCAAGCACAAGAAAACCATGATTTGGCTCGTAGTAGATGAGATCGTGGTTTTCCCCGGGGTCAAGCTTGGGTAGAACATGTTTTTGCTCGGGTTTGCTGATGTGATACGAAACAGTTTTAAACTTTAAAGAAAATCAAGTTATTGAAAATAAATTTTGTTAAAACAAATTTCTTTTAAATATTAGATGTTATCTAAGTTTTTAAAATTGGTTAAGAAGGTTTTAAATAAAATTGTTTTAATTAAAAAAAATTTAAATGTTTTTAAAATACCCATGACCTTTATTTTTAAGGTTTATTTTAAATAAACTTAATAATATTAAAGAAGTAATTAATATTACAAATTATTTAATTGTTAGTTAAATTTTAAAGTCTAAGTTAATTTATTTGTTAAAAGAAATTAATTAATCAAAGTTAATTTCTTAATGAAAATAATTAAGGTAAATTAATTAATGATTTAAAGATTGATTAATGAAGTGTTTAAAGGTGAATTAATTAAGGATAATTAATTAATGTAATTAAGGTAATTAATTTAAGAAGTAATTAATTAACTAAAGGTTAGTTAATTAGTTTATAATTAAGGATTTATTTAACGACTTATTAATAATGGTGATTAAGAATTAATTAATTTAAAATTATGGATAAATAAATAATTAATTACGGACTAATTAATTAAAGGATAATTAATTAAAGAATAATTAAATAATTAGGGATTAATTATTTAATGATTAAAAGTCTATTCAATTATTAATTAAGGTTGATTAATTAATAGTTTAAAGTTAACTAATTTATAATTGATTAATTAACCTGGCTTAGTGATTAATCTGGTTTCAATTAATCAGATAATCAATTAATCTTCCTTATGGATGACTGTATTCTATTGAATGATGTGAATTGTTTGATATCTCTACTCTGTGATGCTTTGTGATTTGAATTGTTTTAATTCAAGCTGTGATGAATGTAATTTATTTATCTATAATGCATTTATATTATCTATCTGTGATTCTGTGTATGCAGATAAGCGTTATAGGATTATACCGCTTATCGATATTGCGGTGATTGAATCTATAATGATTGATGATGTTGCACTATTGTGTAAAACCCCTGGACTACACCATACACACACAAATATGGATTGCATAAGGAAATTGGTTAAGTCATAGATTTTTGAAATAGCTTTAAAATTGAATTAATTTGAATCCAAATGGTTTAGGAAATGGATTTGGGTTAAAAGTGAAAAGCTTTTGTAAGGGAGTTTTCAAAAGATAAAATTTATTTTGAATAACTTAATAAAGTTTTGAAATTTAAATAATTTGAATTTGAATTTGAATTCAAAATTTGAAATTGAAATCCATGTTTATTATGGTTTAAAATGTTATACAAGTTACAAATGTGTTTATATGGGTTGTTAAACCATTTTGAAAATATTGTTTTAAGAATTTAAATTTAACCCAAGGGATTTAACTTGTATATATGTAATCGGATTTTTTCGAAACGAAAACTATTTGTTTTCAAATAATAAAAGCTTTCATATAAGGAAAGGATTTTCAATTTGTGTTAAAGGGATTTCAAGTTTGAAATGAAAACGGTTTCCAAGTTATGAATGAATCTTTGGAAACGGGTTTGAAAGCTATGAATTAAATCTTTGATTCAAAGATTGGATGAGTAAATCCAATTTGAAGTGGAAATTGTTATTGAAATCTGTGAATGGATTATTGTGAAACTGGGTGAACTTTGTGAAATGAATCTTTTTGTTTAAAGATTTAAAATGGTAATTGGTTTAAACCATTTGAAAGGAAAGTTATGGATTTTAAAGTTGTGACTTAACTGAAATCCCATATCAATATGTTTTTAAATATTGTGCTCATTATTCGGTTTAGCCGGGAAAGGACCTTGTGTCATATAAACCATTTCGAATAATGATACGACGTTATGGATTGCATTTGAAGACCGGTGGTGAAGACCGGGTGTTTTCGAAAATTAAAGGATAACCCGTCGAATGACTCTACACTTAGTAGCTATGGTATAGAGATCTCCATATGTGATGGGGAGTACGATCGGGATTGTGAATACCTGGATTGCAAGAGCTTCTTAGGAAGTGCCTTCAGTTCTATTCGAACCCGAAATAGACTTGTATGGATATGTGTCTGACGTTACACTTAAATATGTAAAGCTGGTTTCTATCAAATACATTTCTATTTGGTGGCGAAGATTTACTCTCTTAGCTTAACACCCTTCTCTAGGACGTACGAGCTCAGAGGCTATGTAGTTGTTGGTTACTATGATACATTCCCAATTTGGTAATGTGGCATACGAAGTACTGCTGATCATTTTTTGTCAAAGCATGGCTTTGTGGACGAGACTGCATCAGGACCTCACACCACGGAAATGGTCGAAACAGGAAAAATGCGGCAAGGTTGCAGCGGTCGCGCCCCTTGGGTATGTCCATTCCTTTTGGAAAAGGGTGGTATCATGGTATGGATCCCAAATACTTAACTCATGTGGACACTGTATATTTATTAGTGTATGATGTTGCTTCGTGGTTAAGGATCCTCGAATAAAGGTCGCAAATGACCGGGGGTGGTATATCTTAGGTTTTACTCTCCGTAAGGGAGTAAACTGGCCTTGTGTTGGCAGAGAGCTGGGTAAGTTCTCGGGGAGTCCCTCCAGAGGCATACCCATGTGGCAATGGGAAGTTCCTTGGCCTGACCATTTTTTGAAAAATCCAAAGAAATAATACACGCCCTGTACGGTTTTAGTTGTATAACCTTCCATGGAATGTGGTGGTAACCTGCTATTGAACATGGTAGCTATAATAGGCATACGACGAAATGTTTTATGCTGGCTAAGATTAATGTTATACTTTCAAAATATTTTCTACACTATGCACTAATAATAATATCAAAATGGTTCTCGCGTATTAAGCATTTTTGACTATCATAAGGAGAAATCTCCTCCAAATCTCCATTTGCATGGTGTGTGTGGCGGGAGGCCTTATGGTAGTTTCATGTTCCAAAAAGCATTGCGGATTTCATTTTAATTTCTTTTGTTCAAACCAAATGTTTTTGTTTGCTCATACCAGTCCCATGACTGACCCAGAGTTTATTCTTCCCTTCCTAAACTTTGGGTGCCCACAATTTTCCACACGGGCAGTCTAGAGTTGGGTTTTTCAAATAATCGAATAATAGGTGTAAATTCGATAGCTTTCGAAGTCTTCAGTTTGGTAGTATTCGTAGATCTTCTTCAGTTTTTGGATCTTTGAAGTTTTGGGTTGGCAATCGCATTTGGGATCGCATTTACTACAAGTTCAACTTGATGGTGGTTCGAGCTTGAAGTTTAAAGCTTTAGCTTTGGAGTTTTGGTTTGGAGTTGCAGAATTTGCTTCTCTTGAAGATTTTGCTAGTGTCGATATTTCCGCTATGGTGTTGTGTTGTATACATTCTCTGATTGTGTTGGGTTGTTGTATCATGATGTATATCACATTGTATCTATATTGTATATCAATGCAATTATCTTTTATTTCCACTGTGTTGTTTATCATCAAATGTCTTGCAAGCTCCGACAATACGGATTCGATGTATTTTGTCGGGCATCGAGTTCGGGTCGTCATAGTTTGGCTTCCTAAGACCTAACTCTTAGGACACAAATAAAATGGTGGGTACGAATGTTAATTTTATATTTTGCAGGTACCACCAAAAAAGAGAAGAAAAAGGATGTTGGACAGTGGTTGCTCGAAACACATGACAAGAAACAAAGAGATGCTAACGAATATTACCTACTCAGATGTATATTCTGTCACATTTGTGGACAATTCCAAAGGATATATCATCGGAAAAGGCGATGTGAGCAATAACAGTATATCTAATATACCACTTATTACAAATGTTTTATTAGTTAAAAATTTAAAATATAATTTACTTAGTATCATCTAACTATGTGATAAATGATTCAATATGTCTTTTTCTAAAAATAAGTGTAGCATCTTTGGTCGAAACAAAAGTCTTATTTTTGAAGGTTTTAGGATAAAAAAATATATGTTTTGAATATGAATGTAAATCACAATACTAACATGTGTTTAATAGCCAAAGAAAATGTTCATTGGCTATGGCGCAAGAGATTTTGTCATATTAAATTCAAAGCTATAAACAAATTATCTAAAAAAGAATTAGTAAAAGGCTTACCAAAAATGAATTTTAAAGCAAACAATATTTGAGATGCTTGTTAATTGGTAAATTGTCAAAATCATCCTTTAAATCAAAGAAAATTATTTCTACTTTACGACCACTTGAACTATTGCATTTGGATCTCTTTGGTCCAACTCAAGTTCAATCTATAAATCATGGCAAATATGTGTTTGTTATAGTAGACGATTTTTCAAGATATACTTGGACTATTTTTCTGAAAAATAAAAGCGATACTTTAGAACATTCAAAATATTTGCTAAAAGAATTCAAAATCTAAAAATTAAAAAATTAAAAATATTAGAAGTGATCATGAAGGTGAGTTTGAAAATGAAGCTTTTGAACATTTTTCTAATAAAAAGGAAATTTATCATAATTTTTCTTTTCATAGAACACTACAACAAAATCGAATTGTAGAAAGGAAAAATAGAACTTTATAAGAATGTGCAGTAACTTTGTTAAATAGAAGCACTTTACCAAAACATTTTTGGGCAGAAGCTGTAGCAACTGCTTGCTATGTTATGAATCGTGTTTCCATCCGACCACTAACTAAACACACTTCGTATGAACAATTTCATCAAAGAAAACCAAATATTTCATATTTTAAAGTTTTTGGCTCAAAATGTTTCATTTTAAACAAAAAAGATCTGCTTGGGAAATTCCATCCAAAATCCCGATGAAGGAATTTTCATAGGATATTCGGAACGAAGCAGGGCCAATCGAATTTTTAATAAAAGAACTAAAACAATCGAAGAAACACTTCATGGTTCCTTCGACGAAAATTTTAGTTTTAAATTTTTAAGGATGATGAGATAATCACTGAGGCGGTCACAAATACGGTTACTCAAAATAATTTTGAAGAAGATGAAAATATTGTTTATAATTTTGAAGAAGATGAAAACATTGTTCATAATGAAAACGAATTAAGATCTCCTCCTAGGATTTTACGAGATCACCCAGTAGAAAATGTCATAGG
The DNA here is from genome assembly GCA_030765085.1 of Allium cepa. Lineage (NCBI taxonomy): Eukaryota > Viridiplantae > Streptophyta > Magnoliopsida > Asparagales > Amaryllidaceae > Allium > Allium cepa. The sequence continues at coordinate 1,034,327,597 of CM060945.1, read as the reverse complement.
ATAAATTGATTCACATGTCAGAATTAGAAATAAACTTAATCAAATGGGTCGTGTAGCATTCATTTCTAATATTGAACCTAAAAATGCTCAGGAAGCCTCTACCGACAATTGGATTCTAGCTATGCAAAAAGAGTTAAACCAATTCAAATCAAACGAAGTTTGGGAATTAGTTCCTAGACCGAGTGATCAAACAGTCATTGGTACTAAATGGGTTTTCAAAAATAAATTAGATGCATAAGGAAATATTATTAGGAACAAATCTAGATTAGTTGCACAAGGATATAATCAAGGAGAAGGAATTGACTATGAAGAAACGTTTGTTCCAATTGCTTGACAAGAAGCAACACGTATCTTACTGGTCTTTGCATGTTTTTATAATTTTAAACTTTATCTAATGGATGTTAAAAGTGCATTTTTAAATGGATATATTAAAGAAAAAGCTTATGTTGAACTACCTCCTCTATTCTCACATGAAAAATTTCCAAACCATGTCTATAAAGTTAAGAAAGCTTTATATGGTCTAAAACAAGCCTCGTGCTTGGTATGAACGTCTTAAAAGCTATCTTATAGATTCTGGCTTTGAAAGTGGGAAGGTTGATCAAACTCTTTTTATTAAACGAACAAAAAGGATATTTTAATTATTCAAATTTATGTTGATGATTTTATTTTTGGTTCTAGAAAAGATAAGTTATGTTAGGAATTTTCTAATATATAACTAAAGAATTTGGAATGCCACATATGGGAGAATTATCTTATTTTCTTGGATTATAGATTAAGCAATTAGATAATGGGATTTTTGTAATAATATATTTAAATGCTTTGGTATGGAAAATAAAACTGCCAAACCAACTTCAATGAGTATAACAATGCATCTCGATAGAGATGAAGATGGAAAGAGTGTTGATCAAAAATTATATCGAAGTATAATTCGATCGTTACTTTATCTAACTGCTAGTAGACCTGACATAATGATGAGTGTTTGTTTGTGTGCTCGATTTCATGCAAATCCTAAAGAATCAAATATGCAAGCAGTGAAACGAATATTATGTTATCTAAGCAAAACCAAAGATTTAGGACTTATCTATCCAGAAGAATGTCCTTTTGAGTTAGTATCATATAGTGACGCTGATTTTGGAGGATGTCAAATGGATCGAAAAAGTACGAGCAAGACTTATCACTTCATTGGACAATCCTTAGTCTCCTGGTTTAGCAAGAAACAAAATTTTGTTTCACTATCGACATGTGAAGCAGAATACATTTATGTTGCTTTAGCATAAGCTTAAGTCATCTACATGCAACAAACACTTCAAGATTTTGGAGTTAATCTACCTAAATCAACTATTTTTTGTGATAATACAAGTGTTATCAACTTATTAAGAAATTCTGTAAATCATTCACGAACTAAACATATTGACATTCGTCACCATTTCCTTCGTGATAATATTGAAAAGGATATAGTCAGATTAGAATTTGTATCCTCTGAAAACCAGCTGGTTGATATATTTACAAAACATTTAAATGAAAATATCTTTATAAAACTAAGAAGAGGATTAGGAATTTTATCAGTAAAAGATTTATGACTATTTTTATATGATATTTTTTTCAAAAATAAACTTTTTTCAAAAGTTAAGTTTCCATGACTCAAACTCTGGTCTCGAACTTGAAAGCCATATGCACTACCACTCTACTACATCTTATTTTACAACAGAACCATATATTCAATTCCTAGTATACTTTTTCCATCCTTATCTACCATTTTCTACCTTACATTCTTTCTTTCTTTCTAACCTATCATTATTCTTTGGTTAAAATCTATTACACCTCTAATTCTCTTACTATTTTTGAAATGCTTTATATTATACATACCTTACTTTCATTCAAATTTATATATCATTTCAACGAAATACAAATTCTTTTATCAAACACTTGTAATAATATCTTCCTAAGATAATTCCGAATACTCCTCACTTGACTACACATCCCCTAGTTCGGGTTTAATCAATCTACCTACCCTACACCTATGTATGATCCAGTCCACATTGTTCCACCTTCCACACATGCTGGTTATACTCCACCCGGAAAAAGAGCTAAACCTCTTTATTCTTTAGCTCTCCCTCTACTAAAGAGAAAATAGATGACACTCACCATTACGAGAGGAAAGCGCTAGAATTAAAGTGTGAACCCTATTATGAATAGAAGGTTAACGCTAAGCATTTAAGCTTCTTGGAGCAAGTCACACTAAAATTCTACGGATCTTCATCTAGGAGCATGGTTCATCAGCCCTCTTCTATTCGTTTTCCTACTCGACACAATCCTTGGGAACGATCGGCACAACGTCCTTCAGTGTCTACAAACTCTTGGGAACGTGGCAATGGCTGGTCCCCTTTCCGACCATTACAAGAAAATACCAAGGTTGAGCAGAAGGAATGTAAAACTCCAAGCTCTTCATCGAACTCTGTCTATATTTTTAATTATTAGTACTAGTACGTGCCCGTGCTTCACACACAGGCTGTTTGTGTTATTGTATACGTTGATATTTTGTTTGAGCATCGGAAAGCAAGGGCATTTTTGTAATTTCAAAAAGACACCGAGTAAATTAGTTCAACAAATTTTCTTTAATAGCAGTAGAGATATATGAGTTTTCTAATGTATTCCATTGTTTTATTATATATAAATATTATTTTTACAAAATGGTGTTTAAAGGCTGATAGATGGGACACTATACGTTTCACTGTGAAAACAGACGGCTGAACTAATAGGGATAACCGGTTGAATATTGTATGAAGCATATAATTTTAGATTCAGCCGGCTGACCTCCCTGTAAACAGCCAGCAGAATATATTGATTTCTGTATTGTTTTCTTGAGGGAAAGCATTCAGACGGCTGATTATAGCAACCCGGCTGGCTTAATGTTCCTAGAATAGTTTTCTTAATACGGGCTTCTAACAAAATAACCCATTCTACCCACTTATTTACCCATTCTATAAATTTACTTTTACACTTTTCACCTTCTTACCACAAAATCCTAGCCTTCAGTTCTTCAAAATCTTAATTTTCTACATCAAATTTGAAATAAACATGCCTCCAAGATCAAAAGGAACAAGAGCATCCACTTTCGGACCTTCCGAAGATCAAATCAGAGCTTGCTTGTGGGGTGACACTACTGTTTCTCGCTTCAATAGCATAAAAAATTCCAACATCTTCGACGGAGCCTTCATGAAATTCCCCAATTTTGCAGCCTATAGAATTCGAGAGATCACAGAGAAAAATCACTTCGAAAGTCTCATTGGGTATGCTCCTAATAATATCAAAAGTAATCATCTTTTGGTTAAACTTTTCCTTGCTAATATGAACCTTGATCACCATAACCCCAAAAACCGTGAAAATTATGTTTGGACGTTAGTTTGTTGTGTTAAAATTTTCTTGCCTTTACAAAGATTAGGATATATATTGAATTGTCCATATCAAGGAACCGACATAGATGACATTGAAGTTGATATGGTTGATCATAATGAAGTTTTACACCTTCTCTTATCCAATTAACTTACTAATTTAAATGAGAATAAATCTAGTGCTTTGAGACCATAAGCTCATCTCATTCATCGAGCATTTATTCGCTTTTTACAACCCTGCACAGGTAGCTAAGAAAAAGTATATAAACGAGACTTCAAACTTTATGCTGTATACTCTCATTAATGAGTAAACGAGGGTAAAATAATTTTAGATGAATTTCAAGATATCAAAATTCGATGAAAATACAAGACCATTCTTTATAGTTCTTATATCATACATCTTGTACTCAATTTTGGTTTTTACATTCTGGATTTCGAATATTCAACCATTAGTGAATTAGGAGCTAAAAAATTAGGCTTAATGGGTCTTCCTCACCGTCTTCCTCCTCAACAAATAATTTCCTTCCAAGAATGGACTTAGGATAATGAATGAGGTATTTCCAACCTCGTGGCACAATTGTCACTTCCTCTTCACAAGCTCACTAAGATGAAGAATAGGATGAAATCCAATTCTATAGAAGGGTTTCTTAACAAGATTTGGGATAAATTTCTTGCTCCGGCTCAACATCTACCGAAGCTTATAATCCAGCTCCTTTCCAATGGTCTTCTTCGAGCTCTGAAAATGGAGATGATGATTGCGATGATCCTTCTCCTTCTATCTAGATTCCTTTTATGGTCTATAAACTTTTATTATATTTGGTTTTTAATATTTTTTTAATACTCCTATGGTTCCATGTGGTTGTGTATGTACTGATGTGACTATATGATGTTGTGACTTTATTTCTGTAAACCTTTCCTTTTGTCGATACAAATGGGGAAAAATTTGGTATAAATTTTTTAAATTATTGTGCATATTGATAGTGGGAGTATTCATACAAGTTTCATGACAACATAAATATAATTTATACTTATATAGTTGTCATCATCAAAAGAGGGGAGAATTTTAGAATCTTGTTTTGATTGTGACAACTATATAAGTCAATATTATTGTGTACTAATCACTTATGCAGGAGATCCATTGAAGATTCAGATTCAAAAAGCATTGAAGTTGTTATTCGTTTGTTTTAGAGTTTGTATATTACTAGAAATATGTTAAAATCTCTCCAGTATGGTATATACACACTAACACATACATATAATATTCACATGCACACAACAGGTTACAATCAGCTGGCTGAATGTAACCATTCAGCCGTCTGAATGCTGAAACAAAGCATAATTTATTACACAGTTTCAGCCGGCTGAATTGATACATTCAGATAGCTGAATAAGGCCAAAAATAGACTATTTGCTTGCTGTGTCAAATTTCAAATAAATCAGAAGGCTGAATTGAAAAATTCAAATGGATGATTATCTATAACAGCTAGTTTTCTAAAGGGATGCTTCTCTTCAACGAAGAGAAACATCTTCTAATCTAATAGTTGGATCTGTTCTTTTTATCAAACAATGCAACTCTTAAAATTCTATAAATAGAGTCTATTATTCAACAAAACAATAAACTTAACTGATTTTAGTATTCTTTAATTCTTATCTCTTATTCTTTATTTTCAATTTATACTCAAGCTGCATGCAATCTCTGATTGTTGATCACTCTATCTTCACATTCTTCAAGCACATTACACTATATATCATAAAGGAGAAGATTATAGGTGGACTGTGTGAGAAATGCGGATTAAGGATCTTAAGGCTAAGGATAAAACACTAGAGGGGGGGTGAATAGTGTTTTAGAGAATTGTTAAATCTTTTTGAGTTTTTGTTAATTTAAACACAAATGCATGCAATATTCAGACACAGATATGATCACAGAATCAAACACAAATGCAAATATAAAGTAAAAACAGTAAAGGAAAGAACACACCGGATTTTATACTGGTTCGAAGTTACCCTACATCCAGTCCCACAAAACAAGTACGGATTTCCTTTCAAAAGCAATCTTTACAATTACACCCTCGATTTCAAGGCTACGAGGTACACCCTCCAGAATCACAATCCTCTAGGTAGAGATACTTGATTTCCCGGGCAACAAGTTCACCCAATTGATTACCCAAGGCTACAATCACACCTTATCTCGCTTGATTGATTTTCAAGACTATAATCACACCTTTTCTCGCTAAGTTGATTACAAAATGCCTATAACTCTGAATAGTAGTGAGGATCTTGTTGAGATAGTGATAGAGAATCAAACTAGAGATAATCTAGTTAGATTCAATGTTGATTTTGGCAGAGTAATGATAAGAATTTGTATATAGAAATGTGGAAGAAGAAGAGGAGTGAAAAATCAAAAAAAGCTATCTTAAAATTCGTTGAAACTAACCCCTATTTATAGAGGAACAATATCCATGTCCATTCGTGAAGAGTTATGATGAATAGACACTTCTTTTGAAATTAATTTTTGAACTCAACTGACACCATGTCGACATGGGGTACTTGAGTATGTCAACATCCCAAAGGGATTTTTGGTTTTTTGATTTTCTTTGAAAATAACCTTTATTTTATATTAAAACTATTTTAAACTTTATAAATATACTTGACTATATCTAAAATACATAAGTAAGTATAAAGAATAATATATACAAAATTTTACTATAATTTTAAATTTAAAATCTAAGTATAAATATTTAAAAGTTAAATATATTATATTTGAAAGATAGTTTAAAAACAAGGATAATTTGATTTTGAATTTAAAAATTATTTTGAGGCTAAAAGTACTTGAAATCAGGATAGATGTTTTTGGTGCTTTTAGAAGGTAGGTTTTGAAATCATTTTGAAAACAAGATATAATTTTGAAAAATCATTTTGAATAAAAGGTTAGCCGACACAAAACAATGTTCCACTACATTTTTCGTAGGTTCCATCCTACTTAGGGTTCCATCCCTTTAATAGGCTCGAAGTGGATTCTATTCCACGAATAAATTGGATTTTAAGATGCTAGTGCTTTTCTAGGAGTTTTAACAAAATTTCTAATTAAAAGAATAAATTACTTGAATTCTTGAACTCTTGATAATCTTGATACTCATGAGTTTTCAATCTTGATATCTTGAATCTCTATACTGTACGGCCTTCATTCTTGTTACCTGCATGGTTAAATCCTGCATATACATACATACATACATACATATATATATATATATATATCTAAACTTATACTGTTAGTATTTATATTTTATAATCTATTCTAAGGTTGTTGTCATCAAAACCATCATCTCACGAACTAACAGATTGTACTTTATTGACTAATCGGAGTTATTTAAAAAGCATATTATAGTCAGATACTTTTGTTTATTTGAGTCCTGTTCGGTTGCATAGGCAGCAGAAGTCCTATTCGATTGCTTAGGCGGTAGAAGTCCTATTTGGTTGCTCAGGCAGTGTAAACCTATTCCTTCCAGTTTAATGAGGGTTGCTAGTTTAATTCTAGAAGGAGTCCAAGACTGAATGTAGAACGTGAGTTTGAACCAGAATAAAAATCTCTGGTGTCATTTACTTTGCTGCATTCTTTACTTACATAGTTTTTATTCCGCAAAAGTAGTTTATAAATTCATCCATATTACACGATCTTATAGAACAGTCACTTTCACTTCCCAACAATATAAAGAAGTGTTACAGGTCTACCAGACAATGTTTCATTCGCACCATACCGATACTAGACTGATAGCTATTGTTGTATGCAAACTCTATCAAATGCAAGTAAAATCGAGCGTGCAAGCTGGCAAGAGATTCTTCAAAATACAGTTTACCCCCTTGATCTACCCATTATTTTGTGGATGATAAGATGCACTAAGATAGAGCTTGTACTGCAATGCCTCATGTAAGCTCTTCCGAAACCCACTAGTGAATAAAGGATCTAGGTCAATCACAATGCTCTTCAGCACACTATGGAATCACACTGTCCACTTCACATACAACTCGACCAATTTGGATGTCATTCTACCTAACTTGATAGGTATGAATCGGGAACTCTTCGTCAGTCTATCGACTATAACCCAAATGCTATCATACCTTCCTTTGATCATTGGCAATCTATCAATGGAATTCATCGATATTCGCTCCCATTTCCACTCGAGGACTTCAAGTGGCTGCAGCAATCCTCGAGCTTCTTCTACTCTACCTTCACTAACCAGCAATTCATAAACTTTTAGATGAATGTCCCAACATCAATCTTCATCCCTACCTATCAATAGGTCTGTTTCATATCATGGAACGTCTACCGTTATGATGTATAATCAGCCTAAAATGCAGGCACTCTTGTAGCACCTGATCTCATTATCCATCAACATCCGGGATAAACAATCTCCCGTTCTTACGTAGCCAACCATCTTGGTCGAGTCTATACTACTTCATCTCCTTAAACTCTACTCTTTCATCTATCTTTGCATTGATCTCTACTAGTATAGCATCTCACCTCTGACTCATAACAATCCGCTTAACTAAAGTAGGTATGATCGTCAAACCCACCAACATCTCTGGCTTCAAGTACTTTAAGAATTTGTGGTCTATGAAAAGCTCGAACCATTCTCCTAATATATAACGCTTCCAAATCTTTAAAGCAAACACTATCACCACCTACTCAAAATCATGATTCGAATACTTCTTCTTATGTGGTTTCGATTGTCGACTATCATAGGCAACATTTTTACCTTCTACATCAACACCGCATCAAGTCCAGTACTATATGCATCTATGTATACTATCAGCTCCTCATTCCCTCTCGAAATGGTCAATATTGGTGCCACGTCAACCTCTCCTTCAAACTTATGTACGCATGCTCTCACTTCATGTCCCAAATAATGGTTTGATTCTTCATCAAATTGGTTGACGGTGCTGCTACCTTCAAGAAGTCCTTAATAAAAATGTCTATAGTATCTCGCCAATCCTAGGAAATTTCTCACATCAGTAGCGTTCTTGGGTTAGTTCCAATCCTGAACCGCTTCCATCTTGGCTAAACTACTGCGATGTCATACTTCAAGATGACATGACCCTAGAATCTCACTTCCTTCATCAAGAATTGAAAATTAAAAAACATTTCTTTCTACCTATGCTTCTTCAAAACTTCGAGCACAATCTTCAAGTGCATCTTGGGTTCCTCTATCCTAGAATAGACCAGAATTTCATCTATAAAAACCAACAGGAACTTATTTAGCTAATCCTTGAAGACACATTTTATAAGTTCAACAAAGAATGCCTAAGCATTGGTTAGCCCGAACGGCATAACTAACCACTCTTAGAAACCAAATGACATACGTGGTGAACGACACACTCTCCTTCGGTACTCTTAGCTAGTAAAGGCCTATCACTCTATCCAATCGAGAGAACACCTTTGTACCATGGATTTGATCAAATAAGTCATCAATACGTAGGAGAGGATACTTATTCTTCCTCGTCACCTTATTCAGCTCACGGTAATCTAAACACAACCTTAGATAACCATCCGCCTTAATGGCAAATACTACAAGTGCGCCCCACTCAGATATGCTTCTATGAATGAATCCTCTCTTCCATAAGTCATTTACTTTCACCTCTAACATCTTCTGCTCTCTCGGTGTCATACATCTCAATGACATAACTATTATTCTAGCATCCTTCAACAATTCTATGAGAAACTCAATCTCCCAATGCGGTGGTAATCTAGTCACCTCCTCAAACATGTTCAGATACTCTCTCATGATAGGCACAAGTTACAACTCATCTTATGGAACCTTGAGCGGATATAGAAAGCTAACCATAACGTCATCCTATGGCAGACAGCCGATCACTATCGTCTGCCCCTCCATAGCACCAATCATCACCAACAGCTTCTAGCAATCCACCACTACCACATACTTTCTCAGCTAGTCCGGCCATAAGATAAAGTCAAACCCAACGAAATTCAAAACCAAGCAATCATAGACAAAAGAGCATCCATGACTCGATAAGGCCAAACCATGACGAACAGTATATAGGCTAGGGAGACTCCAACAGGGTTCATCACAATCAAAGATCAGTCAACTATTTTGGGTTTCTACCCTAACATATCTACCAAGTCACTAGATATGAAGGAATCTGAAGCCCCGGTATCGAAAAAATGTATGGGAATATCATAAACGAAAAGCATATCTTGAATAACAACGCTCTTCCCTTTCTCCTACGGAGCGGAAAAAATCGACGAAGTCAGGACAGCATATAGAGCATATGACTTTACAACCTGTTTCTACTTCATTGGTTCTTGGCAATTCTTCTGCATATGTACAACCATGTCACGGTTGTAGCACTTCTTCTTTCTTTGCAGTCTCTAATCAGGTGACCCTTGTCTTCATAACCATAATAGAAAGGATCCCATAGCCTTCTTCTACGCATTCTTTCCTTGAAACTACTTTCTCTTACCATTCCATTTCTTTTTGCCTCCACTGCCTTTTTATGGTTTTGGGTCTCCTTAACTACAATGACTGATTTGTGGGGGTACAGACTCTCATGGTGAAGAGCTTTCTCGATGAGTCTCTCAAATGGGTCATCAATGTGACTCACTAACTTCTTCCAAAAATAGTCATCCAAATCCATATAAAACTACTCATTGTTCCTCATTAGAGTGTCGATGAATGACACCTCATATTTCAACACAGCGTCAAGCTCAACAACTTACTCGGAGACGTACATGTCTTCCTAGTTCAAATCAGCAAACTTTCTAAAAAGCACCAACTTCTGAGCAGCCAAAATGAACTTCTCCTTGAATTGGGTATTGGATTGTCCCAAGTAAACCTATCCTTGGATTTAGCAACTCTAATAGTGTTTAACTAGTTCATGGCTCTCTCTTTAAGCAAACAAGAAGCAAACTTCCTCTTTATAGCATCATTCAATTCAACGTCATCAAAGATACTTTTGTAGGTGTCTAACCAATCATATACTTCTATAGATGATACTGTTCCTTGAGATGGTTTGCTACTAAGACTGGCAAAATCTTTATTTAGCTTAGTGAAATCAACTTTGGGTTCCCTGCACTTGAGCACCACCACCAACAGCATTATTTAGAGTGGCCAATTGGGCATTTTGCAGCATGTTTGCCAACATTGTATTGAACAGTTTGCAAGTCGAGGTTAGCATCCCCCGAACCCGCTCCTTCTTCGACTCTGGAGACGGAATTCCTTACAGCTATTTCTTATATGCTGATTCATTCTTGATCTAAAAAAGGATGATCATATTCTCAAAAGAAAATTGCAAAAATATACTCATGCGTGTATGCGAATTATGTACTATATATATATATATATATTATAGTTTTAAAAACCTAAATATAAAATAAGTACGCTCTCTCTCTATCATAAACACAAACACTCTCACTTTAGCCTCCTTCTCTATTCTACTAGACCATAGTATCAATTCAGGTTAATCATGTTGTAACAACCCATATTCTACGTATCGAAGGACCGTGAAATATAAATATTAATTTTATTTAGGGTTGTATGGTTCAATAACTTTGAGACATGACTACTAGAGACATTTTTAGTTCTTAGATTTTTATCGATTGATTTTAACCCCAAAGGTCTTGTAAGGCCTATAACTTTTGATAGGAGTAGAATAAGGTTCTGAAATTACTTTCAATAGATCAGAATGACGGTTTCTCTTTCTGTAGAGTGGTCATAAAAAACCGACTTAACACTAAGGAGTTATGGTTGTTTGATGTTTTACTTGATTTTAAACAGCTTAATGGTAATCAGTAGATTAATAGTTAGGCTCAATGCCCACTTCAGAATTAGCATGAGGTTAGGGTTGATGGGACTTCTATCCATCACTTCACTCTTCCCAAAAATAGAGAGAATCCCTCATTAATCGTCTTCGTAGTCAAAAAGTTATTCTAACCCTTACTTCACTTAGCTTAGATGCACCAATAGAAGTGGATTAGTAAGATTGACCCCTTGGATTGAAGATTGTTTGGTGGAGATCATCTTAGAGCTTTGCTATTCAGTATTGCATTTCGAGTTATTTGGATTGCTTTGGGTTTCGGTGAGTGGTTTTAAGCCTCTACTTACTAGTTAGCCATTATTAGATGTTTAATGATGTTTTTAAATGACTTTCAAACTCTATAATACTTTTTCAATCCTTTTAAACAACATATGTAAATTTTAAGTAATTTGGATAAGTTCTATAAATTCATGTTCTTATGGATCTTATGTGTTCTGATGGATATGGCCTTAGACTTAGGCTTTGTTTTGATGTGTATGGATATATGTCTACTAGGATAGACTATGTTGTTAGTTCCTGAGATGATTGTTTTGATGACAACTACCTTAGGACTTGTTATAAAATATAAATGCTAATATTCTTATGTAGATATATATGTATATGCATATATGTATATATATATATATGCAGGTACTGAGAATGAAGAATGTATAGTATAAAGATTCAAGACTGGGTATAGAGATTCAAGACTGATGAATTCAAGATTGAAGAAATCAAGATTACAGACTCATGAGTATTAAGATTGTCAAGAGTTCAAAAATTCAAAATATCAAGATAAGTAGTAGATCTCGATTTATGTTAAACTTCATAATAGCACTTAAATCTTTATTCCGATTTTAATTGTGGAATGGATTCCACCTTCTCGCTTTAATAATGGGACGGAAACCGCGACCTCTTTAGTGGGATGGAACCCAAGATATTCTCTAGTGCAATGGGATCTACGAGATTATGAAACTGACTTATTTTTAGATTTTTTTTTTCCAAAACTATCTTTTTGAAAAGACATCTTTCTCTCGGTTTAAATATTTTAGCCTTAATTTAAAACTATTTTTAATCATATTAATTTCAAAGTCACTTCTTATTTTTAAACTATCTTCTGATTTTAATGTTTTAGTTTAATCTCAAAATATTTATATATTTAATTTTTAATACTTTTATATGCCAAAGGCTTTTATAATCATAAAGTATATTCAAAATAGTTTACAAAGTTCTAAGATTGTTTTGACAAACTTTAGAAAGAAAATCTCTTTTAAAACAAAAATCAATTTAAAAAATATACTAGGGGATGTCTACATGCTCCTATACCCTATGTCGATATGGTAGTTGTAGAATTTAAAATTCAAATTTTCAAAAGAAGTATCTATTCATCATAACCTTTCACGAATGGACATGATCGTTATTCTCCTGTAAATACCAGTTATTTCAACGAAGTTTAAGTTAGTTTTTCTTCATTGATTCACTCCTCCTTCTCCACACAACTATTCTCTTATATTTTAAATGCTTTAACAAAATTCTGTCAAAATTGTAAGTGAATCAAACTTGATTGTCTCTACTTTGATTCTCTGCCATTCTCTCTCAAAGATCTATGTGTTATTCAGAGTTATAGGATCATTTGAAATCAAAGAAGTGTATCGAGTCTCTCTCTATCAAAACATGACTTGAAATGGTGTGATTGTGGCCTGTAAATCAATTAGGTGTGATTGTAGCCCATAAATCAATTAGGTGATTTTGTAGCCTAGTTAAATCAAGGGAGATTGCCTTTTACCCGGAGACAGGAGGGTGTTTCTCATGGCCATGAAATCAAGGTTGTAATGTCGACATTATATTTGAAAAGAATTCTGCATAAGAAATTGTGTGGGACTGGATGTAGGGTAACTCCGAACCATTATAAAATTCCAGTATATTATTTCCTTTACTGCTTTTATTTACTATTTTCATCTGTGTCTGGTTCTGTGATTATCTCTCTGTTTGTGAATTGCATCTATTTGGATTTAATTTGAAAAGATTCATGAAATTAATTAAACACTATTCACCCCCTTTTAGTGCTAATTCTGCCTTAAGATCCGTAATCCGCATTTCTTACATTTGGTATCAGAGCATTGGTTTTCAAAGTTATCATAATCTGAATTTTGAAAAAGTTTAAAATGGAAATTTTTTAAAATTCTGTTAACACTAGTTTAAAACTGTCCAAATCATCGTTGTCTCATAAGTCTGCGTATTGTTATTATAGAAAATCAAGTTATCTACTGAATTGGTGTATTGTGCAGGAATGGATGTGTTATATGGCTTTTAAAGAATCAGCATTCAGTGGACAAATGGTGCAAATCAAGAAAAACAAATGGATACTTGATAGTGAATGTTCAAGACATATGACTATTAATTCGGAGATACTGAATGACATAATTTATGAAGATGGAGGAATGGTCAACTTTGGAGATAATTCAAAAGGATATGTGATTAGCATCGGTAATGTCGGTAACTCAAAAACTCCAACTATTTCCGATGTTCTGTTAGTTAGGAATCTAAAACAAAACTTACTTAGCATAAGTCAACAATGTGACAAAGGCTATAAAATTAAATTAGAAAATGACAAATGTCACATCGAAGATAATAAATCAAATATTTTCTCTGAAGGAATTAGGAAGAAGAATATTAATATTCTCAGTATGAAAATCTCAAATGATAACCTATGTCTTTGGCAAATACAAGTGACTTTGAATTTGGCATAAAAGATTTTGGGCATTTGAATTTCAAAATGTTATCTAGACTTTCAAAACTTGATCTAGTAAGAGGTCTCCCTAAAATGAATTTTAAAGTAGATAGTATATGTAATGCATGTCAATTTTAAAGTAGATAGTATATGTAATGCGACCTAAAAGTAAGCGACCTAACTGAAGACGCGACCTAGTGACCCAAGAGATGAAACGATTTAGCGGCCTAATTAGTGAAGCGACCTAGCGATCTAAAGAAGGTTACGACCTAGCGGAACCCAGCGACCTAAGAGTAGCTGCGACCTAAAGTGTTGCGACCTAAGATTGTCTCGACCTAAAGGCAGCAGCGACCCAAAAAGGCAGCGACCTAAAAGTAAGTGCGACCTGAAGATGGACTCGACCTATGGAACTCCGCGACCTAACTATCCACCGACCTAAGAAGCTCCGCGACCTAAGGAAGGTCGCGACCTAAGGGGCTCAGCGACTTAAGATTAACTATGGCTGCAGGAAAGTACTCACGACCTAGGTTAGGTCGCTAACGACCTAAATACCAGAATACAGAAGACTATGCAATGCCACAGGGGGATAGGTCGCTCACGACCTAGGACTTGTGCAAATCAGCATGCGTGAGGAAGGAGGGGCCAATACTCTTCAGGTCGACTACAACCTTACTTAGGTCGGTCACGACCTACGACCTTACTTAGTTCGGTCACGACCTACGACCTTATTCTGAAAAATGCCCATAAATATGATCCTAACTCCAACTAGAAAAGGACTTTTGGCTCATTCTCCTCAAGCACCGTTACTCTGCTGCATTCCAAACCAATCCAACACTTAAAGCTCTCAAGACACGAAGAACGCTACAAACAACTTCGAGAAAAGATCACACACATCCAACATGGATTTGGAGACTCTAATCTCCATTGAAGTTTAGGCTACTTGTTCTAAGTGACTTGTAATCCAAAGTGTATTGTACTTGGAAAGAATTGTATCAGCTTGTAACGAGATCATCAATAAAAGTACTTAAAGTGGACGTAGGCTATACCCTTAAGCCGAACCACTATAAAATTGTTGTTATTTACTGCTTTTTCGCTATTATGTGCTCGTAATCTGTTCCCGAGTTATCGGGTGGTGCTTTCACAACTATAACTCATACACCGGGGTGTTAGCGTTCAAATTTTAGCGTTAACATTTTTGGTGCTTTCACTGAGAATTGAACTCAGGCAAGTTATCATCATTGCTTCACAGAGGTTTGTAGAGAGAATTTCCTTGAAAACCAGAAGTCTATCCGAGGTTATGGCTCCTGGAAGGAAGAGTAGATCTGTCAGATCTGGGAATATTCAAGAGGGAACCTCCGCTTCCCCTATATCGAATCAAGCCACTCCAGCTGTCGGAGTTACAAAGGCAGAGCTGGATGCTGCAATTTTAGGGCTGAACCAACAAATCAATGCCCAAAATGCACAATTTGAGGCTCAGAATGCCCAGAATGCCCTAATTCTGAATAGGTTGAACGATTTGCTTGGGGCAAACCGCCAACCGGCAGATAATGAAAGGAATTTGGCTGGCAACATTCGTGATGCTGAAGAAAGAAATGCTCCTGAAAGAGCTGCTAGCCCCTTTGAACGAACACTTCCAGAGGTTGGTGGATCTAGAACTCGACATGATGAGGAGTATCTTTCTGGAATGGTCCGACAAATTATGAAAGAAAGTATGCAGAGTGTTGAAGACGAGAAAGAATGGGGTTTCGCCCCAAGTAAAACTCCTTTTACCGAGAAAATCTTAAAGGCTGAATTCCCAAGGAAGTTTGTCCCACCAACCATTCCAGCTTACAAGGGGACGAGTGATCCGAACGAATTCTTATACAAGTATGATTGGCACATGACTGGTGCCAGAGCCTCTGATGAAATAAAGTGCCGATATTTTCCTGTGTATCTCGAAGGTGTAGCTCTGCTTTGGTTCACCAAACTTCCAGTCCGATCTATCGATCAGTTTTCTGACTTAACCTGGAAGTTCAAGGAGCAGTTCAGACTATACGCCTCAAAAGCTAAGGATATCATGTCACTGTCAAGTTTGGAACAGAATCAAGGGGAAACTATCAGATCTTTCTTAAACCGCTTTAATATAGAGCTAGCTGAGGTGGACAATGCAGAACCGCGAATGATATTGACTTATCTGATGAAGGGTATTGACAAGTCGAGCGAGTTTGGGAAATGGCTAAACATGAAAGAACCAAATTCCCTTGAAAAGTTCTATAAAAAAGCAGATGAATTCATACGCTTAGAAAGCCGTCCCATACCGGTAAAGGCAGTGTTGGAAAAAGCCGAAGATAACACTGTTGTTCCACGCAAGAATGAATCTGTAGGGCAAAAAAGGGAAAATAACAATGGGAAGAAGCAGAGTAATCTGAAGAAGCCCCGATCCTTCAAGCCATCAGAATATACTCCTTTATCAGATACGCCGGAGCGTATCTACCTTGCCACTAAAGATTCTATTGACTTTCCTAAACCTCCTCCTCTATGGACCGGGAAAAAGGCTATACAAAGTGGGAAGTTCTGCCGCTTCCATAATCAACCCGGTCACGAAACCGACGAGTGCCGACAGTTGAAAAATCTGATTGAAGAGTTGCTAAGGGAAAACAAACTGCAGCAATTTGTGAGAAAGAATAGCAACAATCCTGCTTCATCTAGTCAGGGGCAGCAGGCTCCTACTCATCAGCCTAGGACGATTGAGAAGGCTTCAGGACATGAATCTGAAAGGCCCATTATCAGTGTCATTACAGGAGGACCTCACCCAGCGGGCAGAAGCTGGGGTGAGATGGAAAGGTATAATCGAGCTTTAAAGTATGTACCGACCGAGGAAGATGTATTTGTTTTGGAAGGTGCTACGCCCTTGAAGCAACGAAGAACTCTTGATGATGATATTGTATTCAAAGCTAGGGATTCCGCAGGTATTGAAGCTCCTACCTTGGATCCCTTAGTCATCTCGGCTGGTATCGGGCCAGCTATTGTCAGAAGAGTTCTCATTGATTGTGGCGCATCCTGCAATATCCTCTTCAAGAAAACATTCGACCAAATGAAGATCCCTATGGCTGATGTGCAAGCTTCATCGCATAAAATTGCTGGCTTCATTGGGGAACCAAAACAGCCAGTAGGAACCATTGATTTGTTTGTGGAACTTGGAGAAGGAGAGAGAAAAATGGTCCGCAAGCAAACTTTTGTGATTGTCGACGAATTTTCTGCTTACAATGCTTTCCTTGGTCGTCCAACCCTGGCAGCGTTCAAAGCTGTTCTTGCCCCGTGGTGCCTCACCATTAAATTCCCTACAGACAATGGAGTAGGAGTTATAAAAGGGGATCAAAATGCTGGGCGAGAGTGTTATCTGACAGAGCTACGAGAAACCAGAAAAAGAGAGATGGGAAAGAATGCGGCAGCCCCAGTCTGCATCAAAGAACCAGCCTTGTAGCAATTACAGGGCGGACCCTGCACTGGCGAGCACAGCGGAGCAAGGAAAGAGATGGACCCTGGAAAAGTCAGTGCAGGGGAAAATAGAGTGGTACCGGTGGAAACGACAATTCCAATACCTGTTGACCCAAAGGACCCAAACAAAGTGTTGAATGTGGGTTCACAACTTAATGCGTCAATTCAGAATATCTTAATATCTTTTTTAAAGGCAAATCTGGATGTTTTTGCTTGGACTCATGCCGATATGTGCGGAGTATCCCCAGAAGTTGCAGTGCATGCTCTAAATATTGATCCAAAATTTACACCTGTGAAGCAGAAAAGGAGAACTCAAGGTCCAGAAAGGTCAGCGGCATTAAAAGAAGAAGTTGATCGACTCATGGAGAATAATTTTATCAAAGAATCTACCTATCTGAATTGGGTTTCAAATCCAGTGCTGGTTAAGAAAGCCAACGGAAAATGGAGAGTATGCATCAATTTTTTAGATCTAAACAAGGCTTGCCCCAAAGACTGCTTCCCATTACCCAGAATCGACCAACTGGTAGACGGAACAGCGGGACACGAATTGTTATCTTTTATGGATGCTTACTTCGGATATAACCAGATCATGATGCATGAGCCAGATCAGGAGGACACGAGCTTTGTCACCGACACTGGTCTTTACTGCTACAGAGTTATGCCCTTCGGGTTGAAGAATGCAAGGGCGACATACCAAAGACTCGTTAACGCTATGTTCAAACCACAACTGGGCAAGACCATGGAAGTCTACGTCGATGACATGTTAGTAAAGTCTAAGAAAGCGGTGGATCACGTAGAACACTTAGCAGACATGTTTGCAGTCCTTCGAAGATACGGAATGAAGCTCAATCCTTTAAAATGTTCATTTGGAGTGGAATCCGGCAAGTTTTTAGGTTTCATCGTGAGCGCTAGGGATATTGAGGCCAGTCCAGCTCAAATTACTGCATTGAAAGAAGTCAAAGCCCCTAGAACAAAGAAGGAATTGCAAAGCCTCAATGGAAAAGTCGCCGCCTTGAGTCGGTTCATTTCCAAAGCTACAGATAAATGCATCCCATTCTTTGACGCCCTAAAGAAAGGAAAGAAAAACTTCGATTGGACTCCCGAATGCCAAAAAGCCTTCGATGAATTGATTCGCCATATGGAGACGCCTCCAATACTTTCTAGGCCTGGCGATGGCGAGGATCTTCTTATATACTTGGCAATATCATCTCATGCTTTAAGTGCAGCGCTGATACGGGAAGACAAAAGGATTCAACATCCAGTTTACTATATCAGCAAAAGACTCACTGGGGCAGAGATGAATTACTCTAACTTGGAAAAACTCGCCTATTGCTTACTAATTGCGTCTAGGAAGTTGAGGCAATATTTTCAAGCTCATCCCATCAGAGTCCTCACTGATCAACCTTTAAAGCAAGTCCTGTTACGCCCTGAAACTTCGGGTCGTCTTCTAAAATGGAACATTGAACTCAGTCAGTATGACATCACTTATCATCCCCGAAAAGCAATCAATGGACAAGCTTTAGCAGATTTCATTGCAGAATTCACAGATAAGGGTAACAGTGAGGAGGAAACAGTCGACGATTCCCCAATCCAATGGAAGTTATATGTCGATGGTGCGAAAAACGACTACTGTTCTGGAGCCGGAGTCGTACTTGAGACCCCAGAAGGCCGATCATTATGCTATGCACTAAGATTGGAATTTCCTTCAACAAACAACGAAGCAGAATACGAAGCCCTTATCGCTGGTTTAAGGATTGCTAAAGAATTAAACATCCGAGCGTTACAGATATTCAGTGATTCTCAACTTATTGTATGCCAAGTCAAAAAGGAATTCCAAGCAAAAGGGGGGAATCTGCCCGCCTACTTGTCAAAGGCTTGGGAGCTCCTGGGTGATTTCGATCATTACATGATAAGTCACATTCCTCGAGAGGAAAACACGAAAGCAGATTCTCTTGCAAAGTATTCTAGCACAGATGAAGCTCAATTTCTGGGGCTAACTCCAGTAGAGGTCCTGTCGACTCCTAGCATTGATGAGATGGACATTGATTGGATCATGAGCATGTCTCAAGAGCAAGAATCATGGATGACTCCGATAACAGAATACCTGCTCAATGGATCCTTACCAGGGAACTCAAAAGAACGACAAAAGCTACTGAGAAAAGCCTCTCGATACATAATCCAGGATGGCCGATTATACAGACGGGGATTCTCAATGCCATTACTTCGATGTGTATCCAGGGAAGAGGCTAAAGCAATCCTAGCAGAGGTACACGGAGGAGAATGTGGTGATCATTCAGGTGGCCAAACATTAGCAAAGAAAATTCTCCTATACGGATATTTTTGGCCAGAAATTAATCGAGATGCAGCAGAGTATTCTCAAAAATGTGACAGATGTCAAAGATTCGCCAAAATTCCTAGAGCTCCTTCCACTGAACTCACACAGATGGTCAGTCCATGGCCATTTGCAATATGGGGAATAGACCTTGTAGGACCGTTGCCAACTGCCAAATCTGGAATTAAATACGCCATTGTTGCTGTAGATTATTTTACTAAGTGGGCAGAAGCTGAACCACTGGCTACTATCACCTCAAAGAAGATGATAAGTTTTGTGACTAAAAAATCATTTGCAGATACGGTGTGCCTCAAAAAATAATTACAGACAATGGAACTCAGTTTGAAAGTGAAGAATTCCAAGATTTTTGCAAGCGATTCAAAATCCGGAAAAGCTTCTCAGCAGTGGCTCATCCGCAGGCAAACGGGCAAGTGGAAGCCGTGAACAAAATTATTAAGTCAACCATCAAGAAGCAACTTGAAAGAGCAAAAGGTGGTTGGGTCGATAAGCTACCACTGGCACTATGGGCATACAGAACCACTCACAAAACCGCGACTGGGCACACCCCGTTTTCATTGGCATACGGATCAGAGGCAATGATTCCGGTAGAAATAGAGGTCCCTTCACACAGAAGAATCCATTTCAATCAAGCAGAAAACGAAAAACTACAGCTTGAAGCGCTAGATCTCCTTGATGAAAAAAGAGACGAGGCTAATCTCAGAACTGCAGCTCATCAGCAAAGAATAGCCAGACATTTCAATTCCAAAGTTCGCCAACGCAGCTTTGAGATTGGAGACCTAGTCCTGAAGAGAATTATGACAGCGACAGGTGTGTTTGGGCCAAATTGGGAAGGACCATATGTCATAGGTCAGAAGCTTCTTGACGGCACATTCAAACTCACCACTGTTGAAGGAGATCAAATTCCAAGGGCATGGAACAACAACCATTTGCGTCCATACTATACTTGAAAATTTTGTTGAAATATTGTAAAAAGAATTATGAATGTATGATTCTTGTAATTGAAGGCAATTGTAAAACTGATGCAAGTAAATAATGAAAGAATATAAAGTGGATGTAGGCCCAATTTCCTGGCCGAACCACTATAAATCTTGTGTTCCTTATTATTATTACATGTTTGCTTTATTTTCGATATAAAAAGTACATAGAATGTATTGCTGAAATGTCGATTTAAATTTTTGCAGACAATGGAAGTGAAACTTGCACATAAAAAGACCAAGTGATTCTCGCCAAATTTCAAGTCACGAAAGCCCCAAATTCAAATCCTAGATAGGAAGTACTTCAATTGAACGGCCTATGATTTCGACAGAAACGGGTCTTTGCTAATAAATTGAGATCGTTTGAACAAACAAACATCCAATTAAGAAGCTAGTGCTCGTTCTCACGAAATTGCCTGACAATGAAGCACAATTCCTTGGATTAAACAAGTTACTTGTGAAAAAAGGGAATGAAAGCTAAAAAAGAAAAAAGAAAAAAAAAAGAAGCAGAGGATCATTGAAAAGGCATAAGCAAGTGGACAGAGGAACAACCAAAGCCATCATCGGCAGCATAAGTCCTCTCCGGAGGCACAACTCTTCGGAGGATAAAGACCTCTAATGGGTCATACGCCACAAAAAAGAAAGTTCTCTACTCAACAAAAAAGATTGGAGGAGTCATGACCCTCCAACCATGAGAGAGTAACTTCCAGGCGATGAAAACCCTCTCTGAGGCACATTTCACCAGGAGTTGAAGTGTTACGACCGCTCTTCGGAATTTCACTTCACCAGAGTTGAAATGCAAACAAAATAAAGACCTCTTCGGAGGCACATTTCACCAGGAGTTGAAGTGTTACAACCGCTCTTCGGAATTTCACTTCACCTGAGTTGAAATGCAAACAAAATAAAGACCTCTTCGGAGGCACATTTCACCAGGAGTTGAAGTGTTACGACCGCTCTTTGGAATTTCACTTCACCAAAGTTGAATGCAAACAAAATAAAGACCTCTTCGGAGGCACATTTCACCAGGAGTTGAAGTGTTACGACCGCTCTTCGGAATTTCACTTCACCAAAGTTGAAATGCAAAACAAAAGAAAGACCTTCCTGGAAGCCCACGTTTCACCGAGATTGAAATAAAACTTCCAAGTGTTGAAACGTGAGAAGGCTTTCTTCGAAGGCACAACTCTTTGGAGGTACGCGTTTCACCAAGATTGAAATAAAACTTCCAAGTGTTGAAATGTGAAAGAATCCCTCCTCAGAGGTACTACCCCCCCCCTCCGGAAGCATAATCAAGAAGAAAGACCTCTTCGGAAGCCCACGTTTCACCGTGATTGAAATAAAACTTCCAAGTGTTGAAACGTGAAAAGGCTTTCTGCAAAGGCACAACTCCTTGGAGGTACACGTTTCACCAAGATTGAAATAAAACTTCCAAGCGTTGAAACGTGAAAAAATCCCTCCTCAGAGGTACAAATTTCTATTTAAAAGGAAAATCCTCATCAAGAGCATACTTTAACTTTCGAAGGAAGAGTGATTTACCTATTCTAAAAAAAAGGGAAAGAAAGTTAAAGTACATTCAGAGGTCCGCTTTACCACATAGAAGAATTCACTTGGCAAAATGTGTACATACGCAAAAGGAAAAAGTGACTTCTTCGAAGGACAAAGCATAAAAACTTATATGAAAGGAGTTGTACTCTATGAAAAATCTTTTCACGAATGAAATAATCATTCTACAGAAAATAAGAGTGCAAGTCCCCTCGAAGTATAGAAAATTGCAGTAAGCTTATGATATGGGGGCAGCATGGTATAGTTGTATACGATATGATATAGCTACATCGGTAAAGTACGCTCAAACAACATACCATAAGCTCACTGCAATGTCATATAAATAAACTTGTGCAAAAATGAATAATAAATGCATTCTCAAATTCAAACAGGAGTTTGTACAAAGAAAGAGGAATCATTTTATTCAACATTACTTTATATACAGGTACAAGTTTTAACAAAAGAAAAGCGGGGGGCCGATAACCGCACAATTCTCGACCAATACATGCAAAAGACGAGAAGCTAAAAGCTAAAGTCTTTATTTCTTCTTGCCACCCTTGGACCCTTTGCATGGCCAAATGATTAGTTTTTCAGGTCTATCTATAGGCATAAGGGAAGAAGGAGAGGGAGGTGCAACCGGTGCGACTTCCGGTTCCTCTTCAGTAGTGATGATTTTCTTCCCCCTCCTCTTCGATGTTCCGTGCTTCTTTCTTCTCTTCGAAGAAGACTCACTCCCTGGAGTAACAAGAGCGGACAAAACTACGTCATCAGAGGGAGTCCGCTCCGGAGAGATCTCGCCTCCTTCAAGTCCCTCGTCCTTCTGCTCTTGCGAAGCGATAGGGTCATCCAAGCCATGAAGAGCCTCAATCTGTTCCTCTTGTGACCCGGGTTGTGAAGCAGAAGGAGGAGTCACCTGAAGAGACGGAGGAGGGATAACCGGAGGAAGTGAAGTCTGCACAACACTTGGCGTTTCAACTGCAGAAGAAGAGAAATTAAAAATATTAGTATCTCCCCGAAAGAAGGGAGATATGGGTTCGTCGAGATTCAAGAAGTAATCGAGAAGCTCATCAAACTTTTGAGGAGTAAGCAAGCGATCCACCTGAATCGGATCGATATCAAAATTACCTGAAGATGTTTGCTTCGTAAGTTCAATCTCATAATTCTGAGCCCCGATATCCTCCAAAAGCCTAATCATCAGTAGGGGTGATTACCCCGGTTCTTATAAGAGACGGCGAATGAGCACTAGAGCCAGTAATGTCCACTTCGGGAGAAACTAAAGGACGTTCAGAAGTGGTAGGCGGTATTTCTTTCTCAGAACGTTCCCCTTCCGCCATTCCAGCCCGTACCTTGGCGAGTTGCTCTTTTCCCTTGGCAAGAGCGGCGCGGGCATCATCATCGAGATAATGCTCTTCAAGAGCTGTCTCAGCGTAGCCAGCACCTTTACCACCTAGCATATCAAGCGCTGCCTCCCAGACTTCAGCTAATGTAATTTCGTATTTAGGGCCTAGAAAGGCAAGGCTGCCACGCCCTAGAATGCTGTGCAGATAGAAACCAAATAATGTGGAGCTAATATCAGCTTTGGTTGCTTGATGGGCCTCTTCGGCCGCGAGTTTACCAGCAACAGCCTCGTCACGCTCCGTTTCGGCTATAGCAAGTCGAGCTCTCAGCATCTCTATCTCCAAGCTTTGAGAAACGGCCTGTTCTCGCAGCTGTAAAGTTTCAGCATGATATTCTTCTATGACCTTCTCTTGTTGTGTAAGCTTATCTTCGACTGCCCTTTGACTGGCATGCGCATCTCGTACTTGTTGCTGAAGCATGCTCTCCTTTTGAGAATGGAAAGTAGATGAAGTAGCTAATTCTTCCTTAAGCTTTTCTACTTCCGCTTCCAACTTTTCATTATAGGAAGCAATACTTCTCATTTCGGCGTCATGCTGTTCGAGAGTCTTCTGCCACTCAGCCTTATCGTTCTCCATTGTGAGCATGGCCTCGAGATTGGCTCGGTTAACCCTCTGAAGCTCGTCGACAAGTTTTTTCCAGTTCGACATTCTTTCAATATCGGTCCTGACAGTATCAAGATTTCGCAGCATGGCCGGTTTGTCGAGAGGAACCAAGTCGAGATCAAATCGAACCCCTCTCAAGCACCACTGAGGAAATCGACTTTGAAGAGTGGGAGGACCTCGCCCGACTTGGTATGCGGGCCGGTTGATGATTGCTTGAATGTCGGAGCGAACGGGAGCAGGAGATTGAGCAGAAACATGTTCAGAAGCTGTCGGCATTGTTTCTTCGGTAAGTCTAGCCCGCTTGCTAGAAGAATCGTCTATGTGACCTTTACCTCTCTCATCGTGAGCTTTTCTCTTTTGAGTATCATCATCTCTGTGGGGAGGGTCATGTCTTTCTTGTTCCCTTCGGTGACGTTCTTCATATGCCCGTCTCTCGTCGGCTTTCCTGATGGCTCTCTCTTCATCCGATTCTCTATAAGAAGGGAGGTAACGCCTGTAATCATACTGGCTACACCTCCCGTAGCGCTGGAAATCATCATAGTACGAGCCGCTGCGCCCCATAGGAGAATCTGGAATAAAAATAATAAGCTTTAGAAATCTTTAAAGTGCAAGAAGATAAGTGCGTAGAAGTGATGAGAAATCCGAAGTGTCGTGTAACGTGTAAACTACACGCATCGAGTTACAAACCACTCTGTGGAATAGAGGTAGTGATAACTTGAGTAGGAGGAGTTGACATTTGTTCTAAAGAAGATGTCGCCTCGATTACAGAAGAGATAGTTTTGGAGACATCATCTTTGAAAAGTTCTTGAGAAGTCACAATTAAATCACTCAACCCCCCGAAAACATCATCACCATCATGTTTTTTGGGACTTGCTTTCTTGACTCCTTCGTTAGTAGATTTTTCGAAAGATCGTGGAGGTTCTTCCTCTTCGACAACTGGGGCAAGTACAGACTTGTCAGATGGCCCCGCAACATCTTTCGGAATTGAACACTTTACTAGTGAAGTTTCTATAGAGGTTCCTCCCTGCAAGTGCTCTTTAGTGGAGACCGGGGCATCAGGAATGTTCGTCGGAGAATCAGGAACCTCCGTTGGAACTTCATGTATTTGAGTGGAACGAGAAGGATGTAGAAGCTCAAACTGATGAAGAAGTTCTTCTATCAATAGAAATTTTGCGCTTCTTTCTTCAGCAGCCACAGTGCTTAGCCTTTCAAAAACTGACTTATGGCTGGAATCTCTAGAAGGAGGAGGAAGTGCTGTAAAAATAAGGAATGGAATCAGCATCTAGCAATACGAACCAGGTAAAACTTAGAATAAAATTAAAGAAAGAAGAGAAAAAAGATCTCACTTCCTACTCTCCAGTCTGCGTAAAATTCTGCGGGGCAACGAATGTAGAAGTATTGATTCAGGAAACCATGTGCACTCTCCGGCAAATCCAAAATAAGTTTGCGGTTCCTCGCACCTCTTACAAGTACAATTGAAGGGCGGTCCTTGTTCTTCGCAAAAGTG
The DNA here is from genome assembly GCA_030765085.1 of Allium cepa. Taxonomy (NCBI): domain Eukaryota; kingdom Viridiplantae; phylum Streptophyta; class Magnoliopsida; order Asparagales; family Amaryllidaceae; genus Allium; species Allium cepa. The sequence goes on along the minus strand of CM060945.1, from coordinate 1,034,301,815 downwards.
CACAAGTAGCAGATTTCCTCAAAACTCGGAAGACGGTCAAGAGTCCTCCTGAACAAAACGCACAATCCCATCAAAATAGCATAGCCATTGGGGTGCAACTGGAAAGGAGAGATCATCAGTCGAAGGAAGATTTGTCGAAGAAATTCATTAAAAGGAGGAATTGCTCCACTTAAGCACATTTGTCGATTAATGGCAACAAAACCGTAAGGTGGTCTATCAGCAAAGTCATTTGGTCCAGGGAGTAAAACTTCTGCCTCGGCAATGCCAAATTGAACGCATAATTGATTAAGCGCCCGCTGTTTCAAAAGGGTAGGAGTTCTTTCCGGAGGATTCTCTAGTGGGATAGCAATCGGGAAAACCCCTTCGGCGTGTTCTATCATCTCTTCTTGTTGAGACGTCATTCTACATAAGCGACTGGATGTTCAGATGAGAAGGTGCACGTTTCCTAAAAAGTGTGAAGTGTTGTGCAGAACTAAAAAAAAAGAGGAGAAAGCAAACATAACTGAAATCAAACTAGTTGACAATTAGTCGACTATGAGATTTCAGGACTTGTTAATATAAAGCTCAAGTGTAGTGTTAATGCGAACGAATCAGCTTTAACTGGATATTTTAGTTTTGCTTTAACACTTCACTTGAATTCATTGGTTCACAGCATTTCGTTCACACAGTTCATTTAAGTTGATTACTCTTTATCGACTAATCTGTCATTCGATGTGGGCAGTCAATGGCACTATATTCGTCCCAGTTTTCTGCAAATATTATGTTTAACAGGTTATTAGCATTAGAGATAACCTATAACAAAGTGCAACAGAATTCAAGTTCAAACAATTCAACCAAGTCTTCACAGAATTTCACAAGTCTTAGGTCGTCCAGCGACCTAGCATAGGTCGGGCTTCATTAGGTCGCACTATGCAAGTTAAAAGGTTCAAGGCAGTACAAATTTTCCAAGTCCTAACTCGGCTGCGACCTAAAGCCTATGCCGCAAAGTATAGGTCGTTGATATATTAAGTCGCTGTGCAGTCATTCAAGAATGATAGGTCGCTAAGTTGTTAAGTCGTCCTGTTCAAAGTGCATGTGCAAATTCGCCAAGTCCTAGGTCGTTCAAATCCCAACGCGACCTAAGAATTAAGTCGTGAATTTGAAAGTCCTCAAGCTTCCCTTAGGTCGTAAGTTATCTTAGGATGCTCAGATTTACTAGGTCGCTGACTTCCTATCCACGCTAAAGCACATCAGACCCAGTAACCCGTTAACACTAATAGCGCAGAATCCCTCATTCTAATCGTGAATATCATCGTCTTTTCATACCACCAAGTCATTCGAAAAACGACTCCATATATCTCTGATCTAGACCTAACTCACTGTCGTGCGTTCGAGAATCACAACAACAACAATAGCCAGTGACGAACAGAAATCGGTCACAATGCAACTCAAAGTGAAGCACGACGTACAAAATCGAGTTGGGGTTAAGAGGTTAGAATTCGTGGTTCGATGGTGATTATGGAATGAATGAAGATCGAAGATGCTTACGTGATTTGATAGCAAGAATGAATTGCTGAATGATTTGCTTGAGTTCGTCTTTGAAATCGCGGAATTCTGTTAAAGGCAGAGCAAGAAATTGAAGCAGTTAGATAATGAAGAAGAAGCGACCTAGCAGTTTATATGGAGCTGAAAGAAGAAGGCGAGTAGACACGTGAGTTAGCATATGTTTTAGGTCGCTCACGACCTAGCAAAGATAAGTCGAAGCATGCGACCTATGACATAGGCCTATACTTCGAGTGGCAGATGTTAACTCCTATTATTGCCGCGACCTAAAAGTAAGCGACCTAACTGAAGACGCGACCTAGTGACCCAAGAGATGAAACGATTTAGCGGCCTAATTAGTGAAGCGACCTAGCGATCTAAAGAAGGTTACGACCTAGCGGAACCCAACGACCTAAGAGTAGCTGCGACCTAAAGTGTTGCGACCTAAGATTGTCTCGACCTAAAGGCAGCAGCGACCCAAAAAGGCAGCGACCTAAAAGTAAGTGCGACCTGAAGATGGACTCGACCTATGGAACTCCGCGACCTAACTATCCACCGACCTAAGAAGCTCCGCGACCTAAGGAAGGTCGCGACCTAAGAGGCTCAGCGACTTAAGATTCACTATGGCTGCAGGAAAGTACTCATGACCTAGGTTAGGTCGCTAACGACCTAAATACCAGAATACAGAAGACTATGCAATGCCACAGGGGGATAGGTCGCTCACGACCTAGGACTTGTGCAAATCAGCATGCGTGAGGAAGGAGGGGCCAATACTCTTCAGGTCGACTACAACCTTACTTAGGTCGGTCAAGACCTACGACCTTACTTAGGTCGGTCACGACCTACGACCTTATTCTGAAAAATGCCTATAAATATGATCCTAACTCCAACTAGAAAAGGACTTTTGGCTCATTCTCCTCAAGCATTGTTACTCTGCTGCATTCCAAACCAATCCAACACTTAAAGCTCTCAAGACACGAAGAACGCTACAAACAACTTCGAGAAAAGATCACACAAATCCAACATGGATTTGGAGACTCTAATCTCCATTGAAGTTTAGGCTACTTGTTCTAAATGACTTGTAATCCAAAGTGTATTGTACTTGGAAAGAATTGTATCAGCTTGTAACGAGATCATCAATAAAAGTACTTAAAGTGGACGTAGGCTATACCCTTAAGCCGAACCACTATAAAATTGTTGTTATTTACTGCTTTTTCGCTATTATCTGCTCGTAATCTGTTCCCGAGTTATCGGGTGGTGCTTTCACAACTATAACTCTTACACCGGGGTGTTAGCGTTCAAATTTTAGCGTTAACAGAAAATACACTAGGAAATATTAAATCAGTCGTTAGAACTAGAAATCAACTGAACAAGATGAGTAATGTAGCTTTTATATCAACTGTTGAACCCAAAAATCCGAAAGAAGCATCATTTGGTGATTCATAGATTCTTGCTATGCAAGAAGAACTGAATCAATTCACAAAAAATGATGTATGGGAACTTTTTCTAGACCTGAGGACAAAACTATAATAGGAACTAAATGGGTTTATAAAAATAAAATGAATGAACAAGGTGGGGTCGTTAGAAATAAAGCTCGGTTAGTCACGCAAGGTTATTGTCAAGAAGAGAGAATAGACTATAATGAACCTTTGTACCCTTGGAAAGATTACAGGCCATTAGAACTCTACTTGCTTTCGGAAATCACAACAATTTCAAATGGATGTCAAAAGTGCCTTTTTAAATGGTTTTTTCAAAGTGGATGTTTATGTTGAACAACCTCCACTTTTTTAAGAAGAAAAGTTTCCAAATCATGTTTACAAATTAAAGAAAGCTTCATATGGTCTGAAACAAGCTCCTAGAGCCTGGTATGACAGACTAAGATCTAACTTATTACAATCAAATTTTGAAATTGGTAAAATAGATAATACCCTTTTTATTAAAAGAAACAAAAATGATTTCCAGTTAGTATAGATTTACGTAGATGATATAATTTTTTGATCAACAAACAATGAGATGAACAAAGAGTTTTCTGAAATAATGGAAAAAGAGTTGGGATGAGTCATATGGGTGAACTTATTTTCTTTTCAGGATTGCAAATAAAACAATTAGATAGTGATGTTTTCATTAGTCAAAAAAAGTTTGCTAGGGATAAAGTTAGTAAGTTTGGTATGACCACTGCGAGTGGAAAACCCACTCCTATGGAAACTAACAAAGCCTTAAATAAAGAAGACATGTCAAAAGATGTTGATCAAAAACTATACAAGGGAATGATTGGATCGCTACTCTATATAAATGTGAGTAGGCTTGATATCATGCATAGTGTCTATCTCTGTGCATGTACCAATCTCAACCCAAAGAAACCCATTTAAAAGCTGTTAAACGTATACTAAGATATGTTAATCGTACTTTAGACCATGGCCTATTTTACTCTAAAAATGATTCATTCGATTTAATCTCATATTGTAATGCTGACTATGCTGGTTGTAGATCTGACCAAAAAAATACAAGCGCAGCTTGTCACTTTTTAGCACATTCTCTGATTTCCTGGCTCATTAAAAAGCAAAATACTGTGTCACTATCAACAATTGAAGTAGAATATATCTCTTCTGCGTTGGCTTGTTCTCACGTTATCTATATGCAGACCTTAAAGGATTTTGGATTAAATATTTCAAAATCACTAATTTATTATGACAGTACAAGTGTAATAAATTTATTCAAAAATCCTACTCATCATGCCAGAACAAAACATATTGATATCAGGCATCATTTTCTCAGAGCTAATATAAGTAAAGAGATTATTTCTCTTGAATTTATCAACATTGAGAATCAAATAGCTGATATTTTGACCAAACCCTTGAATCAATCAACCTTTACTAAATTAAGAAGAGAACTATGTATTTGTTCTGTAACTAAGATATAGAATATAGACATAGTAACTTATATATTTAAATAAATAGAGGAAAAAAATTGTCAACGACTCTCGTTAAATTGTTATTATATTCATGTTTTTTATATTTCGTGTACTTGTATATATTTATGTCAATGTTTCATATATATGTGTAATGTAACATCATATATAATAAAATTAGATTTATGTTTCGCTTATTACACTTCGTTATTAGCATTTAGTTCCATAGTATTAGTTTAAGGGGGGAGTTATGTAGTTTCGGCTAAGTTTTTGTTGATGAAAAAGGGAGAGAATTATAAAATTGGTTAGATAGACTTAGATTAAGGGGGAATTGTTGGAATAAAGGGGAGTTAGAGTAGATTTTATCAACAAAGGTTGTCATCATCAAAAGGGGGGATTGTTAATTCTCGAGATGATGGTTTTGATGACCACAACCCTAGGACTTGTTATAAAATATAAATACTAATATTCTTGTCTAGATATATATGTGTATGCAAGTACTAAGAATGAAGACTGTACAGTATAAAAATTCAAGACTGAGTATAGAGATTCAAGATCGACGAATTCAAGATTGATGAAATCAAGACTGAAGGCTCATGAGTATCAAGATTATCAAGAGATCAATATATCAAGATAAGTAATAGAGTCTAGATTTATGTTAAAACTTCATTATAGAACTTAAATCCTTATTTGGATTTTAATTATGGAATGAAATCCACCTTCTCGCTTTAATAGTGGGACAGAATCCATGACCTCTTTAGTGCAATGGAACCCACGACCTTCTCAAGTGGAATGGAATCCATGAAATTTTCCAAATGACTTATTTTTAGACATTTTTTTCGAAACTATCTTTTAAAAGGGACTTCTTTCTCTCGGTTCAAATATTTTAGCCCTAATTAGAAAACTATTTTCAATTATATTAATTTCAAAATCATTTCTTGTTTTTAAACTATCTCCTGGTTTTAATGTTTTAGCTTTAATCTCAAAATATTTATATATTTAGTTTTTATTACTTTTATATTTCGTAAGATTGCTTTCCAAAGTCTTTTATAATCATAAAGTATGTTAAAAATAGTTTACAAAGTTCTAAGGTTGTTTTGACAAACTTTAGAAAGAAAATCTCTTTTAAAAAAAATCAATTTTCAAAATAAACTAGGGGATGTAGTTATGCACCTTCCCGAATGTCGACATGGTAGCCGTAGAATTTAAAATTCAAATTTTCAAAAAAAAGTGTTTATTTGTCATAACCTTTCATGAATGGACATGAACATTATTTTCCTATAACTAGCATTTGTTTTTAATGAATTTTAAGTTAGTTTTTCTTCATTTATTCACTCCTTCTCAACCCAAATATTCTCTTATATTTCAAATTCTTTAACAAAACTCTACTGAAATTCTAAGTCAATCAAACTCGATCAACTCTAGTTTTATTCTATGCCACTCTCTCACAAAGATCTCGGTGCTAGTTATAGGATTATTTGTAATCAAAGAAGTGTATCGAGTCTCTCTCTATCAAAATGTGATTGGAAATGATGTGATTGTTGCCCGTAAATCAGTTGGGTGTGATTTTAGCCTATAAATCAATTAGGTGATCTTGTAGCCTGGTTAAATCAAGAGAGTTTGCACTGGACTTGAAGACAGAAGGGTGCATCTCATGACCCTGAAATCGAGATGTAATATTGACATTATATTTGAAAAGAAATCTGCATAAGAAATTGTGTGGTACTGGATGTAGGTTAACTCTGAACCAGTGTAAAATTCCGGTGTGTTCTTTCCTCTTTTACTTTTATTTACTACTTGCAACTGTATATGATTCTATGATTGTCTTTGTGTTTGTGAATTGCATCTGTTTGGATTTAGTTGAAAATATTTCAAAAAATTCATAAAATTATTTAAACACTATTCACCCCTCCTCTAGTGTTAATTCTGCGTTAAGATATGTACTCCTCATTTCCTACATACGTATGATGCTTGCTCGAATATATGTTGGTTGAATGGTTGAAAGCTTCGATCGAGTGGCGATTTAGTTTTAGAAACAAGTTAGGGATCAGTATGTAGGGATTGGTACCATACATATATATTGATGCAAATCATGTGTGATTGATATGGGGTGACAAGGAAAGCTCGATAAGGCAGCGTTTCAAATTCAAGATGTTTGGTGTTCATTTCCTTGAGTTATGGCCAATTGAAAATGGATCGGTGATGGCCTATAAAGGTCACATTGTCCAAATGACATACAATCCATAGGTTAGGTCAAAAAGGACTCTCTAAAGCTACATTTCGAATTTTAATTTGTTTGGAATTCGTATGCTCAAAATATGAATGGATCGGAAGTGAATTTGGGAGGATGGATCGGTATTCGATTATTTTGAGGCATGCTTTGGGTCAGCAAGGCAAAAACTTCAGGCTTGACTTAAGGCATTCTCTGTTTGGTGAAGGCTAGTGAAAAATGAGTTAAGTCATGTATTGGCGTGGGGTGTCAGCATGGTAGAAACTTCAAGCTTAACTAAGGGCATTCTTATATCATTGAAGGCAAGAGAAAAATGAGCTAAGTCATGGATTGGTACTGTTCCCTGCTCATGGATTGGTACCGTACCATAAAATCCTATCAATGAGGGGCTTGCTTTGGGCATTTTTTAAAATTACTCAGGCATGACTTCAGGATAAGGTTTTCTTTGGGCCAAACCTGTGAATTCTCGAGCTCTACTTTGGGCCAGAACTTAGGCAAATTCTGGGTTGAGTTTTTCATGACTTTTTCGATGATTTTCAACAATGACGATGCATAACACAACGATGATTATTCCATGACGTGGAGTTATAGCTTCGACGAAGGATAACTATACTTGAAGATGCAAAGTAGAGGACTTTGAGTTGTATTGTTGGACCTATTGGATGATGGCTACGGAACATATAATAGTTCTCTACGCTTGATGATGACTGTACAGAACCATCTCAATCGTGGTGACTCATGATAGGAGTCATGAGATAAGTTCCAAGATGCACTTTGCTATAGCTAACTTGTGCAAAGGTATAGTAGAAACTCGAGGGTTTGTACGGTACTCATGAGGTAAGGGAGATGTAACATGGCTAATTTTAATAATGCTATTCAGAAGATTTAATTAGATGAATTAAATAGAATAATGTAAATGTTAAGTGATAAGGGGATTGAGATTTGAATAAATATTAAGTGGCCATGCTATTTAATTTAAATCGATTTAGGAATGGTTTATAAGATAATTAAAATACACAAGGGTATATTGGGTATTTGCCATATATATATAACCATTACTCTTATATATACATTTTCCTCTTAGGCTATTCACATTCGTATCTCATTTTCACAAAAAATAAATGTAAGCTTAAGAGGATAAGGTCGACCATTATTATAGAGGAAAGGAGAGAAAATTCAAAGAAAGGAAAAAGAATTAAGGAAAGGGAATAATCTCAAATCCAAACCAATATCCTTATCATAAATCAAGCTAAATAATAATTTCCATCTCTAATTTCTGAATAGATGTTTTGGATTTAAGGTTAAATTAGACTATATGATGGTTGATGGTGATATGTTTGAATTAAGGTTTGTTTAAATTAAACAAGATTGTTTAAATTAAACAAGATTGTTTAAATGAAGATTCATGCGGTTTTAGGTTAAAACTGAGTGATATTGATGTTTAAATGCAATGGGAAAATTATATGTTATGCAAAACATGATTTTGGAGTTTGGTTTCAAATTTGATAATTTTCCAAGCTACGGAAAGTTTACTATGAATTTTCGTATGAAAATATGATTAATTGGTTTAATAATTTATTTCAGAAATTATATCTAGAATTTGGGTTCAAAATTTTGATATGTTAGGCAACATGATCAAATTGAATTTCTATAGTTTTTGGGTATTTTTCTTAAGTAATTTACAATATGAAATAAATTATTTTAAGAGAAGGATCTAAATGATTTACATGTAAATTAAGGGGAAGGGTTTATCTACAAAAAGCTAATATTCATGTTTATCCAAGAATAAATGGCAGTTAGTTTTGTAAAGCATGGAAAAAGTTGAGGCAAACAATTATATGTTTACATGTAGGCAAGTTAGTTGATATAAATTGGTATTTAACCTAGAAAAATACGTTTTTCCACTATTAGAGGTACCTTTTGACTCATAGCTTTCGCCTTCGACTAAGTTGAAACCTCATTAAGTAGAAACCAAGACATAGAGTATCATCTAAGTGGTGCATAGTGGATTGAAAAAGTCGGAAGGTATGGTGTCGAAAGCTTTGCTTCCGATGGAGTTGATACCTATGTTTGTTTTAAAATATTAAGCGCTTGCCTTAGTTTTACTAAATCTTTTGACATAGTCGAAAACATATGGTTTTGAAAGGAGTTTTATAAAAGCTTTCGAAGGGGTTGCCATATTTTGTCTTAGAAGTAAGGGGCTTTCGAACGAGCTTTTTTAGTTGTAAATAAATGCTTTCGAAAGAAGGGGTTCCAACTCAGTCGAAGACCTGCCTCCAATTCTTGTACCTTTCGAAGGTATTGAAGTCATCAATGCTTTCGAAGGGTATTGTTGTTTTAAAGAAGGATTAAGCCGCTTCCTAAATGCTTTTGAAAGGGGTTGAGTGTTTCGAAGGCAATGGTGTCGAAAGGGTGTTTCGACTCTATCCTTCAAACTTTTGAAATAAAGGGTTGTGCTTTCGACTAGATTGTTCTGACACCATCAACTTTTCCCCAAACAATCATAAAGGGTTTCGAAAGAGATACTTTCGTATATAAACCCTTTAATCTAAATGACGTTTTTAAAGAATAAACCCAATGCTTTTGAAAGGGGTACTTTTTTTGGTTTCGAAGCTATGTTTTAAAGGACGTTTTGATACCATCAAAAAGTATATTTTCTTTCGAAAGAGAATGCTTATCAAGGGCTTCGAAAGGAATAGTTATTATGTTTGGAAAAGAAGTTTTTGCTTTCGCCGGATATTCCTCCAGAGGTTTCGAAAGCGATGTTTATAAGATTTCAAAACATAAACCTAATCTCAATTGAAAGGAATAAACCATAGCATAAATAAACAAAAGGATTTTGAAATGAAGAAGTTTTCATTGATTATAAAGGTTAAGGGTTTAACCAGGATTGTATGTATATAAGATAATAAAAAATGGATGTTGGTATTATTTGTTGTTATCTATACTTCTTCGTATAGTTATTCACGTAGTCATTAACCCATAACAATATTATGGGGAAGGGCAGAATAACCAACTAGGTTACCCAAAGTGAATTTGACTTAAAGATATTGGCAGGAGCCAATAGGTTCATAGTGAGCCCATGAAAACTATGTATAGGAAAAGATATTGGCAAGGGCCAATAGATTCATAGTAATTCCATGTAAACTATGTTGAAAATGAAGATGTCAGAAAGACAGGTTCTTAATTAGCCCATGAAAACTAGGATAAAAGAAAAGATATTGACAGTTAGTCAATAGGTTCCTAGTCAGCCCATGAAAACTAGGATAAAAGAAAAGATATTGGAGTTACCAATAGGTTCATAGTGATCCCATGAAAACTATGTATTGGACAGGTAGTTCTTAAACGTTTAATCGGTTATTAATTAGCCTATGAAAACTATTAGGTTAATAGTACTCCTAAAAACTATAACTAAGACAGATAGTCAAAATGAATGGAGATGGGTAATCCAGAATTTATTTAATTGTTTTACATATCATTATAATATATCACTTTGAGATATTTTAACAACTGTGGATCAGGAGTACAGTATATGGTTTTATAATTGTTTTAGGATACTAGTGTGGGGAAAGCCCGTTCTACAAAGTGGCGTGGTCTCACTAGATATCTAAATGGTTTGAGATGGTAGGTTATGATTCATACCAGGCTTTATGTTCGACTCGAAGTTTATATTTCCTCTTAAAATCTCGAGTACTCAATTGATTTTGAGTAGTTTGAGATTTGAGGTTTTCAGGTACCTCATTAGACGAATAAGCTTCTGGAGGCATGCAGGAGGCATTATAGTTATTTAAGTTCTTGTTTAGTTTGATTCTTCTATGCTAAATTTTGTTAAGGCAAGAGTGTTTATTGCCTACTATATACTCTAATCACTAAGGGGGCATCTTCAAATGTCGCACTTAGAGTATATTATAGTAAATATAATTATCAAAACATGGTTACGTTGTGGATTATGTAAAGAATGTTGAAAAGGTTTTTGGAATGGAATGAATGTTATTTTGAAAATTTAAAATTTTCCATATTCATGTGTTTTTGATATATTGATGTAATTAACATTACAGTATTTGGTTTCCTAGGATTAATAACTATTGATGACTGAAGTATCTGTAGCCGTTAATTTTGGGCCTTTAAATAGGAATGTTATAAGTTGGTATCAGAGGATAGGTTTATGAAAACTTAAGAAATTTAAAACTAAAAGGATTTGTAAAGCATAATCCAATGAGTCGGAAATATGATCAACGTTTGGGTTAACGCGATTGTAACGTACTTGTATCTGATATATATATATATATATATATATATATAAGTACCTATTCCTCTTTCTCTTAGACTGTTCTTCTGTATCTTACTAAGGCTCGTATATAGATTTACGAGAAAGAGGATATGGAAGCCGGAAAAGGAAGAGGAAATTTAGGTGGTGGAAGCACCACAATTGATGGAAATGCTCGGCCTAACACTCAGAGGAACCAAGGTCAACAGGCTAACGCTAATCAAAATGCTGAAGCCAATGAGGGTTTGGAGATCCACTAGCGGATGTGTTGATGACGTATCAGTTCTTTGCTAATCTAATGCAAGCTTGAGCTGTTACTGGAATTGCTGGTAATATTGGAAATAATTATGCTAAGCTGAGCAGAGATTACACCAGTTTGGGTGGAAAGTAGTTTATGTGAACAGGGGATGCCATCAAAGTGGAGAATTGGCTACTGCATTGCGAAAGAATATTAGCTGATCGTGGTTTAGAAGATGAGCAAAAGATAAGGTTGGCCTCTAAGCGGTTGGAAGGGTCAGCACTTCATTGGTGGAATAGTGTGACTACCGAAGTTTCGAAATAAGTGTTGACTTAGGTTGAGTTTCGAAGGAGATTCGAACAGAGGTTTATTTCTGAGGTTGCTAAGTCAGCATTAATAAGAAGGTTTATGGATTTAGTTCAGAGAGATATGTCGGTTATCGAATATGTTAATAAGTTTGATGAGCTATCTCGATATGGTACGCTATTGTAGACACTGACATTGAAAGGAATGAAAGGTTCATCCAGGGACTGAGGCCCGAGCTTGCTAGGGCAACCCAGATACATATTCGAGATCCTAGTAATATAGTAGTAGAAATGGCAATCCGCCATGAGGGGATGCTTACTGTTTGTGCTAGCGAGAAGCCAGTTGAATCCAGGGTCCTTAGGGTAAGAAGAGGAAGTTCATCAAAATAAAAGGAGCCTAAAAGGGAGACATGGCCAAGAAGTCAAAAGCCGATCTAGTCTGCTACAAATGTGACAAGAAGAGTCATTTTGCAAATGAGTGCCTGTCTGGCAAGGGGCAGAAGATGACTGCGGATAAGAAACCTGTAAAATGCTACAACTATGATCAATTTGGGCATTACAAGAACCAGTTTCCATAACCAGTTAGAGCGGACAAGGGGAAAATATTTGATGTTAGCTAAGCCAGCTGCTGCTGATAAAGGGAAGTCTATGATTAAAGGTCCATTTTTGATTCAGAGTATTCCAGTTAGTATACTATTTTATACTGATGCATCACATTCATTTATATCTCACAATCTAGTTGGTAGGTTATGCTTAGTAGCCACCCACCTTGTTTCTTCCTTAAGGGTTGGGAATCCAGTGGGAGTATATGCAACTCTAGGGATGAGATGTGATCAATTAGAACTTGATTTGTTGGTTCATATGTTTGCATGCAGACTGTATGTTTATGATTGCATAGAATTCGGGATCATTTTGGGTATGGATTGGTTGGATAAATATGAGGCTAGGATATTTTGCTAGAACGGGGAAATATCAGTAAGATACCAAGAGAGTCTTAACTGAATCATTTTCTCAGTGGAGAATTCCGACTGGAATGTTTTTGATTTGTTAAGTTCCCAGGAAACGGTAGAAGAGCTAAGTCAAGTTGATGTTGTAAGAGAGTTTGCATATGTCTTCAAGCTGGTTATAGGACAACTACCAAAACGAGTTGTTTAGTTTCGAATAGATCTTGTGCTGGGAGCTGAACCTGTCGGTAGACCACCTAGTAGGATGACACCGATAGAGATGAAATAATTGAAGGTACAGATAGTGGATCTAAAAGGTAGGAATTTTATTAGACCAAGTAGTTCGCCTTGGGGAGCGATCGCGGTCTTCGTAAAGAAGCCAGATGGGTCGTTAAAGATATCCATCGACTATCGCAAGCTGAACGAAAGAATGATCAAGACCTTTGCCAAGAATTGATGAACTATTTGATCGGTTTAGTGGAGTTGGAGTGCTTTCCCAATTGGATTTGGCGGCCGATTTTCATCAGTTGAGAGTGGCAAAGGACAATATTCCTTTGACAGTAATTCAGACTAGGTATGGTTCGTATGAGTGGTTAGTGATGCCATTTGGATTGATAAATCTACTTGCTTTCTTTGTGGATATGATGAATCGAATTTTACAAGAGCACTTGGATAAGTTCGTATTGGTGTTTGTAGATGACATTTTGGTATGCTCGAAAGATGAGAGAGAGAGCATAAAAATCATCCAAGAGTAGTGCTAGAGACACTGAGGCAGCATCAGCTAAAGAAAAAGTTTTCCAAATGTCATTTTTGGAAGAAAGAGGTCAAGTTTCTTGGTCATATAGTTTCGAAAGAATGTTTGGTAGTAGATCCAGTTTAGATCGAAGCTGTCAATAATTGGAAGAGACCAGAGATGGTAATCGAGATCAGAAGTTTTCTTGGACTTGCTGGCTATTACTAGATATTCATTTGGGATTTTTCGCGGATAGTAGCACCTTTGACTAAATTGATAAGGAAGGATGTGAAATTCATTTGGTACGACAAATATGAGGAAGGATTCCTTAATTTAAAGCATTTGTTGATGAATGCACCAGTGCTAGTAGTTCTAGATGGAAACTAAGGGTTGGTAGTGTACACTGATGCATGATAATCAGTTTTGGGAGATGTGTTGACGCAAAATGGTAAAGTTATTACCTACGCTTCTCGACAGCTTAGACATCATGAGGTGAGATATCCTATTCATGATTTGGATTTAGCTATGGTGATCTTCGCATTGGAGATTTGAAGATATTATCTCTTAGGGGCGAGATGCGAGCTATACACTGATCGTAAGTCCTTAAAATATTTATTCTCTCAAAATAAGTTGAATATGCGACAGTAGAGGTGGCTAGAGTTTTTGGCAGCTTATGATTTTGGTATAGATATACTCCCGGGAAAAGAAATAAGGTAGCGGATGCTCTTAGCAGAAAACGTCATAACATGGTGTTAGCTATGTTGCCAAAATGGAAATATTTAGAAGCTTTGGCTACATGTAGTATAAAGTCAAGATCGACTGCTAGTTCAAATCAAAGTACCGCTATGTTGGCCTGTTTAGAAGTGCGACCAGTACTAATCGAAAGAATAGCTTCTAAACAAAAAAAGGATCCAGAATTAGTCGAGAGGATTAGAAGGCTCGAGATAGGATCCGAGATCGATGATTTAAAAGATTTTGGCATTGACCAGAAAGGATAGTTAAGAAAGAAGGAACGCCTATCTGTTTCGAATGTAGAGAACTTGAGAAGAGAAGTTCTAGAAGAATGACATCGATCCAAGTTTACGATGCATCCTGGGGGACCAAGATGTATCAAGATATGAAGAGGAGCTTCTATTGGGAAGGTATGAAGAGAGATGTTGGCTTGTGGGTTATGTAATATGCTAACTGTTAACAAGTGAAAGCCGAACACCAAAAGTCTAGTGGAGTGCTTCAGTCTTTAGTAATTCCAGTTTGAAAGTGGGATTCTACATCCATGGATTTCATTGACAGGTTGCTAAGGTCGAACAGGGGAAATGAAAGCATATGGGTCATAGTGGATAGATTGACCAAGAGCACCCATTTCATTTCAATCAAGTCAACCAGAACGACACCTGTTTTAGCGAAGTTGTTCATGAAGAACATAGTTAGACTTCATGGGATTCCAAGTAGCATAGTTAGCAACAGAGATGCATTATTCTCCAGCGAATTTTGGAGAAGTCTAATGAAAGTATTGGGTACCAAGCTCAAGATGAGTACAACATATCACCCACAAACGGATGGGCGGACCGAGAGAGTCAATAAAGTAATCGAAGATTCGCTGGGAGCTTGTGTATTAGATTTGGGTGGATCTTGGGAAGATTACCTAAATTTGATTGATTTTTCCTACAATAACAGTTATCAAACTAGTACAGGAATGGCGCCTTTTGAAGCATTGTATGGAAGGCCATGCAAATCGCTAGCATGTTGGTTGGAGACTAGAGACAGATTAGTCTTAGGTCCAGATTTGGTTAGAGAGGCATCAGAGAAGACTTAGTTGATCCTAGAGCGTATGAAGGAAGCTCAATCTAGACAGAAGAGTTACACAGTTAAAAGGCATAAAGACCTAAAGTTCTCAGTTGGAGACAGGGTTTTTATTAAGGTGTCATCGATGAAGGGAGTGATACATTTCGAAAAGTCTGGGAATCTGGCACCAAAATATATTGGTCCATTCCAGATTATAGAGAGGATTGGGAAAGTCGCATACAAAGTAGAGCTGCCGAGAAACAAGGCAGGTGTCTATAATATATTCCATGTATCGCATCTTCGCAAGTATGTGCATGATCCAGAAACTACTATTCCTATGATAGGGTTAGATGAGTTGGTAGTAGAGAATAATTTGATAGTAGTTAGACAACCAGTTCGGATTTTGGTGAAAGATGATAAAAGATTGAGATCCAAGACAATCAAGTTGGTGAAAGTTCAGCGGAGAGACAACAAGGAGGACTTTATTTAGGAGACAGAGGATAGGATTTGAGATACTTATCCTGGTTTGCATTGAGGGTATGTCTATAATAAACTTATTTAGATAATCACTAATCAGATAGATTAGTATGGTTTTTAGGAGTTATTATAAATGATTACTATGATTAGTATTTGGTCCTTGCTAAATTTCAAGGACAAAATTCTTTAAAGAGAGGAGCGTATAACACCCCTAATTTTAATAACACTATTCAGAATATTTAATTAGATAAATTAAATAGAATAATGTAAATGTTAAGTGATAAGGGGATTGAAATTTGAATAAATATTAAGCTGTCGTGCTGTTTAATTTAATTGGTTTTAAGAATGGTTTATAAGGTAATTAAAATACACAAGTGTATATTGGGTATTTGCCACATATAACCTTTACTCTTATATACACAGATTTTTGCCTCTTAGGCGATTCACATTCATATCTCATTTTCATAAAAATAAATGTAAGCTTAAGAGGATAAGGTCGGCCATTGTTAGAGAGGAAAAGAAATGAAATTTAAAGAAAAGAAAAGGTATTAAGGAAAAGGAATAATCTTAAATAAAAACCAGTCTCCTTATCATAAGTCAAGGTGAATAATAATTTCCATCTCTAATTTCTGAATATATGTTTCAGATTTAAGGTTGAATTGGATTATATGATGGTTGATGATGATATGTTGAATTAAGGTTTGTTTAAATTTTAAAAAAAATTGTTTAATTTAAGATTCATGCGATTTTAGGTTAAAACCGAATAATACTGATGTTTAAATGCCATGGGAAAATTAGAGGTTATGCAAAATATGATTTTGGAGTTGGGTTTCAAATTTGATAATTTTCCAAGCTATGGAAAGTTTATTATGAATTTTCATATGAAAATATAATTAATTTGGTTTAAGAATTTATTTTACAAATTATATCAAGAATTTGGATTTGAATTTTTGATATGTTAGATAACATGTGAATTTTTGAAATTTTTGGGGATTTTTCTTAAATAATTTACAATATGAAATAAATTATTTTAAGAGAAGGATTCAAAAGATTTACGTGTAAATTAAGGGGAAGAGTTTATCTACATAAAGCTAATATTGACGTTTATCCAAGAATAAAAGGTGGTTAGTTTTGTAAAGCGTGGAAAAAGTTGAGGCAACCAATTATATTCTTACACATAGGCAGGTTAGTTGATATAAATTAGTATCTAACGTAGAAAATAGGTTTCACCTTTATTAGAGGTACCTTTCGACTCATAGCTTTCACCTTCAACTAAGTCGAAACCCCATTAAGTCAAAACCAATACATAGAGTACCATCTAGGTGGTACATAGTGGATTGGAAAAAGGCGAAAGGTATGGTGTCGAAAGCTTTGCTTCCGATGGAGTCGATACCTATATTTCTTTTAAAATATTAAGCATTTTCCTTAGCTTTACTAAAGCTTTCGACATAGTCGAAACATATGGTTTTGAAAGGAGTTATATAAAAGCTTTTGAAGGGGTTGCCACATTTTATCTTAAAAGTAAAGGGCTTTTAAACGAATTCTTTTAGTCGTAAATAAATGCTTTCGAAAGAACGAGCTATGACTCAATCGAAGCCCTGCTGCCAATTCTTATACCTTTCGAGTGTATTGAAGTCATCAATGCTTTCAAAGGGAAGTGTTGTTTTAAAGAAGGATTAAGCTGCTTCCTAAATGCTTTTGAATGGGGTTGAGGGTTTCGAAGGCAATGGAGTCGAAAAGGGGTTTCGACTCTATCCTTCAAAGTTTTAATATAAAGGATTAGGCTTCCGACTAGATGGTTCTGACACCATCAACTTTTCCCCAAACAATTTTATAAGGGTTTCGAAAGAGATACTTTCATATATAAACCATCTAAATGATGTTTTTAAAGCACAAACCCAATGCTTTTGAAAGGCTTTTGTTTATTTCGAAGCTATGTTTTAAAGGACATGTTGATATCATCGGAAGGTATATTTTCTTTTGAAAGAGAAATCAAGGGCTTCGAAAGGAATTTTTATTATGTTTGGAATAGAAGTTCTTGCTATCGACGGAAATCCTCTAGAGGTTTCGAAAGGGATGTTTTTAAGATTTCAAAACATAAACCTAATCTCAATTGAAAGGAATAACCATGGCATAAATGAACAAAAGGATTTTGAAATGAAGATGTTTTCATTGATTATAAAGGTTAAGGAGTTTAACCAAGATATATATATATATATATATAAGATTATAAACCACAGATGTTGGTATTATTTGTTGTTATGTATACTTCTTTATATACTTATTAACATAGTTATTAACCCATAACAGCATTATGAGGAAGGGCAGAATAACCAGCTAGGTTGACCGACAGTGAATATAAATTAAAGATATTGACAGGGGCCAATAAGTTAACAGTAAGCCCATGAAAATTGTGTATAGGAAAAGATATTGGCAAGGGCCAATAGGTCCACACTAAGCCCATGAAAACTATGTAGAAAATAAAGATTCGGAAAGGCAGGTTCCTAGTGAGCTAATGAAAACTAGGATAAAGAAAAGGTATTGGCAGTTAGTCAATAGGTTCCTAGTCGGCCCATGAAAACTAGTGTAAAAGAAAAGGTATTGGAATTGACAATAATCCACACATGTCAACTTAAATAGTACAAAACACGAATCATTAATGGAGTATAGATATATATATAAATGAGAATCATCACAGAATCACAGAAATATAACATCACAGAATAGTGCAGCGGAAATACAACATAGTCATAAGAGTAGTTCATGAAGCTACCCAGAAATACAACAATGTCTCAGATAAAATAAAATAGAACAACATAGATGTCCAATAGTCTAAATAGCAAGAGAAATACTGATAAGATAAGATAATGATAGTCTTCGGTCTTCAGCTCCAAATAAACAGCAACAGCAATCCTCAATCTGATCCGAGCATATGCACAAACAAACACTCGAATCAGGACATATATTCTTATACAGTTAATATAATTCAAATTCAAAATAACAATAACTCAAAGATGAATGGAATAAACATCTTCCAGGATCCGGTAAACTATTTATACATAATAGTGTACGATACATAGATAATGTCTAACAGTAAAGTAAAATATCAAAATAGCGTTAAGGCGTTACCATTATCCCCCTTAACACATTTTTATAAATATCATAGTCTATACAGCACTGTAAACTCCACCGTAAACTAGTGGGATATCAGGGAGTACTCCATAGGTATAATACAAAACAAATTCGTAGTGGTCGCGTATACGGTATACAAGTATGACAAGGCACATGAGGCAATACCCAAGGTAGTGAAACTACCATTCGCCTGATCCGGACTGGTGAGAACGCATCGCCGCAACGATCGCAACACCGCGAAACAACACTCCAAATTCAAGGGTGCGCACCAATCAATCACAAAGGTAAATGAGTAGTTTACGAAGAAGTGTGTTCGCTCGAGGTAGCTAACCCCATTTGGCCCGGCACGGCTCTTGATTTTAGTCATTTCCAATTTGACACAAGTGTCAAGGTTATCCATTATCGTTCACTTTCTTCAATCAACGCGTTCGTCAATCCAACCACTTCATTCTGGATCACACTCCGCGTATAGTTATTAAAGTGGTTTTCGGTTTAGACAGTGAGTATGTCCCTAACCGATTCCGGTTCCTTTAATAACCTTCGTAATTAATTTACCGGTTGGTCGTTTAATATATTTCAAAAACCAATTCAATTTCAATTCAATAATTATTCGTAAATCAACATTTCGTTAGTCATTCTAAATCAATTTCTAACATTACGTTTCATAACTTCATAACTTTATTTCAAAATTTCTATAATTCAATTTCAAAGTTTCAACCTAAACAATTTCAATTATTCATTTAATTCCATGTATAAGTTCATTCCAAAATCAATTAACGTCCAAATCGATTTAAATCCAATTACCGATTTCATTCGATATTCAATAAATTAATTTATCATTAAACATCTCAATTACATTTCCAATTCATTACTTCCTTAAGTTCGTTTCATTATCAAAGCTTATATATTTATTCAATTTAAATTTATCGAATCCAATTCTCTAAATTACAAGCATTTCATTTGTTTCCGATAAGCGCGTTCTATTTCTTATTAAAGAAATTCAATTTCATATATTTATTTCTTTTGTTACAAATTTCAAATCTCAATTAAGAACTTAGTTTCACTTATTCAAAAATTCGATTTCTCTTAATAAAGGATATTCAATTCAATTCAGTTATTACATAATTCATTCTATTCAATTTAGTTTAATCATTAAACAATTCAATCTTATTCAATTTAGTTCAATCATTAAACATTTCAACCTTATTCAATTATCAAATAATTTCAAATCTTAATTATTATCATTTCAAACTCATTCATTAATAATTCCAAACTCAATTATTAATTTTAAAACCAAATTATTAATAATTTCAAACTTAATTTATTAACAATTTCGAAACTTAATTTATTAATAATTTCAAAACTTCATTATTAATAACTTCAAACTTCATTATTAATAAATTTCAAGACTTGATTATTAATATTTCTAAATTGATTATTATCAATTTCAACTTAATTATTAATAATTTCAAAATCAATTATCAATTAATTATACATTTAATCATTAATCAATTAAATTTTAAAAACGATGTCCTTTTGTCAATTACGACGTTAATATTTATTCCAAATTAAATATTCACATTTTCGTTCATTCAAATTTAAATTCCAATTTTATTCAAACCTTATTATTAGTCGAATAAAATCTTATTTCATTTTAAATCAAAACATTGACCAATCGGTTTTAATTAAATTTTCTATCCTAAGTCAAAGTTATTTGGGTATCTATCATTTCAACCCGATTCCATTTCAATTCAAAACAAAACATACAAAGGGAACTTGCAGTGTGATAGCTGGGATGGTGTCAAAGTAAATAAACAAGCAATAGCATCCATACATAACAATTTAACAATTTATTTAAATAATCCCGAAATAATCGTATTAATTTACATTTGTTATTTATGCAAATTAATAAAATTATTCCTAGAATCTACACTATCATTTCATGTAGATTAAAGATTATTATATTACGGTTTCCACTTGTCGTTCAATTTCAATTTTAATACTACAACAATTAAACGAATCTACGTTCACAGGTCCAAAGGTTCCTTATCAAATTCTACGTTAAATATAAATTAAGGGGTCAAGTTCGACTAACCTAATCTTAACATGTGAAACAAATCAAATTCGACAAATATAATCCGTTTAATTTATTAACTATCCTATGTCAAATTACTTGCAATTTAATATCACTTAGCACAAATAACATCCAAAACATATCACATAGCGATCAACTAGCATAAGAATATATGTCGTGAAAATTTATTTCACCTTTCGTGGATAAAGAAGTTGGCGGCGAAACAAAAGAAGCACGAATGAAGCAAGAATAGAGTCGGTATAGCACGGACAACGAACGCTGTAATATCGACAAAAGAAAAACGATATTAACACAATGAACGTTTGTATATAATTTATAAATTTATATAAATGTGCTTACCGATGACGGAGAAAAGAACAAAAGCTGAGAGATCGGTGCTGCTGCAACAAGAAGTCAGTCGGTTGCTTCTGCACACAACGAAAAGAAAAGTCGGTTACTATTTGGCAACCAGAATAGATATTTGCGGAAATACTTTCTACAATATCTAAGAGCTAGTTGCAAGTCTCGGTTTCAAAAAAAAAAAATTTTTTTTTTTTTTACACAAACATACGCACGCATCACCCAGCACTCACACCTCATTCATGCATGCGTTCATATATGCACGCACACTGCTTCACTTCTCTTTTTCCCTTTTCCTTTTTCTTTTTTTTTTTTTTTTCTTCTTCTTCTAGTTTTTTTTTTTTTTTTTTTTTTTTTTTTTTTTTTTTTTTTACACTCACGCATGCATGTACCCTCAACTCACCCTTTTTCTTTTAAACAAAACACACGCACGCATGTAGATGAGCAAGTTTTACACAACACAACACCCATGCACAACACAACACCTGCATTTCAACACTATGCACCCATGAACAACACAACACCTTTATTTCAACACATTAATTCCTTCATGCATCTGCATGTTTTACACAACACAACACATGCACACCACTTGCACGCAATACTTTTATTTTTATTATTTTTTTTTTCTAAACAAAACACCCGCACTCCATCAACATAATACGCATGCACTCATACACTTTCATCATTTCTTTTCCCAGCATGTTGCACAACCACACGCGCGTGCAAATAAACATGCACACAAAGCACGCATTCTACCTACACACTCGTACTGCCCATTGCATGAACTCCATGCGCACGCAAGAAGCATGTTATCGGGAAATGTAGCCGGGGTTCGGGAGGTGTGCGAGGTGGTGAATACGTGGCCGAGGGGTGGTCGGGTTTGGGTGAAAAGTTGCGGTGTTTGGCTGAGAGGAGGGTCGGCCTCAGGTAAGTGACGGGTGGATAGGTGGTGCGGCAATGGTCTGGAGTAGGTGAGGATGCATGCGTGCTCTTATATTTTGGCATTGTTTTTTTTTTTTTAGAAAGCAAAGATGAGGAAGAAGAATGGAAACGAGAAGGGAAGAACAGATGCTTACCTCAAGCTTGAAAAGTGGAATGGGAACAGTGAAATGAAGTATACTGGGAGATATATTAATTCTTCAAAGCTACTGTTTCGTATAAGGCTTTCATTTCGAATACCTAAGCGTCATACTCCTTCCCAAGTTTACACCGAAATCCCAAACATCTCTATCAATTCCCAAGTCAACCACCAGCTGAGATAAATTTTCAAAATTTCTTTGTATACGGGTTAAAGATTTGGGCTGAGAAGGGTTTAACCGGTCCGCTTGGAACGGTCAATTTTCACGCAACTATTTTACGTCGAACTTCTATTTACGCAAATAAATATACCGTTTTGATCAGTGCGACAAGGCGATTCCAACGGTACACAAATTTTTTTGCGATACGATGGTTTTATAAAATTCGCCTTTTACGCCGCTAAAATTGTACGTTTTGCAAAACTATTTAAACGGAGCAGGCGATGACCGTTTTTGACGAAACGAACTTCATAAACATGATCAGAATAATTTTTACAACATAACTGTGTAAAAATATTTGGATTTGGAAGATAAATTTTACGCAGCTTTATATGGACTGATATACAGTAAAACGCGAACGAAGTTTACTGTAATATTTTACGACGAAACTTTTTCCATGCTCATATCTAACTAGACGTATGTCATAACTAAAGTTTGGACGCAAATTGAAATCGTTTATAAATTTTCAAAATTTTACATTAAAACGATGAATTTTAAAGTTTTAAATCGGGTCGGAAATTCAGGGTCGTTACAATCTCCCCCACTCAAAACTTTTCGTCCTCGAAAAGGAACGAGACGAGTGAAGTAGAAATGAAATAAGCAGAAAAGATCAAGATAGTTTAAGAAATTTGAATTATACCTGAAATTAGTAATTCGGGGTTTGAATCCCGAATACTATCCTCAGTCTCCCATGTGCAATCCCGCTCATCTGCACTCCATTGGACTTTGACGAGATTTACCGACTTCCTTCTGAGTTGCTTTGTCTCACGATCGACTATCCGAAGCGGCTTACGCTCAATGGTCAAATCGGGCTCAATCACTATCTCTTCCAACTGAGCAGTGGGAATAGTCATAGATGGATCGTGTACAACTTTGCGAAGGTGTGAGACGTGAAACACATTGTGCACACCAGCGAACTTCTCTGGTAATGCAACTCTATATGCCAATGTTCCGACTCTTTCCGTAATCTCAAACGGACCAACAAATCTCGGAGCTAGCTTCCCTTTCCTTCCAAATCGAACAATATTCTTCAAAGGCGACACCTTCAGAAATACTTTGTCTCCTACGCTGAATTCAAGATCTCTTCTCCTTTTGTCAGCATAGCTCTTTTGTCTATCCTGTGCCGTCTTTATTTTCTTTCTGATTTCTTCGACTTTTTCAGAAGCTTCCATAATTATTTCTGGACCAAGCACTAGTCGATCACCCGACTCGATCCAACAAGCTGGTGATTTGCACGGCCGTCCATATAAGGCTTCGAACGGTGTCATACCAATGCTTGCCTGGTTTATTGAAGAAAATTAATTCAAGTTCAAATATGCTTATTTAAATTTGAAATTCAATTCCTTTACCTGGTAACTATTATTATAAGTGAATTCTACCAAGTGAAGATGATCTTCCCAAGATCCACCGAAGTCAATAATACAAGCTCGGAGAAGGTCTTCCAATATCTGATTCACCCTCTCAGTTTGGCCATCTGTCTGAGGATGATATGCAGTGCTCAGATTCAGTTTGGTGCCCAAAGTATCCTGAAATGCTTTCCAGAATTTACTAGTGAAAATAGGATCTCGATCGCACACGATACTAGATGGTACACCATGAAGTTTAACGACTTCCCTCATATATATTTCGGCCAAACTCGAAGCAGTACGAGTGGTCTTAACTGGAATAAAGTGGGCGGATTTCGTCAGTCTATCGACAATCACCCATATGCTTTCGTTACCCTTTCTAGTCCTTGGCAGCCCATCAATAAAGTCCATAGAAATTTGCTCCCACTTCCATCCTGGAATCTCTAATGGTTGAAGTAAACCAGCTGTCTTTCTGTGATCAGCTTTAACTTGCTGGCAAGTTGTGCATCTGCTGATATAGGTGGAAATATCACGCTTCATCCCACTCCACCAATATAACTTCTTCATATTCTGGTACATTTTAGTAACACCGGGATGAAATGAAAGTGAAGAGTTATGGTTTTCTCTCAGCACTTCTTGCCTTAGACCAGCAACATTAGGAACACAAATGCGATTATCAATTCTCAAAACTCCGTTACTATCTACATGTGCACCCAATTTATTATCAGCATTTCCAACTCTGCCGAGAACTATTTCTTTGATGCGATAGAGCAAAGTGTCCTCGTATTGCTTGGCTATAATACGATCCATAAGAGCCGGGGAGACGGAAAGTTGGAATAACATTCCTTCAACAAGATTACAACATGCCATTGCTTGATTTCTGCTCAAAGCATCGGCTACGGCATTTGCTTTCCCCGGAGTGTAGTTAATATCAAGATCATATGCAGCTAGAAATTCGAGCCATCGGACTTGCCTCTGATTCAAATCCTTTTGCGAGAAAATATATCTCAATGACTTGTGGTCAGTGAATAACTCGAATTTGGTTCCCAATAAATAGTGCCCCCATAGCTTAAGAGCAAATACCACAGCGAGAAGCTCTAAATCGTGAGTTGCATAGTTTGCTTCATGGGTCTTTAATTGTCGACCCGCATAGGCAATAACCTTTCCTTTCTGCATTAAAACTGCTCCAAGTCCATCTCGACAGGCATCTGTATAGACGGTCAATCCTTCGCTTCCATCAATGACTGTAAGAACTGGGGCAGAGGTCAACTTACGCTTCATTTCATTGAAAGCTGATTCGCACTTTTCACTCCAAATAAATTTCACATTCTTTCTGGTCAGTGCGGTAAGTGGTGCGGCAATACGAGCAAAGTTTTCTATAAATCTGCGATAATAGCCAGCTAATCCCAAGAAACTGCGGATATCTGTAGGAGTTTTGGGAGTCTCCCAATCCTGCAAATTTCAAGAATTCGAATTTGGATATTGATAATTTGTTTAGATAGAATTGATAAGTAAGGATAGAACTTACATTTATTACGGCGATCTTAGCTGGATCGACCGAAATCCCATTCTCCGAAATAATATGGCCAAGAAACCGAACTTCATCTCTCCAAAAGTGGCATTTCGAAAACTTGGCTTTAAGCTGATGTTTGCGAAGAGTTTCAAGTACAAAAGCCAAATGTGAACTATGTTCTTTCTCATCTTTGGAGAAGACGAGAATATCATCGATGAAAACAAGCACGAACTTGTTAAGAACATCCCTGAAAACTCTATTCATCAAGTCGACGAAATAAGCTGGAGCATTAGTGAGACCGAACGGCATAACTAGCCATTCATAGAAACCATTTTCTGTGCGGAAGGCTGTTTTAGGAATACTTTCCTCAGCGATTCTGAGTTGGTGAAAACCGGTAGCCAAATCAAGTTGAGAAAAGACTTTAGCTCCATGAAGCTGGTCGAAAAGATCGTTGATGCGAGGCATCGGATACCTGTTCTTGTGTGTGAGCTTGTTTAGCTCTCTATAGTCCACACACATTCTGAGTGAGCCATCAGACTTGGTGACAAATACAACTGCAGCACCCCATTCTGAATGACTGCGCCGAATTAAGCCTTTGGAAAATAAATCTTCAATTTGAACATTCAATTCTGCCTTTTCTTTAGGAGCCATTCTCCTTGGAGGAAGAACTACTGGTCGTGCACCAGGAATAAGGTCGATGCGGAATTCGATTTCCCGTGGAGGTGGTAAGGAATTAACTTCTCCAAATACATCAGAAAAGAGTTGGACAACTGGAGTAGAGCTTAGTTCATTTGGATGGGAGTCAAGAGAGAATATAAAACTCCCAGCATATTCTTGAGGTGATTTGCCTTTAACAACTAAAGGCATACTCTTGTCGTCAATAAGAGAGACAGTTCGAGTTCTACATGAGATAACGGCTTCGAACTTTCGTAGCCAATCAATGCCTAATAGTATATCAAATGCCTCGAATCCAAGAACATAGAAATCCCAAGTAATGCGGTGAATGCCATGCATAAGAGTGACATGTTTGCAAATCCTTTTAAGGTTAGCGGGCCCTCCGATAGGATTAGATACACATAAAGAGATAGATGCAAGAGTGGGTTCCAAACCAAGTTTATTACACAAGTCAATAGATATGAAGCTGTGAGTTGCTCCGGTGTCAAATAAAACTCTAACAGGCAAGGTATGCAACATGAAAGTACTTTGTAAAGTACCTTGGTTATCCGGAACTTCCGGGGTAGGAACTTCTGGGGCAGGTGTGGAAAGAGCAAAGACTCCAGATGGTGTACCTCTCTTCTGTGTTGGGCAGTCTTTCTTGAAGTGTCCAGGTTGTAAGCAGATATGACACAAATCCCTCCTAGTCATCTGTGCCGGTGGCGGAACAGCTGCGCTCTTTGGAGATGGGCAGCTACTAGCATAATGACCCTTTTGGTTGCAGTTGAAGCAAGTAATGGATGATATGTCAATGGGCTTCTTCTGGGCGTATCCAAGCCCTGTTTTCTGCTGCCAATTCTTCTTCTGTTGTGCAAAGTTTGGCTTTCTCTTTCCCAACTTACTAGCTGATGTCTGAACAACTGGAGCTTTGGAGGATGATGTTTCCTTTGGCTTTCCCTCATATCGAAGAGCAAAGTCCATCAACTCAGTGAATGTTCCATGGACATGAGCGGTGAGAAGCTCGTAATACTCAGGGCGTGCGCCATGTATGAACTTCTCATTCTTAAGCAGTGGTGTATCAATCAAGCCAGGTCCGAACTTGGATAGTTCGTTGAACTTCCGTTCATACTCAGTGAAGGTCATGTTGCCTTGCTTGAGATCCATAAAAGAACGATAGAGTTGGGCCTTTCCAGCAGCTGGCATCCACTGAGCCATAAAGGAGTCCCTATTTACACACGATATGAGAACGAGTCAAAATTTGAATGAGATAGAAGGAATTTATTTGATGTAATTTAGATAGATTTCTACCTAAACTGGGCCCAAGTGATGTTTTCCTCATCGGTACGAGAAGTGACGGATTCCCACCAGTCTTGTGCAGCATCCTGAAGTTGCCAAGCGGCCAACTGACGCTTCTGAGCGTCCGTGATTTCCAAGCCAGTAAAGATCCTCTCCAAACTCTTTAGCCATTGCTGTGCTTCGATGATACTCTCGGAGCCAGTGAATTTGACACCTCCAAGCTGAGTGTACTCCTTACTAAGAGTGGAGAATCGAATTGCGGGGGCTTGTGGAGCAGGAGCATTTCCACCCCTTCCACCTCTAACATTTCTTCTGGCAGCCATCCTGGAATACCAAAAGTGATTTAGAATCAAAGATAGGAATTTATAGAACTTAAGGAAATTCTACTCAAACTAATTCAATAAGAAAGATGAATCAAAAGATGTGGATTCTGAAATGATTCTCCTCATTCTAGGGTATGTTTACCCTATCTCTAATGAGCTTTTAAAAACTCCACAGGCTAAGGTTATCGGGAACCAAAGCTCTGATACCAACTGTAACAACCCGTATATTTGGACCATTTAAATTGACAATAATCCACACATGTCAACTTAAATAGTACAAAACACGAATCATTAATGGAGTATAGATATATATATAAATGAGAATCATCACAGAATCACAGAAATATAACATCACAGAATAGTGCAGCGGAAATACAACATAGTCATAAGAGTAGTTCATGAAGCTACCCAGAAATACAACAATGTCTCAGATAAAATAAAATAGAACAACATAGATGTCCAATAGTCTAAATAGCAAGAGAAATACTGATAAGATAAGATAATGATAGTCTTCGGTCTTCAGCTCCAAATAAACAGCAACAGCAATCCTCAATCTGATCCGAGCATATGCACAAACAAACACTCGAATCAGGACATATATTCTTATACAGTTAATATAATTCAAATTCAAAATAACAATAACTCAAAGATGAATGGAATAAACATCTTCCAGGATCCGGTAAACTATTTATACATAATAGTGTACGATACATAGATAATGTCTAACAGTAAAGTAAAATATCAAAATAGCGTTAAGGCGTTACCATTATCCCCCTTAACACATTTTTATAAATATCATAGTCTATACAGCACTGTAAACTCCACCGTAAACTAGTGGGATATCAGGGAGTACTCCATAGGTATAATACAAAACAAATTCGTAGTGGTCGCGTATACGGTATACAAGTATGACAAGGCACATGAGGCAATACCCAAGGTAGTGAAACTACCATTCGCCTGATCCGGACTGGTGAGAACGCATCGCCGCAACGATCGCAACACCGCGAAACAACACTCCAAATTCAAGGGTGCGCACCAATCAATCACAAAGGTAAATGAGTAGTTTACGAAGAAGTGTGTTCGCTCGAGGTAGCTAACCCCATTTGGCCCGGCACGGCTCTTGATTTTAGTCATTTCCAATTTGACACAAGTGTCAAGGTTATCCATTATCGTTCACTTTCTTCAATCAACGCGTTCGTCAATCCAACCACTTCATTCTGGATCACACTCCGCGTATAGTTATTAAAGTGGTTTTCGGTTTAGACAGTGAGTATGTCCCTAACCGATTCCGGTTCCTTTAATAACCTTCGTAATTAATTTACCGGTTGGTCGTTTAATATATTTCAAAAACCAATTCAATTTCAATTCAATAATTATTCGTAAATCAACATTTCGTTAGTCATTCTAAATCAATTTCTAACATTACGTTTCATAACTTCATAACTTTATTTCAAAATTTCTATAATTCAATTTCAAAGTTTCAACCTAAACAATTTCAATTATTCATTTAATTCCATGTATAAGTTCATTCCAAAATCAATTAACGTCCAAATCGATTTAAATCCAATTACCGATTTCATTCGATATTCAATAAATTAATTTATCATTAAACATCTCAATTACATTTCCAATTCATTACTTCCTTAAGTTCGTTTCATTATCAAAGCTTATATATTTATTCAATTTAAATTTATCGAATCCAATTCTCTAAATTACAAGCATTTCATTTGTTTCCGATAAGCGCGTTCTATTTCTTATTAAAGAAATTCAATTTCATATATTTATTTCTTTTGTTACAAATTTCAAATCTCAATTAAGAACTTAGTTTCACTTATTCAAAAATTCGATTTCTCTTAATAAAGGATATTCAATTCAATTCAGTTATTACATAATTCATTCTATTCAATTTAGTTTAATCATTAAACAATTCAATCTTATTCAATTTAGTTCAATCATTAAACATTTCAACCTTATTCAATTATCAAATAATTTCAAATCTTAATTATTATCATTTCAAACTCATTCATTAATAATTCCAAACTCAATTATTAATTTTAAAACCAAATTATTAATAATTTCAAACTTAATTTATTAACAATTTCGAAACTTAATTTATTAATAATTTCAAAACTTCATTATTAATAACTTCAAACTTCATTATTAATAAATTTCAAGACTTGATTATTAATATTTCTAAATTGATTATTATCAATTTCAACTTAATTATTAATAATTTCAAAATCAATTATCAATTAATTATACATTTAATCATTAATCAATTAAATTTTAAAAACGATGTCCTTTTGTCAATTACGACGTTAATATTTATTCCAAATTAAATATTCACATTTTCGTTCATTCAAATTTAAATTCCAATTTTATTCAAACCTTATTATTAGTCGAATAAAATCTTATTTCATTTTAAATCAAAACATTGACCAATCGGTTTTAATTAAATTTTCTATCCTAAGTCAAAGTTATTTGGGTATCTATCATTTCAACCCGATTCCATTTCAATTCAAAACAAAACATACAAAGGGAACTTGCAGTGTGATAGCTGGGATGGTGTCAAAGTAAATAAACAAGCAATAGCATCCATACATAACAATTTAACAATTTATTTAAATAATCCCGAAATAATCGTATTAATTTACATTTGTTATTTATGCAAATTAATAAAATTATTCCTAGAATCTACACTATCATTTCATGTAGATTAAAGATTATTATATTACGGTTTCCACTTGTCGTTCAATTTCAATTTTAATACTACAACAATTAAACGAATCTACGTTCACAGGTCCAAAGGTTCCTTATCAAATTCTACGTTAAATATAAATTAAGGGGTCAAGTTCGACTAACCTAATCTTAACATGTGAAACAAATCAAATTCGACAAATATAATCCGTTTAATTTATTAACTATCCTATGTCAAATTACTTGCAATTTAATATCACTTAGCACAAATAACATCCAAAACATATCACATAGCGATCAACTAGCATAAGAATATATGTCGTGAAAATTTATTTCACCTTTCGTGGATAAAGAAGTTGGCGGCGAAACAAAAGAAGCACGAATGAAGCAAGAATAGAGTCGGTATAGCACGGACAACGAACGCTGTAATATCGACAAAAGAAAAACGATATTAACACAATGAACGTTTGTATATAATTTATAAATTTATATAAATGTGCTTACCGATGACGGAGAAAAGAACAAAAGCTGAGAGATCGGTGCTGCTGCAACAAGAAGTCAGTCGGTTGCTTCTGCACACAACGAAAAGAAAAGTCGGTTACTATTTGGCAACCAGAATAGATATTTGCGGAAATACTTTCTACAATATCTAAGAGCTAGTTGCAAGTCTCGGTTTCAAAAAAAAAAAATTTTTTTTTTTTTTACACAAACATACGCACGCATCACCCAGCACTCACACCTCATTCATGCATGCGTTCATATATGCACGCACACTGCTTCACTTCTCTTTTTCCCTTTTCCTTTTTCTTTTTTTTTTTTTTTCTTCTTCTTCTAGTTTTTTTTTTTTTTTTTTTTTTTTTTTTTTTTTTTTACACTCACGCATGCATGTACCCTCAACTCACCCTTTTTCTTTTAAACAAAACACACGCACGCATGTAGATGAGCAAGTTTTACACAACACAACACCCATGCACAACACAACACCTGCATTTCAACACTATGCACCCATGAACAACACAACACCTTTATTTCAACACATTAATTCCTTCATGCATCTGCATGTTTTACACAACACAACACATGCACACCACTTGCACGCAATACTTTTATTTTTATTATTTTTTTTTTCTAAACAAAACACCCGCACTCCATCAACATAATACGCATGCACTCATACACTTTCATCATTTCTTTTCCCAGCATGTTGCACAACCACACGCGCGTGCAAATAAACATGCACACAAAGCACGCATTCTACCTACACACTCGTACTGCCCATTGCATGAACTCCATGCGCACGCAAGAAGCATGTTATCGGGAAATGTAGCCGGGGTTCGGGAGGTGTGCGAGGTGGTGAATACGTGGCCGAGGGGTGGTCGGGTTTGGGTGAAAAGTTGCGGTGTTTGGCTGAGAGGAGGGTCGGCCTCAGGTAAGTGACGGGTGGATAGGTGGTGCGGCAATGGTCTGGAGTAGGTGAGGATGCATGCGTGCTCTTATATTTTGGCATTGTTTTTTTTTTTTTAGAAAGCAAAGATGAGGAAGAAGAATGGAAACGAGAAGGGAAGAACAGATGCTTACCTCAAGCTTGAAAAGTGGAATGGGAACAGTGAAATGAAGTATACTGGGAGATATATTAATTCTTCAAAGCTACTGTTTCGTATAAGGCTTTCATTTCGAATACCTAAGCGTCATACTCCTTCCCAAGTTTACACCGAAATCCCAAACATCTCTATCAATTCCCAAGTCAACCACCAGCTGAGATAAATTTTCAAAATTTCTTTGTATACGGGTTAAAGATTTGGGCTGAGAAGGGTTTAACCGGTCCGCTTGGAACGGTCAATTTTCACGCAACTATTTTACGTCGAACTTCTATTTACGCAAATAAATATACCGTTTTGATCAGTGCGACAAGGCGATTCCAACGGTACACAAATTTTTTTGCGATACGATGGTTTTATAAAATTCGCCTTTTACGCCGCTAAAATTGTACGTTTTGCAAAACTATTTAAACGGAGCAGGCGATGACCGTTTTTGACGAAACGAACTTCATAAACATGATCAGAATAATTTTTACAACATAACTGTGTAAAAATATTTGGATTTGGAAGATAAATTTTACGCAGCTTTATATGGACTGATATACAGTAAAACGCGAACGAAGTTTACTGTAATATTTTACGACGAAACTTTTTCCATGCTCATATCTAACTAGACGTATGTCATAACTAAAGTTTGGACGCAAATTGAAATCGTTTATAAATTTTCAAAATTTTACATTAAAACGATGAATTTTAAAGTTTTAAATCGGGTCGGAAATTCAGGGTCGTTACAGATTCGGAAAGGCAGGTTCCTAGTGAGCTAATGAAAACTAGGATAAAGAAAAGGTATTGGCAGTTAGTCAATAGGTTCCTAGTCGGCCCATGAAAACTAGTGTAAAAGAAAAGGTATTGGAATTACCAATAGGTTTATAGTGATCCCATGAAATTATGTAATTGGACCGGTAGTTAAAGACTACAGTTTAGAAAAGATTTCATAACCATCACCTATGAATCCCCCTATATACTAACCTCACTATTATCGCTTGTAATTCAACTTTTCGTTATATTTTACATTTGAAATTAGTGATTCACAAAAATCTTCATCAATTGACTTCAACTGCTTACTTACTTTGTCTTGACTAATTAAAAATAAATCAAAGTCCTAAAAATATTGGGAAATGAAAAAAAATTGAAAAGAAATTTGAAAACAAGTAATGAGATGATTTTTTTTTAAAAAAATGATGCTACACTATGAAATATGAACAAACAGAATGAGATATGCGTCCCCCCCCCCCCCCCCCCACACTGATATAAGACAGTGTCCCAACTGTCAAATAGAATGCAAATGCAAAATAGAAGGAAAAAAACTAAAAAAAAATACAACCTGATATGTGCAAGATAGTGAGCGGCTCATGCCGAATAGCTAGGTTCGTGAAGATCCACGAACTCATCGTCCTCGTGCTGTTCAAACTCTAGAAACGGCTTCAAGCGTTGTCCATTAATCTTTAAAATGCAACCGTCCCTAGGATTTTCAATTTCAACTGCGCCATAAGGGTATACTGTTTTCATAATATATGGACCTGTCCAACGGGATCTCAATTTTCCCGGAAATAAATGATGTCTGGAATTATATAAGAGAACTTTCTGACCTACTTCGAATGTCTTACGAAGTATGGATTTATCATGATAGAATTTGGTTTTCTCTTTATAAATCTCATTTTCGTACGCTTCATTTCTTAGTTCTTCTAATTCTGACAATTGTAATTTACGATGCGATCCGGCTTTTTCTATGTCAAAATTAAGGTATTTGATTGCCCAAAGTGCGCGGTGCTCGAGCTCAACGGGTAAATGGCATGCTTTTCCAAAGACTAATCGGTATGGTGACATTCCTAGATTGGTTTTATAAGCTGTGCGAAATGCCCAAAGGGCGTCTATCAATTTAGATGACCAATCTTTTCTGTTGGAGTTAACCGTCTTTTCAAGAATTTGTTTAATTTGTCTATTGGAAATCTCGACTTGACCGTTGGTATGTGGACGATATGGAGTAGATAGTTTATGAGTGAAAGAATATTTCTTAAGAAGAGATTCAAAAGCACAATTACAAAAATGAGAACCGTTATCACTTATAATGGCTCGAGGTGTGCCAAAACGGGAAAATATGTTATCTTTCAAAAATTTGACAACAACTTTATTGTCATTCGTTCTGGTAGGAATGGCCTCAACCCATTTAGACACGTAATCTACTTCAAGTAGGATGTAGAGATTTCCAAAAGAATTAGGAAAAGGACCAATGAAATTGATGCCCCAAACATCAAAAATTTCGATGATAAGGATTGGGTTTAGGGGCATCATGTTATGTTTGGAAATACGACCTGTTTGTTGACATCTAACGCATTTGGAGCAAAATTCGTGGGCATCGCGAAAAAGAGAAGGCCAATAAAAACCACACTGTAACACGTTGGCAGCAGTTTTCTTTGCTCCAAAATGTACTCCACACGCTTGATTATGTGAAAAAGAGAGGATGCTATGGAATTCATGTTCTGGGACACATCTGCGAATGATTTGATCGGTGCAATATTTGAAAAGATAAGGATCGTCCCAGTAAAAGTTTCGAACGTTGGAGAGAAATTTTTGTTTATCTTGTTTTGACCAATGGGAAGGTGTTTCATTTGTGACAAGATAATTTACGATGTCCGCATACCATGGTGCACTAGAGAGTGAAAGAATTTGTTCATCGGGAAGATGATCGTTGATTTGAGAGTTATCATAGTTTTCATGAACTATACGAGAAAGATGGTCAGCTACGACATTTTCAGAACCCTTTTTATCTCGTATTTCTAGGTCAAACCCTTGAAGAAGGAGAATCCAACGGATTAAGCGGGGTTTGGTATCCGTTTTTGTGAGTAAATACCGCAAGGCGGCATGATCGGTGTAAACTATGACCTTAGAACCTACGAGATATGATCTAAATTTATCGAGGGAAAGATAACTGCTAAAAACTCTTTTTCTGTGGTTGAGTAATTCAATTGAGCTTCATTAAGAGTTTTGCTAGCATAATAGATGACTCGAGGAAGTTTATCGATTCGTTGACCTAAGATGGCTCCGATGGCATAGTCAGAAGCGTCACATATTAATTCGAAAGGCAAGGTCCAATTTGGAGGTTGGATGATAGGTGCAGTGGTCAAGATCAATTTGAGGGTTTCAAAAGACGTTTCACATTCATTGGAAAATTCAAATTTGACGTCTTTAGCCAGAAGATTTGAAAGAGGTTTTGAAATTTTTGAAAAATCTTTAATGAACCTCCTATAAAATCCTGCGTGGCCGAGAAACGAGCGAATGTCCTTTACGGACCTTGGAGGAGGAAGGTCAACAATAAGATCAACTTCAGATTTGTCAATTTCTAGGCCATTTTTAGAGACAACATGACCTAAGACTATTCCTCGCTTAACCATAAAATGATATTTTTCCCAATTAAGAACAAGAGATTTCTCCTTACATCGCTTTAAGACACGTTCTAAACGAAGGAGGCATTGATCAAAAGATGACCTATAGATTGAAAAATCGTCCATGAATATTTCTAAGAAATCCTCCACCATATCAGAAAATATACTCATCATACATCTTTGAAAGGTAGCAGGAGCATTACAAAGACCGAAGGGCATGCGACGATAAGCGAAAGTTCCGAAGGGACATGTGAACGTTGTTTTATGTTGGTCCTCTAATGCAATGGGAATTTGATTATAGCTAGAGTAACCATCAAGGAAACAATAATATTCATGACTGGCTAAGCGTTCGAGCATCTGATCAATGAAAGGGAGAGGAAAATGATCTTTTCTTGTTGCTGCATTGAGTTTTCGATAGTCGATGCAAACGCGCCATTTTGTTTTGACCTTTGTCGGAACAAGTTCGTTATTCTCATTTGTTGTCACAGTGATTCCAGACTTCTTTGGTACAACTTGTACCGGACTTACCCAAGTACTGTCAGAGATAGGGTAGATAATGTTATTGTCTAAACATTTGATAATTTCTTCCTTTACCACTTCTCTCATATTAGGGTTTAATCGCCTTTGAGCTTCGTGAGTGGGTTTAGTCTCGTCGACTAAATGTATTCGATGTTCAATAATTGATGGACTAATTCCCTTAATGTCAGCGATTACCCATCCTATTGCCTCTTTATTTTCCCTTAAAATTTTCAAAAGTTGTTCTTCTTGGTCCTTAATGAGATCGGATGCCAAGATTACAGGGAAATTTTCCGAAGAATCTAAGTATGCGTACTTAAGATCGTTTGGAAGAGGTTTGAGGTCTAATTTAGGGCGTACTTCTTTTGAGGCTTCAGTAGACTTCAACTGATTGACTTCTAGTGAATTATGAAAAGAGCATAGCATATCATTAAATTCATAAATGTATTCATCTTCATTTAAATTAGAATTAAAATGATCTAGGCACATGTTAAGAGACTCCGTAATATCACTAAAATCATTTTCTACAATTGTTTGGATCATGTCAACTTCTTCTGTTTCAAAATCCCTTGGTTGTCTATTAAGATTGAAGATATTTAGTTCAATGGTTAGGTGCCCAAAGGAAAGTCGGAGTTGACCATTCCTACAATTTATGATAGCATTTGATGTTTCTAAAAATGGACGACCTAATATCAAATGAATCTGACTATTAGGATTTGAGACAGGTGCAGTCTCTAGGACTATGAAATCGACTGGGAAATAGAATTGCTCGATTTGTATCAAAACATCTTCAACCGTGCTCAATGGTTTTTGACAGATCGATCAGCTAATTGAATTGTGATGTTTGTAGGTTTTAATTCCCCTAGTCCAAGTTGACAGTACACAGTATAAGGCAAAAGATTCACACTCGCTCCAAGATCGAGTAAGGCATGACTAATGTGAGTGTTACCAATTTTACAACCGATCGTAGGACAACCGGGGTCCTTATACTTGATTGGGGAGGGATTTGAAAGAACAGAGCTAGTGTTTGCAGTTAGAAATGCAGTCTTAGGAACGTTAGTGGCACGTTTTTGAGTACATAGCTCTTTCAGACATTTGGCATATTGAGGAATTTGCTCGATGGTATCAAGAAGTGGAATATTGACTCGAACTTGTTTGAAGATTTCAAGAATTTGGTCAAAATTAGCGGGCTTCTTCTTTTTGTTGAGTCTATGGGGAAATGGAGCAATGGGTTTATAGACTCGTTTGGAAGTTTTTTCATTCGAAGAAGAAGGTGTTATATTAGAGGGTGAAGATAAGGGAGCTGGAATGTTGGGGTTGCCAACATCAGAAGGTGAAGAGTGGTCTGGATTGCCAACCTTAGATGAAGAATTAGAATTGTTTTGATTGACAACCGTGGTTGTCGACTGAGTTTTAGAATTTGGAACATGGGAAGATTTAAGAAGGATGTCGGGGTTGCTGACATGGTTGTCCACCTTCTTTCCAGACCTTAATGTGGTGACAGCATTAACCGGATTTACATCTTCGTTCTCACAAGATTTACTCCTCGAGAGTTATACTTTGGGTTCACTTCGGTTTGACTAGGCAATTTACCTTTCTCATTGATTTTCATGAGATCCTTCATCATTATCAACATTTGTTCATTTTGTTTGGTAATTTGCTCAATTCTTGCATCTTGGTCAGTGATTTGTTCATTTTGTTTAGAGAGTTGTTTTTCCAGTCGAGCAATTTCTTGTGAAGGCTGAGAAGGTTGGGTTGATGGATTGAAATTAGGATGCCTGTATGGTTTATTCGAAGGTTTCGTTTGAGGAGCGGGTTGAGAATTTTGAGCATTAGAGGTTGGGGCTCGATAATTCGGATTTGGTATCATTGGATACATATGTGATGGATTAGCTACGTTGTTAGGATTTGACCATGAAAAATTGGGATGATGCTTCCAGTTAGGATTATATGTGGACGAATAAGGACTGTTTTGACCTATAGCATTGATTTGGTCTTGTGTGTAGTAATGAGGTAGTCCTTCTCCTTCTTGATGAATTTGGGCATCTATAGGAAGATGTGATGGGTCAATGGCATGTACTCCTCTGTTTGGAGTACGAATTGGAACACGAATTGTTTCCCATTGCATATCCTTTTCTGAATATTCTTCTAGAAATTCCCAAGCTTCCTCGTCAGTCTTTGCCATGAATTCTCCTCCGCACATTGATTCAAGTTGGGATCTTGTTTGATAGTTAAGCCCTTCATAAACGATTTGGCACAAAACGTGCTTAGGGATTGCATGATGTGGGCAACTATATAACAGTTGATTGAACCTTTCAAAGTATTTTGAAAAAGTTTCTCCTTCATTCTGAGAGAATTGATTGATTTCGGTTCGAATTTTAAGAGTTTTGTGGAAAGGAAAAAACTTTTTCAAAAATATAGTAACGAAATTGTCCCAACTTTTAATTGAATTTTTAGGAAGAGAATTAAGCCATCTTTTCGCGCTTTCTAGAAGCGCGAATGGAATAAGTCTTAGCTTGATGGATTCATTAGAAAGTTGTTGCATTTTAGTTGTAGAAGCATATAACTCAAATTCACTAAGAAATTCATATGCATTTTCAGACCCAGTGAATTTTGGTACCCCTTGGATAAAAGAATGTTTTAGCTCAAAATTATTTCCTTCGGCAGGTGGAAATGAAATAACCGAAGATTGAACAGTCCGTGTTGGATAGCATCGGTCTCTAAGGGATAATGGTCGGTTCTCATGAAATTCATTATTTCCAACATGTGATTTAGGTGATAATTTCGGTGAACTGTGTTGTGAACCGTGTTGTGAACCGTGATTGCTCATATTTGTTTGATTTGAAATTTCCGTTGATTTGTTTAATGAAATATTTTGGCTTTCTAAACGGTTAAAATTATTTCTTGCCCAAACGCGCATAAACAAATCAAGGTGTAACAGCCAAAAGTAAATTAAATCAGTTTTCAGTTGGGCACCTGTAGAGTTGAAAATTACTTACAGAGGTGTATGATAGTCCGTCCAATGCAGCTGAGTAGTGCTAGCGAATGGTTGAGATTTACCGAGTTGGAGCTGTCTGTGTTAAAATAAATGTTTGCTATCTGAGTTGAAGTTTTCTCCGTGCAGGTGAATGCTCGTGAAAGGCACAAACTAAGCTGCTGACAGAAAATATATGAAAACAGTCACATGCAGAAAATTTAAAACATGCCCAATAAAATAAAGTTAAGTAGAATGAATGTGTTGAATGCAAAATGAAACTGCTATGACACTGCTATGTTACGTGAGTAAACGAATGTATGCAAGCTCCTGTGTAGGAGATAGTTACTTGAATATGAAAACTAAACTAACTAATGCACGCAAGAATGTGAAAGTGGAACTGCAAGTAACCAAACTAACGTACGTGAAAACAATGCAGTGAAAAAAAAATGTTTTTTTTTAATTAATTTATGCAAACTAACGTGAAAATGTGAAAGTGGAAGTGCAACTAAAAATGTGTACTGGCACACGTGAATAACTGTGAAGACGTGGAGATTATGCAAACGTGAAAGCAAAATGTTGTGAAGGAATGATTTTTTTTTAAAAATATGCAGAAACGTAAAAGCAAGATTATGTGAGGTATGCATGAAAATATGCAGAAACGTGATTCGTGATTGAAGATTATGTGAGGTATGCGTGAAAGATTATGCGAAAATATGCAGATTATGTGAGGTATGCGTGAGATGCAGATTATGTAAGGTATGCGAAAGGAACCGAAAAACGAAAAAAAATGAATTTTTTTTTTAAGTAAAACGCTACTTTGGCGAAAGGAACCGAAAAACGAAAAAAAAAAACGATTTTTTTTTTAAAGTAAAACGCTACTTTGGCGAAAGGATCCTAAAAACGAAAAAAACGATTTTTTTTATTTTAAGTAAAACGCTACTTTGGCGAAAGAAACCGAAAAAACGAAAAAAAAAACGATTTTTTTTTAAAGTAAAACTCTACTTTGGCGAAAGGAACCTAAAAACGAAAAAAAACGATTTTTTTTTATTTTAAGTAAAACGCTACTTTGGCGAAAGGAACCGAAAAATGAAAAAAAAAACGATTTCTTTTTTTTTTTTTTTTGAAAACTAATGCAAAAAAATAAAAATAAATAAATTAACACGAATAGACTTAAAAACGAAAAATCGAAAATCTCAAAATAGCAACTTCCCCGGCAACGGCGCCAAAAACTTGTTGCGACTTTTCCATTGATTAGAAAAGCACAAATTTTAATAAATTCTGCAAGCGCACAGGCGTGTAGTATGCAGGTCGAACACAGGGAATTGTATTTTAAAACAATTAAAATCCATAGTTAAATCTTAGGCGTGTTAAACGAATTCGACGGTGAATTTTGAACAGAAAATAAAAACAATAATATACTCTGAATCGTTTTCGAAACTAATCGAAATTGCAACCAAAATATAGAATTGTAAAAAAAATCAGAACAGAAATTGAAATTGCGGAAAAGAAGATAATGGAGCAAACAACTGAAATAATTATTAACTAACTGAAAAGAGTGCAGAAAATAACTAAAAACAAGAATAAATAAATTGCTAAATCTAATCAACAATCCTACATATTCTGTTCGAAAATAAAAACAGTGCTGAATTTAAATCTAAACTTGAAGAGAAGTGATGAGGTAAGAGATCCTTTCAAGGTGTTGTATAATGCTGTATATATAGGCTTTCAACCCCTAAAATCAGTCCATCTTTTTAGCAATAGGACCGGTTCTATTCTTAGTATTTGCCAAGATAATTGTACTGACTGGGTCCATTCCTTAAATTGGTGAAGAGTCAAGTTGCCACGTCATTGCTTGAAATACTTTTATATGTGAATTGGTCCAAATTCATACGTAAGCTACTTTTGAATGTGTCCCATTTTGCTTCATGTCATGGCTATGTATTATGCTACTTTTTAGGAGGAACTGGTCCTTTGCTTGAATTGGTGAAAGAGAACATATATACGTCCACATCATTGCTTGAATTGGTCCATATTGCTTTGATTTATTTCAATGCTCAAAATGTTGCACTCTTTGCTGCGTGATTTTTGAACCAATGGACGGCATAACCGATTAATTTCAACGTTGCACTTTGGAATCAATAATCTGCAAAACCACAACAAAATACCCGTATAATACCGCTTTATTAAAATAAAAATATATGAAATAAACGGTTTAAATTGCAGAGAAATACGTTCATCAGTAGTCGTTAAGTGTTCAATCGGTTATTAGTTAGCATATGAAAACTATTAGGTTAATAGTAATCCTAAAAATTATAACTGAGATGATAGTCAAAATGAATGGGGATGGGTAATCCAGAATTCACTCAATTATTGTACATATCATCATATTTTATTAATTTTAGATGTTTTAACCATTGTGGATGCATGAGCACAGTATATGGTTTTATAAATGTTTTAGGATACTAGTAAGGAGAAAATCCGCTCCACTAAGCTGCATGGTCTCACTAAATATCTAAATGGTTTGAGATTGGAGATTATTATTCATACCAGGCTTATGTCTGACTCGAAGTTTATATTTCCCCTTAAACTCTCGAGTACTCAATTGATTTTGAGTAGCTTGAGGTTTGATATTTTTAGGTACTTCATTAGACGAATAAGCTTCTAGAGGCATACATGAGGCATTATAGTTATTTGAGTTCTTGTTCAGTTTGATTCCACTGTGCTAAATTTTGTTAAGGAAAGAGTTTTTATTACCTACTACATAGTCTGATCACCAAAGGGGGATCTTTATATGTCGCTTTTGAAGTATGTTGTAATAAATTTAATTATTAGAATGTGGTTACGTTGTGGGATTGTGTAAAGAATGTTGAGAAGGTTTTTGGAATGGAATGAATGTTATATTGAAATTTTGAAAATTTTCATATCCGTGTGTTTTTGATATATCAATGTAATTAATATTATCGTACTTGATAGCTGAGGATTAATAACCATGGATGATTGCAGCATCAGTAGCTGCTAGTTTTGGGCCTCTAAATAAGGGATGTTACAGTATACTAAGTACATGATGGTTCCCAGAGCGTGATGGCTCCTTATTCTAGATATGACATTTGTTTACCCAAGACGGACATGATGGTAAGTCTATTTCCTAGATGACTGAGTGGCATGTATTCGAGTATCGAGGAACTAGGATGCAGGCTATCTTGATGGATAGTCTAGTCCTTGACCGTGATGGGTTGGCGAGTGTTTTTATAGCCCACACACTAGTGAATAAAGGATCTCGGTCAATCACAATGCTCATCAGCACACTATGGAATCACACTGTCCACTTCACATACAACTCGACCAATTTGGATGTCATTCTACCTAACTTGATAGGTATGAATCGGGAACTCTTCGTCAGTCTATCGACTATAACCCAAATGCTATCATACCTTCCTTTGATCATTGGCAATCTATCAATGGAATTCATCGATATTCGCTCCCATTTCCACTCGGGGACTTCAAGTGGCTGCAGCAATCCTCGAGCTTCTTCTACTCTACCTTCACTAACCAGCAATTCATAAACTTTTAGATGAATGTCCCAACATCAATCTTCATCCCTACCTATCAATAGGTCTGTTTCATATCATGGAACGTCTTATAACCGTTATGATGTATAATCAACCTAAAATGCAGGCACTCTTGTAGCACCTGACCTCATTATCCATCAACATCCGGGATAAACAATCTCCCGTTCTTACGTAGCCAACCATCTTGGTCGAGTCTATACTACTTCATCTCCTTAAACTCTACTCTTTCATCTATCTTTGCCTTGATCTCTACTAGTCTACCATCTCACCTCTGACTCATAACAATCCGCTTAACTAAAGTAGGTATGATCGTCAAACCCACCAACATCTCTGGCTTCAAGTACTTTAAGAATTTGTGGTCTATGAACAGCTCGAACCATTCTCCTAATATATAACGCTTCCAAATCTTTAAAGCAAACACTATCACCGCCTACTCAAAATCATGATTCGAATACTTCTTCTTATGTGGTTTCGGTTGTCGACTATAATAGGCGACATTTTTACCTTCTACATCAACACCGCATCAAGTCCAGTACTATATGCATCTATGTATACTATCAGCTCCTCATTCCCTCTCGAAATGGTCAATATTGGTGCCATGTCAACCTCTCCTTCAAACTTATGTACGCATGCTCTCACTTCATGTCCCAAATAATGGTTTGATTCTTCATCAAATTGGTTGACGGTGCTGCTACCTTCAAGAAGTCCTTAATAAAAATGTCTATAGTATCTCGCCAATCCTAGGAAATTTCTCACATCAGCAGTGTTCTTGGGTTAGTTCCAATCCTGAACCGCTTCCATCTTGGCTAAACTACTGCGATGTCATACTTCAAGATGACATGACCCTAGAATCTCACTTCCTTCATCAAGAATTGAAAATTAAAAAACATTTCTTTCTACCTATGCTTCTTCGAAACTTCGTGCACAATCTTCAAGTGCATCTTGGGTTCCTCTATCCTAGAATAGACC
The DNA here is from genome assembly GCA_030765085.1 of Allium cepa. Lineage (NCBI taxonomy): Eukaryota > Viridiplantae > Streptophyta > Magnoliopsida > Asparagales > Amaryllidaceae > Allium > Allium cepa. The sequence continues at coordinate 1,034,258,705 of CM060945.1, read as the reverse complement.
AGAATATCATCTATAAAAACCAGCAGGAACTTATTTAGCTAATCCTTGAAGACACTTTTCATAAGTTCAACAAAGAATGCCTAAGCATTGGTTAGCCCGAACGGCATAACTAACCACTCTTAGAAACCAAATGACATACGTGGTGAACGACACACTCTCCTTCGGTACTCTTAGCTAGTAAAGGCCTATCACTATATCCAATCGAGAGAACACCTTTGTACCATGGAGTTGATCAAATAAGTCATCAATACGCAGGAGAGGATATTTATTCTTCCTCGTCACCTTATTCAGCTCACGGTAATCTAAACACAACCTCAGATAACCATCCGCCTTAATGGCAAATACTACAAGTGCGCCCCACTCAGATATGCTTCTATGAATGAATCCTCTCTTCCATAAGTCATTTACTTTCACCTCTAACATCTTCTTCTCTCTCGGTGTCATACATCTCAAAGACATAACTATTAGTCTAGCATCCTTCAACAATTCTATGAGAAACTCAATCTCCCAATGCGGTGGTAATCTAGTCACCTCCTCAAACATGTTCAGACACTCTCTCATGATAGGCACAAGTTACAACTCATCTTATGGAACCTTGAGCGGATATAGAAAGCTAACCATAACCTCATCCTATGGCAGACAGCCGATCACTATCGTCTGCCCCTCCACAGCACCAATCATCACCAACAGCTTCTAGCAATCCACCACTACCACATACTTTCTCAGCTAGTCCGGCCATAAGATAAAGTCGAACCCAACGAAATTCAAAACCAAGCAATCATAGACAAAAGAGCATCCATGACTCGATAAGGCCAAACCATGACGAACAGTATATAGGCTAGGGAGACTCCAACAGGGTTCATCACAATCAAAGATCAGTCAACTATTTTGGGTTTCTACCCCAACATATCTACCAAGTCACTAGATATGAAGGAATCTAAAGCCCCGGTATCGAAAAAATGTATGGGAATATCATAAACGAAAAGCATATCTTGAATAACAATGCTCTTCCCTTTCTCCTACGGCGCGGAAAAAATCGACAAAGTCAGGACACCATATAGAGCATATGACTTTACAACCTGTTTCTACTTCATTGGTTCTTGGCAATTCTTCTGCATATGTACAACCATGTCACGGTTGTAGCACTTCTTCTTTCTTTGCAGTCTCTAATCAGGTGACCCTTGTCTTCATAACCTTAATAGATAGGATCCCATAGCCTTCTTCTACGCATTCTTTCCTTGAAACTACTTTCTCTTACCATTCCATTTCTTTTTGCCTCCACTGCCTTTTTATGGTTTTGGGTCTTCCTTAACTACAATGACTGATTTGTGGGGTACAGACTCTCATGGTGAAGAGCTTTCTCGATGAGTCTCTCAAATGGGTCATCAATGTGACTCACTAACTTCTTCCAAAAATATTCATCCAAATCCATATAAAACTACTCATTGTTCCTCATTAGAGTGTCGATGAATGACACCTCATATTTCAACACATCGTCAAGCTCAACATCTTACTCGGAGACGTACATGTCTTCCTAGTTCAAATCAGCAAACTTTCTAAAAAGCACCAACTTCTGAGCAGCCGAAATGAACTTCTCCTCGAATTGGGTTTTGGATTGTCCCAAGTAAACCTATCCTTGGATTCAGCAACTCTAATAGTGTTTAACTAGTTCATGGCTCTGTCTTTAAGCAAACAAGAAGCAAACTTCCTCTTTATAGCATCATTCAATTCAACGTCATCAAAGATACTTTTGTAGGTGTCTAACCAATCATATACTTCTATAGATGATACTGTTCCTTGAGATGGTTTGCTACTAAGACTGGCAAAATCTTTATTTAGCTTAGTGAAATCAACTTTGGGTTCCCTGCACTTGAGCACCACCACGAACACCATTATTTAGAGTGGCCAATTGGGCATTTTGTAGCATGTTTGCCAACATTGTATTGAACAGTTTGCAAGTCGAGATTAGCATCCCCCGAACCCGCTCCTTCTTCGACTCTGGAGACGGAATTCCTTACAGCTATTTCTTATATGCTGATTAATTCTTGATCTAAAAAAGGGTGATCATATTCTCAGAAGAAAATTGCAAAAATATACTCATGCGTGTATGCGAATTATGTACTATATATATATTATAGTTTTAAAAACCTAAATATAAAATAAGTACGCTCTCTCTCTATCATAAACACAAACACTCTCACTTCAGCCTCCTTCTCTATTCTACTAGACCATAGTATCAATTCAGGTTAATCATGTTGTAACAACCCATATTCTACGTATCGAAGGACCGTGAAATATAAATATTAATTTTATTTAGGGTTGTATGGTTCAATAACTTTGAGACATGACTACTAGAGACATTTTTAGTTCTTAGATTTTTATCGATTGATTTTAACCCTAAAGGTCTTGTAAGGCCTATAACTTTTGATAGGAGTAGAATTAGGTTCTGAAATTACTTTCAATAGATCAGAATGACGGTTTCTCTTTCTGTAGAGTGGTCATAAAAAACCGACTTAACACTAAGGAGTTATGGTTGTTTGATGTTTTACTTGATTTTAAACAGCTTAATGGTAATCGGTAGATTAATAGTTAGGCTCAATGCCCACTTCGGAATTAGCATGAGGTTAGGGTGGATGGGACTTCTATCCATCACTTCACTCTTCCCAAAAATAGAGAGAATCCCTCATTAATCGTCTTCGTAGTCAAAAAGCTATTCTAACCCTTACTTTACTTAGCTTAGATGCATCAATAGAAGTGGATTAGTAAGATTGACACCTTGGATTGAAGATTGTTTGGTGGAGATCATCTTAGAGCTTTGCTATTCAGTATTGCATTTCGAGTTATTTGGATTGCTTTCGGTTTCGGTGAGTGGTTTTAAGCCTCTACTTACTAGTTAGCCATTATTAGATGTTTAATGATGTTTTTAAATGATTTTCAAACTCTATAATACTTTTTCAATCCTTTTAAACAACATATGTAAATTTTAAGTAATTTGGATAAGTTCTATAAATTCATGTTCTTATGGATCTTATGTGTTCTGATGGATATGGCCTTAGACTTAGGCTTTGTTTTGATGTGTATGGATATATGTCTACTAGGATAGACTATGTTGTTAGTTCCTGAGATGATGGTTTTGATGACAACAACCTTAGGACTTGTTATAAAATATAAATGCTAATATTCTTATGTAGATATATATGTATATGCATATATGTATATATATATATATATGCAGGTACTGAGAATGAAGAATGTATAGTATAAAGATTCAAGACTGGGTATAGAGATTCAAGACTGATGAATTCAAGATTGAAGAAATCAAGATTACAGACTCATGGGTATTAAGATTGTCAAGAGTTCAAAAATTCAAAATATCAAGATAAGTAGTAGATCTAGATTTATGTTAAACTTCATAATAGCACTTAAATCTTTATTCCGATTTTAATTGTGGAATGGATTCCACCTTCTCGTTTTAATAATGGGACGGAAACCGCAACCTCTTTAATGGGATGGAACCCAAGATATTCTCTAATGCAATGGGATCTACGAGATTTTGAAACTGACATATTTTTAGATTTTTTTTTTCCAAAACTATCTTTTTGAAAAGACATCTTTCTCTCGGTTTAAATATTTTAGCCTTAATTTAAAACTATTTTTAATCATATTAATTTCAAAATCACTTCTTATTTTTAAACTATCTTCTGATTTTAATGTTTTAGTTTAATCTCAAAATATTTATATATTTAATTTTTAATACTTTTATATGCCAAAGGCTTTAATAATCATAAAGTATATTCAAAATAGTTTACAAAGTTCTAAGATTGTTTTGACAAACTTTAGAAAGAATATCTCTTTTAAAACAAAAATCAATTTAAAAAATATACTAGAGGATGTCTACATGCTCCTATCCCCTATGTCGATATGGTAGCTGTAGAATTTAAAATTCAAATTTTCAAAAGAAGTATCTATTCATCATAACCTTTCACTAATGGACATGATCGTTATTCTCCTGTAAATACCAGTTATTTCAACGAAGTTTAAGTTAGTTTTTCTTCATTGATTCACTCCTCCTTCTCCACACAACTATTCTCTTATATTTCAAATGCTTTAACAAAATTCTATCAAAATTGTAAGTGAATCAAACTTGATTGTCTGTACTTTGATTCTCTGTTATTCTCTCTCAAAGATCTATGTGTTATTCAGAGTTATAGGATCATTTGAAATCAAAGAAGTGTATCGAGTCTCTCTCTATCAAAATGTGACTTGAAATGGTGTGATTGTGGCCTGTAAATCAATTGGGTGTGATTGTAGCCCATAAATCAATTAGGTGATTTTGTAGCCTAGTTAAATCAAGGGAGATTGCCTTATACCAGTAGACAGGAGGGTGTTTCTCATGGCCATGAAATCAAGGTTGTAATGTCGACATTATATTTGAAAAGAATTCTGCATAGGAAATTGTGTGGGACTGGATGTAGGGTAACTCCGAACCATTATAAAATTCCAGTATAATATTTCCTTTACTGCTTTTATTTACTATTTTCATCTGTGTCTGGTTCTGTGATTATCTCTCTGTTTGTGAATTGCATCTATTTGGATTTAATTTGAAAAGATTCATGAAATTAATTAAACACTATTCACCCCCTTTTAGCGCTAATTCTGCCTTAAGATCCGTAATCCGCATTTCCTACATTTGGTATCGAGCATTGGTTTTCAAAGTTATCATAATCTGAATTTTGAAAAAGTTTAAAATGGAAATTTTTTAAAATTCTGTTAACACTAGTTTAAAACTGTCCAAATCATCTTTGTCTCATAAGTTTGCGTATTGTTATTATAGAAAATCAAGTTATCTACTGAATTGGTGTATTGTGCAGGAATGGATGTGTTATATGGCTTTTAAAGAATCAGCATTCAGTGGACAAATGGTGCAAATCAAGAAAAACAAATGGATACTTGATAGTGAATGTTCAAGCATATGACTAGTAATTCGGAGATACTGAATGACATAATTTATGAAGATGGAGGAATGGTCAACTTTGGAGATAATTCAAAAGGATATGTGATTAGCATCGGTAATGTTGGTAACTCTAAAACTCCAACTATTTCTGATGTTCTGTTAGTTAGGAATCTAAAACAAAACTTACTTAGCATAAGTCAACAATGTGACAAAGGCTATAAAATTAAATTAGAAAATGATAAATGTCACATCGAAGATAATAAATCAAATATTTTCTTTGAAGGAATTAGGAAGAAAAATATTAATATTCTCAGTATGAAAATCTCAAATGATAACCTATGTCTTTTGGCAAATACAAGTGACTTTGAATTTGGCATAAAAGATTTTGGGCATTTGAATTTCAAAATGTTATCTAGACTTTCAAAACTTGATCTAGTAAGAGGTCTCCCTAAAATGAATTTTAAAGTAGATAGTATATGTAATGCATGTCAATTAAGAAAACTTAGAAATAGATCATGTAAATCGAAAGATATAATTTCTACTTCAAAACCTCTTGAGTTTCTTCACTTAGATCTGTTTGGTCCATCTCAAATACAGTCAGTAAATCACAGTAAATATGTTTTTTAATTGTAGATGATTAGTCTAGATTTACATGGACAATTTTTCTGAAACATACAAGTGATGCTTTTGATTTATTTAAAACTTTTGCGAAAAGAATTCAAAACCAAATTTATTTAAAAATCAAAACTATTTGTAGTGATCACGGTGGATAATTTGAAAATGAAAATTTTGAGAATTTATGCAATCAAAAAGGAATAACTCAAAAAAATTCTTTTTCAAGAACTCCACAACAAAACGGAGTGGTAGAGCGTTAAAATAGGATGATTCAAGGGTGTGCAAGAACTATGCTTTTAGATAGTAAATTATTAAGAAATTTTTGGGCTGAAGAAGTCGCTACAGCTTGTTACATTTCGAATAGGATTTAAATTATACTTCTAACCAATAAAACATTATATGAACTTCTTTTCAATAAGAAACCAAAGGTATCTTATTTTAAATTTTTTGAAAGTAAATGCTTTATTCTAAATATAAAGGACAATTTGGATAAATTTGATCCTAAATCCGAACAAAGTAAACTTTATCTGATATTCTAATAGAAGTAAAGTATATAGAGTTTTCAATTCAAAACTAACACCATTGAAGAAACAATGCATGTAAATTTTGGTGAATATTTCAATGATTTTATTCATATGGACGATGAAGATGATTTTTTTTACTTTAAATAATAAATCAAATGAAATTGTTCATCCTAATAAAAGGATCAAGCTTTTAAAAGGTCATCCTATAGAAAATATACTAGGAAATATTAAATCAGTCGTTAGAACTAGAAATCAACTGAACAAGATGAGTAATGTAGCTTTTATATCAACCGTTGAACCCAAAAATCCGAAAGAAGCATCATTTGGTGATTCATAGATTCTTGCTATGCAAGAAGAACTGAATCAATTCACCAAAAATGATGTATGGGAACTTTTTTCTAGACCTGAGGACAAAACTATAATAGGAACTAAATGGGTTTATAAAAATAAAATGAATGAACAAGGTGGGGTCGTTAGAAATAAAGCTCGGTTAGTCACGCAAGGTTATTGTCAAGAAGAGAGAATAGACTATAATGAACCTTTGTACCCTTGGAAAGATTACAGGCCATTAGAACTCTACTTGCTTTCGGAAATCACAACAATTTCAAATGGATGTCAAAAGTGCCTTTTTAAATGGTTTTTTCAAAGTGGATGTTTATGTAGAACAACCTCCACTTTTTTAAGAAGAAAAGTTTCCAAATCATGTTTACAAATTAAAGAAAGCTTCATATGGTCTGAAACAAGCTCCTAGAGCCTGGTATGACAGACTAAGATCTAACTTATTACAATCAAATTTTGAAATTGGTAAAATAGATAATACTCTTTTTATTAAAAGAAACAAAAATGATTTCCAGTTAGTATAGATTTACGTAGATGATATAATTTTTTGATCAACAAACAATGAGATGAACAAAGAGTTTTCTGAAATAATGGAAAAAGAGTTGAGATGAGTCATATGGGTGAACTTATTTTCTTTTTAGGACTGCAAATAAAACAATTAGATAGTGATGTTTTCATTAGTCAAAAAAAATTTGCTAGGGATAAAGTTAGTAAGTTTGGTATGACCACTGCGAGTGGAAAACCCACTCCTATGGAAACTAACAAAGCCTTAAATAAAGAAGACATGTCAAAAGATGTTGATCAAAAACTATACAAGGGAATGATTGGATCGCTACTCTATATAAATGTGAGTAGGCTTGATATCATGCATAGTGTCTATCTCTGTGCATGTACCAATCTCTACCCAAAGAAACCCATTTAAAAGCTGTTAAACGTATACTAAGATATGTTAATCGTACTTTAGACCATGGCCTATTTTACTCTAAAAATGATTCATTCGATTTAATCTCATATTGTAATGCTGACTATGCTGGTTGTAAATCTGATCAAAAAAATACAAGCGGAACTTGTCACTTTTTAGCACATTCTCTGATTTCCTGGCTCAGTAAAAAGCAAAATACTGTGTCACTATCAACAATTGAAGTATATCTCTTCTGCATTGGGTTGTTCTCACGTTATCTATATGCAGACCTTAAAGGATTTTGGATTAAATATTTCAAAATCACTAATTTATTATGACAGTACAAGTGTAATAAATTTATTCAAAAATCCTACTCATCATGCCAGAACAAAACATATTGATATCAGGCATCATTTTCTCAGAGATAATATAAGTAAAGAGATTATTTCTCTTGAATTTATCAACATTGAGAATCAAATAGCTGATATTTTGACCAAACCCTTGAATCAATCAACCTTTACTAAATTAAGAAGAGAACTATGTATTTGTTCTGTAACTAAGATATAGAATATAGACATAGTAACTTATATATTTAAATAAATAGAGGAAAAAATTGTCAACGACTCTCGTTAAATTGTTATTATATTCATGTTTTTTATATTTCGTGTACTTGTATATATTTATGTCAGTGTTTCATATATATGTGTAATGTAACATCATATATAATAAAATTAGATTTATGTTTCGCTTATTACACTTCGTTATTAGCATTTAGTTCCATAGTATTAGTTTAAGGGGGGAGTTATGTAGTTTCGGCTAAGTTTTTGTTGATGAAAAAGGGGGAGAATTATAAAATAGGTTAGATGACTTAGATTAAGGGGGAATTGTTGGAATAAAGGGGAGTTATAGTAGATTTTATCAACAAAGGTTGCCATCATCAAAAGGGGGGATTGTTAATTCTCGAGATGATGGTTTTGATGACAACAACCTTAGGACTTGTTATAAAATATAAATACTAATATTCTTGTCTAGATATATATGTGTATGCAAGTACTAAGAATGAAGACTGTACAGTATAAAAATTCAAGACTGAGTATAGAGATTCAAGATCGACGAATTCAAGATTGAAGAAATCAAGACTGAAGGCCCATGAGTATCAAGATTATCAAAAGATCAATATATCAAGATAAGTAATAGAGTCTAGATTTATGTTAAAACTTCATTATAGAACTTAAATCCTTATTTGGATTTTAATTATGGAATGAAATCCACCTTCTCGCTTTAATAGTGGGACAGAATCCATGACCTCTTTAGTGCGATGGAACCCACGACCTTCTCAAGTGGAATGGAATCCATGAAATTTTCCAAATGACTTATTTTTAGACATTTTTTTCGAAACTATCTTTTAAAAGGGACTTCTTTCTCTCGATTCAAATATTTTAGCCCTAATTAGAAAACTATTTTCAATTATATTAATTTCAAAATCATTTCTTGTTTTTAAACTATCACCTGGTTTTAATGTTTTATCTTTAATCTCAAAATATTTATATATTTAGTTTCTATTACTTTTATATTTCGTAAGATTGCTTTCCAAAGTCTTTTATAATCATAAAGTATGTTAAAAATAGTTTACAAAGTTCTAAGGTTGTTTTGACAAACTTTAGAAAGAAAATCTCTTTTAAAAAAAATCAATTTTCAAAATAAACTAGGGATGTAGTTATGCACCTTCCCGAATGTCGACATGGTAGCCGTAGAATTTAAAATTCAAATTTTCAAAAAAAGTGTTTATTCGTCATAACCTTTCATGAATGGACATGAACATTATTTTCCTATAACTAGCAGTTGTTTTTAATGAATTTTAAGTTAGTTTTTCTTCATTTATTCACTCCTTCTCAACCCAAATATTCTCTTATATTTCAAATTCTTTAACAAAACTCTACTGAAATTCTAAGTCAATCAAACTCGATCAACTCTAGTTTTATTCTCTGCCACTCTCTCACAAAGATCTCGGTGCTAGTTATAGGATTATTTGTAATCAAAGAAGTGTATCGAGTCTCTCTCTATCAAAATGTGATTGGAAATGATGTGATTGTTGCCCGTAAATCAGTTGGGTGTGATTTTAGCCTATAAATCAATTAGGTGATCTTGTAGCCTGGTTAAATCAAGAGAGTTTGCACTGGACTTGAAGACAGAAGGGTGCATCTCATGACAATGAAATTGAGATGTAATATTGACATTATATTTGAAAAGAAATCTGCATAAGAAATTGTGTGGGACTGGATGTAGGTTAACTCTGAACCAGTGTAAAATTCCGGTATGTTCTTTCCTTTACTACTTTTATTTACTATTTGCAACTGTATATGATTCTATGATTGTCTCTGTGTTTGTGAATTGCATCTGTTTGGATTTATTCGAAAATATTTCAAAAAATTCATAAAATTATTTAAACACTATTCACCCCTCCTCTAGTGTTAATTCTACGTTAAGATATGTACTCCTCATTTCCTACATACGTATGATGCTTGCTCGAATATATGTTGGTTGAATGGTTGAAAGCTTCGATCGAATGGCGATTTAGTTTTAGAAACAAGTTAGGGATCGGTATGTAGGGATTGGTACCATACATATATATTGACGCAAATCATGTGTGATTGATATGGGGTGACAAGGAAAGCTCGATAAGGCAGCGTTTCAAATTCAAGATGTTTGGTGTTCATTTCCTTGAGTTATGGCCAATTGAAAATGGATCGGTGATGGCCTATAAAGGTCACATTGTCCAAATGACATACAATCCATAGGTTAGGTCAAAAAGGACTCTCTAAAGCTACATTTCAAATTTTAATTTGTTTGGAATTCGTATGCTCAAAATATGAATGGATCGGAAGTGAATTTGGGAGTATGGATCGGTATTCGATTATTTTGAGGCATGCTTTGGGTCAGCAAGGAAAAAACTTCAGGCTTGACTTAAGGCATTCTCTGTTTGGTGAAGGCTAGTGAAAAATGAGTTAAGTCATGTATTGGCGTGGGGTGTCAGCATGGTAGAAACTTCAAGCTTAACTAAGGGCATTCTTATATCAGTGAAGGCAAGAGAAAAATGAGCTAAGTCATGGATTGGTACTGTTCCCTGCTCATGGATTGGTACCGAACCATAAAATCCTATCAATGAGGGGCTTTTTTTGGGCATTTTTTAAAATTACTCAGGCATGACTTCAGGATAAGGTTTTCTTTGGGCCAAACCTGTGAATTCTCGAGCTCTACTTTGGGCCAGAACTTAGGCAAATTCCGGGTTGAGTTTTTCATGACTTTTTCGATGATTTTCAACAATGACGATGCATAACACAACGATGATCATTCCATGACGTGGAGTTATAGCTTCGACGAAGGATAACTATACTTGAAGATGCAAAGTAGAGGACTTTGAGTTGTATTGTTGGACCTATTGGATGATGGCTACGGAACATATAATAGTTCTCTACGCTTGATGATGACTGTACAGAACCATCCCAATCATGGTGACTTCATGATAGGAGTCATGAGATAAGTTCCAAGATGCACTCTGCTATAGCTAACTTGTGCAAAGGTATAGTAGAAACTCGAGGGTTTGTACGGTACTCGTGAGGTAAGGGAGATGTCACATGGCTAATTTTAATAATGCTATTCAGAAGATTTAATTAGATGAATTAAATAGAATAATGTAAATGTTAAGTGATAAGGGGGTTGAGATTTGAATAAATATTAAGTGGCCATGCTATTTAATTTAAATCGATTTAGGAATGGTTTATAAGATAATTAAAATACACAAGGGTATATTGGGTATTTGCCATATATATATATAACCATTACTCTTATATATACATTTTCCTCTTAGGCCATTCACATTCGTATCTCATTTTCACAAAAAATAAATGTAAGCTTAAGAGGATAAGGTCAACCATTATTATAGAGGAAAGGAGAGAAAATTCAAAGAAAGAAAAAAGAATTAAGGAAAGGGAATAATCTCAAATCCAAACCAATATCCTTATCATAAATCAGGCTAAATAATAATTTCCATCTCTAATTTCTGAATAGATGTTTTGGATTTAAGGTTAAATTAGACTATATGATGGTTGATGGTGATATGTTTGAATTAAGGTTTGTTTAAATTAAACAAGATTGCTTAATTAAACAAGATTGTTTAAATGAAGATTCATGCGGTTTTAGGTTAAAACTGAGTGATATTGATGTTTAAATGCAATGGGAAAATTATATGTTATGCAAAACATGATTTTGGAGTTTGGCTTCAAATTTGATAATTTTCCAAGCTACGGAAAGTTTATTGTGAATTTTCGTATGAAAATATGACTAATTGGTTTAAGAATTTATTTCAGAAATTATATCTAGAATTTGGGTTCAAAATTTTGATATGTTAGGCAACATGATCAAATTGAATTGCTATAGTTTTTGGGTATTTTTCTTAAGTAATTTACAATATGAAATAAATTATTTTAAGAGAAGGATCTAAATGATTTACATGTAAATTAAGGGGAAGGGTTTATCTACAAAAAGCTAATATTCATGTTTATCCAAGAATAAATGGCAGTTAGTTTTGTAAAGCATGGAAAAAGTTGAGGCAAACAATTATATGTTTACATATAGGCAAGTTAGTTGATATAAATTGGTATTTAACCTAGAAAAATACGTTTCGCCTCTATTAGAGGTACCTTTTGACTCATAGCTTTCGCCTTCGACTAAGTTGAAACCTCATTAAGTAGAAACCAAGACATAGAGTATCATCTAGGTGGTGCATAGTGGATTGAAAAAGTCGGAAGGTATGGTGTCGAAAGCTTTGCTTCCGATGGAGTTGATACCTATGTTTGTTTTAAAATATTAAGCGCTTGCCATAGTTTTACTAAATCTTTTGACATAGTCGAAAACATATGGTTTTGAAAGGAGTTTTATAAAAGCTTTCGAAGGGGTTGCCATATTTTGTCTTAGAAGTAAGGGGCTTTTGAACGAGCTTTTTTAGTTGTAAATAAATGCTTTCGAAAGAAGGGGTTCCAACTCAGTTGAAGACCTGCCTCCAATTCTTGTACCTTTCGAAGGTATTGAAGTCATCAATGCTTTCGAAGGGTATTGTTGTTTTAAAGAAGGATTAAGCCGCTTCCTAAATGCTTTTGAAAGGGGTTGAGTGTTTCGAAGGCAATGGTGTCGAAAGGGTGTTTCGACTCTATCCTTCAAACTTTTAAAATAAAGGGTTGTGCTTTCGACTAGATTGTTCCGACACCATCAACTTTTCCCCAAACAATCATAAAGGGTTTCGAAAGAGATACTTTCGTATATAAACCCTTTAACCTAAATGACGTTTTTAAAGAATAAACCCAATGCTTTTGAAAGGGGTACTTTTTTTGGTTTCGAAGCTATGTTTTAAAGGACGTTTTGATACCATCAAAAAGTATATTTTCTTTCGAAAGAGAATGCTTATCAAGGGCTTCGAAAGGAATAGTTATTATGTTTGGAAAAGAAGTTTTTGCTTTCGTCGGATATTCCTCCAGAGGTTTCGAAAGCGATGTTTATAAGATTTCAAAACATAAACCTAATCTCAATTGAAAGGAATAAACCATAGCATAAATAAACAAAAGGATTTTGAAATGAAGAAGATTTCATTGATTATAAAGGTTAAAGGGTTTAACCAGGATGTGTATATATATAAGATAATAAACAATGGATGTTGGTATTATTTGTTGTTATCTATACTTCTTCGTATAGTTATTCACGTAGTCATTAACCCATAACAATATTATGGGGAAGGGCAGAATAACCAACTAGGTTACCCAAAGTGAATTTAACTTAAAGATATTGGCAGGAGCCAATAGGTTCATAGTGAGCCCATGAAAACTATGTATAGGAAAAGATATTGGCAAGGGCCAATAGATTCATAGTAATTCCATGAAAACTATGTTGAAAATGAAGATGTCAGAAAGACAGGTTCTTAATTAGCCCATGAAAACTAGGATAAAAGAAAAGATATTGACAGTTAGTCAATAGGTTCCTAGTCAGCCCATGAAAACTAGGATAAAAGAAAAGATATTGGAGTTACCAATAGGTTCATAGTGATCCCATGAAAACTATGTATTGGACAGGTAGTTCTTAAACGTTTAATCAGTTATTAATTAGCCTATGAAAACTATTAGGTTAATAGTACTCCTAAAAACTATAACTAAGACAGATAGTCAAAATGAATGGAGATGGGTAATCCAGAATTTATTTAATTGTTTTACATATCATTATAATATATCACTTTGAGATATTTTAACAACTGTGGATCAAGAGTACAGTATATGGTTTTATAAATGTTTTAGGATACTAGTGTGGGGAAAGCCCGTTCTACAAAGTGGCGTGGTCTCACTAGATATCTAAATGGTTTGAGATGGTAGGTTATGATTCATACCTGGCTTTATGTCCGACTCGAAGTTTATATTTCCTCTTAAAATCTCGAGTACTCAATTGATTTTGAGTAGTTTGAGATTTGAGGTTTTCAGGTACCTCATTAGACGAATAAGCTTCTGGAGGCATGCAGGAGGCATTATAGTTATTTAAGTTCTTGTTCAGTTTGATTCTGCTATGCTAAATTTTGTTAAGGCAAGAGTGTTTATTGCCTACTATATACTCTAATCACTAAGGGGGCATCTTCAAATGTCGCACTTAGAGTATATTATAGTAAATATAATTATCAAAACATGGTTATGTTGTGGATTATGTAAAGAATGTTGAAAAGGTTTTTGGAATGGAATGAATGTTATTTTGAAAATTTAAAATTTTCCATATTCATGTGTTTTTGATATATTGATGTAATTAACATTACAGTATTTGGTTTCCTAGGATCAATAACTATGGATGACTGAAGTATCTGTAGCCGTTAACTTTGGGCATTTAAATAGGAATGTTATAAGTTGGTATCAGAGGATAGGTTTATGAAAACTTAAGAAATTTAAAACTAAAAGGATTTGTAAAGCATAATCCAATGAGTCGGAAATATGATCAACGTTTGGGTTAACACTATTGTAACGTACTTGTATTTGATATATATATATATATATATATATATATATATATATATATAAGTACCTATTCCTCTTTCTCTTAGACTGTTCTTCTGTATCTTACTAAGGGTCGTATATAGATTTACGAGAAAGAGGATATGGAAGCCGGAAACGGAAGAGGAAATTTAGGTGGTGGAAGCACCACAATTGATGGAAATGCTCGGCCTAACACTCAGAGGAACCAAGGTCGACAGGCTAACGCTAATCAAAATGCTGAAGCCAATGAGGGTTTGGAGATCCACTAGCGGATGTGTTGATGACGTATCAGTTCTTTGCTAATCTAATGCAAGCTTGAGATGTTACTGGAGTTGCTGGTAATATTGGAAATAATTATGCTAAGCTGAGCAGAGATTACACCGTTTGGGTGGAAAGTAGTTTATGTGAACAGGGGATGCCATCAAAGTGGAGAATTGGCTACTGCATTGCGAAAGAATATTAGCTGATCGGGGTTTAGAAGATGAGAAAAAGATAAGGTTGGCCTCTAGGCGGTTGGAAGGGTCAGCACTTCATTGGTGGAATAGTGTGACTACTGAAGTTTCGAAATAAGTGTTGACTTAGGTTGAGTTTCGAAGGAGATTCGAACAGAGGTTTATTTCTGAGGTTGCTAAGTCAGCATTAATAAGAAGGTTTATGGATTTAGTTCAGAGAGATATGTCGGTTATCGAATATGCTAATAAGTTTGATGAGCTATCTCGATATGGTACGCTATTGTAGACACCGACATTAAAAGGAATGAAAGGTTCATCCAGGGACTGAGGCCCAAGCTTGCTAGGGCAACCCAGATACATATTCGAGATCCTAGTAATATAGTAGTAGAAATGGCAATCCGCCATGAGGGGATGCTTACTGTTTGTGCTAGCGAGAAGCCAGTTGAATCCAGGGTCCTTAGGGTAAGAAGAGGAAGTTCATCAAAATAAAAGGAGCCTAAAAGGAAGACATGGCCAAGAAGTCAAAAGCCGATCTAGTCTGCTACAAATGTGACAAGAAGAGTCATTTTGCAAATGAGTGCCCGTCTGGCAAGGGGCAGAAGATGACTGCGGATAAGAAACCTGTAAAATGCTACAACTATGATCAATTTGGGCATTACAAGAACCAGTTTCCATAACCAGTTAGAGCGGACAAGGGGAAAATATTTGATGTTAGCTAAGCCAGCTGCTGCTGATAAAGGGAAGTCTATGATTAAAGGTCCATTTTTGATTCAGAGTATTCCAGTTAGTATACTATTTTATACTGATGCATCACATTCATTTATATCTCAGAATCTAGTTGGTAGGTTATGCTTAGTAGCCACCCACCTTGTTTCTTCCTTAAGGGTTGGGAATCCAGTGGGAGTATATGCAACTCTAGGGATGAGATGTGATCAATTAGAACTTGATTTGATGGTTCATATGTTTGCATGCAGTCTGTATGTTTATGATTGCATAGAATTCGGGATCATTTTGGGTATGGATTGGTTGGATAAATATGAGGCTAGGATATTTTGCCAGAACGGGGAAATATCAGTAAGATACCAAGAGAGTCTTAACTGAATCATTTTCTCAGTGGAGAATTTCGACTGGAATGTTTTTGATTTGTTAAGTTCCCAGGAAACGGTAGAAGAGCTAAGTCAAATTGATGTTGTAAGAGAGTTTGCATATGTCTTCAAGCTGGTTATAGGACTACTACCAAAACGAGTTGTTTAGTTTCGAATAGATCTTGTGCTGGGAGCTGAACCTGTCGGTAGACCACCTAGTAGGATGACACCGATAGAGATGAAATAATTGAAGGTACAGATAGTGGATCTAAAAGGTAGGAATTTTATTAGACCAAGTAGTTCGCCTTGGGGAGCGATCGCGGTCTTCGTAAAGAAGCCAGATGGGTCGTTAAAGATATCCATCGACTATCGCAAGCTGAACGAAAGAATGATCAAGACCTTTGCCAAGAATTGATGAACTATTTGATCGGTTTAGTGGAGTTGGAGTGCTTTCCCAATTGGATTTGGCGGTCGATTTTCATCAGTTGAGAGTGGCAAAGGACAATATTCCTTTGACAGTAAATCAGACTAGGTATGGTTCGTATGAGTGGTTAGTGATGCCATTTGGATTGATAAATCTACTTGCTTTCTTTGTGGATATGATGAATTGAATTTTACGAGAGCACTTGGATAAGTTCGTATTGGTGTTTGTAGATGACATTTTGGTATGCTCGAAAGATGAGAGAGAGCATAAAAATCATCCAAGAGTAGTGCTAGAGACACTGAGGCAGCATCAGCTAATGGAAAAGTTTTCCAAATGTCATTTTTGGAAGAAAGAGGTCAAGTTTCTTGGTCATATAGTTTCGAAAGAAGGTTTGGTAGTAGATCCAGTTTAGATCGAAGCTGTCAATAATTGGAAGAGACCAGAGATGGTAATCGAGATCAGAAGTTTTCTTGGACTTGCTGGCTATTACTAGATATTCATTTGGGAATTTTCGCGGATAGTAGCACCTTTGACTAAATTGATAAGGAAGGATGTGAAATTCATTCGGTACGACAAATGTAAGGAAGGATTCCTTAATTTAAAGCATTTGTTGATGAATGCACCAGTGCTAGTAGTTCTAGATGGAAACTAAGGGTTGGTAGTGTACACTAATGCATGTGAATTAGTTTTGGGAGATGTGTTGATGCAAAATGGTAAAGTCATTACCTACGCTTCTCGACAGCTTAGACATCATGAGGTGAGATATCCTATTCATGATTTGGAGTTAGCTATGGTGATCTTCGCATTGGAGATTTGAAGATATTATCTCTTAGGGGTGAGATGCGAGCTATACACTGATCGTAAGTCCTTAAAATATTTATTCTCTCAAAATAAGTTGAATATGCGACAGTAGAGGTGGCTAGAGTTTTTGGCAGCTTATGATTTTGGTATAGATATACTCCCGGGAAAAGAAATAAGGTAGCGGATGCCCTTAGCAGAAAACGTCATAACATGGTGTTAGCTATGTTGCCAAAATGGAAATATTTAGAAGCTTTGGCTACATGTAGTATAAAGTCAAGATCGACTGCTAGTTCAAATCAAAGTACCGCTATGTTGGCCTGTTTAGAAGTGCGACCAGTACTGATCGAAGGAATAGCTTTTAAACAAAAAAAGGATCCAGAATTAGTCGAGAGGATTAGAAGGCTCGAGATAGGATCCGAGATCGATGATTTAAAAGATTTTGGCATTGACCAGAAAGGATAGTTAAGAAAGAAGGAACGCCTATCTGTTTCGAATGTAGAGAACTTGAGAAGAGAAGTTCTAGAAGAATGACATCGATCCAAGTTTACGATGCATCCTGGGGGACCAAGATGTATCAAGATATGAAGAGGAGCTTCTATTGGGAAGGTATGAAGAGAGATGTTGGCTTGTGGGTTATGTAATATGCTAACTGTTAACAAGTGAAAGCCGAACACCAAAAGTCTAGTGGAGTGCTTTAGCCTTTAGCAATTCCAGTTTGAAAGTGGGATTCTACATCCATGGATTTCATTGACAGGTTGCTAAGGTCGAACAGGGGAAATGAAAGCATATGGGTCATAGTGGACAGATTGACCAAGAGCACCCATTTCATTTCAATCAAGTCAACCAGAACGACACCTGTTTTAGCGAAGTTGTTCATGAAGAACATAGTTAGACTTCATGGGATTCCAAGTAGCATAGTTAGCAACAGAGATGCATTATTCCCCAGCGAATTTTGGAGAAGTCTAATGAAAGTATTGGGTACCAAGCTCAAGATGAGTACAACATATCACCCACAAACGGATGGGCAGACTGAGAGAGTCAATAAAGTAATCGAAGATTCGTTGGGAGCTTGTGTATTAGATTTGGGTGGATCTTGGGAAGATTACCTAAATTTGATTGATTTTTCCTACAATAATAGTTATCAAACTAGTACAGGAATGGAGCCTTTTGAAGCTTTGTAAGGAAGGCCATGCAAATCGCTAGCATGTTGGTTGGAGACTAGAGACAGATTAGTCTTAGGTCCAGATTTGGTTAGAGAGGCATCAGAGAAGACTTAGTTGATCCTAGAGCGTATGAAGGAAGCTCAATCTAGACAGAAGAGTTACACAGTTAAAAGGCATAAAGACCTAAAGTTCTCAGTTGGAGATAGGGTTTTTATTAAGGTGTCATCGATGAAGGGAGTGATACATTTCGAAAAGTCTGGGAATATGGCACCAAAATATATTGGTCCATTCCAGATTATAGAGAGGATTGGGAAAATCGCATACAGAGTAGAGATGCCGAGCAACAAGGTAGGTGTCTATAATATATTCCATGTATCGCATCTTCGCAAGTATGTGCATGATCCAGAAACTACTATTCCTATGATAGGGTTAGATGAGTTGGTAGTGGAGCATAATTTGATAGTTGTTAGACAAGCAGTTCAGATTTTGGTGAAAGATGATAAAAGATTGAGATCCAAGACAATCAAGTTGGTGAAAGTTCAGTGGAGAGACAACAAGGAGGACTTTATTTAGGAGACAGAGGATAGGATTTGAGATACTTATCCTGGTTTGCATTGAGGGTATGTCTATAATAAAATTATTTAGATAATCACTAATCAGATAGACTAGTATGGTTTTTAGGAGTTGTTATAAATGATTACTATGATTAGTATTTGGTCCTTGCTAAATTTGAAGGACAAAATTCTTTAAAGAGAGGAGCGTATAACACCCCTAATTTTAATAACACTATTCAGAATATTTAATTAGATAATTTAAATAGAATAATGTAAATGTTAAGTGATAAGGGGATTGAGATTTGAATAAATATTAAGCTGTCGTGCTATTTAATTTAATTGGTTTTAAGAATGGTTTATAAGATAATTAAAATACACAAGTGTATATTGGCTATTTGCCACATATAACCTTTACTCTTATATACATAGATTTTTGCCTCTTAGGCCATTCACATTCATATCTCATTTTCATAAAAATAAATGTAAGCTTAAGAGGATAAGGTCGGCCATTGTTAGAGAGGAAAAGAAATGAAATTTAAAGAAAAGAAAAGGTATTAAGGAAAAGGAATAATCTTAAATAAAAACCAGTCTCCTTATCATAAGTCAAGGTGAATAATAATTTCCGTCTCTAATTTCTGAATATATGTTTCAGATTGAAGGTTGAATTGGATTATATGATGGTTGATGATGATATGTTGAATTAAGGTTTGTTTAAATTTAAAAAAAATTGTTTAATTTAAGATTCATGCGATTTCAGGTTAAAACCGAATAATACTGATGTTTAAATGCCATGGGAAAATTAGAGGTTATGCAAAATATGATTTTGGAGTTGGGTTTCAAATTTGATAATTTTCCAAGCTATGGAAAGTTTATTATGAATTTTCATATGAAAATATAATTAATTTGGTTTAAGAATTTATTTTAGAAATTATATCAAGAATTTGGATTTGAATTTTTGATATGTTAGATAACATGTGAATTTTTGAAATTTTTGGGGATTTTTCTTAAATAATTTACAATATGAAATAAATTATTTTAAGAGAAGGATTCAAAAGATTTACGTGTAAATTAAGGGGAAGAGTTTATCTACATAAACTAATATTGACGTTTATCCAAGAATAAAAGGTGGTTAGTTTTGTAAAGCGTGGAAAAAGTTGAGGCAACCAATTATATTCTTACACATAGGCAGGTTAGTTGATATAAATTAGTATCTAACGTAGAAAATAGGTTTCACCTTTATTAGAGGTACCTTTCGACTCATAGCTTTCACCTTCGACTAAGTCGAAACCCCATTAAGTTAAAACCAATACATAGAGTACCATCTAGGTGGTACATAGTGGATTGGAAAAAGGCGAAAGGTATGGTGTCGAAAGCTTTGCTTCCGATGGAGTCGATACCTATATTTCTTTTAAAATATTAAGCATTTTCCTTAGCTTTACTAAAGCTTTTGACATAGTCGAAACATATGGTTTTGAAAGGAGTTATATAAAAGCTTTTGAAGGGGTTGCCACATTTTATCTTAAAAGTAAAGGGCTTTTAAACGAATTCTTTTAGTCATAAATAAATGCTTTCGAAAGAACGAGCTATGACTCAATCGAAGCCCTGCTGCCAATTCTTATACCTTTCTAGTGTATTGAAGTCATCAATGCTTTCAAAGGGAAGTGTTGTTTTAAAGAAGGATTAAGCTGCTTCCTAAATGCTTTTGAATGGGGTTGAGGGTTTCGAAGGCAATGGAGTCGAAAAAGGGTTTCGACTCCATCCTTCAAAGTTTTAATATAAAGGATTAGGCTTCCGACTAGATGGTTCTGACACCATCAACTTTTCCCCAAACAATTTTATAAGGGTTTCGAAAGAGATACTTTCATATATAAACCATCTAAATGATGTTTTTAAAGCACAAACCCAATGCTTTTGAAAGGCTTTTGTTTATTTCGAAGCTATGTTTTAAAGGACATGTTGATATCATCGGAAGGTATATTTGCTTTTGAAAGAGAAATCAAGGGCTTCGAAAGGAATTTTTATTATGTTTGGAAAAGAAGTTCTTGCTATCGACGGAAATCCTCTAGAGGTTTCGAAAGGGATGTTTTTAAGATTTCAAAACATAAACCTAATCTCAATTGAAAGGAATAACCATGGCATAAATGAACAAAAGGATTTTGAAATGAAGATGTTTTCATTGATTATAAAGGTTAAAGAGTTTAACCAAGATATATATATATATATATATATATAAGATTATAAACCACAGATGTTGGTATTATTTGTTGTTATGTATACTTCTTTATATACTTATTCACATAGTTACTCACCCATAACAGCATTATGAGGAAGGGCAGAATAACCAGCTAGGTTGACCGACAGTGAATATAAATTAAAGATATTGACAGGGGCCAATAAGTTAACAGTAAGCCCATGAAAATTGTGTATAGGAAAAGATATTGGCAAGGTCCAACTAAGCCCATGAAAACTATGTAGAAAATGAAGATTCAGAAAGCCAGGTTCCTAGTGAGCTAATGAAAACTAGTGTAAAAGAAAAGGTATTGGAATTACCAATAGGTTTATAGTGATCCCATGAAATTATGTAATTGGACCGGTAGTTGTTGCGACTTTTCTATTGATTAGAAAAGCACAAATTTTAATAAATTCTACAAGCGCACAGGCGCGTAGTATGCAGGTCGAACACAGGGAATTGTATTTTAAAACAATTAAAATCCATAGTTAAATCTTAGGCGTGTTAAACGAATTCAACGGTGAATTTTGAACAGAAAATAAAAACAATAATATACTCCGAATCGTTTTCGAAACTAATCGAAATTGCAACCAAAATATAGAATTGTAAAAAAAATCAGAACAGAAATTGAAATTGCGGAAAAGAAGATAACGGAGCAAACAACTGAAATAATTATTAACTAACTAAAAAGAGTGCAGAAAATAACTAAGAACAAGAATAAATAAATTGCTAAATCTAATCAACAATCCTACATATTCTGTTCGAAAATAAAAACAGTGCTGAATTTAAATCTAAACTTGAAGAAAAGTGATGAGGTAAGAGATCCTTTCAAGGTGTTGTATAATGCTGTATATATAGGCTTTCAACCCCTAAAATCAGTCCATCTTTTTAGCAATAGGACCGGTTCTATTCTTAGTATTTGCCAAGATAATTGTACTGACTGGGTCCATTCCTTGAATTGGTGAAGAGTCAAGTTGCCACGTCATTGCTTGAAATACTTTTATATGTGAATTGGTCCAAATTCATACGTAAGCTACTTTTGAATGTGTCCCATTTTGCTTCATATCATGGCTATGTATTATGCTACTTTTTTGGAGGAACTGGTCCTTTGCTTGAATTGGTGAAAGAGAACATATATACGTCCACATCATTGCTTGAATTGGTCCATATTGCTTTGATTTATTTCAATGCTCAAAATGTTGCACTCTTTGCTGCGTGATTTTTGAACCAATGGACGGCATAACCGATTAATTTCAACGTTGCACTTTGGAATCAATAATCTGCAAAACCACAACAAAATACCCGTATAATACCGCTTTATTAAAATAAAAATATATGAAATAAACGGTTTAAATTGCAGAGAAATACGTTCATCAAATACCCCCACACTAGAACTTTATTCGTCCTCGAATAAGCAAGAAAATACTAAATCCTTTTTCGTAGGAAACACGATTGCATTGAGCGTATGCAACAAGCCGTTAAACCTCTAGGTGTCCCTAGTAGGACGAGTGGTGTCTCGTGAGGGTTTTCAGTGGATACTACCCACAAAATCCAAATGCAGTATGTGATGATTCTAATGTACTACATGAATGCAAAATTCTACACAAATGGAGACTCGATTTACTTCAAAATAGTTGCAACAAAATAATGTGTATCAGTTTTAGTCAACTTCTTCAAATTTTTGGTTCCTCGCTAATCACAAATTTCAATGTAACTTTAGTTTTCATACATTAGATTCTAGTTTGGCCAGTTGTTTCGGTCGATAACATAGTGCAGCCATGAAATAAATTCTTCACTGTTGATCACGGTTTTTTTCAAAATGGTATTTTTCATTTCCATTTGTATAACAAGCCAAATCAACAAAGTCAAGAAGTGTTTGGGTTTCAAAGCTTAGTCTCTCTTTACTAGTTTTTTTTTTCTTCTTCTCTTTTTTTTTACACCTATCCTTTGGACCAAGGTATACCACCCATGCACTGCCTCGCGGGCTTACGTGAGAGTTGGGACAGAGCTTGGCGGATTGTGCAAACCGACGCTGACTATGTCAGAAAAGGTCAGTAATCCTTAGGTGATTATTTATTTAATTATTTATACACCTAACTCAGAATGCTGAGGCCAGATATACCATCCATGCACTGCCTTGCGGGCTTACGTGAGAAGAGTATAGAGCGTGGCGAGTGCACACACTTTCACAAGTGTGCACACCTATCGACTGTAGGTGTTTCTTATTAGTTTTTTTTTTGAGAAGAGCTAAAGAGTGTTATGCAAATCAACTTAGCACCACTTAACTTTAATGATTTGAGATGTCAACGCATGTACTCTAAATCTGCCATTTTTTAAAACAAAGACTACAGTTTAGAAAAGATTTCATAACCATCACCTATGAATCCCCCTATATACTAACCTCACTATTATCGCTTGTAATTCAACTTTTCATTATATTTTACATTTGAAATTAGTGATTCACAAAAATCTTCATCAATTGACTTCAACTGCTTACTTACTTTGTCTTGACTAATTAAAAATAAATCAAAGTCCTAAAAATATTGGGAAATGAAAAAAAATTGAAAAGAAATTTGAAAACAAATAATGAGATGATTTTTAAAAAAAAAATGATGCTACACTATGAAATATGAACAAACAGAATGAGATATGCGTCCCCCCCACACTGGAATAAGACAGTGTCCCAACTGTCAAATAGAATGCAAATGCAAAATAGAAGGAAAAAAAACTAAAAAAAAAATACAACCTGATATGTGCAAGATAGTGAGCGGCTCATGCCGAATAGCTAGGTTCGTGAAGATCCACGAACTCATCGTCCTCGTGCTGTTCAAACTCTAGAAACGGCTTCAAGCGTTGTCCATTAACCTTTGAAATGGAACCGTCCCTAGGATTTTCAATTTCAACTGCGCCATAAGGGTATACTGTTTTCATAATATATGGACCTGTCCAACGGGATCTCAATTTTCCCGGAAATAAATGATGTCTGGAATTATATAAGAGAACTTTTTGACCTACTTCGAATGTCTTACGAAGTATGGATTTATCATGATAGAATTTGGTTTTCTCTTTATAAATCTTAGCATTTTCGTACGCTTCATTTCTTAGTTCTTCTAATTCTGACAATTGTAATTTACGATGCGATCCGGCTTTTTCTATGTCAAAATTAAGGTATTTGATTGCCCAAAGTGCGCGGTGCTCGAGCTCAACGGGTAAATGGCATGCTTTTCCAAAGACTAATCGGTATGGTGACATTCCTATATTGGTTTTATAAGCTGTGCGAAATGCCCAAAGGGCGTCTATCAATTTAGATGACCAATCTTTTCTGTTGGAGTTAACCGTCTTTTCAAGAATTTGTTTAATTTGTCTATTGGAAATCTCGACTTGACCGTTGGTCTGTGGATGATATGGAGTAGATAGTTTATGAGTGATAGAATATTTCTTAAGAAGAGATTCAAAAGCACGATTACAAAAATGAGAACCGTTATCACTTATAATGGCTCGAGGTGTGCCAAAACGGGAAAATATGTTTTCTTTCAAAAATTTGACAACAACTTTATTGTCATTCGTTCTGGTAGGAATGGCCTCAACCCATTTAGACACGTAATCTACTACAAGTAGGATGTAGAGATTTCCAAAAGAATTAGGAAAAGGACCCATGAAATCGATGCCCCAAACATCAAAAATTTCGATGATAAGGATTGGGTTTAGGGGAATCATGTTACGTTTGGAAATACGACCTGTTTGTTGACATCTAGCGCATTTGGAGCAAAATTCGTGGGCATCGTGAAAAAGAGAAGGCCATAAAAACCACACTGTAACACTTTGGCAGCAGTTTTCTTTGCTCCAAAATGTCCTCCACACGCTTGATTATGTGAAAAAGAGAGGATGCTATGGAATTCATGTTCTGGGACACATCTGCGAATGATTTGATCGGTGCAATATTTGAAAAGATAAGGATCGTCCCAGTAAAAGTTTCAAACGTTGGAGAGAAATTTTTGTTTATCTTGTTTTGACCAATGGGAAGGTGTTTCATTTGTGACATGATAATTTACGATGTCCGCGTACCATGGTGCACTAGAGAGTGAAAGAATTTTTTCATCGGGAAAATGATCGTTGATTTGAGAGTTATCATAGTTTTCATGAACTATACGAGAAAGATGGTCAGCTACGACATTTTCAGAACCCTTTTTATCTCGTATTTCTAGGTCAAACTCTTGAAGAAGGAGAATCCAACGGATTAAGCGGGGTTTGGTATCCTTTTTCATGAGTAAATACCGCAAGGCGGCATGATCAGTGTAAACTATGACCTTAGAACCTACGAGATATGATCTAAACTTATCGAGGGCAAAGATAACTGCTAAAAACTCTTTTCTGTGGTTGAGTAATTCAATTGAGCTTCATTAAGAGTTTTGCTAGCATAATAGATGACTCGAGGAAGTTTATCGATTCGTTGACCTAAGATGGCTCCGATGGCATAATCAGAAGCGTCATGCATTAATTCGAAAGGCAAGGTCCAATTTGGAGGTTGGATGATAGGTGCAGTGGTCAAGATCGATTTGAGGGTTTCAAAAGACGTTTTACATTCATTGGAAAATTCAAATTTGACGTCTTTAGCTAGAAGATTTGAAAGAGGTTTTGAAGTTTTTGAAAAATCTTTAATGAACCTCCTATAAAATCCTGCGTGGCCGAGAAACGAGCGAATGTCCTTTACGGACCTTGGAGGAGGAAGGTCAACAATAAAGATCAACTTTAGATTTGTCAATTTCTAGGCCATTTTTAGAGACAACATGACCTAAGACTATTCCTCGCTTAACCATAAAATGACATTTTTCCCAATTAAGAACAAGAGATTTCTCCTTACATCGCTTTAAGACACATTCTAAACGAAGGAGGCATTGATCAAAAGATGACCCATAGATTGAAAAATCGTCCATGAATATTTCTAAGAAATCCTCCACCATATCAGAAAATATACTCATCATACATCTTTGAAAGGTAGCAGGAGCATTACAAAGACCGAAGGGCAAGCGACGATAAGCGAAAGTTCCGAAGGGACATGTGAACGTTGTTTTATGTTGGTCCTCTAACGCAATGAGAATTTGATTATAGCCAGAGTAGCCATCAAGGAAACAATAATATTCATGACTGGCTAAGCGTTCGAGCATCTGATCAATGAAAGGGAGAGGAAAATGATCTTTTCTTGTTGCTGCATTGAGCTTTTGATAGTCGATGCAAACGCGCCATTTTGTTTTGACCTTTGTCGAAACAAGTTCGTTATTCTCATTTGTTGTCACAGTGATTCCAGACTTCTTTGGTACAACTTGTACCGGACTTACCCAAGTACTGTCAGAGATAGGGCAGATAATGTTATTGTCTAAACATTTGATAATTTCTTCCTTTACCACTTCTCTCATATTAGGGTTTAATCGCCTTTGAGCTTCGCGAGTGGGTTTAGTCTCGTCGACTAAATGTATTCGATGTTCAATAATTGATGGACTAATTCCCTTAATGTCAGCGATTACCCATCCTATTGCCTCTTTATTTTCCCTTAAAATTTTCAAAAGTTGTTCTTCTTGGTCCTTAATGAGATCGGATGCCAAGATTACAGGGAAATTTTCCGAAGAATCTAAGTATGCGTACTTAAGATCGTTTGGAAGAGGTTTGAGGTCTAATTTAGGGCGTACTTCTTTTGAGGCTTCAGTAGACTTCAACAGATTGACTTCTAGTGAATTATGAAAAGAGCATAGCATATCATTAAATTCATAAATGTATTCATCTTCATTTAAATTAGAATTAAAATGATCTAGGCACATGTTAAGAGACTCCGTAATATCACTAAAATCATTTTCTACAATTGTTTGGATCATGTCAACTTCTTCTGTTTCAAAATCCCTTGGTTGTCTATTAAGATTGAAGATATTTAGT
The DNA here is from genome assembly GCA_030765085.1 of Allium cepa. NCBI lineage: Eukaryota > Viridiplantae > Streptophyta > Magnoliopsida > Asparagales > Amaryllidaceae > Allium > Allium cepa. The sequence continues at coordinate 1,034,231,683 of CM060945.1, read as the reverse complement.
TCAATGGTTAGGTGCCCAAAGGAAAGTCGAAGTTGACCATTCCTACAATTTATGATAGCATTTGATGTTGCTAAAAATGGACGACCTAATATCAAATGAATCTGACTATTGGGATTTGAGACAGGTGCAGTCTCTAGGACTATGAAATCGACTGGGAAATAGAATTGCTCGATTTGTATCAAAACATCTTCAACCGTGCCCAATGGTTTTTTGACAGATCGATCAGCTAGTTGAATTGTGATGTTTGTAGGTTTTAATTCCCCTAGTCCAAGTTGACAGTACACAGTATAAGGCAAAAGATTCACACTCGCTCCAAGATCGAGTATGGCGTGACTAATGTGAGTGTTACCGATTTTACAACCGATCGTAGGACAACCGGGGTCCTTATACTTGATTGGGGAGGGATTTGAAAGAACAGAGCTAGTGCTTGCAGTTCGAAATGCAGTCATAGGAACGTTAGTGGCACGTTTTTGAGTACATAGCTCTTTCAGACATTTGGCATATTGAGGAATTTGCTCGATGGTATCAAGAAGTGGAATATTGACTCGAACTTGTTTGAAGATTTCAAGAATTTGGTCAAAATTAGCGGGCTTCTTCTTTTTGTTGAGTCTATGGGGAAATGGAGCAATGGGTTTATAGACTCGTTCGAAAGTTTTTTCATTCGAAGAAGAAGGTGTTATATTAGAGGGTGAAGATAAGGGAGCTGGAATGTTGGGGTTGCCAACATCAGAAGGTGAAGAGTGGTATGGATTGCCAACCTTAGATGAAGAATTAGAATCGTTTTGATTGACCACCGTGGTTGTCGACTGAGTTTCAGAATTTGGAACATGGGAAGATTTAAGAAGGATGTCGGGGTTGCTGGCATGGTTGTCCACCTTCTTTCCGGAACTTAATGTGGTGACAGCATTAACCGGATTTACATCTTCGTTCTCACAAAGATTTACTCCTCGAGAGTTATACTTTTGGTTCACTTCGGTTTGACTAGGCAATTTACCTTTCTCATTGATTTTCATGAGATCCTTCATCATTATCAACATTTGTTCATTTTGTTTGGTAATTTGCTCAATTCTTGCATCTTGGTTAGTGATTTGTTCATTTTGTTTAGAGAGATGTTTTACCAGTCGAGCAATTTCTTGTGAAGGCTAAGAAGGTTGGGTTGATGGATTGAAATTAGGATGCCTGTATGGTTGATTCGAAGGTTTCGTTTGAGGAGCGGGTTGAGAATTTTGAGCATTAGAGGTTGGGGCTCGATAATTCGGATTTGGTATCATTGGATACATATGTGATGGATTAGCCACGTTGTTAGGATTTGACCATGAAAAATTGGGATGATGCTTCCAGTTAGGATTATATATGGACGAATAAGGACTGTTTTGACCTATAGCATTAATTTGGCCTTGTGTGTAGTAATGAGGTAGCCCTTCTCCTTCTTGAGGAATTTGGGCATCTATAGGAAGATGTGATGGGTCAATGGCATGTACTCCTCTGTTTGGAGTACGAATTGGAACACGAATTGTTTCCCATTGCATATCCTTTTCCGAATATTCTTCTAGAAATTCCCAAGCTTCCTCGTCAGTCTTTGCCATGAATTCTCCTCCGCACACTGATTCAAGTTGGGATCTTGTTTGATAGTTAAGCCCTTCATAAACGATTTGGCACAAAACGTGCTTAGGGATTGCATGATGTGGGCAACTATATAACAGTTGATTGAACCTTTCAAAGTATTTTGAGAAAGTTTCTCCTTCATTCTGAGAGAATCGATTGATTTCGGTTCGAATTTTAAGAGTTTTGTGGAAAGGAAAAAACTTTTTCAAAAATATAGTAACGAAATTGTCCCAACTTTTAATTGAATTTTTAGGAAGAGAATTAAGCCATCTTTTCGCGCTTTCTAGAAGCGCGAATGGAATAAGTCTTAGCTTGATGGATTCATTAGAAAGTTGTTGCATTTTAGTTGTAGAAGCATATAACTCAAATTCACTAAGAAATTCATATGCATTTTCAGACCCAGTGAATTTTGGTACCCCTTGGATAAAAGATTGTTTTAGCTCAAAACTATTTCCTTCGGCAGGTGGAAATGAAATAACCGAAGGTTGAACAGTCCGTGTTGGATAGCATCGGTCTCTAAGGGATAATGGTCAGTTCTCATGAAATTCATTATATCCAACATGTGATTTTGGTGATTGCTCATATTTGTTTGATTTGAAATTTCCGTTGATTTGTTTAATGAAATATTTTGGCTTTCTAAACGGTTAAAATTATTTCTTGCCCAAACGCGCATAAACAAATCAAGGTGTAACAGCCAAAAGTAAATTAAATCAGTTTTCAGTTGGGCACCTGTAGAGTTGAAAATTACTTACAGAGGTGTATGATAGTCCGTCCAATGCAGCTGAGTAGTGCTAGCGAATGGTTGAGATTTACCGAGTTGGAGCTGTCTGTGTCGAAATAAATGTTTGTTATCTGAGTTGAAGTTTTCTCCGTGCAGGTGAATGCTCGTGAAAGGCACAAACTAAGCTGCTGACAGAAAATATATGAAAACAGTCACATGCAGAAAATTTAAAACATGCCCAATAAAATAAAGTTAAGTAGAATGAATGTGTTGAATGCAAAATGAAACTGCTATGACACTGCTATGTTACGTGAGTAAACGAATGTATGCAAGCTTCTGTGTAGGAGATAGTTACGTGAATATGAAAACTAAACTAACTAATGCATGCAAGAATGTGAAAGTGGAACTGCAAGTAACCAAACTAACGTACGTGAAAACAATGCAGTGAAAAAAAAATGTTTTTTTTTAATTAATTTATGCAAACTAACGTGAAAATGTGAAAGTGGAAGTGCAACTAAAAATGTGTACTGGCACACGTGAATAACTGTGAAGACGTGGGTTTATGCAAACGTGAAAGCAAGATGTTGTGAAGGAATGATTTTTTTTAAAAAATATGCAGAAACGTAAAAGCAAGATTATGTGAGGTATGCATGAAAATATGCAGAAACGTGATTCGTGATTGAAGATTATGTGAGGTATGCGTGAAAGATTATGCGAAAATATGCAGATTATGTGAGGTATGCGTGAGATGCAGATTATGTAAGGTATGCGAAAGGAACCGAAAAACGATTTTTTTTTTTTTAAGTAAAACGCTACTTTGGCGAAAGGAACCGAAAAACGAAAAAAAAACGATTTTTTTTTTAAAGTAAAACGCTAATGATTTTTTTTAAGGTAAAACGCTACTTTGGCGAAAGGAACCGAAAAACGAAAAAAAAAACGATTTTTTTTTAAGGTAAAACGCTACTTTGGCGAAAGGAACCGAAAAATGGAAAAAAACGATTTTTTTTTTTTTGAAAACTAATGCAAAAAAAATAAAAAAATAAATTAACACGAATAGACTTAAAAACGAAAAATCGAAAATCTCAAAATAGCAACTTCCCCGGCAACGGCGCCAAAAACTTGTTGCGACTTTTCTATTGATTAGAAAAGCACAAATTTTAATAAATTCTGCAAGCGCACAGGCGTGTAGTATGCAGGTCGAACACAGGGAATTGTATTTTAAAACAATTAAAATCCATAGTTAAATCTTAGGCGTGTTAAACGAATTCGACGGTGAATTTTGAACAGAAAATAAAAACAATAATATACTCCGAATCGTTTTCGAAACTAATCGAAATTGCAACCAAAATATAGAATTGTAAAAAAAATCAGAACAGAAATTGAAATTGCGGAAAAGAAGATAACGGAGCAAACAACTGAAATAATTATTAACTAACTGAAAAGAGTGCAGAAAATAACTAATAACAAGAATAAATAAATTGCTAAATCTAATCAACAATCCTACATATTCTGTTCGAAAATAAAAACAGTGCTGAATTTAAATCTAAACTTGAAGAAAAGTGATGAGGTAAGAGATCCTTTCAAGGTGTTGTATAATGCTGTATATATAGGCTTTCAACCCCTAAAATCGGTCCATCTTTTTAGCAATAGGACCGGTTCTATTCTTAGTATTTGCCAAGATAATTGTACTGACTGGGTCCATTCCTTGAATTGGTGAAGTGTCAAGTTGCCACGTCATTGCTTGAAATACTTTTATATGTGAATTGGTCCAAATTCATAAGTAAGCTACTTTTGAATGTGTCCCATTTTGCTTCATATCATGGCTACGTATTATGCTACTTTTTAGGAGGAACTGGTCCTTTGCTTGAATTGGTGAAAGAGAACATATATACGTCCACATCATTGCTTGAATTGGTCCATATTGCTTTGATTTATTTCAATGCTCAAAATGTTGCACTCTTTGCTGCGGAACCAATGGACGGCATAACCGATTAATTTCAACGTTGCACTTTGGAATCAATAATCTGCAAAACCACAACAAAATACCCGTATAATACCGCTTTATTAAAATAAAAATATATGAAATAAACGGTTTAAATTGCAGAGAAATACGTTCATCAGTAGTCGTTAAGTGTTCAATCGGTTATTAGTTAGCATATGAAAACTATTAGGTTAATAGTAATCCTAAAAATTATAACTGAGATGATAGTCAAAATGAATGGGGACGGGTAATCCAGAATTCACTCAATTATTTTACATATCATCATATTTTATTAATTTTAGATGTTTTAACCATTGTGGATGCAGGAGCACAGTATATGGTTTTATAAATGTTTTAGGATACTAGTAAGGAGAAAATCCGCTCCGCTAAGCTGCATGGTCTCACTAAATTTCTAAATGGTTTGAGATTGGAGATTATTATTCATACCAGGCTTATGTCTGACTCGAAGTTTATATTTCCCCTTAAACTCTCGAGTACTCAATTGATTTTGAGTAGCTTTAGGTTTGAGATTTTTAGGTACTTCATTAGACGAATAAGCTTCTAGAGGCATACATGAGGCATTATAGTTATTTGAGTTCTTGTTCAGTTTGATTCCACTGTGCTAAATTTTGTTAAGGAAAGAGTTTTTATTACCTACTACATAGTCTGATCACCAAAGGGGGATCTTCATATGTCGCTTTTGAAGTATGTTGTAATAAATATAATTATTAGAATGTGGTTACGTTGTGGGATTGTGTAAAGAATGCTGAGAAGGTTTCTGGAATGGAATGAATGTTATATTGAAATTTTGAAAATTTTCATATCCGTGTGTTTTTGATATATCAATGTAATTAATATTATCGTATTTGATAGCTGAGGATAATAACTATGGATGATTGCAGCATCAGTAGCTGCTAGTTTTGGGCCTCTAAATAAGGGATGTTACAGTATACTAGGGACATGATGGTTCCCAAAGCGTGATGGCTCCTTATTCTAGATATGACATTTGTTTACCCAAGATGGACATGATGGTAAGTCTATTTCCTAGATGACTGAGTGGCATGTATTCGAGTATCGAGGAACTAGGATGCAGGCTATCTTGATGGATAGTCTAGTCCTTGACCGTGATGGGTTAGCGAGTGTTTTTATAGCCAACACACTCAGTGAGCGAATGTAAGGATGGATGATGGATGCTATGATTGTTTGATTACTTATCACCTAAGGTATGTCACCTGGTGCCGATATTATTAATGGACATATTTGCATACCACTTAGTATTTTGATGTATGGTACACCCATGATGACCATGGAGTAAAGTAGCATATATTTTTTATATGTACCAACTCTGTGGATGCAGGGACATATTAGGTATGATCCTTCATATAATTTATCCTATTTTAGCAGAATGTTAGAAGATTTACTACCTCTCTCACCAGACTATTGTCTGACCCGAGATTTTATGCTTCGCTTTCTATTACTCTAGGTACTCTTAAATGAGTAGATTAGGGATATCAGGTCTAATGAGCATGTGGAGATGAACTGCTGGCGAGCACGAGGCTATACTCACGTATTACTTTATTTACTTATTTGCAACCTCACTACACAGCACTATGGAGCTTATTAGTGCCTTCATTACTTTGAGATAGATATTTATGAGTTATTATTTCTTGTACAACTCTATTGCATATGTTGTACACTGTATGGATCTATGCATATTGATTCTGTGATTCATTTTGGTTATTTACCTTCTCACCAATTTTATATTTGAGATTTATATATTATATTTTATTCAATGCGCTGTGGATATACGATAGGTTCTGTGTTGTTTTATTTAATTTACAACCCTTGACGGTCCTCCTACATCGGGCGATCACCGCTACAGTGCACTATACAGGTACATTGGGTGCCAGTAGTATAGGACGACCGACACACTTTTAAACTAAACTCCGCTACAAAATGTGACGACCGCGTTATACCACCGGCACCCAACATAACTAAGTAATGTGCTGCTACATTGCCCAGTCATTGTCAGACGATGTCAAAGGTTGAAAAGAAATAAAACATCACATAACCGATCATATATCTCACAGCACATTGAATAAAATATAATAATCATCACATAGAAAATAACAGAGATAGTAATAACTAAGTGAACCAAATATTAGAGTACAGATCCACAGAATTATACAACATAGTAATAGATTTAATACAAAGTGGAAATAAACTCGTATAAACTACCTCATAATGGTAAGCAAACATTGTTTAGGCTCCACAGTGTTGCACAGTGGAATAAACATAAGTATCCATATATATTACAAGAAAGCTCCATTCTTCTCGTCCTTTGCATTACCATCATATACAACCAGACCTGCTATATTGTCTACTCATTCAAGAGTACTCTAGATAATAAAAGGCAAAGAATAAAACCTCGAGTCAGACAATAGTCTGGTAGCAACAAATGAATGTCAAAATACTATAAAATTGATACAGTAAGGAACAAGGATATTTGAACCATATCTGACCCATCCTTACAAACAAACAGTTAGAACATAACAAACATAATATGCTACTCTACAAACATCATAAAGTTGTACTGCAACTAAGTACAATGACGGGTGTCCAGGTATTCTTATCCACAATACCTATCTCAGGTAACATCCCTAGAGTGATAGACTGTGGGAGAAACTAACCAAAGCAAGCATAGTATCCATCAAACAATACTTACTATCACTTACTATGCATCAATATATGATGAGTCATATGACCATTCCTTTGCTAGGGATTAACAGATAAATACCAGTTTTCATTGTACTCATATTTAGCTCGATATTGGTACTAGATGCATTCGACCGTTCCAGGGTACAGGGACACATTCAATCGATCTGGGGTAGCGAAATAAAGTACCCATGGGTGCCCTTACAATACCCCTGCTTTCGAGTGCATCAGAAAACACAATGAGCATCAATTATCCCTTAACACACATATTTGAGCTCTTTCCTTACTCCAACTAGTTTCCATTATCCTTAAGGAACCATTCCATATTCCTTTTTTCTATCATAGAACCATTTAACATTCTATCCTTAAGTCACCCTTCCTAGAACCCACCGTTTGTGGATAAATATTTTCACGACTCCTTTCAAAATTGAGCTGCTATCATCAGAACCTGACTCCATTCACCGTCGTGTTACCATCACTAAAGTCCCAAGGCTATCATCGTGCTACTACATTGCCATCAAGCCCCAAAAAAATAAACAATCACATTCAGCATGACCTACAGATCCAACACTTCCCCTTCTGGAAGTTTCGTAACCCATGGCCCCCAATATTCATGTCGGTATCGATCAAAAGTGATCGGTACCGATATGATTTACCTTCATCTATACTATCCAAAATTTAACTAAGTATTTTCCACCTCAATATCTTCTTCTCGACATGCTAGAACTCCATGCTTCATCCCCTAAGCACCCCAAGCTCCAAGCTTCACCCAAATTCTAGAAAATCTACTCGGTACCAATCAAAAGTGATTAGTACCGACTACCACACTTAGCCGATTTCCAATTTTGGGTTGAAGGTAACTTCGAGATTTTGGACCTCTTCCTACCTTCAACATGAAGTGTTCCCTGAAGTTTTGTATCCTAAGTCCCCAAGCCTGGCCTTGTTGCCGAATAGATCTGCAGACACTCCACTTACCAATCATCTCGTCACCGACTTAAATCCCACGCCCCAAACTTCATGTGACTTAAACCTTGGGCTCTCCCCTTGCTCCAAAGTACCTCCTCAAAGTTTCATCCAATTCTGACCATTTTGCCTTTAATTTTCCCAATTCGGCGACCTCTTTTCCTTACTAACTAAACCACTAGCAAACCATATCAAAGCACAATATACAAACTAAAATATCATCCATATGCATCCATACACACATGCAATTCTTCAAAACATGATTATCATACAAATCCTAGTTTAGATCTAACTTTTACACTGATGTCAATATGATCAAAATGGGTTGCGAAACCAGTTAAAAGCCATTATAAGTCTTTTTAATTTCGTACATAAACATGTATGAAAATGTGATTAAAATAAGAAAATGTATTTAAGATTAAAATCATGTTAAAACATCTATTTTAGCTATACGAGCATGCATAGAATAGTGAGAGGCGAAGAAACACTCACCAAGTACCCAAAACATTAATTTTTCCTCTTAGATATGAGATGAACATTAAAGAAATGTAAATCTCCAAGCACCAAAGTGATAGACCTACAATCTCCTTTGCTAATTGTCCTTCTAATGATTTGGCTAGGATTAGGAAGGAAAATAGAAGCTTTTTGATGAAATTAGGGCTAATGGAAGTTTTGATCTAATTTTGGAAGAAGAGAAATGATTTAGGAGCTACTATTTTAGCCACTATTGGCACAAATTTTGACTTGGCCTAGCCCCTAAACCTCTCTAATTACCATTAATCTATCCAGTCGCAAAAAAATTTTAAAATGCTCATATCTTCAAAACTATATGTTCGTTTTCAAATCATGACCATTCTAAGGAAAAAGAAACGACAAACCTGATGTAGTGGAAGTGATTTCAAACCCTACTTGGTCCTTATCAAAATATATAGGCCTTATAAGAATTTCTTGGTCCAAAATATCCGATAAAAATCCGAATGGTAGAAAATGTCTCTAGTAGTCAATTTCAAAATTTCAGACTCGTACGACCTTATATGAATTAAATAATAATATTTTTCGATCATCCAATACGTAAAATGTGGATCATTACATACATAAGTATACAAACATATATACATATATACATATATATATAGACACACACGTGCACATATGCACACATGTATATGTGTGTGTGTGTATGTACACACACATGTGTGTGTATGCACATAGACATGCATGTATGTATGTACACACATATGTATGTATATATGACCTAAGTGATTAATAAGTGGTATGTTAGAATATAAATTGTAAAAATATTACAATATAATACTAGTTAAATATAAAGTAGCAGGATAATAATAAAGGTAAGGTAAATCAACATGCACACCATAATTATACTAGTTCATACTTTCTATCCTACTTTCGACCCGTGCTCTTTTTGGTATTCTAGTAAATTCCCTCTTTTATCTAATAGGAACATGTATTTTACAACTCCCTACGCGATAGGACTTCGACTCTGCCTGAAGACTTCGTAATAAGACATCAATAACTGAATGAAAGATCTTCTTTCTAACTAAAATGTGTCTTGATCATGCTGATTGTCAACATTTAATTACCCGTAACCCACACATTCTAATTTATTTTGAAGCTTTTAGGAAATAAGAGTATATAATCACATAATGATTTTGCATTTGAAGGGCCGCTGTGGAGGAATTGTGAAGGCAGTAGCAAGAAGAGAATTGATCAAAAAGAAATATGGTAAGATTTTGGTAACTTATTTGGATTGAATCTTATGTTTAATGGATGAATGAGGGTGCTTATGAGGGGTAGTGATTATTTTTAAGAGATATGAACAAAGATGAACCAACCACGCTTGAACAACATCAGAAGAAGGATGACGTCGGATGCATTTGATACTGCTGCAAAAAACAACATAACTAGTCGATCGTTATTCGATCGCTTTATGTGTTGAAACGCACATTACCATGTACATTTGAGACAATATCTTTCTATAAGCAAAGACGACTATTTCGATACTTCAAAAAGTTTCTAAAAAAATTCTAAAGGATCAAAAATCCATCGTTAGAGATGATGTAACTTGAAAAGAAAGAAAGACCAAATAGTGGGGTTTTAACAAAACTATTTTTGATTACTCGATAAAGACTGATTAAAGTATATTTATCTGCATGACCTTGTATTCAAGTGTTCATTTTCTGCCTACTTGTCCTATTGATTCCATAATATCTACTGGATGATTGGATCATCATATTATATTGCTCCTTCCTCGTTTTACTGTCTCATTATTATTATTTTTTGGTGTGTGTGTGTATATTCTTACTTAGTCTTGTGACACACATATATGTATAATTCATTCTCATTATCAAAGCACGGGTTGTAATGAATTATCATTATCAAAGAACAGGTTGTAAAAGCTTATATATTTTTTCCTTTTATATGCAATAAAGAGATGAATATTAAATGGTAATTTAAGACTCCTTTGTAACCAAGTTTGTCGTCTTTGCTAAATTGATATGAGACTATATGAATGTCTCTAGTGAACTTATGATGCGTTCTTTTGGCATACAAAAGAGGCACAAGAAATGTTAACGAAAGGAGAATGCATTCTAATGTTACAGAATAGGTATTTAAAAGGGGAATTAATTGTTTTGTTATAGGTTATTTTTTAAAGTGTTAATTATTTGTTAATAATTTGAAACGAATTATTAAAATATGATAAGAGTGTATATGCTATTATTTGAGAATACTCACACGTGGAGAATTATAAAAAAATTTAACACAAATATACGATACTTAAGAGGAATATTCGGTCCTTTGAACATTCAATGTTTTCTCTTTTACTAAGGAGGGAGGTCGTGCATAACCATCGCACATGCGCACCGATCGACCCAATCCAGATTGGGCTTGGCTAACGTGGTGTAGCATATCATTGTTTTTGATAGGAAATTTTATGTTTAAACGTTTTATACTTTGACTTGAAAAAAATTCGAAACCGTTTAAAATATTTTTTGGCTTGGCTTTCGAACGAGTTATCAAAACAGTGCTACTAGCACAAATTAATCACATTTAAACTGAAGTAAATTATCATTATTAAGTGCTAGAGTTCGACGTGTTGGACGTCGATGGTTCACCCAAAGAAAGCAAACATATGAGCCCCATGATTGACGTGTCCTCCACGTTTGACTTGAGGCTAATACTAAATAGCGATTTTTTGGCCAGTAACAGTTGCAAAGTGATTTATTCAAAACAAATTGTTTGAACTTAATTTTCATTGAAATCAATTTTGTTGATCTTTAAAATAGTAGGATCTAAAAACCATGTTATGGGTATTTAGGTTTTAAATAAAGACAAAACACTATACGTACTCTTTAGTAAAGATTAAGTAGATTTGTTGTCTTTGATCATTATGACATTTGTAGTGTCGCCACCAAAAAAACTGTACATAATGAATCATCTCTTAGTACGCTTTCTTTCTCTTTGTACATAATATGTATATGTATATAGATTGATACGTAGAGAGATATAGATCTAAACCATATTAAATTTGCAACAAGATGACATCAGAGGAAACTAGCAATGAACAGGAGTATGAAAAGAAAACCTTCAAACAGTACAGAGATATCCTATCACCACTTTCAAGCAACGAGGCATTCTCCATATGGGACCAACTCTACTTCCAAAATGGTTGTTACGCAAACATGCCCATACTCTTGGGCACCATGGCGGCCCAAAACTTCTTTAAGCCTCGACCATCCGACGTTATCCTTGCCAGCTTCCCCAAATCAGGCACCACCTGGCTCAAAGCGTTGAATATTTTTGGAGAAAGAGGGAGAGAATATAAGAAAGAGGAGTTTTATTTTATTGTATAAAACTTTTCTTTATTGATGATTTATTTTTTGCTTGATTAATTACAAAATGAGGGGAGAGCTCCTCTATTTATATGACTCAATAGAACATTCTAGATATAGAATAACCTATAAACATGACTCATTTGACAACTCTAGAAATGACTCTTTAGGCAACTCTAGAAACATAACTATTATATCATTCTTATTTCTAGCAACTAATATAAAATTCTAGAGCTCTTGCCAAATTCTATCAAATACAAGAAGACTCTAGAGACTTTAATAATAAGAAACTTTTAGAAATTAACAAATCAAGTTTAATATTTCAAAACCCCATTTTAAACTTGATTTGTAATACCAAGTAATACTTGAAATCTTTATATTTCACGTGCTTCGGAAATAATATAGATATTATCCAAACTTTCTTCATCGAGTTGACCTCGTTACCAAACATCGAGATCTTCAATGCAATTTCACGGATTCTTTTTTTACTTCTTTCATTTCGTCCTTCTTCATCACAATAGGAATTTCCGTAAAGTAAGCATTCTAACATCTACCTTATTTCAACACCATAAATTTTAATTGAGTCGTATATTTTATCTTTTAATTCTTTCATAACTTCGCTCTGGCAGTTTCTGGCAATTTTTGACCAATCCAATTTCTATTTTTTGTCATTCTCCGTTTCAATTTCTTTTGATTTTTTCTCATATATCAAATCTCTTTCAAGCTCTTGAATTTTATCTCCTTGATTTATGCCTTCTACGTTTTCATCTCGTTTATTTTCGTACTCTTCATCGTTGACATTATTTTCGCTTACTTTATTTTCTTCATCTTCTTCTTTATTCTCTACACATTTTACTTCTTCTTTCAATTTTTTCTCCTCAAATTTTAGAAAATTTTCATCTTTCTCCTTCTCTATTCATCTTTTCCTCTTTTTCATCAATCAAATTGTCTTCTTCTATTATTTTTGCATCATTCTTTCTATAAGCTTCTTTCAACAAATTCCATGAATCTTCTGTAGAACTTTCTCCAAGTATATGATCATAAGCTACTTCATCACCGTTCTCACTTTTTACAACATGAGCACGATGATCATTCCATCGTAATTTTGCAAAAGCTTTCTTGTCCATTTCTGATATGTTCTCCAAATCATTCGGCCATTCATAACCATTTTCGACAGTCTCACATAATCCTTTAGAGATTAACTCCTCTTTCTTTTCCTTATAAGCCATTAGCAAAATACCATCTTTTTGAATTCGTTCTTCAATGTAATTGGCCTTTTTTCAACTTTGTTATGCTTTGAAGCTCCACATTCAAAAGTATAATGTCCAAATTTCTCAAAATTGTAGAATTTAACACGTGACTTGTTATACCTTGACTTTCCTCTCCCACGACCTCTTGTTGAGCTTTCTCCTCTTTTATTGTTGTTGCTTTTGTTGTTTTCATAGTTGGGCCTCCAACCTCGTCCATGTCATATGCACGACCTCTTCCTCTTTCTTGGCTTACCACCCCATCTTTGTTGGCTTCGATTATTTTTTTCCTTTTTTGAATCAATCAGTGTCTTAAGGACTTGCTCCACATTCTCTTCCTTCTTCCTTTTCTTTTCTACATAAGCTTGCAATGAGCCTAGAAGTTCCTCTATTGACATGGTCTCCAAGTTTTTTGTTTCTTGAATGATGGCGACAATATGTTCGAACTTTGGATCTAATAATCTAGAATCTTCTCCATAATTCTTACATCATCTAACTTCTCACCATTTCTTTTAAGATTATTACTAACCACTAGAACTCCTGAGAAGTAATCGAAAACAACTTCACCTTCTTTCATATGAAAAGTTTCAAACTCTCATCTTAAAGTTTGAAGACGTACCTTTTTGACTTGATCAGCTCCCTTGTAAGACGTTTGAAGCTTCTCCCATGCTTCTTTGGCCGACTTTGATCTAGAAATTTTTTCAAAGGTATCATTATCCAATGCTTGATAAATTAGACAAAGATACTTCTTGTCGCTTATTCTTGATTTTCTCAAACCATCTCTTTGAATTTGAGATAAACCATCTTCACTCCCATGTTTAATTTAGCCATTTTCAACTATCTCCCACACGTCGTGTGCTCCAAGGAGAGCCATCATCCTTAAACTTCAATTATCATAATTGTTCTTGGCGAGCATTGGAACTTGTAGGGGAACGCCATTATTCGTCATCTCTATCTTTGTTTTAAATCCTCGCTCTGATATCACTTTGTTGAATATTTTTGGAGAAAGAGGAAGAGAATATATGAAAGATGATTTTTTATTTTAGTTTATTGTACAAAACTTTTCTTTATTAATGATTTATTTCTTGCTTGATTGATTACAAAATGAGGTGAGAGCTCCTCTATTTATATGACTCAATAGAACATTCTAGATATAGAACACTCTAGAAACATGACTCATTTGACAACTCTAGAAATGACTCTTTAGGCAACTCTAAAAACATAACTATTACATAATTCTTATTTCTAGAAATTAATATAAAATTTTAGAGCCCTCACCAAATCCTATTAGATAGAAAATGACTCTAGAGACTTTATTAATAAGAAACTTCTAGAAATTAACAAATCAAGTTTAATATTTCAACACAAAGCTCTCTTACACGCCACCATCACCCGCAACAATTCTTCTCTACAAAACAACGACACTGCACTATCAACTCATAACCCTCATCAATGCATCCCTTTTCTCGAATGCCAAGTCTACGCTAAAGACCGAATTCCAAACCTCAACTCTCTACCTTCACCTAGGCTCTTTGCTACCCATGTTCCTGTATAGTCTCTTCCAAAGTCTTTTTTACATTTTGGCTTTAAGATTATTTACCTGTGTCGTAATCCTAAGTTGTTTCAATGTGGTATTTCGTTAACAAAATGAGGGTAAGAATTTTAATATTTTCTCCCTTCTCCTAGGCAGTTTCATTCATTTTAATATTTTCATCGTATATATTGCATTTAGATGTGTAAATTTTGTAAGAGAAATTCACTGGTACAATGGTTTGACTGGGGTAACCGTCAAAATTTAAAAATTTGGGTCACTGTTAACTCAAAGTATCATGAAAACTAAGTTTAGCAGACCCTCGTTTTTCTCTGTACCTATCTGTATATTATGCGCATGTGTGTGTATATATATAGACACATAGATATATAGACACACAGATCTATCCCTCGGCAACAATATGACGTCAGAAGAAACTAGCAATGAACATGAGTTCGAAAAGAAAACCTTCCAACAATACAGAGATATCCTATCACCACTTTCAAGCTACGAGGCGTTCGCCATATGGGACCAACTCTACTTCCAAAATGGTTGGTACGCAGACATGCCCATAATCCTGGGCACCATGGCGGCCCAAAACTTCTTCAAGGACCGACCATCGGACGTTATCCTGTCCAGCTTCCCCAAATCAGGCACCACCTGGCTCAAAGCTCTCTTACGCGCCACCATCACCCGCAACATCTCTTCTCTACAAAACAACTACACTGCACTATCAACTCACAACCCTCATCAATGCATCGCTTTTCTCGAATGCCAAGTCTACGCCAAAGACCGAATTCCAAACCTCGACTCTCTCCCTTCTCCTAGGCTCTTTGCTACCCATGTTCCTGTACAGTCTCTTCCAAAGTCTATTTTACAGTCTGGCTCTAAGATTATTTACCTGTGTCGTAATGCTAAGGATAACTTTGTTTCAATGTGGTATTTCATTAACAAAATGAGGGTGAAATCTAGTAAAGAGCCCGTACCACTTGAAGCAGCCTTTGAATTTTTCTGTAATGGGAGGTCGATCTTTGGGCCTATTGAGGATCATGTGCTAGGATACTATAAGGCAAGTTTAAGAAAGGAGGAGAATAAGGTTATGTTTATGAAATATGAAGAGTTGATGGAGAATACTGTTTTGGAAGTGAAAAGAGTTGCCGAGTTTGTTGATTGTTCATTTACCAAAGAGGAAGAAGAGAATGGAGTGGTAGAGAGCATTGTTCAGCAGTGTAGGTTTGATAGTTTGAGCAATTTGGAAGTGAACAAGACTGGAACTACAGATATAATGCATTTGGCTTTTGACAACAGCTCGTTTTTTAGAAGTGGTAAGGTTGGAGATTGGACGAACCATCTTAGCCCTGAAATGGTTGAACGGTTGGATATGATTGTTAACAGTAGGTTTGAAGGCTATGATATTGGTCTCTAAGACTGAAAAAGTTTCATGTGTTGTTGTTGCAGTTTCTTATTGAATTTGCTTGTATTTGTAATGTATTCTTTTGGCATTCCTTTGCATTTAAACCAAAGTGCCTTTAAATCGGGCAGATTAATATATGAGAATTCATTACTAGCTCATGAAATGGTGAGAAACTTTAATAGTTAATTAGGGAGCAATGTATGTTTAAAAATAGATTTACAAAAAGCATATGATAGGGTGAATAGAAAATTTATACATCATATGATGATTAGTATAGGATTCCCAAAAAATTTATGTGATCTAAAATATGAATACATTAATATGCAACTTTCTGTATATTAATACAAGGGAAACCGATGGGGTTCATTCAAAGTAATAGGGTTTTAAGGCAAGGTCAACATCCATTATCACGTTATTTGTTTACAATGGTGATGGAATATTTTACTATCTTATTTAATATAGAAATGTTAAAAGGCAATAAAAATACAATAAGTGCAATGCTACCAATTATTACTCATCTAATATATGTTGATGACTTGATGTTATATATTAAGTCAAATTATTCTAATGCCTATGCTACTAAAGGTGTTTTTGAGTGTTTAACTAAGTATGCATGATTGCAAATTAATGAATTCAAAAGTAAGGCATACTTTAGTAAGCAAAACAGGGATAGAAAAGTAATACTACAAACATTAAGCATATCAGAAAGAAAATTACCAATCAAATATCTGGGCTACCACTATCAGTGAATCGAATAAAAGACAGTAACTATGTAGTGCTGATAGAAAAAATATAAGAGAAAATGGAAACATGGCAATCCCTCTATAGCTGGAAGAGCAAAATTATTAAAGACTATATATGCAATTATTCCACATTGAATTCAGACCTAACATATTCTTGTAGCATCAGTTGAAAAGTTAGAGGGGAGGTGCGAAAAATTTTTATGGAGGGGAAATTTTCATAAGATGTCATGGATAAAAATATGTAGACGCAAAAAAGGAGGAGGAATTAGATTAAGGAATATTGCAGATTTAAGCCAATCATGACAGTTAAAACTCGTTTGGAGATTCTTAGATAGTGAGTCTTTATGGGCGAGATGGATGAAAAGTAATACCTTAAAAAGACCAATTCTTGGAATTTCATGTCAAAAAATAATCGCTCAAATGCATGGAAGAAAATTGTGAACTCTAGAAATATGGGTAAGCAGTTTTTAGAAAGTCATTCAAAAAATGAAAGAGAAACAAGCTTATAGTTTGACCCATGGTATAGCCATCAATCTTTTATAAATAGAGTGGGTTGGAATAATTTAATTATTTTCGGAAATACATATGCTACAGTCTCAACGATTATCAACAATAAAGAATGGAAACCATGGGTACATCTAGTTACCAATCCAGATAAGGATGAGATCAGTAAAATACCATTGGAAAGCAATGTAGACAAGGATTATTAGGAGTGGTTAAGTAGCAGCAATGACAAGTTCGCTTTTAAAAAAAACATGATAATTTATCAGAGACAAGCATCAAATAGCAGAATGACATAAATGCATTGGGAAAAGATCAAATTGTCTTAAGATGGCATTTCGCATTTTTTTTCACAATAAACAACAAACTACCAACAAGGGATGTAACAAGTAAATAGGGAAAACAGATATCACTACATGCCATTTATGTGAAATATCTCCTAAATCTAGTGAGTGTCTGTTTTTTGAATGTTTATATTCTGAGTATATATGGAATGCAACAAAGATTAAGTTGGGGTTACATGTCACTAAAGGAGGCAGCAAATCACATCATTAAAACTTTCAGTTCAAAATTAGAAGAAAGAGAGTATGCAAGCATCAACATAACAATAACCTATTATATATGGAAAGAGCGTAATAGCAGGGTTCACAACAGCAAATCAACTACCAAAAAGCAAAAGTGGATTCTGACAGAAATAGAAAGTAACATCATACTTGGCAGATCGAGAAAGAGGAAAAAAAGCAAATCAGAGCCGTTCATTTATCTGAACAGTGGGCTTTTGAGGCCGGCAATAAGCATGTCGCAAGATATCTTCAACAACCGAGAGTAGCGTATCATACAACAAGTAATGTTAGTAGTGTGATTGTTGAAGAACTTGAAACAGGCAATAATCAGAATGACTTGGGTCGACTTGCAACAATCGCAAGTGTTGAAACTCCAATGACAACAAAACAATCATCTTGGAGAAGATTAGTATGAGATAAGATTATTAGATCTAGGTCAGAATGACTCTAAATCTGATAATTTTCGTAGATCTAGAAAGTTAGTTTAAAATGGAGTAAACTCTAATCCTTAACTCAGATGCTTAAGTGGAGGATCCAATGATTGCCTCTCATATTAGAAAAGAAGGGATACAGGCGAAAGTCGAAAGGAGGCGAGTTAAAGATTGGAAGAATTAGCGTTTGTCATTTTTGTGTTTTCTAGAAATAGATGTGTGCGACTGTAATGAGAAACTCTAAGGGTTGTTAACATTTTGTTGCAAAGAAATGGGTATGTGCCCATTTGAGAGTTGGGCTTGGGCCTTGTAATCTTGAACCATTTTATATAATATAAAAAATTGGATCTGAAAACCGCTTAATGAATTTTTGTTTGGTTGTAAATAAATAAAGACAATAAAACAATACATAATAAACCATCACGTGTGGTTTTTAAATTAAAAAAACAAGTAGATATATTTTTTCTTTAATCATGACAACATTTGTAGTGTTGCCATAAAAACACTATACACGATAAATCTCATAATGTTTGTAAACAAATAAAGACAAACAACAATAAATAATAAACCAATGTGTGGTCATTAATTAAAAAAAATAAGTACATATATTTTGTCTTCAATCATGACAACATTTGAAGTGTTGCCATAAAAAACTATACATAATGAATCACTTAGCAAAAGTGTTTGGTTGATAGGACCCAACCACGGTCTAATCTCTAATAACCCTGAACTAAGGATCACTTCGATTCGGAATTCAAACAGATCTTAGTCGTGCACGAACGTTGGGTCGGACCTTCGAGTCACTAGTTATACCGTCTATTTTACTTTTTGAACCGCTGTTCTTTTATTTTTACGTATTTTCTAACCATGTTATTATTTCTTATTCTTATCACTACAAGAGAAACGGCTATTTCCAACGGCGAATGGCCGCTGGAGGCCGTTGGAAAGCCGTTGGAGGCCGTTGGAATTGCCGTTGGTATACACTTCAACAGTTTCCAACGGTCTCCAACGGCATCAACGTGGATATACCAACGGCAAATTTGCCAACGTGGCAAAGCCTGTTGACCAACATGCCATTGGAAATCGTTGGAATATGCCGTTGGACGTCGTTGGAGATAAATGGCCAATTGGCCGTTGGTCGCCGTTGCAAATCTGGGTATTTTTTTATATAAAAGCAGCGGTGCTTGCTTCCAGCCACACATAACCATAATTATATCAAAACAGCTCCATTTCTAGCATGTACATATAACAACTATATCTAAACATATATATATATATATATATAACCAAATCTTACATATATTTTAACATAAACCAACAACCAAACAAAACACAACAACCATCATTAAAAAATCCAAACCAACATCAACAAATCCAAACCAACATCCACAACCAAACCATCAGAATGTATGAAATCCAAATATACACAAACCATCACATCAAAATGTATCAAATTCTCACCAACTCCAAAATATACATGCCAATAACAAAACATACCTAAATCACTCAGCACCAGAACCACCAGATGAAGGAGGCTGTCCATACTGTGCGATGAACTCCGCCATACGCCAGTTCAACTCCTCCATCCTCGCTTCATGCAGCAAATTGCGTTCCCGCATCACA
The DNA here is from genome assembly GCA_030765085.1 of Allium cepa. Lineage (NCBI taxonomy): Eukaryota > Viridiplantae > Streptophyta > Magnoliopsida > Asparagales > Amaryllidaceae > Allium > Allium cepa. The sequence goes on along the minus strand of CM060945.1, from coordinate 1,034,211,794 downwards.
GCAAGCTCCTCGTTGCTGCGCAATCTCTTCTTTATCTTGAGCCCTTTGATATTCTTTCTGGGCTGTCTGAACCTGTAAACAAAATTAAATTATCAACTGCACTAAAAAATTAGTATTAAAATAATTGCAAATTAACTAACCGATTGGCTTCCATATCCGTAGCGTCTGTCGCGGGTCACTGGATCCATGACGGACTCAAAAATGGCGTCCTCCTCATCGGGGGTCAAGTGAGCTCGTCCCGTACACTCAAGTAAGGCTGTCCGCGCTTCCTGAAACTTTTGCTGTCATGCAAAATATAATTGAATTTAGTTAATTACGTTATTTCAATTAACTTGTAAGTTTTAGTTACTTATGTTATACTTACATAGGCAGCACGCGCTTTGTCATCGTGGTCCCAAGAGTAAGAAACTGCGCCGGAATCATCGACCTGAGTCAATGCATGTGTATGGGTAAACACATCCCAATAACTAACAGCCCCCCCCCCCCCCCCCCCCCGCGTTGTCTCTCCTGAAATATGCACATATAAATATACATTATTTATAATTTAACAAATTAAAACTTAAAATAATTAACTATTTGTCTTATTTAATAATTATACCAAATCTTCCCAGTGATGCTGGAAAGACTTGGAGCCACCGCGATGTATAACGGGGTTCCTGCTCCTGTTTGCAGAATTCCTCTCGAACTGCCTCTGCAAATTTAAATTGAAAACAAAAATTGTTTTGACAGTTTTAATTATTTATATATTATTTGCCTCAAACAATTTAAATTAAATATATGATAGAGATTTACCACAAAATCCTCGTTGCTCCACCAGGTGGCAAACTCATCAAAAACAGCTTCACTCATCCAATGAGGCCTCTTTCCCGATGTTTTGATGTTGTTAACCGTTTCGCGATAGTTTTTTGCAATTTTGCTGCTCCAATGGCGACGGACAACTGAAACATCAGAATCGGCCAAGTCCACTTCCCCCTGCACGTTTGAAAAAATATGAGTTATACAGTTGCTATAAATAGTGCAAACATGAATTGACATAATGTACATGACTACATAATGCAATAATTGCTATACCACACATACCAAAAAAGTCCTGCCAGATAGCCTCCCGCACCCCCTCTGGTATCGCAGTCCACCTCGGCCAACACGAGGTCATACGAGCCATATACGCCCATCGCGAGATCGTGAGTACTATGTTGGAAGGCTCCAACGAAAGCCCACCGCTGTGTAAAAACAGAAAAAAACATTTAATATTCCGTTACTACTATATATATTTGATAAAAGATTGTATGGAATAAAATTCAATTTTGAAACTTTATACTTACCTGCCATCGGCTTTGGGTTTCAGCCATACCATAGGCCGAACACCAGGCTGTGAAGGACCAGCATCATCACCTCTCTGTGAGCTGGAAGATCCGGGGTGTGAACGTCTGCGTCCCGACATACCTATATGAAATCATAGTATAAAGAAAAGCAAGGGTAACATTGATTAATTTAATATGCAAATGGTGTCAAAATAATGAACATGGCGTAACATACATTATGGCGTAACATAAAAGAGACTTTGTGATACATATCATATAAAATTACTTTGGAAATAGAAAATTGGAAAAAAAATACCTTCTCGAAATATTGATTAGTGGTCAATCCTCATCGCTTTCGGATTCTGACTCTTCTTCGCACTCTATATTTTGTTCCTCTATACTCTCAAATGCTTCAATTAATGCATTTGATTCATCATTTAGAGATCCAAAATCTATTTGATCGTTGGTTAATATTATTCCTCTATTTTCCTCGATATCTTCTTGGTAAGCTTGGTATTCAGGAATATTTCGTCCATCAAATGTAAACCTTGGTTTGGTTTTAAAAACAGCCGACCAATCTATTTTATCTCTTCTTAAAGATGGGTAAGGAGCATAATAAACTTGAAGAGGTTGTTTGGCAAGTACAAAAGGGTCGTACTCATAATACCTCGAAGTATGTTTTATTTCTATAAGATTATATTTTGGATCCACGTTTATTCCAGAACCTGGAACGTTGTTGAACCAGTTGCATTTAATCAAAAATACTTCTTCCGCGGGTCGAGTGAAATATGTCAACTGCAAAATCTAGGTCAGCACGCCATAAAAGTCATTTATGTGATCATTTGGATCATCACTACCTTTGACAAATACACCAGTATTGTTAGTTGATTTTTCGGCACCGTATTCTTTGGTATTAAATTTATATCCGTTGACAAAGAATATTGGATATGTCTTGACTATCCTTTTTGGTCCCATACCTAAATGTTTCAGTCCTTCATCTACAACACAATTTGTTGTATCAAAAACGTAGTTAGAAAACCAAGCAGCAAATTCTTTACCGATATCGTCGTTTGGATGTTGTGATTCGTAAATACTGCAATTATAGAACAAATGTTGCATTATGATTAAAATACATGTGTGCATATATATTTGTGTATACATATGTGTAGACGTATGTGTATATATATTACCTAATAAATGGTGCAACTTTGGCACAGTTGAGAAGAATGTACGTGTGTGCTACTTGATAATCTCTATCACCCAACCATACTTCCACACATTTACCAGCAGGCCGACCAGTTTTTAAAAAATAGATAAAGTCGCTTGACAATCATCTTCATCAATGCCTTCATCATTACGCATAGCACTTTAAAATGATATGTTCACATGGTCGCTGAAATAGTGAGAGAAAAAAACGAAGCTTCTTCTTCGATGTACGATTTGCAAATCGAACCTTCAACTCGAGCTTTCTGTCTCACTTTTTTCTTTAGATGATTTAAATACCTAGCAAAAATTATTTTAATTTAATTTTGTATACATTTAATTAAACCAATATGTAATAAACTAAATAGTAATATACCTTTCAAATGGATACATCCATCCATATTGCACAGGCCCTCAAAGACGTGCTTCAAGTGGAAGATGAATTGGTAAATGCTCCATAACATTGAAAAAACCTGGAGGAAATATTTTTTCCAGTTTGCAAAGCAATATCGGGATTTCTTCCTCAAGTTTACGTAGACGATCAACTTTTAATGTAGTTGAACAAATCTCTTCATAAAACAGACTAAGTTCTGTTACAACAGTCCAAACTTTTACGGGCAACAGTTCTTTAGAAGCGACGGGTAACAAATTTTCCATCATAACATGACAATCATGACTTTTCATCCCGCCAAGTTTATTGTTCTTATAGTCAACACATCTACGAAGATTAGAAGATATGCCATCTGGGAATCGTAATCCTTCCACCCATTTTAAAAGTAATTTAACTTGATTATTGTCTAGCTCATAGCAAGCTTTTGGCTTTTTTGTGTCATTTGGTTTTATATGAAGCTCAGGACGATTACATATTACTTCGATATCACGTCTTGATTTCAAATCATCTTTCGTCTTCCCTTTAACATTCAAAATTGTATTAAACAGATTATCAAACACGTTTTTCTCATTATGCATCACGTCAATATTCTGACGAATCAAGAGATTTTTCCAATAAGGCAATTCCCAAAATATGCTCTGTTTGCACCAGTTATGTATCGATGATTTACCGTGAATTTCAATTTGTTCTCCGGTTTCATGTATCTTTGGATAATCCTTTACAAGTTCATAAATTTCTTCGCTTGACCAAACTGTAGGTGGTCTCAAAGTTCACTAGTACAAAATACGCATGTTGCTTCGCCTCATTTGCATCGGTTGTTACCACAACCGATGCAAATAGAAGTATTTGCATCGATTGCGTTTTAACAACCGATGTATTTGGTATGTGGAAAACAGTAGATAGTACAAAAATACAATTTGCATCGGTTACCGTCAACAACCGAAGAAAATACACCGATGCAAATAGTGTTAGTTGCATCAGTTTTATTTACAACCGGTGCAACTACCTTTATTTGCATTAATTTTTTGGTAGCTGATGCTAACGGTGGTTTGCCGCCCACTGATTTTCGTTTCCCACTTCCCATCTTTCCTTAAGCCTAAATTCCAAATCAAACTGCTAATCCACATATGCAACTCCTCACATGCTTCCAAATTCCAAATCTTAGTTCACTGTAATCAAATTACGGTTATTCTTGAATCGTCGTCGAAGCTGATTTTTTTTCGCTAAATAGGATGCCACAGAATTCAAACTCTCATTTCATACTCAAATCTTTTTTTTTTCTCGCATACCAAATTCGAGAATCTCCCACTAAAATTCAGAATAAAAATCAAAAATTATTGTTATTTGGGGGATTACGGCGGTGAATTTATTTGCAGAGAAGGTCAAAGCTTTGGGGAATTGGGCAATTTGCTTGAGTTTGAAGCGATGCGCCGGCTCGACTATTGTTCGAAGGTGAGGTGTTCGACGATTGAGATGCTGCCAATTTCATGTTCGAAAGTCCTGGTAAGGATCGTCTTCGTTTTCAAAATTATTATTTTTATTTTGTTTATCTGCGTTTCCAAATCCCAGCCGTGAGACTACATGGTTTTGGTGAATATGTGGAGGAACGCTTTGTTTGCATACAGTGTTTGGTATATGAGAAGATGATGATCAGAATATGGGATGTATTTAGGTTGTTCGTTAAATGTTTTTGATACAAACGATTGAGGTATCCATTATAAGTTGTGCCCTTGATGTTCATTGTAATTGCTGTTGAACCTAGTCCCTGAGAAGCCGGAAAAGATTTCAGATTAGTAGTTAAAGTTGTGGTTACTGGTTAGGCTAATTTTGGACTAGTTAAATTAAAAAAAATAACAATGTTGGGGTTTAAATCCATGATTTTGCATGTAACAGCCCAGTTTATTATTAACAGGCCACTACTATATCATTTGATAAAAATAACCTCACTTGCCTAACATGGCAGTGGCTCAACCGCTGGTTGAACCGAGATATCTTGAGGTTAAGCAGCAATGGTAGCACCAAATTATTCTGTTGTGATTTCTGTTTGTTTACAGTTCCTTGCATCGGTTATGTTAATTAAGCTTTGTAGACGACTGTTTATGATTGTTTGAATTTATGCATGCAACATTTCACTAGTATGTTTGTCTAGAATCATGTACCTCACTCCCAGCAAATAATACAATTACAAATAGATGACCGTCGGTTTTCCTTTATCCTCGTATTTTTGATTGATTCAATTTATCAGCTTGTATGTTTTGCATAACGCATTGATTTTGTCAACCTGTATTTGTTACACATACTCTTATATGTCTTTACATTGAAATAAATAATGGTTATCTGAACCTGATTATCTCCTTTGATTCCTCTTTGAATTTGGATTTTCAAGATGCATGAGTGAAGAATAAGCTTTCTAAACAAATACCAGTCATTTGCCCAAAGATATTTACTTATCTTTTACTGATCACATGCATAGCTTGAGAAATACTTATGTGCAGCACATGTAATATCATTTTAGTTAGTTTTTTAGAAATTAAAAACATATAAAACATTTGACATTAGCTGTCAAGCTTGTCTAATAATGGAAATAGTACCTTTGATCATATATTTAGCTGTAATATTTCAACTTTGTAGATGTATGGTACCGATTCCCTCCGCCAACAAATGGATTAGGCCTGTTGGAAATGTTAGTGTCAAAACAAATAAAAACGCTCAAGAAATACAATTGAAAAACTTTGGAAGGTATATGAAAGCAACTAATTAAACCTCTGTGTTGCATCTCAGACTCTGTAATGGAACAATAGTGGTATTTGACATAAAATATACCAAATCATTTAAACGCAGCTTTTTTGAGGTTGAAGAAATACTCTTGACAATGTAAAGTCAACATTGTCCCATCATAAGATCCCACTTGTAAGGCATACAGTGAAGTTTGATTATTATTATTTTTTCTTAAAAAATAATATGGATATGGCACCTCAAGTCAAAGCCAAATGAAGACTAGAAAATTGAAGAATAACTCGAAAGATGTTATGTATGAAATATTTTCAAACAAATGCAAATGATACTTGTTGATAACACGCAGAGGGTTGCTAGCATTTCTCAACTCTTTGGTACCTTCGTTATTGTTATCTTCAATTGTAATTATTTTCTCTAAAGATTCATTCAATTTCTATGGAATTTGTATTTCTATTGCTTATTGATATATTACATACTTTACTAAATGTTTGTTCACAGAACCTGAATTTGAAGTAGTATATTAGCATATATTTTTCTAGTCTGCACTTAAAGTGGCACTGCAACAGTCATTGTTTTTGTTTATCTAAAATATTTCTTTTTGCAAACTTGAGTTGTACCATATTGCAAAAGAAACAGGGTTCACAATATATTAATGTTCAGTTTGGAGGATTAAAGTTTGTAGACATGACTGATCTAAATATATAGAGTACGCTGGTTGTAAAGCACCGCTCCGAGGCCTTTGGCCATGCATTTGCTTCCATGGTATCACAGAGTGCCTTTGAGCGACCTTACTTCAACTCACAATGTAAGTTCCTTTTACCATTTATTATTATGAAATACATTTGCAAATTTCATCATTTTAGTGTAGTGATGTATGCTTATTACTTTTGGATTTACAATGCTTAATTTGTTACCATTACATGTTTAACCTGTTAAACTACTCTTTCATTTTATTTAATATTCGAGTTGCTGATTTGATTATGAGCTAAATTTTTCAATATTACAAATTAGACACTATCATTGTGCAAGCTTGCATAGTTTCATTGCAATTCCAAGTGACATATTTTTACTGTATAACCATGCATAGTCTTAATATCTTTATTTTTATCACTAAATGCTTAAATTTTGTTTTTGCAGAGGTATATTTTTGGAAAAATTGCTATCTATCCAATACTTTTTATCCACTATGGTTGATTAAATTATGCATAAAAATGATCAAGCTTGTTGGTGCATTTTGGTTTATGGGTTATGTGCTATTCTTTACAGGGAAAATGATCAAGCTTGTTGGTGCATTTTATGAATTGTTGCCAATGCAAGAAAGATTTTGCTTTGTAGCCAGATACGTGTTACATGTCCCTTTTTTCTAATATTTTGACTTAGTCAATAGGAATATTTCATACTTTGCCATCAATGTGTCTTTATATGCGTTATGTATTTCTGTTCTAGTTTAATAATCTGTGACTAAATTATAACTCCCTATGTTCTTTAGCTAAAAATTTGACATATGAAATTTATCAGCAACACAGCAACAATCCTAAATAAGTTCAGAGACAAATTGAAAACTATAATAATTGATATGTTGTAACTAAAGGAGTGTGTAAAAATTAGTATATATCACCATAATATGTAGATGCACATTTCAGTCGATTGGTTCTTTTATAATGCTTACCAAATGTATCAGGCATTTATCATACTATGGTTATTTCTAGAAAAATAGTACAAGACAATAAACAAGATGTGTTTGCAGGGCCTGTTGCTGAACAAGTCATGCTACTTGAAAATTTTGGAAAATTTGTACTAGTAGCTGAAAACCAGGTTTCTTTATATGTCCCAATATAGTAATTTTATTTGTTTATTTTTTTATACTGAAACTGCTTCTGTTTTTTTTACTGAAACTGCTTCTTTTTAAAGTTTAAACACTGTTTGTGGTTGTTTGCTTTTCAATTGTAGTATTGTCAACCAAATTTGGTGATATTATTTTACAGTTATCAGGTCTTTATCAATCACTGAATGAAGCTGCATAGGTTTTGAATATAGAAGCACCTGATCTGTACTTCGCCAAAATCCTGTCCCAAATGCGTACACATTGGCAATTAGTGGTCGGAAACCTTTTATTGTTGTCCATACAAGTTTAGTTGAGCTCCTAACAGGAAAAGAGCTGCAAGTAACTTTTGTTCCTACTTATACTGATCTGTATTAGTTTCTTATTTATAGTTATTTTACCATAGCCACCTAGCTTTCATTTGCTTTTAAAGGTAACACCAAATGGATTTGTTTGTTTGTTTCTTTTTTGTTCTTTTTTTATCTCTTCTTTTTTCCTTTTCCCTTTATTTGACTTTTTCTCTTCATGTCTTGTCTTTATAGTTTGTATACAAGTTTGCTAGAATGAATGTTTTTAAACTATAAAGACTAATAATTGATGAGTGCTAGCAATTTTCTGTATTATTAATGTGTACATCCCCTATTTTTATTTTTGAATTATTTACACATAACTGGTATAACCAGGCTGTTTTAGCTCATGAACTGGGGCATTTAAAATGTGACCATGGTGTGTGGCTTACCTTTGCAAATATTATAGCACCAGGAGCTCATAGTTTAACTGGTAATGCTTCTTTGCCCAAATATGTTTGTATTTATCTCATGTAAGGTACCGCGAAAAAATATTGATGACCTTACAAATTAACTGTTAGGATTGGGTGGGCTGATTGCTCAAAATTTGGAAGAACAATTGTACAGGTGGATTCGATCCGCTGAGCTAACCTGTGATAGAGCATCTCTCCTTGTTGCTCAAGATCCCAAGGTAAGTTTAATTCCTAAATAACATTTACATTTTCCTAATGGCTTGTTGATGTGCAATGATTATATGGACTTGTAAGTTGTAACTACACAGCCAAATGATTATATGGACAGAGTATATATGGGTGTTGTGGTGGTGATGTTGAAGATAGGTGACAGTCAGTTTGTGACAGTTAGGTTTGGTTAGCAGGCAGCAGTGTTGATGGCCGAAGTGTGGCAGTTGATATGAATGTGATGTTGGCAGCAACAAAGGAAGGACACTATGCAAGAACATGTGATGTTTTGAGAAGTAGGCTGTTAGAGAGTAGTCAGGTGGTTGATTAACAGTCTGGTTATTGCAGATTATTAATAGTGTCGATGGTTGTACTAATTAAAGATCTGAATTAAGACTATACCACTTAATGATTGTACTAAAGATCTGAATTATGCTGCAAAAATGAATGTATGAACCATTATTTTGTATAGATTATTAACACTTTAATTGATATATATTTGTTTTGGTATTATGTTATTCAGTTTGTATTTGCCATCAAATTTAATTTTGAATGATTGTAATATTGCATGCAATAATTGTTTGTTATAATCAATAATAGAGGGATTAGTTTGCATCGGTTTCCAATAACAACCTATGCAACAAGTTCCTTTGTTGCATCGGTTTTCATTACAACCGATGCAACATGTTCCTTTGTTGCAACTGTGTTAACGCTAGAAAATAAATGCTAACACCCCGGTGTATAGATGGAAATTGTGAAAGCACCACCCGTTGGTACGGGAAGAAAGTATATGCAAAGAAATCACAGGAAAGCTATAAAAGACACAGTATTTATAGTGGTTCGGCTTAGGATCAAGCCTACGTCCACTTTAAAGCTCTTTATTGCTGATTTAGTTACAATTCTTTACAATCAACTCTGATTACAACACACTTAGACAAATATCTCAAACCCCGATGTAGAAGAATCCTTCGAATGCATGATGAATGAGTTATTTTTCTTCTTGAGATTTGTCGAAATGTCTTTGGTGATTGGAGTGATAGAAGTGTTGTTTGAGTGTTGCTTGAAGTCGAGATAACAGCAGAGTAATGGCGCCTAGGAAGTCAGTCCCCCCCAAAGTCCCCCAAATGTTGAATATGGCCATGTATTTATAGGCAAAATGTTAGGCTGAAACTGTCAAGTCATGAGTCGTGACCGACTCATGATGAGTCGTGACCGACTCATGATGAGTCGTGAGTCATCCACGAGTCACCCCTTTGCAGCATGACATTGAACTTGCCTCTGAGTCTTGTGTCGTGCGTCGACTTATCTTTTGAGTCGTAAACCTCCCTGAGTCGTGCCATCCTTAACTCATAGAATCTCCTTAACTCGCCAGGCTCCTTAGGTCGTAGGTTTCTTGAGTCGTTAGCCCGTTGAGTCGTGGACTTTTCCTGAGTCGTAGCTCCAATGAGTCGGTAAGACCTTAAGTGGATGAGTCGTGATCAGATGAGTCGGTCTTTGATGAGTCGGAACCAGGTCAAATGAGTCGGTACTTTCCCTAAGTCGTCCTTTCAATGAGTCGCTAATGCTTTAACTTATTAGGCTCCTTAAGTCGTGAGTCGATAGTCTTGATGAGTCGGCAACTTACTGAGTCGGCTTTCTTTATGAACCGTTAACCCTTTGAGCTGTCAGCTGACTGAGTCGCTATCAAATGAGTCGGTACCTTCCTTAAGTAGATGAGTCGGTAATCTATTGAGTCGCTGCCAGCTTTGAGTCGTTGGTCTATTGAGTTGCTTATCTCTATGAGTTGTGAGTCCTTCTTGAGTAGGTGAGTCGCTATCAGTTGAGTCGGTGCTTTCCTTGAGTCGTAGCTCCAATGAGTCGTTGAGCAAAACGGGATTAACACTTGCCCCTCGAAGTACACGCCTAAGTCGTAGGTCGTGTGCTTCGACTCATTCTGTCTCGTGCGCCGATTCAACTTTCATTGCCCTCAGCTATAAAAGATTTGAGTCATCACCCCTACCCCCTTCTTCTCATTATCCATCTGCTTCACTTGACCCTGCCATTAACGATCTTCCAAGCTTTCTGAGACAGGCTCAAGCTAATCAGTCACCAGTACATCTTCACCTTCATACTGCGTAAGTAATCTTAGTCAAGGCTCTGTCACGACCATCTCAGAAACGCGTTTCTCCGCTTTTTCCGATCTTAATCCAATTTAATGTATTACGCCTCACTGTGAATTTCATCATGACCGGTAGTTGTCAGACACGCTGGCACCACGATTCATGATAGCACGGTGATGCGTTGGATCCATGATGGATTTGAGATGGTTCAAATCAACCTTAGGTGATTCTATGACGTTAAACGATGATGGGTTATTGGGTCACATACCAACTGGTTGTCGAATTTGGGGATGAAGCAGAGTTTTCTAAGAACTTGGTGGAAATGATGGAGTTATTAGGTGTTTGGGGAAGACGGGTGGATGCTAGGTTGATGGCGTTAACGGGTATCGGGCTGGATAGGAGATGACCGGTCGAGAAAATGACTTAGGATCTCACGACCTAGTCGGTCTTGCCTTTCGGCCACTGATTTTGAAATGCCTTGCAATCTCAACCGTACACGACTTAATGCTTCAGCCATAAACCGTAGATGACTCAAACTATAAGTCGTGAACGACTTAAGTCATAGGCCGTGAATGACTCAAACCATAAACTGTGAACGACCCAGCACTTGCTACTTTCCCGTGACTCATCCTTTAAACGGTACACGACTTAAACCATAAGCCGTGTACGACTCAGCAGCTTCCATGCGACCCAGTAGCTTTTACTATTGACTTTTAATCCGACCTAGCAAGTTTTACGACTCAAGCCATGAGTCGTAACCGAGTTAGAACTTAGAAGGTTTCTTGTTGCTTCGATCTGGAGCCTTCCCCCTGTTTTTTGACTTACGACTCATAGTACTGCCGACTTATAACATCAGCGATTTAGAGTTGGAACAACCTAACTTAACTTGCCCCACTTTCCTTAGGTCGTAGCCGAGTCATCCAAATAACCAATGACTTAGCTTAACCCGTACAAAGAATTCTTGAGTCGTTTTCGACTTAGTACTTGTAAATTTTGTTTGAACTCCGAATTATTGCATGGACTCTGAACTGCTATACTGCTGCATTCTTTTACTGATTACTTCAACTTGTAAGCTAATAATCTGTTAATACAACATTCACAGAAAACTGGGACGAATATACTGTCATTGATTGCCCACATCGAACGACAGATTAGTTAATGATAGATGATTAACTTAAATAAATCGTGTGAACGAAGTGTTACCGATTTCAAGTGGAATATTAAAGCAGCACTGGATTGGTCAATTGTAACTGACCAGCCCGCATTAATATTATGCTTGAGCTTTAAATAACAAGTTCCGAAATTACCATAGTCAATCAATCATCAACCAGTTTAATTCCAGTTATCTTTACTTGTTATTATTATTTTTTATTAGCTTTGCACGACACTTCACACTTTTTAGGAAACGTGCACCTTCGCATTTGAACATCCAGTTGCTTGTGTAGAATGACCTCTCATCAAGAAGAGCCGATGGGCCAGGCTGAAGATGTCTTTCCAGTAGCCATCCCTATAGACAACCCTCCGGAGAGAACACCCACAACTTTGAATCAGCGGGTGTTTAACCAACTGCGCATTCAGTTTGGCATTGATGATGCTGACACCTTATTTCCAGGGCCAAATGACACTGCTGACAATCCTCCCTACGGCTTTGTTGCAGTCAATCGCCAAATGTGCTTAAGTGGGGCGATTCCTCCTTTTAACGGCTTTCTCCAACAGCTTCTGCTTCGGTTGTCTATCTCTCCATTCCAATTACACCCCAATGGCTATGCCATTTTGATGGGGTTATGTGTTCTATTCAGGAGAGTTTTGGATCGGTTACCAAGCTTCGAGGAGATCTGCTATTTTTGCTCATTCACGAAAACTAAAGACCATCCCTCCATTGTGGTTGTAAGAAGCGCTCGAAATCGCAAACTTATTACTGATCTCTCCGAAAGCGCTCACGGATTTTTGAATCAGTTTTTCTTCGTTCGCTGCCCTCCAGGGTTTTATGCCATCTGGAGAGTGGGAAGTAAGATTTCCTGTCTCTACTTTTTCCGTTTTGAAACTTTCTCGAGATCTGAACTCTCAGCTGCTAATTTCATTCTTTCTCTGTTTTTAGCACTACCACCCCCTGCTAGGGACCCAAGTCTCAAGCAAATTTTTGAAAGATTAAGTGCCGTGCCGGTAGAAGAGAGGAGCATAAAGTTTCTGCTAAACGATGAACTTTTACATCAATACGAACTCCTCCATCTCTCTCGCTTTACTCGGCCTCGTGAAGCTCCAACGGAGGTTCCTGACTCTCCGGTGAAAACTCCTGATCTTCCGATCTCCACTAAAGAGCACATACGAGGAGAAATTTCTGCAGAAACCTTATTAGTAAAGTGCTCTACTCCCAGAGACGATACGGGACCCTCCGAAAAGCCCGCACTTGCTCCCATTATTGAAGAAGAAGAGGAGCCCCTTTCCCAAACCAGGGAGAGTGCTGACAAAGGAGATGATGGAGGGAATCAGGTTGGGCATGCCGGTGATGACGTCTTTGGGGATTTAAGCGACATAATTATTACTTCCCAAGAGCTCTTTAAAGAAGACCCTGCTCATGGTAAATCTATACCTCCGACGATTGAAGCAACATCTGCCCTCCAACAGACTCTTACTCCTTCATCTCAAGAATTGTCATCAACAGTGAAATCTATCACTTCCCCCCAACAGAGGAGTGGTTCGTTAGTCCAACGCGAGTAGCTTGCACTTCACACACAACTAAGGATTTTCCAGCACATTTATGCCCTTATCTTCTTATACTTTAGAGATTTCTAAAGCTTATCTTTTCTTATTTCAGATTCTTCAATGACACGCGGCGGATCGTATTATCAGGATTTCCAACGCTACGGGGGGCGTGGTCAATATGATTATCGGCGTTACTTTCCCTCTTATAGAGAGTCTGATGAAGAGAGGGCTGCTCGAAAGGCTCGTGAAAGGAGGGATGCAGAAGAGCGTTATGACAGAAGGGATAGGGATGAGCACCATGATTCTCTGCAAAGGAGTGACGACTCTCACAAAAGGAAATCTTACGACGACCGAGGAAAAGGTCATGTAACTGAAGATTCAAGCAAACGAGCCCGACATGGTGAGAGACATACTTCCACTATTCCCGAAAAGCCTATTGCCCCTGCCCCTCTTGACATTACTTCCGACTCTCCCGCTCTTGGGAAGGAGGACATCCAAACAATAATAAGCAGGCCTAAATTTCAAGTGGGACCTGGCCCAGCCACTTTACAAAGCCGTTTTCCACAATGGTGCTTAAAGGGCGTGAGATTCGACCTAGACTTGGTCCCCATTGACAAGTCTGCTATGTTGCGCAATCTTGATGCAGTCAAGCTCGATATCGAGAGGATGTCAAACTGGCAGAAGCTTGTTGATGAGCTTCAAAGAGTTAACCGTGCCAACTTAGAGGCCATGCTCACCATGGAAAATGATAAGGCTGAGTGGCAAAAGGTCCTTGAGCAGCACGACACTGAAATGAGGAGCATTACTTCCTACAACGAGGAGCTCGAAGCAAAGGTTGAGAAGTTGAAAGATGAGCTTGCTGCTTCCTCTACTTCATACTCTCAAAAAGAAGAAGTGCTTCTTAGACAAGTTAGAGATGCTCATGCCAGTCAGAGGGATGCCGAAGATAGGCTCGAGGCACAAAAAAGAATCAGTGAAGGCTATGTCTCTGATATTGCTGAGCTTCGAAAGAAAAACAACTCCCAGGAGGCGGAGATACAAATGCTTAAGCTTCAGCTTGCCAGAACTGAAAGGGAGCGCGATGAGGCTGTCGCCGGCAAAATCGCAGCCGAAGAATCTCATGAGGCGACCAAAAACAGCTTCGGCTCAACATTATTCGACTTCTACTTGCATAGCGTCTTGGGGCGTGGAAGCCTCGCCTTTCTTGGCCCCAAGTATGAGATCACTTTAGCTGAAGTGTGGGAGGCCGCCCTCGATATGCTTGGTGCTGAAGGTGCTGGTTATGACGAGCCAGCCCTGGAAAGGCATTATTTTGATGAAGACGCTCGCGCTGCTCTTGCCAGGGGAAAGGAACAACTTGCCAAACTAAGAACCGAAGTGACGGAAGGGGACCAGCTGGGGAAAACCACTTCAACTACTCTAGTCCAGCCACCTTCTTCGTCTGAAGTCGACATTATTGGTTCCAGTTCCCATCTCGCTTCTCCTACCAAAGTTACCGCTGATATTACAAGCACACAAGGTGGAGACGAGGGTGAAGAGAGCGCTGATGCGCAAGCTTATGAAGTCGATATCAGGAAACCAGCTTCTCCAGGTAACTTCACTGTTAATCTCGCTACTGTCAATTCTGCTCAAGCTGGTTACTCGTTTATTTCACATGAGTTTCACGAGCTCCTTGGCTATTTTCTCAACCTTGACGAGCCTTCTTCTCCTCTCTTTACTGACTTCATTGGTGAACCCTCATCTCCTCTTTTTACTGACTTTAACCTTTTTTCTTCTGTAGAGAAAGTACCAAGCACTGCTCAAACTTCTACTCCTCCGGTTATCCTTCCTTCATCTCTTCAGGCGGTGCCTCCTTCTGCCTCGCAACCTGGATCACAGGAGGAACAAATAGAGGCTCTTCACGGCTTGGATGATCCCATCGCTTCGCAAGAGCAGAAAGATGAAAGACCTGAGGGAGGTGACATTTCCCCGGAACGGACTCCTTCTGACGACATTGTTCTATCAAAACTTGTCACTCCGGGGAGTGAGTCTTCCTCACAAAGGAGAGAGAAGCGTGGGACATCAAAGAGGAGGGGGAAGAAAATCACCGCCACTGGAGAGGAGCCGGAAGTTGAACCGGTTACACCTGCCTCTCCCACTTCCCTTATACCCACTGGCCGACCTGAAAAGCTGGTTATTCGACCGAGTAAAGGGTCCAAAGGAGGGAAGAAGAAGTGAAGATTTTAGCTTTTTGCCTTTTGTATGAACTGGCCGAGAGTTGTGCGGGTACCGGCCCCCGCTTTTATTTTGAAACCTGTATCTGCATTATAGTTGAATAAAATGATTCTTCGTTCGTACAAACTTCTGTTTGAATTTGAGAATGCATTTACTATTTATTTTTGCACAAGTTTGTTTATATAGTATTGCAGCGGGCTTACGGTATGTTGCTTGAGTATTACTTTACTGAGGCAGCTATACTACTATACCATGTTGCCCCCATGCCTTAAGCTTGTTGCAATATTTTATACTTCGAGGGGACTCGCACTCTTATTTGTTAAAGAATAATTATTTTATTCTTTAAGGAAAATTTTTATTGAGTACAACTCCCTTCGTATAAGTTTTTACGCTTTGTCGTTCGAAGAAATCACTTTTCTCTTTTGCTTATGTGCATATTTCACCAAGTGAATTCCTCTATGTGGTAAAGCGGACCTCTGAAGGGTACTTTAACTTCTTTTCTTTTTACGATCATTTCCCATAGTAGGCAAATTACTTTTCCTTTGAAAGTTAAAGTACGCTTTTGATGAGGATTTTTTTTTTTTTTTTTTTTTTATATATATAGAAAGTTGTACCTCTGAGGAGGGATTTTTTCACGTTTCAACACTTGGAAGTTTTATTTCAATCTCGGTGAAACGTGTACCTCCAAAGAGTTATGCCTTAGAAATCCCTTTTACGTTTCAACACTTGGAAGTTTTATTTCAATCTCGGTGAAACGTGGGTTTTCGAAGAGGTCTTTCTTCTTAATTGTGTCCCCGGGAGGGGGTTGTACCTCTAAGGAGGGATTTTTTACGTTTCAACACTTGGAAGTTTTATTTCGATCTCGGTGAAACGTGTACCCCCAAAGAGTTGTGCCTTCGAAGAAAGCCTTTTCACGTTTCAACACTTGGAAGTTTTATTTCAATCTCGGTGAAACGTGTGCTTTCAAGAAGGTCTTTGTTTTTGCATTTCAACTTTGGTGAAGTGAAATTCCGAAGAGCGGTTGCTACACTTCAACTCCTGGCGAAATGTGCCTCCGAAGAGGGCTTTTATTTTGTTTTCATTTCAACTCTGGTGAAGTGAAATCCCGAAGAGCGGTTATAACACTTCAACTCCTGGTGAAATGGGCCTCCGAAGAGGGCTTTTATTTTGTTTACATTTCAACTCTGGTGAAGTGAAATCCCGAAGAGCGGTTATAACACTTCAACTCCTGGTGAAATGGGCCTCCGAAGAGGGCTTTTATTTTGTTTACATTTCAACTCTGGTGAAGCGAAATCCCGAAGAGCGGTTATAACACTTCAACTCCTGGTGAAATGTGCCTCAGAGAGGGTTTTCATCGCCTGGAAGTTACTCTCTCATGGTTGGAGGGTCATGACTCCTCCAATCTTTTTTGTTGAGTAGAGAACTTTCTTTTTTGTGGCGTATGACCCATTAGAGGTCTTTTATCCTCCGAAGAGTTGCGCCTCCGAAGAGGACTTGTGCCGCTGATGGTAGCTTTGGTTGTTCCTCTGTTCACTTGCTTATGCCTTTTCAGCGATCCTTTTTTTTTTTTTTTTTTTCTTTTCAAGTTTTCATCCCCCTTTCTCTCACAAGTGGCTTGTTTAATCCAAGGAAGTGTACTTCATTGCCAGGCAAGTTCGTGAGAACGGGCACTAGCTTCCTAATTGGATGTTTGTTTGTTCAAACGATCTCAATTTATCAGCAAGGGCTCGTTTCTATCGAAATCATTAGCCGTTCAATTGAAGTATTTCCTATCTAGGATTTGAATTCGGGGTCTTTGTGACTTGAAATTTGTTTGTTGAATGATGGTGAGAATCGCTCAGTCTTATTATGCGCAAGTTTCATTTCCATGGTCTGCAAAAATTTAAATTGACATTTTAGCAATACATCTTATGTATTTTTTATATCGAAAACAAAGCAAGCATATAATGATAATAAGGAACACAAGATTTATAGTGGTTCGGCCATGAAATTGGGCCTACATCCACTTTATATTTTTTTATTATTTACTTGCATCAGCTTCACAATTGCTTTCAATTACAAGAATCATACATCCATAATTCTTTTTACAATTTTTCAACAAAATTTTCAAGTAAAGTATGGACGCAAGTGGTTGCTGTTCCATGCCCTTGGAATTTGCTCTCCATCAACAGTGGTGAGCTTGAATGTGCCGTCAAGAAGCTTCTGACCTACTACATATGGTCCTTCCCAATTTGGCCCAAACACACCTGTCGCGGTCATAATTCTTTTCAGGACTAGATCTCCAATTTCAAAGCTGCGTTGACGAACTTTGGAATTGAAATGTCTGGCTATCCTTTGCTGATGAGCTGCAACTCTGAGGTTAGCTTCATCTCTTTTTTCATCAAGGAGATCCAGCGCTTCAAGTTGCAGCTTTTCATTTTCTGCTTGATTGAAATAGATTCTTCTGTGTGAAGGGACCTCTGTTTCAACCGGGATCATTGCTTCCGATCCGTATGCTAACGAAAAAGGAGTATGCCCAGTTGCAGTTTTGTGAGTAGTTCTGTATGCCCATAGTGCGAGTGGTAGTTTATCGACCCAACCACCTTTTGCTCTTTCGAGTTGCTTTTTGATGGTTGATTTGATGATCTTGTTCACTGCTTCCACTTGCCCGTTTGCCTGCGGATGAGCTACTGCCGAAAAGCTTTTCTGGATTTTGAATCGTTTGCAAAAATCCTGGAATTCCTCACTTTCAAACTGAGTACCATTGTCTGTGATTATTTTCTGAGGCACACCGTATCTGCAAATGATATTCTTGGTCACAAAGCTTATCATTTTCTTAGAAGTGATAGTAGCCAATGGTTCAGCTTCAGCCCACTTAGTAAAATAATCAACTGCCACAATAGCATATTTAATCCCTGATTTAGCAGTTGGTAGCGGCCCAATGAGATCCATTCCCCAAATTGCAAATGGCCATGGACTGACCATCTGTGTGAGTTCGGTAGAAGGTGCTCTAGGAATTTTGGCATATCTTTGGCACTTGTCACATTTTCGGGAGTAATCTGCGGCATCCCGATTAATTTCTGGCCAAAAATATCCGTATCGGAGAATTTTCTTTGCTAGTGTTTGACCACCTGAATGATCACCGCATTCTCCTCCATGCACCTCAGCTAGAATTGTTTTGGACTCTTCCCGGGATACACATCGAAGCAATGGCATTGAGAATCCCCGTCTGTACAATCGGCCATCCTGAATTACATAGCGAGAGGCCTTCCTTAGAAGCTTTCGTCTTTCTATCGAGTTTTCTGGCAGAGAACCCCTGAGTAGGTAATTCAGTATTGGAGTCATCCATGACTCTTGTTCTTGAGATGCATTCATAATCCAGTCTATATCCATCTCGTCTATACTTGGCGCCGAAAGGACTTCTACAGGGACCAATCCCAATAGTTGAGCTTCACCAGAACTTGAATACTTTGCGAGGGAATCTGCCTTCATATTCTCTTCACGAGGAATGTGGCTTATTGAATAGTGATCAAGTTCATATAGGAGTTCCCAAGCCTTTAACAAGTAGGAAGGCAGATTCCCACCTTTTGCTTGAAATTCCTTCTTGACTTGGCATACGATAAGCTGAGAATCACTGAAAATTTGTAATGCTCGAATGTTTAGCTCTTTAGCGATTTTCAGACCTGCAATAAGAGCTTCATATTCCGCTTCATTGTTTGTTGAAGGAAATTCCAGTCTTAGTGCATAACATAATGATCGACCTTCAGGAGTTTCAAGTACCACTCCGGCTCCAGAACAGTAGTCATTTCTTGCGCCATCAACATACATCTTCCACTGGATTGGAGAATCATTGATCGCTTTTTCCTTGCCATTATCTTTCTCTGTGAATTCTGCAATGAAATCAGCTAAAGCTTGTCCATTGATTGCTTTTCGGGGGTGATAGGTGATGTCATATTGACTAAGTTCAATGTTCCATTTTAGAAGACGACCCGAAGTTTCAGGGCGAAATAGGACTTGCTTTAGAGGCTGATCAGTGAGTACTTTGATAGGATGAGCTTGGAAATATTGCCTCAGTTTCCTCGATGCAACTAGTAGGCAATAGGCGAGTTTTTCCAACTTGGAGTAATTCAGCTCTGCCCCAGTGAGTCTTTTGTTGATATAGTAAACTGGATGTTGAATCCTTTTGTCTTCCCGTATCAGCGCTGCACTTAGAGCATGAGATGATACTGCCAAGTATATAAGAAGATCCTCGCCATCGCCTGGCCTAGAAAGTATCGGAGGCGTTTCCATATGACGGATCAACTCTTCAAAAGCTTTTTGGCATTCGGGAGTCCATTCAAAGTTCTTCTTTCCTTTTTTCAGGGCATCGAAGAACGGGATGCATTTATCAGTAGCTTTGGAAATGAACCGATTCAAAGCGGCGACCTTTCCGTTGAGACTTTGCAATTCCTTCTTCGTTCTAGGGGCTTTAACTTCTTTTAAGGCGGTAATTTGAGCTGGGCTAGCTTCTATGCCCCTAGCACTGACAATAAAACCTAAGAACTTTCCGGATTCGACCCTAAATGTACATTTCAGAGGGTTAAGTTTCATTCTGTATTTCCGGAGGACTGCGAACATTTCTGCTAAGTGTTCAATGTGATCCACTGCTTTCCTGGACTTCACTAACATGTCGTCGACGTAGACTTCCATAGTTTTGCCCAATTGCGGTTTGAACATAGCATTAACAAGTCTTTGGTAGGTTGCCCCTGCGTTTTTCAATCCGAAGGGCATAACTCTGTAGCAATAAAGTCCAACATTTGTGATAAAGCTTGTATCCTCTTGATCCGGCTCATGCATCATGATTTGGTTATAACCGGAGTAGGCATCCATGAAGGATAACAATTCATGTCCCGCAGTTCCGTCTACCAGTTGATCGATCCTGGGTAATGGGAAGCAATCTTTGGGGCAAGCCTTGTTTAGATCAGAAAAGTCGATGCATACTCTCCATTTTCCATTAGCTTTCTTGACCAGCACAGGATTTGAAACCCAATTCGGATACGTAGATTCTTTGATGAAGTTATTTTCCATGAGTCGATCAACTTCTTCTTTTAATGCTGCTGACCTTTCTGGACCTTGGGTTCTTCTTTTCTGTTTAACTGGCGTAAACTTTGGGTCAATATTCAGAGCGTGTACTGCAACTTCTGGGGATATCCCACACATATCGGCATGAGTCCAAGCAAAGACATCCAGATTTGCTTTCAGGAAAGATATCAAGACATTCTGAATTGACACATTAAGCTGCGAACCCACATTCAACACCTTATTTGGGTCCTTCGGGTCAACAGGTACCGGAATTGTCGCTTCCACCGGTACTACTCTATTCTCCCCTGTACTGGCTTTTCTGGGATCCATTTCTTTCCGTGCCCCGCTGTGCTCGCCAGTGCAGGGTCCGCTCTGTAATTGCTACAAAGCTGGTTCCTTGATGCGGACTGGAGTTGCCGCATCCTTTCCCATTTCTCTTTTTCTTGACTCTCGCAGCTCTGTCCAATAACATTCTCGCGCAGCATTTTGATCCCCTTTTATAACTCCTACACCATTGTCAGTAGGGAATTTAATAGTGAGGCACCACGGGGCTAGGATAGCTTTGAATGCTGCGAGTGTTGGACGGCCAAGAAAAGCATTATAGGCAGAAAACTCATCGACAATCACAAATGTTTGCTTTCGGACCACCTTCCCTTCTCCTTCCCCAAGTTCTACAAACAAATCGATGGTTCCTACTGGTTGCTTCGGCTCCCCTGTGAAGCCCACGATTTTCTGTGATGAGGCTTGCACATCGATCATAGGGATTTTCATCTGGTCAAATGTCTTCTTGAAGAGAATATTGCATGATGCTCCGCAGTCAATGAGGACTCTTCTGACAATGGCTGGTCCAATACCAGCCGAGATGACCAAGGGATCTAAAGTAGGAGCTTCAATACCTGTAGAATCTCTGGCTCTGAAAATAATATCATCACTGAAAGTTTTTTGTTGTTTAAGGGGTGTAGTGTCTTCTAGAACAAAGACGTTTTCTTCGGCTGGAGCATATTTCAAAGCCCTGGAATATCTCTCCATCTCACCCCAACTCTTGCCAGCTGGGTGAGGTCCTCCGGAAATGACATTGATAACGGGCCTTCCAGATTCATGCCCCGTAGCTTTCTCACCTGCCCCAGGCTGATGAACAGGAGCCCGCTGCCCCTGACTTGATGATGCAGGATTGTTGCTATTCTTTTTCACAAATTGCTGCAACTTGTTTTCTCTTAGCAACTCTTCAATCAGATTCTTCAGCTGGCGGCATTCATCAGTTTCATGACCTGGTTGATTGTGGAAGCGGCAAAATTTCCCACTTTGTATGGCTTTTCTCCCAGTTCTCAAAGGGATAGGTTTAGGGAAATCGACGGAATCCTTGGTGGCAAGGTAGATGTGCTCCGGCGTATGTGATAATGGAGTATATTCTGATGGCTTGAAGGACCGGGGCTTTTTCAGATTACCCTGTTTCTTTCCATTATTATTCTCCCTTTCTGCCCCACCGACTCATTCTTGCGTGGAGCGACAGTATTGTCTTCAGCTTTTTCCAACACTGCCTTTACTGGCAAAGGACGACTTTCCAAGCGAATGAATTCGTCTGCTTTTTTGTAGAACTTCTCGAGAGAGGTTGGCTCCTTCATATTTAACCATTTCCCAAATTCGCTTGACTTATCAATAGCCCTCATCAGATAAGTCAATATCATTCGTGGTTCAGCATTGTCCACTTCAGCCAATGCTATATTGAAACGGTTCAAGAAAGATCTGATAGACTCACCAGGATTCTGCTCTAAACTGGACAATGACATGATATCCTTGGCCTTCGAAGCATATAGCCTAAACTGCTCCTTAAATTTTCTGGTCAAGTCTGAAAACTGATCGATAGATCGAACTGGCAACTTGGTGAACCACAGCAAAGCCACGCCTTCCAGGTATACGGGGAAATATCGGCACTTTATTTCGTCGGAGGCCCTGGCACCTGTCATGTGCCAATCATATTTATACAAGAACTCATTCGGATCACTTGTCCCTTTGTAAGCTGGAATAGTTGGAGGGACAAACTTCCTTGGAAATTCCGCCTTCAAGATTTTTTCAGTAAACGGAGTTTTACTTGGAGCGAAACCCCATTCCTTCTCATCTTCAACCCTTTGCATACTTTCTTTCATGATCTGCCGGACCATTCCAGAAAGATATTCCTCATCATGCCGAGTTCTAGATCCATCGGCGTCAGGTGCTGCCTGCTC
Organism: Allium cepa; assembly: GCA_030765085.1. Classification (NCBI taxonomy): domain Eukaryota; kingdom Viridiplantae; phylum Streptophyta; class Magnoliopsida; order Asparagales; family Amaryllidaceae; genus Allium; species Allium cepa. Next base: position 1,034,189,096 of record CM060945.1, on the reverse strand, counting down.
AAAGGGACTAGTAGGCCTTTCATGAGCATTCCTTTCATTAACATCATGAATGTTGCCAGCATAGTTCCCTTCATTACCAGCCGGTTGATTGTTTGCCCCAAGTAAGTCGTTCAATTTGTTCAGAATCAGAGCATTCTGGGCACTTTGAGCCTCTAGTTGTGCATTTTGGGCGTTGATCTGCTGGTTTAGCCCTAGAATCACAGCATCCAATTCCGCTTTTGTAACTCCAACAGACGGAGTGGGTAGATTAGGCACAGGGGAAGCGGAGGTTCCCTCTTGAATATTCCCAGATCTGATAGATCTACTCTTCCTTCCAGGAGCCATAATCTCAGATATACTTCTGGTTTTTAAAGAAATTCTTTCTTCTAATCTCTGCGAAGCAATGATGACAGCTGTCCTGAGTTCAATTCTCAGTGAAAGCACCAAAAATGTTAACGCTAGAAAATAAACGCTAACACCCCGGTGTATAGATGGAAATTGTGAAAGCACCACCCGTTGGTACGGGAACAAAGTATATGCAAAGAAATCACAGGAAAGCTATAAAAGACACAGTATTTATAGTGGTTCGGCTTAGGATCAAGCCTACGTCCACTTTAAAGCTCTTTATTGCTGATTTAGTTACAATTCTTTACAATCAACTCTGATTACAACACACTTAGACAAATATCTCAAACCCCGATGTAGAAGAATCCTTCGAATGCATGATGAATGAGTTATTTTTCTTCTTGAGATTTGTCGAAATGTCTTTGGTGATTGGAGTGATAGAAGTGTTGTTTGAGTGTTGCTTGAAGTCGAGATAACAGCAGAGTAATGGCGCCTAGGAAGTCAGTCCCCCCCAAAGTCCCCCAAATGTTGAATATGGCCATGTATTTATAGGCAAAATGTTAGGCTGAAACTGTCAAGTCATGAGTCGTGACCGACTCATGATGAGTCGTGACCGACTCATGATGAGTCGTGAGTCATCCACGAGTCACCCCTTTGCAGCATGACATTGAACTTGCCTCTGAGTCTTGTGTCGTGCGTCGACTTATCTTTTGAGTCGTAAACCTCCCTGAGTCGTGCCATCCTTAACTCATAGAATCTCCTTAACTCGCCAGGCTCCTTAGGTCGTAGGTTTCTTGAGTCGTTAGCCCGTTGAGTCGTGGACTTTTCCTGAGTCGTAGCTCCAATGAGTCGGTAAGACCTTAAGTGGATGAGTCGTGATCAGATGAGTCGGTCTTTGATGAGTCGGAACCAGGTCAAATGAGTCGGTACTTTCCCTAAGTCGTCCTTTCAATGAGTCGCTAATGCTTTAACTTATTAGGCTCCTTAAGTCGTGAGTCGATAGTCTTGATGAGTCGGCAACTTACTGAGTCGGCTTTCTTTATGAACCGTTAACCCTTTGAGCTGTCAGCTGACTGAGTCGCTATCAAATGAGTCGGTACCTTCCTTAAGTAGATGAGTCGGTAATCTATTGAGTCGCTGCCAGCTTTGAGTCGTTGGTCTATTGAGTTGCTTATCTCTATGAGTTGTGAGTCCTTCTTGAGTAGGTGAGTCGCTATCAGTTGAGTCGGTGCTTTCCTTGAGTCGTAGCTCCAATGAGTCGTTGAGCAAAACGGGATTAACAAACTGTATTTTGCATCAGTTGTTAGTAACAACTGATGCAAAAAGGATCGTTTTGCATCAGTTTTAGAACTGATGCAAAACTGTTAAGCCTGTTGCATCGGTTGCATGTGCATCGGTTGTAGAACTGATGCAATAGAGGGATGAAAAACCGATGCAAATGGCCTATTTTGTAGTAGTGGTTTCATGTCTATTAGCTGTAAAGTTTTTTTTATCTCTTCTAAAAGGATGATTAATATGAAGAAAATATCGATGACAGTCAAACCACGAAACATTCTTTCCATGAGGTAAAAAAATTGCTCGTGTTTCTTCCATGCAATAAGAACAAGCTAGATGACCGGCCGTACTCCAACCTGAAAGCATTGCATATGCAGGAAAATCGATGATTGTCCACAGTAAAGAAGCATACATGCGAAAGTTCTTTTTTTGGAAAATATCATATGTCTCTACTCCCTCGTACCACAATTTTTTTAATTCATCAATCAATGGTTGTAAATAAACATCGATTCCTTGTGTGGATCATCGGGACCAGGGACGACAACTGTAAGAAACATATATGGAGTTTTCATTCACATCCAAGGAGGTAAATTATAAGGTGTGACAATTATAGGCCAGGAGGAATATTTCGAACCAAATTGAGAGAATGGGAAAAATCCATCTGTACATAAACCAAGTCTAACATTACGAATTTCGGACGCAAAATCGGGATATTTCTGGTCAAAATGCTTCCATGCTTCCCCATCAGCTGGATGTGTTAACGTACCTACTTCCTGTGTTCTCACACCGTGCCATCTCATATGTTGCGCAGTTACAGAAGATGCATATAACCTTTGAAGTCTATGAGTAATTGGTAAATAATGCATACGCTTATACGGGACTTCCTTTCCCTTTTTCTTTCTTGGTTTGTATCTTTCCTGATTACATATTTTACAATTTCTAAGCTTGATATCTTCCTTCCAAAACAACATGCAACCCTTTAGACACATATCTATTTTTTGATGCGGTAAACCGAAAGCCGACATCTGTTTTTTTTACTTCGTAATGATTTTCGCACATTAGATTATTAAGAGGCACATGTCGTTTCGCAGCTTGTATAACAGCCGTAAATCCAGATTCTGTGAGGTTGTATTTGGATTTCATCGCAATGTATTCAGCAGTTACAGATAACTGGGTTCCGCTTGTGCAGCCTTCCCAAAGGGGTTTTTTCGCGGCATCTAACAAATCATATATATTTTTTGCCCCAATATTTGGTTCTTCTTCAGCATTACCATCGTCATCAGTTAATTGAGGAACAGGAAACATTGAACGTGCAACATCTTCAAACATATGTTCTACAAGATTTGTCGTACCAATTTCATTACTCACCACCTCCTCATTTTGTACAGGATTAGATGCTAACTGTTCTCGATGACGATCCCAAATCAAATAGTTCGATACGAAACCGTATTGAAGCAAATGAACTCTAACCATTTGTGATATCAAATGCTTTAACAGTTTGCATTTACTACATGGACAACGGATTTCTTTGTAGTTTCCGTTATTACGTAAAGCAAAATCCATAAATACGCTAACACCATTATTAAAATGTTCATTTGTTGAGCCTTCAGTATCGACCCTTCGTTTTTTGTATATCCAGCTCCGATCAGTAAAATAATTGTCCATTTACCTACGCATATAATTAAAAAATACGATATAATTTTGCGTTGACATTTTTTATTAAAACAATTTTATAAACATTCTTCTTGTTTTTGTTATATCTGTTAAAATAATACTTAAAGCTTATTTTGAAATGAACATATATTCTATTTAAACAATTTTATTAGCGAATTTGATATTAATTGATCATTGACACTTTGTTGATGAGTCATCCTAGCTCCCATTACAAATATAATAACGTAATTAAATCGCATAAATCATTTCAATTTAAACGATCCAACAAAATTTTGACAGCACTTCGCTTTAGTTCCCTGAACAGTACACAATTACGTGCACACAGGGAACATAAAGGGAAGCGCTGTCGAAATTTTGCGAACCGTTTAAACTGAAATGATTTACGAGATTTAATTACGTTATTGTTTTTGTAAGTTGTCCAATACAGGGACAAATCCAACAAATACTGTATACGATGAATATAGATGTCCGTTCTGTTAAAAAACGAATATCCACACAACAATCATATACAATACTTATCAGACGGGGCCAAAAACACTCTAAGGGTTTAAATTTTTAAATTAGCGATATAAAAGTTTAAATTTTATTTTCATAAAATTTAAACTTTTATATCAATGAACAAATTGTTGAATCAACGCATATATAATGATTTTTTCCTAAAAAAAAAAAAATCCAGTGTGTGCGCGCAACGTATAAAATAAACGAACAATGTTATACATATAATCGCATCACAAATCACATTCAGTCGTGCACAAACTGTATCACGTATATATCGTATCATAACATGTCAAAAGTGAAAAATTTATATGTCAATATAATCACTTAATTTCTACGTACGTTTTTACGCAATTCAATCACCAATATAATAACAAGTGAGGTTCATGCTTAGGTTAGTGACAATTATTAAGTTTGAAACTAATTTAATAATAAACCTAATTTAACAAATCATAGTTAAACATGCAATAATTAGTTTAATAACAGTAATTAAGGTCCAATACACTACAATACACGAACAATAGCACAATACATACATTAAAATTACCAATTTAACCTAAAATAAAAAATTTAACAAAATTAGGCTTTTAGCAAATAATACCTGATTTTGGAGGTTGTGAAGCTTTCAAACGAAGATAGAGATGCTAGAACGTGTAAAACGGGATAAAATGGGGTTGGAAATGTTTTAGGGGGGGGGGAATGGGGGTTTTTGGATTTGATTTCGGGTGAAAGAGGAATGAGGAGGAAGAAGATCGAGCTGCAGGTTAGTCTCGGTTTTCCAACGGTTTGCAACGGCCGCCAACGGCATATTTCCAACGGCTTCCAACGGCAAGTGTTCTTTGTTATTAAACAATTCCGAGAAAAAGCTTGCCGTTGGAAGCCGTTGGTCAATTGCCGTTGGAGGCCGTTGTCCCCGTCCGTTGCTATAAACAGTAATTCTTGCAGTGTATTGTTATTCTTTTTATTGTTTTGAAGAAAATAAATCTACATTGTAAAAATCATTATCGTCCCCGAAATATAAACAACAAGCCACATCTTCGTCGTTGTAAGCACCTCCAAGATCATTGCATGTTTCATCAAGTTCGTCGTTACTAAACTTCTATCGTTGTGCATTGCTGTTATGTACACAACTGCATTTGTGTTAGTGCATTTGTGCACTGCAGTACACAAGTTCAGTTGCAAAACTTAAAAGGTGTTTTACATCTCTTCTACGCGGCTGTTTCATTCATTTTAATATTTTCATGGTATATATTGCATTTAGATGTGTAAATTTTGTAAAAGAAATTCACTGGTACAATGGTTTGACCGGGGTAACCGTCAAAATTTAAAAATTTGGGTCACTGTTAACTCAAAGTATCATGAAAACTAAGTTTAGCAGACCCTCGTTTTTCTCTGTATCTGTCTGTATATTATGCGCGCGCGCGTGTGTATATATATAAACATATAGACATATAGACACACAGATCTATCCCTCGGCAACAATATGACGTCAGAAGAAACTAGCAATGAACAGGAGTTCGAAAAGAAAACCTTCCAACAATACAGAGATATCCTATCACCACTTTCAAGCTACGAGGCGTTCGCCATATGGGACCAACTCTACTTCCAAAATGGTTGGTACGCAGACATGCCCATACTCCTGGGCACCATGGCGGCCCAAAACTTCTTCAAGGCCCGACCATCGGACGTTATCCTGGCCAGCTTCCCCAAATCAGGCACCACCTGGCTCAAAGCTCTCTTACACGCCACCATCACCCGCAATAACTCTTCTCTACAAAACAACTACACTGCACTATCAACTCACAACCCTCATCAATGCATCCCTTTTCTCGAATGCCAAGTCTACGCCAAAGACCGAATTCCAAACCTCGACTCTCTCCCTTCTCCTAGGCTCTTTGCTACCCATGTTCCTGTACAGTCTCTTCCAAAGTCTATTTTACAGTCTGGCTCTAAGATTATTTACCTGTGCCGTAATGCTAAGGATAACTTTGTTTCAATGTGGTATTTCATTAACAAAATGAGGGTGAAATCTGGTAAAGAGCCCGTACCACTTGAAGCAGCCTTTGAATTTTTCTGTAATGGGAGGTCGATCTTTGTGCCTATTCAGGATCATGTGCTAGGATACTATAAGGCAAGTTTAAGAAAGGAGGAGAATAAGGTTCTGTTTATGAAATATGAAGAGTTGATGGAGAATACTGTTTTGGAAGTGAAGAGAGTTGCCGAGTTTGTTGGTTGTTCATTTACCAAAGAGGAAGAAGAGAATGGAGTGGTAGAGAGCATTGTTCAGCAGTGCAGGTTTGATAGTTTGAGCAATTTGGAAGTGAACAAGACTGGAACTACAGATATAATGCATTTGGCTTTTGACAACAGCTCGTTTTTCAGAAGTGGTAAGGTTGGAGATTGGACGAACCATCTTAGCCCTGAAATGGCTGCACGGTTGGATATGATTGTTAACAGTAGGTTTGAAGGCTTTGATATTGGTCTCTAAGGCTGAAAAAGCTTCATGTGTTGTTGCTGCTGTTTCTTATTGAATTGGTTTGTGTTTGTAATGTTTTCTTTTGGCATTCCTTTGCATTTATTTGCCTCGTGTGACCTTTGATTTTATTTCTTTTAAGAAATTATGGTTTGGAAGATGCCGATGCCTGGTATAGATTTTCGTGCAGCCGGATCTGACTATGTTTCGTTTTGTAATATGTAAGAACAAAGCAAACTTTTCTGCATAATTGATAAGCATATTTATCACTATACCGACTCTGCATTTTATGCATATGTTAATTCCACTTGCCAATATAATACCTTCCTATACTTTACATATTTTAAAGGAATTTCATCTGCACCCCGAGTTTTACCAAAAAAATAAAAATAAAAATGTAAACCAGCTAATTTCACATGTCTAATTTTCTTCTATAATACGACAGCAAAAGGCCAAAGTACGCTCCTAAAAATTTTATCCTATACTTCCTTACATTTACGTCCTCTTTCACATTTATCATTTCATTTTTAAAAGAAAAAAAGAAGATATCTTTATATTCTAAATCCAAAATCAACATAATAAACAATTCACAGATGAATCAATCCACTTCAAGTCCAAGCAATCTTTGTTCAAATTCAAATCAAGAAAACACTTCTATGTTTATGACTTTATTTGGTTCAGAGAAACCATGGTCCATGATTACATGCATGAAGCCTTACAGATCATATAAGATCAATAATGGCAAAAGGCAACAACTTTATGAAATTGGACCATGCTTTTATTTGGTTATGAGATTATTCGGTCAAAATAATGGCAAATCATATAATGGCAAAATAATGGATAATGGCCTTCCTTCATCCGTTTATTTGGTTCTTCTAACTCCAACAACTTTGTGCATGGATCACGTGTAATGAAGTTGGTTTCATTCTTAGGGAAAATGACTATATATAACGTGAGACTATTCTGGCTTACGGCGTCAAATTTGATTGTTCCCACGTAACTTTACAGTTTGCACCGACGCCAAGTTGATGTGTCTTTTTTTTTTTCTTTTGGAAAACGGATAAAGTTTCGGCTAACCAATATCATATAGAATTCATCATAGACGTGAAGTGAGTGAATACATAGCCATTGTGTTATATGTTTCACATAATACAATCTGATGGTGATGGAGCGTCTACATGAAATATAATTTATCTAATCCATTGCAGAAGCACACGAGTACAATGCCATGTTATTGTTAATGCCTGGCATCATTATGGTTATAGCGAAGATGATCGCACTAGTAACTAAATATTCTAGTACCGATCCAAATGTGGTTAGTATTATAACTCGCTGAAAAAGAAAATTTCTTTTTCCTTTCTTTAAGAATGGTTTAATAATAGGCCTAGTGTTTTTTGCTAATTGGACCCAACCACAGTTCGATTTCGAATAATCTTGAATCATGAACAATTTTAATCTGAAACTCAATCAAAGCTAGATCATGCATGAATACGGATCAGATCATCGGACCAGCCGTCAATTTTAACCGGATGAGCTGTGGTTCTTTTATCTTCTCCTACTTTGTCGCCATTTAATTCTCTCATTCTCGTTTTTAGTTTTGTTTTTGAAAAAAAAATTGCAGAAATAATCATCATTCCAAATTCTAAACAGCAAACTTCACAACTTCATTTTTTCCCGTTTCAAGTTCGTCGTCACGAAACTTTTGCCATTTTGCACTATTATTGTCTACACAGTTGTAGTTGTATTGATGCATTTTTGCATGATACACAACTTCGATTGGAGATCTTGAAGACTTTCTACAACTCGTTTTTCTAATATTTTTATTTCATTATTTTTGAACATAATTTGTAGTTAAATGTGTAAATTTTTAGAAAAAGAGAACCTACGGATCCAACGATTTGATCGGTCGAACTATCAAAATCTTAAATCTTGAGTCATCACAATTCGATTCACGGTCCGGTTACAAAAACTATGGATAGACCTATCAAAACTTGGAGGATTAGATCATAAAATGTCAAATAAAAATTGATCAAACTCATTTATAATCCATTTAATAAGTCAAATTGCTAATAAGTTTGGCGATGCCTTAACAATGGTCAAATCCGATGCATAGAATTATAGTAGTGTATATATGTATATGAATATTTACCAATATACTTTAAAATAAAATAAAATTTTATTATTATCTTATCCGAGCTTTTTTTTTTTTTTGTGTATTACAACCAAGAGAAATCAATTTGGAAAAACGACCATCACCCTTTTATGAAAAAAAAAAATCATATGTAAATGTAAGAGGTACTCGTGATCCCTTTTGTATAAACGAATATTTTTATTATACATGATCGATCGTAAGCATTTTTTATGTTAAAAAAGAAAATTAAAGGTCGTGATCCCTTTTTATAAATGTACACACACATGCACACAGTAAGCCAGGTTATCATCTGTGGTTATCATCTGTTCGTCGTGTTACATGCACCATGGTAGGAATTTTCTTGTTTTCTGACAGTTAGAGAATAAGGAAAACTTTTGAAGATTGATGTGAACGTAAGTTTTGTATTGAACGTTTGATTTGGTTATTTTATGCAGTTGGGAGTAACAACTAGTGGAGATAGCCACTATGCCTTGCCTTAGTTGAGATTTAGAAACTCAGATTATAAGCACTTACCTGAGATTCAAGAACTCGGAAGTCGGCTACCTAATTCCCCATATTCCAGAAGCAAAGCTACCTTCCAAACTGTTGGGGTTGCTGTAGATTTTAAACATTTAATCATAGGTGCTATGCTTGAAACCCTAAAAAATAAAGTAACACGCTTTAATTTGCTTCATTTGTAATGATGTCAAAATTTGATGTATATAGTTGGGTAATTATGGTGTTATGGTTGCAGTTAATTACTTTAGTTATTATTCGCAGTCGTAATTGACGAGTGGTTGACAGTCAAAAAGACTTGGGTCGCCTGCCATGACAATCGACATTTCTAGGAAAAATTTGATGATTTCGATAAAAACTGTTTCTACTATCTGTGCATTTTTTCAAATAACTTAACTTTCTAATAAAAAAATATTCAATAAATTAAACGTTAATTAATATTGATTTTTGAGGAATGTTTTTACAAACAGGCGTGCGATGAGTTTAATCGGAAGGATAATACCTATATTCTTAACCTTATGTAACATATGACGAAGTAGGGAAATATAGAAAATGTGTATTGTGGCATGTAATGTTCTGGATCCATATTGAAACGCCCAACTGCAAAGCATTGGCGAGTAAACAATTTGTTATCTTTATTGCTAAGATAACAAATCAGAAGATTGCGTTTGATAAAAGAAGTAAACAGAAACGGGAAAAGGAACAGAGGCATTTCCAAATTTGGGGGAACACTGGGAACAGGACGAGTGCAAGCAACTCGATTTCCTTACTTTCACGTACAGCGGATGTCAAATGGTACTTATGTCAATGATCAATCTATACGTCCTTCTATCTACAGAAATCTTTAAATTAATAGCAAGACAAAGACGAAGCTTTATACACATAAAAGCGTGGGTACAGCTATTTTGCCTGGAACATAACATAGAATGTACATGTCCAACGACTCTCCTTAATCCGAACACGAAAGCAAAGTAGTAGTGGTCATATGCGACATCTGCTCCAGTACAGTCGATAAACGTTACACCTGGGTTGACAATCGACATTCAGTTACTGGATATTATCTATACTATACTATTATTATTGAGTTAGATTTCAAGAGCACACGGGTATCCTTCATAATTTGAGAAATAAACAGTCACATTTTTTATTTCTATCTATTTCAAACTTTGAAATGTGATAACTTTTTCTACATTAATTAGATTTAAGAATCGTTTTCACTGTAAAATCTCAAATTTAATATGCTTTTCAATGATATCCATTGTTGATAGCTAAAAATAAATTTTTTAAAATCGTAATTTTGTATAGCAGTTTTAACTGCAGTTATATAATCCAATTATTTTGTGTCACCGCTGTGTACCGCGTTTCTGTAATAGCATTATCATGATAATCATAAACATCACATAGTAGTTTTACCTAAATTATTATAATGTATTTATTATCTTTTAACATATTCGACAGGAATATTTTTTTTTTTTTTGAATTATACAATTATGGTTGCCTTTGAATATTGTAACTGCATTACGTAATAAAGTAATAATTTTTATTGTGTTTGATAGTTTATTCAAACTTAGTGTAGTTACAATTTAACCCCATCAAAAAATGGTGTAATAATTTATAGGCATTTTTTGAATTAATTTAACTACATTAACATTTTTTATTGCATTTACTATTGATGATTTTGACTATATTTGATAATTTAATTCAATTTTAAAACAGTTATAAATTAATGAAATTATGAAAATGCAATTATAATTTACCAGCAAGTTTTGGGTGAATTTAACTATATTTGAAGGTTTTTAACCATATTTATGTGATGTAGTAATAAATTCGGCTACATTTCACGAATTTATTCAATCTTAATACAATTAAAATTTAACTACATTAATAAAATGTAGTTATAATTTAATGACAATTTTGCATTATGCATGGTAGAAATTGAATATTTCAACTATATTTATATGATGCAGTAATAATTTTGGTTGTACATGATGATTTATTCGAGCTTACTGTAGTTAAAATTTAAATGCATTAAGCAAAAGCGGTTATTATTTTGCAGTATTTTTGAAATTAAGCAATTATTGTTGCATTTGAATATTTTAACTGCATTTGTGTGATGCAATACTAATTTAGCTGTAGTAATGATTTTTTTTGATGTTAACAATAATAATTTAACCGCATTATGAAAATATAATTGAAAAATGAATTTTGCTTTTTGATAGCTTGAGATGATTAAATGGCGACTTCACATAATTAATGCTTGATTCAACCGTGCAGCTCAGAGTTTAATACATTGCTTTCAGGTTTGATGACATAATTTTGCTAAGTTTACTCAATTTCGTTTACAATTACGAGGATCAATAATACGATAAGCATATAAGCTGTTGTATTTGGGCTTAAGGTAAATGCACAGTTTAAGTGCTGGGTCAAAACATGTGCTGTAGTGAGAATAATGTTGATAACCACCTAAATGAGTTTATTTTTTATTTTTTGCAAGAAATTCTAAAATCACTTGCACCACCACTGTCAGAAAACTTCTAGAAAACAATTGATGAATGTATCTTTGTATAGATGATCATGTAGTCATAGTTTGAATATTAGATATAATTAACCAGGTCAGACGAGCAGTGAGAGAATTTAGTAATAATACTGCATCAATGATGTAGGATCGATTTCACCCTAGAGGGGGGGGTGATAGTGTTAATTATAAAAATTAATTGCGGAAGCTTATTATTTCAACACAGATCACAGATTAATAGCAGCACAGAAAAATAGTAGAATAATAAAATGCAGAAATAGAACGACACAGAATTTACCCAGCTTCGGCAAAACCCTGCCTACGTGGTGCCCCCAAGGTTTCTACTAGAAATTAGATAGTCAGACGCTTACACACGTAAACTCGCGACACCCGCTATCGACTAAACCTAAATCTACGCTCAAAACCCTGCCACAACTCAGCCACTGAGTTGCGAATTCTCAAACTACGCTACGTAGTTTGTCCCCTAGTCACACAACTAGAGATTTAAATGGTTTAAAAATAAAATACAATTAAAAACAATTTAAAAATTAAAATAACCCTAATTAAACAATTAAAAGCCTTTTAATATAAAAGAGAAAGCTCTTTAGAAAAATAGGTCGGCCCCTTTTGTAATTCAACCCGATCCACTTTTAGTTGCTCTGTTCCTTTTTGTTAAAGATGGCGGCCGTTCCTCTTTGCAAATTTAGGGCTTCGTTCTCTTCGATCCAAACTAGGGTTTTGCAAAGCGCCGACTTTAAATTGATCGAATCAATGATTGTTCACATGTAGCCTTGATCGATCGTTTTCCTTGTTGCTCACTTCGGCTACTTCGTTGATCGAGTTCTATCCTTGCTTGCTTCGGTATGTAATTTTTCCTTTTTGCTTTCTGATTGAATGCTTGAACTCAATGCTGAGATTGCCGATGATGATTTGTTTATATAGGGTTTGTAACCTTAGAATTGCGTTCGTCCGATTCTTTCAATATTTAGCTTCGGCCATTCGATTTCGTTTAGATGTTTGAGATTGATTCTGACTTCTTCAATTCATATATATTTTGATTGCTTGACATTCACGGCATTGATCGATTTCGTGGTCGCCACGGCTTGACTTGATTTGACGATGTTGATTTCGTCCTTTGTGACTTCGGGCTCGACTTTGATTTTGTGAAAATATGAACTTGTTCAATTTTTGTCTTGGTTATTGATTTTGACTTCTACGTCTGCAGTACTGTCACTGCTTCGACTTTACCTGGTTCTGATCATGCTATAGTCGCGGTATTGATTTTGAATTGTTCCATGACTTCGGCATTGTTCATGGTTGATTTTAGTTCTCTGTTGTATTTCTTGAAGTCTTCATTGCATACTGGTGGTCTTTTGTAGCATTGAGTTGCACTGTACTTGTCGTGTCCACTGTTTCATTTAGTTGTTCACTGGTGCATTATGTTGTAGCTTTTGGAGCTCGAGTTTCTTAGCTCTGTTCACTTTGAGTTGTATATTGTGTTTGTCTGTACTGTGCATTGAGCACTTTGGTTTCATGATGTACTTGCTGCCTGGTTGCTGTGATGTCATATCTCGTAATTGTAGACTAGCTTGCACACTTTGATCTACTTCATACCAGTAGCATTCATTAGCTCATGTGTTTCCATTTTTATGTATTTTTGATACTCTAGTTTTGTTGTTGTCTTCAAGCATTGATGCATTTGGAGTTGATCTTGTTGTAGTTTGGCTTTGTCTCCATGTATTTCATGTAGTATGGGTTCTCTACTGACTTGTAGTGTTCATTAGTTCATTTGATATGTTGTTGGAGTTGCAGTATTGTTTTGCTGCTCTTGTTGTCATTGATGCATCCTTTATTGTTACTTTGAGACTTTATACATCATTTTGAAAAACTGGATGCTTTGTCCTGCACTTGTATTCATGTTGCTGTGACATTTGTTCTGGTTTGAGCTTCTGTTTCACTAGTATTAGTGATGTTGCAACCGGTTTGGGCCATGTTGCCTTCAGTTGCTTGTATATATGTACTTGCTTGGTCTGTAGCTCAAAGTTGCTACCTCTGATCAATTTGTTGATCTTGTACACTTTTATTTCACCTGAGTTGAATCCAGTTTTAAAAACTTGGGTTTGACCTTGTGCTGAGAGTTGTGACATTTATTTTATTGCACGTGAGTTGAATCCGGCTTTTCATTTGGCTTTGACCTGTGCTCACTTGTCCCTGTAACATTATCAAGTGTATATTTCGATGTGCACGGCCTTGCGGCATATACAGTGATACACTGTGTATGTCACAAGCTGTTCGTGTATGATAAATTCAAATTTAAATGATGACGAATAACCCAAATAACTGAGGCAAATAATATTTTCAAAATCATCTTTTATTTTATATTGCAAAAATATTTCTTTTTCAATTTTACTGCGTTAGTGTATATTTTTGCAGATTGCTCAGATGCTGGATTCTAACTGGAATGAAGTTGAAGATGAAATACGAATTGAGTGAATGAGTGATGTGTAGTGAGGTTAAATGTAAATATGAAATTGTGATGTATTTGTAATCAAAATTGTATATGTATAGTGAGAGCTTGAATTTGTACTATTCAAAAATGTAAGAAATATTTGTTTGAATAAAATTTCTGTTTGAATTCAAATTATGTGTTATTTAATTTTATTCAGCAAATATTTATTTAATCTATGAAAAATAAAATAGTACATTAACAAATACATTTAAATGAATGTATATATGTTTATTATCATCGAACAAAAATCATATAAGCGCATATTCAACAATCTCCCCCTTTTGATGATAACAAACATATATTTAAGATTTTGAATATGTTAAATGTATTCGATCATTAATATAATCTAATTGCTCCCCCTATTTAAATGCTTCCTCTCTGCACAAAGCTCCCGCTATATATATGCATACAAATAAAAATATGCAAATGAGCCTAGATGTAAATAGAAAATTATTTGACCTTTGCTTGATTTTATTTTATTTTATTTGACAAAATCTTAACTTTTCTCTCCCCCTTTTGTTATCAGCAAAAGAGTAACGGTGTTAGAAAAATAGAGATAAAGTGATCGATATTAACTCAACATTAAAACTCAATTGAATATAAATATTAAATTTCAATAAAAAATCAAACAAAAATCATAAATATTTTGTTAGGCGCATATTCCACTTTTAGAATGATGGGAATTATGTCATCATATAAAACCATACAATTGTGTCTATTTGTGTTACATTTATATCAGGAATTTGAATACCTACTAACCATGCATAACCGTTAGGACTTTTAAATGAGATTAGTAGTATTTCAATTTTATTTTAAAAGAATGAATTCAAGTATCTTCTAACCACGCATAACCGTGAGGACTTTAAATGGGATTAGAATCAACTTGTTTATTTAAAAATCAACTTTTGATATGCTTTCCATACATGCATAACTGTGAAGACTTTTAAATGAGCGTGGAAGCACATAACAAATTCCAAGTAATTCACCCATGCATAACCGTGAGGACTTTTAAATGAGAGTGAATAAATTGGTATTTATTTATTATTATAATTTTTTTTAGAAATAAAATAAAAATAAAATGAAAAACGGACGATTCCTGTTTAAAGTACCACATATCGACAAACTATATAGAATTTTGATGAGTGATGGTCGTTAGAAATATGATAGAGATAGAGATGGTCATGGAATTTTTACCAACAAAAAGTTTTATAACTCTTGTTTAAATTTCTAAAGAAATTTACTAATTATACCGTCTTAAGTCATAATATATAATAAATATCAACACTCATCACTTTTTCAATCACTATTCATCTTTTCGATAATTATTAGGGAGTCAAAATTAGTCAAAATAGTCATTTAAAATCAAATTCAAAAATAATTATGAAATCAATTTTTTAAAATGACTAATCTGAAAATATGGTCAAAAATGATTTTCTCGAGGGGGTTTTATAAGAAAATTTTATGCTATTTGAAAATTATTTGAAATGAAAAATACGCAGATATTTTCTTTGAAAAACGATGCAGTTACTAAATGTCTCAAAAATCACGTTCAACTAGTAATTTTTCTATCAACTAGATTACAAGTGTAACCTGCATCAGAATTTCTCTTTC
Organism: Allium cepa; assembly: GCA_030765085.1. Lineage (NCBI taxonomy): Eukaryota > Viridiplantae > Streptophyta > Magnoliopsida > Asparagales > Amaryllidaceae > Allium > Allium cepa. Next base: position 1,034,173,573 of record CM060945.1, on the reverse strand, counting down.
ACTCAAAATCATCATTAATTGAATTTGATCGACTAAACCATGAAGTGTGCACCAAAAATTTTAAACTCAATTTTAACAGCAGTTTAAATGACATTCTCTTGAATTTGAATTGAAGCCATGTTAATAATCAAAAAACCGTGAATATAGAGTTAGCCGTATTATAACCAAATATATTATCCAACAAAACACTATTTTTAATCCAAACTAATATATATGAAGTAATTCAAAGAATCTAGAGAATTTTATAGTGTTGTGGTACAAGAATATAATTTGGCCAACTATGTTGAATAAGTCAGAGTCAAAATCATCATCTTTTCATCGTCTCAATATTGGCTGATTTTCATTCAGAATATGGTGCAGATTATCACATTTAACATATCGTTCAAAATATACCATTACCTGTTTTACCTTTACGATATTTTTCGTTGTGGTCCAATGTGATTCTGTCACCTTTATACTAGGCTAAGGAACTTTGCTTTATTGCCCATTGTGTTTCTGGAACAGCCAAAAATCCAGAGAACACTGTTGTTGTTTCTTATCCTGCCACCACACCTACACGTTGAAAAATTTTTGTGACCTATTTGTTTGTATAGGTCCATGATTGTTAGTGGCAGAATATTTTGGAAACTAATTTTGTGGAGACCCAAAACTATTTATAATTGTTCCCTTCGGCACCCAAATTTGTTTAACTTTGAGAGATTTTATATTTGTGCCTTTTGGAACCCAAATCGGTATAGTTTTCACATGTTTGGGTCTATACCAATAATTATTGTGATCGTGTCCAAATTTTCTACAAATTGTGCGCATTAAATTTTCTCGATTAATCTCATTTCTAACATTTTTAGATTGATTATACCCAAGTCCTTGTCTAACTGTATTAAAAGTTTGTTTCCCTAAGAGCATATTCAACGATTTTTCACTTTTGGAAAATTTTTCTAAAGTCGTTGACAAATGTTGGACTTGTGTTTTGAGAGATTCAATTTCGTTCAACAATTGAGTGCATTTTTTAATAGAATTTTCACTCCTAGTATTTTCACTTTCTTTCAAAATCAGAATTTCATTTTCAAGTGATTTTATATTAATTTCTGGTTTTTTAATTTCTTCATCAAATGTTGGACACTTATCACACTTAGGGATCCTACTTTGATAGGTTTTAACTAATTGGTCAAGTTGCTCATTTAATTCTATCAAAGTGTCTTTCTGTGATTCAAGTTTGGCATACTTCTCCCTAAGTCGTTCAAGACAGCCATTTACATCGTGGAAATAAATAAGTAATTCATAGTGGGTAAGTTTTGATACCTCGCTTGGCTCGTCATCGTCGCTATCAGTTATATTTCCATGAAGGCACATATCTTCTTTCTCACTCTTACTGCTAGAACTTTGATTATCTTCATCACTTGTATTCCACGTGGCTGTAGTATTTCTCCATTTTGATTTCTTTTCAAAATCGCGTTGAAATCGGGGATAATTGGGCTTGATATCACCAGGTTTGTTGCAAATGATCCCGTGTTCTTCCGAGTTGTCTAGTGCCTTGATTATTCTGCTTTTTAATTTTTGATTTAGAGCTGGATTTCCATATTTTTGGTTCCACCTTTTGAATTTCTTCATTATTAACGCCAGCTCAGCTGCTCCATCATCATCATCCTCATCATAACTGCTTTTTACAAATCCTGTTAAGCACATTTCTTCAACTGAGTTGGTTGTGGAGGATTTCTCATTGCTGTTGACTTTTGCACCCTATATTGCATCAAAAGTATTCCAGATTTCCTGTGCATTTTCACAATGAGAGATGAAATTAAAATTATCTTGATTGATATGAGAATATAATATATGCATAGCAAGAGCGTTAATCGAGATAATTTTCTTATCTATTATATCACACCTGTTTTCAATAATATCCCAACATTTAATATTAACAGATTTTAAATAAAATTCCATTTTCAATTTACAATTCAAAAAATTGTTCCATCGAAAATAAAAGGAATAATATTGGAACGACCATTAATAGAAGTATTATTAAAAGAAGCCATTTTAAAAATTCAAATTTTTAAAACAAAAAACCGATTTTTGAAACACGAATTTTTAAAACAAAAATTGACTTCTATTCCCATCTCTTATACCACTTGTAGGATCGATTTCACCCTAGAGGGGAGGTGAATAGGGTGATAGTGTTAATTATAAAAATTAATTGCTGAAGCTTATTATTTCAACACAGATCACAGATTAATAGCAGCACAGAAAAATAGCAGAACAATAAAATGCAGAAATAGAACGACACAGAATTTACCCAGCTTCGACAAAACCGTGCCTACGTGCTGCCCCCAAGGTTTCTACTAGAAATTATAGAGTCAGACGCTTACACACGTAAACTCGCGACACCAGCTATCGACTAAACCTAAATCTACGCTCAAAACCCTACCACAACTCAGCCACTGAGTTGCGAATTCTCAAACTACGCCACGTAGTTTGTCCCCTAGTCACACGACTAGAAATTTAAATGGTTTAAAAATAAAATACAATTAAAAACAATTTAAAAATTAAAATAACCCTAATTAAACAATTAAAATCCTTTTAATATAAAAGAGAAAGCTCTTTAGAAAAATAGGCCGGCCCCTTTTGTAATTCAATCCGATCCACTTTTAGTTGCTCTCTTCCTTTTTGTTAAAAATGGCGGCCGTTCCTCTTTGCAAATTTAGGGCTTCGTTCTCTTCGATCCAAACTAGTGTTTTGCGAAGTGCCGACTTTAAATTGATCGAATCAATGATTGTTCACGTGTAGCCTTGATCGATCGTTTTCCTTGTTGCTCACTTCTGCTGCTTCGTTGATCGAGTTCTATCCTTGCTTGCTTCGGTATGTAATTTTTCCTTTTTGCTTTTTGATTGAATGCTTGAACTCGATGCTGAGATTGCCGATGATGATTTGTTTATATAGGGTTTGTAACCCTAGAATTGCGTTCGTCCGATTCTTTCAATATTTAGCTTCGGCCATTCGATTTCGTTTGGATGTTTGAGATTGATTCTGACTTCTTCAATTCGTATATATTTTGATTGCTTGACATTCACGGAATTGGTCGATTTCGTGGTCGCCACGGCTTGACTTGATTTGACGATGTTGGTTTCATCCTTTGTGACTTCGGGCTTGACTTTGATTTTGTGAAAGTATGAACTTGTTCGATTTTTGTCTTGGTTATTGATTTTGACTTCTGCGTCTGCAGTACTGTCACTGCTTCGACTTTACCTGGTTCTGATCACGCCATAGCCGCGGTATTGATTTTGAATTGTTCCATGATTTCGGCATTGTTCATGGTTGATTTTAGTTCTCTGTTCTTGAAGTCTTCATTGCATACTGGTGGTCTTTTGTAGCATTGAGTTGCACTGTACTTGTCCTGTCCACTGTTTCATTTAGTTGTTCACTGGTGCATTATCTTGTAGCTTTTGGAGCTCGAGTTTCTTAGCTCTGTTCACTTTGAGTTGTATATTGTGTTTGTCTGTACTGTGCATTGAGCACTTTGGTTTCATGATGTACTTGCTGCCTGGTTGCTGTAATGTCATATCTCGTAATTGTAGACTAGCTAGCACACTTTGATCTACTTCATACCAGTAGCATTCATTAGCTCATGTATTTCCATTGTTTATGTATTTGTGATACTCTGGTTTTGCTGTAGTCTTCCAGCATTGATGCATTTGGAGTTGGTCTTGTTGCAGTTTGGCTTTGTCTCCATGTATTTCATGTAGTATAGGTTCTCTACCGACTTGTAGTGTTCATTAGTTCATTTGATATGTTGTTGGAGTTGCAGTATTGTTTTGCTGCTCTTGTTGTCATTGATGTATCCTTTATTATTACTTTGAGACTTTATACATCATTTTGAAAAACTGGATGCTTTGTCCTGCACTTATATTCATGTTGCAGTGACATTTGTTCTGGTTTGAGCTTCTGTTTCACTAGTACTAGTGATGTTGCAACTGGTTTGGGCCATGTTGCCTTCAGTTGCTTGTATATATGTACTTGCTCGATCTGTAGCTCAAAGTTGCTACCTCTGATTAATTTGTTGAGCTTGTACACTTTTATTTCACCTGAGTTGAATCCAGTTTTAAAAAATTGGGTTTGACCATGTGCTGAGAGTTGTGACATTTATTTTATTGCATGTGTGTTGAACCCGGCTTTTCATTTGGGTTTGACCTATGCTCATCTGTCCCTGTAACATTATCAAGTGTACATTTCGATGTGCACGGCCTTGCGGCATATACAGTGATACACTGTGTATGTCACAAGCTGTTCGTGTATGATAAATTCAAATTTAAATTACGACGAACAACCTAAATAACCGAGGCAAATAATATTTTCAAAATCATCCTTTATTTTATATCGCAAATTTTTTTTTTCAATTTTACTGCGTTAGTGTATATTTTTGCAGATTGCTCAGATGCTGAATTCTAACTGGAATGAAGTTGAAGATGAAATACGAATTGAGTGAATGAGTGATGTGTAGTGAGGTTAAATGTAAATATGAAATTGTGATGTATTTGTAATCAAAATTGTATATGTATAGTGAGAGCTTGAATTTGTACTATTCAAAAATGTAATAAATATTTGTTTGAATAAAATTTCTGTTTGAATTCAAATACTGTGTTATTTAATTTTATTCAGCAAATATTTATTTAATCTATGAAAAATAAAATAGTACATTAACAAATACATTTAAACGAATGTATATATGTTTATTATCATCAAACAAAAATTATATAAGCGCATATTCAACAAATGACACTTTTGTCTTTTTTGCTGCAGGTACAAATACCTTTAATGGTTAAAATAATTGACTGATATAATGCACATATTAGGGCCAAGAAAACATCACATATTTGCCCTCAAGCCCAATATTATACATGTGTTGCTGGCAGTTATTTCTGAGGCTGAAAAATGAATAGACTTCTCACAATTGTTCTCTTATGTATGTTTTGGATATTTCCAAATATTGGTTACTCCGACCAGTTGTATGCCGTGTTTTGTACCCTGCATCGACATAGATCAAATTCAGTGAACAATAATAATTTATATTGGAACCCATGTTATTTTCTTATTGCATCATCATTTCTATTTCAATTGAATCTTCTGTTTTACTACTTTTCCCCCGTACTACATCAGTTGCTTTTTTCTTTTTTTCCTTCCCTTTTTTCAACCGTTGACAGATACTTTTGCTGACTGTTTACAAATTTCATCCTCTTATTATATTTCTCTCTATTGCAAAAAGCTTTTGTTACTCTTATTTAATTGAATAAAACTGCACTGTGTCTTTGTGTCTGCAGTTCACAACAAATACTTCAGCCATATCTATGCACATTGAAGCAGCTGTGTAATTGCAAAAGCAACAACATTGGCGTTATATGCCACAGTGAATATATCTATGCATTAGCGGATAAATTTTTAACACATTATCCTCTAAATAGTCTGTGAACTTTAACACATTCACTGTAATTGTTTTGTTCGATTTTAATTGTGATTATCATAACCAAATATATCTACGTATTCTTTAACCTATCAAATTGTTATTTATGATGTAACACTATCGTTCAACAATATTTTTTCATTACCACCATATTAAATTTCTTATACATTTGGATATGACCTTGCAACAATAATATTTTTTCAACATCCATGTGCGAAGCACGGTTCGCACTAGTCTTATCCTATAAATGGGAGAACAGACAAACAAAGACGTCCACGCACATATGAAGAATATATACCTAGAAATGTGCACAAATATACGAAGAATACATTATATTAAATATACCCATTTGTATAACCCTTTTATAATGTGATCATAAAGATGATCACAAATACCTTATTTTCTTCACCCAATGATTACATATTATCAATATGAATTTTAAATAAATAAAACAAATCAAGTTGGGATTAAAATTAAAATAAAATCTGAGCTCATTTCATCCCCTATCTCATTTCTTTCCAAAACCCTTTCCATTTCCAACTTCAAACCTTCCAAATCCAAATATATTAACTTAAAAATATTATTCCTCATCTATTCCTTCAAACAACCACTCGATTACGCATAAAATAGAAGAAAGTAATTCATCTACGTTGATTAGAGGTAATTATAATTTGATTGTAATTTGAATACTACTGTAGAAATAATTATTGTTGTTAGCGGAAGAGGTAGTGTTGATGATGTTGATGTGAATGTACTCATATTATTGGTTTCTTTATTGAAAATGCAAAATCATTTGAAGTATTCATATAGCCAAAACACTAACTTTGTACATAGTTTTTGTAGTGATAAACGGTTGTTGCTGTTTGTAGAATTGTCTCCCGAGCCCGAATATAGAAGTGTTCTCTATCTTCACGAACACCATAGGAGCCAAAACGAAACATTAGTGGAGGTAAATATTCGATATTGGTAAACGGGGGGAATGCAAATATAAAACACAAATTTTAATCTGTTTATACATTTCAGGGTGTTGAAACTGTGAAGATATGCGTTCATTCGAGCAAGCTCAAGAAGATCGATTATAAAGATCCAAGATTGGAGCCGATTCTACGAATCTTCAGATTTTGGAAAGCTATGCAAGTCGACTGCATTTGGCTCGATCATCACCTTTTTCCGCTTTATGCGATGGTTGAAAGCTGGAAACAAATATGTTTCATATGAGAGTCGGGGAGATGATAGTAACTCTAGCGGATGTGCATTTATTTGCACCTGATTTCAGAACTTGAAACGAAACTGAAAACTTAATCGCCCATTCACATAACTGTTCAACAAGCTTCTGCTTACTTTCAAAAATTAACCCAACTCGTGGACCTTTCTCCGCACATTCTCTTCCAAAAACTTCTACGTCTAGTTGACAATTTTCCATTATTGATTTCACCATCATTGATTTCGTGCATAAATCATCGACTGGAGCCTCTTCATATGTGATTTGTTCTTCTTCCTCATTTACATCATCAGCCTTCTCAATGTCTGCATATATGATTGCATCATTGTTAACTTCGATTTGATGATCCAATTTCTATCCTCATCATCCGTCCAAGCTACTTCCATGCTATCCAATTGATCACAAATATCGTGTGGAGTATGAACATGATCATCGGCACCATCGTCATCGCAACCAGTAAATGCATCTTCGACACTACGAATACAAAAACAGAGGTCAGATATTTTGCATTAACGTAAGTCAAAATACAAGTGCCAACATATAATAGTACTCACTTTTTAAACGCTTGCCACTGATTTGGATTTACAGCGTTCTGCATCATATTTTGTTCCTAACTAAAATAGACTCCAGCAATTCCGCTGTACTTATGAAGTAAGTTTGTGAACTCTCCACCTTGATGGCTTGAAAGATATGAATTGATACGCCGACGATTGTGTTTCTTGTAACTGTGTAGTGTGCATATACTCATTCACAGAGATTACTGCCACTTCTGTTTCAACCACATTTTCATGTTTCACTTTCACAATATATATTTCTATCAAACTCATTCCAACTGAAAAGGTGTAGTTCAAGTCATCGTCGTCTTCCAAATCAATAGCGGACCATCATTCCAAACTCATTTCGCTGCTAATTTTAAATCCTACATCGTAGGATTTGCTTTTGTCACTTCAAATGCCATTTGTTTAAGATCTTCGAAACTACAATGATTTTTTATTGTCGATCCTTTTCGTTTCCATCCATATATCTAGGTTTACCTTCATCATCAACCAACAATTCGACATCAAAGTAAAATATAGTCGGAACCTTTGACATTATCTGCAAAATAAGTTGCAATACCACATTTATAGTTTTTATTCACTGACATAACTATAAACATCAATTTGATGAATCATTACCTATTTTTTCTAAGTAAATTTTGCTTCCATAGGCGATCTTCAACCAAAAGCAGTCAACTCAATCTTTAAAAAAAATCAAAAACAAACAAATCAATAAAATAACGTAACCAATATATTTCATCATTGAAGTCAACACTATCAAATGAATTTCGACAACATAATAAACTATCTACCTTGCACACGTTATGGGTTACAACAAATAGAAACATTTTCACAACAAGATATTTCAAATACAACGGTTCAACATAAAATCCAAATATGACAACTTAACCAAGTCCCAAACATATACTACATTCTAGGCCTTCTACTGTTTGTCTTAGTTCTTCATTCAAACTTTTCAAACGACTTATTTCGACTTGTAGTTCGTGAGCATACTTAAGTCTCCTTTCGCACAGGGGTTGATTAATCCATTTAAAATAATTGCAACAATCATATTCTCGAGGATTCAATCTATGTTCATTGTACAAACTACACCCAAAAAATCTTCGTCCAAAATTCTTTTCCTTTCTGCAAACAACCACTAAACACATATCTCCGCAATAATAATTTGGACATGGTCGTTGTCCCCTTGGCACGGATGGACCAACAGATGTATATGCGTCCGCAAATTTCCATCAACTGTATGTTGATGGTCGGACATTTCCGCAGAAACAACTTCACTAAACGTGCGTGTAAGGTTGATGATCCTGAATGGAATTTACGAGGTACTGGTTCAAACTGTGTTTCCAGAACATGATCGACATCAAAGCAAATATGACTTGAACTTGCAACTCCGATTTTCCCTTCAACCTCATCACAATGTTTCATCAATGTTTCGTCGTCTATCTTCCAATCATTAATGTCTACCGTCATAATAAACAATAAAAAATTTAGGTGTAAATTAGGGTTTCCAATTTACTACTACTTAAATAGGGTTTCCTAGTTAATTAAACACTAACAACTAATTCAACAACAACATCATTGTCTAATAATTAACACTACCACCACCAATAACTCTTCATTTTCAACAACATCAACAGTAGCAAAATTACATCTTAATTTCAAAAACATTAATTATTACATTTGTTTTGTAATGATGAAGAACATGATTCCATATATAGCTTAACAACTATTGGGTTAATAAGGTGATTGTGAATTTGGATATGGAAGGAAAATGGGTTTGGATTGGGAAATGAGGAGGGTTTGGAAAAGAAAGTAGAAATATTGATAAATGAACTCAGATCTGTGCTCTCTTTTATTTGATGCTCAAAAATGAGCTTGCGCACCCCACAATTGCGCAAGCATTAAATATAGCTTGTGCATTTGTGGAATGCGGAAGGTATAGTAAAAAAAATTAACACTTGCGCACTCCATATTTGTGCAAGTTAAAACTGAAACGAGGCCTAGTTTGATAATTAGTTTTTGCTGAAGCCTAAAACCAAAAAATGATATTTGCTGAAGCCTAAAACCAAAATTTTTCCTAGATTTTAGTAAACAAAATATCACAGCTAAAATTAAACCGAAATATTAAACTCTCATATTATCAAACATGCACTAAATATGATTTAACGCAAATGAATTTTTCTTCCAAATTTAAAATAAAGATTTGGTGCAAAATTAATAAAAAGAAATATTTTCGAAATATGCACTTTTTCCCCACTGCTAAAGCACCTAATGCTACAATACAAACCTTGTATTTAAAAGTGGCAAACTATATATCTCTTGAGTAGTGTTTCATTTCAAATGGCTCAACTTATATTCAACTACAACCTTAACATGATCATCATTACCGTGTGACTAACCATAAAACACTTAAGATTCAAAATATTCTCATGTCAAAAAACTATTACACATCATTTCGTGAAATCTTTTATTTCACTTTTAACCTATAGAAGGCTCCTGACGATTCATTTTGTAATCGTTCCAAACCGCAGTAGATAGTAACCCCTTGGTTCCCCTTTTCATGAGTAATTCACCGTCTATTTGAGAGTGTTACATATACTTGTTTCTATGGATATATCGATACATCTTAAGGATAAATATTTGAGGACATGTATTAGTTTTATATGATTCAGTAACCATGGTTACACACACATTCATAAATACAGTCAATTACATAATTTTCTTAAGAATTTTGTACTTGTATATATAATGCATTCTATATATTAAATATATCTCACCAGAACAAAATATATAGTATAAAATAAAATCAAAAATTACTTTATTTTTGCTATAATAAAAGTTACCAGTCAAATCCACCATTAGCATTTTATGTAGTTTAGAGAATTACAAAGTTATTCACAAAACCAAATGGTCAATAAAAACTATAATCTCTTTATATTTATATATAAGATCTTGTTTATATATTTCCCGATGTGGTACTTTTATTTTCATCAATTTTACTATTCGCATGCATGGTGTTGGCACAAGAGGTTAAATAAATGGAAAAGTCTAATTCGTGATAACTGGTAAATATGGATTTGTTGCACCATTAAGTCATCATGACCACTGCAACCACAAGAAACGATCCAATAATTTTCATTTGTCCAACCAGCTATGCAAATATCTCAACAACATGGATAATTTCCAGAGTCTTATTTTAAGTTCGTGGAGCCATCTATTCCATATCACCAAACACCAGAAGCTCCCAATCTATTCATGTGTCATATCAGTAAATCTTTGTAAACTTTTCACAATAACTTAGGCCTTTCACACAAGTACTTGGACTAAACGATTATAACCTGCATGTTGGACAATATCAAGTCGTGCATCATGGTATCGGTCCCTTGATGATGACATAAAATGAAAGCATTTTTCTTCTCCTCCTTCAGCATAGTTTGTTTTTTCATCTTCATTTTGGCTTTTAATTTGAATAACATGACATTTTTCTTAGTAATTTTTGTTTATGAATTACGTTAGGGTGCTACTATAATGCTTTTACTTATTTTTATACTATACATGATATTTCATATTTTTGTATTTTTTGTGTAATATAACCTCTTTTACTTAGTTTATAAATTTGTACTTTTTGTGATTGAGATTTCATTCTCTATAAACCATGTGCGCGTGTGTAGAAATTATAGATTATGTACTTAGTTTGATGCACGATGAGATGGAGTTATATTTTGTTTCTTTTTACATGTGGTGAAGAGATGAGTACCAAAATGGTAATTTGAAATTCCTTATTCGTTATATTTACAATCTTAAGTGAATAGATTTGAGACTATATGAACGTCTCTAGTAATTTTAACTTAGTGATTTATTTAAGAAAATAGGTTGATTTAGTTTTGATGTAACCAATTTCGTTGACCCTTTTAAAAAATAATTAGGGGATTTGATTCTAAAGACAAATTATGAATCTTTATTGAGTCGTAAATAAATACGAAATAACTATACATAGTAAATCACTATGTACTCCTTAGTAAAGATCAAGTAGATATATTTTGTCTTTGATCATATAACATTTATAGTCTTCCAATCATAAAACTATGCATAAGAGCAACTCCAATAGCAGGAATTCAGGGTGGAAAATTCAGTTTTAATTCCCTAATAGCTCTGAATGTTTGGGTTCCAGTTTAGAAACCTGAACTGGAATTGGACGCTCATTTAATGGGCACCTAAAGTGTAACGACCCAGAATTTTTAGAAATTAAAATTTGAATATTTAATTAATTTTAAATATTAAGATGTGAATTTATAAGTCAAATAAATTTAATTTGAATTATTGAATTTAATTGAATAATTAAATCGATAATTTAATATGTGAAATTATGGAAATAATTGAAAATTGAGTTAAATATGATTGAAAATGATTTGTAAAATTTTATTTTATCATATTGAAGTTATAATGATATTTTAGAACTTTTAAAATCGAATTAAGAGTTAATTTGTGAAAATTGAATATTTTAATATTTAAATCGACTAGTGAAAATAGTCAATTTTTGAACAGTCTCATAATTGAATGAAACCAGTTCCATTGGATCCATAATAGTTAGTTATTACTGGATTTCAAATTTCGTGTCAATCGGAGTTACCGTTTGATCGTGGCAGCTCGAAACGCATCGATTTATTTTTAATTTTAATTTGGTGAGTTAAAATAGCCATTTTTCAAAAAGTCTCGGATTTCGACGAAACCAGTTTCATCGGATCCGTAATGTGATATTATTGTAAGGTTTCAAATTTCGTGTCAATTGGATTTACCGTTTGTCCGGTACAAATTAAAACGCCTAGAAAATCGCTTAAATCGGTTTAATTCAAATTGAACGTTTATAGCCATATCTTGCACATATGATCGAATTAGCTTCCGAAACCTGTTCCATTGTGTCCGAAACGCGGGGTAAACCCTAGAAACGCTGGTTACGGCGCGTGAATCGGAGTTTGGAATTTCCGGGATGAATAGTGTTCGAAAATTCCTTATAAATAGCCCTTCACTCTAGAAAAAAAAAAAAACCTAACCCTAATTCAATGCACAACCGCCACCCACATAATGAAGGGCCGAAAATCACTCTCCTCTCCCCCTCGATTTCTTCGAATCCACTAACAATTAGAGAAAACTTCCAACTAGGAAGTGGTAGAGCACGAAGAGACCTAGAGATCCAACGACTATGATTAAAAATGGAGCAGTGTGGAAGGTGCAAAGTGGCCGCGTTCATCATGTGTTCACCTTCGTGCGCGCGCATCACGAGGTGGCCGAGCTCAGAGCCACTTGGGCCGAGTGTTGTGATGGTGGAGGGCTTCAAGATGGTGAGGGTATGATGAAGTATTGTCGAGTGTTGATGGTGCAAATTGAAAACCAAATTTGTGCTATATGGGTTTGTATGCGTGCATGTGTTCCTGTACATGAACGAGAGAGAGGGAGAAGAAGGGTGCGGCTCTGATGGCTTGGGGTTGGAATCAACGGTGGATGATGGATGTGGGTTTAAAATTTTATTATTATGTTGTGAATTGTTTATATAAAATTCGTTAAAACTTATAAAAATCATAACTTTTTCATACGAGGTCGAAAACGCGCGAAACCAGTTGCGTTAGAATCGTATGGACGAGCACTACGCGATGAAGTTGGATTGGAGTCGTTTGGAGTTAGTGAGAATTTTGGGTAAAATTAAACGTCCGTTTAATTTTATTCGAAATAAATCGCTAAAACGAAATTAAAATCAAGGTGAGAACTTCTCACTCAATCGAATCAGTTTCGATTTTATTTTAAATAGTTAGATTTAAAATATTTGAATGCATGTTTAAATGATGAAGGTTATCTATTGATTGTTAAAATAGACATTATACGCCGTTAGTAAGCGGATGTTATTTATTAAAAACATATACCGCGAATATTTCATAAACAGTGAAATTGGTATTATATATAATAGCAATATATATATATTGGCATATGTATATATTGGAGTTATTGATTTCCCGCATTTTTTTGTTTAGCGGATGAGACCCTATTGCGCCGTCCATTAAGCGGATAATATTTTAAATCCCATATACCGCGATAATTCCGTATTGGAGCGGAATTGGTATTGTGCTAATGTTTGTGGATGCAGGAAAACAGGTTGGAGGGATCCAACTGGATTCCTCAACAGTATTTAATTGATTTCAAATATTTTGATATTTGATGGTTTATCATATCGATATATGATATCGTTGTTGTCGTGATTGGCCATTTGGTGTGTAGCATCACTAGACCAAATTTTGGAATTTTAAAATGATTTTAAAAGTGATTTTTGAAAATATACTATATTTTTGGAATTGATCCATGTTAAATAAATAAACGTTATAATTTTCAAAGTTATAAAATTATGGTTTTTGTGAAATATAGTTAAAAGCTGATTTTTGAGAAATAAGGGTTAATGATTTTATAAAATAGTTTAAATTGGATTTTTGAATTTATTGTGAAAAGTTTAAATATAGGATTTATAAAATTTGATTATTTTATAAATCAGAATGAGGAAATAATAAAGGAGATTAAAGACGTTTTAAAGAATAATATAAATTGATTTATATTAAGAGATTTATAAATGGATATTTATAAATTGAAATATTGACAGTATAAAACAAGTTTTTATAAGTGTTTGAATGAAGTGAAAATAGATTGCATAAGTGAATGGAATTTATAGAATTATAAACGGTGAAGTTATAAATAGAATTTTATAAGCAGTAGTTTTATAAAATTTATAAAGTCATTAAACGAATGGTTTTGGATAAATAATTAAATCTTATAAGTTATAAGATTTATAATTATGAAGTTCAAAGGAACGATTTTTCAAACAAATAAATTATAAGTAAAATTATAATATGAACCTTTAGTTTATAATTTGGGGAAGTTTAAAAGAACGATTTTGTAAATAATCGTTTTATAAGCATTTAACTTATAATGTGAACTTTTGATTTATAATTGAGTTATAAATCGAATAGGTTACTAAAGGAAATTTATAAAGGAAGTAGTTATAAAACAAATAGAAATAGAATTTATAAACGTTGTTTCATAAATTCGCAAATGACTTATTTTGATAAGAAAATTGTTATAACTTATTTATGGAGTTATATTCACATTTTTGACTGTGAATAATCCTTTAAAATGAAATGTATAAAAGGATGAAAATTGATTAATGTAATATATTCACGTTTTTGAATAGTGAATAATATGTTAAAGAAAATGTTTAGAATGTGATATTTTAAATAGAATTAAAACGATCTAACGATGTTTTAAATTGTGTTGAGATTCGAAACCTTAGATTTCAACATTTATTGTTGAAATAGACGTTTTCGAGAAATAGAAGGAAATAGTGGACTATAACACTGTTGTTATAGTAAATGATTTCCGAAAGGAAATGTTTTGTATAGTATTGGGATTTATATATCTATTTTAATTTCGAATCCCTATACTAGTGATTTTGGGTTGTCGTAACGATGTTTTACGCAACATTCGTTTTGGCCCAAATAAATATGTTAAGAGAATGATTTCTTTAAAGAATGAAATATATACTGAATCTCGATTTAAGTATATTGAATATTTTCTAAGTGTTGAAAATAAATAAAATTTGTGAATTACTTATTCAATAAGTATGGAAATGTTTTCCAATATAAAGTGAATATTTTGAGAATTTATCTTTTTGAAGATAAATTGAAATGAATAATTGAAATCGAATATCCATAGATATTTTGAATTATAAATTCACTAAGGAATTTATAAATGAAAATAAGAATTTGTTTAAAAATAAATATTGATTTATTTTTGAAGTGTGAAATTATATATCTAGTAAAGATATTTTGGAAAATAAATAATTTGGAAAATTATTTGGAATCTGGTGATGTGTGCATATCCATTGATAATTCAATAACCGACTATCAATATTTCCCTTTGAATGGGTATTTGATGTGAATTGTTTGAATTTGAATGCCACACTTATTTTTGAATAAGCGCTCACTATTCGGGTTAACCGGGAAAGGACCATAGGGTCGTATAACCCATTCCGAATATGTGATACGTCGTTGTGAATAGCATTGAAGATCGGTGTTGAAGACCCGGTATTTGCGAAAGCGATAGGATGACCTGTCGATTGTCTCTGCACTGAGTTGCAACGGTATAGAGACTCCCTAAGTGATGGGAAATCCGATCAGGATTGTGAATATCCGGATTGCAAGGACTTCTTTGTAAGTGCCTTCGGTTTTGTTCGATCCCGGAACAGACTTGTATGGATTGTATGTCTGACATTACAAGTTGAGATATAAAGCCGATTTCTTTCAAATATATTTCTGTTGGTGGCGGAGAATTTATTCTTTTAGCTTAACACCCTTCTCTGAGACGTACGAGCTCAGAGGTTATGTAGTTGAATGTTATCAGCGATATATTCCCAATTTGGTAATGTGACATGCTGAGTGTTGCTGTAAATGATCATTGTGCTGATTATTTGTGATAGGATCGTTTATTTGATCGTCTATCCTGGTGATCATTTCTATGATCATTTGTTGACCCAAAGCATGGCTTTTGTATAAAGTATGTTTTTGTGGACGTGACTTCGTCGAGCCTCACACCCCGTGAATGGTCAAAACAGGAAAGATGCAGCAAGGTTATGAGGGGTAGCGCCCTTTAGGATCTGTGCATTTCCTTCTGGAAAAGGGTGGTATCATGGTATGGAGCCCAGATACTTACTCATGTTGAAAACACTTTGTTATGATTGTGTGAATTGGTTGCGAGCGCTCGGTGAAAGGTCCCAAAGGACCGGGGGATGGCATGTTCGGTCAGTTGTTACTCAGTTAGGGGTAACCCGGCCTTGTGTTGGTAGAGTTCCGGTTTGGTTCTCGGGGATGTCCATCCATAGGCATTCTCATGTGGCAATGGGAAGTTCCTTGGCCTGATCATTCGTTGGAAATCCAATTCCCAATACGAAACTTGTACGGTATTAGTTGTAGAACCTGCCATTCACTTATGGTGGTCACCACTGTTTGGATGGTAGCTATAGTAGGCATAGTTCGAAATGTCTATGCTGGCTAAGATTTATATTCTACTTTCGAAATGAATTTTTCTCTACACTATGCACTAGTAATAATATCAAATGTTCTTTTTAAATGCGTATCAAGCATCTTTGACTATCATAAGGATAAATCTCCTCCGATTCTGCGTTTGCATTGTGTGTGTGTGCGGGAGGCCTTATGGTAGTCTCATTTTTAAAAGCATTGCGAATTGACTTTAAAAATATTCCTCTATTTTGATTTTCAAAGATAAATAAACTGTTTTGAGTTCCCACACCAGTCACATGACTGACTCGGAGTTTATTGTTTTCCTTCCTAAACTCTGGGTGCCCACCAATTTCCACACGGGCAGTCAAGAGTAAGGTATATCAGGATATTCTGGATATTCTGGAGTTGCTGGAGGCAAGCTGGAGGGCATGGCGTATTACTAGTTATATAGTATTTCTTTTTCCGCTGCACTATTGTTTGTTGTTGTTGTACACTCTGAAGATATGATGTAATGAAATGTAATGTATAAAATGTAATAACTGATATAGTTCTTTGTTTAAAGATTATTCATTTATTATTATATGTTGTTCCGCTGCGAATTGTGAGATTCTGATGTTGTTCTATTGTTTTCTTTCTGTTCCGTTCTATTTTCTATTTTCTTTCCTCTCTATTTTCCATCTTTTCTATCTTCTTCTCTCTTCTGCACTTTCTTTTTCTTTTTTTCCTTTTTCTTAAAACCCATGACTATTCGGTTTTTCGGCAACGAAAAATCGTGTACGTTACATTTGGTATCAGAGCATATGGTTAAGCGACAACCATGGTTCTGTTGGGTATTACTCGTTAGAGATAGAGTCAGTAGTACTCTAGAATGAGTTTGAGTGTAATAATAGCTATGAGAGCGTATTTGTTAGTGAATATATAAAATTGTTTTATATTGTGATGATTGGTTTATTGAGTGGCATATGAACTTTCGTCAGCGTGGTCCGCAAGACTATGCCGAAGGGGTTTCTAAACACTTGAGTAGAACAATTCGACATAATATTGTTTTAAATTGGGTAAATGAAATAATTTTACCTTGATTATATTTTTATATATAAAGAAATAATTTTTTTTAAATTATTAAAGTGTATATAAGTTGGTTGTTTAGTTGTTTGAATAATCTAAATAAAAGAATAATTGTATAAGCAAAAAGAATTATAAGAATTGAATTATAACTAAAGTGATTTACAATTGTGAAATAAACTTATATATATAAGAAGTGAAACTATATGAATATATTTATGAATATGAGTTGTAAATAAAATGTGAACTTAAGTTATATAAATGAAATTCAACTGTTGTAATTGAATTGAATGAATGGATTGAATGTTAATCAAATTAAATGTAAATTTAAAATTGGTATGAAATAATAGATGTACGTGTTAATTCATTAAAATCTTAATGTTATTGAAAGTTGAATAATTGAATGAAAATCAATTTAATTAAACCAATTATAAGCAAAGTAATTTGGTTGTAATATATATAAATTGGTTGTTGTTTGATTGTTGGTTGATTGATTGTATATAATTCATTAAGTATTAATGAAATTGAAAGCTAAAGTAATTAAAATTCAATTGGAAGTTAAGTGAATCTTAAATAGAATTGAAAATGAATGTTAGTAAGAACATCCACTGTAAATGAATCAAATGTGATTAAATTGAAAAACCTATTTCATTGAATATTAATGAGAATATGAATGAATATTTATTGGTTATGGATGATAGTTGGTTGATGGTTGAATATATTGCTTTTGTTTCAATTTCTATGTTAACATATATAGTTATTATGTTGCTATATGTTGTATATTGATACTATTGTCTATATGCATGATTCTCATGTTGTTTGTTGAGTGTTTAGTAGGTGCGGATCGCGTTTGCTTCGCATTTGGAGCTTGCTTTCGCGCTATATTAGCCGTATATGCTCGCTAATAAAATATAAGGTACATATCTCGGATTACATACCGTACTTTTACACTTTTTTCCCTTCGGGATGCCTCATTACTTGATGAGATGTATATTTGTGATATATATACTGTCATTTTTTTTTCGGATCGAGCCGCGCAAAGGAGACTATGGCGAATTTTTCCTGAAATTTAAGGCGTTAGAAAAAATTTGAGAAAATTGAAATTTTTTTGAAAACTTTAACTTTGATTTTGTAATTGAAAGTTAAACAATAGTAGTTGTTTTTGAAAAGATAACTAAGTATGATTTGAAAACTTAGTAAAGTTATTGTAAGAAGTTTGACTATGGATTTTAGAAAATTAATAAATTCTATAACTTTTCTTACTTGATAATTTCGAGGACGAAATTCTTTTAAGGGGGGAAGATTGTAATGACCCGGAATTTTTAGAAATTAAAATTTGAATATTTAATTAATTTTAAATATTAAGAAGTGAATTTATAAGTCAAATAAATTTAATTTGAATTATTGAATTTAATTGAATAATTAAATCGATAATTTAATATATGAAATTATGGAAATAATTGAAAATTGAGTTAAATATGATTGAAAATGATTTGTAAAATTTTATTTTATCATATTGAAGTTAGAATGATATTTTAGAACTTTTAAAATCGAATTAAGAGTTAATTTGTGAAAATTGAATATTTTAATATTTAAATCGACTAGTGAAAATAGTCAATTTTTGAACAGTCTCAGAATTGAACGAAACTAGTTCCATTGGATCCGTAATAGTTAGTTATTACTGGATTTTAAATTTCGTGTCAATCGGAGTTATCGTTTGATCGTGGCATCTCGAAACGCATCGATTTATTTTTAATTTTAATTTGGCGAGTTAAAATAGCCATTTTTCAAAAAGTCTCGGATTTCGACGAAACCAGTTTCATCGGATCCGTAATGTGATATTATTGTAAGGTTTCAAATTTCATGTCAATTGGATTTACCGTTTGTCCGGTACAAATTAAAACGCCTAGAAAATCGCTTAAATCGGTTTAATTCAAATTGAACGTTTATAGCCATATCTTGCACATATGATTTCCGAAACCTGTTCCATTGTGTCCGGAACGCGGGGTAAACCCTAGAAACGCTGGTTACGGCGCGTGAATCGGAGTTCGGAATTTCCGGGATGAATAGTGTTCGAAAATTCCTTATAAATAGCCGTTCACTCTAAAAAAAAAAAAAAAAAACCTAACCCTAATTCAATGCACAGCCGCCACCCACATAATGAAGGGCCGAAAATCACTCTCCTCTCCCCCTCGATTTCTTCCAATCCACTAACAATTAGAGAAAACTTCCAACTAGGAAGTGGTAGAGCACGAAGAGAGCTAGAGATCCAACGGTTATGCTTAAAAATGGAGCAGTGTGGAAGGTGCAAAGTGGCCGCGTTCATCATGTGTTCACCTTCGTGCATGCGCATCACGAGGTGGCCGAGCTCAGAGCCACTTGGGCCGAGTGTTGTGGTGGTGGAGGGCTTCAAGATGGTGAGGGTATGATGAAGTATTGTCGAGTGTTGATGGTGCAAATTGAAAACCTAATTTGTGCTATATGGGTTTGTATGCGTGCGTGTGTTCCTGTACATAAACGAGAGAGAGGGAGAAGAAGGGTGCGGCTCTGATGGCTTGGGGTTGGAATCAACGGTGGATGATGGATGTGGGTTTAAAATTTTATTATTATGTTGTGAATTGTTTATATAAAATTCGTTAAAACTTATAAAAATCATAACTTTTTCATACGAGGTCGAAAACGCGCGAAGCCAGTTGCGTTGGAATCGTATGGACGAGCACTACGCGTTGAAGTTGGATTGGAGTCGTTTGGAGTTAGTGAGAATTTTGGGTAAAATTAAACGTTATTCGAAATAAATCGCTAAAACGAAATTAAAATCAAGGTGAGAACTTCTCACTCAATCGAATCAGTTTCGATTTTATTTTACATAGTTAGATTTAAAATATTTGAATGCATGTTTAAATGATGATGGTTATCTATTGATTGTTAAAATAGACATTATACGCCGTTAGTAAGCGGATGTTATTTATTAAAAACATATACCGCGAATATTTCATAAACAGTGAAATTGGTATTATATATAATAGCAATATATATATATATATATTGGCATATGTATATATTGGAGTTATTGATTTCCCACATTTTTTTGTTTAGCGGATGAGACCCTATTGCGCCGTCTATTAAGCGGATAATATTTTAAATCCCATATACCGCGATAATTCCGTACTGGAGCGGAATTGGTATTGTGCTAATGTTTGTGGATGCAGGAAAACAGGTTGGAGGGATCCAACTGGATTCCTCAACAGTATTTAATTGATTTCAAATATTTTGATATTTGATGGTTTATCATATCGATATATGATATCGTTGTTGTCGTGATTGGCTATTTGGTATGTAGCATCACTAGACCAAATTTTGGAATTTTAAAATGATTTAAAAAGTGATTTTTGAAAATATACTATATTTTTGGAATTGATCCATGTTAAATAAATAAAAGTTATAATTTTCAAAGTTATAAAATTATGGTTTTTGTGAAATATAGTTAAAAGCTGATTTTTGAGAAATAAGGGTTAATGATTTTATAAAATAGTTTAAATTGGATTTTTGAATTTATTGTGAAAAGTTTAAATATAGGATTTATAAAATTTGATTATTTTATAAATCAGAATGAGGAAATAATAAAGGAGATTAAAGACGTTTTAAAGAATAATATAAATTGATTTATATTAAGAGATTTATAAATGGATATTTATAAATTGAAATATTGACATTATAAAACAAGTTTTTATAAGTGTTTGAATGAAGTGAAAATAGATTGCATAAGTGAATGGAATTTATAGAATTATAAACGGTGAAGTTATAAATAGAATTTTATAAGCAGTAGTTTTATAAAATTTATAAAGTCATTAAAAGAATGGTTTTGGATAAATAATTAAATCTTATAAGTTATAAGATTTATAATTATGAAGTTCAAAGGAACGATTTTTCAAACAAATAAATTATAAGTAAAATTATAATATGAACCTTTAGTTTATAATTTGGGGAAGTTTAAAAGAACGATTTTGTAAATAATCGTTTTATAAGCATTTAACTTATAATGTGAACTTTTGATTTATAATTGAGTTATAAATCGAATAGGTTACTAAAGGAAATTTATAAAGGAAGTAGTTATAAAAAAAATAGAAATAGAATTTATAAACGTTGTTTCATAAATTCGCAAATGACTTATTTTGATAAGAAAATTGTTATGACTTATTTATGGAGTTATATTCACATTTTTGACTGTGAATAATCCTTTAAAATGAAATGTATAAAAGGATGAAAATTGATTAATGTAATATATTCACGTTTTTGAATAGTGAATAATATGTTAAAGAAAATGTTTAGAATGTGATATTTTAAATAGAATTAAAACGATCTAACGATGTTTTAAATTGTGTTGAGATTCGAAACCATAGATTTCAACATTTATTGTTGAAATAGACGTTTTCGAGAAATAGAAGGAAATAGTGGACTATAACACTGTTGTTATAGTAAATGATTTCCGAAAGGAAATGTTTTGTATAGTATTGGGATTTATATATCTATTTTAATTTCGAATCCCTATACTAGTGATTTTGGGTTGTCGTAATGATGTTTTAGGCAACATTCGTTTTGGCCCAAATAAATATGTTAAGAGAATGATTTCTTTAAAGAATGAAATATATACTTAATCTCGATTTAAGTATATTGAATATTTTCTAAGTGTTGAAAATAAATAAAATTTGTGAATTACTTATTCAATAAGTATGGAAATGTTTTCCAATATAAAGTGAATATTTTGAGAATTTATCCTTTTGAAGATAAATTGAAATGAATAATTGAAATCGAATATCCATAGATATTTTGAATTATAAATTCACTAAGGAATTTATAAATGAAAAGAAGAATTTGTTTAAAAATAAATATTGATTTATTTTTGAAGTGTGAAATTATATATCTAGTAAAGATATTTTGGAAAATAAATTATTTGGAAAATTATTTGGAATCTGGTGATGTGTGCATATCCATTGATAGTTCAATAACCGACTATCAATATTTCCCTTTGAATGGGTATTTGATGTGAATTGTTTGAATTTGAATGCCACACTTATTTTTGAATAAGCGCTCACTATTCGGGTTAACCGGGAAAGGACCATGGGGTCGTATAACCCATTCCGAATATGTGATACGTCGTTGTGAATAGCATTGAAGATCGGTGTTGAAGACCCGGTATTTGCGAAAGCGGTAGGATGACCTGTCGATTGTCTCTGCACTGAGTTGCAACGGTATAGAGACTCCCTAAGTGATGGGAAATCCGATCAGGATTGTGAATATCCGGATTGCAAGGACTTCTTTGTAAGTGCCTTCGGTTTTGTTCGATCCCGGAGCAGACTTGTATGGATTGTATGTCTGACATTACAAGTTGAGATATAAAGCCGATTTCTTTCAAATATATTTCTGTTGGTGGCGGAGAATTTATTCTTTTAGCTTAACACCCTTCTCTGAGACGTACGAGCTCAGAGGTTATGTAGTTGAATGTTATCAGCGATATATTCCCAATTTGGTAATGTGACATGCTGAGTGTTGCTGTAAATGATCATTGTGCTGATTATTTGTGATAGGATCGTTTATTTGATCGTCTATCCTGGTGATCATTTCTATGATCATTTGTTGACCCAAAGCATGGCTTTTGTATAAAGTATGTTTTTGTGGACGTGACTTCGTCGAGCCTCACACCCCGTGAATGGTCAAAACAGGAAAGATGCAGCAAGGTTATGAAGGGTAGCGCCCTTTAGGATATGTGCATTTCCTTCTGGAAAAGGGTGGTATCATGGTATGGAGCCCAGATACTTACTCATGTTGAAAACACTTTGTTATGATTGTGTGAATTGATTGCGGGCGCTCGGTGAAAGGTCCCAAAGGACCGGGGGATGGCATATTCGGTCAGTTGTTACTCAGTTAGGGGTAACCCGGCCTTGTGTTGGTAGAGTTCCGGTTTGGTTCTCGGGGATGTCCATCCAGAGGCATTCTCATGTGGCAATGGGAAGTTCCTTGGCCTGATCATTCGTTGGAAATCCAATTCCCAATACGAAACTTGTACGATATTAGTTGTAGAACCTGCCATTCACTTATGGTGGTCACCACTGTTTGGATGGTAGCTATAGTAGGCATAGTTCGAAATGTCTATGCTGGCTAAGATTTATATTCTACTTTCGAAATGAATTTTTCTCTACACTATGCACTAGTAATAATATCAAATGTTCTTTTTAAATGCGTATCAAGCATCTTTGACTATCATAAGGATAAATCTCCTCCGATTCTGCGTTTGCATTGTGTGTGTGTGCGGGAGGCCTTATGGTAGTCTCATTTTTAAAAGCATTGCGAATTGACTTTAAAAATATTCCTCTATTTTGATTTTCAAAGATAAATAAACTGTTTTGAGTTCCCACACCAGTCACATTACTGACTCGGAGTTTATTGTTTTCCTTCCTAAACTTTGGGTGCCCACCAATTTCCACACGGGCAGTCAAGAGTAAGGTATATCAGGATATTCTGGATATTCTGGAGTTGCTGGAGGCAAGCTGGAGGGCATGGCGTATTACTAGTTATATAGTATTTCTTTTTCCGCTGCACTATTGTTTGTTGTTGTTGTACACTCTGAAGATATGATGTAATGAAATGTAATGTATAAAATGTAATAACTGATATAGTTCTTTGTTTAAAGATTATTCATTTATTATTATATGTTGTTCCGCTGCGAATTGTGAGATTCTGATGTTGTTCTATTGTTTTCTTTCTGTTCCGTTCTATTTTCTATTTTCTTTCCTCTCTATTTTCCATCTTTTCTATCTGCTTCTCTCTTCTGCACTTTCTTTTTCTTTTTTTCCTTCTTAAAACCCATAACTATTCGGTTTTTCGGCAACGAAAAATCGCGTACGTTACATTTGTTATCAGAGCATATGGTTAAGCGACAACCATGGTTCTGTTGGGTATTAATCGTTAGAGATAGAGTCAGCAGTACTCTAGAATGAGTTTGAGTGTAATAATAGCTATGAGAGCGTATTTGTAACGCAGCGGATTAATCGAAATAAACTTCAATCGGTGAAATGTAACAATCGGTGAGTTGAAGATACCAAAATGCCCAAGTTCGTTGATCCAAAGATACCGAACTCTAGCTATCTCAAACACGTTGATAGCGCACTATACCGTGTTTAAAGATCTACGATTCTTCGCACGTTGATTTAATGCACTAGATACCGTGAATCGGCTTCTACGATCGTTGAATCGAGCGCACTCGATTAACCGAAAGAGGAGATAGGAGATTACACTCAACTACCAATTGGTATGAAAGCACAAAGCTAACAAAAGGGAATTTTATTCAAAAAAATCAACCACCACAAATGTACAACACACGCCCCTATTTATAGAGTTTTCGACCCAGTCCTTAAGTCGTTGCCGACCTACGACTCACCTTAAGTCGTGACCGACTTAACACAAAGCGACTCAACCGACTCAACTACATACCGACCTACTATTTACAACACAAAGTACTCAACATAACGACTCAATAACCTGGCCGACTTAACAAGTACGACCTACATATAACAACTTAAAGATTCACGACTTAACACCCAACACAACCTATAGGTCGGTAACGACCTAAATACAACACGACCCAATCCCCTACGACCTAACATAGAAGGCAGTTCAGCTTGCTTAGATCGGAACTCGGCGAAGTTATCTCGTTCAACATCACTAGTTCGTAACTCGGCACAGTTATCTCGTTCAATATCATTAGGTCGGAGCTTGTTAGGTCGGAATGCTTCTTCCTGTGTTTTCTTAGGTCGGAGACGACCCAAAACTCCGTTGTTAGGTCGTGACCATGCTTTCTTAGGTCGGACTACCTTCCCTCTTGGCTTGTTGACTCGTGGCCCTCCTTCCTTAGCTCGGCAACGACTCATGCCTTCACTGAGTCGTGAATGACTCATCACACTACACCACAAACTCATGTTTTCAGGAATTATAGTTTGCACAACTTCTTCTCTGGCCTTAGCTGCATCATCCTTCCCTGGTTGAGAAAAATTCGTCCTCGAATTTGTAAATTCTTCCCTCTCAGATTGTCTATCTCCATAATATGGCACAAGATGCTTAACATTGAATACGTCAGAAGTGTATACATCTTCCGGCAGCTTCAACTTATAAGCATTCTCATTGATCCGTTTCACAACTTCTGCAGGTCCAATTTTCCTGGCTTTCAACTTATTATAAGTGCCCATTGGAAAACGATCCTTCGTTAACACAGCATACACCAAATCGCCTTCGTTAAATTCAACATTTCGTCGCTTCAAATCTGCAGACTTCTTATATTTCTCATTCGATTTCTCCAATCGTTCCTGAACGATTTTATGACATTCAGTCAGCTCATCAACAAAATCAACAGCTCGTTTAACTGTTCCCTTCAACTGTGGTATTACTGCCAAATCCAACGGTCCCCTGGGTAAATTTGAATAAATAATCTGAAATGGACTGAATCTCGTGCTACGATTCACTGCATGATTATGTGCAAATTCAGCTTGGCATAACTTCATGTCCCAACTTCTCAAATTATCCTGTACAAGACATCGCAACAAATTTCCCAATGACCTGTTAACAACTTCTGTCTGTCCATCAGTTTGTGGATGGTAAGCACTACTAAATTTCAGCTTCGTTCCCACCATCTTCCACAAACTCAACCAAAAGTGACTCAGAAAACGAGTATCTCTATCCGACACAATAGACTCTGGCAATCCATGAAGTCGATAGATCTCCTTGAAAAATAACTGTGCTACTCGAACTACATCCGCTGTCTTCTTGCAAGCAACAAAATGTGCCATCTTCGAAAACCTGTCCACCACAACAAATATCGAATCATTTCCCCTTTGAGTTCTAGGCAAACCCAAAACGAAATCCATGCTAATATCAACCCATGGCTTAGATGGTACTGGTAATGGCATATACAACCCTGCATTCGTTGTTGTTCCTTTCGACACTTGGCAAATATGGCATCTCTCCACGAATCTTTCCACTTCTTTTCTCATCGACGGCCAATAGTAAGACTGTGAAATCATCTATAAAGTACGATCACGGCCCACATGCCCTTCCTCGTGTAACTCCTTGACAATTTTCAATCTCAAGCTACAGTCCGGTATACATAAACGATTCCCTTTAAACAGAAAACCATCAACCAACGTAAATTCATCGGTACTCTCACCCTTCACTTTCCCAACATATTTCACAAAGTAAGGATCTTCATTAATCATTTCCGGCAACATCTCAAAACCCGTCACTTCAACTTTCATTGTCGTTAATAAATGACTCCTCCTACTCAAAGCATCAGCTACCCGATTTGTCACCCCTGATTTATGTTTGACAACAAAAGTAAACTGCTGTAAATATGCTATCCACGATGCATGTCTCGCTGAAATCTTATCCTGCCCCTGTAAATGTTTCAATGCTTCATGATCTGTATAAAGGACAAATTCCTTCTGAAATAGATAGTGTCTCCAATGCTTAACAGCTTGTACAACAGCATAAAATTCAACATCATATGTACTGTATCTCATCTTTGCCCCTGACAACTTTTCGCTGAAATAAGCAACTGGCTTCCCATTCTGACTCAGAACTCCTCCAATACCAACCTTCGAAGCATCAGTATGCAATTCAAACAATAACTGAAAATTCGGTAAAACAAGAATTGGTGCAGACGTCAACAATTCCTTGATCTTCTCAAAAGCAACTCCCGCTTCCTCTGACCATACAAATTGTTTCCCTTTCATGCAATCAGTAACTGGAGCCATCACGCTACTGAAGTGTGGAATGAACCTTCGGTAAAATGATGCCAATCCATGAAAACTTCTAACTTCAGTGATAGTTCTCGGCTGTGGCCAATTTCTAATAGCTTTAACCTTACTCTGGTCAACTTGAATACCTTCTCCTGAAACAACATAACCCAGAAATAAAACACTGTGCGTCATAAACACACATTTCTTCGTAGCAGCATAAAATTGTTCCTCACGAAGAATAATCAACACTTCCCTCAAATGTAGAACATGCTCCTCCATGCTCCTGCTGTAAATCAGAATATCATCGAAATAAACTACGACGAACTTCCCAATGAATGGTCTAAAGATTTGATTCATCACCCGCATGAATGTACTAGGTGCATTTGACAAACCAAATGGCATAACCAACCATTCGTACAACCCCTCTCTCGTCTTGAAAGCTGTCTTCCATTCGTCTCCAGGTCTGATTCGAATTTGATGATAACCACTCTTCAAATCAATCTTCGAAAATATAGTTGCCCCACTCAACTGATCTAACAAATCATCCAGCCTCGGCATAGGAAATCTATATCGAACAGTGATCTTATTCAAAGCTCTACTATCTGTGCACATCCTCCATGTTCCGTCCTTCTTTGGTACTAATAATGCTGGCACGGCACAAGGACTCAAGCTTTCCTGAACACGTCCTTGTTCCAACAACTCTTCCACCTGCCTTCGTAACTCTTCATGTTCCTTCGGACTCATTCGGTAATGTGGTCGATGTGGTAACACTGCTCCCGGAACAAGATCAATTTGATGTTGAATGTCTCTAAGTGGCGGTAACTCCTTAGGCAACTCCTCTGGAAAGACATCTTCGAATTCTTTCAAAATTGGCTTTGCTGCTTCTGGAATCTCAACTTCTTCACTACTCTCTCTCCCAATCAACAAAAATACTTCAGGCTCCTCTTCAACTTCCTTAACAAACTCTTTCAAGGTCAACAGAGTTTTTAATTCCTCAATCTCCTCTAGCTTGCTCTCCTTCTGCTGTTGCTTCTTAGGAACCAAAGTGATTTTCGTACCCTCGAACATGAAACTGTAACTATTGGCACGACCGTCATGTTGAACTGCTCTATCAAACTGCCACGGTCTGCCCAACAACAAGTGACAAACATCCATGTCCACTACATCACACCAAATTTCATCTTTGTACTTCTTCCCAATAGAAAAATTAACACAAGCCCTTCGACACACCTTCACTTCACCACCCTTCCTTAACCATGCTAGCTTGTACGGTTTAGGATGTTTCTCAGTCTTCAAGTTCAATTTCCTCACTGCTTCTGTAGAAATAATATTATCACAACTTCCCGCATCAATAACGAACTTGCAAACTTTCCCCAGAATAGTGCATGTCGACTGAAAAATATTGCTTCTCAACCAACTACAATCCTCCTCTTGCTTTGGTGTAAGACATGACCTCCTCATCATAAGATTACAACCTTCATCTCCAAACAATTCTTCTTCCTCCTCAACATAAGGTGTATTTGAACATTCGGCCTCCTCACCATTATCCTCCTCAACTTCTGCAACCATGGTTCTCTTCTTCGGCTTCGGACATTCATTACTTTTGTGACCCAACTCCTGACAATTATAACACTTGAACCCACTGCTAACCTTCGCCTTCTCGGCCTCCTTCACAACTGGTTTTGAAACAGGTTTAGGAACATTAGAACTTCCACCAACACCCCTCGCTTGATTATTGGAATTAGTAAACACACCACCTCCACGTCTTCCTTGTTTCTCCCAAGCCAACGCTTTCTGATGTGCCTCTGCAACTGATCTAGGATCAAACATATTAACCATATCCTGGATCTGTATTCTCAATCCCCCAATGAATCTAGCAGTTAGCTGTTCTTCTGTCTCCATAATATCATTCCTGGCAATGAGTTGGTAAAATTCATCAGCATAATCACTAACAGACTTTGTCCCTTGCCTCAGATTCTGCAACCTCTGATACATAAGTGATTGATAGTTGTAAGGTAAGAAAGTAGATCTCATCAACTTTTTCATCTTATTCCATGATTCTATCTTTGACTTCCCCATCCGTTCTCGAGTAAGTTTAGTTTGCTGCCACCACGCCAAAGCTCTTCCCCTCAACCTAGTAGCAACTAACTTCACCCTTCTATGCTCAGGAACCTCCTTGAAATCAAAGATTTCTTCAACATTAGACAACCAATCTAAAAATTCCTCAGCAACCATCCCGCCTTTAAATTCCGGAATTTCCATCTTCATACCCGATTACCATCGACGATCATCTTCAACATCCCGATAAGAATTTCGAACTTGGTCTCGATCTCGATAATGAATACTAGCTCTATCACCTTCTTCAACAAAATCAAAAGTACGTCTACATCGATCTCGACCATTATCAACCCTTCGTTCATGCATACTTCTTTGACTATGTCTCTCTTCATCTCTATATGCTTCATGTTCAAATTCACGTTGACTTCTTCTCTCTTCATGTGCATAGTCATGATGATCTCTTCGTGATGAAATTGATGTTTCTCTTCTATCTCTTCAAGAATGTGGCGATACCCTCCTCGCTTCCGTAACCGATGGCGAAACTCGGTTTCCTCCATGGTTCGAGTTTGGTGATCTCCTCCTTTGATTCAAATCATTCATCAATTTCTCCAATTTTCCAATGCCTTCATCAAATTTTTCATTAATACGTTGTTCCATAAGCTCGGCTTCTTCTCTACGATACAAAGCTTCAACGTTTTGATGACGATTAGCTCTCCTTGGTGGCATAATTGAAAAACTTCTCAAACTTCAACAATTCAAACACAAAACTCCAAAGCTTTCACAAACAACACTTTCACAAGGCTCGGCCTTGAACTTAACTCGGCAACACTTAGATCGGCTCAACAATTCACGGCTCGACCTTACTACAACCCTTCAAGGCTTTAGCTCGGCAATGGTTTTACACGGCTCCACACTTCAAATCTTGGCGCGCAAAACTCCAAGACAAAATCCAAACAATATCCAACTCCTCGATCCAAAATGAAATGAATCAAACACTCTAATGTTGTTACAAATTCAACAAGAACACAATGAACTCCTTCAAACTTCAAAAGCTTCAAAAACTTCAAAAACTTCAAAAACTTGGCTCCAAGAATCAACTTAGCTATGATTGGCTAAGTATAGCTCTGATACCAAAACTAACGCAGCGGATTAATCGAAATAAACTTCAATCGGTGAAATGTAACAATCGGTGAGTTGAAGATACCAAAATGCCCAAGTTCGTTGATCCAAAGATACCGAACTCTAGCTATCTCAAACACGTTGATAGCGCACTATACCGTGTTTAAAGATCTACGATTCTTCGCACGTTGATCTAGCGCACTAGATACCGTGAATCGGCTTCTACGATCGTTGAATCGAGCGCACTCGATTAACCGAAAGAGGAGATAGGAGATTACACTCAACTACCAATTGGTATGAAAGCACAAAGCTAACAAAAGGGAATTTTATTCAAAAAAATCAACCACCACAAATGTACAACACACGCCCCTATTTATAGAGTTTTCGACCCAGTCCTTAAGTCGTTGCCGACCTACGACTCACCTTAAGTCGTGACCGACTTAACACAAAGCGACTCAACCGACTCAACTACATACCGACCTACTATTTACAACACAAAGTACTCAACATAACGACTCAAAAACCTGGCCAACTTAACAAGTACGACCTACATATAACAACTTAAAGATTCACGACTTAACACCCAACACAACCTATAGGTCGGTAACGACCTAAATACAACACGACCCAATCCCCTACGACCTAACATAGAAGGCAGTTCAGCTTGCTTAGATCGGAACTCGGCGAAGTTATCTCGTTCAACATCACTAGTTCGTAACTCGGCACAGTTATCTCGTTCAATATCATTAGGTCGGAGCTTGTTAGGTCGGAATGCTTCTTCCTGTGTTTTCTTAGGTCGGAGACGACCCAAAACTCCGTTGTTAGGTCGTGACCATGCTTTCTTAGGTCGGACTACCTTCCCTCTTGGCTTGTTGACTCGTGGCCCTCCTTCCTTAGCTCGGCAACGACTCATGCCTTCACTGAGTCGTGAATGACTCATCACACTACACCACAAACTCATGTTTTCAGGAATTATAGTTTGCACAACTTCTTCTCTGGCCTTAGATGCATCAATTTGTTAGTGAATATATAAAATTGTTTTATATTGTGATGATTGGTTTATTGAGTGGCATATGAACTTTCGTCAGCGTGGTCCGCAAGACTATGCCGAAGGGGTTTCTAAACACTTGAATAGAACAATTCGACATAATATTGTTTTAAATTGGGTAAATGAAATAATTTTACCTTGATTATATTTTTATATATAAAGAAATAATTTTTTTTTAAATTATTAAAGTGTATATAAGTTGATTGTTTAGTTGTTTGAATAATCTAAATAAAAGAATAATTGTATAAGCAAAAAGAATTATAAGAATTGAATTATAACTAAAGTGATTTACAATTGTGAAATAAACTTATATATATAAGAAGTGAAACTATATGAATATATTTATGAATATGAGTTGTAAATAAAATGTGAACTTAAGTTATATAAATGAAATTCAACTGTTGTAATTGAATTGAATGAATGGATTGAATGTTAATCAAATTAAATGTAAATTTAAAATTGGTATGAAATAATAGATCTACGTGTTAATTCATTAAAATCTTAATGTTATTGAAAGTTGAATAATTGAATGAAAATCAATTTAATTAAACCAATTATAAGCAAAGTAATTTGGTTGTAATATATATACATTGGTTGTTATTTGATTGTTGGTTGATTGATTGTATATAATTCATTAAGTATTAATGAAATTGAAAGCTAAAGTAATTAAAATTCAATTGGAAGTTAAGTGAATCTTAAATAGAATTGAAAATGAATGTTAGTAAGAACATCCACTGTAAATGAATCAAATGTGATTAAATTGAAAAACCTATTTCATTGAATATTAATGAGAATATGAATGAATATTTATTGGTTATGGATGATAGTTGGTTGATGGTTGAATATATTGCTTTTGTTTCAATTTCTATGTTAACATATATAGTTATTATGTTGCTATATGTTGTATATTGATACTATTGTCTATATGCATGATTCTCATGTTGTTTGTTGAGTGTTTAGTAGGTGCGGATCGCGTTTGCTTCGCATTTGGTGCTCGCTTTCGCGCTATATTAGCCGTATATGCTCGCTAATAAAATATAAGGTACATATCTCGGATTACATACCGTACTTTTACACTTTTTTCCCTTCGGGATGCCTCATTACTTGATGAGATGTATATTTGTGATATATATACTGTCATTTTTTTTCCGGATTGAGCCGCTCAAAGGAGACTATGGCGAATTTTTCCTGAAATTTAAGGCGTTAGAAAATTTTTGAGAAAATTGGAAATTTTTTGAAAACTTTAACTTTGATTTTGGAATTGAAAGTTAAACAATAGTAGTTGTTTTTGAAAAGATAACTAAGTATGATTTGAAAACTTAGTAAAGTTATTGTAAGAAGTTTGACTATGGATTTTAGAAAATTAATAAATTCTATAACTTTTCTTACTTGATAATTTCGAGGACGAAATTCTTTTAAGGGGGGAAGATTGTAACGACCCAGAATTTTTAGAAATTAAAATTTGAATATTTAATTAATTTTAAATATTAAGAAGTGAATTTATAAGTCAAATAAATTTAATTTGAATTATTGAATTTAATTGAATAATTAAATCGATAATTTAATATGTGAAATTATGGAAATAATTGAAAATTGAGTTAAATATGATTGAAAATGATTTGTAAAATTTTATTTTATCATATTGAAGTTAGAATGATATTTTAGAACTTCTAAAATCGAATTAAGAGTTAATTTGTGAAAATTGAATATTTTAATATTTAAATCGACTAGTGAAAATAGTCAATTTTTGAACAGTCTTAGAATTGAACGAAACCAGTTCCATTGGATCCGTAATAGTTAGTTATTACTGGATTTCAAATTTCGTGTCAATCAGAGTTATCGTTTGATCATGGCAGCTCGAAACGCATCGATTTATTTTTAATTTTAATTTGGCGAGTTAAAATAGCCATTTTTCAAAAAGTCTCGGATTTTGACGAAACTAGTTTCATCGGATCCGTAATGTGATATTATTGTAAGGTTTCAAATTTCGTGTCAATTGGATTTACCGTTTGTCCGGTACAAATTAAAACGCCTAGAAAATCGCTTAAATCGGTTTAATTCAAATTGAACGTTTATAGCCATATCTTGCACATATGATCGAATTAGCTTCCGAAACCTGTTCCATTGTGTCCGAAACGTGGGGTAAACCTTAGAAACGCTGGTTACGGCGCGTGAATCGGAGTTCGGAATTTCCGAGATGAATAGTGTTCGAAAATTCCTTATAAATAACCCTTATAACCCGTGAAACGCTGGTCATCCTCATATTTCATTCATTTCGTGCAATCTCGCTACATCTGTTTGTTAGGAGAATAGAGGTATTCTATCACATAAAGGTCTATAATGGCTTGGAGGAATTTACCTAAAGTTTCCAACGTAGTACTCCCTACAATACGGTATGCGTCATCGAAGGCATCGACGAGTGTACTGTAGGTTAACATTCTCAAAGCCCCAGTCACCTTTTAATGCCCACTTAGGCCCTGCATTTTTGAAGAGTTTTGTTTATAAATAAAGCACGTTTAATACTTTACAAAATTCTCAAAAATAGTTTACGACTCATTATGAATCTTCTTCGAAATATCTAAGTACCATAACTTGGATTTAAATTAAAGTACGGGTGGGCATAAACTGCGCTTCTATACAGAAACCATCCGCACCATACCACGTAATCGGTGCGAAAACCCGTACTGAATCGTCTAACCAAAAAATACCTCAAACTGAACCGACCCACGTTGATACGGTTCAGTTGTGGTTTGAACGATTGAACCGACCATATTAAACCGAATTGAATATATACAGTAATACTCTTATGATAAAAATATAAGAAACTCTCATCTCATTTTATATTCTAATGATGCATATTCGATTTTAGCTTATATTAGTAATAATCATCATCAATAAGGAAGAAGTTATAATTTTGTTATAATATTTTTCATCTCATTTTTTTGATAAATGCTAATTATATTCTAGTCATTTTAGTTAATGATTATGCATTGATTAACCTTGATGATTGGTTAATCTAGTAAAAAAATCTCACTTATCACTAAATGTCAAATTGATATATTCATACAAATAAGAACTAATCTTTCATTTCAGCGTAACCTTATTTATTTTAACCTTTTAGTGTAATTACTTCACATAGTCATCTTTTGTAAATTGATTGTTGATAGAAGTAATTCTCTTATTTCATATTTAATATGGTTTCAAACTAGACCAGACCAAAACGGTCTGTGTTACATTAAACCGAATGGAAACTGAATCATTTGAAAGATAAGCACAATGGTTTGTATTTTGATTAACCGTTTGAAGCGGTGTGGAAACGGTTTGGATGTCAAACCGCAAAAAACTAGCTCGTGCCCACCTTTAGATTAAAGTAATCTTGCATTAAAATTTTGTAGAATGCTGACTAGTTATGGTTGATTAATTACTGATCCATGACTGAGCCACCATTTTTTCTAGAAGTTGAGACGTACGCTTAATGATATATTTCAAATATTTTCTCTTTTACTTGTTGATGTGCTAGTCTTTATGCTTTACTGTCTGAGTCGCCACCGCATAACATTATAGCATTTACTATATTTAAGGACATTGTTAGTGTAGATAGTTGTTTGTTAATTGAATAATACGATAAGTTTCAGTTATGCAAAATAAGCTTAATAAGCATATGCTTTTATAAAAGAATGGATATAGAAGAATATTATTTCAAATCAACTTTTGTTAATGATATAGAGAAGAATATCAATTCACATCAACTTTACTTAGAAATACAAAGAAGAATATTGTATTGAATATGCTTTGCTTAGTGGGAACTATTAAGAATATTGCATCCAATCTACTTTGCTTATGATAAATGGATAAGAATATTGTTTTCCATAACTTTCCTTAGTGGGAATAGAGAAGACTATTGTTTCACATCACTTTGCTTTATGGTATAGAGAATAAAATTGTTTCACACCAACTTTGTGTAATGGAAACAAATAAGAATATCGTGTCCAATCTTTTTTGTTTATAGGGAACGGACAAGAATATTATTTCCAATCAAATTTCCATAGTGGGAACAGAGAAGAACATTGTTTCATATCACTTTACTTTGTGGTACAGAGACGAATATTATTTCATGTCAACTTTGCTTGGTGAGAACATAAAAGAATATTATGTTCAATCCACTTTGCTCATAGGAAGCAGATAAGAATATTATTTTCCATTAACTTTCCTTAGGGATAATAATAAAGAATGTTGTGTCCAATCTGCTTTTCTAGTGAAGAAAGGATTAGAATATTGTATCGCATCAACTTCTAACATCCTATATCTGGAGGCCCGTAGCAAAGCGCTACAGATGCTGTAGCCATCCATAGTATTAACTTCCGATGACCAAATACAGCAATGTTAATGGTATCCATAATATCAGAAGCACAAGAGTATGAAATAAAATCATAGATTTCAAAACAACTTTTCTGATTACATTTCACAAAAAATGTTTCATATTCCATCACATAATCCCAATCATTTCCTAGGTTCAGATAAAATATAATTATTACAAAATATGCCAAAAGCGACATATGAAGATGTCCCCTTGGAGGACCAGAGTACTAATAGTCATAACTGACTTAATACAACACAACAGAATAAAACAAACTAAAATAGCAACTCCTAAATAGATATCCGTCAGCCACCAACTGGTCTTCGAAAGCATTACTTGTCCACCTACTGAAACCTAAAAATCCTCAATCTCAGCCAACTTAAATCAATTTTGAGCACCCGAGAGTTTATGGGGAAAAACATAAACTTCGAGTCAGACATAAAGCCTAGTGTGAATAATACTATACATCTCGGTTATTTAATATTAAGTGAGACCACGCCGCTTAGTAGAAATGATTTCCTCTCACTAATATTCTTTTAAAACATATCTTTTGCAAATCATAATCCTACAACCAAAACTGGTTAAAACTATAAAGCATTATCATGTTAACATACATATCAGGAAACAAATGGACTATCTGTCCGAATACTATAGTTTTTTTTGGCTAATTACTAACCTTTGGCTAATTCGGGCTTACCAGACAATAAAAACAAATTATCTAACATCTGTTAGACACTTCTCTTCTAGACGGTTTGTCCCAAACTTACTTTCTCCAAGTCAGTCGATCCTAATGGTTTTGTAGGCTCACCAATAATATACCTCTGTACAAATATATTCCCTTCTATGTGTAACATCATTTTAGTCTTACCTATGACTAAGTCATACACACTGGAATTTTTGGACTAAATTAGCTAGGGGATAATAACTAATGTATATGGTGTGAATATATACCAGTCCCATCTGGTATACAAATATCTAAGTCATTTTACTTAGGGCAATCTTCCCTTCAAATTTTCTTGAAAACCTTTTCTACTCAAATTAATTCAACCTTTAAATCATGCTTAAACAAAGAAAATATATACTGTATGCTTTACTCAAAATTATCTTGTCATGTTATATAACTTTTACAAATCTTTATTGATGAAAACATTTAAACCTTTGAAAGTACCCTTTTCGAATCCATTGAAAGTACCTCTTTTGAAACCATTGAAAGCACTCCTTTCGAAATCAAGTAAACCCTTTTTATAAGCTAGGCCGAGAGGCCTAAACATTCCTTTTGAAACCATTCATATAAACCTTTCGAAACCATTGGAAAACCTTTTCTTCGAAAGCTTTAAAACCTTAGACATCCTATCTTTAAAACATTTAAACATTGCCTTTCGAAAACATTGGAAAACCTTTCTTTTAAACCTTTCAAAACCATTGGAGAATCAACCCTTCGAAACCTTCATTTAAACTTTTCGAAAGCATTAAAACATCAAACCTTTTGAAAGCATTTGGTTCAAGTAAAACATATGGAAAACTTTCAAAAGCATTTAAATTATCTTTTTTGAAACCTTTGGGTTCTACCTTCAATAGAAAAAAGGGTCATAAAACATTTATGTTGAAAGCGCTCTTTTGAAAGCATTTTCTAAGAAAAGAAGTGATGGTGTCGAAACCAACCCTTCGAAAGCGTTGGAGAAGTGGCTTGGATTTTAAAACAAAATATACCTTCCGAAATCATTTGCTTCGAAAGGTAGAAAGCAGCAGCAAGGTTTCGATCTCTTTGAAAGCATGTACTAAAAACAAAAGGCGAAACCTCTTCGAAACCATTCCTTAAATAAATTTGAACCAGTTGGAAGCCAACCAAGTCGAAAGCATTCCTTTCGAAAGCAATGCTGACACATTTTCATTTGAAAGCAAAGTAATGTTTCGACCCCCTCGGAACCCATAGCTTCGACCTAGGAACTCCCACCTAAGTCTAGTTCACTATTTACCAAGTCTTTGATACTATGTGCATTGGTTTCGATGGTGATGAAGGCAGAACTACTAAGTTGGAAACCCAGGTGCTGAAAGTGGCGAAATAGGTAAAAAGCCTATTTAAGCTGAATTTTATATTTTTAAAGTAATATTTTCCACCAACCTGCCTTATTTGTCAAAATACGATTGGTTACCAATTTTCTTTTTCCAAAAGCACTGCTAAAATTTCAAAATTAAATAATTTAGATGATTTACAAAGTAACATTTAAGTCCCATACCTTAAATAATTTTATATATTCATTAAAAAAATTAAGAAAATTCTACAAAAATTCCTATAAATAATTTTTAATACGTTTTCCAACATATATAAATTTATAACACAAAACATATATTACTTCGCCGTAAATAATTTTAAACCCAAACAATCAATTTCTTCACTAGAAAATTAATATTAAATCCACATAAATTCAGAAAATTATGAAAACTGAAACCTAACTCTAAAATACCATTTCTAATCTAGATCTTAAATCACAAGGCATTTGAATCCCATCTAATAGGGTTTTCACATCAAAACA
Source organism: Allium cepa (assembly GCA_030765085.1). Lineage (NCBI taxonomy): Eukaryota > Viridiplantae > Streptophyta > Magnoliopsida > Asparagales > Amaryllidaceae > Allium > Allium cepa. The sequence continues at coordinate 1,034,135,332 of CM060945.1, read as the reverse complement.
TATCATAAAACCTATATGAATAAACATAAATCATCAATAAGTATATATAAACATTTAATCATTCAAAAACATAGCATAATCTTGCAAAATAATTCGGATTAAACTTAAAACCAAAAACAACAGAAAATATGAGATGTAATCACTATTCACCTTTGCTTTGAGATTAAGGATTTGAGATTTGAACGGGTTTGAATTGATTAATCTTCTTCCTTTAGCCTTTCTTCTTCTTGTTCTTGCTAATGGTGGCAAGCCTCAATATTTAATTTTGCAAATAAATGAATATGTGAAATGAATTACTAAGGGTTTAGGGTATTAGAATACTCTTATTCCAACTTTACCCCTTCCCTATTTGCCTTACTTGTTTTATTTTTACTCATATCAGTTCATTTGTTTACATGGCACGACTGCCCCTTTATTAATCAATAATCTCAATCCCCTAATCATTACGTTATTTTATTTAATTTAGATAATTAAATGTTACTAAATAATGTTACTAAAAATTAGGTTCATCACATAACTTTTCTTAGTTTTAACAGAGAATAACATTATTTCACATCAACGTTTCTTAGTGGGAACAAATAAGAATATTATATCTAATCCGCTTGGCTTGTAGGGAATGGATGATAATATTGTTTCCATCAATCATATATAAGTATGCTACAAATATTTTATTAGTGAATACATCTAAAGATTTAGAATAGAACAACTGCACCAAAATCATCGAAATCACCAGCACGGCCGCCCTGAACAACAACAAGATAACTCTAGTATTGTGCATTATCTACGCGGTTTACCTGCTAAATGCTTATAGTAACAATATCAAGTTAGGATATTGGATGTCGATACTATAGATGTCAACAATTTAGATGCTTTTTACTAGAAGGGAAGTTGAATATGTATCAAAATTAACTATAGAAAATACGTTATTATGGAAACAACTTCGTTCACCCCACATCAACTTGATAGTTAGGATGTACTAATTAAGAATCGTATTAATGTGAATTGTATGTTACTTTGTACTTTATGTCATTTGATAGGTTCCATCTAATTTAATAGTTAGTACATCTTATTGTATAAGAATAATATGTTGCATCATATTAACAGTCCACATCTTTGCATTCTAACTCTTATAAAACAACACTACATCATCTGTATCATGCATAATATTACTTCTTTCAGCGTAAATGTTGGGAACATGAACAAAGAACATGTTCGATAATATGAGAATCATAAGCAAGTTGAAGAGTGGTTTTGAGTTCATGAACAAGTATTGAGTAAATTCATCGCTAGGTGGAACTCCCCAAGAGTACTACATTTACTAACAAACCTAACTTTTCAAAGACACCCTAACTCATGAAACCGAGGAACGAGCGAAAAGAAGACAACAAGAAATGAACAATTGCCCTAAATGTGGCTTACTATGGCTTTATAATGATTCTTGTAGCAACCTACATGATAATCCATTCATTTATCGTTAACCTTTGGATGTGCGCAAAAATCCCCAACAATGTCCATATAGTTGGTTAATAATGATATCCACTGTATCTATGATAGGGATATCGGTCATAGATACTACGGATGTAGACATTAATAAATTTAAGAGTATGCCCTTGGAGAAAATCTATAATTTACTATAAATTATTAACTCCATAATAAAATCTAATTCGAAATAAAGTTGTTCTCTTCTTATTATATACTTGATATGGAGTGTGATATTATTTATTTAATTAATTTAAGCATACTTAATAGAAAATCCATAAATGATATGTTTTGTGATAGTAATTACAATGTGTTGAGAAATTTACCATAGTAAAAATAAACATATAGTTTTAAATACTTCTAGTCAAGATGTATCAAGACTAGATATCAATACATCCATCGAGACTAGAGTATGTTACACTCACCAAATGTTAGACAATTTATAACTCATAGCAGTTGGAGGAACCAAGGGGTTACATATTGATAGTTACTGAATAACTATGGGAAGACTAACCCGACAGTTTTCTGTTGGTTAATATTGAAAGGGACAGCGGATTAAGGATCTTAAGGCTAATTTAACACTAGAAGGGGGGTGGTGAATAGTGTTTAATGAATTCTAAGACTTATATGAACTAAATTGCAATTATGACACAAACAAATGCAGAACTTAATCACAGAACAATCATAAAATCAAACACGGATGTAGAAAGTAAATAAAAAGCAGTAAAGGAAAGAACACACTGAATTTTATACTGGTTCGGAGTTACCATACATCTAGTCCTATATCAAGGCAAACCACCTCATACAGATTTTTATTAAACCGGGGTCGAGATTACACTCCTCAATTTATAAAGGCCTAGAGGTACCCTTCTATCTCACGAGTCCGGGGCAAACTCTCTTGATTTGCAGGCCATAAGATTACCCAATTGATTTCTAGGCACAACCACACCTTATAGAGAGACTCGATAAACTTTTGATTACAAATTAATCCTACAACTCTGAATAGAACTTTGTTCTTCGAGAGAGGACAGAGAATCAAACAAGAATGAAATTCTAATTTGATTCACTTGAGAATTTGGCATAATTTCGGCACGATCTTCAAAATATGAAAACTTTAGAATATGAATTTGTGGAGAAGAAGAAGTGAAGAAAATACGAGAATTATATATTAAAAAATTCGTTTGAGAAGGCTATTTATAGAGTACCAACTGTCATAACCATTCGTGAAGAGATTTAAACGAATAGACACTTCTTTCGAAAATTGAAACTTTTAAATTCAACGGCCACTATCTCGACATGGGGATCCCATGATGTCGACATCCCCTTGTTAAAAAAAGAAAAACTTTTTTTGAAAACGGTATTGAATTGAAAACAAAATGAAATGACTCTGGAGTAAAATAAACTAATTTTACTATGTTTTAAAACACGTAAAAAAAGAATATTTTAAGGCTAAAACATCTTTTTGAAAATTATTTGAAAATATAGTTTTAAGGCTAATACATTTTGAAAAGTAGTTTCGAAAAACGTTTTGAAAAACCATTTTGAAGTAGTTTTGCAAGCTTCTTCCTGCAGAATATCTCATCACATCAGGACACGAGAACTTGTACAAACCCAGGATGTTCGTGGGTTTGTAAGCTACTTGTCGTAGGTTTGTAAGCTACTTGTTGTGGATTTGTAAGCCACTATGAAGGTAGAAATGGGTTCCATCCCAAACGAAATTTGGAATGAAAATTTCCATGCTATTATGAAGTTTTAATAAAAACTAGACACATATCTTGAAATCTTGATCTTGATACTCTAGAGTCTTCAATCTTGAGTCTTGAGTCTTTATACTGATCAGTCTACAGTAATCAATACCTGCATATCTATATATCCTGCAAATACATATCTATATAGATTATAGTGTTAGTGTATATTTTATAATAAGATAGTTAAAAAGGTTATTGTCATCAAAACCAACATCTCAGTTCCTAACATCTCCCTTTTTTTTATGATGACAACCTGTATTTATAAAATATACTTACTATACCATAACTCTTATCATAACTCCTCCTTACTCCATGACTCCCCTTTACTCCAAACCATCATAACTCCTCTTTGCTCAATGACTCCCCATTACTTCAAACCATCATAACTCCCCCTTGCTCCAAGCCAACTACTATTTTATAACTTCTCCCTCTTTGTCATCAACAAAAACTTCTAACTAATAAAATTCCTGAACTTGTTATAAGATAATCAAGCATAATAAAATAGAGTAAACCATATATAAGTGTAATAAGTGATAAGTGTGATCATAAGTGTTATCAACTCAATCATCGGCTAATCATATTTACAGTAATTATTCAATCTAAACATATATGCAAACCATACCAAATAAGTTAAGTCAATCAAGTTTTAACACACACCAATCAAATCAAACAAATAACATACAGAATGACTAGACATTCCTTGGTACTTCCACCTATCCATCTTCTCCAAAGATAGGGTCTGCTTTAATGGCATTCCATTCTTATTTATCTTTGTCGAGAGTGACTGGTGGAATTCCTTCGAGATCGTCCTTGTTAAGGGCTGCGATCGTCCAACGAAGGGAGTCGAAATGTTTCTCTTGCTCCTTGATCATCTGTATTTGACTTAATTCTAAGTGGCGTTGATTGCGAAGCATGAATGTAAAAATATTATTGAGGAATATGAGAGTTTCCTTAAGATTATCACTTAGATTCTTAATCGGAGAAGCCATAATTCAAGAAATAGAAAGAACTATAAAAGAAAATGACTAAAAATGAAGTTTGACAATTTATTCTAAAAGAAACAGATATAATTAGGAATAGAAAGTCGTTTGAAATGAATAGACATAAGTTATTTACATGAAATTTAAATTTAAAAATGTAACTAGTTTTTGCCTGTTGGATATCGATATGGAGGGATGGTGTATGTCAACATGCCTCTGCCTAAAGTGACATTTTGCTTTGTTTTGAATAATATTAACAAATCTAATAAACTAAAATTTGTATATTATAAAAACAAGCAATTACAAAGACAAGTTAACAAGAATAATAGGAAATGAAAGATTCCATTAATAATTCTAGTCAACATTACGTAAGATAATATAATATTAACTAAAATAAAGGAAATAAAGATAGAACTTAAGATAACATGAACTAAAAACTAATTAGATGAATACGAAGAAGATGATAGTCCAAGCTTTCTACTAATTTTCCCAAAGAACTTGTAGATTTTATTGGAAATCTTATCCATTTTGTTACTCATTGATCTTTTAAGTGTCTTTTGATTTTCTACTGTAATCCTTTGATTATTGAGAATGGTCTTGTTGGATGGATTAGCGGGATTAGTAGGATATGCAATACTTTCTAAGGAGGTTTCTTGATCTTTCTCTTCCTCCTCCTCAATTTCCATTCCTTCCTCTTCTTCTTCTTCTTCTTCTTCTTCTTCTTTTGCTTCTTCCTCCATTTCTTCCATTTCTTCATGAGCAAGTCTTTCTTCTTTTTCCGTAAGTGTTTCGTATGGTTGAAACACTAGTGGAATTTGCATAAGGGAAATGTTTCCATGGTTGAACACTTTTCTAGTTGAAAATTCTTCCCTTTTAAAATCAACTCCAAAGTAATTGAAAATTAAAGTAAGATAAATTCCATGGTATAATGTGTTTTACCCCATGGTAAAGTTCTTGGGCCTTAGGTCATCCAAAATAACTTGAGCTCAATTAATATCATAATTTTCAAAAATTGCAAAAAGAGCTTTGCAAACTTTCAAAGTCGGGTTGTTGTAGTTTTCCGATCTTGGTATAAGAGTGTGTTGGATAAGAAGATTAAAAATTCTTGCTTTTGGACGAAAATACCGATTTTTGAATTCAAAATTATCATCCCGTTCAAAGATGTGACGAAATGTCCCTCGATCATTTTCATTGATTTGAAATTCCGAGAGTTTCATTTCGGTATACTTACATCCTAAAATATTTTCCAAAATTTCACAATCCAAAACAATTTGTGTTCCTTTAACAGTACTCCAAATTTGTCCTTCTTCACCATCATAAAAACCGCAATTCACATTCGCATAAAACATCTTAACAGGGTTCGAATAACATACAAAATCATTTTGTTCGTTATCCACTAAACTAAGAATAGAACATTGTTGAAAAATATTTTCAATTTCATAGGAAGTAAAATATTCAAAAATAGCAAATTTTCCCGTATGAATTCTACCAAAGTTTACATAGTTGATGTAAGCTTTGATAGCTTCCGGGTCATTAAAAAGAAAGTTTTTGACAGATTTTGGAAGCCTAATGGTGTTAGGAGTTCTTGAAGAGGCCATTGAAGAAGTTTGAGAGGAGTTTAAGATAATGAAGATAAGTTTGAAATTTGAAATGAAAGTGAAAAGGGATGATAAAGAGAGTGAGATAAATAGAGATTCTATGGTCATGTTCTCTGGTCAAGAGGCATCTTTCCAGAGCATTGAAGTTGGTGAAAAGGTGGAGGGAAATTCAAAAGTTTGAATTCAAATTTTGAAATCAAATTCCGAGGGGCATGTAGACATGGGGTATCCTAATATGTCGACATGTGCCTATTGATTCAAAGGACAACTGTCTAATCCTATTTTATAATAACTATATATATTATATCTTATATTCTAATTATATAATTCCTATGATAACATTAAATATAATAATATTTAAATATTAATAATTTAATATTTAAAATATTATTAAAATAATATTATTTTTGAATTTAAAATTCAAATTTCAATGGATAAATTTAAATTTAAAATTCAAGGAATTTAATAAAATCAGGCAAACAAACAAGCATCCATTCAACTAAGAAAAATTAAAAATAATGTAAATGCATACCTATTTTTAGATCCATACTCCCATTGTCGCCTGCTTCATGAATAGCAGTGAAACACAAATTTGAATTTTCCGTCTTCTTTTCATCATCACTGGATGATGATTCCGAGTCATCAAGAGTTGTTGTGAATGCTTTCTTCCTTTTCCTTGATGAATCATTGTTTGGAGGGAATAATTGTTTATCTGGATACGGACAGTCTTTCCTATAACGCCCGATTTATTGCAATTGTAGCATCTATCATTGTTGACGTTCTCTGCATTATTTCTTGAATTCCTTTGATCATTTCTTTTGTAATTATTCATTTTTCTATATTTTATGAATTTTCGAAAGTTTCTTGTCATGAAAGCAATCTCCTCATCACTGTCTGGTTCTGAATCATCAGTTGTTGCATTGAATGCTAATGGTTTCTTTTCTATGGCCTTGTTATCTCTTCTTCCTTGTAGTTGAACTTCATAAGACATCAGATTCCCAATCAATTCTTCTATTTTCATGAGACTGATATCATTTGCTTTTTCAATTGCAAGTGTCTTTTGATCCCATTTTGCAGTGAGTGAATTTAGAATTTTTCTAACTTGATCTTCCTCCGAAAAGCTTTTTCCCAGTGCAATTAGCGAATGAACAATATCTTGAAATCGACATTACATGTCGGAAATAGACTCATTTGCTTGCATTTTAAACATTTGAGACCGATTAGTTAATACGAAAATTTTAGTCTGTTTAACCTTGCTTGTTCCTTCATGAGTAACTTGTAAAGTTTTTCAGATTTCACATGCAGACTTCCAAACAGACACTCTATTAAACTCATTCCTATCTAATGAACAAAATAATGTATTCATGGTCTTTGATTTATTTTGTGCAACACACTTTTACTTAGCAGTCCACTGGGCAAAATTGGTAGTTGGTTCAATATACTCAGTTTATGTGATATTCCAAGTGTCTAATCCTACTGACTGTAAATAAAATTTCATTCTAAAAGCCCAATATGCATAATTACTACCATTGAAAAATGATGGTCTTACAGTAGACTAACCTTCTACAAATGAACTAGTGGTAGGGATAACAGAACTACTGCTCGAGTTGACATTTACTAGTATTGTTAACCATTAAGACAATTTTTAAGTTTTGGATTATGAAAACTATGAAAACCAATGTTCCGATGCCAATTGAAAGGGACAACGGATTAAGGATCTTAAGACTAATTTAACACTAGAGGGGGGATAGTGTTTAATGAATTCTAAGACTTATATGAACTAAATTGAAATTATGACACAAACAAATGCAGAACTTAATCATAGAACAATCATACAATGAAACACAGATGTAGAAAGTAAATAAAAAGCAATAAAGGAAAAGAACACACTGAATTTTATACTGATTTGGAGTTACCCTACATCCAGTCATGTACCAAGGCATACCACCTCATAAAGATCTTTATTAAACCAGTGTCGAGATTACACTCCTTAATTTATAAAGGCCTTGAGGTACCCTCTTATCTCACGAGTTCGAGGCAAACTCTATTGATTTACAGGACACAAGATTACCTAATTGATTTCCAGGACACCTTATAGAGAGACTCGATAAACTTTTGATTACAAATTGATCCTATAACTCTGAATAGCACTTTTGATCTTCGAGAGAGGACAGAGAATAAAACAAGATTAAAATTCTAATTTGATTCACTTGAGAATTTGGCAGAATTTCGGCATTTGATCTTAAAAATATGAAAACTTTAAAATATAAATTTATGGAAAAGAAGAAGTGAATAAAATATGAGAATTGTATATTAAAAATTTCATTTGAGAAGGCTATTTATAGAGTACCAACTATCATAATCATTGGTGAAGAGGTATAAACGAATAAACACTTCTTTTGAATTGAAACTTTTGAATTCAACGGCCACCATGTCGACATGGGGTATCCCATGATGTCGGCACCCCCTTGTTAGAAAAAATGAAAAACTTGTTTTGAAAATGGTATTTAATTGAAAACAAAATGAAATTTTAAGGCTAAAACATCTTTTAGAAAATCATTTGAAAAGATAGTTTTAAGGCTAAAACATTTTGAAAAGTAGTTTTCAAAAACCATTTTGAAGTAGTTTTGCAAGCATCTTCCTGCAAAATATCTCATCACATCAGGATTCGAAAACTTGTACAAAACCAAAATGTTTGTGGGTTTGTAAGCCACTTGTCGTAGGTTTGTAAGCCACTTGTCGTGGGTTTGTAATATCTTGCATATACATATCTATCTAGATTATAGTTTTAATATATATTTTATAACTAGGTAGTAAAAAAGGTTGTTGTCATCAAAACAAACATCCTAGTTCCTAACAAATATAACCAAGGTTAAATAGAGAATCTCGAAATGAGGATATTGAATAGTTCTCTCTAGTTGATAATACTATTAAACTTCAATGTGGACACTCCACTTCATTATAGTTAAATCATGGCATAACTTCCATTGAACGAATATAATTGGGCCTGAGTTGAAGCATTGAAAGTGAAACACTATTGAATATCGAATTCATCTCTTCGGTTAATGGGGTTAGTATCATGGTTAACCGTAATCAAATCAAAGTCAAAGTCTCTGGCCAAAGCAGTATAGTAAATAATAATAATTATTATTGAACCAAAGACTTTGAGTTTGGTCTTACAAAGTTGAATGTGGATGATGTTGAAATTCTGACCATAACCAAATTCCATGAGTCCTAATGTGAAATAGTTTTAGCGAAGAGAATTGGTGTAAATAATTATTATTTTTGGGTATCGCGTAAGAAAATACAAAATTAGATTTTACCAAAAGTGTAACGACCCACCTTTTGGACAGTTTAAACCGACGATCAAATACACATGTCGATTCCAAACCATTCAAAAGGGCAGATGGTTATTGGGGTAAATAAGAAAAGAAAAGAAAGAGAAATAAAGGAATTGAAACAACACAGAATCTCGCAGCGGAACGACAAAATATAATAGTCAAATAAACACTTCATGAAGCTGTTTACTATACTTTGACAATTATTTATACAACATTTATCAGAGTTACACATATACAACAGAACAATTAAAATAATGCAGCAGATAGCATGATGCAAGGGTAATAATAGTAATAGTATACCAAATCTTCGTCTTCATCCTCCAGAATAGATCTTCAAAAATCTGAAAAACTCAGGACTAACCCGAGCATAATGAAAAGACAAAACACTCGAATCAGGACTAAAATATCCTTATGAAAGTTAAATCAATCGTAAATAAATATGAGTGTAACGGCGTCAGAGATGTTTACGGGGTTTGACATCTCATATCCAGTGTCGACGTGCGTGCAATAACTCAAGAGATGTTACGGGATTTTCCATCTCTTAAGGATCCGTTAAACTATCTACTATGTAGTAATGTACGCTAAGTAGATAATGCCTATCAGTAATATAAAGTATCAAAATAGCGTTAAGGCGTTACCATAATCCCCCTTAACACATTTTTATAATGCCATAGTCTATACAGCACCGTAAGCCCCACCGTAAATTGGTGGTTATCAGAGGGTACCCCATAGGTATAACACAAAACAAAAGGTAGTGGTCACGAATAGGATAATCAGTATGACAAGGTGCATGAGGCGATACCAACTAGGATACTAGTAGTTGCGTGATCTGGACTGATGTTGAGCATAGCCAGCAGCTACCCCAACACCGCGAAACAACACTCCCAAATCAAGGGGTGCACCCAAATCGAATCACAAATGTAATGATATGGTATCGAAGAAGTGTGTCCGCTAGAGATGGCCAACCTTAATGGCCCGGCGCGGCTCCTGTTTTAGTCATGTTAGGGGTCATCCAATATCGTTCTCTTTCTTCAGTCAACGCGTTCACCAAACCATCCACTTCATTCTGGATCAACACTCCGCGTATAATAGTTATTAAAGCAGTGTTCGATATCGACAGAGAGTATGTCCATATCCGATCCCGATCTCTTTAATAACTACGTATTATTACACCGTTGGCTCTTTTACATTTCAAATCGATTCATAATTTATATCAAAATATCATATTCGCTTCAAAAATCAAATCCATTTCAAATATCATCGTATCTATTCAAAATGTAAGATTACGTTTCAAAAATCATTTTTCGCCTCAATATCTCATTTCTATTTCAAAATCCTTTCGAATTTCAATTTAAGTTGCAACTTCATTTAAACCAATTCGTATTTACATTCAAGATTTAAACATAAACATCTCACCTTATTGACCTATTTGAAATTTTAGAAAATAGTTTTAAGTAGTTTAAAAATAGTTTAAATAATTAAAATAGTTAAAAATAGTTAAAATCTTTAAAATGGATTTAAAATAGATAAATTAGTTCAAAATAATTTAAATTGGGTTAAGTAGATTAAAACAGATTAAAATAGTTTAAGTATTCAAAATGGTTTATATAACAGAGTAATTTGGAAAACAAAATAAAACAGTTTCAAAACCAATCCATTTCAATTATAACTTCCCAATTCAAATCAATTTCAATTTCCATTTTACCGATTAAATTTCGATTTCAATTCAAATCGATGTCAACTTTGACTTCAAATTAATTCAATTTTACATTCACCTTCAATTTATTCAATTTCAATTTATATCGATTTTTAGCTTGATTTTTCAAAATATCAATTTATAACACTTAACAAAATTATCCTTCAATATTCAAATTTAAATCCCAATTACAAATGTGATTCAATTTCAAGCTCAATTTCAAAATAGCATTTTATGTCGCTTTTACTTAGTAATATTCAAAGCTCGAATTAAGGGTTCAATCTTTAAACAAATCAATTTTCGAAATTCAATCATATCCCGATTTTAAATTCCAAAGTCTCCACTTTATTTATTTAACAATTTCTTTTAACCAAAATTTATTTCAACATTCCAAACTCAATTTTCGATAAATTCGATTTCTATAAATTGATTTCTATTTATAACTTTTAAGTCAAAACATTTAAATAAATTTCAAATCGACGATTTTAAAATTATTAATTTAGCTAATTCGGTGTCCGTATATAATTTTCTATCCTATGGCCAAGTAAATACTTATTTCAATTAAATGTCAGGGATGAATATATATCACTTAAATCAATTCACAGTTTCATATGTATGCATAACAGGATATATATAAGCAAATAAACATCCAAACATTTAAATATCAGCCAATAGCGTCCATCGAAATACATCATCCAATAGACAATACAATTCATGGCAATTTCATAGTTATCAATGTCAGGTAATTTAATCGAAATTCAGTTTCAATTTCAATTTAACTGTCAATTTAAATTTCAATGGTTAATTCAAATGACGATCTATATGACAATTAAATTTTTGTCAAACAACGACAAATAAAATCATAACACTTCACAATGTCAAATTTAACTAGCATAAAGATATTTAGTACGTTGTGAGCGTTATAAAACACTCACCTTGATTTCAATGTAGTTCCAGCGTTTTATTTCGAATAAAATTAAATGAGCGTTTAATTTTACCCGAAATTTTCACTAGCTCCAAACGACTCCAATCTATTTCCGTAGCGTAGTGCTCGACAAAACGATTGCAACGCAATTTGTTTCGTCAAAATCCAACCTCGTATGATCAAGATATAGCACTACAAAGTTTGAACGATTTAAAATATAATTAAATTTACAAATTTTCTTTTTATATTTTACTTTAATCATCCTAGCCGTTGGATCTGCCCTTCACGCATCAAGGCCGATGCCCTCCTTTCTTCCATCACGCGTTGCTCCAGCCCGTGAAGAAAAACCCATGAAGCCGTTCGAAACCATCATCACTGCACTCCCCCAACGTCGACGAAACCCTATCACTCCACCACCGTTCAACAGCACGTCGCCTCCCCTACCCACGCCGGCCGACCGCACCCCACCAGTGCCTCCATCGCTCCGTAAAACGTGCACGAACGGCCAGCCTTCACAACACCATTGTGGCTTCAAACGGCGACGATAAACAAAATCTGCCGTTGGATGGAGAGATCTCACCTAGCTCTACGATATTCGTGTTGGAGGTTTAGGCTAAAGCAGCACGGATGAGGAGAGATTGAGGGTGGAAGGTCGTAAATTTTCGGCCATTAAAGTTTTCAAATGGCGGCTCTGAAGATGAAAATTAGGGTTTGGGAATTCATGAAGAGTATGGTGCTTATAGAAAAATTCAAAACACTATCCATTCCGGGTTTTCCGAACTCCGATTCGGAAGCTAATTCGATCGCCTGTGTGAGTTACAGAAATAAACGATCGATTTTAAATTAAATTGGTTAACTAAATTTCTAGGTGTTTTGGCTCGCCCTGGACAAACTGTAAATCCGATTGACTCGAAATTTGACACCTTACAATAATATCATATTACGGATCCGATGAAACTAGTTTCGTCGAAATCCGAGACTGCTTGAAAAACGGCTATTTTAACTCGTCAAATTAATATTAAAACAATTTCAATGCGTTTCGAGCTGCCACGGTCAAACGAAAACTCCGATTGCTACGAAATTTGAAATCCGATAATAACAAACTAATACGGATCCAACGGAACTAGTTTCGTTCAATTCTGAGACTGTTCGACGATTGGCTATTTTTCAGTCGATAATTAAATATTAAAATATTCAATTTTCACAGATTTACTTTTAGTTCGATTTTAAAAGTTCTACAACATCATTCTAACTTTAATATAATAAAATAAAATTTTACAAATCATTTTTAATCATATTAAACCCGTTATTCAATTATCCAATAAATTCCAATTTTAAAATCTTATTAACTCTATTATAATCCCGATATAACTTACATTCACTTTGGAAATCAATTTGAATCATATTAAATCAAATTTCAATTACTCACTCTATTTTCATATATTAAATTTCAATATCAAATTAATCATATCAAATTCGGAATTTAATTATTGTAATATTAAATTTAAACAATTTTTATTATTCTTGAATCACTATCTTTTGAGATATTCAAAACGAACTTAAAAATTTTAACTTTTGAAACGAATTAAAATTATAGAACAACCATTCCCATTATACGGTTATTCAATTCCCATTATTAAATTATTCAATAAATTCCAAGTATTAAATTTGAACAATTTCGATTATCCAATAATTCATTATCTTTTGAAATATTGAAATTGAACTTATAACATTCAACTTTTAAAACCAATTCACAATTTAGAACACTATTTTCATTTTACAGTTATTCAATTATTCAATAAGTTTTAAAATATTTAATTTAAACAATTTACCTGATCAATATTCAATATTTGATTTTAAATAGATTTTACTTATCAATCAACTACTCTATTATACCCAATGAATTCAACATTTATTATCCTATTCAACTATTGATTGCAAAGGCATTCACTAAGTAGCATTTATTTTCATTACTTGGATAATTATTGTTGCAATTCATTCCAGTTATTATTATTCCAAATGAATTATAAATTTTTTTCTAACATTAAATCACGAAATCTTATTAAATTAGCTATTTTAATTATCGAAAATTTACGGGTCGTTACAAAAAGAATCTGTAGGCAATGAATTCTATCAAATTGTTACACCACTGGGTAAAATGACCTCGAAACGTTAATATTTGAATTGATCAATATTAATTTCTGACTGAACTCACAACTCTGAGTCATCCAACCATATTTGTGAATTCTGTAAAAACAAATTTAATTAATTTATAAAAATTTGTAAATTTACTAAATTTCAGTAATATTTAAGGAATATTAGTTATTGTTTAATTTATTTGATGACCGAAGCTTTATGTAATTATTTGAATGTATATATAATAGTTAAAATAGCGCGCATCGATATACGATATTGGTGCAACATTAAACTGGTTTAAATAAAAGACATTTACATTGAGAGGTTTATGAAAAATTTGTGTTGTATGATGGCATGCATGGCCAGCCATTATTTGTTGAAATAAAGAGGTAAAGTTAGAGAAAAATTAAAGGGATGCAATAAGAGAAGTTTTTATTTAAAATAAATCCTTTATTTTCATTCTTTTCCTTCATTCACTTTTCTTCTCTTCTCTATCCTTGCCAGGTCGAAATCTAATGTTCTTTTTCCATACAAAATCAAATCCAAAACAAAAAGAAAACAATAAAAAAAACAAAAAAAACATAAGTGGTTTATTCATCTCTTGCAAGGATTGTAAGTGGACCCTAGAGATCTGAGGAGAAACTATAAATCAAGATGTGACAATTGGCTAAATCTGAGAGCTATGCAATTAAAGCAGTTAGAGGTTCTATATCAATGGAGGTGAAATAAGTGATAGCGGGGATATACCGGAAAATACTGAATGTGAAAAAAGATTCATTTGATATAAAGCCAAATATTCAAGGTTAATTCATTCTCATTCTCATGTCATTTTTGTAGTAAAAAGAAATATTGTTTAATCTTATATAACAAGACAGAAGAATATCAAGATCCATGTAGACAAGACTTGGTGACTATAATAGATTTTTAACTTATATTGAGAACTTATGCCTTAGGTCGTTACTCTAACTTTGTTGATTTGATTTAAATGTGAACTAATCAAATAAACCTTTATATATTAATATTGTTAAAGCAGGCGCTAAAATGCCTTGATTTTGCGGTTGTAATGGAAAATAGTGGGGCTTAAGGCGGGACAATTATTTAATAGCATTAGATCGAAATACCATGGCAATTGAAGAGCGTTATGCGCTATGGCGGGGATTTTGCGAGGCTTTAATGAGGCTTTAACTGTACCATTCGAGAGATGTCTTGTATTTTAAATGTTAATATTCTGATTATCATAATTTGTATGTAATATACTTTTACTTTATTTGATTTTGGCTTATGCGGTTTGAGTCATTTATTGAATGAAGTGATTTGGTTTTAATTTGATAAATCAAAACATAAATTTGTATACGATTAAGATATTAATTATAGATCTATTTTTTTACACACAAATAAAAGCATATTTTTGTCAAGATCTGAAAGTTTATATGTACATATTACTTGCATTTGTGTTGAAACAGAAACCTTGTATGCACATGTTATCACTTCACCTTGAATTGTAAATAATCGTGCAATTTGAATATTTTGTTGAATAACTTTTTTTGTTTTTAATCTAATAAATTATAACAGATATTTACAGATGATTAAAACAATGTTTTGATAATGAATTTAAATGTTTAAATTGATTATAATAATATTCTAAATTTGTTACCAAATTTATTGTCTCAAGTGCGCTTACATAAATATTTTTAAAAGGATTGTCAACGTGTTATTTAATTTGTTGCATTAGACTTTAGTTTTGTGGGGAAAAAATTAAATTTCATTTAGGTTAAAATTTTAATGTATATATGTAATTTTCCCCCCAACTAAATCAAATATACATAAGTTTACAAATACATTCATTTTTTTTGCAGTACGGAAGTTTGTTTTGAATTAGTTGAAAATTTTTGGTCAATCTTTATATATATATATATATGTATGTATGTATGCACGTACACACACATATGTGTACATATAAACATTTAATATTTGTATTTCAAATTGCCAAATCATGATTTATACCTTTTTTAGTTATCAAACAATTTTAAAGTGGGGTAGTAATATATATGTTAATTACCGTTTGTTATTTATGTTATGTTATCATAATACATCCAACATGTTAATTAAATGCAGTATTAATTTATTTTTCTGTAACGACCCAGGATTTTTAATAATTAAAATTTGAATATTTAATTAATTTTAAATATTAATAAGTGGATTTATAAGTCGAATAAATTTTATTTCGAATTATTGGATTTAATTGAATAATTAAATCGATAATTTAATATGTTAAATTATAGAAATAATTGAAAATTGAGTTAAACATGATTGAAAATGATTTGTAAAATTTTATTTTATCATACTGGAGTTAGAATGATATTTTAGAACTTTTAAAATCGAATTAAAGTTAATTTGTGAAAATTGAATATTTTAATATTAAATCGACTAGTGAAAATAGTCAATTTTTGAACAGTCTCAGAATTGAACGAAACCAGTTCCATTGGATCCGTAATAGTTAGTTATTACCGGATTTCAATTTTCGTGTCAATCGGAGTTATCGTTTGATCGTGGCAGCTTGAAACGCATCGAATTATTTTTAATTTTAATTCGGCGAGTTAAAATAGCCATTTTTCAAAAAGTCTCGGATTTCGACGAAACTAGTTTCATCGGATCCGTAATGTGATATTATTGTAAGGTTTCAAATTTCGTGTCAATTGGATTTACCGTTTGTCTGGTACAAATTAAAACGCCTAGAAAATCGTTAAATCGGTTTAAATTTAAATCGAACGTTTATTGCCATAACTCGCACAGATGTCCGAATTAGCTTTCGAAACCTGTTCCATTGTGTCCGGAACGCGGGGTAAACCCTTGAAACGCTGGTTACGGCGCGTAAATCGGAGTTCGGAATTTTCGGAATGAATAGTGTCGTTCGTTCTCCTATAAATAGCCCCATCACAAAAAAAAAGAGGCAAAACCCTAAACCTAATTCTGTAGCCGCCAGTAGCATAGATGGATGGCCGAAATTCTCTAGCCTTCTTCTCCAATTATTTCAAAATCTATCAACAATTACAAGAAACTTTCTAAATGAAAGATGTAGAGCATGGCAAGATCCTTATATTCAACGGTGGAGATCGAGATTGGAGTGGTAATTTGTGAGATATATGGCCGCGTTTTCTGTTAGTGGCGCATGCATTTCGAGGAGGAGGAGGGGGCCGAGTGCCACATCCTTGGGGGCGGTGGTGCTCTTCGAGACGCTCTTCAACATGGCGCTATCCGATCGTGCTATAGTTCGTCGTAGGTGGAGCATAATTTAACCCTAAGTTGCATAGATGGGTTCGGCCTCTTTACTGCACGCGTGAGATGGAGAAGAAGTATAGGGACGGTCACGATGGTGGGGTGCAGGATCTTGTGGCCAGTAATTGATTTAGGTTGAAATTATAAAGATAAATGTTGTTTTATTTATATTTAATTCGTGTACAAACTTTAAAAGTTGATATCGTTTTGCTGCGAGATCAGAAAATTATGAAACCAGTTGCGTTGGAATCGTATGGACGAGCACTTCGCGATGAAATTGGATTGGAGTCGTTTGGAGTTAGTGAGAATTTCGGGTAAAATTAAACGTCCGTTTAATTTTATTCGAAATAAATCGCTAAAGCGAAATTGAAATCAAGGTGAGAACTTCTCACTAAATCGAATCAGTTTCGATTTTATTTTAAATAGTTAGATTTAAAATATTTGAATGCATGTTTGAATGATGATTGATATCTATTGATTGTTAAAATAGACATTATGCGCCGTTAGTAAGCGGATGTTATTTATTAAAAATATATACCGCGAATATTTCATAAACAGTGAAATTGGTATTATATATAATAGCAATATATATATATATATATATATATTGGCATATGTATATATTGGAGTTATTGATTTCCCGCATTTGTTTAGCGGATGAGACCCTATTGCGCCGTCTATTAAGCGGATAATATTTTAAATCCCATATACCGCGATAATTCCGTACTGGAGCGGAATTGGTATTGTGCTAATGTTTGTGGATGCAGGAAAACAGGTTGGAGGGATCCAACTGGATTCCTCAACAGTTTTTATTTGAATTCAGATATTTTGATATTTGATGGATTATCATATCGATATATGATATCGTGTTGTCGTGATTGACTATTTGGTATGTAGCATCATTGACCAATTTTGGGATTTTAAAATGATTTTTGAAAAGTATACGTTTTATAAAATAATTTTGGAATTGACCCATTTTAAATAAATAAACATATAATTTTAATGCTATATAAAAATTATGATTTTTGAGAAATATAGTTAAAAGTTGATTTTCGAGAAATATGGATTAATGATTTTATAAAATAGTTTAAATTGAAATTTCTGAATTTATTGTAAAAAGTTTAAATATAGGATTTATAAAATTTGATTATTTTATAAATCAAAATGATGAAGTTTTTAAAGGAGTTTAAAGACGTTTTAAAAGAATAATATAAATTGATTTATATTAAGAGATTTATAAATGGATATTTATAAATTGAAATATTGACTTTATAAAACGAGTTTTTATAAGTGTTTGAATGAAATGAAAATGAATTTTGTAAATGAATGGAATTTATAAAATTATAAATGGTGAAGTTATAAATGAAATTTATAAATAGTAAGATTTATAAATTTTATAGTTATAAATGAAATTTATAAATAGTAAGATTTATAAATTTTATAAAGTTATTAAAATAATAGTTTTGAATAAATCATTGAATCTTATAAGTTATAGGATTTATAATTATGAAGTTCCAAGGAACGATTCTTGTAAACAAATAAATTATAAGTGTTTAACTTATAATGTGAACTTTTGGTTTATAATTGAGTTATAAATCGAATAGATTAATAAAGGAGATTTATAAAAAGGAGTTATAAAATAAATAGAAAAGGAATTTATAAATATTGTTTTATAAATTCGCAAAACGACTTATTTTGATAAGTTAAATTTTATAACCTATTAATGGAGTTATATTCACATTTTTGACTGTGAATAATCCTTTAAAATGAAATGTATAAAAGGATGAAATGTGTTAACGTAGTATATTCACGTTTTTGAATAGTGAATAATATGTTAAAGAAAATGTTTAGATTTGATGTCTTAAATAGAAATTAAAACGATCTAACGATGTTTTAAAATGTGTTGAGATTCGAAACCATAGATTTCAACATCTATTTTTGAAATAGACGTTTCGAGAAATAAAAGGAAATGGTGGACTATAACACTGTTGTTATAGTAAATGATTTCCGAAAGGAAATGTTTTGCATAGTATTGGGATTTATATATCTATTTTAATTCGAATCCCTATATTAGTGATTTTGGGTTGTCGTAACGATGTTTTACGTAACATTCGTTTTGGCCCAAATAAATATGTTTAAGAGAATGATTTCCTTAAAGAATGAAATATATACTTAATTTCGATTGAAGTATATTGAATATTTTCCAAGTGTTGAAAATAAATAAAATTTGAGAATTACTTAATAAATAAGTATGGAAATGTTTTCCAATATAAAGTGAATATTTTGAGAATTTATCTTTTTGAAGATAAATTGAAATGAATAATTGAAATCGTATATGCATAGATATTGGGAAATATAAATTCACTAAGGAATTTATAAAAGAAAGAGAATTTGTTTAAAAATAAATATTGATTTATTTTTGAAGTATTGAAAATAATATATCTTGTAAAGATATTTTGGAAAATAAACAATTTGGAAAATTATTTGGAAACTGGTGATGTGTGCATATCCATTGATAGTTCAATAACCGACTATCAATATTTCCCTTTGAATGGGTAATTGATGTGATTTGTTTGAATTTGAATGCCATACTTATTTTTAAATAAGCGCTCACTATTCGGGTTAACCGGGAAAGGACCATGGGGTCGTATAACCCATTCCGAATATGTGATACGTCGTTATGAATTGCATTTGAAGATCGGTGTTGAAAACCCGGTATTTACGAGAACGATAGGATGACCTGTCGATTGACTCTGCACCGAGTTGCTCCGGTATTGAGTTCTCCATATGTGATGGGAAATCCGATCAGGATTGTGAATATCCGGATTGCAAGGACTTCTTTGTAAGTGCCTTCGGTTCTGTTCGAGCCCGGAACAGACTTGTATGGATTGTATGTCTGACATTACAAATTGAGATGTAAAGCCGATTTCTTTCAAATATATTTCTGTTGGTGGCGGAGAATTTATTCTCTTAGCTTAACACCCTTCTCTGAGACGTACGAGCTCAGAGGTTATGTAGTTGAATGTTATCAGCGATATATTCCTAATTTGGTAATGTGACATGCTGAGTGTTGCTGTGAAATGATCATTGTGTTGATTATTTGTGATAGGATCATTTGTTTGATCGTCTATCTTGGTGATCATTTCTATGATCATTTGTTGACCCAAAGCATGGCTTTTGTATAAAGTATGTTTTTGTGGACGTGACTTCGTCGAGCCTCACACCCCGTGAGTGGTCAAAACAGGAAAGATGCAGCAAGGTTATGAGGGGTAGCGCCCTTTAGGATGTGTGCATTTCCTTCTGGAAAAGGGTGGTATCATGGTATGGAGCCCAGATACTTACTCATGTTGAAAATACTTTATGATTGTGTGAATTGATTGCGAGCGCTCGGTGAAAGGTCCCAAAGGACCGGGGGATGGCATATTCGGTCAGTTGTTACTCAGTTAGGGGTAACCCGACCTTGTGTTGGTAGAGATCCGGTTTGGTTCTCGGGGATATCCATCCAGAGGCATTCTCATGTGGCAATGGGAAGTTCCTTGGCCTGATCATTCGTTGGAAATCCAAAGAAACAATACGAGACTTGTACGGTTTTAGTTGTAGAACCTGCCATTTAAAATGGTAGCTATAGTAGGCATAATATAATGGTACCTATGCTGGCTAAGATTTATATTCTACTTTCGAAATAAATTTTTCCTACACTATGCACTAATAATAATATCAAATGTTTCTTTTTAATGCGTATCAAGCATCTTTGACTAACATAAGAAGAAATCTTCTCCAAGTCTGCGTTTGCATTGTGTGTGTGGCAGGAGGTCTTATGGTAGTCTCATTTTTAAAAGCATTGCGAATTGACTTTAAAAATATTCCTCTATTTTGATTTTAAAGATAAATAAACTGTTTTGAGTTCCCACACCAGTCTCATGACTGACTCGGAGTTTATTGTTTTCCTTCCTAAACTCTGGGTGCCCACCAATTTCCACACGGGCAGTCAAGAGTTAAGGTTTATCAGGATATTTCTGGAGTTGCTGAAGGCAAGATGGATGGCATGGCGTATTACTAGTATATAGTATTTCTTTTCCGCTGTTTGATGTTTTTTGTTGTTTGTTGTACACTCTGATGTAATGATGATATGATGTGATGTAATGTAATAACTGATATAGTTCTTTGTTTAAAGATTATTCAATTATTATTATATGTTGTTCCGCTGCGAATTGTGAGATTCTGTTATTGTTCTGTTGTGTTCCGTTCTACCTTATTTTCTATTTTCTTTTCTCTCTATTTTCTGCCTTTCCTCTCTTCTTCTGTCTCTTTCCTTTTCTTAAACCATAACATTTCGGGTTTTCGGCCTTCGATTTCTCGGCAGTCGATAAAGTGAGTATCGATGTTGAATTTTCCAAAGTCAAAAATTTCCGGGACGTGACATTTTCTAAAGGTGGAAGGTGGGCCCAACCAATGATGTCACCTTTCATCTCCATAACCATTAGATCCTTATGTGATCGATTGCATATAGATTTATTTTATTTATTCCTATCCACTATCACCTATTAATCATACTTGCTTTATGTTTAGCAATTTTGCCACATAATTAAATTATGAATATATTTGATATATTCAAACTTTATCACATCTCAAACTTAATTAATTTGGATATAAATTAATAAAATTAAGATAAATGGGTAGAATCTAATTTTATTAAAAATAAATTTAATTGGATCTAATAAACCCTTTAAACTTCACCGGCCCAGTAGATCCAAAATAGGAATTCTCTTGAAATCTACCTATTTCACCTGCTTTCTAATGGCTTAGTTTCCTTCCTAGAGGAAATAGTTGTGCTTCTAAAGTAGCAATTTTAGGGCTAACTGATTAAAGCCTACCCATTTACTAGGGTGTCTATAAAGGTAGTTGTTGACCCAAAAAATGGACCAACACCCTGCTTTGGTTTAGAAAGCACCAGCCCTGTCTTTGCGAAAAAATATCACAGATCACAAATATAGACAAGAAGAAGTACAAGAAAATAGATAGAGTATTTTTATAGTGGTTCGGTTGTTAATGAAGCCTTCGTCCACTTTATAGTTTTGTTATAAACTGATTGCTTTTACAAGAGCTGCTTGATTACAAGGCTTTGGCTATTTCATAGCTAGATTGAATCTATGGAGTTAGGATCCACAAGAGAATCATGATGTATTCCTTCTGAGATCGTCGTGAGGGAGATAGAAAGTGAAGAATAGTTCCGTAGAGCTTCAGCAGCCAGTCCGGAGAAGATCCCTTTTATGTTGAAGGTGGCATGCTATTTATAGAGGTTGAAGATTTTTGGGCCAGACACGTCACTATCATTTCTTAGATAGAGCGCAGGCAACCTAGGAGAATCCGGTTGACAAAATTAGCAAACTCTATGGGTCGCTAGCAACTCATGGTGTTTGGGTCGCTAGCGACCCAGCAACCCATAGACTTAGCTTTTTCCGCCAACCAAATTATGCCTCCTTTATTCTTATTCCATAACTTATTTGTTCGTGATTTTGAAGAAGTGCTGATGATCCGGCCATAAAGGACTATTATGGATTCTGAAATTGCAGATGTCTTCGTAGGCATTCATCAGTGTCGTCACGTGCTGATGGAAAGTCACTAGGTGCTTACATTCAAACACTTATTGAACTACAGGGATGCTAGTCTCTTGGCTTTGTTGACTCCAGTCGTCACCATATAGCGTGGTTCTTGCCGAACTCTAGTCATAAATTCTCTGGTTAGTTCTTGAATCATCTTGGTGCTTAAGGTTGCTTAGTTTTCTGTTGGTATCTGCTGGGTTAAAAACTCAGATAATATTTGCCCTCTAGAGTATGTTTTCGTTGCAAACAAGGCGTGCTCTAGAAGTTATCGTTTTCCATATCCGTTTATTGACTTTCGAGTGATTGCATCGGAGCTCTATGCATAGGTTAGCCAATGTCTTAGTTATCTTCCTTTTGTTCTGGCTATTGTTGCTTTCCTCAACCTATTAGCGAAATTCGGGTAAGTGTGCAAGAAATATAACTAGAAGTAGAAAGAAAAATTTCACGGGAAGTTCTTCTCTCCTTCTACTGTAAGCGAACTATCTACACGGGACGAGCCATTTGCGGCACTTTGGACATAGAGTTTACCTCTTATAGATAGCACACTGCACTTTCCCCAGTTCATGCTTGGAATCTGACGTGCTTATCTCGATTTCATGTTGCCTCGGAGTTCAAGTGTGATTGGGGGAGCTTATGAAAATAAGATAGATTTGCCAATAGAATTACCTGACATTTTACGGACGTGAGTTCTGTCATATAGAATGAAACAACTATCCACACATCGCAAGCTGAGTGGACGAAGTCCGACGCTTTTTGAAGCTGAATTGTCATCCAATTAGCAAGCCGAGTTTGGTCAATTAGTTCCAGTTGGGTCCATCAATGATCGCATGCCTCCCAAGTTTTGAGTCATACTCAACCCGCTAGGAAAAGCCACGTCGGTGGTCTCCGCCTAGGTCCTCCATAATATACGTATACAACACGGGATTCTCGAAGAGGACGTGCACCTGTCGAAGAAATATGAGTTTGCTCACATGCCTTCCCCGAGGTTCATAGCTTGTCATCGATATATGTGTTTGAATGGAGCTGTGCGCCTCTTTAATAATTTCCTTCGCGAGACGCTATCGAACTTGGGGATTTCCCTATTTCAGCTCCATCCGAATGGTTATGCTATCCTCTCTTGCCTGCACATCCTTTTTATGCAAACGTTCCGCCGCGCTCCGAGTTTCGACGAGTTGCGGCGCTCTTGGCTTTCATGAGGAAAGATGTTCTCAGTTCATAATCGAGGCCCAATGGAATCAGAAGATTGTCTTGCGTCTGTAAAGCAACTTACAAAATTTTGTTCAGGGAAATGGGTATAAAATAAATTTTGAACATATTAAAGGTAAAAATAACCAACTTTTAGATATTTTATCTCGAAAAATTGTATCAGTATATGATTCTAATAAGCTCAATTTGCAGAAAAGAGTTCTGATGAACAAAGAAGTAGGTCCAAACACAGAAGTAGGATCCAGTTCTAATCAAACGGTTAAGGAGGAAAAAGAAAAATCCCCTTCACCAGAAATACCTACCGAAAAAAATGGACGTGAAAACTCCAACTACAATTATGACATTTGGTAAATACATTCTAGTACAATTTGATGATAAAGAAACAAGGAGGTTCAAACCCCTAGTAAGAATTATAGATCTTTCGCAACAATGTTACTTGATCATTTATGGAATATGCGAACCATAGATGCTAAAAGAAAACATAAACAGATGTTAGCAAAATGTTTTGCAGTGTGTTTTTCAAAAATCCAACAAAAACCATTGGCAAAAAATTTCTTTTGCTATAAGGTTTTTAGAGGAAACTTTACAGGGATTTTCAAAACATTTTCTCAAGTACATATGGCTACTCTCAGACATTAGCAACCCCTCAACAATCATTAGAAGAGTTAATTAACAGCCAAGCTACTCAAATAAATGAACTCCAACATCAGTTCCAGCTAGCTCAACAACAGCTAAACCAATTAATAGAAGAAAACCAAAGGTTGCAGCAATATAAAGCCAGTGAAGAACATAATCGGAAGACAGTACAATTATTTGAAAAGGGAGCACAACAGATAGCAACGGAAAGGGATGAACTTCAGAGGGAAATTCCAAAAAACCTAAAACTTTATTTTTTGAACAATTATCTAACCACCTAAAGGTAACACTAGTTCCAATTCTAGATGATTTATACAGGCAGACAGGGATTGAATTCAAGCTTAAAATAGAAAAGCTAGTTTTTAATAGATGGAATAACCATCATGCAGAATTACAACATCTTCTCAAAATATGGTATAAGCGAGTTAAAAAAGGAGTTCTGTTTAAAATAATCAAGATAGAAGGTCAAATATGTTGAGAGCCAAAGTTGACAGCTTACACCTACCATGTAACATGGACCAGATTGTTGATCTTTTTGATCATGATATGATTTCTGGAATTACATTCAATAATCCAATAGAAGAAGCGATTCTAGAAAAACTTGGAAAACGCTTCACCCTAGTAGCAGCGCAATATTTAAAAGTATTTCTAGGAATTATAGTTTGTATCAGCTCATCAGCACCAAGTTACCACTTTGATAATAAACACATGGAATGACAATTTTTTAAACATACGGTCTACAAACGGAAATATGCATTTAAAAGCCTATAGTGTTATTTCCAACTCTATGAAGGAATGCCTATATGGTTTGAGGCAGACCAACCATGGAAACTTCACCAGTCAATAGTTACAATTAGTTCTCCTCCAAATTGGAAAGAACTAGTTTAACAGATAGAAAGTTCTAGATATCAAATTTGGGGAGAAATTGAACTTAAAATACTACTTCCAATCCGTTTAGCGGAAGAAATGTTCGACCTTGAAAATGATGTGTTAATATACGATAGACTATCGCCAGAAGCAGAAATGGAAGATGACCCAACTATTACCAACAACAACCAAAATACACTAGAATAATATGACCTAGACCAGATGGTGGATACAGATTAAAGATAAGATCAAATCTTATCATCTACAGACAGCATCTGACAGCTGTAAACCCACTTAGAAGATAAAGAAAAGGCGGCTACATTACTTCTCTATTAAGCTATCTTTTGTAATAAAATATTATAAGATTTTGCACTATATAAGCAGACAGCCGTGTATAAGTTGTAAACCGAAAGACGGGTTAGCTAGCTATAAATATGTGTGAGGTGTGAAGCGAGAAAGATATACTCGCAAACTTTGAAAATTTGTAAGCTTTCTTAAGTTTAATGTCAGCTTAATTTTATTCTTTCATTTGTCTATTAGCCTATGATCATCTTCTGTTCTTCAAATTTTGAGAGGAAAAAAAAACTATATGCTTCCGCGTACGCCGTGCTACTTCAAGCCTATCAATCGCTCCACCTCATCATTTTCGGTTCTACTCCAATGGATAGCAGAAAGTTATTTCTCTACTTCATTATTCCTATTTTGCCTTATGTTTTAGAAATTATGGAAATATTTATTTATATATCGCTACATTTAATTGGTGTGCTAAATTTTTTGTTGAAAATTACTTATTCTCCCCTTCCTCCATAAAATTGGTATCAGAGCAAGGTTATTCCTAGTGTTACTATGAAATTCCAAATACCATTACGATACGCAGTTGCTTCAAAAACAGAAAATCAAAGCCTAGTGAAACTTACTCGTAAATTACCGGATAATTCTAGAATACAATTCAAAGGCTTTTCAGGAAATTACAGTTCTAAATATGAACTAGGACAAGCCACACTAATGCCAAAAGATATTAAAAGTACACAATTTTTATTAGGTTTAAATTTCATATTAAATTATAGAGGTAACATCACAATTTCAAAAATAGCATTACATTTAGCAAATATAACTACACGCTACCAACAAATTACCATAATTATCAATCAGAGTTAGCACGAAAGCATGGTGGACATGCTGAATTAGATTTTTACAAGCAACCACAACCTTCAAATTCACAAAACAACAAAGATCATAAAAATGCTTTAGCTATACTAGCATTTGAAACCATAAGACAGTTAGAAAAAGGGAAGGAAAAATAGTTTATACCTTATCAGATAATATTGAAGCTAGAAAAAATAGGATTAATAGGTGACGATATTACATAAAATAAAGTAAATTTTACATGTAATATTAACACAGTAAATCCAGAAATAACAATAAGAATAGCAAATATAGATTATTCACAGCAGACGTAAAAGAATGTAAAATTCAAATAAAAGTAATGTTAGATCAAATTCTTATAAGAAAATCTTATTCTAGACATTGATCTGCAGTCTTTTTAGTAAGAAATCATTCGGAGCGAAAAAGAGATAAACCTAGAATAGTTTACAATTATAAGAGACTAAATGATAATTGAGAAGATAATGGTTACAGTATACCAAATAATGATACACTAATAAACTTAATCCAGGACAAGATTTTTTTTAGCAAATTTGATTTAAAGTCAAGATACAACCAATTAAAATTAGAAGAAAGTTTTAAGCCATGGGCATCTTTTACGTGCTCGGAAGGACATTTTGAATGGAATTTTCTTAGTTTTGGATTAAAACCAGCTCTAGCAATCTTTCAAAAATTTATGGATAGCATATTCAAAAAAATATGAATTTTTTTTAGTATATGTAGATGATATCCTTATAGCAAGTAAGACCATAAAGGAACATGAGCAGCATCTTAAGATCATATTTTCAGAAACAGAAAAGAATGGAATAGTAGTGTCAAAAAAGAAAATAGAACTTTTTAAACTAAAAATTTCTTTTTTAGGATTGGAAATAGGAAATAGACAAATAGAGTTACAACCACATATTTCCCAAAAAATTATAGAATTTCCAGATAAATTAGATAGTAAAAAGAAGATATAAGCATTTTTAGGATTAGTAAATTATGCCAGAAAATTTTGCTAAATCTAGCCAAGTTAGTAGGACCATTATATGGAAAGATCTCCAAAAATGGTGAATCCAGATTTAATTCAGAAGATATAAAATTAAGGAAGAAATAAAAAGATAAAGCATTTAGATCTACCATTAGAAACAGATTACATTATAATTGAATGTGATGGATGTATGGAAGGATGTGGAGCAGCCCTCAAATGCAAACCATCAAAATTTCAGACAAAAACACAGAAAAAATAGCAGCGTACACCAATGGAAGCTTTAATACAGGGAACAATTGTACATCGTTAGATTTTGAAATGCAAGAATTAATAAATGCATTACACAAATATAAAATTTATTTAAACAAAGAATTCATAATCAGAACCAATTAAGAAGCATTAGTCAAATTTGAATCTAATGAAAATACCAAGAAGATAAATAAAACCCGATGGTTAACTTACAAAATTTAGTTCAGGAAAATGGGTATAAAATACATTTTGAACATATTAAAGGTAAAAAAAACTAACATGCAGATATTTTATCTCCAAAAATTATATAAGCATTTGATTCTAATAAAGTCAATTTGCAGGAAAGAGTTCTGATGAACAAATAAGTAGGTCCAAACACAGAAGTTGGATCCATTTCTTATCAAATGGTTAAGGAGGAAAAAGAAAAATCCCCTTTACCAGAAATACCTATAGAAAAAAGAATGGACGTGAAAACTCCAACTTCAATTATGACATTTGGTAATTACAATCTAGTACAGTTTGATGATAAAGACACAAGAAGGTTCAAACCCCTAGTAAGAATTACAGATCCTTCGCAACAATGTTTACTTGATCATTTATGGAACCTACGAACCATAGATTCTGAAAGAAAACATAAACAGATGTTAGCAAAATGTTTTGCAGTGTATTTTTCAAAAATCCAGCAAAAACCATTGGTAAAAAATTTGTTTTGCTATAATGTTTAAGAGGAAACTTTACAAGGATTTTCAAAACATTTTCTCAAGTACAGATGGCTATTAACAATTATAGAAACCCTTTTTTCAAAGGATTTTATTCATTAAATGATGCTTTGAAAGAAGCAGACAATTTTTTGGACCAAATTTAGGTATTGATCCACAATGTCACCAAAGCTACTCTCAAACATTAGCAACCCCTTAACAATCATCAGAAGAGTTAATTAACAACGAAGCTACTTAAAAAAACAAACTCCAACATCAATTCCAGCTAGCTTAACAACAGCTGAACCAATTAATAGAAGAAAACCAACGGTTGCAGCAATATAAAGCCAAAGAAGAACATAATCGGAAGATAATACAATTATTTGAAAAGCGAGCACAACAGCTAGCAATAGAAAGGGACGAACTTCAGAGGCAAATTCCAAAAAGACCTAAAACCTTATCTTTAAAACAATTATCTAACCACCTAAAGTTAAAGCCAATTTCAATTCTAGATGATTTACACACAAACAGGGATTGATATCAAGCTTAAAATAGAAAAGCTAGTTTTTGACAGATGGAATGACCATCATGCATAATTACAGCATCTTCTCAAAATATGGTATAATAGAGTTAAGTAAGGAGTTCAGTTTAAAATAATCCAAGATAGAAGGTCAAATGTGTTGAGAGCCAGAGTTGATATCTTACACCTACCATGTAACATGGACTAGATCTTTGATCTTTTTGATAATGGTATGATTTCTAGAATTACATTCAATAATCCAATAGAAGAAGCGACTTCAGAAAAATTTGGAAAATGCTTCGCCCTAGTAGCAGCACAATATTTAAAAGTATTTTCAGGAATTATAGTTTTTATCAGCTCATCAACACCAGTTTAGCACTTTGATAATAAACATACTATAGAACCACCGAAGCATAGAATGACAATTTTTAAACATATGGGCTATACACGACATTATGCATCTAAAAGCCTACAGTGTTATTTCCAACTCTACGAAGGAACGCCTATACGGTTTGAGGCAGACCAACCATGGAAATTCCACCAGTCAATAGTTACAATTAGTTCTCCTCCAAATTGTAAAGAACTAGTTTTATAGACAAAAAGTTCTAGATGTCAAATTTGGTGGGAAATGGAACTTAAAATACTATTTCCAATCCGTTTAGCGGAAGAAATGTTCGACCTTGAAAATTATGTGTTAATATATGATAGACCATCTTCAGAAGTAGAAATGGAAGATGACCCAAATTTTACCAGCATTAACCAAAATACAATAGAAGAATACGACCCGAACCAGATGGCATATACATGTTAAAGATAAGATCGAATATTGTCTTCTAGAGAAAGCATCTGACATCTGTATGCCCACGTAGAAGATAAAGACAAATGCGGCTACTTTACTTCTCTATTAAGCTATCTTTTGTACTAAAATATTATAAGATTTTGCACTATATAAGCAGACAGCTGTGTATAAGTTGTAAACCGGAAGATCGGTTAGCTAGCTAAAAATATGTGTGAAGTGTGAAGCGAGAAAGATATATCCGCAAAGTTTGAAAATTTGTAAGCGTTCTTAAGTTTAATGATAGCTTAGTTTTCTTCTTTCATTTGTCTATAGGCCTCTAATCATCTTCTGTTCTTCAAATTTTGAGAGGAAAAAAAATAAACTATATTCTTCCGCATACGTCGCACTACTTCAAGTCTATCAATCACTCCGCCGCATCATTTTCGGTTCTAGTCCAATGGGTAGCAGAAAGGAATTTCTCTACTCCATTATTCCTATTTTTCCTTATGTTGTAGAAATTATGGAAATATTTGTTTATATATCGCTATATTTAATTGGTGTGCTAGAAATTTTTGTTGAAAATTACTTATTCTCCCTCTCCCCTCCATAAAATTGGTATTAGAGAAAGGTTATTCCTAGTATTACTTTGAAATTCCAAATACCATTACAATACACAATTACTTCAAAAACAACAAATCAAAGCCTAATGAAACTTACCCATATATTACCAGATAATTCTACAATACAATTCAAAGACTTTTCAGGAAATTATAGTTCTAAATATGAACTAGGATAAGACACGGTAACGCCAAAAGATATTAAAAGTACAGAATTTTTATAAGGTTTAAATTTCATATTAAATTATAGAGGTAACATCACAATTTCAAAAAAATAGCATTACATTTAGCAAATATAACTACACATTACCAACAAACTACTATAATTATCAATCAAAGTTAGTATGAAAGCGTGGTGGACATGCTGAATTAGATTTTTACAAGCAAGCACAACCTTCAAATTCACAAAACAATAAAGACCATAAAAACGCTTTAGCTATACTAGCATTTGAAACTATACGACAGTTAGAAAAAGGGAAGGAAAAATTGTTTATACCCTATCAGATAATATCAAAGCTAGAAAAAATAGGATTAATAGGTGAGATATTACAAAAAATAAAGTAAATTTTACATTTAAAATTAACACAATAAATCTAGAAATAACAATAAGAACAACAAATATAGATTGTTCACCAACAGACGTAAAAGAATGTAAAATTCAAATAAAAGTAACGATATATCAAAATCTTATAAGAAAATCAGATTATAGATATAGATTTGCAGCCTTTTTAGTAAGAAATCATTCAGAGCGAAAAAGAGATAAACCCAGAATAGTTTACAATTATAAGAGACTATATGATAATATAGAAGATAATTGTTACAATATACCAAATAAAGATACACTAATAAACTTAATCCAAGACAAGATTTTTTTAGCAAATTTGATTTAAAGTCAGGATACAACCAATTAAAATTAGAAGAAAGCTTTAAGCCGTGGACAGCTTTTACATGCTTAGAAGGACATTTTGAATGGAATGTTTTTAGTTTCGGATTAAAAACAGCTCCTGCAATCTATCAACAATTTATGGATAGCATATTCAAAAAATATGAATTTTTTTAGCGTATATATATATATATATATATATATATATATATGATATCCTTATAGCAAGTAAGACCACAAAGGAACATGAGCAGCATCTTTAGATTATATTTTCAGAAATAGAAGAGAATCAAATAGTAGTGTCAAAAAAGAAAATGGATCTTTTTAAACTAAAAATTTCTTTTTTTGGATTAGAAATTGGAAATGGAAAAATAGAGTTACAACCACATATTTCCCAGAAAATTATAGAATTTCCAGATAAATTAGATGGTAAAAAGAAGATACAAGCATTTTTAGGATTAGTAAATTATGCCAGAAATTATACAAAATCTAGCCAAGTTAGAAGCACCATTACATGGAAAGATCTTCAAAAATGGTGAATCCAGATTTAATTTAGAAGATTTAAATTAAGGAAGAAATAAAAAAGATAAAGCTTTTAGAGCTACAATTATACACAGATTACATTATAATTGAATGTGATGGATGTAAGGAAGGATAGGGAGCCGTCCTCAAATGCAAACCATCAAAATTTTCAGACAAAAACATAGAAAAAATAGCAGCATACACCAGTGGAAACTTTAATATAGGGAACAATTACACATCGTTTGATTTTGAAATTCAAGCATTAATAAATGCATTAGACAAATTTAAAATTTATTTAAACAAAGAATTCACAGTCAGAACCAATTGTGAAGCAATAGTCAAATTTTTATGTAATGAAAATACCAAGAAGATAAATAAAACCCGATGGTTAAACATACAAAATTTAGTTCAGGGAAATGGGTATAAAATAAGTTTTGAACGTATTAAAGTTAAAAATAACCAACTTGCAGATATTTTATCTCGAAAAATTGTATCAGTATTTGATTCTAATAAAGTCAATTTGCAGGAAAGAGTTCTGATGAACAAAGAAGTAGGTCCAAACACAGAAGTAGGATGCAGTTCTAATCAAATGGTTAAGAGGAAAAAAGAAAAATCCCCTTCACCAGAAATATCTACAAAAAAAGAATGGACGTGAAAACTCCAACTTCAATTATGACATTTGGTAATTACAATCTAGTACAGTTTGATGATAAAGAAATAAGGAGGTTAAAACCCTAGTAAAAATTACAGATCCTTCGCAACAATGTTTATTTGATCATTTATG
This sequence comes from Allium cepa, assembly GCA_030765085.1. Classification (NCBI taxonomy): domain Eukaryota; kingdom Viridiplantae; phylum Streptophyta; class Magnoliopsida; order Asparagales; family Amaryllidaceae; genus Allium; species Allium cepa. The sequence goes on along the minus strand of CM060945.1, from coordinate 1,034,102,656 downwards.
GAACCTACGAACCATAGATGCTGAAAGAAAATATAAACAGATGTCAACAAATTGTTTTGCAGCGTATTTTTCGAAAATCCAACAAAAACCATTGGCAAAAATTTCTTTTGCAATAATGTTTTTAGAGGAAACTTTACAGAGATTTTCAAAACATTTACTCAAGTACAGATGGCTATTAATAATTTTAGAAACCCTTTTTGCAAAGGATTTTATTCATTAAATGATGTCATGGAAGAAGCCAGACAATTTTTTGGACAAAATTTCTGTATTTATCCAACAACCCCTCAACAATCATCAGAAGAGTTAATTAAGAGCCCAACTACTCAAACAAACGAACTCCAACATCAGTTATAGCTAGCTGAACAATAGCTAAATCAATTAATAGAAGAAAACCAAAGGTTGCATCAATACAATGCCAGAGAAGAACATAATCGAAAGACAATACAATTACTTGAAAAGCGGGCACAACAGCTAGCAACAAAATGGGACAAACTTCAGAGGCAAATTCCAAAATGACCTAAAACCTTGTGTTTTGAACAATTATCTAACCACCTAAAGTTAAAACCAGTTCCGATTCTAGATGATTTATGCAGACAAACAGGTATTGATATCAAGCTTAAAAAAGAAAAACTAGTTTTTGACAGATGGAGTAACCATCATGCAGAATTACAGCATCTTCTTAAAATATGGCATAAGCGAGTTAAAGAAGGAGTTCGGTTTGAAATAATCCAAGATAGAAGGTCAAATATGTTGAGAGCCAGAGTTGATAGCTCACACCTACCATGTAACATGGACTAGATCGTTGATGTTTTTGATCATGGTATGATTTCTAGAATTACATTTAATAATCCAATAGAAGAAGCAATTCTAGAAAAATTTGGAAAACGCTTCGCCCTAGTAGCAGCACAATATTTAGAAGTATTTCCAGGAATTATATTTTGTATCAGCTCATCAACACCAGTTTACCACTTTGATAATAAACATACTATAGAACCAGCAAAGCATAGAATGACAATTTTTAAATGTACGGGCTACACACGACAATATGCATCTAAAATCCTATAGTGTTATTTCCAACTCTATGAAGGAATGCTGATATGGTTTGAGGCAGACCAACCACGAAGTTCCACCGGTCAATAGTCATAATTAGTTCTCCTCCAAATTGGGAAGAACTAGTTTTACAGACAGAATGTTCTAGATATCTTCTGAGTGGTATGAGGCGGACCAACCACGAAAGTTCCACCGGTCAATAGTTACAATTAGTTCTCCTCCAAATTGGAAAGAACAAGTTTTACAGGCAGAAAGTTCTAGATATCTTCTGAGCGGGTTTACAGCTATTAGCTAGCTAAAAATATGTGTGAAGTGTGAAGCGAGAAAGATATACTCGCAAACTTTGAAAATTTGTAAGCGTTTTTAAGTTTAATGGCAGCTTAATTTTCTTCTTTCATTTGTCTGTTAGCCTATGATCATCTTCTGTTCTTCAAATTTTGAGAGGAAAAATAAAATAAAAATAAACTATATTCTTCCGCGCACGCCGCGCTACTTCAAGTATATCAATCGCTCCGTCGCATCATTTTTCGATACTAGTCCAATGGATAGCAGAAAGGTATTTCTCTACTCCATTATTCCTATTTTGCCTTATGTTGTAGAAATTATGGAAATATTTGTTTATATATCGCTATATTTAATTGGTGTGCTAGAATTTTTTGTTGAAAATTACTCATTCTACCTATCCCCTCCATCAAATTAGTATCAGTGCAAGGTTATTCCTACTGTTACTATGAAATTCCAAATACCATTACAATACACAATTACTTCAAAAATAGCAAATCAAAGCCTAATGAAACTTACCTATAAATTACCAGATAATTCTACAAGACAATTCAAAGACTTTTCAGGAAATTACAGTTCTAAATATGAATTAGGACAAGCCACACTAACGCCAAAAGATATTAAAAGTATAGAATTTTTATTAGGTTTAAATTTCATATTAAATTATAGAGGTAACATCACAATTTCAAAAAATAGCATTACATTTAGCAAATATAACTACACACTACCAATAAACTACCATAATTATCAATCAGAGTTAGCACGAAAGCATGGTGGACATGTTGAATTAGATTTTTAAAAGCAACCACCTTCAAATTCACAAAAAAATAAAGATCATAAAAGTGCTTAAGCTATACTAGCATTTGAAACCATAAGACAGTTAAAAAAGGGAAGGAAAAACAGTTTATACCCTATCAGATAATATCGAAGCTAGAAAAAATAGTTTTAATAGGTGAAGATATTACAAAAAATGAAGTAAATTTTACATGTAAAATTAACATAATAAATCTAGAAATAACAATAAGTATAAAAAATATAGTTCATTCACCAGTAGACGTAAAAGAATTAAAAATTCAAATAAAAGAAATGATAGATCAAAATCTTATAAGAAAATCGAATTCTAGACATAGATCTGCAGCCTTTTTAGTAAGAAATCATTCAGAGCAAAAAAGAGGTAAACCCAGAATAATTTACAATTGTAAGAGACTAAATGATAATACAAAAGATAATGGTTACAATATACCAAATAAAGATACACTAATAGATTTAATCCAAGACAAGAATTTTTTTAGGAAATTCGATTTAAAGTCAGGATATAACCAATTAAAATTAGAAGAAAGCTTTAAGCCATGGACAACTTTTACATGCTCAGAATCACATTTTGAATGGAATGTTCTTAGTTTCGGATTAAAAACAGCTCCTGCAATCTTTCAAAAATTTGTAGATCGCATATTAAAAAACATGAATTTTGTTTAGGATATATAGATGATATCCTTATCGCAAGTCAGACCATAAAGGAACATGAGCAGCATCTTAAGATTATATTTTCAGAAATAGAAAATAATGGTATAGTAATGTCAAAAAAGAGATTGGAACTTTTTAAACTAAAAATTTCTTTTTTAGGATCAGAAATATGAAATGGAAAATAGAGTCACAACCACATATTTCCTAAAAAATTATAGAATTTCCAGATAAATTAGATAGTAAAAAGAAAATACAAGCATTTTTAGGATTGGTAAATTATGCCAGAAAATTTATACCAAGTCTAGCCAAGTTAGTAGGACCATTATATGGAAAGATATCCAAAAATGGTGAATCCAGATTTAATTCAGAAGATATAAAATGAAGGAAGAATTAAAAAAGATAAATCCTTTAGAGCTACCATTAGAAACATATTAAATTATAATCGAATGTGATGGATGTAAGGAAGGATGTGGAGCCGTCCTCAAATGCAAACCATCAAAATTTTCAAACAAAAATAGAGAAAAAATAGCAGCATACACCAGTGGAAACTTTAATACAGGGAACAATTGGACATCGTTAGATTTTGAAATTCAAGCATTGATAAATGCATTAGACAAATATAAAATTTATTTAAACAAAGAATGCACAGTCAGAACCGATTGTGGAGCAATAGTCAAATTTATATCTAATGAAAATAACAAGACGATAAATAAAACACAATGGTTAAACTTACAAAATTTAGTTTAGGGAAATCGGTATAAAATAAATTTTGAATATTTTATCTCGAAAAATTATATCAGTATTTGATTCTAATAAAGTTAATTTGCAGGAAAGAGTTCTGATGAACAAAGAAATAGGTCCAAACGCAGAAGTAGGATCCAGTTCTAATTAAACGGTTAAGTAGGCAAGAAAAATCCCCTTCACCAGAAATACCTAAAGAAAAAAGAATGGACGTGAAAACTGTTGAATATGCGCTTATATGATTTTTGTTTGATGATAATAAACACATATATAAATATATATATTCGTTTAAATGTATTTGTTAATGTACTATTTTATTTTTCATAGGTTAAATAAATATTTGCTGAATAAAATCAAATAACACAGAATTTGAATTCAAACAGAAATTTTATTCAAACAAATATTTATTACAATTTTGAATAGTACAAATTCAAGCACTCACTATTCACTATACAACTTTGATACAAATTCAATAACATCACAATTTTACATTTACAGTTGACTTTACTACATATCACTCACACTCGTATTTATCTTCAACTTCATTCCAGTTAGAATCCAGCATCTGAGCAATCTACAAAAATATTCACTAACGTAGTAAAATTGAAAAAGAAATATTTTTGCAATATAAAATAAAATATGAATTTTGAAATTAATATTTGACTCAGTTATTTGGGCTGTTCGTCATCATTTAAATTTGAATTCATCATACAAGAACAGCTTGTGACATACACAGTGTATCACTGTATATGCCACAAGACCGCGCACATCAAAATATACACTTGATAAATTTACAGGGACAAGTGAGCACAGGTCAAACCCAAATTATCGGATTCAACTCAAGCGCAATAAAACAATGTCACAATTTTCAGCACAAGGTCAAATCCTAGCTACAAGCTGGATTCAACTCAATGTACAAATCACAATATGACAATGTCCGGATCAAATGCCATCAAGAAAGCAAGACCAAACACCAGTCACCAACAGAACAACAAACAAATGCCACCAACATAACAGCAACAAAGGAACCAGACAAATCCAAACGACTCAAGTACACCAGTGACACCAATAAAGTCAAGACAAAGCAATGCTACAGAGAACAGTGCAGTGCAAATCAATTACAATGAGTATAAGCAGTGTCAACAAGATCAGAGGTGACAACTTGAAACATTAACAAGAAATGAATTCAAATCAAATGCACCAGTACAAAGCTTGACCAGAGATGCAACTCCAAGCAAAGAGAAAGTGATAGTGAAGTACATCTATGCATTGTTCGAGACTGAAGCCACAAATGCACATAAGTACAACATAAAGTATGAATGACTAGAATAACATAAAGCATGTACACAGTTCAACATGACTGAAAGTACAGTGATAGAAGTCAATGGAAACATATATGAAGACCACAAAGTCGGTGCACATAATCAATGTGAACACATGAACTACAAGCTAGCAGATGCAAACTTCAAAAAGTATCAAGTTCGAGACAATAGCAGACCAGATACAGCAGTGATGAAAAATGGAACAAAGAATCCAAGTTTATATAAATAGTGTGCATATTGAAACCAAGTGCATGTAGACAACATGATGATGTTTCTGTTGTTAATCATTGGCTTGTGAATGGGATGCATTACTCAAGCGCAGGAGAACAATCAAACCGTAATGACCAAAGAGATCGAACAATCATCAAGTCGTGACTTTATCAAAATCAATTTGCAGTCGGAGACAACTGCAGTGCAAAACCATGAGATATTGAGCAAGCACATGAATTGACAAATCAATTTCAAGTTGAACAAAGCAAAACCGAAGTCACAGTGAAATTGCCATAGTCATGTCAATGAACTAGTCAACCAGAACAAACACGAAATCAAAACATGGACGAAGTCAAAGGAAATCAACACCGTGGTGACCACGATATCAATTCAAAACCGTGTAAACCAAGTAACACAAATTTATACGCATTTGATTTATTCAATGAAATCATCAGCATCAAAGTGAAATCGAACGGCCGATCAAACAAAAATTGACAAATTCAAATATAGTTGTACGAACGAATATTCAAGGACTCAATCCATATATAAAATTTATCATCATCGGCAAAATAATCGATCGAGTGAAAAGCGAATCAATTCAGAAAAAGTAAAAACTAAAATCATACTAGTAATCAATTGCACTCGATCAAGTTCGAAGCAAACGAGCATAACACAAGTAATCAACGAACCAGTCACGAGTTCACTATTGATAAAACGAGCTGCTTCGAAAAGCCCTAATTTTCAGAGAGGAACGAAGATTGAAAGGCCGCCATTTTTCTCAAGATAATAAAAGGATCGGGCTGGAATGAAGTAAAAACGGGGCCGACCTTGTTAATGAATAAAAAAAGGATTAAGTTTTAATTAGGGCTTTATTTTTAAATTTGTTTTAAATTTGTTTTTCTATATTTAAACGTTTTTTAAAAGGTTGTATTTTCTAGTCATGTGACTAGGGGACAAACTACATGGCGTAGTTTGAGAATTCGCAACTCAGTGGCTGAGTTGTGGCAGGGTTTAGAGCGTAGAGTTAGGTTTAGTCGATAGCGGGTGTCGCGAGTTTGTGTGCAAGCGTCTGACTATCTAATTTCTAGTAGAAACCTTAGGGGCAGCACGTAGGCAGGGTTTTGCCGAAGCTGGGTAAATTCTGTGTCGTTCTATTTCTGCATTTTATTATTCTGCTATTTTTTTATGCTACTATTATTATGTGTTCTGTGTTGAAATCATTTTATAAGCTTCCGCAATAAATTTTTATAATTAATACCATCACCCTATTCACCCCCCTCTGGGGTGAAATCGATCCTACAAGTGGTATCAGAGCTAGGAATAGAAGTCAACTTTCGTTTTAAAAAATTCGTTTTTTTTCAAAAACAAATTTTTGTTTTAAAAATTCGTGTTTCAAAAATCGGTTTTTGTTTTAAAAATTTGAATTTTTAAAATTGCTTTAATAATACCTTTGTTGAGGGTCGTTCCAATATTATTCCTTCTATTTTCGATGGAACAGATTTTTTGAATTGGAAATTAGAAATTGAAAATGGAATTTTATTTAAAATCCGTTAATATTAAATGTTGGGATATTATTGAAAATGGGTGTGATATAACAGATAAGAAAATTATCTCGATTAATGCTCTTGCCATGCATATATTATATTCTCATATTAATCAAGATAATTTTAATTTCATTTCTCATTGTGAAAATGCACAGGAAATCTGGAATACTTTAAATGCAATATACGGTGCAAAAGTCAACAGTAATGAGCAGTCCTCCACAACCGACTCAGTTAAAGAAATGTGCTTAACAGGATTGGTGAAAAGCTGTTGTGATGAGGATGATGATGATGGAGCAGCTGAGCTGGCATTAATAATGAAGAAATTCAAAAGGTGGAACCGCAAATACGGAAATCCAGCTCTAAATCAAGAATTAAAAAGCAGAATAATCAAAGCACAAGACAACTCGGAAGAACACGGTATCATTTGCAACAAACCCAGTGATATCAAGCCCAGTTATCTCTGATTTCAACGCGATTTTGAAAAGAAATCAAAACGGAGAAATGTGCAGCCTCGTGGAATACAAGTGATGAAGAAAATCAAAGTACTAGTAGAGAGAGTGAGAAAGCAGATATGTGCCTTCATGGAAATATAACTGATAGCGATGATAATGAGCCAAGCGAGGTATCAAAACTCACTCACTCTGAATTACTTATTTATTTCCACGAAGTAAATGGCTGTTTTGAACGACTTAGGGAGAAATAAAAAATCCGAAATTAAAATGAAATCGTTTGAAAATGAAATTCTGATTTTGAAAGGAAGTGAAAATACTAGGAGAGAGAATTCTATCAAAAAGTGCACACAATTGTTAAACGAAAATGAATCTCTCAATACACAAGTCCAACGTTTGTCAAAGACTTTAGATAAATTTTCAAAAAGTGAAAAATCGTTGAATATGCTAGTAGGACAGCAAAATGTTAATACAGTTAGACAAGGACTTGGATACAATCAATCTGAAAATTTTGAAAGTAATATTAATCGAGTTAATTCTATGTGCACAATTTGTAGAAAATATGGACATAATCACAATAATTGTGGGTATAGACCAAAACATGTGAAAACTATACCAATTTGGGTTCCAAAAGGCACAAATATAAAATCTCTCAAAGTTAAACAAATTTGGGTGCCGAAGGGAACAATTATAAATAGTTTTGGGTCTCCACAAAATTATTTTTCTAAATATTCAGCCACTAACAACCATGGACCTACAAAAACAAATAGGTCACATAAATCTTTTTCCGTGTAGGTGTGGTGGCAGGCTAAGGAACAACAATAGTGCTACTGGGATTTGGGTTGTTCCGAGAGCACACCGAGCAACAAAGCAAAGTTCCTTAGCCTAGTACAAAGGTGATAGAATCACAATGGACAACAACAAAAAATATCGTAAAGGTAAAACAGGTAATGGTATATTTATTTGAATGATATATTAAATGTGATAATCTGCACCGTATTCTGAATTAAATCAGCCAATAATGTGATGATGAAAAGATGATGATTTTGATTCTGACTTATTCAAAATAGTTGGCTAATTATATTCTTATGCCAAAAACACTATACAAATCTCTAGATTCTTTGAATTACTTCATATATATTAGTTCGGATTAAAAATAGTGTTTTTTGTTGAATGATAACACATTTGGTTATAATACGGCTAATTCTATATTCAGGTTTTTTTAATTATTAACACGACTTCAATTCAAATTCAAGAGAATGTCATTTAAATTGCTATTAAAATTTATTTTGAAATTTTTGGTGCACACTTCATGGTTTGGTCGTTCGGATTCAATTAATGATGATTTTTGAGTGAAAAAGAAATTCAGATGCAGATTACACTGGTAATCTAGTTGATTGAAAAATTACTAGTTGAACGTGATTTTTGTTGAGACATTGCATCGTTTTTCAAAGAAAATATCTGCATATTTTTCATTTCAAATAATTTTCAAATAGCAGAAAATTTTCTTGTAAAACCCCCTCGAGAAAATCATTTTTGACCGTGTTTTTCAGATTGGTCATTTTTTAGAAAAATTGTTTTATAATTATTTCTGAATTTGATTTTAAGCGATTACATTGACTAATCTGACTCCCTAATGATTATCGAAAAGATGAATAGTGATTGAAAAAGTGACGAGTGTTGATATTTATTATATATTATGACTTGAGACGGTATAATTAGTAAATTCCTTTAGAAATTTAAACAAGAGTTATAAAACTTTTTGTTGGTAAAAATTCCATGACCATCTCTATCTTTATCATATTTCTAACGACCATCACTCATCAAAATTCTATATAGTTTGTCGATATGTGGTACTTTAAACAGGAATCGTTCGTTTTTCTTTTTTACATTTTTTTAAAATAATAGAAAAAATTTATATAGTAAAAAAATCATAATAAATAAATACCAAAGTATTCACTCTCATTTAATAGTCCTCATGGTTATGCATGGGTGAATTACTTAGAATTTGTTATGTGCTTCCATGCTCATTTAAAAGTCCTCACGGTTATGCATGTATGGAACGCATATCAAAAGTTGATTTTTAAAATAAACAAGTTGATTCTAATCCCATTTAAAAGTCCTCACTGTTATGCGTGGTTAGAAGATACTTGAATTCACTTTTTTTCTTAAAATAAAATTGGAATACTACTAATCTCATTTAAAAGTCCTAACGGTTATACATGGTTAGTAGATATTCAAATTCCTGATATAACTTACCACAAATAGACACAACTGTATGGTTTTGTATGATGACATAATTCCCATCATTCTAAAAGTGGAATATGCTCCTAACAAAATATTTATGATTTTTGTTTGATTTTTTATTGAAATTTAATATTTATATTCAGTTGAGTTTTAATGTTGGATTAATATCGATCACTTTATCTCTATTTTCTCTAACACTATTACTCTTTTGCTGATAACAAAAGGGGGAGAGAAAAGTTAAGATTTTGTCAAATAAAATCAAGCAAAGGTCAAATAATTTTCTATTTGCATCTAGGTTCATTTGCATATTTTTATTTGTATGCATATATGTAGGGGGAGCTTTGTGTAGAGAGGAAGCATTTAAATAGGGGGAGCAATTAGAGCATATTAATGATCAAATACATTTAACATATTCAAAATCTTAAATATAAGTTTGTTATCATCAAAAGGGGAAGATCGTTGAATATGCGCTTATATGAATTTTGTTTGATGATAATAAACATATATATATATATATATATATATATATATATATATATATTCGTTTAAATGTATTTGTTAATGTACTATTTTATTTTTCATAGGTTAAATAAATATTTGCTGAATAAAATTAGATAACACAGAATTTGAATTCAAACAGAAATTTTATTCAAACAAATATTTATTACAATTTTGAATAGTACAAATTCAAGCTCTCACTATTTACTATACAACTTCGATACAAATTCAATTACATCACAATTTTACATTTACAGTTGACCTCGCTACATATCACTCACACTCATATTTATCTTCAATTTCATTCCAGTTAGAATCCAGCATCTGAGCAATTTGCAAAAATATTCCCTAGCGCAGTAAAATTGAAAAAGAAATATTTTTTCAATATAAAATAAAATGTGAATTTTGAAAATAATATTTGCCTCGGTTATTTGGGTTGTTCGTCATCATTTAAATTTGAATTCATCATACACGAACAGCTTGTGACATACACAGTGTGTCACTGTATATGCCACAAGGCCGTGCACATCGAAATATACACTTGACAAATTTACAGGGACAGGTGAGCACAGGTCAAACCCAAATTATCGGATTCAACTCAAGTGCAATAAAACAATGTCACAATTTTCAGCACAAGGTCAAATCCGAGCTACAAGCTGGAATCAACTCAATGTACAAATCACAATATAACAATGTCTGGATCAAATGCCATTAAGAAAGCAAGACCAAACACCAGTCACCAATAGAATAGCGCAAATAAATGCCACCAACATAACAGCAACAAAGGAACCAGACAAATCCAAACGACTCAAGTACACCAGTGACACCAATAAAGTCAAGACAAAGCAATGCTACAGAGAACACTGCTGTGCAAATCAATTACAACGAGTATAAGCAGTGTCAACAAGATCAGAGGTGGCAACTTGAAACATTAGCAAGAAATAAACTCAAATCAAGTGCACCAGTACAAAGCTTGACCAGAGATGCAACTCCAAGCAAAGAGAAAGTGATAGTGAAGTACATCTATGCATTGTTCGAGACTGAAGCCACAAATGCACATAAGTACAACATAAAGTATGAATGACTAGAATAACATAAAGCATGTACACAGTTCAACATGACTGAAAGTACAGTGATAGAAGTCAATGGAAACATATATTAAGACCACAAAGTCGGTGCACATAATCAATGTGAACACATGAACTACAAGCTAGCAGATGCAAACTTCAAAAAGTATCAAGTTCGAGACAATACCAGACCAGATATAGCAGTGATGAAAAATGGAACAAAGAATCCAAGTTTATATAAATAGTGTGCATATTGAAACCAAGTGCATTTAGACAACAGGACGATGTTTCTGTTGTTAATCATTGGAATGTGAATAGGATGCATTATTCAAACACAAGAGAACAATCAAACCGTAATGACCAAAGAGATCGAATAATCATGAAGCCTTGACTTTATCAAAATCAAGTTTGCAGTCGAAGACAACTGCAATGCAAAACCGTGTGATATTGAGCAAGCACATGAATTGACAAATCAATTTCAAGTTGAACAAAGCAAAACTGAAGTCATAGTGAAATCGCCACAGTCATGTCAATGAACAAGTCAACCAGAACAAACACGAAATCAAAACATGGCCGAAGTCAAAGGAAATCAACACCGTGATGACCACGATATCAATTCAAAACCGTGTCAACCAAGTAACACGAATTTATACGCATTTGATTCAGTCAATGAAATCATCAGCATCAAAGTGAAATCGAACCGCCGATCAAACAAAAATTGACAAATTCAAATATAGTTGTACGAACGAATATTCAAGGACTCAATCCATATATAAACTTTATCATCATCGGCAAAATAATCGATCGAGTGAAAAGCGAATCAATTCAGAAAAAGTAAAAAGTAAAATCATACCAATAATCAATTGCATTCGATCAAGTTCGAAGCAGACGAGCATAACACAAGTAATCAACGAACCAGTCACGAGTTCGCTATTGATAAAACGAGCTGCTTTGAAAAGCCCTAATTTTCAAAGAGGAACGAAGATTGAAAGGCCACCATTTTTCTCAAGATAATTAAAGGATTGGGCTGGAATGAAGTAAAAAGGGGGCCGACCTTGTTAAAGAATAAAAAAAGGATTAAGTTTTAATTAGGGCTTTATTTTTAAATTTGTTTTCTATATTTAAACTCTTTTTAAAAGGTTGTATTTTCTAGTCGTGTGACAAGGGGACAAATTACGTGGCGTAGTTTGAGAATTCGCAACTCAGTGGCTGAGTTGTGGTAGGGTTTTGAGCGTAGAGTTAGGATTAGTCGATAACGGGTGCCGCGAGTTTACGTGTGTAAGCGTCCGACTATCTAATTTATAGTAGAAACCTTGGGGGCAGCACGTAGGCAGGGTTTTGCCGAAGCTGGGTAAATTCTGTGTCGTTCTATTTCTGCATTTTATTATTCTGCTATTTTTCTGTGCTGCTATTATTCTGTGTTTTGTGTTGAAATCATTTTATAAGCTTCCGCAATAAATTTTTATAATTAATACCATCACCCTATTCACCCCCCCTCTAGGGCGAAATCGATCCTACAAAAACTCGAACTTCAATTATGACATTTGGTAATTACAATCTAGTACAGTTTGATGATAAAGACATAAGGAGGTTTGTAACGACCCGTAAATTTTGATAAATAAATTGGTAATTTAATTAAATTTTGTAATTAAATTTAGAAAGAAATAAAAATTGTATAATTTATATTGAAGTAAATGTTAAGAATGAATTGTCGCATTGATTATTAAAAATTAAAGTTTGACAATTGAAGTGAAATCCCATTTATGAATAGTTAAATTGTTACATTTGGCTGTAAAATAGAAAATGAGTAAATAAAAGTAACCGTTGAATTAACCAATGCAATAATATATTGATTAATACTAACTGTATGTAAGTGTTTGGAAATAATAACTAGAATGAATTGCAACAGTATAAATGTAAGTTAACTTTTAATAACTTGGATGTAATTCCAATAAGTGAAACAATGTGAATGTTATAACTTGGTTACAAAATTTATGTATGGAAGTGGATGTAAATATTGAATTAATTAATGAAATAATACAGTGTTAATGGTAATTAATTTAAATTTGTGTTATATATGGAAATTTAACCTAGGTTGGTAAGTAATAAACTTATAAATGTAAGTAAAGGAAAATAGGTGACAATTAATATATGTTATTTAGTTATTTAGGGTGTTGAATAAAAGTGGTAATCAAATTGCAATTAAAGGTAATAATGTTGATGTAAGCTCATAAATAAATAAAAAATTCAATGCAATACCAATTAATGGAGACAAATTTTAAGGTCATAATTGATTGCATTAAATAAATTGGGAAATAAATTTCATTAAAGGTAATTAAATATTATCTTAATGTAAATTAAGATAATATTTGAAATTAATGGTAATTCCATTCACAATATGACAATTGGTTGAAGTATGAGAAACTTACGTGTAACTTTTGGCTTGTAAACAAACATTATAAGTTGCCTGTTTAATTTGTTGATGGAATTAGAGTTGGAAATAAATGTTAATAAAATGAATAAATGTACATTAATGTGAAATGTAATACAATGGTTAGGAGTTGTTAAATTTGGCATATTAAGGTAACGAGTGGAAAGAAAACAAGGTAGCTAAGTTTATGTAGAATAGTAATGAACTTAATAAAAGATTTGAATTGAAACAAATCAATCCATTGAAATCCAAATTATAATAAGTGTAATTATTGTAGCAATTGAAATTAAAGGTTATGCAATTTGAAATAAAGATAATATGTGGAAATTTATGTAATAGTTTTGAACCCAATGTTTAATCCATCTATTTGACCGGAATGAATGGAATAATAATTAATTTATTTAATTAAATGCAATTTTGGGAAATTTATTTATAATTTGTGAATTTAATGAAATTAAGGTTAATATTGGAATTTATAAATTTACCATCTCTAAATTGACATTTAAATTTGTTTAAAACCAATGTAAATGATTGAGAAATCAAAAAAATGATAAGAATTGTCAATTTTAGAATTTAAATGGGAAATTTGATTTAATTAATCAATTTTAATTTATTTAATTAGTGTAAAAATAGCCATTTTGGCCACTGACTCGGATTTCGACGAAACCAGTTTCGTCGGATCCGTAATGGTGAATTATTGTAGGATTTCTAGTTTCGTAGCGATCGGACTTGTCGTTTGATCTTAGGGACTCGAAACGCCTTAAAATCAATGAAATTGAAATCAATTGAAATCAATTTGAAAAATATTAATTTTAGCATGACTTCTTTATATGAAGGAATTTGGACTTGAAACCTCTTCCATTGCATTTAAAATATTTTAAAACACCTATTTTGATATATGTATTGACCCAATTTCGTTCTGGACGAAACGGGCTTTTCGGGCCATTCATCGTTCAACGCGTTTATAAATCGGGTCCATCTATTCTATTCCAACATTGCCTATATATATCCAGTTATAAACCCTAGCCTACCTCTATTTCTAAATTATCTGTACATACAATTCCTCCTCACATCTTCATCTCAATAGCAGACAATTCTAGATCCATTGCAATTCGAAATCGAATTGAAATTTCAAACTCCTCAAAAAAATTCAGAAAAATTATATATCGAAGCCCTCAAAGAGTGCAAGTTAGATCTGCAGTTCGTTTTTCGATCTGGATCTCTGTTCATCCAGAAATTGAAGGACTATTTTCGGTCATCCATTGCGTCCAAATCAACTGCAGCTGATCGACAAATCGAAGGTGCAGTAATGTAGGGAGAGCCGAGGGGGTCGCATCCGTGTGGGTTATGTTATGTGTTAACGGCTAGATCGCCTCAATAAATCCAATTAGAGTTTCAGTTTCTTATGGCGGCGGCTTCTTGGGGCTCGTGCGTGGCGATCTGAGGGGGCTGTAACCCTTGGAGGTGGTCGGCATGGTGAAGGAGTGGCGATGGCCGTAGATTGGGGGGGGATTGATCGAACGAAGGTGTGTGGGCGTGCGTGTTTCTTTTCGTGCGTGCGTTGATACTGGGGCTAAGTTATCGGTTTGAAAACCTAGGGAAGAGATGAAGACACGTTGACATGGCATAGTTTAGGAAGGTAAGTTTTGTTTTGTTTTAATTTAATTTTGTTTTCAAACGACTTAACTCGAATAACTTTCACATACGGACTCAGAATCACGCGCAGTTTTCTCCGATAGGATTGTATTAAACTTTCGAACGCTTTGGAGCTAGTTTGGATGAATTTGAAGATTGTGCAAATTTTGAGTTTAAATTGGATTTAAATTCAATTTAAATTCAAAAGGTGAGTGTTTTAACCCACTCACAACTTCTAAAATTTCTTATGTTCATTAAATTTAATTTATGTTGTGACTATGAATTTATTTATGACTGTTGTATATTTTTTAATCATCATCTCAGTAAATTTCATTTATTTAAATTAAACTGTTATTTAATTTATTATTGCATATAAACTGCCAGTTAGATGGATTGTTTAATTTATTATTGAATATAACTGTCAGTAATTACCCGTTATTTATTATATGCTCTATATTGATGTTATTGTTGAAATTGAAAGATGATTGTAATAAATGGTTGATGCTTGTTATTGGATGAATGAATGTTGTATTTCACATTGTTTTAAACTACAAATTGTTATGCGCTATATTTCATTCGGGATTGTGGTTTGAAATGATATATAACCGTATTTTTCTTTTTAATTGCGGATTGAAATGGTAAATATCCGTATCACTTGAACATAGGGTAGAAAATTATGTACAGACACCGTGGTCTATATATATAAATACTTTGAAATGATTTTCTATGGTTTGGAAAGAAATATACGATTTAACAAATATTAATTTTTGATATTATATAAATATTAATTATATATATATAGTTAAATTCTTGAATTTAAGTTAGTATAAGTTTGTTTAATAAAAATAAGTTTAATACTGGAATTTGATTGTTTTATATTTATGGTTAAGTACCTGTTTAAGATATTGTATATATAGATTTTTTAATGACTTAATAAAAAAATTTAGCTGGAAGATAAATATGAAATTTGTTTGAATTGAATTATTTAAGAATTATACTCGAAAATTTGATTTGAAATTTAAAATAAATTGAGATTTTAAAGGGTATGATTCTTATAACGTGATTTGGTTTAGAGTGATTTAAATGAATGTAAGTTGATTTAAATGAATATATCAAGTTAAATAAATTGAAAGAATATCCAGTTATGTGAAGTAATATTTTTTTACTTAAATTATATTTGATTTATTAAGAAGACATTTCAAATCTAAATAATAGTAATTAAATTTGATATATATGGAATTATCAAAGAATTAGTTTTGAAATGGTGGAATATTTAAAGCTTTGAATTATATGGAAATTGAAATGGTTTAATTGGAGATTCAAATCGGTATTTTGGAATTGATTTGTGAAATTAAAGAAGCTAATTTATAATATAAAGTAATTTAATATTACACAATTTAAGTATTGGAAGTTATGTTTCAAAGTTATGGGTTACCACCAGTCCGGATAGCAATTGGTATATCTACCCTGGCATTGCCTAGTTGTGCCGTGTCACATACCCTAGCGCACCTTATACGATTTTGTTTTGTACCATACCCATGGAGTGCCCTCTGGCGACGCCCAGTACGGGGGAGATTACGGTACTGTATAGACCATGAGAATATAAAAGTGTGTTAAGGGCTATATGGGTAACCTCTTAACGCTATTTTAAGTATATTATACTTTACTTTAGACACTATTATAATAGCGTATATTACTACATAGTAGATAGTTTAACGGATCCTTAGGGGGTGTGAATCCCAAACATCTCTTAAGTTACTACACTCACGTTGGACACTGGATAGGAGATGTCAAATCCCGTAAACATCTCTGTCGTCGTCACACTCATATCTATTTCTGTTGATTTAACTCACATAAGATATTTTAGTTCTGACTCGAGTATTTTGTCTTTTCAATTCGCTCCGGTCAGCCTGAGCATTTCAGGGTTTGAAGGCCTTAATTTTGGAGGACGAAGACGAAGAATTATTATTACTATTGGTTATATATTCCACCACACCATAGTATTCCGCTGCATTCATACTGTTCTGCTGCAATTTTATTGTTATCTGGTATGTGTAACTCTGATATGTATTGTATAAGTATTATTAAATATTTTGTAAAACAGTTTCATGAACTGTATATTTGATTATTATACTTTATCGTTCCGCTGCAAGATTCTGTTTTATTTTTTTCTCTGCTTTTCTTATTTACCCCATAACAATCCGCCCTTCTGTATGGTTTAAGTATGACGTGCGTGGTTTATCATCGATTTAAAACGTACAAAAAGGCGGGACATTACATCTGGTATCAGAGCTTTGGTTTAGTGATAAACCTTAGCTTTGTGGGGTTTGACTCTTTATTAATAGGGTAGTAATACCCTATGATGAGTCGTTGAGAGTATATATATGAGAGAGCGTATTTGTTAGTGTTATAACAAGGTTTTAATATTGTGTTAATTAGTTCCGTTTAGTATTTATAAATTCCGGTTGGTGCATGGGATGATGTGACATCAATAGGAATTTCTAAACACTTGATAGGACAGACCGACACAATATTTGTTTTGAATATATGTGAATGAAATAATTTTGCTTATTATATTTTCTATATATAAAATAAAGTTTTATAAAGGTTATATTTGGTTGTAATATATTTGTTGTTAGGTAGTGAAGTTTTAAATAATAGTTGAAATAAGATTGAAAATAAAATAAATGAAATTGGGAATTTAGAACTTAAGTTCCGGGGGTTTTGAAACTTTCTTTTGAATAATTTTGGAATATAATAATAATATTGTTAGAAGTATTTTCTGATATAAATATTTCAATATAATTTGAAAGAATTGTTTTAAAGAAATTTTGAAAAGACATAAATTGTACTCCCCGATCTATCGCTGGATAATAATTTCGGTGATGAGTGCACGCATCATCGACATTCATTTTCGAGTTTTGAAGTGGGAAGGCCACTGCAGTAGTTTACTGTAGATATGTTTTGATAAACAAATATAAATTTTCAAATTTTTTTACATATAATGGGATATACATATATAAAGTGTAAGTATATACATTTATCTATTATTTTAAAACAATTTTTGAATAAAACCCGGTATTTAATTCTTAAGTTTCCGTTAATTGATGGTTTTAATTAAGTGTAGTAAAATGGATTATAACTAATCTATAAATTGGAACCTTTAATTAAAATAAGTGATTTAATGCTAAGTTATAAATGGGATTAAAAGAAATTTGAAATTTGGAACCTATAAGACAAAGGATATTATTATTAAGCATTAAGTTAATTAAGAGAAATTAAATAGACTTGTGTAACTTTCAATTACATTCTTAAAGGCATATATATAACTTACCAAAAGATATAAAAAGTTAAAATGTTAATAAGAAAATGTAATAGATATTATAAAAGTAATAGACTTGAGGTAAAGAAAGTAATTAATGAGATTCTTTAATAAATAAGAATTTAGCGTTGGAGTTGTTATAAACTTAAGCATAATTGAAATACAACTTATTAAATATAATAGAAGGCAAGTATTGTAAGTAAGAAATTTTACACTTAAATAAATAAGTTGAAGTTATTTGTAAATAAAATTGTAAGAAATGTAAATTAAAAAGATAAACCATTATATGAATGAAAAAGAGAAATCAAACAGCAAATGTACGAATAGAATTAATAAGGATAAACTTAATCTGTTGTTTGGAATTGTTGTTGTTTGTTTTGGCTTATGGTTGTTTGGGCTAGGATACTTTAAATTCGTTTGGATGTATGAATAATCTATTTAGTTTCACCTAAGACTGTTGAAGGGTACACTTAGTAGTTATTTTTCATTCTGTACAATTTAAAGTTTTGAACCCGAACAACAATTTGTTTTGTTTGTTATGAATGGATAATTGATGGGTGTTGATTTTTGTGATGGTTGTATGCCTTGTTGCAAGTGAATGTTGTTTTATTGATTGTTTGGTTGGTGGTTGAAAACAACCTTAAATATTTCCTTTTATATAATTATTAACTCTTTTGGATTATATAAGTAAAATACAGGTTATGGAAGCAATTGCTACTGCATTTGGTTTCATAGTATATGCATAAATTTCCCGACAAATAGGAACGTTCTCGGATTATGGTTTTCTAGAGTTATTATATTATTTTCCCGTGTTGGGATATACTATTTTGGAAAATATATGTTGTATATATTTATATTTGATATTATATTTTCTCCCGAGCCTCTCCGTACAAAGGAGACTCTGTCGAAATTTTCCGTCAATTTTGGACTTCGAAAATTTTAAAATGTTTTCCCAACTTCATAAATTTGAATATAAAATGATTTAATTTTTTATAAATCTATATATTTTATTTAAATTATCCAATTCTGTAAACTTATTGTAATGAATATAATGTTTTGAATAATAGATATTAATTTATAAGTTCCTCTTTTCCCTTCTTTTCCGTTTCGGGGATGAAAAGTTTTGAGTGGGGGAGAGTGTAACGACCCATAAATTTTGTTAAATAAATTGGTTAATTTAATAAAATTTCGTAATTAAATTTATAAAGAAATAAAAATTGTATAATTTATATTGAAGTATATGTTAAGAATGAATTGTAGCAATGTTTATCAAAAATTAAATTTTGACAATTGAAGTGAAATCCCATTTATGAATAGTTAAATTGTTACATTTGGTTATAAAATGGAAAATGAGTAAATAAAAGTAACTGTTGAATTAACCAATGCAATAATATATTGATTATTAGTAACTGCATGTAATTGTTTGGAAATAATAACAAGAATGAATTACAACAGTATAAATGTACGTTAACTGTTAAAAACTTGGATGTAAATAAAAAGTGAAATAATGTGAATGTTATAACTTGGTTACAAAATTTATATACGGAAGTGGATGTAAATATTGAATTAATTAATGAAATAATACAGTGTTAATGACAATTAATTTAAATTTGCGTTATATATGGAATTTTAACCTAGGTTGGTAAGTAATAAACTTATAAAAGTAAGTAAAGGAAAATAGGTGGCAGTTAATATATGTTATTTACTTATTTAGGGTGTTGAATAAAATTGGTAATCAAATTGCAATTAAAGTAATAATGTTGATGTAAGCTCATAAACAAAAACAATTTCAATGCAATATCTATTAATGGAGACAAATTTTAAGGTCATAATTGATTGCATTAAATAAATTGGGAAATAAATTTCATTAAAGGTAATTAAATATTATCTTAATGTAAATTTAGATAATATTTGAAATTAATGGTAATTCCATTCATAATATGACAATTAGTTGAAGTATGAGAAACTTACGTGTAACATTTGGCTTGTAAACAAATATTATAACTTACTTGTTTAATTTGTTGATGGAATTAGAATTCGAAATAAATGTTAGTAAAATGAATAAATGTACATTAATGTGAAATGCAATACAATAGTTAGGAGTTGTTAAATTTGGCATATTAAGGTAATGAGTGGAAAGAAAACAAGGTAACTAAGTTTATATAGAATAGTAATGAACTTAATAAAAGATTTGAATTGAAACAAATCAATCCATTGAAATCCAAATTATAATAAGTGTAATTATTGTAGCAATTGAAATTAAAGGTTATGCAATTTGAAATAAAGATAATATGGGGAAATTTGTGTAATAGTTTTAAACCCAATGCTTAATCCATCTATTTGACAGGAATGAATGAAATAATAATTTATTTATTTAACTAAATGGAATTTCGAGAAATTTATTTATAATTTGTGAATTTAATGAAATTGAGGTTAATATTGGAATTTATAAATTTATCATCTCTAAATTGACATTTAATTTTTTTTAAAACCACTGTAAATGATTGAGAGGTCAAAAAAATGATAAGAATTGTTATTTTTAGAATTTAAATAGGAAATTTGATTTAATTAATCAATTTTAATTTATCTAATTAATGTAAAAATAGCCATTTTGGCCACTGACTCGGATTTCGACGAAAGCAGTTTCATCGGATCCGTAACGGTGAATTATTGTAGGATTTATAGTTTCGTAGGGATCGGACTTGTCGTTTGATCTTAAGGACTCGAAACGCCTTGAAATCAATGAAATTGAAATCAGTTTGAAATTTTTTGATTTTAGCATAACTTCTTCATACGATGGAATTTGGACTTGAAACCTTTTTCATTGCGTTTAAAATATTTTAAAATACCTATATTGATATATGGATTGACCCAATTTCGTTCCGGAATCGAAACGGGCTTTTCGGGCCATTCATCGTTTAACGCGTTTATAAATTGGGTCCATCTATTCTATTCCAACCTTGCATATACATATATACATACATACATATATATATATATATATATATCCAGTTATAAACCCTAGCCTACCTCTATTTCTAAATTGTCTGTACATATAATTCCTCCTCACCTCATCATCTCAATGGAAGACAATTCTAGATCCATTGCAATTAAAAATCAAATTCAAATTTCAAACTCCTCAAAAAAATTCAGAAAAATTATATATCGAAGCCCTCGAAGAGCGCAAGTCAGATCTGCAGTTCGTTTTTCGATCTGGATCTCTGTTCATCCAAAAATTGAAGCACTATTTTCGGCCATCCATTGCGTTGAAATCAACTGTAGCTGATCGACGAATCGAAGGTGCAGTAATGTAGAGAGAGCCGAGGGGGTCGCATCTATGTGGGTTTTGTGATGGGTTAACGGCTAGATCGCCTCAATAGATCCAATTAGGGTTTCAGTTTCTAGTGGCGGCCGACGTCTTGGGGCTCGTGCGTGGTGATATGAGGGGCTGTGACCTTTGGAGGTTGTCGGCACGGTGTAGAAGTGGCGATGGCCGTAGATGGGGGCGCGGTTGATCGAACGAAGGCATGTGGGCGTGCGTGTTTCTTTTCGTACGTGCGTTGATACTGGGGCTAAGGTTTCGGTTTGAAAACCTGGGGAAGAGATGAAGACGTATTGATGTGGCATAGTTTAGGAAGGTAAGTTTTGTTTTGTTTTGATTTTGTTTTCAAACGAGTTAACTCGAATAACTTTCACATACGGACTCAGATTCACGTGCGGTTTTCTTCGCTAGGATCGTATTAAAATTCCGAACACTTTAGCGTCGGTTTGGACGAGTTTGGAGACTGTGTAAATTTTGGGTTTAAATTGGATTTAAATTAAATTTAAATTCAAAAGGTGAGTGTTTTAACCCACTCACAACTTCTAAAATTTCTTATGTTCGTTAAATTTAATTTATGTTGTGACTATGAATTTATTTATGACTGTTGTATATTTTTAAATCATCTCAGTAAATTGCATTAATTTAAATTAAACTGTTATTAATTTATTATTGCACATAAACTGCAAGTTAGATAGATTGTTTAATTTATTATTGAATATAACTGTCAGTAATTACCCGTTATTTATTATATGCTCTATATTGATGTTATTGTTTAAATTGGATGATGATTGTAATAAATGGTTGATGATTGTTATTGGATGAATGGATGTTGTATTTCATATTGTTTTAAACTGCAAATTGTTATGCACTATATTTCATTCGAGATTGCAGTTTGAAATGATATATAACCGTATTTTTATTTTTAATTACGGATTGAAATGGTAAATATCCGTATCACTTGACCATAGGGTAGAAAATTATATACAGATACCGTGGTCTGTATATAGAAATCTTTTGAAATGATTTTCTATGGTTTGGAAAGAAATATATGGTTTAATAAAAATTAATTTTTTATATTATATAAATATTAGTTTTACATACATATATATATATATATATAGTTAAATTCTTGAATTTAAGCTATGTATAAGTTTGTTTAATAAAAATAAGTTTAATAATGGAATTTGATTGTTTTACATCATATGGTTATGGTATATATAGAGTTTTTAATGTCTTAAAAAAAATTTAAGTTGGAAGATAAATATGAAATTTGTTTGAATTGAATTATTTAAGAATTATACTCGAAAATTTGATTTGAAATTTGAAATAAATTAAGATTTTAAAGGGTACGATTCTTATAACTTGATTTGGTTTAGAGTGATTTGAATGAATATAAGTTGATTTAAATGAATATATCAAGTTAAATAAGTTGAAAGAATATCCAGTTATGTGAAGTTAAAAGTTTTAGTTAAATTATATTAGATTTATTAAGAAGACATTTCAAATCTAAATAATAGTAATTAATTTGATATATATATATATATATGGAATTATCAAAGAATTAGTTTTGAAATGGTGGAATATTTAAAGTTTTGAATTATATGGAAATTGAAATGGTTTAATTGGAGATTCAAATTGGTACTTTGAAATTGATTTGTGAAATTAAAGAAGCTAATTTATTATTTAAAGTAATTTAATATCAAACCATTTAAGTATTGGAAGTTATGTTTCAAAGTTATGGGTTTCAAGGTATTATGATTTGAAAATGCTATGATTTTGGAAAAAGGATATATTTGAAATAAAAATGAAATTATATTGATTTGGTTTTTTACTAAAAGTGATATCTTATTGATTTGGTTTTTAAATGTAGATGATATCGTATTTATATGGTTTTGAAATGAATATTATATCCTGGTTTTGAAGTATAATTAGTTTGAAATGATCGCGGTGTTATAATAACGTTTGGTTGTTGAAGAGTTCGGGATCGGAAGTTGTCATACTCTCTGCCAACTCCAAAAACCACTTTAACAACCTTGTATGCGGTAGAGATTTCAGAATGAAGTAGGATGGTGGCGGCGCTTCCTTTGAGGTAAATACGTGGACCCGACTCCCGTGAGTTGGCATAAGGTGGCTAAAACGGAGTGATTCTCGGGCCAAGGATGTAGCCACAAAATTATCGGACACATCCCTTCGATATTATACTCTGATTTTTGGATTTATTCGGTGGCCACTTTTGATTTTTTTTGATTTGCGGGTGTGGCTCGAGGTGGGTAGTAGCTGCGGCTATGCGTTACCACCAGTCCGGATAGCAATTGGTATATCTACCCTGGCATTGCCTAGTTGTGCCGTGTCACCTACCCTAGCGCTCCTTATACGATTTTGTTTTGTGCCATACCTATGGGGTGCCCTCTGACGACACCTAGTATGGGGAAGATTACGGTACTGTATAGACTATGGGAATATAAAAGTGTGTTAAGTGCTATATGGGTAACCCCTTAACGCTATTTTCAGTATATTATACTTTAGTTTAGACACTATTATAATAGCGTATATTACTATATAGTAGATTGTTTAACGGATCCTTAGGGGGTGTGAATCCCGAACATTTCTTAACTTACTGCACTCATGTTGGACATTGGATAGGAGATGTCAAATCCCGTAAACATCTCTGACGCCGTCACACTCGTATTTATTTCTGTTGATTTAACTCACGTAAGAATTTTAGTTCTGACTCGAGTGTTTTGTCTTTTCAATTCGATCGAGTCAGCCTGAGCATTTCAGGATTTGAAGGCCTTAATTTTGGAGGACAAAGATGAAGAATTATTATTACTGTTGCTTATATATTCCACTACACCATAGTATTCCGCTGCATTCATACTATTCCGCTGTAATTTTATTGTTCTCTGGTATGTGTAGCTCTTATATGTATTGTATAAGTATAATCAAATATTTTGTAAAATAGCTTTATGAACTATATATTTGATTATTATACTTTATCATTCCGCTGCAAGATTCTGTTTTGTTTTTTTCTCTGCTTTTCTTATTTAGCCCATAACAATCCGCCCTTCTGTATGGTTTAAGTCTGACGTGTATGGTTTATCGTCGATTTAAAACATATAAAAAGGTGGGGTGTTCCAAGGTTCAAACCCTTGTAAGAATTACGGATCCTTCGCAACAATGTTTACTTGATCACTTATGGAACCTACGAACCATATTTGCTGAAAGAAAACATAAACAGATGTTAGCAAACAGTTTTGTAGTGTATTTTTCAAAAATCCAACAAAAACCATTGGCGAAAATTTGTTTTGCTATAATATTTTTAGAAGAAACTTTACAGGGATTTTCAAAACATTTTCTCAAGTACCGATGGCTATTAGCAATTTTAGAAACCTTTTTTTCAAAGGATTTTATTCATTAAATGATGCCTTGAAAAAAGCCAAACAATTTTTTGGACCAAATGTCTATATTGATCCATAATGTCACCAAAGCTACTCTCAGACATTAGCAGCCACTCAACAATCATCAGAAGAGTTAATTAACATCCAAGCTACTCAAACAAACGAACTCCAACATCAGTTCCTGCTAGCTCAACAACAACTAAACCAATTAATAGAAGAAACCAAAGGTTGTAGCAATATAAAGCCAGAGATGAACTAGTTCCAATTCTAGATGATTTATACAGATAAACCAGGATTGATATCAAGCCTAAAATAGAAACGCTAGTTTTTGAAAGATGGAATAACCATCGTGCAGAATTAAAGCATCTTCTCAAAATATGGTATAAGCGAGTTAAAGAAGGAGTGCAGTTTAAAATAATCCAAGATAGAAGGTCAAATATGTTGAGAGCCAGAGTTGATAGCTCACACCTACCATGTAACATGGACTAGATCGTTGATCTTTTTTATCATGGTATGATTTCTAGAATTACATTCAATAATCCACTAGAAGAAGCAATTCTAGAAAAATTTAAAAAACGCTTCGTCCTTGTTGCAGCACAATATTTAGAAGTATTTCCAGGAATTATTGTTTGTATTAGCTCATCAACACCAGTTTAACACTTTGATAATAAACATACTATAGAACCAGCAAAGCAAATGGAAATTTTTAAACATACGGGCTACACACGGTAATATGCATCTAAAATCCTATAGTGTTATTTCCAACTCTATGAAGGAACGCCTATATGGTATGAGGCAGACCAACCACGGAAGTTCCACCGGTCAATAGTTACAATTAGTTCTCCTCCAAATTGGAAAGAACTATTTTTACAGACAGAAAGTTCTAGATATCAAATTTTGGTGAGAAATGGAACTTAAAATACCACTTCCAGTCCGTTTAGCGGAAGAAATGCTCGACCCTGAAAATGATGTGTCAATATACGATAGACCATCGTCAGAAGCAGAAATGGATGATGACCCAAATATTACCAACAGTAACCAAAATACACTAGAAGAATATGATCTAGACCAGATGGCGGATATAGATTAAAGATAAGATCAAATCCTATCTTCTAGAGAAAGCATTTGACAGTTGCAAACCCACTTAGAAGATAAAGACAAAGGCGGCTACTTTACTTCTCTATAAAGCTATCTTTTGCAATAAAATATTATAAGATTCTGCACTATATAAGCAGACAGCTGTGTATAAGTTGTAAATCGGAAGACCGGCTAGATAGCTATAAATATGTGTGAAGTGTGAAGCGAGAAAGATATACTCGCAAACTTTGTAAATTTATAAGCGTTCTTAAGTTCTATGGCAGCTTAATTTTCTTCTTTCATTTGTCTATTAGCTTCTGATCATCTTTTGTTCTTTATATTTTGAGTGGAAAAAATTCTATATTCTTCCACATACGCCATGCTACTTCAAGTCTATCAATCGCTCCGCCGCGTCATTTTCGGTTCTAGTCCAATGGATAGTAGAAAGGTATTTCTCTATTCCATTATTCCTATTTTGCCTTATGTTGTAGAAATTATGGAAATATTTGTTTATATATTTGCCAAGTTAGCAGGACCATTATATGGAATGATCTCCAAAAATGGTGAATCCAGATTTAATTCAGAAGATATAAATTAAGGAAGAAATAAAAACGATAAAGCCTTTAGAGCTACCATTAGAAACATATTACATTATAATTGAATGTGATGGATGTAAGGAAGGATAGGGAGCTGTCCTCAAATGCAAACCATCAAAATTTGCAGACAAAAACATAGAAAAAATAGTAGCGTATACCAGTGGAAACTTTAATACAGGGAATAATTAGACATCGTTAGATTTTGAAATTTTAGCATTAATAAATGCATTAGATAAATATAAAATTTATTTAAACAAAGAATTCACAGTCAGAACCGATTGTGAAGCAATAGTGAAATTTATATCTATTGAAAATACCAAGAAGATAAATAAAACCCGATGGTTAAACTTACAAAATTTGGTTCAAGAAAATGGGTATATATTAAATTTTGAACACATTAAAGGTAAAAATGACCAACTCGTAGATATTTTATCTCGAAAAAACATATCAGTATTTGATTCTAATAAGGTCAATTTGCAGGAAAGAGTTCTGATGAACAAAGAAGTAGGTCCAAACACAGAAGTAGGATCCAGTTCTAATCAAACGGTTAAGGAGGAAAAAGAAAAAAACCACTTCACCAGAAATACCTATAGAGAAAAGAATGGATGTGAAAAATCCCACTTCAATTATGAAATTTGGTAATTACAATCTAGTACAATTTGATGATAAAGACATAAGGAGGTTCAAACCCTTAGTAAGAATTACAGATCCTTCATAACAATGTTTACTTGATCATTTATGGAACCTACGAACCGCAGATGCTAAACGAAAACATAAATAGATGTTAGCAAAATGTTTTGCAGTGTATTTTTCAAAAAACCAACAAAAACCATTGGCAAAAATTTTCTTTTTCTATAGTGTTTTTATAGGAAACTTTACAGGGGATTCAAAACATTTTCTCAAGTACAGATGGCTAATAAAAATTTTAGAAACCTTTTTTTCAATTATTCATTAAATGATGCCTTGAAAGAAGCCAGATAATTTTTCGGACCAAATTTCTGTATTGATCCACAATGTCACCAAAGCTACTCTCAGACATTAGCAACCCTCCAACAAACATCAGAAGAGTTAATTATCAGCCAAGCTACTCAAATAAACAAACTCCAACATCAGTTCCAGCTAGCTCAATAACAACTAAACCAATTAATAGAAGAAAACCAAAGGTTGCAGCAATATAAAACCAGAGAAGAACATAATCGGAAGACAATACAATTATTTGAAAAGCGAGCATAACAGCTAGCAACAGAAATGGATGAACTTCAGAGGAAAATTCCAAAAAGACCTAAAACCTTATCTTTTGAACAATTATCTAGCCACCTAAAGTTAAAATCAGTTCCAATTCTAGATGATTTATATAGACAAACATGGATTGATGTCAAGCTTAAAATAGAAAAGCTAGTTTTTAACAGATGGAATAACCATCATGCAGAA
This sequence comes from Allium cepa, assembly GCA_030765085.1. Lineage (NCBI taxonomy): Eukaryota > Viridiplantae > Streptophyta > Magnoliopsida > Asparagales > Amaryllidaceae > Allium > Allium cepa. Next base: position 1,034,074,570 of record CM060945.1, on the reverse strand, counting down.
TTACAGCATCTTCTCAAAATATGGTATAAGCGAGTTAAAGAAGGAGTTTAGTTTAAAATAATCCAAGATAGAATGTCAAATATGTTGAGAGCCAGAGTTTACAGCTCACACCTACCATATAACATGGACCAGATTGTTGATTTTTTTATCATGGAATGATTTCTAGAGTTACATTCAATAATCCAATAGAAGAAGCGATTCTAGAAAAATTTGGAAAACGCTTCACTCTAGTAGTGTAATGACCCACAATATTCACACAACTATAATATTGTGATTCAAACAAGTATAAAGTATTGAAGTATATTTGTGCACACATTTGGACTTGGGGGTAAATTTGTGATTTCCCATCTATTAAAACCCTAGCCGTGAGTGGATTATAAAAAAAAAGAAGGATGTGGCCGCGGTTTTCATTTTTACTCTCTCGTTACAAAACAAAAATAAAATGACCGAAGCCCTAGAAATCAGATTGGGGGAAAATTATTTTGCCGTATCAAATGGCGTTGGATTCGTGAGAAAAAGGGGGAAAGCTATGGCAATATCTAGGGGATCGACATCTCATATAGCTATGTGAGTGTTCTTAATCATGATTTGGCAATAAGACCTATCTCAAGTAGCCGTGGTTATATTGCTGTAAATTAATTTGTGTGTATGGATGCTTTGCGTGCATTGATGCTTGTTAATGATTGTTTGATCTTTAGTTGCTTGCGTATTCATATATGGATGATGATTAGTTCTGATTATGTTCATATCTGTACCTGAGATGATATCTATTCACTATTATGTCACGATACACTGATTTAACACTATGTATTACTGCCAAATGAATTGTTTAAGTACACTCATACCAGACGTATCATGTCTGACCCTGTTGATTGTCTCGACAATCTCCTGGGGTGTCTCATTCAACGAGGCAGTTCGGGATGATGTTTTTACAGGTTGCTATGCACATATTTATGAGATGATGATTTAAGAGATGAAGTTAGAATGATTTATCACTGCATGTAGATGATATGAAGAAAGTATTTAAGTATTTTCATTGTCATTTCACATGTATTGCTGAACTAAAATATGTATGTAATGCCATGAACAGTGAACCATTATGTGTTAGATTGATTTGTATATAATCTTGAAAACTGTATTGTCTTATATGTAATTGCAAGTTGAAACTGAAACACTTGGATTATTCAGTTTGTATATATTTTCTGAAATCTGTATTTGGAGAAACAACTGGTGTCAAGGCAGTATACACAAGTGTTTACACTTGTGTATATGTGCAGACACATAGATCTGCTGAGTTTTGTGATTTAAAGGATTTTTATGGATTTTGTTCAAGTTTCCTTTCATAAGTTTGGGGAAAAATTTTATAAACTTATTTTGATGGATTATTTCTATATTTATGCATAAGCATATATGGATCTGGAGTTTGATTTTTGTATGTAATTATCCTATCTGAGAATATGTATATATATATTTATTGTTTTTGGCAAGTTGAATGCCTTGAATGTGAAAAGCAAAGATGAGGTATACATATATATATATATATTTCTCTATGTTATGTTTTTTTTTGAGATCAAGTTACTTATGGTTTGGGAGATTATATGGATCTGAATCCACACTTTTGAGATATGAATTTGCATCTGAGCATCTGAGTTTTAATAGATACGTGTTTTTTTTGATATAGGATGTTTATTCTGGAAAAATGAAGTTTTATGGGGAATTTGGATTTATACAAGAATTTGAAATAATTTCTGAAATGAGTTTGAGAACTTACAGCCTCATGGCTTTATAAATCTGAAATGTATTTAGTGGCTTTAACAGTATGACTTACAAGTATGAACTATATTAATATGTTTTGGCATATTTGATGCCGTAGACTTTTGAAGGAAAGATGGATTTTTAATGCTTTCAAATGCATTATGATTTTTGGGAAATGAAATTTCCTATGTTAAGTGGCTGTTGCTATTCGAATCTGTATATAGCATATAGCTAATATATGTTCATGTGATAGATTCTTGAATTATATTGAGGACTTGCCATATAAATTAAAATACGTGCATGTCTTTACTTTACATTTCTAAAATGAATAAACACAGTTTTGGATAAGTTTTGCAAAAGAAAGTAAACTGTTTTATATTCATAAGTATTCTAGAAATGGATTACAAGTCCATGTATTATCTTGAGATTTTTATAAAAGGAACTTGTTAGTTTCCAATTGTTTGGGTTAAAAATATTTGTATGATGCAGAATAGCTTTTGTTCTTGCATCAGTGACATGTTTTTGTTTTAAAGAAGGATAGTTGATGTAAATTCATCCTTTATGTCTGAATATAACTTATATGAATGAGAAAGAGGAAACTCGATGACCTCATTTTTATATAGTTGGATTGGTAATCTTTTGTTTATACATATAATTATTAATATTTTGTTGGTGCCAAGGCTTCATTGCCTATTCATTAATATCATTGCTTGAGCTTGTGTGTTGGCGAGGCCGTGCACACATGTATTTATATGTGTGTGTACGCGCAGCCACACCTATAATTGTGTTATAGCAAGAGTTGAGTTAAGTAAAGGATCTCTATGATTTTTATGATATAATCAGGAATTCTGATATTTCCTGCCTGCTTGTGTATCCTTTGTGTCATATTGTAAATAATTTTCATAAGAAGGAAATGGGTCTATCTTTATATTAAAAATGCTATGTGTGAATGCTTTAGCTAATTTTTCTTAACTCTGATTTAATAACTAAAGAGATTGGTATATCTTCATATATACTAATCTATGTTTTAAGAATACACCAATATTTCTATATTGGTAATAGTGGATCCTGGTTTTGGTTTTGAAGATAGATGACCCTGTGTTTTCATTTAGCATATTTCTTTATACCAAAAAAAAAAAAACAAATTAGTCCATGATTTGGCCACTAGAAAAGTAGGGTCATCTCAAGTAGCAGCACAATATTTAAAAGTATTTCCAGGAATTATAGTTTGCATCTGCTCTTCAACACCAGTTTACCACTTTGATAATAAACATACTGTAGAATCAACAAAGTATAGAATGACAATTTTTAAACATACGGGCTACACACGGCAATATGCATTTAAAAGCCTACTGTGTTATTTCCAACTCTATGAAGGAACGCCTATATAGTTTGAGGCAGACCAACCATGGAAATTCCACCAGTCAATAGTTACAATTAGTTCTCCTCTTAATTGGAAAGAACTAGTTTACTGACAGAAAGTTCTAGATATCAAATTTGGGGTGAAATGGAACTTAAAATACAACTTCCAATCCATTTAGCGGAAGAAATGTTCGACCCTGAAAATGATGTATTAATATACGATAGACTATCGTCACAAGCAGAAATGGAAGATGACCTAAATATTACCAATAGTAACCAAAATACACTAGAAGAATACAACCCAGACAAATAGCGGATACAGATTAAAGTAAAATCGAATCTTATCTTCTAGAGAAAGCGTCTGACAGCTGTAAACCCACTTAGAAGATAAAGACAAAGGCAACTACTTTACTAATCTATTAAGCTATCTTTTGTAATAAAATATTATAGGATTCTGCACTATATAAGAAGACAACTGTGTATAAGTTGTAAACCGAAAGACTGGTTGGCTAGCTATAAATATGTGTGAAGTGTGAAGCAAGAAAGATATACTCGCAAATTTTGAAAATTTGCAAACGTTCTTACGTTTAATGGCAGCTTAATTTTCTTCTTTGATTTTTCTATTAGCCTCTGAGCATCTTTTGTTCTTCAAATTTTGAGAGGAAAAAAAACTATATTCTTCCACATACGTCGCGCTACTTCAAGTCTATCAATCGCTCTGCCGCATCATTTTTGGTTCTAGCCCAATGGATAGTAGAAAGATATTTCTCTACTCCATTATTCCTATTTTACCTTATGTTGTAGAAATTATGGAAATATTTGTTTATATATAGCTATATTTAATTGGTGTGCTAGAAATTTTTGTTGAAAATTACTTATACTCCCTCTCCCCTCCATTAAATTGGTATTAGAGCATGGCTATTCCTATTTTTACTATGAAACTAAAAGACCTAATCAAGACCAGCTCAGGGTAGGAAGGTTGCATAAATCCCACTTTTACTGGACACTCGTTAGGGTGAAATTAAGTAGTAACCAGGGAATTAATTCTTGCTAAGATATCTAAGTTAGATAATTCTATAAATTAGTTTGCTTTTCTCTTTAATTTTGTTTCTTTATCTCTCAAAGGAAAATATTTATAAGTTGATCAAGCTTGTTTAACAAATGATTTTATCAAATATTGAAAAACTACTTAGAGAAAATCGATCAAGTTGACTTTAAATGCTCAAACTATTTAAATCTTGAATATAACTTTAAGGAACGAAGTTGTAACATCCCGCCTTTTCGCACACTTTAAACCGACACACGTGCCAGTTCAAACCATACGGAAGGGCGGATTGTTATGGGGTAAATAAGAAAAACAGAGAAGTAATAAAAACAAAACAGAATCTCACAGCGGAAGGATAAAATATAATAATAAATATACAATTCAAAACAGTTTACAAACACTTGATTTGCTTTATACAATAAATATCAGAGTTACACATACCAATACAATCAATGCAGCGGAACAGTATGAGTGTGGTGCAATACTATAAATAATAATAATACGAATTCTTCGTCTTCGTCCTCCAAAGCTAAAGTCTTCGATCCTGAAACGCTCGGACTGACCCGAGCGAATTTGAAAAGACAAAAACACTCGAGTCAGACTAAAAGATCTTATGTGAGTTAAATTAACAGAAATAAATATGAGTACAGTAACTCAAGAGATGTTCGGGATTTACATCTCCTAAGGATCCGTTAAACTATTTACTATGTAGTATATTGCGCTATTATAATAGTGTCTATTAATAAAATAAACTTACTTTTTAATAGCGTTAAGGGGTTACCCATATAGCCCTTAACACAAATAATGCCAATAGTCTATACAGTACCGTAATACCTCCTGATCGGGAAGCTACCAGAGGATACTCCATAGGTACGACACAAATAGAAACTCGTAGTAAAGGCTCGGTATGGTAGGTGACACGGCACAACTAGGCAATGCCAAGGTAGATATACCAATTGCTATCCAGGCTGGTGGAAACGCGTAGCCGCAGTTACCGCCCACCTCGGACTAACTCCCCCAAAAATCAAAATATAGAAGTGGCCACTGAATCGATCCAAGTCAAAGTATAATATCGAAGAGGAGGGCCCGATCAGAGGAATGACCTCATTGGCGTGAGAATCGCTCCTGTTTTAGCCACCTTATGCCAACTCACGGGAGTCGGGTCCACGTATTTACCTTACAGGAAACGTCGCCACCACCTACTTCATTCTGGAATCTCCACCGCGTACACGGTTAGTCAAAGTGGTTTTCGGTATCGACAAAGAGTATGTCCATATCCGATCCCGGTCTCTTTGCCAACCCATCGTTATTATAACACCGCGGTCATTTAAAATAGGTTATACTTTAAAAATCAGAATAAACATTCCATTTCATAACCATGAATACGATATCACTTCAAAACCCAAAACCATATTTTATCACTTATCCCAAATATAATTCTTTTCCAAAATCATAATGCTTTAACTTCATAACGTCTGAAAATCAATATTTTCAAAGCATAATATTTTGAAAATCATAATTTAAAACCATAACTTCTAAAAAAAACTTGAATGGTTTGGACATTCAACGGTATATGAATTATATGGTTTTAACTTAAATGTTACTTAGTAAAGAAATAGTTCTCATGGCTTCACAAATACATTTCTTTATTAAAGTCTAAACCAAAATTTATATTATCTCTCTCAAGTTCCAAAACCACTTCAATTTAATTATATATACGTATATCCATTATGAGTAACAATATTTCAAACTAAAATTGGATTTTATTCTTTCAACAGATCAATTGTTCTATTAATTAGTCTTGAATATTCATATAAAATCCATAAATAAATAAGAACTCCAATTTCTAGTAATAAAATATATATTTTTTTCAATTCAAATTATACTAGAATATTCATTTCAATTTATCTTGGAAAAAAATCCAATTATAAATATCATATCTTAAAATTTCCAAACTTAACATTTAAACATATGATATAAATTATTAAACTCCATTTTCTTAATTTTCTTCCATTTTTAAATAAAGATTTTTATACACCTTTTAATTTCAAAATTTTCAACTTCATATGTATATATATGGAAGAATAATATTTATACAATATAAAATTTAAGATTATTATATACCGTATTCCATCCAAACCATAGAAATCACATTTAAATAGTTATATATAGACCGCGGTGCCTGTATAAAATTTTCTATCCTATGGTCAAGTGATACGGATATTTATCATTTTAATCCGCAATTTAAAAGATATAAAATTTTGCGGTTGTATATCATTTAAAACCACAATCCCGAATGAAAGGAAATATGCATGAAAATTTGCAATTTAATTATATACAATAAAACATCCATCAACATCACCCATCATCCAATCACAATCATCAAGCAATATCAATCAATAACAATTTATATTTGATAATATATATAACAGGTAATAACTGGCAATTTTATTCAGATTAAATTTAACAACTATTAATCTAACAGTTTATATTCAGTAATAATTTATATAACTGTTAACTAGCAGTTTATAGGCAAACAAATAAATTGTAACAATCAATTAATACGCAATAAATAAATTGAATTAACAGTTAAATTTAATAAATGCAATTCAACAAATATGAGTGAAATAAACATGCCAAATACTCCTAAATAAATTTCTATTCATTTCTAAAATTAATTTAACAAACATAAAAGCTTCTAGTAGTTGTGAGTGGGTTTAAACACTCACCTTTGGAATTTAAATTGAATTCAAATTCAATTTAAACCCAAAAATTAGACAGTCTCCAAATTCATCCAAACTCATGCCAAAACGTCAGAAATTCCGATACGATCCCAGCAAAACAAACCGCGCGTGAATCCGAGCTCGTATGCAAAAGTTATGAAAATTTTGAAAAATGGAAAATTCTGGTCCTGGGTCGACTTCGGGTTCGACTTCGGTGCGCCGCCTCAATTCCCCGGTGCTTGCTTGGAGTTTTCGCCAAAACGAACCGGATCGACCAGAGTCATTTTCTTCCTGACCCGAAGTTGCTCTAGGGTTTTCTCCCATGAAACCCGAAGCGCGGCCAGAAGCTGCTGCAGATCCGAATTTTTTTTTTTTTTTTTATTTGAATTTTTTTTTTTTGAACTGACTGGATCTAGTGTTAGCCCCCATTGAAGAAGAAGAGAAGCTTGAAGAAGATGAACGTACAGCAAATAGACAATAGAATGGAGCTAGGGTTTATAACTGTATATTTATAGGTAGGGTTGGGTTAGAGTAGATAGACTAGATAGATGAACGTACGAAACAAACTAAGGCCCAAAAAGCCCGTTCTGACCCCGGAACGAAATTTGTCAAACCCATATATCCAGATAGGTATTTTAAGATATTCCGAACGCGATGGAAAAAGTTTCACGTCCAAATTTGATCGTATGAAGAAGTTATGCTGAAAACAAAATTTCCAAATTGATTTCAAATTGATTTTATTAAAATTGATTTCAAGGCGTTTCACGCCCGTATGATCAAACGACAAGTCCGATCGATACGAAACTTGAAACCCTATAATAATTCACCGATACGGATCCGATGAAACTGGTTTCGTCGAAATCCGAATCCGTGGCCAAAATGGCTATTTTTAATATTCATTAAATAAATTAAATAAATTATAAAAATCCAAATTTTATATTAAATTCTAAAATTGGCCAAATTTTATTTCTTATATGATTCGTAATCAATTGAAAAGATTTAACAGGCTTAGCTGTGAATTAAAAGTTGACAGTATATTAATTGCAATGTTAATTTCTACACTTTCTTATATTTAAGAATTTTATAAATTATATTCTCAAAACCCATACTTTAGATTTTTAATCTTTATATTCTCAACTTTCACTTAAAATAAAGATGCCATAAACATTAGTTCCTGATTCACATCATTATTCTTTAAGTCTAATTTAAATCTCAATAACGTAGTATTTAACGTTAGAATCCATTTTATTATGCATAAATTCCAAATTTTACTGACCTAAATTTTCTTCTTTTCTTTCCATATCAATTGTCAATCCTATAAGAAAAATTAACATTAGGTTCATACTCATTACAAATAACTCCAGTTTCTTCCAAATAAAAATTACATAACTATTAAATATTAAATCCATTTAATTGCAATAAATTCAATTGATTGCAATTAATTTCCAAATAAATTTGGATCTTTATTTGGTTATACAAAAAAAATCCGTTATCACTTACCTAACAAAGTTATTATTACTTAAGATCTCATTGCATCCACATTTTCACATTTTCATTTCCTGGTTTCTTTACTTTATTCTACATAAATTATTATAAATGGGATTTTCTTGGTTACATCTTATTTGTATTTAACATTACTAATTCACCAATTCATTTCACTTTAACTGCGGTAAATTGGCGGATAAATTGAATTTGATTCCCAAAATTTAAATTAACAAGCAACAAGAATAGGTAACACACAATAGTCGTTACGCTAAATTCTAGTCACCTAAATAAGCTTTTATTACTTTACAAAATGAAATAACTTTTAAACTCATAAATGTAATACCAAAACCGTTATAAATCCAATAAATTTCTAAATCGAAGTTTGTACACATTTTACACAACTATTATGATTTCTCACAGAACGTTGAATTTATTAAATGACCATTTATTATAATTTAATTCCCTTAATTGAATCAAATGCTTATAATTTTTACATTCTTACCATTCCTTCCCATTATAAATTCATTAACGGATTTACAAATCTCTATCTTCCAAATATTAAATAACCAAACTGATTACAACCACTGTTCTTATCAAATTTTCATAAATTTGTTCAAATCTATACTCTTTTTCCATATAAATAAATTTTATGTTACTACTAGATTTTTTTTTATCCACTACAGCCATTAAATTTTTACTATCTACGCTTATTACATCTTTGTATTAATGAATCCCATTCAAGTTAATATTTATATTAATATTCACAAATTCAACATTTATTTGTTTCTTAAAATTAACTTTCAACCAAATGTGCCAATTTACATTTCATTTCTATTCAATATATATTCATTTTATTCCGTTCATTCGGGTACTGCATTGAAATATATTTATTCTCTAATACTAACGTTGTTATCATTAAATTATGATTGGATTCCAAGTTTTTATTCAATACCTTGAACAATAACTTACATATTAACCAAGTCCTTCTTCTACTTAATTCAAAATTGGATTATGTTCCAATTCCTATAACCTAGGTCTTGAGTCACCATTGACATAATTAAATTTATCGTTGGTTTCAATCTTCATTTATAATTTAAAGTTCTACTAAACTAAATTACAAAACTTATGAATTTTAACAAATTTAATCCACCAATTAAATTTTTCTGATGTTTATATATTGCAATTAAATTCAGTTATTATTTCATTAATACCATTTTAATCAACTAATTATGACTTATAACCACAAACACAAATTTTCGTTATTTCAATCTATGTCATATAAACATTTTAAATTATTTACTTTTAATTACAGTTACTAGCTAACCCCTACATTTACTCCATTAAAAATCCTAAGACTTCTGTTTCAATTTAAATTAGATTAGAAAACATATCAAATTGATTCATTTAATATCATTGAATTTAACGGGTCGTTACACTCTCCCCCACTCAAAACTTTTCGTCCCCGAAAAGGAAAAAGAAGGGAGAAGGAAGAATAAACAGTACATCTTGTTTCAAATATTAACTTATAAACAATAATTTACTGGATTAATTTCCTTTAATGAAATATACCCGTTTATAATCGTTACAACCTTTTATACTTAAATCATTAAAGTTTGGAAAATATTCAACAAAATTCTAAGTCCAAAATTTACGGAAAATTTTGGCAGAGTCTCCTTTGTACGAAGAGACTCTGGAGAAAATATAATATCAAAATATACAAATATATTACATATATTATCAAAATATTATATCCCAACACGGGAAAATTATATAAAATAGCGCTAAAACGTAATCCGGAAACGTACCTATTTGTTGGGCAATATACACTTATTATTTTGGAACCAAAAGCAGTAGCAGTTGCTTCCATCACCTGTATTCACTTATATAATCTAAAAGGTTAAATATTTATATTAAAGTGAACTATTCAAGTGGATTCATTCATTAATCAACCAAACAATTCAACAACCATCAACCTTACAAACAACATACATACACAAACAAAGCAACCATTTAATCCATCAAACAAATAGTTGTTTGGGTTCAAACTTGAAATTTGTATGAAATGAAATTAACTATCAAGTGCATCCTTTACTCAACAGTCTTAGATAGAACAAGAATAGATTATTTATTCATCCAACAACTTCAAATTCCTTACCCAACAAACATAAATCAACAATAACAATTCAAACCAACAACCAAATTAACTTATTATACATTTATTTCATGCTTCAGTGGGTTGATTTTCTTTCTTTCATTTATGGAGTGATTTCTTTATTTCTTACAAATTTTCAATTTCCATTTATCACAAAATTCATTATATTTGTATTCCAATTTATTTACTAAAGTTTATATCCTCTATTTATACTTCTTACTTTTACTTAGTAAAATTTCCAATTTCTTATGCTTATACAATTAATTCTCATTAACAATAGCAAATTAGTAGAATACCTTAATTACCTCAAGCTTCACTTGTAAGATTTTCCTTTACATTTTCTTACTAACATTGCAACTTTTATTATATGGTAAGTTATGTATGTTTTAAGAATGTAAGTGAAAATTTACAAGTTTCTTCTCAATTCCTTTTTATTAATTAATGGTTCAATAAATATATATTCGTTTTATAAATTTCACTTAAGTTTATACCAATAACTTCTTTCATCATTTCCAATTTCTACTTGTACAAATTCCACTTCTTATTAAACATTTCAACTTTAAATATTTGGTAAGTTATATATATGTTTTAAAGAATATACTTGAAATTTATACAAGTTTCTATCTACCTATGGTTAATTAAATGTTTCGGTAATAATTATTCCTTATTTCGTAGGTTACCAATTTCAAATTTCATTTAATACCATGAATATCCTATCATAAAATCTCTTATTTCCTTCAGAGGGTGAAATTTATATATTAGCTACGTTCCAATTCACAACAGTAATTGAAACTATTAATTTATTCATTGTTCAATAAGTTTTACCTTTCTTATAAGTTACAATTTCAGCTTACCCTTTAATTTATTTAATGCTTCCTTTCAATTGTTTCAATTATAATACATTTTAATTAAACTTACCTTTACAACTTTGTAGCATCAAATTTTTATCAATAAAGATTTTCATTAATACAATTTCTAAGGTTTACAACACTTATTTCATTTTCTTATCTATTTATTATATTAAATTTTTACTTCATTTAAGGGTTCCAATTATTTATTTACTAATCTTTCGTTTCACTACAATAATTGAAACAATTTATTAATTAATTAGTGGAAAATTAAGAAATAAATACCGGGTTAAATTTCAATTTTATTTTAAAATAATAGATAATTGAGTTCTTACAACTTATATCTCAAGTTATATTTAAAACAATTAAAAATTCAATCAATTTTAAAAATAAATCTGCAGTAGAGTGTACCACAGTGGCCTTTCCCCTTCGAAACTCGAAGATGAAAGTCGATGATGCGGCCGCCATCACCGAAATTATTTTCCAGCTACAGAGAGGAAAGTACAGAATTTATTTTCTCCAAAATCTTCTTTAAAATAATTTTTCCGAATTATACTAAATATTTATATAAGAAAATACTTATAAACCAAATCCCTATATCCCATAAATCCATTGAAAACAGATTTTCAAAATCCTGGACTTAAGTTCTAAAATCTCCAATTTGATTTATTATAATTTCAACTTAGCTTCAATTGTTATAAATATTTTTATTTCCTAACACCCAATCTATAGCAACCAGATATATATATATATATCTTTATAAAAATATTTTTATATATAGAAAATATAATAGGCAAAATTATTTCATTCACCCATGTTAAAAACAAATATTATGTCAGTCTGTCCTATTAAGTGTTTAGAAATCCCTATTGATGTCATAGCGTCCCATGCATCAACCAGAATTTATAAATACAAAGCGGAACAGATTTACACAATATCAAAATCTTTATTAACACTAACAAATACGCTCTCTCATATATATACACTCAGCGACTCCCATAGGGTATTACAACCCTATTAACAAAGAGTCAAACCCCACAAAACCAAGGTTTATCGCTAAACCAAAGCTCTGATACCAACTGTAACATCCCGCCTTTTCGCACAATTTAAACCGACACACGTGCCAGTTCAAACCATACGGAAGGGCGGATTGTTATGGGGTAAATAAGAAAAACAGAGAAGTAATAAAAACAAAACAGAATCTCACAGCGGAAGGATAAAATATAATAATAAATATACAGTTCAAAACAGTTTACAAACACTTGATTTGCTTTATACAATAAATATCAGAGTTACACATACCAATACAATCAATGCAGCGGAACAGTATGAGTGTGCTGCAATACTATAAATAATAATAATACGAATTCTTCGTCTTCGTCCTCCAAAGCTAAAGTCTTCGATCCTGAAACGCTCAGACTGACCCGAGCGAATTTGAAAAGACAAAAACACTCGAGTCAGACTAAAAGATCTTATGTGAGTTAAATTAACAGAAATAAATATGAGTACAGTAACTCAAGAGATGTTCGGGATTTACATCTCTTAAGGATCCGTTAAACTATTTACTATGTAGTATATTACGCTATTATAATAGTGTCTATTTATAAAATAAACTTACTTTTTAATAGCGTTAAGGGGTTACCCATATAGCCCTTAACACAAATAATGCCAATAGTCTATACAGTACCGTAATACCTCCTGATCGGGAAGCTACCAGAGGATACTCCATAGGTACGACACAAATAGAAACTCGTAGTAAAGGCTCGGTATGGTAGGTGACACGGTACAACTAGGCAATGCCAGGGTAGATATACCAATTGCTATCCAGGCTGGTGGAAACGCGTAGCCGCAGTTACCGCCCACCTCGGACTAACTCCCCCAAAAATCAAAATATAGAAGTGGCCACTGAATCAATCCAAGTCAAAGTATAATATCGAAGAGGAGGGTCCGATCAGAGGAATGACCTCATTGGCCTGAGAATCGCTCCTGTTTTAGCCACCTTATGCCAACTCACGGGAGTCGGGTCCACGTATTTACCTTACAGGAAACGTCGCCACCACCTACTTCATTCTGGAATCTCCACCGCGTACACGGTTAGTCAAAGTGGTTTTCGGTATCGACAGAGAGTACGTCCATATCCGATCCCGGTCTCTTTGCCAACCCATCGTTATTATAACACCGCGGTCATTTAAAATAGGTTATACTTTAAAAATCAGAATAAACATTCCATTTCATAACCATGAATACGATATCACTTCAAAACCCATAACCATATTTTATCACTTATCCCAAATATAATTCTTTTCCAAAATCATAATGCTTTAACTTCATAACGTCTGAAAATCAATATTTTCAAAGCATAATATTTTGAAAATCATAATTTAAAACCATAACTTCTAAAAAAAACTTGAATGGTTTGGACAGTCAACGGTATATGAATTAAATGGTTTTAACTTAAATGTTACTTTGTAAAGAAATAGTTCTCATGGCTTTACAAATACATTTCTTTATTAAAGTCTAAACCAAAATTTATATTATCTCTCTTAAGTTCCAAAACCACTTCAATTTAATTATATATACGTATATCCATTTTGAGTAACAATATTTCAAACTAAAATTGGATTTTATTCTTTCAATAGATCAATTGTTCTATTAATTAGTCTTGAATATTCATATAAAATCCATAAATAAATAAGAACTCCAATTTCTAGTAATAAAATATATATTTTTTTTCAATTCAAATTATACTAGAATATTCATTTCAATTTATCTTGGAAAAAAATCCAATTATAAATATCATATTTAAAATTTCCAAACTTAACATTTAAACATATGATATAAATTATTAAACTCCATTTTCTTATTTTTCTTCCATTTTTAAATAAAGATTTTTATACACCTTTTAATTTCAAAATTTTCAACTTCATATGTATATATATGGAAGAATAATATTTACACAATATAAAATTTAAGATTATTATATACCGTATTCCATCCAAACCATAGAAATCACATTTAAATAGTTATATATAGAACGCGGTGCCTGTATAAAATTTTCTATCCTATGGTCAAGTGATACGGATATTTATCATTTCAATCCGCAATTTAAAAGATATAAAATTTTGCGGTTGTATATCATTTCAAACCACAATCCCGAATGAAAGGAAATATGCATGAAAATTTGCAATTTAATGATATACAATAAAACATCCATCAACATCACCCATCATCCAATCACAATCATCAAGCAATATCAATCAATAACAATTTATATTTGATAATATATATAACAGGTAATAACTGGCAATTTTATTCAGATTAAATTTAACAACTATTAATCTAACAGTTTATATTCAGTAATAATTTATATAACTGTTAACTAGCAGTTTATAGGCAAACAAATAAATTGTAACTATCAATTAATACGCAATAAATAAATTGAATTAACAGTTAAATTTAATAAATGCAATTCAACAAATATGAGTGAAATAAACATGCCAAATACTCCTAAATAAATTTCTATTCATTTCTAAAATTAATTTAACAAACATAAAAGCTTCTAGTAGTTGTGAGTGGGTTTAAACACTCACCTTTGGAATTTAAATTGAATTCAAATTCAATTTAAACCCAAAAATTAGACAGTCTCCAAATTCATCCAAACTCATACCAAAACGTCAGAAATTCCGATACGATCACAGCAAAACAAACCGCGCGTGAATCCGAGCTCGTATGCAAAAGTTATGAAAATTTTGAAAAATGGAAAATTCTGGTCCTGGGTCGACTTCGGGTTCGACTTCGGTGCGCCGCCTCAATTCCCCGGTGCTTGCTTGGAGTTTTCGCCAAAACGACCCGGATCGACCAGAGTCATTTTCTCCTGACCCGAAGTTGCTCTAGGGTTTTCTCCCCTGAAACCCGAAGCGCGACCAGAAGCTGCTGCAGATCCGAATTTTTTTTTTTTTTTTTTTTAAATTTGAATTTTTTTTTTTTGAACTGACTGGATCTAGGGTTAGCCCCCATTGAAGAAGAAGAGAAGCTTGAAGAAGATGAACGTACAGCAAATAGACAATAGAATGGAGCTAGGGTTTATAACTGTATATTTATAGGTAGGGTTGGGTTAGAGTAGATAGACTAGATAGATGAACGTACGAAACAAACTAAGGCCCAAAAAGCCCGTTCTAACCCCGGAACGAAATTCGTCAAACCCATATATCCAGATAGGTATTTTAAGATATTCCGAACGCGATGGAAAAAGTTTCATGTCCAAATTTGATCGTATGAAGAAGTTATGCTGAAAACAAAATTTCCAAATTGATTTCAAATTGATTTTATTAAAATTGATTTCAAGGCGTTTCACGCCCGTACGATCAAACGA
The DNA here is from genome assembly GCA_030765085.1 of Allium cepa. Taxonomy (NCBI): domain Eukaryota; kingdom Viridiplantae; phylum Streptophyta; class Magnoliopsida; order Asparagales; family Amaryllidaceae; genus Allium; species Allium cepa. The sequence continues at coordinate 1,034,058,828 of CM060945.1, read as the reverse complement.
CAAGTCCGATCGATACGAAACTTGAAACCCTATAATAATTCACCGATACGGATCCGATGAAACTGGTTTCGTCGAAATCCGAGTCCGTGGCCAAAATGGCTATTTTTAATATTCATTAAATAAATTAAATAAATTATAAAAATCCAAATTTTATATTAAATTCTAAAATTGGCCAAATTTTATTTCTTATATGATTCGTAATCAATTGAAAAGATTTAACAGGCTTAGCTGTGAATTAAAAGTTGACAGTATATTAATTGCAATGTTAATTTCTACACTTTCTTATATTTAAGAATTTTATAAATTATATTCTCAAAACCCATACTTTAGATTTTTAATCTTTATATTCTCAACTTTCACTTAAAATAAAGATGCCATAAACATTAGTTCCTGATTCACATCATTATTCTTTAAGTCTAATTTAAATCTCAATAACGTAGTATTTAACGTTAGAATCCATTTTATTATGCATAAATTCCAAATTTTACTGACCCAAATTTTCTTCTTTTCTTTCCATATCAATTGTCAATCCTATAAGAAAAATTAACATTAGGTTCATACTCATTACAAATAACTCCAGTTTCTTCCAAATAAAAATTACATAACTATTAAATATTAAATCCATTTAATTGCAATAAATTCAATTGATTGCAATTAATTTCCAAATAAATTTGGATCTTTATTTGGTTATACAAAAAAAATCCGTTATCACTTACCTAACAAAGTTATTATTACTTAAGATCTCATTGCATCCACATTTTCACATTTTCATTTCCTGGTTTCTTTACTTTATTCTACATAAATTATTATAAATGGGATTTTCTTGGTTACATCTTATTTGTATTTAACATTACTCATTCACCAATTCATTTCACTTTAACTACGGTAAATTGGCGGATAAATTGAATTTGATTCCCAAAATTTAAATTAACAAGCAACAAGAATAGGTAACACACAATAGTCGTTACGCTAAATTCTAGTCACCTAAATAAGCTTTTATTACTTTACAAAATGAAATAACTTTTAAACTCATAAATGTAATACCAAAACCGTTATAAATCCAATAAATTTCCAAATTGAAGTTTGTACACATTTTACACAACTATTATGATTTCTCACAGAACGTTGAATTTATTAAATGACCATTTATTATAATTTAATTCCCTTAATTGAATCAAATGCTTATAATTTTTACATTCTTACCATTCCTTCCCATTATAAATTCATTAACGGATTTACAAATCTCTATCTTCCAAATATTAAATAACCAAACTGATTACAACCACTGTTCTTATCAAATTTTCATAAATTTGTTCAAATCTATACTCTTTTTCCATATAAATAAATTTTATGTTACTACTAGATTTTTTTTTTATCCACTACAGCCATTAAATTTTTACTATCTACGCTTATTACATCTTTGTATTAATGAATCCCATTCAAGTTAATATTTATATTAATATTCACAAATTCAACATTTATATGTTTCTTAAAATTAACTTTCAACCAAATGTGCCAATTTACATTTCATTTCTATTCAATATATATTCATTTTATTCCGTTCATTCGGGTACTGCATTGAAATATATTTATTCTCTAATACTAACATTGTTATCATTAAATTATGATTGGATTCCAAGTTTTTATTCAATACCTTGAACAATAACTTACATATTAACCAAGTCCTTCTTCTACTTAATTCAAATTGGATTATGTTCCAATTCCTATAACCTAGGTCTTGAGTCACCATTGACATAATTAAATTTATCGTTGGTTTCAATCTTCATTTATAATTTAAAGTTCTACTAAACTAAATTACAAAACTTATGAATTTTAACAAATTTAATCCACCAATTAAATTTTTCTGATGTTTATATATTGCAATTAAATTCAGTTATTATTTCATTAATACCATTTTAATCAACTAATTATGATTTATAACCACAAACACAAATTTTCGTTATTTCAATCTATGTCATATAAACATTTTAAATTATTTACTTTTAATTACAGTTACTAGCTAACCCCTACATTTACTCCATTAAAAATCCTAAGACTTCTGTTTCAATTTAAATTAGATTAGAAAACATATCAAATTGATTCATTTAATATCATTGAATTTAACGGGTCGTTACAGAAGTATAATCCGCTTAGATAAGTATAAATTTGTTTTTCATTACTATACATGTTGTTTGTCGCATCCTCTATTGCCATGAAAGTCAATACCTACTGAGCTGATAATTATGATCATCAAATTTGTTTCGTAGTAGCACGAATCTCGAATTCAAGCAATCATTATATATATATATATTTACTGTGTTGTTCTGATTCAACATTCTTTTGAAATACCTTGTGCTTTTATAGGATTCAAGAGTTAACATATTTATTTATGGTAGGTTTGAATTACTTGAAAATTTGAAGTTCGAAGCCATTTTTTAATTTGAATTTAGTACATTTACCTCTTACCTCATGTGCAGTCGGTTTTCACCATAATATGGCTATGCATATTGTTCTATCATATATTCTTATTTTATGTATTGCTACTTTTAAAGATATTGTATTATAATTTGGTTATCTATAATAAGCACCATTGTCCAAGTGGTTAATTGATTGGGCTTTGGTGCAAGAGGTTACAAGTTCGAAACTTGCTTTCGAACGTTTATTGACATGAGATATGTTGTTCCAATGATTTGTTATATATAAAGTACCATTTCAAAAAAAAAATTGGTTATCTGTAATAATAGACTGCATTTCATGTATTCTAATTTTATTACTTTTTTAACTTTTACTTTACAGATAGATATCTTCGATGGAAAAATGTGCCGTAACAAGTTATGGATTAAAAGGTATTTTTACTGCTAGAACTACATTTTGGTTTGTACGTTTTTTATGTATCACTGCTTTTGGTCACTAGCTGGTACTTATTCTACATTATTATGAAATATTATGGACGTATTATATATGTGTTGATGTAAGAATATTGTGTATTTTGATTATGCAACTTTAAATACATGTTGATTATGAGATGTGCGATTAGTATAAAATGTTGATTATGAAATGCATGTGCTGATTTTAAGCATTGATTCTATGTGCTAAGAGTTAAAAATGTTATCAACTTTATTAAATCAAAGATTGTTATGTTGCAAGAGACAAAAATTTGTTGGGTCGAAAACAATTTTTTTATGCTTGGGGGGTTCTTTCTTAAATGCTTGGAGTTTCATTGAGGAAAATGGTACTATTGGGTTTTTTTTATAGGGTGGAATATTAGAAATTGGTCGCTTATGCAAGATATGAAGAATGAATTTTGTCTGCATATGGCACTGAGATGTAGTTTTTTTGGAGTGTTATATTGTCACGAGTGTGAATGGTCCAAATGCTATAGTTGAGAGAAAGAAACCGTGGGAAGAGTGCCTTTTTGAAATTTAATTCAAGGCCCTTGGTTAATTGGTAGAGATTTCAACCCTATAAGATACATCGATGAGAGGAATAACAGAATGTGGGATTATGTGGAGGATGTTGAAGAATTTGGTGAGTTTGTTAGAGAATGCAACTTGATATATCTTCCTCTCACTAATAGGAAGTTTACTTGAAGCAGTGGTAGAGAGAGTCCAACTTTAGTTAAACTGGATAGATTTGTCATTCATCCGGAGTTTGACGACTAGCACCCTTTATCCTATTAAAAAGGTTGGCTTCTATTGTTTCTGATCATTCTCCTTTTGTTTTTGATTCTGGGGAGAACACTAAGAAGAAAACGTTTTTTATGTTTGAGAAAATGTGTTGTCTTGAAGAGGGTTTTGATGAGATGATGAAGAGTAAATGGAATGATTTTTGGAAAGTAGGAGAGGCTGCTTGTATCATTAGCAAAAAATTGAAGTATCTTATAAAATTTCTTAAGATGTGGAATAAAGAAGTATTTGGAGATATAAAGTTGAAGAAAGAGAAACTTATGAATGAAATTTTAGAGCTTAATATTTGTGCTGAAAGCATAAGTTTGGACGAGGATGATAAGTTTATTTTGCATGAGAAAGAAAAATAATTAATTAAAGTAATTGATTAGGAAGAATTTTTTTGGAGGCAAAGGTCTAGAATTCAGTGGTTGAAAAAAAGGGATATAAACACGGGTTATTTTCACAGAGTTACAAATGGAAGAAGGAGGTCAAATATGATTTGTAGTGTCTTTTGCGGTGATCTGGAGATTAGTAAGCTAGAGGATTAAGACAGAGCATTCATTGATTGCTATAAGAGAACTTTTAGTAGATATGGGGAAAGAAGAGTGGATATGGCTTGGAGGCTGCTTTATCTTAATAATGTTGATTTATCTAAGTTAGATACAAAATTTACAGAAGAAGAAGTGTTTTGTGCTTTGAATGAGATGTCATGTGACAAAGTTCCTAGACCAGATGGGTTTCCAAATTTTTTCTTCAAAAAATATTAGAGTTGGTTGAAAAATGACATCATGAAGCCTTTTGAAAGTCTAGAAATGCGGTTATTGAACTTGGAGAAATTGGTTAATTCGGTCTTGTCTTCAATTCCTTTTTATTGGTTGTCATTTTATAAATGTCCTTTATGGGTGATTAAGAAGATTGATTCCATTAGAAGGAATATCTTTTGAACTGGAAAGAAGGAAACAAAAGTTTTTTATTATTTGGTTGCTTGGGAGCGATTATGTAAATCGATAGAGCAAGGAGGTTTAGGTGTGGTTAATATAGGTGACAATAATGCTTCATTATTATGCAAATGGTTATGAGATATGTTAGGTCAAAAAATCTTTGTGGAAGGATTGGATTTTGGCTACGTAATATGATAATGATTTTTCATGGAATGTGGATGGTAGAAGATGCTTTAAATTTTGAAATGACAATTTAAGTTTTTCGCAAACGTTTCGAATTGGATTAGTGGATATTAAGGATGGTTGCAATATATCTTTTTGGTTGGATAGATGGTTGCTTCCTTTTCCTTTGGCATTTAAGTATGATTTCTTTTTTTTTGAGATTGAGAGTGATACATATATTTCAGTGGAAAATATGTATGATTGGAATTCAGATGGATTTAAATGGGAACTTTCTTTCACTAGAATTATTGAAGGAAGAGCAGTTACTCAACTAATAAGATTGATTCATTTGTTAAAGGGTTACCGTTTGAAGAATGGGTGTGATCAGTTTATATGGCAACTTGATAGCAAAAAGAATTACAAATTTAGCAGTATTTATCATTTTCGTGATTTTACAAGGTGGAAATTTATTGGATTCTCTAATATGTGGATGGTTAACAATGTGCCTATGGAAGGAAAGATTCTCTTGTGGGTGCTTATAAATGGTAAGCTCAACACTACGAGTGTGCTTAGAAGAAAAGGAATGATGGTGACTGAAAAACGTTTGTTTTGTGGCGATGATGCGGAGAATTATATGCATCTTTTCTGTGATTGTGATTCGGCTTCCTATATTTGGACTAAATGTTTGGTGCGTTTGGGAAATGATCTTGAGCGGAGAGAGTACATTGAAGATCAGTTCATCTTTTGGGACATTTTATTTGAAAAAGTTCCTCAAATGAAATGTATTTCAAGTTTTCCTTGCTTAGTTTTGCTTTTTACTGGCTGTTATGGAGTGAAAGAAATAGAAGGCACTTTAAAGCAATTGCTAATAATTCTAACAACATTATTTTTCAAGTGCTGAAGTTCGTTTATGTATGGGTAGGGTGTTGAAAGGTGTAAATATGTTGATTGAATTGAAGAATCTATTGTTGCTAAGGTGCGCAAGAGGTGAATGGGTGACTGAAGATGATGATAATGCAGTTGTAATAAATGATGTTGAAGACTGATTGTGTTTGGGTTCCCTTTTGTGTTGTCCATATTTTGTATCTTTGTACTGAAGTATGTTTGTATGCTTTTTGGATCACATGCGTGTGATGTTGTAGTTAGTTTCAGTCTTCTATTTTATATGTACCTATCTTAATTATACTATTATATTATTAGCGAGTTCAATTTCGAGAGCACAGAAGCCTCCACTAATTTTTGGAAATGAACAGTCCCGTTTTTTAAATTGATGCGTCACACATTTGATTTTCTTTTCTCTATGCATCTCTACCCTTCCTCAATTTCCTCAATTACTACGTAACCCTAATGTCAATTTAAGATAACACCAATCAAATTTAAATTTCTTTGTCTCTGTCACCTGATTTTCTTCCCATTGGTTCATGTATCAGAATCAAACAATACAACTCTAACTAAACTAAAAAAACATTGATTCCTTCATTTAAGCACTACCATCGCAGTCGATTTTCCTATTCGACGCTATGTTGTAACCCAGAAGCTCGATTGGTTTGTCAGCTACTGTTCCTTCATTCAGGCCTTAGCCATCATAGTCAATTTTACCTGTTCGATGTAATGTTGCATCCCAGAAGCTTGGTTGGTTTGTCAGCTACTCGACCCAGCCACTGCTTCATCGTTCCTCCAGGTAAAAGTATAATTTTTTATATGCTTATCTCAGATCTGCCACTGTAAGTCCTTATTTTTTTACAGTTAGAATCGTTTTTAATAAATTGACATCTATGTTCAAGTCCTGATTTCACAATGATCGGCACAGGAATGCTGAACACCGTTAAACATTTTATTTCAAACTCAGCTAACTGTAAAGGTTTAGGAATTTCTCTTAAAATGGCGTCTTTTTTAATTATTGGTTGTTAAATTATATGAAATTGAGTAGAAAGCATACTGTCCAGTATGCATTGTTTGTTTTGGACGAGATCATGTTGTGAATACAAGGTTGTAACCATTCGCTCCGTTAATTCTCCACCTTGTGATCATCATATGTTCAAAGGTCCATAAATATGCTTGTAAAATTTTGATTTAACATTCTAGTGTGTTTTTCTTTAGCAACAGTTGGACATGTTACTAAATTAACGTGGTCAAGAACAAAAAATTTATTATAATTTAGAGATCTATTAGAATCAAGTAATTTTGGTGTTGTGACTTAGACCTTTAATTTTACTGTTGCATTCCCTATAAAGTGTCTGACTAAAAGGTGAACTGCTCAAGAAGTCACAAAACATTTTTTTGGTTGTGTACATTGTCTGTCTTTAGCAAATAGATAAAGTGTGTATATATACACACACACACACATATACATATATATATTATCAAGTAATGGATGTGGATTCTTAAAAGTGAAACCATTTGTGTAATTTTAACATGCGAATGTGTATATATATATATATATATATATATATATAAAGATAAAGATAGGTTAAGAATAGAGAAGAAAACTTACATGTCACTAACTATGTGCCTATTATACAAATACGTGCTTAAATGTAAACAGTATTCAATCTTCCAAAGTACTCCCTTATGATTAGGGCATCTGTATGTTAGAGTTAAATTCTACAAGATGTGCTGTCAACCATTACATTTACAGAATAATATATATGCGCCACAAAATATATCAACCTTTTTGTTACATTTAGTGTTGAGTCAATGTTTATGTTTTGCACATACTATATATAAAATCCAATTCTTTGTATTTTATGCATTTTACATTTTCTCATTTTCGGTTTAAATAAAGCAATGAATGTAAGTTTGTTTAATGATTTACATAATATGAACAATAATGTAGGTCATAAATGTGATAATTACACACTGATTTAATACGAATTTGAGAAACTGATATATGTACCAATAAGTTAGGTGGGTCAAATATACTTGCAATGTGCTTTTTCCTAGCTTTATTTGCTGTATTTTTTGATCTTCTCTAGAGTACAAATTTTTTAAAGCATTGAAGAAGTTTCATGTTATCCCCAATGGTTTTCTAATGATGTGTTCTATTGTAGCTTTCTTATACGAACTTATTAAATTTTATTGCTGGGATGAAAATACGATTTTCCACCTTCCTTTTTATAAATAGCAAATTGAATAGCCTGAAATTATGCTTGAATAATTTTGATTCGATTTTTCCACTTTTTGCATAATCATTGTATTAAAGTGTCCGTTTAATAAAACAAGGTATTTACCTTACTGTTTTTGCGGTATTGACCATTGAAACATGGTATTACTGAATGAAATATTAATCCATTATTCCTATTTCTATTCCGAATTTCAAAAGATTTTAAATTGAAAATTATCATTTTTATCCCCCTTGGATTCAAAATTTCCAATCAATTATTAGTAAGGGAATTTTTAGAAAAAAATTTGCGTTTCCTTTGTTTATGCTTCTCAAATGCTGTCTTTAATTTGTACTTCTAAATATGTTCTCTAAACTGTGATTCCTTCCGTCAAATATGATGGAGAAATATTTATGCAGCTTTGTGTATATGTATATTTCTAACAATAACTTTGCAAATATGATTTTCTTTTCCAGGTAGGAATGTGGAATTTTAAGACGTTACAAGTTGATGGCATTCTTAGTTCATCTTCTATGGTAACCAATGATTTCGTACATCAATCCTATCATATTTTATTATGCTTCCCAATGTGAATATACGAAATATTTAATTATTAGTGAAAATAAAGACATAATAACTTGTAGTACAACAACAATAACCTCAGTTTTTCAAATTATTTGATTACTGTTTATATAATATTAGGAAAATAAAAGCTATAAATAATTTATAGTATTTTATTAAAATAGTTATTAGGTTGCATTTTCTGTTTTGATTTCATACTTTATTTAGTTTTCGGAATATAACTGTAAATATCAATTAAAAAAATAAAGGCTTCTAAATTATAAATCAAGCTCTAAAATTTAAACTCAGATTTGTTTCGAATAAAAAAAGGATCTGAACCTTCATAACAAAATTTCAGCGTGCGAGATAATAAAAAACACAAAAATATTTTTTTTATACAATGTATGTATGCCCCAAAAAATAATAACTCCAGTTAGAATTAATTTTTATTTTACACACCCTTTTAGATACCATATAAAGAATAAAATTATTAGGTAAGTAGAGCTAAATTGGTAAATAGTATCATTCAGATGTTTTTGCATATTGATTGCGGATTAAACTGCTGCGAAAGTAAACAGATTATTTGTTTCTCTTTTTGATTCACACTGTCTCTCTATTAATTAATAGAAATAATTTTAATTTTGTTAGTATTAATGGTCATGCCCTTATGAAGTGTCATTATATTCAAAAATATGTTGATTGTTTTGCATTATTAAGTGGGAATGTGCTTTTGTAAAAAAGCATAATCTTTTATAGCTTTAGAAATACAAGACTTACTTTTGCACATTCATAGTCTTACCAAATATTAGACTTACCTTTTTTTAGCTACCGGTGGTTCTAAACCACTATCCACAATCGATATATGTACAAGCATTAGAAATACCTTTTTGTTAGAAATTGATGCCTAAATTGGGAAGAAGCCATTGGAGAAGCATCGACGAGGAAAAAGGAATGCCTAACCCTAGAAGCAAGCTCCAGGAAGAATTGCCGAACCATTATTTTGGTTCGGTGGAACTGGAGCAATGTAGGTTGGAGATCGAACATACCATTTTTTTTGTTCCATGGATTTGTAGTATCATAATATTTTTTTGTTCTTTCTCCTTTCCCATCTAAAGTTAGCTTGAATTATCTTCGATAAATCTTAGATCCATTAAGGAAACTCAAGATCTTCTCTATGAAATCCCTAATCGTCACCGCGTCCATACTATTAGGAGGATATATAAGAGAAACAAATGAAGAAAAATTTTCACGGAGCAGGAGTAGAAGAAGAGACTTATAGTTTCAAGCCTTCAAATTGATGTTATCAGCTTTTGGTTTGCAGCTAATGAGGTATATCCAATTATTGCAATAGTAGTAGATTATTGTTCACAATTGCATAGGTGCAGGCTTAATAAGAAAGTCCAGTCGATTGTTTTCTAGCGATGTACACCTATAAGAATAAGTTTCATTGTCTATTCGTAACAATCATTTCTGTCTTTGGATAGCCTAATAATCATAAAGTTAAAATTCCACCTAGCATATTGTCTGTTCATAACAATTTTACGTTATCTTACACTAAAGTCAATGGTTGGTAATTAATTTGTTAAAAAGGTCATGTTCTGTTTTTTGTATGTGATGTTATATAGGTTGTACAAGTCAATATTTCTTCAATCTTTGTTGTTTATATTCATATATTTATTTTAAACAAGCCAAATTTATTTTGATTTAAATTGAGTTTTCTGGATGAACCCACCTATTTTCCAAGACATGATTTAGCTATTAATAAATCAAGTAGTGACTCCAAACATGTGTATTAGTCGTCTTAATTTCAGGTTGGTTTATCCTAAAGGTAAAAGTGCTCAATGAAAAAATGATTTGAATCACTAATTACACAAAGGTGCATTACAACTTATGCAGGTTAATAATATTACTAATCATAAATATTCTTATGAATTGTGATAGAATCATGATGATGAAACCAGTGTACAACATAGAAATTACAAATTTTAGACCAGCTCAATATGATGAGTAATAGTTTATATGAAGTAAATCGTTCATAACTAGGTAATTTACATATAAAAATATATATTTTTTCCTTTAGTTAAGTCATTGTTAATTGCTTCTTTCATGGAACTATTATTCATTTTATTAAGTTCACGTAAAGATGCATTAGTGACCTTTTGCCAAAAAAAAAAACATTTGAAAATTTGGAGATAATCAAGGTGAAATGATAATTTCAGAAAATTTATTAATATTGATTTAATAAACTTTTTGTTAGTAATTTAAACATTATTGATTCAATTTACTCTAAGCATGTCAGGTTGAAGATATTTTGTGAAAAATATATCTTTGTTTATGACTTGATAGGTATCAGGCTAAATAAATAAAATTCCATGAATAAATGATATTTCAAGTATTTTCATTCATTGATAAGCAATAAATTTTAAATATGAGTACAAGTTGTGCATTTAACAACTTCAAAAATGATGAAACTGTAAAAACATTTCCACTGTCTCTTTTGGTTGGCAATAAATCTACTGAATTTACCAATTTTTCCCAATTGTTGAATGTGTGAAAATTTACCTTCAAAGCAATGACAAATTTCCCCCCTTTTTAACACGATTAAATAGGTTGATACAATTTTCTAGCAAACAGAGGTAATCTACCTCTCTTCGAAATATTTTATCCCCTAGGAGGTTTATTTGATATAGGGTATAGTTTAAAAATTGTTGTAATGAAAATATATAACAAGTCATTTCACCATTAAATGTTCTAGCATTCATAATAGGTTATTTAAAAAAAATCAGGGATTTTGATCAAATAAACATATGCACCATTATAATGTACCGTTTTATCAAGGGATATTTAATGTTGAGTCATATGGATGTTCTAGTGAATTAAGTATCAGAGTTCCACATTATAAATTGCTAAAATATTTTGATTAATACTGTTAAAATATAGTTTTGTGTTCCCATGCTTAATTTATCTATTTATGACCAATTATAATAATAATCTCTTTTATAATTTTAAGTTCATGTCACCTGAGATATTCACCTAAAATTCAAATTTTCTGCCTTTCTATAATTGTACGGTGGACACTTTAATTAGTCCAAGTTTTCATTAATGTAGAAATTTCAGAAATTAGATCGATTAAGGATGTTAATAGTGAATTCTGTTTGCTCTAGCAAATACAGAAAGTAAGAAATTTTTTAAAATCGTGTCCATATGAATTTACAGAAGAGAAATAACTAGGTTGACCATTATTACTAATCATAATATGGATATCCGAATTCAACCTGTACATATTTGGTTTTTGATACCCTTTGCATAATGGAAAAAAAGTTATGAAAAAAAGGAAGCATAAACATAAATTTAAGCATATATTTGTTCGAGAAGAGCAATATGAAATGTCTATAAAATTTAGGCATTCAAAGTTTATAAAACAAGTTGTTCACTCTTATGTTTTTCGTTGATAACATATGTAATGTTTATAAAATTTAAGCATTCAAAGTTACAGCCGCACAATAAATATGTGTTTGTGACTGTATTAATGCATTATATAAGTTAAAAACCATTATATAAGATAATTAGACAATTTGGTCTTTATGAAATTCATTCAGCAAAATTAAGTTTTCCTTAACAAAGTGTTTATTTTAAAATATAATTGTAGGAAAAGTTAAGGAAAAGTTATTAGCTTTGAACTGAACTGTGCATTTGAGTTAGAATAGGCTTTAAGGAGACAGAAATATACTTTTGCATTGCTGTGAATTGTGAAGATGATGTTTCCTTTATTTCAAGCATCACGTAATATAAACATAACGTGTTTGTATGAACTGGATTAAACATGCAGTGGGTGTGATTATTTCAACAACCACCAACATTTGATTCATAAAAACTTTAAATAAAAAGAAGCAAATAAGTAGGTTGTTATGTAGAAGGTTCATGCATATTCAACTATGGAAGGGATTTGAGAGCTTTTGTTTAGTTGCGTACTCATTAGCATTATGATGTTAGTTTTGGATTTATCTACAAATGGCATATGTCACATTTTGAACACACACATAAATACGCACACACACATACATAGACATAGACAAAGGAAGCAAGTAGTTCGAGGTGATGCCTTTTCACAATTCCAAAATTCTATTGCTTCATAATAAATACAGTGTATTTAATTTTATTATAGGGAAGGTATTAACCCCACTAACTCATCATGAGTTACGTGTAATTTTTTCTCTTCGTGTCTTCAAAATGGAAGGTATCTCAAAAGTATATTATAAAAAGATTCTTGCATTCAAAAGTAAAATTAGAAGTCAAATATCAAGACCATAAACCTATTTGAAAAGAGAGGCAACCAATTATATTTTTCTCAACAAGCAGGAACTTTTCAATAATTTATTTCTACATGCATTTTTAGTTTTAATGTGTCTTTCAAGTATAATGTTATGTTATCTTATTCATGAATTTCATTGAATTTTATTGATATTGTTGTCAATTTTACTAATTATAATGTATAATCGAGAATTTCGAGTTTTCATAGGTTGAGATAAGATTGTTGGTGGACAATATGTACTAGATGGAATAACACGAAAATGCAACTGTTCTGATTGTTTGATGAGAGGTAACATTCAATTTATACTATGAAATTCCAAATTCAAGCTTCTAGGAGAATTTGAATAGCTTCTCCCATGTGCACATTACACAAACACACAAGACAACATGCTTTCTACAAGGTATTTGTCATACCTAAATTTTATGTTCTAAGGTAAAATCCTAATGGAGCCTTGATGAAGGTTAAGTGCGTTGATTCCAGTACACTTGAGCATCTTGAGAATTAATGTTTTGATGGAAAGAAATTGGAAGTAACCATAATTCCTTGCCCCTCTATATCTTGTCCGCAATTAATGTTTTTATAATAGCAGCTTGAGTTATAAATGTACACTCAGTTTTATTAATGAATGTATTAATGCTTTAGATTATTTTACTTTGTTTGTTTATCTTAAGCAATAGAATGGTGGCACCACTTAGTGAGATTAGAATGGATATGATGATGATATTTGAAATATACCAGATAATTAGATTTTCCCTCTGCTATATAAGTAGAGCCATCTACTTTTGAAAGAATAGGATTTAGTAAATTGACCTAGCCTATTGGTGGATGGTTATGGATTGGCTTAGTAGTTGTTCTATCAAGCTACAAACTAATTTTAGCATATGTACATGTATTTATATTATCAGGCGAATCAAATGATTGATAATCCTTACGTGTTTAAAGAGACTTCAAGTGTTCATTTTATCATTTGAAATCACGATGTGTTTTCATGTACGCACAACTGATTGTGAGTCATTTTTCGATTTACATGCTTAAATATTAAACAAGTATTAATGTCTGACTTCATATTCTGGCTAACAATATCATGTTATTGCACTCAAGGATTCTTGAACTGTGAGCATGTAGTTCAAACTCCATGGAAACGGTGATGAAAATAGTAGAGGTATACAATTCACTTATCTTGCATATTCTCAAGTTGGAAATAACTTTATTTTTTAAAAATAATGTTTAAAGTATTCATTTTAAAGAAGCTCAAAGCTTTCACATTATTTTCCAAAAGTTACTTATAGAGCTGCCTGGGTATGAATTATGATTATTTTTTTAACTGTACAAGATATCTATATTGTGTTAGTTTAATTCACGACGAAAAATATTAAGCTAATATTCAATCCTTGATGATGTTAGCTTTAGTATTACTGTGCTAAAATACGGGATACAAGCTGCTCAATAGATAATTTTTATGGCTGTTGAATGTACATTGATATAAATAAAATGGTGCAAAAGTTTAGGTTTTCCCCATTTTATCCTTTTGTTTAACTGTGTTTGTTTTCTACAATATAAACAAACTGTACAAGTAGGTTTAGGTGGTTCTATATGTATATACTAATATTTTTGGTCAGTAACCGTTTTTGGGTATAAAAAAAATAAACTGTTGCGGTTTATATAGCACATGATTTCACTTTTAAACTATCTATATTTGGAGTTAAAACCGATATAATTACTTGGTTTTCCTTTTAAGTAACTAGACCAACTAGAAGACATGTTTCTTCTTCAGCTGCAAATTCAGGCATATCCTAAAATTATCAACTGTTGTGGTTTATTCAGTGTTATTTGTATTTGTACTTTTCACTTCTTGAGCAGCAGCATCAGAGGTAGCTTCTACACTAAAAAAAAATTCTGTAATTTTTTCATTAACTTCTATTGCTGAAGGTTCTTCATTGAATTTCACTTTCTCAGCTGTAACTTGAAGAAAAATGTTTTTGAACTGTCTAATATTATGTGATAAGGCATCCAGCATTTCCTCTATATTATTTAGTCAGCTCCATCAAAGTACAATGCATAATTCCCAAATAGCCGTGCTTCAATTATAGGTCTCAGGTTAAACATGTATTTTTAGAATCTTCTGGACCGCCCCCTGAACGCCCTAGGCTTCAAGTACGAGCTGATATCACCGAATAAAGTAACATGCAAGCTTAAAGTCACAGAAATTTGCTATCAGGTACCCAGTGTATCCAGTTTGTATTGTTACATACCATAATCTGTAAAAAAAAGTTATTAAAGTTCAACGTTTGATAAAAAAATTGACTGCATAACCGTAAACAGGTATATTATATTCTGATTATTCATATTATTGAAGTTGTTAAATCTATTTGACTTTATTTCTTTTAACTAATCTATGTCATTGATTGTTTTGAAAATTTCTAGCCTCTGATTCTACTTTCACAAATTGCAGTCAAGCTGGTGAAATACAACATCACCAATATACAAAAACAATGTTTGATGGAATTAGAAATGGAAGCAGAAGGCTCAAAAGCATTAAATACAATGATCTGCTTCTTATTATATTTAATTTGCTTTGACTGTAAAAGAAATACAATGATATTCTTCACAGTAAAAGAAATATTGTTGAATAATGGTTATTAGCTCCAACACTTCAGACATAAAATATGTATGTCAATGATCAAACTCTCTTAGTTAGATTGCCATCTTGGGATACTTTTATAACATAGAAAATTATTTCTATAGCTGTTCAGGTGTCATTGTTTACTTATTAGTTTGGCCCTTTAACGTGGAAAGTATTACTAAGACTCTTTGAAATCAGTCGCTAATAACAAGTTGTTGTTTGATTGGGATGCACTGTGTTTACTTATACAGTTTAAAATGGATCCAGCTATCCATGCACAATACCATGATCTGTAATGCACATCTAAGTCTAATATAAAAGGCAATTGGTTTCATTTTGCAAAAAGATAATTTAAATGAATTTTTTTGTCATACATTGGTGATCGTGATGCCAAAACCATCATGGCCCAATAGTCAGTACTTAAGTCTGATATTGTACAATGGTGAGCCAATAGCAGATAACCTTCTCTTTATATCATTGTATTTGCATGTGTGTTCCTGCATGAGTGTCGTATATGCGTGTATAATTTATATGTGTATTGTGTGGAAATTTTGTCTTTGAAATCTTTTTGCTTGATATTTTGCAATTGTTTATCAAGCACCATTACTATCTGCATTACTGTTTTCAAAGATATACACAAGTTTTAGACAAAATGCAATCTTATTTGAAAATGGATAAAAATATCAATATCTCTTAATCAATAAACCATATAAATCATTTAAATAGGTTATGATGATAAGAAGTTGAGTGCGGTCCGTATGCGAAGCATGGGTTCGCACTAGTAATTCCTGAACAAAAGACCAGGAAGCCATCTGACAATAAGGATTTGCGAATAGAAACTAAAAAACATCTAACAACAAGAATTTCTTAATAGAAGACCAAAAAAATCATTTGACGATAATAATTCATGAATAGAGGACTAGAAAACCATATGAAATTAATAATTCTTGAATAAAAGATTAGAGAACTATCTGGTAATAATCTACATATAAGACCTAAAGCATATCAGGCAGTAATCTAAATAGAAGATCGGAAAATCCATCTGGCTATAATCTGCATATAAGACCAGAAACCGCATGTAGTAATATTCTAAATAGAATACCATAAAATCCATTTGTCAACAATTTGAATATATGACCAGAAAACCCATCTGAAAATAACCTCAATAGAAGTTTAGAAGCACAATTGCTTGATCTTTCTTTGGAGCATAAATGGAGTATTCTTGATTGATCTTCCTTTAGAAGATTGATTTTTTATTTTCGAGCACACATGGCTCATTTTGATCGATCTTCCTCTAGAAGAGTGATTTTGCTTTTGGAGCACACGTGGATCATTTTGATTAATCTTCAACTAAAAGTTTGATTTGATCCATTGTTTTGGACAGAATTCGATTGACTCAATTAATTTGTTTAACACCATCTTTGGTGATGATCTCAACTTGAATCTAACCCCTTATCACCGTATTAGGTAATGATTTAGGTCTTTCATCCAGTTCATTTGGTTTGCTTTCCTTAAGAAGAACCAAGGACTTACCCGACCTCCCTCTAAGAGGCGCTTTAGTAAGGCCTTAGAGATGGTACTGAAGGCTAGTTCGGTGCTTTAGTCCAGCCATCTTAGATAGGACTAAAGGCTTACTCCGTCCTTCCTCTAGGAGCTGCTCCTGCTAGGCCACTTACACGGGGCAGAAGGATTGCAAATGCTTTGATCAAGCCTTTTAAGATAGTTCCAAAGGAATTATTCTGACATGCCTCTAGGAGGTGCTTTGAGCATGCCGTTGTGGCAGGATCAAAGGCTTTATTTCACACCTTACTACCATCTTAGGTGGTGGTTTAGGAATTTCCATTTAATTATTTCCTTTCATTGGACTATTGATTCCATAGATTTACTTGTTTGGTATATGTTGATGTAGTTTGTCTTGGTTGTATGGTCATCTCTGGTTCTTTTTGTATGTGTGATATATGGCCTTTTTGTTATTGAATTTTGTAAGCTTTTGTTTGGTAGTAAATATGGCGTGGTATATCCACTACCGTTTTTATCAAAAAATAAATAAACATATATGTTGATATATGTGTATAACTATAATTGTTATAGTTATTTATTTATCATCAAAATATTTATGATAAATTAATTTAAAATTTCAAATTAATTAAACATGTAATTAAACTATTTAATTAAATAAAAATATTAAATAAAATTTATTTGAAGCTAATTAAGTAAAATATATACATATATTTATATGTACACATAAACAAACTATAATAGTTGATTAACTATCTTAAATTGTTTAAGATAAGCAATGTAAAATTTTATATAAAATAAATTAATTAAATATGATTCAATTAATAATAATTAAAATTAATTAAATAATATTTAACTAATAATTACATAAAATATTATTTAAGTCAATTAAATTATAAAAGGTTGTAAATAAATTAAACTTGTATAATATGAATGTATAATTAAGTGAAATTGGAAGGAAACCTAGTTTAGATTTAAGGAATAAATACATACGTATAGTACGTATACCATTATTTCAGATGCGTCCGACACTTTAGTCATGAGGGTATCTCATAACATATACATTATTTCATATAAGTCGTTATCACTCAATCAAAAGTATTGACGAGTAAGATCTTCAATATAATAATTTATCATCTACAATTTATATATTAATAAATTACTTGCATACTCTCTGGTTATTGAGAAAACTTGAGCCAGAGATGTTACGTGTTGCATTATTAATGTATAAAATAGATGACGTAAGGCAACTATATGTATTTGTTAAGCAAGCTCAACGTACATATACTATACTTAGGTCATCATGAAATGGTAGGTATGAGTGAATAAAGTATTTTGATTTGTTGACCAAACTTAAGGTCAAAATGAGATAAGGACAAAGATCATGGGTTAGGGGTTGTATATGATACAACCGATAAAGTGTTATCCATCGTTTGTGGGCCTATGATTTGATGAGAAAACTCAAGGTCAAAATCCAAGACAAACGATTTGTAACACCCACTAGTGAAGTCGAAAGACTTTTATGTTTCATTTTAGGATTTTGAGAAAAATAAAAGGCTGGTGAGGCCTCATTAGGAATATGAAATTGTATCATTTAACCTTTCTAATACTGTGGGAACACCGCTATGTATAAATTGTATTATTCTACTTTGATAAGTTTGAGCAATTAATATAATTGATAAACTGTTAATTAGTTAAAAATATATAAAGGAACTAAATTAAGATTGACAAACAGAAGTATAAAATATACTCACCAGTAATTTATTTTTTGAATATGGTTCAACAATGGTAAAAAGTGTCGATCTCGAGAATCGATTAACAATCAAGTGAACGAAACATCTTTGTTTATGGGTGAATTTTTCATGTTGACCCATGTAAGCGCCTGATTATACAACTACTAAATACATCCGTAACTTGGTCACTTACGTGCTCACTTTCCTAAAACCGTGCATTATCTACAATAAGTTTTGAATTCTAAAATTAATACAAAGGATATGAATATATGATCCATATCCAATCACATATAAATGTTGTATGGTGAACGGTCCTAGTTTGTAATGTATGAAACCTTGATGAAATTAGTTCATTAAATAAGCAAGTAAGCCTTTGTATGAGGTCATGTATTCAATATATTTGACTACAATAAAGATTTTACTACGTTAAACATAACACTAGATCTAGAGCTACGAGATAGATCTATGAATTTAGTCATTGAAATGCCAGCTTGATCATTTTGTGTAAATTGCAACTAATTTGATATCCTTAAATGTTAACGATGTTTGTATTTCTCACAAACAAAAGTGTTGGGTCATCCCATTTGAAAATCCATATTTTCCTTAGCCTACGTACTACTACGGTAAGGCTCTCCACTTGATCTTACTCGAATAGCAATGATCAAGCCATATGTCACCCATCCAGAGCATGGCCCAATGTCTTTGACTTTCACCTACCTACTAAGCCCAACAATGCCTACTTAAGAAATACCTCATATGCTTTGATGAGAATGATGGGTCGGTCTTCCCTATGGATAATTGACTAAGAGGTCAAGGCAGGTTACTCTAGGAAGTTAGGGCCCCTCAGAAGTCGGATTATTCAATCAACAACCCATAAAATGCCCCTTCATTTGTCGTTATCCTTGTTCCAGCCTGTCATTGCCCGTAGGGACCCCTAGCCCTTTAACCATGTATGCATGCATCAAACTTCCTTGTCTTACGGGAAACCCCGCCTAAGCCACACCTCTGAAAGGTCGACATCCACTGGAACAACTCATTTGACAATGACGTCATTGTACGACACTCTCTTTATGTACTTTGCTAACACCCTAGCACCTCTACGATAGTCAATCCCTAATCTCGCGCCGTCTTCCATGTTTTAGCAGCATTTCCACAGTTTAGCTTGCCAATTGTTTGCATCTGCACCTTGAAAACCACCCACCATCCCAGCTTGCAAGACCATCAACCATATAACCCCCATCAATGGTCAAGTGCATCTCCTGGGCATGTTCAGACCAATCTCAGCCATCCAAACAAGTTTAGGTACTATAACTTTACCATGCATTGCCACTTCACAATGGTTGAAGAACATTAAGCCTTAAAAGCATCTTTATATTTTCAGTCGTTTCACTTAGTCATATAGGCTGCTGTAATCGAAATGAAATAGTAAGCGGATGTAGATTATTTTTGGTCAAACCACTCTAAACACTTGTCGCGTTACATTTCAGCATACTAGTATGCTTCGTTTCTCATTTTTAACTAAGATATTAGATACAATATTTGCTAATATATCCTCTTAAACATACTTTTAAGGTCGGTATAGCCAATATTTTAGCACTAGAAGGAGGGCTTCCCCTGAAAGATCTCATTTGTCTTTATTTTTTATCAACGAAAATCCTTTATAGTTTATTTCGATGGAGCCAACTCCTAGGCTTAAGGGTAACAATTCTAATAAGCATAAAACTAACGACAATAGATTAGCTAGTGATGATTGCCCTATCCCTACGGTCAACGTGGACGTATGTTGCATCATGATACAACGTTTGACATATATTGGAAATTCAACCCCCAAATGGAAAGTCTAAGGACAAGGCTAGATGCCTAAATAACGGTCTGCTTTTCCCCACTAGTGCCTCAAATGGATGAATAGACTCCTCAACCAGACCCTTGGGTCGCATATAACCTCATAAGCGTTGCCAAAGCCCTAAAAAGGGTAGTTTGGAAACTTCGCTTGGGGAATTCCGCATCAACCATAGGAACGCTCACGTTGCACTAATGCAAGAGAATGCCTGTGAGGTCCTAGAGCCAGAGCCACTGCTATGCCATCTCGTTCCCCATCAGCTAAGATATAGTTAGCTTTTCAATGCTTATGGACGGTGGATGGAAGCCACACTCTATGTTCTGAATGCCCCGAGGGTGGAGGCCAAGGTAGATCCCAAGGGTATAGAGAACTTTCATTCCACTCCCGACCTCAATGGGAAACCACAGCCTAGATTCTGGAAAAGGTTAACTTATCTGTCCAGATACTCATTGTTAGTTAGGATCAGATCTCCTACTCCAACTGGGTTTCATAATTATCCTTCTCTATATTATTGCCATAAGTCCCCAACATCAATTAGTCAGCCAAGAAGCCTCTCCCCGATAATGGGCCATTGTCATTTGCAATTGTCAAAATCCGGCCTCCGAGAAAAAATAGTTTCCCTATGTCAGCAAATGCACATGATTTAAACAAGGAAGCAGATGACGCAGGTGGTTTAGATGATGAGAAGGTGGTCCATTCTCCAAAGAAATCTTGAGCACTTACATCCACTGCAGGTATGTATTGCCTCTAATGGACAAATATGATGGGAGTGTTGATCTTTCCGATCATATCACGGCATTCGATATAGTAATCCGAGTTGATCGACTCTTTAACCATGAAAAATTCCTCCTTTTTTCCCCCACTCTAACCAGGCTGGCTTCCTGCAGTTCCTTCAACTGTGAACTAGATGTGCCCACTCTTGGGCCTAGTTATATTCTGACTTCAAGGCCCCTTTCTTCACGTTGAAGACAAGAATGATTATGGCCAGTGAGCTAGGGAAATTAAGGCAAGATCTTATTGAGTCACTCTGCTTATACGTCAACCATTATAATAAGGAATCAATAACGGCGAGAAGAGCGGACAAGAACATCCTGGTAGTATCCCTTTGCTCGGTTGTAAAATTCGGTCCCGTATGTGGAAGAAATTGCAGAAATAGTCTACTTAGTCCTTAACTAACTTCCTCCAAAAGGCGATCAACATTGTGAGAGTAGAGAAGGTAGACATCTGTAATAGTGATGATGAAGGTAGCTAGAGGAACAAGACAAACCAAAGAGAGGATAACACCGAAAGAATGGTCGGTTGGAAAATAACAGAAAGCGCTCCAACATTGGAGCACGCTTCCAGCCTAGGTACACTATTTATGCAACCCTAAACCGTTACATGGTAACTATCTACCTCGCTACACGTGACCGTGTCTCAATTCAACGGCCCTCTCTGTCTCGGTTAGGGCGTAGGGACGAGCCCAAGGGAAATGGTAAATATTGTTAATTTCACCAGTTCAATATTCACTCGACTGGTGAGTTTCAACACCTTAAAAATGAGATAGAGCATCTTATCCGCGAGGGAGTGTTGCTTCACGGTACGTTAGGTAGTAGTTGGAACAACATGATGCTGGTTAATCCCATTTGCCATGCCTCAATGGCCAGAAGACAGCACTATAGCCACGATCAATATTGAGATTCTATCCATATGTGGTGGTCTGCATTGGCAGTAGTTTAGGGGCTTAGGCCCGCTATAAGATGGAGCCAATGGATCATGTTTATTCAGTAGACCTCTAGACCCCAAAGTTCTCCGAGTCGAAGAAGATTCCATCGATATCATCGTGCTCACCATAAAGGAGAAGAGAGGGGTTGATTTCGCCATCATGACCTCATGGTCATTTCAATCAGTATGTCTAGTACAAAAGTCCATCGAGTCTTCATTAATGGGGGCAGTTCTGTTAATGTTATGTTCGAAGATGTTTTTGATAGAATAAAGCTTCCTACCTCCGACCTTGCTCCCTATGCATTACCCATTTGTGAGTTTGGGGACGTTAGCATAGTACCTATGGGGGTTACTTCTAATTTAGTCACTTTCGGCGAGAAGCCACTGGTGGCAAAGTTTCAGGTTCAGTTCATTGTGCTAGATATAATATTCTTATAGGAAGGCCAACCTTTGTGGACATGGATGCGACAGTAGCCTACCAATGTCTAACAATGATGTTCCCAACAAAGGGAGGAATATGATGTGTTTAAGGTAACCAGCAAGCCTCCATAGACTGTTATAGCATCTCCCTACAGTAGGGAAAAAATGAAGTTCTTATGTTAAAATATGAAATGTTAACCCTCAGCGGTGGAGTGCCCAGGAGAACGTGCAAGCCGCTTGTAGCTCCCGCTCATGCGAGGGTCATCCTAATTACTACAAACAAAGCACACGTTTTGATCGTCACTACAAGTTAGGTAGCTTGGCCAATGGAATTAATCTTTCCCTGGCCAGCCCAAGCAAGACTTGAGTTCATCGCAACATGGAATGAACAGGTTCACCGCTGTTGGTCTATGGGAATAGAAGACATTACCACTGTAACATCACTTAAAATCAATCATAAACAAATTGAATAAATTAAATTAAATAAGGTAGGGTTGAAAGTGAAATTTTTTATAGAAGTTGGAATTTGAACATGAAAGTTACTTCATTGCATTCGTGGCGGAATTCTAATCTGTTTCCATATATAATATGCTGAAAACGGTGCTCAAATGAAGAAGTTCCGAGCGTTCGAAGTTTTCAGATTTAAATTAATTTAGTTTAAATTCAAATTCAAATGAGTATTTAAATTTAGGATATTAATTTCAAAATTAACTACAGGTTTACATGAGGGTTAAGTAAACGTTAAGTGAAATAATTGACGTTAAAAGTTAATCAAGTAATAAAATAAACGAGCAATGGAAACAAATCAAGTAATAAAATAAACGAGCAACAGAAACAAATCAGCGCACCTCAGAACAGTGAAGAGGTCGACACCTCTTACCCCAAGCGATTGACCCCTAACGGTCGACCAGTTAAGGGAGGGGGTTCGACCCTTATTCAGGGTGCCGTCTAATGTTTTCCATGCTTAAACGCTACAGATTTATCCCTTTTTCACCTAACTCCTTCCTGCGGTTCTAGTGCATTTCAACTCCTATAAATTGGACCCTATCCTCTCCACTTTTTGTCCATAAATATTTAGAGAATTCCTTGAACCTATTCCATTTTTGTCTCTCCAAATTAGATTCCAAAACTCTCCTACGAATTCAGGTAAGAATTCAATCCAGTTTTCTATTTATTTCTTCCCCTTCCAACTTATTCTTATTCTATTCTTCTCCAAACGTTCTAAATCTAATATACGTATATACCTCTCCCTTACTGTGTGTATATATATATATCAAAAGTGAGATTCTCAAAGAGATTTTAAGGCGTGCAAATCCAAGGATGGCGAAGCCAAGCATATTCTACGAGTGGGCACCTTAGTATTTCATTTTTAGTAACTGATTACTACATGTATATTAATTTGAATATGCCTTAGGTCTTTGGATTTGCAAAAATAAAATAGATAAAATCCCCTAAAATTTCTTTTTATTTTGAAATGTCAATTCAAGATGGAGATTTTCAATTATTAAATTAATTTGATGGAATTTATACTAATTCTGTAGTTTTTGTTAATTTCATGGTTTATTCCACTTTTAGTCCTTCTTTGATTAAATTTTTTAGTCTTCTATAATAAAATAAGGGCGTAGAGTATGAATTATATTCGTAATTTACACTACTTATTCCATACAAATTTCCTTCATTTATTTCTTTGTAAAAGAGAAGTTAATAGAATATGAAGTTAGGATTGCAATTTCTACTGTTTAGGATATTTCATTGAATAGATGTAATAAATTGGATATCTATTTGTATTTGCAATTCTATTTATTGCATTTTTGGATATGAGTATTTAATCCCTTGTTCTAGATATTGAAATCTTGGAAATCTAAAAGGAAAGGACTTGTGTTAGTATTGGTTAAAGGAATTGACATTTAATGCTGGTTTACGATGTTTGAATTGCACGCTTAGAAGTTATCAGGCATGTATATATTTATTTATATTAACTTAATAAACATATAATTATAGCGTATATTTCTGTAATTAATTAGGTAATAATTGTCATTAATTCCCCCTTAGGAAGGTAACTAATATTTTAGGACAAATAAGGAAGATTCCTTGTAAGGCCTTAATTATGAAATGGTGAGATGAGTATTATATCTATGGAGAGTATTTAAATTATGGATAAGTCATAGGGATGCGAGGTCAGTCAAAAGACACATAGAAGACTGCCTAGCTAATCTGGCTACTAGTAATGTGACTTTGAGGCTAATGTGAGACATCTCCTATGATAAATATTTATGGTGACACGATATTAGTTCCAAATTCTTCTGGGTAAATCTGCCGAGCTAATCAGGCTATCGGTTCCAACAAATAGTCAGACTAATCTGAGACGTCATTACGAGTATGGGTCATAATATGAGGGGCCTACTTCAAGGTCTTGAGGTATTAAATGGGTGTGCGAGAGCTCGTCTATTTTCCCCAAGTGAAGTATGAAATGGCTATGGGGCTAGTTCTAGGCACGATAAATGGAATCTTGATAGTGGTTTGCTTAGGGATAAGGTATTAAGTTACTGATCAAGGGTCCACATTTTCATAAAAGGGTATTAAATGGTTCAAGAGACTCCATATAATGTTAGCTAGATAGTTACCATTGAGGGGTCCTCCTTGGAAATATGTATTAAATGATGGGGTCTGCCTCAATTGAGGTCTTAAATGGCTAGAGTACGCCTATTTTCCAATAAAAGGTATTAAGTGGTATGAGTACTATATCTTGCATTGTTAGATATTTATGACATGGGATTTGGGTCATGGAATTTAAAAACCTACTTCAGGAATGAAAGGCACTAAGTGGTTGATTAAAGATATGACTCCTTTCCTTATAAGAAGTATTAAAATGTTTTTATGTACGCAAGAGATATTCTTATTTTAAAATATAGTGCCAATTATTGAAGTGGTAAGGCTTGAGGTTTTTATCCACCAATTTTTTTTTATTCTAACTCCCTCCTTATTGCAACACAGGTTAAAGATGTAGCGATGATGGTAACGTTGCTTAAAGGTGGAGTGGCTTATGCTTATGGAAGCTATTATTATTATCTTTTATGATGTTTATACTGTATCCATGTATTTTATATAAATGAATTGTACCTATTTAATTCACAACCATTTGAAAAGTCATAACACCTAACATCATCAACTGTCAAATAAGATAGTTATATTTGCTATTATATTATATTCCATTCGTTTTGAGTTCTGAAAGAATAGTTATTGTTATGTACTTGCTTCTTTTTTCAACAAACAACTTGCCTTATATTGGATCTATGTTTTGCTGAATCTTTTCTGGTTCAAAATTTAGGCATGTTTTCGAGGTGGGTTGTTACAACCACTCCTTCCCTTTCAGGACCGAAGGACTCATCTGTGGGAACACGAGGCGTCACTTACCTTTCGAAAGAAACATAGACATCCATATCAGTCGAGGGTATTTTAAGCACATGACATACGCATTGGATAATGGTCCTTTGTGAAGAGTGCTAAAGATGATAACAATGATCCACTTGATCCTCGAAGGGGGTTTTCTACCACGAAGGCATGCTAGCTATACCAATTGAAACAGTATTAATTAACAATGGTGACCCCAACAAGGTCATCCATATAGGCAAAGAATTAACCCTAAAAGTAAGAGACAAATTGATTCATTTCCTAAGGGAGGGCAAGGATGTGTTTACTTAGGACATGCAAACATGACCGACATCGACCCCTCGATTATATGCCATACCCTCAACATTGACCTAGTGGCTCTCCCCATTCAGTAGAAGTGGCGACTACCAAACCTTGAGCTGTACAAAGCACCCAAGGAAGAAGTAAAGAAACTCGTTAACCTAAAAATCATAATAGCACATATGACGCCAAGTATAAAGAGTCTAAGCTCGATTTTAACACACTTGATGACACAACCAAGCGTGTGTTAGTTGGTTTGACTAAATACTATTAAGAGATCAAGATTAAGCTTACTATCATGGACTTTTTAAATAAGGAATTCGAAAGCCAATATAGTAGAATAAGTTGCTTGAAGCCTATACCTTTTGGAATAAGACGTTCGAAAGTTTATGCCACATGATCAAAGGAAATAAAAGAATAGACCATAGATATGTGTAAGTGTCTATTAAGCATATTAATGGATGAGATATGCAATCCTCTTAGTCCGTAGTCCTATGTCCATATGTAGATAGTAAGATAGTGATTATGCATATGAATACTAGTTCAAACCCAAGCCCATATGTTTTTTATTAAATCATGACATGCTATGGGTCCAAAGAGCTTTACCATATGCATGTCCATGTCCAATAACGTTCAAAGTGTACAATCAAGGTAATAGGCATATTCAAATTATTTTTTATATAATTTCGTCATAATTACAATCAAACCAAGTTTTTCCTAATTCAATTTAGGGTTATAGTTGTTTAATTTTGAGAGGAGAGAAAAGAAATGATCGCCCATCCTCCTAGACCCTAGTCTATATTTATAGGGATTGAGGGATGCTGCATAGTTTCCATATGTCCATGTGGCATGTTTGTCGATATTAACCATATTGATAGTGCATAGTGTTTCACTTCAGCATCCACTTGCACAATGGTGAACTTTGGCACTTAGCAACCATCCCGCCTTGATAGCGTAACATTTGATATCAACATTGTATTGAGAATATCCGGCCTTCTTTGAAGGTTGATGAAGTGCGGTATTATTATGGCATGGTACCAGTAAGTGGTGACGTGGAGAAGCGACAATTTTGGAAATGATCGACATTGACAAAATATGGTATGGACAACAGGCGGTATTGGTAGCTAATGGCATTGATAACAAGCGACATTGTTAAAAGGTGGCATTGAAAATAGGAGGCATTGATAGCAAATGCCAATGATAACAAATGTCATTGATAATAGGTGGTATTGACGATAAGTTGCATTAATAACTGTTGACATTGGTAATGAGCGGTATTGATAGGAATAATATTAGTGGTGAATGGTTTTGATAGGAGATGGAATTACTTTGAAGGGTGACATCAGAATAAGGCGACATTTGAGAGATGCGGTATTAACCTGGAGTGACGTCGATTCATCTGGCTATATGAAAGAAGTGCTCCATTGATGGAATGCTATATTAATGTGATGCAACATTAATGCTATATAATGTTGTTTTAGCTTTAGGCATAGAGCTTTCCAATGCCGCTATTCCCTTTCTAACACACAACATTGTTTCCAATTTCTTTAACACAATATCACTTATTCAACTTTATAAGCGGTATGCGACATCGATGGCTTTTGGTGTTGGTGGCTTTGTTGACGACTTACGACATTGCCTATTATTCTTTATTGACGAGGGTCGGCATTGTATGCTTTCGGCATTGGTCTTCCACCATACTTTTTACATTGCTTGAAAGTGAGATCATGGCCATACTGACATGCCATATACCTTTAGGATTAATATTTATAGTAACATCATTATTTAATGTTGATGATATGTGATTTCAGTAAATGCGGCAACAGGATGTTGCCTGGCGCCATTGTTTATCCCTGCGTCATTGAATACTATGGCAATAACAATCTTACGGCATAACTCATTCTTCAGTATTGCTTGATTATAGCATCCTTTATCTACTGTATAACTTATTGTACTTTATTGGTGCGAGACGTCCTTGAATCTTAAGGCTTGCCGAGTTGCTCGATGCGGCTTTTGATATTACCTTCTTTTAATTCGGCACTATATTTTCCTTAGAAATTATGGGACAAAATCTGCCCCCTCCTTGCATAGAAGAAATTTTTTACATTTTAGTGTAAAGCCAAAATTTTTGCCATCTTTCCTTATTCTCTACAAGGTTTTCTTTCTAATTCTGCTTCACTACAAAACACAAAGAAAGCTACGATTTTCATTATTAACTTTTAAATTTAATGTTGGGTAATCCTTTCAGGATTTTTTCAAGATCATAAAGATTTTGAAGAAATCTATTTAGTAGCAATTTTACTTGAATAAAATCTCACAGAATCAGAATTAGAAAACTATCTAGAAATAATGATTACATGATTAGAAACTTAGAAAATTATTTATGAATTATAATTTCCTAAGTAGAAGTCCATAAAATCATCTTGATAGAAGACCAGAAAATCCATCCGACAATAATAATTGAAGACTAGAAAATCCAATTGGCAGTATAATAGAAGTTTAGAAAACCATTTGGTAATAATAATGTTCTGAATAGAAGACTGGAAATCGATCTAGCAATAATGAAAGAAAATAAACCATTTGGCAGTAAAAGAAGATCAAAAAATCCACCTGGTAATTATAAAAGACTAGAAAATCCATCTGGTAATAATAGAAGACTAGAAAATCCACTTGGTAATTGTAGAAGACCAAAAGTCTATTTGGTAATAATAGAAGACCAAAAAATCCATCTGGAAATAATAGAGGATTGTTTTTTCCTGAAAGCATGATTGCTTGATTTTTCCTTAGAGTACATATAGCTATTTTTGGTTACTCTTCCTCTAGAAGATTACCTTTGCTATGAAGTGCAAAAGGCTCATTTTCGATCGAGTTCTTTTGCCTCTTTTCAGGTATTGGATATCTTAGTCCCATTTCTTATCTCCTCTCTTTTGGCTTTGGACGTTTTAGTCCCATTTTCTTTGCGCCTCTCTTTGGGATTTGGACGTTTTAGTCCCTTTTCTTTACGCCTCTTTTGGGATTTGGACATCTTAGTCCCTTTCCTTCGCGCCTCTCTTTTGGCTTTAGACATCTTGGTCCCTTTGTCACCGTCTTAGATGATGATCTCCACTTGGATCCCTTATCACCGTCTTAGGTGAAGATATAGGTCTGTTATCCAGTGCGTTTGGTTAGTTATCTTAAGAAAAACAAAAGACTTATCTAACCTCCCTTTAGACGCGCTTTAGTAAGGCCTTATAGACGATACTAAAGGCTAGTTCGGTGCTTTGGTCTGGCCATTTTAGATGGGAGCAAATACTTATGCTATCCTCATTCTAGGAGTCGCTTCGACCAGGCCATGTAGACGTGGGCAGAAAGCCTGCAGATGCTTTGGTCAGGTCATTTCAGACGGGACCAAAGGCTTACCCTGATCTCCCTCTAGGAGGTGCTTCGACTAGTGCATCTTAGCGGGGACAAAGACTTTTCGACTCTTACTACCATCTTAGGTAGTGGTTTATGCTTTTCTTTTACTTTAGGAGAGTCTTACTCCTCAACCATGTAGATGTACTTATTTGAACTTATTTATTCATCTATTATTGGGAAATATGGTTGCAAATGTTCGACATTCCATGTTCTTGCTATTACGCTACCATCGGGTTGGCATATTCTATAGATCCTCTGCAGGATTACTTAGTGTATGATTAGAGATGCTTCCCAATTTGGGCCGAGCGGTCCATCAACTGGATTCGTAGTATTTTCCATAACTCTTCAAAGCATCAAATCTCCTTATTGAGATGTTCTTTCTCTTACTTTAGAACTGTAATATTTGGATATTCTTCGTTGATATTCAACCGTCCGTATGGCTATTTCATCTCTTAACTAATTGATTATGTCCAATGATACTTTCTTTAATTCGTGATTTGGATTATGCATATGCAATCCTTCGATGAGAGGGTGCTTCAACCTTAGTTGGGAGCATGACTTCACATTCAATTATTAAAAATATGCGATACGCCCTGTTCTAGTTTTTATAGAAGTTCTATACCCCCATAATAAAAGAGGTTGTTCTTCTACACATTTTCATTTAGCCTTGTCTAATCGCTTTTTGAGAATGGCCTTAATAGTTTCTTTTGGCATCCTCAATGACTCCATTAGCCTTGAGATGAGCTACAAACGAAAAGCTCTAAATGATCCTATTTCTATTACAGAATCGAGTAAATTCTTCACTTTCAAACTGAATTCCATTATCAGATATTATCTTATATGAAATTCCAAATCTATTAATAGTATTCTTGATTATAAACTTGAGAACTTTTCTTGATGTGATATTTGAAAGCGGTTCTATTCCTACCCATTTTGTGAAATAATCAATAGCCACTACTACGTATTTAGCTCATCCTTTGGATATAGTAGTGGTCAAACTAGCTTAATTTCCCATGCGTCAGAAGTCTATGGGCTTGAGACTGAAGTCAATTCGCTTGGTGGCAAATGTGAGATCTTATAGAACTTTGGCACTTTTTAGACCTTTTCACATAATCGATGGCATGACTAGTCATCTAAGGCCAATAAAAGCCTTGTCCCATAAAGTTTTTGGCTAACCTTATACCAGTAGACTGATCTCCATAGAATCCTTCATGCGCTTCTCTGAGTAATTTTGCTTCTGTTTCAAGATTAACACATCTTAATTAAGGGAGTGAATGTCCTTTCTCATAGAGTATTCCATTAATCATGATGAATGTTGGATCTTGGTGTTTTATTTTTCTCACTTCTTTACTCTCTATTGGAAAATTGTCATTTATCAGGTATTCAATAATGGGCATCATCCAATTATTCTTATATCGATCATCCGTTTCTGGATGAGAAAATTTCTCTTGGAGTGTTTAGTTTCCATTTCCTGATTCCTCCTCTGCATGTGTTAATGCTTAAGATCTGGTTAATACAATAGATTCATTTTTTGATTCGGGTGCCTTCTCTTCTATACTGGGGTTTGGTTCGTAGCCTACCAGTACAACTCATGTTTCTAGTGCTTCCCATGAGGTAGCTAATTTAGCCAAAGAATCAGCTTGAGAATTCTTCTCTCTCGGTATTTGGTGTATGTAAGAATGCTCAAATTGAGTTAACATTTTTAACACCTTCTTTATATATAAGACCAACTTGGAATCCTTTGTCTGGTATGTTTGGTTCAATTGATTTACCATTAGTTAAGAATCACTAAAAATCCCAATCTTAGGGATCTTTAACTGTTTTACTAGGGTGCATCCCACCACCGTTGATTCGTATTCTGCTACATTATTAGTGGCTGGAAATCCAAATTTCATTACGTAATGCAAACGTTGCCATCGAGGGTAATAATCACATTTCCCGCTACAGCACCTTGCTCGTTTGAAGCTCCATCCACAAACGATAATCATTTAGTATAAATTATTCACTTTTTTTGTTGTTCTTTGATGAACCTCGTATATTCATTAACAAAATCAGCTAGGGCTTGTCCTTTGATTGCCACTTGGGATGGAAATATTGTATTGGCAGAGCTCTACACTCTATTTTATCAATCTTTTTGAAGTTTCAGGTTTTATTAAAAATTTGCTAAAGTGTGAAGTAGGTTAAGATCTTGATTGAATGTGCTTGACAGTACGCCCTTATTTTTAGAGTAGTGCATCAAGTAGTATGCCAATTTCTCTATAACATGATATTAAATTTCTACATTTTTGAATCTTCTGCTCGTATAATGTACTGGACATTGAGTTCCCTTATCTTCTCTTACCAGAACAAAACCAAGGAATGTTTAGAAACTCCCATATAGAAGTAAAGGTTTTCCCTCTCTACGAAACTAGATAAAATTGGTGGTTTTTCCAAACGATATTTTAGCTCCTTAAAAGCTTTTTGACAATCCTCACTCCATTCGAAGTTTTTCTTCTTTTTAACCACATCGAAGAACGAGGTGTATTTGTTGGTAGCCTTGGAAATGAACCTATTTCGTGCTGCAACTCTTCCATTTAGGCACATAACATCTTTACATGTCTTTGGTTTTGACATATCCTTGATAGCTAGAATTCAGTCAAGGTTGGCTTTGATTCCTCTTGCAATGAGAATATATCCAAAGAACTTTCCAAACCGAATTACAAAGGAACATTTTTATGGGTAAAGCTTCATCTGATATATTCGTATTACATCGAACATTTCTTCAAGATCTTTTAGATAATTGCTTTCCTTTTGAGAATTTACCAACTATCATCTATCTATACTTCCATGTTTCGGCCAATTTGTTCTATGAACATTATGTTTACCAATCTCTGGTATGTCGCTCCGACATTCTTCAATCTGAAGGGCATTTCTTTATAGCAATATGTTCTCCATTCCATTACAGAACTAGTATTCTCCTCGTCTGGTTTAAATATTGGAATCTGGTTGTATCCGAAATAAGCGTCCATGAAGGATAATTTGTGCCCAATTGTCGTATCGACTAATTGATCTATCTTTGGTAGAGAGTATTAACGACCCGATTTTTCGATGCTCGAAAATCGACATTAATACGGGCATTGTATTAAATGTCGAACAATCGAATGCTGAAAAATCGAACCATTAGGGCAAATGTAGAAGGAGATAGAAGAAGAAACAAAAAATATCAGAACCTCACAAACGCAGCGGAATAAAATATGATATATAACATCGTCTTTAAATACAAAGAATCTGTATCATCATATACATATTTCTTAGAGTACAATAATCATTGCATCAAATCCGGACAGTTCAGTAACCTGGCCTTATAGAGTGGAACAATAATAAGTACAGAAGTACGTCTCGCAATCCAGCTCGTCTCCTGAGCTCCATAATAGTCCATCAAAATCTATACTCTATAATACTCGGTCTGACCCGAGCATTATAGTTAAATAACACCCGAGTCAATCTAGAAAACCAGCGTGAGAAAACACACTCAATTGGATTACTAAAGTTTCAAAATCATTTGAAAACAAAGGTATCCCGTAAGACCGCGCCACAAATTAACATGTCGGGTTTTTACCTTACGATAACCAAAACATTTCTTATAAAATCCTTTGATATTACAATAGTGCCTATATACAAATATTTATTCAAATAACCGAAATTGTTACATTATTAAATTCCAACTACTAGCCACAAAGTGGGTTCTACAAACAAAAACTGTAAAGGCACCTAGGGAGAAATGGATTTCCATCAATGACAGGGCTACTGGGGTACAGCCCGTCACAGTACGTGGTCTAGATCATCGTACCGAGGATCCACCCTGATCCCCTGCATGACAAGACCGGAGATACCTCTTAC
Source organism: Allium cepa (assembly GCA_030765085.1). Taxonomy (NCBI): domain Eukaryota; kingdom Viridiplantae; phylum Streptophyta; class Magnoliopsida; order Asparagales; family Amaryllidaceae; genus Allium; species Allium cepa. The sequence goes on along the minus strand of CM060945.1, from coordinate 1,034,025,280 downwards.
TGGATAGTCCGAATAAGTTCACCCAACAATTGGGATCAGCAACCGCCACACAACCGAAATAAAAGGGACATCTAGACAGGGGTGACCTTACCCTAGTTGGTTGCTAGCCACTTAGCCTTGTGTTCACCTCCCCTGTTTTAGCCATTCCCGATTGATGAGCCTCGAGGCTATGCGTTACCTTTTTAGCACACATTCACTTAGAATTCTCATCGTCCTCCTGACGATGTTTTGAAAGCTTCGTCCATACAAGTACGTTTCGGGTTCGATAGAAACTGAAGGCACTACTCCTACTACATCCATTTGGAATCACCCTCAGGATTAGTAGCGATTAGCCCTTGCACTTCACTGCTCCATCTTCGACTCTTACTCTTGACTTCTTCACGAAAATGTTCAAATCAGATCAAAGTGCTTTTTGGCAAATTAATCCCGATCTCGGTCCCTTCGAGACGATCAGTGCATTGGCCAATATTGATAAGCGGTTATTTAACTATCAAATAACATTCACAAACAATCATCAAACCATAATAATTTCTCACAAATTATTTATTTTCAAATATCTTCGCTCGATACTTTCCTACATTTCAATCCTTAGAAAATAGTTTTCAAAACACTTTTCTCTCTCTCGTGGAAATAAATTTCCACCCAATTGTTTTATTTCCACTGAAAATCGCCAAGTCCTAAATACTTAAGATTAAAAATAAATTAAATCATTTTATTCTAAAATATACTGTAAAACATTTAAATTAAATTTACTTAAACACTTTATTCAAAAATATATACTTTAAAAACATTTAAAATAAAACTACTTTATAAAATATAAAAACTAATTTTTAACATAAAAGTTCAGCCAAACTAAAATTTTAAAATAATAGTTACGAAATCCTATAAATTTTTAACCAAACCATTTTTAAAATAAAACTATTTTATAAAATATAAATATTAATAATTATCTTTTTAAAACATAATACCAATTAACATGTAAATAATTAGTAGTAAAATAAATTAGAGAAAAATATTTACTTTAAAATTTAAATAGCTTAAATAATATTTTCACAAAAACATTTTTTCAAAACATCTTTAAAACTTTTAACTTATAGATAAAAATCTTCTTGGAAAAAAAGCACTTGGATTTCAGGGAAATACTCTTTTCTTCCACACCTTTTTAAAAATAAACCACAATTTATTTTTAAAACAAATTACCCATTCCTTCATAAATTTCCATCGTGAAATTTATACTTCCAAATATCCACTGATATCTTATTTCACTTTATAAACCCAGTTTATAAATTCCATAGTCTCATCTTCTTTTAAAACACGATTTCAAACTCTTAATCAATTCCCAAATCGATTTTCTAATTTTACTCCATTTCAAAATAAATTCCTTTACTCCATTTTTATTTCAAAACCAAATAATTTCAGATTTTACTTCTTTAATCGTGATTTAAAATCGTATTTAACTGAAATTACCAATTTCATACTTTTCTAAATTTCTTCTTTATCCTTTCTAATAGATTTAAACCTCGAATTTTAAAATAAATTCTTTATTCCTTTGAATAATATCACTTAGGTTTTAAAATTCATTTTTCCCCTTTTGTTCAAAATCTCCTTTCCCATACATGGAATTTATTTATTAAAATTTAAAAATCCACTTTTATCCTTTTCCAATTCATTCTTTAATTTATTCCAATTTCTCTATAATCATTTTACTTACAAATTCTCCCTTTTTATTTTCTTTTCAAATATCCAATCTATATTTCAAAAATCCAATCTATATATTTTTCGTAACTCAGTATACCCAAATATATTCAATCAAACCATATCATCCATTATTTCCAATTACCATTGTAATCTATCACATATTATCCAATGAATCATAACACATAATATTTAAACAAATCTAAATATTTTGAGGAATCCAGTTGGATCCCTCCAACCTGTTTCCCTGCATCTATATATGTTAGCATAATATAAAAATACCAATTCCACTTCGAGGTGGATTATCGCGGTATATAGGTTTATATTATCTCATCTGCTATTACGCGGCGCATAGGGTCTCATCCGCTATATGATGCGGGAAATCAATAACTCTAATATATATACTACTATATAATATACCACATCCAATTAATTCAATTATTCAACCAACTATTTAAATTTAAAAGAAATCAATCCAGATGAGTGAGATTAACTCACCTTTGATTTTGAATATGATGATTCAATCCAAATTGGCTTGATACTCCATGATTTCAGACTTGTATATCATTATATGATTTTATTAATATTTGAAATAAATCGAACTATTAATTGCCATTTAAAATTTTTGATTAAGTATAAATTTAATTATAACTAATAATTTTCCCTAAAAATTATTTAGTAATTTAAAATAAATTAAACACGTTAATTGAACAAATTTATCACTAAATTCATTTTTTTATGTAAACTCCATAACCATTATTAAAATTCCATTTTCCAAATCTTGGTGTATATATATATTCATTGTTTACATATATATTTACTAAATTTCAAATGAAAATAAAAATTTCTTTCTAACTTATGTATATTAAATTTAAAGGAGAATGGTTTTTTTATTTTTATTTTACTATAACATAAATATTTTTCTAACCCATATATATATATATTTAAAGAATTTGAAATAGATTCATACCCGTCATGTAAATTTCATCCTAATATTCATATAGGCATTTATTACATAGGTTTAAATTGAAAGAAAAGGATTACGCAAACTCACCGACTCGATCGATACTTAGATGACCAAGCCCTCACCACCGCCTCTGACCACCTCTACCTCGTCACCGCTCGAAACTCGTGACACCTTTACCTAGCACGTCGTCGCGACATTACTACCACTCGCCTCACCCCATATGAATGACTTCACAAGTCACTGCTCCATGGAGTTCGTCATGCCATCAATAACCCTCGACTTCAATCGCGACGTCTCGGCCATGATCGAATGAATCTACTTCCGCTTATCTCGAATTGAAGTCATACTCGAGAACGTAGCTATCCCTAACCGCCACGACAAACTCGTGCCCCAATGCCGATCCTTTCTTCTCTCTACAATTTCGATCAACGAACGATTCAAGTTGAGTTGATTTGAATTTGCTCGGCCTTTATTTGGTTTAGGTCATCTCTTTTTCTTTTTTTGGGAGAATTTGATTTTGAGGTGGCATGGATTTAGTTGATAGCGAAATCGATTTCCTTTTGTTAATATCTTTATTTTTTAAAATAATTGAAAAAGGCTCAAAGAAAAATTGAAACACATGTTAGCATGGATGACAAGTGTTATACCCAAGGAAACATGTGTTAAAAAGGAGAGAAAGGCTGTTGGAAAACTTTTGCTAAATAATTTGAATTTTAAATTATTATTAAACCCAAAACCGTCTCGAATTATGCAACTCAATATCTCGACTTCCTATCGATGCGTATCGCTAGGCGTTTATAATGTTAAACCCTTATTCCGAACGCAATGGAAAAGGTTTCGAGTCCTAACTCAGTCGTATGGAGAAGATAGCTTTTGGACCTAGTTATAATATTAAATTTTCGATATAGACTTCAGTGCGTTAATCTACAGTACGACCAAACGATCACTCCAAACACTACGAAAATTGAAATCCGATAATAATAAAATATTACGAACCCAATGGAACTGGTTTCGCTAAATTCTAAGATTGTGCCTCGAAAGGCCATATTTAAATATCAATTTAAACAATATATTTTTAAAACTGAGCAAAACACCTTTAAATTCAAATTTAAGGCTTCCCTTATCTTCAGTACCATAAATATAAATTTTCCAAGCCTTTGAAATATTTTAAATCAGCTTAAAAATCAAGATTCAACATTTTACCCAATTTCTATTTATAAAATTCAAGAATTTAATTATCTAAATAAACAGTGATATTTGAAATTCAAGTTAAACTAACCTTTCAAGTATTTAAAATCAACTATATATTTCAGTTCCAAATATCCAAATAAATTCGAGTCGTCGCATTAATCCCCCCTTAAAAGAATTTCGTCCCAAAATTACTAGTCAAGAGGAATGTTCCACCATCCATTAACTATTTCCCATTCCAAATAGTTTTTATCAACTTTCCAAAACCAAGCAGTTTAAATAATATCCAAAACAATCTTTTTATATCGACACTATTACCCTTACTAACCTTTCAAACCCATCCAAAATTTCCAAACAACATTGCTAACTCAACCATTCAAATTTTAATTCAAATTCAAATTTTAAATTATCAAAATTTTCCCAAAAAATTTTCTAACTCCCTAAATTTTTGAAAAATTTCGCCAGCGTCTCCTTTGCACGGCTAGCTCGGTACAACTACAAAATTCCTCTACGCCCCCCAGATTTCAAAAGAAAACAAAAGGCCAAATGGATAGACCAGAAAATCATCAAATTTCATACAGAAATTTAAATACATGCCTTTGCCGAGCAATTTCAATTTATCTTCAAAAATCAAAAATCTCAATTCCCTTTTGCTTTTTAACACCTGAATAGCCTACTTAGCAATAGGATCTAATCACAGTTTTCAAAATCATTTTATAAATTTCTTTACAAAAGTTTTCATATCTATTTCATTCACACCCGTACGATGCACATATGTCATCCGTACGCAATGCCCAATTCGATCGCTTACTCGATCACACAATTTCACTTCCGAACTAGTATCGTCCGCCCGACTTCCTAGTGTGGACTGAGATCTGGTTTCTTGATCAGAAACCCATCATTCTCCTTGCATAGGCACAACTATGATAGAGAATTTTCAGAATCAATCAAAAATCCACATCCAGAGTTCATTGTTGAAAATCAAGTGAAAAATTCCAACTCGGATAGGTATAATTACCTCGAAATTCTATGCTCGAATCTGGATCAAATCGCTATGCGAATACTATACGTACATCTCACGTATTTATATCCATTGATTATTAACTAAATCAATTTTTCTCCTTATTCACATTCATTATGATTTCTATCCACTTATTTACAATTTCCCATTTCACAACTTCCAGTTTTATTTTCATCCAATTATTGACTTAGTATATTTTCAATACCAAATTTACTTAAGGACTTTCACCCTTAACTTTTCTTAAGTTTAATATAAGCACTTCATATACTCTTATATTATTACTTTCACTTTACCACTCGGTTTTTAACTACAGTTAATGAATTTTGGATTCCAATTCTGAATAGATTCAATTTGCTTCAATTTACTAATTAATCTCAAATCTCAATACTTTTTCCCAATTTTCATCCAGATTTTCATTTCCAATTTTACTTGAATTCAACTCATCTTCAAACTCTGAATTTTGAATTTTATCAACTATCTTCGAATCACAATTGGTTCATATCGTTATTTTAAATTAGTTCCACTTACTAATTTATTTTAAGTCTTAGTGGACTTTATTTCCAAACCCTTATTATTCTTAGTCTATTTCAAATTAATCTTTCAACTTTATTTTACTTTACTTCACCCAATTTAAATTAAATATCATTCCAGTATTCAATTCTAGTTCATTTACTTACCCGTTTAATCAATTAGTTTACTTACTAATAATTTTTTTATTTCAATCCTTTGTTTTATTTAGTCAAACTCAACTATATTTTCCATTTTACTTTATTTAACACCATTCAAATTTAATTCCAATGCCCAATTTCAATTTCCTTTACTTACAAATATAAATTCATTTGTTTATTCACAAATTTACTTCCCATTTAGTAAATTTTATTTCAATGACCATTACTCTTAGTCTACTTGGACTTTTCCATAAATTCACTTTTACTAGATTCAATTACATTTCAATTTTAAGTCAAAATTTTAACTTTTATAAATTTTTGACTTATTTTAATTTAACTTTTTCTTAAGTTAAATTTCATTCTAAACAAATTTTTCAAATTTTTATAAGTTATCAAACCCATTTATTATTTTAATTAAACTTCTGGAGTTTTAAGTAATTACTTAAATATTTCAAAATTATTTTAGAAATCAAGTGTATCCCAAAATCCCATAGTATATCCAATATTTTTTTGTATTTAAAAATCAAAACGGTTTACCAAACCAAAACTTCAACATATGAAAAAGTAATTTTTGAAATCTATAATTCAATTGCATTTCCAATTATTCCTTGAATTTTTAAAACCAACCCAGTTTTGCAAACAACTCCAATTTAAAACAATTTGGTAGCAATTCCCCCTTTGGAAACTTCAAAAATAAATGTTGATGACGCTGCAGTCATCACCGAAATTGTTTTCCAACGACCAAAAGGATTTCAGTGCCTCTTCTTTTTTAAAAACCCTTCCAAATATTTTCAAATTCTAAATCTCACTAGATTTTTATATTCAATTCAAAAATATTTCTGAAATAACATCACTATTATTTCTCCAAAACCTTTGAAAACCATTTTCAAACCCAAAGGAATTTTTAAACCTTTTCCCAAAATTCTAAATTCCAAATTCCAAATTATTTCTATTCATATCCAAATATTATTCTGGAATTTCTATTCATTTTCATTTACGAATCACATTTACGACTCACATTTACAAATTCCATTTGTATATGAATTTATTTCTTAGCTTTTATTTATGATTCTCTATTTCTTATTCAACTTTTAAACAATAATCATAATAGTTTAATATTATCATTCCCTAACAATCAAGCAGTTATATGCTATAATAATTTACAATAGTTATTTCTTTTATATACAAAAATAATTTGGGTAAAATTATTTCATTTATCCTATTTTAAAACAATATTGCGTTGGTTTATCTTGTTTAAGAGTTTAGAAACCCCTATCGATAAAATAGCGTCCCACATATCGACCAGAATTCATAAACACTCAACATATAAGTCAATACAATATAATTTTTTTTTGTATATTCACTAACAAATACGCGCTCATATTATTAATACTCTCAAACTCATTCTAGAGTACTACGGACTCAATTTCCAATGAGTAATCCCCACCAGAGCTAAGGTTCTTGCTTAACCTTCAGCTCTGATACCAAGTGTACCGACCTAATTTTTTGACGCCCGAAAATCGACATTTATACGGCCACTGTATTAAATGCCGAACAATCGAATGCAACACAAATCAAACCATTAAGGCAAAAGAAGAAGGAGGTAGAATAAGAAATAGAAAACAATTTCAGAATCTCACAAACGCAGCGGAATAAAATATGATATATAACATCGCCTTTAAATACAAAGAATCTATATCATCATATACATACATTCTCAGAGTACAATAATCATTTCATCAAATCCGGATAGTTTAGTAACCTGCGCTTACACAGTGGAATAATAATCAAGTACGGAAGTATGTCTCGTCATCCAGCTCGTCTCATGAGCTCCACAATAGTCCATCAAAATATGTACCCTATAATACTCGGTGTAATCCGAGCATTATAGTTAAATAACACCCGAGTTAATCTGGAAAACCAGCATGAGAAAACACACTCAATTAGATTATTAAAGTTTCAAAATCATTTGAAAACAAAGGTATCTCATAAGACCATGCCACAAATAAACATCCCAGGTTTTTCCTTATGATAACCAAAACATTTCTTATAAAATCCTCTGATATTATAATAGTGCCTATATATAAATACATTCAAATAGCCGAAATTGTTACATTATTAAATTCCAGCTACTAGCCACAAATTGGGCTCTACAAGCAAAAACCGTAAAGGCACGTAGGGGGAAATGGATTTCCATCAATGGCAGGGCTACTGAGGTATCATCGTCACAGTACATGGTCTAGATCAACGTACCGAGGATCCACCCTGATCCTCTGCATCACAAGACTGGAGCTACCCCTTACTGGATAGTCCGAATAAGTTCACTCGCGGTTGGGATCAGCAACCGCTACACAGCCGAAATAAAAGGGACAGCTAGACAGGGGTGACCTTACCCTAATTGGTTGCTAGCCACTTAGCCTTTTGTGCACATTCTTGGTTGATGAGGCTCGAGGCTATGCGTTACCTTTTTAGCACGCATTCACTTAGAGTGCTCATCGTCCTCATCACGATGTTCTGAAAGCATTCGTCCATACAAGTCCGTTCTGGGTTCGAACGGAACCAAAGGCACTACTCCTACTACATCCACCCTCAGGATTAGTAGCGATTAGCCCCTCCACTTCACTTGTAACGACTCAAAATTTTCGATCCCGAAAATTCCAGATAGTTAGGAAAAAAAGGGATAGAAGAAGAGGAAGATCAGAAACACCAACATCTCACATTAGCAGCGGATAAAATATAATAATAAATAAAAACAGTTTACAAAAGAATTCTGTATCTGTCAAAATACATTTATAATATATCAGAGTTACACATATATACAGACACTGGATATACACAATCATCATGTCTCAGATATACAACAATATAATACTGCGGAAACACTCCATACGTTCTTGCCATCTAGCTCGCCTCCTAAGCTGCAGAATGTCCTTACCTGAAAATCTGTAATACTCGGTCTGACCGGAGCATTACATCAAAGTAACACCCGGGTCAGGCTGGAAACCAGCGTGAGTAAACTCATTTAACATGAAATTCCAATGCATAGAACTTATTTAAAACCCGGGGTAACTCATATTAATTTACAAATTCACAATTTGTTATAGACATCACTTATTTCACACATCAAATTTCTAAGTACCAGAACATAGATTAAATAGTTCAATTCACTTAAATCATTTCATTCGAGCCTATTGATTTGACATATCAATCTATAAAAATTCGAAGTGGTTTCGGGTATTTTCTAATCCCCGACCCCGGTCTCTTTGAGTCTCATGCCACCCTAACCTAAGTTATCCAAATGAAATACACTTCAAACTTTAAATACAGAATGTCACTTTACACAACAATTCATCATTGACAGATAACCACAATATCCTGTCCGCCTAAACATATGATACCACAAAATACTTCATATCAGAGATATCAACTCATTTAAGGCATCCAATACCATTTAATCATTCATAAGCAAAGCTTGATAACTTCCAAAATTAATTTAACTAATTCAAATTGAATTACTAACTCAATCACTTCGATTCCTTCGCTTGACATTAATTAATTAAATAATTATCCCTTAATTATCCATCTTAATTAATCACCCTGGGTTAATTATCCTTCAATTACATTCAAGTAATTATCTTTAATTAATTACACAAATTAATTATTCTTAACCAAAAATAGTAATCAATCTTTAATTACTTCACAAATTAATTAACTCTAATTAATTACATTAATCTTTAATTACTTATATTAATTTCTCATAAATCACTTATTACTGTTTAATTAATCTTAATTAATCAACCTTTAATTACATCATTAATTATATTAATTAATGATTTTTAATTACATTTTAATTTATCGTAATCTAAATTAATTACATTAAGTAATTAATCATTTATTAAACCACAAATATTAATCACTCTTGATTAATCTCAACCAGTAATTAACCACCTTTTTATTTACTTCATTAAATAAATTAATTACTCCTTAATTAATTATCTTAATTAATCCCTTGATTAATTACACAAAGTAATTATACCCAAATTACTTCTATTAACAAATCATCATTCAACTAATTACATCTAGTGTTTATTAATTAATTACTTCCCTAAGTAATTATATTTTATTAATTACATTAAGTAATTACCTATCAAACCACCCAACGATTATTCAAAATTAATTAAACTTAATTAATTAACTTAAACCTTAATTAACTAAATCAAACCCTTAATTACTAAATTAATTAACCTAAATCATTAATTAATTGAATTAATTAATTATCCATTTTAATTACCCTACTAATTTACTGAATCACAAATCATTAAGCCCTTATTAACTTTAAAATGAAAACACTTTTCTTATTTATGATTTAAGTTTAAAACAATTTAAAACCTTTTAAATTCTCATGTTAAGGAAATACTCATTTTATAAAAGTTGTTTAAAGGAATCTAAAACCAAATTCATTTTTTAATTCAAATCAATTTAAAAATGCACTTTAACATTCAAGTTGTTTAAAACAATTTAAATTTAATAACTTCTTTTCATTTTAAAACTGGAATACATATTTAAATCTGAATGCCGATTAAACTTAGATTCAAAACCTTCTTACATTTTAAATTCACTTTTAAAATTCAAACCATTAAAACATTTTAATGTTGTTAAAACAATTTAAATCTTAAAACTTTCATTTAAAAACTGAGATTCACTAACTTGAATTCCAGAATTAAACTTTAATTTAAAACTTATTAAAACTTTACTTTACATTTAAACTTCAGTTTTAAATTTCTTTTTAAAAATTAAAAATCGAACAAACAGGTTTCTGTAAAACCTGTAATATCATTTTAACCCGAGCCAAACCACAATGCTTCATGTCAAAACCCAACTCCCTCCAGAAAACTATCATATTACTTCGATTCAAACATATATTAACTCGAGTATAAACCAAATCAACTTCACCAGAAAATAGAAAGTGCACCGTGCACATGCACGGTGGCGCTGATCGACTTCGATCATCCACGATGATCTCCTCAAGTCTCCAATCACCTTTATACTATCTCGCGATCATCAGATCACCACCCAAACTCGAGATCGAAGTTCAAGCTTCACAAACTAAACATGGAACAATTGGAATCTCCTTCAACCAAAATCTGGAAACTACCTCGCCTCCGCAACCTCGACCACCAGAAGGTCAGCAACTCCAGCGACACATTCGCCAACTACCCTGCTATCATCACCCAAAACCTCGTAGCACTCGATCAATCCCATAAGCCGTGGTGATCGGTTTTATGTAGCCTAGTTAAACTAGGGTTCCACACTTCAAACAACAACCACCACCTCCACACTGAAATGCACCATCATCAAATATTTTTCCATCAACACTGATCACTCCTCCATCTCCAGGAGGAAACTCGTCCCTCCGATCATTTAGATCAACAGGGACAACCCAAAATGCATAATTCAGACAACCCTGAATGGCTCTCTGATTCTAATACTAGAATTTGTGATTTTGTTTTTAAAAATCATGATTTTGTTTAGGGATTTGATTTATAACCCTAAATCCATGAATTACTAAATTTGAATTTTGACTTAGGTTAATCATTCCTGTACTTATGGTTTCCAGAGCCAAATAAATATTATTTTGACTTAATTTAAAACTCTAAACTAAAGTTTGAAATGAAAGAAATAAGTTCCATTAAAATCTTAAGTCTAAACAAAGATGAAATTAAAAGATTTTGAATTTACATTAAAATATGAACCTGAGAACTATGAAGCAGAGAGTGTTCAGACAAAACAGACATGCAGCCATACATGAGTGTATACACAGATATCATACAATACATATTCATTTCAAAAAAAACTAGCATGCAACCAAATTTACATACTTACATTTTTAAAAGTGAAGTTACTCATAATTTCTGGAAGAACAGAGAAGTCTGGATCTTCTATGGAAATTTAAATTTTCTTCATGTTTTTGATTTAAACTGCTGCTACAATTTCTTTTGCTCTTCTTATGTAAAATTTGAATTTGAATCTTGGTTTTCTTCACGTAGTTGTTGCTGAGATGAATTTTACATGCCTTGATCTTGCCTGATTTTCTTAGTTCCTGGTTTGATTTAATTTCCAGGATTTTGTTTACTGGTTTGTTACATGCTTTATATTTTTTTTCTTTCTCTTGGTTCGAATGAATGAAAAAAAAGGCAAGTGGAGGTATATAAGGAGTATAGGCTGTAGTACACAACAATCTTCTTTATTTTTATTTTTTTATTATATATTTCCCTTTCCTATGATTTGATTTCTTATGAAAAGTGATTTGATTTTAAAAAAAACCTTGATGTTATGTTTTGTAAGCTTGGCTTTAATGCTTGTCTCCTCTTTTGTTTCAAATACTATTATATGAATTTATAGATGTATATATACCTTTTGTATGTATATATGTATATTTATATATAGTTATATTTTTATTTATTTTTATTTTATTTATTTTTTCCATGATTATTGTTATTACAACATTTATACACACTCATAATGTAACGAATGCGATTTTTGCCCGTTCGAAAATCGACATCCATACTTTACATCGTACTCGAATGCCGCAGATTCGACCATTCAAATCCGATTCGCCGGAGCTTATAACGCAATTAAGTAAACAACACAGCGGAAGAAATAATGAATATCAATATACAACATCTGATACAACATCCTGATACAACAGATGATACAATATATATCGATATACATCAGAGATATGATACAATATAATAGCAGCGGAAAGGAACAAAATAGATAACCCTAGCAGCAGAACAAATAACTCAAGATAGTCTTCAAGAAAGAACTCCTTGTACAAGCTTATACTTATCTATTTTTCTTGCTTGCTTTACTTGTTGACTTCGGCTGAAGCTTTGTTTTGTTTATTTGCTTACTTTTTATTTGCGTGCATACTTGTTTCATTTTTATTTGAGTATACTGGTGGCTGATGTAAATCTATTTTGGGTGCTAAAGATATTAGCATTTATTATGTTTGTCTTTTTTCCTAGTTTTCATGCTTATCAAATTTTTTTTTTTTTTTTTTGAATGTATACATAACTATCTTCTTATGCAAGCCTACATATATGTCTTATGTCTTCATTTGCAGCTAATGGATATTTATATACTTTCTTTTGTTTGCTTCTACATACTTACAGTTTTATTAGTTTGTACCTAACTGTATATTTCTTTTACTTGTATACTTAAATACATTTTCTTTGTAAGCCATTATATAATTTGTTTCTTCATTTTACAAGTATAAATACTTGTCTTCATATATTTGTTCAAACTTGAATGCACTTCTTCCTCCACACTTAAATATATTTTGCTATCTTATGCTTTATAATAGAAATGACATTCTATAGTTAATATGTTGTTTGAATTTTTAACTAATTTGTTTAATGTGTTTAGTTTATATTGCATAATTTACATAACCATGCATATAAATTAGATAATTAAATTAATATGTTTTGTAATATGAATAAATTTCTATTTTAATATGTTATTTGAATCTTAACTATGTGTATTTATTTATTTATTTATTTGTTTGACTTAATATTTATTTCTAACTTCAATAGTATTTTTTTTAACTTACATATTTATTTTCAACTTAAATACTGATCGTCTTGTATTCGCATTGTATTTATATTTTACTTTATTTATTTTATAAGTATATTTAGTTTGTACTTTATAAATCCAAATTCGAATTTAATTTACATCCATTTTTTCTCCAGTAATTCATAATTTAACTAACTTTTTATATTAATTACCAATTCATTATACAATTTTAATCCAAAGAGGAAATTAAGTATCATTTTCAACTTATTAAAAATTCGGGATCGTTACAGACTTCCCGCCTTAAAATGAATTTCGTCCCTGAAATTTGCAGATACGAAAATAATAAAGATAGATACACCAAGATAGAGAAACAATTTTTTTTTTCCAGATCAAGCTGGATATCTATTCTGCATTTGGCTTACCAAATTAGAATATCGACAATATGAGAACAAACTCATGCAATACTACACAGGATACTCGGGTCATTGAATTTGCGAAATATGCAAAGCACTGGTTAGTTCGAAGGGATAACTAACCGTCCGTAAAATATATCGAGACCCAAACAATAGATTTTTATTTTCCACGACTTCCAAATACTAGATATGGATTCCAAACTCAAATCGGAATACTCAAAATATATACCAATTCGTCCCTCTTTGGACTTCGAGCAACCCAAGAAATTATAATAGAATTTTCAAATTTGGTTTTAAACGAAATTGTTTTATTGATATAATTCAAATTATCCTTCATAATCTATTTTTAACTCAAACTAAAATTTCTAATTTATTTAAAATTTTAATTCCAAATTTCCAATTTATTCATATTTGTTAAAATTCAAATCGAAAACTAATAAGAAACCGATGAATTACGAAGTAAAGATTTCCTACAACGATTCGTAGAGCATCATCACACTGAAACTTCATCTGGAGCAATCAAAAGAATTTGGTAACGAATCAAAGAAAACTGATAGAGAAATTTATTTCCACTGTTGCAGGGTATTGACCATTTGTAGTCTTATTTCCCTGTCCCCTATCTCGTCTTCTTCTCGCGCTCATACTCACTATAAGTGGATAGTAAGAGAATTTACTGAGGTATTCAAACAGATATCTTAGGGATATACTCATTCTAGGGTATACTTCACCCTATCTCAAATGAGTTACTTAATGTGTTGTACTCCTGAGCTAAAGTTCAACCTTAGCTCTGATACCAAATTGTAACGAATGCGATTTTTGGCCGTTCGAAAATCGACATCCATACTTTACATCGTACTCGAATGCCGCAGATTCGACCGTTCAAATCCGATTCGCCGGAGCTTATAACACAATTAAGTAAACAACACAGCGGAGGAAATAATGAATATCAATATACAACATCTGATACAACATCCTGATACAACATATGATACAATAGATATCGATATACATCAGAGATATGATACAATATAATAGCAGCGGAAAGGAAAAAAATAGATAACCCTAGCAGCGTAACAAATAACTCAAGATAGTCTTCAAGAAAGAACTCCAAAACTGCAGCTCCATCTCCAAGAACCAATCCAGAAATAGCTCGAACTCCCAATAACAATGCACTAAGCTAAGCAAGGTCAGTCATATCCAAAGACTGAACTAGCTCCAGATAATCCACCAAACCTAACTATCTGAAAAACCCAACTCAAGACTGCTCGTGTGGAAAATAGTGAGCTCCCAGAGTTTAGGAAAGGAACAATAAACTCCAGATCACTCATGGACTGGTGTGAGTAACAAAAACAGTTTATCTTTTTAAATAAAACAAGAAGAGAATTTTAAAGTAAATTCGCAATGCTTTTAGAAAATGAAACTACCATAAGACCTCCCGCCACACACACAATGCAAACGCAGACTTGGAGGAGATTTCTTCTTATGATAGTCAAACATGCTTACTACGCAAAATCATTTGATTTTTATTATTATTAGTGCTTAGCGTAGAAAACATTTCGAAAGTAGAATATAAATCTTAGCCAGCATAGGTACCATTATATTATGCCCGCTATAGCTACCTTCTGAGGAGGCAGATTATACAATTGCAATCGTAAAAGGCTCGTATTGTTTCTTTGGTTTTTCCAACAAATGGTCAGGCTAAGGAACTTCCTACTGCCACATGGGATCGCCTCTGGTGGGACGTCCCGAGAACCTAACCAGATCTCTGCCAACATAAGGCCGGGTTACCTTTGTAACTAGGTAACTACTACTCGAGAATGCCACTCCCCGGTCCTTTGGGACCTTTATCCGAGGTACCTCTAAGCAGCAACCACACAGTAAATGAGATTGAAGCAACCACATAGGTTAAATATAAGGGCTCCATACCTAATACCACCCTTTACCAGAAGGGAATGACACACCCTAAAGGGCGCGACCCTCATAACCTTGCCGCATCTTTCCTGTTTCGACCATTTCCGGGGTGTGAGGTCCTTATGCAGTCTCGTCCACAAAGCTACGCTTTATACAAAAGCCATGCTCTGATCACAAATGATCAACAAATGATCATCAACGCACAGCAGCACTCAGCATGCCACACTACCAAATTGGGAGTATATCGCTGATAACCTTCAACTACATAACCTCTGAGCTCGTACGTCTCAGAGAAGGGTGTTAAGCTAAGAGAATAAATTCTCCGCCACCAACAGAAATGTATTTGAAAGAAATCTACTTTATATCTCAAAGTGTAGTGTCAGACATGTAACCATACAAGTCTGTTCCGGGTTCGAACAGAACCGAAGGCACTTCCAAAGAAGCCTTTGCAATCCGGGTATTCACAATCCCGATCGGACTTCCCATCACTTAGGGAATCTCTATATCGGAGCAACTCAGTGCAGAGACAATCGATAGGTCATCCTATCGTTTTCGCAAATGCCCGGTCTTCACCACCGGTCTTCAAATGCTATCCATATACGTCGAATCACATATTTGGAATGGGTTATATGACACAAAGGTCCTCTCCCGGCTAAACCGAATAGTGAGCGCAACATTTAAAACATATGGACATGGGATTTCAATTAAGTCACAACTTAATAATTCAGAACTTTCCTTCAAATGGTTTAAACAAATTACCATTTTCAAATCTTTTAAACAAAAGATTTATTTCAAAAACCTTCAATGGTTTAAACAATTTCCACACTTTAATCTTTTAAACAAAAGATTTAATTCACAAAGTTCACCCCATTCACAAAGATCCATTTATGGATTTCAAAACAATTCCCATTTTAATTGGATTAACTCGTTAAATCTTTAAATTAAAGATTTAACTTATAGCTTTCAACTGTTTCCATAACTTGGAAAATCATTTTCATTTTTAACTTGAAATCCTTTTAACACAAAATGGACGTTCATTACTTATATGAAAGCTTTTATTATTTAAAAACCAATAGTTTCCATGTCAGAAAGATCCAATTATATTTACACGAGATAAAGCCTTTGAATTTAAATTCAAATTTCCAAATCAATACCTTTAAAATAGTTTAACCGATATAATCTCATTTATAAGTTGAATAGCCTTTTTAAACCCTAGTTTCCAAATCATAGAATTCAATTCTGAATATTGAATTCAAATTTAAATCAAAATATTTGAATTCCAAAACTTGGTCAAGTTATTCAAATAAATTTCATCTTTGAATTTCCATTTCAAAAGCTTTTTCATTTTAAAACCCAATCCATTTCCAAAACATTTGAATTTTAAATATTCAACTTTGAAAATCATTTCAAAATCTGTGACTTAATCGATTTCCTCGTGAAATCCATATTTGTGTGTGTATAAGTGGGGTCCAGGGGTTTAACACAATAGTGCAACAACATTCAATCATCACAGATTCAAATAGAGCAATATATTTGATAAGCGATATAAACTATAACCCTTATCGTCCATTCACAGATTCACAGATAATATACAATGAATAAATTATACACGGCACAAACCACAGAACAAAATATCATAGGTCAGATAGGACAATCAATTCAAGGTATCTCATTCAATACAATCATTCATAAGTAAGGTCAAGCATTTAATAATCGTTTATAAACAGGATTAATTAATTACTTAACCCAAAGTAATTCAATCTATTTCAAATTAAATAAACTACTTATGAATTAATTATTAAATTCTGATTTATTTATCACAAATCGTTTGATATAAATTAATTTATCAAACCCTTTCAATAAATTATTCTTGATTAATAATTTAATTAGATTAACCTTAAGTTAATTACATAATCATTTAATCTTAATTTATTCCATTAAATAATTATCTTTAAGTAATTAATTACCCTTATAAACAAATCAACATTTAATTATATTAAATGTAATTAAACTTAATCTCCTGATTAATTAACTTAAACCTTAATTAAGAAAGTTAAGTTTACAATTACTAATTAAATTGATACAAAACATTAATTATCCATTCTAATTAACTTAATGATAAATGTATTACAAATCATTTAATCTTTATTAAATTTAAGATGAACTCATTCTTAGTGGTGATTTAAATATCATTCACCAATATGTTTGAAAACCTTTTAAATTCCAACTTATCTTTCTAAATTTTATTTTAAACCCAAGATTTAAAAATGAACCCTCCTTTGTCTTTAGTAAAGTTTAAACAAGTTTTAAAAATCCTCTAAATTACTTGTTTAAGTAATATTTTATTATGAAGAAATTTTAAAGAGTTGAAATCAAATCCTAAAACATTTAACTTATTTAAAATATTTAAAATACATGCATTTATCATTTTCTTTCATTTCAAAATCTGAAATTCAATTATATGTTCAAGTCTAGTCTTCAGCTTTGTTTTCAACTTTGCTTAAACTTTCTTTTACAACTCAATTTCTAATCTTATATTCAATTCTTTTAAATAAAATATTTCTTAATTGTTATTAAAACAAATTTCAACTTAAAAACTTAGTTATACCCAAACCATGTTGTAAACTAACTTAAGTTTATATTTAAACTTCTGTTTTTAAAATGGCTTAAACTTTGTTTCAAAATTAAATTTTTTAAAACTTTGGAAACAGAACATGTTCTGTTTATTAAACCTGAACATCACTGACTCGAGCCCCACAATGCTTGCTTCGAGTCAAAACGAAGATTCCTCGAGCCAAACGTTCAAACTACTCGACATGCTTTTAAGCTTCCCCTCTACCACAAACTTCATCAGGAATTAAATGACACCGTGCACATGCACGGGCCAACCAGCGACTTCCGACCACCCACGATGTCTCACTCAAGTCATCGATCACCTTCGCGTCCTCACCTGACCGTCAGAACATCATCACGAACTCGAAATCAAAATCGAGAGTTCAAGCTACAAACCTGCAAACGAAGTCACCAAACCTGGAAACGCAATCGAATTTTCCCCTCAAACCTGTCAACGCACCACGCTCCCAGCTCCAACCACCGGAGGCCACCAAACTCCGGCAATCCACTCGTTGTACTTCCCTCTACTATCCCCCAAAGGCATGTCGAACTCGATGCCTCCCATAGGACGAACGAATCAAAAGTTTTCGGCCTTACAAAACGCGGGTTTAAAACATTAAACGTTCGCCGCCGCCGTATAGATGATTGAGGGTATCTCCGGTTATTTTTCCCTCAACCGCCGTAGCCTCCTCTATCACCGGCCAAGTTCCCGACCACCACGAACCAAGGGATCACCAGAAATTGATGATAAAATGAAATGTAAACAAGCTCGAACTACTCTTGAATTCTAACTCTAAAAATTTTAATTTATGCTTTAAAAATCATATTTTGGAATACGAATTCGATCTATATAACTGAATTTGTGAATCAACAAGTTTCAAATTCGACTAAACTAAAGTTGGGTCCAGATTTCTTGATTTCCAGTGATGAGACTGGGTTGTTTAAGCTTAAATGAATTTTTAGATTAAAGCTTGTGGTAAAACAACCAAGTTTTATTTAAATTTCGAATCCAAATTATGCTTAGATCAAGAGGTTTGGATTTGTTTGTAAATCTAGTCCAAAAAGAACAATAACAAAAACAAGGATACAGGCGTACACAGAGTTACATATTTATATCTACATATACCCAGGAACAACATACATATTTTTTTTCCAGATATGAACTTGAAACAAATTTAGATGCTTAGGTTTTTCAAAAGTGAAGGTTACTCACTGTGCTTAAAGAATGAACAGAGCATTCTTTTGAACCAAGCTTTGAAAACTGGCAAGCAGGAATCTTTCTTGATCCTCTGGTTTGAATTGAGTTTGTATTGTTGGATTTGTTGTTCAAGTTGAAGCTTTTGTTTAAATTGAAGATGATAATCACTTCAGTTTTTTTTATAGCTTTGAATGAACGAATTTTGGTAGGAGCTGATACATATAAAAAGAAGTTTACAGGTATAAAATATTGCTTTGTACAACTGATGTTATTTTTTGTTTGTACAAAGTAGGATCAGAGATTTTTTTCTTTTGCTTTAAAAATGGTGGCTGATATAGAATCAAGTTGTGTACTAAAGATATGGTATTAATTGTTATTGTCTTCTACTTCCTAGTCTCCTTGTACAAGCTTAGACTTATCTATTTTTCTTGCTTGCTTTACTTGTTGACTTCGGCTGAAGCTTTGTTTTGTTTATTTACTTACTTTTTATTTGCGTGCATACTTGTTTCATTTTTATTTGAGTATACAGGTGGCTGATGTAAATCTATTTTGGGTGCTAAAGATATTAGCATTTATTATGTTTGTCTTTTTTCCCAGTATTCATGCTTATCAAATTTTTTTTTTTTGAATGTATACATAACTATCTTCTTATGCAAGCCTACATATATGTCTTATGTCTTCATTTGCAGCTAATGGATATTTATATACTTTCTTTTGTTTGCTTCTACATACTTACAGTTTTATTAGTTTGTACCTAACTGTATATTTCTTTTACTTGTATACTTAAATACATTTGCTTTGTAAGCCATTATATAATTTGTTTCTTCATTTTACAAGTATACATACTTGTCTTCATATATTTGTTCAAACTTGAATGCACTTCTTCCTCCACACTTAAATATATTTTGCTATCTTATGCTTTATAATAGAAATGACATTCTATAGTTAATATGTTGTTTGAATTTTTAACTAATTTGTTTAATGTGTTTAGTTTATATTGCATAATTTACATAACCATGCATATAAATTAGATAATTAAATTAATATGTTTTGTAATATAAATAAATTTCTATTTTAATATGTTATTTGAATCTTAACTATGTGTATTTATTTATTTATTTGTTTGACTTAATATTTATTTCTAACTTCAATAGTATTTTTTTTAACTTACATATTTATTTTCAACTTAAATACTGATCGTCTCGTATTCGCATTGTATTTATATTTTACTTTATTTATTTTATAAGTATATTTAGTTTGTACTTTATAAATCCCAATTCAAATTTAATTTACATCCATTTTTTTTCCAGTAATTCATAATTTACCTAACTTTTTATATTAATTACCAATTCATTATACAATTTTAATCCAAAGAGGAAATTAAGTATCATTTTCAACTTACTAAAAATCCGGGATCGTTACACATAAGTTTTGAAATCTTATTATTGCGAAGTTATACATAAATATATTTATAAATTTATATACTTATACTTATATATTTTCGAACATCATAAAGTTTGTATCTATTTGTATTTTCATTTGTATATTTATGGATTTTTCATCTTAATTTAGTTAGTGGAATTTATATATACATCCTTTATTTTTCTTTTTATATGTTTTGTCATATTCAGAGATTTATGAACCAATATTTATTTTAGTTCTTAAGCTATTTATGTATCCAATATTTTAATTATAATAAATTTATTTATTGGACTAATTTAAAACTAATATTCTAATAACTGCATCGGTTAATCACTCGATATTAGATGGCCCAAAAATCTGGGTCATCACATTCCTTCCCTGTCTGAATCATTTCATCTTCGAAAAGGAACGAAACAAATTTATGAAAATGCTTAAAATCAGATACATATTCTTTAATCAATTTTAAAATATCTACATAGTATTATTCCAAAGTAGTTTTATAGAAGTACTTTTATAACTCCATGTTTCAACAAGTCCATTCTTGTTCTCATAGAAATTCGGTCATACGTTTATCAGGCGTAGGACTGAAAATCTATAAGTACTTGGTAAACCCTTTTCCCACACCCAGTGAAAATACTTGGGAAAATAATTTTATTGAAAATATAGAACAGTTTTTGAAATAAGGAAAATATCCTTGGTGAGAATGCCCTGGAAATCATCACCCTCATCCATGGTCTTAGTTACATCCTAGGTTACGTTGCCATCGCAACAAAAGTCCATGTAACTATAGGCACTCCGCGCCCCTCGATTACGCCTTTGAACCCACAACAGAACGCAGTTACATTCCAGGGTTACGTTGCCATTACAGCAAAAGTCCATGTAACTATAGGCATCAGCGCCCTCGATTTTCGCTGCTAAAATGAAACTTCTCCACTCCCACATAGGTCGCAGTCTGCCGATATAAAATCAAATGTAGACTATTGGCTCTCAGTGGCACACACGACTTTCACTATGTTACCATAGGTCGCAGTCTATCGATATAAAATCAAACGTAGACTGTTGGCTCTCAGCAGCACACACGACTTTTGCAATGGTCTGCAGTAGATCGCAGTGACATCGAGTTACACAATCGTCACATCATAACCCAAATGCCTCTGTAGGCATCAGCACCCTCGATTTTCGTTGCACACTACACAAAATCCTCAGGAACTAGTTTTGTCCGGACTCCTCGCAGGATCAACTTTAGAAACCCCCTTAGGGTTCAAGGCAGTACCAACCTATGGCACTCCTGAGAAGTTCATTTCAAGGAGCGCCTTTTTCCCCAGAGCCATTTTCAAAACACTTTATACTATACACATATAGTATCTTCCAAATCATACACATAGTATGAATCTCAAATAAATCTCCTTTCTCAAAATCGATAATTCTCAAACTAGGCTTTCCAAATTCCAATATTGATTTTACCAAAAAATCAAAAGCCTTTCCAAATCCAAAGGTTCCCAAAACCTTTTCCAAAATCCTTATAAGATCCTTTATATATATATATATATATATATATATATAGATATATATAAAAAAAAAACTTTGTATCATTTCAAACTTGTATAAAACTCCTTTTATACTTCAAACACTTTCAAAATCCTTTTCTTTCGGCAATAGATTCAACAAGGGGAGATTTATCTTATATAACAAAGATATATAACTTTGTTTATTCAAAATCAAATATTCAAATTTGATTACTCTTTTTTTATAAAGTTGTTTCCATCTTACTTATCATCATAAAAATATCCCAACTTTCACTTTTATCCATTGTATATTTCACAAAATATACTTTCATTTCAAAAGAAATCATTTCACATTTCTTGTTCACAAATTTTTAATATCAATTTCATTCAAATCCGTACGATGTACACTGATCATCTCTACGCTATACCAATCTGATCGCCCACTCGATCACACAATTTCACTTCCGAACTAGTATCGTCCACCCGACTTCCTAGTGCAGACTCAGATCTGGTTTCTTGATCCGAAACCGTCATTCTCCTTGCATAGCCATAACTATGACAGGGAATATCCAGAACCAATCAACAATCCATATCCAGGTTCGCCGTCGAAAATCGAGTGAAAAATCCAAACTCGTATCGATATAACTATCTCGAAATTTTGTGCTCGAATCTGGATCAAATCACTATGCGAATAGAATAATATACGTGCATTCTACGTATTTATCTTCGTTGATTATCAACTGAATCAATTTCTCTTTCTATTCGCATTTCCTTTAATTTCTATCCACATAATCGCAATTGCCTAAATCCCCATTTGGATTATCACTTCAATTCTTATCTCAAATGGATATTTAATCATAAACAGTTTAAAACTCTATCCAGCTTAAATTCAAAAAATAGCTTGAAAAGTTTAAAATAGATAAGTCGTTGAAAAATAATAATTAGTTTGCAAAATATCGGTAAAATGGTTAACTAATGGTAGAATAGTTGAAAAATAGTTAAATAGTTTCAGAAATTTTAGATAATTGCAAAATAGTTGTAAAATAGAAATTAATTTGTAAAATAGTTGAAAAATAGTAATTAATTTATAAAAGAGTTGAAAAAATTGTTAAATAGTTCCAAAAGTAGTTGCAAAACAAGTATAAGATAGTTTGGGTTTTAAAATGAAAATTTTATAGTAAATAGATAGGAATATAGATTTAAAACAGTTTATATTAAAATATTTTATCTGGAAAAATAGTTCAGAGCCTAACTGTTCAATTTCCCATCTCCATTTCCCATCAATTCAATTTAAATTTCCACTTCCATTTAATTTGACTCAACTCCTATTTAAATAACTTCAATTTCCCTTAAACTTAATTTATCCTCAATTCAAATTGAATTAACCTCAATTTCTTTCCAAATTCAAATCAAATTTCATTTGAGTTTTAAACATATTCACTTTAACTCCAATTCCAAATTATTCTAATTAATTTAGACTAATTTCAAATTGAAACCACTTCAATTTCAAATCATTTCAATTTCTATATGAACTAATCCTAATTCCCATTTGAATTTGAAATCATTTAATCTTCGATTTTATTTCAAATTAATCCAATTCAAATTTTCCATTTGAATTTTATACTTATCCATCTTCAATTCTAATTAATTCAAACTAAATTCAATTTGAACTAATGAAATCTAAATCTCAACTTTAACTCATCCCGAATTATATAAATTCGAGTTAAATTTTCAAATGTTGATTTAACCTCTCAAATCAACAATCCAAATCATTAATCAAATTAATTCTTAGTCCGATTCTCAAAATTCCATTTAAATTATCTTTACTTACTTATTTCAAAGTTCAAATAAGATTTCAAAACAATTTTATCTTAAAAATTCAACTTATTACCCAATTTAATCTCCCAGTTTTGAAACCAGTTCTTAAACAATTTTAATTTACAAATTCAATTATTCAAATTTTCAGTTCAAAGTAATTCCATATCCTTAATTTCAATTAAAGTTTAATTTCCCTTTTATCTAAATAATGGGTATATTACCGTACTTCATTTCTCATTCATTTAAACAAATCCAATTTGCAATTTAAAGATTTTTAATAACAATAGGATGATATCGTCCAATTTATTTTAAAACATCCATCCCTTTTCAATTTCTAGATCTCAAACCCATTTTGAGACCACACAAACTCCCAATTCACATTAACCATTTAACTTTCCAAATTAAATCCCAATTTCATCTTAAAATTTCGAATTCAGGTTGTTGGTAAACTTATTTTACTTTCGAATAATACAACAACCAATTACCTTAATATACAATGGTTAGAAGAATCATTGCTTTATATATAAACTTATATAAAAATCATGTACTTTCAAAACCATTATATAAGAAAATAACAAGTACGCTCTCTCATATATATTACACTCAACTCATTCTAGGGTACTATTGACCCTATCCGTAATGAGCAATCCCACCAGAGCCTAGGTTCTCGCTTAACCTTTCAACTCTGATACCAAATGTAGCGGCCTGAAATTTTCGATCCCGAAAATTCCAGATAGTTAGGAAAAACAAAGAAAGATATTGAAGAAGAAGAAGATCAGAAACACCAACATCTCACATTCGCAGCGGATAAAATATAATAATAAATAATAACAGTTTACAATAGAATTCTGTATCTGTCAAAATACCTTTATAATATATCAGAGTTACACATATATACAGACACTGGATATACACAATCATCATGTCTCAGATATACAATAATATAATACAGCGGCTCCATACGTTCTTGCCATCCAGCTCACCTCCTGAGCTCCACAACGTCCTTACCTGAAAATCTGTAATACCCGGTTTGACCCGAGCATTACATCAAAGTAACACCCGGGTCAGGCTGGAAACCAGCGTGAGTAAACTCATCTAACATGAAATTCCAATGCATAGAACTTATTTAAAACCCGGGATAACTCGAATCAATTTACAAATTCACAATTTGTTATAAGCATCATTTATTTCACACATCAAATTTCTAAGTACCAAAACATAGATTAAATAGTTCAATTCACTTAAATCATTTCATTCCAATCTATTGATTTCACATATCTATCTATAAAAATTCGAAGTGGTTTCGGGTATTTTCTAATACCCGACCACGGTCTCTTCGAGTCTCATGTCACCTTAACCCAAGTTATCCAAATGAAATACACTTCAAACTTTAAATACAGGATGTCACTTTACACAACAATTCATCATTGATAGACAACCACAATATCCTGTCCGCCCAAATATATGATACCATAAAACATTTCATATCAGTGATATCAACTCATTCAAGGCATCCAATACCATTCTATCATTCATAAGCAAATCTTGATCACTTCCAAAATTAATTTAATTAATTCTAATTGAATTACTAACCCAATCACTTAGATTCCTTCACTTGAGATTAATTAATTAAATAATTATCCCTTAATTATCCATCTTAATTATCACCCTGGATTAATTACCCTTCAATTACATTCAAGTAATTATTTTAATTAATTACACAAATTAATTATTCTTAACCAAAAAAAGTAATTAATCTTTAATTACTTCACAAATTAATTAACTATAATTACTTACATTAATCTTTAATTATTTATATTAATTTCCCTTAAATCACTTATTATGATTAATTAATCTTAATTAATCAACCTTTAATTACATCATTAATTATATAAATGAATGATTTCTAATTACATTTTAATTTATCCCAATCTAAATTAATTACATTAAGTAATTAATCATTTATTAAACCACAAATGTTAATCACTCTTGATTAATCTCAAACAGTAATTAACTACCTTTTCATTTACTTCATTAAATAAATTAATTACACCTTAATTAATTATCTTAATTAATATCTTGATTAATTACACAAAGTAATTATACCCAAATTATTTCTATTAACAAATCATCATTCAACTAATTACATCCAGCAATTATTAATTAACTACTTCCCTAATTAATTATATTTTATTAATTACATTAAGTAATTACCTATCAAACCACCCAATGATTATTCTAAATTAATTAAACTTAATTAATTAACTTAAACCTTAATTAATTAATTCAAACCGTTAATTACTAAATTAATTAACCCAAATCATTAATTAATTGAATTAATTAATTATCCATTTTTTGAGCAAGACGGGTGTGTAGCGTGTCACTACACAGCCGATTATAATCATATAATTAATAATATAGTTTTCGATCAACACGCCTGATCGATGGCAATAAGAGCAAAACATTATGCATAAAACAAAAGTATAGCAACACAAGTCTGGGATAAGTGCTGATGATACACCAAGTAATCAGCTAGATGCCAAAATAAACAAGATACAAACATAATAACGCGATCAGGTCAAGGTGGGAACGTCGAATTGCTCTCCTGCAACTCTACTGGGGAAGAACTTCTGTATGGAAGACGAAGTCTGAAAGGGGCCGATGAGCTCCGACCTGTAATAATGTTGAATAAGAAGATAATTTGTTTGCAAATACCTTCAAAGTGGTGAAGTGGTATATTAAACACTATTTCATTTTGTTCCTTCCATATAAACCAACAGAAAAGGGCGAGGAAGACGACCAGATGTGGATTGTGAGGATTGATTTGCCAATGATCAAAGATATCTGGTTGATCAGGGATACAACCAAGGAGGTGGGCACTGGTGGCAGCCCAAATTGAGAAAGTGAAATCACATTCACGGAATAGGTGGGGGATATCTTCTGGTTGAACAGAGCAAAAGACATAGGACGACTCGATCAGAATGCTAAGGCGAGAGAGCCTCGCTTTGGTGTTGATACGATTATGGACCAGACACCACTGGAGGAAGGCGATACGCGGTGGAATTGGGCATTTCCAGAGTCTGGGAAAGGTGAAGAAGCGACCGGGGTTGTGAAGGAAAGAATAACAGGAAGCAACTGAGAATCCTCTCGTTGGCGCAAGCGCCCAAACAACACGGTCAGGCGAGGTGGTGAGATGAAGAGAATGAAGCAGATTGAACGTGGTGATTAGTTCTGCGAAGGTGCCAGAATCAAAGAGGGAAGGAGGGAAGAGGGAGTCCAGATCACGACTGATACAGTCCCTAACCGAGGTGAAAGGGTTGGGCGTATTCGAGAATATTTTGGGCAAAGATTTGGCGAGGGGGAGTTGATCATGCTATGCATCTAGCCAAAATAAACAGTTTTTTCCATCTCCGATGACAACGTGGAATAGAGATTTGATTCTGGGTAGGTATGGAGCACTCCTTTCCAGAACGGAGAAGGTTTACTACTCGGGGGAAGGTGAAGGACGAGGTGGCTATTAGAACGGTAGTGAGACGAGAGAATCCAGTCTTTCCAAATGAAATTGCCTGGGGAGAGAAATCTCCACAGCCACTTAGCGAGTAGTGCTGTATTAAAAGCACCAAGATTGATTATACCTAGGCCCCTGGTTCTGGTTCAAACAGGCAGTATACCAATTAACAATTCTTTTGACACCACCACCATTCCAAAGGAAGGTACTCCTAATTTTGTCAATACGATTGATGACCCAGGTAGGAAGTCTATAAAAGGACATCCAATCTGATGGAATGGCAGATAAGACAGATTTGACTAGCACGAGACGACCGGCCGTGGAAAGTGAATGAGCCTTCCAACTCAGAAGTCTCGATTCAATTCGGGAAATTAATGGGGACCAGTCAGATCGATGCAGCTTGGTTGGGCGAATAGGGATGCCGAGATAAGAAAGAGGGAAGTCTGAAAGGTTGCAATTGAGCAGCGACGAGATTGGAGGGCCAAGGTGATTCGAGTTACCTAACATGATGACGGAACTCTTTTTGAAGTTGATGGAAAGGCCAGATATGAGCTAAAAAGAGTACAGGGCTACTTTCAAGCAATAAATGAATTCAATCTGAAGGGCGGCGAAAAGTAGTGCGTCGTCAGCAAACTGCAGATTAAAGACCGACAACGAGGAATCCGGGAGTGAAATACCTGAAAAGAGGTTGCTGGAACTAGCAAGCTTGATCATCCTATTAAAAGCATCGGCTACCAAGACAAAGATGAGGGGCGAGAGGGGGTCGCCCTGTCTCAGACCCTACGCCGGCTTGATATGACCTCCTTAAGCACCGTTGATCGATATGGCCGAGAGGCTTGATGATAAAATATGCTTGATCCAATTACACCAATTTGGGGGAAATCCCCTATGTCTCATGAGATTAAGAATGAAGTTCCAATTAACCGAATCAAAACTTTGGAGAAATCAAG
Source organism: Allium cepa (assembly GCA_030765085.1). Classification (NCBI taxonomy): domain Eukaryota; kingdom Viridiplantae; phylum Streptophyta; class Magnoliopsida; order Asparagales; family Amaryllidaceae; genus Allium; species Allium cepa. Next base: position 1,033,996,825 of record CM060945.1, on the reverse strand, counting down.
CTTCAGTAAAACTCCTGGGGTTGATGTTTCGTGGCAGAAGGAAATGATTTCCTGGGCTGATGCTACACAGTCCATAATGTTCTTCCGAGAATAAAGGCTGATTGTTCCATCCCGATTAGGGGAGCAATGACAGTTTGGAGGCGATTGGCGAGGACCTTCATGATGATTTCAAAAATTGTATTGAGAAGGCTAATGGGTCTGAAAGATGAAAAGGAATTAGCACTAGGGGACTTAGGAAGGAGGATGATACTAGCGTAGTGTAGGCGAGAAATGGATGAGGGCTGAGAATGGAATTCGGCACACATATCAACGATATCACTTTTAACTGTGTCCCAGAAATTCTTGAAAAAGAATGGGCTGAAACCATCTGGGCCGGGTGCTTTGTCATCCGACATACTCTTCAAAGCAGCCCATATCTCCTCTTCAGCGAATGGATGGTCAATAGGGATGAGGGAAGGGGTAGGATAAAGGCGTGACCAATCAATGACTGGTAGAGCTGAGGAAGGGCTACTAAGGATATTTCTGTAATAATCCGTGAACAATTGGAGATGATCAGAAAGGTCAGAGTAAGAAGTGTTGTTATAACCGATTTCCGAGATTGAGATGGATCTGCGACGACCGCTGGCCAGACGATGAAAGTAAGAGGTGTTTTTGTCCCTTGCCTCCAACCATTTAGCTTTAGAATGCTGCTTCCAGCCTAACTCCTCTTGCTTAACCAATCTATCCAGCTCTTTTTCAAGGCTATTCAGTCGCGACCGTACCATGCCAGAAAGCGAACGAGATTCTTCAATAATGTTTAGATCTAAGATTTCGTCTTGGGTGGATGAGATGCGTGAACGAAGGGACCCCCAAACGGATCTGGCCCAAGGTCTGATAATTTTCCTAAGAGAGCGGAGTTTGAAAACAATTCTGGCAGATGCTGATTGGATTTGTGTAGGCTGGGACCAAACTTGCTTGATGAAGGCGTCGAAGGAAGGCTCTAGAAGCCAGAGGCGTTCGAATCTGAAGGGACGCTTGATGTTGGGCAAGGAACCGATATCTAATATAAGAGGGCAGTGATCCGAGATAGTCGTAGCCAGTCCAGAGACCAATGAAAGCGGGTGAAGGTCATCCAAGGCTGTATTAAAGAGAAATCTGTCTAGTTTTGCTAAGGTGGGTTTGGCTCTACGGTTAGACCAGGTGAAGAGACGATTGCAGATGGGAAGGTCAATGAGGGAACATTTGTTGATGAAGGAATTGAATGAGTCTAAGCCTAGTGAGTTGAATCCCGAATTACGCTCCTCAGGGGATCTAATTGTGTTGAAATCTCCTCTAACTATCCAGGGTCCATTGAGATAAGAGGCGAAGGAGAAGCAATTGGCCCAGATAACATTTCTCTCGTGACTATTCTGAGGACCATAGATGTTAGTGAAAAAGTATATTATACCTGATTGAATGTGACGGAGAATTACATGTAAGGCCGAAGGATGAACCATGGTATGACCGTGGGCCCAAACAGCTTCATTCCATGCAGTAATGATACCTCCTCTGGAGCCAGTAGCATTAATATTGGCCCAACCCGATAGAGTGGGCCCCCCATGTGTCGAATGAGAGATTGTGGTTATAACATTCCGCCTTTTCACACGATTTAAATCGACACACGTGCCAATTCAAACCGTACGGAATGGCGGATTGTTATGGGGTAAATAAAAAAAACAGAGAAGGAAAAAAACTAAACAGAATCTCACAGTGGAAGGATAAAATATAATAATAAATATACAGTTCACAAAAACTATTTACAAGACATTTGATTCTTCTTTACACAATAAATATCAGAGTTCACATACCAATAAATATCAATGCTGCGGAACACAGTGTGTAGTGGAACCATATAATATAATAATAATGATGATGATGAAATCTTTGTCTTCGCCCTCCATAAATAAAGTCTTCAAATCCTGAAACGCTCGGACTGACCCGAGCGAATTTGAAAAGACAAAAGCACTCGAGTCAGAACTAAAAGATCTTATGTAAGTTAAATTAGCAGAAATAAATATGAGTGCAGTAACTCAAGAGATGCTCGGGATTTACATCTCCTAAGGATCCGTTAAACTATTTACTATGTAGTATATTGCGCTATTATAATAGTGTTTAATTGTAAAATAAACTTACTTTTAAATAGCATTAAGGCTTTACATTTTCCACCTTAACACGTAATAGTCCCGGTAGTCTATCCAATATCATAGTCCCTCCTGATCGGGAAGCCACCAAAGGATACCGCACGGGCTACGGGAGAAATCCAAACTCGTACAAGGCTCGATAGGGTAGGTGACACGGCACAACTAGGCAATGCCAGGGTAGATATACCAATTGCTATCCGGGCTGGTGGAAACGCGCAGTGCGCAGCTGCCGCCCACCTCGAACAAACTCCCCCAAAATCAAAAATAAAGGTGGCCACCGAATCAATCCAAAGTCAAAGTATAGTATCGAAGAGGAGTGTCCGATCAGAGGAATGACCTCATTGGCCCGAGAATCGCTCCTGTTTTAGCCACCTTATGCCAACTCACGGGAGTTGGGTCCACGTATTTACCTCAAAGGAAACGTCGCCACCAACCTACTTCATTCTGGAATCTCCACCACGTACATGGTTCTGAAAGTGGTTTTCGGAGTTGGCAGAGAGTATGACAACTTCCGATCTCGGTCTCTTCAACAACCAAACGTTATTCTAACACCGCGGTCATTTAAAATAATTTATGCTTTTAAAACCCGAATAAAATATCCATTTCAAAACCATATAAATATGATATCATTTCCTTTTAAAACCCAAAACAATATGATATCATCTTTATTTTCCAATATATTCTTTTCCAAAATCATAGGGTTTTCAGAGAAAAATATTTAGAAATCAAAACTCTTGAAAATAATATTTTCAAATTATACTGCCTTGAAAATCATAACTTTGAAACAAGTTTCCATTTCTTAAATGGTTAAATATTAAATTACTTTTATAAATAAAATAGCTTCTTTAGATTTCACAAATCAATTTCAAATATCGATTTAAACTACCAAATACCATTTAGATTTTTATGTTTCAAAGCTTTAAATATTTTCACCATTTCAAAAACAACTCATTTGACAAATCCATTTATATTAAATTCAATTACTTATTTTTTTTAAACTTGAAATCTTTACTTAATGAATTCAATATAATTTAAGAAACTTTTAACTTCACATGACTGGAAAATCTTTTAATTTATTATATATTCATTTAAATCAACTTGATATTCATTTAAATCACTCTACACAAAAATCAAGTTATAAAAATCATTCTTTTAAAATTCTAACTTTTCATTAAATTTCAATTTAACTTAATATTCATCTTCAAATCTTGTTCTCTTTTAAGTCATTAAAACTCTAGAAATTAAATTTTAAATAAATTCTTAATCGTATTTGATCTCGAAAATCAAAATTTCTTTTATACTTCAAATCAAATTTATACAAAGCTTAAAACTTGAAAATTACTATATATATATATAAATAACCAAATCAATATCCATAAACCATATATATATAGCACTACAAAACCAAAAACATTTCAAAATACATTTTATATATATAACGCGGTGCCTGTATAAAATTTTCTACCCTATGACCAAGTGATACAGATGTTTATCATTTCAATCCGCAATTTAAAATAAAAATGCGGTTGTATATCATTTCAAACCGCAATCCCGAATTAAATGAAATGCATAGCAACTTGCAATTAATAAAACTAATCATCCATTCATCCATTTATCACAGTCATCATCCAATTTCAAACAATCATCAATATATAACAGGTGATAAATAATGGTATCAATTACCAGTTTATACTCAAAATAAATTTAATAACTGTTAATTGGCAGTTTATATGCAAAAATAAACGTAAATTTAACTGGCGGTTAATATGAAATAAAAATTTAACATAACTATCACTGCAGTTAATATGCAAATAAATAAATTCTAACTGTCAAATTTTTATGCAATAAATTAATTAACAGTTATATTAAATAAATGCGATTTAACAGAGATAATGAATAAAACATGCCAAACAGTCATAAATAAATCTCTACTCATATCTAAAGTCAAATTAACAAACATAAGAAAGTTTAGAAGTTGTGAGTGGGTAAAAACACTCACCTTTTGAATTTAAATTGAATTTAAATCTGATCTAAACCCAAAAATTCGACGGTCTCCAAATCTGTCTAAACTAGTGTCAAAAGATCTGGAATTTTATTGCGATCCTAACAAAAAAATCTCGCGTGAAAAGGAGTTCGTAGGAGAAAGCTATATGCATAAATGGTGATTGAAATTTCAAAAAAAAAAGAATAGAAATAAAAGAACACCTTCAAGCGCCACATCATCCCCCTTTCTTTCCCTCTCTCCCTGATGCGTTTTGCTTCCAAATTTTTATGAGAAGTTTGAATTTTAGCTTTTGATTTGGTTTGGAATTTTTATTTGGATCTAAGATTTGTTTGTCTGCCATTGAGGAGGAGAAGGAGCTGATGAAATTTTATGCGCAGACAAATGAGAATAGGTGGAGGCTAGGGTTTAGCGGGGTATTTATAGATAAAGTTGGAATAGACAGATGGATCCGAATTTAAATGAATTCACAATTTGTCAAATTTAAATTCCAATAATCCATTTATTTGATTTTTAGATCTTATAATGAATGAATGGTCAACTTACCATTCCTATTATTTCTGATTGTAATTAGCTTCAAATTTATTAACCAAACCTCCATATCAAATAAAGATTCATTGCAAAAAAATTAGTGTTTATCTTTAATTAAAGCAAATTCAACAAATTATAAAATCTTATTTCAAATGAAATTTTATACCATTCCTATTCAATTCTCTTTATTAAATCAATCATCATCTTATGTATATATTTAACATTAGTATATATCAATTTACCCCAATTAAATAAAATTTTATTCCCAAATTGATTTACATCCTAACATAACATTTGAATTTTATTCCCATTTCATAAATTACTTCCTTAACTAAATTTTACGTTTCCCTTTTAATTTACATTTTTACCTTACGTTACTACATTAATTATCCTTAAAGTAACGTCTATTATTAATAACAATATTATATAAAAAATTTCTATATTTTATATATATTTTATATATATAACGCGGTGCCTATATAAAATTTTCTACCCTATGACCAAGTGATACGGATGTTTATCATTTCAATCCGCAATTTAAAATAAAAATGCGGTTGTATATCATTTTAAACCGCAATCCCGAATGAAATGAAATGCATAGCAACTTGCAATTAACAAAATTAATCATCAATTCATCCATTTATCACAGTCATCATCCAATTTCAAACAATCATCAATATATAACAGGTGATAAATAATGGTATCAATTACCAGTTTATACTCAAAATAAATTTAATAACTGTTAATTGGCAGTTTATATGCAAAAATAAACGTAAATTTAACTGGCGGTTAATATGAAATAAAAATTTAACATAACTATGACTGGCAGTTAATATGTAAATAAATAAATTCTAACTGTCAAATTTTTATGCAATAAATTAATTAACAGTTATATTAAATAAATGCGATTTAACAGAGATAATGAATAAAACATGCCAAACAGTCATAAATAAATCTCTACTCATATCTAAAGTCAAATTAACAAACATAAGAAATTTTAGAAGTTGTGAGTGGGTTAAAACACTCACCTTTTGAATTTAAATCGAATTTAAATCCGATTTAAACCCAAAAATTCGATGGTCTACAAATCTGACCAAACTAGTGTCAAAAGATCTGGAATTTTATTGCGATCCTAACAAAAAAAATCTCGCGTGAAACGAAATTCGTAGGAGAAAGTTAAACGCATAAATGGTGATTGAAATTTCAAAAAAAAAAAGGATAGAAATAAAAGAACACCTTCAAGCGCCACGTCGTCCCCCTTTCTTTCCCTCTCTCCCTGATGCGTTTTGCTTCCAAATTTTTCTTAGAAGTTTGAATTTTAGCTTTTGATTTGGTTTGGAATTTTTATTTGGATCTAAGATTCTTTTGTCTTCCATTGAGGAGGAGAAGGAGCTGATGAAATTTTACGCGCAGACAAATGAGAATAGGCGGAGGCTAGGGTTTAGCGGGGTATTTATAGATGAAGTTGGAATAGACAGATGGATCCGAAGTTAAATGAATTCACAATTTGTCAAATTTAAATTCCAATAATCCATTTATTTGATTTTTAGATCTTATATGAATAAATGGTCAACTTACCATTCCTATCATTTCCGATTTCAATTAGCTTCAAATTTATTAACCAAACCTCCATATCAAATAAAGATTCATTGCAAAAAATTTAGTGTTTACCTTTAATTAAAGTAAATTCAATAAATTATAAAATCTTATTTCAAATGAAATTTTATACCATTCCTATTCAATTCTCTTTATTAAATCAATCATCATCTTATGTATATATTTAACATTATTATATATCAATTTACCCCAATTAAATAAAATTTTATTCCCAAATTGATTTACAGCCTAACATAACATTTGAATTTTATTCCCAATTCATAAATTACTTCCTTAACTAAATTTTACGTTTCCCTTTTAATTTACATTTTCACCTTACGTTACTACATTAATTATCCTTAAAGTAACGTCTATTATTAATAACAATATTATAATTACTTTCCATTTAATTTCATAAATTAATCCATTTCATCTAAATTCTTATCTATGTAATATTTCAACATTTAATTTCATCAAATGTAATTGTTTTCCAATACGTTAATAACTTTATTTCCAAGTCTTATATTACAACAAACTATCCAATACGAAAGTCTTAACATTGTCAGAAATACTACTTTAATTAACATTAACGCAATACTCAATTAAAAATTAATGTAACTGATTTCAAAATTGTAAATTAACAAGCTACCAAAATAGGCAACATACAATAATCGTACTCTAACCTTTAGTCACATTAATATGCTTTTATTTCTCAAAATCAAAGTTCCCATTTAACTAAATCTCCATAAATGAATTTGACGTTATCTTCAAAAAGTACTTTATATTAACATTAATGTAAAAATATATTTATATCTATTGCAATCGATTTAGTACTATTTTCTCAATATTTAAAATGATTTAACAAATTTTATATGTCAATTTATTAAAGATTAAATCAATATAAATATTCAATTCCATAAAATCCAAAATTGTTGATAAATTTCCAAAACTTCCTTTTTTTTATTGAATCAATCTATATTTATTCCTTTCATTAATCTCAAATATAAGGGTTTACCCTTTGCATTAAAAATTATCACATAAATATCCTATTTCAACGTAATTCTTAATTTAACGCAATAAATAAAAATTTGATTTCATTTATCTCAATAAGTCCTACTATTATAAAATAACCAATTGACTCACAATTCAAATTCACATTCTATAAGTCAAAATTTTTCTATCACCTTGATTTACTTAACTTTATAATTCCTTATACAAATCTCTATCTCAAATCTTAAATGTAAATCATTGTACTAATTGTAGTACTTAATATTTTCTTAAAATTATCTTTCTATTACGCTTGAATCCAATTTATTAAGTAAGTTTCCAATTAGATCCAATTTCAACCTTGCACATAAATTTAGGTTAATTATAACTTATAACGTATACTTCCCTAGTTATTTTTTTATATACTCCCTATATTAATTCCACAATTAACCATTATTATTAGAATAACGCTTATAATAAATACAATCCTATAATTTACTCAACACTTAATTATTTCCTTTTCCATTAGGGTAACATTCCTTTATCTGATTATTACTTATTACACATTCTAATTCCATTAACAAGGAAGCAGGTAAATTATGATATATGCTACAAAATTTTAATTTATTACTATTCATTATTATTAACCTAAATTCAGCATTACTTACCTCGCATTAACCTTATTACTTAAAATCCTTATCCAATTGAAATTAATTCTCTAAATAAATACATTTACTCCTTTCGTTATTTTTTTAATTACAATTAAGGCACACCTAATTATCTTTATAGGTAAATAAGTGAATTTACTAGTAACCTACTATTACAACCTTTAATATACTTGTATATGGTTATTTTACCCTTTTATAATCCATTTATAAATATATGCTGTGACGCCCCACCTCTATACCCACGCTAGACAAGAACACTACGGAGTAATGCTGTCGACTAGCACGGAGAATAAGGCTGTTGAGGAGCGACCATCTGTATAATTGCTTTATGCGAGCATCGATATGTCAGATAGTATAACATGCATTTCTTTATCAAAAGGAAATCCGACATACTGACACAAACTCAAAACTACTACACAATGGCTAAAATATCTTCGGAAGCAAATATAGAAATAAACATAACATAAATCAGTCACAGACAATTCATATCACAAAGGCGGAAATAGATATGAATATTACACATGAAAGTGTATATCAGAGTAGTGGTCAAATAAGATCCACAATATCAAAAAGAATAGATACAAGTGCTAGACAAAAGAATAAGTATACATCAAAGAGTCTGTATCTCAAATGTATACAACAAAAACTACTAAACTAAAGTAGTTAGCCAAAAGTCAGAAGATGGTTCCAGATAGGAAGTCATGAGGAAGTACCTGTAATATCTCAGTCTGACCCGAGTATTATTTAATAAGAAAATAATAAACGGATCAGTCTAGCTATAAATATCAAATGAAATGATATAGAATAAGAGATATGACTAAACATATAATAATCACAATGCCAAGCTGTGATATATAAGTAATTGAAAATCAACAAGAGATTAATCAATTTCACAATAATCTACTCAAGGATCAAAAGGAATGTCATACTCCTAATTTCATTCACCAAGCCACAATAATTGATAAATCAAATCAATAGAAATCATGAAGATAGGTGAAGCATAAATTCCAGAATTCAACACATGAAATCCAGAAATCACAAGAAAAGGATGGCCAATCGCATAAAAATGAGCCGGAGCTCCTCCAGACAGGGTATAGTCCCCCATTGCGGACATTGAGCCGAAGCTCCTCCTGGTGAGTCAAAACTCCTCCTAACAGGGTATAGGCCCCCATTGCGTACTTTGAGCCGAAGCTCCTCTTGGTGAGCCGAAACTCCTCATGACAGGGTATAGTCCCCCGTTGCGGACATTGAGCCGAAGCTACTCCTGGTGAGCTGAAGCTCCTCCTGACAGGGTATAGTCCCCCATTGCGGACTTTGAGCCGATGCTCCTCCTAGTGAGCCGAAGCTCCTCCTGACAGGGTATAGTCCCCCATTGCGGACTTTGAGCCGAAGCTCCTCCTGGTGAGCCGAATCTCTACAAAAATGAAGTATCGTCCTTGACATGGACAAAGAGACATCGCACATTGCTAGTCTAAATCACAAAGATGATCGTCATGATCAACGAGATGTGTCGATTACAGTAAGCTAGTAAATATATGAGCTTAGCTTCATGTCCCATAACCACTAGCTTAACTTAAATATTTACGAACAAATTGTAGGTCTCCACTTGAAAATTGTCACAAGAGATTCAATCGAACAATTCCAAGAATTAACCGACGAAGTAAACGCAAGCGTTTCTTAATTAGATTTCTCATACGAGTGAGGTAAAGGCTTGTATATACTAATAGATTGGAAAACGGTTTAAGAAATGAGCTTTGTACTAAAATAGTGTTGAAATCATTTGAAGAAAGAGTTTTGATATTTACTACTAGTATAGAAAACCTTTATATTTTTAAAGTGACAAATCACAAAGAAGATTGTAGGAACAACCAATCACTAAGATTCACATTCGAAAATGTGAATAAAATCCAAAGAAATGGATAAAGAATCCTTCAAAATGGATCTTCAAAAATCCCTAAAAAGGAGTCATCAAAATCATAATAAATGTTAACAACAAATAGGAAACAACACGAATCGATTAAAGTTGGAAATTCAAGCAACTAGGCGACATAGGCAAAAGTTCATCAGGTCGGTTGGCCGGCTACAGAGCTCGGTCGACCGGACCCTGTTCTCAAAATTCCTCGGGAAGCAGGTCGGTCGGCCGAACTCTGTACTCGGTCGACCGAACCTTAAACAGAGAAGTGCCTATGCACTTGGCAGCAGGTCGGTCGGCCGGCTACAGAGCTCGGTCGACCGGACCTGTTGCCAGTCCCTTCCCAGTCCATCCAATTGAGGTCCAACCTCGACCAAATTGCATTCTCTCGAGGAACGACGCTAAGGGATTATGCCAATCGACTACCTGGCCCTATAAGCTCTTCGATGCATCTCCAAAAACATGATCAAAGATCAAAGCTATGATTTTTAAGGAATTGAACCCAAAACACTAAAAATTGGAATATTCACCAAATCAATCCAAACCAAAAGCAAATGCACGCGAATAAGTGTTAGGAATTCATACCTAACAATCGAAGATAATTATAAGCATAGATGTGAGATAAAAATCTCACCTTTGAACCCAAAAACAATGAATGAGAAGCTTGAAGACAAGGGGAGATCAACCACACTTCAATCTCAACACTAGAAGCTTGAATGTAAGCTTAAAAGAAGAACATTCCCTAAGTTAGGTTTAGGAAATTTCTGAAATCAATGAGAGAATGGGTTGGAGAAGAAGAAGGAGATGCTTACCAATGGGTTCACTTGAGTTTGGAGCAAGAAGATGGATTTGCTAAAGGAAACTAGGGCTTAGGATTTCCTAATTCTTTTTCTCTTCTCCCATTTTTGATGAAGCTTGAATGTATAAGGAAATTATGAAGTAATGAAGAGGAGAAGGGGTTGGGACTGAATACATAATTGGCTCTGCCCAAACCAAAAGCCCTAAGTACAAAGTGGCAAAAATCAACTTTCTCCAAACATATCGAAGCTTATACTCAAAAAGGTCGCAAACGGCATTTTGAACTCAATGGGGGTGTTCTCGAGTCCCAATTCGACTGTTTGCAAAAATTAGCTTTTCGGACCAAAATCCGACGAACGATAAAATATTTAAATAAAATATTTAAATATAAAATCGATAAATATGCGGGTTGTTACAGACTCCCCTCCTTAAAGAAATTGCGTCCTCGCAATACTTAAGAAGAAAATAAGAAGTAACAACCATAGAAGCATATCAACACAAAAGAAAATTTGAAATAGGAAGTTCACCATAAGGAGCATGAAAGAGTAAGCCTGAACGGGATCGCTCAATGAATTCTCTGGATTCCCAAGAGCAATCCTTAGGATTTGAGAATCATTGAACTATCACAAAAAGAACATCTTTATTCCGAAGGCGCTCAACCTCCGAAGTACTGATGCGAATGGAATGTTGCTCATAAATCAAATCTGGTGAAACTTCAATTTCCACAATATCACCAGGCACAAGAATAAACCGGAAACATAAAAGCATTTCCGTAGATAAAAGACGTGGAGAACGTCAAGAATAGCATAAAATTGAGCTGGTGCAACGACGTAGTATAATAACAGTACGCCCGAGATACTAGAAACTCAAACAATTTGGAACATCAGCGTAGTACAAAAACGGTACGCCCAATAAACCAATAAACCGGCACAATGATGTAGTGCAAACGGTACATCCAATGTATCAAAAGTATATCATTGATGTAGTGCAAACGGTACATCCAATGAATCAAAAGGAAAGACATTGATGTAGTGCAAACGGTACATCCAATGTATCAAAAGCATATCATTGATGTAGTGCAAACGGTACATCCAATGAGTCACATAAGACAGAACATCGATGTAGTATAATAACAGTACATCCGATGCACCGAACACCATAAGAGAACATCAGACGCAAGTCCATAAAAGAAATGAGATGAAACTCAATAAAACGAAGTACATCAAAACGCCCGATGAACTTGATAAAATGATAATTCCCTTAAGACATCATCAAAGAATCAACCACTTGTTGCCTACGACAAAGTGCATTGGCAACACGACTTCCCTTCCGGGAATAAAAAGAATATCAAGATCATAAGATGTCAGGAACTCGAGTCAACATGGAGTTCCATATGAGAAAATAATTATTCCAAAGATTTTATGATCGAGGTGGAGAACAAATTTCTCCCCTAAAGATGATGATGTCAAAACTCTAAAAGCGAAAACAATAACCGCGAGCACTAGATCATGAATGGCATAACTAGCCTCAATCGGCTTTTAATGATTTAGAAGCACACGAGATAGCACGTTCTCCTTTGCAAGAGAACGACATCTAAACCAATACGAGTAGTATCGTTACAAATAGCAAAGTCTTGGTTCCCCTCTAGGAATCACAAGAATAGGAGTATCGAAAGGAAAGAATTTCTTTTAAATAATCTTCTTTCCTGAAAAGTTAAAACTTTCAAATTACATTTATCATTATGTAAGAATCTTTTTAGAAAATTTTTCTATTTTCAAGTTTATATACTGTGTCTGATTGTCTCATCAAAGCGTTTAGGAAATTCCTATCGATAACGTTGATCAAGCGCATCGACCAAAATTCTTAAAACACTAAATGGGCAATACAATCACAAAATTGTATTCCATAGGATAAGTAAGTTTCTCAAAAACTGCTAAGAATATTCTTTGTTCGTTTTAAGAACAAAAATCCAGTTATACTTCTAAATCAATCTTATGAAAAAGATTTTGCAAAAATTTTAAATTGCTAGTTTCATCCAAAAATCAATAAATAAAAGAGTGGTCTCATCGAAATATTCATAAAATATTTGATATATAAAATGGATGAAATAAACTGGACAAATTGAATGACATAATAATTCATTCATAGGAATCATAACGAGTGCGGACTGCGTAAGTGGAATGCTAACTCACGCAACTCGTAGCCAAATGAAAATCGGTGGCAAGGTCAAACTGAAAAGACCTTAGCACCACACAAAAGATTACTTAGGTGATAATCCTAACACAAGCTCAAAAATACCGAAAAAGTTTTACAAATTATTTAGATAAGAGAAATAACACTTTTCTCATCTTGAGGGCTGAAAGAATAAAATAATGTCTTCCTTATAAGTGGGCTTAACAGATAGAAAATGTTGGAGATGAATAGTCCACTCGAAAAATAGGATATGGGCTTCACAACAATTAAGCCAATCCTTACAAAAATCAATTCCGAAGCCTACGTAAAAATACCGGCTCAAAAAGATAAATCACATAAAATAATTTCGACATCAATAAAAAGCAAATTGAGTGTTGCGGATCTACCATCCGGATTCGCAATTCTCAACGAAGTCATCAAGCACAAAATATTCAAAGAAAAAGAATCGACAAGTTCTTTTGATATAAAATAGTGAGATAAAACCCATATCAAAAATAACTCAAATAAGAAGATCACAAAATAAATGTAATCAAAGATTAAATGAGAAATACCTTGATCACGAGAAGTGTTACCAGGAGCTTGCACTACATTGAGCTCTCCCTCCTTCTTACTTTGAAATACGGGACATGCAGTAATATGGTGACCCGAATTTTTGCAATAGCGACAAAAGAGGGGTCTCGGACACTCCCTTGCATAGTGGTTTGTGGAACCACAATTGTAGCCACGACTAGAGGTAGGTGCTTTTGCTACCGGGGTTTCTTGCCTCCCTTTCTTGATGGGATTGGGGCCTTTGAATTTGATAGGCCTCTTTAAGTTATTGTCGAACTTCCGTTGGGCACGCACAACTTCAACATCCCCTTCATTATCGGCCTCTTCAAGGCGAAGAGCGATATCAATAAGCTGATCAAATGAAACCTCAAGTTTCAGGAGTAATGACTTCTTAAGATTCTTATTCAAGCCATAGACAAATCTCTGATTTTTCTTCAATGGGGTGTTAATGTATTCAACCCAGTATTTGTAAAGAGATTCGAAAGATGCGACATAGTCTGTCACAGAAGATTCATCTTGAACAAGGTCGATAAAACGCCGGGCCAAAGTTACTTTTTCAGCCTCCGGCACAAATTTCAATTCGAATCTTCCCCGGAATTGCTCCCAAGTAAGATCCGCATCAATGATTTCGGAAACCAAGAGCTCATACCAATCTAATGCTATTTCTTGGAGCATGCTAGAAGCCACTTGGACTCGGTGTAGATCAATAAAGTTCATGCGAGAAAAGATGCGATCGCATGATTTGAGCCAAGATTGAATTTCAATAACAATCTCGGATCCCTTGAATGGCTTTCCACCCAAATCGGAGTAGTCTCTGCACAAGCATGCAAAACCGGATCTAGGATGAGTAGGCTCTAGATTGGGTCCGGCAGCTTGAGCGTTCTTAACAAGATCTAAAAGCTGCTGGGCAGACATAAAAACTCCATCTTGGGGAGTAGCACTAGATTGACCGGCGCTGGGACGGCCAGGTCTAACCATTTCTCTTCTTTAAGAAAGAAAGAAAGAAGAGGAAAAGGTTATTCTCAAAATAAATTTCAATCAAACTTGATTGATAAAACAAGGAATCATAAAAGAAAATAGGATAGAACGGTACGAAGACCCGAAAAAAAAATCCTAAAGCACGACTCCTAAGATGGACTTAGGACGATGATCCTTGTTATAATATTCCATATTGTTCCGAAGTTTGGCTCTGATACCAAGCTGTGACGCCCCACCTCTATACCCACGCTAGACAAGAACACTACGGAGTAATGCTGTCGACTAGCACGGAGAATAAGGCTGTTGAGGAGCGACCATCTGTATAATTGCTTTGTGCGAGCATCGATATGTCAGATAGTATACCATGCATTTCTTTATCAAAAGGAAATCCGACATACCGACACAAACTCATAACTACTACACAGTGGCTAAAATATCTTCGGAAGCAAATATAGAAATAAACATAACATAAATCAGTCACAGACAATTCATATCACAAAGGCGGAAATAGATATGAATATTACACATGAAAGTGTATATCAGAGTAGTGGTCAAATAAGATCCACAATATCAAAAAGAATAGATACAAGTGCTAGACAAAAGAATAAGTATACATCAAAGAGTCTGTATCTCAAATGTATACAACAAAAACTACTAAACTAAAGTAGTTAGCCAAAAGTCAGAAGATGGTTCCATATAGGAAGTCATGAGGAAGTACCTGTAATATCTCAGTCTGACCCGATTATTATTTAATAAGAAAATAATAAACGGATCAGTATAGATATAAATATCAGATGAAATGATATAGAATAAGAGATATGACTAAACATATAACAATCACAATGCCAAGCTGTGATATATAAGTAATTGAAAATCAACAAGAGATTAATCAATTTCACAATAATCTACTCAAGGATCAAAAGGAATGTCATACTCCTAATTTCATTCACCAAGCCACAATAATTGATAAATCAAATCAATAGAAATCACGAAGATAGGTAAAGCATAAATTCCAGAATTCAACACACGAAATCCAGAAATCACAAGAAAAGGATGGCCAATCCCATAAAAATGAGCCGGAGCTCCTCCAGGCAGGGTATAGTCCCCCATTGCGGACATTGAGCCGAAGCTCCTCCTGGTGAGTCAAAACTCCTCCTGACAGGGTATAGTCCCCCATTGCGGACTTTGAGCCGAAGCTCCTCCTGGTGAGCCGAAACTCCTCATGATAGGGTATAGTCCCCCATTGCGGACATTAAGCCGAAGTTCCTCCTGGTGAGCCGAAGCTCCTCCTGATAGGGTATAGTCCCCCATTGCGGACTTTGAGCCGAAGCTCCTCCTGGTAAGCCGAAGCTCCTCCTGACAGGGTATAGTCCCCCATTGTGGACTTTGAGCCGAAGCTCCTCCTGGTGAGCTGAAGCTCCACAAAAATGAAGTATCGTCCTTGACATGGACAAAGAGACATCGCACATTGCTAGTCTAAATCACAAAGATGATCGTCATGATCAACGAGAAGTGTCGATTACAGTAAGCTAGTAAATATATGAGCTTAGCTTCATGTCCCATAACCAGTAGCTTAACTTAAATATTTACGAACAAATTGTAGGTCTCCACTTGAAAATTGTCACAAGAGATTCAATCGAACAAGTCCAAGAATTAACCGATGAAGTAAACGCAAGCGTTTCATACCACTCATTTTACTAAGTCGTTTAATTAGATTTCTCATACGAGTGAGGTAAAGGCTTGTATATACTAATAGATTGGAAAACGGTTTAAGAAACGAGCTTTGTACTAAAATAATGTTGAAATCATTTGAAGAAAGAGTTTTGATATTTACTACTAGTATAGAAAACCTTTATATTTTTAAAGTGACAAATCACAAAGAAGATTGTAGGAACAACCAATCACTAAGATTCACATTCGAAAATGTGAATAAAATCCAAAGAAATCGATAAAGAATCCATCAAAATGGATCTTCAAAAATCCCTAAAAAGGAGTCATCAAAGTCATAATAAATGATAACAACAAATAGGAAACAACACGAATCGATTAAAGTTGGAAATTCAAGCAACTAGGCGACACAAGCAAAATTTCATCAGGTCGGTCGACCGGCTACAGAGCTCGGTCGACCGGACCCTGTTCTCAAAATTCCTCGGGAAGCAGGTTGGTCGGTCGAACTCTGTACTCGGTCGACCGAACCTTAAACAGAGAAGTGCCTATGCACTTGGCAGCAGGTCGGTCGGCCGGCTACAGAGCTCGGTCGACCGGACCTGTTGCCAGTCCCTTCCCAGTCCATCCAATTGAGGTCCAACCTCGACCAAATTGCATTCTCTCGAGCAACGGCGCTAAGTGATTATGCCAATCGACTACCCGGCCCTATAAGCTCTTCGATGCATCTCCAAAAACATGATCAAAGATCAAAGCTATGATTTTTAAGGAATTGAACCCAAAACACTAAAAATTGGAATATTCACCAAATCAATCCAAACCAAAAGAAAATGCACACGAATAAGTGTTAGGAATTCATACCTAACAATCGAAGATAATTATAAGCATAGATGTTTGATAAAAATCTCACCTTTGAACCCAAAAACAATGAATGAGAAGCTTGAAGACAAGGGGAGATCAACCACACTTCAATCTCAACACTAGATGCTTGAATGTAAGCTTAAAAGAAGAACATTCCCTATGTTAGGTTTAGGAAATTTCTAAAATCAATGAGAGAATGAGTTGGAGAAGAAGAAGGAGATGCTTACCAATGGG
This sequence comes from Allium cepa, assembly GCA_030765085.1. Lineage (NCBI taxonomy): Eukaryota > Viridiplantae > Streptophyta > Magnoliopsida > Asparagales > Amaryllidaceae > Allium > Allium cepa. Next base: position 1,033,979,692 of record CM060945.1, on the reverse strand, counting down.
TTCACTTGAGTTTGGAGCAAGAAGATGTATTTGCTAAAGGAAACTAGGGCTTAGGATTTCCTAATTCTTTTTCTCTTCCCCCATTTTTGATGAAGCTTGAATGTATAAGGAAATTATGAAGTAATGAAGAGGAGAAGGGGTTGGGACTGAATACATAAGTGGCTCAGCCCAAACCAAAAGCCCTAAGTACAAAGTGGCAAAAATCAACTTTCTCCAAACATATCGAAGCTTATACTCGAAAAGGTCGCAAACGGCATTTTGAACTCAATGGGGGTGGTCTCGAGTCCCAATTCGACTGTTTGCAAAAAGTAGCTTTTCGAACCAAAATCCGACGAACGATAAAATATTTAAATAAAATATTTAAATATAAAATCGATAAATATGCGGGTTGTTACATATGCACATCTACAAATTAAGATTCTAAATCCAATTTCTTATTCCATCTAGGTTCCATTTCTTCACTTTATGAATAACTAGCATTTCCTATTCATTTGTTACATCTACTTATATTCACTTTATGAATAGTTTGATATTCCATTTATTACTAACTTTAATTATTGCAATTTATTTTCTACATACAATTTGAATCTATTTTCAAATTTTCACCTTCCAATAATAAATAAAAAGGATTGTACTAAATAAAATTTTATTTTCATTAATAAATTCAATCCTTGCCTTTATTTACTTATTTCTAACCTTATATCCCATTGCAAAAATTTCCACTATTACAATTAATTGCAATAAATAATTTAATTTGTACAATTTAATTACCCTTGATACATCAAATTTTAACATTCTCTTTTATATAAATAAATAAGAATTTCATTCCTTTCTAAATTTAAATTAAAAATCCTACTAATTTAATTCATTTTAAATATCGAATTCACACGGGTTGTTACACTCTCCACCACTCAAAACATTTCGTCACCGAAAAGGAAAAAAAAGGAAAAAAAGAATTAAATAACACTACATCTTAATCAAAATATTTAACTTATAACCAATAATTTACTAAATTTGTTTCCTTAAATAAAATATACCCGTTTTATAATCATTATATCTTTTTATACTTAAATTACTAAAGTTCAGAAAACATTTTCCAAATATTCTAAGTCTAAAATTTTACGGGAAATTTTGGTAGAGTCTCCTTTGTACGGAGGGCTCGGGAGAAAATATAATATAAATATAACAATATACACAAATACTTTCCAAAATAATATATATCCCTACACGGGAAAATATATAAAATAGCGCTATAAACCGTAATTCGAAACGTACCTATTTGTCGGGCAATTTACGCTTATTTTATGCAACCAAAAGCAGTAGCAATGGCTTCCATAACCTGTATTCCACTTATAAAATCCAAAGGATTAACAATTTATATAAAGTGAAATATTTAAGTGGCTTCAATCACTATCAAAAAATCAATACAACAACCAACAATTTCAACAAACAGCATATACAACAATACAAACAACCATTCAATCAAACAAACAAATAGTTGTTCGGGTTCAAAAATTTTAAGTTATACGGAATGAAGAATAAACCATTAAGTGCATCATTTACTCAACAGTCTTAGATTAAACACAATGCATTATTCATCCATCCCAACAAGATTAAAGTTCCCTTACCCAACAACTCCAAACCACGACAAACAACAATTTCAATCAACAAATCAAATTAACTTATTATAAATTTTATTTTACACATTAGTTGTTTGATTCTTTTCATTTATTTCATTCAATTTTATTTCCATTTTATTTCTTTGAATTATATTCAGAATTAACTCTACCCTATTTCTTAAATTTACAATTTCTCTTTATTATATTATATTCATTTATTTTCACTTTAATTACTTGAGTTTATAATCGTTTATTTACCATACGTACCTTTAATTATATTTACTTGGTAAAATTTCAATTATAACTTAAGTTTATAACATTAAATTCTCATTTAACAACAATTTCATTGAATACTTCATTACCTACCTTTACTTGTACAATTTTCATTACATTTCCTATTAAACATTTCAACTTTTAATATTTGGTAAGTTATATATGTTATTTAAGAGTATAATTGAAAGTTATACAAGTTTGTACTATTTCCTTAAATTAAATTAAAGTTCAATAATAGTAATCTTTATTTCATAGGTTACAAATTTCCAATTTCATTTAATACCATTTTTACTTTACTTAAAGGTTCAAAATTGCTACACTTAATTGTCCTATTAATTAACTGGAACCTAAGAACCAAATACCGGGTTTAATTTTAAATCATTTAAAATAATAGATAGATATCTACACTTAACATATATATCCAATTATAATTAAAACGATAAAATTTCTTAACGATTCTGCAGTAAATTACTACAGTGGCCTTCCCACTTCGAAACTCGAAAATGAATGTCGATGATGCGTGCACTCATCACCGAAATTATTTTCCAGCGACAGAGAGGAAATTACAAAACTTATTTTCTCCAAAAACTTCTTTTAAATTATATTAAATATTTATATCAGAAAATACTTATAACAATATTATTATATTCCAAATCAATTGAAAGAAGTTTTCAAAAACCCCGGAACTTAAGTTCTAAATTCCCAAATTACATTTATTTATTTTTAATCTTATTTACCTATTATTTATAAATTTTATTCATAACAACCAATATATTGCAACCAAATATAGATATCATTTGAAAATTTTATTTTATATATAGAAAATATAGTAGGCAAAATTATTTCATTCACCTATATTAAAAACAAATATTATGTCGGTCTGTCCTATTAAGTGTTTAGAAATTCCTATTGATGTCACAGCGTCCCATGCACCAACCAGAATTTATAAATACCAAACGGAACCAATTAACACAATATTAAAACCTTTTATAACACTAACAAATACGCTCTCTCATATATATACACTCAGCGACTCCCATAGGGTATTACTACCCTATTAGTAAAGAGTCAAACCCCACAAAGCGAAGGTTTATCGCTAAACCAATGCTCTGATACCAACTGTAACATCCCGCCTTTTCACACGATTTAATTCGACAAACGTGCCAATTCAAACCATACGGAATGGCGGATTGTTATGGGGTAAATAAAAAAACAGAGAAGGAAAAAAACTAAACAGAATCTCACAGCGGAAGGATAAAATATAGTAATAAATATACAGTTCACAAAAACTGTTTACAAGACATTTGATTCTTCTTTACACAATAAATATCAGAGTTCACATACCAATAAATATCAATGCAGCGGAACACAGTGTGTAGTGGAACCATATAATAAAATAATAATAATAATAATAATGAAATCTTTGTCTTCGTCCTCCAGAAATAAAGTCTTCAAATGCTGAAATTCTCGGACTGACCTGAGCGAATTTGAAAAGACAAAAACACTCGAGTCAGAACTAAAAGATCTTATGTAAGTTAAATTAGCAGAAATAAATATGAGTGCAGTAACTCAAGAGATGCTCGGGATTTACATCTCCTAAGGATCCGTTAAACTATTTACTATGTAGTATATTGCGCTATTATAATAGTGTCTAATTGTAAAATAAACTTAAATTTAAATAGCATTAAGGCTTTACATTTTCCACCTTAACACGTAATAGTCCCAGTAGTCCATCCAATATCATAGTCCCTCCTGATCGGGAAGCCACTAGAGGATACCGCACGGGCTACGGGAGAAATCCAAACTCGTACAAGGCTCGATAGGGTAGGTGACACAACACAACTAGGCAATGCCAGGGTAGATATACCAATTGCTATCCGGGCTGGTGGAAACGCGCAGCGCGCAGCTGCCGCCCACCTCGAATAAACTCCCCCGAAATCAAAAATAAAGGTGGCCACCGAATCAATCCAAAGTCAAAGTATGGTATCTAAGAGGAGTTTCCGATCAGAGGAATGACCTAATTGGACCGAGAATCGCTCCTGTTTTAGCCACCTTATGCCAACTCACGGGAGTTGGGTCCACGTATTTACCTCAAAGGAAACGCCGCCACCGACCTACTTCATTCTGGAATCTCCACCACGTACACGGTTGTTAAAGTGGTTTTCGGAGTTGGCAGGGAGTATAACAAATTCCGATCCCGGTCACTTCAACAACCAATCGTTATTCTAACACCACGGTCATTTAAAATAATTTATGCTTTTAAAACCCGAATAAAATATCCATTTCAAAACCATATAAATATGATATCATTGCCTTTTAAAACCCAAAACAATATGATATCATCTTTATTTTCCAATATATTCTTTTCCAAAATCATAGGGTTTTCAAAGAAAAATATTTAGAAATCAAAACTCTTGAAAATAATATTTTCAAATTATACTACCTTGAAAATCATAACTTTGAAACAAGTTCCCATTTCTTAAATGGTTAAATATTAAATTACTTTTACAAAACAAAATAGCTTCTTTAGATTTCACAAATCAATTTCAAATATCGATTTAAACTACCAAATACCATTTCGATTTTTATGTTTCAAAGCTTTAAATATTTTCACCATTTCAAAAACAACTCATTTGACAAATCCATTTAGATTAAATTCAATTACTTATTTTTTTTTAAAACTTGAAATCTTTACTTAATGAATTCAATATAATTTAAGAAACCTTTAACTTCACATGACTGGAAAATCTTTTAATTTATTATATATTCATTTAAATCAACTTGATATTCATTTAAATCACTCTACACAAAAATCAAGTTATAAAAATCATATTCTTTTAAAATTCTAACTTTTCATTAAATTTCAATTTAACTTAATCTTCATCTTCAAATCTTTTTCTCTTTTAAGTCATTAAAACTCCAGAAATTAAATTTTAAATAAATTCTTTATCGTATTTGATCTCGAAAATCAAAATTTATTTTATACTTCAAATCAAATTTATACAAAGCTAAAATTACTATATATCTATAAATAACCAAATCAATGTCCATAAACCATATACATATATAGCATTACAAAACCAAAAGCATTTCAAAATATATTTTATTTATATAACGCGGTGCCTATATAAAATTTTCTACCCTATGACCAAGTGATACAGATGTTTATCATTTCAATCCGCAATTAAAATAAAAATGCGGTTGTATATCATTTTAAACCGCAATCCCGAATGAAATGAAATGCATAGCAACTTGCAATTAATAAAATTAATCATCAATTCATCCATTTATCACAGTCATCATCCAATTTCAAACAATCATCAATATATAACAGGTGATAAATAATGGTATCAATTACCAGTTTATACTCAAAATAAATTTAATAACTGTTAATTGGCAGTTTATATGCAAAAATAAACGTAAATTTAACTGGCGGTTAATATGAAATAAAAATTTAACATAACTATGACTGGCAGTTAATATGTAAATAAATAAATTCTAACTGTCAAATTTTTATGCAATAAATTAATTAACAGTTATATTAAATAAATGCGATTTAACAGAGATAATGAATAAAACATGCCAAACAGTCATAAATAAATCTCTACTCATATCTAAAGTCAAATTAACAAACATAAGAAATTTTAGAAGTTGTGAGTGGGTTAAAACACTCACCTTTTGAATTTAAATCGAATTTAAATCCGATTTAAACCCAAAAATTCGATGGTCTCCAAATCTGACCAAACTAGTGTCAAAAGATCTGGAATTTTATTGCGATCTTAACAAAAAAAATCTCGCGTGAAACGAAATTCGTAGGAGAAAGTTAAACGCATAAATGGTGATTGAAATTTCAAAAAAAAAGGATAGAAATAAAAGAACACCTTCAAGCGCCACGTCATCCCCCTTTCTTTCCCTCTCTCCCTGATGCGTTTTGCTTCCAAATTTTTCTTAGAAGTTTGAATTTTAGCTTTTGATTTGGTTTGGAATTTTTATTTGGATCTAAGATTCTTTTGTCTTCCATTGAGGAGGAGAAGGAGCTGATGAAATTTTACGCGCAGACAAATGAGAATAGGCGGAGGCTAGGGTTTAGCGGGGTATTTATAGATGAAGTTGGAATAGACAGATGGATCCGAAGTTAAATGAATTCACAATTTGTCAAATTTAAATTCCAATAATCCATTTATTTGATTTTTAGATCTTATTATGAATAAATGGTCAACTTACCATACCTATCATTTCTGATTTCAATTAGCTTCAAATTTATTAACCAAACCTCCATATCAAATAAAGATTCATTGCAAAAAATTTAGTGTTTACCTTTAATTAAAGTAAATTCAATAAATTATAAAATCTTATTTCAAATGAAATTTTATACCATTCCTATTCAATTCTCTTTATTAAATCAATCATCATCTTATGTATATATTTAACATTAGTATATATCAATTTACCCCAATTAAATAAAATTTTATTCCCAAATTGATTTACATCCTAACATAACATTTGAATTTTATTCCCAATTCATAAATTACTTCCTTAACTAAATTTTACGTTTCCCTTTTAATTTACATTTTTACCTTACGTTACTACATTAATTATTCTTAAAGTAACGTCTATTATTAATAACAATATTATAATTACTTACCATTTTATTTCATAAATTAATCCATTTCATCTAAATTCTCATCTATGTAATATTTCAACATTTAATTTCATCAAATGTAATTGTTTTCCAATACGTTAATAACTTTATTTCCAAGTCTTATACTACAACAATCTATCCAATACGAAAGTCTTAACATTGTTACAAATACTACTTTAATTAACATTAACGCAATACTCAATTAAAAATTATTGTAACTGATTTCAAAATTGTAAATTAACAAGCTACCAAAATAGGCAACATACAGTAATCGTACTCTAGCCTTTAGTCACATTAATACGCTTTTATTTCTCAAAATCAAAGTTCCCATTTAACTAAATCTCCATAAATGAATTTGACGTTATCTTCAAAAAGTACTTTATATTAACATTAACGTAAAAATTTATTTATATCTATTGCAATCGATTTAGTGCTATTTTCTCAATATTTAAAATGATTTAACAAATTTTATATGTCAATTTATTAAAGATTAAATCAATATAAATATTCAATTCCATAAAATCCAAAATTGTTGATAAATTTCCAAAACTTCCTTTTTTTATTGAATCAATCTATATTTAGTCCTTTCATTAATCTCAAATATAAGGGTTTACCCTTTGGATTAAAAATTATCACATAAATATCCTATTTCAACGTAATTCTTAATTTAATGTAATATATAAAAATTTGATTTCATTTAGCTCAATAAGTCCTACTATTATAAAATAACCAATTGACTCACAATTCAAATTCACATTCTATAATTCAAAAATTTTCTATCACTTTGATTTACTTAACTTTATAATTTCTTAGACAAATCTCTATCTCAAATCTTAAATGTAAATCATTCTACTAATTATAGTACTTAATATTTTCTTAAAATAATCTTTCTATTACGCTTGAATCCAATTTATTAAATAAGTTTCCAATTAGATCCAATTTCAACCTTGCACATAATTTTAGGTTATAATTAACTTATAACGTGTACTTCCCTAGTTATTTCTTTATATACTCCCCATATTAATTCCACAATTAACCATTATTATTAGAATAACGCTTATAATAAATACAATCCTATAATTTACTCAACACTTAATTATTTCCTTTTCCATTAGGGTAACATTCCTTTATCTGATTATTACTTATTACACATTCTAATTCCATTAACAAGGAAGCAGGTAAATTATGATATATGCTACAAATTTTTAATTTATTACTATTCATTATTATTAACCTAAATTCAGCATTACTTACCTCACATTAACTTTATTACTTAAAATCCTTATCTAATTGAAATTAATTCTCCAAATAAATGCATTTACTCCTTTCGTTATTTTTTTAATTACAATTAAGGCACACCTAATTATCTTTATAGGTAAATAAGTGAATTTACTAGTAACCTACTATTACAACCTTTAATATACTTGTATATGGTTATTTTACCCTTTTATAATCCATTTATAAATATATGCACATCTACAAATTAAGATTCTAAATCCAATTTCTTATTCCATCTAGGTTCCATTTCTTCACTTTATGAATAACTAGCATTTCCTATTCATTTGTTACATCTACTTATATTCACTTTATGAATAGTTTGATATTCCATTTATTACTAACTTTAATTATTGCAATTTATTATCTACATACAATTTGAATCTATTTTCAAATTTTCACCTTCCAATAATAAATAAAAAGGATTGTACAAAATTAAATTTTATTTTCATTAATGAATTCAATCCTTGCCTTTATTTACTTATTTCTGACCTTATATCCCATTGCAAAAATTTCCACTATTACAATTAATTGCAATAAATAATTTAATTTGTACATTTTAATTACCCTTGATACATCAAATTTTAACATTCTCTTTTATATAAATAAATAAGATTTTCATTCCTTTCTAAATTTAAATTAAAAATCCTATTAATTTAATTCATTTTAAATATCGAATTCACACGGGTTGTTACACTCTCCTCCACTCAAAACTTTTCGTCCCCGAAAAGGGAAAAAAAAGGAAAAGAAGAATTAAATAACACTACATCTTATTCAAAATATTTAACTTATAACCAATAATTTACTAAATTTATTTCCTTAAATAAAATATACCCGTTTTATAATCATTATATCTTTTTATACTTAAATTACTAAAGTTCAGAAAACATTTTCAAAATATTCTAAGTCTAAAATTTTACGGGAAATTTTGGCAGAGTCTCCTTTGTACGGCGGGCTCGGGAGAAAATATAATATAAATATAACAATATACACAAATACTTTCCAAAATAATATATATCCCTACACGGGAAAATATATAAAATAGCGCTATAAACCGTAATTCGAAACGTACCTATTTGTCGGGCAATTTACGCTTATTTTATGGAACCAAAAGCAGTAGCAATGGCTTCCATAACCTGTATTCCACTTATAAAATCCAAAGGGTTAACAATTTATATAAAGTGAAATATTTAAGTGGCTTCAATCACTATCAACAAATCAATACAACAACCAACAATTTCAACAAACAGCATATACAACAATACAAACAACCATTCAATCAAACAAACATATAGTTGTTCGGGTTCAAAAATTTTAAGTTATACGGAATGAAGAGTAAACCGTCAAGTGCATCATTTACTCAACAGTCTTAGATCAAACACAATGGATTATTCATCCATCCCAACAAGATTAAAGTTCGCTTACCCAACAACTCCAAACCACGACAAACAACAATTTCAATCAACAAATCAAATTAACTTATTATATATTTTATTTTATACATTAGTTGTTTGATTCTTTTCATTTATTTCATTCAATTTTATTTCCATTTTATTTCTTTCAATTATATTCAGAATTAACTCTACCCTATTTCTTAAATTTACAATTTCTCTTTATTATATTACATTCATTTATTTTCACTTTAATTACTTAAGTTTATAATCCTTTATTTACTATACTTACCTTTAATTATATTTACTTGGTAAAATTTCAATTATAACTTAAGTTTATAACATTAAATTCTGATTTAACAGCAATTTCATTGAATACTTCATTACCTACCATTACTTGTACAATTTTCATTACATTTCCTATTAAACATTTCAACTTTTAATATTTGGTAAGTTATATATGTTATTTAAGAGTATAATTGAAAGTTATACAAGTTTGTTCTATTTCCTTAAATTAAATTAAAGTTCAATAATAGTAATCTTTATTTCATAGGTTACAAATTTCCAATTTCATTTAATACCATTTTTACTTTACATAAAGGTTCAAATTTGCTACACTTAATTGTCCTATTAATTAACTGGAACCTAAGAACCAAATACCGGGTTTAATTTTAAATCATTTAAAATAATAGATAGATATCTACACTTAACATATATATCCAATTATAATTAAAACGATAAAAAAATTTAACGATTCTGCAGTAAATTACTACAGTGGCCTTCCCACTTCGAAACTCGAAAATGAATGTCGATGATGCGTGCACTCATCACCGAAATTATTTTCCAGCGACAGAGAGGAAATTACAAAACTTATTTTCTCCAAAAATCTTCTTTTAAATTATATTAAATATTTATATCAGAAAATACTTATAGCAATATTGTTATACTCCAAATCATTTGAAAGAAGTTTTCAAAAAGCCCGGAACTTAAGTTCTAAATTCCCAAATTACATTTATTTATTTTTAATCTTATTTACCTATTATGTTTATATTTTATTCCTAACAACCAATATATTACAACCAAATATAGATATCATTTGAAAATTTTATTTCATATATAGAAAATATAGTAGGCAAAATTATTTCATTCACCTATATTAAAAACAAATATTATGTCGGTCTGTCCTATTAAGTGTTTAGAAATTCCTATTGATGTCACAGCGTCCCATGCACCAACCAGAATTTATAAATACCAAACGGAACCAATTAACACAATATTAAAACCTTTTATAACACTAACAAATACGCTCTCTCATATATATACACTCAGCGACTCCCATAGGGTATTACTACCCTATTAGTAAAGAGTCAAACCCCACAAAGCAAAGGTTTATCGCTAAACCAAAGCTCTGATACCAACTGTAACATTCCGCCTTTTCACACGATTTAAATCGACAAATGTGCCAATTCAAACCATACGGAATGGTGGATTGTTATGGGATAAATAAAATAAACAGAGAAGGAAAAAACTAAACAGAATCTCACAGCGGAAGGATAAAATATAATAATAAATATACAGTTCACAAAAACTGTTTACAAGACATTTGATTCTTCTTTACACAATAAATATCAGAGTTCACATACCAATAAATATCAATGCAGCGGAACACAGTGTGTAGTGGAACCATATAATATAATAATAATAATAATAATAATAATAATAATAATAATAATAATAATAATAATAATAATAATGAAATCTTTGTCTTCGTCCTCCAGAAATAAAGTCTTCAAATCATGAAACGCTCGGACTGACCCGAGCGAATTTGAAAAGACAAAATCACTCGAGTCAGAACCAAAAGATCTTATGTAAGTTAAATTAGCAGAAATAAATATGAGTGTAGTAACTCAAGAGATGCTCGGGATTTACATCTCCTAAGGATCCGTTAAACTATTTACTATGTAGTATATTGCGCTATTATAATAGTGTCTAATTGTAAAATAAACTTACTTTTAAATAGCATTAAGGCTTTACATTTTCCACCTTAACACGTAATAGTCCCAGTAGTCCATCCAATATCATAGTCCCCCCTGATCGGGAAGCCACCAGAGGATACCGCACGGGCTACGGGAGAAATCCAAACTCGTACAAGGCTCGATAGGGTAGGTGACACGGCACAACTAGGCAATGCCAGGGTAGATATACCAATTGCTATCCGGGCTGGTGGAAACACGCAGCGTGCAGCTGCCGCCCACCTCGAACAAATCCCCCAAAATCAAAAATAAAGGTGGCCACCGAATCAATCCAAAATCAAAGTATGGTATCGAAGAGGAGTGTCCGATCAGAGGAATGACCTCATTGGCCTGAGAATCGCTCCTGTTTTAGCCACCTTATGCCAACTCACGGGAGTTGGGTCCACGTATTTACCTCAAAGGAAACGCCGCCACCAACCTACTTCATTCTGGAATCTCCACCACATACACGGTTGTTAAAGTGGTTTTCGGAGTTGGCAGAGAGTATGAAAACTTCCGATCCCGGTCTCTTCAACAACCAAACGTTATTCTAACACCGCGGTCATTTAAAATAATTTATGCTTTTAAAACCCGAATAAAATATCCATTTCAAAACCATATAAATATGATATCATTTGCTTTTAAAACACAAAACAATATGATATCATCTTTATTTTCCAATATATTCTTTTCCAAAATCAAAGGGTTTTCAAAGAAAAATATATAGAAATCAAAACTCTTGAAAATAATATTTTCAAATTATACTACCTTGAAAATCATAACTTTGAAACAAGTTTCCATTTCTTAAATGGTTAAATATTAAATTACTTTTATAAAACAAAATAGCTTCTTTAGATTTCACAAATCAATTTCAAATATCGATTTAAACTACCAAATACCATTTCGATTTTTATGTTTCAAAGCTTTAAATATTTTCACCATTTCAAAAACAACTCATTTGACAAATCCATTTATATTAAATTCAATTACTTATTTTTTTTAAATTTGAAATCTTTACTTAATGAATTCAATATAATTTAAGAAACCTTTAACTTCACATGACTGGAAAATCTTTTAATTTATTATATATTCATTTAAATCAAGTTGATATTCATTTAAATCACTCTACACAAAAATCAAGTTATAAAAATCATATTCTTTTAAAATTCTAACTTTTCATTAAATTTCAATTTAACTTAATATTCATCTTCAAATCTTGTTCTCTTTTAAGTCATTAAAACTCCAGAAATTAAATTTTAAATAAATTCTTAATCGTATTTGATCTCGAAATCAAAATTTATTTTATACTTCAAATCAAATTTATACAAACCTTAAAACTTGAAAATTACTATATATATATATAAATAACCAAATCAATATCCATAAACCATATATATATATATAGTATTACAAAACCAAAAACATTTCAAAATATATTTTATATATATAACGCGGTGCCTATATAAAATTTTCTACCCTATGACCAAGTGATACGGATGTTTATCATTTCAATCCGCAATTTAAAATAAAAATGCAGTTGTATATCATTTCAAACCGCAATCCCGAATGAAATGAAATGCATAGCAACTTGCAATTAATAAAATTAATCATCCATTTATCACAGTCATCATCCAATTTCAAACAATCATCAATATATAACAGGTGATAAATAATGGTATCAATTACCAGTTTATACTCAAAATAAATTTAATAACAGTTAATTGGCAGTTTATATGCAAAAATAAACGTAAATTTAACTGGCGGTTAATATGAAATAAAAATTTAACATAACTATGACTGGCAGTTAATATGCAAATAAATAAATTCTAACTGTCAAATTTTTATGCAATAAATTAATTAACAGTTATATTAAATAAATGCGATTTAATAGAGATAATGAATAAAACATGCCAAACAGTCATAAATAAATCTCTACTCATATCTAAAGTCAAATTAACAAACATAAGAAATTTTAGAAGTTGTGAGTGGGTTAAAACACTCACCTTTTGAATTTAAATCGAATTTAAATCCGATTTAAACCCAAAAATTCGACAGTCTCCAAATCTGTCCAAACTAGTGTCAAAAGATTTGGAATTTTATTGCGATCCTAACAAAAAAAATCTCGCGTGAAACAGAGTTCGTAGGAGAAAGTTATACGCATAAAAGGTGATTGAAATTTCAAAAAAAAAAGAATAGAAATAAAAGAACACCTTCAAGCGCCACGTCATCCCCATTTCTTTCCCTCTCTCCCTGATGCGTTTTGCTTCCAAATTTTTCTTTGAAGTTTGAATTTTAGCTTTTGATTTGGTTTGGAATTTTTATTTGGATCTAAGATTCTTTTGTCTTCCATTGAGGAGGAGAAGGAGCTGATGAAATTTTACGCGCAGACAAATGAGAATAGGCGGAGGCTAGGGTTTAGCGGGGTATTTATAGATGAAGTTGGAATAGACAGATGGATCCGAAGTTAAATGAATTCACAATTTGTCAAATTTAAATTCCAATAATCCATTTATTTAATTTTTAGATCTTATTATGAATAAATGGTCAACTTACCATTCCTATCATTTCTGATTGCAATTAGCTTCAAATTTATTAACCAAACCTCCATATCAAATAAAGATTCATTGCAAAAAATTTAGTGTTTACCTTTAATTAAAGTAAATTCAATAAATTATAAAATCTTATTTCAAATGAAATTTTATACCATTCGTATTCAATTCTCTTTATTAAATCAATCATCATCTTATGTATATATTTAACATTAGTATATATCAATTTACCCCAATTAAATAAAATTTTATTCCCAAATTGATTTACGGCCTAACATAACATTTGAATTTTATTCCCAATTCATAAATTACTTCCTTAACTAAATTTTACGTTTCCCTTTTAATTTACATTTTCACCTTACGTTACTACATTAATTATCCTTAAAGTAACGTCTATTATTAATAACAATATTATAATTACTGACCATTTTATTTCATAAATTTATCCATTTCATCTAAATTCTTATCTATGTAATATTTCAACATTTAATTTCATCAAATGTAATTGTTTTCCAATACGTTAATAACTTTATTTCCAAGTCTTATATTACAACAATCTATCTAATACAAAAGTCTTAACATTGTTACAAATACTACTTTAATTAACATTAACGCAATACTCAATTAAAAATTATTGTAACCGATTTCAAAATTGTAAATTAACAAGCTACCAAAATAGGCAACATACAGTAATCGTACTCTAGCCTTTAGTCACATTAATACGCTTTTATTTCTCAAAATCAAAGTTCCCATTTAACTAAATCTCCATAAATGAATTTGACGTTATCTTCAAAAAGTACTTTATATTAACATTAACGTAAAAATTTCTTTATATCTATTGCAATCAATTTAGTACTATTTTCTCAATATTTAAAATGATTTAACAAATTTTATATGTCAATTTATTAAAGATTAAATCAATATAAATATTCAATTCCATAAAATCCAAAATTGTTGATAAATTTCCAAAACTTCCTTTTTTTTATTGAATCAATCTATATTTATTCCTTTCATTAATCTCAAATATAAGGGTTTAGCCTTTGGATTAAAAATTATCACATAAATATCCTATTTCAACGTAATTCTTAATTTAACGTAATAAATAAAAATTTGATTTCATTTATCTCAATAAGTCCTACTATTATAAAATAACCAATTGACTCACAATTCAAATTCACATTCTATAATTCAAAATTTTTCTATCACCTTGATTTACTTAACTTTATAATTCCTTAGACAAATCTCTATCTCAAATCTTAAATGTAAATCATTCTACTAATTATAGTACTTAATATTTTCTTAAAATAATCTTTCTATTACGCTTGAATCCAATTTATTAAATAAGTTTCCAATTAGATCCAATTTCAACCTTGCACATAAATTTAGGTTATAATTAACTTATAACGTATACTTCCCTAGTTATTTCTTTATATACTCCCCATATTAATTCCACGATTAACCATTATTATTAGAATAACGCTTATAATAAATACAATCCTATAATTTACTCAACACTTAATTATTTCCTTTTCCATTAGGGTAACATTCCTTTATCTGATTATTACTTATTACACATTCTAATTCCATTAGCAAGGAAGCAGGTAAATTATGATATATGCTACAAATTTTTAATTTATTACTATTCATTATTATTAACCTAAATTCAGCATTACTTACCTCACATTAACCTTATTACTTAAAATCCTTATCCGATTGAAATTAATTCTCTAAATAAATACATTTACTCCTTTCGTTATTTTATTAATTACAATTAAGGCACACCTAATTATCTTTATAGGTAAATAAGTGAATTTACTAGTAACCTACTATTACAACCTTTATTATACTTGTATATGGTTATTTTACCCTTTTATAATCCATTTATAAATATATGCACATCTACAAATTAAGATTCTAAATCCAATTTCTTATTCCATCTAGGTTCCATTTCTTCACTTTATGAATAACTAGCATTTCCTATTCATTTGTTACATCTACTTATATTCACTTTATGAATAGTTTGATATTCCATTTATTACTAACTTTAATTATTGCAATTTATTATCTACATACAATTTGAATCTATTTTCAAATTTTCACCTTCCAATAATAAATAAAAAGGATTGTACTAAATAAAATTTTATTTTCATTAATGAATTCAATCCTTGCCTTATTTATTTAGACTCTTAATAGCTTAGGAAAAAACAACAGTTTTATAGAAACTACCAGGGAGGGAAGTTGCCCTGCTTATTCTGGAACTGCAATGAACGGTTGCTGGAGTAAGCAGTGGAGAGCTCAGGCGGGGCAGCGGAGAAGCTGGACAACCAACCCTATCATTTACTGGGGGGGGGGGACATTGTCTTGTGACTGGAGACCGATAATGGGAGGTGAGGATAAGTCAGGATTTACTAGGTTAACCTACTACACTTTAGGCCAAGCATCCCAGCGTTGAGAGCCAGACCCTCCCGGGTTAGTGACGCGAAAATGGGCATCTGAAGCAGGCACAGGGGATATGGCTGGGTCATAAAACATCGCATCAAACCTGGCTTCATCTGAGTCATCTGATAGAATAGGTTCATCTAGGCATCTGAAATCCATTTCGTAGTCCACTCCCAGGAATATCATTTCTGGCCGACGAGTTGGGTGAGCATGGTCCCACTTCTCCACTATGAGGAGATGGTCCTCATTGTTTAAGTGCGCGACAAATGAGCTTGGTGTACTATCCCCCTTGTAAAAATGCGTCTTGACATAAAGGAACCGATGATCGAAATTTGCCCAGTCACAATCATCGAAAGCGATGAAACGAACCAATGTGTTTAGAGCATTACCGACTTCCATCGAATTGTTTCTAAGAAATTCGAGAAAACCTTTAACCCGATCCCACTCTAGCGGTTCAAGATCGGTAGCCAGGTGGTCCAAATCTGACCACTGTTGTATGAGAACCGAGCCTCTAGGTTTCGATAAGGTTCTCCGTAGGAGAATTTGATCGCGAATCGAGGTGGTAGGGCAGCAAAAGATGAAACTGCTGTCAGATAGAATCCAAATTGGCCATTCATGGTGGTGGAAGTTTGTGGAGAGAATAAGGTGGAGGGATTCGATGGACCAAAAGCCATCGATAATTTTGGCAATGAGATATAAGGAAGAGTCGGCCATGGAAAATCTTCATGAGGAGCGAAATTTAGAATGAGGATTGTTGGAATGCGGACGGGGGGGAGGGGATCGAGGTGACTGTTGTAATTGAGTGGTGCCTCGATTCATGGGTGAGTAAGCTGTGGGTGGGGTCCTTACCTCGTGCGTTTGACTGCTTCTGGATTTGTCTTTAATGCCATTGGCTGAAGTAATTCCAAGCGCAGAAAAATAATTATGTGTTTTCTTGGAACAGTGCGACTGTGCATGCCCGAAGAAGCCACAAAGATAACAGATCTTTGGGTCCCTACAATTTCTTGCCACGTGTCCTAGACCAGCACACCTGAGACAGCGGCCTTTCAGCTTCAGAAATTCAATAGTGGAGTGAGCATTTGTGAATTTAGGTAAGATATTACGACGACGCTGATATACAGGGGGCATGGCAGGGACCGAGGAGGTGGAGCTCAACACATGAGCGTAACATTTCCTGGTAGAGGGGGTAATGGGAGGAGGAGAAGGAAGGAGAGGTTCCGTTGGCAGGGGTTCATATGACTCGCGGTTCAGGGAGCCGGTACGCATTGAGCAAGTATGCGGAATTGGTTGAAAATGACGGTTGATAGGAGACGGGGAACAGAATATAGATCTGTATTTTCCGAGGATGAAAGAGATAGAGGGTGGAGGTGGAGGAGTTTGCTTAGGAATGGAATAAGGACGGGACGGAATAGGACGGGTGAAGGCTGCCATTAAGGACGGAATAAACGAAGTTGGATGTAATTTTCTTATAATGCTTTTATTAATTATCCATTTTAATTACCCTACTAATTTAATGAAACACAAATCACTAAGCCCTTATTAACGTTAAAATGAAAACATTTTTCTTATTTATGATTTAAGTTTAAAAAAATTTAAAACCTTTTAAATTCTCATGTTAAGGAAATACTCATTTTATAAAAGTAGTTTAAAGGAATTTAAAACCAAATTCATTTTTTAATTCAAATCAATTTAAAAAATCACTTTAACATTCAAGTTGTTTAAAACAATTTAAATTTAAAAACATCTTTTCATTTTAAAACTGGAATACATATTTAAATCTAAATCCCTATTAAACTTAGATTCAAAACCTTCTTACATTTTAAATTCATTTTTAAAATTCAAACCATTAAAACATTTTAATGTAGTTAAAAAAAATTTAAATCTTAAAACTTTATTCGTTTAAAAACTGAGATTCACTAACTTGAATTTCAGAATTAAACTTTAATTTAAGACTTATTAAAACTTTACTTTACATTTAAACTTCAGTTTTAAATTTCATTTTAAAATTTAAAAACAGAACAAACAGGTTTCTGTAAAACTTGTAATATCATTTTAACCTGAGACAAACCACAATGCTTCGAGTCAAAACCCATCTCCCTCGAGAAAACTGTCAGATTACTTCGAGTCAAACCTAAATTAACTTGAGTATAAACCAAATCAACTTCACCAGAAAATAGAATGCGCACCGTGCACATGCACGGTGGCACTGATTGACTTCGATCATCCACGACGATTTCCTCAAGTCTTCAATCACATTCATACCCTCTCGCGATCATCAGATCACCACCCAAACTCGAGATCGAAGTTCGAGCTTCACAAACTAAACCTGGAACAACTAGAACCTCCTTCAACCAAAACCTGGAAACTACCTCGCATCCGCAACCTCGACCACCAGAAGGTCAGCAACTCCAGCCATATATTCGCCAACTACCCTGCTATCATCACCCAAAACCTCGTAGCACCCGATCAATCCTATATGCCGTGGTGATCGATTTTACCTAGCATAGTTAAACTAAGGTTCCAGACTTCAAACATAAACCACCACCTCCACACTGAAATGCACCATCATCAGATAATTTTTCCATCAACACTGATCACTCCTCCACCTCCAGGAGGAAACTCATCCCTCCGATCATTTAGATCAACAGAGACAACCCAAAATGCATAATTCAGACAACCCCGAACCACTCTCTGATTCTAATAGTAGAATTTGTGATTTTGTTTTTAAAAGTCATGATTTTGTTTAGGGATTTGATTTATAACCCTGAATCCATGAATTACTAAATTTGAATTTTGACTTAGCTTAATCATTCCTGTACTTATGGTTTCCAGAGCCAAATAAGTATTATTTTGACTTAATTTAAAACTCTAAACTAAAGTTTGAAATGAAACAAACAAGTTTCATTATAATCTTAAGTCTAAACAAAGATCAAATTAAAAGATTTTGAATTTAAATTAAAATATTAACCTGAGAATTATGAAACAGAGAGTGTTCAGACAAAACAGACATGCAACCATACATGAGTGTATACACAGATATCATACATGCAACCAAATTTACATACTTAAGTTTTTAAAAGTGAAGTTACTCACAATTTCTGGAAGAACAGAAAAGTCTGGATCTTCTTTGGAAATTTAAATTTGCTTTCTGTTTTTGATTTAAACTGCTGCTACAATTTCTTTTGCTCTTCTTATTTAAAACTTGAATTTGAATCTTAGTTTGCTTCAGGTAGTTGTTGTTGAGATGAATTTTGCATGCCTTGATCTTGCCTGATTTCCTTAATTCTAGGTTTGATTTAATTTCCAGGATTTTGTTTACTGGTCTGTTACAAGCTTTGTATTTTTTTTCTTTCTCTTGGTTCGAATGAATGGAAAAAAAGGCAAGTGGAGGTATATAAGGAGTATATGCTGCAGTACTCAGCATGCTTCTTTATTTTTATTTTTTTTATTACATATTTCCCTTTCCAATGATTTGATTTCTTATGATAATTGATTTGATTTTAAAAAAACCTTGATGTTTGTTTTGTAAGCTAGGCTTTAATGCTTGTCTCCTCTTTTGTTTGCAAATACTATTTTATGAATTTATAGATGTATATATATCTTTTGTATGTATGTATATTTATATATAGTTATATTTTTTTTAATTTTTTTATTTTTTCCCATGATTATTGTTATTATAACATTTATACATACTCATAACTTTTGAAATCTTATTATTGCGAAGTTATACATCCACATATTTGCAAATTTATATACTTATACTTATATATTTTCGAACATCATAAAGTTTGTATCTATTTGTATTTTCATTTTTATATTTATGGATTTTTCATCTTAATTTTGATAGCGGAATTTATATATATATGTCCTTTATTTTTCTTTCTATAAGTTTTGTCATATCCAAAGATTTGTGAGCCAATGTTTATTTTAGTTCTTAAGCTATTTATGTATCCAATATTTTAATTATTAGAAATTTATTTACTGAACTAATTTAAAATTAATATTCCAATAACTGCATCGGTTAACCAATCGATATTAGATGGCCTAAAAATCTGGGTCGTCACATCACTGCTCCATCTTCTACTCCCACTCTTGTCTTCTTCACGAAAAACGTTCAAACCGGATCGAAGTGGTTTTCGGGAAATTAATCCCGATTCCTGTCTCTTCGAAACGATCAGTGCATTGGCCTATATTGATTGTCGGTTGTTTAACTATCAAATAACATTCACAACCAATCATCAAACCATAATAATTTCTCCCAAATTATTTATTTTTAAATATCTTCGTAAGATATTTTCCTACATTTCAATCCTTTGAAAATAGTTTTCAAATCACTTTTCTCTCGCTCGTGGAAAGAAATTTTCACCTAATTGTTTTATTTCCACTGTAAACCACTTAGTCCTAAACACTTAAGATTAAAAATAATTTAAATCATTTTTTTCTAAAATGTACTTTAAAACATTTAAATTAAATTTACTTAAACATTTTATTCAAAAATATATAAAAATAATTTTTGACATAAAAGTTAAGCCAAACTAAAATTTTAAAATAAGAGATTTGAAATCCTATAAAGTTTTAACCGAACTATTTTTAAAATAAAACTATTTTATAAAATATAAATATTAATAATTATCTTTTTAAAACATAATACAATTAACCTTTAAATGATTACTACTAAAATAAATTTGAAAAATATGTTTACTTTAAAATTTAAACAACTTAAATAATAATTTCACAAAAAAATTCTTTCAAAATATCTTTAAAACTTTTAACTTATACATAAAAATCTGCTTGGAAAAAACTTACTTGGCTTTCAGGGAATTACTCTTTTCTTCTACACCTTTTTAAAAATAAACCATTATTTATTTTTAAAACAAATTACCCATTCCTTCATAAATTTCCATCGTGAAATTTATACTTCCAAATATCCACTGATATCTTATTTCACTTTATAAAACCAGTTTATAAATTCCATAGTCTCATCTTCTCTTAAAACACGGTTTCAAACTCTAAATCAATTCCCAAATCGATTTTCAGATTTTACTCCATTTCAAAATAAATTCCTTTACCTACTCCATTTTTATTTCAAAACCCAATAATTTCAGATTTTACTTTTTAATTATGATTTAAAATCCTATTTAACTGAAATTACCAATTTCATACTTTTTCAAATTTCTTCTTTATCCTTTCCAATAGAGTCAAACCTTGAATTTTAAAATAAATTCTTTATTCCTTTAAATAATAACACTTAGGTTTTAAAATTCATTTTTCCCCCTTTTATTCAAAATCTCCTTTCCCATACTCGAAATTTATTTATTAAAATTTAAAAATCCACTTTTATCCTTTTCCAATTAATTGTTTAATTTATCCCATATTCTCTATAATCATTTTACTGACAAATTCTCTCGTTTTATTTTCTTTTCAAAAATTCAATCTATATTACAAAAATCCACTCTATATGTTTTTAGTGACTCAGCATACCAAAATATATTCAATCAAACCATAGCATCTATTATTTCCAATTACCATTGTAATCTATCACAGATTATCTAATAAATCATAACACAGAATAATTAAACAAATCTAAATATTTTTAGGAATCCAGTTAGATCCCTCCAACCTGCTTCCCTACATCCACAGATGTTAGCACAATATAAAAATACCAATTCCACTTCGAGGTGGAATATCGCGGTATATGGGTTTATATTATCTCATCCGCTATTATGCGACGCATAGGGTCTCATCCGCTATTTAATGTGGGAAATCAATCACTCCATTATGTATACTACTATATATAATATACCACATCCAATCAATTTAATTATTCAACCAACTATTTATATTTAACTATTTAAATTTAAAAAAAAATCAATCCACATGAGTGAGATTAACTCACCTTTGATTTTGAATATGCTGATTCGATCCAAATTGGCTTGATACTCCATGAATTTAGACCTTGTATATCATTATATGATTTTATTAATATTTAAAATAAATCGAACTATTAATTGCCATTTAAAAAATTTGATTAACTATAAATTTAATTCTAACTAATAATTTTCTTTAATTTAAAATAAATTAAACAAGTTAATTGAACAAATTTATCACCAAATTCATTTTTTTGTATAAACTCCATAGCCATTTTAAAATTCCATTTTCCAAAACCTGGTCTCTCTCTCTCTATATATATTCACTGTTTACATATGTATTTACTAAATTTCAAATTAAAATAAAAATTCGTTTCTACCTTATATATATTAAATTTTAAACAGAATGGTTTTTTTAATTTTACTACAGCATAAATATTTTTCTAACCTATATATATATATATATATATATATATATATATATATATATACAGAATTTAAAACAGATTCATACCCGTCATGTAAATTTCATCCTAATATTCATATATGTTTTATTAAATAGGTTTTCAATTGAACGAAAAGGATCACGCAAACTCACCAACTCGATCGATACCTAGATGAGCAAGCCCTCAGCACCGCGCCTGACCACCTCAACCTCGTCGCCGCTTGAAACTCACGACACCTTTGCCTAGCATGACGCCGCGACGTTACTGCCACTCGCTTCGCCCCTTGCGAATGACTTCACAGGTCACTGCTCCATCGAGTTCATCACGTCATCAATAATCCTCGACTTCAATGGCGATGACTCTGCCTTGATCGAGTAAATATGCTTTCGCCTATCTCGAATTGAAGTCATACTCGAGAATGTAGCTATCACTAGCCGTCGCGACGAACTCGTGCTCCAATGCCGAGCCTTTCTTCTTTCTACAATTTCGAGCAACAAACAATTCAATTTGAGTTGATTTGAATTTGCTCGGCCTTTATTTGATTTAGGTTTTCTCTTTTTTCTGGGAGAATTCGATTTTGAGGAGGCCATGGATTTATTTGACAGCGAAACCGATTTTTGTTTGTTAATATCTTTATTTTTTTTAAAAACTCGGTAAAGGCTTACTAAAAAATGAAACACATGTTGGCATGGGTGACAAGTGTTATACCCAAGGAAACATTTGTTAAAAAGGAGAGAAAGGCTGTTGGAAAATTTTTGTTAAACAATTCGAATTTTAAATTATTATTTAAATCCAATATCGTCTCGAATTATGCAACTCAAAATCTCGACTTCCTATTGATGCATGTGCTAGGCGTCTATAATGTTAAACACCTATTCCGAACGCAATGGAAAAGGTCTCGAGTCCTAACTGAGTCATATGGAGAAGATAGATTTTGGACCTAGTTATAATATTAAATTTTCGATATAAACTTCAGCGCGTTAATCTACCGTATGGCCAAACGATCACTCCCAACACTACGAAAATTGAAATCCGATAATAATAAAAGATTACGGGTCCAATGAAACTGGTTTCGTCGAATTCCGAGACTGTGCCTCGGAAAGCTATTTTTAAATATCAATTTAAAAAGTATATTTTAAAACTAAGCAAAACACCTTTAAATTCAAATTTAAGGCTTCCCTTATCTTCAGTATCATAAATATAAATTTTCCAAGCCTTTGAAATATTTTTAATCAGCTTAAAATTCAAGATTCAACATTTTACCCAATTTCCATTTATAAAATTCAAGAATTTAATTATCCAAATAAACAGTGATATTTGAAATTCAAGTTAAACTAACCTTTCAAATATTTGAAATCAATTAAATATTTCAATTCCAAATATCCAAAAAAATTCAGGTTGTCACAGGGTAGAAGTCCTTCAGGCATGCTTTATTCAAATCAATGGAATCGACACATGCCCTCCAATTTCCCATTATATTTTTTGAATACTACTAGAATGATAAACCATTTCGAGTAAAGTACCTATTTGATGAATCCGTTCTCAAGCAATCTCTTGACTTGTTCATTAAAAGCGTCGGATCGAACTTTATCGAACTATCTTTTTTTCTGCCAAATAAGCATGATACTTGAGTCTATATTCAAAGCGTGATACATAGCGGTCGGATATTTTCAACCATATCTGAATGGGTCAAGGTGAATATATCTTTCTTTGATTAAATAAATTGAACTAGTTCTCCTTTAAGCTTGCTATCCAATTCTTTTCCATTTTTTATGGTCTTTGTTGGATCAACTGGATCTAAGCATATCTCCTCAAGGTCCTCTGTGCGCTTCATTCTTTTTTGTTCACCTCTACAACCTAATTCAGTGATGATCTTCTCGTCTTTTATTTCATCTTTCACTAAGTTTGTTTCTTTTCTCTTTCTTTTCTTTTCAGAGTAGTCAAATTTTCACAATGCATGTTAGGCTTGGTTTTTTCTTTGGACAATGGGTTGAAGGATCATCATCCAAAGGCTTTTTAATATCAATTCTGATTAATTCAATTTTCTCCGAGTCATAACGAGAAAGATTGTCTCGTTTGTATTGCTCGATAGTGGAAAAGTACATTTCACGAGAGCTAAATTGCTCTCCTTTCACGATTCCCTATCCGCTTTTAGTCAAGAACTTTACCATCAGAAAATTTGATGGGGCAAAAGCATCAACCTCATCTAAAGCTGGCCTCCTAAATAAGGTGTTATAAGAAGAAGGTTGATCTATGACGATAAAGAGAGTCTCAAAAGCCGTGGATCGTGATGGAATTTCCATTTACATGAGAAGTTTTATCTGCCCATTACTAGGTTGGCCCTTTGTTATTGAATCCAAAAATGGACTCAAAGCTCGGCTCTAATTTCTCCTCCGGAATTCCAATTTGTCCGAATGCGTATTTAAAGATCACGTTGACTGCACTTCCGGTATCCATTAAAATTTTAGTAACCATAGAGAGTCGAATTTGCATAGTGATCAAAGGAGGATCATTATGCAAACGACGAACTCTTCTTAGCTCTTGCGGAGTGATAGTTAAGTTATGCATTTGGATTTGGTACTTGGATTTTTGAATGGTGGCTCTTCCTGAATAGAGAAAACCCTATCTTTTGCTTCTCCAATGTAGCGATTTCTGGCCCCTTTGCTGTTTTCAGCTAGGTATGGGTCTCCATGGATGTCATATGGGTTCTTATCCCAGAAAAATCCAGAGGAAGCCGAGATAACTCCATCAAGTTAGAATAGCTTAAAAACCAATCGAAGGGACTAGAATAAGGAGCCAAAGGAAGTTAGGAAAAAAGAAAGAAAAATACTCTAAGTGCATGTATTGCTAGCGATTCATGGCCTATGGATCGCTAGCAATTTGTGATATTAACTCGAGGGTTCATGAACAACATTAACACAAGATAATAGACGTGGTCCAAAAGGCAAAGCTCAAAAAATTGCTAAGTATAGAATCATTAGCAATCCATGCACTATGGATCGCTAGCGATCCATACCATTTCGCCGGATCACTATAAACTCTAGAAGAACAAAGTCCAAAAATAGAGTAAGTATATGGATCGCTAGTGATCCATACTATTTCATCAATCAGCTGTGAACTTCATGGAGTAAAGCAAGGGGAAAATGCTAAGGCGTTGGCTCGCCTTCGCACCAAACCTATGGATCGCTAGCAATCCATTGCCAGTGGATTGCTAGCGATTCATCCTTTTAGCTCGGGTCACGATGTAACCTCTACTGCGCCTTCCTATGTTGATCTGCAAGTATGTGGCAAGAAGACATGGCCTACTAGCTCTCCAACCTCTACATCTCCTATCTGCAACATAAAGGGGATCCTCTGGACTGGTCGCTGAAACTCTGCTGGAAGCTTTCTTCACCTTCTTCACAACAGTCTTCAAAAGGGTTCACTATGATTCTCCAAATGGATTCCAAGATCGAAGACTCGATCTAGCTGAGGATATTCAAGAGCTTTGTAATCAAGTACATCTTTTAACAACAATCAATCAATAATCAAAACTATAAAGTGGACGTAGGCTTCATTTATTACCGAACCATTATAAAAATATTCTTGTCTTCTTTCTATTTCTTCTCTTTTATAATTATTCTCTATATTGTTGCTCTATAAGAATAGGGTCGGTGCTTTCACACTCAATCTAGGGTGTTGACCCAATTTTTTGGGTTAACAATGGATAACATCAATTCTATTAAGAGGTGGAATGAAATCTGGCTAAATGTCACCTTCCCCTAAATTTGCATCATTGTTTAGGAGTCTTTGGTTGCCATTTTTCGAATGAACAGCTTTCTAACTATCCTTGAAAAAAACCATTAGGTGTCCAGAAAGAATCATGTGTTGAATTATGCCTACCAACACTCGACATTCATCTTTTTTATGTCCATTCGCCTTATGATATGCACAATAATCCTCCCCTCTTCTTGGTTCAGGATTGGTTTTAACTTTGTAAGAATCCAAAATATTCCCACTTTCTTTTACTACAGCGAAGATCTAAGATATTGGCTTATTCAAAGCCACATGACCTCTTTCCATCAAGACTTCCTATTGTTGCAGTTACAGCTAGCTTTTCCGATTTCTTTCTTTGTCCGAACTTTCTTCTTAGCATGATACATTTTATCCCTAAACAAAAATTTATCAGCTTAAAAGTGAAAATCTTGTAAACCCTGTATACATGAATATAGAGCTCCGCTAGAAAGGTGTCTACTTGATCATTCTTAAGTACGCAGCCATCAACTTGTATCCGTTGGTTATATCTCCACTTTCAGCGCCTTTATCTTAAATCTCTTAAGATAATCATCCAATAGTTCCTCCAGCTTTTGCTTGACATTAGCTAGCACGCTGTTGCCAATTGTGGGATCTTTGCAAATATAAAACTACGTCAAGAACTCATAAGAGAATTGTTTCTGGAAGTAGATGGCCTTCTCATGATAATGTCTATACCACCAAACTACTGCGCGCTGGATGGTAGTAGGGAAATGCCTACAATGAACTATTTTTGAAGCATGGTAAAGGTCCATCTAGCTTTCAAATGCCATCAAATGATCATCTGGATTAATAGTTCCTTTGTATTTTAAGAAAGGAATTTTGATGTGGGATGCAATTCTTGTGGACATGATTTCATCCGTGAAGGGAAGTTCTCGGTGGTTATTATTGACTCCTTCATCAAAAGTTCATTTTTTTTAAGATTAAGCATATCTTTCGACCTTTTTTCGGGCATGTCTCTTAGATAAGCCTTATGCTGTGGTAATTGCTTCTATCTGATTTGAACTCCTTAGAGGTTGAAATTCTAGATTGCTCATCATACTTATTCACTAATCTTCCTTTGTAATTTGCTTTAGCTTTAATATATGCCATTGATTTAGAGGAGAGTTTTGTTGCTTCAGCTTTTTGATTTCCTTTCTTCTTTTATGGAGTCATAGTGAACTTTTCTTTACCTCTATTCCTAAGCAAAGAAGCATCCAGATTCCTTCTTGGAGATTCAACTTCCAAACCTTCAGTGAAGTTGGAAGTTTTATAATATTTCTGCGCAAGGATCGTCTCTAATAAATCTTACATCATTACTGCCTACTATGTTAGATCCTTGATTTAAGCTTTGCTACTGGTAGGTTTTGCTGGCTCAGATTGCTGTCCAGGTTCTATACTCCCCAATTTGAAATTGGGGATAATTTTTTCTTTCAATTTTGTCCTTTGTAGACTTTTTCATTTGAAACATTAATTCGCCCTGATCTCCTCATTTTCCAAGAACAAGAGGAAACTTCATGTAATTAGTTTATGAAGAGAGTTATAGAGAATTGATGTTCGAGCCCATCCTTTAGCATCAAAAATGTTAACCCAAAAATTGGTATAACACCCATAATACCAAGTATGAAGAGCCTAAGCTCGATTTTAACATGCTTGATGACATGACTAAATATGGCTTAGTGTTGAACAAATGGTCTTAAGAGATCAAGATTAGACTTAGCATTCAAGGCCTAGTATAAGATGATCGCACTAAAGAATGGCTCCATGATGCCCATCGACTTTTGGAATGAGGAATTCGAAAGCCGATTTAGTCGTTTGGAATAAGTTGCTCAAAGCCT
Organism: Allium cepa; assembly: GCA_030765085.1. NCBI lineage: Eukaryota > Viridiplantae > Streptophyta > Magnoliopsida > Asparagales > Amaryllidaceae > Allium > Allium cepa. Next base: position 1,033,951,570 of record CM060945.1, on the reverse strand, counting down.
ATATGATCTTTTGGAATAATACATTAAAAAGTCCATGCCACACGATCAATGGAAATAAAAGAATAGGTTGTAGTTACATGTGATAGCCCATTAAGCATGTTAATGGATGAGATATGCAATCCACTTAGTTTATAGTCCTATGCCCATATGTAGATAGCAAGATAGTGATTATGCATATGAACACTAGTTTAGACTAAAGCCTATATGATTTATATAAAATCACGACAAGCTTTGGGTTTAGAAAGCTTTACCATATGCATGTCCCAGTCCAGTAGCATCCAAAATGTACAATCATGGTAATAGGCTTATTCAAATCCTTGTTCATATAATTTCGTCATGATTACAATCAAATCAAGTTTTTTCCTAATTCAATTTAGGGTTACAATTGTTTAATTTTAAGAGGAAGAACGATCTCCCCTTACTCCTTACACCTAGGTCCATGTTTATAGGGGTTGAGGGATGCAACATGGCTGTCGCATGTCCACGCAACAACTTGACCTCTAGCATTAACCATATTAATGGCACATGGCACTATACTTCAACATCCACTTAAACAATGGTGAACTTGAATGCTTAACATCCACCCCGCCTTGATAGCCTTCATTGATGACGTTCAATATCAACATTGTATTGAGAATATGTAGCCTCCTTTGAAGGTTGATGAAGTGCGGCATTACTATGGTACGATATCAGTAAGTGTTGACGTTGATAATGCCGATATTGACGATGATCAGCATTGACAACAAACGGCGTCAATAGCAAAATACATTGGTAACAAGCGGCATTGGTAATAGACGACAATTACAATATGCGGTATCAATAGCAAAAGGCATTGACAACAAGCGACATTGATAATTGATGACATGGATGATAAGTGGCATGAATAGGAGATGACATTGGTGATGAGAGGTATTGATAGGAGGTGGCTTTGGTGATGAATGGTATTGGCAGGAGAAAAACATTACTTTGAAAGGTGACATCAGAATAAGGCAGCATCTAAGAGATGCGGTTTTAGTCTGAAGCGATATTGATTCTTCTGGAAATATGAAAAAGTGCTCCATTGATGGAATATGGCATTAATGTGGTGCGACATTAATGTTATGTCATGCTATTATAATTTTCGGTATAGTGCTTTCCAGTGTCATTATTACCTTTCTAGCATGCGACATTGTGTCCAATTTCTTTGGCATGATATCACTCATTCAACTTCATAAGCGTTTTGCGAAATCGATCACATTCGGTATTGCTGGCTTTGTTAATTACCTACGACATTGCCTATTATTCTTTATTGATGAGGGGAGACATTATATGCTTTTGGCATTAGTTTTCCATCATACTTTTGACATTACTTGAATGTGAAATCATGGCTATATAGACATGTCGTATATCTTTCGGACTGATAATTATAGTAACATCATTATTCAATATTGATGATATGTGATTTCAGGAAAGTGCAGCATCAGAATGTATCGTGGCGTCATTGTTTATCCTTGATCATTGAATTCTTTAGCAATAAAAATCTTACAACATAATTCATTCTATAATATTGCTTACTTACGACATCCTCTATCTACGACATAACTTATTGTACTTCATTGGTGTAAGATGCCCTTGAATCTTAAGGTCAGAAAAGTTCCTTGATGCAGACTTTGATAATACCGGCTTTCAATCCGACGCTTTATTTTCCTTAGAAATTATGTGGATTACAAAAATATTAGCAAACGGTTTTGTCTACAAGGCGAAATTCCTAGTCCGAGTAGTTAACTGGTAGCCGTCCATAAACCTAATAAAGGCTCGGGGGACTTGTATTGACTTCTCAGATCTCAAAGAAGTTTTCCCTAAGGACTGCTTCCCTCTATTATGCATCGATTAGCTCTTGGATGCAACAAGTAGACAAGAGCTACTTGCATTCATGGATGCCTATTCCAAGAATAACCAAATTTTCATGCACGACAATGACCAGGAGTATACATCATTCACCACCAACATTGGGCTCTAATGATATTGTGCCATACCTTTTGGCCTTCGTAATGCCAACTCTATATACCAATGTATCATCAACCGAACGTTCGCCTAATAAATCATCCGTTCAATAGAGGTCTATGTAGATGACATGCCGATTAAGTCTAAAAGGGACGGAGGGCACGTTAAGAGTTTGGCCAAGACTTTTAGCATTCTCTCCAAGTACAATAATAAGCCCAACCCCATGAAATTTTCTTTCTTGGAATGATCTGGAACGTTCCTTGCCTTTATAATGAGCGCCAATATCATCTAGGAAAATCCTGGCAAAATTCAAGTGATTCAAGAGATGTAGGTACCGCAAATAGTCAAGTATGCAGAGTTTTAATAGAATGATCATAACACTTAACTGCTTTTTGTCAAAAGCCATAGGCTACTGCATACCCTTCTTTGACCCCATTAAGAAGGGGAAAACATTTGTGTTGAGTGAAGATTGCGCCAATGCCTTTGAAGAGTTAAAGAGACACTTGGCCAATTCTCTCGTGTCCTCGAAGCCTGTTGATGGGGACGACCTATATTTATATTTTGTAGTGAATTACCATGCTATCAGCATCGTACAACAAAGAAAATTCTAGTGCCCTGTCTTCTACGTAAGAGGTCAATGGGCCCTAAAACAAGATATATTAGGTTAGATAAGGTGTCCTATTCATGGTCATCCAACGTCTATGGCCATATTTCCTAGCTCACCCTATCAATGTTCTAACCAATCAACTGTTGAAGCAGGTATTGAGCTTACCCGATGCATTGGGTCGACTTTTGAAATGGTCTATGAAACTTAGAGAACATAACATAACCTTTCAACCTCGCATCTCAATCAAGGGCCAAGCTGTGGCTAATTCTATAGAAGATTGCTCCAGCCTAGACAATGGTAACGTGGGGGCAACAAGCAATTTTCCCTCTTGGAAACTCTATGCTGACGGCATGTCTAATGGGAAAGGCATGGGGAAAAAATGATGTTGGTCATTCTGATGGTAAAGGACCGTGATTCTTTGTCTATTTTGGCCAAGGCCACAAACAACAAAGATGGATATGAAGTTGTCCTACCAAGCTTAGGGTGGCTAAAGAACTATGAGTGGAGTCATTACATGCGTTCATTGACTCATCATTATTTATCATTGAAATCGAGAAACGTTCTGGTCAAAGGAAAAAAAGTTAGCCCTCATGTAGCAGAAGCAAAGAAGCTCATCTATACCTTTGTGAGTTTCAAAATAAAATAGAAACCTTGAGAAAGAAATGTAAAGGCTGGCTATTTTCATAAGGAGGCCAGCAATTCTAAATAAAACATCCAATGGGTCCCAATGGAAGTACTTCTGACTCCTTGCTTCGAACTGTAACATCCCATTTTTTAGTGACAATATTTAGAATATTTAATTAGCTAAATAAAATAATGTAAGATGATTAATAAATTGAGATTTGGTTTAACCAAGGGTTGCCATGCCATATTAGATGTAAATAAAAGATAACATGAATGTTAGGAAATAAAGGAGGGCAAAGTAGGAAAATGATAGAACTTATACCCTAAACCCTTAGAAATCCAAACACACATTCATTTCATTTTTCTCAAGCAAAATATTCTAAGGCCGACCATCATTTTCAATCTCTAGAGAAGATAAAGCTAGGATTTCAAGAAGAACAAGAAAATCTGCTTGTTAAACATCAAATCTCATATCTTTAATCACAAAGCTAAGGTGAATGGTTACTACATCCCATTTTTCTTATATAGTTTTTGGATTTAAGGGTAAACTGAAATGAGTTTTCATGATAATGCCATGTTTTGGATGATTGGAAGTTTATTTATACTTGTTGATGATTTATACATGTTCAGATATGTTTTTATGATATGTTTGACATGAAAACCTTATCAAATGATATCTAAATGCCTTGCAAAATTTTGTGCAGATCGAAAATGATATTTTAGAGATGGGTTTCCATTTTTATAATTTTCTAAATTATGATGGATTTTAGATTAATTTTCCAGTGAAGAAAATGATGTATTGGGATATAAATTATTTATGGCACGATAAATAATTATTTGGGTCTGAAATTTATATATGTTAGAAAACATATTGAAAAATATATTGTGGAATTTTTATAGAATTTTCCTAAGTGTTTTGATGAATATATAAAATTATTTAATGTACGTGACTTAAATGTTTAATATGTTTAATTAAGGAGAAAGGGTGTTTTGCAAAAGTTTTTAATTAATTAATTGGCTCTGAAACATGCATCACTTTTTAGTGGTAAAGAGAAGAGGAAATCAATTAAATATTTATGTGTAAAGTAGTTTCGGTGAAAAGAACTGTTTAATTCAGGCGTTTTAACTGTTTTACTGCTTATGACACCTGCTTCCGCTTTGTTTGGATTTCTACTAAGTCCTTCCGCCCTCAACTTCATCGAAACCAATGCACCTGGTATCAAGAAATTGGTGTACAACTGCAGCTATGGAGGCAAAGTTGGATTCGGCAGATTCTGGACGTCGAGGAGCCAAAAAGATCCCTTTTCCGTAGGCCCTAGGCTCTATTTATAGGCGTAAGAGGCTAATATCTCGCTCAAACTTCGAGAGACTTCTTCTAGGACATGAGGGGGCCCATGTGATCAATCCCATGCAATTTCGACTCGATCCGTGATCGATACGAACCAATTTCTTATCAATCAATTTTTTTTCCAATGGAGCCGAAACTTGGCGTGAACATTCCTTAGCTTGTACGTAAGCTCCTATGAAAGATTCATAGCATTCAGACTTGTGGATTATGAGATATGATCAATGCAAATTCATGCTTTCGGTAGGCTGCGCCGTTCGCAAGGATACATTTTGTATCGGTCTGTTTGACTCGCACATGTGCGTAAGGTGACGTGAGGTTCTTGGATCGCTCCACCTTTTGTGTCGAGTCGACCTGTGATGACCTAGAATTTTGAACATTTGAAATTGAGAAATTTAATTGATTTAAATATTTGGAAGTTAATTTAACTTGAATTTCAAATATCACCTTTTATTTGGCAATTAAATTTTTGAATTTAATAATATGAAATAGCGTGAAATGTTGAATCTTCAGTTTTGAGTTTGATAAAAATATTTTGAAGGCTTAGAAAATTTATATTGATGATACTGAAGATAATGGAAGTTTCAGAATTGAATTTGAAAATGATTTGTTCAGTTTTGAATTTGTATCGTTTAAATCGATATCTAAATATAGCCTTCCAAGGCACGGTCTCATATTTCGACGAAACCAGTTCCGTCGGATCCGTAATATTGTATTATTACCGGATTTTAAATGTCGTAGTGTTTGGAGTGCTCGTTTGGCCGTATGGTCAATAAACGCGTTGAAATTTAAATCGGAAATTCGATATTTTAACTGGGTTCAAAAAGCTATCTTCTCCATACATTCGAATTTGGACTCGAAACCTTATCCATTGCATTCGAAATAGACATATAACATTATAAATGCCTGGCGGCACGCCTTGATTGAAGTTCGAAATTTTGAGCTTCAAATTGGAGATGATTTAAATTTGAGTTTGAATTTTGAATATAAATAATATATATATATATATATATATATATATATATATATTATAGCAAACTGGCACGTTGATATAATTTTGCACGTGTTCCCTTTTCTCTGGAAATTTTAACATGCGTTTAAAATAAAAAAAATATATGCAATCGATATCTCGTTCGAAAGAAGAAAAGAAACGAAAACTTTATTTCATTCGAAAAATTAAAATAACAGCTTTAAGAAATTAAAATGGGCGAAGCCCTTTCTCTTCAAAAAAAGGATGAATGAAATCGTCGTGAATTTCGTTCAATTTTAAAAGGAAAAAAGGGGTAATCGAACCGAGCGAGCTGAGTGCGAATCAAGGAAACAACGACTCCTCTCCTTATCTCAACAAAATCAAAATGGCAGCTTATTCAACCATGGCTGTTCTCGTGCATCGTTCATGGCTATGGAGGAAGAACGGGAACTAGCGATGTTGACTGCGAGGGAGACTTTGGTGACTAGGTTTGGGTAACGGAGCTCGTGCATGGGCCGTTTCGAGTGGTGGCGCGACAATTGGGAATTGCGACCGAAGCAAAGTACCGGGGAAGCAAGCGTCAATCAATGATAGTGCAAGCTTTCGTAGAGGCATGATGATCTGAAAATCGAAGTCGTGGTCGCCGCGTTCAGGGGGATAGGTGCGATCTCGAGGGTAGTTCTGGTGGAGGGTTCGCGACAGGCAGGGAGATAAGGGAATTTTCAGTAAGGTATTCGCAATTTGTTTATTTAATTTAAATTTAATTTTTTTATTTAATTGTTTGTATAGCGACAATAGAGTAAATTACTAGAAATAGAAAATATTTATCTTATATAAACAAAGTTAATATACATATTCATATTTTTAATCTACTAGTTATTTCAAATTAATATAGTTGGATAAATATTTAAATTTTAAGTAATATATAAAAATAAGTTTATTGTTCAATTTAAGATTATGTGTGTGTATATATAGACAGTAGAGAAAAGAAAATATAAACATATCTATATAAAATATATTAATACTTATTTTTCACTTACTAGATAAATTAATAACTAATTTGGCAACTAGAAAATATTTTATTAGAATAAATTGTTTTAAAATAAAATCATTGGAAAACTAAAACTATCAAAATAAAAAAATTAATTATTCGATTATTTCGAATATTAATAAATTGTATAATTATTTATACAAGGCCTAATACTGTGAAGAAAAGTCGAGATTGGATTGGATTGCAAAAAAAGCAAGGGTGAGATCTTCTCACTCAATCGGATTTGCAGTTTAATTTTAAATAGTTAAATTTAAAATTATTGATTGTGTGCTCGGATGATAAATTATTATCAGTTGTATTGGATTAGACCCTATGTGCCGCATAATAGCGGAGGATGTCTTATAAACCCATATACCGCAATATTCCACCTCGAAGTGGAATTTGTATTATATATATATATATATATATATATTTGGAGTGATTAATTTCCCCCATTATATAGCGGGTGAGACCCTATGGGCCGCATAATAGCAGATGATATTTTATAAAACCCTTATACAGTTATATTCCACCTTGAAGTAGAATTGGTATTTAATTGTTGTGCTAACATCTATGGATGCAGGGAAACAGGTTAGAGGGATCCAACTGGATTCCTCAAACATTTGAATTTGTTTCATATGTTTTGTGTTGATTTAATTATAATTAATGTATTATTCTATTTTCGATTGAAAATTGTTGTAGGCTATGGTTTGGTCAATTTTATTATTGGTATCATAAGATACCAGAAATATTAAATTAATTTTAGGGAATTGAATAAATTTAAAAGAAGGAATTTTAAAAGGATAAAGTTTGAATTAATTCCAAAAATATGGGAAAGGATTTTAACAGATGGATTTCAAGTAATATTATTCAAAAGTTGAAGAATTTATTTTAAAATTCGGAATTTAAATATTTTGGAAGAGATAAAGGAATTTAGTTTTAAAGAAAATAAATTTAGAAATAAATTGGGAAATTGATTTGGTGTTTAAAAATAAATCTTTGGGAAATCAATATGAAAATTGATTTGGTGTTTGGAAATGATTTTTGAAATCAATTTGAAAATCGTATATCAGTGGATATTGAAACTCTAAATTCGCAATGGGAATTTAAAATAAAAAGGGAAATTTGTTTTCAAAATAAAGATTGATTTATTTTTAGAAGTGTGGAAAGAAATTTACGGATTTGGAATGTAAACTAAAATAAATCAAGAAAGATTGATCGATTGATTTAAATGGACCATTTTAAAAATGGAAATTGTATGTTCCCTAGAAAGCCGAGTTTGTTTTTAAAAGCAGCTTTCGAATATAAATTTAAAAGTTCTAGAGTTGGTTTTAAAATATTTTGGAAGAAATTATTTTATTAAGTTATTTTGAAAATCTTTAAAGCAAAGATTTATTTAATTAATTATAAAAGTGATTAATTAAAGATTTAAATTGATATTTTTTTAGAAGATGGTTATTTAAATAGTTATACCCTATTTACTAATTTTATTTTAAAATTAGTTTGGACTTAAATACTTATATATGTGATAATTAGTATAATATTTTCATAACTAATATTTAAGTAAAGGTAGTTTATTTTAAATGTCTCCAAGAATATTATGGATAAGTGATTTGAATTATTTAGAGTATTTGAACTTGGCAAAAAATTTCAGTGGAATTAAATAAATATTTGGAAATTTATTCCACATAAGGAAAATGATTTGAAATTTGTTTTCAAAGGATTGAAATATGGAAAATGATTTGAAATTTGTTTCAAAGGATTAAATTGTGGAAAGTAATTTGAAATTTGTTTTCAAACGGTTGAAGTGTGAAAATATATTTTGAAAATAAATAATTGAGGAAACTTATTTAAACCTGGTGATTGTTGTGAATGTTGATTGATAGTTAAATAACCGACTATCAATATTGGCCTTTAAACGGTGTTTGAATTTCGATGCGACCGAGGGTCGGATTCCGAATGGATATTCGAAAACTACATCGAATCTTTGTGATAGTGATGGATCTTTTAAAAGATCAAAGTGGAAATTTGTTGTGGCTTGTTTGAAATTTGAATGGACGCTTATTTTTAAAATAAGCGCTCGTTATTGGGATTAGCCGAGAGAGGACTTTGTGTCATAAAACCCATTCTGAATAATGATACGACGAAATGGGATTGCATTTGAAGATGGTGTTGAAGACTGGGTATTTTCGACAGCGAAAGGATTACCTGTCGAATGTCTCTGCATGGGGTTGCTCCAGTATAGAGATTTTATCACTCTTCGTGATGGGAATTCGAGACGTGATTAGTGAATATCCGGATTTGCAAGGGCTTCTTTGAAGTGCCTTCGGTTCCGTTCGATCCCTGAATGGATTTGTATGGATGTATGTCTGATGTTACATTTCGAGATGTAAAGCTGGTTTCTGTCAAATACATTTCTGTTGGTGGTGAAGAATTTATTCTCATAGCTTAACACCCTTCTCTAAGAAGTATGAGCTCAGAGGTTATGTAGTTGATAGTTACTAGTGATACATGCTCAATTTGGTAATGTGAGATACGAAGTGCTATCGGTCATCTGTTGATCGAAGCATGGCTTCGTAGCTTTGTGGCCGAGACTTCGTCGGACCTTACAACCCGGAAATGATCGAAACAGGAAGGATGCGATAAGGTTATTTGGGGGTAGCACCCTCTGAGGGTATGTCATTTCCTTTTGGAAAAGGGTGGTATCATGGTATGGAGCCCAGATACTTTACTTATGAGGTTGCTGCAAATTTATTATACTTTGTGGTTGTTGCTTTGTGGTTGAGGATCCTCGGATAAAGGTCGAAAACGACCGGAGAATGGCATACTCATGTAGTAGTTACCTAGTTACAGAGGTAACCCGGCCTTGTGTTGGCGGAGAGCTGGTTAAGTTCTCGAGGCATCCCTCCAGAGGCGTAACCATGTGGCAATTAGAAGTTCCCTGGCCTGACCATTTGTTGGAAATCCAATCTCTAATACGCGCCTTGTACGGTTTTAGTTGTATAACCTGCCATTTACTTAGGTGGTCACCACTGTTTAGATGGTAGTTGTAGTATGCATATTTTGAAATGTCTATGCTGGCTAAGATTAATATTATACTTACGAAATGTTTTTTGCACTATGCACTAATAATAATATTAAAAGGATTTTGCGTATCAGGCAAATTTGACTATCATAAGAAGAAATCTCCTCCAATTTTGCGTTTGCATTGTGTGTGTGGCAGGAGGCATTATGCTAGTTTTATTTTCCAAAAGCATAGCGGATTTCCTTTTATTTTCTTTGTGAAAATAACTGTTTTTAAGATCTCACACCAGTCGCGTGATTGACCTGGATTTTATTGTTTCCTTTCTAAGCTCTGGGTGCACATAATTTTTCACACGGGCAGTATAGAGTCAGGTTAGCAGTTGTTCTGGAGCGAAGTCAGAAAAGAGATGCTATAGAGATCAGGAGCAAGCTGGATGGCGAAGCGTATTACTTATACTATGTAGTGTCCCTTGCATATGGTTGGTGCAAAGTAAATTATCCATGTGAGTCAAGTTATAACAACAGCCAGTGTTGTATTTTGTTGTTGTAAACTCTGATAATGTGATCTATAAACTGATATAGTTTCTTTGTTTTAAAGATTATTCATTTATCTATTATATTTGTCCCGCTGTGAAATGTGAGATTCTATTTTTTTTTTCTATTTCTTCTTCTATCTTCTTCTTCTTTAACCCTAATGGTTAGGTTTTTGGGCAATCGATTGCATAACAATTTATACTGTGGACGTATTGATGTCGACTTTTGGACGTCGAAAAATTAGGTTGTTATAGATTGGTATCGGAGCAATTGGTTAGGCGACAACCTTGGTTCTGGTGGGTATTACTCATTAGAGATAGAGTCCATAGTACTCTAGAATGAGTTTGAGTGCAATAATAGATATGAGCGCGTATTTGTTAGTGAATATAAAAATTGTTTTATATTGTGTTGACTTATCGGTTGATTGTTTATCGATTTTGGTCGGTGCAGTTTGGCCAACTATATCGATAGGGGTTTGTAAAATCATGAACAAGATAAACCGACATAATATCGTTTTAAAATCGGGTAAATGCGATAAATTTTACCCAGATTATTTTTGTATATAAAAGGAAATAATCTTGGTAAATTATTATAGTATACGGTTGCTTGATTGTTTGGAAGCGATGATATTAAATTATTATCTAAGAAATTGAATAACAAATTCAAAATCGTAACTAAAAAATAAGAAATATATTCCTATGCGAATGGAATTGTAAATATAAATTGTAAAAGTGACTTATAATTTGAAAGAGAATTCTAGATAATTATTTGGAAGAATTGGAAAGGATTTGAAAATTTTGAAATTTTTGTGAAAAGTTTAAATCCCTTTTGAGTTTGAAAATGATTTTCCAAGGTTTTGTAAAAATGTTTTAAAAAAGGATGAAAGCACTAAACTCTTTTCGGTCGCTGGAAAATAATTCCGATGATGATCGCGACATCATCGGTGTTTATTTTCGAGTTTCCAAGAGAGGAATTGCTGCTAAATTATTTTAAAAATTGAAGTTGTTTGGAAAACTGGGGTTGGTTTTTGGAATTCAAAAGATAATTTTAATTGATTTCAAAAATGGTTTTTGAAAAGATGGAAAGACTCTGTAATCCTATATAAAATATTTATAGAATATAATTGAGTCTGGCAACTTATAAAATTTGAAATTGTTAGAATGAAATCTAACTTGAAGAAAAGTTAAATTAAATGAAATGGAGAATTTAGTCAAGTGGATTAAATTAAACAGAGTATTGAAATGAAATTAGTAAGTGAAACTAATTGAAGGAATGATAAAATGTGGAAGTTATATAAAATATAAGTAGTTCTAAACTCCAATGGTGAAGTGAAGAATATATATAAAAAGTTATATGAAATATTTATTGGACTTAAGAAATGAATGGCAAAATTCTTAAGTAAAATCTAGAAGTTATGAAGTAGTAATTGTGAACAAGTGAATGAAAATCAAAAGCAATGTGAATAAAAGTAAAGAAAATTGATATAGCTAATAATCAATTTGGAATAAATACATAGGATGTACACATATTATTTTATTCGCATAGCAATTATATCCAGAATTCGAGTATAGAATTTCGAGATAATTATACGTTCCGAATTGGAATTTTTCACGCGATTTTCGACGATGAACCTGGATATGTATTTTTGGTTGATTCTGTAAATTCTCTATCATAGTTTATGGCTATGTAAGGAGAATTACAGTATCTGATCAAGAAACCAAATTTGAGTCCGCACTAGGAAGTCGGGTGGACAATACTAGTTTGGAAGTGAAATTGTGTGATCAAGTGAGCGATCGAATTTGATATTGCGTACAAATGATATAAATATATCATACGGATTTGAATGAATTAAATGTTAAAACTTTGAAAAGAAACGTGCAAAATGATTTTTGAATGTTGAAATTGGACACTATGGATAGTAGGATATATAGATGTGTTAAAGACAAAAGATAAATTGGGATTTTTGATTTCGAAGATAAATTTGAATTGCTCGAGAAAGGTATGTATTTGAATTTCAGTATGAAATTTGATGACTTTCTTGTCAAGCCACTTGGCTTTTCGTTTTCTTTTTGAATCTGGGGGCTCGTGGTGCCATTTTTAGTCGTACCGAGCTAGCCGCGTAAATGAGACGTTGGCGAAATTTTTCGAAAATTTAGGGAGCTAGAAAAATTTTGAGAAAATTTTGAAAATTTTGAATTTAAATTTAAATTTGATTAAGAAAACAATGTTGTTTGGAATCTAAGGAAGATTTGTTCAGTTTTGAATTTTTATCGTTTAAATCGATATTTAAATATAGCCTTCCGAGGCACCATCTCAGATTTCGACAAAACCAGTTCCACTGGATCCGTAATATTGTATTGTTATCGGATTTTAATTTTTATAGCATTCGGAGTGATCGTTTGGCTGTACGGTTATAAAAACGTTGAAATTTAAATCGGAGATTCGATATTTTAACTCGGTTCAAAAAGCTATCTTCTCCATTCGATCGAATTTGGACTCAGAACCTTTTCCATTGCATTCGGAATAGGCGTATAACATTATAAACGCCGACTGCACGCCTCGATTGGAGTTCGAAATTTTGAATTTCAAATTGGAGACGATTTAAATATGAATTTGAATTTTGAATATAAATTGCATATATATATATATATATATATATATATTATAGCAAACTGACACGTTGATATAATTTTGCATGTGTTCCCTTTTCTCTGTGAAATTTTGAAGCGCGTTGAAAATAAAAAAATATATGCGATCGATATCTCGTTCAAAAGAAGAAAAGCAACGAAAACTTTATTTTGTTTGAAAATTTAAAATAACAGCTTCAAGAAATTAAAATGGCCGAAGCCCTTTCTCCTCAGAAAAAAAAGGATGAATGAAATCGTCGTGAATTTCGTTCAATTTTAAAAGAAAAAACGGGTAATTGAATCGAGCGAGCAGAGTGCGAATCGAGGAAACAACGACTCTTCTCGTCATCTCAACAAAATCAAAATGGCAGCTTATTCAACCAGGGTTGTTCTCGCGCATCGTTCATGGCTAAGGAGGGAGCACAGGAACTGGCGGCGGCGACTGCGAGGAAGACTTTGTCGAACAGGTTTGGGTAACGGAGCTTGTGCATGGGCTGTTTCGAGTAGTGGCGCGACAATTGGGAATCGTGACCGAAGCAAAGGACAGGGGAAGCAACCGTTGAACGATGATGGTTGCAAGCTTTCATAGAGGCACGATGATCTAAAAATTGAAGTCGTGGTTGCCGCGTTTAGAGGGATAGGTGCAACCTCGAGGGCAGTTCTGGTGGTGGGTCAGCGACAGGCAGGGAGATAGGGGAATTTTCAGTAAGGTATTCACAATTTGTTTATTCAATTTAAATTTGGAAAATTTATTTAATTATTTGTATGGTGACAGTAGAGTAAATTACTGAAACAGAAAATATCTTATCTTATATAAATAAAGTTAATATACATATTTATATTTTTAATCTACTGGTTATTTCAAATTAATATAGTTGGATAAAAATTCAAATTTTAAGTAAGATATAAAAATAAGTTTATTGCTCAATTTAAGATTGTGTGTATGTATACACACACACACACAGTAGAGAAAAGAAAATATAAACATATCTATATAAAATATATTCATACTTATTTTTCACTCACTAGATAAATTTGTAATTATTTTGGTAACCAGTAAATATTTTATTAAAAGAAACCGGTTTAAAATAAAATCATTGGATAATTAAAACTATCAAAACAAAAAAAATTGATTATTCGATTATTTTGAATATTTATAAATTGTATAATTATTTATACATGGTCAAATATTGTGAAGAAAAGACAGATTGGATTGGATTGCAAAGAAAAAGCAAAGGTGAGATCTTCTCACTCAATCGGATTTGCTGATTTAATTTTAAATAGTTAAATTTAAAATTGTTGATTGTGTGCTTGGATGATAAATTATTATCAGTTGTATTAGATTAGACCTTATGCGTCGCATAATAGCGGAGGATATTATATAAACCCATATACCGCAATATTCCACCTCGAAGTGGAATTGGTATTATATATATATATATATATATATATATATATATATATATATATATATATATTTAGAGTGATTGATTTCCCACATTAAATAGCGTATGAGACCCTATGCACCGCATAATAGCAGATGATATTTAATAAATCTCATATATTGCGATATTCCACCTCGAAGTGGAAGAGCTATTTAATTGTTGTGCTAACATCCGTGGATGCAGGGAAACGGGTTGGAAGGATCCAACTGGATTCCTCAAACATTTGAAGTTGTTTCATATGTTGTGTGTTGATTTTATTATAATGTTTGTATGATTCTATTCGTGATTGAAAATTGTTGGAGGCTATGGTTTGGCCGATTTTATTTTTGGTATCGTAAGATACCAGAAATATTAAATTTATTTTAGGGAATTGAATAAATATAAAAAAAGGAATTTTAAAAGGATAAAGATTTATTTTTTTGAATCCTATTGAATTAATTCCAAAAATATGGGAAAGGATTTTAATAAATGGATTTCAAGTAATATTATTCAAAAATTGAATTTATTTTAAAATATGGAATTAAATAGTTTGGAAGAGATAAAGGAATTTATTTTAGATGAAAATAAATTTACAAATAAAGTCGGAAATTGATTTGGTGTTTAAAAATAAATCTTTGGGAAATCAATATGAAAATTAATTTGGTGTTTGGAAATGATTTTTGAAATCAATTTGAAAATCGTACATCAGTGGATATTTGAAAATTTAAATTCACAATGGGAATTTAAAATGAAAAGGGAAATTTGTTTTAAAAATAAAGATTGATTTGTTTTTAAAATTGTGGGAAGAAATTTACGGATTTGGAATGTAAATTAAAATAAATCAAGATGGATTTTATCGATTGATTTAAATGGATGATTTTAAAATAAAAAGTGTATGTTCCCTGGAAAGCCTTGTTTATTTTTAAATGCAGCTTTCGAATATAAATTTAAAAGTTCTAGAGTTGGATTTAAAATATTTTGGAAGAAATTATCTTCTTAAGTTATTTTAGAAATCTTTAAAGTTGTGATAACCTGAATTCTGGATTATCTATTAATTAATAATTAACTGAGTTAGTGATTAGAAATACTGAATGGAACAAATGAATATGATCAAATAAATATTTTTTTTATTATGTTATATATACATACACATAGATTTTAAATAGAATTAGTGTATACAAGTTGAAATTTTATTCGTTTAAATATACGTGTATATATAAAAATGGGTTTGAAATTTAATTTGTATTTGGGTTTGATATGGGATTTCAAAGAATAAATGTATATCTTAAATATATTTTGGATTTAAAAATATAGTATATATATGATTTTATTTCTTTTATATAATTGACTTTACATTATTTTCTTAAAAATATTTATTTATATGAATTAAAAATAATGGTTTTACTTAATAAAAATATATATATATATATATATATAAGTTTTATAAATCATTTTAAAATATTATTAACTCTATGTAAATACACTTACAAATTAAATATATATATATATATATATATATTAACAAATGTAATCAATTTATTTCATGCTAGTGACAAATGTCACATTATTGGACAAGTGTCAATTGATTTAATTCAAGGATTAAGGAAATTAAACAACATAATTTAATAAAAAATTATATAGAAATAAGTTTCACATTCTTCTTCTCTCAATTTTCATTCTTTTGCAAATCTGAAAAAAATAAAATATAAACACTTCCTCAAAAACTAAAAATCTGAAAGCATCTTCAACAAAACCCTGTAAATCATCTTCTAAATCCTGTAAATTGGTAACATGCAAACCAAATGCAACTTTCGTAAGCCTGAAAGTTCATTTTTCTCCACTTCAAACAAACCTGTATATTGAATCAAAGCAAGCAAATCTGTAGCATTCAAAACAGACCTGCATTTCTAGAATCTGGAGTTTTAAAGTAGCATGCATGCAGTTCAAAATTTAAGGAGCAAGCATTTCATCATTTGTTGTGCAAAGTATATAAGCCATTCAAATTAAAGCTAAGCAATTCAAGTTTTAAAATGGGCACTGCATATTCCAATTCTAATCGAGGCAAAGCATTTATGGCTCTGTCTTCTGGAAAAAATGGTGAGTAACATTTTAAACTTAAAGGCTTAAGTATTTTTTTTTACCTGATGCATGTTCATTTTTTTAAAAATAACTTGAGTGTAAATTGAAGTGCATTTCTGTGATGTGTATGGATACAATATGCTGATGCATATGCTTCTGACAGTACCTCATTTCTGTGATATATTAATGTGTGATATTGTAGTATGGATTTTGTTAAAAATCCATTTCCCTCTTTTAAAATCTCTGTTAATATTGGTATTTCAAACCAAATTGAATTGTGAGTTCATAAAGTAAATTTTAAAATTTATATAAGTTGAATATAGTTTGTATTGCCTGGAAAACTTAAATAACAGAGCTAAATTTTGTAAAAGTGAAAAATTCAAATCTTACCAAAATAATGTTTCAGGATTTGGAATCAAAACTACTTCCAAATTTATGATTTTTAAAAGAAGAATTTCAATTTTTAATATCATATATAGATAGCAGTTTAAACATTTCTGTATTTATAAATTGGGTGAGCTCTGTTGATTTTGATGATCGTTTGGGTTGAATTTTTTTTAGTAATAGTGTAATGATCAGAGATAATAGGAAATTTTTTAGTTTGTGATGAAATTCAATTTTGGTGTTGTAAATTGGGATTCAAGGCTGTGAACCCTAGTTTTACCGGGTTTGGGAAAAATTGAACATTTCGGCCAATGTAATGGATCGAGTTGCTTAGGGTCTTGGGTTCGAAGTTGGTGGGTTGTCGGAGATGTCGTCGGAGTTTCAAAGGCGACGGTGGTAGGAGGCGCTTGAACATGGGTTGTTGATAGATTTTTGGTTGAGTAAGTGCTTTCTGTTACAGGTTTTGATGTTTGAACTCGTATGTAATTTCGAGTTGATTTGGGCAATCTAGTGATTGAGGGAAGATGAGAGGTTGTTGACCGATGGAAGATGGTCGATGATGTTGGCCAGCGATGGCCGGAGATGATGTACAGGTGCACAGTACATAGGTGGATATAAACCCACCTTAGTGAATTTAACTCGAATTTATATAATTTGAGATGGTTTAAATTTGGAATTTGATTTGAATTGATTGAAATTGTGATTGAAGATGTATGAGTATAAGATTCAAATGGAAAATTTGAATTGGATTGATTTGAATAATTGGGAATTGTAATTAAAGTTGAATAGTTTTAAATTCAAATGGAATTTGAATTGAAGTTGGAAGGAAATCAAGAATAATTCAACTTGATTTGGAAATGGAGTTTGAAATTGGGATTAATTCAAACTGGAGTTGAAATGAATTGAAATTGGAACTAGTTCAATTGAAATTTATCTGCATTAGAAGAATATGAGATCAAAGTTGAATAAAGTTAAATGTGAAAAGAAACTGAGATTAATTCAACTTGAATTGGGAATAAATCAAGTCCAATAGAAATTGGAATTATTTAAATTGGAATTGGGTCAATTTAAATGGAAGTGGAAATTTAAATTGAATTGATGAGAATGGAGATTGGGGAGAGAACAGTTTTGACTCTGGACTATTTTTAATATAAATTGTTTTAATATAAACCTATTTTTCCAAGCTATTCATTATATATACAACCTTTCTTTTAAAAGCCAAACTATCTTATATTTGTTTTACACTTATTTTTAAAACTGTTTAACAATTTTCCAACTGTTTTATAAAATTACTACCTTACTATTATTTTGCAATTATCTAAATTTTCTATAGTTATTTTAACTATTTTCTACCTATTTTACATCTATTTTACAAAATATTAAATATATTCCAACTACTTATCTATTTTTAAAATTTTTAAGTTATTATCTAAATTTAAACTGGACAGAGTATAAACTGTTATTGGATAAATACCCAATCGAGATAAGAGTAGAAGTGATAATCCAAATGGATTGTAGCAATTGTGAATAAGTGAATGAAAATTAAAGTAAATGTGAATAGAAAGAGAATTAATTTGGCTAAATAAAGATAAATACGTAGGGTGTACGTATGTTATTCTATTCACATAGTGATTTGATCCAGATACGAGCACATAATTTCGAGATAGTTATATCGATCCGAGTGGGATTTTTCACTCAATTTTCGACGGCGAACCTGGATGTGGATTGTTGATTGGTTCTGGAAGTTCTCTATCATAGTTATGACTATGTAAGGAGAATGACGGTTCCTAATCAAGAAACCAGATTTGTGTCCGCACTAGGAAGTCGGATGGACGATACTAATTCGGAAGTGAAATTATGTGATCGAGTGAGTGATCAGATTGATATAGCGTACGAATGATATGTGTACATCGTACGGATTTGAATGAAAATGATATTGAAAGAAGCAACCAAATTTGAATATTTGATTTTGAGTAAACAAAGTTAAATATCTTTGTTTTATAAAATGAAACTCCCCTTGTTGAATCTTTTGCCAGAAGAAAAGGGTTTTTGAAAATGTTTGAAGTATAAAAGGAGTTTATACAAGTTTGAAATGATCCAAAGTTTAAAAAGATTTTATATATCTGAATGTATATATATAAAGGATCTTATAAGGATTTTGGAAAAAGGTTTTGGGAACCTATGGATTTGGAAAGGCTTTTGATTTTTGGGTAAAATCAATATTGAATTTAGAAAGCCTAATTTGAGAATTATCGATTTTGGAATAATCGATTTTGAGTAAAGAAGCATTGTATGAGATCATACTAGGTGTATGATTTAAAGATACTATATATGTATGGTATAAAATGTTTTGATGATGGCTCTGGGGAAAAAGGCGCTCCCTTGAAATAGACTTCTCAGGAGTACCACTGGGTGGTGCTGCCTTGAGCCCAAGGGGGTTCTAAAGTTGATCCTGTGAGGAGTCCGAACAAACTAGTTCCTGAGGATTATTGGGTAGCGAAAGTCGAGGGCGCCGATGGCTATAGGGGCATTTGGGTTATGCTGTGACGACAGTGTAACTCGATGTCACTGCGATCTACTGTAGGGACCATATCGGAAATCGTGTGGAGGATGAGTGTCAACGGTCTACACTTGATTTTGCCGGAAGGCAACGCAACATCGGTAGACTGCGATCTATGGTCGAGTGGAGTAGAGAAGTTTCATTTTTGGCAGCGGCATTCGAGGGCGCTGATGCCTAAAGTTATATGGGTTTTTGCTGTGATAGCTATGTAACCCCAGTTGTAGCTGCGATCTGTAGCGGGTTCCATGGCGTAATTGAGAAGCGCGGAGGCCTACAGTTATCTATGGATTTTTTCGGGATGGCAACGTAACCATCGGGTTAACTGCGACCATGGATGAGGGTGATGATTTCCAGAGCATTCTCACCAAGCATATATCCTCTATTTTCAAAAACTATTTTCAATATTTTCAATAAAATTATTTTCAAAGTATTTTCACTGGGTGTTAAAGATGGGTCTGCTAAGTACTCATAGATTTTCAGTCCTACGCCTGATCAACGTATGACAGAATCTCTATGAGAACGAGGATGGACTTGTTGAAACATCGAGTTATAAAAGTATTTTTATAAAATTATTTTGGCAATATTACATAAATTTTAAAGGTGCTTGAAAAATGATCAAAGAATATTTTAACTTGTTTAAAAATATTTAATAAATTCTGTCTTCGTTCCTTTTCGAGGACGAAAAGATTCTAAGGAGGGAGGAATGTGATAACCTGAATTCTAGAGTATCTGTTAATTAATAATTAACTGAGTTAGTTATTAGAAATACTGAATGGAACAAATGAATTTGATCAAATAAATATTTTTTTGTTGTGTTATATATACATACACATAGATTTTAAATAGAATTAGTATATACAAGTTGAAATTTTATTCGTTTAAATATACGTGTATATATAAAAATGGGTTTGAAATTTAATTTGTATTTGGGTTTGATATGGGATTTCAAAGAATAAATATATATCTTAAATATATTTTGGATTTAAAAATATAGTATATATATGATTTTATTTCTTTTATATAATTGACTTTACATTGTTTTCTTAAAAATATTTATTTATATGAATTAAAAACAATGGTTTTACTTAATAAAAATATATATACATATAAGTTTTATAAATCATTTTAAAAATATTATTAACTCTATGTAAATACACTTGCAAATTAAGTATATATATATTTTAACAAATGTAATCAATTTATTTCATGCTACTGACAAATGTCACATTAGTGGACAAGTGTCATTTGATTTAATTCAAGGATTAAGGAAATTAAAAAACATAATTTAATAAAAAATTATATAGAAATCAGTTTCATATTCTTCTTCTCTCAATTTTCATTCTTTTGCAAATCTGAAAAAAAAATATAAACACTTCCTCAAAAACTAAAAATCTGAAAGCATCTTCAACAAAACCCTGCAAATCATCTTCTAAATCCTGTAAATTTGTAACATGCAAACCATATGCAACTTTCGTAAGCCTGAAAATTCATTTTTTTCTACTTCAAACAAACCTGTATATTGAATCAAAGCAAGCAAATCTATAGCATTCAAAACAGACATGCATTTCTAGAATCTAGAGTTTTAAAGTAGCATGCATGCAGTTCAAAATTTAAGGAGCAAGCATTTCATCATTTGCTGTGCAAAGTATATAAGCCATTCAAATTAAAGCTAAGCAATTCAATTTTTAAAATGGGCACTGCATATTCCAGTTCTAATCCAGGCAAAGCATTTATGGCTCTGTCTTCTGGAAAAAATAGCGAGTAACTTTTTAAACTAAAAGGCTTAAGTATTTTTTTTACCTGATGCATGTTCATTTTTTTTTAAAATAACTTGAGTGTAAATTGAAGTGCATTTCTGTGATGTGTATGGATACGATATGCTGATGCATATGCTTCTGACAGTACCTCATTTCTGTGATATATTAATATGTGATATTGTAGTATGGATTTTGTTAAAAATCCATTTCCCTCTTTTAAAATCTCTGTTAATATTGGTATTTCAAACCAAATTGAATTGTGAGTTCATAAAGTAAATTTTAAAATTTATATAAGTTAAATATAGTTTGTATTGCCTGGAAAACTTAAATAACAGAGCTAAATTTTGTAAAAGTGAAAAATTCAAATCTTACCAAAATAATGTTTTAGGATTTGGAATCAAAACTACTTCCAAATTTATGATTTTTAAAAGAAGAATTTCAATTTTTAATATCATATACAGAGAGCAGTTTAAACATTTCTATATTTTATAAATAGGGTGAGCTCTGTTGATTTTGATGATCGTTTGGGTTGAAATTTCTTTTAGTAATAGTGTAATGATCAGAGATAATAGGAAATTTTTTAGTTTGAGATGAAATTCAATTTTGGTGTTGTAAATTGGGATTCAAGGCTGTGAACCCTAGTTTTACTGGGTTTGGGAAAAATTGAGCATTTCGGACAATGTAATGGATCGTGTTGCTTAGGGTCTTGGGTTCTGGAAGTTGGTGGGTTGTCGGAGATGTCGCCGGAGTTTCAAAGGCGACGGTGGTAGGAGGCGCGTGAACGTGGCCTGTTGACAGGTTTTTGGTTGAGTAAGTGCTTTCTGTTACAGGTTTTGATGTTTGAACTCGTATGTAATTTCGAGTTGATTTGGGCAATCTAGTGATTGAGGGAAGATGCGAGGTTGTTGAACGATGGAAGATGGTCGATGATGTTGGCCAGCGATGGCCGATGATGATGTATAGGTGCACAGTACATAGGTGGATATGTTGGTGATGATTTTTGGGTTACAGGGTTTGGTTGCTCGTGATGGTCTCGGGTAGTTTGAGTGGTAACTCGAAGCAGGATGACCTGTGACTCGAAGTAAATATAGGGAGGCTTGGGAATTTGAAATTGTTTCAGGCTTTAATAAAAATGATAGAAACCTGTTTCCAGTTTTAAAAATTTTGAAGTGAAAAGTAAAAATGCAAACTAAAATTTGAAACTAAGTTTGAAACCTGAATTTAGATATAAATTCAAATAATTTAAATCTTGGCCTTGTGATAATTGAGTTTCTAAATTTTAGTTTGGATTTTAAATAAAATCAGAAACCCCGTTTTCTGATTTATAATGTAAAGTAAAGTTGAAAATGCCAATCTGGAAATTTAACAAAGTTTTAAAATCTGAAACTGATTATGGATTCAAAATAGTTTAAATCTGAGATTTAAAATGAATTTGAAAGCTGGTTTTAAACAACTTTTAAGTGTAACTAGTTTTGGATTTAAAACTGAAGTTAAAAATCTGTAAAATAGAAATTTAAAACCAGTTTAAAATCTGAATTTGTGAATTTGGTTTAAAATTTCAGGTTTTAAAAATAAAATAAGTTTTTAAATTCAAATTTGTTTGAACTATTTAGAAAGGGTTAAATAAATTTGAATTTAAAAATGGAAATGGAAATGTAAGTAAAGCTTTAAAGTTTTAAGTTTAAATCTGGAATGAAGATTTAAACTGTATTTCAGTTTGAAATTAAAAGGATTTTTTTAATTGAATTTGTTTAAAAATAATTTTGGATGTTTAAAATGAATTTGTTTTATAATCCTTTAAAACCTTTATTTTATAAAAGGGATGTTCTTGAATATATGAGATAAAAAGATTTTAAATTTGTTTAAGACCTTGTTAAATAAATTGTATTCATTTTAAAATCTTAAAGTTTTTAGATGAAATTTAAAGTGAAGTTTTAAATAAATTAGGAAACAATTTGTTTAAAAATACTTTAAATAAGTAAGAAATGAATCTTAAATTAAGTTAGAACTTAAGAAATTGGATTCATTTAAATTATTAAGTTAATTTAAAAGGGTAAATGATTATTTAATTAATTAATAATGTGGATGATTAATTAAGTAATTAATAATTTTTAAATTGATTAATTAAGATTTGAGATTAATTAATAAGGTTAACTAATCTATAATTAGGAATTGTTAAGATTAATTGGTAATTAATTTTGGATAATCTGAGTTAATTTCTTAAGAGAAGTAATTAAGGGTTGTTAATGAAGGCCATTAACTTAAGATAATTCAATAATTAATTAATATAATTAATTTTTAACAATTAATCAGATTAATTAATTAATCATAATCATTTGTTAAATTATATATGGTTAATTACTTAATAGAAGTAATTAATGAATTAATTACTTGATGAAATTAATTGGGATAATATGATTTGTTTAGTTTAATTAATTAGGTTTAATTAATTTAAACACTTGATGATTGATGAATAATTACTTAATGTAATTAATGGGATTGTATTTACTTAGGAAAGTAATTAATTGATATTTACTTGATGTAATTAAAGATGTTCTAATAATGGAAGTAATTTGGATTTAATTACTTTGTAATTAATCAAGGGATTAATTAGGGAATAAATTAAGGGTTAATTTATTCAATGAAGTAATTAAGAGTAGTTAAATTCTGGATGTTATTAATCAAAGGTGATTAATAATTTTGGTTAATAATTAATTAACGAAATAATTAAAGGTTAATTATTGTATTTGGTTAAGGATAAATTAATTTGTAAAATTAATTAAGGGGTAAATAGAATGATATGGGAAGCTTTTGGTTAATTATTGTCCCTAATATGTGGTTCGTGATGCTATGTGATAAGATATGTTTAATTTAAACTGTGATGATGTGGTTTTCTTTTGATGATGAATTACTTTGACATCCTATATTTAAAAATTGAATTGGATAACTTGGATTTAGATGACATTGGATTCGAAAAGACCGGAGTCGGGTATTAGTTAATACCCGTAGCCACTTCGATTCTTTATAAAATTGATATGAGGAAATCAATGTGCTGATTTGGAATGATTTGAGTGTATTAGACCATTTAATCTAAGTTTGGCACTTAGAAATTGATGTGTGAAATAAGTAATGTCTATAGCAGCTTGTGAAGTTGTAAATTGATATAGGTTACCCGGGTTATAAAAGTTGGATGTTTTTGTATTCCATATTAGATGGGTTTACTCACGCTGGTTTCCAGCCTGACCCGGGTGTTACTTTAATGTAATGCTCAGGTCAGACCGAGTATTACAGATTTTCAGGTAAGAACGTTCTGGAGCTCAGGAGACGAGCTAGATGGAAGGGACGTATAGAGAGTTTCCACCATGATATTGTAGTATTTGGACATGATTGTTTTGTCCAATGTTTATGTACATGTGTAACTCTTATGTATTTAAATGTAAATTAACGAATATAGTTTTCCTTGTATAACTGTTATTATATTTGATATTATATTTGATCCGCTGCGAATGTGAGGTTTCTGTGACTTGTACTGTCTTCTTCTTCTTTCTCATTTTCTTTTCTCTAACTATCTGGAAGTTTCGGATTCGAAATTTCCGGGTTGTTACAAAAGTGAAGATTTATTTAATTAATTATAGAAGTATTAATTAAAGATTTAAATTGATATTTGTTTTAGAAGATGGTTATTTAAATCATTATACCCTATTTACTTATTTTATTTTAAAATTAGTTTGGACTTGAAGTCTTATGTATGTGATAATTAGTATAATATTTTCATAACTAATATTTAAGTAAAGGTAGTTTTATTTTAAATGCCTCCAAGAATATTTTGGATAAGTGATTTGAATTATTTTAGAGTATTTGAACTCGGAAAATTTTTCAGTGGAATTAAATAAACATTTGGAAATTTATACCACGTAAGGAAAATGATTTGAACTTTGTTTTCAAAGGATTGAAATGTGGAAAGTGATTTGAAATTTGTTTCAAAGGATTGGATTGTGGGAAGTAATTTGAAATTTGTTTTCAAACGGTTAAAGTGTGAAAATATATCTTGCGAAGGTATTTTAACAATAAATAATTGGGGAAAATTATTTAAATCTGGTGATTATTGTGAATGTTGATTGATAGTTAAATAACCGACTATCAATATTGGCCTTTAAACGGTGTTTCAATTTCGATGCGATCGGGGGTCGGATTCTGGATATTCGAAAACCACATCAAATCTTTGTGATAGTGATGGATCTTTTAAAAGATCAATGTGGAAATTTGTAATGATTTGTTTGAAATCTGAATGAAAACTCATTTTTAAAATAAGCACTCATTATTCAGATTAGCCGGGAGAGGACTTTGTGTCATAAAACCCATTTCGAATAATGATACGATGAAATGGGATTGCATTTGAAGATGGTGTTAAAGACCGGGTATTTTCAAAAGAGAAAGGATTACCTGTCGAATGTCACTGCGCCGGATTGCTTCAGTGTAGAGATTTTATCACCCTTTGTGATGGGGATTTCAGATGTGATTAATGAATATCCGGATTTGCAAGGGCTTCTTTGAAGTGCCTTCGGTTCTGTTCGATCCCAAAATGGACTTATATGGATGTATGTCTGACTTTACATTTTGAGATGTAAAGCTGGTTTCTATCAAATACATTTCTGTTGGTGGCGGAGAATTTTTTCTCTTAGCTTAACATCCTTCTCTGAGATGTACGAGCTTAGAGGTTATGTTGTTGATGATAACTAGTGATACATTCCCAATTTGGTAATGTGGCATACGAAGTGCTGCTGATCATTTATTGATCGAAGCATGGCTTTGTGAAAAGTGTAGCTTTGTGGATGAGACTTCGTCAGACCTCACAATCCAGAAATAGTCGAAACAGGAAGGATGCGGCAAGGTTATTTGTGGGTAGCGCCGCCTGAGGGTATGTCATTTTCCTTTTGGAAAAGGGTGGCATCATGGCGTGGATCCCAGATACTTAACTTATGTGGTTGCTGTAAGTTTATTGTAATTTGTGGTTGAGGATCCTCGGATAAAGGTCGCAAACAACCGGGGAATGGCATACTTGTGTAGTAGTTACCTAGTTACATTGGTAACCCAGCCTTGTGTTGGTAGAGAGCTGGTTAAGTTCTTGGGGTGTCCCTCTAGAGGCATACCCATGTAGCAATAGGAAGTTCCTTAGCCTGACCATTTGTTGGAAATCCAATCTCCAACACGCGCCTTGTATGGTTTTAGTTGTGTTAGCTACCATTTACTTATGGTGGTCACCACTATTTAGATGGTAGCTATAGTAGGCATAGTTTGAAATGTCTATGCTGACTAAGATTAATATTATACTTTAGAAATGTTTTCTGCACTATGCACTAATAATAAGATTAAAAGGATTTTTTGTATCAATCATATTTGATTATCATAAGGAGAAATCTCCTCCAATTCTGCATTTGCATTGTGTGTATGGCGGGAGGCCTTATGGTAGTTTCATTTTCCAAAAGCATAGCAGATTTCTTTATATTTTCTTTGTGAATATAACTATTTTTAAGATCTCACACCAGTCCCATGACTGACCTGGAGTTTATTGTTCCCTTTCTAAACTCTACGTGCCCATAATTTTCCACACGGGAAGGATACAGTCATGATAGCAGTTGTTCTAGAGCGAAATCGGAAAAGAGATGTTGTGGAGATCAGAAGCTAGCTGGATGGCGAAGCGTATTACTTATACTATGTAGTGTCCGCTGCGTATGGTTGGTGCAAAGTAAATTTTCCATGTGAGTCAAGTTATACCAACTGCCAGTGTTGTATTGTGTTGTTGTAAACTCTGATAATGTGATGTATAAACTGATATAGTTTCTTTGTTTTAAAGATTATTCATTTATCTATTATATTTGTTCCGCTGCGAAATGTGAGATTCTGTTATTTTTTTTCTATTTCTTCTTCTAACTTCTTCTTCTTCTTTAATCCTGAGGGTTCGGTTTTCCATCATTCGATTGTGTGGCAAACTATACAGTGGACGTATTGATGTCGACTTTCAGACATCGAAAAATTAGGCGGTTACACGACCAAGTGTTATTCATACCCAAGATTGGAGCCCTGTTCGCATCGATCATTTTGTCTTGGTAGTACCCACGCTAGTGGTTGCTTCACATCGATCATGTTTTGTTTCGCTCGTATCAATCAACCACATTGCCTTGTTTATACCAATCCACTGCATCGTTTTGTGTGTGTTTTGTATCATTCTTTCAATCGATACGAAATGATTAAAATCCGGCCGAACACGAAATGCATTTTTGCACGATCGATGCGATCGTTAGGGATTGATCGATACGAACTGCCGATAACTCGATGGATACGACTAAGGCTTCGATGGATCATTACGAACACTATGTATACGAGGCGAAGTCACTCTAATCGACTTGAACTCGGTGGATTCGAACATTGCGACCGTGGATCGATTCGAACATAATCGATTCGAAATCAGACGTTCCTTGATGGATACGAACATATGGATATGAACATGACTTCTCTGGATGGATTCGAACAAGGCGTTGGGATCGATATGAACGACATGTTTTTCCTAACTTGTATCGATCATATCTTGAGCATACGAACTCGGATTGACTTGAAACTTGAAACGTTGGCTCCCATAACTTCGATTGTCATGTAATATCAATTGTAGCTTATCCAGACTCAGAAAAAATTCATCGATACCCATAGCGAGCCAGCGTACAACCAATATTTGGGATGGATTGTGTTTGGTTTTCAGTTGATCTTTTGGTATCATGGCCTTGCTAAAAGGCGAGATAACACTTGCCCTCCAAAACACACCTTGCGATAGGAAAGTGTGTTTTGTAGTTCGATAAGCTAGATGTTTGTATCCTGTTAATGTCCTGTAAAGAGATTGATAGTCTTGCCTGCCCGTGAATGACGATCGCTCGAGATCGTATGTCATTTGAGGTGATATGTGACCGTTCCCGGTCGGGCTGCCATTCGAGGCAATTTGTGACCATTCGCTATCGGGTGTCGTTCGAGGCGAATTGTGACCGTTCGCGGTCGGGTGCCGTTCGACGCGAATTGTGACCGTTCGCGGTCGGGTGCCGTTCGCGGTCGGTTGTGTGTTCCCGGGGGGACATAGTATCGTTAATGTCAGATTTCAAGTTCAAGTGAATTTCTGAATTGCCGGTTATTGCGGTTTATTTCCACCTCGGAGCATGCCTGGGGACCATTCGCGATCCCATACACGTGTAAGTAACTTGTCCGTTTCAAGGTTATCAAAACCAAATATCCATTTAACTGGGTTTTTCAACAGAAATTTCAAACAAAATCAAGTCCAAACATGAGAAATAGAAAACAAAAGAAAAAAAGGACGTTATAGTGCAAATAACTACATTGATGCGATTTATAGTCCTATCAAAGCACGCCTGAGGATCGTTCGTGGTCCTGTACATGTATAAACAATTTAATCGCGTCGGTGTGGAGTTTGCCACTCCATCGTCATTATCTCAATCAATTGATAATAAGCAGACTCCCGGATGCCGAGTCATTCCCAGTTGATGCAGGTGGTGGCCGCTCCCGTTCCACCGTTGATGTTCCCCTTCTTACATACTGCGATAGCAGACCATTCCGGATATGCCCCTCAACCTCATCCTTCAAGTGCCAGCAATCATTTGTGCTATGACCATTCAGTTCGTGGAATAAGCAGTACTTGTCTGACCTTCTTTCATTGTTGGTCGGATCCCTCCTCGTTGGCTTCCGATAAGGAATCTGCCCCTGGTATCTTGGTAGATTCGCTCCAAAGTCTCGTTCAGCTCCGCATATAAGGTGAATCTTGGTTCCTTTCGTGGCCATGTTGATCCATCACCGTTATCCTCAGTCTTTCGTTTCCCTTTACCAACTCCTGCACCTTTTTAGGAGGATTTTCGCCCTTGACTGCATAAACATCGATTCCTTCTCATTCCTCTCTTTCAACATTTGCATTCTCTAATCGTAAAAATCCTTTGACCTCATGATAAAAGTCCCCTAGATCCATAGGGGGATCCCTTGTCAATGAATTTTAGAATTCTGTGCTGTCAGCTATGCAGATACAATTGCCATCAAAACCATGGATAGATCTAGTCGATCCACCGATGATGCCGCTGCGTTGAATCGTGTCCAAAAGCTCCTCAAATATTCCTCGGATCTTTGCTTTAGTGCCGCCAAACTCATCACATTCTTGGGTCTCAAGATGTGAACCCTAAATTTCCTCATAAACTTTTCAATCAAATCGGTCCATGTTCCAATGGAGCCGTTCTCCAATTGTCTAAACCATAGCACCGCAATGTCTGCCAAATACAATGGGAAGCACCGGGCCATGACCTTCTCTAATGCCCCTAGCACTTCCATATGCCTCTTATACTTCGTTAGATGAACCGTAGGATCCATCCTCCCATTATACATTTCTAATGTTGGTAACTCGAATTCTTGTGGATTCCTGGCTTGCCTGATCGTAGGGCCAAAGGGACTCCTATTCACATCCTCCAGATCTCTATTCACTAGTCCGCCTCTCATGGCTCGCCTGACCATATTTTCCAATCTGTCACTGTCGTCAAGCTGCAGCCCTTGTCTATTGCTTCTTCTTTGCCCCCCGAGTTCGCGAGGGATTCCCAGGATCTGCCCTCCTCAATGAGCATTCAATTCTCTGTCAATGCCATGTTACACAGCTCCACCTGGTATTCTTCCCGGGATTGGGTCTACATGTTCCGGGTAAGTGTCCCCTAGTTCTGGGGCTGTGCCAGATGGTCCTACCCCATTCTGAATTCCGGTTGCTCCGTGCTCCCGATCCTTATCTCCAGCATATCCTGTGGCTGCGTTGGCTTGATTCTGTACTCCGGTTTGTCCAGTTCGTCGAAGCAAATTCTGCGTCATTTCTTCCTGTCTTTTCAGAAGCTCATCATGTATAGCTCCCATCATCATCTCCATCTCATCTATGGTTATGAAGACCGAAGCTTGGTTCACTCCTGAGGAAGCCTCCTGGCTCCATTTATGCTGACTCCTTTCTTCTCTTTGCCTTGTACTTGATTGGCTTGTAATAGCTTTCAGATCTGAGTCCCTAAGACTTCAAATTCAACTTCCAAGAGATGGAATCCTTGAGTTCAGTCCTGCGTGAGGGAAACAAAATGTTTGCGTCAAAAATGGTCACAAACACCCAATAGTCGATGAAAGCACCAATTCACAATCACAGATAACAAGTATATAGAGAATTAAAAATGAAGAACGCTTAGCAAATTAAGAAGAAAGCAGTAAAAAACACAAGGTTTATAGTGGTTCGGTAATCCGGCCTACGTCCACTTTCAAGTTTGGTGACTTTGTTGATACTCACTCGCCGATTACAATTGATTACAATGGATTGAAGCGAATTACAGTTCTGAAATTCATGTACAACAGAAGCTATGGAGTGCAAAGTTGGATTCGGTAGAGTCTAGACGTCGAGGAGCCAAAAAGATCACTTTTCCATAGGCCCGGGGGCTCTATTTATAGGTGTACGAGGCTCATATCTTGCTCTAACATCGAGAGACTTCTTCTGGCATGTGAAGGGGCCCACGCGATCAATCCCATGCAATTTCGACTCGATCCGTGATGATAGGAACCAATTTCATATCGATCAAGAAATTGTTCAATGGGGCCGAAACTTGGCGTGAACATTACTTAGCTTGTACGTAAGCTCCTGTGAAAGTTTCATAGCATTTGGACTTGTGGATTAGGAGATATGATCGATGCAAATTCATGCTTTCGGTAGGCCGCGCCTTTCACATCGATACATTTTGTATCAGTCTGTTCGACTCGATCTCTAGCACGTGTGCACAAGGTGACGTGGCACGAGAATCTCGAATCGCTCCACCTTTTGTTCTGAGTCGACCAAGTCTTATTCGTACCCAAGATTGGAGCCTTGTTTGCATCAATCATTTTGTCTTAGTAGTATCGATGCTAATGGTTGCTTTGCATCGATCGTGTTTTATGTCACTCGTATAGATCAATAGCATTGCCTTGTTCGAGGCGAATCTGTGATGACCTAGAATTTTGAACATTTGAAATTGAAACATTTAATTTATTTTAAATATTTGAAGGATAGTTTAACTTGGATTTTAAATATCAGAGTTTATTTGGGCAATTAAATTATTGAATTTAATTTGTTGAAGTTGGATAAAATACTGAATATTGTTTTTTAAGCTGATTAAAAATATTGTAAAGACTTGAAAAATCTATAATGATAATACTGAAGATAATGGACGCTTCAGAATTTGATTTGAAAATGTATCATTTGGTTTTGAATTTATATCGTTTAAATCGATATTTAAAAATAGCCTTCCGAGGCATAGTCTCGGAATTCAATGAAACTAGTTCCATTGGATCCGTAATATTGTATTATTATCGGATTTCAATTTCCATAGTGTCTGGAGTGATCGTTTGGCCGTATGATAAGCAAACGCGCTGAAAATTTTATCGAGATTTAATTTAATAACTAGGTTCAAAAAGATATCTTCTACATACGATCGAATTTGGACTCAGAACCATTTCCATTACGTTCGGAATAGGTGTATAACATTATAAATGTCTGGCGGCACGCCTTGATAGGAGTTTGGAATTTTGAGTTGCAATTTCTAGACGATTTAAATTTGAATTTAAATTTAAAAATATAAAATTAAAGCAAACACTGTAGCTAGCTCTAACACGTATAGGAATTTTTTACATGTGTTTCTTTATTTCTGTTTAATATAACACGCACTCATTTTATATAAAAAATCTATCCTCTTCATTCAAATAAAATCAAGCCAGCCGATTGTTTAATAATAAAAAGAGGACAAACATTTTATCGCAATAAAAAAGAAAAAAAGAAAAATATGGTGACTGAACAAATCAAATTATTCCCAAAATCAAAACAAAGTCGCGTTCATTCAAATGGGGTGGGCCGCGATCAATTTCGAGCAACGAAGTATTGCCGAGATAGCAGATTGAGTTCACATCATCTTGGATTTGAATTCGTGAAGGGCGGTTTTGATGATGTGGGGAGACGGTGACGCCTTGGGGAGGTCGTGAATTGGGGTTCAACGATGGATTGATTCGGTCGACTTCGATGTCGACAGTGAAGTATCGATCTCGAGCTATTGTTGTGGCAAATGAAGGGAATCTACGGTGCAATCGAGGTCGATAGAGGACGCATGCTCGATGGCTTCAATTTTGGTGATGGGATGGCGTCTTCGAGTTCTAAATCGAGGCAATGGCATGGAGGGAAGCTGTGTCGTGTGTCTGGGCATCTCGCGTTTCAAGTTTGAGCAACAGGTGGTGTTTTTTTCTATTTAAATATAATATAGTAATAATAATTATTAGCAAGGTTCATAAATATGCAAATTATTTATTTTTATTTGACAGTATATATATACATATATATGGATATATATATATATATATATATATATATATATATATATATATATGTACAGTAAAAAAATTAAATTAACAGATAGAAATATATTTGTAGGTAAGATTTAGGCAAGTAGAAAATTTAGTTGCTAATATAAATTATTTTTATAAGTATATATATATATAGTTCTAAAGATAAGATTTTGAAAAATTATATAGGGATTTTAAAAAATGTTGAAGAGTTTTTTAAGTTGGATTTTTGAATCTACATTAGTTATTTTATAAGTATATATGTGTGATTTCAAAAGAAAAAGAAAAGAATAAATATACTCATATATATATTTTCACTTACTGTTTCATTTGGAAATAAATATTAAGATGGTTATTTAATTACTTTTTAATTTGTTTTAGTTACTAAAGATCTTTACAGGGAAATTAGTTTAGAATTTAGTTATTTGATAAATTAAATTATTAGTTAAAAGTTAAAACTATTAAACGGTAATCAATTTGTTTAATAAACTTATTTAATTATTTTAGTTGCCAAAAACATTTTTATTAAAGGAGTTAGTTTAAGATTAAAACCATTAGTTTAAATTAAATCACTGCTTAATTAAAATTATTAAATGGAAATTTATTTGTTCGTTTGGTTCAAATATTAATAAAATCATATAATGTTATACAAGGTCAAGAATCGAAAACCAAGGCAATATTGAAGTGGATTGCAAATTCAAAAGTAAAAGCGAGATCTTCTCACTCAATCAGATTTTCTGATTTAATTTTAAAATGTTAAATTTAAAGGTGTTGATTGTGTGCTTGGATGATAAATTATTATCAGTTGTATTGGTTTAGACCCTATGCACCGCATAATAGCGGATGATATTCTATTAAACTCCTATACCGTGATATTCCACCTTGAAGTGGAAACGATATTATATATGTATTTGGAGTGATTGATTTCCTGCATTATATAGTGAATGAGACCCTGTACGCCGCATAATAGTGGATGATATTATATTGATCCTATATACCATGATATTCCACCTCGAAGTGGAATTGGTATTTAATTGTTTTGCTAACGGCCGTGGATGCAGGGAAACATGTTGGAGGGAAGGTTGGTAATGACCAGGGATACCATACTTGTGGTAGTTACTCATGTTATAGCTGTATTACAGCGTGGGGCAACTCGGCCTTGTGTTGGCGGAGAGCTGGTTAAGTTCTCGAGGCGTCCCTCTGTAGGCGTACCCATGTAGCAGTAGGAAGTTCCTTAGCCTGACCATTTGTTGGAAATCCAAAGAAACAATACGAGCCCTGTATGGTTTTAGTGGTATAACCTGCCATGGAATGTGCCGGTATCCTGCTATAGAACATGGTAGCTATAGTAGGTATACGATAATGGTTGTATGCTGACTACGATTAATATTATACTTTCGAAATGTTTTCTGCACTGTGCACTAGTGATAATATTAAAAAGGTTTTCGTATCAAGCATGTTTGACTATCATAAGGAGAAATCTTCTCCAATTCTGCGTTTGCATTGTGTGTGTGGCGAGAGACCTTATGGTAGTTTCATTTTCCAAAAGCATAGTGGTTTTCTTTTTATTTTCTTTTTGAAAATAACTATTTTGAAGATCTCACACCAGTCCCATGACAGACTTGGAGTTTATTGTTCCTTTTCTAAAATTTGGATGCCCATAATTTTCCACACGGGCAGCCTAGAGTCAGGTTATCAGTTATTCGGGAGCGAAGTCAAGAAGTCGATACGTAGATGCGAGGCATATCAATAGTATATAATATTTCTTTTCCACTGTTTGTTGTTGTAAACTCTGATCATGTGATGAATAAGCTAATATAGCGCATTTGTTTTAAAGATATTCATTTATTTATTATATATCTTTCCACTGTGATATGTGAGATTCTGTTATTGTTTTCTGTTTCTTCTTCTATTTTCTTCTTCTTAAACCATAACGGTTTGGTTTTCCGGCATTCGATTGTCCGGGATTCAATACAGTGGACGTATTTGATTCGGTGTTTTGAAAATGAATTGGGAAATCGATTTGAAACTGATTTGGTGTTTCAAAAAATGTGATGACCCAGAATTTTGAATATTTGAAATGTAAACATTTAATTGATTTTAAATATTCGAAGGATAGTTTAAAATGGATTTTAATATCAGAGTTTATTTGGGCAATTAAATTATTGAATTTAATTTGTTGAAGTTGGGTAAAATATTGAATCTTGATTTTTAAGCTGATTAAAAATATTTTTAAGGCATGAAAAATCTATAATGATAATATTGAAGATAACGGAAGCTTCAGAATTTGATTTGAAAACGTTTTGTTCAGTTTTGAATTTATATCGTTTAAATCGATATTTAAAAATAGCCTTCCGAAGCAAAATCTTGGAATTTAATGAAACCAGTTCCATTGGATCCATAATATTGTATTATTATCGGATTTCAATTTTCGTAGTGTTTGGGATGATCGTTTGGTCGTTCGATAAGCAAACGCGCTGAAAATTATATCGAGATTTAATTTAATAACTGGGTTCAAAAAGCTATCTTCTCCATACGATCAAATTTGGACTCGGAACCTTTTCCATTACGTTCGGAACAGGCGTATAATGTTATAAACGCGTAGTGGCACACCTCGATAGGAGTTTATAATTTTGAGATGCAATTTCTAAACAATTTAAATTTGAATTTAAATTTAAAAATATAAAATAAAATCGAACACCGTAGCTAGGTGTAACACGTATAGGTATTTATTACACGTGTTTCTTTATTTCTGTTTAATATAACACGCGTTCGTTTTATATAAAGAAAAAACTATCTTCTTTGTTCAAATTAAATCAAGCCAGCCGATTGTTAAACAAAAAAAGAGGGAAAACATTTTATCTAAGTAAAAAAAAGAAAAAAAGGTAGACAAATGGTGACTGAAAAAATCGAATTATTCCCAAAATCAAAACAAAGCCGCGTCCGTTCAAATGGGGTGGGCCGCGATCAATTTCGAGCAACGAAGTATTGCCGAGATAGCAGGTCGAGGTCGCATCATCTTGGGTTTGAATTCGTGGAGGGCGGTTTCGTCGATATGGGGAGACGATGATTCCTTGGGGAAGTCGTGAATTGGGGTTCAGCGATGGATTTATTTGGTCGACTTCGATGTCGACAGTGAGGTCTCGATCTTGAGCTATTGTTGAGGCCGGTGAAGGGATATCGGTGGCGTAGTCGAGGTCGATAGATGCCGCGTGCTTGATGGCTTCAAGTTTAGTGATGGGATGGCGTCTTCGAGTTTGAAGTCGAGGCTGTGGCATGGAGGGAAGCTGCGTTGTTTGTTTGGGCATCTCGGGTTTCAAGTTTGAGTAGCAGTTAGTTTTTGTTTACTATTTAAATATAATATAGTAATAATAATTATTAGCAAGGTACATAAATATACAAATTATTTATTTTAATTTGATAGTGTGTATATATATATATGGATATATATATATATACAGTAAAAAAATTAAATTAACAGATAGGAATATATTTGTTGGTAAGATTTAGGCAATAAAAAATTTAATTGGTAATATAAATTATTTTTATAAGTATATGTATATATATAGTTCCAAAGAAAAGATTTTGAAAAATCATACAGGAATTTTTAAAAATGTTGAAGAGTTTATTTAAGTTGGATTTTTGAATCTACATGAGTTATTTTATAAGTATATATATATGTGTGATTTCAAAAGAAAAAGAAAAGAATAAATATACTCATATATATATTTTCACCTGCTGTTTCATTTAGAAAAAAATATTAAGATGGTTAACTTATTTAATTACCTTTTAATTTGTTTTAGTTACTAAAGATTTTTACAAGGAAATTGGTTTAGAATTTAGTTATTTGTTAAACTAAATTATTAGTTAAAACTATTAAATGGTAATCAATTTGTTTAATAAACGTATTTAATTATTTTAGTTGCAAAAAACATTTTTATTAAAAAGAGTTATTTTAAAATTAAAACCATTAGTTTAAATTAAATCACTGGTTAATTAAAATTATTAAAGGGAAATTTATTCGTTCGATTGGTTCAAATATTAATAAAATCATATAATGTTATACAATGTCAAAAATCGAAAACCAAGGCAATATTGAAGTGGATTGCAAATTCAAAACCAAAAGTGAGATCTTCTCACTCAATCGGATTTTCCGATTTAATTTCAAATAGTTAAATTTAAAATTTTTGATTATGTGCTTGGATGATAAATTATTATCAGCTGCATTGGTTAAGACACTATGCGCCGCATAATAGCGAATGATATTATATTATACTCATATACCACGATATTCCACCTCGAAGTGGAATTGGTATTATATATGTATTTGGAGTGATTGATTTCCTGCATTATATAGCGGATGAGACCCTATGCGCCGCATAATAGTAGATGATATTATATTGATCCCATATACCGTGATATTCCACCTCGAAGTGGAATTGGTATTTAATTATTGTGCTAACGTCTGTGGATGCAGGGAAACAGGTTGGAGGGATCCAAGTGGATTGCTCAAATGTTTGAATTTGTTCCAATATTGTGTGTTGATTATTTATAATCTGTGTGTTATCATATTTGTGATTGAAATCGTTCAAGGCTATAGTTTAGCCGAATATTTTACGTATCGTAAGATACCTGAAATATTAAATTTAATTTAGGGAATTGAATAAATTCAAAAGAAGGATTTTTAAAAGGATAAAGTTCTATTTTTGAATCCTATTGAATAAATTCAAAAAATATGGGAAAGGATTTTAATAAATTGATTTTCAAATAATATTATTCAAAAGTTGAAGAATTTATTTTAGAATACAGATTTTAAATTGTTTGGAAGAGATAGAATTTATTTTAAAAATTAATTCGGAAATTGGTTTTGTGTTAAAAAAAATCTTTGGGAAATCAATGTGAAAATTGATTTGGCGTTTGAATGAAAATAGATTTGGTGTTTGAAATAAATTTAGAAATCAATTTGGAATTTGATTTGGTGTTTAAAATAAAATTTAAAATCAATTTGAAAATTGATTTGGTGTTTGGAAATGATTTTTGAAATCAATTTGAAAATCGTACATTAGTAGATATTTGAAAATTTTAAATTCATAATGGAAATTTAAAAAGGAAAGGGAAATCTGTTTTAAAAATAAAGATTGATTTATTTTTAAAAAGTGTGGAAAGAAATTTACGGATTTCGGATATATATTGAGATAAATCAAGAAGAATTTATCTATTGATTTAAATGGTCCATTTCGAAATGGAAGGTGTATCTTCCTTGGAAAGCTGAGTATGTTTTTTAAAAAAAGTAGCTTTCGAAATTAAAAGTTTTGAAGTTGGTTTTAAAAAGGATGTTTGTGGAGAAATTATTTCTTAAGTTGTTTTAAAATCTTTAAAGTGAAAGATTTATTATATTAGTTATAGAAGTGATTATTTAAATATTTAGTTGATATTTGATTAGAAAATGGTTATTTAAATAATTACACTCTATCTAATAATTTTATTTTAGAATTATTTTGGACTTAAGATTATATGAAATATGAGCATGATATTTTCATAACCAATATTTAAGCAGGCATTTTAATATAGTTTTATTTTAAATGTTTCCAAGTATATTTTGGATAAGTATTTTAGATTATTTTTAAAATATTTGAACTCGGCAAATTTTCAGTGGAATTAAATAAATATTTGGAAATTTATTCCACCAGAGGAAAGTAATTTGAAATTTGTTTCCAAAGGATTGAAGTGTGAAAAGTGATTTGAAATTTGTTTTCAAAATATTGAAAGGTGAAATGTGATTTGAAATTTGTTTTAAAATGGTTGAAGTGTTAAAATTATATCTTGCAAAGATATTTTGACAATAAATAATTGGGAAAAAATTATTTAAAAAAATCTGGTGATTGTTGTGAATTTTGATGATAGTTAAATAACCGACTATCGATATTCGCCTTTAAATGGCATTTGAATTTCGATGCGACCAGGGGTCGGATTCCAAATGGATATTCAAAAACTACATCGAATCTTTGCATTGGATCTTTTGTTTAAAAGATCAAAGTGGAAATTTATTGTGATTTGCTTGAAATCTGAATGTAGCACTTATTTTTAAAATAAGCGCTCGTTATTCGGATTAGCCGGGAGATGAGTTTATGTCATAAAACCCCTTCCGAATAATGATATGACGAAATGGGATTGCATTTGAAGATGGTGTTGAAGATCGGGTATTTTCGAAAACGAAAGGATTACCTGTCGAATGTCTCTGCATTGGGTTGCTCTGGTATAGAGATTTTACCACCCTTTGTGATGGGGATTTCGGACGTGATTAGTGAATATCCGGATTGTAAGGGCTTCTTTTGAAGTGCCTTTGGTACCATTCGATACCGAAGCGGACTTGTATGGATGTGTATCTGACGTTACATTTTGAGATGTAAAGCTGGTTTCTATCTAATACATTTCTGTTGGTGGTGGAGAATTTATTCTCTTAGCTTAACACCCTTCTTTGAGACGTACGAGCTCAGAGGTTATGTAGTTGATAGTTACTAGTAATACATTACCAAATTTGGTAATGTGGCATACGAAGTGCTGCTGATCATTTGTTGATCAAAGCATGGCTTTGTAAAAAGTGTAACTTTGCGTATGAGACTTCGTCGGACCTCACACCCCGGAAATGGTCGAAACAGGAAGAATGCGGCAAGGTCATGAGGGTCGCGCCCTTTAGGGTATGTCATTTCCTTCTGGAAAAGGGTGGTATCATGGAAAGGAGCCCAGATACTTAATTTGTGTGGTTACTGCAAATTTATTGCTTTGTGGTTGTTGCTTTGTGGTTGAGGATCCTCGGTAAAGGTCGGTAACGACCGGGGATGGCATACTTGTGGTAGTTACTCATGTTATAGTTGTATTACAGCATGGGGTAACTTGGCCTTGTGTTGGCAGAGAGCTGGTTAAGTTCTTGGGGAGTCCCTCCAGGGGCGTACCCATGTGGTAGTAGGAATTTCCGTAGCCTGACCATTTATTGGAAATCCAAAGAAACAATACGCGCCCTGTACGGTTTTAGTTGTATAACCTGCCACGGAATGTGGCGGTAACCTGTTATTGAAGATGGTAGCTATAGTAGGCATACAATAATGGTTGCACGCTGGCTAAGATTCATATTATACTTTTGAAATGTTTTTTGCTCTATGCACTAATGATAATATTAAAAAAAATTGCGTATCAAGCATGTTTGACTATCATAAGGAGAAATCTCCTCCAATTCTACGTTTACGTTGTGTGTGTGGCAGGAGGCCTTATGGTAGTTTCATTTTCCAAAAGCATAGCGGTTTTCTTTTTATTTTCTTTGTGAAAATAACTGTTTTTAAGATCTCATACCAGTCCCATGACTGACCTGGAGTTTATTG
Source organism: Allium cepa (assembly GCA_030765085.1). NCBI lineage: Eukaryota > Viridiplantae > Streptophyta > Magnoliopsida > Asparagales > Amaryllidaceae > Allium > Allium cepa. Next base: position 1,033,911,831 of record CM060945.1, on the reverse strand, counting down.
TTCCTTTTCTAGACTCTGGATGCCCATAATTTTCCACACGGGCAGCCTAGAGTCAGGTTATCAGTTATTCGGGAGCGAAGTCAAGAAGTTATTACGGAGATCTGGAGTTCAAGCTGGATGGAGAGGCCTATTAATAGTATATAATATTTCTTTTCCGCTGTTTGTTGTTGTAAAAACTGATAATGTGAGGTATAAGCTAATATAGTGCCTTTTCTTTAAAGATATTCATTTATTTATTATATGTTGTTCCGCTGTGATATGTGAGATTCTGTTATTGTTTTTGTTTCTTCTTCTATCTTCTTCTTCTTAAACCTAACGGTTCAGTTTTCTGGCATTCGATTGTGCGGCATTCGATACAGTAGACATATTGATGTCGACTTTCGAAAGTCGAAAAATTGAGTCGTTACACGATCGGCTGCATCTTTTTGTGTGTGTTTCGTATCATTCTTTCAATCGATACGAAATGATTAAAGTCCGACCGAAACGAAATGCATTTTTAGGCGATCGATGCGATCGTTAGAGATTGATCGATACGAACTACCGATAACTCGATGGATATGACTAAGGCTTCGCTGGATCGATACGAACGGCCGATAACTCGAATTCGGTGGATTCGGACATCCCGACCGTGGATCGATTTGAACATAATCGATTCAAAATCATACGTTCCCTGATGGATATGAACATATGGATACGAACATGACTTCTCTGGATGGATTCGAACAAGGCGTTGGGATTGGTACGAACGGCGTGTTTTCCTTAAATTGTGTCGATCATATCTTGAGCGTACGAACTCGGATTGACTTGAAACTTGAAAGTTGGCTCCCATAACTTCGATTTTCATGTAGTATCAATTGTAACTTGATCTGAACTCGAAAAAAATTCATCAATACCCATAGAAAGCCAGCATACAACCAATCTTTGGGACGAATTGTCTTTGGTTTTCAATTGATCTTTTGGTATCATAGCCTTGCTAAAAGGCAGGATAACAATATTCACACCAGGCTTTATGTTTGACTCGGAGTTTATATTTTCCCCTTAAACTCTCGGGTGCTCAAAATTGATTTGAGTAGGCTGAGGGTTGAGGTTCTTTTAGGTTTTAGTAGATGACGAATAAAGCTACCACAGGCGAGCATGAGGCTAACGGATGGCTATTTAGGAGTTGCAGCTCTTAATTTTGTTGTTTATTTCTGATGTGTATGTGTTAAATCAATTATGGCTATATGACTCTGATCATCCAAGGGGGCATCATCATACCTCACTCTTGGCATATTTTGTAATAAGTATATTTTATTGTTGCTTGAGAAACGTATGGGGTTATGCAATCTGAATATGGAACATCTATTTTGAAATTTGATGGAAAATTCTGTTTTGAAATCTGTGATTTGTTTCATATTCAAGTGCTACTGATATTATAGATACCATTAACATCTCCGTATTTAGTCACCAGAAGTTAATACTATAGATGAATGCAGCATCTATAGTGCTTAGCTTTGGGCCTCCAGATAGCGGATGTTATGACTTGTATCAGAGCATAGGTCTATGAAATACTTTAACTAAAAATGATTTTTTAAATCCTAATCCTGAGGATCGAGGTATGGGATAACGTTATAGTAATGTATTTATATTTTCTATATGTATAATTGCATGCTATATCCTTAGACTCCTATCTATGTTAGGCTCTTCTTCCGTATGTCATGAGGCTTGAATACAGATATGGATGGAAGAAGAGGCAGAGTTAACCTTGGAGGAGCGAGCACCACCACAAATGGAAATGCCTGACCAACTGCTAAAAGAGGTCAGGCTCAGGTTGAGAACGTTGGTGCTGGGGTTCCCCAATTAGATATAGGAGCTATGTATCAGTTTTTCGTAAACATGATGCAAGCTGGTATCACAGCTGGAGTTGTGTGAGGTAATGCTGCCGGTGGTGGAGTTCAAGAAGCTCTAGTAGTCAATTAGTATGCTAATATGAGCAGAGACTATATTAGGCTTAGGGGGAAACTATTCATCGGAACAGAGGGTGCTTCAAAGTAGAAAACTCACTGCTACATTGCGAATGGATTTTTGCTGACGTAGGGTTCAATGATGAGCAAAAAAGAAGACTTACTTCAAGACAACTTCAAGGAGCTGTTTTGTTATGGTGGAATGCTATAACCGCTGGTGTGGATGACGAGACTATGACGTGGGCGGAGTTCAAGAGGAGGTTTCAAGAAAAGTTCATGTTAATAATGGCGTAGTTTGTCTTGGTCAAAAAGTTTGCTGAACCGGAATAAGGAGAAATGTCAGTTCTGAAATATGCTAGTATATAAGAAGAATTAGCCCGGTATGAGTATGCCATTTTTGACATAGTGTTGAAAAGGAATGAAAAGTATAATAGAGGTTTGAAGCCAGAGTTGGCTAGGGCTACTTTACCGCACATCTGAAATCCATATGATGTGGTGGTGGAAATGGCATTGGGACATGAAGAGACGTTAGCTTGCTTGGAGAAGAAGGAGAAAAGGTCCAGGTCAGACAGGGCCAAAAGAGAAAGTTTTTCCATAAAAGAATGCTCAGAAAGGAGGTGTGGCAAAGAAAGGAAAGTCCAAGGTGGTCTGTTATAAGTGTGTTAAGATAGGTGATTACGCTCACAAGTGCCGGACATGCAAAGGAAAGAAGGCTACCGAGAAGAAATGAATTAGATGTTTTAACTATAATCAAATTGGGCACTACAAGAACCAGCGCAAAGAGCCAACAAAAGGGGCTAAAGGCCAGGTGTTATCATTGGAGCCTGCTACGTCAAAGCCGACAGATTAGGAAAAGGGAAAGGCTGTCTCAAGAGGTGCGCTTCAGATCCATGATACATTTGTTTGCATTTTATTTGATACTAGTGCATCTTATTCTTTTATATCAAGATGTTTGGTAGATAAACTTAACCTAGAACCCACATAATTAGTTACTTCCTTAAGAGTTGCAAATTCAATAGGAGGGTACGCGACGCTTGGGATGAAGTGTGACCACATAGAGTTTTACTTGCTAGGTTACACCATTGTTTGAAGTTTTCATGTATTTGATATTGTCAGTTTCGGAATTATATTGGGTATGGATTGGTTAAGTAATTATGATGCTAGGCTATTTTTTCTAGATAGGAAAATATCACTTAGACATCTAGATTGTAGAGATCGGTTAGTTTATACCACAGAAAACTCCAGTTATGAGGTAAATGCTTTGTTGGGAGTTATGGTGTTGGAAGATGAGTTGAATCGCATTTTCATAATTAAAGAATTCGCGGTAGTGTTTGAGCCTATAGTTGGATTGTCGTCGAACGGAGCCATTGATTTTAGATTGATTTAGTACTTGATGTAGAAACGATAAGTAGGCTGCCAAGAAGGATAACACCAACAGAGACGAGGGAGTTAAAAGATCAATTGATGAATTTGGAAGGAAAATTTTTTATTTGACCAAGTAGTTCGCATTGGGGAGAAGTAGCCGTATTTTCTATGAAGCTGGACGAATTGTTAAGGCTAGTATTGGTTATCGCAAGTTGAATGAGAAGACGATAAAGAATCGATACCATTTCCAAGGATTGACAATTTGTTTGATCAGTTAAGTGAGGCCAGGGTATTCTCCTAGTCAGATTTGACAATAGGATTTCATTACCTTAAAGTAGCGAAAGATAATATACCTTTAACGACGTTCAAGACAAGATATGGGTCACACGAATGGTTAGTTATGCCGTTCAGATTCACTCATGTGCTGACATTCTTTGTAGATTTGATGAACCAAACGTTCTAAGAGCACTTGGATAAATTCATGTTGGTTTTTATAGATGATATTCTAATATAATCTAAGGAGAAGGAGCATGAAGTTCATCTCAAAATTGTGCTTGAAACGCTGAGGTAACATCAGTTGAAAGAAAAGTTTTTGAAGTGCTATTTTTGGAAGAGAGAAGTGAAGTTTCTTAGTCATGTGGTTTCAAAGAAAGGCTTATCAGTTGATCCAGAAAAGATTGAAGCAATTAGTAATTGAAGGAGACCAGAAACTGTAACCAAGATAAGGAGTTTCCTTGGATTAGCGGGATATTATCAGAGGTTTATAAAGGATTTCTCATGGATTTCAGCGCCAATGACTAAGCTAACACGGAAGGATGTAAAGTTTTTATAGACTGATAAGTGTAAGGAAGCATTTCAGAGCTTGAAGTACTTGTTGACCCATGCACCTGTGTTAGTGGTTCCGAATGGGAATCAAGATTTAGTTATAGATACTAATGCGTGTGGTACTAGGTTGGGAGCTGAACTAATGCAGAAGTAAAGAGATTTCATATGCTGCTAGACAGCATAGTCCACATGAGGTAGCTATCCAACACATGACATGGAGTTGGCTGCAGTTACATTTTCTTTGAAGGTGTAGAGGCATTACCTTTTGGGAGAGAGCTTTGAGCTTTATACAGATTATAAGTCATTGAAGTGCTTGTTCTCTCAGAAGGAGCTAAACATGAGACAGAAAAGATGGTTGGAGTTTCTGCCCGCTTAAGATTTTGGAATAGAAATAACACCTAGAAAACAAAATAAGGTCGTAGATGTAGTCAGTAGGAAGCATCAGAATAGTGTTAGCTATGATAGCAGAATGGAAAGACATGGAATCATTGTCAGCTTGTAGAATACTATGGAGATCTGAAGCCGAGTCTAATAGAGAATCTGCTGGGTTATCTTGTTTAGAAGTTTGATCGGGAATGATTGATAAGATAGCTTTAAACAGGAGGAGGATCCAATTTTGGTCGAACGGATCAGAAAGTTAAGGGAGGGAACAAGGAGTGATAACTTAAAGGATTCCCATCTTGACCAAAACGGATTGTTGAGAAAGAAGGGTATATTATGTATTCCAAATGAGGAAGACATAAGGAAAGAGATTTTGGAGGAATGCCATCGTTCGGAGTTCAATATCCATCCAGAAGGAATGAAGATGTATAAAGATACGAAGAGAAGTTTCTTCTGGGAAGGCATGAAGAGGGATGTTGGCTTATGGGCGAAACAATGTTTGAACTGTCAGTAGGTAAAAGCCGAACATCTGAAGCCGAGTGGATTGTTTCAGCCATTGGATATTCCAATATGGAAGTTGGATCCATCTCTATGGATTTTATTAATGAATTTTCGAGATCTAATAAAGGGAATGAAAGTATATGGGTCATAGTAGACAGATTGACCAAGACCGCCCATTTCATTTCCGTTAAGGCAAACAGGGCGGGGCCTGTATTGGCTAAGTAATTCACGAAGAATGTGATTAGACTGCATGGAATTCCTAATAGTATTGTTAGTAATAGAGTTTCTTTGTTTACTAGAAAGTTTTGGAAAAGTCTTCCGGAAAGCTTAGGAACCAAGCTCAAGATGAACACCTATTACCATCCACAGACTGATGTGAAGACGGAAAGAGTTAACGAGATCTTGGAGGACTTGTTATGAGCTTGTGTATTAGGCTTTGGGGATCATGGGAAGGCCGCTATACCTAGTCGAGTTTTCATATAATAGTAGTAATCAGACTAGTATAGGAATGGCACCGTTGGAGGCCTTGTATGGAAGACCACACAAATCTTTGCATGTTGGTTAGATACCAGTGGCAGATTGGTTCTTGGTCCTAATTTGGTAAAAGAGGCAGCAAAAAAGATTGAGATAATAATAGCAAGAATGAGGGAAACTCAATCTAGGCAGAAAAGCTATGCAGATAAAAGACAAAAATAATTAAAATTGTCTGTTGTAGATCCGTCAAGTGTCGCCAATGAATGGTGTTATCAGGTTCGAAAAGACAGGGAAGTTAGCGCCATGGTTTGTATGACCGTTCCATATTTTAGAGAGGATCGGAAAACTCGTGTATAGAGTAGAGTTACCAAGTAATTTGGTGGGTGTCCAGGATGTTTTTCATGTATCTCATTTGATGAAATGTGTTAGGGATCTAGACACTACTATAGTACCGAATATATTAGAAGATTTAGTAGTGGAACTAGATATGACTATAATTAGGAAACCTATCCAAATAGTCGAGGGAAATTAGAAGAAGTTAAGGAACAAGATAGTCAAATTAGAGAAAGTCCAGTAGAGTGACAATGGTAGAGACTGTATTTGGAAGACTGAGAGCAGGATTAGAGATGCTTATCCTGATTTGTTTTGATGGTATGTTATACCTTTGATTGTTTGATGTGTTCCTTATCGTAATTTCGAGGGCGGAATTCTTTGAGGAGGGAGATTGTAACACCCCATATTTTTAGTAACATTATTAGAATATTTAATTACCTAAATTAACTAAAATAAAATAACGTATGATGATTAATAGATTGAGATTTTGTTTAACCAAAGGTAGCCGTGCAATACTTGATGTAAATTAAAACAAGATAACATGAATAAAAGTGTTAGGAAATAAGGGAGGGAAAAGTAGAAGAATGATAGAACTTATATCCTAAACCCTTAGGAAATCAAGCACACATTTATTTCATTTTTCTCAAGAAAAATATTCTAAGGGCGGCCACCATTTTAAATCTCAAGGGATGATAAAGCTAGGATTTCAAGGAAAGAAGAAAATCAACTTGTTCAAGATTAAATCTCATATCTTTAATCATAAAGATAAGGTGAATGATTACTGCATCCTATTTTTCTTATATAGTTTTCAAATTTAAGGGTAAACCGAAATGATTTTGCATGATAATGCCATGATTTGGATGACTGGAAGTTTATGTATACTTGTTGATGTATGCATGTTCATATTGTCTTTATGATATGTTTGATATGAAAACCCTATTAAATGACATCTAAATGCCTTGCAAATTTTTATGTAGATCGAAAATAATATTTTAGAGATGGGTTTTAATTTTCATAATTTCCTAAATTATGGTGGATTTTATATTAATTTTCTAGTGAAGAAAATAATATATGGTTATAAATTATTCACTACAAGATAAATAATTATTTGTGTCTGAAATTTATGTATGTTAGAAAACATATTGAAATGGATTTTCTAGGATTTTTATGAAATTTTCTTAAGTGTTTTGATGAATATATAAAATCATTTAAGGTATAGGACTTAAATGTTTTATATATTCAATTATAGAGAATGGGTGTTTTGCAAAAGATTTAAATTAAATAATTAGCTCTGAAACGTGCAGCACTTTATAATGGTAAAGAAAAGAGGAAAACAATCAAAATTTTACACGTAAAGCAAGTTAGGTGAAAAGAACTGTTAATTTTAGGCTTTTTAACAGTTTTATTGCCTTCAGTAGCTGCTTCCACCTTGGTCAGCTTTCGACCAAGTCCCATCACGCTCAATTCCATCGAAACCAATGCACCTGGTATCAAGAAATTGGTGTGTAGAGAATTAGATAGAAGGCAAAAGGTATGAGGTCGTAATAATAGGTTCCGAAGGGGTCAAAGTATCACTTTGTTTTTAAATTAAAATGTGCCTGCTTGCTTTCAGCTAAATGGCTTTCGACTCAGTTAGCCTGTTATCCCGCTTTTTGGCAAAGCCGCGATACCAAAAGATTGATCGAAAGTGAAGGACAGTTCGCCTCAGAGGTTGATCGTACTTCCTTTCGCCATGGATATCACTGAATTTTATCCGAGTCCAGATTGAGCTGCAGTTGATAGGACACGGCAAGAAAGACCACAGGAGTCAGCATTTCAAATTTCAAGTCAATCCGAGTTCGCATGCTCAAGCTATGATCGGTTCAAATTGGAGGGAACATGCTGGTTTCGAACCCATCATGATGGGCGTCTTCGAACCCATCGTCATGCACCATTCGAAACCATCACCTTCGAACTGAAGGACATCGAACCCATCGGTTTCGAAACCATCAACGCGCCTCGCCTTCGACTCCATTACCTTCGACTCCATCGTGTTCGAATCCATGTGCCTCGTATCCATGGAGGGTTTGCAGAGCTCATGTACATCCAAGAAACACAATTTCGAACCCATCACAGAAGCCATGTTTCGAACCCATCACAGAGGCCTTCTTCGAACCCATCTGTGATACCATCTTCGAACCCATCCTGAGTAACTTCGTTCGAACCCACTGGGTCAACCAACCACGATGACGTGTCTTCCATCGGTTCGAATGCGCCGAGATACATGGAGTCGAAGCGGTCAACACGGAGTGAAGTCAGGATCGATTCGAAGTCTGCGCTCCACGTCACCATGAAGCCGCGTGCCATGATGGATTCGAAACCATCGTTTCGAATACATGGGTTCGAACCAAACAGCTATGCCAAAAACCCAATTTCGAATCCAAGATATCTCCTAACCTATTGATCCAAATGCCACAAAATTTTCACTGAAGCTTGCGTACATGTTGAAGAATGTCCACGCCAAATTTCACCTCGATTGGATGGATTCTTTATCGGTTCGAATGGAGCTCGAACCGATGCCAAAGTGGGACCAAACTTTCTAAGACCGTGCGTGTGGGCCCCCTCACGTGCCAGACGTGGTCTCCCGAGTTTTCAGCGAGATATCAGCAGCCTACGCCTATAAATAGAGCCCCAGGGCCAACAGAAAAGGGATCTTCTGACTCTGAGACGCCTAGACTCTGCCGGATCAAGATCTCCATCATCCTATATCATAGCTTGATTGTTGATTTCGAATTTCCAGTTGTAACTTGCTGTTGATTGCTGCAACAACTTGTAATCATTGAAAGAGAATCAATAAAAAACATCAAAACACTTCACAGTGGACGTAGGCAATACGCCGAACCACTATAAATCGCTTGTCTACGCATTTATTTTACTGTTGATTGGAGTTTTTGTTAGATGATATCTGTTTTGAACTTACATTCTTGACTATTATCTCTTCAATGACTCCCGAAGAGTGTTGTGCCCAATTTTGACACAAACACTTTGGTGCTTTCACCGAGAAAACCCAGATTTTCTTCTGCTCGTTGGATCTGTCATCGATACCGGATTGAATAAATCTAAGAGAGAGATCCAGATCGTTAAATCCAACTTCCTTCCCTTCTATTCAGATTTGCATAAAGTCTAGGAAAGGAACTCAACTCTAAAGATGGTTAGCACAAGAACCACCTCGAACGCCGTCAATCAAGAAGGACAGGATAGACAGAATCCTGCCCCTCTACCTCCATCTAATCAAGATGCCGCTGGGCACTCAGAACCGTCGGGTCCGGTTACCCGAAAAGAATTGCAGTTGTTACTTCAAGAGCTGACCCAGAGTCGGCGACAACTAGAAGAACAGCTACGCGCTAACGCTGAGCTAATCAACAAGCTGGATCGCCAAAAACGAAAAAGATCCATGAGAGATCGTGTTTCTCGCCCTTCCAGCGAAAGTTCTTCATCTTCTGATTATCATAATCGACCTCCACGACCCCGGTTAGACGGGAGTCGTATGCCATCGGCTGGAAACCAACCGACATTGACCGTTGGACAAATAAGAGTTGGTCCGTCAGCCAGTTTCCAAACCGGACCCTCCTCAGGAGGAGGTGCCGTTCCTCATCACGCCGCAGAATACCGCACCACTAGCGTTGCGGCTGAACCAGGGGTCGACGCTCAAGACCAGTCGGACCTAGACCATCGTCATAACAGCCGTACTCCTGAACCGTACGTCCCAGAGGACTATGAGCCGAGAAGGCAGGATGTGAACCGTCAACGATATCCGGTTCAAACCCGAAGTATGGAACGTGACCATACTCCGGCGCAAATGCCGGATCTTTCAACTATGATACGTCAGATGATCCGTGAGAGTCAAGGATTCGCAAACGACGATTGGGGAGTTTCCCGAAGTCACACTCCCTTTACGGACGACATTCTTAATGCTGAACCCCCACGGCGATTCCGAATGCCCACTCTGCCCATGTATGAGGGAAACTCCGATCCCAACCAACATATTCTAAAATATGAATGGTCGATGACTGCTGCCAGAGCCGACGACGCTGTGAAGTGTCGTAGTTTCCCCATATCCTTGGGGGGCATCGCCACCATGTGGTTCACCCGATTGCCTCCTCGATCCATCTCCTCATTCGACCAGCTGGCCACAAAATTCGTTGAGCAATTCCGCATGCACGTCGCAAGGCCGAAAGATGTCAACACTCTATCTAGTGTCACACAAGCTCCCGGAGAGACACTCAGACACTACTTAGAAAGATTCCATACAGCATGTGCAGAGATTAGTAATCCAAACGATAACTCCATCCTTATGGCGTTAACTAAAGGGATCGACCCCGATTCTGAATTTGGCAATTGGCTAGCTGGGAAACCACCTGCGTCATTGGACCGTTTCCATGCCAAAGCAGCTCAATTCCTAAGACGGGAAGACGCGAAACAGTCTAGGAAGCAAACTGACGCAGGACCAAATGCGGGAGGAACCCAAAGCAATGTTGCAATAAAACAGTCCGGCGAGAACTCCGGAAAAGTTCAGTTGAACATTAAAAATGAACAAGCTCGGCGAGGACAGAGCGTGAATCAACTTAAAAAACAAGATCAAAATCGCGGCCCGCAACGCAAAAGTCCGAAGTTCGACAGTTATACTCCTTTGAATATTTCATTGGAGAACTTGTATTTGCGGACCCGTAACGCGATTCAATATGAAAAACCTGCTCCAAGACCGTCGTCGGGGAGACAAATCCAGACGGGAAATTTTTGCAGGTTCCATGAAGGCTACGGGCACGATACGAACGAGTGTCGTCACTTATAGGATCTTGTTGAAAAACTGGTCAGGGAAGGGAAACTGGAACAGTTTGTGCGGACACCGCAGCCCAGAGATGCGGGCCCATCCAATCCAATCAGTGAACCCAATCGACCGGGGCAGGAAGACTCGACTTGTCCCCGTGGGAGATTGGTGATAAATGCCATCAGTGGCGGGCCTACTCATTCAGAAGCCTGGAACGACGAAGAACCTCGTCACTGTCGCACTTGGCAGGCTCCTTCGATACATGAATACTTTACAATTTCTTTTACGTTCTGAATTTTGAATTTGTAATAAGGCACTGACTTTGCCACATTTTCTCATTTCAGCAAATAAAATGCTATCTCTTCAAGCTAAAGCTGTGATTCACCGAATACAACATTCAAAAATCACGACACACGAAGAGCTAAGTTCCATCGAAAAATGGAATTTATTCAAATAGCGAGTGACTGCGTTACAACCAGCCACTCACTAAGTGAAACCCCAGCTCGGGGGCAAGCCAACACATCGAAGGCTGAACTGGACCAACACACGACAGTCCGTTCAATAATTCGTTCCCGGAGTGCGAACGGACTCCAACTTCCCACAGCGCAAATTGGAGTATAAACACTTAACAATTCGTTCCCGGAGTGCGAAAGGACTCCAACTTCCCACAGCGCGAATTGGAGTACAAACATTCAATAACTCGTTCCCAGAGTGCGAACGGACTCCAAATTCCCGGAGAGCGAATTGGAGTATAAACACTTAACAATTCGTTCCCAGAGTGCGAACGGACTCCAAATTCCCGGAGCGCGAATTCGAGTATAAACACTTAACAATTCGTTCCCAGAGCGCGAACGGGCTCCAAATTCTCGGAGCGCGAATTGGAGCATAAACGTTCAATAATTCGTTCCCACTGCGCGAACCAACCCATCAATGCGGACTCCAAATTCCCAGAGTGTGAATTGGAGTATAAACATCAATTCAAAGTTCCCGGAGTGCGAACCGAAGCATCCGTGCAAACTCAGATTCCCGAAGTGCGAGTTGGAGTATAAACGTCAATTCCGGGTTCCTGAAGTACGAACCCAAACATACATGTTTTATCCAAGTTCCCGGCGTGTGAATTGGAGCACAAACACCAAGTCAAAGTTCCCGTAGTGCGAACTAAAGTGTTAATACTAACTCCAAGTTAGTAGAATGCGAGTTGGAATGTGAACATCATTCCCAAGTTCCCGGAGCGCTAACCACGTTACAAGCATCAATAACACTCGAACTCCTGGAATGCAAACCAGGTTATCGATCTCAAATTATTCTAAGTCCCCGGAAGGCGGACGTGTGCTCAAGACTTGCAACAAGTGCGATCAACCATCATAAATACAAGTGTTGTTCCCCAAAACTGGGGGGCACGAAAGCTAAATATTAATCACTAACCGAAGTGATACAACGTCCGAAGTTCAACTCATTCATCAATCACAACGTGTGACCAAGATCTTCAGACTTGGAAAATGAGACGAACTCTACTTAAACGATAAAAACACCACAAGTACACCGGACCGAAAACAAGACACTGCAAGTACTTAAGCACAAATAAAACAAGAGTTGAAACAAAGAAATAAAATTTTATTTCAACTAACTTAAAACAAGGACTTACACGCAGATAAGTTCTTCCAAAAAAGAATGCCTACTAGGAGGGGCCGAACCTGCATCTATACACGACCTACTGACAAAAAACGAAGACAAGTACCTATCTACCAAAACATCTACTTGAGAAGCCGATTTATTTCTTCTTTTTCGTCCTTCTTACTAGTGGTACATCATCAGTGTCACTAGGGACAGAAATTCTTCGTTTTGAATGCCTCCTCTCCAGCGGTGGCTCTTCGGCTGGAGGCATGATGTCAATATCCTCCTCGGAGCTTGAGTCTGCATGGAGGCTTCCTGCCGGAGGAGCAGGGGGGACCGGATCCGTAACGGAAGTTGAGACAGTGCCACCCGATGGCGCTACCGTAGTAGGTGCTGGACTCTGCGCCGCCGCGCTGCCGCCGACGATACCGCTATGCCCCGCAGCCCCTATTTCGGCGTTGATCTCAGCCAAAATTTCCTCATCACGAGTCGCATGGGCTTGGCTGGGGGCATCTTCGGCCTGCATCGAAGAACTTGAGGACAGCGGGAGGCTACTAACGATGATAAATGGCAAGTCAGAGAAAGAACCACCCTGCTCAATGAGCAGTTCACTCACCATTTTTTCGTCAGCAAATAAGGATCCCCCTGCGTCGTCTCAGCAGATACCGCGGTTACAACAGTAGTCTCGGTAGCGATGGCCTTATCTCCTCTACTTGATTCTTGAGCCACAACAGTCGGCGCAACTCCAGTCACTAGGCAAAAAATAAGAAGTTATTAAAAACTGCTACAAAACAAACACTCTATTCAGAAAACGCTTGAGATAACTTCGGAATACCTTCCCCAGTTTGGCTCGCAGACGGCTGAATGGCCTCGGAAGTATGCTCATGAATAGGAGATAAGCGCGGTTGTTCCGGGTCGTAAGCAGGAACAGGTTGCAAACTGACCACAGATACAGGCACCGACGAAGATGGTGTGGTGACTTCAGTAACAGCGGAATGGTGCTCAACACCTGACCCCTCTCCGACTTCCAGGGAACGACCACCGATCATTTCCTTCTCATGAGCGATGATAGCGTCATGAAGAACCTTCTTCTCATCGTCTGTGAGCAGCCGATTCTCAAGTTCGAATCGATCGACCGCTTCACCTGGGTACGCTTCCTCTTCCTCCTCAACCAATCGGTGCCAGGCGCTACGAAGGTGAACTGAATAATCTTGAAGCCAGGCCAAGTTTCTGTGCTTCAACACATTGGCGTTGTAAGTTATGAGCAAATCTTCGATATCGGCCTCTAGCCTGGCCTCTGCATGTTGAACCTTCTCCTCCACCTCTGCTTCGACCGCCTGAACTTTGGCCACGGCCACATCTCTTTCAGTGCGAAGCACTACGGCTTGCTTGCAGGCTTCTTGCACCGTGTTATGCGCGTCATCTCTATCTTTAATAATCTCAGCAAATTTAGCCTTGAGCTCGTTAAGTTCTTTTAACGCCGCATCCCGCTTAACAGTGACGACAGTGTTCCGGTGGCCCATGTCTTCCACCGTAACATAGTGCTCCTTTTTCATTCTATCCATGGCTGCTTGAGCTTCGTCGACCTTTGTAAGAGCCTCCATCTCCGACTTTCGAGATGATTCAGCCTCAACATTCAGCACTTGTATGATGCGGTCTCTTTGAGCCAATTCGGTTTGAAGCTTTTCAATGGTAGCCGCTCGTTCGAAGGCCAACGCCGATGCCTTATCGGCCGCCCTATACCACGCCTTGTATTGGGAGTAAAAGTCATGCACATAGTCGAGCGCTAACCGCTCGGCCTCCGGCGGGATTCTTTTCAGGTTCGGAGGAAAGACGTAGTTATCGAAACAAATATTCGGGAACTCCCTCTTTAATTGCGCAAGTCTAATTGCCCCTTCTCCCGAGATCTCTGTAGGAGGCTGCTCTGCGACTATCAGGGTCATCGCCTCGGATCGGGAAGGTTGAGAAACCGACGTATATCGAGAAGACTCGGAAGGATGAGGGACATGAGCAGGGGGTTGTACAGGATCTCTAGAAGGAGGAGGGGTACGCGATCGCGATCGACGCTTATAGCCCCTGTCCGTGTCATATCTCTCGTGACTAGAATACCCAGAACGTCCCTGGTCATAATGCTCAGAACGCCCCTGATCATAACCTCTATCCCCTTCTCATCGGCGCGAGTCGTAATATGAAGGCTTGCGGGCGTGTCGAAGACTCCCAAGCATCGAACCTCGCTTAGACATGATATCTGGGAAGCAAAATAAAATAGAATTAATCACCTTTCAAACAGATAGTTTTCAGTCAAAGGTTATGCAGTGTCGTGAAATGTGTATGAATATGCATTCCCCCCGACCAACCGGAAGTGTCGACCTCGCTAGTAATAAGAGGCTCGTTCAATTCTAGGGTGCGATGGAATTCCTCCAACCCGGCATCATGTTGAAAAGACACATCGTCCGGGATTGGAAGATCGGCAAGCCCTTCAAAAAGATTTTCAGTTCTCGGAGGAGACATCTCCGAGATTCTAACTCCGGGAGCAGAACGGGCCGTAACAACCGATTTCCATCTCCCCTTCTTACTTGACTTAACCGTGGCAGCCTTGCCTTTTCTCTGCTCCGCGACATCCGGAACTGCGTCCGTAGGCCCGGCCAGCGGCTCATCATCGGTGTGGGTTCTTTCAGAGTCAGCTTCCTCAGTTATAGTAACTCCGGGTTTCTTGTGCTTGACTCGTTTTTTCGAGACGACCCTTAGTGCCACCTCAAAGCTTATGCTCTGCCCTTGTTCGATCAAAGCGCAGGCCCGGAGATTCCTATCCGTCAATAACACGTCGATATCCCTATCTCCACCCGGGACTTCTCGCAGCACTCGCACCATCCCCCTAAAGTGCTCGCCCTCAGGTCGCTAAATCACTGCTGTAAAAAAGGATAAAATATAAGTTCCACTTCAACAGCAATTGCCGTAGTAATTATTTACAAACTCAGCTATACTCACGTCTGAATAACCATCGTCGGGCAAATCCAGGAGGACATCTGACATAAAACCATTCTGTCCTATAATAGCTCAACCTGGTCCAAGACCCGGTAACCACTTGGCAGTTTCTCACCGCTTCCAGGAATGTGAAGGAGGGATAATCACCCCGAGTTTTGAAATTGAACAAGTATCTGATCTCAATTGGGAGCGGTGGTCGATGGAGATATTCCATAAATGCAATGAACAAGCTATTGATCGACGCATATCCGTTCGAGTGCAACTGAGATGGGGCGATCCTCAAGAACGACAATACTTCCCTTATGTACTCGTTGAATGGAGGAAGTGTCCCGGCCGCACACGTGTGGCGGTTAAATGCCGTATATCCCTCCGGAGGATTATGCGGTCTATCATTCGGCCCCGGCAGTAGCACATCATCCAGCGACAGGCCGTGTCTCAAACATATTCTCCCCAACATGTCTTCAGAGATATTGGACGGAACGGAATCTGATGGATTGGCAATGAATGACGCATCGGGAAGTTCATCCGGGGCTGGACCAATAATCTCAGGGTCAATGTCCGGAATCCCTAGCCTCGGAGAGACCGTAACTTGAGTCTCCTGCTGCTGTGAACTTGGCGATTCCATAACTAGCTAACTCACGAGAAACCATCGTTAGATGACAAAAACCCGTGCGTTCCCCAGTGTAGCGTGTATGAGTGTGTGTTGTGCAGTGACATGCATTACTTGAATAAATGTTGCAGAGTTAAAGAAATATGCAAACGACAAGGCTACGGAGTCCAGCTATAATGACCGTCATCGCTGACCGTCATCACCAGTCCGTTTCCATGATGGAAGTCGGTTCGGGTAGAAGTTTTTATAGTTCCATCGGCGAGCTTCAAAAGGTAGTCATGTATGCAGTTTAATATGTCCAAATATGCAGGAATGAAGCTCGTCGGAGTTATGATTGGAGAATTTCAAATTTTGGTATCCATCATGTAGGGTTCGAAAACATCACCAGGACTTCGTTCGAACCCAACCGAACATCTCTTCTTTCGAACCCATCCTGACGTCGCTTCGAACCCATGCGTTCGAACCCATCCTGACGTCGCTTCGAACCCATGCGTTCGAACCCATCCTGACTTCGCTTCGAACCCATGCGTTCGAACCCATCCTGACGCGCTTCGAACCGATAAACAGATGACAAGTTCGAACCGATGAGAAAACCACAACTCCGCATCACTCACGTTCGAACCGATCCACTTCGTATCGATACGAAGTTGTGGACTTCGAAACGATAGCCTATGGGTTCGAACCCATCGGTTTGAAAGGACCCTTCGAATCCCTCGATCGGTGCGAACTACACACCCCAGCAAGGACATTCCAAGGATCGATTCGAAATCCAGTAAAAAGACGCCACCGTCATCGATTCGAACTCGAGCCCACGCATCGGTTCGAATCCCTCCCAAACCAGATCTGGTTTTGCCAATCTCGAAGCTACGCAATCGATAAAAAGAAATCGGTTCGAAATAACTTTGTCGTTTGAATTCGAAGCTAGTTACCTAGTTTGGATGATGAATTCAAGGAATTTAAGATTCGGATCTTGAATGGTTCGAAAGAGCGACACCTTGTTTTCTCTTTTGGAGCTCTGAAACGATGAAGAGCACAGTAAAAAGCAAGCAAGAGTAAAAGTAAAAAGTGAAAAAATGACGAGGTCTTTGCTATTTATATGGGGGGTTGGAGATGACTGGGTCGATTCGCGTGCCGGTGGACTTGACCGATTACAACAGGTCAGAATGCAGAACCGTTTCGAAATCCACTCTCAAACTCGTACGTTTGAGGCTCCATCGTGTGAAGCACACGGACCACTGCCACGAACAAAAGTCTCGAAACCATCCCTTCACATCGGCTCGAATGTCAATTTCGAACCCATCACTACAAAAGTGTACTCCATCCTTTCAGACCGGTTCGAATGTCAATTTCGAATCCATCATAGCAGCAAGCGTACCGCGTCCATACAAACGTGGATTTCGAACCCATCAATGCTCGAATGCATCGGTTCGAAACATTATGCTCACGCAATACAAATTCGATTCCTTTAACCTTCTACATCGGTTCAGGAGAGGATCGATACGAAGGAACCTTTCAAAACAACTCGTTGACGCACGACTTTAACAAGGGTCAAATTAACATATGCGCATACATGTTGGACTAACGTTTGATTTTGAATATTCACAGGGATCAAACACTCATCCTGTTACAAATGCGACAGCCAACGACTAAGCACTATTATACAGCAGTACAACATACGAGTTTCGACAAAAAAAAGAGCAATGATTGTTCAGAGAGAGATTGCAGCTATTCAAAGCACGTCATGTTCCCACAAGACGTACTTTGGGGGGCAAAATGTTATCCCGCTTTTTGGAAAAGCCGTGATACCAAAAGATTGATCGAAAGCGAAGGACAGTTCGCCTCAGAGGTTGATCGTACTTCCTTTCGGCATGGATATCACTGAATTTTATCCGAGTCCAGATTGAGCTACAGTTGATAGGACACGGCAAGAAAGACCACAGGAGTCAGCATTTCAAATTTCAAGTCAATCCGAGTTCGCATGCTCAAGCTATGATCGGTTCAAATTGGAGGGAACATGCTGGTTTCGAACCCATCATGATGGGCGTCTTCGAACCCATCGTCATGCGCCATTCGTAACCATCACATTCGAACCGAAGGACATCGAACCCATCGGTTTCGAAACCATCAAAGCGCCTCGCCTTCGACTCCATTACCTTCGACTCCATCGTGTTCGAATCCATGTGCCTCGTATCCATGGAGGGTTTGCAGAGCTCATGTACATCCAAGGAACACAATTTCGAACCCATCACAGAAGCCATGTTTCGAACCCATCACAGAGGCCTTCTTCGAACCCATCTGTGATACCATCTTCGAACCCATCCTGAGTAACTTCGTTCGAACCCACTGGGTCAACCAACCACGATGACGTGTCTTCCATCGGTTCGAATGCGCCGAGATACATGGAGTCGAAGCGTTCAACACGGAGTGAAGTCCGGATCGATTCGAAGTCTGCGCTCCACGTCACCACGAAGCCGCGTGCCATGATGGATTCGAAACCGTCGTTTCGAATACATGGGTTCGAACCAGACAGCTATGCCAAAAACCCAATTTCGAATCAAAGATATCTCCTAACCTATTGATCCAAATGCCACAAAATTTTCACTGAAGCTTGCGTACATGTTGAAGAATGTCCACGCCAAATTTCACCTCGATTGGATGGATTCTTGATCGGTTCGAATGGAGTTCGAACCGATGCCAATGTGGGCCCAAACTTTCTGAGACCGTGCGTGTGGGCCCCCTCACGTGCCCGACGTGGTCTCCCGAGTTTTCAACGAGATATCAGCAGCCTACGCCTATAAATAGAGCCCCAGGGCCAACAGAAAAGGGATCTTCTGACTCTGAGACGCCTAGACTCTGCCGGATCAAGATCTCCATCATCCTATATCATAGCTTGATTGTTGATTTCGAATTTCCAGGTGTAACTTGCTGTTGATTGCTGCAACAACTTGTAATCATTGAAAGAGAATCAATAAAAAACATCAAAACACTTCACAGTGGACGTAGGCAATACGCCGAACCACTATAAATCGCTTGTCTACGCATTTATTTTACTGTTGATTGGAGTTTTTGTTAGATGATATCTGTTTTGAACTTACATTCTTGACTATTATCTCTTCAACGACTCCCGAAGTGTGTTGTGCCCAATTTTGACACAAACATAGCCTTCACTAGGTCAATGGATTTAAAAGGAATGGTTTTGTATGGATTGCAGTTTAGTTTTAAATGGTTGCTTTCGACTAAGTCGAAACCTCCAGCCGCCGTCTTTCTACCTTTTGAAGCCAATGGTTTCGAAAGGTATACTTATTTTTTTAAAAATAAGCCACTTCTCCAATGCTTTTGAAGCGATGGTTTCGACATCGTCACTTCTTTAGTTAGGAAATTGTTTCAAAATAAATGCCTTTGAATTAAATGTTATAATGACCCTTCTTCTATAATTGAAGTATAACCCAAATAGTTTCGAAAGAGATAGTTATAATGGTTTTGAAAGAAGTGCTTTCGACTTCAATGGGCTTCTTATCCTTTTGCTCTACTTGAAGTCATAATTCAAAAGGTTTCGACCGAGAAGGTTTTTTAAAGGTTTCGAAGAAGTAAACTTTAAATGGTTTCGAAAAGTTTCCACATGTTTTAAAATTGAACCCAAAGGCTTTCGAAAGGTTTAGTGTTTTAATGCTTTCAAAATGTTTAGCGTTTTAATGCATTTGAAAGAGTTTTAGTTAATGATTTCAAAGCGATGGTTACTAAGGGTTTTGAAGTGGTCGAAAGGAAAGGTTTCCTTTGTTTTTGAAGCTTTCGATGAAAAGAAATAAGGGTTATTCCAATGTTTCCAAAAGGCAGTGTCTAAATTTTTAAAGAGGGATGTCTACTATTTCGAAGCTTTCAAAGAAAAGAAAGGAAAGGATTTTCCTTTTACTATGAAAGACAAGGTTTAATGGTTTCGAACGGGGTAAATGTTTTCATCAACAAGGTGTTGAGTAAAATATATATATGACAAGGCAAGATGATTTTGAGTAAAGCATAGAGAATATGTATTTTCCTTTTGTAAATATGATATAAAGATTCAAATCAAGTTGGAAGCGTTTTTCAAGGAAAATTTAAGGGAAGTTATCCCTAAGTAAAACGACTTAGATATTAGAATACCATTTGGGACTGATATAGTGTTGCACCCTATGCATTAGCTATTGGCCCCAGCTAATTTAGTCCAAAAGTCCAATGTGTAGGGCTTTGTCACAAGTAAGACTAAAATTATAATTACAAACAGAAGGGAATACATGTTTGTATATAGATAGGTTATTGGTAAGCCCGCAAAACCATTAGATCAGGTGACACTGAGAGATGTTAAGTTAGGGACAAACCGTCCAAAAGAGAAGTATTTAACAGATAATTAAGGACATGCTATCTAGAAGAGATGTGGCTAACAAATGTTAGATATTGTTACTTTGTCTAGTAGGCCCGAGTCATCCAAAGGTTAATAGTAAGACAAACAAAACTATAATGTTCAGACAGATAGTGCATTTGTTTCCCGATATGTACATTTACGTAATAATGCTTTATTGTTTTAACCAATCTTGGTCGCAGGATAAAGGTTTGCAAACAATATGTTTTTACAATAATTTTAGTGAGGGGAAAACCGTTCCGCTAAGCAGCGTGGTATCATGTAATATTAATAACTGGGATGTATTGTATTATTCACACCAGGCTTTATATCCGACTCGATGTTTATTTTTTCCCCTTAAACTCTCAGGTGCTCAAAATTGATATGAGTAGGCTGAGGGTTGAGGCTCTTTTAGGTTTTATTAGGATGACGAATAAATCTACTGAAGGCGAGCAGGAGGCTAACGGATAGCTATTTCGGAATTGCAGTTTTTAATTTTGTTGTTTATTTCCGCTATATATGTATTAAGTCAATTATGACTAAATGACTCTAATCATCCAAGAGGGCACTTCATATGTCGCTCTTGGCGTATTTTATAATAAGTATATTTTATCATTGCCTGAGAAACGTTTGGGATTATGTAATCTGAATATGGAACACCTATTTTCAAATGTAATGGAAAATTCTGCTTTGAAATCTATGATTTGTTTCACATTCAAGTGCTTCTGATATTATAGATACCATTAACATTGTCGTATTTAGTCGTCGAAAGTTAATGCTATAGATGACTGCAACATCTGTAGCGCTTAGCTTTCGGCCCTATATAGGGGATATTACATGAACTTAGGGCAATCTCTATAGAAATCGAAGAAGCCTGCCTCGACTCTTGGTTGACCCCACTGATGAAGTATCTCATAAACGGTGGCCTACTTGCAAAGAGAAAAGTGGCCCAAAATATCCTATACCAAGCACCACACTAAGTAATCTTGGACGCAAAGCTATACTGTAGTGGATACTCATCTCCCCTTCAAAGGTGCATGATTAATAGAGAGGCCGATCACATAATAAAGGAATTGCAAGAATATTTTTGTGAAGATTACAGTTGAGAGAAAAACCTGGCAAAGAAAGCTAACGATCAAGGGTATAATTGGCAACTATGATCAAAACACGATGTGTTATGATAAGAAGTGCGACCAATGCCAAAGGTTCGCCAAGATTCTGAGAGCCTCCTCAAATCTCCTGACCAGTATGACTTCCCTCTGTCCATTTAGTGATTGGGAATAGACTTGATCGGCAAGATGTTAAACGCTAAGGGCAGATACAACCACACCATAAATTCTACTGACTACTTCACAAACTGAGTAGAGATAGAGTCTTTCTGAGGCTCATCATGCCCTAAGTCCTTAACTTTATAATCAAGAATATTGTTTGCCGATTCAGAGTCCCGATGAAGCTCATAACCAACAACAGTACCCAATTTGGGAGTGGACTATTCCAAGGATTTTGTGATTGAAATAGAATAGAGAAGTGCTTTTCCCTAGTCGCCTATCCCTAGGCCAATGGGATGGTGGAGGCCGTGAACAAAACCATCAAGGTAACAATGAAGAAGAACCTTATGAAGGAAAATTGGGCTGAATACTTTCCACTCATGCTCTATTCATACCACACTAGCAGTCACACGTCAACCGGGCACTGACCTTTCTCCTCTAGCTTGTGGGTAGAAGCTAGGCTACAGTCAAAGTTGAAGTACCATCTCTAAGGCGCCTGACTCACGGCCCTAAATGAATTGGAGTGTTACTCAAGCTTAAACTCAACAGTTTAAAGGAAAGAGATTGGAAACTTTCCACTGGGATACACATAGAAGTGTATGAAAGAAGATAGCCAAGCACTATAATGTAAGGGTAAAGCTCAGTTAGTTTAAATTCATAGAGGTTTTGCATCGTGTCTTCAAGAACAGACAGGATTTGACCGAGGGAGTCCTAGAACCGAACTAGGAAGGCCCATATGTAACCTACGCAAGCCAATGGTGCATATCAAATTATGAATCCCGATGGCTCCAACGTGTCCTGCTCATGGAACACATAACACCTCCAACAATACTATGTATAAAAGTTGTAAGAAGCTTTTATAAGGCTATGAAGTGTTGCTGTAACTATAAGGCAATGTAACTTATATGACCCATGTTTTGGTTTGTGGAATGTGAATGAGACATCTTTGGAACATCTTGGTCAAACAAGGTCACTCAACTGGAACTACCTTATTCGGACCACCACCATCGTTGGGGCACCCCACAACCTTGACCTACGGAGGGTTCGGGCCAAAAACCCACCTCTACCACCGGTTAACACCTAAGAAACTACTCCATAGGATGCGCAGGCTATTCAATGCTTCCTTCCTTACCGGAGGCATTAAAGAAATGATGGCGAGACCATATCCATATAGGTCCCAACTCGTTCACCCATGATGTTACCTGTCTCCTTAGTGAGACGAGGCACTGGTGCCCTGCAGGTGTTGTTAACCAAGTTGTAGTTCCAAACCGAGGATCCATAGTGCTGCTCGGTGGGGAATTTTAAGCCACTGAATGCTTCTCTCTTGACCGGAGACATCGACGAACTGTTGGCGAGACCGCCCGCACAGCCGTCCCGATTTATTTTCCCGTGATGTTGCACATCTCCTTGGAGGGACGTAGCACTGGTGCCCTACATAGTTAACCACACTGTAACTTCGAACTAGGCATCCGTGGTTCTCTCCATAGGGATGCATAGTTAACCACACTGTAACCACACCTTTCCAGTCCATCACCATAGCATATCTCTAACTCTAGCCCAAATGTCCATTCCATTCTATTCTCATAGCTATAATGCAAGTGCAACACAAGTACGGAATGTTTTAAGTCCAATGACCTATCTCCCCCAATAATGTCCTAACAACGCGAGATAAAGTACTTGAGCCATTTAATACCTCATTGATGGTAAATTGGCAGACTTTGATCATTTAACACTATATCCTAGGCATATCCCTGCCCAGAGCCAAGGTAGACCCCTCTCAAGTACTTCTTAAAGGATATCGTAAGAAATCTCATAAGGTCACTTACTACTTCTCTGATGGGAAATAGATGGAGCCTACAATAGTCGCTTAATACTTTAACCCCGAAGTGGACCCCTTTCGAGATTTCCTACCACTACACCTAAAAGATAACCCCAATTATTTGACACTTCTTAAGCAAGAAGGAGGCAGACCCTACAACAGCAATTTAATATCTCCAATGCAAATGCTTGTTCGTACTGGAATATCTATTTAACCGAACTCGTGACGTCTTGCATTAGTCCGGCTATCCATAGGTATTGGTTGCCAGATTAGCCGGATAGACTTACCCTAGAGAATTGGGACTAACCTCACATTCACCATGGTTACTTATTATAGATGATATCTCACATCAGTTCTAAAGTCACACTACTGGTGCCAAATTAGCTGGGTGGGCTTTTGTATACTTTTGACTGACCTCGCATCCCTATAATTTAGTCATATTTTCACTCTCTGACATAACCAAATATGCTAAAGATATATATACTACGTATATTACATACCTCATCCGCATTTAACATTAAGTCCATATAAGGAAAACTCCTTATTTTGCCATTAATTATGGATTAATCACAATAATTATACTTATCTTCCTTCCTATAAGGATTAACGTTATATATACCCATTTCTTTCATAGTTTACGACTTATACATTACTAATACATTTATATCTAACATAAAATATTAGATAGCTAGTTTATATTAAATATTCCTAAGTTTGTGTAAAATTGTTTCTATACTAAGGTTTTCACTTCCTATACGAGTTGTACAATGTCAAACCTTACATATTTATGCAAGTCTTAGTCTCATATAGTAGTATACAAAATAACTAATATCCTTAGCTAAATAAAACAAAGTTGTGTATATATTAAAAATGGAATCAAAATACCAAACCTATTTTACACTAACATAGTAGAATTAACGCCACTATTCAAAGAAAATAAAACTTCACAATGTAAATACATTATGATCCATTCAGTTTTTACATATACAGAAGCTAAGTCAAAACAGATTCATATTTACTTAAATTACGGAAATATGTGGTGCAAACTACAAATAGGAAAATCCATACTTTGCTCATCATTTTCTAATTCTTGTCTTTTAGAACCCTTCGTCACAACAAACAAATATATGAAAGTGGAAGTTAAATAAAATATAAATTATTTACATTGCAAATAACAAGTTAAATTTTTACTATACTAACATAAACTAAGATAAGATTCAAAATAATCCAAGAACTGACATTTTAAGGGGGAATTTTTGGTTTTAGATCTAATTTTTTTGTACACAAAATTTCCTAAGGCATAAGACAAATCCCAACTTATACAACATAAATTATTGTAAATAGAAAAATTAATATTTCCACTCATAGATAGCTTTCCCTAAATTCATTTGGATTCGATTGCACGTGTAACAACCCTCTCTACGTAACACCTAAAAATATGTGCCTTGCATCAATGCTTGACTTTCGAATACCACAAAAGACAGATCACCGGGGTAAAATAGAAACAAACAAACAAACACCATAGCAAAACATAACGATATGATCTCATAATGGAATAATAATATATAATATACTGAATATACACAAACAAAATGGACGCTGACGGAAGTAACTGATAAGTTAATATTAATGCAGAGTGTCGGAATAAAACATCCGATATAACATGTCTCATATACGAACAACACCTCCTATGCACTACGACAATGTCAAATATACACACACACACATACAAAGTATCATTTTCACCACCAAAGCTCCAGCCGCACTACCTTGATAACTTATCCCAAAGATCACTTGGCTCCCAAACTACTCAATCGAGTACCTAAGAGTTGTAATGACATAAATAGAAAAAGAAAAAACGCGGGTCGGACATAAAGCCTGGTGTGCGGGGAGCTACCTTAAAATAATGTATAATAACACTATATAAAAATAAAGAGGAATTATTAAGGTACTGCCGGTCCTCTCCACAATCGTGGTTCCGGGGTAATCTGGACTGTCCATAAACAATTAAAGTAAACCCATATCAAAGGTAAGGAATCATACCATGACATGCTTGTAACGACCCGTAAATTTTAACTGTTTTAGTAACGTATTTAATCGAATTTTGGAGAAATTTTAAATAATAAAATTTGAAATTAAAATTTTATATTTGAGATACGTATATTTAAATATAGAAGACGGTAAATTTTCGTCCGAAAATATGAAAGTTTATTTCGTGTGTAATTTTATTTCAATTTAATCAGTTAGGAATTGATGAAAATAAAATGTTTTCGAAACTTGAATATTTTTACATAGAAAAATTCTAAATCATCATCTAAGTAAGACGTCATTTTTCTTTTTTTCAAACTCGGACTTCCTTAGCTCCGTCGATCTTATTTTCCCGCGTTTTTGTTGCATTTTTCCGTTAGTAGAAAATTCGAAAATTTTATAATTCAATCGAATCACTGATATCTGCATACCGTTTTAACTATTTCATCATGATGGTCACCATGGTATACTCACTTCTGTGTTTTGGTGTTCGGTTAACGGCGAAACTGCGTAACGGATATCCGTATCAGTGCATATTTGAGTCGTTCTGATTATCCACCCTTTTAATTTTTGCACCGTACAATACAAACGGCTCTGAACATTTACATTTCCTAGACCCTTTTGCTTGACCATTCCTATTCCATTTTTCAAAATTTCATTTTCGTTCATATCCTTTTGCATTTATTATTACATTTTATCCATTCATTTTCTTTGAAACTTTTCCCTTTTGAAACGTTGCCTGGAAATAAAGCTTACCCTCCTCTTTCTCTTGCATTTCTTCTTCCAGCATCTCTCCACCTTGGCACCGAGATCCGACACCACCTCCTAGCGGCGAACCCAAACGTCATTTCCATCGTCAACACCACCCCTCTTCCCTATCTCTCTCCGGCCTCCAACGCCCTTCACCTTGACCGACCTCTCTCCTCCCAAGCACCCACGTTGCTACAACAACAAAGCCAAGGCCGATCCCACCACCTTTACTACCTTCCGCATCGTTTGCTCCTCCCCGCAAGCCGCAACAGCCAAGCTCATTCTCCTTCATCTCCGAGCAGCTCCGTAGCAATGGCCGAGCCTCCACTATCCAACGACTCCGACTTCTCCGCGTATGACCTTCTCTTGCCTAGCCCATTCTATTTATTTTCTGGTTTGTATGTATATAGTAGTATTGGAAATTATATTGTCAATTTATGATATTTCTTCTGTGCATAATTTCGGTTGTATTATATATATATGTGTGTGTGTGTGTGTGTGTGTGTGTGTGTTTATGCAAATTTATGTTACAGTGTTAAATTCATTATGTTAGAAATATGAGATTTATTTGTAGTTAGTTATATAAGTATATAGGTGTTTATATATTATTTTATAAAGGAATCTATATGTATATATATATATATATATATATATAACCAGTTCATATTGATTCTTATATAGAGTATACATAAGTGTATACAGTTTGTTTGTTTTTATATAGCTGTTAAATCACATATATAGTTTACATAAAGAGGAAGGTCAGTTGCATATACACTTTGAGTCTGCATAAAAGAAAAGCTTGCGTACATGTTCATGTCTGTATATATATTAGTATTGATATATTTTATAGCATGTGTTTCTAGTATATATCTAATTCACGTAACGGATTTTTCCGAGTATAAAAGTATGAGTTATTTAATTACACATAAGCCGTATATAGGTTTATATATATATATATATATATATATATATATATATATATATATATATATATATATATATATATATATAACCTGTAAGCTTGGAATTTAACAGCACTTTAGTTTTAATTTGTTAGCTCTACTTTTAGTATGTGTTATGAATCATGTTGATCGGTCTCTGTTTTTTTTAGATTTCCATTTTAATCGTGTGTTTGCCTTTGTGAATCGTTCTATTGGGTTGATATCTGGATTTCGAGTATAAAACTGTTTAAATTATCTGCATAGTATTGACATGCATTGAATTTATTTTCATTACCATCCAATATTTTGATACGCATGGTAGTAATTAATATGATTTGATGATTTATACAGTATTTTCACATGTATGGCAGTGTTTGTTTGATAGGTATGGTTTTTAAACAATGATATATGTAAACTATAGAATAGTACTTTGTAAAAGGTTTATACTGTTGTATGTATATTTTATAGGATATATTGATTATGATTTTTAAGCTCTGTTGAAAAAAAAATTCACATATTATAAAATCTGCATATAATAGGCAAGTCTATATGATTGGTTTATTCACATAAATCTTAGTACAAGAATTTATGTGGTCTGCATATGTTACGAGTTTATTTTATATGTTACATATATATACTTGCATGCATATGATGTATATGTTTAAAAATATGTTAATTTCAATGTGTCTATATATATATATATATTTAAATTTATGATTTATTTAAAAAGGAATATGTATTTTAAATAAGATATTGGGTTTAAGGAAATTAATAATATCAAATACATCTCGTTTAATTTTTTTATCAAGCTAATTTGCTTTGTTCCTATTGATTCCTTATGCATCAGCTTTCTCAGTCAAATTCGTGCCCACCTCACTTTGCTTTGGAAATCGCCATCTGGATCAGTCATTTCCAATTGAAAATCATAGCATGTTATGTTGTCTAATCTCTCTAGCCTTAAAAGGTGAGCAATCACTCACTATTAATGTTCTTTTATTTATTAAATTTGATTTCAATTGAAACGACAATTGAAATATGCTGTTGTTGGTTATTTACACTATTATATGTGTTATTACCTGTATCAGTTCACCTGTGACATCTGGCACCATTATCTGTTCTTTATAAGATGATAATCCAGTTTGGTTGATAAATGATTGATTGTTTGATGTTGATATTGGACGTTAAATTGTTAATGTATGAAGTGATAAATAATTTACTAGTGAAATTGACGTAGGAGTTAACAATTTGAAATTGATATATGTGTCGAATTTGGTTAGATAAAATTTGTATAATATGACCCCTTTAAATGTTTAATTACTTGAATGTAGAAATATGGTTAATTACACCTTGAATCATTTAAATGTATGTTGTATAAATTGATATAGCATGAAATCAAATAATAAATGTCAAGTGTAGAACCACATAAAATGATAATTAGATTCTAGAAATAATTATATTAATTTGCACAAACAACAATGAATTAATACGATTATTTCGGGATTATTAAATTAATTATTGGATTGTTATTTATTGCTGTTATTGCTTGTTTATTTACTTTGACACAATCTTAGTTATCACACTACAAGTTCCCTTTATTATGCTTTGATTTTTTAATAGAAATGGAATCGGGTTTAAGTGATAAATATCCAAATAAAACTTTGACCTAGGATAGAGAATTTAATAAACCCGATTGGTCAATAATTTGATTCTAAAATAAAAATAAAGATTTCATTTGAATAAAATAATAAGGGTTTTAAATGAAGTTGGAATTGGAATTCTTGTGAAATTTAAATGTTAATATTTAATAATCTGAAACAAAATATTAACAAAGTAATTGATGAAAGAACGTTATTTAATTTATGAAATGATTAAATTACGTTGAAATTATTGAATAATTAAGTTTGGAAATTATTTAATAATTTAATGAGATTGAATTATTTAATAATCAAATAAAATTGAATTTTTTAATAAATGAAATTGAACTTCTTGAATAAGTGAAATTAAGCTTCTTTATTAATTGATTTCGAAATTTGTAACTAAGGAAATAAATAAGTGAAATTGCATTTCTTTAACAAGAAAAAAAATGTGATTTATTAAAATTAATGTAAGATTTGAAATTTAAAGAATTTGATTTGACAAATTTACGTTAATTCAATTTGTAAGTTTTGATATAATGGAGTTGAACTTAAGTAATTGATTTAATGAATTGGAAATTAAAAAGAATTGTTTTGGGATGATAAATTAAATTAACGAATATTGAATGAAATCGATCAATGAGTTTAAATTGATTTTAATGTTAAATTAAATTAATTTAAATGATTACATAATGAAGCAGATATACGAACTCGAATCAATATTTAAATTGTTTTAATTAAAAATTGAAATTGAATTACAAGATTTTGAATAGTAATTTGGAAGTTTTGAAACGTAAATGATGGAAATTGATATAGAAAGACAAATGGAATGTTGGTTTACAAATTCTAATTGAAATTGAAATTGATTTGGTTTTTGAAATTTATTAAACGACCAATCGGTGTAATCATTACGAAAGTTATTAAAGAAACCGGAATCGGTGTAATAATTACGAAAGTTATTAAAGAAACCGGAATCGGTTATGGACATACTCTTTGTCTAAACCGAAAACCACTTTAAGATTATACGTGGAGTGTGATCCAGAATAAAGTGGTTGGAATGATGTACGTGATGACTGAAGAAAGTGAATGTAACGACCCGGGATTTTCGATCCCGAAAATTCCAGATAGTTAGGAAAAAGAAGAAAGAGATAGAAGAAGAAGAAGATGATCGGAAACATCAACATCTCAAATTCGCAGCGGATAGAATATAATATCAAATAATAACAGTTATACAAAGGAAAACTGTACTCGTCTAGTTTCACTTTAATACATCACAGTTATACATATATACAGACACTGGATATACACAATCATCATGACTAAGATATACAACAATATAATATAGCATAAACACTCCATACGTTCTTGCCATCCAGCTCGCCTCCTGAGCTCTAGAACGTCCTTATCCGAAAATCTGTAATACTCAGTCTGACCCGAGCATTACATCAATGTAACACCCGGGTCAGGCTAGAAACCACCGTGAGTAAACCCATCCAACATGGAATACAAAGCATACAACACATATAAAACCTGGGGTAACTCGTATCAATGTATAAATTCAAATTTATTATAGACATCACTTATTTCACACATCAATTTCCTAAGTACTAAAATTTAGATTAAATGTCCATTTCACTTAAATCATTTCATTCCAGCTTATTAATTTTACGAATCAATCTATAAAGAATCGAAGTGGTTTTGGGCATTAACTAATACCCGACTCCGGTCTCTTCGAATCTAATGTCATCTTATCCTAAGTTTTCAAGTGAGTACAGCTTACTTAAAAATACTGGATGTCACTCTTACACAGCCATTCATCATCCTAAATAACCACATTCAATGTCCACCCAAACATATCATATCACCAAATTCCGATGATGCCACCCTTGATTGATAACATTCGGTAATTAACTATCCTTAATTACTTCAATAAATAAATTACTCCCGAATTCATTATCTTTAATTAATCCCATGATTAATTCCATTCAGTAATTAACTACCCTTAATTACTTTCTTAATTTCATCCAGTAATTATCCCTTTAATTACTTAATTACATCCAATAATTATCCATTAATTACTTTTTTAAGTAATTATACTTCACTAATTTCATTAAGTAACTAGCTAACAAATCATCCAGTGATTATCTTAAATTAATTAAAGTTAATTAGATATTTTAAACTAATCACATTAACTTAATTGATTACAATGAGTAATTAATTCCTTAATAAATTTCATTAAGTAATTATACTTAACCAATTCCATAAATGATTATCCTTTAATTAATTAATCTAATTAATTATTAAAATTAAAAGAAATCCCCAGTAAATGATTTTCACTAACCATTAATAACTCTCTAATTTCTTCTCTAAATAATTAAGCTTAATTAAACATTATTAATTTCTAATTAATTAATTCTAAATTTATAAATTAATTTGTCCTAAATTAATTAACTTAATCCTTAATTAATAAGTTTTAAAACCCTTAATAACTTTATTAATTAAATTCTGAATTTATCAACTTATTAATTTAATAAAATCTACAACCATTAAATCTAAATAAGCTTTAAGAAAAATCATTTCCTTTATAAATGATTTAATCATCATTTACAAATCTTGGGAAACACTTTACTTTAAATTCACATTTGAATTTCACCTCAAATTCAAGATTTGAAATAATTTAACAATTTAACTTTAACAAATTAACCTAAATTAAAACCCCTTTTAAAATAAATGTTAAAAAAACATTCATCATATAAAGAAGTTTATATAATGGTTTTAAACCAAATCATTTAAATTCAAACTCACTTTAAATTCTTCCTTAACCCTTTAAAGTTGTTTAAACAATTTAAATTTTATAAAGCTTCATTTATTTCAAACTAGGATTCAAAAGTTAATTTGAATCTCATCTTTAAATTCCGATTGATTTTTTTTTAAACTTCCTATTTAAAATTTTAAAATCAGTTTTAAAATCCAACACGCAAGTTTTAAAGAAAACCTATAACAAATCAAAAATGACCCGAGGCCAATCCTCATTCGCTTCGAGTCACAAACCATAATTCTTAGAGCCAGACATTCTAATTACTCGAGTAAAACTCGAGTACAACCTTCTTCCCCAAAATAAAAAAATCAACATCACCAAAAGTGTGCACAGTGCACATGCACCGGCCACCTACCAATCTCTGATCAACCACGATGACTTAAACAAGTCATCGATCACCAATGCAACCTATTTCGATCACCAGAACCGATGATTCCCCTCGAAATCAAAATCCAGCATTCAAACCCAAATTGGAACCACCAGACTACAAACTGGAAATCACCTCGCCCTTCAATTTTCGATCACCAGAAACCTAGAGGCTCCGGCCACAGCTTCGCCAACGTCGATTCTATCGTTACCCAAAGCATGGTAACACTCGGTCCACTAGAGGATGAATGATGAAGCAATTCCCGACAGCCACCCAAAACTAGGTTTAGAAACACAACGACCTCCCATCGCCATCACTAACCTATGATCAACATCCTGCTATTTTTCCTTCAACCTCTAATCATCCTTCTTCCCACAGACAGAAATTCGACCACCCAATCTACTGAGATCTAGAGACAACCTCAAAACCCAAAAATCTGGTCAAACCCAACATGCTCTCTTAATCTACTACTAGAATTTGTGATTCTAGTTTTAAAAATCATAATTTCATATAAGAATTCAAGTTATAAATCTAAATTGATGTTTTAGGATGTTTGAGATTTTACTTTTCTTAAGCAATTGCTGTTCTTATGGTTAAAGAGAGACATTCATATTTTATTTTATCTTAAGTAAAAATTTTAAACATAAATCCACGCTAAACAAACAACTTTTGTTCAAACCTTAAATACTAACCAAGACCAGATCAAGTGGTAACGGATTTTTTCCAAAATCTAAATTTTAAAAACAAGAACAGGCAAAACTGATACATAGTAGTAACCAAATAGTATTTGTGCAGAAGATTCATCACAATTCAAACTCGCACAGCATATTTATTTCTAGTAATCCATATGCAACAGATAGTTAACTCTTATGCTTTTTAAAATGTGAGGTTACTCACATACAAGCAAATTATGTTCAGAGATTAGATACAAAAATCACTTAAGTGAATGATTTGAGTTTTAAATCAGGTTTTCAAACCTGAAATGGTTTAAACAGAGATATGCAAGCTTGTTCCAGAGCTGACCATATATACTAACCCCCAATTTTATACATAAAGTATTTTTAAATACATGCACAACAAAATTCAGATCATACTTCAATTATGCATCACATACCAATTTAATATATAATAGATTTTAAGAGTTTACTCAGTTGAGAAAACTTTGAACAGAGAATAACTTCCTGGTTTTGAAAAGCTATCAGCTGATCTTTTCAGTCTTCTTGTTTGTGTTAGTTGAATTGTAACTTGAGTTGTTACTTCAGCTTTTGTTGTAAGATTAAATGTTTTTTTTATTTTTTTATTTCTAGAATGCTAAGTTTTATGAACGAAATGAAGCAAAGAGGATTCGTAATATAAACAAGTATACAGGGCTTATGTCTTGCTGGTACAACAATGGTCAGAGATGTTTATCCTCTTTGACCAGACCAGATTTTTTTTGTGGTGGATGAAAAGATAGTATTAAATGCCATGCTTCCTTGCAAGTCTACAACCTTATCTAATTTGATTCTTGTAGGTAGATATTTTTTCTTGCCTATACATATATTTCATAGTTTATATATTTCTAGAATCTCCTTAGGTGTTTACTTATGTTTTCATAAAACCATAAAATTTATTGCTAACATAAATTCTTAGTTTTATTTCTATTTAAAGTTTAACTATCCAAACATTTAATTTATATTCATATGTTTGATACTTATATTTTATAATTATATTTAATATTGATAATATTGATTTTATTTTAAACATCGTTATCTATATTACATTCATATGCATACCTAGATTAAATGTTAATAATGTAGGGCGTTAATAAATTTAAATAAGTTATATTTTATTTTAAATATTTTTGAAAGGTTTTATTTTAAATTTTTAAATCATAATTTCCTTCCAAAATACATACATACATACATAGATACATATATATAAATGGGTAATGTCCAAAATCTTATTTATTTTTAAAATGATAAGATTTTATTTTATTTAACTAGATTAATTGCTTATTAAAATAATATTGCCAAAATTCCGGGTCGTCACATTCCTCCCCCATTTGAATCTTTTCGTCCTCGAAAAGGATCGAAGCCAATATTATTAAAATGCTTAAAATCAGATAAATTTTCTTTGATCATTTTTAAATTACTTTAAAAAAATCCACATGATATTACTAAAATAGTTTTTATAAAAATACTTTTATAACTCGATGTTTCGACGAGTCCATCCTTGTTCTCACAGAAATTCAGTCATACGCTGATCAGGCGTACGACTCAAAATCTATAAGTGCTTGGCAGACCTGTGTCCAACATCCAGTGAAAATATTTTGAAAAATAATTTTATTAAAAATATAAAAAATAGTTTTTGAAAATAGAGGATATATCTTTGGTGAGAATGCTCTGGAAATCATCACCCCCATCCACGGTCGCAGTTACATACTGGGTTACGTTGCCATCGCAGCACATGTAACTGTAGGCACTCCGCGCCCCTCGGTTACGCCATGGAACGCACAACAGATCGCAGTTACATTACAGGGTTACGTTGCCATTGCAGCAAAAGTCCATGTAACTGTAGGCACCAGCGCCACTCGATTTTCGCTGTCAAAAATGAAAATTCTCCACTTCTACATTGGCCGCAGTCTACCGATGTAAAATCAAACGCAGACTGTTGGCTCTCAGTAGCACACACGACTTTTGCTATGTTACCATAGGTCGCAGTCTACCGATATAAAATCAAACGTAGATTGTTGGCTCTCAGCGGCACACACGACTTTCGCTATGGTACACACTACTCATAATCCTCAGGAATTAGTTTTGTCCGAACTCCTCAGAAGATCAACGTTAGAAACCCCCCCTTAGGTTTCAAGGAAGTACCACCATGTGGTACTCCTGAGAAGTACATTTCAAGGGAGCGCCTTTTTCCCAGAGCCATTATCAAAACACTTTATACTACACACATATAGTATTTTCCAAATCATACACCTAGTATGATCTCATACAAAGCTCCTTTACACAAAATCGATTATTCCAAAATCGATAATTCTCAAACTAGGCTTTCCAAATTCCAATATTGATTTTACCCAAAAATCAAAAGCCTTTCAAAATCCAAAGGTTCCCAAAACTTTTTCCAAAATCCTCATAAGATCCTTTGTATATATATATAGATATATAATCCTTGATAAAAATCTTTGGATCATTTCAAACTTGTATAAAAACCCTTTTTATACTTCAAATACCTTCAAAAACCATTTCCTTCTGGCTATACATTCAACAAGGGGATTTTTATCTTATATAACAAAAATATATAACTTTGTTTGTTCTGAATTAAATTTTTAAATTTGATCACTCTTTTATAAAGTCACTTATCAAATTTATTCACTTCCATAAAGTAAATTTTTACCATAGAAATATATAATTTCCACCTTTATTCATTGTATATTTCACAAAATATACTTTCATTTCAAAAGAAATCATTTCACATTTCTTATTCACAAATTTTAATATCAATTTTATTTAAGCGCGTACGATGTACACATGTCATCTGTACGCCATACCAATCTGATCGCTCACTCGATCACACAATTTCACTTCCGAACTAGTATCGTCCACCCGACTTTCTAGTGCAGACACAGATCTGGTTTCTTGATCAGAAACCGTCATTCTCCTTCCATTGCCATAACTATGATAGAGTATATCCAGAATCAATCAACAATCCGTATCAAGTTTCGTCGTCGGAAATCGAGTGAAAAATCCCAACTCGGATCGATATAACTATCTCGAAATTATGTGCTCGAATATGGATCAAATCACTATGCGAATAGAATAATATACGTACATCCTACGTATTTAACTTCATTGATTATTACCCAAATCAATTACCTTTCTATTCATCCTCACTTTAATTTAATTCACTTATTCCAGTTTGCCCTAATTCCCATTTGGATTATCACTTCAATTCTTACCTCAGTTGGGTATTAATCAATAACAGTTTAAACTCCGACCAATTTATATTTAGCAAATAGCTTGAAAATTCAAAAATAGACAATTAGTTGAAAAATAATTATTAGTTTGTAAAATAGGTGTAAAATAGTTAAGTAACGATAATATGGTTGGAAAGTAGTCAAATAGTTATAAAATAGTTAGATAATTACAAAATAGTCTAAAATAGTAATTAGTTATAAAACAGTTGAAAAACAGTAATTAGTTTATAAAATAGTTACAAAATAGTTAAATAACTCAAAAAAATAGTTATAAAATAAGTATAAGATAGTTTTGGGTTCAATAAGAAAGGTTGTATATATATAATAAATAACTTGGAAAAATAGATTTGTGCTAAAACAATTTATTTTAAAAATAATAGCCTAGAGTCAAACTGTTCAATTCCCAATCTCCACTCACATCAATTCAATATAAATTTCCACTTCTATTTTAAATTGACCCGGTTCCAATTTAAATAACTACAATTTCCATTGGACTTGATTTATCCCCAATTCAAGTTGAATTAATTCTCAATTTCTTTCCAACTTCAAATCAAATTCCATTTGATTCTTATTTATTCAACTTTATTTACAGTTCCAAATTATTCAAATAAATTTGGACTAATTTCAAATGGAATCCGCTTCAATTTCAAATCATTTCAATTTCTATGAATTGGTACCAATCCCCATTTGGATTTGAACTTCGATTTTATTCAAATTAATTCAATTTCAAATTTTCCATTTTAAATTATCTTTACTTACTTATTTCAAAGTTCAAATAAGAATTCAAAACAAGATTTATCTTAAAAATTCAACTTATTACCCAATTTTATCTTCTAGTTTGAAACCAGATCTTAAACAAGTTTAATTTACAAATTCAGTTATTCAAATTTTCAGTTCAAAGTAATTCCATATCCTTAATTTCAAAGTAAAATTTAATTTCCCTTTTATTTCAACAATGGATATATTACCACACTTCATTTCTCGTTGATTTAAACAAATCCATTTCGCAAGTTAAAGATTTTTAATAACAATAGGGTGATATCATCCAATTTATTTTAAAACATTCATCCATTTCAAATTTAAAGATATCAAATCCATTTTGAGATCACATAAACTCCCAACTAAATTAACCATTTAATTTCCCAAGTTAAATCTCAATTTCATATTGAAATTTCCAAATCAGGTTGTCCATTCAAACTTATTTAACTTCCTCTAAGTTAAATTCAGTTTACTTAATCCAGTCAAATTTTACCCAATCTAAATTTCCATTTCAAATTTTATACTTCAGATTAATAACCTTCCCACTTAAATTTAAATCTTACTTCACTTTGGGTTTCACATCATATTCCAAGGAAAATTTAAAAACTCAACCTTAGTGTTTATTTCATATTTATTTCCTTTACACACCAGGTTACTCTTAAATTTTAAACCACCTTTGGCTTTAAATTTAAACAAATTTCCTTTAGCATTTTGAAACAATTCAAATGTTTCTAAACTTAGGTTTTTAAAACTTCATAATTTAAAACCCTCTTAAATTCACAAGTTATACTCAACTAAGTCTACTTCCTTAAAACTTTTTATTATTTTATGATAATAACCAAGGTTATTACAGCTGGAAACTAATTCACTATTATCTTATTTTGAAACTTTTCCTGAATTCAAGATTAAATTTTCAGTTTGGTTGTATTTCTATTACGAATTAGTTCCCATTGTTTCTATTTAATTTCAATGATTTACAACCAATTAAATTAACATTAGAAAAATATTGCTTTATATCTTAAAATATAATCTTATATAAAATCATTTAAAATCTTCATATAAGAGAATAACAAGTACACTCTCATATATATATATATACACACACACACACACACTCAACTCACTCTAGGGTACCCTTGACCCTATCCTTAATGAGTAATCCCACTAGAGCCAAGGTTCACGCTTAACCTTCAGCTCTGATACCAACTGTAAAGACCCGGGATTTTCGATCCCGAAAATTCCAGATTTGTAGGAAAAAGAAGAAAGAGATAGAAGAAGAAGATGATCAGAAACATCAACATCTCACATTCGCGGCGGATAAAATATAATATCACATAATAATAGTTATACAAAGGAAAACTGTACTTGTCTAGTTTCACTTTAATACAATAGTGTTATACATATATACAGACACTGGATATACACAATCATCATGACTCACATATACAACAATATAATATAGTAGAAACATTCCATACGTTCTTTCCATCCAGCTCACCTCCTGAGCTCCAGAACACCCTTACCTGAAAATCTGTAATACTCGGTCTGACCCGAACATTACATCAAAGTAACACCCGGGTCAGGCTGGAAACGAGCGTGAGTAAACCCATCCAACATGGAATACAAAGCATACAACTCATACAAAACCCGGGGTAACTCGTATCAATGTGTAAATCCAAATTTATTATAGGCATCACTTATTTCACACATCAATTTCCTAAGTTTTAAAATTTAGATTAAATGTCCATTTCACTTAAATCATTTCATTCCATCTTATTGATTTTACGAATCAATCTACAAAGAATCGAAGTGGTTTCGGGCATTAACTAATACCCGACTCCGGTCTCTTCAAATCCAATGTCATCTTATCCCAAGTTTTCGAGTGAATACAGCTTACTTAAAAATACTGGATGTCACTTTTACACAGCCATTCATCATCCTAAATAACCACATTCAATGTCCACCCAAACATATCATATCGCCAAACTCCGCTGACACCACCCTTGATTAATAACATTCAGTAATTAACTATCCTCAATTACTTCATTAAATAAATTACTCCCGAATTTATTATCTTTAATTAATCCCATGATTAATTCCATTCAGTAATTAACTACCCGTGATTACTTTCTTAATTTCATCAGGTAATTATCCCTTTAATTACTTAATTACGTTTAGTAATTATCCATTAATTACTTTCTTAAGTAATTATACTTCACTAATAATCATCTAGTGATTATCTCAAATTAATTAAAGTTAATTAATTATTTTAAACTAATCACATTAACTTAATTGATTACAATGAGTAATTAATTCCTTATGAAATTTCATTAAGTAATTATACTTAACCAATTACATAAATGATTATCCTTTAATTAATTAATCTAATTAATTATTAAAATTAAAAGAAATCCCCAGTTAATGATTTTCATTAACCATTAATAACTCTCTAATTACTTCTCTAAGTAATTAAGCTTAATTAAACATTATTAATTTCAAATTAATTAATTCTAAATTTATAAATTAATTTGTCCTAAATTAATTAACTTAATCCTTAATTAATAAATTTTAAAACCCTTAATAACTTTATTAATCAAATTCAGAATTTATTAGCTTATTAAGTTAATAAAATCTCTAGTCATTAAATCTAAATTAGCTTTAAGAAAAATCATTTCCTTTATAAATGATTTAATCATCATTTACAAATCTTGGGAGACACTTTACTTTAAATTCACATTTGAATTTAATCTCAAATTCAAGATTTGACATAATTTAACAATTTAACTTTAACAAATTAACCCAAGTTAAAACCCCTTTTAAAATAAATGTTAAACAAACATTCATCATATAAAGAATTTTATATAATGGTTGTAAACCAAATCATTTAAATTCAAACTCACTTTAAATTCCTCCTTAACCCTTTAAAGTTGTTTAAATAGTTTAAATTTTATAAAGCTTCATTTATTACAAACTAGGATTCAAAAGTTAATTTGAATCTCATCTTTGAATTCTGATTGATTTTTTTTAAACTTCCTATTTAAAATTTTAAAATCAGTTTTAAAATCCAATAGACAGGTTTTAAAGAAAACCTGTAACAAATCAAAAATGACCCGAGGCCAATCCTCATTCGCTTCGAGTCACAAACCACAATTCTTCGAGCAAGACACTCTAATTACTCGAGTAAAACTCGGGTACAACCTTCCGCCCCAAAACAACAAAATCAACATCACCAGAAATGTGCACATGCACCGGCCACCTACCAATCTTCGATCTACCACGATGACTTAAACCAGTCATCGATCAAAAATGCAACCTATTTCGATCACCAAAACCAATGATTCCCCTCGAAATCAAAATCCAGCATTCAAACCCAAACTGGAACCACCAGACTACAAACTGGAAGTCACTTCGCCCTTCAATTTTCGATCACTAGAATCCCAGAGGCTCAGGCCACAGCTTCGCCTACGTCCATTCTATCATTACCCAAAGCATGGTAACACTCGATCCACCAGAGGATGAATGATGAAGCAATTCCCAACATCCACCCAAAACTAGGTTTAGAAACGTCAACGACCTCCCATCGCCATCACCAACCTCTGATCAACATCCTGCTATTTTTCCTTCAACCTCCGATCATCCTTCTTCCTACAGACAGAAATTCGACCACCCAATCTACTAAGATCTAGAGACAACCTCGAAACCCAAAAATCTGGTCAAACCCAACATGCTCCCTCAATCTACTACTATAATTTGCGATTCTAGTTTTAAAAATCATAATTTCATATAAGAATTCAAGTTATAAACCTGAATTGACGTTTTAGGATGTTTGAGATTTTACTTTTCTTAAGAAATTATTGTTCTTATGGTTATAGAGAGACATTTAGATTTTATTTTGTCTTAATTAAATTTTTTAAATATAAATCCACACAAAACAAACAACTTTTGTTTAAACCTTAAATCCTAACTAAGATCAGATCAAGTGGTAAAGGATTTTTACCAAAATCTAAATTTTAAAAACAAGAACAGGCAAAACAGATACATAGCAGTAACCAAATATGTATTTGTGCTGAAGATTCATCACAATTCAAACTCACGAAGCATATTTATTTCCAGTAATCCATATGCAATCGATAGTTAACTCTTATGCTTTTTAAAATGTGAAGTTACTAACATACAAGCAAATTATGTTCAGTGATTAGGGACAAAAATCGCTTAAGTAAATGATTTGAGTTTTAAATCAGGTTTTCAAACCTGAAATGGTTTAAACAGAGATACGCAAACTTGTTCCAGACCTGAACACAGATACTAACACCCATTTGTATACATAAATTATTTTTAAATACATGCGCAACAAAATTCAGGTCATACTTCAATGATGCATCACATATCGATTTAATATATAACAGATTTTAAGAGTTTACTCACTTGAGAAAACATTGAACAGAGAATAACTTCCTGGTTTTGAAAAGCTATCAGCTGATCTTTTCAGTCTTCTTGTTTGTGTTAGTTGAATTGTAACTTGAGTTGTTACTTTAGCTTTTGTTGTAAGATTAATTTTTTTTTTTTTGGAATGCTAAGTTTTATGAACGAAATGAAGCAAAGAGGATTCATAATATAAACAAGTATACAGGGCTTGTGTCTTGCCAGTACAACAATGGTCAGAGATGTTTATCCTCTTTGACCAGACCAGATTTATTTTTGTGGTGGCTGAAAAGATAGTATTAAATGCCATGCTTCCTTGTAAGTCTACAATTTCATCTAATTTGATTCTTGTAGGTAGATATTTTTTTCTTGCCTATACATGTATTTCATAGATTATATATTTCTAGAATCTCCTTAGGTGTTTACTTATGTTTTCATAAAACCATAAAATTTATTACCAACATAAATTCTTAGTTTTATTTCTATTTAAAGTTTAACTATCCAAACATTTAATTTATATTCACTACAACAAAAGGACCCTACGATAGCGCCCGAAATACGCTATTAAAGGATATTATAGTGGTTCGATAAACGTTGTATAACGACATGTGATTAAAAACAACCAACATTAGATAGCCCGAAAAA
Source organism: Allium cepa (assembly GCA_030765085.1). Classification (NCBI taxonomy): domain Eukaryota; kingdom Viridiplantae; phylum Streptophyta; class Magnoliopsida; order Asparagales; family Amaryllidaceae; genus Allium; species Allium cepa. Next base: position 1,033,870,206 of record CM060945.1, on the reverse strand, counting down.
AGCGCTATAAAAATTGTTAATTTCATAGCGCAAATATTGCGCTATGTTATTTATTTTTATAGCGGCAAAATAGGCGTTATTGATTAATATCACAGCGCTATTAGCCCGCTATGAAATTCGTTATTAGCCACAAAATAGTTTTTGTTTTTTCTAAGATAGCACTAATATTGCGCTATAGAAAGTGTTAATAGCGGATTATTAGCGCTGTATTTGAACAGGTTATTGTAGACAGTGACTTGTCACAACTCCAAAATGCCGCTATAAAAAGTCAGCTACAATAGCGCTTGTACTCTGCTATAATATCTTATTTTATAGCGCTTATTGTAATACCATAGCGCTTTTTATGGTCTGCATCTTTAATACTAACAGATTTGATAGCTGCCATTAGGCGCTATTAAATATTATATCGGTTTTGAAGTGCTATAATTTAATTTCACAATTCAAAAATTTTCTACATCCTACTAATAAACTACAGTATTAAATACCAATATCAAAAAGCACAATAATAATCATAAAAGATGATAAATATAGAGATGTTACACATTACATTAAACATACCAAATATTCATACACATCAAAACGTAGTAGCAAATATTTTAAGCACCCCAAAAAATAGTAGCATAGTTTAACAAAAAAAAAACAAGTACATATTTGATTGTTTGCATTAAAATGAAGATCACAACTTTAGCATCTTCTTCTTTCACACACCTGCAAATAAGATAAATAATTACATTGAGAACGATACATAATTAATGATAGATGTTTTTACATGTAACAAAAAAATAAATTATTGCATATTATTGCATGTCTCATTTTATATTCATACATGTTAATATCCATTTGAATCTACATCAAAATTTCTGGCATAAGTTAATAGCCAACTGACTTTTATTAAGTCAGATAGCTAATTTACATTTGGACAGTATCATGTATATTCGAAAATTATGGCTTCTACTTTTTATGTGTCTACCATTCACTGCGCCCTTCAATCAAGGGATGTAATCATTCAAAACTCAAGAACCACTAAAAAAATTCAAAATATTAAGTACGTACTTATAGACAATGTGCACAAATTTTGTTTATTATAGTGTTGTATCCAACCGTCCTGCCAACTTCTCCCATTCCCCACTCATTCCACCCATTCCCCAAAATCAAGAAACATCGCCAACTTCAACCCACTCCAACAGCAAGCCACTACGTGAAGACTACATGGATCAGTTTGTGTAAAGTTGGAGGGTGGTAGTGGTAGGGAGCCCCATGTATGTATTTTTGAAAAAACTAAAGGCAGTCAAGCATAGATTGAAGCTTTAGGCTAAAGGACACAAGAGTACTAAAAAGGAGGTGGAAGACTTACGTAATGAATATGCAGAATTGCTAAAACTTTATGCACCATTGCTCCTTCTTCATTGTTACTGCATAATCATTTATGCTTAGCACACAAACCAGTTATTATTTATAACATAGTGGTACAAACCTTTGTTATGGCTGTAATTGCTATTGATGTGGTCCATTGCTAGTCCACAAAGCTCTACTTTTAACCTTGTTGCTATGTTTTCAGTGAATTTCTACTTGAATTTCTGCCTTCTAGATATTATATGAAGTAACACAAAAGAAGAATTATCAGCGGGCTAAGCTCTTTTACTGCCCGATGGCTTCTTATCTAAAACCATATGAAATAACATGTAAATCTAAAACTAACCTAAATAGTTGGTTATCATGAAACATTAGTAAAAACATATGAATCGCCTCTGACGTACCTAGTGTACACATGAACTTTTTGTGCAAACATACCCTAGATTAGCAACAAAAAAAGAAATATTTTACAACAAGAAGGGTGTAGATTAAAATTTGATGAAATCAATTTAACTTTTGGTGAAGGAAACATGGAGGGAAATTTTACTTGGGATCTGAATTATTGAAGTTAGGAATGAGATTAGGATTCAGAAGTACAGGGATATCCGGTGCACTGTCATTTACACCAAAAGTTACATAAACTGATTCACAATATGCAAAATTATTCAAATGAAACCAATATAGCAATGGTTTTCTATGTCAGAAAAATTTGTTCACTGTAACTCACTCAAGCAATAGTTTTTAAGTACATCATATTCTACCTACAATACAACCACAGTGGAGGATAAGGCTGAACCATTACCAATTACAATTGATGCAGGGCCTGGAAGACCTACAACCAAATGCGCAACCAAACCAGCAACTACCAAAGTCACGAAAACTTGAAAATTTATAAAAAAAATGATGATTAAAAATAATTCAATTCTCAAAGTAATTTGCTCAAAACACTAAAATAAGTTTAGAAGAATATTGATGTTAATGTTACCTGAGAAAAACCTAGCCCAACAATATACCTTTTCATTGAGCTTAGCCTTTCCATAGATAGCTGCAAGTACAAAAACACATCATATCGTTCGATATAAAAATAGATATAAACCGAGTATGATAAGTTATACCTCAAGTCCGATGTTAAACAGCAAACATACAACTCCAAATTCAACGGCAGCTCTAGTCCTATGGACGTGGCGTATAATAGAGAACCCATAAGGCCCAATAAGAACATCAGCAGCAAGATATCCAAGTACAGGGCTGCTGGATTCATATAACAGTTTACTATTATGATGTGTACCTAATATATAAATTCAGTTTCTTCCTATTTTAAAATGTAGACAAAAGCAACAAAAACTCGAAACATAACTTTCAGATCGGTAAAAACATTCCTTAAGGGCTACCATTTTCAAATAAATAGAATTTAAATGGAAATTGATGAAAGACTAAGTAGGCATTCATCTTCTTTCTTGGTTACTAAATCCAACTTGATGTGGTAAAAGAATGGACGCTTGTTAAGTTGTAACCAATACATGTTTATTATTTACCTATTTATTATTCACTCACAGTATAAATTAGTATTAAATGCTAAAAAAAAATAAAAAAACTGGTCAAATATCTGAAAATATGATATGAGTCATATACAACTAAAGGATTATGGACAGCTATAAAAAAATTATATTAAAATATTGCATTGTCTAATATTAGTCGATAACAAGATTGCGAAGCTTAACATATATGAAAAGGGCGGTACAAAAGGTAATATAGTTTGCGAAATAATTATTTTGGCCGCTAATAATTAACTCTAAGTAGCTTCTAGAATGTAGGTACAAATAAAACACTTGCCAGTAGTAACCATAACATATCAAAGAGGGATGCCTCCCCTTCGTTGACCTGGGGGGTTAAAGGAAATAATGCACTTGTCAGAATAGTATGCTATAAAAAAATATTGAATGATACAGAGATAGACATACGATATGCCTATAAATAAAAGTACATATAAAGGTCACTTGCCTCTTGGTAGGGTATTTGTGCAAGAAGTTTCTTTAATCTTTTGGGAAATCTACGAATCTCTCGAATCAATGGCTTTGTATTTGAATCAACTTCTTCAATAGTAACTATCTCAGGTTGGTTAAGAAATTGAGTAGTTGTCTCTGCTCGGTTATTAGGAAAAAATTCCCTGGGAAACCAATTAAGAAGAAATGAGAGGGAAATTTAGAGATTAAATCATCATACACAAGTACTGACATAGATCTGTTGTGATTAAAATGGGTAATAAATGATATTGAATATTTAGCCAAAAATAGCATCAGATGGTGTGATAACATGTTGATTTTCTTGATCATACTATGTGATCAATTAGACAGTCATAAAATCAAGTCTAAGTCCGAGTACTTGGTGAATCAAGTACAGATAATGTAATAATTGTTTAAAATGCCATTCATTTGCACATAGAATTCAATGATGAGGGAACTGGATAGATTTACGTAACTGACAACACTACATAAACTTGGGTCTCTGGGTCAGCTAATTATCAGGGGTGATAAAACAAGTTAAAAGTCACATTCTGTGAGTGTATATTGAATATCCTAGCTTCTCGAGAAGTGACAAAATATACAGACGAATCAAAATATTTTTTTGTTGCTATTGTCAAGATTAGCTAGTAGTATTGGCAAGCCACATAACTAGATGAAATTACAGCAGAAAAACGAATCAAAATATTTTTCAAAAATTCTAGTACAAATTTATTTATAATCTAGTTTGCCAAAAACAGTTCAAAGTCGAATGTACAATGGATTAGTCATAGTATTTTATATTACATATGACAATATCCCTCAAAAATGCTCTCAATGCAAGAGCTTTTGACATGCCAAAAAAATACACGTCTCTAAACCGAAGTGGATCCTAAAACAAACTTCTTACCATGGCCATGAGGATGGTACATCTACTGAACAATAAAACCTAATAGCCGTGAAGCTTGTGAACCATCTGCAAAACCACAACCTATATTGAAAGATAATGCCACACGGTAAATCAACCTTAAATAAAGTGGTCAGCAGCTTGATTTTTCAATATATGACTCAATAGTTTTTTTACCTATCTAGATAAGTTGTCCATAAAAAAATAGCACAGATCACATGTTTTAGTAGTAAAAATGTTGTTTACTTAAAGCAGGTGAAAATTACAATGCATGACATATCAGCCATTATGATATCTATTCTACAAGTCTTCCTGTACATGGAATCTACTCATAAGAATTCAAAGAAATTGCTTCAAAAAAATTTGGTCCACCAAAATGCAAAAAATTTGGTGAAGCGACAGTTTATGTCTATATCAACACGTTCATCCCCAAGAACACTAGACCAAATTAACCATCTAAGAAGTATGCCAACACGACTTATTTACTTGCTACTTAATAATCTCCTCACTATCACCTAATTTACTCAAACAACATGATTACATCAATATAGAGGTGCAAGATTTACTGAGTGCTAAGTTTGAAATTAAGTAATTCAAAATATAAAGTGACACAACTACCAAGATCACCATCACTTGAACCATTTCAAATAATCGCATCTTATCTAAAATTGCAACAAAAAATTTACCATGAGGAGCTTCTTTATGACATAACAGCACCGCTCCTGATGTTCCTCTTCTTAATAAGCTTTTGCATTCTGTCGCTCATCCACTCAGATAAGTCCAGCCAACCAAACAATAATGCAACTCAATCAAACAATGCCACCTGCTGTTACAAATAATAATGAAATTCTTTAACGAACAATAATTCTAGTGAAAAATCTTGACTAAATTTATCACCAAGTGCGTCAATTAAGCAAATATGCAATCAAGACACTCTTATTCCAACATATATTGAGACAACATATAGCAAAAGAAGTTTTAGAAATGTACTGGAGTTGAAGCATTTATAAATTATAGATGTTATTTCTAATTCTGTATAGCAAAAGAAGTTTTAGAAATGTACTGGAGTTGAGGGGTAAAAGCTGCTCTGCCTTTGCTTCTAAGCATCTCGATCCTTAAGAATCGTTGCAATAGTGGTTTGGTGAATTACGTATGTTATAATAGGATAGTTTTTTTTTATAAAGGCACGAAACATGCCCTCTTCTAGATTATATTTTCTCAACCAAAATAATACTTATTTCATTTGGTTGAAATATAGAAAAGAGGTCTAATTCTAAAACATTCGAGAGTAATGCCATAACTAGAAGGAAAACAAAATAAAATGAGAAGGTAATAATTGAAACCTGTCTAATCTGTCTGTTCCTGCTAACAATAAGAGCTTTGGCACTGGGCATGATAGAAACTTATCAGAAAGGCCTTCATAGTACCTAAAAATAGCAAATCTCAGAAATAATATGAATGTTAAAACACGCCTAGCAAGGGCCATATAAAGCAACAATGCAATTGAACCACAAATCATCTTTCACTCAATTCTGATTCTTAATTGTTGGTGTGAAGAAAATGCTTCAAACGAACTCTATATGATTATTTTACAGCCTATACGGCTAGAAATTGACACTGTCATCTCTATACACACTGTCATCTCTATATAGAGAGTTTCAAGTCAAAGCTTGTACAGGGGTGACAAATTGTCTTCTCTCGATATTACAAACCTTCAACATCCATTTTCGTGCTGTATACAGCTATTACATCAAGAGGGATATGATGTGCATTAAGTGAATGAAACTAACCACAAAAAAAGGTATGCAGTAAGCCATCATTTATGAATCTGAACAAGTGGTAAACTGGAAACAACAATGTACCCAGACAAAATGTTCATGCACATTTTTCTACTACTTGAACCACCAGAAAAGAAAAAAAACTAAAATGCACTAGGCTCGATGCAAACAAGGAAATTAATATCAGATTGAGTGTAAAAATACATCAAATCAATTCATGGCTACTCAACAACAAAACATATGCTTTCAAAATAACAGTAATCAAACAAATAGATTAGCAACATTAAAATAGAATTTTTGATGGATAGGTGTCATGAGTTGGTAGACACTTAATCAAAAAAAGAAAGCACGTAATCTTCTTAGTTCTTATAAGAAACTTGAGCTAGAGGTCCTAGAAGGCAATATTTACTTTGAATATTTGTTTTGTCGGTATTCGCATTTTTGTTGAAGTTTTAGTACAAGCATTTAAAAGGTTTTTACTGTAGGTAGTTGCAGTTTTCAGGAAAATAATTCTAAAGATGTATCGTGATGCCTGGTTTATAAAGGGACGAAATTATATTTTGAAACTCATATATAGGTGTTTAACAAAACTTCCTTTTAATATTCACCATTAGTACACCCAACAAGCTCTGCATCCATGCAACACATAGGCTATTTACTAGTATAATATTAAAGTACGTAGTTTCAATCCTGTGCCATTTATATAAACACAAGCATGAGTTTTTATGAAGTATAACTTGCTTGTTTATCCTAGATTTGAGAAGTAAATTGGTACGTTTTTGTTATATCTAGACTTTTCTTAAAGCAGATAGATTTGTTATGTCTTTAGAAAGGCAACTTGATCCACGTATTAACAACTAGATAATTTACTACAAAGTGATAGAAAGAAAAAAAAATACATGAGATAATGCACACATTCTTTTTCTTCCTTTTTCTGTCATAGCTAGATGATAATATTGTTGTAATTAGTAGTATTTGCCAAAATGCGATATAATTTCTACAATGTGTCTTTGGGATTCGCTAGGTCAGAAAGATATGTCTGGATTATGAGTGCGTCAGGTGTTCCACTCTATAACAGGCTTAGTAACTAATTTTAGTGCAGCCTCTCATTTGGTTGTAAGAACAAGACAAGCACCCTTCTTCGCATATTCTTATACTGATTACTAATAAATTTACAGATCGCATATAGTAAACTTTAGTTTTCTTTCTCCTTTTTATAAATTTATTTTATATTTGCCAATCTGACGTTAATTGATGAGTATATTAAGTTACAGAGACTGGATTAGTTATGGAGATTCGAACAAGAGGATTGAAATGGGGTATTCGGTTTTCAAATAATAATAGTATGCACGAGTTTTGAATAAACATAAAATGAATCATAAAACTTTAAGTTTAAAGTACTTATAATTCCACAGATGCTTTTGCAGTCTCTTAAGGAAATAACACACTTACAAAAACATAAATTAAAAGAGGCTCAGCTTTGTTCTCTTTACAATGGCTCCACCTAAGCCGCAATTCTTAAACAGTAATAAAACTAATTTCTTGGTAGCATACCTGGAAATATAACCACTTGTTGTACCTACTTCTTCCACAATTCTTTTTCTTTTTTCCTTACTTTATTTCTTCCTTCTCCTCTCATTTTCATCCTCTCGCCATTAATATCCTCCTCGCAAAATAAGTAGCACAAGGGCACAGTTCAAGATTTCTGCAGGCCACCTTCTATCCATTGTTGACATTTGCAACTTTAGAAACTGAACGGCTGCACTCGGTATTGGTTATTCTACGGGTCTCCAATTTGCCTTACCATTGACATGAGCCAGAAAGTATTTTCAGGAAAACATAAGCATGTTTAACCAAATTTCCAACCATTTTACTAATAATGCATATATTGAATCCATTTTTTCCCGAGCTTATAATAAACGGATTGATATCGCGTAAAGCAATTCAACATTTCCACATGCAAATCATCATCCCCTCGTTATATAAAATAAAAAATATCCATGCACACTCTTTTAAAAAAAACGCAAATACAAATAAAATTGTTGGTTAAACTTATACCCAAAACTATAAACCAGTAGAGTACTGCATAAATAATCACATAATTTTGCAAGAAGATCTTCATCACCTCATTGTTGATGAGGTTAAAAGATAAAGTGGATGCAGGTCAAAAATTCAAATTATTGTCATCTGATTAGTAGCATGGACACAGGGCAGTTCAAAATTAAGGAAGATGAAGAAATTGTATGAATACAATATTTAACATTTGATTGTCATATAACCACAATTGACATCGACACTCACACTGCCATAAACTAACATGAAAAAAGGTATTATTAATTTTTTAAGGATATATTCAAAGTAATCAAAGAAAATGAAATATAAATTACCAAAAGTGGCTTTTATTTTTCGACTCGTCAAGAATGTTTCACACCTCAATTTACCACATTGGGTGCTTCATTGAACCATTATCGCACTAATCTTTGGTCAACACAATCAAAAAGGCACCTTTATAGCAATATTGTTGTTGTTGCTGCTGCTGCTGCTATGACAATTAACATTCTCATTCCTTTTCTCCTGTTCCTTTTCTCCCGTCACTTGAAAATAAGGGACATAAGGGTTGTTCTCGAATGCCCATCCAGTCCACTAATCAATCCTACAAGTTCTCATTAGTAAATGGATGCGTCAGGTACCTGCTATGAAGCAAGCTTCCATGATGCCTCGCCACTGACATAGGAAATCCATTAGATAATAGCAAAGCTTAAGAATTTCTAGCCTCATTCTAAAATTATTTTTGACCTTTTTTTTGAAAATCAAATCTGCACTTAGGTTAACTAAAATAGGTAAATTTCAAACTAACAGTTTAAAAATAGATAAATTTCAAACTCTATATTTTGTCTTCCTAATTTTGAATTCCAGTTCCACCTTATAAATAGCTCTAAGCTAAAAGGTCTACTTAGTACTCACCTTTAAATAAACAATTAATCATAGCCCTTCCCTTTTCATAGTTCTTTCTACCACTTATGAACGAACATGAAAAAGATGTGTGCCTTTGTTCTCTACTGTAAGCAGAAGTTACAGTGTTAGCAATAGCATTTCCAAACAAGCCCAATCGCTGCATAACACTACATTAGTATTCATTTTGCATATGGGGTCGGTGATATATATTAGTATTCACTTTGCATTGTCAGGTTTCTTAACAGTTGTCTATTTTGTACCTCCACTGAGTGGATGGATGAAATAAAAGCCATATATACTATGCAATGAACCAGTTATGTATAAAAATTACATAAGAAATTTTCCTTTTGGATGTATTAATTTCCTAAGGGTTTCCCTTAGTGGGAATTATGTAACAAAATACCCCCTTTTAGCATGCTGATATCAGTGAGATATTATCAACTAGTCAAGAAATTTTTTACAACCTTATATGAATAGTTATACAAGTAAAATTGAAGAAAATAGAAAACTGGACCTTCAATCTTGTTGCATCAGAAAAGAAGAAACAGCATTTGGGTTTGGCAACCTAGAAACCCAATCTGGCAATGTACTAGCTGTTCGACTAATCTCCACGTCGCAACTAGGACATTCGACGACGACCAGAAGTGAAATATCCAAAACCACTGCTTGAGCTAAAGGCAGAAACACAGAGGTATCAGATAGCATAAGGATACAGCAGCCACCAGTCACAAAGTGGACCATTAGAAGGCAGGAAAAAAGCGCGACATATCTAGACAAACTCAAAAGAGAAGCAAGAAAAAGACTTAAAGATATACCTGAAATCTATGTGAAATGAGCTTCATATTTCATCAACAACAGTCGCAACGGATCTAGGTTTTGGAGAAAAACGAATCGAACTCGAGGTTCGATAAGGAGGCTAAGGTCGGCGACGATAAGCAAGAGTTTGACAAGCATGAGGCAAGCCGAGGCCAGTGGCATGTGGCGGTTGTGAAAAGTTGCGGGCGAAGGCAGTGATAAGGGAAGGGATTCTATGGTTAGGGATTTGAGAAAATAACGGGAGGAAGAGGGAATACTTTGGGAAGAGGCGGGCACGCAAAAAGTTTGAGCCACTGAATTTGTAACGGAGCCAATCCACAACCAAAATAAAGCAATTGAGTTTAACAAATAACTAAGTGTAAATAATAACGCTTTAGAATAACGCGTTATTAAATGGCGTTATTAATAACATATTTTGTTGTAGTGATTCATATGTTTGATACTTATATTTTATACTTATATTTAATATTGATAATATTGATTTTATTTTAATTATCTATATTACATTCATATGCATATCTAGATTAAATGTTAATAATGTAAGGCGTTAATTAATTTATATAAGGTAGATTTTATTTTAAATATTTTTGAAAGATTTTATTTTAAATTTTTAAATCATAATTTTCTTCCAAAATACATACATACATACATACATATATATATATATAAATGGGTAATGTCCAAAATCTTATTTATTTTTAAAATTATAAGTTTGTATTTTATTTAACTAGATTGATTGCTTATTAAAATAATATTGCCAAAATCCCAGGTCGTCGCAGAGAACAATAATGGATAGCCTTGACACTTGTGTCAAATTGGAAATGACTAAAACAGGAGCCGTACCAGGCCAAATGGGGTTAGCCACCTCGAGCGAACACACTTCTTTGTAAACTACTCATTACTTGTTATTGATTGGTGTGCACCCTCGAAATTTTGGGAGTCTTGTTTCGCGGCGTTGCGATTGTTGCGGCGGTGCGTTCTCGCCAGTCCGGATCAGGCAAACGGTAGTTTCACTACCTTGGGTATTGCCTCATGTACCTTTTCATACTTGTATCCCTATACGCGACCACTACAAATCGTGTTGTGTTATACCTATGGAGTACTCCTTGATATCCTACTAGTTTACGGTGGAGTTCACAGTGCTGTATAGACTATAACGCTTATATAAAATGTGTTAAGGGGAATAATGGTAACGCCTTAACACTATTTTGATACTTTATATTACTATTAGGAATTATCTACTTAGCGTACACTAGTACATAGTAGATAGTTTAACGGATCCTTAAAGGATGGTTATCCCAAACATCCTTTGAGTTACTTGTATTTCAGTTGCTATTTCACTTGAGTTGGATTTATTGATATAAGAATGTTACTCCCGACTCGAGTGTTTTGTGTTTTTCTTTACGCTCGAGTCAGACTGAGCGTGCCAGTATTTGTGACTCACCTTTGGAGTTGGAGCTTCGCTTAGAGATCCGGCTATCTACCAAGCTTTTAGATATTCAGTTGATTCTAGTGTTGTATTCTAATTCTTGTATTTGACTATTGTTTACGAGACTTCTGTTGTACCTTATTTAACTCTGATATGTATGTAGTAGCTTCATGAACTACTATCTTTGTTTCCGCTGCATTTACTACTCTATGTCTGTGATCTGTGATTATTTATTTACTGTATATGCTCAGTTTTTCCAAATTTAAATTAACAATTTGGTATTTTAAATTATTCCAGTCCGACATGTGCGGATGCGAATGGTCCAAAATAGCGGGTCGTTACAATGCTCTTCTCCTATAATCAACGAGTCAACACAACTAATATAATGTGACTGAAATGTTACTATCATGCTACATATAGCAATCAGCTCTAATACCAAATGTAATAGTCGTCGTAACAGGCAGTGGCTATAAATGGTAACCACGACGTACTATAATACAAGCAACCCAACATTCAGAAGTAGGTAAATCATAATATAAGTCCATCGCGAAGTATATAATGATAATAAATGCAATCACAATAACACCAACCAATTAATAACACAAACAACATAACAATTAAAGATGATCAAAGAATACAAATCACTACCCATCATTACCGACAAATGAAGTCCACTACGGACATCTATTGTGATCCAATGATTCCCTTAAAAAGTTCAAGATAAATAGAGCCTATACCAATTGAACCATGGACCCTAAGCCACATCATAAAATATGTGTCTCGTGTAGGCCTCACTGTACCCTCTGAAGTAAGCATGGGTGATATCTGACCTACTCTATATACTTGAGACCTAGTACCAATAGTAAGTAGAGCCACTATACCTTCTGAGGCAAGAATTGGTGATTTTCAGTCTACTCATAAAACCTATGATCTTTGCGGATCACACCAAACCCTCTTCTACAAGCTTTGGTGTTCTACGATCCCATAGTAGATGATTGTCATCAACCCCCTCTAGTACATTACTGATTTCTCAAATAACTTGCGTACTCCTCTATCAAAAACAGAATGATGCTTCTGTCTTGTGCAATACACTATCGGGACTATGAAGGAACACCGACGTTGTATAGATATATGCATACATCAAATATGTTGTTGCATACTTAAATATGCCTATCACAAATAAAGACCAATATAAAGTCGATGTCTTTCTATATGAATGGTCACTACCGAAAGACCAAAAATATGTCTCCCCGCTAATATAAGGTCAAAACAATGTACGTTCACTAATATAAGATCAATACTAGGCATATCCACTAATACAAGACCAATATCACTAATCAGAACATACATATTTAAATAAGCATTTTAGATTAGTTAACATATCTTACTTTTATTTGCTAAAATCTCCTTAGTAAAAGTCTAACACCTTTTATACTATTTTATAAAATCTCATACTATTTTATAAATTACAATATTGGCTTAGAAATCCATTTAAGACCTTATAATAATTAAATTTCTTTATTTCAAATGTAGTATTTCTTTCATAAATAATTTATAAAACCTTACAACTATTTTATAAAATATCTTGTTCGTATTATTTAAGAAAATCTTATACTCATTTATCAAATGTCTCTTTCATACTATTTGCCAAAATCTCATACTATTTATAAAGTATCTCTTTTATACTATTTTATAATATATCTCTTTTATATTATCTTATAAAATCTCATGCTATTTTATAAAATATCTCTTTTATACTATTTTATAAAATCTCGTACTATTTTATAAAATATCTTTTTTATAATATTTTATAAAATATCTCTTTCACATTATCTTATAAAATATCAAACTACCTTATAAATTATTTTTATTATTTATTAATTTATTCCATACATAAATAATATTAATAAATAAACTATTCACTTATAAAAATCATCTCTGTACTTCAAATAATATTTGTAAGCTACTTAAGCTTCATTTAGCCTTACAGCTTATTCTAAAGGTCAAACTTTTAACTTCCAATTAGTAATAACATATATATGTATGTATATATATCACTAATATAACTTTAGATTAACATCAGCTCTATTTAACTCTATTCAATATGAATGGAACACAAATTTATATATATAGTATTTTAATCAATTATCCCAAATATATGCAGTAAAATATATAATGATATTTCTATCACTAACACAACTATAGTTTGGAGTTTAATAAATTTGTAACCATGTTATAAATGAATATCAACTCCATCTATCTTTATTCAATACAAATATAATACAATATTTATATATATGGGATTTTAATAATTACCCAAATATCTATCAAACCAATTCAATCAAATAGAGAAATAATTTCTTATATATTTTATTTTACCTCTCCTAGGTAATATGATTTAATATATATAATTATGGGGATTTATACTGAGATATAAATTCAGAGTTATAATTCCGCTCACCTAAGGTGTAATTATCAAGTGTTCGAATCCAGCCCAACTATATACCACGTCATAGATAATATCACTATAAGTGCAACAGCGAAGAGCACATCTTGATTGGACCTCATATGAAAGGATACAAATTTTATATGAATTCAATTTAAATAAAATTATAGATTCTCTTAATTAGCCAATACTTACCCTCATTATTTTAATTAACTCAAATTCCCATCTTACCTAAATTATTTCCTCTGTACATGCCTATATACTCCACCGTGCACGCAAACTGTCTTTCTTTTCTTCTCCCTTCAATTTCTTGTTCCCTGGTTGACGAATCGATTCACCGTCATTGCCAATGAGTCCCTCTACGCACCCTTTCTGCAATGCACCTAATTTTGGCGAGATCAATGGCCCCTTGTAAACCATGAAAGCGAAGCCCCCTCGCTATGCGGATGCCACAATCCACCCCAACCCATACAAGTTCAAGAAACTTTGGGAAAAGATGCTTCGATACGAGCATCACAATGTTTACCTTTGTTTTGCCCCACGCTTCCCTAATCTCCGCCAAACCTGAACGTTGTACGACATCAAGAAAAATGGCACTTGGCCAAGCACCATTGCACCTAACAATGGTCATATAGATGCAAATACCTCTCCTTCCTAAGCTCAACGGATCTAGTCTTATTGAGTTTCATGGCCGACACCCTCGAATTCAACTATGAAGGAGTGGCCATTTTCTTTAGTTCTCTATAAGGAGAAAAAGGGAAAAATGAAAGTGGGAAAAGTGACTCGTTGAATTTTCTTATGTGGGGATGTGTGTGTGTATTATATGATTTTTAAATGAATCGCCATATCTTTTGAGCCCATACGATCACAAAGCACATCAGATCGCTATGAAACTCGTCGGTGCACATCACCTCATTTTTCTAATCCCGGTGGCACAATTTCATCACTATTTGAGACATTGCTCTAGGATAATAATTTCATGTGTTTGGAGGTCGTTTTGGACATCGCATCGGTCAATTCCAAATATTGCGATATTTATACACATTTTGATTCGCAACATCGATCCAGACTCAGTAGAGGTAGTCTCGAGTCTTAATTCGACCATATTCGAAAATTCATATTTTCGACCTTCAATTCAATAACTATTTGATATTTAAATCAATTATTAAAATAAAAATATCCTATCGTTCAAAACATTGGTTGCGACATTCTCCCCTGCTTAAAAGGTTTTGTCCTCGAAATTCCTAAAGTAAGAAAAATTTCTCCTAACCCTTAGGCTTTCTAAGCCCTTCTCGTTTTGGAAAAATTCAACAGCGCCTTTTTTGTGAACTGAAAAAAAATCCCAAAACAACGTAGATATATACATCTCACATCTGTGGCATCTTATCTCTAGCATCTCAAATCTGACGACATACAAGCATATGCACCCATGTCTAACTACGGATCTAAAATACCTCTTTAGTAGTAAGCAGATGCTATTTAGATGGAAATATAAGTGAATAAGCATCCCAATAGCCCATAGTTTCTTCTATGTACCTAAATATATACTCAACAAAGAGGATTAAACGCAATTACAACATCATATCGTGAATTTACGCATGCTAAATCACATATAGAAATCGCCTTTAATAAGTATGTTATGTCAAATGATGTAACCAACATTTCTAATGTAAAAATCATAATATTTAAACATGCATAGTTTTAATGTAGCGAATGATACCATTACAATCGTACATGACTAACAATTGGAGGGTAAAAAAAATAAGGTGGCATCTAAATACACCATCGACTCTAAGTCATGAAAAAATGCAATGCACTCACATTGACCCTATCTCGACCCCACAGTGAGTATAGATGATATGTGATCTATTTTAAATAGCTATATTTCTCTCTCTTTGAACATACTTTAATAAGAAAATTTAAAATTATCACATAAGCAACCAAACACTTAAAATCAAGCAACAAACCAACAAGAATAAACAAAAATAAACAACAAGTTATAGTCAAACAATATAAAACATTGATAAGGAACCATAACTGACGTACCAACTACAGAACACGCAAGGCAAGCAACAACAAGCAACAACGATCCATCAACAACTAGAAACAAGAGAAATCAACAAGTAATCAATAAATAGCATACAAGTTACTTATCATACAAAAAAAGCAACTAAGATAAGCCAACCAAAATCAAAATCAATCAACAACAAACAACAGCAAATAATAGCAAGCAACAACAAGTAATAATCAAATAATAGAAAGTCAAAAACTACACAAAACAATGAAACATACCAAAGAGGCTATATGGTGATACATGGCGACTAACTATATTCGAAATGTGCATTGCAACTATAAACATCAATGATTCTATTCATCATCCAAGATGGATAAAATGCTTAAGTTGTGCAACTCCTTTCATGAATACAATACACGAAAGAATATTACACCTCCCGCTACGAAAAGGAAATGTAACATGATATGCAAGATTATTAAGTCTCAAAACTCTTGAATAAATCCAACAAAATAGGTCTCAATCTTCCCTTCCGTTTTGAATAGAGCTCATTCTCAAAAGAGAAAATTCTACTAATTAAATCATCATTTAACGATGTCCTGTAAATGCGTAGGTTTGCTCGGGTTCAAAATCATCTCAAATGCACAATGCTGATAAGGATAATATACTAAGTGTACTAAGTCGTTCGGCTAGGCAAGTATCATATCACCCCTTAGAAGATTATTTGAATCACCACAAAACTAGTCAAGAAGTCCTTCCCCAAGCTATAATGAGCAATCCAAACTATGTTATACTATAAATAAGTTTATAATGAATAAATATCACCCAAAATTATATATGATAGCCAATCTAATCCTTTTTTTGCTCGCATGATTTTTTTGTTAAACTAGGGTCGGCCACCTGACTCCTCTCATACAACCTTCGATCCGGATCCTTAGTTAGACTATTGAAAATTCCTTGCATGACTAGAGTCAAACTTCAAAAATCCCTTTGTCACCACAAGGATCCTACTCAAGTGTTCGCATTTAGGATTTGACTAAAAAACCATCTCCTAACTGGTACAAATCACCTAAAAGCCTTTCGCACAAACCATTGACTAGGAGCTGGTACTTGAAAAGATCAGCCTTTAGAGAATATTCCATTTGGCACATAGGATTACTTCCATAACATAAGGTTTACTAGCACAAGGAAACATACTTCTTACATGAATGACTCCTAGGCAAACGCCTATAGGTCATATGTTAGGTCTTTTCTCGTCCTAGGCATGCGTCGAACTCTACTCGAATACAAATACAAGCTACACTTCCTCGACCAACCCCACTCTAGTTGAAAGTTTGTGCATCAAGTTTGAATTGTAGTACTTTTAGTCGCTTCACTTCAGGTTTGCAACTAAAGCTACTCATACAAGGTTTACCTTTACAGTAGAATTTACCTACTATAAAAGGTGTCAAATTTAGCCCGTCTACCAAGTAACTAGCAGTAGAAAAATACACCACCTATGTATTGGAAGGAATGTAAGTGAGTTCCCCAAATACAAAGCATACATCACCACATAAGCTCCTTTCATTTTTCCTTAGCAATACGCTTGTTAGGACCTGGCAATGCCCATAAGACATAAGTTATCATCGCTTACTCACCCATCGAAAATGTAGGACAATCCTTCTTCAAGTGATCAAGCCAATCGCTATTGAAGCACATAAGCTTTGCTTTAACTAGATGATATCTCATGGCGAAAAGCACCCATATTCCATGGGAGTGACATACTAGGCTAGCTTTCTTTTTCACATATGCTCGGTCTTCCTTGTATCTTGGTCTTTACACTTCGGTTGGGGCATCGGTTTGCTTTCCACTTATGCTACTTCCAACAGTACCTTGTGGGTGCTCTTATGGAGGAGAACCATCCTAACAGGACTTTCCAAAGTGGGCCATTAACAGGGATAAGACTAAGTAATAAATCCCAAACGGATGCTTTAAGACTCAAACCTCATTTCCCCCACAAATGGAGTACCGACCGTCTCAATCCTCAAATCAAACCAAAAGATTGAGTCGGTTAATATACACTCCTATCGATAAACTACCATGCGCGAATTGGATTAAGTGATCAAGCAACACGCACTTCTCGACATTATAAATGAACTAAGACCCAAAGCGATGTCTAAATTCACTTCAAGTCACGAGCCTGCTCATCAGCCACTTCTAACACTATGCCCTACTTAGCTAAAGTCTCAGCTCTCCAAATACCAAGAAGCAATTCCCCTATGAGAACATTCTCAAGATCTACATTGGTGGTTGCCTTCTCACATGACATATCTATGGTTGTGTCTCAGCAATAGCCTCAGAACTCAGATACAGCTTTCCTCCTAGGCTAAGGAAATCCCAACACAACTTTAGAGTCTCTAAAGCTAATAGAGCTAAAAATACTTATGCCCCATGGGATACACCACCTCTGAAGCCTACCTTATCAGTTGGAAATGTTCATGGACGGCTGAACATCCCTTACGATAGCTAAATAGTCTATGAACTAAACTGGACATCTTAGACTTCCCATTTGCTGTCGCAATCACGTTCCCCATCTGCTCATACTAACAGCTTGACAATGATACCTTAGCGACCAATGAAATACATAAATCAAAATTCAGAGGACAAGTGATGCATATAGTTTTATATAATAGGAAAATAAAAGTACGCTCTCTCAACTTATCTCCCTCTGCCAGTTTGATTTTACCCAAATTCTTGTACTTGGCCCTAAGCGTTGAACCTAGACTTTGGTACCAAAAGCATTAACCCGCCCTTCGTAGTATCCAAAAATCAATGCTTCACATCAGTGCCTGTGTTTCAAATGCAACAAATAATAGATTGTCACGGTTAAATAAAAAACATTATAACAAGCCATGAAGATAAGATCTCACAGTGGAATGATAATATATAATATATAATATATTGAATGTACATGAACAGAATAGTATATACAATATACAAGAGACTACACTAATGGAAGTAGTTGATAAGTTAGTATAAATACGCAAAGTCGAAATAAAACATCTGATACAATAAGTCTCATATATTAATATCTATCATGCACCACTATAATATCAATTATATATATGGAGTATCGTCTTCAACTTCAAAGCTCCAGTCGCACCACCCTAATTGCGTAACCCCAAAAGCACATGGCTCCTAAACTACTCAATCGAGTCGCCAAGAGTTATCATAACATAAACAGATAAAACAAAGCACAAGTACGACATAAAGTCTAGTGTGAAAGGGGATATCTTAAAATACCATATATTAGAAATATATATAAATAAACAAGAACTACTAAAGTACATGTGCTACTCTCTACAATTGTGGTTCAGGGGTAATCTAGACTGTCTATAAATATGTAAAGTAAACCTATATTAAAGGTATGAAATCATACCATAACCTGCTCTTCCCCTGTAATCAACTTGTTAGAACAACTAATATAATGTGACTGAAATGTAATTGCCACACTACCAATAACAATTAGCTCTAATACCAAATGTAACAGTCACTGTAACAAGTGTTGGATATAAATGTTTAACTAAACATACTATGATACCATCTAAAAATAAGGAATCACATTATAAGTCCATCGTGAAGTATACAATAATAATAATGCAACCACAATAACACACCAACCAACTAATAACACACAACATAACAACAATAGACAATAAAAGAATACAAACCTCTAACCATCATTACCGACGAGTGAAGTCCACTACGGACATATATTGGGATCCAATTATTCCCTTTGAGAGTTAAAGATAAATAGAGTTAATATCAAATTGTACCATAGACATCGAGCCATATCCTGAAAGATGAGTCTCGTATAGGCCTCGCCGTATCCTTTGAAGCAAGTATGGGTGTTATCTGACCTACTACATATACTTGAAACCTAGTA
The DNA here is from genome assembly GCA_030765085.1 of Allium cepa. Classification (NCBI taxonomy): domain Eukaryota; kingdom Viridiplantae; phylum Streptophyta; class Magnoliopsida; order Asparagales; family Amaryllidaceae; genus Allium; species Allium cepa. The sequence continues at coordinate 1,033,850,586 of CM060945.1, read as the reverse complement.
CCAATGGTAAGTAGAGCCATCATAACCTCGAAGTAAGTATTGGTGATTTTCAACCTAATCTAAATACCTAAGGCCTTTGCCTATCACACCATACTCATTGAAGCACGCTTTAGTTTTCTACGATCCCATTAGTAGATGATTATCATCATCCCCTTCTTGGACATCAATGATTTATCAAATGACTTGTGCATGCCTTTATCAAATATGGAATGAGGCTCGTGTCTCATGTAGTATGCTATCGGGACCCCAAAGTAACATCAATCTGATACAGATATATACAAACATTAAATATAATGACATGTAGTAAAACATGCCTATCACAAACGGAGACCAATATAAATTCGACGTTTGTTTATATGCATGGTCACTACCAAAAGACCAGTAATGTGCATGGCCACTTATACAAGGCCGATGCGATGTATGATCACAAATAAAGATTAATGCTAGGTATGACTGTTAATATAAGGACAATACCACAAATAAAAACATATATGTATTAAAATAAGTATTATAGATTACTTACCGCTATCTTATTTTTATTTACTAAAATATCTTTAGTTAAATTCTTATAACTTATTATACTATTTTATAGATTCTCATACCATTTTATAGATTACATTATTGGCTAGAAATCCATTTAACCCTTTGTAATACTTACTTTTTTTATTTAAAATTTAGCATTTCTTTCATAAATATTTTATAAAACCTTACAACTATTTTATAAAATATCTTCTCATATTATTAAAGAAAATCTTACACTCTTTTAATAAAATGTCTCTTTCATACTATTTAATAAAGTCTCATACTATTTTATAAAATATCTCTTTCATACTAGTTTATATAATCTCATACTATTTAATAGTATCGCTTTTATATCATCTTATAAAATCTCATACTATTTTATAAAATATCTCTTTTTATTATTTTATAAAATATCTTATTCATACTATTTTATAAAATTTCATACTATTTTATAAATATCTCTTTTATACTATTTTATAAAATATCTCTTTTATACTATCTTATAAAATTTCATACTTTTTATAAAATATACCGTTTATTTATGAATTCATTCCATGCATAAATAATATTTACAAATAAACAATTCACTTATAAAATCATCTCTGTACTTTAAATAATATTTGTTAGTACTACTTAAGCTTCATTCAACCGTACAGCTTATTCTAAAGGTCAAACTTTTAATTTCCAATTAGTAATAATATATGTGTGTGTACATATTACTATTTCTATCACTAATATAACTTTAAATTAACAAAAAATCCATTTAACTCTAGTCGACATGAATAGAACACACCGCTTATATATGCAAGATTTTAATTAATTATCCTAAATATCTACAATAAAATATACAATGATATTATTAGAACAACACAACTATAATTTGGAGTTTGATAAATTTATGACCATTTTATAAATAAATATCAACTTCATCTATCTCTACACAATAAATAAAACACAATATTTATATGTACTGGAATTGACTTGTGCTTCGCATATGGGCTTTTTATATTATTGTAAATGGAAAGCAAGGGCATTTTTGAAATTTCAAAAAGACGCCAAGTAAATTAATTCAACCAATATTCTTTATTAGTAGTAGAGATGGGATTTTAATAATTATCTCAAATTCCAATCAAACCAATCCACTCAAATGGATAAATAATTACTTATATATTTTATTTTACTTCTTCTAGGTAATATGTTTTAACATATATAATTATAGGGATACTGAGAGATGAATTTGGAGTTAAAGTTCCACCCAACTAAGATGTAATTCTTAAGAGTCCGAATCCAGTCCAAATCTATACCACATTGTAGATAATCTAACTACGAGTGCAACGATGAGGGGCACATCTCAATTGGACATCGTATGCAAGAGATATTGAATTCAAGTGAATTAAAATAATAAATTCACTTAATTAACCTCTAATTACCCATATTACCTTAATTAACTCAAATCCACATCTTCCCAAATTCTTTCCTCTTTGCATGCTTATACACTCTACCATGCACACAACACATCCTTCCCCTCCTCCTCTCATTAATTTCTCAATCCCTTATCGACAAATCCATTCATCGTCTTCACCAACGAGTCACTCTGTGCACCCTTTCTGCAACACACCCAACTTTGACGAGCTCGATGGCCCCTTGCAAATCATGATAGCAAAGCCACCCTCGACCATGCAGATGTTGCAATAAACCATAAGCCACTGGAGGTCAAGAAACTTTGGGAAAACATGCTTTTGGACACGAGCTTCGCAATTGCCACCTCTGTTTTGTCTCAAGCCTCCCCAAGCTCCACCAAACCTGAACCCTAAACGACGTCAAGAAAAATAGCACTTGGTGTAGCACCATCACACCTGACAATTATCACATGATGCAATGCCCTCTCCTTCCCAAGCTCACCCGCGAATTTAATTTATAAAGGAGTGGACCTTTTTTGGTCTTTGAAAGAAGAAAAGGGAAAAAATGAAAGAGGTAAAAGTGAAGAGTTGAATTTTATATTTTGGGAATGTCTATATATATAATTTGATTTTTATATAAATCACATGTCTATATATATAATTTGATTTTTATATAAATCACCATTAGTTTTAAGCCCGTATCATCACACAACACATCAAATCTCTACAAAATTCGTCGGTACACATCACCTCATTTTTATAGTCTTGATGGTATTAATTTCTTCACTATCCGAGATAGCAGTCTAGGATGTTAATTTCATGCATCTCAAGGTCATTTTGTCTATCGAATCACCCGATTCGAAGTACTGCAATATTTATACACATTTTGATTCGCAACATCGATCCAAACACAACGAAGGCAGTCCAAAGTCCTAGTTCGACCTTATTCAAAAAGCCATATTTTGGACATTTAATTCAATAACTATTCAATATTTAAATAATTATCTAAATATTTTATCGTTAAAAATGTAGGTTGTTACGTTCCTCCCTTCTTAAAAGGATTTCATCCTTGAAATTCTCAAAGTAAGTAAAATGTCTTCTAACCCTTAGGCTTTCTTATCCCTATGCGCTTTGAAAAAATTCCACAGCACCTCCTTTGCGCGGCTAGCTCTGGAAAAATCCTAAAACAATATAGATATATACGTCTCACATTTGAGGCATCTCATATCCGAGTCATCTCATATTTGAGGACATACAAGCATATATATCCAAGTCTACACTACTTATTTTACGCATCTCTTTCGTAGTAACTACATGCCATTTAGATGTAAATACATGCGAATAAGCATCCCAATAACATATAGTTACTTCCATGTACCTAAACATGTACTCAACAAAGAGGACTAAACACAACTACAACATCATATCCTAAATTTAAGCATGGTAAATCACATATAGAAATCATTTTGAACATATATGCTATATCAGATCGTACAGATAGTATTTCTTGTGTAGAAATAATGAAATTTACACATGTACAGTTTTAATATAGTAACCAATACTATTACAACCATACATAGCTAACAATTAGAGAGAAACCCCAAGTAAGTCGGCATCTAAATATACCATTGTCTCCGAGTCACGTAAAAATGCAATGGACTCAAATAGATCCTATCTCAACCCTTACAGTTGGCATAGATGATATACGATCTATTTCAGATAGCTATCGCTATCTCTCTCTGAACATACTTTGATAGGAAATTTTAAATTATCACATAAACTACCAAACACTCAAAATCAAGCAATAACAGACAACAACAAACTAATAACAATTAATGGAAATAAACAACAAGTGATCAAACAATAGCAAACAATGATAAGCAACCCTAACTAACGTACCAACTATAGGATACTTAAAGTAAGCAACAACAAGCAATAATGATCAATAAACAACTAGAAAAAAGAGAAATCAACAAGCAATCAATAACTAACATACAAACTATCAATCGTTTAAAACAAGCAACTATGATACGCCAATCAAAATAAAAATAAATCAACAGCAAACAATAGTAAACAATAGCAAGCAACAACAAGCAACTATCAATTAATAGCAAGTAACAACAACTATAAAAAAGAATGAAACATACCAAAAAGGCTATACTGTAATGACCCGTATTTTACGTATCGGAGGATCATAAAATATTTTGTTTCATTTATATGAGGTCCTATGATTTTATAATTTTGGGATACGACTCTTAAGGACATTTTACACACTTATGATTTTCCACAATTTATATGTGACCGTTTTGACCTTGAAAAACTTGTTTGGGCTATAAGGTTTGATAGGAGTTGAATAAGGGTCTCAATTAGTTCCATTACTTCAAGATGATGATTTCTAATTTCTTGAGTGCTTATAATAGAAAAATGGATTTACGATTAGAAAGTTATGCATTTTCAAAGTTTAGACGACTACTAATTAGAATTAGTATGTAATTAATTAATCCCATTAGCCTAATTCAAGAATCACTATAAATAGAGGGCTGCAGAGTCAAATTAAAACATTTTCCTCTCTTCTAAATCAAATCTAAACCCCGTTAATCTAAAATTCATCCAAAATCACCCAAATTACTTTATAAATCAAACTAAATTGAAGATTAGTGAATAGATCATTGGTTAGAAGTTAGAAACACCAATTTGGATTATCTGCATTTCTTTTGATCACTGTTCATACTGGATCTACACTCAAATTTGTTGAATTTGGTATTTAGTGAGTGGTTTATGACTTCTCACTACCCTATGCATGTTTATATGGTTCAATTATAGATTTTAACACGATTTTTATTCTAAAAATATTTTTCTAACTATAATCATGTGTTAACATATGTTTATAACCTAAATTGATGAATCAAAATGTCATTTCTATAATTAGCTTTGTAATTAACTATATTCATACTTAAATGTTCATGAATTTCTTAGATCTGGATTAGAATTTATTAGATTGTATAATTCCATGAATTGCTTATTTGAATGGAAGTAATTGCGTGTTATTCTATGTTTATATGTTTTGTTTTGAGTTGTTTGCCAGTGTTTTGGATGGTAGAAAGACAAATTGCTTAATTTGGAAAGTCGAAGGTGAAGATAATCGGAATTGGATGAAATTTGGAGGGGAGGCTCTAGAGTATGGAAAGAGCTTGGGGTTCAAGTTGTGAGTCCTAATTCGTTAAGGATACAAGTCCGTACTAACTTTTTTATGTCGGTACCTAGTTTCTAGTCTTGGTCAAACAAGTTGATTGTTGGAATGATTGGATAGAGCTTGGCTAAAGGAGCTTGTCCATGGAATGGTGTATGAAATTGGTTAAGTGCTTGAGTTTATACTGTTTTTTGCTAGAATTTGAAGTGGATGCTTTGCAGAGATGACCGAGTTATTTTGAATGGATAGGTCGGGGAAAAGCATCAAAGAATGGAGTAAATGAAGAGAGGAAGGACATGAAGAAAGCTTAGCCAATGATTGGCTAAGGAAACAAGTTGGTGCCGAATTATTTAAGTCGGTACCGAGTTTTATGGTAAGTCGTATGGATGTGAAACTTTTTAGGATGAAGTGCAAGTCCGGTAGATCGTGTTGAAGGTATTGGCTTATTTGTATCAAGTTTTGATGGCAATGTAATAACATGACGAAAACAATGTATCTTTGGTTTGTGACTCGCGGTGGGAGTAGGTGCTGAATTGGCAGCTCGATAAAGGAGAGAACTATAGAATAGGGAATGAGGTATTCCTGGATAATGGAAACTGGATTACGTAGAAAGGAGGGCTCAGATGTTTATGCTAAGGAATTGTTAATACTCGGAGTGTTTCTGTTGTACTTTATTTAAGTAGGGATATTGTAAGTGGGGATGCCCTTGGATCATGTATAGATCTGTATACCTTAGATTAATGGCTTTAGTCTAATGTCTAGCTTTGGGATATGAGACACGTACAATGAAAACTGCAATTTTCATCAGTTCTAGTAGTAAGGAGGCTATACGAGTTATCATATATTCAAGGTGAGTGATAGTGGGTATTGTTTGATGAATGCTTTCTTTAGTGGGCTATCACTCGAGGATATAATTGGGAGTATGTAATAAAGATAGGGCTACCATTCTAAGTTGTACAGTACTTTATAACATTATAGAGTAGCTTATTATAGTGTCATGTGCTAACTCTTTTGTTGCAGGGACATACCAGGTATGGTTCGTGTATTTCTTGTTCCTTACCATATTTACCTATATAGTATTTTGAGATTCAGTTACCGCTCATACCAGAATATTTTCGACCCAAGATTTATGCTTTGCTTCTTATTATCTTGGGTATTCTTAAATGAGTAGACTAGATAATGGGTATAAGCAACGCAGTAGCTGGTCAGAGAATGAGATGGGTGGAGCTATCACCTATTATACATTTATGCATTTTTATGCTTTTCCGTTGAGCAACAGTATGGAGCCCATGGAAGTGCGTGCTTATTTCTATCTATTGAGATGGTATATTAAGTTGATTGGATTACATACTCTATAACATTTGATGTATAACTCTACGGATATTATACTCTGATGATTAGTTTGCATTGTTGCTACCATCTCTTGTTGTATTTGTGATATTATATTTTATCCATGCACTGTGGTATATACAGTAGGTAATTGGCTGCATTTCTTTATTTTAAACCCAGATTATCGTTCTACATCGACTAGGCATGACGGTGGCACACTATTTTTATATTATTGGTGCCAGTGCTGACTGAATGGGTGATAAGTATCTTGGAAGATCTGCTTCATGCTTGTTTCTTTGATTTTGGTGGTAGTTGGGAGGATCATCTTCCTCTAGTTGAGTTTTCTTATAATAATAGCTACCAATCTTCTATAGGCGTGGCTACTTCCGAAGCTATATATGGAAGGCTGTGTCATTCTCTATCATGTTGGCTTGAGTTGAGGGAAAAGCTCATTCATCGCCCCGAGTTTATTCGAAAATCATCTGAGAAGATCCATCTTATCCGAGAGAGAATGAAAGAGTCTCAGAGGGTGGTCGTCAAATTTGGTATCAGAGCTTTTGTTACATGATTAACCGGTGTTGATACCGTGATCTAGTAAAGATAGTAAAAGTGTTATCATCTTAAACTGGATCGAGAGTATATATACACACACAAATACGAGAGAGTGCGTGCTTGTTATGTACTTTAGTTTTAAAAACTATATAATAGTATTATATAAAATAAGCCACATGCACATCAGCACTATAGACATAGTTTTCTTTATAAGAGACCGATCATTCTTGTTATAGATTAGAATGGGCCAACATACAAGGAATATTATAAGGAATTCTGCTTTAGGAGTTAAAGAAGGAGCAGATCAAGAGCTACTATGCTTGATTTTTAAGCAATGTTCAATGTTATGATGACAACGATGATGAGGAATGCTCTGGGTATGGCTGTAAGTGGAGGTGCCTCTATGCAAGTGCCTAAGGTTGATTTGGCTAATTTGATCAAATATTACTCTACCTTAGGTTGGAAGCCATTCTAAGGAATGGAATCAGTTATAGAAGTGAAAGATTGGTTTGATACTTGTGGGCATGTCTTTAGTGATATGGAAGTGGATGACACCATAAAGAGAAAGTTGGCTTTCAAGCAACTTCAAGGGCGAGCTATGAATTGGTGGAATGCTAGTACTATTGCTACGCCAGAATTAGTATAGTTGGGATAATTTTAAGATAGGGTTCGAGGAGAAGTTTGTTCCAACTACCTAGAAGTTGGTATTATTCATGAAGTTTGCTAATCTCAAGCAAGGGGAGATGTCAGTTGATGAGTACGTGGCAGAGTTTAATGCTTTGTCAAAGTATGGAATGTCATCCATCAACGCTCCATTGTGTAAGAATGAAAAGTACATCATTGGCATTCATAATTACGTTGGAGAGAAATTGGTTGACTACATCGATGAGCCATTTAAGAAGCTTAAGGAGAAAGCACTTCGTCATGAGAATCTGTATCCTAAGAGTAGGACAATTATGGTTGTTTCCATTGAGAAAGAAAAGCCAAATTGGAGCAAAATAATGGAGAGAAGAAGAAGTGGAATGGAAGAAGGAAGTAGTCTCAAGGAAAGAATGGTCAGAAAAAGGGAAAATTGGAATCTACTTGCCATGGGTGTGAGGAGAAAGGCCATGATCAGGGATTGCAAAGTGAATGACAAGAAGAAGTGCTATAATTGTGATAAGCTTAGGAATTTGAAGAAAGATTGTCTAAACCGCTAAAGGATAAGCAGATTGTGAAAGCGTATGTTTTGGACGCAATCCCAACTTCGTCGAGTGCTTCCTCGACAAAGTAGAAGAGGAAGGGAGTTGTCATTCAAGGTATGCTTTCTATTGGTGAATTTCCAATTTGATTTTTAGTTTATAATAGGGCTTCACATTAAGTCCTATACTGTGATCTAGTAGGCAGATTAGCATTAAGACCCAAGATAGTAGACCAGCCCTTGATCATGACAAACACTATTGGAGGCTCTACTAGCATGTGCTTGGTTTTTCCTAGCATGGTGTTATTAAGTCATTGATGCTCTTTTATTTATGATTGCTTTATTTTGAATTTCTTTGCATTCGGCATTATATCAGAATGGATTGGCTTAAGAAGTATGCAGCAATAATGGATTGCGAGAGGCTATTGGTGACTATTGGAGATGTGGTAGGGAAAATGGTAGTGATTAGCTGCCCACTAGAGGATGGGGTGATGGTTAGCTTTCTATATTCGCTAGAGAATCCAAATGAAAGGTTGTCATCTATGTCAATCGCTAGAGAGTATTCGGATGTCTTTCAGGAAGTGACCGAATTGCCGCCACATAGAGAGATTGAGTTTTAGACAGACTTAGTGAAGAAAGCCATAACTATAGTTATACCATTGTGTCGTATGACATCTAGAAAGCAGAATGAATTCGAGGTGAAGGTGAGTGACCTATTAAGGAGAGGGTTCGTTTGAAGGAGTATATCCGAGTGGGGTATGCCCGTAGTATTTGTGACTAAGGCGGATTGCTCTATGAGATTGTGTGTGGATTATTGTGAGTTGAATAAAGTGATGAAGAAGAACAATTATCCACTCCTGCATATTATTGACTTATTTGATCAACTCCATGGTGTAAAGGTGTTTTCTCGAATGTTTTGGTAACATGATTTTAGTAGTTGAGAGTAACGAATAAGAGTGTGCCTATTACTGCATTTTGTACGCCATCTGGTTTTTATGAGTGGTTGGTAATGCTGTTTGGATTGACCAATGCCTCGAAATACTTTGTGAATCTCATGAGTTCGATTTTCAGAGACTAACTAAACAAGTTCATGCTAGTATTTATGGACGATATTCCGCTCTATTCCAGAATCGAAGAGGAGCACAAGATGCATTTAGGGATTGAGCTAAAGATATTGAGGAAGCAAAAGTTGAGAGTGATGTTTTTTTGAAGTGTCACTTTTGGAGAGAAGAAGTGAGATTCTTGGGTCATGTCATTTTGGGACAAGGTATAGTAGTGGATCTTGCAAAGGTAGTAGAGGTTCATAATTGGAATCAACTCAAGAATGCTACAGATGTATGAAGCTTCCTAGGATTGAAGGGATACTGTAGACACTTCATCAATGACCTTTCAAAAATAGCGTCGCTGACCAATTTGACGAAGAAGAATCAGGCTTTTGTAAGAGATGCAAAGTGTGAGTATGCAGTTGTGATCCTAAAGGTGAGGTTGACGAGTGCATCGGCGTTGACCATTCCAAGTAGAAACGAGAGTTGACAATATATGTAGATGCCTGTGGTACTAAATTGGGTGAGGTATTAGTGTAGAAGGGAAGAATAGTTGCCTATGCTAGTCAACAGCTAAAGCTAAGTGAAACGAATTATCCAACTCATGTTGGAATTGGCAATGATAGTTTTTTGCTTTAAGGATGTCGAAGCATTATCTGCTAGAAGAAAGGTTTGAGTTGTTCATGGACAACAAATCCTTGTAGTACATTTTCTCTCAGAAAGATCTCAACCATCGGCAGCAACAGTTATTAGAGTCATTGACCTCTTATGATCTTGGTATTTCCTATGCACTAGGATAAGGGAATGTAGTTGTCGATGCATTGAGTAGAAGACATGCTAATTTGTGAGCAATATTCTTGGAATGGAAGTAAATTGAGTATATTGCTGGTTATAATTTTAGACCTCATTGTGAGCTGGAACTAGAAATGTTAGCAAGTTTGTCGATCAGACCTACTATAATAGAAAGGATCTGTGCTAGTCAAAAGCGAGATGCGAGGCTAGCGAAGATTATAGCAAGGATAGAAGTAGGAGTAGAATCTGAAGAAATGAAGCAATACGAATTTAACCGAGAAGGTTGGCTTCGTAAGGATGGAAGACTATTTGTTTCCAATTTTAAGGGACTAAGAGATGAAGTGTTACAAGAGTGTCATCTTTCTAAGTTGACTGTTCATCCTGGTGATAAAAAGGTGTACCAAGATATGAAGCAAACTTATGATTGGAAAAGTATGAAGAGGGATGTTAGAGCATTCATTCGATGTGTATGAACTGTCACTTAATAAAGGTGGAATAGAAAATACCTAGTGGACTGTTGCAGCCACTAGATATTTCTAAATGGAAATGGGAACAAATATCGATGGATTTTATTGATAGACTATCGAGGACTTGATTAGGGTACGATGACATTTGGGTCATAGTAGATTGATTAACCAAAAGTGCAAGATTTGTACCCGTCAAGTCAAGTGAACAACATCTAAGCTAGCAAAGTTATATGTAAAGTGGATAATATGATTTTATGGTGTGCCAAAGAGCACTATGAGCGAACATGACCCATTGCTCACTAATGTGTTTAGTAAGAGCTTAAAAGAGGCATTAGAGAACGAGTTATATCTTAGTACAACTTATCACCTGCCAACGGATGGGCATACTAAAAGATTAAATTGTATATTGGAGGATCTCTTACGAGCATGCATTATGGATTTTGGAGGATTATGGGATGACCATCTAAATTTGGTAGAGTTTGTGTGCAATGATAGTTATCAGTTGAGTGTTGGTATGGCTCTATATGAAGCATTGTACGGCCAACCATTTAGTGCTCCTTCATGTTGGTGGAAAGCGAGCAAGAAGTTGATTCTTGGCCGGATATGATTAGACATCAGAGAAGATTGAGATCATTCGAAAACTAATAAATTTTATCAGGATTGATAGAAAAGCTACACTAATGTTGATAAGAGACAAAGGTATTTAGAGTTTTTATTGAACACATGGAATTTGTGAAGGTTTCTCTTTTGAAGAATGTAGTTCAATTCGGTAGAAAGGGAAGCTGGCACCAAAATTCATCGGCCCTTTTCCTATAGTTCAGAGGATTTGGAAACTTGCATATAGGGTCAACTTACCTCTAAAGATGGTAGGCATGCACAACATTTTTCATGTCTCCTATCTATGGAAGTTTGAGAACAACTCGGGTGTGATGATTACGCTGGATCAGCTAGAGTGTTGAGGTAGAACCAGCAGTTTCAAGGTCTCATAGGCCGGTTCATATTGTTGAGTATGATGCAAAACATCTTAGTATAAAGTTGGTGAAGAAAGTAAATGTACAATGGAGCGAAAGTAATGATGATCATACGTGGGAGACCGAGGAGATCATGAGGACTATGTGTCCAGAGCTCTTTAAATGGTAAAATCCTTCGTTTACCGTATCTACTTTCACTGTTGATTATTATATTGGATAGGTTAGAATTCTACATGCTAGGGTAGGTTTACCTATACTAGTGATCGCATAGTTGTTTATTTTGTATGGTTGATGGTTGTTATGATTATAAGCATGGGATATAACTATGGTTGACTTATTTGGTTTCAGGGGAAAAATACTGAAAGAGTGGAGGATGTAACAACCTATATTTTATGTATTGAAGGATTGTAAAATATTTCTGTTTTATTCAAATTAGCTCGTATGATTTTATAATTTTGGAATATGACCCTCAGAGGCATTTTACACACCTAGGATTTTTCTGAATTTTATGCGATCATTTTGAATCTGAAAACCTTATTTGGGCTAGAGTCGAAATAGGATCTCAAACTAGTTCCATTGCTTTAGGATGATAGTTTTCCATTTCATAGAGTGGTCATAATAGAAAATCAGACTTACGATTAGAAAGTTATGCCCGTTTTAAGTTTAGATAACTATTGGCCAAAATTAGTGTGTAAATATTTAAACCCATTATCATGCCCATTAGTCTAATTGAAGAGTCACTATAAATAGAGTGCCTTAGATTCAAATTAGAAGTTTTCTGTCTCTCCCAAATCAGATCTAAACCCTCATTAGTCCTAGATTCATCCAAAATCACCTAAATTACTCTCCAAATCAAACCAAATTTAAGATTAGTTAATTGATCATTGATTAGAATATATAGAGCATCGATTTGGTTGATTCACATTGCTTTTGATCTCTTTCCATATTAGATCTACACTCAAATTGTTTTAATTTGGTATTTAGTTAGTTGTCATGACTTATCACTATTCTATGCTTGTTTATACGGTGGAATTATATATTTTAACATGATTTTTGATCTAAAAATCCTTTTCTAACTCTAATCACGTAATAACATATGTTTATGACCTAAATTAATGAATACTAATATGATTTGTAGAATTGGCTTTGTAATTCACCTTATTCATACTCATATGTTCATGGATTTCTAGCATTTGCAATAGAATTTATTTGATTGCTACAACTCTATGGATTGCTTATTTGAAAGGATGTAGTTGCATATTATTATATATTTGTATGTTGTGCTTTGATGTTGTTTGCTATTGTTTTGCATGTTGGGAAGATAGGTTGGTAAAATGGAAAATTGAAGGCAAATATGATCAGAATTGGACAAAATTTGGAGGGAAGGCTCTAGAGTATAGGAAGAGCGTGGAGTTCAAGTCATGAGTCATAATTTGCTAAGAAGAGACATCAGTACCGACTTATTTATGTTGGTACCGAGTTGTTTATGGTGGTCAAACAAGTCAACCGTTGGATAGAGCTTAGATAGAGGAGCTTGTCCATGGTAAGGTGTAGGAAATTGACTAAACCCTTAAGTTTGTGTCGAGTTGTTTGCCAGAACTTGAAGTGGATGCTTTGAAGAGAGGACCAAGTTATTTTGAGTGGGTAGGTTGGGGAAAATCATCAAGGAACCAAGTACTAGAAGCAAGGAAGGAGAGGAAGAAAGCTTAGCCAATGGTTGGCTAAGGAAACAAGTTGGTGCTGACTTTTTATGGTATGTCCTGCGGATGTGAAACTCCTACAGGATTAAGTAGAGGTCCAGTAGATCATGGTAGGTTCAATTAGTCACTTGTACTGGAACCTATGTATCCTCAATTTGTCACTTGTGGTGGAAGCAGGTACTGAAGATAGTAGCTAGCTCGATAAAGGAGAGAGCTGTGGAATGTGGAACGTGGTAGGTTCACGGATAATGGAAACATGATTGAACAGAAAGGAGGGCTAGGATGTTTGTGCTAAGGAATCGTTGATACTCAGAATGTTTTCTATTGTAAACCAAGCAAGGGACTATAAATGAGGATGCACATGGATCATGTAGGGATCTATATACCCTAAACTGGTGGCTTTGGGTCTAGCATCTAGCTTCTGGCTACGAGACAAATATCGAACTTTGGGCTACATGATACGAGAGTATAACGAAAACCAGGATTTCGATTAGTCCCTGTTAGTAAGGAGACCATACAAGTTATCATATATTTGGTCGTACACCATCTTTATTGTATAGTTCCTTATGATATAACATATTATAGTGTTATGTGCTAACTCTTTGGTTGCAGGGACAATTTAGGTATGGTTCGTTTACTCTTGTTCCTTACCGTATTTACCTCTATAGTATTTTGAGATTCATCTTCCGCTCACACTAAACTGTTTTCTAATCCAAGGCTTTATTCTTTGCTTCTTATTATCTTGGATACTCCTAAATGAGTAGATTAGATAACAGGTTTAGGCGATGTAGTAGCTATTCGAAGGACGAGTTGGATGAAGCTATCTCGTGTTATATACACGTATGGATATCTATGATTTTTTGTTGAGCAACACTGTGGAGACCATGGCTGTGCTTGATTATTTCTATTTGTTAATACATTTTATTGAGTTGATCACGTTGCATACTCTATGACATTTGATGTATAACTTTGTGGATATTATACTCTGATGATTAGTTCAATTTGTTATTACTATCTCTTTTACTATATTTGAGAAATTATATTTTATCCATGCGTTGTGAGATATATGACAGGTTATATGCTGCATTTTTTAATTTTGAACCCCGATTGACGAAGCATGGAAGTAGTGCACTATTTGTATATTATTAGTGCTGGTGGTATAAGGCGGTCGTCAAATATACCGACGTGCATGGTGACCAACGTTAGTCGAAACGTGAATGGAAATTATAAACTCCAATGAGTCTGTTCGACAACCAAGTTGGATAAATTCTTTTGTTGTGTAACTCCTTTAATAAACACGAAAAAGGAAAAACTATACCACCTCCTGCTACGAAAAGGAAAACTTACACCATACGCAGGATCATTGAGGCTCAAAACTCTTGAATAATTCCAATGTGTTAAGTCTCGATCTTTCCTTCTCTTCCAAGCATAGCTCATCCAAATCATCATTTAACGTAATTCTATAAATGCTCGGGTTTGCTCGGGTTCAAATTCATCACAACCGCACAATGTTGATAAGGATAATATACTATGCATACTATGACGCTCACCAAGGAAAGTATCATGCCTCCCCATAGAAGATTATCTGACTCACCACAAAACTAGTCAAGAATTCCTTCTCCAAGCTGCCAAAAGAATTCCAAATTACATTATACTATAAATAATTTTACAATGAATAAAGATCATTCCAAAATATTATATCATTTTAAAACTAGGTTCAGTCATCTAACTCCTCTCATGCGAAGTCCGATCTGGATCCATGGTCAACCATAGAAACTTTCTCACCCGACTAGAGTCAAGCTTCTAAAATCCCTTAGTCACCTCAAGAATTCGACTCAAGTGGTCATCTTTAAGAATTAAGTGAAAGCTCTCTCCTAACTAATGCAAATCACCTAGAAACCCTGCTCTTAAACTAGTGACTTGGGACTGGTACGTGAAAATAGATCAATCCTTAGTAAATATTCCTTTTGGCACATTGGATTACTCCCATCACCTAAGGTTTACTAATACAAGGAAACACACTTCTAACATGGACGAATCTAGGGAAAACGCCTAAAAGTCATTCGCTCGATCATTGCTTATCACTAGGCATCCACCGAACTCTACTTGGATACAAATATAAGCCACATGTCATCGACTAACCCCACTCTAGGTTAAAGTTCGTGCATCAAGTTTGAATGGTAGTACTCTCGGTCGCTTCAACTCGACTTTGCAACTAAGGCTACTCATACAAGGTTAATCTTTATAGAAGCATTTACCTACTATAAAAGGCATTATGTTTAGCCCATCTACCAAGTAACTAGAAATAAATAAATACATCGCCTAAGTATCCCATGGAACATAAGTGAGTTACCCAAATATGGAGCATAAATCACTACATATGCTCCTTCCATTTTTCTTCAACAGTGGGCTTGCTAGGACCCAATACTGCCCAAAAGGAATAAGTCATTACCACATACTCACCTATCAAAAATGTAGGATAATCCTTCTTCAAGTAATCAAGCCAATCGCAATTGAAGCACTTTTGCTTCGCTTTAACTAGACTATATATCATGGTGAAATACGCCCATATGCCATAGGAGTGACATACTAAGCTAGTTTTCTTTTTAGCATATGCTCGATCTTCCTTGTATCTTTGTCTTCACACTTCAGTTCGGCCTTCAGTTTGCTTTCCACTTTTGTTACTTCCAATAGTACCTCGTGGATGCTCTTACGGAGAAGAACAATCCTAACAAGACTTTCCCTAGTGGCCTATCAACAGGGACAAGATTACGCTATGAATATTCAACTGATGCTTTAGGACTTAAGTCAAACACCTTTGCCTATACCAATGGAGAATCGACCGTCTCAGTCCTCAAATCAAAACAAAAATTGAATCGGTCAACATAATCCCCTACCAATGGGCTGCCCTGTATGAATTGGATGAATTTCTCAAGTTGCATGACTTTCTCAATTTAAAAAATGATATAAGTCCCAAAGCGACGCCTAAATTCACTTTAAGTCATGAGCCTGCCCATCAGCCGCTTCTAACACTATGCCCTACCTAGCCAAAGTCTCACCTTTCTAGATATCGAGATGAAATTCCCTTTTGGGTACATTCTCAAGACCTACATTAGCGAAAGCCTTCTCATATGCATATGCCTAAGTTTTTGTCTCGGCAACAATCTCGAAACTCATATGGCTTCCTATCTAGGCTAAGAAAATCGTGGCACAACTTTGGAGAGTCCAAAGCTGGTAGAGTTAGAAATATTGGTGCCTCAAGGGCCACACCACCTCTAACGCCTTCCGCATTACTTGGAAAAGTTCACGAGTGGCGGAACATCCCTTGCGATAGCTAAGTAGTCTCTAAACTAAATTGGATATCTCAGATTTCCCATTCACAGTCATGCCTGCATGCCTCATCTGCTCATATTAATATTTTAACGAAGATACCTTAGTGAATAGTGAAATAAATAAATCAAAATTCAGAGGACAAGTGTTATATACAGTATTATATAATAGGAAAGTATAATTATGCTCTCTTAATGTATCTCCTTTTACCATTTTGTTTGAACCAAAACTGCAATAGTTGGCCCTAAATGCTAAACCTAGGCTTCGATGCCAAATGTAAGAACCCGCACTTCGTAATACCCAAATATCAGTGTCTCACATCAATGCCTGACTTTCGAATACCAAAAATAACAAATTATCGGTGTAAAATTAAAAAACATTTTAATAAGGCACAACGATATAATCTCACAACGGATTGTTATTATATAATACACTGAATATACATAAACATGATAGGATGAACAGTATATAATAGACTACACTGATGGAAGTTACTGACAAATCAATATCAATATAGAGAGTCGGAATAAAACATCTAGTGCAATAAGTCTTATATATTAACAATATCTATCATGTACTACTACAATATCAAGTATATATATAAAGTATCATATTTGTGTCCAAAGCTCATATCTCCAAAAGCACCTTGCTTTAAAACTACTCAATCGAGTACCCAAGAGTTATCATGACATAAATTGACAAAGACAAAATGCGAGTTAGACATAAAGCCTGTTGTGAGGGCAACTATCTTAAAATACTATATATTAAAACTATATACAAATAAAAAGAAACTACTAAGGCACATCCAGTCGTCTCCACATTCGTGGCTCAGAGGTAACCCAGACTATCCATAAACAATATAATATGCTCTTCCCCTATAATCAACAAGTCAGCATAACTAATATAATGCGACTGAAACATAACTATCATGCTATATATAGAAATCGACTCTAATAGCAAATGTAACAGTCACCGTAACAGGAAGTGTCTACAAATGGTAAAACCTCAACATACTATGATAGAGGTAATCCAACATCAAGAAATAGGGAAATCATAATACAGGTACATCATAATGTATGCAATGAAAATAAATGCAACCATAATAACGCCAGGCAACTAGTTACATGCACAACATGACAATTAAAACAGTCAAAGAATAAAAAACATTACCTTCATTACTAACACGTGAAGTCCACTATGGACATCTATTGTGATCGAATGAATTCCTTCGAGAGTTCAAGATAAATAGTGCTAGTACTGAATCATGCTATAGACCCAGAGTCACATCTTGAAAGACGGGTCTCATGTAGGCCTCACCGTACCATCTAAAGCTAGCGTGGGCGATATTTGATCTACTCTATATACTTGATACCTAGTCGCAATAGTAAGTGAAGCTATCGTACCCTCTGAAGCAAGTATTGGTGATTTTCAATCTACTCTAAATACCTAAGACCATTGTGGATCCCATCGTACCCTCTGAAGTAATATTTGGTGTTCTATGATCCCGTAGTAGACGATTTTCATCATCCCCTTCTAGGACATCAAGGATTTCTTAAATAACTTGTGTACGTGTCTATTGAAAAACAGAACGATGCTCGTGTCTCATGCAATATGCTATAGGGACCATAAAGGAACACCAATGTCTTATAAATATATGCCCACATCAAATATAACGTCGTGTACTAATATATGCCAACCAAAAATGGAGATCCATATAAATTCGTTGTCTTTCTATATGTATGGTCACTACTGAAAGACCATTGACCAATAATATAATGATAATACGATATATAATCACTAACATAAGATAAATATTGGGCATGTTCACTAACATAAGACTAATACCATTAATCAAAACATATATATTTAAATAAGTATTTTAGATTACTTAACCGTATCTTATTTTTGTTTACTAAAATCTCTTCAGTAAAAGTCTAATACCTTTTTATACCATTTTATAAAATCTCAAACTATTTTATAATTTATAATATTGGCTTAGAAATCCGTTTATGCCCGACTATTACCTAATTTCTTTATTTAAATTTAGTATTTCATTCATAAATGTTTTACAAAACTTTATAACTATTTTACAAAATATCTTCTTTGTATCATTTAAGATCTTTTATAAAATGTCTCTTTCATACTATTCGATAAAAATCTCATACTATTTCATAAAATCCCTTTTATACTGTATTATAAAATCTTAATTTATAAAATATCTTTTTTGTATTATCTTATAAATCTCATACTATTTTATAAAATATATATTTTATATTATTTTGTCAAATTCCTCTTTTATACTTTTATAAAATCTCATATTATTTTATATAATATCCCTTTTATACTATTTACAAAATATCTCTTTTATGCTATTTTAAAAAAATCTCATACTACTTTATAAAATATCTATTTTATACCATCTTATAAAATATCATTCTATTTTATAAAATTTCTCTTTTATTTATAAAATTATTCCTTTCATAAATGATATTTGTAAAAAACCAATCACTTGTAAAATCATCCCTTACTTCAAACAATATTTATAAGTACTATTTAAGCTTCATTAAGCCTTACAACTTACTGTAAAGTTCATACTTTTAACTTCCAATTAGTAATAAATTATATATATATGTATGTATGTATATATATATATATATATTTCTATCACTAATATTAGATTTACATCAATCCCATCTAACTCTATTCAGTATGAATAGAACACAATATTTATATAGAAGGGATTTTAACTAATCATCCTAAATATTTGTGATAAAATATATAATGATATTTCAATCACTAACACAACTATAATTTGTAGTTTAATAAATTTATAACCGTATTATAAATGAACATCAACTCCATCTATCTCTATTCAATATGAATAGAATACAATATTTATATATATATATAGAATTTTAATCAATTATCCCAAATATCTACTCAAATCGGTCCAATCAAATGGAGAAATAATTACTTGTATATTTTATTTTACTTATCCTATGTAATATGTTTCTATATATACAATTTATGAGCATTTATACTGAAATATAAATTCAGAGTTATTATTTCGCTCACCTAAGATGTAAATTCTCAAGTGCCCAAATCCAGTCCAACTCCATAACACGTCGTAGATAATCTCACTACGAGTGTAACAGCAAAGACTGTGTCTCGATTGGACCTCATATGCAAGATATACAAATTTTATAAAAATTCAAGTTAATTAAAATAATAGATTCACTTAATTAACCACTAATTACCTCATTACCTTAATTAACTCAAATCCCCATCTTTCCCAAATTCTTTCCCTTATATATGCTTGAACACTCCACCATGCGTACTACATATCCTTCCCCTCCTTCTCTCCACAACTTGTACTCCTTAGTCGAACAATCGATGCCCCATCTTGCCTAGCGAGTCCCTTTATGCACCCTCTCTGCAATGCATAAACTTTGGCAAGCTCGATGGCCCCTTGTAAATTGCGACAGCGAAGGCCCCCCTCTACCAAGCGTATATCACAATCTACCACAAGGCAGTAGAGTTGAAGAAACTTTGGTAAATGATGCTCCTCGACACGAGAATCACAATGGCCATCTTTGTTTTCCTCGTGCCTCCCCAAGCTCCGCAAAACCCGAACCCCTAATGACTTAAAGAAAATGGCACTCATCTAAGCACCTCCGCGCCTAACGACGGTCACATGAATGCAAAGACCTCACCTTCCGGAGCTCAACGTACCTAGCCTCGTCGAATTTCGTGCCCTATAGCCCTCGAATTTAATTCTCGAATTTAATTTATGAAGGAGTGGCCATTTTCTTTAGTTCCCCGTAAGGTGGAAAGGGGAAAAATTAAAAGAGGTAAAAGTGAAGCATTGAATTTTTTGATTTAGGAATATATGTGCTCGTGTGTTATTTGATTTTCAAATAAATTGTCGTATGTTTTATGCCCATATGATCACATAGCACATCAGATTGCTATGAAACTTGTCGGCCCACATCAGCTCATTTATTCAGTCCAGATGTTATGACTTTTGTCGCTATTCGAGATAGTACTCCTGGATAATAATTTCATGCATCTCGAGGTCGTTTTGGTCATCGGATCATCCGATTCCAAATACAGCGATAACCGTACTAATTTTGATTCGCAACGTCGATCCGGACTGAATAGAGGTGGTCTCAAGTCCTAATTCGACCATATACGAAAAGAATTATTTTAGACCTTCAATTCAATAAAGATTCAATATTTCAATTAATTAATTAGATATCCCATTGTTGGGGTTTTTTCACCACATCTTAGCCTATTTCCTTCTTCAGTTTTTTTTTTTTTTTTGATTTTACAATATATAGCAATTCAACTGTATAGAGTAGGGTTAGAAATCAGAGATCACAGAGAGTAGAAATATAGAAATGTATATATATTTATCTAAAACTTATTACCATTAGTCCTAATGTTCCTTCCCTAAAGGTTGAATCTTTAATCTAAATAGCTTACAGTGGAAGAAGAGAACATACACAATTATGCTAGCATTGCTATTTTCTTATGAATAAAGGCAAGAGGAAAACCATCTTATCTACAGTGGTTGGAATGCGTTAGAACCATCAGATTAAGAATATTTTTATTAGATTAATCTGGGCCGCTTTAATCAGTCGACCAACTTCCTTCTTCCGTTCGATATTTATTACTAATGTTAACTTTTTTTAACGTTATATTATTTATTTCTCCATTTAACCGTACCGTTAATGATTACTTCAATGTTAAGTCTACTATTTAATGTTCCATTATTTCTTACCTTTTAAATTTCAAACATTAACATTTATCGATTTTTAAATTTACATCTATTCGTATTATTTTAAATTTGAAAACTTCCAACGTCGATAACTTCTCTGTTTGAGCTTCGATCACGAAAACTTATGTATGAAAGTTGCTCAGAAAATCACAACGAACACAATATTATAAATTTCACAGCCAAATTCTGACATTTGTGAAATTCTTGTTTTTAGCCTTATTATTAATTAATAAATTTTGTTAATTAAATTTCCTGTTTATTTTATGGGGTGTTACATTCTCCCTCCCCCTTAAAAAAGGAATTCGTCCCCATAATCCCTAAGAGAAAATAGCGTAACACACACACACTACAACCATGTTATATAACATATATATACAACCATATCTCAACTAAAATGCAATTTGATTACGTATATAACATACTATAGGTAAGCTTAACCCAAGCTTGAAGTTAAGATCGTGACATGTAGGCATGTATGCAAAACATCCTATATATGCATAAAACTAGTGCAAAAATAATAGTAAAAAGTATGGCAACCATCTCCTAACATCCAATCTAGTAACCATGATGCAACCAAAACTTACACCATACTAAATTTTGAGAAGAGAAAATTTACCAAAAAAAGCTCAGGATAAGAAGCCTTCGACTTCTCTTCTGCTTCCCACGTGCTTTCCACCAAATTATATACCCACTACACTTGAACTTACCTAAATTTTTCATTACGAAGCTTCCTAACTTCGTGCTCCATTATATGTGCAGTGGAATGGGATGTTATCGACTCAATATCTACATCTGCTAACCAATCATACTTACTATGATATCATGCGGGCATTTCCTCAAATGCAATATTTGGAAAACAATATAGACTTCCGCTAACTTAGCCAGATGCTCTATTCATAACAGAAATTTCCCTACCCTCTCCAAAATCAAGAAAGGCCCAACGAATATTGGCACCAACTTCCCTGATGTTCCAAACATCTTAACCGTCCTAAAAGGGGAAAATGCTCTCCCCTACCTAACATGTCAAAAACGTCTATCACGTCTCTCTTTTTCTCTTGACAGATGCAGTCCATTAATGCTGACCTTACTTCCATGGCCATTAGGTAACCCAAAGTAAATTCTAATAGCGGTTGGAAGTTAAAATTCGAGAGGAACTCCAATTGCTCCACTTACTTACAACACTAGGAGTAGCTTGCCTCCGGTTATGTGCATCGACAACCACATTCTCTTTTTTGGAGGTATAATTAATCTCAAATTCATATGAAGCTATAAAGTCCATCCACCTCTAATTTCTAAGGTTCAAATCTTTTTGGAAGAACATGCAATTATGGGATTTATGTTCGATGAATAACTCAAACTTTTGCCCCAAAAGATAATGCCTTGGGATCTTCAAGGAAAATACAATAGCTTCTAAATCTAAGTCATAAGTGGAGTACCTTCCTTCAATTGCCTGCTTGCATAGTCTATCACCTTGCCTTCTTGCATAAAAAAGCTCCTAACCCTGTGCTGCATGCATCGGTGTAAACATTGAAATGCTTCGACCAGTCTGGAATAGTTTGTACCAATGCACTAGTCAACAGCTCCTTCGAGTTTTCAAAAGTTTATGTGCATTTCTTATCCCATGAAAGGACTAAATTTTAATTGGTTAGTAGAGCCATGGGGACTTCTATCTTTGCAAAGTCCTTGATGAAATTTCTATAGCAACCCACTAACCCAAGAAAACTCCTAACCTCAGCAGCATTTCTCGGAATTTTCCATTCTTGAATAGCATCTAATTTTGCAGGATCAACAACTAACCCTTTCTCGAAGACAATGTGACCAAGAAATTTTTCCTACTTCCTCCAAAAATGACACTTTGAGAATTTGGCTTTTGGTTGATGTTCTATCATGGTCTCTCGGGGATTAATAGCTTACCTTCCATCGCAACATTTCCTTTGTCCCTCGGAGGTCTCCTTGATATAGGTGCTACCCTCAATAGCATAAACTTGCACACTTTGTGCCTCTTTTGGTAGCTTCAGGCACTAGTTCTTGTAGTGCCCTTCTTTATGGCAGTGACAACACCTCTCCTTGAACTCTTCTCTCATCAAACTCACTTTCCAATCTTTAACAGTGTGCCCCTTCTTCTAGCATCTACGACATGTCACACCCCATTTCTTGATTTTACCCTTGGCTTTTCTGTTCGCCCAGAATCCTCTTTTTTTTTTGCTCCACCTTGATTTTATATATGTTCTACTTTCTCCTCCTTCTCTAAGCCAACTGTCTGAAGTTGGGCCATCTCAATTATCATCTCATAGTTGTCGCCTATGGAAACATGAGTTAAAAGTATGTGATATCCCGGAATTTTTGGCAATATCAATTTATTAATCTTTATATAAAATTAAATTGATTTGATAATATTGATCAGTAAAATATGATTTGGCTTAATAATCTAAATAAATAAATATTTAATTAGTGATTTATCTTTTAAAAGCTAAAATAAATGTTTCAAATTATAATGTATGTATATATATATATATATATATATATATTTGTATATATATTAGATAATATTTGTTTTAGAATTTAATAAATAAATAAAGTTTTGTTTTTAAATTCTAATATTATATTGAGTAATTGGGAAATTATGTTTTAAATTAATTTTAAGTTTTTCAAAGCTATTTAAATTAATAACTATATAGTTAGTAAATATTCAAAATAAATGTTACATTTGTTTAAAATTTATCTTAGCTTAATTTTTGTTTCAAATTTAAATAAAAGTTGATTTTATTTCTTTTTAAAATATTATTTGATTAACATGATTTAGAAATATTTTATATAAGTCTAAAATACAAATAGCATATGGTTTAAATTTATTTATTAATAAAAGTGATTTATAATCTTTTTATAAATCATTTAAAATTTGTCAAATTGTTATTTTCAAGCCATATTAATAAATGTATCATTTTTCCATAAATATAAAAATAATTAAAATAAGAAAATAGAATCTTCATTTTAAATTGAATAAATTGATTTTAATTTGGAATTCAAAGGATTAATTTGAATTTGGATTTTTTATTTTGAAATTCAAATTAATAGATTCTTTAAAATATTTGTATAAGTTTTAATTTATAATTTGTTTTATTTACACTTGCTTTAAATAAGAAAATCTTATATATTTACATAAGTATAAAATAAATTAAAGAAAACCCTTTATAAACATTTAAAAATATAACTAAATTTAATTAAAAGACAAGTGTAATCTATTAAGTAATCTAAATAAAAGTGTTAGCTCACAACATCAATAACATGACAAGTGTCATTGTTTTTATCTTTTTCTTTATTTTATTTAAAATTTATTTGAGCCGTTTAAAACATTTTTCATTTCCCTTCATACTCTTTTAAAAATAAAAAGCTAGTTGAAAACAAAGAAGAACATCTGAAAACTCAAAATTTCCTCAAACCCAATCTAAAAATCTTCACTCCTCAAAATTACAATAAAATCAAACCTGCATTGCATCTCTGAAAATCAGGCCTGTAGTTCAAATCTGCATTTCTTTTTTTCAACTTGAAGATCAACTACACTGCATTTCTCTGGAAATCATCAGCTTAGCAACCTGGATTTGAAGTCTGCCTCTTTTTCAAAATTTTAAAGATTTAAAAGCCTGCATGCATGAATTTAAAATCAAAGCAGTAGCACTACAGTTCAATTAGCATAACACTGCAACATTTCGAAAAAGACAGGGTTCGGTAGCTTTTGTAAAATCTGGTGGCTCGGTTAAAATCAGGTGAGTAACTTAAATTTTAAAATACTAAAGTACATATGTCGCTTAATTATTGTCTGAGATGTGTATATATCTTAATGCATTCCTATGTATATGTGTTACTGCATGTATGTGTGTTGATATCCTGTAACCACCTCTGTTTAAAAAGATGAGTAACATCACAATCTAAAAATAGTTAAGTGAATTTGTTCTGCTACATGCTTCTTTCTGGAATTCATTGATTTGAGTATACTTTTGTTTAGTATATATCTGTGTAAGTTTGAATACAGTGATGAACATCACTGTGTATCTCTCTGACCTTAGTCCCAGGCTTAAGTACACATCGAAATTCATTTGTCCTTATTTCAAGTTTTAACAAGACTTAAGGTTTGAACATAAAATGCTTGTATTAACAGAGACGTGAGTTTAAAAGAAAATTGTTTGAAGGAAAAACAGTTTGTATTAGTTCTGGAAAATATAAAACAACTGTAGAAACCAAAATAAGTTTAAACTCAATTGTTATAATTCATGGATTCAGGCATATGAATCAAATATCTAAACTAAAACAAGATTTTTAAAACAAAAATCAAATTTTTTTAGTTAAGTTTTGGTGGAGCGGTTCTAGTTCATCGGTAAATGGGAATTTTTGGATTTTTGGGTGATCTCTGTTATCTGGGTGGTCGGGCTTGCTCGTGGCGATCGAGGAGGCTAAGGTGGTGATGGGAAAAATGGTATATGAGTTGGATGATCACTGTGGTGATGATGGTGGGCGTTTTCTGTTTTTTAACCCTAGTTTTGGGTGCTTTAGAGTTTTGGATCAGTGCAACTCCTCTGAAGCATCGAGTGGCATGAGGTTTTGGAGGTGGCTAGAGGGGTGGTAGTTGAAGCTATGGCCGAAGGTGGAGGCACTCCGATGGTCAAAGTTTCGAGTGCGAGTTGTTTCCAGGTTTTGAGGGGTGGATCTGATTTTGTTTCCAAGTTTGGATCGAGACCTCGACTTTGATTTGAGCAAATGGTGGTGGTTATGGAGGGTCGTGGTGTTGTCTTGAGATGATCGGCGATGGGTTGAAGCGCTGGCGGATGGCTGGAGAAGGCCAGAGCTACGGTGCACGTGCACCGTGTCGTTGAAGTGTTGAGGAGTTTTTTTTTGTGTGCAGAGTATTTTAACTCGGGGAAGACTCGAGTAATTCGAGTATGTGACTCGAAGCAACATGGCAAAAGACTCGAAGCATTTTGGTTTGAGTCGAGTCAGTGTTTGTTCCCGGCTTGTAAAACCGAGTAGCTAGAATTTGTTTTTAAACAAATTCAAATGGAACTTAAATTGGTATGCCAGATTTAAAACAAAGTTTAAATCCAGTTTGAAGTTTGAATTCAAATTTATTTTTTTGAATTCAAATCTGAAATGTAATAAAAGTTTAAAATATTTTAATGGGGTTTTCAGGTTAAACTTAAAAAAAACCTAACAGTTTAAAATTTTAAAATTTAATTTAAAATCTGAAACAAAACTTAAACTGTGTTTAAAATTAAAAATTTAAAGTATAGGTTCAAATGAACTTTTGAATCTAAGGTTTTAAAAATGAATTTGGATTTTAAAATCAAGAATTAAAAACCAAGTTTTTAAAAGCAAGTTAAAACCAAAGTTTAAAATTAAAGTTAAACCAATGGATTCAAGTCCTTCTTGAATTCAAATCTGAAATTTAAATCAGTTTTTAAATCTGAATGTTTAAAACAAGATTAAATCAAATAGTTTTTAACAGTAATTAGTTTCAAATTAATATTTGATTGATTTTGATATAGTTCTTTTTAAAGGAGATTTTTTTTGAGTGAAAGTTAAATAAATTGATTTTAACTTGATTCTGCAAGTTAAAATATTAAACTAATTTAAAAGTTTAAATTTTAAAATAAAACTTAAGTAGTTTACTTTAAGGGCTTTTTCTTATATAAGAAATAAATGTTATTTACATTTAATTTTTTTAGGATTATAAATTGAACTTTAAATTAGATTAATGTTTAAAAGAATAAATAATAAAAATCATTTTGAATCTTAAATTCAAAATGGAATTTGAATTTAAATTAAAAATGAAATGTTCTAATACACTTTAATATTAATGAAGTCATTAATAAAGAAATAAATTATCATAGAAATAATTAAGATATTTAAATGACTAAATGAATAAGTTAATTAAGGAATGACTTATGTCTTTAATTTATAAATTAATAATTTAGATTAATTTATAATTAGAGGTTAATTAAGAAGTAAATTAAGAAATGTTATTAGTTAATGAAGATAATTAACTAAGGATCATTTAACAATTAATTAATGTGATTAATTTTGATAATTAATTAGATTATCTAATTTAGATAATCTATTGTAAATTGTTAAGTGTAGTTACTTGATAGAAGTAATTAAGAGATTAATTACTTATTGTAATTAATTTTAACGATATGATTAAATTAAGTTAATTAATTTAGCTTAATTAATTTAAGAAATCATTTGATGATTTGATATGTGTAATTACTTAGTGTAATTAATGGAGCATAATTACTTAGGAAAGTAATCAGATGATAATTACTTGATGTAATTAATACAAGATGATTTGTGAGTGAAGTAATTTGGGTAAATACTTTTTTCATTAATCAAAGGATTAATTAATGGGAATAATTAATCATGGGACAATTAATTTGTTAATAAGTGATTAAGGATAGTTAGTTACTGGTATGTTATTAATTCAAGGGTGATTAATAATTGTGTTTAATTAAAGATTAATCACTTAATGTAAATAATTTAAATAAAGTAATTTAATTAAAATATGAATTAGAGATCATTAATTAATATAATGAATGGTGTAATTAAGAATTGTTTAATTAAGGAATAATTAATAATGAGGTGATTAATTAATGTAATTAATTAGTGATAAATGTAATTATTTATATTTAATTAACAAAAGAAGTAATTAGATGTTAATTTAATGAATGATTAAGAATAATTCATTTGAGAAAGTAATTAAAGACTAAATTACTTATTGTAATTAGAGAATGGTTAATTAATTTGATTTATAATTAATTAATGGTTGTATGAGCAAGATTTATGGAATGGGTAATTAATTTAATTTAGTTTAAATTAATTAAAGATAGAAGTAATTAATTTAATTCATTTTAAATTAATTATAGATTGAGAATAATAAATCATTGCTTATGGATGAATGATAGTGATATTTCATTTGATGATTGTGAACTCAGATATGAGATGATTAATATCTATGTGATATGGATGCTTGGTTTAAGTATGATAATATTAAGTACCTGTTTGGATAATAATATTATTTATCTGTTTATGATGATAATGTGATTATCTATTATGTGATGTGAATTATCTATCTGTGTGTATATAGATAATATTGAATTGAATTGTTTTAAACTTTAAAACAACTTGGACCTAAAACACACGTTTTGGATTTCGATGAGACCGAGATCGAGTTTCCATATTTAGATATCTGAAAACCACATCAATCCAAATTAACGATAGGTTGTGAATCTCAAGTGAAGATGAAGATTCAGAGTGCAAGGGTTATCATCGTTAACTCTCATGGTGATTCCAAAACGAGTGTAACGAGATAATGCCTTCGGTTTCGTTCGAACCCGGAACGAACTTGCATGGATTGAATGCTTTCAGAACATCGTCAGGTGGACGATGAGCATTCTAAGAGATCTGTTCTCTAAAGGTAATCGTAGCCTCAAGCCTCATCAACCGGGAATGACTAAAATAGGGGAGGTGCAGCAAGGCTTCGTGGGTAGCCCCCACTTGAGAGTGAGATTTACCCCTGTCTAGAGGTCCCTTTATATTCGGCTGTGTGGGTAGTTGGTTGCAAACAACTGCGGGGTTGTCTTGTTCGAAACTGTTCAGTAAGGAATGGTTCCGGCCTTGTGTTGCAAGGGAGTTAGGTTGGCTCCTCGGTACGGTGATCTAGGCCACGTACTGTGACGGGCGGTACCCCAGTAGCCCTGCCATTGTTGAAAATCCATTTTCCCTACGAGACCCTACGGTTTTGATTTGTATTACCCACTTTTGTGGCTAGTAGTTGGAATTTAATAGATGTAACAATTTCGGCAATTTCTTATTTATTTGAAAACCCTAGACACTATTATAATATCATCGGATTTCCTATCAAATGTTTTAGTTAGCGTAAGGTAAAATTTTTTCCATGTTTGTGTGTGGTAAGTCTTACGTGATACCTTTCTTTTCAAAAGGGTTTTTAAAGTTAAGCAACCTTAACCTGTTACTCACACCAGACCCATGTCCGACTCAGAGTTTATCTTCTGTTTTCTTAAACTCTTGGGTACTCAAATTTTTACGAGTAGCCAAGGGATTCAGGTTAGTTTTGACGAATTGTGGAGGAGCAATGGAGCAGGAGGCTTCTGCAATGTAGATATATAGTTTCCGCTGTGTGTTCTCTGAGTTGGTATCTTTTGTTGAGTTGTATTAAGTTGTAAATACTAGACAGGTGTTTATAACTGTCTAGCATATGTTGTGTGTGTTATGTAACTCTGATTGATGTTGCATATTATGTAAATACTTATGTTATTAATATAATTTATTCGTTCTGCTGTTGAGATTCTAGTGTTGTTCTTCTTTCTTTTCTTCTTCTATCCCTTTCTTTCTTAATTGATGATGCGTCTTTCTAGGAGTAGAAAGTCGGGTCGTCACAGTTGGTGTCAGAGCATTAGGTTGAGTGAATACCTAGGCTCTGTAGTGGTGTCTATCTTGAGAGAGCATATTTGTAATTTTTATATATTACTATATATATATATTTATTCTACCTATCTGTTGGGTTACCTGTTCGGGTTTTCCAATATAGGTTATAAAGGTAGATTAAGGTAGTGGTGTGTGTAACACGACTACCATTGGTTGGAGTTTGAATATTTGAGATTGAAAGTGTATTTGTCGAGACTGTAGATCTAATACTGTCTCGAGTGAGCTTTGCAGTGGTGCAAGGACTTTATTGATCTCTGAAGGTAACCTGTTAAGGTTCGGAGTTTATCTTTGAAGTTGGACTGTAGAGTTTGGATCTGTTGGCTGAGCAGAAGAGAGTGATGGTATCTTGTTATCTCGGGAAGTAGTAGCTGCGTGATGAGATGTAGTGACTATGGATGTTTTCGAAGATATTTTTTGGAACAAGTTTAAGGAAGTAGGTCTGCTTTGGTGTTGTGGCTGAGTTTAGCAAGGTGTTTCTGTTTGGTTTGAAGTCCGAGTTTCTCGAAGAGCTTTGGAATAGGAATTCTTTGGCATTGGTGTCAGCAGTGAAGCTTGGAGTGTTCTGTGTGTCGGTAGAGTTTTCTGGCTTAGCAGTTTACTGGAGGTGGAGTTCAGAAGCAGTAGAGTGGATACATTTCTTCGATGGATTGGCCAGACCAACATAAGCTGTTCTGATTGGTAAAGAGAGAATAGTTTTCTTTGGATTTTAGTTTGGATTGATCGCAAAAGTGACTTGCGATAGTTGAGTGTTCTCTTGGATTGTTGGAGATTTTTCTGGATGTTTTCTGGAAGTAGAGGTTGTCCGCATCTAGAGATTTAGTTTTCTTATCGACCAGGATTCCAAGTGTGGTTCCAATGGTTCAACTAGTTGAAGGTTGGTTCCTTGAGATGGAGTTTATTGAAGCAACCCAGGATTTGAGGAACTTATGAATTTTTCTCTGGGTTATCAGAGATCTTCTTGATTTTGTTGTCCAGTAATGCTTGTGTTCTTCATCAGCATTCTTTCTACTCCAGATCAGAGTTGTGCAGTGGAAGCAGTTTGGGAGTGCATCTGCTTTTCTTTTCCGGATAGGAGAAGTTTGTTTCCTTCTGATGGTTATGAGTGGAGTTTGTACTTGATCTTGGTTGGTCGTGGAGGATCATATTGGTGGATTGGGTTTGGTCCAGTTTGTTTCTTCAGACATCAGCAAGGATTGAGT
Organism: Allium cepa; assembly: GCA_030765085.1. Lineage (NCBI taxonomy): Eukaryota > Viridiplantae > Streptophyta > Magnoliopsida > Asparagales > Amaryllidaceae > Allium > Allium cepa. Next base: position 1,033,819,638 of record CM060945.1, on the reverse strand, counting down.
TGATCAGGTAGGATGTAGGTAGCCTAAGATCGTCCGAATGAGTTTTGTGGATCTGAAGTTGGAGATCTGATTTTGGATAAGTTTTCTCAGTTTTTAGGAGCTATAAATTTTGGTAAGGTTGGGTAAGCTAGCTACGAGATGTTTTGGATTTCTTCTGTGTTCTATTTTGGATAAGTGTTTAATTTTCTGGATTGAATTGCCAGTTTGGACAACTAGAATTCGATGTGTTTTACGTATCTATGAGGGAGTACGTGTATGATCTAATTCTTGTTTTGGAATCAGCTGTTCTGGGAGATTTGGTGGTTGAGTCAGACTTGTCTGTAGTCTGATATCTTGTTCAGTTATAAATCTAGATGAATGGGAGTTCTGTAGCTTAGTAATGTTGATTGTTTGGGTTTTATAGAGCGAGTATCCCGGTGTTTACTTGGGAAACTCGAGGAAACTCTATCCAGAATTTTGTCTGGATAGTTAATTTTGTTTGATTGGATGAATTGATTGTTATGGTTGTTAGAATATGTTTGATATATGCTTGTGCTTTAAAACTAAATATCTTTAAAATAGGTTATTAAATTACCTTTGTTTTAAATTTCGGGGACGAAATTCTTTTAAGGGGGAAGGAATGTGATATCCCGGAATTTTTAACAATATCAATTTAATAATCTTTATATAAAATTAAATTGATTTGATAATGTTGATCAATAAAATATGATTTGGTTTAACAATCTGAATAAATAAATATTTAATTAGTGATTTATCTTTTAAAAGTAAAATAAATATTTTAAATTATAATCTATATATATTTGTATGTATATTACAGATAATCTTTGTTTTAGAATTTAATAAATAAATAAAGTTTTATTTTTAAATTATAATAATATATTGAGTAATTGGGAAATTATGTTTTAAATTAATTTTAAGTTTTTCAAAGTTATTTAAATTAATAACTATATGGTTAGTAAATATTAAAAATAAATGTTAAATTTGTTTAAAATATATCTTAGCTTAATTTTTGTTTTAAATTTAAATAAAAGTTGATTTTATTTCTTTTTAAAATATTATTTGATTAATATGATTTAGAAATATTTTATATAAGTCTAAAATACAAATAACATATGGTTTAAATTTATTTATTAATAAAAGTGATTTATAATCTTTTTATAAATCATTTAAAATTAGTTAAATTGTTATTTTCAAGCCATATTAATAAATGTATCATTTTTCCATAAATATAAAAATAATTAAAATAAGAAAATAGAATCTTCATTTTAAATTGATTAAATTGATTCTAATTTGGAATTCAAAGGATTAATTTAAATTTGGAATTTTTATTTTGAAATTCAAATTAATAGATTCTTTAAAATATTTGTATAAGTTTTAATTTATAATTCGTTTTATTTACACTTGCTTTAAATAAGAAAATCATATATATTACATAAGTATAAAATAAATTAAAGAAAACCCTTTATAAACATTTAAAAATATAACTAAATTTAATTAAAAGACAAGTGTAACTTATTAAGTAATCTAAATACAAGTGTTAGCTCACAAATTCAATAACATGACAAGTGTCATTGTTTTTATCTTTTTCTTTATTTTATTTAAAATTTATTTCAGCCTTTTAAAACATTTTTCATTTCCCATCATTCTCTTTTAAAAATCAAAAGCTAGTTGGAAACAAAGAAGAAAATCTGAAAACTCAAAATTTCCTCAAAGCAAATCTAAAATCTTCACTCCTCAAAATTACAATAAAATCAAACCTACATTGCATCTCTGAAAATCAGGCCTGTAGTTCAAATCTGCATTTCTTTTTTTCAACTTGAAGATCAACTACACTGCATTTCTCTGGAAATCATTAGCTTAGCAACCTGGAGTTGAAGTCCGCCTCTTTTTCAAAATTTTAAAGATTTAAAAGCCTGCAAGCATGAATTTAAAATCAGAGCAGTAGAATTACAGTTCAATTAGTATAACACTGCAACATTTCAAAAAAGACAGGGTTCAGTAGCTTTTCTAAAATCAAGTGGCTCTGTTAAAATAAGGTGAGTAACTTAAATTTTAAAATACTAAAGTATATATGTCGCTTAATTATTGTCTGAGATGTGTATATATCTTAATGCATTCCTATGTATATGTGTTACTGCATGTATGTGTGTTGATATCCTGTAACCACCTCTGTTTAAAAAGATGAGTAACATCACAATCTAAAAATAGTTAAGTGAATTTGTTCTGCTACATGCTTCTTTCTGGAATTCATTGATTTGAGTATACTTTTGTTTAGTATATATCTGTGTAAGTTTGAATACAGTGATGAACATCACTGTGTATCTCTCTGACCTTAGTCCCAGGCTTAAGTACACATCGAAATTCATTTGTCCTTATTTCAAGTTTTAACAAGACTTAAGGTTTGAACATAAAATGCTTGTATTAACAGAGACGTGAGTTTAAAAGAAAATTGTTTGAAGGAAAAACAGTTTGTATTAGTTCTGGAAAATATAAAACAACTGTAGAAACCAAAATAAGTTTAAACTCAATTGTTATAATTCATGGATTCAGGCATATGAATCAAATATCTAAACTAAAACAAGATTTTTAAAACAAAAATCAAATTTTTTTAGTTAAGTTTTGGTGGAGCGGTTCTAGTTCATCGGTAAATGGGAATTTTTGGATTTTTGGGTCAGTGCAACTCCTCTGGAGCATCGAGTGGCATGAGGTTTTGGAGGTGGCTAGAGGGGTGGTAGTTGAAGCTATGGCCGAAGGTGGAGGCACTCCAATGGTCAAAGTTTCGAGTGCGAGTTGTTTCCAGGTTTTGAGGGGTGGACCTGATTTTGTTTCCAGGTTTGGATCGAGACCTCGACTTTGATTCGAGCAAATGGTGGTGGTTATGGAGGGTCGTGGTGTTGTCTTGAGATGATCGGCGATGGGTTGAAGCGCTGGCGGATGGCTGGAGAAGGCCAGAGCTACGTGTTGAGGAATTTTTTTTGTGTGCAGAGTATTTTAACTCGGGGAAGACTCGAGTTATTCGAGTATGTGACTCGAAGCAGTAGGGCAAAAGACTCGAAGCATTTTAGTTTAAGTCGAGTCAGTGTTTGTTCTAGGCTTGTAAAACCTGGTAGCAAGAATTTGTTTTTAAAGAAATTCAAATGGAACTTAAATTGGTATACCAGATTTGAAACAAAGTTTAAATCCAGTTTGAAGTTTGAATTCAAGTTTATTTTAAATCTGAAATGTAATAAAAGTTTAAAATATTTTAATGGGGTTTTCAGGTTAAATTTAAAAAAAGAACTAACAGTTTTCAGATTTTAAAATTTAATTTAAAATCTGTAACAAAGCTTAAACTGTGTTTTAAATTAAAAGTTTAAAGTATAGGTTCAAATGAACTTTTGAATCTAAGGTTTTAAAAATGAATTTGGATTTTAAAATCAAGAATTACAAACCAAGTTTTTTAAAGCAAGTTAAAACCAAAGTTTAAAATCAAAGTTAAAACAATGGATTCAAGTTCTTCTTGAATTCAAATCTGAAATTTAAATCAGTTTTTAAATCTGAATGTTTAAAACAAGATTAAATCAAATGGTTTTTAACAGTAGTTGGTTTTAAATAAATATTTGATTGATTTTGACATAGTTCTTTTTTAAGGGGATTTTTTTGAATGAAAGTTAAATGAATTGTTTTTAACTTGAATTTGCAAGTTAAAATATTAAACTATTTTGAAAGTTTAAATTTTAAAATAAAACTTAAGTAGTTTACTTTAAAGGCTTTTTCTAATATAAGAAATAAATGTTATTTACATTTAATTTTTTTAGGATTATAAATTGAACTTTAAATTAGATTAATGTTTAAAAGAATAAATAATAAAAATCATTTTGAATCTTAAATTCAAAATGGAATTTGAATTTAAATTAAAAATGAAATGTTCTAATACACTTTAATATTAATGAAGCCATTAATAGACAAATAAATTATCTTAGAAATAATTAAGGTATTTAAATGATTAAATGAATAAGTTAATTAAGGAATGACTTATGTATTTAATTTATAAATTAATAATTTAGATTAATTTATAATTAGAGGTTAATTAAGAAGTAAATTAAGAAATTTTATTAGTTAATAAAGATAATTAACTAAGGATTATTTAACAATTAATTATTATGATTAATTTTGATAATTAATTAGATTAACTAATTTAGATAATCTATTGTAAATTGTTAAGTGTAATTACTTGATAAAATTAATTAAGAGATTAATTAATTATTGTATTTAATTTTGATGATATGATTAAATTAAGTTAATTAATTTAGTTTAATTAATTTAAGAAATCATTTGATGATTTGATAAGTGTAATTACTTAGTGTAATTAATGGAGCATAATTACTTAGGAAAGTAATTAGATGATAATTACTTGATGTAATTAATACAAGATGATTTGTAAGTGAAGTAATTTAGGTAATTACTTTTGTAATTAATCAAACGATTAATTAATGGGAATAATTAATCATGGGACAACTAATTTGTTAATAAGTAATTAAGGATAGTTAGTTGCTGGTATGTTATTAATTCAAGGGTGATTAATAATTGTGTTTAATTAAAGATTAATCACTTAATGTAATTATTTTAAATAAAGTAATTTAATTTAAATATAAATTAGAGATCATTAATTAATATTTTTAATGGTGTAATTAAGAATTGTTTAATTAAGGAATAATTAATAATGAGGTGATTAATTAATGTAATTAATTAATGATAAATGTAATTAATTATATTTAATAAACAAATGAAGTAATTAAATGTTAATTTCTATGAATGATTTAGAATAATTCATTTGAGAAATTAATTAAAGACTAAATTACTTATTATAATTAGAGAATGGTTAATTAATTTGATTTATAATTAATTAATGGTTGTATGAGCAAGATTTATGGGATGGGTAATTGATTTAATTTATTTTAAATTAATTAAAGATAGAAGTAATTAATTTAATTCATTTTAAATTAATTATAGATTGAGAATAATAAATCATTGCTTATGGATGAATGATATTGATATTTCATTTGATGATTGTGAACTCAGATATGAGATGATTAATATCTATGTGATATGGATGCTTGGTTTAAGTATGATAATATTAAGTACCTGTTTGGATAATAATATTATTTATCTGTTTATGATGATAATGTGATTATCTATTATGTGATGTGAATTATCTATCTGTGTGTATATAGATAATATTGAATTGAATTGTTTTAAACTTTAAAACAATTTGGACCTAAAAGACTTGTTTTGGATTTCGATGAGACTGGGATCCGGTTTCCATATTTAGATATCCGAAAACCACGTCGACCCAAATTAACGGTCGGTCGTGAATCTCAAGTGAAGATGAAGATTCAGAGTGCAGGGGTTATCGTCGTTAACTCTGAGGGTGATTCCAAAATGAGTGTAACGAGATAATGCCTTCCATTTCGTTCGAACCCGTAAAGAACTTGTATGGATTGAATGCTTTCAGAACATCGTCATGTGGACGATGAGCATTCTAAGAGATCTGTTCTCTAAAGGTAATCGTAGCCTCAAGCCTCATCAATCGGGAATGGCTAAAACAGGGTAGGTGCACCAAGGCTTCATGGGTAGCCTCCACTTGAGAGTGAGATTTACCCCTGTCTAGAGGTCCCTTTATATTCGGTTGTGTGGGCAGTTGGTTGCAAACTACTGCAGGGTTGTCTTGTTCGGAACTGCTCAGTAAGGAATGGTTCCGGCCTTGTGTTGCAGGGGAATTAGGGTGGCTCCTCGGTACGGTGATCTAGGCCACGTACTGTGACGGGCGGTACCCCAGTAGCCCTGCCATTGTTGGAAATCCATTTTCCCTACGAGACCCTACGGTTTTGATTTGTATTACCCACTTTTGTGGCTAGTAGCTGGAATTTAATAGATGTAACAATTTCGGCTATTTCTTATTTACTTGAAACCCTAGACACTATTATAATATCACCGGAATTTCTATCAAATATTTTGGTTAGCGTAAGGTAAAAACATTTCCATGTTTATGTGTGGGAAGTCTTACGTGATACCTTTCTTTTCAAAAGGGTTTTTTAAGTTAACCAACCTTAACCTGTTACTCACGCCAGACCCATGTTTGACCCGGAGTTTATCTTCTGTTTTCTTAAACTCTTGGGTACTCAAATTTTGACGAGTAGCCAAGGGATTCAGGTTAGCTTTGACGAATTGTGGAGGAGCAATGGAGCAGGAGGCTTCTGCGTTGTAGATATATAGTTTCTGCTGTGTGTTCTCTGAGTTGGTATCTTTTGTTGAGTTGTATTAAGTTGTAAATACTAGACAAGTGTTTATAACTGTCTACTATATGTTGTGTATGTTATGTAACTCTGATTGATGTTGTATATTATGTAAATACTTATGTTATTAATATAATTTATTCGTTCCGCTGTTGAGATTCTAGTGTTGTTCTTCTTTCTTTTCTTCTTCCATCCCTTTCTTTCTTAATTGATGATTTGTCTTTCTGAGAGTAGAAAGTCGGGTCGTCACAAAGTAGTTCGCTAAGTGAAGAATTTAGGCCTTTTACAAACTTCATCGTCTTCTTTGTTGTGGTGTTAATCAGGCATTCCAAACTTATCTAGTCTCATGAACTTATTGATATACTCCTTCATCGTGGAGTCACCTTATCTTAGTGGATAAACTTCAGCTATGGATATGAATAGTGACCAAAAGCGAGCCCGGAATTTAGCCCAAGGGATTCCTTCCTCTTCATTTTATTGAATGACTATGCCAAACTAGCACCTCTCCTTCTAGGTGCCATGTGACTATCCTCCTATTAACTCGTTCTTCCTATCCTAACTCTTGTACTATGCGGTCACATTCGTTAATCCACACCTTGCTTTCTACAAAATCATCAATTCTTGAAAATTCTTGTCCTCCCATATTTTGAAAGTCTAGACACATTTCTGAAAAGTCTAGTGCACGAGGTGCTGGTTCAATAGCCTAAGCAACTGGTGCCACCGATATACCTGATTGAGAAATTTGAACTTGCCCTACCAAACTAGATATAGTTAGAACCATGATGGCATACCTGGAATGGTAGGTATCTCTTACATGCGGTGGTTTTGAATTCAAAGGTGTTATTCTCAGCTATTTCAATATTTGTAGGTTCAAAATTTCGAGATATTCTCGATTTCCTAAAAAAAATTACTAGTTGAATCAAAAGTTTGCCTAAATGTTCACGTATGTTCATATAAGTGTATAAATATAGTATGGTTTTCAAAAAAAATAAATATGTACTCTCGCGTATACCTGTTCCCTTCGATCAAGTAACCTAAGTTTTGATACCAATGTAACAACCCTATCAATAATGAGACTAATTTTAGATCCAACATTAGCCCAATCGAACCTTAGGTCCATTCTTAAGCTGGCTATTGGTTGGTGAAATAAATAATATATAAAGTTATATATCCATGCTTTCACAATCTTATACCAGAAGAGGTAAAATATAATAACATAAATAATCCCCATTTCACTATAACAAATGTCAAAAATACAAAATCCAAATATCAATAATACAACGTCTCAGAATAAACCATCAACATGTCTAAAAATCTTGGTACACCATAATACACCAAAAACATTGATAAATAACTAAATTGCCACAAGTCTTTACTAAATGCTTCACCATCTTTATCAGCATCGTTCCCTCTACCTTGTGGGTTATAATAAGGAGGGAGTCAAAGCAACAATGTATGGTGAATGAAAATCTCAAGTCTTACCATAATAGTATTTAGGAAGTATCATTTAGATAAGCATTATATCTTACGCATCTTACTGAATATACCTCCAACTGTAAGCCCAAGGCTCTTCCAGTCTAGCTCCATAGCATATCTCCAATTGTAGGCTAAATGCCATTTACAGTCTAACCACGTAACTATAATATGAGTGCAACTCAGCTATGAAATGTATTGGGTCCAACGACCCATCTCCTTTTATCATGTTCTAATGATGTGAGAGAAAGTACCTGAGCCGCTTAATACCTCTTTAATAGGAAATAGGCAGACTCCGATCATTTAATACCTTACCCTAAGTAGATCTCCATCATATAATACCTAAACCCAAGGTGCACCACTCTTTCACACTTCATAACTGACATCGTAAGATATCCAATAATGCACTTAATACTTCTTTGATAGGGAAGAGGTAGACCCTCCAATAGCTATTTAATACCTCAATAACAAAGCGGACCTCCTCCCGATATTTACCACCATTGCACCTAAAAGAAAACCTCGACCATTTAATACTTCTTGGGTAGGAAGGAGGCAGACCCTTCAATAGCCATTTAACACCTTCGATGCAGAAGTTGGCCAGTATTGGGTTATCCTTTCTATGAGCCATAACCTAATTGAAGACGTCTCAAATTAGTCTGACTATTCGTAGATGGTAGTAGCCAGATTAGATGCACAAACATAGCCTACAAAATTAGGACTAACCTCATGTCCATCGTGAGTACTTATTATAGGCGATATCTCACATCACTCCCGAAGTCGTATTGCTGGTAGCCAGATTAAGCTGGATTGACTTCTATGTATCTTTGACCGACCTCGCATCCTTATAACTTAGTCATATTTCCACTCTTCGATATAACAAAAAACTCTAAGACACACACACACACACACACTTTATATATAATATACCTCACTCGCATTTATGCATTAAGACCATATAAGGAAAACTTTTTATTTCTCCATTAATTATGGATTAATTACCATAATTATCCTTAGCTTCCTTCCTACAGGGATTGGCGTTATATACCTATTTATTTCATATGTTTAGGACATATACATTACTAATATATTTACACCTAACGTAAAATATTAGATTAGCTAGTTTAGATTAAATATTCCTAAGCATGGGTAAAATTATTTCTATGCTAAGGTTTTTGCTTTATATACGAGTTGCTAAAATGCCAAAACTTCCATATTCATACAAGTCTCAGTCCTATACAGTAGATTACAAAATAGCTAATTTCCTCAGCTAAACAAAATAGACTTGCATATATATTCAAAAATGAAAATAGAATACCCAACTTATTTTACGTTAACACGGTAGAATTAACACCTCTATTTCAACCAAACAAAAATTCACAATTTGAATGCTTTATGTTCCATTCAACTTTTACATATACAGAAGTGAAGTGAAAAAGGATTCATATTTACTTAAATTACGAAAATAGGCAGCGCAAACCACAAATAGAAAAATCCATACTTTGCACAACATTTGATAATTTTTTTCCTATAGAACCCTTCGTCATAGTAGAAAAAAATTTGAAAGTTGAGGTTGAATAAAACATAAATTATTCATATTGCAAATAACAAATTAGATTCTACGATATTAACATAAAACAATCTAAGATTCTAACTAATCCAAGAACTGACATTTTACGGGGGAATTTTGGGTTTTAGATTTAACACGTTTGTGCACAAAATTCCCTAAGGCATAACACAAATCTAAACTTTTACTACACAAACTACTATAAAGAGAAAAATTAAGATTTCCATTCACAAATTGCTTTCCTCGAATTCCTTTCGATTCGATCACATGCCTTCACCCATTTTTTCCTTCAGTTATCTTTTTATTTTATTTTATAATATACATCAATTCAATTGTGTATAGATTAGATTTATAACTCAGAGATTAGTGAAGAATATAAATAGAGTGTGTGTGTGTGTGTGTGTGTGTGTGTGTGTGTATCTAAAACTACTTACCTTTAATCTGATTGTTTCCTTCCCCAAAAGTTGAATCTTTAATCTAAAAAGCTGATTGAGGAGGAAGAGAACCAATAGAATTTGGCAAGAATTACTATGTTTCTTGTAAATAAAGGTGAGCGGGAAAGCCTCTTATTTATAGTGGTTGGAACGCATTAGAACCGTTAGATCGAGAATATTTTTATTAGATTAAGTCCGAGTTGTTTTGACTTAGAAAACCCTAGCTGACATGTATTAACCTGTCAACCAGCCTACCTTGGGCGGTCGAACGCTAGCAATCGACCAACCCAACAAAGGTGGTCGACAAACCTCTTTTTTCTAGTTGATATTTAGTATTAATATTATTTTTAACGTTGTATTATTTATTTCTCCATTTAATCCAACCGTTAGGATTTACTTCATAGTTAATTCTACTACTTAATATTCCATTATTTATTACCTTTTGAAATTTCAAATATTAACGTTTATTAAATTTTAAAGTTAGATATGTTTGAATTATTTTAAATTTGAAAATTTCAAACGTTAATAACTTCTTCATTTGAGCTTCGACGTGAAGCTTTTTATATGAAATTTGCTTAGAAAATAGCCATGAACACAAAAGTGTAACTTTCGTGGCCAAATTCTGATATTGGCAAAATTCTCATTTTTAGGATTATTGCTACTTAATTAAGTTCTTAATTAAATTTCCAGTTTATTTTACAGAATGTGACATGTAAGCCACTCAATGCTTCCTTCCTCGCTAACTAAACCATCGAACCAATGGCAAGACTACCCCCATAGTGTTAACAATTAGTTCCCCCGTGATGTTGTTTCCCTTTAATAGGACGATACGCTAGTGCCCTAATGGTGCGATTACCCATGTTGTTAACCTGACCCAGGCACCCGTAACACTTTTTTGAAAGGTTCTGCCAATTAATCAATGCTTCCTCTAGTACCGAGTGACCACCCAATGGAAGTCACCAACACCTCGCACCCAACATAAAAAATACGACATGGCAACTTCATTAAAAATTATGATTTGTTTAGCTTAAATAATATTTTCCTTCCTTATTTTTTCTTATGATATCCTGTCCATAAGTGACCTTGAATTGTAAAATGTAAGCGTGAGTGACAAACGAGTTTTCCTTCAAATATGATTAATGATTAACAAAATGAATGTGAAATAGGCATGGATAATTTAAACAGGTAAAGTAATCAACAGTGGAAAATTCATCATAGAAGAAAATACCAATGCTTAACATTTACAAACATGGTCACTGTAGCGACCCGACTTTCTATCACTAGAAAGACACATCACTATTTAAGAAAGAAAGGGATAGAAGAAGAAAAGAAAGAGAAGAAAGAACAATAACACATCAGAATCTCACAGCGGAACGAATGAAATATAATATATAACATATATATAGTATCATTTACATTAGAGTACACAACTATACATCTCAGTTTAGACAGTTATAACCTTTCTGTCTAATGTACAATACAAGAACAACTATACAGAATAACACACATCGAAAACTCTATCTATATATCTACACGCTGAAGTCTCGTGCTCCAAAGCTCCTCCAGAATTCGTCAAGGATACCTGAATCACTTGACGAATTCTGGAGGAGCTTTGAAGCAGGTGACTTCAGCATGTAGATATATAGATAGAGTTTCCGCTGTGTGTTATTCTGTAAAGTTGTTCTTGTATTGTACATTAGACAGAAAGGTTATAACTGTCTAAACTGAGATGTATAGTTGTGTACTCTGATGTATATGATACTATATTTATGTTATATATTATATTTCATTTGTTCCGTTGTGAGATTCTGATGTGTTGTTGTTCTTTCTTCTCTTTTTTTCTTCTTCTATCCCTTTCTTTCTTAAATAGTGATGCATCTTTCTGGTGATAGAAAGTCTGGTCGCTACAGTCACAGCCAGACTGATACAACATCAAAAAAAAGACGACTTACTCAACAATTTAGGGGGAAGGAGAATCTCAACATGAAAATCAACATCAAAAACCAAATCCTTGTCCCCAACGGGGTATAAGGGACATAGAGCTTGCTCAATCCTCCCATTAGGGAGGCTATCTACTTTGGTCTAAGAACAACCGAGGGAGCATTCTAGATGCCGCTATCTCTACCGCAAATGTACTATGAACCTGCACACAGTTTTGATGTAATGAATGGAACCTCCTATGGGATATGGCAGTTGGCTGGAAAAAATCTGCTTTTACGTCCTCGTCAACTTCTCCTCCCACTGCCCATTCAGGGAATCTTTCTCCTTCTTTATCTCCTCCCGGGTCATACGGTACATGTGTTGTTGTAGCTTCTCTCTCAACCTGTCTGCCTCATTTTGACTCACCTCCAGATCCATCCTCATCTGTTGAAGCTCATCCTCTTACCTCCTCTTCGTCTTAGCTCGGTCGTTAATAGGAGCATTCCTTTCCCATTCAATAGTGTTTCGGGCCTCCTACACCAATAAGTCCCTTCTCTCAGAATCCCCCTCTTTCCCCTTGACATCTCGAATCCTCTTTTGTAGTTCCTCCTTCTCTTCCTTCGCCTGCTAACACATGGTCTTATCCTCACCCAATTGCTAAGTCAGATCTCTATACTCGAGCGAATGTTATAGGCTGGCATTATGTCCTGCATGATAAGTAGTTCAAGGTCAAAGTCATGGAAAGAAAGAAAAAGATACCAAGTACAAAGATCCTTACCAAATAAGCTTCCAATAGTTGAAACTTGATGACCTGAGCCAGAAGATGGCCCGAAATGACCCGTGGCTTGTTGCACATGGCCTCTAACGCCACCCCGACCAATATATGCACAACTTTTAAAGCCCATCATCAGCATCAAGCGCCCTTAATGTCGTAGATCCTAACATCTCAAGTTCATCTTCAGTCATTCAGGGCTTAATCATATCCACCTTAGAGAATCTATATGTCATACCACCCCCAAAGCTCTTTGACACCAAACTACGAGGTCACTTGGACAACATACCCTGCTTTTCCTCCTCTTCCCGTCAGTCCTACTTGGTTGTTGCCCCATCATGTAGTATTAGTTGAGTTTGCATAAAAATGGGCTCCCACGGCCTGGCAGTTGAGAGATGGTTGGTGTGTACATTAGGATGCTAGAGGTCAGTTTGTTGTGCTTGAGTTGTACCGGTGCATGGTTGAAATAGGGGACTTCTCGAATAGTTCTCGTCGTAGCGAAAACTTCAAGATTGCCACCCAGGCTTGAATGGACCATTGTAAAGAAAATGAGCACAAGTCAAAGAAAAGCAAAGAAGGTATTAAAACATAAGAAATATGAATCTAAGTTACACTTTACAGGTCGGTCTCCATGTCATCTCTTGTTAAAGGCCGGTAGGGAGACCCCGTGCTACTACTGCTAATCTATTCCTCCTTAAGTTTTTGTGTCTTAAGAGGCACATTTTAGGTTACTTGTTTTGGAGAGCTATGAGCGGAGGGGTTCTCGGAGAAAGAGCACTTGCTAATTAGTGAATCAACTTTGGGAGTCCTGATGGGCTTGTGTAATCCTCGAACCAATCAATTATGGGTTCATGACAATGTCCACGACATCCTCTAAAAGGGCTAGGTCGTGAAACTCCCACTTACCCTGACCTTCTCCCCATCCTCGGCTAGAATTCGACCCATTGGTCTCATCCTTATATTAGCTTCACCCTTTATAGCCACTACTCCATCCCCAATAACGATCCCTATTGGCCTTGCTGGTTATGCGATGAGGTTTCTTATCACGGGAGATCCTTTGCCTATGGTTTGCCTCGGACATAACAATCCAACCTTGCTATGGTTCTTATCATTTAAAATCATTGCTTGATTCCTGGTCGGTTCCATGGATGCCTAGTTATGGTGAAGGTATCCCTCGTACATAGTCCATGCGAGGGTCATTGTGGTTGAAAGAAGACATGATCAATAAGAGATTAATGTTAAAGAATTCTCCATCGTGTTAAGAAAACATACCAGGCATGTTGAAGACCTGGTTCTCAAGGTCTGGGTTAACTGTCGTATGGATGAAAAAGAACTACTCTTTGTAGGTTTGTGCCTTGCTTATGAGGCCATAGATCAAAGAGGGCACTTCGTTCCCCTAAAGATGATAGTAATTAGTAGGTTCAGTTTTTACTTGTCTACAGAGCTTGAAAACTAGATGGATAAAAGCCGAACAAAGAACATGCAAGGTCGCTACGGTCCTATTGGATCTTAGAAGCCCCTCATGGAAGGGTCTACTGACCTCTTATGGATGCACCTTTAGCCATTTGTAGTTTGACTTGTCCTAGGGACAAAATTAACCCCAATATAATATGGTCAATCGGTCGACCTGGTCCTACCTATGAGTATGGGTATTTTCTCCTACTCCTAATTAAACGAAGGCGATTCAGTAATAATGGCATATAATGCCTCAAGTTTTCTATTCTTTATAGTATTTAGTATTTGGCGACCACCGTTGATGGTATAATAGCGATCGCCAAATACTAAAGACAAAAAAGGCTCAACTAGAAAGATCATGATAGAATGATCTTCCTATGGTAATAAGTGGCAACTCCTAAAAATGCATTATCATGCCACATGAACCAAGAGAAAATCAACAATAGGTAATTATCGACATCATTCGGAAAAGGGGTTTTGATAAAGGTGATATTCCAACAAAATCCATAACAAGAATGCAAGGAACAAAGCCGAAAGAGAATTATTTACTAATGATTTCGTAGAATTTGGAAGAATCGATCAAGTTTGCTATGGAAAATGGGAAGCTTTATTGGTTACTTAATAGCATAATGTCTTCAAAAGCCCAATAAAAGTTATAAAGAAGAAGGAGAAGGAGAAGGAGATATATATGGGGAAGGAAGTGACGTGGGCCAATGGATTTACCATGTATGAGGAATTATGGACCATTAAGGAATAATTAATGTGCCCATCAAATCCCCATGACATAAAATCAATTTGCCTTTGTCGAGTTGAGGAATACGAACCGTCTCCACTAGTTGTTTGATGACACATGTCATATCATTTAACGCAGCATTAAATGCATGAATGATAAGCTTGTCCCTATGCATGGGCATGAGCTTGGTGGGCAAAATGCTGCTCGTAATTTCACAATTAAAAATGTTGAGACGTCCCATTTAGAAACCTATATTTTCCGTAGCCCACGTGTTATAATGGCCAGGCTCTTTACCCGATTCGGTTCGCATTACAATGACAGTCCGTGTGTTGCCCCCACCCAAAGCATGGCCCAACCTCTTTGCCTTTCACCTACTGGCCAGGCAAAACAAGGTCCATTCAAGAAATACCTCATACGCTATGACGAGAATGATATGCCGGTCTCCCCCATGGGGAAACCTAAGATAAGGTAAAGGCAGTTACTTTAGGAAGTTATAGCCTTTCAACAATTAACTTTGTCAATTAACAGGCCAACAAACAATCCCCTCACTAGTCGTTATTCTTGTTTCGGCCCGTTATCTCTCGTAGGGATGTCCTAGTTGCCTTCAACCATGTTTTCAAGCATCGAACTTCCTCAGCTTGAGGGAAACCCCACTTAAGCCACTCCTTTGAAAGCCTAGCATCCATTGGTACTGCTCATCTACCAAGGATTCCATTTTACAATGCCCTCGTCATGTGCTTGGCCAAAACCCTAGGACCTCTGCTATAGCCATCCTACCCCTGCGTCGTCTGTTATGTTTTAGGGGCATTTTTATAGTACAGTGTTGAATATGCATGTATATGATTTTTGTTTGATGATAATAAACATATATATATATATATTCATTTAAATGTATTTTTTAACGTACTATTTTATTTTTCACGTAATTAAATAAATATTTGCTGGATAATATAAATAACATAGAATTTAAATATAAACAGATGTTTTATTCAAACAAATATTTGTTACAATTTTGAATAGTACAAATTTGAGCTCTCACAATATATATATACACAATTTTCATTTACAGTACAAATTTGACTACATCACAATTTTCACATACATTTGCACCTCACTAAATTTCACTCATTCACTCGTATTTGATCTTCAACTTCTTTCTAGATTGAATCCAGCATATGAGCTATCTGCAAAAATACACACTGACACAATAAAATTGAAAAGGAAATATTTTTGTAGTGTAAAATAAAATGTGGTTTGAAAATATTATTTACCTCAGTTACTTGGGTTGTTCGTTATCATTTAATTTTGAATTCATCCTATACGAACAATTTGTAACATGCACAATGTATCACTGTACATGCTACAAGTCCGTGCACATCGATATACACTTGATATAATTACAGGGATAGGTGAGCACAAGGTCAAACCCAAATTAAAGCCGGGTTCAACTCAAGTGCAATATAAATAATGTCATGATATGAGCACAAGGTCAAACCCGAGCTATAAGCTGGATTCCACTTAGCAAGATAGTTTCAAAAGACTACAAATCAGACAACATAAAGTATGAAGGCAATGCACATGTCAATGGAGAAGGGAGCAATGCACATGTCAACAACTCAATCAATGTCACCAGTGAAACAAAATAAACAAAATATCAAAACAACAATGTAGCTATCAATTGAACACATTCAATGGTTCAAATGATTAAACTCTACATATGCATAACAATAAAATGAATCAAAGGACAGACCACCTAATGAAGGCCCATTAGCGATCATACTTCCTGATGCAGTAAGACAGTGTAATGCAGACTACAATAACTTAACCAAACTCAACAGTGTCTGCCAGTCTTAAATGAAACAGATCAATGAACTAATGAAGGCATGGAGACAACATGGTGATAGACTACATTCAAGCGTCACGTTGAAAATGAAATAGCCATGTAAATATACATATATGATGTATGTAGTGATAATGAGTAACACAACTCGAATGGTACAAGTGCAACATGCATGTGGCTCAAGTTCAAAATACAATGGCTCGAGGCTACAAAGCTCAGTAAAAACAAGAAGATGAATACTTGTTGCATGAACATAAACATATACAATAGAGCAATTGAAGCAAATGCATATCAAACTGCAACTACAAGAGACCATCACATGTATACATATATCCTGAGGCAACATCGAAACAGTGCAGACTCGGTACAATGATATATATGCAACAAGTCAAAGACTGCAACACTATAGGCAAACACACGTGAATGGTTAACAAAGATAATGGTCAAAAGCAAGACACAAACTACTCCAGACAAACAAAAACAGACCAGAAACTTCAATACAGTGAACAAGTCAAGCAGGTCTTACAAGTTTCAAATTAGAGTTCGAATGTAGAAAGTCAGAACCGTGATGGCCAAGGAAGTCGAAACCAAAGTCGTGGCAAGCAAGTAAATAGAATATATGATTTTGAACAAGCCAGTAAACATCAACAATATCCAAGCAACATTGAATGGCCGAGCAAAATTATTGACGAATTCAAATGAATTTATATGAATGAAAATTAAGGGGTTCGAACCCTATATAAACCAATAATCATCATCGGCTTAAAAGTATTCGAGTTCAAGCATATTAGAGACCACAACATTATTTAGGAACTCGAATCAAGTCGAGTATAGTATAAATCGAAGGAGGAACAAACGTACTAATTCAAAGCTTCAGTAAATCTTGACTTTGAAGCCGCAAGCAATCACTGATAGAAGAAAGCATTCAACAAATCAATTCAAAAAGGCAGCGACTTCAAAAGTCCTAATTTTAGAACGAGGAACAAGCGAAAAATTGAAGTAGCCATTTTTGAAAAGAAAGAATATAGGCCAAATAACTAGAAAAGGAGAAGGGAAAACTTCTTTATTACATTACCTATTTTATTTGGGCCGGCTTCTTCAAATAATTACTTTAGGCCATAGTTTTTAAAAATTAGGATTTTTATTGTTTTAATTGTTTTTTTAATTTGTAATCTTCTTTTAAGCTTTTGTGAATTCTAGTCATGTTACTAAGGGACGAACTACGGTGGTGTAGTTCGAGAATTCGCAACTCAGTGGTTGAATTGTGGAAGTGTTTTGAGCGAGAGTTAGGTGAGTCAATAGATGGTGTCATGAGTTTACATGTGTAAGCGTCTGATTACTTAATTTCTAGTAGAAACTTTAGGGGTAGCACATAGGTAGGGTTTTGCCGAAGCTGGGTAAATTTGTGTGTTCTATTGTCTGATTTTTATTCTGTTATTATCTGTGCTGCTATTATTCTACTGTGGTCTGTGCTGAAATTATTTTACATAAACTTCTTCAATAATTTTTATAATTGTTATTATCACCCTATTCACCGCCTCTAGGGTGAAATTGATCCTACAAGTTGTATTAAAGCTAGGAACAAAAGCCATTTTTGTTTTAAAAAGTTGGATTTTTTCAAAGACCAGTTTTTTTTTCAAATTTGAATTTTTAAAAAATGGATTCTTTTAGTAATGCTTTTGCTTAGGGGCAGTCCACTATTACTCCTCCTATTTTTGATGGAACAAATTTTTTGAATCGGAAACTAAAAATGGAATTTTATTTAAAATTTGTTACTATTAAATGTTGGGATATTATTGAAAATGGAAGTGACATAATAGACGAGAAAATTAATTCGATTAATGCTCTTGCTATGCATATAATATATTCTCATATTAATCAAGATAGTTTTAACTTTACCTCTCATTGCGAAAGTGCACAGGAAATCTAGAATACTTTTGATGCAATATATGGTGCAAAAGTCAACAACCATGAGAGACCCCCCATAATCAAGTCAAAAATTAAAGAAACGTGCTTAGCAGGATCGGTAAATGGAAGTAGTGATGATAATGACGATGGAGCAGCTGAGCTGGCATTATTAAGAGAGAGATTTAAAAAGTGGAACCGTAAATACAAAAATCCATCTCTAAATCAAAAATTAAAAAGCCCAATAGTCAAAGCACCAGACAACCTAGAAGAATGAGAAATCATCTGTCACAAACGCATCAAACTCGGTCACATCTAGCCAAATTGTCCTCAGAATCCACATGATCAAGAAAAGAAACCCGAAAGAATTTTTTTATAGCCACATGGAATAAAAGTGATAATGATTATAAGAGTACTAGCAGTAAGAGTGAGAAAGGAGATCTGTGTCTTTGAGGTAATATAACTGATAGCGAGATGACGAGCCAAGCGAGGTATCAAAACTTACTCACTCAGAATTAATTATATATTTCCATGAAGTAAATGGCTGTTTTGAACGACTTAGGGAGAAATATGCCAAAATTGAATCACAAAGAGATACTTTGATGAACTTAAATAAACAGCTTGATCAATTAGTTTAAAACTATCAAAATAAGATCACCAAGTGTGATAAGTGCTAATCACTCGAATAAGAGATTAAAAAATCAGAAATTCATATTAAATCATTTGAAGATGAAATTCTGATTTTGAAAAAGAGTGAAAATACTAGGAGAGAGAGTTCTATTAAAAAATGAACACAATTATTAAATGAAAGTGAATCACTAAAAGCACAATTCCAACAACCGTCAACGACTTTAGGAAAGTTTTCCAAAAGTGAAAAATTATTGAATATGCTATTAGGGAAACAACATGTTAATACAGTTAGACAAGGACTTGGGTATAATCAATCTGAACCTGTTAAAAGAAAAATTTATAAAGTCAATTCAAAGTGCACAATATATGAAAAAATTGGACACAATCACAATATTTGTGGGTAAAGACCCAAAAATGTGAAAACCATACCAATTTACGTTCCAAAAGGCACGAACATAAAATCCCACAAAGTTAAACAAATGTGGGTTCCGAAAGGAACATATATAAATTTTTTTGGGTCTCCACAAATTTATTTTCAAAATATGTTGCCACTAACAACCATGGACCTATAAAAAAAATAGGTAACAAAAATATTTTCTCGTGTAGGTGTGGTGGCAGGCTAAGGAACAACAGCAGTATTATTTGAGTTCTGGTCGTTCCAGACACAATGGGCAATAACGAAAAATTATCGAAAAAGGTAAAATAGGTAAAGGTATCTTGAACGATAAATGTGATAATCAACACCATAATCTGAATTAATTCAGCCAGTTATGTGATAAAGTTATGAATGCTGATTTTGATTCTGACTTTTTCAAAATTGTTGGCCAAGTTATTCTTTTATGCCGAGAACACTTTAAAAATCTGTAGAGTCTTTGTACTACTTCATATAGATATGATTAATGATAATACACTTGGCTGGCTCTATATTCATGGTTTTTTTACACAGTTTCAATTCAAATTCAAAAGATGCAAAAATGATTTCAAGAAATTATTGCAACTTCACGGTTTGGTCTATAACATCCAACTAATGATAATCTCGAATGAAAGAAAAATTCAAATGCAGATTGCACTAGTAGTATAGTTAATAGAAAAGTAACTAGTGGAACCTGATTTATGTTAGACATTTGGTAGCTGCATCGTTTTTCAACGAAAATATCTGCATATTTTTTTATTACACATAATTTTCAGTTAGCAAACATTGTTCTAATAAAACCCTTCCTAGGAAATTAATTTTTTTGACCTTATCTCAAATTAGTCATCTTAGAAAATTTGACTTTATAATTATTTTTGGTTTGATCTTAAATGACTACATTGACTAATTTGACCCCCTACTGATTATCTAAAAGATAAATAGTGATTGAAAAAGTGATGACTGTTGATTTTAATCATATATTATAACTTAAGACAGTATATTTAGTAAATTTCTTTAGAATTTTAAACAAGAGTTATAAAACTTTTTGTTGGTAAGAAATTCCATGACCCTCTCTAATTCTATCATATTTCTATCGATCATCACTCATCATAATCCAATATGGTATGTCGATATGTGGTATTTTAAACTGGAAATTATGCGCTTTCATTTTATTATATTTTTGGCAATAAGAAAACATCCAAAATATTCACTCTCATTTAAAAGTACTCACGGTTATGCATGGGTGAATTACTAGGGATTTTTTATTATGTGCTTCCTTACTCATTTAAAAGTCCTTACGGTTATGCATGTATGGAACGCAAATCAAAATTTATTGATTTAATTGACAAGTTGGTTCTAATCCCATTTAAATGTACTCACAGTTATGCGTGGTTAGAAGATATTGAATTCATTTTTTAATAAAAGTTTGGAATACTACTAATCTCATTTAAAAGTCCTAACGGTTATGCATGGTTAGTAGATATTCTAATTCCTGATATAAATATACTACAAATAGACACAACTATATGGTCTTATATAATGACATCACCCCTATCATTCTAAAGTGTAATATGCGCCTAACAGAGTATTTATGATTTTTGTTTTTATTGAAATTTAATATTTATATTCGATTGAGTTTTAATGTTATATTAATGTCTATCACTTTATCTCTATTTTTCTAACACTATTACTCTTTTGCTGATAACAAAAGGGGAAGAGAAAGTTAAGATTTTGTCAAATAAAAGGAAATAAAGGTCAAATATTTTATTTTGTATTTTCTATATGCATCTAGGTTCATTTATTCATTTTTATTTATTCACATGCATATATGAAGGGGTAGCTTTGTTGTAGAGAGGGAGCATTCAAATAGGGGGAGAAAATTGAATGACCAAATGCATTTAGTAAATTCAAAATCTTAAATACACGTTTGTTATCATCAAAAGAGGGAGATTGTTGAATAAGCATGTATATGATTTTTGCTTGATGATAATAAACATATATATATATATATATATATTCATTGAAATGTATTTTTTAATATACTATTTTATTTTTCACATAATTAAATAAATATTTGAAGAATAAAATAAACAACACAGAATTTAAATTCAAACAGTTGTTTTATTTAAACAAATATTTATTACAATTTTGAATAGTACAAATTTGAGCACTCATCATATATATACAATTTTCAATTACAATACAAATTTGACTACGTCACAATTTTCACATATATTTGCACCTCACTACATTTCACTCGTTCACTCGTATTTGATCTTCAACTTCATTCCAGATTGAATCCAGCATCTGAGCTATTTGCAAAAATATACACCGACGCAGTAAAATTGAAAAGGTGCAGTGTAAAATAAAATGTGGTTTGAAAATATTATTTGCCTCAATTAATTGGATTGTTCGTCATCATTTAATTTTGAATTCATCATATACGAACAACTTGTGACATGCACAGTATATCACTGTACATGCCACAAGGCCGTGCACATCGATATACACTTGATAAAATTACAAGGGCAGGTGGGCACAAGGGCAAACCCAAATCAAAGCTGGGTTCAACTCAAGTGCAATACAAATAATGTCACGATACGAGCACAAGGTCAAACCCGAGCTATAAGCGGGATTCAACTCAACAAGACAGTTTCAAGTGACTACAAACCAGACAACATAAAGTATGAAGGCAATGCACATGTCAATAGAGAAGGGAGCAATGCTCATGTCAAAAGTCAAATAATGTCACCAGTGAAACCAAATAAACACAATATCAAAACAACACTGCAGCTATCGATTGAACACAGTCAATGGTTCAAATGGAAGACTCTATATATGCGTAACAATAAAATGAATCTAAGGACCAGAGCACCTAAAGAAGGCCACACAAGCGATAAGACTTCATGATGCAGTAAGATAGTGTAATGCAGACTACAATAACTTGACCAACCTCAACGGTGTCAACCAGTCTTAAATGAAACAAACCAGTGAACTAATGGAGGCATGGAGACAACATGGTGATAACTGCATTCAAGCATCAGGTTGAAAATGTTATATGCATGTAAATATACTTATATATGATATATGTAGTGATAAACAGTACAACAGTCGAATAGTGGAAGTGCAACATGCATATGACTCAAGTTCAAAATATAAGCTGGCTCGAGGCTACAAAGCTCGGTGTAAAACAAGAACATGAATACATGTTGCATAAACATAAACAGCAGAGCAATTGAAGCAAATGCATATCATACCGCCACTATCAGAGACCATCACATGTATACATATATCCTGAGGCAACATGGAAACAGTGCAAACTCGGTACAGTGATATATATGCAACAAGTCTAAGACTGCAACACTACAGGCAAACACACGCGAATGGTTAACAAAGACAATGGTCAAGAGTAAGACACAAATAACTCCATACAAAAAAAACGGACTAGAAACTGCAATATAGTGAACATGTAACGACTCGGATTTTGCCCGCTCAAAAATCGACATCCATACTTCAAATCGTATTCGAATGCCATAGATTCGACCGTTCAAATCCGATTCGCCGGAGCTTATAACAATCATTAAGTAAACAACACAACGGAATAAAAGAATAATACATTGATATACAGCTTTGATACAATATCTGATACAACAGATGATCCAATAGATATCAATATACATCAGAGATATGATACAATAAAACAGCAGCGGAAAAGAAAATAGACAACATCTAGCAGCGAAACAAATAACTCTAAGATAGTCTTCAAGGAAGAACTCCAGAAATAACTGCAGCTCCATTTCCAAGAATCAATCCAGCAATAGCTCGAACTCCCAATAACGATGCACCAAGACGAGCAAGACTGGTGCGATCCAAAGACTGAACTAACTCCAGATAATCCACTGTATCTAACTATCTGAAAAACCCAACTCTAGACTGCTCGTGTAGAAAATAATGAGCACCCAGAGTTTAGGAAAGAAACAATAAACTCCGGATCAGTCGTGGGGCTGGATTGAGCAACAAAAACAGTTTATCTTTTAAAACATTCAACAAAAGATTTTCAAAGTCAATTCGCAATGCTTTTTAAAAAATGAGACTACCATAAGGCCTCCCGCACACACACACAATGAAAACGAAGAATCGGAGGAGATTTCTCCTTATGATAGTCAAAGATGCTTGATACGCATTTAAAAGAAACATTTTGTATTATTACTAGTGCATAGTGTAGGAAAAATTCATTTCGAAAGTAAAGATATAAATCTTAGCCAGCATAGACATTCCGCACTTATGCCTACTATAGCTACCATGTTCAATAGCAGGTTACTGCCACATTCCATGGCAGGTTCTACAACTAATACTGTACAAGTCTTGTATTGTTTCTTTGGATTTCCAACGAATGATCAGGCCAAGGAACTTCCCATTGCCACATGAGAATGCCTCTGGATGGACATCCCCGAGAACCAAACCGGATCTCTACCAACACAAGGCCGGGTTACCCCTAACTGAGTAACAACTGACCAAATATGCCATCCCTCGGTCCTTTGGGACCTTTCAACCGAGCGCTCGTAATCAATTCACACAATCATAAAGTGTTTTCAACATGAGTAAGTATCTGGGCTCCATACCATGATACCACCCTTTTCCAGAAGGAAATGCACACATCCTAAAGGGCGCTACCCCTCATAACCTTGCTGCTTCTTTCCTGTTTTGACCATTCACGGGGTGTGAGGCTCGACGAAGTCACGTCCACAAAAACATACTTTATACAAAAGCCATGCTTTGGGTCAACAAATGATCATAGAAATGATCACCAGGATAGACGATCAAATAAATGATCCTATCACAAATAATCAACACAATGATCATTTCACAGCAACACTCGGCATGTCACATTACCAAATTGGGAATATATCGCTGATAACCTTCAACTACATAACCTCTGAGCTCGTACGTCTCAGAGAAGGGTGTTAAGCTAAAAGAATAAATTCTCCGCCACCAACAGAAATATATTTGAAAGAAATCGTCTTTATATCTCAATTTGTAATGTCAGACATACAATCCATACAAGTCTGTTCCGGGCTCGAACAGAACCGAAGGCACTTACAAAGAAGTCCTTGCAATCCGGATATTCACAATCCCAATCGGATTTCCCATCACTTAGGGAGTTTCTATACCGGCGCGACTCAGTGCAGAAACAATCGATAGGTCATCCTATCGCTTTCGCAAATACCCGGTCTTCATCACCGGTCTTCAAATGCTATCCATAACGACGTATCGCATATTCGGAATGGGTTATACGACACAAAGGTCCTTTCCCGGTTAAACCGAATAGTGAGCGAAAATATTTTCAAAACATAGGGATATGGGATTTC
The DNA here is from genome assembly GCA_030765085.1 of Allium cepa. Lineage (NCBI taxonomy): Eukaryota > Viridiplantae > Streptophyta > Magnoliopsida > Asparagales > Amaryllidaceae > Allium > Allium cepa. The sequence continues at coordinate 1,033,794,856 of CM060945.1, read as the reverse complement.
AATTAAGTCACAACTTATTTCCCAAAACTTTTCTTCAAATGGTTTAAATAAATTACCATTTTCAATCTTTAAACAAAAAGATTTATTTTCACAAACTTTAACGGTTTAAACAATGTTCACATTTTAATCTTTTAAACAAAAGATTCATTCACAGATTTTCCAAATCAATTTTCATTTTAATTTGATTAACTCGTTAAATCTTTAAATCAAAGATTTAACTTATAGCCTTCAAAATAATTTCATTTCGAATGGTTTAAATAAATCATCATTTTAAATCTGTTAAAAATAAACAGATTTATTTCATAGCTTTCAAAAAGAATTCATTCATAACTTAGGAAAATCATTTCTCTATTCAATCTTGAAATTCCCCTAATTAACTGGAATCTCAGTTCTTATCTAAAAGTGTTTATCATTTGAAAACAACAGTTTTCATTTTGGAAATCTAATTCATTTATACGAGTTGAAATCCTTGGGTTAAATTCAAATTCCCAAAAACAATACTTAAAAGTGGTTTAATCCTTATATAACCAATATAACATCTTTAATTCCTAATTTCAAATCATAGAATTCAATTTCAAGTATTGAATTTAAATTTAAATCAAATTATTTAAATTCCAAAACTTAATCAAGTAATTTAAAAATAATAAATTTTATTTTGAAATTTCATTCTAAAAGCTTTTCACATTTATTCCGATCCCATTTCCAAAACATTTGAATTTAAAAATTCCAATTTGACTATTTCAAAAATCTGCGACTTAATCGATTTCCTCGTGAAATCCATATTTGTGTGTGTATGGTGTAGTCCAGGGGTTATACACAGTAGTGCAACATCAATCAATCATCACAGATCAAAATACAGAAATAAAGTTGATAAGCGATATTAACTATCACGCTTATCGTTCATATACAGATCACAGATATATATCACAGATAAGTAAATTACAGATCACAACATAAATCAGGATGTATCACAAAGCATCATATATCAGGGATATCAGACAATTTATCATTCAGTCAAGTTCAAACATTCACGAGTAAAATTCATTAGTTGATTGATAAATTTAAATCAGATATAGTAATTTTAAATCTGGGTTAATTATCGTAAGTTAATTACAATTTATTTGGAATAAAATTCCTTTTTATCATTTATTAGTGCACTTTTAATTATTGACAAATCAATCTTAATTAATGAATCAATTTAACCTTTAATTTATCTCAACTAATTTCAAGTATTAATTAATTCTTTGCTTAATAAATTTAATTAACCCCTTGATTAATAACAAATATTTATTTCAAATTTCTGATTGTCATTCAATTAATTACATCCGATAATTGTCAATTAATTACTTTTTTCTAAGTAATTATATTTTCCAAATGGTTAAATGATTATTTTGAATAAATTTATACTTAAGTAATTGACTTCACAAATCCAATTAACTAAATTAATTACACTGTAATTAAATCCCATAATAATTACTGTCATTAAGCAATTATACTTAATAATTTCATGATTGATTTTTATTAAATCAATTAATTATCAAATAAAATCTTAGTCATGACTTCATTAACTATTGAGTTCCTTTGATTACCTTTCTAAAGAAATTCACTTATATAAATCAATATTGATTATAAATCGATTCACCATTTAGCACTCATTCGTAGGTGAATTTGAAACCATAAATCTTACTTAAAGTCATTCTTCCATATTTTATGATTTTATTTTCTTTTCTCATTTACCATATAATTGAAATCAATTTTTCTTTTTAGATTTAACACGCTTAAACTTATTTTAGACCCTTAAGTTTTAAAACTAAATTAGATTTCAAATTATGGAAATCTGGTTTTAAAATTTATTTCAGTTTTAAACTTTTAAATTTCAGCTCGTTTAAATCTTCCATCTACAATTTCAAATCTATTTTCTTTACAAATTTCTTCAAACATTTAGTTACTTTTGAGTTGTTTTAGCAATTTGAATTTAAACTTTGTTTGTGTTCAATACTAAATTCTTAATCCAAATTGGAATTATATTTATATCTTGATTTAAACTCAGTTCAAAACCTTTCTTTATAAATTAAAATTAAATTTAAAATCCCGACCCAGAAAACATGTTCAGGTTTGAAAACCTGATAACAAAACTTTACCCAGTATTTGTTTAAAATTCGCTTCGAGTAAACTACTCAAATCCCCTGAGTATGCTTCGAGTTCCCCTGCTCTTCCTAGACGACTACACCCAGGCGATCATTTTCGCCCTCGTGCACGTGTACAATGACGCCGGTCAGCTCCGGCCATCGCCGTGGTGTCGAACACGTCACCGATCAACTCCCGATTGTACTCCAACCACTTGAACCATCCCACCACCTCGAAATCAAAATTCGAGCAAAAATTCAAAACTTGGAACCGCTTGAACCCATCACCCCCGAACCTGTTAATGCCCCAATCTCGTCGCCTCGGCCACCGGCCAACCTACAACTCCGGCTATCACTTCATCAAACCCATAGCTACCATTTCCCAGACCCTCGAGCAACTCGATGCTCGAACGAAACTGTGGTGCACGAATTTCCTCCCCGTTCAAAAACTAGGTTTAGAAATTTCAAACCCTCGCCGCCGACGCCGCCGCCGTTATTACCACCTCCGACCATTTTTCTACTCACCCCCATAGGCTCCTCCATCAGCACGAACAACCCCGACACCCCTAGTTCAACCTAGTGCCGGAAATTGATCAAAAATCAATTCCAGTTCAAAACCAAACTGCTCCTTTATTCCAACACTAAAAATCAAGATTTTTGATTTAAAATTCATGTTTTGGTTTAACAATTCGATCTATATTCCTGAATTCATGAATTAAAGAGATTAGATTTTCGACTTATCTCAAGTTGCTCAGTATTTTTTTTTTTTTGGGTTTCCAGAAACATTTATAAGTTGTTTTCACTTAATTGTATTTTAAATCTTGAGTATATGTTATAACTAATAAACTTTGTTTTAATCTTAGGTTCAAACGACCAGTAAATTGAATGGAAATAAGTTTTTTTTTTTTAAATGTTTGTGCTTTAAAACTCCAGACAGAGGACAGTATAGCATAACCTATGCAAAACACCCATCTTACAAATACTCAGAGAATATATATAGATATACTAACATACTATTTCCAGTTTGTATATGCAACAGGGTCAACTTCAAATAATAAAACAATATGATGTTACTCACCTTAGTAGGAAAGAACAGAGGGCTGCCCCTTTTTTTTGTTTGAAACTGCATATTTGATTTTTTTTTTTAAACTTTGCTTGATGTTTTGAGTTGCATAGTTGCTGTTTGAATTTGATCCTTGAATTGAATCCCTGCCTAGCTTGATTCCAGATGTTGTTTAAGTTTAAGAAGTTGTTTTCAATATGAAATGATGTTTTTCTCTGGTTTTACTCAGCTTGAAAATGAATGAGACTGATATGTATAAAGAAAAGAAGATGATAGGTAAGCTATTATTTTGTACAATATAGTGATATTATATATTTTCTTTTTTTGTACTTAGAAATTGTTTATGAATCTTGAACTCAGAGATTTTCCTTGCTTAGGGCTGAAGTATGTACTAGAGGTATGGCAGTAGGATATCTTCTTTGTGCCAGCCTTAAATGCTTTGGTACTTTGTTTCCATTCCTTACTTTGTTCTTGCCTTTATCTCGGCTGATATGTAAGTGTTTTGTATTTATTTTATTTCTTTGTTTTATACTTTGTATTCTTTTTTTTTGTTGCTTTGTTTTAAATTATCTATGTAGTTAGTCTGTGGATATTTTGCTTTGTTTTATGTTCATGCAGTATTGTACTTTGCTTTATAATTTGGATATAGTTCTATATTTAATTTGCTATTTTATTTTGCATTGCCTAGCTTGTTTATACTTACCTACATCGTGTCTTGCATTACTACTTTATTTGTCTCGGCTGTACATGACATAGTGATGGTTTGCATACTTTATTTTGTACAAACATTATTTTATTTTACTTGCTTTGTTTTCTTTTACAAGTGTACATACTTGTATGTATTTTTGTTTTGTAATACTTCCTATATATGTTTACTTATTGTTTTTGTTTTATATATCAATGTTCTTATTTTTATTCATAGCTTAAGTATGAATTATTTTACCTTACAAAATAAGTGAACTTCTATTTTTATTTTACTCTTATTACTTTTGTAGCCTACTCCATTTGTATTATCTTGTATTGATTTATTAATATGAGATTAAGATATATATATATATATATATTTACTTTATATTGTTATATCTTATATTTTATTTACTTCTTATTTATTGTCTTGTATTTATTATATATATATATATATATATTTTAACCATCAAAAATAAATTAACAATTCACTTATTTATTCATTTCGTACTTGTGTCAATGTATATAATTTAATATTTATTTTTCAAACCACTAATATAAGATTTAAATTCAAGTAATTTAACACATTTTTATTTGAGATCGGGGAAACTCACTTCCATTTATAATTAATTTTATAAATTTTTATTCAAAATTTCATTTAATTATTAATTTAAATTAAATAAAAATTCAGGATCGTTACAGACTTCCCCCCTTAAAAGAATTTCGTCCTCGAAATTCGCAGGCACGAAAACAATACAGAGATAGACGAAAGATAGAAGAAATATCTTTTCAGATCAAGCTGGATATCAATTCTGCATTTGGCTCACCAAATCAGAATATCAACAATAGATACAAGAAATTATAATAAAATTTCAAATTTTGGTTTTCAACAAAATCATTTTATCGATACAATTCTAATCATTCTTCATATTCTATTAATCAATTTTAACTCAATTTAAAATTTCTAATTCCAAATTCATTAAGGTTTAAATCAAAATGCTGATAAGAAACCGATGAAGATACGAAGTAAGAATTTCCTACAACGATTCGTAGAGCATCACCACACCAAAACTTCTTCTTGTAGCTGGTACAAAGCAATCAAAAGAATTTGGAAATGAATCAAAGAAAATTGATAAGAAAGATGTTCCTACTGTTGTTACAGAGTATTGACCAATTATAGTCGCATTTCCCTGTCCTCTATCTCTCATTCTCTTCTTGCACTCATACTCACTATCAGTGAATAGTAAGAGAATTTACTGAGGCATTCAAACGGATATCTTAAGGATTACTCATTCTAGGATTTACTTCACCCTATCTCTAATGAGTTACTTAACGTGTTACACTCCTGAGCTAAAGTTCAACCCTTAGCTCTGATACCAAATGTAACGACTCGGATTTTGCCCGCTCAAAAATCGACATCCATACTTCGAATCGTTTTCGAATGCCATAGATTCGACCGTTCAAATCCGATTCGCCGGAGCTAATAACAATCATTAAGTAAACAACACAGCGGAATAAAAGAATAATACATTGATATACAGCTTTGATACAATATCTGATACAACAGATGATCCAATAGATATCAATATACATCAGAGATATGATACAATAAAACAGCAGCGGAAAAGAAAATAGATAACATCTAGCAGCGAAACAAATAACTCTAAGATAGTCTTCAAGGAAGAACTCCAGAAATAACTGCAGCTCCATTTCCAAGAATCAATCCAGCAATAGCTCGAACTCCCAATAACGATGCACCAAGACGAGCAAGACTGGTGCGATCCAAAGACTGAACTAACTCCAGATAATCCACTATATCTAACTATCTGAAAAACCCAACTCTAGACTGCTCGTGTATAAAATAATGAGCACCCAGAGTTTAGGAAAGAAACAATAAACTCCGGATCAGTCGTGGGGCTGGTGTGAGCAACAAAAACAGTTTATCTTTTAAAACATTCAACAAAAGATTTTCAAAGTCAATTCGCAATGCTTTTTAAAAAATGAGACTACCATAAGGCCTCCCGCACACACACACAATGCAAACGCAGAATCAGAGGAGATTTCTCCTTATGATAGTCAAAGATGCTTGATACGCATTTAAAAGAAACATTTTGTATTATTACTAGTGCATAGTGTAGGAAAAATTCATTTCGAAAGTAAAGATATAAATCTTAGCCAGCATAGACATTCCGCACTTATGCCTACTATAGCTACCATGTTCAATAGCAGGTTACCGCCACATTCCATGGCAGGTTCTACAACTAATACTGTACAAGTCTTGTATTGTTTCTTTGGATTTCCAACGAATGATCAGGCCAAGGAACTTCCCATTGCCACATTAGAATGCCTCTGGATGGACATCCCCGAGAACCAAACCGGATCTCTACCAACACAAGGCCGGGTTACCCCTAACTGAGTAACAACTGACCGAATATGCCATCCCTCGGTCCTTTGGGACCTTTCAACCGAGCGCTCGTAATCAATTCACACAATCATAAAGTGTTTTCAACATGAGTAAGTATCTGGGCTGCATACCATGATACCACCCTTTTCCAGAAGGAAATGCACACATCCTAAAGGGCGCTACCCCTCATAACCTTGCTGCTTCTTTCCTGTTTTGACCATTCACGGGGTGTGAGGCTCGACGAAGTCACGTCCACAAAAACATACTTTATACAAAAGCCATGCTTTGGGTCAACAAATGATCATAGAAATGATCACCAGGATAGACGATCAAATAAATGATCCTATCACAAATAATCAACACAATGATCATTTCACAGCAACACTCGGCATGTCACATTACCAAATTGGGAATATATCGCTGATAACCTTCAACTACATAACCTCTGAGCTCGTACGTCTCAGAGAAGGGTGTTAAGCTAAAAGAATAAATTCTCCGCCACCAACAGAAATATATTTGAAAGAAATCGTCTTTATATCTCAATTTGTAATGTCAGACATACAATCCATACAAGTCTGTTCCGGGCTCGAACAGAACCGAAGGCACTTACAAAGAAGTCCTTGCAATCCGGATATTCACAATCCCGATCGGATTTCCCATCACTTAGGGAGTTTCTATACCGGCGCGACTCAGTGCAGAAACAATCGATAGGTCATCCTATCGCTTTCGCAAATACCCGGTCTTCATCACCGGTCTTCAAATGCTATCTATAACGACGTATCGCATATTCGGAATGGGTTATACGACACAAAGGTCCTTTCCCGGTTAAACCGAATAGTGAGCGAAAATATTTTCAAAACATAGGGATATGGGATTTCAATTAAGTCACAACTTATTTCCCAAAACTTTTCTTCAAATGGTTTAAATAAATTACCATTTTCAATCTTTAAACAAAAAGATTTATTTTCACAACCTTTAACGGTTTAAACAATGTTCACATTTTAATCTTTTAAACAAAAGATTCATTCACAGATTTTCCAAATCAATTTTCATTTTAATTTGATTAACTCGTTAAATCTTTAAATCAAAGATTTAACTTATAGCCTTCAAAACAATTTCATTTCGAATGGTTTAAATAAATCATCATTTTAAATCTGTTAAAAATAAACAGATTTATTTCATAGCTTTCAAAAAGAATTCATTCATAACTTAGGAAAATCATTTCTCTATTCAATCTTGAAATTCCCCTAATTAACTGGAATCTCAGTTCTTATCTAAAAGTGTTTATCATTTGAAAACAACAGTTTTCATTTTGGAAATCTAATTCATTTATACGAGTTGAAATCCTTGGGTTAAATTCAAATTCCCAAAAACAATACTTAAAAGTGGTTTAATCCTTATATAACCAATATAACATCTTTAATTCCTAATTTCAAATCATAGAATTCAATTTCAAGTATTGAATTTAAATTTAAATCAAATTATTTAAATTCCAAAACTTAATCAAGTAATTTAAAAATAATAAATTTTATTTTGAAATTTCATTCTAAAAGCTTTTCACATTTATTCCGATTCCATTTCCAAAACATTTGAATTTAAAAATTCCAATTTAACTATTTCAAAAATCTGCGACTTAATCGATTTCCTCGTGAAATCCATATTTGTGTGTGTATGGTGTAGTCCAGGGGTTATACACAGTAGTGCAACATCAATCAATCATCACAGATCAAAATACAGAAATATAGTTGATAAGCGATATTAACTATCACGCTTATCGTTCATATACAGATCACAGATATATATCACAGATAAGTAAATTACAGATCACAACATAAATCAGGATGTATCACAAAGCATCATATATCAGGGATATCAGACCATTTATCATTCAGTCAAGTTCAAACAATCACGAGTAAAATTCATTAGTTGATTGATAAATTTAAATCAGATATAGTAATTTTAAATCTGGGTTAATTATCGTAAGTTAATTACAATTTATTTGGAATAAAATTCCTTTTTATCATTTATTAGTGCACTTTTAATTATTGACAAATCAATCTTAATTAATGAATCAATTTAACCTTTAATTTATCTCAACTAATTTCAAGTATTAATTAATTCTTTACTTAATAAATTTAATTAACCCCTTGATTAATAACAAATATTTATTTCAAATTTCTGATTGTCATTCAATTAATTACATCCGATAATTGTCAATTAATTACTTTTTTCTAAGTAATTATATTTTCCAAATGGTTAAATGATTATTTTGAATAAATTTATAATTAAGTAATTGACTTCACAAATCCAATTAACTAAATTAATTACACTTTAATTAAATCCCATAATAATTACTGTCATTAAGCAATTATACTTAATAATTTCATGATTGATTTTTATTAAATTAATTAATTATCAAATAAAATCTTAGTCATGACTTCATTAACTATTGAGTTCCTTTGATTACCTTTCTAAAGAAATTCACTTATATAAATCAATATTGATTATAAATCGATTCACCATTTAGCACTCATTCGTAGGTGAATTTGAAACCATAAATCTTACTTAAAGTCATTCTTCCATATTTTATGATTTTATTTTCTTTTCTCATTTACCATATAATTGAAATCAATTTTTCTTTTTAGATTTAACATGCTTAAACATATTTTAGACCCTTAAGTTTTAAAACTAAATTAGATTTCAAATTATGGAAATCTGGTTTTAAAATTTATTTCAGTTTTAAACTTTTAAATTTCAGCTCGTTTAAATCTTCCATCTACAATTTCAAATCTATTTTCTTTACAAATTTCTTCAAACATTTAGTTACTTTTGAGTTGTTTTAGCAATTTGAATTTAAACTTTGTTTGTGTTCAATACTAAATTCTTAATCCAAATTGGAATTATATTTATATCTTGATTTAAACTCAGTTCAAAACCTTTCTTTATAAATTAAAATTAAATTTAAAATCCCGACCCAGAAAACATGTTCAGGTTTGAAAACCTGATAACAAAAATTTACCCAGTATTTGTTTAAAATTCGCTTCGAGTAAACTACTCAAATCCCCCGAGAATGCTTCGAGTTCCCCTGCTCTTCCTAGACGACTACACCCAGGCGATCATTTTCGCCCTCGTGCACGTGTACAATGACGCCGGTCAGCTCCGGCCATCGCCGTGGTGTCGACCACGTCACCGATCAACTCCCGATTGTACTCCAACCACTTGAACCATCCCACCACCTCGAAATCAAAATTCGAGCAAAAATTCAAAACTTGGAACCGCTTGAACCCATCACCCCCGAACCTGTCAATGCCCCAATCTCGTCGCCTCGTCCACCGGCCAACCTACAACTCCGGCTATCACTTCATCAAACCCATAGCTACCATTTCCCAGACCCTCGAGCAACTCGATGCTCGAACGAAACCGTGGTGCACGAATTTCCTCCCCGTTCAAAAACTAGGTTTAGAAATTTCAAACCCTCGCCGCCGACGCCGCCGCCGTTATTACCACCTCCGACCATTTTTCTACTCACCCCCATAGGCTCCTCCATCTCCACGAACAACCCCGACACCCCCAGTTCAACCTAGTGCCGGAAATTGATCAAAAATCAATTCCAGTTCAAAACCAAACTGCTCCTTTATTCCAACACTAAAAATCAAGATTTTTGATTTAAAATTCATGTTTTGGTTTAACAATTCGATCTATATTCCTTAATTCATGAATTAAAGAGATTAGATTTTCGACTTATCTCAAGTTGCTCAGTATTTTTTTTTTTTTTGGGTTTCCAGAAACATTTATAAGTTGTTTTCACTTAATTGTATTTTAAATCTTGAGTATATGTTATAACTAATAAACTTTGTTTTAATCTTAGGTTCAAACGACCAGTAAGTTGAATGGAAATAATTTTTTTTTTTAAATGTTTGTGCTTTAAAACTCCAGACAGAGGACAGTATAGCATAACCTATGCAAAACACCCATCTTACAAATACTCAGAGAATATATATAGATATACTAACATACTATTTCCAGTTTGTATATGCAACAGGGTCAACTTCAAATAATAAAACAATATGATGTTACTCACCTTAGTAGGAAAGAACAGAGGGATGCCCCTTTTTTTTGTTTGAAACTGCATATTTGATTTTTTTTTTTTTTAAACTTTGCTTGATGTTTTGAGTTGCATAGTTGCTGTTTGAATTTGATCCTTGAATTGAATCCCTGCCTAGCTTGATTCCAGATGTTGTTTAAGTTTAAGAAGTTGCTTTCAATATGAAATGATGTTTTTCTCTGGTTTTACTCAGCTTGAAAATGAATGAGACTGATATGTACAAAGAAAAGAAGATGATAGGTAAGCTATTATTTTGTACAATATAGTGATATTATATATTTTCTTTTTTTGTACTTAGATATTGTTTATGAATCTTCAACTCAGAGATTTTCCTTGCTTGGGGATGAAGTATGTACTAGAGGTATGGCAGTAGGATATCTTCTTTGTGCCAGCCTTAAATGCTTTGGTACTTTGTTTCCATTCCTTACTTTGTTCTTGCCTTTATCTCGGCTGATATGTAAGTGTTTTGTATTTATTTTATTTCTTTGTTTTATGCTTTGTATTCTTTTTTTTTTGTTGCTTTGTTTTAAATTATCTATGTAGTTAGTCTGTGGATATTTTGCTTTGTTTTATGTTCATGCAGTATTGTACTTTGCTTTATAATTTGGATATAGTTCTATATTTAATTTGCATTGCCTAGCTTGTTTATACTTACCTACATCGTGTCTTGCATTAATACTTTATTTGTCTCGGCTGTACATGACATAGTGATGGTTTGCATACTTTATTTTGTACAAACATTATTTTATTTTACTTGCTTTGTTTTCTTTTACAAGTGTACATACTTGTATGTATTTTTGTTTTGTAATACTTCCTATATATGTTTACTTATTGTTTTTGTTTTACATATCAATGTTCTTATTTTTATTCATAGCTTAAGTATGAATTGTTTTACCTTACAAAATAAGTGAACTTCTATTTTTATTTTACTCTTATTACTTTTGTAGCCTACTCCATTTGTATTATCTTGTATTGATTTATTAATATGAGATTAAGATATATATATATTTACTTTATATTGTTATATCTTATATTATATTTACTTCTTATTTATTGTCTTGTATTTATTATATATATATATTTTAACCATCAAAAATAAATTAACAATTCACTTATTTATTCATTTCGTACTTGTGTCAATGTATATACTTTAATATTTATTTTTCAAACCACTAATATAAGATTTAAATTCAAGTAATTTAACACATTTTTATTTGAGATCGGGGAAACTCGCTTCCATTTATAATTAATTTTATAAATTTTTATTCAAAATTTCATTTAATTATTAATTTAAATTAAATAAAAATTCAGGATCGTTACAGAACAAGTCAAGCAGGTCTTATAGGTTTCAAATCAGAGTTCAAATGCCAGAAAATCGGAACCGTGATGACCAAGGAAGTCGAAACCAAAGCCGTGACAAGCAAGTAAACAGAATAAACGATTTTGAACAAGTCAGCAAACATCAACATCATCCAAGCAACATCGAATGGCCGAGCAAAATTATTGACGAATTCAAGTGAATTTATATGAATGAAAATTTAGGGGTACGAACCCTATATAAGCCCATAATCATCATCGGCTTAAAATTATTCGAGTTCAAGCATATCTGTTCGTCGATGGAATTTCTATCGGTTTAGAAAATCGTCGAACGAATTTATAATTAAAAATAACCGCAAGCGCACGGTGTACGAATGTAGCGCGTGGCGAATACAGGTCGATCCGCAGGGAATTGATGATTTTAAAATTCTATTCAATCAAATTATACCGAAGTCGAGAGTGAATAGTTAGAAATGTAAGAAACTAACAAAAACTAGAAAAAGAAAATGATAAAAATACGAGAGTCAAAAGAACAATTTAGAGATAAATCCACTCTCTAGATCATATAAATCAACAAAATGAAGTTATGATCTCTCTTTTCTTTTCATTAGTGTAATTAGTTGATGTGTTTATCATAAGTATGATATATTTGTGCTATTAATTAGCCCAATATAAACCATCAAACTATAACACAACCACTAATACACATTTAACTCTCATGAAATATGACAACAAAGTTGAAATAAAAATCTATTTTAAGCATAGCCTATTAACTATTGTTTAGAAATATAGGCTATCAAATTTCAATTTCAACATTCACTTCTTTTCCATAATCATATTTAGATGAAGAGGCAATTTGTGTTATGTTTGTTTAAGCATAGTCTATTTGTTATGAACGACATAGACTATCAAATTCAAAGCTAAACAACATCATTAAACCACTTCAAGTGTTTCCATTAAAGCACAAAAAGAGAGTATAAACATCAAAATGTTACATCTACATACTAGAGAGCTTCATTACCCCTAAATTGTAGGGATTAAGCTCTCATATTTGTTATCAAATCAACAAATGTAGAAAGCAACATGAAAGCAAAAGGAAAGGAAAATGAAATCTAATGGAAACGACAACTAATCTAATTGCATAAAGGTAAATCTACACTATTACATAAGAAGAGAAGAAGCATGTAAATAAAAGAGAATTAACATTACATAAAAGAAAAAAAAATTACATGAAATAAAATGGCTAAGTAGCCATGGAAAGAAAGAGAGCTTTAATTTATTTTCTAAACTAAAACTAACTAACTAAGAGGAAAGATGGCTACATGAAACATAAGGGTTATTTATACAAGTTAGAAACCCTGTTGCATATTTTTCGGGAGTACCCAAAATGCCCTTGGAGGAAGTGTGGTGGCCAAGTTATCATTAGCTTTAATAATCCCCCACTTAAATGTACATGAAGCTTTAAATGTCTTTTAGCATGTGCATTAGCCTTTAATTTGTACATTAGGCAGTGGGTAGGTGGGGTCCTCCATGTTCTTCACTTTGAATTATTTTCATCTTCATTCCTTTGTATTCATTTTGTGCATGCATATTCCTTCATGAACCCACTTATAATTGAGTGTAATTTCCTACAAAATAATATAAAAAATTCCAATTAAATGCTCTCAAATTAATACATGCACAAAAATGATCATTTTGCCCTTGGATGAAGGTGAATATGTGACAATTTCAAATAATATGAATTTTGGTTTAAACAAGTTAAAATACCCAATATGATCATTTATTTAATTTAAAAAGAATAAATATGGTGGTTAAAATATGCACATTTACATGCATATCAAATACCCCCACACTTATCTTTTTATTCGTCCTCGAATAAACTAAAACTAAGGTAAATCCGTTTTCGTAGGGAGCACGATTGCATTGAGTGTATGCGACAAGCCGTTAAACCTCTGGGTGTCCCCAGTAGGACAAGTGTTGTCTCATTAGGGTTTTCAACGGATACTACCCATAAAATCCAAATGCAAAGTGAAAATATTTACAAAATGCAAGATTATTTACAAAGATGTGAATGCAATTTTTTTTTGAAAATATTTACAAATGAAAGATTTATTTTTAAATTGGCACAAATAAGTTAAATATAAGTTTGGTTATTATCTTGAAACTTAAGTCATTTACTCATCAAAATTTTCAATAAAAATCAAGTTATCATAACGAATAGACTATAGTTTAACTCGTTGTTTCGGTTGATAACAAAGTGTAATTATAAAATGAATCCTTAGTTGATTATCAAAGTTTATCAAAGTGGTATTTTCATTTCTTTTCAATAACAAATCAAATCAAATAAGTAAAAATAGTGCTAGGATTTCAATTGCTTGCTCTCTCATTATTTGCAAGAAAAATTACACACCTAGCTCAGGTAAACTGAGGCCAGATATACCACCCATGCAGTGCCTTTCGGCTTATGTGAGGGGAGTACAGAGCCTGACGAGCGCACACACTTTCGTGCATACACCTATCGACCTTAGGTGGTTTTTATTAAGTCTATTTTTTTTACATGTGCTCCATACACGCATAACCAGGAGGATTTTTAAATGAGTATGAAAGCACATAATCAAAGATTCCAAGTAATTCACCCATGCATAACCGTGAGGACTTTTAAATGAGAGTGAATGCTTTAGATTTATTGTTTTTTTTTGTTTTTATTTTTAAGAGAGAGAGTCTTGCAAAATCATCTTAGCACCATTTAACTTAGAAGACAAAAAAAATGTTATATCTTTACTTTAAATCAACCACTTTTTAAAACAAAGATTTTCAATTAGGATGTATTTCACAATTAATACGTATGAATCTTCCTATATACTAGTTAAACTATTATTATTTGTGTGACGACCGCCCATGACTCCCGCACGGAAACAAGGGAATGGTGCGCTGAAAGTGTGCCAGGCAGCCATGAGTGACCGTCAAGGGTAAAATAAACATCGCAGACTCTAACGTAAAACTCACAGCGCATGGATAAAATACAATAGAGAAATATAATATAGTGAAGCTCCCATAGAACAGAATATCATCATCTAATCATAATAGCTTTATACATGGTCTGAATCATGAATACAAGAAGCCTCACTACATAGCACTCAGAGTAATCAACAAACAGCGGAATATCCAGTACATAGAATATGAAAATAATATGCAAAGCCTCCTGCTCGTCTTCGTCATCATCAGCGTGAGCCACTAAGATCAGCACCTGCCACCTGTCACCTAGTCTGCCCATCCCAAACATGGATGAACAGCCCAAGGTAATAAGAGGAGACATAAAACCTTGAGTCAGACAAAGTCTTAGTGAGCAGTAAATCAACTATCAAACATACCAAAAGAGCATAAGGGATAAAAGGAATAGGAACCCAAATCATCCCACTCCACCTCTTTCTACAGTGATAGCCCCCAGACACACACTAAGCATAGCAAAGCAGATAATTAAAGTAAAGCAATAATGACTCGAGTCAAGGTCGATGTTTTCCAAATACAAACCCCCAAGGCCTAAACCAAGATCAGATAAGCACCCAGAAAACACCGCTCTTGAGACCGAATGATGATACAACCAAACATCCATGACTCTGGCTATCACTGTTATCATTGCCTTGATTTTATCGTTAATTGAATGACCAACTCATCTTTCAAACATCCGTCAAGGGCTAATGGCAACCCCGGTTCTAGACATAACTCCGCACGTCCTCGTGACCCGTGCCTAGGTATAACGAATCTACCCAGAGTACTAGCACGTCATCATGACCCGCGCCTGGGTATAACGGATCTACCCAACGTACTCTTGCTTTGAGCTTGCTAGAACCTTCAATAACGATAAGATCTCAGCCTTCTAGTCATCCTCCTCGACGACTATTCCCATTATAGCTCAAGCACCTCTCGAGCCACCATTATCCACCAACTCGAACCGCATCATCGAGTAATCAACATGCTTGGGATGATCCCGTCTGGATTAAACCAAGGCTTCCACATCATGCTTTGCTCCAACGCATCTTAGCAAAGTCCATCTCATCATCATACTTCGCCTCAACATATCATGGCAAAGTCCATTTCGTCATCATACTTTGCTTCCTCTAACTATAGCAAAGTCCTCGAACCCATCCATATGAGCTTCATCATCCGCTTCATATGCCACAGCAGCTTTCACCATTCAAGAGCCTTTCCACTTAGCTTTTGAATCATCTTCAACCATCTTGTCCCAAATCAACTACAAGCTAACTCGAGACAATCAAATCAATCATACATCCAAACAATCAAGCATTCAAACAAGATCTAATCAAGCAATATCAACTATAATGGCAATTTCGTAAATAAATGAGCATAAGTCTAACATATATGAAATCATGGATTTTAGCATAGGTCTACCAATTATAAAACATGGGTTTTGTCTCTATAACTTGTTAATTGAACTTGCATAGGTAAACATCTTCAAAAGTAATGAATCTAGTCTTGGAACTAAGAAAAATGCATGAAATCTCTAACTTTAACACTCAAACAAGCCACCAATCCAATATACTCCTTTGGGTCCGCGTGAGAGATAACTACCACTCACCGAATCACCCAAACACTTCAAAAACAAATCACTTCCGATCTGGACAGCGAAGCTTCAAGCTTGATTCGTCGAAATCCCGCTTGAAACGATGAAATCTAGCTTGGTTGGATGAAGATCTTCAACTTTAGCTCTTGGATCTTCAATCTCGATCTTCGATCTTGTATAGATGTTAGAACTAGATTGGAGTGGAGAAAAGAAGATAAAGAAATGTTGTAGTCGAGCTCTCAAAATGGCAGCACTTCGTTGCTTCAAAATCCGGTGCCAAAAAGTGAAGATAGGCGCCTCTATTTATAGGCTGAAACCTTAGGTCGTCCGCCCCCTTAGGTCGCCCACGACCTAACTATTGCCGACCTAAAGACCTCCGACCTAAAACACTGCCGACCTAAAACACATGCACGCGACCTAACAGATACGCGCGGCCTAGCTGCCCAACGACCTAAGCCTTACACCAATGCTCGACCTAATATCACCATACTCACGCAACCTAACGTCATGGCCGACCTAACACTCAAGCCTTCATACGACTTATCACTCATACGACCTAAAGACTTACCCAAGATACGACTCATCAGCTTACGACCTAACAACTTCACGAGTTAACAATGCCACAACCTAACTACTCATAGCGGCCTACCTTAGGTCGTCTAACGACCTAACTAACCTACCGACCTAACAATACAACAACCTAAAACAAACACAGGACTCAACGACCTAACTTAGATCGTCTAACCCCCTTAGGTCGCTCACCACCACTAGCTCGCTTACTACCTCTAGGTCGCTTACTATCACTAGGTCGCTTATATCCAAAGGTCGCTCCACTCGACCTAAACTCCCTCAGGACTTAAACTGCACTAAGCCTTAACTCACCAACTCTTAGGTCGTTAACTCCACTAACTCGCTCACGACCTAACTCCTCAAGGTCGCTGCAACACTTTAGGTCGTAACCCAATAACTCGTAACTCATGCACCCTCCCTAAGTCGTCTACGACTTAACTATAGGTCGGTCACCACCTTAACTCGGTCACACAACCCAAGCTTCCCACGACTTAAGCTAACTCCCATACGACCTAAACTTCGAACAATCAAGAACAACACTAACGACCAAATAATTCTACGATTATCAATACGAAAAATACGGGTCGTTACATTCTCTCCCCCTTAGGAATTTCGCCCCCGAAATTCCAAACAAACAACAGCAATCAAAGCTATTCTGCATGCCTACCATCCATAGCAATCAACAAACCATGCATCCAATTTCTAGCCTAGCATGCAGAATTCTAAGATAGAACAAGTTACAAATTCATGAGATGTCACGACACCTTAGGGCCATACCTCGAAGAGTTCAGGATGAGCTGCCTTCATCCTCTCTTCCTCCTCCCACGTACAGTCGTTAACATCATCACTCCATTGTATCTTGAGCAACGTAATCGTCTTCCTCCTAAGCTGTTTCGTGTCTGTTTCAACAACACGAAGAGGCTTACGAGGTCTCGAAACAACTGGATCAACTTCCAAATCTTCACAGCTATCAGCAGAAACCACCGTATTCGAGTCATGCACATACTTCCGTAGATAAGATACATGAAACACATTGTGCACACCCGCCATCTTTTCCGGTAACTCCAATCTATAAGCGAGCTTTCCAATTCGCTCGATAATCGGGAATGGTCCAACAAATCTCGGAGTTAACTTTCCTTTCTTTCCAAATCGAATAACATTCTTCAGAGGAGAAATCTTCACAAAAACCATATCACCTACGTCGAATTCCAAATCTTTTCGACGTTTATCAGCATAACTTTTCTGACGATCCTGGGCTGCCTTCATTCGCTGCCGAATGATCTCTATGCAATCCGTAGTCTGTCGAATCATCTCTGGCCCAAGTATCAACTTTTCTCCAGTTTCCAACCAACACGTCGGAGAGTTACACGGTCTTCCATACAATGCCTCATATGGTGCCATACCAATACTTGACTGATAACTGTTATTATATGCAAATTCCACCAAATGAAGGTGATCTTCCCACGATCCTCCGAAATCCAAAACACAAGCTCTGAGAAGATCTTCCAAAACTCGGTTGACTCTCTCAGTCTGACCATCTGTTTGGGGATGAAAAGCTGTACTCAAACACAACTCGGTTCCCAAAACTTCCTGGAAGCTCTTCCAAAATCCACTAGTGAACAAAGGATCTCGGTCGCTCACTATATTCTTCGGAACACCATGGAATCGAACTATCCACTTAACATACAACTCAGCCAACTTCGATGCAGTCCTAGTCGATCGAACAGGAATGAATCTTGCACTCTTGGTCAAACGATCTACTATGACCCAAATCCCCTCATTCCCTGCTCTGGTTCTAGGTAGACCATCGATAAAATCCATTGATATTTGCTCCCACTTCCATGTAGGAACTTCTAATGGCTGAAGCAATCACTGGGCTTCTTTTGCTCAGCTTTCACCAACTGGCAATTCATACACTTGGAAATAAAATTTCCAACATCCTTCTTCATACCTTCCCAGTAATAGGTTCTCTTCATATCCCGATACATCTTATTTCCTCCTGGATGAATTGTCAACTTCAAGTGATGACTTTCCTTCAGAACATCATCTCTCAATTCATCTATATCTGGAACAACTAGTCGTCCTTACTTCCGAAGCCAACCCTCTCGATCGACCTCGAATCCTTTATCCTTCCGTAGTTCCAATCCAGATTCCAAGTCATGGATAATCTTGACAAGCTTATCGTCTCGCTTTTGGCTCTCGCCAATCCTTTCCACAAGAGTAGGTCTTATCGATAAGTTTGCCAACATTTCAGGTTCCAATTCACATCTAGGCCTGAAGTCAAATCCAGCCAAATACTCGAGACTCTTCCATTCCGAAAACATGGCTCCCAATCCTGCATGTCTTCGACTCAACGCATCAGCTACTGCGTTACCTTTTCCCGGAGTATAAGCTATACCAAAATCATACGATGCTAAGAACTCTAGCCACCATTGCTGCCGAAGATTCAAATCCTTTTGGGAAAACAGATACTTCAACGACTTATGATCCGTAAACAACTCGAATCGAACTCCCAAAAGATAATGTCTCCACATCTTCAAAGCAAATACAATCGCCGCTAACTCCAAATCATGTGTCGGATAATTCCTTTCATGCGGCTTCAGTTGTCGACTAGCATACGCAACAACTTTATCTTTCTGCATTAGCACTGCTCCAAGTCCAGTACCACATGCACCGGTGTAAACCACCATCTCATCATTCCCACTAGGAATGGTCAAAACAGGAGCACTCGTCAGTCGCTCTTTCAGGATTACGAAAGCTTGCTCACACTTATCATCCCATCTAAACACTTGATTCTTTTTCGTCAATCCTGTCAATAGTGCAGCTATCTTGGAAATGTCTTTGATAAACCGACGATAATATCCTGCTAATCCAAGAAAACTTCTCACATCGGATGCATTCTTAGGTCTAACCCAATCCTGGATTGCTGCCACCTTAGAGGGATCAACCGCTATCCCATTTCCAGAGATAACATGGCCTAAGAATCTCACTTCACTCTTCCAGAAGTGACACTTCGAAAACTTAGCCTTCAGCTGATGTTTCCGCAAGATTTCCAAAACAATCCTCAAGTGTGTCTTGTGTACCTCCTAAGTTCTGGAATAAATCAGAATATCATCCACGAACACAAGCACGAACTTATTCAACTGATCTCTGAACACTCTATTCATAAGATCCACAAAATATGCTGGTGCGTTAGTCAATCCAAACGGCATTACCAGCCACTCATAAATACCGGATGGTGTCCTGAAAGCAGTCTTCGGCACACTATCCTTCGCCACCCTTAACTGGTGAAATCCCGTTGCCAAATCCATCTGAGGAAACACCTTAGCCTCGTGAAGCTGATCAAACAAGTCATCTATTCTCGGCAATGGATACTTGTTCTTCTTAGTCACCTTATTCAGCTCACGATAATCGACACACAACCTCAACGATCCATCCGCTTTGGTTGCGAACACAACTGGTGCACCCCATTCGGACACACTACGCTGAATGAATCCTTTTCGCAAAAGGTCATCAACTTGCACCTTCAACTCTTGCTGTTCCCTAGGCGCCATCCGCCTAAGAGGCATCACAACGGGTCTGGCTCCCTCAACTAGATCAATACGAAACTCGATCTCTCTATGCGGTGGTAACCCTTTGACTTCGTCAAAGACATCCTCAAATTCATTCACAATAGGCACCGATGACAGTCCATCCCGTGGAACAACCAGCGAATACATGAAGCTCATGAAGACGCCTTCCTCATGCTTGCATCGTATCACAACCTTTCGCCCTTCCACATTCCCGACTGTCACCTCCAGCCTCTCACAATCAATCTTTGCCGCATACTTCCTAAGCCAGTCCATACCCAAAATAATTCCGAACCCCGCAAAGTTCAGAACAAAGCAATCACAAACAAACGAACAATCATGACTCGACACAACTAGACCATGGCATATCATACACAGACATGACGAACCCCCAACTGGATTTGTCACAACCAGTGGCCTATCAACAATATCTGGTTTCAAACCTAACCGGCCTACCAAATCATCACAAACAAAAGAATGCGACGCTCCAGTATCAAACAACACTCTAACTGGAACACCACAAATGGAAAGAGTACCTTGAACCACCACACTCTTCCCCTTCTCTTCAGCAGTAGGAGCTTTCGAAGATGACGGGACAGTCCCCAAAGCATAAGCTTGCACAACCTGCCTGTCCTTTATCGGTTCCGGACAGTTCTTCTTAATGTGCCCCAGCTTATCACAGTTGTAGCACTTCAACAACACCTTCGGATTCTTGCAATCCTTGGAGAGATGGCCCTTCTGCCGACAATTATAGCAGGTCTTTTCCCCCTTCAGCTTCTTCTGACCATCCTTACCCTTCTGCTATTGCTGCTTCCTCTTCTTGTTTCCACCCTGCTGTGGTTTAGACTCCTCCTTGGTCACAACAACAACAGATACTTCCTTAGGAAACAAACTCTCGTGCCTGAGAGCTTTCTCCACCAGCTTCTCAAATGGATCGTCCAGATGATCCACCAACTGCCTTCCAAGATAACTGTCCAAGCCTGTCACAAACTTCTCATTCTTCTGATAAGAAGATTCAATATACGACCGAGCATACTTGGACAAGGCCTCAAACTCAGAAACGTACTCAAGAACCGATCTCCCACCTTGCTTGAGCTCAACAAACTTTTTAAACAAAACAGACTTCTGAGCTGTAGAGATAAACTTGGCTTCAAATCTAACTTGGAATTGCTCCCAAGTAATCTCTTCTTCTGGAGTATCTATGGTGATAGAATTCCACCAATCAGCAGCTCTCCCTTGAAGCTGTCTCGATGCAAGCTTCCTCTTAGTTGCATCCTCAATTCCTAAATCTCCAAAGATCCTCCTACAAGCATCCATCCATCTCTGCACTTCAATGGTCGATTCCGTTCCCAAGAAAACCTTCCCTCCAAGAGCAGTATAATCCTTACAAAGCTTGGCAAAATCCACCGGTCTTAGAGCTTGAACTTGAACTCCAACATCCACTGATGGCCCTGGAGCTGGTATCCTTCTCATGATAGAAGTCATCATAGCTTCAAACATAGCTCCATAATCAGCAACTCCTTCAGCGGCACAGCCTTCCCTTGCAACTGGTCTCCCTCTTCGACTCATCCTTAGTATCTACAAAAAGGACTAATTAGAACACCTTGAGGAACAACTACGTAAGGAGTTCAAATCCATCTAAACTACTATATTATATCTAGTAATCATCCATCAAAATACAATTACGTCTCTCTTACGTAGTTACGTCAGCGAGCGTTGGCTAAAATCGATTAACCTCGCTCTGATACCAAATGTGACGACCGCCCATGACTCCCGCACGGAAACAAGGGAATGGTGCGCTGAAAGTGTGCCAGGCAGCCATGAGTGACCGTCAAGGGTAAAATAAACATCGCAGACTCTAACGTAAAACTCACAGCGCATGGATAAAATACAATAGAGAAATATAATATAGTGAAGCTCCCATAGAACAGAATATCATCATCTAATCATAATAGCTTTATACATGGTCTGAATCATGAATACAAGAAGCCTCACTACATAGCACTCAGAGTAATCAACAAACAGCGGAATATCCAGTACATAGAATATGAAAATAATATGCAAAGCCTCCTGCTCGTCTTCGTCATCATCAGCGTGAGCCACTAAGATCAGCACCTGCCACCTGTCACCTAGTCTGCCCATCCCAAACATGGATGAACAGCCCAAGGTAATAAGAGGAGACATAAAACCTTGAGTCAGACAAAGTCTTAGTGAGCAGTAAATCAACTATCAAACATACCAAAAGAGCATAAGGGATAAAAGGAATAGGAACCCAAATCATCCCACTCCACCTCTTTCTACAATGATAGCCCCCAGACACACACTAAGCATAGCAAAGCAGATAATTAAAGTAAAGCAATAATCACTCGAGTCAAGGTCGATGTTTTCCAAATACAAACCCCCAAGGCCTAAACCAAGATCAGATAAGCACCCAGAAAACACCGCTCTTGAGACCGAATGATGATACAACCAAACATCCATGACTCTGGCTATCACTGTTATCATTGCCTTGATTTTATCGTTAATTGAATGACTAACGCATCTTTCAAACATCCGTCAAGGGCTAATGGCAACCCCGGTTCTAGACATAACTCCGCACGTCCTCGTGACCCGTGCCTAGGTATAACGAATCTACCCAGAGTACTAGCACGTCATCATGACCCGCGCCTGGGTATAACGGATCTACCCAACGTACTCTTGCTTTGAGCTTGCTAGAACCTTCAATAACGATAAGATCCCAGCCTTCTAGTTATCCTCCTCGACGACTATTCCCATTATAGCTCAAGCACCTCTCGAGCCACCATTATCCACCAACTCGAACCGCATCATCGAGTAATCAACATGCTTGGGATGATCCCGTCTGGATTAAACCAAGGCTTCCACATCATGCTTTGCTCCAACGCATCTTAGCAAAGTCCATCTCATCATCATACTTCGCCTCAACATATCATGGCAAAGTCCATTTCGTCATCATACTTTGCTTCCTCTAACTATAGCAAAGTCCTCGAACCCATCCATATGAGCTTCATCATCCGCTTCATATGCCACAGCAGCTTTCACCATTCAAGAGCCTTTCCACTTAGCTTTTGAATCATCTTCAACCATCTTGTCCCAAATCAACTACAAGCTAACTCGAGACAATCAAATCAATCATACATCCAAACAATCAAGCATTCAAACAAGATCTAATCAAGCAATATCAACTATAATGGCAATTTCGTAAATAAATGAGCATAAGTCTAACATATATGAAATCATGGATTTTAGCATAGATCTATCAAATATAAAACATGGGTTTTGTCTCTATAACTTGTTAATTGAACTTGCATAGGTAAACATCTTCAAAAGTAATGAATCTAGTCTTGGAACTAAGAAAAATGCATGAAATGTCTAACTTTAACACTCAAACAAGCCACCAATCCAATATACTCTTTGGGTCCGCGTGAGAGATAAATACCACTCACCGAATCACCCAAACACTTCAAAAACAAATCACTTCAGATCCGGACAGCGAAGCTTCAAGCTTGATTCGTCGAAATCCCGCTTGAAACGATGAAATCTAGCTTGGTTGGATGAAGATCTTCAACTTTAGCTCTTGGATCTTCAATCTCGATCTTCGATCTTGTATAGATGTTAGAACTAGATTGGAGTGGAGAAAAGAAGATGAAGAAATGTTGTAGTCGAGCTCTCAAAATGGCAGCACTTCGTTGCTTCAAAATCCGGTGCCAAAAAGTGAAGATAGGCGCCTCTATTTATAGGCTGAAACCTTAGGTCGTCCGCCACCTTAGGTCGCCCACGACCTAACTATTGCCGACCTAAAGACCTCCGACCTAAAGACCTTCGACCTAAAACACTGCCGACCTAAAACACATGCACGCGACCTAACAGATACGCGCGGCCTAGCTGCCCAACGACCTAAGCCTTACACCAATGCTCGACCTAATATCACCATACTCACGTGACCTAACGTCATGGCCGACCTAACACTCAAGCCTTCATACGACTTATCACTCATACGACCTAAAGACTTACCCAAGATACGACTCATCAGCTTACGACCTAACAACTTCACGAGTTAACAATGCCGCAACCTAACTACTCATAGCGGCCTACCTTAGGTCGTCTAACGACCTAACTAACCTACCGACCTAACAATACAACAACCTAAAACAAACACAGGACTCAACGACCTAACTTAGATCGTCTAACCCCCTTAGGTTGCTCACCACCACTAGGTCGCTTACTACCTCTAGGTCGCTTACTATCACTAGGTCGCTTATATCCAAAGGTCGCTCCACTCGACCTAAACTCCCTCATGACTTAAACTGCACTAAGCCTTAACTCACCAACTCTTAGGTCGTTAACTCCACTAACTCGCTCACGACCTAACTCCTCAAGGTCGCTGCAACACTTTAGGTCGTAACCCAATAACTCGTAACTCATGCACCCTCCCTAAGTCGTCTACGACTTAACTATAGGTCGGTCACCACCTTAACTCGGTCACACAACCCAAGCTTCCCACGACTTAAGCTGACTCCCATACGACCTAAACTTCGAACAATCAAGAACAACACTAACGACCAAATAATTCTACGATTATCAATACGAAAAATACGGGTCGTTACAATTTGTATTCAAACTTCATTTTATTTTTGTTAAGACAAATAAACTTTCAAAAATTTCAATTTAATAAGCCAAAACCATATATTAATCCTACAGTGTTTCTTTAAAAATAAACATTTGTTTTGTTTTTGTTTTTTTTATTTTTTTTAAGTTTTGAAAAGAAAATGTAAAATAAACTATGAAATATCAAAAAGATGATGAGACTCACCCCACACTTGATTTTGACTGTGTCCCCACAGTCAACCCAAGTGGAAGGAGAAAGAAGAAAAATAAAAACAAAAATCCTATATTTACATGAAAGGATGATTATTTACAAGAGATGAGAAAGTATATAGTCAAAAAGTAGATGAAACGGTCTTCTAAAGACCAATTCATTTGTCTCGTCAAGTATGCGAGAAACAGCTTAAGCTCGGAAAACCAAATCGTCAAAGATTTCAAAGTTGAATCTTGATTTGGAAAAACGAATGTCGTTTTGAAAATCGTATGATCTGTTTTGTTTTTTATGATTTTGGGGTCGATAAAACAATTGATTGAAGTTCAAGTTTATTTTCACCAAATTGAAATTCAAGCTTATCATTGACAAATTCTTCAAAATTGTTGATTTCAAAATCAAAGTGGTGATTTAAATCATCCCCGTCAGAATTTAACAACTCATCATCCAAAAGTCCAAAAAATTCGTGTTCATTAAATTCGTCTTCCTTTATTGGACTATCAACAACTTTATTACGTGTCTCAAGTTCAAAATCCAATGTTGTTGTGTTCAAATTTTCGAAATCGAGAAAAGGAAGATCGAATTTTAAATTTGGTTCCACACCCTCAAAAAATTGAAATCCAACTCAATTACCATGTTTTCAACAACTTCATTTAGATTGTTATTTTCAATTTCAAAAGTTGTTATTTGAAAATCGTCGATTTGGTAACAGATGGATTATTATTTGACTCGTCACACATTAGAATTTGATTTTGTATTTCATGTTGTTTCATATATGTTTCAAACAACAAATCCGTGGGATCATCGTAAATTTCATTCATTTGCTCAACAAAGTCAAATTTGTAATTATTAACATGAAATTTTTTGATTTGGACTTGTTGAGAACAAGAATTGTCAATTTCGATAAACGGTAGATTATTATATGATTCTTTGTAGGTTGAGATTTGATTATGATTTTCACGAAAAGTTTTGTATTTCTCAAGTAATAAATCCCCGTAATCTTTTTTCATTTGGTCAACAAAATCAAATTCATGATTATTAATTTAAAAATTTTCATTTTGAATTTGTTGACAACCAAAGTTTTCAATCATCTCGTTATTGAAACTATTCCCAATGCCAAACTTATTTGAAAATTGGCTCACATTTTCGTCTTGATTTTGAAATTCATTTTGAAGCCTGAAATAGAATTGGAATGGGTTACAATCGAAATCATTTGAATTTGGAAGTGAATTCAAGTTTTGATTATTTTGAAAACTTTGATTCGAGTTATAGCACAAATATGAATTGCACAACTCATTTTATCTCTTGATTTTGTTGCGTAGAGAGTTCAAGTAACGACGAAATGCTATTTTCAAGAGTGGATGGTTGACCATTATTTTGAAAATTTATGGTTCAAAATTTGAATTGTCTAAAAAAAAGTTGTTGCTAAAATATCCATACGAATTTGGAGTGCACTCATATGGATTACATTGATTTTCACAAATAAATTCAAGTGAGTAAGAAAAAGGAACATTTTCAAGATTTTTTTTTTATATTTGGTTTTTTTTATAAAGGAAAAATATCTACAATTAAAAATATTCAACACACAAATAAAATCACAAAAAAATAATCTGAAGAATAGAAAATTAAAATCAAAACAACTCCCCGGCAACGGCGCCAAAAACTTGTTCATTGACGTAATTTCTATCGGTTTAGAAAACCGTCGAATGAACTTATAATTAAAAATAACCGCAAGCGCACGGTGTACGAATGTAGAACGTGGCGAATACGGGTCGATCCGCAGGGAATTGATGATTTTAAAATTCTATTCAATCAAATTATACCGAAGTCGAGAGTGAATAGTTAGAAATGTAAGAAACTAACAAAAACTAGCAAAAGAAAATTATAAAAATATGAGAGTCAAAAGAACAATTTAGAGATAAATCAACTCTCTATATCATATAAATCAACAAAATGAAGTTATGATCTCTCTTTTCTTTTCATTAGTGTAATTAGTTGATGTGTTTATCATAAGTATGATATATTTGTGCTATTAATTAGCCCAATATAAACCATCAAACTATAACACAACCACTAATACACATTTAACTCTCATGAAATATGACAACAAAGTTGAAATAAAAATCTATTTTAAGCATAGCCTATTAACTATTGTTTAGAAATATAGGCTTTCAAATTTCAATTTCAACATTCACTTCTTTGCCATAATCATATTTAGATGAAGAGGCAATTTGTGTTATGTTTGTTTAAGCATAGTCTATTTGTTATGAACGACATAGACTATCAAATTCAAAGCTAAACAACATCATTAAACCACTTCAAGTGTTTCCATTAAAGCACAAAAAGAGAGTATAAACATCAAAATGTTACATCTACATACTAGAGAGCTTAATTACCCCTAAATTATAGGGATTAAGCTCTCATATTTGTTATCAAATCAACAAATGTAGAAAGCAACATGAAAGAAAAAGGAAAGGAAAATGAAAGCTAATGGAAAAGACAACTAATCTAATTGCATAAAGGTAAATCTACACTATTACATAAGAAGAGAAGAAGCATGTAAATAAAAGAGAATTAACATTGCATAAAAGAAAAGAAAATTACATGAAATAAAATGGCTAAGTAGCCATGGAAAGAAAGAGAGCTTTAATTTATTTTCTAAACTAAAACTAACTAACTAAGAGGAAAGATGGCTACATGAAACATAAGGGGTATTTATACAAGTTAGAAACTCTAATGCATATTTTTGAAGAGTACCCAAAATGCCCTTGGAGGAAGTGTGGTGGCCAAGTTATCATTAGCTTTAATAATCCTCCACTTAAATGTACATGAAGCTTTAAATGTCTTTTAGCATGTGCATCAGCCTTTAATTTGTATATTAGGTAGTGGGTAGGTGGGGTCCTCCATGTTCTTCACTTTGAATTATTTCCATCTTCATTCCTTTGTATTCATTTTGTGCATGCATATTCCTTCATGAACCCACTTGTAATTGAGTGTAATTTCCTACAAAATAATATAAAAAATTCCAATTAAATGTTCTCAAATTAATATATGCACAAAAATGACCATTTTGCCTCTGGATGAAGATGAATATGTGACAATTTCAAATAATATGAATTTTGGTTTAAACAAGTTAAAATACCCAATATGATCATTTATTTAATTTAAAAAGAATAAATATGGTGGTTAAAATATGCATATTTACATGCATATCAATATCACAACATCATTTTGGAGCTCGAATCAAGTCGAGTATAGTATAAATTGAAGAAGGAACAAACGTACCAATTCAAAGCATCGGTAAATCTCGACTTTGAAGCCGCAAGCAATCATTGATAGAAGAAAGCATTCAACAAATCAATTCAACAAGGCGGCAAGTTCAGAAGCCCTAATTTCAGAACGAGAAACAAACGAAAAATTCAAGCAGTCATTTTTAAAAAGAAAGAACACAGGCTGAATAACTAAAAAAGGAGAAGGGAAAATTGCTTTATCACTTTACCTATTTTATTGGGGCCGGCTTCTTCAAATAATTACTTTGGGCTATAGTTTTTAAAAATTAGGGTTTTTATTGTTTTAATTGTTTTTTAATTTGTAATCTTCTTTTAAACTTTTGTGAATTCTAGTCGTGTGACTAGGGGACAAACTACGGTGGTGTAGTTCGTGAATTCGCAACTCACTGGCTTAGTTGTGGCAGGGTTTTGAGCGTAGAGTTGGTTAGTCAATAGCGGGTGTCGCGAGTTTACGTGTGTAAGCGTCTGACTACTTAATTTCTAGTAGAAAGCTTGGAGGCAGCACGTAGGCAGGGTTTTGCCGAAGCTGGGTAAATCTATGTGTTCCATTGTTTGCTTTTATTCTGCTATTATCTGTGCTATTATTATTCTACTGTGATCTGTGCTGAAATTATTTTATATAAACTTCCACAACAATTTTTATAATTGTTAGTATCACCCTATTCACCCCCCTCTAGGGTGAAATCGGTGCTACATCTAGCTCGCCAACTATCTACATCTGCACCTTGCAAACCACCTGGGTCTCCGTTGGCATGACCATCAACCATATAATCCCATCAACAACGCAGAGTATTTCCTGGGCATGTTCACGCCAATCTTAGTGGTCCAAATAAAAATTTTAGCTATTATAAATTTATCACGTATTTCCACTTCACAAAGGCTGAAAAAAATTAAGCCTTAAAAGTATCCTTGTATTTTCAGTCGTTTTGCTTTGTAATCTAGCCTGATGAAATCGAAGTTATGTAATAAGAACCATTTCATAGTGGATGTAAATTACCTCTAATTAAAACACTCTAAACTCCCATCTCTTTACTTTTCAACGTACTAATATCACATCATTTCTTATTTTTAACCAAGATATTAGTTTCCAATCATTGCTAATATATATGCTTAAACATACTTACGAGGTTGGCGGAAATATAGTCAACAGTTAAGGATGACCTCAAGCACTTTTTTCATTAAGATATTGCAGTCTGGTTTCCTTTTGAATGGTTCGACCATTTGGAAAGGAAGGCAAATGTATAAGAGCAGATGAAACTTAAGGCAAAGTTAGGATGAAGAGAGTGAATGGTCAGTTCTACTTCATGAAGAAACGTTGGAAATGGGAATCCAGTAAAACAATAAAAGATACTTAATATGAAGAGAGAAATATGATTTCTATTCCAATATATTTTCATATAGAAAATTGTTTTTGCGTATTTATTCCTTTGAGTTTACGATATATGATCTAAAAATTCTCGATTATAATTTGGTTACAATTCATGGAATAAATAGCTTATGAAAATGGTTGCATGAAGCTTCATTTTTTGTATGCTATTATAATAGGAGATGGTAGGAGCATGCCATTTTGCACTTATTGATCATATCAAGTTACAAAAATTATTTCGTAAAACATACCAAAAATTATATATGAAATAACAATCATTTTTCAGTGTTTATAAAAATAGATAGGTTTATTTCATTATAATGTTATGAATAATTTTTATAAAACAAAACTACTGTTAACCCTATCTCGGTTACGACTCAGCAGGTCTAGTGCGTGGAGATGGCGCCGACCCAAGAGATGCCGACCTAACTGAGTAAGAATTGTGCAGGGTCTGCCGATCTAAAGGACATACCGACCTAACTGCTTAAGGCTTAAAAAGCAGGCCGACCTAACCATTCGCATGACTTGCCGACCCAATGCCCTCACATAGATGCCGACCTAGTGCTTCAGAAGGAACTGGCCTAACGACTCAAGAAATGACAAGGGATCCGACTTAACATGACGCCGACCTAACTGCCTAATGAAGCTGCCGACCTAATTCGATCCGACTTAAGGACTTAACATGCTTACCGACCTAACTGAGTGGAACAAGTTCGCGACTTACACTTGTATCGTGACCGACCCATGGTCTGTGCTAGGACGAGCGCGACCTGGGCAAGTGAAGGGGAGTTAGTTCACGTTTAGCTCGTCAATTCTTTAAATCGGTAACGACCTATTTAAACATGCACTTCCCATTTAAGTCGGAGGCCATGCATCAGAGAGAGGGGGCGACCTACGACCTAGCTTGACCCGGTAACGACTTTGGACTTGTGCAAATTCAACGCAGCTTGATCATGTGAGGGCTCCTATAAGCCGGCTGCGACTTAACTGGGTCGGTGAGGAGTTAAGACCGAGCCTAAGTCCATAATCTTTACCTATAAATACCACCCTACCTTCAACATTAAAAGGACTTTTTTGGTTGATCAATTTCAAGCGCCATTACTCTGCCGAATTCCAGACTACTTCAAAGCTTTTGAGATCTAACAAACTTCTAAAAGAACTCCATGAAGGAATCATCTACATTCACCATGGATTTTAAGATGATTGTCAACGTCAAAGCTTGAGCTACTTGTTTTACATATCCCATCACTTGAAGTGTGTTGTAATTGAGAGATTTTGTAAAGAATTGTAATCAAACTAGTGATAAAAAGATTAAAGTGGACGTAGGCTGGATTATAAGCCGAACCACTATAAATACTGTGTCTCTTACTGTTTTTCTACATACTTTCTGCTTATTTCTGATTCCCGTACGAACGGGTGGTGCTTTCACAATCACATCCTATTCACCAGGGTGTTAGCGTTTAAATTTGAGCGTTAACATTTTGGTGCTTTCACTGAGAATTGAACTCAGGACATCTATCATCATTGCTTCAGAAAGATTTGTAGATAAAGTTTCTTTAAGAACCAGAAGTCTATCCGAAATCATGGCTCCTGGAAGGAAAAGTAAATCTGTGAGATCTGCAAACATTCAAGAGGGAACCTCCGCTTCCCCAACACCAAATCAAGCCACTCCAACTGTCGGGGTTACGAAAGCAGAGTTGGATGCCGCAATTTTGGGGTTGAACAGACAGATACATGCTCAAAATGTGCAAATGGAAGCCCAGAATGCCCAAAATGCCTTAATCTTGAATAAGTTGAACGATTTGCTCGGGGCAAACCGTCAATCAACAGCTAATGAAAGGAATTTCGCTGGTAATATTCATGAAACTGAAGAAAGGAATGTTTCCGAAAGGGATACTAACCCCGCTGAGCAAATACTTCCTGAGGTAGGCGGATCTAGGGCTCGTAATGATGAAGAATATCTCTCTGGAATGGTTCGCCAAATTATGAAGGAGAGCATGCAA
Source organism: Allium cepa (assembly GCA_030765085.1). Lineage (NCBI taxonomy): Eukaryota > Viridiplantae > Streptophyta > Magnoliopsida > Asparagales > Amaryllidaceae > Allium > Allium cepa. The sequence continues at coordinate 1,033,762,943 of CM060945.1, read as the reverse complement.
AGAGTCGAAGATGAGAAAGAATGGGGCTTTGCTCCGAGCAAGACTCCATTTACTGAAAAAATTCTAAAGGCTGAATTCCCACGAAAATTTGCTCCTCCAACTATCCCAGCTTATAGGGGGACAAGTGATCCAAACGAATTTCTGTATAAATATGATTGGCATATGACGGGTGCCCGAGCCTCAGATGAAGTAAAATGCAGATACTTCCCCGTATATTTGGAAGGCGTAGCTCTGCTTTGGTTCACAAAGCTACCTGTCCGGTCCATCGATCAGTTTTCAGACCTAACCAGGAAATTTAAAGAGCAATTTAGGCTATATGCTTCAAAGGCAAAAGACATCATGTCGTTATCCGGTTTGGAGCAGAATTCGGGGGAAACTATCAAGTCTTTCTTAAATCGCTTCAATATAGCGTTAGCTGAGGTTGATAATGCGGAACCTCGCATGGTCTTGACCTATTTGATGAGGGCCATAGATAAATCTAGTGAGTTTGGAAGATGGTTGAATATGAAGGAACCAAGCTCTCTCGAAAAGTTCTACAAGAAAGCAGACGAGTTCATGCGTCTGGAGAGTCGCCCTGTATCGACAAAAGCAGCATTGGAAAAGGTTGAAGCTAACGCCAATGCTCCATGCAAAAATGAGTCTGTGGGACAGAAGAGGGAGAACAATAATGGAAAACAACAGAATAATCAGAAGAAGCATAGATCCTTCAAGCCTTCAGAATACACACCTTTGTCAGATACTCCAGAACGAATCTACCTGGCTACCAAAGATTCTGTCAATTATCCTAAACCCCCAGTCTTGAGAACCGGGAAAAAAGCTGTGCAAAGTGGGAGGTTCTGTCGCTTCCATAATCAGCCCGGTCATGATACTGATGACTGCCGTCAATTGAAGAATCTAATTGAAGAATTGTTAAGGGAAAATAAACTACAACAATTTGTGAAGAAAAATGATAATAATAATCCTGCTTCGTCGAACCAGGGGCAGCAAACTCCTGCTCATCAATCTGGGACTAATGGCAAAGACGCAGGTTTTGAGTCTGGAAGGCCTGTTATCAATATCATTACAGGCGGACCTCACCCAGCGGGCAAAAGCTGGGGTGAGATGGAAAGGTATTCCCGGGCCCTGAAATATGCACCGGAGGAAGAAAATGTTTTTGTTCTAGAGGACACTACGCCTTTGAAGCAACGAAAGACATTCAACGATGACATTGTATTCAAAACCAGGGATTCCATCGGTATTGAAGCCCCAACCTTGGATCCTTTGGTCATCTCGGCCGGCATTGGGCCAGCCATCGTCAGAAGGATTCTTATCGACAACGGCGCATCCTGTAATATCCTCTTTAAGAAAACCTTCGACCAGATGAAGATTCCTATGGTTGAAGTGCAGGCATCATCGCAAAAAATTGCTGGCTTCGCCGGGGAGCCAAAGCAACCAGTAGGAACCATTGACTTGCTAGTGGAACTCGGAGAAGGAGAAAGAAAAGTAGTTCGCAAGCAGACTTTTGTGATAGTAGATGAATTTTCTGCTTATAATGCTTTCTTTGGTCGTCCTACTCTTGCAGCATTCAAAGCTGTCCTTGCCCCATGGTGTCTTACTATTAAATTCCCTACCGACAATGGAGTAGGAGTTATTAAAGGAGACCAGAATGCTGGACGAGAATGCTATATGACAGAACTGCGAGAAACAAGGAAGAGAGAAATGGGGAAAGATGCGGCAACCCCAATCCGCATCAAAACACCAACCCTATAGCAACTACAGGGCGGACCCTGCACTGGCGAGCATAGCGGGGCAAGAAAAGAGATGGATCCTAGAAAGGCCAGTGCGGGGGAGAGTAGAGTGGTACCAGCAGAAACAACGATACCGGTACCCGTTGACCTGAAGGACCCAAACAAGGTGCTAAATGTGGGTTCACAACTCAATGTGACAGTTCAGAATGCCTTGATATCTTTTTTGAAAGCAAATCTGGATGTTTTCGCTTGGACCCATGCTGATATGTGCGGAATATCCCCAGAAGTTGCGGTGCATGCTCTGAATATTGACCCAAAATTCACGCCCGTAAAGCAGAAAAGAAGAATCCAAGGTCCAGAAAGGTCAACAGCATTGAAAGAGGAAGTTGATCGGCTCATGGAGAATAACTTCATCAGAGAATCTACCTATCCAAATTGGGTGTCAAATCCAGTGCTAGTTAAGAAAGCCAACGGTAAATGGAGAGTGTGCATCGATTTTTCAGATCTAAACAAGGCCTGTCCCAAAGACTGCTTCCCATTACCCAGGATCGATCAACTGGTAGATGGAACAGCGGGTCATGAATTGTTGTCTTTTATGGATGCCTACTCCGGATATAATCAGATCATGATGCATGAGCCAGATCAGGAGGATACAAGCTTTATCACCGATGTCGGTCTCTACTGTTACAGAGTTATGCCCTTTGGGTTGAAGAATGCGGGGGCGACATACCAAAGGCTGGTCAACGCTATGTTCAAACCGCAGTTGGGAAAGACTATGGAAGTTTACGTTGATGACATGCTAGTAAAATCTAAGAAAGCAGTGGATCACATCGAACACTTAGCAGAAATGTTCGCAATCCTCCGAAGATACGGAATGAAGCTTAACCCTTTAAAATGTTCTTTCGGGGTAGAATCTGGAAAGTTCTTGGGTTTCATCGTGAGCGCTAGGGGCATTGAAGCTAGTCCAGCTCAAATCACCGCTTTAAAAGAAGTCAAAGCTCCTAAAACAAAGAGGGAATTGCAAAGTCTCAATGGAAAAATTGCCGCCTTAAGTCGGTTCATATCCAAAGCTACTGATAAATGCATTCCATTCTTCGACGCTCTAAAGAAAGGAAAGAAAAACTTTGACTGGACTCCCGAATGCCAGAAAGCTTTTGAAGAATTGATTCAACATATGGAAAAGCCTCCAATACTTTCTAGGCCCGGCGATGGCGAGGATCTTCTTATATACTTGGCAGTTTCATCTCATGCTTTAAGTGCAGCGCTGGTACGGGAAGACAAAAGGATTCAACATCCAGTTTACTATATCAGCAAAAGACTCACTGGGGCAGAAATGAATTACTCCAAGTTGGAAAAACTCGCCTATTGTCTATTGATTGCCTCAAGAAAGTTGAGGCAATATTTCCAGGCTCATCCTATCAAAGTCCTCACTGATCAACCTTTAAAGCAAGTCTTGTTTCGCCCCGAGACTTCGGGCCGCCTTTTAAAGTAGAATATTGAATTGAGCCAATATGACATCACTTATCATCCTAGAAAAGCGATCAACGGACAAGCTTTGGCAGATTTTATTGCAGAATTTACAGACAAGGGTAACAGCGAGGAAGAAACAATCGAGAACTCCCCAGTCCAATGGAAGTTATTTGTAGATGGCGCAAGAAATGATTACTGTTCAGGTGCTGGAATTGTTTTTGAAACTCCTGAAGGCCGGTCATTATGCTATGCGCTAAGATTAGAATTTCCTTCAACAAACAATGAAGCGAAATATGAAGCTCTGATTGCTGGTTTGAAAATTGCTAAAGAACTAAACATTCGAGCGTTACAGATCTTCAGTGATTCTCAGCTTATAGTATGCCAAGTCAAGAAGGAGTTTCAAACGAAAGGAGGAAATCTGCCCGCTTATGTGTCAAAGGCTTGGGAACTTTTATGTGAATTCGACCACTACACGATAAGTCATATTCCTCGAGAAGAAAACATGAAAGCAGATTCTCTCGCAAAATACTCAAGTTCTGGCGAAGCCCAATCCTTAGGGTTAGTTCCAGTGGAAGTTTTGTCAAATCCAAGCATTGATGAAATGGATATCGATTGGGTTATGAGTATGTCACAAGAGCAAGAATCATGGATGACTCCAATAACGAAGTATCTACTCAATGGCTCTTTACCAGAAAACTCTAAAGAACGACAAAAGCTACTGAGAAAAGCTTCTCGATATATAATCCAGGATGGTCAATTATACAGACGAGGATTCTCAATGCCACTACTTCGATGTGTATCCAAAGAAGAAGCCAAAATAATCCTATCAGAGGTACATGGAGGAGAATGTGGGGATCATTCAGGTGGTCAAACTTTAGCAAAGAAAATTCTCCGATATGGATATTTTTGGCCAGAAATTAATCGAGATGCTGCAGATTACTCTCGAAAATGTGACAGATGTCAAAGATTTGCCAAAATTCCTAGAGCACCTTCTACTGAACTCACACAAATGACCAGTCCGTGGCCGTTTGCAATTTGGGGAATAGATTTGATCGGACCATTACCAACCGCCAAATCTGGAATCAAATATGCCATTGTTGCTGTAGATTATTTCACTAAATGGGCTGAAGCTGAACCATTGGCAACCATCACCTCCAAAAAGATGATAAATTTTGTGACTAAGAATATCATTTGCAGATACGGTGTGCCTCAAAAGATAATTACAGATAATGGTACTCAATTTGAAAGTGAAGAATTCCAAGATTTTTGTAAACGATTCAAAATCCTGAAAAGCTTCTCAGCAGTAGCTCATCCGTAGGCAAACGGGCAAGTGGAAGCAGTAAATAAAATTATCAAATCAACCATCAAAAAGCAACTCGAAAGAGCAAAAGGTGGTTGGGTCGATAAACTACCACTTGCACTATGGGCATACAGAACTACTCACAAAACTGCAACTGGGCATACTCCTTTTTCGTTAGCATACGGATCGGAAGCAATGATCCCGGTTGAAACAGAGGTCCCTTCACACAGAAGAATCCATTTCAATCAAGCGGAAAATGAAAAGCTGCAACTTGAAGCGCTGGATCTCCTTGATGAAAAAAGAGATGAAGCTAACCTCAGAGTTGCAGCTCATCAGCAAAGGATAGCCAGACATTTCAATTCCAAAGTTCGTCAACGCAGCTTTGAAATTGGAGATCTAGTCCTGAAAAGAATTATGACCGCGACAGGTGTGTTTGGACCAAATTGGGAAGGACCGTATGTAATAGGTCAGAAGCTTCTCGACGGCACATTCAAGCTCACCACTGTTGATGGAGATCAAATTCCAAGGGCATGGAACAGCAACCACTTGCGTCCATACTTTACTTGAAAATTTTGTTGAAACATTGTAAAAAGAATTATGAATGTATGATTCTTGTAATTGAAAGCAATTGTGAAACTGATGCAAGTAAATAATGAAAGAATATAAAGTGGATGTAGGCCCAATTTCATGGCCGAACCACTATAAATCTTGTGTTCCTTATTATCATTATATGTTTGCTTTGTTTTCAATATAAAAATACATAAAATGTATTGCTGAAATGTCAATTTAAATTTTTGCAGACAATGGAAATGAAACTTGCGCATAATAAGACCGAGTGATTCTCACCATCATTCAACAAACAAATTTCAAGTCTCAAAGACCCCGAATTCAAATCCTAGATAGGAAATACTTCAATTGAACGGCTAATGATTTCGATAGAAACGAGCCCTTGCTGATAAATTGAGATTGTTTGAACAAACAAACATCCAATTAGGAAGCTAGTGCCCGTTCTCACAAACTTGCCTGGCAATGAAGTACATTTCCTTGGATTAAACAAGCCACTCGCGAGAAGAGGGGGATGAAAACCTAAAAAAAAAAAAAAAAAAAAAAAAAAAAAAGGAGGGGATCGCTGAAAAGGCATAAGCAAGTGAACAAAGGAACAACCAAAGCTACCATCAGCAGCACAAGTCCTCTTCAGAGGCGCAACTCTTCGGAGGATAAAAGACCTCTAATGGGTCATACGCCACAAAAAAAAAAAGAAAGTTCTCTACTCAACAAAAAAGATTGGAGGAGTCATGACCCTCCAACCATGAGAGAGTAACTTCCAGGCGATGAAAACCCTCTCTGAGGCACATTTCACCAGGAGTTGAAGTGTCATAACCGTTCTTCGGAATTTCACTTCACCAGAGTTGAAATGTAAACAAAATAAAAGCCCTCTTCGGAGGCACATTTCACCAGGAGTTGAAGTGTCATAACCGTTCTTCGGAATTTCACTTCACCAGAGTTGAAATGTAAACAAAATAAAAGCCCTCTTCGGAGGCACATTTCACCAGGAGTTGAAGTGTCATAACCGTTCTTCGGAATTTCACTTCACCAGAGTTGAAATGTAAACAAAATAAAAGCCCTCTTCGGAGGCACATTTCACCAGGAGTTGAAGTGTCATAACCGCTCTTCGGAATTTCACTTCACCAGAGTTGAAATGTAAACAAAATAAAAGCCCTCTTCGGAGGCCCATTTCGCCAGGAGTTGAAGTGTAACAACCGCTCTTCGGAATTTCACTTCACCAACGTTGAAATGCAAAAACAAAGACCTTCTTGAAAGCACACGTTTCACCGAGATTGAAATAAAACTTCCAAGTGTTGAAACGTGAAAAGGCTTTCTTCGAAGGCACAACTCTTTGGGGGTACACGTTTCACCGAGATTGAAATAAAACTTCTAAGTGTTGAAACGTGAAAAATCCCTCCTCAGAGGTACAATTTTGTATAAAAAAAAATCCTCATCAAAAGCGTACTTTAACTTTCAAAGGAAGAGTAATTTGCCCACTATGGAAAATGATTGTAAAAAAAGAAAAGAAGTTAAAGTACCCTTCAGAGGTCCGCTTTACCACATAGAGGAATTCACTTGATAAAATATGCACATAAGCAAACAAAAAAAGTGATTTCTTCGAACGACAAAGCGTAAAAACTTATACGAAGGGAGTTGTACTCTACCAAAATTTTCTTTAAAGAATAAAATAATTATTCTTTAACAAATAAGAGTGCAAGTCCCCTCAAAGTATAAAATATTGCAGCGAGCTTAAGGTATGGGGGCAACATGGTATAATAGTATAGTTGCATCAGTAAAGTAATACTCAAACAACATACCATAAGCCCGCTGCAATATCGTGTAAATAAACTTGTGCAAAAAATAAAATAAATAGTAAATGCATTCTCAAATTCAAACAGAAGTTTGTACAAACGAAGAATCATTTTATTCAACTATAATGCAGATACAGGTTCTCAAAATAAAAGCGGGGGCCGATACCCGCACAACTCTCGGCCAGTTCATACAAAAGACAAAAAGCTAAAGTCTTCACTTCTTTTTACTGCCTTTGGACCCTTTACCCGACCGAATGACCAGCTTTTCAGGTCGGCCAGTGGGTATAAGGGAGGAAGGAGAGGTAGGCGCAGCTGGCCCAACTTCTGGCTCCTCTTCAGTGGCAGTGATTATCTTCCCTCTCCTCCTTGATGCTCCTTGCTTCCTTCTCCTCTTTGAGGAAGACTCACTTCCTGGAGTGACAAGTTTAGATAAAGTTATATCGTCAGAAGGAGTCCGCTCCGGAGATATGTCACCTCCCTCAAGTCCCTCATCTTTTTGCTCTTGCGAAGCAATGGGATCATCCAGGCCATGGAGAGCCTCTATTTGTTCTTCTTGTGACCCAGGTTGCGAGGCAGAAGGAGGCGCCACTTGAAGAGATGGAGGAAGGATCACCGGGGGAGAAGAAGCTTGAGTTTGACTCGGTGCTTTCTCTACAAAGGAGAAAAAACTTAAAATATCAGTATCTTTCGAAAAGAGAGGGGATGACGGCTCGTCAAAAGTCGGGAATTCATTGACATTTGAGGAATAATCAAAAGTCGGGAATTCATTGACATTTGAAAAATAATCAAGAAGATCGTCAAGTTCACAAGGAGCGAACGAGCAGTTCACCACTTGGGCTGGTCCGGTGTCAAGTTTACCTGGGGCAGTTGGATCTCTGAGGCTGATTTCATATTGCTGTGCTTCGTTGCTTTCACCACCTTCATCCCCGCCTTGTGCACTTGTAGTTTCAGTTACTGTCTTAGTTGCAGGCGGAGTAGAGGAGCTAGAACCCGTGATGTCAACCACAGGAGAAACTGGAGGTTGGACGGAGGAAGTAAGCGTTAATTCCTTTCCAGAACGTTCTTCTTCCGCCATTCCAGTTCTCATCCTGGCAAGTTGTTCTCGCCCCTTCGCAAGAGCAGCGCGAGCTCCCTCATCCAGGTAACGCGCCTCAAAATCTTCATCGCCATACCCGGCGTCTTTAAACATGTTAAGAGCAGCTTCCCACACCTCGGCCAGGGTGATTTCATACTTAGGACCAAGAAAAGAGAGGCTGCCGCGTCCCAAGACACAGTGTAAATAAAAATCGAATAAAGTCGAATTGATATCGGTTTCCATGGTCTGAGAAGTTTCTTCGGCTGCAATTTTGCCAGCCATGGCCTCATCTCGATCTTTTTCGGTCTGAGCAAGTTGGGCTTTTAGCGCTTCAATCTCCATGTCCCGGGCGCTCAGTTTATTCTGCAACTGGGTGACATCAGTGCGGTGGTTCTCTACAGCTTGTTCTAACCTCTCAGCTTTAGCTTCAGCGTCCCTCTGGCTGGCGTGCGCATCTCGCACTTGTTTTTGCAATACCTCTTCTCTTTGGGTGTAAGTATTAGTAGAAGAGGCAAGATCATCTTTGAGCTGCTTTACTTCAGCTTCGAGTTTTTCATTGTATTCGGCTATCTCCTTCATCTCAGCGTTGTGTTGATCAAGAATCTTCTGCCATTCTGATTTGTCATTTTCCATGGTCAGCATTGCTTCGATGTTAGCCCGATTAACTCTTTGAAGTTCATCAACCAACTTTTGCCATCCAGACATTCTATCGATATCAAGCTTGACAGCATCGAGATTTCTGTACATAGCTTCTTTGTCGATGGGGACCAAATCGAGGTCGAAGCGTACCCCCCTCAAACACCAATTCGGGAATCGGCTCTGCAAGGTCGGGGGGCCCCTTTCAACATGGTATGAAGGCCTGTTGAGAAGTGTTTGGATGGCACTTCCTTCAAGAGCAGGAGATTTGGAAGGGATGTCAATAGAAACTGAGGCACCAGGTCTCTCAGATGTCACGGGCACGTGCTCCTCGCCAAGTTTGGTCCGCTTTCTCGAATCCTCAATATGGCTCTTCCCCCTATCATCGTGCGTTTTACGTTTATGGGAATCATCATCCCTTGGGAAGGATTCATGTCGCGTGCCCGCTCCCTCATGACGTTCTTCATACCTTCTCCTCTCTTCAGCTTTTCGCGCAGCTCTCTGCTCATTGGTCTCTCTGGGATCGGTATAGTATTGCTTGTAATCATAGCTGCCACGCCCTCCATAGCGTCGAAAGTCTTTGTAATAAGAACCGCTGCCGCTGCGCCCCATAGAGGAATCTGAAAAGGCAAAAATAGCAAGTCTTAGAAACTTCCGGAGAAAAGAAGTTAAATGTGAACAAATGCCAAAAAATCCTAAGTGTTGTGTGATGTGCAAGCTACGCGCATTAAGCTACAAACCACTCATTGGTGTAGAGGTGATGATAGCTTGGGTATGAGGAGTTGGTGTTTGTGTTGGTGTTAGTCGAAGAAGGGACGTCGCCTCAACTATAGGAGAGATAGTTTTAGACACGTCATCTCTAAAAAGCTCCTGTGAGGTCACTATTATGTCGCTCAACCCATCATAAACATCGTCACCATCATGCTCGGTGAGACTTGTTTTCTCAGTTCCTACATCAGCTAATCCCCCGAGAGGCTGTGAAGGTTCTTCTTCTTCCTCAATCGGGGCAAGTGCCGCCTTACTAGATGACCCCATAATGTCGGTAGGGGTGGAACATTTCACCAATGAAGCTTCGATGTTAGACTCTTTTGATGAGGGTTGTTCGATAGTAACGGGGGCATCCGATGCTTCAGTCGGGGAATCGGGAACTTCAGTCGGAGCTTCACAAAGCTGAGTATAGCGAGAAGGGTGGAGAAGTCCGTATTGATGTAGAAATTCGTCGCTTAGTAGAAACTTGATACTTCTCTCTTCTGCGGCTACAACGCTCAGTCTATCAAAAGTCTGCCTATGTATCGGATCTCTAGAGGGAAGGGGAAGTGCTGAAAAAAGCAAAGAATGAGATTAGCAGTTTGGACCCCGAAAAGAGTTAAAAAAGAAAGTGGAAAGACGGAAATAAATGATCTTACTTCCTACTCTCCAAGAAGCATAAAACTCTGGGGGACTGCGGGCAAAGAAAAATTGGTTTAAAAATCCATGGACACTTTCAGTAAGATCAAGAATGAGCTTGCGGTTTCTTGCACTTCTCACAATGATAAGAGAAGGATGGTCTTTGCTCTTTGCAAACGAGCATAAGTAGCGAATTTCTTCGAAGCTCGGCAGTCGGTCAAGATTTCTTCTGAACAAAACACCCAACCCCATCAAGATAGCGTAACCATTAGGATGAAGTTGGAACGGAGAAATTGACATCCGAAGAAGAAGAATTCGAAGAAAGTCATTGAAAGGTGGGATCGCCCCACTTAAGCACATATGACGATTAACCGCGACAAAACCATAGGGAGGTCTGTCAGCAGTATCATTCGGTCCAGGAAATATGACATCATCTTCAGCAAAGCCGAATTGAGTACGCAACTGAATAAATGTTCTCGAAGATAGAATAGTCGAAGTTCTTTCCGGAGGATTCTCTATAGGAACAGCTATCGGGAAAGTTTCTTCTTCTTGACTTGCTGCTTCTTCTCCTTGATGGGAAGTCATTCTACACAAGCAATTGGATATTCAAACATGAAGGTGCACGTTTCCTAAAGTGTGTGAAGTGTTGTACAAGTATCAATCAAACAATAAGCAAAGGTAACTGGAATAAAACCTAGCAAACATTTGTTAGTTATAAAAACCAGGAATCTTTGTTTTGAGTTTGAATATGCAAATACAATGTTGATGCAAACAAATCAGTTCAAATTGTTGATACTTTGCATTAATATTCTACTTTAGCCAATTAATTTACAACATTTCATGCAATATGTTCATATCTCTTATCTTGTCTTAACTAATCTGTCATTTGATATGGGCAGTCAATGGCAGTATGTGCGCCTTGGTTTTCTTTGTTTGTATGTTATTATCAACAGGTTTACAGCTCAAAAGCGAGAATGATCTGTAAAGTAACACAATGGAATTCAAGCAAACTTGAAGCTAGGACAGTTCAAAATGTTCAAAATGTAAGCAACTTAGTCGGAAGTCCGGGTCAAAATACTTGAAGAAGGCCTATGTTTCTAAGTGTCAACACGTCCAGAGCCCAAGTGTTAGCTCGGCTACGGTTCAAAAAATTCTCATGCGAGATAAGACTAAGTCGGTAACGGGTCAGAATCTAGGTGGTTCAGCTTGGCGACTCATTTCCTCTAGTTCGCATGGGGGAGATAAGAGGGCAAGCTCCAAGTCGAAGGGCAGGAATTTCTCCAAGTCTTAACTCGGTCACGATCTAAGCTTTAATGTTTAGGTCGGCGAAATTCTCTCAAGCATTATCTCAACCACGATTTAAGGTCGTGTAAGAGCTAGATAGGTCGAAGGCTAAGCCACCTAAACCCACTAACTCGCCTTCGAGCCAACATCCCACAGCATTAAACCCGATAACCCTATAGCCATTCCTTCAACACCCACTTCTACTCATGCTGCCGAATCACCCAATTGAACAATTCGGAATCGAGCTTAAGATGATAAACCATCTTCATCGCCTCAACGACCAATCTGAAGCCAAAACTTCATAACCTAAGTTTCATCAACTATGAATACGATGGGGTTCATAATGAAGCGTCGTGCAAGGAGGCGATTCGGTGCAAGGAGGCGATTCGAGTTCGAACAAACAAGAAATGTGAATCGGCAATAAATTACAATCAGGAAAACCACTTACACGATGCGTAGCAGAGATTATTTGTGATCGATTGAATAAAGTTGCCTTTAAGATCTGAGGGTGCTTTAATGGCGGAATTGAGCAAGGGTTTGAATAAAGAAAAAGGAGGAAGGGGGCTAATTTATATCTCATGGTGAAGGAATGTTAAACAACACTAACTGGTAAGTCGTACGCGATCTACCGACCTAAGAGAAGCCGAGCTAAGATATTTCGAAGCACACGACTTAAGTCTAAGGCGTATACTTCGAGGGGCAAATGTTAACCCTATCTCGGTTACGACTCAGCAGGTCTAGTGCGTGGAGATGGCGCCGACCCAAGAGATGCCGACCTAACTGAGTAAGAATTGTGCAGGGTCTGCCGATCTAAAGGACATACCGACCTAACTGCTTAAGGCTTAAAAAGCAGGCCGACCTAACCATTCGCATGACTTGCCGACCCAATGCCCTCACATAGATGCCGACCTAGTGCTTCAGAAGGAACTGGCCTAACGACTCAAGAAATGACAAGGGATCCGACTTAACATGACGCCGACCTAACTGCCTAATGAAGCTGCCGACCTAATTCGATCCGACTTAAGGACTTAACATGCTTACCGACCTAACTGAGTGGAACAAGTTCGCGACTTACACTTGTATCGTGACCGACCCATGGTCTGTGCTAGGACGAGCGCGACCTGGGCAAGTGAAGGGGAGTTAGTTCACGTTTAGCTCGTCAATTCTTTAAATCGGTAACGACCTATTTAAACATGCACTTCCCATTTAAGTCGGAGGCCATGCATCAGAGAGAGGGGGCGACCTACGACCTAGCTTGACCCGGTAACGACTTTGGACTTGTGCAAATTCAACGCAGCTTGATCATGTGAGGGCTCCTATAAGCCGGCTGCGACTTAACTGGGTCGGTGAGGAGTTAAGACCGAGCCTAAGTCCATAATCTTTACCTATAAATACCACCCTACCTTCAACATTAAAAGGACTTTTTTGGTTGATCAATTTCAAGCGCCATTACTCTGCCGAATTCCAGACTACTTCAAAGCTTTTGAGATCTAACAAACTTCTAAAAGAACTCCATGAAGGAATCATCTACATTCACCATGGATTTTAAGATGATTGTCAACGTCAAAGCTTGAGCTACTTGTTTTACATATCCCATCACTTGAAGTGTGTTGTAATTGAGAGATTTTGTAAAGAATTGTAATCAAACTAGTGATAAAAAGATTAAAGTGGACGTAGGCTGGATTATAAGCCGAACCACTATAAATACTGTGTCTCTTATTGTTTTTCTACATACTTTCTGCTTATTTCTGATTCCCGTACGAACGGGTGGTGCTTTCACAATCACATCCTATTCACCAGGGTGTTAGCGTTTAAATTTGAGCGTTAACAACTACAATTGTGACATTTTTTTCATAACTAAAGTGATGCATTGGAAAATACAGGGGTATTGATATTATTTGCAATAAGTTTGGAATTATGACTAAGCCACAGTTTAGATAAATAACTCTTTGATTATATGATTGTGAATCATATGGTATTGGTGAATTATATCTCAAACAATAAAGGGCAAAGCACCCATTTAGTGGGAGAGACATAGAGTTGATGAATTCTTCGTATTGAGACATATAGATGCACATAATTGCAAGTTTTAAAATATCCAAAATCGGCTCCACATTTGTTAAATTTACCGATGAATTATCACAAACATAAAAATGTGTCTTTGATACACAAGTATTATGTCTATGACAAGTTTATAGAATACAAAATGGAATTAAATAGCATAACATGCAAAAGAAAAGGAAATGATTCAATTTGATCGAGTATGTGAGTAAATTAGAAAGAGTTCTAAATGTACCTAAAAAATGAATAAAGGTTCGAGCTTAAAAGTCACTCCTCCCTATAACACCACATTATATAGGTAAATTTGTAATGCTACCATGCGGAAATTTTGTAGCAACTCCGAGCCAATGCGAAAGAGTACGCAGTGGTTATAGTTCGTTATAATTTTGCAATGGACTAATGGCTATTGTAGGCACTCTTTACTTTGTTAATATTTTTTTAACCCTGCTCCAAATAATTCACTCCCCAATTCTCACAAAATTCAATCCCAACATAATACACCCATTGCCCTAATTCCACCACCTTCACTCTCGCCTTTAACCCTCTATAAAGTTGAGAGTCAGCAACATGCCCTAATTCGTTCGAAAATTCAACCATGCACACTTATTCCTCACTGTGCCACCGACGTCCTCCTTCCACCCCAAAATTTGTCGCTTATCGCTGAATGCCTTTCTCTTCAGTAAGTCGTCATCAACTTTGAAGCTTAATATGGATATTTGATATGGACTCTTCATCTCATTCTTTTTGCAATTTTGATCCACACCTCAAAAGATGCCTTCATTTTCAATGCTTGATTATCTAACATATCTTGTATTAATTTTTTTTATTGTATTATTTTTAGTTCTATATGTAACCAGAATTTTTTTTATCCTACCTCAGTTTGCTCCTTGCTCGTAAATGTTTATTTATTCATTCTACATGGATTTTGATTGTGTACCTATTATTTGTAGATGAAGTTGAAAGCCTTGCCGCTGCTAGATATGTTGCCTTATTTGGTTCAGAGCCTTTAGGTTCATATTGATTTAGTTTCTACCACATTGCTGCTGCTACTATACTTGTAACCTTAAATTTTGTTTCTAATTTCAGATTTCTTATTTAGTATACGTAATTTTTTTTCTTCTTATTGATTTAGCTCCTTGCGACTAATTGCGCTTTATTTTGAAACTCATAATTATTCGGTTTCAACTTTCACTTATGGAACTATAAAGATCAAGCACATCAAATGTTTTCCCACCACTAGCATGTCACAAATTAAGGTCTAAATGAACTTAGTTTAGATTGCAGCGTTTTTGTAGGAAATTGATATGATGCCAATATGAGGGCTTATTTATCATATAGTGTCCGATGAAAGACAACATGATGGTAATTGTTTTGTAAAAAACATAGAATGATTATGTGAACGTGTCATCATCTTCTTTCCCTTGATGTTGAATATTGTTAGGTTTAGTATTGATTCATGGCCTTAAGGTCCATAACAATTGGAAGCACTTTTATAAATAGCCTATTATGCATGTTTTTATACTATTATGTGTAGGAGTAACAATGATGCATTATAACATAAATAATGTATGCCTAAACTCACATCAGTTGTATATAAAACTTCAAGGAATCAACCAACATGAAACAAAAAGTATGATTATAAAGTACTTACAATCTGATAGAGCAAAGTTGTTGTCTTTTGTTACAACAAGATAAGTCTCGGATTGGGTATCCATGGACTTTGTAGGAGCCAAAATATATACGTAGCCTTCAAAGGCTAGTAGAGTGGTAGAACTATAAGTCAAGAGATAAAAAGTCAAGAGTTCTTGGTAGTGGTATATTTCACTTTATTTGTGGATGTGCACTGAGGAAAACATTCCTCAAGGTTTACAAGAAAAGCTATCAGATGAATTCAACTTAATGTAACTTCTTCGATTTCATGTTGAACACACTAAGTATACCACACAGAATGAGCTTTAATATAATTGGTACATACATCTATAAAATAATTAAGGCTTTTTGACAGTACCCATGATATATGCTGAATCAAACTTAAAAGACGAAACAACTTGCTACCCAATGGGCTTGAATTTTCTCTAAATCGTAAACCTAAGTCCACTAGAGCATGGATCGTTGGTTTGGTATTCTGGAAATAAAAACAAAGAAATGAATACAGAGCTTTAGAAAAATAACATATAGCGGAATAATTAAAATATAATAGATCACATAAGTACTGATCGTGGTTTGGCACTTTCCAAAATCAAGAACATGCCAAGCACCAATACCTGTCTTTCTAACTATTCTTTGGGGTGTAATGAGGAGGGGGTTAGAAAACCGATCTGATGATTGGTAAAATTAGACATTTTGTAAATAATAATAATTTATGCTAATTTTTCACTATATCATATAGTGTCAGTTTACATTTTATTAGTCGAATCGACTCAACATCTACGTACGAACCATTCCCAACTACCTTCCATTGGTTCATATCTATCTATGTGCATGTATGTATGTGTGTGTACATATCCCAAGATCCCTTAATGGACTTGGATATACTATCCCCACTTGTATCTCTCGTTCAGCACCTCATTAGGACCAATCATCTCGTTGTATCATGATCACCATATAACTCGATGACAACCTATGGTGCGCACCGACGACCTTTCCTCCATTAGGCCATATTCTCTTTAGGGGTTTTCTACTTTATTTGCTTCCTATCATGGATTCGGCTCCACGTGCCACCCTATCAATGTTTTGAAGGAATCTCTATATGGGTTAACTATCCTTGCCATATCAAACAAACTAACAAACAACTATGGTGGTGCATAATCTAACTGAATCGACCCTGGTAGGCAACATCATCCTGTTTGGTGTAACCTGTCCTTCTCTTGACTGCATGAGATCAATGGCGGACTCATGACCTTTGCAACCCTACCCCTAGTTTGGTACCACATGCGTTGCATAGCATCCAACACATCCACCGTCCGTTTAGATTGTCTATTTCAATTAGGGAAATACCCTCCTCTAATAAATTTGAAGCAGACTACTTTGACTGTGCGAATCTAGCCTCGACATCCGCCTAACAATCAACGTTCACTATTGGAATTCTGCCTTGAGCTAGTGAACATATGAACATTTACGGAGCTTCTATTTCAAGCATAGTTCCAAGGGTACCCCTCCTTTATATGAAAGCGTATACTTTCTATGGTCCTATGGTTGGATGTGTTTTTGCATTCCAACCTATTTTAAGGACTTATATCATTTACTTTATATAATTTATATATTAAATTATAACTAGACACTCTGGTCATAAACGCATATCCGAGGCAACATATATACATATCTAATATTCATGTAAATTCATTATGCTTACTCTTTCTTCATTGGCTCGAGATCTTTTATATCTGATCCTAGGTCTTTATTTTATTCCGCATTTAACATTTCCCCATCAAATTCATTTACTGCTTCCTATTTTTTTATTAATAACATTGCTTCTACATTCATTATTTCCAACTTTGTATCTATTTCATTTCGTTCTTTCTTCCGTTTTATTCTTGCTACTAACTTTACCTTATCTGTTTAATTGCTTCCAATCTTATTTGTATTTTTATTTCATTCTTATCCTAAAGTTCAACTCTTGGGATTTACTACAATTTAGCATATATTGAAACCAGACTTCTAGTCAATACGTGTTAACATCGTAAATTTCCATATCTTAGTAAAATAGGAGATATTTGTGTGGTATTTGTAATTATATGGAATTGCATTCTTAAATTCTAGGAATATACAGTACAAAACAAGAGAATTTTTCAATGTTTTGTACATCACGTCTTTTTTTATATGCGCATTCCTTATTATTTCAAATGTCACACTTTTATTTTTTTTAAACTTGATAATATGCGGAAATCCATATACAACAATTTTAGTTCCAATATATTAAAATATATTAAAAACCCCAAGAGATTAAATAGATTCTTATTTCCATTTCATTCATATCGCCAATAAAACAAGTTCCTAATAGGTGCGTACTATTGAAGACTTCATTCAGTTCATATCCATCGAAGAAAATAAATTTATTAATCATTATGCTTTATTGAATTAATACCTGATGTAAAAATACCAATTCTTTGTTATGCAATTCCGACCAATTTCATATAAATTTAGAAACTTATTCGTAACATAGAAGTAGTAGATTTATCCATATGACTTCATAAACAAGATTAAATTCAACAATTCAGGTAAAGAAGATTAACTTGCAATTTAAATTAAATTATCTTATATATAGGGATAAGATCTACAATGGTGTAATATAATATTATATAAAAACATATAACGTTCCTATTCACCTTTTGTTAGTGCTCCTAAATTTCTAGATTTAATCCAGATCTAAACCCCATTATCTGTATTCTTCATTTTGACCCCTTATTCGAATCTACAATACATTTATACAGATCTATTAGTACTGGGATTAGAGAAAAGATATTTAGATTAATTTTTATTAATTAGGATCGGATCTGTAATTTACCTTCAATGTACTGACTTGGTTTGAACCTATTTTCTATTCCATGTCGTCTCATATTCCTTCTCCAAAGTGTATCCGTGCAATCTAAAACTATTTATGTACATTTAGAAATTTTGATGGGAAGAAAAGGACAGAGCTTCCGTGCTCACAAAAAAATTATGAGTTGGAAGCGAAGCCTAGGCCCTAATTTATAGAGGTTCAAATCAGCACTAACCATCGAATCGAGCTCCATTGAATTTGGGCCATACGATCAGAATTCACTACCACTCACAAAATAGCTAGGGTCGACAGCTTAACCCCCATGGTCGACCGTCCCTGGTCGACGAGGGCAGGGGTCGAGGTCGACCTGTATAGGTCATATTCGTGCATTTTTAAAGTTTTGTTATTTTGTTTGATTCGTTTCCATTTATTAATCAGTTAACATTAACCCTTACCTCAATTTCAATTCTTGAACGTTAAGTAATGGTTAATTCTAATGGCGTTTAATTAACATTGATTAGTTTCAAATTATTTTCTCAATGACATACATATTTATTCCCGACTCCCATAATTCAAATGTAAATAACTTTTTTGTTTAAACTTCGATCGAAAAAGTTTATATATGAAAGTTGATCAGAAAATCGCCATGAATCCAACAGTGTAATTTTTGTAGCCAAATTCTGACGTTTGAAATTTTCTATTTTTTTACTGTTTACTACTTATTAATTAATTAATGTAAAAAATGCAGGTTGTTACATTCTTTCCCTTTAAAAGAATTTCGTCCCAAAATTCCGCAAGGGCTTGATCATGCAACCTATCGCACATCCATTCTAAACTAACTAACCTTGAGCGTTTAATTTTTTTTTGCAATAAATCATGTATGGTGATTGGTGTATCACAACATGTATGAAACGCATACTGAGAAATTGTAAATTGGCGCCTCATGTATAAATGCTTTCGTTTAAACCAATGTTCGAAAATACGATGCAAACATCCTAAATATACTAGCAGTTCTACATATCCGCAAACTTTGAAAACTAAAAACCTGCTTTTACATCCAAATTCCACCATACTTCTATGAATAGAAGTATAGTTCAACAAATTTTGCATCCAACTTCTACTATCCAAAATCCTAGCACACCATTGCTAACAGTCAAATTTAGAAAAATTTAGTTTTCTAAAACTATTTTCATATGCTAAGAGAGAGTCTAGACGAAAAATTCCATATTTTCATCCTTTTCTTATGTACCTATTTCCCTGATATCTTAGAAGCTTTTCTTTTCTCCCATTCTTTTCTAACGTATCCAAGTAAAGTTTGCATAGGTCAATTTATTTTTAAAGTTTTTAAAATAGGTTTTATTTCGTAGATCAATTTTGATTACTAACAAGATATAGAGAATGATTCCTTAGCTATAATAGCTTTTTCCCTTGTTTTTAAGCCATACTTTGTTTTACTGTCATTTCCACTGCACAGTAAAATCCTTACTAACCAACCTTTCAACTATTCCTCAACGTCAAGTATGTGGCATTTCTAAAATTTATAGATTTCTTTTTAATTCAAAAATATTTTTATATTTCTCTCTAAAATCTTCATCAAAGTTTGAATCTACAAATTTTTAAAAACATTTTGACAGAGATTTTTTATTTTTCAAAAGTGTTCATACATATAGTTTCAAAACACATCCACATCTCATGAAATCGTGGTTTATTCAACAACCCAATGTCTATAGTCAGCCCTAAGATACAAGGACATTGACTTATGGTTACTCAACATTCCTTCCATCCTTCGCTTATTGAAATTTATCAATCTTATTTCATTTTTGTTTTAATATTCAATAAACCTTCTTAATTTATTTTAACTTTTAATCTCTATGGTTTTCTTTTCTTTTGCATTAGTCCACTATTTTTTTTGAAATTTCCTTTTCTTCATTGTTTTCCCATAACATTATGGTCTATCTTGAAAACAGCACAAAAGGAACATTTCCTATAATATCCACATGCTTTTGCCCCTAATAAAGGCAGCTATTGCTTACAACCCAACATGACTAGAGCAACTACTGGAAGTTACCTACAACATTAACTAACACAAATGGAGTTGTGGCCCTCTCACATTGTACTCAAATTGAATGGGCCTTCCTAACATACCATCCTTCTAAAATCCTCCTAGCTTAACTTTAGGTTTGCCAATATCCTCCATGAGTGTTTGGCATCTCATTATCCTTTGCTACCATATTCTTTTAATCCAAACTCCTTGATACTATTCTCAAATCTTGTACCCATGTCTAACAAAATCATCCTATGCTCTTACCATTGTCTTTTACACTCTACGTGGTTCCTTATATCTATTCCACGAGTAATCGTTTGTAACGACCCGCTATTTTGGACTATTCGCATCTGCATATGTCGGACTTGAATAATTCAAAATGCCGAATTGTTAATTTAAATTTGGCAAAACTCAGATATACAGTAAATAAATAATCATAGAATCACAGACATAGAGTAATAATATGCAGCGGAAGCAAGAGATAGTAGTTCATGACGCTACTATAAATATATATAACCGAGTTAAATAAGTTATAACAGAAGTTTCGAATACAATAGTCAAATAAAAGAATCTGAATACATCACTGGAATCAACTGAATATCTGAAAGCTGGATAGATAGCTGGATCTCCAGGCGAAGCTCCAACTCTAAAGGTGAGTCTCGAATACAGGTACACTTAGTCTGACTCGAGCGTAAAGCAAAACACAAAACACTCGAGTCAGGATTAACATTCTCATATCAGTAAATCCAACTCAAGTGAAATAACAATTGAAATACAAATAACTCAAAGGACGTTGGAATAACCGTCCTCTAAGGATCCGTTAAACTATCTACTATGTAGTAATATACGCTAAATAGATAATGTCTATCAGTAATATAAATATTAAAATATTGTTAAGGCGTTACCATTATTCCCCTTAACACATTTTATATAAGCGTTATAGTCTATACAGCACTGTAAACTCCATCGTAAACTAGTGGGATATCAAGAAGTACTCTATAGGTATAACAAAAAAACAAATTCGTAGTGGTCGCGTATATAGGGATACAAGTACGACAAGGCACATGAGGCAATACCCAAGATAGTGAAACTACCGTTTGCCTAATCCGGACTGGTGAAAACGCATCGCTGCAACGATCACAACACCGCGAAACAACACTCCCAAATTTACGAGGGTGCGCCAATCAATAACAAGTAATGAGTAGTTATGAAGAAGTGTGTTCGCTCGAGGTGGCTAACCCCCTTTGGCCCGGCACAGCTCCTGTTTTAGTCATTTCCAATTTCACACAAGTGTCAAGGCTATCCATTATCATTCTCTTTCTTCAGTCATCACGTACATCATTCCAACCACTTCATTCTGGATCACACTCCGCGTATAGTTATTAAAGGGATTTTTCGGTTTAGACAGTGAGTATGTCCCTAATCGATTCCGGTTCCTTTTGTAACCTTCGTAGTTAATTTACCAATTGGTCGTTTAATATATTTAAAAACAAATTCAAATTCAGTTTCAATTAGAATTCGTAATTCAACATTTTATTTGTCTTTCCAAAACAATTTCCAAAATTTACGTTTCATAACTTTCAATTCCATTTCAGAATTCTGTAATTCAATTTCAAATTTTGATTCGAACAATTCAAGTATACACTTAAATTTGTATATAAGTTACATTCAATAATCATTTAAACTTAATTTAACGTTCAAATCGATTTAAACTCATTTATCGATTTCATTTGATATTCATTAAATTAATTATCATTTAAACAATTTCCGTTAAATTTCTAATTCATTAAATTTACTTCTCAAGTTCAACTTCATTATCAAAGCTTACAAATTTAATTTAGATTAAATTTGTCAAATCCAATTCCATAAATTTCAAGTCTTTCATTTGTTTCGATAAACGCATTTTATTTTTTGTTAAAGGAATTCAATTTCATTCGTTTATTACCTTCATTTCAATTTCAAACTCAGTTAATAAAGGATTTAGTTTCACTTATTCAAGAAATTCAAATCACTTAATAAGAAAATTCAATTTAATTTAATTATTAAATAATTCAATCTCTTCAAATTATTAATAATTTCAAATATCATTTATTAATCATTTCAACTCATTCCTTAATAATCCCAAACTTAATAAATTTTAAAATCTAATTATCAATAATTTCAAACTTAATTATTAAAATTTCCAAATTAACTATTACTAATTTCAAAACTTAATTATTAACAATTTAAAAACTTAATTATTTATAATTTCATACTTAATTGTTAATAATTTCAAACTTAATTATTAATAATTAAATTTAAACAATGTTCTTTTGTCAATTATTACGTTAGTATTTGGTTAAATTTTCCAACATTCACATTTTCCTTCATTAAAATTCCAAACTCCAATTTCATTTCAAAACTTTATTATTTATTCAAATAAAATCTTTATTTTATTTTTGAATCAGATTATTTACCAATCGGGTTTAATTTAATTTTCTATCCTAAGTCAAAGTTATTTGGGAATCTATCATTTCAACCCGATTCCATTTCAATTCAAAAATCAAAGCATATAAAGGGAACTTGCAGTGTGATAACTGGGATGGTGTCGAAGTAAATCAACAAGCAATAGCAACAATCAATATCACAATTTAATAATTAATTCAAATAATCCCGAAATAATCGTACTAATTTACATTGTTGTTTTTGCAAATTAATATAATTATTTCTAGAATCTACACTATCATTTCATGTAGATTAAAGATTATTACACTATTATTTTATGCGGTTCTACACTAAACATCAATTATTCAATTTCATACTTCATCAATTAATACAATATAAATTCAAATGGTTCAAAGGTAATAAACTATTTTCCTACATGTCGAATAATTAAACATTTAAGAGTCATATTGTTCAAATTTGTCTAACTAAATTCAATATATATATCAATTTCAAGTCGCTAACTATCCTACGTCCAATTCAATTTCATAATTATTTTATCACTTAAAGGTTAACAATTAAACGTCCAATGTAAACAACAAACAATCAATTATCAACCAAACTGGATTATCATCATATAAATAACAGATAATGGTGTCAGATGTTACAGGTGAACTGATACAGGTAAAACATATATATAACAGTGTAAATAACTAACAGTCGCATATTTCAATTGTCGTTTGAATTGAAGTCAAATTTAATAAATAAAAGAACATTAATCGTGAGTTATTGCTTACCTTTCGGGGCTAGAGATGCGCGAGAAGATGACACGGATACGCTCACTGAAACGGACATAGAAATTGTGTTAGAATCCAAGCACGAATTTCAAATCAAAGCAAGATTGGCACGAATTCGACGATCAAAGCTGATAGTAAGGAATCTACAAAATCAAATCAAAACGGGATCGATGAAGAAGATACATTACAGATATATAAATAAATAAAAAAAACAAAAATCAATTTAAACGTAGATTTTCAAACCAATATTTAATTCAAACACAAATCAAATTTGATATATATATATATATATAAATATAAATATATATATATATATATATATATATATATATACTCCAAACATCGTTGTTTTAAATTGAATACATATATTATAATCAACATATATTTTATACCTATGTAATTTATACGCTAAAAAAAACATTATAGCATTCGTACAACTAGACCCAAAATCTCAGAAATGAATAATATAAACTCCTTATTTCTACAACTACGCATACGCAACTGCTGCCAAGACTTAAAACTATACCCAAACATTTTAAGCTCAATGTCTATTTAAACGACATCGCTTACTTTATATAATATATATTACTTTATGATATAAAATACACGGTCTTTACTGTTCATAAAATGAAATACTGATGCCAAAATATTTTGCTAATAAAATTTTTGAAACATACACATGTCACTGTTTAACGGTAATAGGTATACCAGAACAAATATCTTTATAACATTGTATATTTAAACTAATATAACTAATATACACATACTAATATAAAACTAATATGAGCTTTTACATTTATACACACAGTGCAACTAACATAGTTGTAACAACCCGCATATTTATCGATTTTATATTTAAATATTTTATTTAAATATTTTATCATTAGTCGGATTTTAGTCCGAAAAGCTACTTTTTGCATACGGTCGAATTAGGACTCGGAACCACTCCCATTGAGTTTAAAATGCCGTTTGTGACCTTTTTGAGTATAAGCTTCGATATGTTTGGACAAAGTTGATTTTTGCTACTTTTCACTTTGGGTTTGGGTTTGGGTTCAGCCCTATGTTTAACTTATACTCAAAACTGAGCCACTCTTCCCCCATTCACCCTCATTTTCTTCTCTTTTCAGTTCTTAGGCAATAATGGTGGGAGAGATTGGAAATTAAAACTCCAAAACCCTAGTTCCTCTTGCAACTTCAAATCCCTAGCTCCAAATTCAAGAGAACCCATTGGTAAGCATTCTCTTCATCTTCTCCAACTTATTCTCTTACCAATTTCAGAAATTCCTAAACCTAATTTTGGGAATGTTCTTGTTTTTGAGCTTAGATTCAAGCTCAATTGGGTTGTGTTGAAGAGAGGTTGATTCTCCATTTGCTTTCAAGCTTCTTCTTGTTTGATTTTGTGAAAAGGTGAAATTTTTATCTCACATCTTTGTCTATAATTATCTTCGATTGTTAGGTATGAATTCCTAACGTTTATTCGTGTGCAATTGATTTTGGTTTGGATCGATTTCGTGTATATTCCAATTTTTGGTGTTTTGGTCCAAATAATGAAAATCCTATTATGGATATTTGGACATTGAGATTTGAGGCGTATCGAAGAGTCGTTTAGGCTAGGTTGTCGTTCGACGTAATTCCTTTGTCCTCGCCATTTGCTCAATCGATCGTTTTCTATATTCGTTTGTCCATTTTTGGCCTAGGTTCAGGAAAATCACAAAATTGCAGTTTCAGACGTCTGAATTTGGGATTTCAGACGTCTGAATTGGCTTATTTTCATACAGAAGGAAAATAGGCTAAAATATGCCTATTTCAGACGTCTGAAACATTTGGTTCAGACGTCTAAATCGTGTTCTGGAAATTTTTATATTTCCAGATTCAGACGTCTGAACCACTTGTTTCAGACGTCTGAAACTGTTGTGACTTTGCCTTCTTGCCTTTTTGTTTGAGAATTCCAATTTAAATCGGTTCGTGATAATCCTATTTGTTGTTATCATTTATTATGACTTTGATGACTCTTTTTAGGGATTTTTGAATATCCATTTCGATGGATTCTTTATCGGTTTCTTTGGATTTTATTCACGTCTTCGAATGTGAATTTTAGTGATTGATTGTTCTTAAAATCTTCTTTGTGATTTGTCACTTTAAAAATATAAAGGTTTTCTATACTAGTAGTAAATATCAAGACTCTTTCCTCAAACGATTTCAATACTATTTTAATACCAAATTCGTTTATAAAACCGTTTTTTTCCAATCTATTAGTATATATAAAACCTTTACCTCACTCGTATGAGAAATCTAATTAAACGACTTAGTAAAACAAGTGGTATGAAAAGCTTGCGTTCACTTTGTTGGTTAATTCTTGGACTTGTTCGATTGAAACTCTTGTGACAATTTTCTAGTGGAGATCTACAATTTGTTCGTAAATATTTAAGTTAAGCTAGTGGTTATGGGACATGATGCTAAGCTCATATATTTACTAGCTTACTGTAATCGACACTTCTTGTTGATCATGACGATCATCTTTGTGATTTAGACTAGCAATGTGCGATGTCTCTTTTTCTGCGATGGAGACTAAACCCCGTTTTTTGGAGTTTTGACTCAATTTGGTGGGGTAGCAACCCATGGTCTTCGGGCCGTTTGTGGAGCTTCAGTTCAATTTGTGATGGTTAGCAACCATGAAATTAGCGTTCCGTTTGTGATACACGTGTTGGTGGGCTTTATGCTCCTGTTTGTGATAGGCCTCCCCCCTTTGCGATTTCTGGATTTCTTGAAATTGTTTCTAGAATTTGTGTTTCACCAATTTTCGTGATTTCCATTGATAAGTTTTATCAATATTTGTGCATTGGTGAATTTGTGCGTCATTGACTTTTGTGATTTCTGGATTTCGCATATTGAATTCTGGAATTTGTGTGTCATTGACTTTTGTGATTGACATTGATATTATTGTCAATATTTGTGGTTTGATGAACGAAATAAGGAGTATGGCATTTCTTTGATTCTTGTCTAGATTTGGTGATTTTGATTAATCTTTCGTTGATTTTCAATTACTTATATATATCACAGCTTGGAATTGTGATTATTATGTGTTCAGTCATATCTCTTAATTCTATATCGTTTCATCTGATATCTATAGTTAGACTGATCCGTTTATTATTTTCTTATTAAATAATACTCGGGTCAGACCGAGATGTTACAGGTGCTTCTGCTTGACTTCTCTCTTGGGATTGATTTCTCTAACTTTTGGCTTACTACTTAGATTAGTAGTTTATTTTGGTGTATACATTCGAGATATAGACTCCATAATTTATACTTATTCCTTTGTGTAGTTCATTAACTATTCTTTTGCGATATTGTGGATCTTTTTAGACCACTACTCTGATGTACACTTCCTAGTTTAATATTCATATCTATTTCCGCCTTTGTGATATGAATTGTCTGTGACTGATTTATGTTATTTTTATTTCTATATTTGTTTCCGAAGATATTATAGCCACTGTGTAGTAGCTTTGAGTTTGTGTCGGCATGTCGGATTTCCACTTAAAAAGAATTGCATGTTATACTATCTGACATATCGATGCTCGCACAAAGCAATTACATGGATGGTCGCTCCTCAACAACCTTATTCTCCGTGCTAGTTGACAGCATTACTTCGTAGTGTTTTTGGCTAGCGTGGGTATAGAGGTGGGGCGTCATAGCTTGGTATCAAAGCCAAACTTCGAAACAATATGGAATATTATAACAAGGATCATCGTCCTAAGTCTTTCTTAGGAGTAGTGCTTTAGGATTTTATACGGATCTACGTGCCGTTCTATCCTATTTTCTTTTATGATTCCTTGTTTTGTCTATCAAGATTGCTTGATATTCGTTAGTGAATAATCTTCTTCTTGCTCTTCTTTTTTTCTAAGGAAGAGGAATGTCTAGACCAGGCCGTCCCAGAGCTGGACCATCTAGTGTTCCACCCCAAGATGGAGTTTTTATGACTGCTCAACAGCTTCTTGATTTAGTGACAAATGCTCAAGCAGCTGAAGCTAACCCGGAACCTACTCACCCAAAGTCGGGATTTGCACGCTTGTGTAGCGATTACACTAATTTGGGTGGGGAGCCATTTAAAGGTGCCGAAACTGTTTTTGAAGTACAGGCCTGGCTAAGGTCATGCGATCGAATCTTTTCTCCCATGAATCTTATTGACCTTCACCGAGTTCAGGTGGCCTCTAGTATGCTCCGAGAAAGAGCATTGGACTGGTACGAGCTTCTTATTTCTGAGATTAATGAAGCGGATCTCACCTGGGAGAAATTCCGTGAACGCTTCGAGCTGAAATTCATACCGGAAGCTGAGAAAGTGACATTGGCTCGATGATTTATAGACCTTGTTCAAGATGAGTCCTCCGTGACTGATTACGTCGCCTCCTTCGAGTCGCTTTCCAAATATGGGGTTGAATACATCAACACCCCTTTAAAGAAGAACCAGAGGTTCGTCTATGGCTTAAACAAAAATCTCAAGTAGCCATTACTTCTAAAATTAGAAGTTTATTTCGACCAACTCATTGATATCGCTCTTCGTCTTGAAGAGGCGGATAAGGTGAATGATGTTGAAGTGGTGGGTTCCAAACTAAACTTCAAAAACAAGAAGAGGCCAAATAAATTCAAAGGACCTTATCCCAATAAGAAAGGGAAGCAGGCAACCTCCGTGGCAAAGACTTCTTCCTTTGGCCGTGGGGAATGCTATAATTGTGGTTCGAAGGACCATTATGCAAACAAGTTCCCAAAGTCACTCTCTTGTCGCTACTCCAAAGTTCCCAGTCATGTTATATCTTCGTGCCCCAAGCTTCAGGGCAAGAAAGAGGGAAAGCTTAATGTTGCTCAAGCCCCTGGCAACACATCTCGTGGACAAGGTATTTCTCATTCTATTCTGGATGGAATTATTTTATTTCGTGATCATCCTATTCGAGTTCTTTTTTATACGGGTGCGTCCCATTCTTTTATATCAAAAGAACTTGTTGATACTTTTTCTTTGGATGTTTTGTGTTTAATGACTTCTTTGAGAATTGCGAATCCGGTTGGTGGATCCGCGACAATCAGTTTATTGTGTAAAGATGTCGAGATTATTTTGTGTGATTTTTCTTTCCGAGCTGATTTGCATGTCATGCATTATTTAGGCTTTGGAATGATTTTGGGAATGGATTGGCTTCACCGTTATGAAGCCCATATCCTATGTCCTGAGCGGACAATTCATCTTCGACATCCTCGATCTGTTAAGCAGATTTCTATTAATCTTAAAGATTCAGATTCCAGCTTGGTTGCATCTTTATATTCTTTAAATCCTCGTGATGATGATGATGACGATGAGGGTGATATTATTTCTCTTATTCACGTCGTTCATGAATTTTCCGACATATTCGAGCCCGTTTTAGGATTACCACCTAAGCGAGTAGTTGAGTTCAGAATTAATCTTATTCCTGGAGCTCAACCTATCACTCTCCCTCCGTATCGTATGTCCAATAAATAAAACGAGGAGATGCGTAAACAATTATCTGAATTGGAGACGAAGCAATTTATTCGCTCTAGTTCCTCGCCTTGGGGAGCTTCAGCTATTTTTGTGAAGAAATCCGATGGTACGCTTAGGCTTTGCGTTGACTACCGCAAGCTTAATGATCTTACTATCAAAAATAAATATCCTTTACCTCGGATTGATGATCTATTCGATCAACTTAGTGGTGCTAGAGTCTTTTCACAATTAGACTTAGCCACTAGATTTCATCAGCTTCGTATTGCAGAGGATAGTATTCCTTTGACATCGTTCCGTACTCGTTATGGATCTTATGAATGGCTTGTTATGCCATTTAGTCTAACGAATGCTCCGGCCTACTTCGTTGACCTTATGAATAGAGTTTTCAAAGACTTCCTCGACCGGTTTGTTCTCATCTTTATCGATGATATTCTTGTGTATTCTAAAACCGAGGAGCATGAAAAACATCTTCGGATTCTGTTGGAAACTCTTAGGAGTAATCAATTAAAGGCAAAATTTTCTAAATGCCACTTTTGGCAATCTTGTATGAAGTTTCTCGGTCACATTATTTCCGAATCCGGAATTTCCGTGGATCCTTCAAAGATTGAAGTGATTCAAGATTGGAAGAGACCAGAGAGTGTGACGGAGATTCATAGTTTTCTTGGATTGGCAGGTTATTACCGCCGTTTTATCAAAGACTTTTCTAAGATTGCCGTGCCTCTCACTAGTTTGACGAAGAAAGGTGTTAAATACATTTGGTCGGACAAATGTGAAGCTTCTTTTCAGAAATTAAAAGAGCTTCTTTCTGATGCTCCTATTCTTGTTATTCCCGAGGGGAATCAAGATTTCATTGTTTATACCGATGCTAGTCGCGTTGGTTTGGGTGCCGTTTTTATGCAAAGAGAACGTGTTATTGCTTATGCTTCTAGGCAATTAAAGCCTGCCGAGACTAGATATGCCACTCATGATTTAGAACTCGTGGCTATTGTTTTTGCTCTTCGGATTTGGCGTCATTATCTTTTAGGAGAGAAATTTGTTCTTTATACCGATCATAAATCTTTGAAGTTATTCTCTCAAAAGGAACTTAATTTGCGTCAACAGCGTTGGCTCGAATTTCTTGCACCATATGATCTTGATATTCTTTATACTCCCGGTAAGGGTAATCGTGTCGCCGATGCTCTTAGCCATAAACAACAAGCTGTTGTTTCTATGATGATATCTGAATGGAACGATCTCGAGATCTTATCCAATTGTGAGATTCGAGACCGCGTATCCGACTTATGCTCATCATTTGTTTTATGTAGCCTTGAGGCTCATCCTTCTCTTTT
This sequence comes from Allium cepa, assembly GCA_030765085.1. Lineage (NCBI taxonomy): Eukaryota > Viridiplantae > Streptophyta > Magnoliopsida > Asparagales > Amaryllidaceae > Allium > Allium cepa. Next base: position 1,033,733,074 of record CM060945.1, on the reverse strand, counting down.
AGACCGCATTCTTGAAGCTCAAGGGCTAGATCCTGAATTGGCTCTTCTTGGCCAAAATGTTAAGGATAAAATTGATATTGAAGGTTTGAAAGACTTTGATATCGATTCTCGTGGCGGCATTCGGAAATTTGGTAGACTTATCGTACCAAATATTGCTGATCTTCGTAAGGATATTTTAGAAGATTCCTATCGTTCTAAATTTACCATTCATCTCGATAGTAGTAAAATGTACGCGGATACGAAGCGTCTTTATTATTGGGAGGGAATGAAACTTGACATCGCTAACTTCGTTAAGCGTTGCATGACTTGCCAACTCATTAAGGCCGAACATCAAAGGCCCGGTGGGGTATTGCAACCTTTAGAAATTCCAATTTGGAAGTGGGACCAAATTTCCATGGATTTTATAGATGGCCTTCCCCGTTCTTGTTCGGGTCATGATAGTTTATGGGTGATTGTTGATAGGCTTACTAAATCTGCCCATTTTATTCCCGTTCGGTCTAACCGAACCGTTCCTCTTTTGGCCAAGCTCTTTATCAAAGAGATTGTTAAATTGCATGGGGTTCCTACTTCTATTGTTAGTGATCGTGATCCATTGTTTACTAGTGGATTTTGGAAGAGTCTTCAAAAAGCTTTGGGAACGAAGCTTAATTTTAGCACCGTTTATCATCCCCAGTCGGATGGACAAACTGAGCGTGTGAATCAAACTCTTGAAGATCTTCTTCGTTCTTGTGTTCTTGATTTTGGTGGAAGTTGGGAAGATCATATTTCACTTGTTGAATTTTCCTATAATAATAGCTTCCAATCTAGTATTGGTATGGCACCTTTCGAGGCACTCTATGGAAGGCCATGCCGATCTCCTTCTTGTTGGCTTGAGGCCAGTGAGAAGCTTGTTTTAGGTCCAGATTTTATTCGTGATTCCACAGAAAAGATTGATCTTATTCGTCATAGGATGAAAGAAGACCAGAGTAGACAAAAACCCTATGTCGATAACTGGAGAAGGAAGTTAGAATTTTCTATGCGAGATCTTGTGTTCATTCGGGTTTCACCTATGAAAGGTGTTGTACGTTTCAGTCGATCGGGAAAATTGGCGCCTCGATATATTGGGCCATTTCCTATCACTGAACGTATTGGTTCCTTGGCTTATCGCCTTTTATTACCGGCTCAATTTTCTGCTATCCATGACGTGTTTCACGTTTCTCAACTTCGGAAATGTCTTCGAGATTCCGATTCTTTTCTTGAGCCCGGTGTTGTGGAAGAGATTGAAGTTTCGCCTAATTTAACTTATGAGTGACATCCTATTCGTATCATTGCTTCGGAGGTCAAACGACTTCGAAATAAAGATGTTCCGCTTGTTAAAGTTCGATGGTCTTCAAATCCAAAGGATTGTTCTTGGGAATCTAGAGAGTACATCGAGCGAACACATCCGGACTTACTTTCTCGTGCTCTTTGAGGTGAATTTCTTATTTCAAACTTATTTTGTGTTGAATATGCTTTTATGGTTGTTACTATATATCTTCTTCTTAAAATATTGCGAGGACGCAATTTCTTTAAGGAGGGGAGTTTGTAACAACCCGCATAATTATCGATTTTATATTTAAATATTTCATTTAAATATTTTATCGTTAGTCGGATTTTAGTCCGAAAAGCTACTTTTTGCATACGATCGAATTAGGACTCCGGACCACTCCCATTGAGTTTAAAATGCCATTTGCGACCTTTTTGAGTATAAGCTTCGATATGTTTGGAGAAAGTTGATTTTTGCTACTTTTCACTTTGGGTTTGGGTTTGGGTTCAGCCCTATGTTTAACTTATACTCAAAACTGAGCCACTCTTCCCCCATTCACCCTCATTTTCTTCTCTTTTCAGTTCTTAGGCAATAATGGTGGGAGAGATTGGAAATTAAAACTCCAAAACCCTAGTTCCTCTTGCAACTTCAAATCCCTAGCTCCAAATTCAAGAGAACCCATTGGTAAGCATTCTCTTCATCTTCTCCAACTTATTCTCTTACCAATTTCAGAAATTCCTAAACCTAATTTTGGGAATGTTCTTGTTTTTGAGCTTAGATTCAAGCTCAATTGGGTTGTGTTGAAGAGAGGTTGATTCTCCATTTGCTTTCAAGCTTCTTCTTGTTTGATTTTGTGAAAAGGTGAGATTTTTATCTCACATCTTTGTCTATAATTAACTTCGATTGTTAGGTATGAATTCCTAACGTTTATTCGCGTGCAATTAATTTTGGTTTGAATCGATTTCGTGTATATTCCAATTTTTGGTGTTTTGGTCTAAATTGTGAAAATCCTATTATGGATATTTGGACATTGAGATTTGAGGCGTATCGAAGAGTCGTTTAGGCTGGGTTATCGTTCGACGTAATTCCTTTGTCCTCGCCATTTGCTCAATCGATCGTTTTCTATATTCGTTTGGCCATTTTTGGCCTAGGTTTAGGAAAACCACAAAATTGCAGTTTCTGACGTCTGAATTTGGGATTTCAGACGTCTGAATTGGCTTATTTTCATACAGAAGGAAAATAGGCTAAAATATTCCTATTTCAGACGTCTGAAACATTTGGTTCAGATGTCTGAATCGTGTTCTGGAAATTTTTATATTTCCAGATTCAGACGTCTGAACCACTTGTTTCAGACGTCTGAAACTGTTGTGACTTTGCCTTCTTGCCTTTTTGTTTGAGAATTCCAATTTAAATCGGTTCGTGATAATCCTATTTGTTGTTATCATTTATTATGACTTTCATGACTCTTTTTAGGGATTTTTGAATATCCATTTCGATGGATTCTTTATCGGTTTCTTTGGATTTTATTCACGTCTTCGAATGTAAATTTTAGTGATTGATTGTTTTTACAATCTTCTTTGTGATTTGTCACTTTAAAAATATAAAGGTTTTCTATACTAGTAGTAAATATCAAGACTCTTTCCTCAAACGATTTCAATACTATTTTAATACCAAATTCGTTTATAAAACCGTTCTTTTTCCAATCTATTAGTATATATAAACCTTTACCTCACTCGTATGAGAAATCTAATTAAACGACTTAGTAAAACAAGTGTATGAAACGCTTGCGTTCACTTTGTTGGTTAATTCTTGAATTTGTTCGATTGAAACTCTTGTGACAATTTTCTAGTGGAGATCTACAATTTGTTCGTAAATATTTAAGTTAAGCTAGTGGTTATGGGACATCATGCTAAGCTCATATATTTACTAGCTTACTGTAATCGACACTTCTTGTTGATCATGACGATCATCTTTGTGATTTAGACTAGCAATGTGCGATGTCTCTTTGTCTGCGAGGGAGACTTAACCCCGTTTTGTGGAGTTTCGACTCAGTTTGGTGGGGTAGCAACCCATGGTCTTCGGGCCGTTTGTGGAGCTTCGGCTCAATTTGTGATGGTTAGCAACCATGGAATTAGCGCTCCGTTTGTGATACACGTGTTGGTGGGATTTATGCTCCCGTTTGTGATAGCCTCCCCCCCTTTGTGATTTCTGGATTTCTTGAAATGATTTCTAGAATTTGTGTTTCACTAATTTTCGTGATTTCCATTGATAAGTTTTATCAATATTTGTGCATTGGTGAATTTGTGCGTCATTGACTTTTGTGATTTCTGGATTTCGCATATTGAATTCTGGAATTTGTATGTCATTGACTTTTGTGATTGACATTGATATTATTGTCAATATTTGTGGTTTGATGAACGAAATAAGGAGTATGGCATTTCTTTGATTCTTGCGTAGATTTGGTGATAGTGATTAATCTTTCGTTGATTTTCAATTACTTATATATATCACAGCTTGGAATTGTGATTATTATGTGTTTAGTCATATCTCTTAATTCTATATCGTTTCATCTGATATCTATAGTTAGACTGATCCGTTTATTATTTTCTTATTAAATAATACTCGGGTCAGACCGAGATGTTACAGGTGCTCCTGCTTGACTTCTCTCTTGGGATTGATTTCTCTGACTTTTGGCTTACTACTTAGATTAGTAGTTTATTTTGGTATATACATTCGAGATATAGACTCCATAATGTATACTTATTCTTTTATGTAGTTCATGTAACTATTCTTTTGTGATATTGTGGCTCTTTTTAGACCACTACTCTGATGTACACTTCCTAGTGTAATATTCATATCTATTTCCGCCTTTGTGATATGAATTGTCTATGACTGATTTATGTTATGTTTATTTCTATATTTGTTTCTGAAGATATTATAGCCACTGTGTAGTAGCTTTGAGTTTGTGTCGGCATGTCGGATTTCCACTTAAAAAGAATTGCATGTTATACTATCTGACATATCGATGCTCGCATAAAGCAATTACATGGATGGTCGCTCCTCAACAGCCTTATTCTCCGTGCTAGTTGACAGCATTACTTCGTAGTGTTCTTGGCTAGCGTGGGTATAGAGGTGGGGCGTCACAATAGTATATACAATTTATTTTATATCTTGTTCCAACTTTATATAAATATAACCTGACCCTTACCTCTCAAAACCCAAAACACACGTATGCATAAAGCATATGACAGATTGTATACAAAAGCTTCCAAAAATTTTATATTAATAACTTGTACAAACCTATGCGTGAAATACTGCTATATAAATACTTTGCAACCAATATTACATATGTATATAAAATCACTTTTATAGACACTATATATGTATTATTAGAATTTTTTTAGATTATGAACACCATACTTAACTTTATATAGCTAACAAAAGATATACAGATGCTAACGAAAGAAATATAGATACTAACATAAATTAACACGTGTAAGCTATCATAATACAAGAATTTATAATAAAAAACCTGATGTAAAAAGAAAGGCCGATGCATGTGGAGCGGAGAGAGGGGGAGAAAGAAAGGGCGGGTGCGAGGCTGTAGGCGCGAGCTTGGTCTCGGCTGGCGGAACTGCTGGCCGAGGTTATGGTCGGCGAAGTGTGGTGTGCGAGCTCGCGGACGTGGGCTAGGGTATGGAAGACGAGGCGGTGATGGAAACAAGGCAGGCGGAGTGGGTCTGCTGCACAGATCCATGCGAATTCTTTTGTTTTTTAGGGAAGGCAGTGAGCTTCGACCATGGTCAGAGGTGGAGCGATGATGATGGTGGTTCGGCATAGGAGGGAGGCGAATGCATGGGAAAGTGTGGGCAGGAGAAAAAGAAAAGTCTAGGTTTTGGTCTCGGCTATGGTGGAGTTGCGATGTGATTGAGGGACGACAATGTTGGAGGAGCAAGGTGGGGTCGGTTGTCACTCGGGTTGCATTGGTGGTGAGTGGCCGGGCTGTAACAGGTGGCGGCTAATGTAGGCTTTGGTGAAAGAAGAACAAGAAGCTAAAGTAAATGCATGTAAACTCTCCCTTTGTATTTGCAGATAGAAGATAGAAGGTGAGGAGAAGAGAGGTTGGAGCTGATGTTTAAAAATGAGAAGAAGGTAAGAGAAACATAAAAAGAGGGGAGGATGGTTTGGCTCAAGGAAGGAAAGTAAATATATAAAAATTAAAAAGCAAGAACCGATAATTTAAAATTGGAAATGATGGGATGACAGCTGTGGACAGGGAGGAAAAATAGGGTGAACACAAATATAGTTGGAACCAGTAAAAAAACAAAAGGTCACGGGTTGGATTTGTCATAAATATAAATATTGACATGGGAATAGAGAAATTTGTAAATTAATTTTTGAAAATAGTAAGAGTCATACATGAATTCAGAGAATTAATGGAACAAAGGTCCATTCATTTCTGACTATTAAAACGGTCAGTTGAGAAACCAAAGATTTTAAAACCGGTATCGATACGAAATCGATTCTCAAGAATTTCGCTGCGTACCGTACCTCAAAACGCAGAATCGAATATACCACAGTGATCAGCACGACGAGACGGTCAAAACGGTATAAAGATATCGTTGGTATGATTGAATTACAAAAATTCGAAATTTTATACAAGCGGAAAATGCATGAAAATCACAGAAAATAAGATCGACGGAGCTAAAGATGTCCAAATTTCGAATAATGAAAAATAACGTTTGCTCAGAAAATGGTTTAGAATTTTTCTATGTAAAAATATTTAGGTTCCGAAAACATTTTATTTTCATCGCTTTTTAACTAATTAAATTAAAGTAAATTTACGCACGAAATAAACTTTCATATTTTCGTACGAAAATTTACCGGTTGCTATGTTTAGCTGGGCGCATTCCAAATATCAAATTTATATTTCAAAATTTTATCGTTTATATTATTTTTTTATTTTTTTCACACAAAAACGGTTAATTAAATTAAATAAAATTGTTAAAATATCTGCGTTGTTACACTCTCCCCCACTCAAAACTTTTCGTCCTCGAAAAGGAAGTAGGTAGGAGAATAGAAACAACCAAAAGAAAATAGGCTTGAATTACATTATCAACAATTAATTTAAACCATACAAATTTCAATTATATTTATTTATATTCAACAATTGTCTTTAAACTCAAGGAATTTCCTTAACTTGGTTTATTTTCAATTTATTATTGTTTATTACAAAATTGATTTCAAACAACAATTTATTTTATTAATCCATTTGTTATTCAACTAACCTAGTATTCTATTTATCTCTATTAACCAATTTATTATTAAACTTTAAGTGTATAACCTTTTTATATGCACTCAAATTTTATTTATAAAGACAATTTAGATCGTATATTATCCAATTTTCTTAAATTAACAATTTCAAAGATCATAAATTTGAATAGTCATTTATTATAATCATACTTTATTCGACAAATTTAATTCTTTTTATTTCAAATTATTATTAAATTTATTCTGCTTAATATATCTTATCACATTTATATTAAGTATATTTACATTTAATATAACTACCCAAATTTATTTAAAAATTCCTTTGATATCATTTTCTACCTTATAATATTCAATTACATAGTTAACTTTTGAAAATTTAGGTAAGTTATATATAATGCAATTTAGCATTATCTAAGTAAAATTTCTTATTTAATTATTCAGGCTTAAATTTTTATTCAAAATTTCGATTTCATTTTATAGTTGAAATTATCTTTTATCATAAATTTAAGAATTAAATTTTCGAGTAACTTCAAATTTATTTAGAGACAAATTAATATATAATGTATCGAATCAGATTTATATCATATATCAATATATATATTACAAATCAAATCATGTTTTAAGAAATTTAAATCGATTTAATTTCCAAAACAAAACAGTAGCAAAGCTACGAATTTGTCTCTCCACTTCAGAACTCGAAAATGAATGTCGATGATGCGGCCATCATCACCGTGATTATTTTCCAGCGACAAAATAGATTACTGATTTAAACATTTTAAAATCTTCGAAACGATTTCTATTCAAAACTTCTTTAAATAATGTATCCTTCAAAATTTTAAAGTCAAAGTTGAAATCACCGGAATTTAAATTCTCAGTTTCTTGATTTAAATTCATTACAATTTCAAATAAATTTATAAACCATGTCTTTATTTCAATTATTTATATATGATACAAATGCCAATGGTTTAGGTGACATATTTAAAATCCTATATTATTTATTAACAACCAATTTAATTAACTATCAAAATTCAGAAAAATATACTTATATATGTAATATAATTATTCAAAATTTATTTCATTTACCAAATTTGATAATAATATTATGTCAGTTTGCTCTGTTCAAGTGTTTTGAAAATCCAATCGATAGCGTTGATAAGACGAATCGATCGAAAACCCAAATCAACATCAACAACTCAAACAACACAATATATATTAAAACATTTTAAATATAAATTTACAATACCTTCCTCGCTCGACGATACAATAATGGATTTCAAAATAAGTATAGAGATTCAAATTTTGTGGAAATCAAATCAAAGAGAATTTTGATTTTAATATAAGTTCGAAAGAAAAGGTAAGATGATTCAATGAACAGAATCGGAAGATGGATAGGCTTATTAAATTTAGGGACAACCTTAACCGGGTCGACCGTGACTTCAAGAATAAGATCGATGTAGAATTCCGAGGTAAATCAACATTCGATCTCAAGAAATAGAATTCAGGTATAGCAGGAGATAGATAACATCGTAAACCGAGGATACTGAAATCTCCGGTAAATCAATGCCTATTGTAAAGGAGTTTCACCCATTTACAAAAAATTCGAAGAATGGCGAGACTGCCGATTCATTATAAGGATCATTCGAAGCGGAGTTATGGGATACTTCGGAATTAAAAGAAGACGAATAGTGAAATGGATTTTGGAACCATAGGGAATGTTCCAAAATTCAAAGGAATTGAGTCAAAAGGAAGAGATTGAAACTCGAATGAGAGTGATTCTGTAAATACATTTACCCTATATGTTATGTTTTGTCTAGAGCTACCAAAGCTCTGATACCAACTGTAACGACCCGCTATTTTGGACTATTCGCATCCGCACATGTCGGACTTGAATAATTCAAAATGCCGAATTGTTAATTTAAATTTGGCAAAACTCAGATATAGAGTAAATAAATAATCATAGATTCACAGACACAGAGTGATAATATACAGCGGAAGCAAGAGATAGCAGTTCATGAAGCTAATATATATATAACAGAGTTAAATAAATTACAACAGAAGTTTTGAATACAATAGTCAAATACAAGAATCTGAATACATCACTGGAATCAACTGAATATTTGAAAGCTGGATAGATAGCTGGATCTCCAGGCGAAGCTCCAACTCCAAAGGTGAGTCTTGAATACTGGTACACTCAGTCTGACCCGAGCGTAAAGCAAAACACAAAACATTCGAGTCAGGATTAACATTCTTATATCAATAAATCCAACTCAAGTGAAATAACAATTGAAATACAAATAACACAAAGGACGTTGGAATAACCGTCCTCTAAGGATCCGTTAAACTATCTACTATGTAGTAATATACGCTAAATAGATAATGTCTATCAGTAATATAAAATATTCAATAGTGTTAAGGCATTACCATTATTCCCCTTAACACATTTTATATAAGCGTTATAGTCTATACAGCACTGTAAACTCCACCGTAAACTAGTGGGATATCAGGGAGTACTCCATAGGTATAACACAAAACAAATTCGTAGTGGTCGCGTATATAGGGATACAAGTATGACAAGGCACATGAGGCAATACCCAAGATAGTGAAACTACCGTTTGCCTGATCCGGAATGGTGAAAACGCATCGCCGCAACGATCACAACACCACGAAACAAAACTCCCAAAATTACGAGGGTGCACCAATCAATAACAAGTAATGAGTAGTTACGAAGAAGTGTGTTCGCTCGAGGTGGCTAACCCCATTTGGCCCGGCACAGCTCCTGTTTTAGTCCTTTCCAATTTCACACAAGTGTCAAGGCTATCCATTATCGTTCTCTTTCTTTAGTCATCACGTGCATCATTCTAACCACTTCATTCTCGATCGCACTCCGCGTATAGTTATTAAAGGGATTTTTCGGTTTAGACAGTGAGTATGTCCCTAACCGATTCCGGTTCTTTTAATAACCTTCATAGTTAATTTACCAATTGGTCGTTTAATATATTTCAAAACAATTCAAATTCAGTTTCAATTAGAATTCGTAATTCAACATTTTATTTGTCTTTCCAAAATAATTTCCAAAATTTACGTTTCATAACTTTCAATTCCATTTCAGAATTCTATAATTCAATTTCAAATTTTGATTCAAACAATTCAAGTATACACTTAAATTTGTATATAAGTTCAATTCAATAATCATTTAAACTTAATTTAACGTTCAAATCTATTTAAACTCATTTATCAATTTCATTCGATATTCATTAAATTAATTATCATTTAAACAATTTCCGTTAAATTTCTAATTCATTATATTTACATCTCAAGTTCAACTTCTTTATCAAAGCTTACAAATTTAATTTAGATTAAATTTGTCAAATCCAATTCTTTAAATTTCAAGTCTTTCATTTGTTTCGATAAAGGCATTTTATTTTTTGTTAAAGGAATTCAATTTCATTCATTTATTACCTTCGTTTCAATTTCAAACTCAGTTAATAAAGGATTTAGTTTCATTTATTCAAGAAATTCAATATTACTTAATAAGAAAATTCGATTCAATTTAATTATGAAATAATTCAATCTCTTCAAATTATTAATAATTTCAAATCTCATTTATTAATCATTTCAACTCATTCCTTAATAATTCCAAACCTAATAAATTTTAAAACCTAATTATTAATAATTTCAAACTTAATTATTAAAATTTCAAATTAACTATTACTAATTTCAAAACATAATTATTAACAATTTCAAAACTTAATTATTTATAATTTCAAACTTAATTGTTAATAATTCAAACTTAATTGTTAATAATTAAATTTAAACAATGTTCTTTTTGTCAATTACTACGTTAGTATTTTGTTAAATTTTCCAATATTCACATTTTCCTTCATTAAAATTTCAAACACCAATTTCATTTCAAAACCTTATTATTTATTCAAATAAAATCTTTATTTTATTTTTGAATCAAATTTTTGACCAATCGGGTTTAATTTAATTTTCTATCCTAAGTCAAAGTTATTTGGGTATTTATCATTTCAACCCGATTCCATTTCAATTCAAAAATCAAAGCATACAAAGGGAACTTGCAGTGTGATAACTGGGATGGTATCAAAGTAAATAAATAAGCAATAGCAACAATCAATATCACAATTAATATACATTGTTGATTGTGCAAATTAATATATTTATTTCTAGAATCTACACTATCATTTCATGTAGATTAAAGATTATTACACTATTATTTTATGCGGTTCTACACTGGACATCAATTATTCAATTTCATACTTCATCAATTAATACAACATAAATTCAAATGGTTCAAAGGTAATAAACTATTTTCCTACATGTCGAATAATTAAACATTTAAGGGTCATATTGTACAAATTTGTCTAATTAAATTCAACATACATATCAATTTCAAGTCGCTAACTATCCTACGTCAAATTCAATTTCATAATTTTTTTACCACTTAAACATTAACAATTAAACGTCCAATGTAAACAACAAACAATCAATTATCAACCAAACTGGATTATCATCATATAAATCACAGATAATGGTGTCAGATGTTACAGGTGAACTGATACAGGTAAAACACACATATAGCAGTGTAAATAACTAACAGTCGCATATATCAATTGTCGTTTCAATTGAAGTCAAATTTAATAAATAAAAGAACATTAATCGTGAGTTATTGCTTAACTTTCGGGGCTAGAGATGCGCGAGAAGATGACGCGGATACGCTCACTGAAACAGACATAGAAATTGAGCTACGAATCCAAGCACGAATTCTAAATCAAAGCAAGATTGGAACAAATTCGACGATCAAAGCTGATAGTAAGGAATCAAAAAAATCAAATCAAAACGGGATCGATGAAGAAGATACATTACATATATATAAATAATAATAAAACAAAAATCAATTTAAACGTATATTTTCATACCAATATTTAATTCAAACACAAATCAAATTTGATATATATATATATTCCAAACATCGTTGTTTTAAATTGAATACATATATTATAATCAAAATATATTTTATACCAATATAATATATACGCTAAAAAAAAACATTATAACATTTGTACAACTAGAACCAAAATCCCAGAAATGAATAATATAAACTCCTTATTTCTACAACTACGCATACGCAACTGCTGCCAAGACTTAAAACTATACCCATACATTTTAAACTCAATGTCTATTTAAACGACATCGCTTACTTTATATAATATATATTACTTTATGATATAAAATACACGGTCTTTACTGTTCATAAAATGAAATACTGATGCCAAAACATTTTACTAATAAAAATTTTGAAACATGCACATGTCACTGTTTAACGGTAATAGGTATACCAGAACAAATATCTTTATAACATTTTATATTTAAACTAATATAACTAATATGCACATACTAATATAAAACTAATATGAGCTTTTACATTTATACACACAATGCAACTAACATAGTATATACAATTTATTTTATATCTTGTTCCAACTTTATATAAATATAACATGACCCTTATCTTTCAAAACCCAAAACACACGTATGCATAAAGCATATGATAGACTGTATGCAAAAGCTTCCAAACTTTTTATATTAATAACTTGTACAAACCTATGCGTGAAATACTGCTATATAAATACTTTGCAACCAATATTACATATATATAAAATCACTTTTATAGACACTATATATGTATTATTAGAATTTTTTGGATTATAAACACCATACTTAACTTTATATAGCTAACAAAAGATATAAAGATGCTACCGAAATAAATACAGATACTAACATAAACTAACACGTGTAAGATATCATAATACAAGAATTTATATTAAAAAACCTGATGTAAAAAAGAAAGGCGGATGCATGTGGAGCGGAGATAGGGGGAGGAAGAAAGGGCGGGTGCGAGGTTGTAGGCGCGAGCTTGGTCTCGACTGGGGGAACTCCTGGCCGAGGTGGTGGTCGGCGAAGTGTGGTGTGCGAGCTCGCGGAGGTGGGCTAGGGTATGGAAGACGAGGCGGTGATGGAAACATGGCTGGTGGAGCGGGTCCGCTGCACAGATCCATACGAGTTCTTTTTTTTTTAGGGAAGGCGGTGAGCTTCGGCCATGGTCCGAGGTGGAGCGATGTTGATGGTGGTTCGGCCTAGGAGGGAGGCCGATGCGTGGAAAAGTGCGGGCAGGAGAAAAAGACAAGGCTAGGTTTTGGTCTCGGCTATGGAGGAGTCATGACTTGATTGAGGGAGGACAATGTTGGAGGAGCAAGGTGGGGTCGGTTGTCACTCGGGTTGCACTGGTGGTGAGTGGTCGGGCTATAACAGGTGGCGGCTAATGTAGGCTTTGGTGAAAGGAGAACAAGAAGCTAAAGTAAATGCATGTAAACTCTCCCTTTGTATTTGCAGATAGAAGATAGAAGGTGAGGAGAAGAGAGGTAGGAGCTGCTGTTTAAAAATGAGAAGAAGGTAAGAGAAACATAAAAAGAGGGGAGGATGGTTTGGCTCGAGGAAGGAAAGTAAATATACACGTTATAAAAATTAAAAGGCAAGAACCGATAATTTAAAATTGGAAATGATGGGATGATAGCTGTGGACAGGGAGGAAAAATAGGGTGAACGCAAATATAATTGGAACCAGTAAGAAAAAAGAGGTCATGGGTTGGATTTGTCATAAATATAAAGATTGACATGGGAATAGAGAAAGTTGTAAATTAGTTTTTGGAAATAGTAAGAGTCATACATGAATTCAGAGAATTAATGGAACAAATGTCCATTCATTTCTGACTATTAAAACGATCAGTTGAGAAACCAAAAATTTTAAAACCGGTATCGATACGAAATCGATTTGCAAGGATTTCGCTGCGTACCGTACCTCAAAACACAGAATTGAATATACCAAAGAGATCGGCACGACGAGACGGTCAAAATGGTATAAAGATATTGGTGGTATGATTGAATTACAAAAATTCGAAATTTTATACTAGCGGAAAATGCATGAAAATCACAGAAAAATAAGATCGACGGAGCTAAAGATGTCCAAATTTCGAAAAACAAAAAATAGTGTTTGCTCAGAAGATGTTTTAGAATTTTTCTATGTAAAAATATTTAGGCTCCGTAAACATTTTATTTTCATCGTTTTTTAACTGATTAAATTGAAGTAAATTTACGCACGAAATAAACATTCATATTTTCGGACGAAAATTTACCGGTTGCTATGTTTAACTGGATGCATTCCAAATATCAAATTTATATTTCAAAATTTTATTGTTTATATTATTTTTTTATTTTTTTCACACAAAAACGGTTAATTAAATTAAATAAAATTGTTACAAATCTGGGTTGTCACATCGTTAGTTTCTTCTTTATAGCTTCATCCTCTACCCCATCTTTCCCAGGAACTACTTCCTACCTACTCCATATTTAAAATCTTGGTTTGGCTGTTACATCCATTCAAAAATTAGAATTTTTAAAATATTTGGAATTCTCAATCCCAAATCCTTTGTCTTTGAAGGTACAACTTAAAACCCTTTAATAAATTCTTAAATACTTGGTGTTTTAACCATTTAAAAGCTTAATTTTACAATCTTTGAATCTAACTTATTCATTAAACCTAAGAGAGAATGTCAACAAAATTTAATTAAAAGTTTCTTCCTACTTTTGTTTTCAAACCAACCTTTTATTTTTAATGATACTATTAAATTTTACTTATTAAAAATTTAGGATTTTTATTCACACTATCTGTTAAGTTTTTCTTTCAAAGACTTACTCGTTACACCAAATTATTCTTTTCTACAAAGGCACCGTGTAGTTTTTCCACAACATATTTATAAAATTTTAATCCATAAAACTGGAGTAGATAAGAACAAATTTCACTCTGTTATTCCTTCTATTTGCATTTCCAACCTTTAGTGGAGTTAGTAATGTCACGAAAGGGAGATTTTTCAAAGATACTTGAAATACATACAATGATGGAAAATGTCCTTTTTTTAATATGCCTTTAATTTCTTATGTTGTTTCTAATTAGATTTCTAGCAAAATTTCTTTTCATAATCTCCTACATAATTTATGATTATTAGACTTTTTATTACAATTAAGGATCATATACTTTAATGCATTGGAACTACTTTCCCCCTTCAGGAGGAATTATTAACTCTATAATTTTCTATGATCACTTAAAAGAGAATAACACGACTGATTCGTAGAACTTATATTGTTATCCCTTTTCATTTCAATGAATTAAAATGTGTCTAATTCCAACCTAATTTAATAAACCAATTCTCATTTCTGTTTATATTTCACAACTTTTCAACTATTCAACACTTCTACCTAAATTGGACTTATTCCAATTGTTTTTTCTTAATTTACTGTCTTCTTACTTGAATCAATTTAATGCGTTTGCCTACGACTTTGTTTTAGGTTCCAAATTTTCTTTTATGTACTATTTACACATATTCCAAACTTATGCCACCTTCCTATTGTCCACCCATAAAATTTTACTTTACAACTTAAATTTTTTATTATTATAGATAATCCACAAGCTATATTTCTCTACTAATTTTCTTTCAAAAGAAAAAGCTTTATAAAAAATTTCCTTCGTCAAAATTTCTGATTTTAAGAAATTCAATTTATACTATAGCTTTGTATCTACACTTCTTACATAGAAACTAGCGGACTATATGTAGTCTAATTCTTTAAAAGAATTCACCTTTTTATTAAAACCCTTTCTATGGAAATTTTCAGTTAAACTTCCAATGAAACCTTTATTCTATAAATACTTTTCCAAAATCTAATATGATATTTTTTTTTTCAGAATTCCAGTATTTGCTTCTTTACTTTTTCAAATAGTAATTATATATACATTTTAACTTTTAAAAGTACTTTCCGTTGGGTTGGACTCTTAGTGGATTTCTAGCTATTCACTTAAGAACATCTTTCCTTCCATTTACTAACTTGTACATTTCTTAATATTGAAAACCCAATTATCAATTAGGGGCGACCATTTCACACCCTTGTTTAGGAACTTCCCCATATCCCACTATCTATAACAGATTCTAATTTTTCCTTTATCTGGACCTATTGTACATCATAAATCAGAAATCATATGGGGATCTATAATTAGTGGACCATCAATGCCCGACTAGGGAGTCATATACCATCTAGCTTCATGGATTTTCCATATGTAACTGTTCTATAGTTGTAATTACTTCGATTTTACGTATATAATTATATATTTATAGACAAAATACAAATACTTTCACTCAACATGGCCTTATTTTTAAGATCGATTAATCTAAGCTATGATACAAAATGTAAAAACCTACGCCCTTGTGGGCCTGAATTTTCACTAAATTGAAAAACCAAGTCCACCAAAGCATGGATCATTAGTTTGTAATCCTGCAAATAAAACAAAGGAATGCATATCAGAGCTCTAATGAAATAACTTGCAGTGGAATAACCAAAATATAATAGATCGCATAAGTACTAACTAGATTTGACACTTTCCAAAATCAAGTGTCCTTGTCAGCACCGAACACACCAAGCACTACTATGTGTACTTATAACTATGTTGTGGGTTGTAATGAGGAGAGGTAAGAATAACATTTTGGTGATTGGAAAAATTAAACATTTCGTACATAATACTAATTTATGCCAATTTTTCACTATATCATATTGTGTCTATTTATATTTTATTAGTCTCAACTCCATATTCGCGTACGAACCATTCCCGTCTACCTTCTGTAGGTTTATATGTATGTATATATCTATATATATATATATCCCATGGTCCCCTAATTGACTTAGATACTATCCTCACTAGTATCTTTCTTTCAACACCTTGTCATCTAGTTAGGTAGCCTTGCCCTATCACACAAACTACCATTGAACCGTGGTGGTTCATAATCTAACTGAATCGACTTTGGTTGGCGGTATCATCTAGTTAGGTGAACCCTATCCTTCCCATTATCTGTGAGGGACCAATGACGGAAGTGTGACCTATGCAACCCTAACCCTAGGTTGATACCATACGCATTGCATAACATTTGACTCCATCCACCATTCATTTGGATTACCTAGTGCAAACAAGGCAACACCTCCTCTAACTAATTTAAAGCAGACTACCCTTACTGTGCAAGTTCAGCCTCGACATTCGCCTAAAGATCACTATTGGGGTTCAATCTAAGCTAATGAACGTATGATTATTTACGGAGCTTCTATTTCAAGCACAGTCCCAAAGGTACCCCTTCCTCTGTATGTAAGAGTATACTCTCCACGTGTCCTATGGTTGGATGTGTTTTTGCATTCCAACGTATTCTAGTGACTTATGTCATTTATTTCATATAACTTATATATTAAATTATTGTAAGCCACGCCCATCATAATTGCATATTCGAGGCCACATATCATATGTAATATTCATATAAATTCATTCTACTTACTTTTTCTTCATTGCCTCAACATCTTTTACATCTGACCCTAGGTCTTTTTTTTATTATGCATTTAACCTTTCTCTATAGAATTCATTTACCATTTCCTATTTATGTTATTAATATCATTGCTTCTACATTCATTAGTTCCAACTTTGATTCTTTTCCATTTCATTCTTTATTCCTTTTTATTCTTTCCACTAACTTTACCTTATCTATTTAATTACCTCCCATCTTATTGGAATTTTTATTTCACTCTTATATTAAATTTCGACTCTTGGGATTTACTATGTTGTAATATATTGAAACCAAACTTCTACTCAATATGTGTTAATGTCGTAAATTTTCGTATCTTATCGAAAGAGGAGCTATTTTTGCCGCGTTCTTAACCATAAGGAATTGCTTTCTTAGTTTCTTGGAAGACTGTACAACACACGGGAATTTTCCTTTTTTTTTACAGCTCTTCCTTTTTATTTTTATATCGGCATTCCTTATTATTCCAAATGTCACACTTTTATATGTTTTAAACCTGATAATATGTGAAAATCTACCTGTAATAATTTGGTTCTAAATCATTAAAATATCACAAAAACCCAAGAGGTCGAAAAAAATTTGCATTTCCATTTTATTCATATCGCTAAATAAAACTAGTTTCCAATCATTACGCATTATTTAACATTTCATCAGTTCATACCCGTTGAATAAAATAAATTTCCTAATCATTAAGCATTACTGGATTAATGTACAACATAAAAATACCATCTCTACTCATTATGCAATTATAACTAATTTCATACTAATTTGCGAACTTATTCATAATTGGGAACTATGTGATTTATCCATATGACTTCATAAACAAGATTAAATTAAACAATTTAGGTAATTGAGATTAACTTGCAATCTAAATTAAATTATTAGGCATATAAGGATAGGATTTGCAATAATACAATTTAGTATTATATAAAAACATATAATATTCCTGCTCACCTTTTATCAACGCTTCAAAATCTCTACATTTAATCCAGATTTAAACCTTGTTATCTGTATTTTTGTTTTGACCCATTATTCTGGTCCACAAATAATATTTATATAGATCTATTATAACTTAGACTAGAGAAAAGAGATTTAGATTTAATTTTCGTTAATTAGGATCAGATCTATAATTTACCTTCATTGTAGTGACTTGGTTCGAACCTATTTTTTGTTCCCTCTCATCTCCAATTTCTTCTCCAAAGTGTATTCATGCAATCTAAAAGTATTTCTATGTATTTATAAATTTAGGAGGACAAAAAAGGCAAGTCTTCCACACTCATAAGAAAATTATGAGTTGAAAGTAAAGCCCTAGGTTTAAATTTACAGAGGTTCAAAGTAGTGCTAATGTTTAAGAAAATGGCCAGAATTCACAGTCGCTCACAAAAGAGCTCGAGTCGACTGCTTAACCCCCCTGTTCGACTGTCCATGGCCGATCTAGGCAGGGTCAAGGTCAACCTGTATCGGCCATTTTCGTGCATTTTTAAATATTTGTTGATTTACATGATTCATTTCTGTAACGTCTCGTAAATTTAACTGATTTTAATAACGTTATTAATTGAAATTTTGTGAAATTTTAAAACGATAAAATTTTGAAATATAAATTTGATATTTGGAATGCGTCTAGTTAAACATAGCAACTGGTAAATTTTCGTCCGAAAATATGAAAGTTTATTTCGTGCGTAAATTTACTTCAATTTAATCAGTTAAAAAGCGATGAAAATAAAATATTTTTGGAACCTAAATATCTTTACATAGAAAAATTATAAACCATCTTCTGAGCAAGACGTCATTTTTCGTTTTTCCAAATTCGAACTTTTTAGCTCCGTCGATCTTATTTTTCTGCGTTTTTGCTGCATTTTTCGCTGGTAGAAAATTAAATTTTTTATAATTCAATCGTATCGCTAATATCTGTACCATTTTGATCATCCCGTCGTGCTGATCTCTACGGTATATTTATTTTTGTGTTTCGAAATCCGGTTCACAGCGGAATCCATGAAACCGATAACCGTATCGGTTCAGATACGTGACCTTTATTTTCTTGTGCGTTTCAAAATTTGAAGCGTGCACCAGGATAACAATAATAATTTTCTTTAATTATTTACAGCTGTATCTCTGTGTTGTGACCGTTACCATTCCTTTATCCACGGTGCAAGATCAATTGATTTAAAATTAGCCGCTTAACACGTTTTAGCATAATAAATATATATAATTATTGAGCTGTTCTTCTTCCTTTTCATAAAACCATTTTTCCTTTTGCTCAAAGATACCAACAGCCGTGACTTTTCAATGTGCATCTGTTCGATTCTTTCACGTTTTCCTACACTCTTCACTCAAAAAAAAAGTTTCATATATTTAAAAACTCACGTCCTAATCCTATGGCCTGAGAATTTCAATATCATTCTTCCAATTCCCTTGCATGTTCATCTTCTTACTCCAAAGCCAGCTAGCATGATCACCTCTTCTCTTCTTCTCTCCTCTCTGAAACCAAGAACCCCGCCATCCACCTAGCTGCCATGTCAGCCCTTCGGCCTCCCAGTCGCTCGCCAAAACCAATCATGTCCTCACCCACGCAAGTCGCGACAACCTGGACCTCGCGCGACCTTGGCAACAGCTACTCTTGCCGACCGCCGCAACAATCACCAATGGTCGTGCCATACCTAGATCACGATGCATCTCCTATGCCAGAACGAGCAACCCTGACGCCATTCTCCACCTTCAACTCACGGCGACACCACCTCGGCCTCAACAGCTCATTCCCTGCCAACTTGGATCTGCCAAGCTCGGCCGAGCTTCTCCTCTATCCCCTCTCTGTTTCGGTCTACTTTCATATATGTAAGTTGAACATTTTTTTTGTTAACGTGAGTTTATATACATATGTAGGCTAGTGCAAATTTTTCAATCGCTGGTTCGTATATATTATAAATATATTTTGTTTACAATGTAAGTTAATGTATTTTTTTCATAAAAGATATATATCAAGGATCTAGTTTACAATATATAGTATAAAATCTTTGAGCCTGGATTTCACTTGAGTTACTAGTTTATATTATATATATTAGGTAGTATGGGTTTGCAGTGCTATTTATATGTATACTGCACATATAGTTTGTATATATATATATATATAAGTTATATGATTTAAATTATTACTTAAACTATGCTGTTTTGGAACATTCTTTAGAAATATATATAATATATGATTTCGCACCACTTATGTTTTGCAAACTTCTTTCGATATTTGGTAGTAAGTATTTTCTTATGCAGTATAATTTTATATATAATTTCCGTATATTTGCTTATACATACTCTATAGGATTATATACATATGTTTGAAAGTACATGTGTTTGAAGATTTTGTATATAGTTTACTGTGTAGCCTAACTCTACATATATTAGTTTCTAAATGCATGTGCATGCTTTTCAACTCAATGCACTACGGACGTATCCATGTTTAAAAAAAGTTTTGAAATGTCTTGTGATAAAGTGCCATTTATTTTTACAAATAAATTTTATTTGAAGCAAATATAAAATAATAATGATGATGATAATAGTTTACACATAAAGTGCAGTTACTATGTAAGCTATATAACATATACGTAGATTTTAAATTTTAGTCTGTAATGAGTTTATGGTCAGTCTGAGTTTGGAAACTGTATATCTGTATATATTTTCAAAACGTATAAGTAATATATGCAAGTATGTTGCATTTTAATTGACATATATATATATATATATATATATATATATATATATATATATGTAAATTCACTTATACCAATTCCCGCCATCAATATAGTCCTGATCTAATTCATCTATTCCTATTTATCAGCTTTGTTCATTGATCCTTGCCAATCTAAGTTTGCTTTGGAATTCGTGTTTAGATGCACAATTCGCATCCATTCCCGTCCTTTCCTCTAGCTCGAAAGGTGAGCAATCACTCACGATTAATATTCTTTTATTTATTAAATTCGATTTCAATTGAAACGACAAATTGAAATACCAGTTGTTAGTTATTTACACTATTATTTACGTTTCTGTTTCAGTTCACCTGTGACATCTGACACCATTATCTGTTAATTATTTATGCGAGGATAATACAGTTTGGCTGTTAATTGATTGATTGTTTATGTTTACATTGGACGTTAAATTGTTAATGTATGAAGTGATAAATAATTTAAAATTGAATTTGATATAGGATAGTTAATAATTTAAATTGGTGAATGTGTTGGATTTGATTAGAAATTGGTATAATATGACCCCTTTAAATGTTAAATTAATTGACACGTAGAAATTGGTAAGTACACCTTGAATCATTGAATGTATGTTGTATAAGTGATATAATATGAAATCGAATAATATATGACAAGTGGAGAACCGTATAAATATTAATGTAATAATATTTAATCTACATGAAATGATAGTGTAGATTCTAGAAATAATTATATTAATTTGCACAAACAACAATGTAAACTAATACGATTATTTCAGGATTATTTGAGTTGATTAATGGATTGTTATTGATTGTTGTTATTGCTTGTTTATTTACTTTAACACCATCCCAGTTATCACACTACAAGTTTTCTTTGCTATGCTTTGATTTTTGAATTGGAATGGAATCGGGTTGAAATGATAAATACCCAAATGAATTTGACCTAGGATAGAGAATTAAATAAAAACCCGATTGGTCAATAATTTGATTTAAAAATAAAATGAAGATTTTATTTGAATAAATAATAATTTTTGAAAAGAAGTTGGAATTTGAATTTAATGAAAGGTAATGTTAATATTTAATATTTGAAACAAAATATTAACAAGTAGTTGTTGAAAGAACGTTGTTTCATAATAAATTATTTAACAATAAAATTTGGAATTATTCATTGTATTAAGTTTGAGATTATTTAATAATTAAGTTTGAAATTATTTAATTATTAAGTTTTGAAATTATTTAACGATTAAGTTTTGAAATACTTAATGATTAAGTTTTGAAATTATTTAATAATTGAATAAGATTGAATTATTTGATAATTAAATAAAAATTGAATTCCTTGATAAGTGAATTTGAACTTCGTTAATAAATGAAATTAAATTTTTTATTAATTAATTTTTGAAATTTGTAACTAAGTAGATGAATAAGTGGAATTGAATTTCTTTAACAAGAGATAAAAATGCATTTTATTGAAATTAATGTAAGACTTGTAATTTTAAGAATTTGATTTGAAGAATTTAATTTAATTCAATTTGAAGTTTTAATATAACGGAGTTGAACTTAAGTAATTGATTTAATAAATGGGAAATTTAATAGAAATTGTTTTGAATGATAAATTAACTTAATGAACATTGGAGGAAATCGATCAATGAATATAAATTGATTTGAATGTTAAATTAGATTAATTTAAATGATTTCAGAATGAAACTTGTATACGAACTTGAATCAATATTAAATTGTTTTAAATAAAAATTTGAAATTGAATTACAAGATTTTGTAATAGTAATTTGGAAGTTATGAAACGTGAAATTTTGGAAATTATTTTCAGAAAGACAAATGATATGTTGATTTACAAATTCTAATTGAAATTGAATTGGATGTGGTTTGAAATATATTAAACGACCAATCGATGTAATAATTACAGAATTTATTAAAGAAACCGGAATTGGTTATGGACATACTCTCTGTCTGAACCGAAAACCACTTTAATAACTATATGCGGAGTATGATCCAGAATGAAGTGGTTGGAATGACGTACGTTGATGATTGAAGAAAGAGAACGATTATGGATAGCCTTAACACTTGTGTCAAATTGGAAATTACTAAAACAAGAGCCGTGCCGGGCCAAATGGGTTTAGCCACCTCGAGCGAACACACTTCTTAGTAAACTACTTATTACTTGTTATTGATTGGTGCACCCTCTTATTTTGGGAGTGTTGTTTCGCAGTGTTGCGATCGTTGTGGAGATGCGTTTTCACCAGTCCGGATCAGGCAAACGGTAGTTTCAGTACCTTGGGTATTGCCTCATGTGCCTTGTCATACTTGTATCCCTATATACGCGACCACTACGAATTTGTTTTATGTTATACCTATGGAGTACTCTCTGATATCCCACTAGTTTACGTTGGAGTTTATAGTGTTGTATAGACTATAACACTTATATAAAATGTGTGAAGGGGGATAATGGTAACGCCTTAACACTATTTTGATATTTATATTACTGATAGGCATTATCTATTTAGCATACTCTACTACATAGTAGATAGTTTAACAGATCCTTAAAGGATGGTTATTCCAACGTCCTTTGAGTTATTGTATTTAAATTGTTATTTCACTTGAGTTGGATTTATTGATATAAGAATGTTAATCCTGACTCGAGTGTTTTTGTAACGACCCGGGAAATTTTAAAATTTTAATTGACTTTATAACGTAATTAATGGAAAATTTGTGGAATTTTATAATGATTGGATATTTAAAATAAAACGTTTATATATTTAGAATACGTATATTTAAATATAGCATACTGTAAATTTTCGTCCAAAAATATGAAAGTTTATTTCGCGCGTAAATTTACTTCAATTAAAACAGTTAAAAAGTGACGAAAATAAAACGTTTCAAAAACCTAAATAATTTTACATAGAAAATTTCTAAATCCTCTTCTGAGTAAGACGTCATCTTTCGTTTTTCCCAGTTCGGACGTACACTGCTCTGGTTACCTTATTTTGTCAGATTAGCAGCATTTCCGGGTACCGATTATCGACTTTTGATCGGATAATCATACCACTAATATCTGTATACCGTTGTAATCGCCTCGTCGTGCTGATCTCAACAGTATATTTATCTCTGTATTTTGGGATCCGGTGTACAACGAAAGCAATAAAAGTGACCGTTGTAACGGCACCAAAAATTGTGCCTTTTTAACTTTTCCTATTACGTTCAAATTTGAAACGCAAGCTATTAATTGATTTCATTATTTTCTGAATCAGTGGTAGCTATTTCTTTTCCCATCGGTTGAGAAATTTAATAGCTTTGCTCAAATTAACGAACTACGGTTGCAGATCTACCATTTCAAGTTATATACCATTCCATCTCTCTGCCCTTTTATTTACCTGCATTCACTTCGGGTTGATATATATAAATTTTGTATTCAAAGTCTGGGGCCACGTTTCTAGCCATTTCTGAACGTCATAACAATAATCAATATTGATAGCCGTTTCAGTTTATAGCATTCACACGTTTATAATAATAAAGGAAGGTGAATATATATTTCTCGAAACCCACTCACGTATATATATTCGTTCAGTCATCTCCTTCTTCTATTCTGATTCACGTTTCACTTCCTTCCTCTGCCACATTCACATCTCACCCACTCTTTCCTCTCCTTCTTTTGTTCTGATTTGAAATGTAAAAATATATATAAAGTTGAGATTCTGTTCAAGTTTGCATATATTATATTTTGAAACCTTCCTGTTGTGCTCATTCCCCTCAAATTCCCCCTCCATGTACAGATCTACAAAAAAAAAAAAAAATAATGTTTCCTCCTTGCTTCAAGAACCACGGCCCGTCCCTCCATTGCCCTGCTCCGTCCCCGATCCGCCTCTTTTCCCCGAGCAAGACCAGCCACTCACGGCCGAGCACAACCCGCAACCACCTCAACTCGCCCACATCTCCGCTGCCATATACCTCTATCGCGGCCTGGCATCATCGCCTCTTCCCTAGCAGCCGCCTACCACTCACTCCTCCACCCATGCAAGCCTCTATTCAGCCGTGCTCCACCCCTCGCGTGCCGCGACTTCCCATCGGCCTGGCCTTACACCTCACCACTTCGGCATGGTTTCCAGATTTTTTCTTCGCAGCCTTCTACGCGCGCGTGTAAGTATGTAGCATATATGGGTTTATTTGTTTATTTATAAAATTTTATATATAAGTTTAACTTTTTATACAAGTTATATTAGTATATTTTTTTTTTCACTTTTTTGCTCATATAAACTTATATTAGCATTTATATGGATAGCTCATACATAAGTGGCAGTTTTCTAATATATGTTATTTATGTGTATAGTTCAACAGTTGCATATAGGTTAGATAATGTGTTGTGTGGTTCAGAGTAAAACATTTTGTAAATATAGTTATATTAGTTGTATGTGAAAGTATTCATTGTTAGGAGTTGTTTGTTGTCTGCATGATAAGCTATTTATATGATGACAGTGTTTTTATAGTATAAGTATTATAATATGTTGATATAATAATAGGCATTAATTTATTTATACGTGTTGAGACCTGGGTTGTTGAGCGTATAGATGCATATTGTAGATAGTATATCAGTTGGGTCTACCTTTGCTGCACGAAAAAAAAAAGAGAAAAAAAAAAGTATTTCAAAAGCCTACTGCATACGGTATACCTTGGCCTTAATTGATTTGTCTATGCCGATGAGTTAAAGTAACGACGTGTTTTCTTTAGTGTATTATGTGCTCATATTGTGTTTGGGTGCCCAGATTTTTGGTTATGGATCTATAGCTGATGGTCTGCATTGTTATAAGATTGTATAATTGTTAAGCAAACTTTAAAATTTGATTTTGTAACCACTATACATTTATGTTATATAACTGCATATATTTGATTTCTATAAGTTTACATAGTATATATGATAGTTTCTATATAAATATTACGGTTAGTTTACATATATGGTGGTGGGTCTGCATAATTATAGAAACATCATAACATATGTATTTTGGTCAGTATATATATATTAATCTAGATATATGTGTTGCGTGTTGACATACATATAAGAGTGTGTATATTAGTCTCTATTAAGTTTTACGTACTGGTACGTTTGGTCACTTTGCATTCGTTTGATCATTTACAGTTTTATAAAAGGTTCGCATTTTTTTTATCATATAATCTGGATATGTTAGCATCTAAAAATAAAAATAATAATAAATATATAACTTCTGTTCTAATTCGATTGCGTCAATTCCTTGTCGTCAGCTTTGATTGTCAAACTCGTGCCCATCGTGCTTGCTTTGAATTTGGGTTTGGATTCGTAACCCGTCGCGTAGTCTAAAACCTCTAGCCTCGAAAGGTGAGCAATCACTCACGATTAACGTTCTTTATTTATTAAATTTGATTTCAATGGAACGTCAATTGAAATATGCTGCTGTTAGTTGTTTTACGGTATGACTGCTATTATCTGTATCTGTTCACCTATGACACCTGACACCATTATCGGTAAATTATTTATATACAGATTGGTTGATAATTGATTGTTTGATTGATTGGTGTTCAAATTGGATTTTTATTATTAGTGTTAAGTGATAACTAGTTTGCTAGTTGATTTGGGGGTAGTATAGTTTACAAATTAAATGGATTATATATGACGGACCTTGATTTATTAAAACCTGACCCCGCCATATGTTGATTTGATTAGTTAAATTGACCCATTATTTTCGTAGAATTGATAAATTATACTTTAAATCTTTGAACGTAGTTTGGATTTTATTGTTGTAGTTTAAACTGAAATTTAAAAAGGAACCACAAGTGAAAACTGTAATGTAATAATCTTTAATCTACCTGAAAGGATAATGTAGATTCTAGAAATAATTACACAAATAACAATGCGAGTAATACGATTATTTCGGGGTTATTTGATTAATCTATTGAATTGTTATTGATTGTTGTTATTGCTTGTCTATTCACTTTGACACCATCCCTGTCATCACACTGCAAGTTCCCTTTGTTATGTTTGTTTTTGAATTGAAATGGGTTGAATGATAGACCCAAGCTGGTTTCATTTAATTAAAATTAGGATTTACGGGTGGGAATGCTATCCACTCGTATACATTTAGTGTACGGATTAAAGGGTAATATCCGTAACACTTGACCATATGATAAGAAATATATGGTCTTAATAAATGAAAATTCTTGAATACATATGTAAAAGAAATGATAAGTATAGAGTAAATTATATCTAGCTAATCAAGATTTGACTAAATACAAAAATTATGATAAATATCTATGTGAATTTTATCTCGAATAGTTTTTGTAATAATATTGAACAATTAAGATTGGGAGATAAATTTGGGTTATTTTAAAATGATTTTTAGTAAGGATTTATTATTTAAATCAATTCGAAATGACTAAATAATAATGATGTAAAAATCGAGAATCTATATGGAACTGTGAATTTAGATTTTTATATATATGAGCTATGAACTATATTGTAATTAAATGGTTTAGAGATTTGGATATGTACTTGGAACCCAGCCAGTTGAATTTGTTATGTAGATAACTAATTGAATTAAGTGAAAATTTAATTTGAACTAGATTTGGAAATTCGTAATTAGAAAACTAGATTGGGGAAAATTTAGTTGAAATATTAATACTTAAAGTATGGAAACCTATAAAAAAAAAAGGGGGATTTGGGATATCAAATCCAAATGTGAGATTTATAAAATTGAAGTGGTTATTTTAGGAAAATTTAAATTGATAAAATGAGATTGAATTTAATTTAAATGGGAAGGTCGGGTTGATGTGAAACGATATGTTAAGTTAAGGAAATTGAAAGTGCTTTACCGTATACAACATTTAATATATAAATACTATTTTGGGAAATAAAATTATTCGAAGTGAAATTGACATTTGGGTTTGAAGTATAAATTAAGATGAAAGAACCACGGTGTTATAGTGTATATTTCTACCCTGTAGATAGTTCCATGGACCCTTAGAGGATGGTTATTCCAAACATTCTTTGAGTTAATTATATTTCAGTTGATATTTCACTTGAGTTAGATTTATAGATATAAGAATGTTAATCCTGACTCGAGTGTTTTGTGTTTTGCTTTACGCTCGGGTCAGACCGAGTAATACAGCATTATAGACTCACCTTTGGAGATTAGAGCTTCATTTGGAGATCCAACCATCGTTTCAGCTTTCAGTTTTCTAGTTGACTGGTTCAGAGAATTAATTGGCTCGTACTGAAGACTTTTCTGTATTCAAGAGATTCTGATGTATTATTTTAAACTCTGATGTATATAGTAGCTTCATGAACTACTATTTTTCTATTCCGCTGCCTTATATTACTCTGCGTCTGTGATCTGTGTTTGATTTATTTACTGTATATCTTAAGTTTTGCCAAATTTAATTTACAATTCGGTATTTTGAATTATTCAAGTCGGACATGTACGGTTTTATTGTCGAATTTGAATGGTCCAAAATAGCGGGTCGTTACAGTTGGTATCAGAGCTTTGGCTCTAGGCAAAACTTAGCATATATGGTAAATTTATTTACAGAATCACTTTCGTTCGAGTTGAATCTCTTCCTTTTTGACTCAATTTCCTTTGAGTTTTGGAATGTCCCTCGGTTTCGAAATTCATTCTGTCTCTCCCTATTTATATTCGTTTGATTCTGGAGTATCCCATAACTCCATTGAATGATTTGTAAAGGGGGTGAAAACTCCTTTTCAATTGGCATTGACTCACCGAAGATTCCTGTATCCTCGGTTTACGATGCTGATATATCTTGTTATGCCGAATTCTATATCTCCGACGATCGAATGTCGAGTTGCCTCAGAATTCTACACCGATCTAATTTTGGAATCACGGTTGACAGGTAAAGGTCGCCCGCGATTTATAGAAGTATATCCATCTTCTATTTTGTAACTTAATTATCTCATCTTCGATCGAGTCTATCTTCGAATCAGGATTCTATTGATTAGAGTTCCTTTAAATTAAATCTCTATCTTTGTTTTGAAATCCATCCTTAAATCATCCTTTGAAAATCGGGTTTTGTTTGTATTTTAGAAATTGTTTATACCGAAATTATTATTTTGATAACTATGATTTTATTCTATATATATAAAGAAAATGTTTTCGGTAGAGATTATATACCTATATATAAAGCAAATAAGAAATGTTATTCTATATAAAAAGGGTTTTGAAAGGATTTGAAATTTTGAAAAAATTATAAGAAATTGATTTATATAAAAATGATTTATAATTGAAGTGTTAAATTTGAAATTCGAGAATTGAATTCCGGTATTTTGAAATTGGTTTTAGGATTTTGGAAATTATATATAAATAATACGATTTAAAAGTATTTTTCCGAATAAGAAATATTTCAAATGAATTCAAATGAATTCCAATAATTTTGAAGAAATTTCAAAGAAGTTTTCAAGAAAATAGAAGTCCAGAACTCACTTATGTCGCTGGAGAATAATTTCGGTGATGAGTGCACGCATCATCGACATTGATTTTCGAGTTTCAGAGTGGGGGAGAGGCCACTTTAATAGCTTCGCTATGCGAGTGATTTTGTAAAACCGTTTTTGATTTCAAATTCCGAAGTATAATTTGATATTTTCGAAAGATATATGTATATATTTGAAACAATTTGAAGTAAGACCGGTGTTCAGTCCTCGAGTTTTTGATTTGACTTAGAATAACTCTATTTATAAAAATTGATTTCCATCTCTTGGATTTGAAATTGATTTTCACCGACTATTTTGAAGGTTCGAGCACTTCCAAATCAAGGTTTAAAGGTTTAAAAACCAAGATATTTCGAAAGGTATAAAATATTTGATAAAGTATGCAAGTTTTGTTGTATGAGGTTAAACCTTTTATTAAGTAAGAGAATATGGCTATTTTAATTATACTAATATGGAATTTAGTTTTTAAATGTTTTGAAAGAATTTTAGTTTTAAATAATGGTTTTCAAAAAGGTAAATTGGATATTTCAAATCGAAGTAAATAGTTTAAAGGTTTTAAAGGGATAATTATAAATTTGGAAACCATTTTGAATATAATTGATTTTGAGAAAAATATTTGGTTTTGAAAATTAAATTGAAAAAAAAAACCCAGTACTTATATGGTGATTTTGGAAATGAATTTGTTTGACTTGAATTATTTTAATTTGGAAACTGGGATAATTTTCTACACCTATTATTTTGGGAACTTTGAAATTCAGACATTTAATTTGGAAGAAAATTTGGTGAAATCATATATGATTTTGAAACTGAATTGGTATTGAAATAATTTGAAATTGAGAACCTTAGATTACTAAGCACTTGATTTGGGAGTCGTCGAACTTATATAAAATGGATTGTATAAGTATGAGGTTGATTTGAAATCTATTGATTTGAAAGGTACTCAATTTGGAAAGAGATTTTATTTAATCGAAATCTATATAAGTATGATTTGATCTACTATTGATTTGGAAAGTATTCGATTTGAGAAAGGAATCCTATATATATGGACTTTATATAAGTACAATATTTGAAAGTGATTTGAAAAGGTACTATATGATATATATTTTCGAAGTAAAGATATGGAAAGTGCCTTCTGCTTGATATCCGCTTTGTGGCCACATCGTGGATTCATTTTATCGATATTATTCTCTCTGATTTTCGGTTTTCCGGATGTAATACTCGAGTGTTTCCCACCGTGGCGTAACCCATGGTTTTTTTTCTCTCGTGAATGCACAGCGCAATTGCCTGGCTGAGTCTTGCCTAGGGGTACGGATTGTTTCCTGGGGGATCCAGGCGTAACCATTGTGTATCCTGCAATCTGTGTAGGTCGCGAATAGTAGCGCAAGTGCCTGGCTGAGTCTTGCCTAGGGGTACGGATTGTTTCCTGGGGGATCCAGGCGTAACCATTGTGTATCCTGCACTCTACTAGTCATCATGGCGTAACTCGCAGGGCTGAGAAAGCTTACGGATATGGATTGTTTCCTGGGGGACCCAGGCGTAACCATTGTGTATCTGCGAACCATGATCGGACAAAGGTTTTGGTTTGGTTGTTTTGTTTGGATTGTACTTTCCATATCTGTTTTTAAAGTTTTTCAAGTATTTTCACTGGTTGTTGAAACAGGTCTACTAAGTACTTGAAGAAGTCTAGCTTTGCGCCTGATCAACGCATGGCCAGAGTCTACAAGAACGATGATAAACTTGTTGAAACATCGAGTTATAAAAGTATTTTCGAAAGGAAACTTATTTTGATATAATAGTATCTTATTATAAAAGTATCACTATAAAAGTACTTTATTATAAAAGAAATTCCAACAAGGAAATTTTGAATTAATCTTTGAAATTTAAATTCCTTTGGTGAATTAGCAATTCGTGCCCGATTCTTTCTTTTGAATCTACCTTATCTGCTCAGCTTTTATTCACCTTGATTCTGTTTTCAAAATCTACCTTCCTTACTTGTTGAATTTAACCTTTAAAATATTTTCTAATTTTATACTACATTGTTTAATATAAAATTTTAAGTGTTATAAATATTTTTGAAATTTTTAATTAAATGAAACTCTTTAAAGAGAAATGATTATTAATTTATTGATAATATTTGAAAGGTATCTTGAGTTAAATTAAAAATCTCATAAATTTTGGATTTTATATTTTCAATAGTCTTTGTAAATATAAATAATAATGTAAATAATTGTTTCAAAAAGAGTTTGAAGGGTATTAAATATTAAATTAAATCGCAAATGAAGTTTCAAATGAATATTTCAAGTAAAATCTATATAGTTAAATAAATTATCTACCCTTGACTTTCAATTTACTTTATTCCTGGTTGTTCTATTCTCCTACCTCCTTCCTTTTCGGGGACGAAAAGTTTTGAGTGGGGGAGAGTGTAACGACCCGGGAAATTTTAAAATTTTAATTGACTTTATAACGTAATTAATGGAAAATTTGTGGAATTTTATAATGATTGGATATTTAAAATAAAACGTTTATATATTTAGAATACGTATATTTAAATATAGCATACTGTAAATTTTCGTCCAAAAATATGAAAGTTTATTTCGCGCGTAAATTTACTTCAATTAAAACAGTTAAAAAGTGACGAAAATAAAACGTTTCAAAAACCTAAATAATTTTACATAGAAAATTTCTAAATCCTCTTCTGAGTAAGACGTCATCTTTCGTTTTTCCCAGTTCGGACGTACACTGCTCCGGTTACCTTATTTTGTCAGATTAGCAGCATTTCCGGGTACCGATTATCGACTTTTGATCGGATAATCATACCACTAATATCTGTATACCGTTGTGATCGCCTCGTCGTGCTGATCTCAACAGTATATTTATCTCTGTATTTTGGGATCCGGTGTACAACGAAAGCAATAAAAGTGACCGTTGTAACGGCACCAAAAATTGTGCCTTTTTAACTTTTCCTATTACGTTCAAATTTGAAACGCAAGCTATTAATTGATTTCATTATTTTCTGAATCAGTGGTAGCTATTTCTTTTCCCATCGGTTGAGAAATTTAATAGCTTTGCTCAAATTAACGAACTACGGTTGCAGATCTACCATTTCAAGTTATATACCATTCCATCTCTCTGCCCTTTTATTTACCTGCATTCACTTCAGGTTGATATATATAAATTTTGTATTCAAAGTCTGGGGCCACGTTTCTAGCCATTTCTGAACGTCATAACAATAATCAATATTGATAGCCGTTTCAGTTTATAGCATTCACACGTTTATAATAATAAAGGAAGGTGAATATATATTTCTCGAAACCCACTCACGTATATATATTCGTTCAGTCATCTCCTTCTTCTATTCTGATTCACGTTTCACTTCCTTCCTCTGCCACATTCACATCTCACCCACTCTTTCCTCTCCTTCTTTTGTTCTGATTTGAAATGTAAAAATATATATAAAGTTGAGATTCTGTTCAAGTTTGCATATATTATATTTTGAAACCTTCCTGTTGTGCTCATTCCCCTCAAATTCCCCCTCCATGTACAGATCTACAAAAAAAAAAAAAAATAATGTTTCCTCCTTGCTTCAAGAACCACGGCCCGTCCCTCCATTGCCCTGCTCCGTCCCCGATCCGCCTCTTTTCCCCGAGCAAGACCA
Source organism: Allium cepa (assembly GCA_030765085.1). NCBI lineage: Eukaryota > Viridiplantae > Streptophyta > Magnoliopsida > Asparagales > Amaryllidaceae > Allium > Allium cepa. The sequence continues at coordinate 1,033,700,216 of CM060945.1, read as the reverse complement.
GCCACTCACGGCCGAGCACAACCCGCAACCACCTCAACTCGCCCACATCTCCGCTGCCATATACCTCTATCGCGGCCTGGCATCATCGCCTCTTCCCTAGCAGCCGCCTACCACTCACTCCTCCACCCATGCAAGCCTCTATTCAGCCGTGCTCCACCCCTCGCGTGCCGCGACTTCCCATCGGCCTGGCCTTACACCTCACCACTTCGGCATGGTTTCCAGATTTTTTCTTCGCAGCCTTCTACGCGCGCGTGTAAGTATGTAGCATATATGGGTTTATTTGTTTATTTATAAAATTTTATATATAAGTTTAAGTTTTTATACAAGTTATATTAGTATATTTTTTTTTTCACTTTTCTGCTCATATAAACTTATATTAGCATTTATATGGATAGCTCATACATAAGTGGCAGTTTTCTAATATATGTTATTTATGTGTATAGTTCAACAGTTGCATATAGGTTAGATAATGTGTTGTGTGGTTCAGAGTAAAACATTTTGTAAATATAGTTATATTAGTTGTATGTGAAAGTATTCATTGTTAGGAGTTGTTTGTTGTCTGCATGATAAGCTATTTATATGATGACAGTGTTTTTATAGTATAAGTATTATAATATGTTGATATAATAATAGGCATTAATTTATTTATACGTGTTGAGACCTGGGTTGTTGAGCGTATAGATGCATATTGTAGATAGTATATCAGTTGGGTCTACCTTTGCTGCACGAAAAAAAAAGAGAAAAAAAAAGTATTTCAAAAGCCTACTGCATACGGTATACCTTGGCCTTAATTGATTTGTCTATGCCGATGAGTTAAAGTAACGACGTGTTTTCTTTAGTGTATTATGTGCTCATATTGTGTTTGGGTGCCCAGATTTTTGGTTATGGATCTATAGCTGATGGTCTGCATTGTTATAAGATTGTATAATTGTTAAGCAAACTTTAAAATTTGATTTTGTAACCACTATACATTTATGTTATATAACTGCATATATTTGATTTCTATAAGTTTACATAGTATATATGATAGTTTCTATATAAATATTACGGTTAGTTTACATATATGGTGGTGGGTCTGCATAATTATAGAAACATCATAACATATGTATTTTGGTCAGTATATATATATATTAATCTAGATATATGTGTTGCGTGTTGACATACATATAAGAGTGTGTATATTAGTCTCTATGAAGTTTTACGTACTGGTACGTTTGGTCACTTTGCATTCGTTTGATCATTTACAGTTTTATAAAAGGTTCGCATTTTTTTTATCATATAATCTGGATATGTTAGCATCTAAAAATAAAAATAATAATAAATATATAACTTCTGTTCTAATTCGATTGCGTCAATTCCTTGTCGTCAGCTTTGATTGTCAAACTCGTGCCCATCGTGCTTGCTTTGAATTTGGGTTTGGATTCGTAACCCGTCGCGTAGTCTAAAACCTCTAGCCTCGAAAGGTGAGCAATCACTCACGATTAACGTTCTTTATTTATTAAATTTGATTTCAATGGAACGTCAATTGAAATATGCTGCTGTTAGTTGTTTTACGGTATGACTGCTATTATCTGTATCTGTTCACCTATGACACCTGACACCATTATCGGTAAATTATTTATATACAGATTGGTTGATAATTGATTGTTTGATTGATTGGTGTTCAAATTGGATTTTTATTATTAGTGTTAAGTGATAACTAGTTTGCTAGTTGATTTGGGGGTAGTATAGTTTACAAATTAAACGGATTATATATGACGGACCTTGATTTATTAAAACCTGACCCTGCCATATGTTGATTTGATTAGTTAAATTGACCCATTATTGTCGTAGAATTGATAAATTATACTTTAAATCTTTGAACGTAGTTTGGATTTTATTGTTGTAGTTTAAACTGAAATTTAAAAAGGAACGACAAGTGAAAACTGTAATGTAATAATCTTTAATCTACCTGAAAGGATAATGTAGATTCTAGAAATAATTACACAAATAACAATGCGAGTAATACGATTATTTCGGGGTTATTTGATTAATCTATTGAATTGTTATTGATTGTTGTTATTGCTTGTCTATTCACTTTGACACCATCCCTGTCATCACACTGCAAGTTCCCTTTGTTATGTTTGTTTTTGAATTGAAATGGGTTGAAATGATAGACCCAAGCTGGTTTCATTTAATTAAAATTAGGATTTACGGGTGGGAATGCTATCCACTCGTATACATTTAGTGTACGGATTAAAGGGTAATATCCGTAACACTTGACCATATGATAAGAAATATATGGTCTTAATAAATGAAAATTCTTGAATACATATGTAAAAGAAATGATAAATATAGAGTAAATTATATCTAGCTAATCAAGATTTGACTAAATACAAAAATTATGATAAATATCTATGTGAATTTTATCTCGAATAGTTTTTGTAATAATATTGAACAATTAAGATTGGGAGATAAATTTGGGTTATTTTAAAATGATTTTTAGTAAGGATTTATTATTTAAATCAATTCGAAATGACTAAATAATAATGATGTAAAAATCGAGAATCTATATGGAACTGTGAATTTAGATTTTTATATATATGAGCTATGAACTATATTGTAATTAAATGGTTTAGAGATTTGGATATGTACTTGGAACCCAGCCAGTTGAATTTGTTATGTAGATAACTAATTGAATTAAGTGAAAATTTAATTTGAACTAGATTTGGAAATTCGTAATTAGAAAACTAGATTGGGGAAAATTTAGTTGAAATATTAATACTTAAAGTATGGAAACCTATAAAAAAAAAGGGGGATTTGGGATATCAAATCCAAATGTGAGATTTATAAAATTGAAGTGGTTATTTTAGGAAAATTTAAATTGATAAAATGAGATTGAATTTAATTTGAATGGGAAGGTCGGGTTGATGTGAAACGATATGTTAAGTTAAGGAAATTGAAAGTGCTTTACCGTATACAACATTTAATATATAAATACTATTTTGGGAAATAAAATTATTCGAAGTGAAATTGACATTTGGGTTTGAAGTATAAATTAAGATGAAAGAACCACGGTGTTATAGTGTATATTTCTACCCTGTAGATAGTTCCATGGACCCTTAGAGGATGGTTATTCCAAACATTCTTTGAGTTAATTATATTTCAGTTGATATTTCACTTGAGTTAGATTTATAGATATAAGAATGTTAATCCTGACTCGAGTGTTTTGTGTTTTGCTTTACGCTCGGGTCAGACCGAGTAATACAGCATTATAGACTCACCTTTGGAGATTAGAGCTTCATTTGGAGATCCAACCATCGTTTCAGCTTTCAGTTTTCTAGTTGACTGGTTCAGAGAATTAATCGGCTCGTACTGAAGACTTTTCTGTATTCAAGAGATTCTGATGTATTATTTTAAACTCTGATGTATATAGTAGCTTCATGAACTACTATTTTTCTATTCCGCTGCCTTATATTACTCTGCGTCTGTGATCTGTGTTTGATTTATTTACTGTATATCTTAAATTTTGCCAAATTTAATTTACAATTCGGTATTTTGAATTATTCAAGTCGGACATGTACGGTTTTATTGTCGAATTTGAATGGTCCAAAATAGCGGGTCGTTACAGTTTTGTGTTTTGCTTTACGCTTGGGTCAGACTGAGTGTACTAGTATTTGAGACTCACCTTTGGAGTTGGAGCTTCGCATGGAGATCCGACTATCTATCCAGCTTTCAGATATTCAGTTGATTCGAGGGATGTATTCTGATATTGTATCCGACTATTGTATTTGAAACTTCTGTTGTACTTATTAACTCTGTTATATATATAGTAGCTTCATGAACTACTATCTTTTGCTTCCGCTGCATATTTATTACTCTACGTCTGTGATCTGTGATTATTTATTTACTGTATATGTTCAGTTTTGCCAAATTAATTAACAATTCGGTATTTTGAATTATTCAAGTCCGACATGTGCGGATGCAAATAGTCCAAAATAGAGGGTCGTTACAATTTCCATTTATTAATCAATTACATTGACACTTAACTTAATTTAAATCCTTAAACATTAAGTAATGGTTAATTGTAACGGCGTTTAATCAACGTCGATTAATTTCAAATTATTTTCTTATTTACATGTATATTTAGTCCCAAATCCAAAATTTCAAATTTTAATAGCCTTTTCTTTTGAACTTCGATAGGAAAAGTTTAAATATGAAAGTTGGTCAGAAAATTGCTAAGAATCCAATGGTGTAAGTTTCGAAGCCAAATTCTGACGTTTGAAAAAAATTGTATTTTTCAATGTTTACTATATGTTAATTATTATTTTTTAGCTAATTATGGTAGAAACACGGGATGTTAGAAAAGACTTTGTTAGGTGGATTAATGTTTTTGTAACATCCCATAAAATTAATAAGAAATTAATTAGGAAAAACCAGTTAATTAATAATGAAGCTAACAAAGGAAGTTCTGCAAACTTTAGAATTTACCAAAAAAACTTGCACTATTGTGTTTGTGGCAGTTTTCTAAGCAATGTTCATAGAGAAAGTTCCACCTTCGGAGTTGAAAGGAAGAAGATATCGATATTTGAAAATTTTAAATCGAAAATAATTCAAAATGGATTAAGGTAATATATGTTATTATAATCAACGTCAAATAAAAGGTAAATATCATACTTAATGCCTAAGTAATCATTGACGTTTAAATTAAAATAAGGTAATAAATGTTAATGAGATAATGATAGAATATATACGACCGAAAACATAGAGGCTATCCTCCTTACTCTTTTCGAACATATCTTAAGCTATCAATGACAATCTATCATTCTCTTTCTCCATTATAAAACTTCTCAAACTCCAACTTCAAAAGTAAGTATGTACGTCTAAGAATTAGAGTTAGATTTAAAGAGATCTAGCAAAAGAGAAAGATAATTTTATATATGTACATATATCTCTCTTATTCCGTAATATATAATTTCTAAATCTAAAATGCATTAACAAATTTATTATCTAATAAAAAGGAGATAACTTGGAGAAAGAGAAAGGCTATCGCACAAAGCAAATACAAGCTGGTTCATTTAGAATTATCTTTGGGAGAGAGTCTAGACTTTTCCTTAATAGTATTATATAGTTTGATATTTGGATTTGTATTGTGCCTTGGATATTTTGTATGCAAAAACTATTAACTTAAACCCCAAAATCTTCCTATAATGTATGAAACTGGTGAATTGATGGGAATCTTTGGTGTTTTATTTTAATGTAGTAGAATTTAATTCATGAATATTATAGTATAAATAATTTGTATTCTAGTTAATCTCACGTTTCTATTTGTGATTGTAATTGCAAAGAATTCCAAACAAGAAAGTAGAAAGGGGTGTGCAAAATAGGGAAACAAAGATTCTTCTTCCCTTGTCAATAGTTTGCACCGCCTATTTCAATAATTAAAAATAAGTGTGATTTCTTTTTCATTGCAACGCTATTCATTTAAAAGCCTAAGAGGAATACAAAAGATATATATTGTAAATTGGCTTCTCGAAGAGGGAGGCATAGTTATGCTATATTAACGTAAAACAAATCATGTGTTTTGGATTCTTCCTTTTTATGTATAAAAGTTTATTTTATGTACCCGTTTTATTGATAATGTTGGTTATAGTGTAATTGCTATAATGAATTGACTTGTATTAATATTGCACTCAATAATATTAAATAATATAATGTCCCAAATAAGAAGTGGATAAATTAACTAAGTAAGCATAAAATAAACTAGGCATAAATGTAATATCGGGAAAAAAAATTTAAAGGACAAATTAAAGAAAATATTTAGTTAGAAGGACACGTGCATAAAAATTTTACCGTAAGGACAAAGCCCAAATACAAATTCAAACAAAACAAAGTATTCTGTTCGTCTTCCTCCTCCTTCTTACACACAGAATTTGACGAAATTTTACTCGAAAGAAAAAATGGCACTGCAAACCAGAAACAAATCTACGTCTCCAACATAACCTCAAAAATCGACTGTAGATGAACAACGAGCACAACAATCGACAGCCGATGAAAACCTAACTAAGTCGGAAGTGAATCAACAAAATGAAAATCAAAATTTCGAATCACTTCCGGCAGCAGATGTTTAAAAAGAAAATGCATTGATAGAAGAGGAAAACCTACCTCTAGCGCAAACGATAGCAACAACAGTAAAGGGAAAAAGCAACAAGTTAAAGCTTAGAAAACCTACATCAACAGAAGAGGAAAAGCAAAATAGAGAAAAAAGAACAAAGAGAAGACATGAAAAAATTACAGCAAGTGGAAGCAGACCAGAAATAAGCAAAAGTATACCAAAGAAGGTAACTGATAATATAAAATCAAACATAACAAAGTTTGTATAGTTTTGTTACAGTAACATTGAATTTTTTTGCATAGAACGAAGAAGAGAACATGTAGCAACAAATACCTGCAGAGAAAAAAGTTGAAGACAATACGCAAAAAAGAGAACAAAGAAGAAATGAAAAAATGATTCAGAACAAAATACAAAAAGAAACAGAGGTAACTGAAATTGCAAAATTATAAAAGTAATACTAATAATTTCATATTGTTAAATGTATTCTAATATTGTGAAAAATGTTAAACAGGAAAAATCTCAGAAAAAAGAAGGGAAAAAAGCTACGGATGAAGAATCAGAAGAAAAACAACTCAATTCGGTAAAATAAAAAACATCATAACTTTATACCATGATAAATATTTCAAAAAATATTACTTGTAAATCATTTGTTAAAAGAAAAGGCCGATAAGTACAACAAACTGATACCTAATTACAAGTAATAATAGTCATTATCATTAAGCGTAAATTGTTTGATAAAATAATAGTCAGTATCATGTAGTTGAAATATGATACAAACAAAAAAATGATACCTATTTACAAAAGAACTGATACCTATTCACAATGTAACTGATACCTAGTTATAAAAAACTGATACCTACTTGAAAAAATGATGCCTGGTTACAGAAAACTGATACCTACTTAGTACCATCTGACACCTAGTTACTGCAAACTGATACCTAGTTACTACAAACTTTAAATTCTTACAAACTTTAAATTGTTATATATTTAAAGATAATTTGTTTCACAAATAACTTAGACTCTTTATTCTGAAATAATAGGATGATGATGATTTTGTTGATCCACATCCAAAATGCATAAAAGAAAGATCACAAACAAAACAGCAATCTGAAGATAAAAAGCATGAAACTGCTTACAGATGTGGATTGCAGGCAGTATTCAAAATGGTAAAACTGATAAAACAATAAAATGCTCTATCCAAGAAGCAAATGGACATATTGAAGAGCACTCCTTTCTACAACTCCTTTAGATTTTTCTATGAAGAGAAAATTTTGATGAAAGAATGCAAAAAGCATCAACACAATTTGGATGCTTTATACAAATGCTACTCAGTTGTGGAAGATGGATTCTTATTTTCCAAAGAAAGGATGAAAGTTACAACAACGGATATAAGTTTGATTTTTGGCCTACCACTAAAAGGAACTAACATTTAGCCAACTCAGAAAATGACAAACAGAACAATTCCAATGCAGTGTAGGGAATTTGCAAAGAGAAACTTCGGCAATTGCACTTATATAACAAGAAATGTTGTGGAAAAAAGGATAAAGCAAGAAGTTGCAAAGAAGAAAAAAGTGTATGAAGAAGACTTGCCAATGTTAATAGTAATTGAAATACTGTTAACATTCTTCTTTCCAAACAACCAGCAAAAGTTAAGATGGGGACTTCTACCATACTTAATTAATGTAGAGACAATGCAATTGGTTTCTTGGCCACTAACGATAGAAACTAATTTCAATTAATTTGTTAAGAAGTTCATCCATAATCCAAGAAATAAGTCGGGATGCTCCATGCTTCCATTGGTAAGATAAGTTAATCAAAAATTTATTACTTAATTTTTTTTTAACAAACATATCTAATCAATTCTTTTTATGTTAACAGTATTGCATTTTTGAGAAACCGAGTCTCATTCAACAAAGACAATATTATACTCTAGCTTTGCTAAGATTTGCAAAATGGGATTTAAGGAAACTCAAAGACAAATCAATCAAAGCAGTTTTTGATAACGTGAAAGAGGGCGATGTAAGTAAAAATTTCATTTAATTTTTGTTAATCAATATGCCTTAACTCTTATGTAGAATAAAGTTTAATTGTCTATCCTTTCTTCTATAACATAAAAATGATACTATAGTGATCAAAAACTGATACCATATCATTACGTGGTAAATAGTATCAAAAACAAAAAATAAAATGCAAAAAACTGATACCATATGTTTACTTTCTTGAATCGAATACTGATAGTATCATAAACTGATACAAAAATTGCAAAAACCGATATCAAATGATTACATGCTAGAAAATAATTGTGGAAGTATTCAAAACTGATACAAGAATCCAAAAACTGATACCTTATAATTTCACAATTTACACTGATACTACAATCCAATAACTGATACCATAGTTGTACATCCTTGAAACGAATACTAATATTATAAGAAACTGATACTAATATTATTAGAAACTGATACTAGAATTCGAAAAATGATACCACAGTTTTATATGATTGAACTTGATACTAATAGTATCAGAAATTAAAAAATAGCTATTAGTTTTATTGATTACTATTTCCTTTTTTCATAACAGTAAAAATTCAATTATATCATTGCTTAAAACTGAAACAAATTTTCCAACACCAATTTTCTAAGTGAAAGAAATCACAAATCTCAGCCCATATGAAGAATGTCTACTTCAAACAGAGAATATTGAACACAATTTCCCCAAAATTGTAAAACAAAAGGATGGAAAGAAAAGAAAGTTTGAAGAAACCAAAGAAATTGCAAATTCATTTGAGGAAGACATAAGCATCAGGATCTCCCAAATGCATATAAAAGATTTGGAAGAAGAAACAAAGTAAACAATAAAAGAACTGGAAGTAGAAAACAAGAAAATAATTAAAGTAGAGCAAGAAGTTTTCAGGTTGAAAGATGAGTCGAAAGAAATTAAGTTGAAGCTGAAAGATAATGAAGAGAAAAGATCACAGGTTGAAGACAACACTAATAAATTTGAAGATGATTTGAATGACATTGAAGAAAACGGAGAAAATAAAAAAGAAAGCTTCAATGTACAAAGCGACATTTTACAAAATGAACTAAATGCAGATACTTTTGTAGAAATGGAAATAGGAAGAAATGAAGAAAATAAAGAAACAAAAGCTGAAAATTGTAAAAGAGCAGACAACACAAAAGAAATGGAAAAACATATGCCCATCGAAATAGAAAGTAAATTGGGTAAAAAAAAACAATGAAGAAATACAATGTGAACATGAAGAAAAAAAACAGACTCCAACTGAAGTGCATCAAAAAGAAGAGTTGGAAAAAGACAGTCAAGTGCAGAGAGACAAAACAAAATATACTCAACATCTTCAAGAGGATATAAATGTAAAAAATCAAAATGCACCATACGTCATTTAAGTGCTTAACTTTACCCCTCCATCTTTCAAACTTTACGTCACACAAAATTTTGAAAGTGAAAAAACTAAAAAAAAAGATGCAGAAGAGCCTGTGCAAACAGCTGTTAGAAAAGAGAAAGAAACAGTCACAAAATTAAGTGACAAAAAAATCAAACCAACACAAAAAAGGACAGCTTCTTATATTCAAAGATTGAAGGCGAGAACAAGAGTGAAAAAACAACGTTATAGCTTTGAATATAAGATGAAACAACAGAAAGTTGCAAATAAACCAAAACCCGACAAAAAGAAGATGTTGAAAACAAAAGTGAACAAGACAACAGTCCAAAGCCACTTGCAATAATAGAGCCAACACTTTTAGAGATAGGGCTTGGACATTGCAAATGTTTAATCTATCTCAACATTGAACAACAAGACGTGATCAAAACTTTCTTTTCATTAACGATATCATCAGAAAAGTAAGTGTATAAATATGTATATTAATTTTAAATATGAAATTAAGTTTATCTAACATATCCAAATTGTTTTTATCAAAATAGTGTAGTGGCATGGGAAGACAATGACACAATCAGAGGAGGTCGTGTCATAATAAAGAATGCACTAAAACATCTACTAGAAGGAAACGACACATATGGGCAGGTACATAATTTTATTTCTCTTTACATCAACACTAATACCAAAATAAAAACAAAAATGTTATCCAAATCCACAACATACTTAAACTCACTTGATGCTTTATTATTTTTATACTTATCAACTACACAGCCACTATTAACATTACTGATACTATTAACAATTTAATATTGCTTCACCGATAAAAAAACTTATACTTTTCTGATTTTAATACAGATTATAGATTGGTATATTTCAAAATGTGGACTGGAAGAACACAACTATGCTTTTGACAACTACAATGACGGTAAATAAAACTTTAATATTCAAGTACGTAATAATTGCTTCATTTATTAAATCATAACTTATTTTCATACTTAACAGAAAGCAATTGTGTGTGATATAAAGGGTGTGAAAAACAGTCTTGTCCTCCCTATGCTAGAATCTATTTTACTAGACAAATTTGCTGAAAGTATATATTTTCCTTTGCATTGTGAGAACCACTGGACATTAGTGACTTTAACATACCCAACAATGCAATAGTGCCATGTTGATTCTAACCACCCTAGAAAATCAAATGAAAGAAACAATTCCAGATTAAAAGAAGCTACAAAATTGGTGTGAGATTTCTCTTTCTTTTAAAAAAATACTTATCATGGTGAATATGACATAAATTTTTAATATATTACCTGTTTTAGGGACATGAAATAGAGAACATGCTCCAAGAAATTTGGAAAAGAAATAACATAACAGACATTGTGACGACCGCCCATGACCCCCACACCAAAACAAGGAGATAGTGCGCTAAAAGGCGTGCTAGGCAGCCATGGACGATAGTCAAGGTAAGATTTAACAGCGGAATCTATCGTATTACTCACAGCGCATGGACAAAATACAATAGAAAATATACATAGTGAAGCTCCATATAACAGTATCTCATCATATAAACTCTAATAGTTTGATACAACAATCAGCAAAGTCAATACATCAAGCCTCACTACATATCACTCAGAGAATATACAAATAGCGGAACACCCAGTACATATAGTAAGAAAACAATATGCAAAAGCCTCCAGCTCGTCTTCATCATCAACACCGTTGACCACTAAGAATAGCACGTGTCACCTGCTACATAGTCTGCCAATCCCAACATGGATGAACAGCTCAAGGTAATAAGAGTTAAACATAAAACCTTGAGTCAGACAAAAGTCTTAGTGAGCAGTAAATCAACTATCAAACATACCAAAAGAGCATAAAGGGTAAAAGGAATAGGAACCCGACCATCCTACTCCACCTCTTTCTACAGTGATAGCACCCAAACATACTAAGCAGAAATGATCATAGCAATTCAGACATTCAAAGCAAAGTAATTGTCACTCGAGTCAAGGTCGGCGTTTTCCGAGTACAAACCCCCAAGGCCTAAACCAAGATCAGATAAGCACCCTGAAAACATCGCTCTTGACCCAAATGACGATACAACCAAACATCCATGACTCTGGCTATCACTGTTATCATTGCCTTGAATTCACCGTTATTTGAATGACCGCCTGTCAAGGGCTAATGGTAACCCCGGTTCTAAACATAACTCCGCACGTCGTCGCAGCCCGTGCCTAGGAATTTTCGCAACTACCCAGAGTACTAGCACGTCGTCGCAGCCCGCGCTTGGAACGTCGTCGCAGCCCGTTCCAACGTACTCTTGCTTTAAGCATGCTAGAACCTTCAATAACGATGAGATCTCAGCCTTCTAGTCATCCTCCTCGACGACTATTCCCATACTAGCTCAAGCGCCTCTCAAGCTAACCATTATCCACAAACTCGGACCTCATCACCGAGTTATCAACATGCTTGGGATGATCCCGTCTGGATTAAACCAAGGCTTTCACACATCATGGTTTTCCTCATCGCATCATGGCAAAGTCCCATCTCAACATCATCATCAAATCTATCCATATGAGCTTCAACATCCGCTTCATATGCCACAAGAAGCTTTCCTTATTCAAGAGCCTTTCCACTTAGCTTTTGAATCATCTTCGACCAACATGTCCAAATCAAGTTATCAATCAACTAATCAACCAAATCACACATTAATCCAAGTAATCAACCATTCAAACAAGATCTAAATAACAATTACAACAATAATGGCAATTTCGTAGATAAAGGGTCCAAATCGAACATGCAATCTAACAAGCATGAATCATGAACAATATCTCTACAACTTGATGAATAAACTTGCATAAGTGAACATGTAGTGAAATAGGTGTCAAATCATCATGAACAATGGATCTACATGCAGACTTAAGAAAAGTGCACGAAATCACTCTCTTTAACACATAAACAAGCCACCGATCCAATATACTCCTTTGGGTCCGTGTGAGAGATAACTACCACTCACCGAATCACTTAAACACCTCAAAAACAACCAACTCCAGATCTGGACAACAAAGAACTAAGCTTGATCCGGCAAAAATCTCGCTTCAATCGATGAAATCTCTCTTTGTTGGATGAAGATCTTCAACTTTGGCTCTTGAATCTTTGATCTTGATCTTAAATCTTGGATGGAAGGAATCACTAGATTAGAGTGGAGAAAAGAAGTGAAGAAGTGTTGAAGTCGAGTTCTCAAAATGGCAGCACTTCGTCGCTTCGAAATCCGGTGCCAAAAAGTGAGGCGAACCCCTTCTATTTATAGGCAGAAATCCCCCTGAGTCGGCCACCCCCATGAGTCGCCCACGACCCATCTCCTGCCGACCTAAACCCAGAACACATGCCGACTCAAAACTCAAGCCCCTGCCGACTCAACGACCTAACTAACACGGCCTAACGACTTACGACTCAACAGTGGTGCACGACTCACGACTTAGGCCCAAGCGCCGACCTAACCATAGGACCTAACGACTCATGCGACAACGCTACACAGGGTCACACGACCTAGTCTCCTGCCGACCTAACGAGGTCGTTCCACGACCTAACTACACGGCCACGGCTTAAACATCATGCGACCTATCACATAGCCGCTCCATCCCCTAGGTCGGTAACTTCTATATCACTATCCCTTAGGTCGGTCACACTATGAGTCGGCCACACCTCTAAGTCGGCAACACCTATGAGTCGGCCATGCCTTAAGCCGGCCATCCTCTAAGCCGTTAACTATTACCACTAGCTTCCTTAGGTCGGTAAATTCCTTAAGTTGGCTAACTTCCTTAACTCGGCCACCTTCCTTAAGTCGCTACCTATCTTAAGTCGGCCACTACCATGAGTCGCTCAACACCACTAAGTCGGCTACTTCCCTGGCTCGGCCACACCAATAAACCGTTCAACACCTTAAGCCGCTTAATCCCCTATAAGTCGGTCACGACTCATACCTCCATACGACCCAACTCTGGACAACCTAAGCTCTGAACGACTTAGATTCTGGATGGTTTAACAACACAACTTTCTAAGGATAACAGTATTTCGATCCGTAAAAATACGGGTCGTTACATTCTCTCCCCCTTAGGAGTTTCGCCCTCGAAATTCCAAACAAACAAGAGCAATCAAAATTATTCTGCATGCCTACCATCCATAGCAATCAACAAACCATGCATCCAATTACTAACCTAGCATGCAGAATTCTAAGACTTAGAACAAGCTACAAATTCGTGAGATGTCACGACACCTTAGGGCCATACCTCAAAGAGTTCAGGATGAGCTGCTTTGATCCCCTCTTCCTCCTCCCACGTACAGTCATTAACATCATCACTCCATTGTACCTTGAGCAACGTAACCGCCTTCCTACTAAGCTGTTTCGTGTCGGTTTCAACAACACGAAGTGGCTTACGAGGTCTCGTAACAACTGGATCAACTTCTAAATCTTCACAGCTATTAGCAGAAACCACCGTATTTGAGTCATACACATATTTCCGTAGATAAGATACATGAAAAACATTGTGCACACCCGCCATCTTTTCTGGTAACTCCAATTTATATGCGAGCTTTCCAATTCGCCCGATGATCGGGAATGGTCCAAAAAATCTCTGAGTCAATTTTCCTTTCTTCCCGAATCGAATAACATTCTTCAGTGGAGAAATCTTCACAAAAACCATATCACCTACGTCGAATTCCAAATCTTTACGACGCTTATCGACATAACTTTTCAGACGGTCTTGGGCTGCCTTCATTCGTTGACGAATGATCTCTATACAATCCGAAGTCTGTCGAATCACTGGCCCAAGTATCAACTTTTCTCCAGTTTCCAACCAACATGTCGGAGAGTTACACGGTCTTCCATACAATGCCTCATATGGTGCCATACCAATACTCGTCTGATAACTGTTATTATACGCAAATTCCACCAAATGAAGATGATCTTCCCATGATCCTCCGAAATCCAAAACACACGCCCTCAGGAGATCTTCCAAAACTCGGTTGACTCTCTCAGTCTGACCATCTGTTTGGGGGTGATAAGCTGTACTCAAACACAACTCGGTTCCCAAAACTTCTTGGAAGCTCTTCCAAAATCCACTAGTGAACAATGGGTCTTGATCGCTCACTATACTCTTCGGAATACCATGGAATCGAACTATCCACTTAACATACAACTCAGCCAACTTCGATGCAGTCTTAGTTGATCGAATAGGAATGAATCTTGCACTTTTAGTCAAACGATCTACGATGACCCAAATCCCTTCGTTTCCTACCCTGGTTCTAGGTAGACCATCGATAAAATCCATCGATACCTGCTCCCATTTCCATGTAGGAACCTCTAGTGGCTGAAGCAATCCACTGGGCTTCTTCTGCTCGGCTTTTACCAACTGGCAGTTCATACACTTGGAAATAAAATTTCCAACGTCCTTCTTCATACCTTCCCAGTAGTAAGTCCTTTTCATATCCAGATACATCTTATTTCCACCTGGATGAATTGTCAACTTCGAATGATGGCTTTTCTTCAGAACTTCATCCCTCAATTCATCTATATCGGGAACAACCAGTCGTCCTTGTTTCCGAAGCCAACCCTCTCGATCGACCTCGAATCCTTTATCCTTTTCTGGATCCAATCCAGATTCCAAATCACGGATAATCTTGACAAGCTTATCGTCTCGCTTTTGGCTCTCACCAATCCTTTCCACAAGAGTAGGTCTTATCGATAAGTTTGCCAACATCTCAGGTTCCAATTCACATCTAGGCCTGAAGTCAAATCCAGCCAAATACTCAAGATTCTTCCATTCCGAAAACATGGCTCCCAAACCTGCATGTCTTCGACTTAACGCATCCGCCACTGCGTTACCTTTTCCCGGAGTATAGGCTATACCAAAATCATATGATGCTAAGAACACTAGCTACCGTTGCTGTCGAAGATTCAAATCCTTTTGGGAGAATAGATACTTCAATGACTTATGATCTGTAAACAACTCGAATCGAACTCCCAATAGGTAATGTCTCCACACTTTCAAAGAAAATACAATTGCCGCTAACTCCAAATCATGAGTCGGATAATTCCTTTCATGCGGCTTTAATTGTTGGCTTGCATACGCAATAACTTTATCCTTCTGCATCAGAACTGCTCCAAGTCCAGTACCACATGCATCGGTGTAAACTACCATCTCATCATTCCCACTCGGAATAGTCAAAACAAGAGCACTTGTCAGTTGCTCTTTCAGGATTCTGAATGCTTGCTCACACTTATCATCCCATTTGAATACTTGGTTCTTTTTCGTCAATCCTGTCAATGGTGCAGCTATCTTGGAAAAGTCTTTAATAAATCGACGATAATATCCTGCTAATCCAAGAAAACTTCTCACATCAGATGCATTCTTAGGTCTAACCCAATCCTGTATTGCTTCCACTTTAGCGGGATCAACCGCTATTCCATTTCCAGAGATAATATGGCCTAAGAACCTCACTTCACTCTTCCAGAAGTGACACTTTGAAAACTTAGCCCTCAGTTGATGTTTCCGCAAGATTTCCAAAACAATACGCAAGTGTGTCTTGTGCTCTTCTTCAGTTCTGGAATAAACCAAAATGTCATCCACGAACACAAGTACAAACTTATTCAACTGACCTCTGAACAACCTATTCATAAGATCCACAAAATATGCTGGTGCATTGGTCAATCCAAACGGCATCACCAGCCACTCATAAAAACCGGATGGTGTCCTAAAAGCAGTCATCGGAACACTATCCTTTGCCACTCTCAATTGGTGAAATCCCGTTGCCAAATCCATCTGAGAAAACACCTTAGCCTCGTGAAGCTGATCAAACAAGTCATCTATTCTCGGCAATGGATACTTGTTCTTTCTAGTCACTTTATTCAGCTCACGATAATCCACACACAACCTCAACGATCCATCCGCTTTGGTTGCGAATACAACTGGTGCACCCCATTCGGACACATTACGCCGAATGAATCCTTTCTGTAAAAGGTCATCAACTTGCACCTTCAACTCTTGCTGTTCTTTAGGTGCCATCCGCCTAAGAGGCATCACAACAGGTCTGGCTCCCTCAACTAGATCAATACGAAACTCGATCTCCCTATGCGGCGGTAATCCTTTGACTTCGTCAAAGATATCCTCAAATCCATTCACAATAGGCACCGATGACAGTCTATCTCGTGGGACAACCAGCGAATACATGATGCTCATGAAGACGCCTTCCTCATGCTTACATCGTATCACAACCTTTCGCCCTTCCACATTCTCAACTGTCACCTCCAGCCTCTCACAATCAATTCTTGCCGCATACTTCCTAAGCCAGTCCATACCCAAAATAATTCCGAACCCCGCAAAGTTCAGAATAAAACAATCACAAACAAAAGAGCAATCATGACTCGACACAACTAGACCATGGCATATCATACACAAACAAGACGAACCCCCAACTGGATTAGTCACAACCAATGGTCTATCAACAATATCCGGTTCCAAACCCAACCGGCCTACAAGTTCACTACAAACAAAAGAATGTGACGCTCCAGTATCAAACAACACTCTAACTGGAACACCACAAATGGAAAGAGTACCTTGAACCACCACGCTCTTTCCTCTCTCATCAGCAGTAGGGGCTTACAAAGATGATGGCACAACACCCAAAGCATAGGCTTGCACAATCTGCTTGTCCTTCCTCGGTTCTGGACAATCCCTCTTGAAATGCCCTGGTTTGTCACAGTTGTGACACTTTGCCGGAACTCTTGGTTTCTTACAATTTCTGGAGAGATGACCCTTCTGCTGACAGTTGTAGCAGATCACTTCGCCCTTCGGCTTCTTCTGGCCATCCTTACCCTTCTGCTGCTGTTGCTTCCTCTTCTTGTTTTCATTTTGCTCCTTGGTCACAGCAATAACAGATCCTTCCTTAGGAAATAGATTCTCATGCCTGAGAGCTTTCTCCACAAGCTTCTCAAATGGATCGTCCAAATGATCCACTAACTGCCTCCCAAGATAAGTGTCCAATCCTGTCATAAACTTTTCATTCTTCTGATAGGGAGATTCGATATACGACCGAGCATACTTGGACAAAGCTTCAAACTCAGAAACATACTCAAGAACTGGTCTCCCACCTTGCTTGAGCTCCACAAACTTCTTAAATAGAACAGATTTCTGAGCTGTAGAAATGAACTTAGCTTCAAATCTAACTTAGAATTGCTCCCAAGTAATCTCTTCCTCTGGAGTATCTATGGTGATAGAGTTCCACCAATCTGAAGCTCTCCCTTGAAGCTGTCTTGATGCAAGCTTCCCCTTGGTTGCATCCTCAATTCCCAAATCGCCAAAGATCCTTCTACAAGCATCAATCCATCTCTGAACTTCTATGGTTGATTCTATTCCCAAGAAAACCTTTCCTCCAAGAGCAGTATAGTCCTTGCACAACTTAGCAAAATCCACTGGTTTTGGAGCTTGAACTTGAACTCCAACATCTACTGACTGTCCTTAAGTTGGTATCCTTCTCATGATCGAAGTCATCATAGCTTCGAACATTGCATCATAGTCAGTAGTTCCCCCAATAGCACGACTTTCCCTAGCAGCTTGTCTCTCACTTCGACTCATCCTTAATATCTACAAAAAGGAATGACTTAGAATACCTTGAGAAACAACTACATAAGGAGTTCAAATCCTTCTAAACTACTATATCATATATAGTAATCATCCATCAAAATACAATTACGTCTCTCTTACGTAGTTACGTCAGCGAGCGTTGGCTAAAATCGATTAACCAAAGCTCCGATACCAAATGTGACGACCGCCCATGACCCCCGCACCAAAACAAGGAGATAGTGCGCTAAAAGGCGTGCCAGGCAGCCATGGACGATAGTCAAGGTAAGATTTAACAGCGGAATCTATCGTATTACTCATAGCGCATGGACAAAATACAATAGAAAATATACATAGTGAAGCTCCATATAACAGTATCTCATCATATAAACTCTAATAGTTTGATACAACAATCAGCAAAGTCAATACATCAAGCCTCACTACATATCACTCAGAGAATATACAAACAGCGGAACACCCAGTACATATAGTAAGAAAACAATATGCAAAAGCCTCCAGCTCGTCTTCGTCATCAACAGCGTTGACCACTAAGAACAACACCTCTCACCTGCTACCTAGTCTGCCCATCCCAACATGGATGAACAACCCAAGGTAATAAGAGTTAAACATAAAACCTTGAGTCAGACAAAAGTCTTAGTGAGCAGTAAATCAACTATCAAACATACCAAAAGAGCATAAAGGGTAAAAGGAATAGGAACCCGACCATCCCACTCCACCTCTTTCTACAGTGATAGCCCCAAAACATACTAAGCAGAAATGATCATAGCAATTCATACATTCAAAGCAAAGTAATTGTCACTCGAGTCAAGGTCGGCGTTTTCCGAGTACAAACCCCCAAGGCCTAAACCAAGATCAGATAAGCACCCTGAAAACATCGCTCTTGACCCAAATGACGATACAACCAAACATCCAAACATCCATGACTCTGGCTATCACTGTTATCATTGCCTTGAATTCACCGTTATTTGAATGACCGCCTGTCAAGGGCTAATGGTAACCCCGGTTCTAAACATAACTCCGCACGTCGTCGCAGCCCGTGCCCAGGAATTTTCGCAACTACCCAGAGTACTAGCACGTCGTCGCAGCCCGTGCTTGGAACGTCGTCGCAGCCCGTTCCAACGTACTCTTGCTTTGAGCATGCTAGAACCTTCAATAACGATGAGATCTCAGTCTTCTAGTCATCCTCCTCGACGACTATTCCCATACTAGCTCAAGCGCCTCTCAAGCTAACCATTATCCACAAACTCGGACCGCATCACCGAGTTATCAACATGCTTGGGATGATCCCGTCTGGATTAAACCAAGGCTTTCACACATCATGGTTTGCCTCATCGCATCATGGCAAAGTCCCATCTCAACATCATCATCAAATCTATCCATATGAGCTTCAACATCCGCTTCATATGCCACAAGAAGATTTCCTTATTCAAGAGCCTTTCCACTTAGCTTTTGAATCATCTTCGACCAACATGTCCAAATCAAGTTATCAATTAACTAATCAACCAAATCACCCATTAATCCAAGTAATCAACCATTCAAACAAGATCTAAATAACAATTACAACAATAATGGCAATTTCGTAAATAAAGGGTCCAAATCTAACATGCAATCTAACAAGCATGAATCATGAACAATATCTCTACAACTTGATGAATAAACTTGCATAAGTGAACATGTAGTGAAATAGGTGTCAAATCATCATGAACAATGGATCTACATGCAGACTTAAGAAAAGTGCACGAAATCACTCTCTTTAACACATAAACAAGCCACCGATCCAATATACTCCTTTGTGTCCGTGTGAGAGATAACTACCACTCACCGAATCACTTAAACACCTCAAAAACAACCAACTCCAGATCTGGACAGCAAAGAACTAAGCTTGATCCGGCAAAATCTCGCTTCAATCGATGAAATCTCTCTTTGTTGGATGAAGGTCTTCAACTTTGGCTCTTGAATCTTTGATCTTGATCTTAAATCTTGGATGGAAGGAATCACTAGATTAGAGTGGAGAAAAGAAGTGAAGAAGTGTTGAAGTCGAGTTCTCAAAATGGCAGCACTTCGTCGCTTCGAAATCTGGTGCCAAAAAGTGAGGCGAACCCCTTCTATTTATAGGCAGAAATCCCCCTGAGTTGGCCACCCCCATGAGTCGCCCACGACTCATCTCCTGCCAACCTAAACCCAGAACACATGCCGACTCACAACTCAAGCCCCTGCCGACTCAACGACCTAACTAACACGGCCTAACGACTTACGACTCAACAGTGGTGCACGACTCACGACTTAAACCCAAGCGCCGACCTAACCATAGGACCTAACGACTCATGCGACAACGCTACACAGGGTCACACGACCTAGTCTCCTGCCGAGCTAACGAGGTCGTTCCACGACCTAACTACACGGCCACGACTTAAACATCATGCGACCTATCACATAGCCGCTCCATCCCCTAGGTCGGTAACTTCTATATCACTATCCCTTAGGTCGGTCACACTATGAGTCGGCCACACCTCTAAGTCGGCAACACCTATGAGTCGGCCATGCCTTAAGCCGGCCATCCTCTAAGCCGTTAACTATTACCACTGCTTCCTTAGGTCGGTAAATTCCTTAAGTTGGCTAACTTCCTTAACTCGGCCACCTTCCTTAAGTCGCTACCTATCTTAAGTCGGCCACTACCATGAGTCGCTCAACACCACTAAGTCGGCTACTTCCCTGGCTCGGCCACACCTATAAACTGTTCAACACCTTAAGCCGCTTAATCCCCTATAAGTCGGTCACGACTCATACCTCCATACGACTCAACTCTGGACAACCTAAGCTCTGAACGACTTAGATTCTGGATGATTTAACAACACAACTTTCTAAGGATAACAGTATTTCGATCCGTAAAAATACGGGTCGTTACAGACATGGTGGTGAAGCATGATATACATCAAATAAAGTGTGCACAGCAAGCAGAAGACACGTAAGTTTTTTTTCGTAAAAATGTTATCTACTGAGAACAAAATAAACAATACAATTGAAACTACTAGGCATAATCAATGGACAGTTCCTCATTATTCAAACTATCTATGTTTTGCATTATAATTTTCCATACATACTTCTATACATCATTGTGTACCTTTTATATTTAATTGAATTTGATTCTTAATAAAAATATTGAAAATTATTATCTCTCAATTCAATTAACTTTTAATTCAGAAATAAACAGTTACTAGTGAAAAAAACTGATACCTACATAAAAGAAACTAATACCTACAAAAACAAAACTGACACCTACAAAAAACAAACTGATACCTGCAGAAATTAATACTTAGTTGCTAGTAAAACTGCTAAATATTTTAATTCAAAGCATACTATATTCTTGTACCATTATCCCTGAAATTCAATTTTTTGTATTATTTATAAACCTGTTAATACAACAGATGCAAATTGGTACTAATATTACATTTTGGTTTCAACAGGCTTGATTGTGGGATATTTGTAATGATATTCATCATTTTGCTGAACAAAAGCAGGATACCAATAAAAATTGAAAAGAAAGAAGTATTATCAACAAGAGCAAGGATTGTACATGCAATATTAACAGATGATGAACACTTCTGGAGACTATCTAAATACATGTCAAGCCTAGAAGAGCAAAGAAAAAAAAGAACCGAATTCACATTGCGTTATTTCACAATTAAATTTGGTACCTGTAAAGTAATGTTGTTCTGTTGAAACGTCTACTTGTGAAGTAATGATGTTCTACTGAAATGTGTACTTGTGAAGTAATGATGTTCTGTTGAAATTCATACTTATGAAGTAATGTTGTTCTGTTATTAAAACAATGCTGCTTTTATTTGTAAAAATAATACCGATCTCCTGGAATGATATGTTGTGGTTGATGTTCTTTTCTTTTCCTGTTGTTTATGTTATAACAAAATTAACTAGTGTATGTTCTATCATTCAACTATGGATCCCACATAATATTATCAGTTTTATGATGCAACTATCAGTTGTATAATGATATTATCAGAGTTCATATAATATTTCAAAACAAAACAGTAACTGGGCATCGGTTCTTATGACTGATAGTATCAGTTTTGTTAAAACATACACTCAACATACTTTATGAAACAACAATTAGTGCAGGTCCCACGTTTTGCAAACACCAAATATCATTCTAATTATTTAGTGGTACTGATTTCAATTCTAGCACGTATTATAATACATGAAACTGATACTAACAATAAACCAAAACTGATAATAAAGCCGTTTATATCCAATCAACCAAACATTATCTCTAGCAAAGCTAACTGATACCGAAACTGTAAAAAATGGTACCAAAACTTAAAAAAACTGATACGTGTAAAAACTTACAAAAACTTCTACTGTAAAAATGATATTGGTACCAAAACTTGTAAAAACAAACAACAGAACGGACACCGCAAAAACAAATAATTGATACTATCATCTGTACTAAAATAGCTGAAATTAAAATCGGTTTCATAATATGCTATACTAAATACAAATTAATAACAAAAGGTTCAATCACTATAAACCACTGAAACAAGTCTCACATACACTTATTACTCTGAACAAATTAAAAATGTAAAATCAAATTATATCCGCTTTGAAGCTTGACAATTCTGTTTATTATGACCAAATTGCTTGCACTCTCCACATTTGTTTTGCTTGTTATGAAAATATGAAAATCCTCCTTTGCGCTTCACTGATGGTCTGCCAGCGCCGCGTTTCTCCTTTGATAGCTTGATAACATCTTGAATGCTACCATCAACAATAAGCCTATCATAGTTTGGAAAAGGATTTATTGCATTGGCATAAGAACATCGATAAGCATCAATAGTGAAATAATTCTCGACAAAATCATATACAGACAACCTAGACTTGTTTATACACTTTATAGCATGAGCATAAGGAAATCCCGTAATTTTCCATTGGTTGCAACTACAAACCCGCTCTTTCAAATCAACACAATGAGAGTTTGGAGATTTTACTTCAAAAGAAAAATCAGAAGATTTATATACATCCCATCCATTTCCTTCTTCAATCAATTCATCTAAACGTAACTGCATAAAAGGACAAAGACTTGTTCTCCACAAACGACATTCTTCTCTTCTTCTAGCCATTTGTTCCATAATTTTAACACGAATATCATCTAAACACAAAGTAATAGGCAATGCTCGTTCATTTAAAATCCAACTGTTAAAACTTTCTGCAACATTGGAACTATATTCACCATAACATTTCCCTGGAAAAAATAAATCAACCCACTTATCAAATGGCTTATCCTTTAAAAAATTCACACCAGCAACACCACCAATTTGACAAAACTTAGAATATGCTCCTTCAAATTCATATAGATTAGAAGCTCTGGAACACATTTTGAGTAGATCAACAATAGACACATTTGCATTTTTGGCTTTCACTACTGAAAGAAGATTTTCCTCCATATGCAAATAGCAATAACTGTGATAATATGAAGGAAAAACATCACGAACACTTGAAAGCAAACCTTGGTGCCGAACTGACATAAAAACTAAAGTACGCTCTTCTTCAAGCATTTGCTTTAAATGGTCAAAAACCATGTCCAGTTACCCACATTTTCTATAGAAACTACACTCATGGCTAAAGGGAAGAAACCTGCAAATGCAAAAATAATTAGTAAAAGAAACTAAAAGTAATTACAATCATAAATATAAAACAATTCATAAAAATGATACTGACAGTAACAAAACTGATACCTAAAACCTGAAATGACCATTATAAAAATATTGATAAACATAACATCATGCACATTAATCTTCATTCTTAAACAACAAAGAAACAAAAATTGACATATATTATGATACAAAGGAAATTTCAATACTACATAACTATAAATGATACCATATATGAACATACTTACCTGAAACCGATACTAACAATATACACAAACTGATACTAATCTTCTGTTTAGCAGTATGAAATTATTATACCAAATACAAACTTACAATTCAATACAATGAAAATTCTGATACGATAAATTTGCTACTTATAAACTACAATTCTTAAAATAGATACGAACATAATACAAATTATGATAAAAAAGTATATTAATGATTATGCCAAGTATAATGATCTCAATAGAAATAACTCAAATCTAAAAAAAAAGACATACCTTGATCACCATTTTTTGCAGTAGCACCCATCAACACACCAGGACGTCCTTTCAAGTGAGTAGCATCTAAGAATATCATAGGACGACAATACTTGAAACCAAGTAAACAGGTACCAAAAGCAATAACCACCCTTTCATATTCATTACTACAAGGATCAACATCCATACCAACATAACTATATGGATTAGATTTCTTCACTGCTTCCAAATACCAATTCAAATCATTATAAGACAAAGCATCATTACCATGCAACTCCATCAATGCAAGTTGTTTCCCATGATAAGCATAACCATAAGACAACTGAAAATTGTATTCTCTTTTAAAATCAAGTATAATATCCTTAGGCTTTTTACTTGGACAATCGCGGATCTCGTCAATAATCATCGATTTAGAAAAACGAACTAGATATAGGTGGATTATTCACATGTCTAAGATCAGCCCCACAAGAAAGATTAGGAACCAAATTTCTCACAAAGAGCCTTCTCAATTCTCCAAAATCACATGAACCACGAACTTTAAAAAGACAATCATCTTTATATGAAGAGAAAATCACAGTAACTCTTGTAGCACAATACTTTAAAAATACTAATTCATACCCCTTTTGAAGTTGTATGCCATCAAAAGCTCTCTAAAATGTTTAGCTCCTCCAAAACAAAAACCAACAAAATCGGAAATGTTTAATGTCGACCCTCTCCTCAACATATCTTTTAAATAACTTATACCATTAATAACAACATTTGAACAGACAGATACAGTAGAAGATGAAGAAGTACGAACATAGGATGAACTTGAAATAGAAGCACCATCAACAACTTCCAATCCAGAACCCTTAACCTTAACAGGAAAACCAAAGAAAGGACTTTTCTTGTATAACTGAAAACAAATTATGCTCTGAATATCAAAATCAGTGTCAACCATAATAACTTTTTCCTCAAGTACTGATACGCACGTAATTGTGCATATATTTACATCCATATTTTATCTCTTTTTATTTGAATAATCATCATATTTGGGCATTTTAACATGTTTAAAACCAAAATTCAATTATTTCCAACCATCATATTTTCCTCTTCATTCAAGGGCAAAACAGTCATTTTGTGCATGTGTCAATATAAGAATTTTTACTTGGACATTTTTTGACAATTTTTATAGGAATTGGATGCATATGGAAGAGGCTTATATGAAGATATATGCATGCACAAATGAATACAAAGGAAAGAAGAGGGAAATAATTCAACCCATGAACATGGAGGACCCCACACACTTACCTAAAAGTACAATTTGGAGCTAATGGACAAATAAGTGGAGGTTAAAGCTTCATGCAAAACAAATGATGGATTAATTAGTGGTTAATGGTTACTTGTTGGCCACACTTCCTAAAGGGCATTTTTGGTAGCCCCCTAAAAATGGAATTAGGGTTTTATGCATGTATATATAGCCCTCTTATGTATATGAAACTATCTTCTACTCTTTCATCTTACTTAGGAAATTAAGAAATCAAGTGTCAACACAATGTTCTATGAAATAAAAATGGCTTCCAAGCCTTTTTCTTCTCTCTTTTCTACATGCTTTTCTTTTTTTTATTGTTAATGTTTATTTCTATGCTCTCTTTCTCCTTATGTTCATAGCTTAGATTCATGTTTATGCAAGTAGTTAGTAGCTAATCTCTTTTGCCTTCTTTACTTATTTTCTATTTTTCTTTTCTTTTTAATGTTGAAACTTACATGTGATGCTTCAATGCCACAAATGAGTAGCTAAACCCCTTCAATTTAGGGGTGATGAAGCTCTCTAACTTTATGTAATTTCAACATTTTTATGATTTATGATCTCTTTGTTTATGCTTCATGAATGTGAATTTTGATGTAAGTTTATACAAGTGGGTTAGATAGCTTATATTGCTTATGCAAATGAGCTATTCTTATTCAACATAAACACAATTTACATCATCATTTGCTAATTAATTTTTGATTATGAAATGAAAGTAAAAATGAAATTTGATGATCTATATTTCTAGATACAATAGTAAATAGATCATACTTAAAATAGCTTTTGCTTTGGCTTCATTTTCATGGGAATTATAAGTGGTATAATTGTTGTATTATAGTTTGATGGTTTGAGTTATGTTAAATAATAACATAAACAAACCATATTTATGATAAATACAATGATTATTCCACTTAATATCATAGTTAGAGATCATAAATTATGTGTTTGTTGATTTACAAAAATTTGAGAGTGGATTTGCCTCTAAATTGTTCTTTAGTCTAATAGATTTCGAATCACATTTTTCTAGTGTTAGCCTCATTTTATTTCTAGTTAACAATTTCTTAACTTTGAGTTAATTTGATTGAGTAGGAAATTTAAATCAACAATTCCTTGTGGATCGACCCGTATTCGCCGCGTGCTACATTCGTACACCGTGCGCGTGCGGTTATTTTTATTTCAAAATTCGTTCGACGGTCTTCTAAACCCATAGAATTTCCGTCGACGAACAAGTTTTTGGCGCCGTTGCCGGGGAGTTGTTTTGATTTTAAATTTTTATTCTTCGGATTATTTTTCTTTGTTTGATTTTAGTGTGCTTTTTATTTTGTGTGTGTTTGCATTTTCCTTGTAAAAGAAATTTGTGTGTTTGTGTATTTTTGTGTGTGTTGTTCTTGTTTTCTTTTCATTTGCATATTAAAAAAAAATACAAAATCACAACTCAAAAAAGAAAAGAAAAAACTGTTCATTGCATTTCTGTTTTCTGCTACAATTTCTGTTACAATTTTCAAAACAACTTCTATTTTCTGTTACAAATATGTTTTTATTTCTCCTCTCCGTTCCTCTGTATTGCACATCTGTGCACATACCAGTGCAGACAGCAGCTACCCCAACTTCTTGCAACCACCATCTTGCTTCAACACTTCACTGTCACACAATTCTGCCATCCCCTCCTCTAACACACACTACTTCCTGCCAGTGATATTCCTCCCCTCTACAACCCACACTTAATACCCATACTTGCATATCATCTCAGTACAACTACAACAAGTTTTGAACAAACAACTATAAACAAGTTTAAACCACCACAGAAAGTTGCTACTGCTTCATCAACAATTCCACCATCATATCTCCACAAACTCCCTATTGCAATACAACTCACCATAGTTCACCAATTCTGACCATCCAACTGACAACAAAACTTCCGCTCTGTTAAACCACCATCCAACTTCCATCCACCATAATTCATGCCAGTTTAGCCTACAACATAATTCCTTCTGCAATAGACAACCATAATACTCACAGCAACTACCCACTGAAACTTGTCGTAGCTATCCACTGCTCATCCATCAAACCCGATACCACCACTGCCTGTTTGTAAAGCAATCAAACATCATTTACAAACATCCACCAAGTGTGCCAATACATCATACTACAACTCAGATTCATTTCACACTGCACACTTCAGCACCATTCCGACTTCCTCATCCCCTTCATTACAGACCAATTCCAGTGCACATACCATCCTTTTGCTCATCAAGAACTGCGGCTATCCACTGTCAAAATAAACCATTTTCTATCACTTCTCTGTTCATATTAATCACTCCATCTATTCACTTGCGTACAGACTAAGCTTTCTCTTCACATACTTCCCCTGTGCAACTGTGCCTGACATTCATCACCACATAACACAGTCAACTCATCCACCACCCCCTGCTTCATCATCACAACACAGCAACCCTACCATCAACTCGAAGCTGCCGCAACATCCTCCAATCTACCTCACCACTACAACCAAGACAAACAGTTCAACTGCCTCGTCCCCTTCACTGACAACTCCATCTCCAGTACTATTGCACTGACAACTCTCAAAACACTCCCTGCAACATCGCAATCCCCATCGGCAAAAATCCAAACTCCAAAAGAAAAAAGAAAAAAAATGCCATGAAAAACTAAAAAAATGAAAACGAGACTCCCCCCACACTTAATTTTGACTGTATCCCTATAGTCGATGCATGATATAATAGTGTAACGGGTACATATTTACAAAAGAGGGTTAACATTCTTACTAGACGTAGCTTGGCTCATGAAGGATCATGAGCTCCTCCTCTTGGTTACCGGACAATTCCAAGAAGGGTTTTAAACGATGACCATTAACTTTGAAAATTGATCCATCCTTTGGGTTTTCTATTTCTATGGCACCATGTGGAAAAATAGTTCGTACCACAAATGGTCCAGTCCACCTTGATTTAAGTTTCCCAGGGAATAAATGAAGTCTCGAGTCATATAAAAGAACTTTCTGGTTAGGCGAAAACGTTTTCCTTAGGATTGACATGTCATGAAAAACTTTGGTTCTTTCTTTGTAAATTTTCTCGTTTTCATACGCGTCGTTCCTAAGTTCTTCGAGTTCGTTGAGTTGTAGTTTTTGATTTTCTCCAGCTTTTTCAAGATCAAAGTTTAAGTTTTTTATTGCCCACAACGCTTTGTGTTCAATTTCAACGGGTAAATGGCAAGCTTTACCGTAAACTAAACGAAATGGGGACATCCCAAGGTTAGTTTTAAAAGCAGTACGGTAAGCCCAAAGCGCGTCGGTCAATTTCTGAGACCAATCTTTTAGATTTTTATTGACAGTTTTCTCCAAGATTTGTTTTATTTGTCGATTTGAAACTTCAACTTGGCCACAAGTCCGAGGATGATACGGAGTGG
This sequence comes from Allium cepa, assembly GCA_030765085.1. Classification (NCBI taxonomy): domain Eukaryota; kingdom Viridiplantae; phylum Streptophyta; class Magnoliopsida; order Asparagales; family Amaryllidaceae; genus Allium; species Allium cepa. Next base: position 1,033,671,242 of record CM060945.1, on the reverse strand, counting down.
ATAACTTGTGGATTATCGAGTATCTTTTCATTAAAGTTTCAAAAGAACGGTTGCAAAAATGGGTTCCGTTATCACTGATTATTGTGCGAGGTGTGCCGAACCTCGAAAAGATATTTTGTTTGAGAAATTTCACAACAATTCTATGGTCATTGGTTTTGCAAGGAACGGCTTCGACCCATTTTGAAACGTAATCGACAGCGAGAAGGATATACAAGTTTCCAAAAGAATTGGGAAAAGGTCCCATAAAGTCAATACCCCATACATCAAAGATCTCGATCGTAAGAATGGGGTTTAAAGGCATCATATCTCGTCGAGAAATTCGTCCAAGCATTTGACATCGATCACAAGTTTTACAAAATTCAAACGAGTCTTTGAAAAGAGAAGGCCAATAGAAACCACACTGAAGCACTTTTTCCGCAGTTTTTCGAGGACCGAAATGTCCACCGCACGCTTGATTATGGAAAAACGAAAGAACACTCCTTATTTCATTATCCGGAATGCAACGTTGGATGATTTGGTCTGGACAATATTTGAACAAGTATGGATCGTCCCAATAGAAGTATTTCACCTGGGACATAAATTTGCATTTGTCCTGTTTGGACCAAGATGAGGGAGTTTGTTTAGTGACTAAGTAGTTAACTATATCAGCATAACATGGATCGATCGAAATTGAAAGAAGTTGTTCATCGGGGAAGTTTTCATTGATTGGCAAAGGAGATGATGCGTACGAAAGACGAGATAAGTGATCGGCTATGACATTATCGGATCCTTTTTTGTCTTTGATTGTGAGGTCAAATTCTTGAAGTAAAAGGATCCAACGAATCAAACGGGATTTAGCATCCTTTTTAGCGAAGAGATATCGAAGCGCAGAATGGTCAGTGTAGATCGTAATGTGTGAACCTATCAAGTAAGGTCGAAACTTTTCAAGCGCAAAAACGACAGCTAAAAGCTCTTTTTCAGTTGTTGTGTAGTTGAGTTGAGCGTTGTTCAAGGTCATACTCGCATAGTAAATGACATGAAGGATCTTGTTGATGCGTTGTCCCAAGACAGCACCAACGGCAAAGTTTGAAGCGTCGTACATTATTTCGAAAGGAAGATCCCAATTGGGTGCGCAAATGATTGGGGCAGAAATGTGTTCACTCTTAAGACGTTCAAAAGAAAAGATACAATCAGAGTTAAAATCGAAAGGAACGTCTTTTCTAAGAAGGGTCGTCAAAGGAAGGGCGATTTTGCTAAAGTCTTTCACAAAGCGACGGTAAAAGCCAGCTTGTCCTAGAAATGATCGAATGTCCTTAACGGATTTGGGAATGGGTAGATTTGCAATGACATCGATTTTTGCTTTATCTACTTCAATGCCTTTATTTGAGATGATATGTCCAAGGACTATGCCTTTTTTGACCATAAAGAGGCATTTTTCCCAATTCAAAGTCAAATGTTTTCTCTACATCGATTCAGAACCAACTCGAGATGATGTAAACATTGGGAAAAAGAATCGCCAAAGATTGAGAAATCGTCCATGAAAACTTCTAGAAAGCGTTCTATCATGTCGGAAAAGATTCCAACCATGCATCGTTGGAAAGTCGCAGGAGCGTTACATAGTCCGAATGGCATACGTCGATAAGCGAAGGTACCGAATGGACATGTGAAAGTGGTTTTCTCTTGATCTTTGGGAGCGATTGGAATTTGGTTATGGCCAGAATAACCATCAAGGAAACAGTAAAATTCATGGCCGGCTAAACGTTCGAGCATTTGGTCAATGAAAGGAAGAGGAAAGTGGTCCTTACGTGTTGCGGCATTTAGTTTTCGGTAGTCAATGCAAACACGCCAACCCGTTTGAGTACGAGTTGGAATAAGCTCGTTTGAATTGTTCTTGACTGCGGTTAGCCTGGACTTTTTTGGTACAACGTGAATTGGGCTAACCCATGAACTATCGGAGATTGGGTAAATGATTCCGTTGTCGAGAAGTTTAAGAATTTCATCACGTACCGCATCTTTCATTTTTGGATTAAGCCTTCGTTGCGCGTCACAAACAGGCTTGGCATCATCGATTAAATGGATGCGATGTTGAACCAGAGCGGGACTAATTCCTTTTATATCGAAAATCGACCATCCCATTGCTTCCTTATTTTTTGAAAGGACAGGGAGAAGAGAAACTTCTTGGTCAAGAGAAAGATTGTTAGAAATGATGACAGGACAGGTTTCATTTTCACCTAAGTATGATTACTTAAGGTGGTCGGGAAGCGGTTTGAGGTCCAACTTTGGAATTTTTTCGATCGAAGAATTGGGTTGAGATTCAGACTCAACTGGAAGAGATTCAAAAGGAAGAGTGTATTCAATATCGTCGGGAATTTTGTGAAACAATTTTTCATAATCGGCCTCACGTTCATCGTTAAGATCAAGTGTTTCGTTTTCAACATTTTCGTGAATAGCACTAACTTCCAACATTTGGTCACAAGGTTCATTCGATTGGCTTTCAAGATTGAAAATATTAAGATCCAAAGTCATGTTTCCAAAATAGATTTTCATTGATCCGTTACGACAATTGATTAAGGCATTTGAGGTGGCTAAGAATGGTCGGCCTAAAATCAATGGAATTTGAATCGAGGGATTCGTCACAGGTTGTGTTTCGAGAACGATAAAGACAACGGAGAATATAAATTGCCCTACTCGAATGAGTACGTCTTCGATTTCTCCCACGGGCTTCTTAATGGAACGATCGGCAAATTGAAGCGTAACTTTCGTGGGTTTGAGCTCACCTAAGCCTAATTGTTCGTACATGGAGTATGGAATCAAGTTGACACTCGCGCCTAGGTCTATCAAACATTTGTTAATCGTCTTGTCTCCAATTGTACACGAAATCGTAGGGCAGCCAGGATCTTTATATTTAACGGGCATGGATTGGGACAAGACTTCACTCAAACTGGCGGCTAAGAAGACTTTTTTGGGCACTTGAGTATGTCGCTTTTGGGTGCATAAGTCCTTAAGAAATTTTGCGTAAGTGGGGACTTGTTGCACGATGTCAAGAAGTGGGATGTTCACTTTTACTTGTTTAAAAATTTCCAACATCTTTTCCATTTGGTCCGAGTGTTTCTTTGGTCGAAGACGATGTGGAAATGGAACACGATACTCGGTAGGCGGGTCTACTCGAGTAGAAGAAGAAGAATTTTGATTGTCGTTCGATTCGACGTTTGGCTCCACGTTCTGTTCTGAGTCGTTCGTTGTTTTAGAAGCGTCGAGAAAAGTTTTCGGTAAATGATTTCGATTAACGACTTGATTATCGATTTGTTTACCGGAACGGAGAGTTGTGATAGCATTCAACTGGGTGACGTTGCTATCTTGAACAACATGGGCTTGATTTGAATTTGCGTTTTGATTTTTGGGATTTGGAAGGGGCTGGCTTGGGAATGTTCCTCGTTCATGTTCACTTACAGACGTGGCTAATTGACTTATTTGCATTTCGAGTTTTGCAATCGATTGGTTTGTGTTTTGCATATATGAAGTCAATAAATTTTGCAAATTGCTGTTTGATTGAAGGCTTTGAGTAGTTGCCTTAGCCAACGTTTCAAGAGTTTTCTAAAGCGAAGTTAAACGTTTATGTCTTGTGGAGGATGAGCAGAATTTGGTGGAAAATTTGGTTGTTGTGGTTGATTATGAGACAGGCCCGTAAAGTTTAGTTGAAAATTATTGGGTTGAAAGGGAGGATTCGAAGCATTATTCGAAAATGCTTGAAAATTGGGACGTATCGTATTCGTGTTGGGATTGTTTTGGCTCCACGCAAAATTCGGATGATTTCTCCAACCAGGGTTGTACGTTGGAGAAAACGGGTCGTTTTTGGTTTTATTGAAAGTATTGATTTGTTCGACGGAATTAGGACACTGATCGGCTATATGATTAGGATCGTTGCATTTATAACACATTGGTTGGGAAGCTTGGTTCGTTTGATTCGATGAGAAAACGTTATCAAATTTTTTAATCATTGCATTGATCTTGGCTTCCAAAGCAACTGAAGATCCTATCGAGTGTGCACTCGATCGTGAGTATATTGATTTTTCGTTCGAGCGTTCCCATTGGGACGACTTTTCAGCGAGGTTTTCAAGAAATTGCCAAGCATCGTCATGATGTTGGGCAAGAAAATTGCCTTGGCACATTGATTCGAGCATGGTTCGTGAGCTGTTTTCGAGTCCATCGTATAAGATTTGGCAAATCGTCCATTTTTCAAAGTTATGGTGTGGACATTTTATCAAAAGCTCTTTGAATCTTTCAAAATATTTTCCAAATGGTTCACCCTTGAATTGATGAAAATTTACAATTTCGTTTCGAATTCTACTTGTATTTTCCAAGGGGTAGAACTTTTTTAAGAAAGCTTTTACAAATTCTTCCCACGTTTTAATTGAGTTCGAAGGTAAGCTGTACAACCATTTTTCAGCGTAATCCATAAGAGCAAATGGGATTAATCGAAGTTTGATTGCGTCATCAGAAAGTTGTTGGAGTTTAATGGTTGCACAAACTTGTTCGAATTTATTCAAAAAGATGTATGGATCATCGTGCTCGAAATTGCCAAATTTTGGAAGCGTGGCAATATGGTTCGAATGGATTTCGAAATGGTTACCCGTAGGGGCGGGTAACATGATGCAAGATGGAATAGAAACTTTATCGGGAAAGATTCTATCCATAAGAGTTCGAGGGGCGTTTTCGTTCGCCATTTCAATCTTCAAATCATACAAAGAGCAATCGATAAACAATCGAGTGCTAAAAGTGTTATTATTCAACACAAACAAACAAAGAAGGCTGTTATCCCTACTGCCAAAAAAAACATTAGTAAAAATATGTTCAATTTAGAACAGTTTTTATTCAATTTAACAAAACTGATACCTATCATAGACAAAACTGATGCCTAGGTACTGATAAAAAAATGATACTAAGAAAAAACAAAAATGAAACCCAGAAACTGAACCTAAAATACGATAGTTTTCCACTCTATCACAATTTTAAATACAACCCTAGCAACGATACTTTTCCAATCATCCCAACATTAATGCAAGAAAATGCGAGATAAATTAAATGAAAAGCTAATTAGAATACAACACTGCATAAAGAAATGAATATAACAATAAAAAACCAGCTGCTACTTCCATAATTTTCAATCGATGAAGGAACAAACAACGAGAACAACAACACTGCATATCAGTCGTAAAAATGAACACAATTAGAAATCACGGACAATTTTTTTAACTCGAATAGAAAAATAAAAAAACAGAATAATATAAGCATACCTAAGAAAAACGAGATCGGTACAAATATGAGAAGAATGAGATCAACAAACCCACGTAAGAAAAAAATGATCAATGAAGTACAATTTTCAGAAGGACGAAATTGAAATTAACGAACGAAGTTGATTGATATTTTAATTGCGAGAAAGATATTTGATCACGACTGAGAAATTTAAATGAAAGAAAGAAGAAGAATAAGCATGCGAAATTGGGCTGGAAGGGAAAAATGATAATTTGTCCTTTGGAGAAAAATATTAGCGGCCCGTCCTACATCCAAAAAAGGCCTAAAATGTGTCCTTGAGGAAAATTTCCTATAATAACTTATTCCTTCAAACCTAGAAATTTAACTATTATAATTATAAATCAGTAATTTACATAGTCAACCATTAAAAATTAATCTAATAAAAATAGTTAGGACAATTATGGAATTTAATCCATAGGTAAATATGAATTAAGGAGTTTCTTTACATGGCCTTGAATGTGTAATATGGGTGTGGTATATTTTGTATATATATTGTACATATATGTTAGTATAGTTTTGAAATGTTGGAGAGTAAAAATTTGATTAAGTTATACGGATGCGAGGTCAGTTAAAATCGCATAGAAGTCTACCGAGCTAGTCTGACTACTAGTGGTATTACTTTGGAACTGATGTGAGACATTGCTTATAATGAGTGCCCATGGTGGATGTGAGGTTAGTCCCAATTATTTAGGGTAAGTATATCCATCTAATATGGCTAGCAGCACATACAAATAGTCAAACTAATGTAAGACATCATGGTTTGGGTTATGTGTAATAAAGTGGATATCCCTGGGCGGGCCTACTTCGAGGACTGAGGAATTAGATGGTTTTGTTAAAATTTTCCTCCTCTCTATGTAAGATGTAATAAGTGGCATAGAATAATTTAGTACGATGTCAGTTAAGAGTAACAAACATGATTCACATGGGGTTAGGTACTAAATGGCTGAAGGTCCTACCTAGTTCCTAACTTATGGGTATTAAGTATTCACGTACTTTCCTCTTTAGCATCGTTAGAATATGATTGGATGGGAGAAGGGTTCTTGACCTAAATATAATATAGTTGTATGCACCCGGTTTTATAGCACATAGTAGGACTAGCCCATAGTTGTGGATATATGCAGAGAAATGCCCATAGTTGAAGGTATTACGTTGAGAAATATAACAAAAACGTAAGACATAATACTTATCTGAATATTTACTACCCACATACTATTATTGTAAAACTTAAGATTTTTATTCAGTAGATTTTATTGTTATAACCCCCTCCTCATTACAACATATATGTTAGATTTGATGATGAGGGTGGAGGAGACAACGGTGAAATCCTCATGGCAGTACTAGTTATCTTGTTATATTTTTATGTTCCCTAAAGACAATGTATTTAATTTGGTTTATGCGTTTTGATACATTGTATTTATGAGACATGGTTATAATATAATCGGTACTTATTTGATTCTTATATTTTATCCTTTTCGCTATAAGATTCTAAAAGTGTAGAAGATAGCTTCGTGAGTTGTATAGTTATACCAACCAACAGCCAGGTCGGGAATGGACCTAAGGTTTGATGGGCTTTTATTGGTTGAAAATTAGGCCTGTTTCGGAGCGGGTTGCTACATTTATATGAGACCGAGGTTACCCAATCAATGAGGTTAGGATATGCTGAGTGAATATATTTATATTTTTACCTATAAGGTATATATGTACATATATAAACATACATGTATATATATAGTACATGCTGAACTCTATAAATTCCTACTATAAAAGTAGTTATGACCATATTTTTAAGGCAACTATGAGTTGGGTTAAGATCATACATTTACCCCGATTACCGCATGGGATGTAGGCCGTACCATAAGATATTGAATTAAGAAGAGCACGAGAATAACATATAGAAAGGTCCTTGAAGTTAGAAGGTGCTTGACTCCTTTTTCTAGGCCTAAAATACCCTATTATTATGGATTAATTGGACTAATGAAAAGTAAGAACCTATATGTCATAGACTCTGGAAGTAAAGTATTAATAGGAATGAGAAAGTTTCTGACAATAAGGTGTGCACCACAAAATGATAGCTAGATTTTTAATATTTTCATAACGATAATTATAAAAGGAGAAGAGTGCAATAGAAGGGACAAATAACATCCATTTTCGAGTCTGATCCCATATTAAAGAATTTATTCAATGATTTTAAATTTTATTAAAGTATTTGAAATGGATTTCAAAGAATTTATTTAAAACTAAAAGAATCTAATCACTAGACTTCTTATGTTGAAAAGTAATCCTTTAAAAATAGATTCTTGAAAAATTAAGAAATTTAGGAAATTTTAATTAAATGGGATATTTAGAAAATTTCTAAAATAAAATGCCAAGTAATGGCTTTTTAGTAAAGAATAAGGAGACATAGATAATCTCTCCTTTTAATCCAGATAGAAAATAGGGCGTATATTTGGCTTGATGATTTTTCTGTTTTTGTAAATTTAAAGGTTTTAAAATTCCTTTTAAGGGTTAAATAAATGGAAATGGTACTTGATTTAAATGAGGCTAAAGAGAATGTATGGGTAAGAACATTCAGTAGTGAAAATAGGAAGAATATCTCGGTAAGAGTAATTTGGAGAAGAATAACTGAAATGGACTTGTAAAAAGCAAACTGTTTCATGTTAATGAAGAGAACAATCAATTGAAAATGAGAGCAATGTAAAGGGGAATAATTTAAATAAAAGCAATTTATGTAGATAGAATTTAAATAGCTGCAACGTTAAGAAATTTAAATATCATGAGTAGTAGGAAAATTATAGTATGAAAGTTTCCATTGTCTACTCTAGTTTCTATTGTTTAAAGTTATAAAAATGTTGCAAAACACTGTAACAGTGCATTTTTTAAAATGGTTCCATATAATAATTGAATTTTCAAATGAAAAACTAATAAGTAGTGAGTTAAAAATCCTTCCTTTTATGATGTAACGACCCAATTTTTTTTAATAATTTTAGTTGATTTTATAACGTTTTTAATTGAATATTTGTGAAATTTTATAATGATTGAATTTTTAAAATAAATTTTTTATATATTTAGAATACGTATATTTAAATATAGCAAGTTGTAAATTTTCAATTAATTTTATCAAAGTTTGTTTCATTTTGAAATTCTATTAAATTCAAGCTAGCTAATAATTGCTGATAATAAATTATTTTCAAGCCTGAATATTTTTACATAGAAAAATTCTAAATCCTATCCTGAGTGAGATGGCATCTTCAGTTTTTCAAAATTTGAACACCTGTTGCTCCGTTTATCTTAATTCTGACAAAATAGCAGCATTTCTGGTACCGATTATCGACTTTTGATCGGAGAATCGTACCTCTGATATCTGCGCACCGTTTTGATCGTTTCGTCGTGCTGATCTCCGCAGCATATTTATTTCTGTGTTTTGAATTCGGTACACAACGGAATTCGCGGAACCGGTAACCGTATCGGTACCGGATTCGTAACCATTTGTTTTCTTTTGAATTCAAACTCTAACCGTGTCATCCAACCAAAATATTAATTACTTTAGTAACTTTTGCTGAATCTGTGGCCACGCAATTCATTAATTTTCGGTACATTTATTTTGTTTCATTCGTTTCCTCTCTTGCTTATATACTTGCCTCTTTATCTCTCCTATCTACTGCAAAAAGCACGCAGCCCATTTCTTTGTGAAAAAAATAAACTGTTGATATTTCTTTTGTGCGCATTTGAAATTCAAACGGCTATTAAATGACCACTATCTCTCATTTTTAACATTTATTTCATAATTTACTGAATTTAGCCGTTGCCATTCCATATTTACATTTACTTTATATTTTGGTTCGTTTTTACTTCGTTTCATACGTTACTTAATACGTTTCGGGGTTTTAATATTTATGAAGTTTGGCACTTGTATTTTTATCCCACTATCCATCTTCGTTTCTCTCAGCAGCCTCTCCATTTTTCTACTTATTTATTTCTTCTGAAAACCCTTCTTTCTCCCCTCCTCTTATCTTCCTCTCCCCTGTTATACTTTTATGTTTTATGAAGACAACCTACCCCCTCTCCCCTCCCACATCAAACCCAGCAACGCACGCAACACGGCTCCGCCTCACCGAGCCCGCATCGCCAAACGAACCACTCCTCCTTCCTCTGTTCACTGCTCCTCCACATATCTCAGCCATCTCCTCACCCTCGCCATTCCTTGCCCGAGTGCACCCCGAGGCAGCACCTATGCCCTGAACGCCACCCAAATCCCGCTGCTCCTCCCTCCTTGTCCCATCTCAGTTGGCCCAGGACCACACCCACACAACGCCTCCTCCTTGGCCGAGCCTACCTACCGACCATCATCCGCGCAAACACTACCCACCAACGCCTATCACCGCCTTCCTCCGGCTAGCCCCACCTCACGCAAACACGCTGCTCCGTCCTACCCTCCTCATCAAACGCCGATCATTCCACCACCACGGCCAGCAAGTTGCAGCCCGCCCCTACTTTTCACGTCGCCAAACCCTGCTCCTCTGCCCCTCCACAAGCCGCACCACCCCAGTTTCTTCTAGCCTCCATGTTCTCTGTTTGAAATAGGTATACACTATATTATATTTTATAACTTTATATTTAAGTGATTTACAGGTTGTCACTTGGTATATTGTATGCTATGTGTAATTTTAGTAAGTATGCACATCTATATTTACAGTACATGTTTTAAATATAAAGTATACAGCACGTTTTATATAGTTTTGGATTTTCGAGTTTTGTTTTCCATTATAATATAAAGGGTTATTTGGATATATATTATAAGTTGTCCCGGTATATGAAACACATACACCATCACAAATTTGGTTCCATCGTTTTATACTTTATTTATTCAAAGCTTTTAACTATTTTAAGATATGAATATGAAATTTTTGTTTCAATTTATTTGAATATAATTATCCATAATGGATGAGTTTTGATTTATGCAAAGATCGGTTATATTTTGATTTATAGATAATAGATCTGTCGGGTTGCTGAAGCTATATTTGTTTCTAAATATATAACCTGTTGAATTCCTTGTAAGTCTTATATTTGTTTTCTAAAAGTTACAATGTATATATGGTTTGTGTAAATTAATAAAACTCTGTTATATATTAGTATACTTATATTTGTTGGGTTCAAAGTTATAATATAAATATATGCTTTTGAATATAATCAAACGCGTTGAAGACAACTGGTAGTGGATGTTCTGAGTAGTGTAGTAATTACATGCACTGTCTAAATAGGGTTCGTAGTATGTATTTTTCACGTTACAACTAAAATATTGATTTTTGATATGAGTATAAGTGTACCTGCGATATATTTATATAGGTCATACTATATATAAAAAAATTGATACGTATAGGAGTAAAATATTAAATCTCTATAGTTGTGTGTGTATGTATAGATTTTGGAAGTTATGGGTGTATTTTAAATTATAAGTTGTATATGTTTTGTATATAGTATATATAGTTATATATATGTTCATTTACACCATCGACCTTCGTCAATCTGGTTTTGATTGCTTTCGTCTATTCATATTATCAGCTTGTCCGTTGAACTCGTGCCAATCTAGCTTTGCTTTGAAATTTCGTGACTGGATGCATAATTTTATCGTCAAATCATCCCTAGCCTCGAAAGGTGAGCAATCACTCACGATTAACGTTCTTTTATTTATTAAATTTGATTTCAATTGAAACGACAATTGAAATATGCTGCTGTAGTTTTTGAATTGTTATATATGCTATTATCTGTAACTATTCACTTATGGGATATGACACCATATCCTATTGTTTATATTTATTTTGATGATATATGCCTATTGTTATTATTACGTTCATATCTGTTAGCACTCTGCAAGTTCCCTGTAGTTTATAATTCACTATGGGTTGAAATGATACATACCCGAACGGATTTTAGAATAGGAGAATTTCGTTATGGGTTGAAATGATAGACCTAAGCGATTTTCATTTAATTGAACTTGGGATTACGGGTTGAAATGCTATCCACCCGTATATATTTAGTGTACGGATTGAAATGATAAATATCCGTAGCACTTGACCATATGATAGGAAATATATACAGACACCGTTGGTCCATATATAACTATTTTGAAAATAATTTCTATAATTTTAGAAATAAATATATGGTTTAATAAATTTTGTTTCTTAAGATATTATATAAATGAAAATTTTATATATAGATTTAGTCGTAATATTTGATTTAAATTAGATTGATTTAATATGTATAATATGGTTGAGTAGTTATGTAAATCTCTATTTCAAACAGATTTTCTGGCAATAAATTGAATAATTAAGGTTGGGAAATAAATTTGGGTTTATTAAAATTGGTATTTAAATAAGGTTTTATTTAATTAAATTGATTGAAATTATTGAATGGGAAATTTAAAGGTATGATTTTATAACTGGGTTTTGATTTGAGTGTTTTAATAATTATTTCACGTTTAAAATAAATTAAAGAAATTATTGAGTAAAATGTGATTTAAGGTTACTTAAATGATATTGAATCAAATGAGAGAGTATTTCAAGACCAAATAATATTGAGGTTAAATCGAGATCTATATGAAACTGTTAAATTGAACATTTAAATATTAAAGCTTTAAACTATATTGGAATTTAAATGGTTTATTTTGAGATTCAGATCTGTATTTGAAATCAATATAGTTGAATTTGTTATTTAGAAACTAAATTGAATTAAAATAAGATTTAGGTTGAACTAAATTTTGAATTTATTATTTAGAAAACTAAATTTAATAAAAATTTAGTTTGAACGTTGAATACTTAAAGTTTTGAAATATATGGAGGTGTAGAAGGAAAATTTATGATTTCAAATCTGGTTTTGAGACCGATAAAATGTGAAAGGGTTATTTAGGAATTGAGTTGAATTTTAAATTAATAAATTGAGATTGGACTAAATTTAAATTTTGAATTTGAGTAGATTTGAATCATAACTTTGAAGTGATAAAATTTGAAATAAATATATTTGAAATGAAATGATGTTTTGGTTTGGAAGTATAAATTATTTTGAAATGACCATGGTGCTATAGCATATATTCCTACCCTGTAGATAATTCTATGGATCCTTAGAGGATGGTTATCCCAAACATCCTTTAAGTTATTTGTATTTCAGTTGATATTTCACTTGAGTAGGATTTATAGATATGAGAATGTTAATCCTGAGTCGAGTGTTTTGTGTTTTGCTTTACGCTCGGGTCAGACCGAGTGATACAGCTTTTGAGACTCACCTTCGAAGTTGAAGCTTTGCTTGAAGATCCAGCTATATATTTCTTTCAGCTTTTCCAGTTGACTGGTTCAGAGAAGGCATCTGCTCGTACTGGAGACTTCTCTGCATCTGAGATATTCTACTGTATTTCATTTCTAACTCTAATATGTATATAGTAGCTTCATGAACTACTATTCTTTATCTATTTCGCTGCATTATATTACTCTGTGTCTGTGATCTGTGGTGATTTATTTACTATATATGTTAAGTTTTGCCAAATTTTAATTAACAATTCGGTATTTTGAATTATTCAAGTCGGATATGTATGGTTTTATCGTCGATTTGAATGGTCCAAAATAGCGGGTCGTTATAGTTGGTATCAGAGCTTTGGCTCTAGGCAGAACTTAGCATATATGGTAAATTTATTTACAGAATCACTTTCGTTCGAGTTGAATCTCTTCCTTTTTGACTCGATTTCCTTGAATTTTGGAATGTCCCTCGGTTCCGAAATTTGTTCTTGTCTCCCCCTATTAATATTCGTTTGATTCTGGAGTATCCCATGACTCCACTAAATGATTTGTAAAGGGGATGAAACTCCTTTACAATTGGCATTGATTCATCGGAGATTTATGTATCCCTCGGTTTAGATGCTACTATCTCTTGTTATTCCGAATTCTATCTATAGCGATCGAATGTCGATTTTCCTTAGAATTCTGCATCCATTATATTGCTAAATTCACGGTTGATCCGATTAAGGTCGCCCGCGATTTATAGAAGTACATCCATCTTCTATTTTGTAATTTAATTATCTCATCTTCAATCGAGTCTATCTTCGAATCAGGATTCTATTGATTGGAGATCCTCTAAATTAAATCGCTATCTTTGTTTTCAAACCATTCTTAAATCATTCTTTGAAAATCGGGTTTTGTTTGTATTTTTGAAATTGTTTATACAGAAATTTTATTTTGACAACTATGATTTATTTATATATATATAAGTGAAAATGTTTTCGATAAGGATTATATACCTATATATATAAAGCAAATAAGAAATGTTATTCTATATAAATGTTTTGAAAGGATTTAAAATTTGGAAATTTATAAGAAATTGATTTATATAAATATGATTTATAACTGAAGGGTTAAATTTGAAATTCGAGAATTGAATTCCGGTATTTTCAAATTGGTTTTAAGATTTTGGAAAATATATAAAAATAATACGATTTAAAAGTATTTTTCGAATAAGAAATGTTTCAAATGAGTTCAAATGAATTCCAATAATTTTGAAGAAATTTAAAAGAAGTTTTCAGGAAAATAGAAGTCCAGAACACACTTATGTCGCTGGAAAATAATTTCGGTGATGAGTGCACGCATCATCGACATTGATTTTCGAGTTACAGAGTGGGGGAGAGGCCTCTTTAATAGCTTCGCTATGCGAGTGATTTTGTAGAACCGTTTTGATTTCAAATTCCGAAGTATAATTTGATATTTTCAAAAGATATATGTATATATTTGAAACAATTTAAAGTGAGACCGGTGTTCAGTCCTCGAGTTTCGGATTTGATTTAGTATAATCCTATATATTGAAATTAATTTATTGATTTATGTTGATTTTCAACTCTTGAATTTGGTAATTTGATTTCCCTAACTATTTTGAATGTTCGAACACTTCCAAATCGAGATTAAATTTTCGAAGCTAAGAAATTTCGAAGAGTATAAAATGTTTGATAAAGAATATAAATTTAGTTTTGAAATGTTTTGAAAAATAATAATAATAGTTTTGAATAATGGTTTTCAGAAAGGTAAATTGGATATTTCAAATAGAAATAGATAGTTTTAAAATTTTAAAGGGATAATTATAAATTTGGAAATCATTTTGAGTATAATTGATTTTGAGAAAATATTTGGTTTTGAAATTTAATTGAAATTAAAAAAACCAGTACTTATATGGTGATTTTGGAAATGAATTTGTTTGACTTGAATTATTTTAATTTGGAAACTGGGTTAATTTTCTAAACCTATTATTTTTGAAACTTTGAAATATAGATATTTAATTTGGAAGAAAACTTGGTGAAATCATATATGAACATTGAAACTGAATTGATATTGAAATGATTTGAAATTGAGAACCTTATATTATTAAGTACTTGATTTGGGAGTGGTCGACCTTATATAAATTGGATTTGTAAAAGTATGAAGTTGATTTGAAATCTACTGATTTGAAAGGTACTCAATTTGGAAAGAGATTTTATATAATCGAAGTTTATATAAGTACGATTTGATCTACTATTGATTTGGAAAGTATTCGATTTGGGAAAAATGGAATCCTATATATATATATGGACTTTATATAAGTACGATATTTGAAAGTGATTGGAAAAGGTACTATATGATATATATTTTCGAAGTAAAGATATGGAAAGTGCCTTCTGCTTGATATCCGCTTTGTGGCCACATCGTGGATTCATTCTATCGATATTATTCTCTCTGATTTTTGGTTTTCCGGATGTAATGCTCGAGTGTTCCCACCATGGCGTAACCCATGGTTTCTTTTTTTTTCCTCTCGCGAATGCATAGCGCAATTGCCTGGCTAAGTCTTGCCTAGGGGTACGGATTGTTTCCTGGGGGATCCAGGCGTAACCATTGTGTATCCTGCAATCTGTGTAGGTCGCGAATAGTAGCGCAAGTGCCTGGCTGAGTCTTGCCTAGGGGTACGGATTGTTTCTTGGGGGATCCAGGCGTAACCATTGTGTATCCTGCACTCTACTAGTCATCATGGCGTAACTCGCAGGGCTGAGAAAGCTTACGGATATGGATTGTTTCCTGGGGGATCCAGGCGTAACCATTGTGTATCTGCGAACCATGGTCAGACAAAGGTTTGGTTTGGTTGTTTTGTTTGGATTGTACTTTCCATATTTGTTTTAAAGGTTTTTCAAGTCTTTTCACTGGGTGTTGAAACAAGTCTACTAAGTACTTGAAGAATTCTAGCTTTGCGCCTGATCAACGCATGGCCAGAGTCTGCAAGAACGAGGATAAACTTGTTGAAACATCGAGTTATAAAAGTATTTTTGAATGAAAGATTTATTTCGATATAAAGGTATTTTATTATAAAGGTATTTTTCAACAAAGAAATTTTGTGTTAATATTTGAAATTGAAACTCTTATGGTTTGAAATTTACGATTCATGCCCGATTCTATCCTTTAAATTTACCTTATCTTCTCAGCTTTCGTTGTTCACCTTGATTCTGTTTTTTCGAATCTACCTTCTTTCCTTTTTGAATATAATCTTCTAAAGATTGCTTATCTGTATACTACATTGGTTAATAGAAAATTTTAGTGGTATAAATATTTTTGAAGTTATTAATTAAATAAAACATATTTAAAGGAAATGATTATTAATTTATTGATAATATTTGAAAAGTATCTTGAGACAAATTAAAAAATTCATGAGTTATGGATTTAATGTTTTCAAATAGCTTCTTTAAATATTACTAATGATGTAAATAATTTTTTTCAAATAGTTTTCATATACTTATAAAGGTGTTATTTAAACATATAAATGGTATTTATAAAGGAAGCAAGAAGTTTTACAAATGGGTTTTGAAAAGAATGAATATCTCAAGTAAAATTTGTATAGTTAAATCAATTATTTACCCCTGACTTTCAATTTACTTTTATTTCAGGTTGTTCTATTCTCCTACCTCCTTCCTTTTCGGGGACGAAAAGTTTTGAGTGGGGGAGGGTGTAACGACCTAATTTTTTTTAATAATTTTAGTTGATTTTATAACGTTTTTAATTGAATATTTGTGAAATTTTATAATGATTGAATTTTTAAAATAAATTTTTTATATATTTAAAATACGTATATTTAAATATAGCAGATTGTAAATTTTCAATTAATTTTATCAAAGTTTGTTTCATTTTGAAATTCTATTAAATTCAAGCTAGCTAATAATTGCTGATAATAAATTATTTTCAAGCCTGAATATTTTTACATAGAAAAATTCTAAATCCTATCCTGAGTGAGATGGCATCTTCAGTTTTTCAGAATTTGAACACCTGTTGCTCCGTTTATCTTAATTCTGACAAAATAGCAGCATTTCTGATACCGATTATCGACTTTTGATCGGAGAATCGTACCTCTGATATCTGCATACCGTTTTGATCGTTTCGTCGTGCTGATCTCCGCAGCATATTTATTTCTGTGTTTTGAATTCGGTACACAACGGAATTCACGGAACCGGTAACCGTATCGGTACCGGATTCGTAACCATTTGTTTTCTTTTGAATTCAAACTCTAACCGTGTCATCCAACCAAAATATTAATTGCTTTAGTAACTTTTGCTGAATCTGTGGCCACGCAATTCATTAATTTTCGGTACATTTATTTTGTTTCATTCGTTTCCTCTCTTGCTTATATACTTGCCTCTTTATCTCTCCTATCTACTGCAAAAAGCACGCAGCCCACTTCTTTGTGAAAAAAAAAAACTGTTGATATTTCTTTTGTGCGCATTTGAAATTCAAACGGCTATTAAATGACCACTATCTCTCATTTTTAACATTTATTTCATAATTTACTGAATTTAGCCGTTGCCATTCCATATTTACATTTACTTTATATTTTGGTTCGTTTTTACTTCGCTTCATACGTTACTTAATACGTTTCGGGGTTTTAATATTTATGAAGTTTGGCACTTGTATTTTTATCCCACTATCCATCTTCGTTTCTCTCAGCAGCCTCTCCATTTTTCTACTTATTTATTTCTTCTGAAAACCCTTCTTTCTCCCCTCCTCTTATCTTCCTCTCCCCTGTTATACTTTTATGTTTTATGAAGACAACCTACCCCCTCTCCCCTCCCACATCAAACCCAGCAACGCACGCAACACGGCTCCGCCTCACCGAGCCCGCATCGCCAAACGAACCACTCCTCCTTCCACTGTTCACTGCTCCTCCACATATCTCAGCCATCTCCTCACCCTCGCCATTCCTTGCCCGAGTGCACCCCGAGGCAGCACCCATGCCCTGAACGCCACCCAAATCCCGCTGCTCCTCCCTCCTTGTCCCATCTCAGTTGGCCCAGGACCACACCCACACAACGCCTCCTCCCTGGCCGAGCCTACCTACCGACCATCATCCGCGCAAACACTACCCACCAACGCCTATCACCGCCTTCCTCCGGCTAGCCCCACCTCACGCAAACACGCTGCTCCGTCCTACCCTCCTCATCAAACGCCGATCATTCCACCACCACGGCCAGCAAGTTGCAGCCCGCCCCTACTTTTCACATCGCCAAACCCTGCTCCTCTGCCCCTCCACAAGCCGCACCACCCCAGTTTCTTCTAGCCTCCATGTTCTCTGTTTGAAATAGGTATACACTATATTATATTTTATAACTTTATATTTAAGTGATTTACAGGTTGTCACTTGGTATATTGTATGCTATGTGTAATTTTAGTAAGTATGCACATCTATATTTACAGTACATGTTTTAAATATAAAGTATACAACACGTTTTATATAGTTTTGGATTTTCGAGTTTTGTTTTCCATTATAATATAAAGGGTTATTTGGATATATATTATAAGTTGTCCCGGTATATGAAACACATACACCATCACAAATTTGGTTCCATCGTTTTATACTTTATTTATTCAAAGCTTTTAACTATTTTAAGATATGAATATGAAATTTTTGTTTCAATTTATTTGAATATAATTATCTATAATGGATGAGTTTTGATTTATGCAAAGATTGGTTATATTTTGATTTATAGATAATAGATCTGTCGGGTTGCTGAAGCTATATTTGTTTCTAAATATATAACCTGTTGAATTCCTTGTAAGTCTTATATTTGTTTTCTAAAAGTTACAATGTATATATGGTTTGTGTAAATTAATAAAACTCTGTTATATATTAGTATACTTATATTTGTTGGGTTCAAAGTTATAATATAAATATATGCTTCTGAATATAATCAAACGCGTTGAAGACAACTGGTAGTGGATGTTCTGAGTAGTGTAGTAATTACATGCACTGTCTAAATAGGGTTCGTAGTATGTATTTTTCATGTTACAACTAAAATATTGATTTTTGATATGAGTATAAGTGTACCTGCGATATATTTATATAGGTCATACTATATAAAAAAAAATTGATACGTATAGGAGTAAAATATTAAATCTCTATAGTTGTGTGTGTATGTATAGATTTTGGAAGTTATGGGTGTATTTTAAATTATAAGTTGTATATGTTTTGTATATAGTATATATAGTTATATATATGTTCATTTACACCATCGACCTTCGTCAATCCGGTTTTGATTGCTTTCGTCTGTTCATATTATCAGCTTGTCCGTTGAACTCGTGCCAATCTAGCTTTTCTTTGAAATTTCGTGACTGGATGCATAATTTTATCGTCAAATCATCCCTAGCCTCGAAAGGTGAGCAATCACTCACGATTAACGTTCTTTTATTTATTAAATTTGATTTCAATTGAAACGACAATTGAAATATGCTGCTGTAGTTTTTGAATTGTTATATATGCTATTATCTGTAACTATTCACTTATGGGATATGACACCATATCCTATTATTTATATTTATTTTGATGATATATGCCTATTGTTATTATTACGTTCATATCTGTTATCACTCTGCAAGTTCCCTGTAGTTTATAATTCACTATGGGTTGAAATGATACATACCCGAACAGACTTTAGAATAGGAGAATTTCGTTATGGGTTGAAATGATAGACCTAAGCGATTTTCATTTAATTGAACTTGGGATTACGGGTTGAAATGCTATCCACCCGTATATATTTAGTGTACGGATTGAAATGATAAATATCCGTAGCACTTGACCATATGATAGGAAATATATACAGACACCGTTGGTCCATATATAACTATTTTGAAAATAATTTCTATAATTTTAGAAATAAATATATGGTTTAATAAATTTTGTTTCTTAAGATATTATATAAATGAAAATTTTATATATAGATTTAGTCGTAATATTTGATTTAAATTAGATTGATTTAATATGTATAATATGGTTGAGTAGTTATGTAAATCTCTATTTCAAACAGATTTTCTGGCAATAAATTGAATAATTAAGGTTGGGAAATAAATTTGGGTTTATTAAAATTGGTATTTAAATAAGGTTTTATTTAATTAAATTGATTGAAATTATTGAATGGGAAATTTAAAGGTATGATTTTATAACTGGGTTTTGATTTGAGTGATTTAATAATTATTTCACGTTTAAAATAAATTAAAGAAATTATTGAGTAAAATGTGATTTAAGGTTACTTAAATGATATTGAATCAAATGAGAGAGTATTTCAAGACCAAATAATATTGAGGTTAAATCGAGATCTATATGAAACTGTTAAATTGAACATTTAAATATTAAAGCTTTAAACTATATTGGAATTTAAATGGTTTATTTTGAGATTCAGATCTGTATTTGAAATCAATATAGTTGAATTTGTTATTTAGAAACTAAATTGAATTAAAATAAGATTTAGGTTGAACTAAATTTTGAATTTATTATTTAGAAAACTAAATTTAATAAAAATTTAGTTTGAACGTTGAATACTTAAAGTTTTGAAATATATGGAGGTGTAGAAGGAAAATTTATGATTTCAAATCTGGTTTTGAGACCGATAAAATGTGAAAGGGTTATTTAGGAATTGAGTTGAATTTTAAATTAATAAATTGAGATTGGACTAAATTTAAATTTTGAATTTGAGTAGATTTGAATCATAACTTTGAAGTGATAAAATTTGAAATAAATATATTTGAAATGAAATGATGTTTTGGTTTGGAAGTATAAATTATTTTGAAATGACCATGGTGCTATAGCGTATATTCCTACCCTGTACATAATTCTATGGATCCTTAGAGGATGGTTATCCCAAACATCCTTTAAGTTATTTGTATTTCAGTTGATATTTCACTTGAGTTGGATTTATAGATATGAGAATGTTAATCCTGACTCGAGTGTTTTGTGTTTTGCTTTACGCTCGGGTCAGACCGAGTGATACAGCTTTTGAGACTCACCTTCGAAGTTGAAGCTTTGCTTGAAGATCCAGCTATATATTTCTTTCAGCTTTTCCAGTTGACTGGTTCAGAGAAGGCATCTGCTCGTACTGGAGACTTCTCTACATCTGAGATATTCTACTGTATTTCATTTCTAACTCTAATATGTATATAGTAGCTTCATGAACTACTATTCTTTATCTATTTCGCTGCATTATATTACTCTGTGTCTGTGATCTGTGGTGATTTATTTACTATATATGTTAAGTTTTGCCAAATTTTAATTAACAATTCGGTATTTTGAATTATTCAAGTCGGATATGTATGGTTTTATCGTCGATTTGAATGGTCCAAAATAGCGGGTCGTTATATATGAAGTAAATCTCTATTGCAAAAGGCCTTAAAAGGGAAAATTTTAATTGATGGCAATTAATGCGATAAAAGCTTGACTTTTATTAGTTGAAAAAGGAAATAATACGTTGTTTAAAGGAAATGATCCTTTTTTTTTCAAAATTAAATTGTTAACATTAGCTTTTGAACTTAATAAACAAACTTACTTCATAGGTACTACATAGTTTAAAAATAATGACACATACAGTTAAAGTTGTTTAAATAAGGAGTTTTCATCATCCTTTTGAAAATTAAGCAATTATTGAAGTTAATAAAAAGTCTCTAAGTTTACATTTTTAAAGATTAAAATTTGGGTTAAGTACTTCATGACTATGAAATTTATTAATTTATATGAAGAAGCGGACTAGATAAGGACTATTAGTTAATGAAAATAGGGAAAGGCTAAAAGCTATAAGCATTAGCTACAAATGTCATAGCGATTGGAAGAGGAAACCTTAGGTAGGTTTTGAAACAACACATTTTGTTTGGGGAGGTTAATGCTAAAGGAAAGTGGTCTGAAAAGGAATGGTTAAGAGAGAATGACCTCACCTTATGAGGCAGTTCCATGCTAGAAGAAATGAGCCAATATGTAGGCAACATATTAGGCCTAAATCGCACGAATATCTCTTTCCACTATTAAAATTGGAAGTTAGAAATTTTTATAAACAAGAAAAGGGGTCTACTGTATGACGTAGGTTTTGAAACTATACTATTGAGTCTAAAACACAGTTCTAAAAATTATTGGTTCGTGAAATTTGTATTTGCCTTATTAAAATGAAGAGTAAAATCACTTTTGTCAAACTTCCATCAATTATGGGTAAGTTAAACCTTTTGAACTTTCTATGTAAAACACAGTAGAGTAAAAAGAGTAAATAGATGGATAATTAAGATTTGACCTTTGACTTTCTTAAATTAAGCGTACTTAAACTCCTTCTAAAACTTTTGAATCTTTCTTCTTAAGAAGGTTTAACTAAATGACCCATTTTAAGACTCTCCATTTTTTATTACCAGTTAAGACTTGTTTCATAATAAAAAGTTATTATAAATAAATAATGATGATGGAAATGTAAAAATATATGCCTTTGATCTTTTGTTTTGATTCTGTTTGGTTTCCCCATTAATTTGGGAAAATATTTTATTTAGAAACGTAAAAACCTTGCATAAACACATATCATTTTGTTTTGAAAATAAACTTATATTATAAAAGAAGAACAAATGGTTTTCCTTTTTGGAAATTTCATTAAATTTTGGAAAGAGAACATCAATCATTTCTTAGGAGGTTTAGACGTGTTGTTAAACATAATGCACAGTTAGAGGATTCTAGACAGGTCATACGAGGAAGAGAATGCTAATAAACATTTCAAGAATGTAATGGATAATTTTCTTAAAACAATAACATGATTTTTAAAAATACCACTTAGATAAGTTAAGGCAGTGGAATAAATGATGACACCCTTAGCAAAGAGTGGATATATTATAATAAAAAAGTTCTTACAATATTTAGTTAGTGAAGGTGGACGATCGTTATGTTTTGGGCATGTGTGTCGTTATTTAGATACTTTGGTCGTTATGGCACTGCATACATTTATTAGGTTATGAGTTTGTGGTTCACCATGTTAGTAGGAAATTGTCTAACTATATGAATTTTTGGATTATAACTATGTAGATGGCAGTACTTGGGTTGTCGCTGCACCCTCAAGAAGGATATTTGGTATTGCGTTTAGGTTAACACAGGGTTTACCTAAATATAAGGCAACATACCACTTGGATTCAAAGGGTTGTCATCTTAGGCAATACCGTGGTGGCACAATGCAAAAGTAATCAGAGTAGATTAGGTGAAAGTTAGACCTCATCAATTTGGGATAACTTTTGTAATGACCTATATTCTATGTATCAAAGGATTGTAGAATATTAATATTACTTTTATATAAGGAACTATGATTCTATAATTTTGAAAATGACTATTAGAGCCATTTTCCATCTGTAGAATTTTTATCAGATGATTTTGATCATAAAAAACTTATATGGCTTATAACTTCTGATAGGAGAAGAAATGGTGTTTGAAACCATTTTCTTCAAATCTAGATGATGATTTCTCTTTCCATAGAGCTGTTGTAATAGGAAAATAGACTTACCATTAGGGAGATACGGCTTTTTGATGTTTCATTTTATTTTCGATAGCTTAATAGGTAATTAGTTAGTTAATGTTTAGGCCAAAAGCCCATTTAGGGATTACCATAGGTATAGGGCCAATTTGACTTCTCTTCATCATTTCACACTACACAAAAATAGCGAGAAAACCCCCCATTAACTATCTTTTAATCAAAAAATTACCATAATCCCTACTTTAACTAGCCAAACTTGTCATTAGAGGAAGATTAGCGAGATTAGCACTTTGGATTGAGGATTTCTAAATATCAACTTGGAGCTACTATTCATTCTTAGGATTTATGACTCTTTGGATTTGCTTTGGATTGCCTACGATTTAAGTGAGTGGTTTTGTTAACCCAAAAATTAGACTAAAACTCATGATGCCATGCTAAACAAAAAATTGGTCGAACATCCCTGATGTCATCTATAGTGATTTGCTTCGGTAGGTCATTAGGGTATTTATTAGACCAAAGATTGGTTTTATTATGTACGACCTAGTACAATATGATGCTATTTTAATAGTCCCATAAGGGCCCGTACACTTTTAATAGGAAATGTTCAAAAATTCATGTCACATGTCCAACGGAAAAACTTGCAAGTTGTGTGAATATGTGATGCAGCGCATCTGTAACGACCCTGAAATTCTGACCCAGTTTAAAATTTTTAAACCACTTATTTAATGTAGAAATTCGAATTTTCACAAACAACTTCCGTTTCCATCCAAACTTCACATTTGGAATGTGTCTAGATAGACATAGGCATGCGCCAAATTTCGTTGAAAAATATTGAAGTAAATTACGCTCGTCGCATTTACATATTAGTTTAAATCTTATGCGTAAATTTCCTATCGTCCGAACTCAAATATTTTTCTCGATGTTGCATAAGAAAAGTATTCTGAACTTGACGGCGCATTTCGTTTCGTCAAATTCACTTTTAATTGCTAGTAAAATATTCACTCGTGCAAATTGTTAAATAAGAGTAACCACTTCTCAAACAGTGTCAAACCATCAATATCTTCATACCGTTGTGTCCGCCTCGACGCGCTGATCAAAACGGTATATTTATTTGTGTCAATCGGAGTTCGGCGTTGCAAGCTATAATTGTTAACGGAGCGCATACCGGTCCGTTACGCAGCAAAACAGTACCCAAATTTCCCAGCATTCAAATTTTAGAGCCATTCAGCTGACCTTGGGAACACAAATAGCCACCATTGTGAAAATCATCATTGCATTTACTGTGCGCACTGAACCTCTGCCTACATTCTGCTTAATTAATTGCGTTGTTTAACTTCACGTGATAGCTCTGTCTTCTCTCCCTCTGTATAATTCTATTCTCTTTCTTTCCCCCATATTCTTCCACTATTTATTTGTACTTCCCAGTGAGCAAAGAGAACCCAACCCCTTCTTCTTCATATTCTCTCATCTTCAAAGGTTACAGAAACAAAACACTCCCCTTCCTTCTTCTCTTCGCGTACCTTCTCTTTATTTTATTTTATTTTATATTTTACTTTTTCACTTCCAACCTTCACCTGTGCGTCCTTCTCCCTCCCTCAGTTCGCACACCCTCCACCGCTACCAACTCCAACCGGCCTCCGCCACTACACAGCCTCCCCCTCCGCCCTACCCACTGCTCACCACACCATGCAACCACACGGCCCATGCCTTCCCCACTACCAGCAACCGCCGCGTCTTTCCCCCGCAACTCCGGTACCCACGCGCGGCCCTCCACCTACCATAGACCGCTCGGCCATCCCCTATCACCTCGGCCACCCCATGCTGCAACCGGCCTCCGCCCTCCACCCCATGCAACCACCACTGCCTCCCCCTGCACGCACACGTCCCCTAACTCCTCTGCTCCATCAGCCTACCCACTACTCCACCTGAGTCGCACTCCACCGGCCATCGCCTCCGACCCAGCCCCAGGCCAATCTCCGCCCTGCCACGACCACCCACCGAACCGACCCGACTGCAATGATCTCATGCATACACGTTTAAAAAAAAGGGGGGTTGACAACTCGTTTATATATATAGTATACATAGTATAAAGCTGGGTTGCAAAGTTTGGTACAGTGCATACAAGTTCATATTTAGTGAAGTGCAAGTTTATAAAAAAAAAATATGTGTCAGCAAACTGTACCTAGTTCTATATAGGGTGATTTAGATAAAGTGGTTGCAGTTTTAAAAGTAGCTAGTTCTATTAGTACTATATATTTATTTATAAGCTATGAATATATATACAGTATATTGGTTGCAAGGTATAAAGCGAGCTTGATTTATTTTAAGGAGATGGTATTGTCCACATGTTAAGCTACAGTACAAAGTTTATATGCTGTACACACAAAGGTTGATAAGCTACGGATTTTGGTTGGGAAAAGGGATATTCAAACATGTCTATATTAAGATATAAGTGTCCATGTTTTAAGTTTTGTTATATACAGTACAAAGTTTTACATATAATCAGTTGTATATGCTCACAAACGACGTTTTGCTGCGTTTTATTCCAACTCCCGCTATTGATCCGGAAACATAGGCTATTTCCACCCCGCTTGTCGAATCTATTTTGCTCCGTTGATCGGTATGGTTATATATGCGTATTCAATCGATATATATTGCAATAAACAAATTTTTGATTAATTATTTGTTGATTGCAGTTGTGTTCATTTGCGTCGTGCTCGTTAGGGTCCACTTTATCTATTCGCCTTCGTGCTTAGCGATCATCTTCTTCAACCACGCAAGGTGAATATTTCATTCACGACTCAAATCTATTATGCTATGATAATCAAGTGATAAACTGTTGTTTATATTAATTTAGGTGTTAAATTGTTGATTGTTAGAATTGTTGAAATAAAAATCGTAAATTGCTATGCAAGTTAAATTTGAATATTGATAGTTTACGACAAATAGTTGTGACATTAAAATTATTATGTGATGTTGAAATTGGTTGTTAATGTAAGTGAAATTTAATATGAAATTGAAAATTGATATAGGATAGTTGACAATTTAAAATTGATTATATATGTTGAACTTGACCCCTTTAAAAGTTAAATAAATCGTCGCGTAGAAATAGCGTTAACTACACCTTGAACCATTGAATGTATGATTGATGTAGTAATTTGATAATGGACACCATGTGAAAACCATAGTGTAATAATCTTTAATCTGCATGAAATCATAGTGTGGATTCTAGGAGTAATTATATTAATTTGCATAAATAACAAATGTAAGTTAATACGATTATTTCGGGATTACTTAATAAATTGTTAAGTTGTTATGTATGGTTGCTATTGCTTGTTTATTTACTTTGACACCATCCCGGTTATCACACTGCAAGTTCCCTTTGCTATGCTTTGTTTTATATTGAATAATATTGGGTTGAAATGATAAATACCTAATTAAACAACTTGGACTAGGATAGAAAATAAAAATAAGAAACCCGATTGGTCAACAAAACCATTTTCGAAATTTAAATATATTTTAAATTAAGGAATGAACTTAACAAATTGTTTGGAAATTTGGTAACGGTTTTAAATAGATGTAATTGAAATAAAATTCACGGATTTAATTGAGATAAGTTTTATGGATTGGATTGAAGTAAAATTAATGGATAAAATTGAAACGGATTAATAAACCTATGTAATTATATAAAATGAATTGGCAAATTTATTGAAATAAGATCTAGAAACAAGTAAGTTTTAGAATTTGATAACTTAAAAATTTATTAAATTTGTTAGGTAGATTAAGCTCGGTTTTAATTAAATAGATTTGGAATACGTCGTAAATTTTACTTGGAAATTTAGAAAATTGACTTAGGAGGAATACAAAAAAAACCTAACCAAAGTTTTAAGGATATAACTTAGTGATTATTTAAACTTAAAATGATTTATAATTTAACGAATCAATCAAATCTGGACATTGTAAATGGAAATGGACTTCTTGTTTAGAAATTTAATTGAATTGGTAAATAAATCAAATGAACTCGGATAAAAATGAATTTAGTTAATGAAATTGATTTAATCGAATTTATGATAACAGTGGATGTAAACATGAAGTGAAATGAATAGAATTTGATTTAATAATTTAAACTAAGTTTAGCATTAAATTGAATTCGTTGATTATGAACTAAATTTAATAAGCAACTTTTAGACCTTATTAAATCGAACTTGAATATTAAATTTTAAATGGTAACTCAAATGTTTGAATTAAAAATTGCATTCGAAAATATGTTTTAAAAATATCTAAAATAAATTGAATCGTGAAATGTCAAATTTTGGAAGTCAAATTTGCACCTTGACTTTTGGACTTTGATTTGTTTTAACGTTAATTTAACCGACCATCGGGTAATAAATACGTAGTTATTAAAGAGACCGGGATCGGGCCTGGACATACTCTCTGTCGATACCGAAAACCACTTTAATAACTATTATGCACGAAGTGTTGATCCAGAATGAAGTGGATGGTTTGATGAACGCGTTGACTGAAGAAAGAGAACGATATTGGATGACCCCTGACATGACTAAAACAGGAGCCCCGTCGGGCCATTGAGGATCGCCACCTCTAGCGGACACGCTTCTTCGATACCATATCTCTTACTTTTGTGATTCGATTTGGGTGCACCCCTTGATTTGGGAGTATTGTTAGCTACTATGGTCAACATCAGTCCGGATCACGCAACTAGTAGTATCCTAGTTGGTATCGCCTCATGTACCTTGTCATACTGATTATCCTATTCGCGACCACTACGTTTTGTTTTGTGTTATACCTATGGGGTACCCTCTGATAACCACTAGTTTACGGTGGGGTTTACGGTGCTGTATAGACTATGGCATTATAAAAATGTGTTAAGGGGGATTATGGTAACGCCTTAACGCTATTTTAATATCGTACTTTACTGATTAGACATTATCTACATATCGTATTATATTGTATATAGATAGTTTATCGGATCCTTAGAGATGTTATTAATTCATCTTTGTGTTATGAACTTTATTCCATGCACTTGATTATCCTGTATAAGATTTTGAGTCCTGACTCGAGTGTTTCTTTTTGTATATGCTCGGGTCAGTCTGAAGCTATCCTGTTTACTGATCAAGGTTGGTTGAAGATGCTGAAGACTTAGCATTTATCTTTGTCAGCCTATTTCTATTTCAGTATTGATGTCCGTGTCCGTTGGACATTTATGTATTTCCTTTCAGTCACCTTTTGTTTAGACATTGTTGAACTTTATGTAGTAGCTTCATGAACTGCTATTATGACAATGTATTTTCCGCTGCTTTATTCTGTGACTATTCTATGACTGTGATGTCGTATTGATTCCCTTTTACATTTATGTATTTATAATCCCATAATGATTCGTGCTTTGTATTATTTAAGTTAACATGTGAGGATTATTGTCAATTTAAACGGTACAAATATACGAGTTGTTACAGTTGGTATCAGTGCTTTGGTTTCCCTAAAAACCTTAGTTTGGGATTATATAAACTCATTAGAGATAGGTAGCAATACCCTAGAATGAGGAGAATCGATTCAGTATCCCGATCCTTTAAAATTCAAACTTCTTTAATTCGTTCATTAGATTTTCTTCAAGATGTATGATTTTCTATCCTTGGTTCTAAATCTCTTTCAATATTTCAGGATGAGCACCGGAAGAAACAATAGGGGAGGAAGAGGTCATGGTCCTGCCCGGGATGCACCTGTCGTCCCAGCTCCAGTCAAATTCACCACTCTTAGCAAGGAGTATACACAGCTTGGTGGTACTAAGTTTTCTGGATCCGAGGGTATTATCGAGGCTCAACAATGGCCCAAAGGCTTAGAGAAGATATTTTCTGGATTAGAGATCACTAATGCTCGGAAGCGTCAGCTTGCTGCGTGGCAACTTCAGGATGCCGCGCATGATTGGTGGGAATCGGTTACTTCCCGTATCGAGGAGAACACCATCACTTGGGCCCAGTTTAGGTCTAAATTTGTTTGGATTTCATAGTCTAAATTCTTCTTTCAATCTTTAGAATGATACTCATCTAGTCTATCTTTTGATTAGGGATACTTTCTCGGCACAATGGATGCCCTCTGCTGGGAAAACCCAACTTTATA
This sequence comes from Allium cepa, assembly GCA_030765085.1. Lineage (NCBI taxonomy): Eukaryota > Viridiplantae > Streptophyta > Magnoliopsida > Asparagales > Amaryllidaceae > Allium > Allium cepa. The sequence continues at coordinate 1,033,642,027 of CM060945.1, read as the reverse complement.
GAGCTTTTATGGATCTTAAGCAAGGCAGTATGACTTTTTCTGAGTACGAGAGGAAATTCAACGAACTCTCCAAGTTCAGCCCGGGATTGATCGATACACCACTTTTAAAGAACGAGAAGTTCATTATGGGAGCTAGACCAGAGTATTATGACTTGCTTACTGGCCACACTCGCTACACCTTCACAGAGCTTGTCGACTATGCACTTTGATATGAGGTAAAGCCTAAAGGACCCACTGCCAAGGCCCCTCCTACTCAGCCCTCTCCCAGCCATCTCAGAAAGAGGAAGATGAACTTTGATCAACAAAAGAAAGCTTGGCAAAAGACAACAGGATTAGGATATGCCCAGAAAAGCCCAATCCACCATGCTAAGATCACTTGCTTCAAATGCGATAAGAAGGGCCATTATGCTAATAGCTGTCCATCCACCGAGGCTGCTATTCCACCACCTCCTTAGATGAGGAATGATTTATGCCATGTCTGCCACTAGCCAAGTCACTTTAAGAGAGATTGCCCATTGAGAAAGAAAGGCACACCATCAGGAGTATATGCTGTCACCACTACTGCACCACTTCCACCACCTGCTCAAGATGACCGTGGTACCTTACGAAGTACTTTTTCATTACGTGGTTTACCTGTTAGGGTATTATTTGATACTAGTGCATCTCATAGCTTCATATCTATTGATCTTTGTGATAAGCTCAAATTAGAACCTACTCTTGCTACTACTTCCTTATGTGTCTCCAACCCTATTGGAGGACTTGCCAACCTCAGTCGAATTTATAAAGAGGTTGTGCTTTTGTATGGAAGATATCGATTCACTTGGGATTTTTATGTGCTTGGCTTCGTAGCATTTGACATTTTGTTGGGTGCTGATTGGTTAAGAAAATTCGATGCTATTATTTCTTGCAAAGCTCGATCTGTTTCTCTAGTCAACGACAAGGGTCTACCGCTTGTCATCGAATGCAAATCACCTCAGAAATATGCCGGAAGCTTCATATTCTCTCTTGATGCTCTCCCGGATGACCTTAGTACTACTCCTATTGTTCAGAAATTTCCCGATGTATTTGGAGAGGTCGACTCTCTACCGCAAGAGCGAGAGATCGATTTCCACATTGACCTTATTCCCGGAGCTACTCCCGTAGTTCTCCCTCACAGAAGGATGGCTCCTAAAGAAAAAGCTGAACTTAAAACCCAAATTGATGATCTATTTGCTAAGGGTTTGATCAGGAGAAGTTGTTCTGAATGGGGCGCCGCAGTCGTCTTTGTCACCAAATCAGATGGATCTCTTCGCATGTGTGTTGATTACCGCGAATTAAACAAGCGCACTCTCAAGAACCGCTATCCGATGCCTCGCATCAATGCTTTATTCGATCAGCTCCATGGAGCGAAAGTTTTCTCACAACTTGATCTAGCCACTGGGTTCCACCAACTCAGAGTAGCAGAAGATAGTATTCATAAGACAGCTTTCCGTACCGAGAATGGATTCTATGAATGGTTGGTTATGCCATTCGGTTTGACCAACGCACCTGCTTATTTCGTCGACTTAATGAATCGAGTCGTCCGTGATGTCCTTAACAAGTTTGTTCTTGTCTTCATTGATGATATTCTCGTTTTCTCCAAAGATGAGAAAGAGCATGAAACACATCTTGCTTATGTTTTAGGAACTCTCCGAAATCATCAGCTTAAAGCCAAGTTCTCGAAATGCCACTTCTGGCGAGACGAAGTACGATTCCTTGGCCATATTGTTTCTGAAAATGGGATTTCGGTCGATCCAACTAAGATCGCCATAATCAATGTAAGTTCTATCCTATTTGTTATTTCTATTCGATCTATCTTATTCCTTTCTAATTTGAAAATTTATCTACAGGATTGGGAGACTCCAAAACTCCTACGGATATCCGTAGCTTCTTGGGCCTAGCCGGTTATTATCGCAGATTTATTGAGCGCTTTTTCCGGATTTCTGCCCCACTTACTGCTTTAACTCGGAAGGATGTCAGGTTTATTTGGAGTGAGAAGCGCGAATCAACATTTAATGAGTTGAAGCGTAAGTTGACTTCAGCCCCAGTTCTTGCGGTAATTGACGGGAGTGAAGGATTAACTGTCTATACTGATGCTTGTCGAGAAGGTTTAGGCGCTGTCCTTATGCAAAATGGGAAGGTTATTGCTTATGCTGGTCGTCAGTTGAAGACTCATGAAGTAAACTATGCAACACACGATTTAGAGCTTCTTGCAGTTGTATTTTCTTTGAAACTATGGAGGCACCATCTTTTGGGGACAAAATTTGAATTATTCACAGATCATAAGTCCTTGTGGTATATTTTCTCTCAGAAGGACTTGAACCAAAGACAAGTCCGATGGCTCGAATTCCTAGCTGCATATGATCTCGACATCAATTATACTCCTGGAAAAGCAAATGTTGTAGCTGATGCTTTGAGCCGTAGCAAAGCATTGTCATGTTGTAATCTTGTAGAAGGCATGCTATTTCAGCTTGTTATCTCCCATCTCTTTTGGATCGCATCAAAGCTAAGAAATATGAGGACACCTTGCTCTATCGCATGAAGGAGTTAGTTCTTGGTAGAGTTGGAAATGCTGACAGTAAAGTGGGAGCACAGATAGATAGTAATGGAGTTCTGAAGATTGACAACCGTATTTGTGTTCCAAATGTTGATGGAATGAGACAAGAAGTGCTTAGAGAGAACCATCAATCATCACTTTCATTTCATCCTGATGTCACCAAGATGTATCGAAATATGAAGCGTTTATATTGGTGGAGTGGGATGAAGAGAGATATTTCCATATATGTCAGTAGATGCACCACTTGCCAGCAAGTCAAGGCCGATCACCGGAAGACGGCAGGATTACTTCAACCCCTAGAGATTCCGTGTTGGAAATGGGACCAAATTTCTATGGACTTCGTTGACGGATTACCGAGGATCAGAAAAGGGAATGAGAGTATATGGGTGATTGTTGATAGGTTGACAAAATCTGCTCACTTTATTCCTGTTAAGACCACTCGTACTGCTTCGAGTTTGGCCGAGATTTATATGAGAGAGATTGTCAGACTTCATGGAGTTCCATCTAGTATGGTATGCGATAGAGATCCTTTATTCACTAGTAAATTCTAGAAGGCATTTCAGGACGTCTTGGGCACTAAACTGAATCTGAGCACGGCTTATCATCCTCAAACATATGGCCAAACTGAGAGGGTAAATCAGATTTTGGAAGATCTGCTCCGAGCTTACATTATTGATTTCGGTGGATCTTGGGAAGACCACCTTCATTTGGTTGAATTCACTTATAATAACAACTATCAGGTAATCCAAAATTTTCAATTTGAATAAGTAAAATTTGAATTGAAATATAACTATCTTTATAATCAGGCGAGTATCGATATGGCACCTTTCGAAGCTTTATATGGACGGCCATGCAAATCGCCAGCTTGTTGGATTGAGCCTGGTGATCGATTAGTTCTTGGCCCGGATATGATTATGGAAGCATCCGAGAAGGTCAATGAGATCAGAAGGTAGATGAAGACCGCACAGGATAGGCAGAAGAGCTATGCCGATAGGCGTAGAAGAGAGTTAAAATTTCAGGTTGGAGATGAGGTATTTCTTAAGGTATCACCTTTGAAGAATGTTATTCGATTTGGTCGTAGAGGGAAGCTCGCTCCTAGATTTGTTGGACCATTCACTATCACTGAGAGGATTGGTACACTAGCCTACAGAGTTGCACTGCCGGAGAAATTTGAGGGCGTGCACAACGTTTTCCATGTTTCACATCTTCGGAAGGTTGTACATGATCCATCCATGACCATTTCTATTGCTCAGTTAGATGAGGTAGATATAGAGCCGGATTTGACTATAGAGAGGAGACCACTTCGTATTATTGATAGGGATATGAAGCAGTTTAGACGGAAATCTGTTAGCCTAGTCAAGGTCCAATGGAGTCCCGATGATCGTGATTGTACTTGGGTGACCGAGGAAAGTGGTCGGGATTCTAATCCAGAATTGTTTGTTGAAATTCCGACCCAGTTTAAAATTTTTAAACCACTTATTTAATGTAGAAATTCGAATTTTCACAAACAACTTCCGTTGCCATCCAAACTTCACATTTGGAATGCGTCTAGATAGACATAGGCGTGCGCCAAATTTCGTTGAAAAATATTGAAGTAAATTACGCTCGTCGCATTTACATATTAGTTTAAATCTTATGTGTAAATTTCCTATCGTCCGAACTCAAATATTATTCTCGGTGTGTCATAAGAAAAATATTCTGAACTTGACGGAGCATTTCGTTTCGTCAAACTTCGCTTTTAATTTCTATTGAAATATTCGCTCGTGCAAATGGTTAAATAAGAGTAACCACTTCTCAAACAGTGTCAAACCATCAATATCTTCATACCGTTGTGTCAGCCTTGACGCGCTGATCAAAACGGTATATTTATTTGTGTCAATCGGAGTTCGGCGTTGCAAACTATAATTGTTAACGGAGCGCATACTGGTCTGTTACGCAGCAAACCAGTACCCAAACTTCCCAGCATTCAAATTTTAGAGCCATTCAGCTGACCTTGGGAACACAAATAGCCACCATTGTGAAAATCATCATTGCATTTACTGTGCGCACTGAACCTCTGCCTACATTCTGCTTCATTAATTGCGTTGTTTCACTTCACGTGATAGCTCTGTCTTCTCTCCCTCTGTATAATTCTATTCTCTTTCTTTCCCCCATATTCTTCCACTATTTATTTGTACTTCCCAGTGAGCAAAGAGAACCCAACCCCTTCTTCTTCATATTCTCTCATCTTCAAAGGTTACAGAAACAAAACTCTCCCCTTCCTTCTTCTCTTCGCGTACCTTCTCTTAATTTTTTTTCTTTTATATTTTACTTTTTCACTTCCAACCTTCACCTGTGCGTCCTTCTCCCTCCCTCAGTTCGCACGCCCTCCACCGCTACCAACTCCAACCGGCCTCCGCCGCTACACAGCCTCCCCCTCCGCCCTACCCACTGCTCACCCCCACCATGCAACCACACGGCCATGCCTGCCCCACTACCAGCAACCGCCGCGTCTTTCCCCCGCAACTCCGGCACCCACGCGCGGCCCTCCACCTACCACAGACCGCTCGGCCACCCCCTATCAACTCGGCCACCCCATGCTGCAACCGGCCTCCGCCCTCCACCCCATGCAACCACCACTGCCTCCCCCTGCGCACACACGTCACCTAACTCCTCTGCTCCATCATCCTACCCACTACTCCACCTGAGTCGCACTCCATCGGCCATCGCCTCCGACCCAGCCCCACGCCAATCTCCGCCCTGCCACGACCACCCACCGACCCGACTGCAATGATCTCATGCATACACGTTTAAAAAAAGGGGGGGTTGACAACTCGTTTATATATATAGTATACATAGTGTAAAGCTGGGTTGCAAAGTTTGGTACAGTGCATACAAGTTCACATTTAGTGAAGTGCAAGTTTATAAAAAGAAAAAAAAAATTATGTGTCAACAAACTGTAGCTAGTTCTATATAGGGTGATTTAGATAAAGCGGTTGCAGTTTTAAAAGTAGCTTGTTCTATTAGTACTATATATTTATTTATAAGCTATGGATATACATACAGTATATCGGTTGCAAGGTGTAAAGCGAGCTTGATTTATTTTAAGGAGATGGTATTGTCCACATGTTAAGCTATAGTACAGAGTTTATATGCTGTACACACAAAGGTTGATAAGCTACGGATTTTGGTTGGGAAAATGGATATTCAAACATGTCTATATTAAGATATAAGTGTCCATGTTTTAAGCTTTGTTATATACAGTACAAAGTTTTACATATAATCAGTAGTATATGCTCACAAACGACGTTTTGCTGCGTTTTATTCCAGCTCCCGCTATTGATCCGGAAACATAGGCTATTTCCACCCCGCTTGTCGAATCTATTTTTCTCCGTTGATCGGTATGGTTATATATGCGTATTCAATCGATATATATTGCAATAAACAAATTTTTGATTAATTATTTGTTGATCGCAGTTGTGTTCATTTACGTCGTGCTTTTTAGGGTCCACTTTATCTATTCGCCTTCGTGCTTCGCCATCATCTTCTTCAACCGCGCAAGGTGAATATTTCATTCGTGACTCAAATCTATTATGCTATGATAATCAAGTGATAAACTGTTGTTTATATTAATTTAGGTGTCAAATTGTTGATTGTTAGAATTGTTGAAATAAAAATCGTAAATCGCTATGCAAGTTAAATTTGAATATTGTTAGTTTATGACAAATAGTTGTGACACTAAAATTATTATGTGATGTTGAAATTGGTTGTTAATGTAAGTGAAATTTAATATTAAATTGAAAATTGATATAGGATAGTTGACAATTTAAAATTGATTATATATGTTGAACTTGACCCCTTTAAATGTTAAATAAATCATCGCGTAGAAATAGCGTTAACTATACCTTGAACCATTGAATGTATGATTGATGTAGTAATTTGATAATAGACACCAAGTGAAAACCATAATGTAATAATCTTTAATCTGCATGAAATTATAGTGTGGATTCCAGGAGTAATTATATTAATTTGCATAAATAACAAATGTAAGTTAATACGATTATTTCGGGATTATTTAATAAATTGTTAAATTGTTATGTATGGTTGCTATTGCTTGTTTATTTTCTTTAACACCATCCCAGTTATCACACTGCAAGTTCCCTTTGCTATGCTTTGTTTTATATTGAATAATATTGGGTTGAAATGATAAATACCTAATTAAACAACTTGGCCTAGGATAGAAAATAAAAATAAGAAACCCGATTGGTCAACAAAACCATTTTCGAAATTGAAATATATTTTAAATTAAGGAATGAACTTAACAAATTGTTTGGAAATTTGGTAACGGTTTTAAAAGGATGTAATTGAAATAAATTTAACGGATTTAATTGAGATAAGTTTTATGGATTGGATTGAAGTAAAATTAATGGATAAAATTGAAACGGATTAATAAACCTATGTAATTAAATAAAATGAATTGGCAAATTTATTGAAATAAGATCTAGAAACAAGTAAGTTTTAGAATTTGATAACTTAAAAATTTATTAAATTTGTTAGGTAGATTAAGCTCGGTTTTAATTAAATAGATTTGGAATACGTTGTAAATTTTACTTGGAAATTTAGAAAATTGACTTAGAAGGAATACAAAAAAAAACTAACCAAATTTTTAAGGATATAACTTAGTGATTATTTAAACTTAAAATGATTTTAAATTTAACAAATCAATCAAATAAGGACATTGTAAATGGAAATGGACTTCTTGTTTAGAAATTTAATTGAATTAGTAAATAAATCAAATGAAGTCGGATAAAAAGGAATTTAGTTAATGAAATTGATTTAATCGAATTTATGATAACAGTGGATGTAAACATGAAGTGAAATGAATAGAATTTGATTTGATAATTTAAACTAAGTTTAGCATTAAATTGAATTCGTTGATTATGAACTAAATTTAATAAGCGACTTTTAGACCTTATTAAATCGAACTTGAATATTAAATTTTAAATGGTAACTCAAATGTTTGAATTAAAAATTGCATTCGAAAATATGTTTTAAAAATATCTAAAATAAATTGAACCGTGAAATGTCAAATTTTGGAAGTCAAATTTGCACCTTGACTTTTGGACTTTGATTTGTTTTAACGTTAATTTAACCGACCATCGGGTAATAAATACGTAGTTATTAAAGAGACCGGGATCGGGCCTGGACATACTCTCTGTCGATACTGAAAACCACTTTAATAACTATTATGCGCGAAGTGTTGATCCAAAATGAAGTGGATGGTTTGATGAACGCGTTGACTGAAGAAAGAGAACGATATTGGATGACCCCTGGCATAATTAAAACAGGAGCCGCGCCAGGCCATTGAGGATCGCCACCTCTAGCGGACACGCTTCTTCGATACCATATCTATTACTTTTGTGATTCGATTTGGGTGCACCCCTTGATTTGGAAGTGTTGTTTCGTGGTGTTGAGATAGTAGCTACTATGCTCAACATCAGTCCGGATCACGCAACTACTAGTATCCTAGTTGGTATTGCCTCATGTACCTTGTCATACTGATTATCCTATTCGCGACCACTATGTTTTGTTTTGTGTTATACCTATGGGGTACCCTCTGATAACCACTAGTTTACGGTGGGGTTTACGGTGCTGTATAGACTATGGCATTATAAAAATGTGTTAAGGGGGATTATGGTGACGCCTTAACGCTATTTTAATATCGTACTTTACTGATTAGACATTATCTACATATCGTATTCTATTGTATATAGATAGTTTATCAGATCCTTAGAGATGTTATTTATTCATCTTTGAGTTATGAACTTTATTCCCTGCACTTGATTATCCTGTATAAGATTTTGAGTCCTGACTCGAGTGTTTCTTTTTGTATATGCTCGGGTCAGTCTGAAGCTATCCAGTTTGCTGATCAAGGTTGGTTGAAGATGCTGAAGACTTAGCATTTATCTTTATCAGCCTATTTCTATTTCAGTATTGATGTCCGTGTCTGTTGGGCATTTATGTATTTCCTTTCAGTCACCTTTTGTTTAGACATTGTTGTACTTTATGTAGTAGCTTCATGAACTGCTATTATGACGATGTATTTTCCGCTGCTTTATTCTATGACTGTTCTGTGACTGTGATATTGTATTGATTCTCATTTACATTTATGTATTTATAATCCCATAATCATTCGTGCTTTGTATTATTTAAGTTGACATGTGAGGATTATTGTCAATTTAAATGGTACAAATATACGAGTTGTTACAGCATCATGCCTTAAGTCGCATTTACTTAAGTCGCAACCAACATAAGTCGCATGCCTCACAGATAACGGCTCCAGAGACGCTCAACGACCTTAAGTCGCTCAACGACCTTAAGTCGCTCATTTCCTTAAGTCGCATGCTAGATCATGCAGCGCATGATAAGCGAGTTATATCCCTTATGCCGCTCAATCTTATGTCGCAACCAACATATGCCTTAAGTCGCTCAAGCTTATGTCGCATTCCTTAAGCCGTTCACTTATGCCGCATTCCTTAAGTCGTTAAGTTATGCCACATTTCTTAAGCCGTTGATTTCTTATGTCGCGTGAAGGTTGATTTAAGTCACTCAGTGGGCCGCATTCTTCTTAAGTCGCTAATTCCTTATGTCGCTAAGTCGCTCCTGAAGCTGTGCCATCCTGTTATGTCGTATGGTGTTGTAACTTGTATTGTGTGTTAAGTCGTGTAATGTTGTTATGTCGTATGACATGTAGTCGAGTTAAGTCGTATGTTGTAATTGAATGTTGAGTTAAGTCGTGTTGTAATTTCCTTATGTCGCATGTGTTAAGTCGTGTGTGTTGTAACTCGTCTGATGTTAGGTCACAAAGTCGCTGGTTGAGTCGCATGTGTGTGTGTTGTAATTCCTACAAATAGGGGCGTGATGTCATTGTAAGGGGAGTGGATTTTGAATAAAATTTGTGTGTGAGCTTTGGCCACCATTGTAGAAGTTGAGTGTGATCTCCTTCTTCTTTCCATCTTCGGGTTATTCGTGCGCGAATCAATGAATTTGAAGCCAATTCTCGGTATCACTTGCGAGTGATCAATGACCGAATTGTAGATCTTTCAACACGGTATCTTGCGAGATCAACAGGTTGGAGATAGCTAGATTTCGGCATCATCACGATCAAAGGAATTAAGCATTTATCGTTCTACCAGTTTATTGACACAAAATCATCATTTCGTGAGGAAGATCATGGATAGGTTTTGAAAGTTTGTATCTAAACTGTTCGAGCCTAGTATAAGCTGCGTCAATATGCAATAGTCTATTAATTATTCATTAATGAGCTAGATGAGCAATCCACACAAGCCATAATCCATTACTCTTATGTTGAAAAGGCACAATAGTCATTATTCAAGTTAAACACTAATTTAGACAAGGGCTTAAGTAGCCTTGTTCATAATGAGGGCTCAAAGTTAAGTCCAAATCCAAAAATTAATCATATGCACATCCATATTTCAATAATCAAATTTTGTACAATATAGGCACATAGGCTATGCAAAATCATTTGTCAAAGTCCTTGTTTATAAATTCAAAAGTCACACATCAATTCTTGATTTTTCCCTAATCCAATTTAGGGTTTACAAATCTTTGATTTTAAAAAGTAGAGAAGTAAATGATTAGCCCCTATAAAGTTGTCATAGGGTCCGTATTTATAGGGGTGCTAGTAGGCGGCATAGCTACAACGTGTCCTTTGGCATCGTTGGTTTTCGGCATCCTTCATTATGTTGTTGACATGCGGCGGCATTCTTCATATCGACGACTTACGACATCCCTATGAACTTTGACTATTTAATATATCCATGCCATATTGACGATTTACGAGATCCTTACTACATCGATGATTAACAACATCGTTTGCTACACCGATGAAATACAACATCCTCACTTATTTTGCCGGCTTCTGACATATTTTTCTTTTTCTTGAATTCAATACCTTCGTTTTCAAAGAAGATTCGAAATCGCTTGCCACTAGTGGGTGCTTATATAGGTCCGACATCTGCTGGAAACCCAATATTCTCCTTTTACGTTTAGATATTCAAAATCTTAAGGTGATACTGCACTTTTCCTTTGCTACATGCTCTATAACATTATGTTGCAGAGGTTTTATATCGTTTGGGCTATAGAGATTCAATATCTTCTTATTTTTATGGACTCGATATCTCTAACTAAAGTCGACATCATGCGTCTCTGGCATCACCCCAGTTCACCGACATCTCGTTGAAAGTCAATATTCCGTATTCTTTATGTAGTGATATTCTTCAAGATAGTAATTCGCATCCCTTCTTCCTTTGTAGAGGCTTGTTATCTTCTCTTTGGAGCTTCTTTTGTGTTTATGAGTCCGATATCCCTTCTTGCCTTCAGATTCGACACCCTTTATGTTCTGATATCTTCATATTAGATGCTTGTTACATTAGTAAACTGGAAGCTCAATATATAGTCATTAATTCGACATGGACTTAGAGGAAAAACATGGATTTTTTAGACATTCACGTATGCATTTATATCTTATTGTTCATTCTCTTAGAAAATATATGGATAACATCTGCCCCCTCCTTGTATAAAAGAAGCTTTTTACACTTTAGTGTAGAACGGATAATTTTCTCACCTTTCCAACTTTCTGCGAGATTTTTCTCTTCAACCCTATTTTCCTAAAAAACATAAAGTAAATAATGTTGATTTTTATTATTAATTTAAATTTAAATTTCAAACAAATCTGGTAAGGATATGAGTTAGCTTGTCCTCCTATTCATATAAAGGAGCTTTCGTACTTCAATGCAAAGCCAAGTTTAATTGAAAATACTTGAAAGTTGCTCGATAGGAAGATCATAAGTTCTCTTGATAATAAATCTTGAAATTTATCTAGAAGGAATTCTATAGTCTCATTTGATAAGAATGATATAAATTCAATCTATAAATCCATAAGTCCTTTTAATAAGAAGCCCAGGAATCCATATGGCAAGAAGTTCATAAATTCATTAGTTAAAAATACTAGAAATCCATCTGGTAGTAGTTATAATTTTATCTGAATCGAGGATCAGAAATTCTCTGGGAATATATGTGTTGAATAAAAGACCAGTAACTATTGGGCGATAACATTTGAGTAGAAGATTAGAAAACCAACAGGCAATAATAATTTCATCTAAATCAAAGACCGGAAATCTTCTGGTAATAATATCATAATTTCATTCGAATAGAAGACCCAAAACACGTCTGATAATAGTACCACAATTTTCTAAGCAGAATAATAGAAACCAATATAGTAATAGTGTCATAATTTTCTAAGTAGAAAACCAATAACACATCTGGTAATAGTATCATAAGTTTTTGAATAGAAGAGTAGAAATTTGTCTGGTAATAGTATCATAGTTTTCTTAATAGAAGACTAGAAATCCATCTGGTAATGGTATCATAATTTTCTAAATAGAAGACTAGAAACCCATCTGGTCTCAACTAGTAGGAGACTAGAACTTTTAGTAATAATGAAGATTCCCATTATTTACCTGAAAAATTAAGTTCTATCATAAGAACAAACGAATGGAAGATAAATCGATCTTGAATTTCTTAGGTTGAATTTTGGAAATTCTCAGATGCTCATGCTGGTGTTGAAATTTACGATAATTTTTTATCCTTACTTTGAAAGTTACTTTAGTTTTGCCTTGATGTAGAATTTGTTTGACCATTCTTCCTCCTGAAGATTTCTTTGACCCATCATTTCGGTTGATTTGAACTTGCTGGATTTATTCCCTTTGCCCCTTACCACGCTTTGGGTGGTGATTTAGGGTTTGATCTCTTTTTCCCCTTATCACTTTTTCGGTGCGTACTTTGGCTTTAATTCTCTTCACTTCTTACATGTGGTTTAGGCTTGAGCCCCTTATTACATTGTAAGTAATGATTTAGGTCGGCCGGTGCACTTGATTAGCTATCTTAAGTAGAACCTAAGTCGTACCATCCTCCCTTTACAAAGGACACTAGTTAGGCCTTGTAGGTAGAATTGAAGGCTAGTTCGATGCTTTGGTCAGCCCATCTTAGTTGGGAACAAAGGCTTACTCCATCCTCCTTCTAGGAGGTGCTCCTGCCAGGCCATGTAGGCGGGACCGAAGGCTTATAGTGCTTTGGCTAAGCCATCTCAGGCGGAAACAAAGGCTTACTCTGACCTCCCTTTAGGTGATGCTTTGACCAGGCCCTGTGGCAGGATCAAAGGGTTTTATTTCGCCCTTACTACCATCTTAAGTAGCAATTTAGGCTTTCTGTTTTGATTCCTTTCTTTTATTTGATTATCCATTTCCATAAATATGTTTGTTTCAATTTTCTTTATTCATCCATTGTGAGGAACGAAGGCCTTAAATATTCAGCATTCCCATATCTCGCTGTTACGTTGCCATAAGGTTGGCAACCGATATATCCCCCATGGCATTACTTCATGAATAATAGTAGGACCTTCCCAATTTGGTCCGAGTGGTTGTGTGATGGAATTTTGATATTCACTATGACTTTTCGAAGAACTAAATCTCCTTTATGAAATAACCTTCATTTTACATTTGAGTTATAATACTATGATATCCTTTGTTGATATTCAGCCATTTGTATGGGCCCTTTATTCCCTTAATCATTGATTAAATCAAATAATTCTTTTCTCGGTTCTTGGTTGGGATCAAATGCATATGCAATTCTTCGACCAGATGGAACTTCAAATTCAATTATTCACAGCCATATGTTAAAGAAAAAGGGTATGTCCAGTTGCAGTCTTAGTACAATTCTATATGCCCTAGGCACTAGTGTTCGTTCTTCTCCCTAATTTCCTTTCACTTTGTCCATTCTCTTCTTAAGAATAGTTTTAATGGTTTTATTCGCAGCTTCAATGGGGCTTTAGGATGAGTTACAGATGAAAAGCTTTTGATTATTCCAAACCGAGTGATTATGCTCTTAATAACAAATTTTAACACTTTGCCTAACCTTATATTCAGTAATGGTTCTGCTTCTACCCACTTGGTGAAATAATCGATGGCTACTACTACAAACATTGCTCCACCTATGGATATTGGTAATGGTCCAATTAAATCAATCCTTCATACATCAAAGGGTCATGGACTTGAAATTTGGATTAATTCACTTGGGGGAATATGCAGAATTATCGAAATTTTTTAACACTTATCACATCTTTTTACACGATCCACACCATAATTATTCATTTGGGGCCAATAAAAACCTTGCCTTATGACCTTTTTGGCTAATTCTATTTCATTAGAACGATTGCTACATAACCATTGATGGGCTCCTCTTAGTAATCTTGCACCACTTTCTACCCTAACACATCTCAAGTAAGGGAGAAAACATCTTTTTTTACAAAGTATTGCATCCATCATAATAAAAGTTAAGGCTTGATGCCTTATTCTTCCAGTCTCTCTTTTATCTTTTGGTAGTTTCCCTTCTACCAGGTACCCAACAATAGGTGTCTTCTAGTTATTTTTTGTATTAACTATTAACTTCTACATAAATGGATTCTACATTATTTGCTTCATTGTCATTTCTTGATTTAATTTCTTAATCTGCATGTTCATGTACTTGGGATCTAGTTAATACCATAGCCTCTTTTTTTGGTTCAGTGACCAATTCCTTTATACTAGGATTTGATTAGAAGTCAATTGGCACAATTCGAATTTTCGATGCTCCTCGCGAGCCAGACAACATGGCTAGAGAATCATCTTGGGAATTCTTCTCTTTTAGTACCCGATGTATTGAGAAATCCTCAAATTAGGTCAATATATTCGGTACCTGTTCTATATAAAGGAACAATTTGGCATCTTTTGTTTGATACATTTGGTCTAACTGATTTACCATTAGCTTGGAGTCACTAAAGATCTCAATAGGACTTGGCTAGATTGATCGGGGTAGGCATCGATCGATTATGATGGGTCGGTGACTATCTATTGGTGGTTATCGATCAGTGGTGGGAGCATTTATGTTTTTTCGAGTTCTTCCTATGCTTGCTTCGAGATATAATGGTGTTTGCTTTAAATTTTTCGTATTTTGACCCTGAACTCTTATCGAACAGAGTACCTAGCAAAATATGACTAAGTGTAGGGTTCGACACCAAAACATAGAGTTCGGTGGCGAATTTTGACAACGATGAGCCATGATTCGATGGTGATGATTCCATGATGGGAAGTGATGGCTTCGACGATGGGTAGCTATACTTGGAGATGCTGAGTAAAGGACTATGAGTCGGATTGTGGACTCTGTTGGAGGAAGGCCATGGGACATAAGATGGTATTTTATGATTGATAATGACTGTAGTGAATTGTCCCTACTGCGATGACTTTGTGACGGGAGTCATGAGATCAGTTCTGAGAAGTTTTCTGCTATAAATAATGTGTGCAGAAAAATAGCTAAGACTCACGGGTTCGTAGGGTACTCATGAAATGGGGTATATACTATGGACGTAATGGTTCTTGGAGTGTGATGGCTATTTAATAAAGATATGAGGTTTGTTTACCCTTGAGTGACATGATGGTTAGTCTAGTTCCTGGTCGACTGAGTGGTATGGATTCGAGTACCAAGGAACTAGGACGCAAGCTATTGTGATGGATAGTCTGATCTTTGACCGTGATGGGTTGGCTAGCGAACTTATATCCAACGCACCGAGTGAGTAAATGTAAGGATGCTTTTTGGATGGTACTTTTGTTTTGATTGCTTCACTTGTGGATGTCACATGATGCCGATGTTATTGATGTAGAAACTTATACACCCTTAATACTTTGATGTATAGTACACTTATGATAACTATGATGTAGGGTAGCATATACCTTGTGTATGTGCTAACTCTGTTGATGCAGGGATAGGTCAGGTATGATTTTTCATACCATCTGCCTTACTATAGTGGTTTATTAGTATTTAAAGATTTTTTACTGCTCACACCAGACCATTGTCTGGCTCAGAGTTTTATGCTTTGCATCCTATTACTCTAGGTACTCTTAAATGAGTGGATTTAGGATATCACTGCTAGTGAGCACGTGGAGCTGGACGGAGGATGAGCAAGAGATCACACTCTCTTATTACTAATATAGTATGATTTTCTATTCCATTGCACAACACTATATAGCTGGCTAGTACCTTTATTATTTAGAGACGGTTTATTTATAAGATATTATTTGTTGTATAACTCTACTACTTATGTTGTTTACTGTATGGATCTATATACTATGATTTCTATGATTCATTCAATTATTACTATCTCGACTATTTTATATATGAAATGTTTGCTATTATATTTTATTTGATAAGCCATGAGATATATGGCTAGTTTGTGTTTGATTTACTTTACCTTACAACCTTGATGGTCATCCTACATTGGCCGAACATCGTTACAGTGCACTATATTGGTATACTAGGTGTTGGTGTTGTACGGTGGTCGTCACGACTTTATATTGAGTTGATTAGTAAAAGATAAGGAAACCATATGTTACTTTCTAGAGTCACCAACGTTGAACTATGAGATAATATATGGACAAACATGGACGATTATTAAATGTGAAGATTCTTAGGTATGAAGGCGATTCCCATCTGAAATAATATTTAGAACCCGGAAGTATGTTAATAAGAAAACTAGAAGCATCCTTTCAGCCAACCCTTGAACTAAAGGAGATAAAATAGTCAATGAAGTTTAGTTAGAAAATATTCATTTAGGTACCTTACAAATTTTAGGATTTTGAAGTATAAAAATTTAGGATTACAAGCAATACTTGTTTACTTTAAGATAAGAAATTTGTATCTTCTTCTAGAATTTAGAGAATAATACTTCTGAGTCAAGATTGGTTGAAATTAAGAAAGAAGTAGCATGGAATAACCTGTCACCACTTAAATGGAACTAAAACATCAAAATGATAGGTCATGTATCACTAGGGAGATAGACAAATCTGAAGTTCAGAATGCCTTCAGTGCATCACATGTGGAAAAGTACCTAAGTGATATAGCCGTTAAGATAAATCATGATCGGCTAGCAAGTATAGAGACGGAGCCGATGGCACCCTGTGCCTTCACATGCATAATAGAGCACAGAGTTAGGAAGCTTCATAACAAAGGAATTTGGCTGGTCCAAGTAAATGAGTACATAATCCGAGGGAAAGCAGTAGAGAAGTAGAATAGAAATACAAGCTTCTCGTCCAATGCTTTCCTCTGGTAGATTTCCTTACTCTAGTTTTGTATTATATAGGTTTTGGTTGCATCGCGATTGCTAGATTGGATGGTAGGGGTTGAATGCCACACTTTTTCCTGATATATTCGCACTCATGTAGAATTTCATGCATATTTAGGTTGTTTACATAGATGCCTATATGTCATGATTTTGCATTCATGCTAGAGTCGAGCTCCCCAATAAACATGTTGCCTACATAATCACATTGTGCTTTTAGTATAGTAGATGGTTGTGTAGATAACTTGGTAGTATAAAGTGCGTATTACACTATTCGTTACTTACGTATTTTGGAGATGAAATTCTTTTAAAGCGGGAGAATGTAACAGCCCGTAATATTAATAGGAAATTAGTTAAAAAAATCAATTAGTTAATTATGGCACTGAAAATGGAAATTTTGCAAACTTCAGCCTTCGGCCACAGAACTTGCACCATTGTGTGTTTGTTGGTGAATTTTTGAGCAATTTTCATGTATAGAATTTCATAATTAGAGTTTAAATAAGAAGAAATCGATGTTTGAAAATTTTAAATCGAAAACAAATCAGGAAGAATTAAGGTAATAAATAATATCAAAATCAACGGTAAATATTGGGCTTGACGTTTATGTAATCATTAACATTTAAATTAAAATGAGGTAATAAATATTAATGAGATAATATTAGCAAATAAATGGTTGGAAATATCAACCGGTCGACCTCCTTTATAAGGTTGGTCGAACGTCTTTATGTGACAGCCAGGGTTTTGCCTAGTCCTGAATAACCCCTATTTTAAAATATTCTCCATCCGACAATTCTTGCATATCCGAACTACTATAAACAAAAGTTTAGTCACCTCATTCTTTCCATACATTTCTTAAGTCGCCAACAACACTATGTCATTCTCTTTCTCTACAATAGAACATCTCAACTTCAACTTCTGCAATAAATATATACGTCCAAGAATTAGAGGAAGGTTTAAAGAGATCTCGCAATAGAGAAAGGTAATTATATATATGTATGTATGTATGTATCTCTCTTATTCCCAAATTTATAATTTCCAAATCTAATATGTGTAAATAAATTTATTATTTAATTGAAAGGAGATAATTTGGAGAAAAGGAAAGGTTATTTCATAAAGCAAATCCAAGCTGGTTCATTGGGAATGAACTATGAGTGGGAATCTTGACTTTTCCTTGATAGTATTGTATAGTTTGATATATGGATTTGTATTGTGCCATGGAAGATTTTGTAAAAAATTATGAACTTAAACCCTAAAATCTACTCATAATATATGAAATTGGTGAGTTTGTTGGAATCCTTGTTGTTTTATTTTAATGTAGTAGAATTTAATTCATGAATATTTCCAATATACAATAGTTCGTATTTTGTTTGATTTCACTTTTCTATTTGTGATTGTAATGGCAAAGAATTTTAAACAAGAAAGTAGAAAGGGTTGTGCAAAGTAGGGAAAGAAAGATTCTTCCTCTCTTATCCGTAGTTTGCACCACCTATTTCAATAATGAAAAATCAGTGTGATTACTTTATCGTTGCAATACTATTCGTTTAAAATTCTTATGTGGAATAAAAAAGATTTATACTATAAATTTGCTTCTTGGAGAGGGAGGCATAGTATATTAACGTAAAACGAATAATACACTTTGGATTTTTTTTATGTATACAAGTATATTTTATGTACCCAATTAATTCATAATGTTGGTTATTGTTTAATTTTTGTAATAAATTGACTTGTATGTTTATTGCAATTATTAATATTAAATAATATAACATTTCAAATAAGAAATAGATAAATTACCTAAATATGCATAAAATAAACTAGGCATAAATATAATAACAACATATTTCTTTAGACCCTGAAATTGAGCAATTATAATTATAAACTGGTAACTTACATAATCAACTATTAGCAATTAATCTAATAAAAAGAGTTAGGACAATTATGTAAAATAATGGGTTTCCCTCAAATGGCCTTTGATGCATAAAAACGGATGAGGTGTATTATGTATATATTTTATACATGCATCTTAGTATAGTTTTGAAATATTAGAGAGTGGAAATTAGACTATGTTATAGGGATGAGAGGTAAGTTAAAAGCACACAGAAGTATGTCCTGCTAATCTGGGTACTAGCATCATGGCTTTGGAACTGATGTGAGGTATTGCTTACAATAAGCACCCATGGTGGATGTGTGACTAGTCTCAATTTTATAGGGTAAGTCTACCTAGCTAATATGGCTACCACGAGTAATCGGATTAATGTGAGACCTCACAATTTGGGTTATGGGTTATAAAAAAAATATCCAAGGACAAGACTGCTTTAGGGACAGACATATTAAATGGGTATGTTAGAGTCTGCCTCCTCCCTATTTAAGAATTTTTGAAGTACTAAATGGTCGGGTTTATTTTATAAGTGCATATTAGATGGTCAGAATTATCGCCTGTAAGCTTTGGAGGAAATCCTTTGGGAGAGCTCTACTTTGGGACTGAAGTATTAAATGGTAATGTTAAGGTCTACCTCCTTCCTATCTAAGAAGTTGTAAGTAACCTAGAAGATATTTTTATGATGTCGGTTAAGGAGTACCGAAAACGTTTCTTCTAGGGTAAGATACTAAATTGTTGGAGGTCCTACCTATTTCCCAATTTAAGGGTATTAAGTAGCCATGTACTTCCGTTCTTAGCATCTTTAGGATATGATTGGATGAGAGAAGTTTTTTGAATCCAGTATGATATAGTTGTGTGCACCCACTTTTATAGTCATAGAGTAGGAATTGTAGGGCCGCTAGCCTATAGTTGGGGATATACATAGACAAATACCTATAGATGGCGGTATACGTGGAGAAATATAACAAATACGTAAGACATAATACTTATTTGAATACTTATTGCCCATATATTATTATTGTAAAACTTGAGATTTGCATTCACCAAACATTGTTGTTCTGAACCCCTCCTCATCACAACATACATGTTCGATTAGATTGATGTGGGTGGAGGAGAATATGACGAAGACCTCATGGAAGTACTAGTTATCTATTAATATTTTGATGTACCCTAAAAAAAATGTATTTAATTTGGTTTATGTGTTTTGATACATTGTATTTCTGAGACATAGTTATTATGCAATGGGTGCTTATTTGTTTATTAACTTTTATCTCTTCCACTACAAGCTTCTAAATGTAACGACCCAGAATTTTTATTAACTAAAATTTGAATATTTAATTAATTTTAAATATTAATAAGCGAAATTTATGAGTCGAATAAATTTTATTTCGAATAATTGGATTTATTGGATAATTAAATCAATAATTTAATATATGAAAATACAGAAATAATTGAAAATTGTGTTAAATATGATTGAAAATGATTTGTAAAATTTTATTTTATCATATTGGAGTTAGAACGATATTTTAGAACTTTTAAAATTGAATTAAAAGTTTATTTGTGAAAATTGAATATTTTAATATTTAAATCGACTAGTGAAATTAGCCAATTTTTGAACAGTCTCATAATTGGACGAAACTAGTTCCATTGGATCCGTAATAGTTGTTATTACCGGATTTCAATTTTTGTAGCAATCGGAGTTATCGTTTGATCGTGGCAGCTCGAAACGCATCAAAATTGTTTTAATATTAATTTGGCGAGTTAAAATAGCCATTTTTCAAAAAGCCTCAAATTTCGACGAAACCAGTTTCATCGGATCCGTAATGTGATATTATTGTATGGTTTAAAATTTCGTGTCAATCGGATTTACCGTTTGTCCGGTGCAAGCTAAAACGCCTAGATAATCGTTTAAATCGGTTTAATTTAAATCGATCGTTTGTTGCCATATCTCGCACAGATGACCGAATTAGCTTCCGAAACTTGTTCCATTGTGTCCAGAACGCGGGGTAAACCCTAGGAACGTCAGTTTCGGCGCATAAATCGGAGTTTTGAAAACCCGGATGAATAGTGTTCATTTATTTTCTATAAATAGACCAACAACATTCACAAATAAAAAAAAATAACCTAACCCTAAACCTAATACAGCCTCCGCCTCCCCTTTATCTATGGCCGAAAACAACTCATCTTCCCCCCTCGTTTTCTTCAAATCCAAGCCTCGTTTCAAGAATTCTTCAACTACAATATTGATGAGGGCATCGAGATCTTCGTGTTCAACGGAGGAGATCGTGTTTGGAGTTGTGGATTGGTGGCAAGTCGAGTTGGAAGTGTGGCCGTTCGGCCTCGAACTGCATGCGTATGTGATGATCGAGCTTCATGGTGGCTCTGGCGAGTGGTGTGTGGGGCATGGGCTTCACGATGGCGCATTCTGATCGACTTCAAAGTCGACGAAAAGGGAGCAAAAATCGAACCCTAGTTAGGGCTTTGATGGGTTCGGTTACATGATGGTTACTGGGTTAAACGCGCGTGAGGGAAGGAGAAAACAATCGCATGCGGCCTGGATCTGAAGCCTGGAAGCAACGGCCATGATTGAGTTGGGTTTCAAAATTTAATAAGAAATTGTTTTAAATTGTAATTGAAACTAATAAAATCTTAACTTTTTCATACGAGGTCGAAAACGCGCGAAACCAGTTGCGTTGGAATCATATGGACGAGCACTACGCTATGGAATTGGATTGGAGTCGTTTGGAGTTAGTGAGAATTTCGGGTAAAATTAAACGTCCGTTTAATTTTATTCGAAATAAATCGCTAAAACGAAATTGAAATCAAGGTGAGAACTTCTCACTCAATCGAATCAGTTTCGATTTTTATTTTAAATAGTTAGATTTAAAATATTTGAATGCAAGTTTGAATGATGATTGATATCTATTGATTGTTAAAATAGACATTATGCGTCGTTAGTAAGCGGATGTTATTTATTAAAAACATATACCGCGAATATTTCATAAACGGTGAAATTGGTATTATATATAATAGCAATATATATATATATTGGCATATATATATATTGCAGTTGTTGATTTCCCGCATTTTTTAGCGGATGAGACCCTATTGCGCCGTTATTAAGCGGATAATATTATTAATCCCATATACCGCGATAATTCCGTACTGGAGCGAAATTGGTATTGTGCTAATGTTTGTGGATACAGGAAAACAGGTTGGAGGGATCCAACTGGATTCCTCAACAGTATTTATTTGATTATGGATATTTTGATATTCGTTGATTATCATATCAATATATGATGTCATTGTAGTCGTGATTGACTATTTGGTGTGTAGCATCATTGGACCAAATTCTGGAATTTTAAAATGATTTTAGAGTGGTTTTTGAAAGTATATGTTTATAAAATATTTTGGAATTGATCCATTATAAAAAAATAACGATATAATTTTTAATGTTATAAAAATTATGATTTTTGAGAAATATAGTTAAAAGATTGATTTTTGAGAAATATGGGTTTATGATTTTATAAAATAGTTTAAATTGGATTTTTGAATTTATAATAAAAAGTTTAAAAAAATAGGATTTATAAAATTTGATTATTTTTATAAATCAAGAGAATGGTGAAATTATAAAGGAGATTAAAGATGTTTTAAAATAATAGTATAAATTGATTTTATAAAGGATTTATAAATTGATATTTATAAATTAAAACATTTGAATTATAAAACGAGTTTTTATAAGTGTTAGAATGAATTGTAAATGAATTTCATAAATGAATGAATTTTATTGATTTATAAACGGTGAAGTTATAAATGGAATTTTATAAGCAGTAGGTTTATAAAATTTACAAAGTTATTAAAAGAATGGTTTTGGATAAATAATTGAATCTTATAAGTTATAAGATTTATAATTATGAAGTTCAAAGGAACGATTTTGCAAACAAATAAATTATAAGTATTTAACTTATAATACGAACTTTTAGTATATAATTGAGTTATGAATTGAATAGGTTAATAAAGGAATTTATAAACATTGTTTTATAAATTCGCAAACGACTTATTTTGATAAGTAAATTTTTATAACTTACTTATGGAGTTATATTCACGTTTTAGACAGTGAATAATCCTTTAAAATAAAGTGTATAGAAAGGATGAAACTGGTTAACGAAGTATATTCACGTTTTTGAATAGTGAATAATATGTTAAAGAAATTTTTTTGAATTGGGTGTTTTAATTCGAATTAAAACGACCTAACGATGTTTTTAAATGTGTTAAGATTCGAAACTCTAGATTTCAACATTCATTGTTGAAATAGACGTTTTCGAGAAATAGAAGGAAATAGTGGACTATAACACTGTTGTTATAGTAAATGATTTCCGAAAGGAAATGTTTGTATAGTATTGGGATTTATATATCTATTTTCATTTCGAATCCCTGTATTAATGATTTTGGGTTGTCGTAACGATGTTTTACGTAACATTCGTTTTGGCCCAAATAAATATGGTTAAGAGAATGATTTCCTTAAAGAATGAAATATATACTTAATTTCGATTAAAGTATATTGAATATTTTCCAAGAGTAGAAAATAAAAAGATTGTGAATTACTTACTTAATAAGTATGGAAATGTTTTTCCAATGTTAAATGAAACGTTTTGAGGAATTATCTTTTTGAAGATAAATTGAAATAAATAATTGAAAACGTATATTCATAAATATTTTGGGAATATAAATTCACTAAGGAATTTATAAAAGAAAGGGGAATTTGTTTAAAAATAAATGTTGATTTATTTTTGAAGTGTGAAAACTATATATCTAGAAAGGATATTTTTGGGGAATAAATAATTTGGAAAAATTATTTGGAATCTAGTGATGTTGTGCATATCCATTGATAGTTCAATAACCGACTATCAATATTTACCTTTGAAAGGTTTTTACTGTAATTTGCTGAATTTGAATGCTACACTTATTTTTAAATTATTGCGCTCGTTATTTGGATTACCCATTCCGAATAGTGATACGACGTAATGGATAGCATTGATGACCGGTGTTGAAGACCGGATATTTTTGAAAGCGAAAGGACAACTCGTCGAATGTCTTTGCATCGAATGGTCCCCGGTATAGAGACTCCATATGTGATGGGAAGTCCTGACGTGATTAGTGAATATCCGGATTGAAAGGACTTCTTTGTAAGTGCCTTCGGTTCTGTTCGAGCCCGGAACAGACTTGTATGGATTGTATGTCTGACATTACAAATTGAGATATAAAGCCGATTTCTTTCAAATATATTTCTGTTGGTGGCGGAGAATTTATTCTCTTAGCTTAACACCCTTCTTTGAGACGTATATGCTCAGAGGTTATGTAGTTGAAGGTTATCAGCGATATATTCCCAATTTGGTAATGTGACATGCTAAGTGTTGCTGTGAAATGATCATTGTGTTGATCATATGTGATAGGATCATTTGTTTGATCGTTTATCTTTGTGATCATTTCTATGATCATTTGTTGACCCAAAGCATGGCTTTTGTATAAAGTATGTTTTTGTGGACGAGACTTCGTCGAGCCTCACACCCCGGAAATGGTCAAAACAGGAAAGATGCGGCAAGGTTATGAGGGGTAGCGCCCTTTAAGGCATGTGCATTTCCTTCTGGAAAAGGGTGGTATCATGGTATGGAGCCCAGATATTTACTCATGTTGAAAAAACTTTATGATTGTGTGAATTGATTGCGAGCGCTCGGTAAAAGGTCCCAAAGGAACGGGGGATGGCATACTCGGTCAGTTGTTACTCAGTTAGGGGTAACCCGGCCTTGTGTTGGCAGAGATCCAGTTTGGTTCTCGGGGATGTCCTTCCAGAGGCATTCTCATGTGGCAATGGGAAGTTCCTTGGCCTGACCATTTGTTGGAAATCCAAAGAAACAATACGATCCTTGTACGGTTTTAGTTGTATAACCTGCTATGGAATGTGGCGGTAACCTGCTATTGAATATAGTAGCTATAGTAGGCATAAGTGCGAAATGTCTATGCTGGCTAAGATTTATATCTTTACTTTCGAACTAATTTTTCTACACTATGCACTAGTAATAATATCAAATGTTTCTTTTTAATGTGTATCAAGCATCTTTGACTATCATAAGGAGAAATCTCCTCCGATTCTGCGTTTGCATTGTGTGTGTGTGCGGGAGGCCTTATGGTAGTCTCATTTTTAAAAGCATTGCGGTTATAAAAATTTAAATCTTTGATTGTTTTAAAGACAAACTGTTTTGAGTTCTCACACTAGTCACATGAATGACTCGGAGTTTATTGTTTTCCTTCCTAAACTCTGGGTGCCCACCAATTTCCACACGGGCAGTCAAAAGTTAAGGTTTATCAGGATATTCTGGATATCAGGAGTTGCTGGAGGCAAGCTGGATGGCATGGCGTATTACTAGTATATAGTATTTCTTTTCCGCTGTTTGTTGTTGTTGATGTTGTACACTCTGATGATATGATGTAATGTAACGTAATGTAATGTAATAACTGATATAGTTCTTTGTTTAAAGATTATTCATTTATTTATTATATGTTGTTCCGCTGCGAATTGTGAGATTCTGTTATTGTTCAGTTGTTGTTTTCTTTCTGTCCCGTTTTATTCTCTTATTTTCTTTCCTCTCTATTTTCTACTATCTTCTCTCCTCTTTTCTCTTTTTCTTCTTCTTAAACCCTAACATTTCGGTTTTTCGGCAACGAAAAATCGCAAGTCGTTACATTTGGTATCAAAGCATATGGTTAAGCGACAACCATGGTTCTGTTGGGTATTACTCATTAGAGATAGAGTCAGCAGTACTCTAGAATGAGTTTGAGTGTAATAATAGATACGAGTGCGTATTTGTTAGTGAATATAAAATTGTTTTATATTGTGATGATTGGTTTATTGAGTGGCATATGAACTTTCGTCAGCACGGTCTCGACAACTATGCCGAAGGGGTTTATAAACATTTGAATAGAACAATTTGGCACAATATTTTTTTAAGTTGGGTAAATGGAATAATTTTACCTTGATTATATTTTTATATATAAAGGAATAATTTTTCAGAATTATTAAAGTGTATATAAGTTGATTGTTTGGTTGTTGAATAAGTTGTTTGAATAATCTAAATAAAAGAATAATTGTATAAGTATAATGAATTATAAGAATTGAATTATAATTAAAGTGATTTACAATTGTGAAATAAACTTATATACATAAGAAGTGAAACTATATGAATATATTTATGAATATGAGTTGTAAATAATAGTGAATTTAAAGTTAAATGGAAGTATAACTTAAGAGATGTTGAATGAAGTTGATTTTGGTATCAAACTAAATTAATAAAACCAAGTGATAGATATGAACTTAAGTTATACAAATGAAATTCAACTTTTATAATTGAAAATGAATGAATTGAATGAATCAATTGAATATAAATAAAATTGGTATGAAATAATGGATATAAGTGTTAATTCATTAAAATCTAATATTATTAGAAGTTGAAAAATTGAATGAAGATCAATTTAATTTAACCAATTGAAAGTAAAGGTGTTAAACCAAATTGAATGAATATAAGCAATGGAATTTGGTTGTAATAAATAAACATTGGTTGTTATATGATTGTTAGTTGATTGTATATAATTCATTAAGTGTTAATGAAATTGAATTAATGAAATTGGGAGCTAAAGTAATTGAAATTCAATTGGAAGTTAAATGAATCTTAAATAGAATTGAATTTGATTTGGGAGTGAACCAACTTGAATATGAATTAGTGAATATAAACTAATTGAAAATGAATGTTAGTAAAAACATCCACTGTATATGAATCAAATATGATTAAATTGAAAACCAATTCATTGGATATGAATGAGAATATGAATATTTATTGGTTATGGATGATGGTTGATGGTTGAATATATATTGCTTTTACTGCATTTGCTATGTTGGCATATATAATTATTAAGTTGCTATATGTTGTATATCGATACTATTTTCATATATGCATGCTCTCATGTTGTTTGTTGAGTGTTTAGTAGGTGTGGATCGCATTTGCTTCGCATTTGGAGCTCGCTTTCGTGCTATTTTAGCCGTATTTGCTTGCTAATAAAATATAAGATACATATCTCGGATTAAATATCGTACATTTACACTTTTTCCCTTCGGGATGCCTCATTACTTTATGAGATGTATATTTGTGATATATATACTGTCATTTTTTTTTTCGGATCGAGCCGCGCAAAGGAGACTATGGCGAATTTTTCCGAAAATTTTAGGCGTTAGAAAATTTTTAAGAAAATTGGAAAATTTTGAAAACTATAACTTTGATTTTGAAGTTGAAAGTTAAACAATAGTAGTTGTTTTTGAAAAGATAACTAAGTGTGATATGAAAACTTAGTAAAGATTTTGTAAGAAATTTAATTATGGATTTTTTGGAAAGTTAATAGATTCTGTAACTTTTCTTACTTGTTAATTTCGAGGACGAAATTCTTTTAAGGGGGGAAGTATGTAACGACCCAGAATTTTTATTAATTAAAATTTCAATATTTAATTAATTTCAATATTAATAAGCGAAATTTACGAGTCGAATAAATTTTATTTCGAGTAATTGGATTTATTGGATAATTAAATCAATAATTTAATATGTGAAAATACAGAAATAATTGAAAATTGGGTTAAATATGATTGAAAATGATTTGTAAAATTTTATTTTATCATATTGGAGTTAGAACGATATTTTAGAACTTTTAAAATCGAATTAAAAGTTTATTTGTGAAAATTGAATATTTTAATATTTAAATCGACTAGTGAAATTAGCCAATTTTTGAACAGTCTCAGAATTGGACGAAACTAGTTCCATTGGATCC
Source organism: Allium cepa (assembly GCA_030765085.1). NCBI lineage: Eukaryota > Viridiplantae > Streptophyta > Magnoliopsida > Asparagales > Amaryllidaceae > Allium > Allium cepa. Next base: position 1,033,614,499 of record CM060945.1, on the reverse strand, counting down.
GTAATAGTTTGTTATTACCGAATTTCAATTTTCGTAGCAATTGGAGTTATCGTTTGATCGTGGCAGCTCGAAACGCATCGAAATTGTTTTAATATTAATTCGGCGAGTTTAAATAGCCAATTTTCAAAAAGTCTCGGATATCGACGAAACCAGTTTCATCGGATCCGTAATGTGATATTATTGTATGGTTTAAAATTTCGTGTCAATCAGATTTACCGTTTGTCCGGTGCAAGCTAAAACGCCTAGATAATCGTTTAAATCGGTTTAATTTAAATCGATCGTTTGTTGCCATATCTCGCACAGATAACCGAATTAGCTTCCGAAACCTGTTCCATTGTGTCCGGAACGCGGGGTAAACCCTAGGAACGTCAGTTTTGGCGCGTAAATCGGAGTTTTGAAAACCCGGACGAATAGTGTTCATTTATTTTCTATAAATAGACCAACACCATTCACAAATATAAAAAAAATAACCTAACCCTAAACCTAATACAGCCGCCGCCTCCCCTTTATCTATGGCCGAAAACAACTCATCTTCCCCCCTCGTTTTCTTCAAATCCAAGCCTCGTTTCAAGAATTCTTCAACTACAATATTGTAGAGGGCTGCGAGATCTTCGTGTTCAACGGTGGAGATCGTGTTTGGAGTTGTGGATTGGTGGCAAGTCGAGTTGGAAGTGTGGCTGTTCGGCCTCGAACTGCGTGCGTATGTGATGACCGAGCTTCATGGTGGCTCTGGCGAGTGGTGTGTGGGGGCATGGGCTTCACGATGGCGCATTCTGATCGACTTCAAAGTCGACGAAGAGGGAGCAAAAATCGAACCCTAGTTAGGTCTTTGATGGGTTCGGTTACGTGATGGTTACTGGGTTAAACGCGCGTGAGGGAAGAAGAAAACAATCGCGTGCGGCCTGGATCTGAAGCCTTGAAGCAACGGCCATGATTGAGTTGGGTTTCAAAATTTAATAAGAAATTGTTTTAAATTGTAATTGAAACTAATAAAATCATAACTTTTTCATACGAGGTCGAAAACCGCGAAACCAGTTGCGTTGGAATCGTATGGACGAGCACTACGCTATAGAATTAGATTGGAGTCGTTTGGAGTTAGTGAGAATTTCAGGTAAAATTAAACGTCCGTTTAATTTTATTCGAAATAAATCGCTAAAACGAAATTGAAATCAAGGTGAGAACTTCTCACTCAATCGAATCGGTTTCGATTTTTATTTTGAATAGTTAGATTTAAAATATTTGAATGCATGTTTGAATGATGATTGATATCTATTGATTGTTAAAATAGACATTATGCGCCGTTAGTAAGCGGATGTTATTTATTAAAAACATATACCGCGAATATTTCATAAACGGTGAAATTGGTATTATATATAATAGCAATATATATATATATTGGCATATATATATATATTGCAGTTGTTGATTTCCCGCATTTTTTAGTGGATGAGACCCTATTGCGCCGTTATTAAGCGGATAATATTATTAATCCCATATACCGCGATAATTTCGTACTGGAGCGAAATTGGTATTGTGCTAATGTTTGTGGATGCAGGAAAACAGGTTGGAGGGATCCAACTGGATTCCTCAACAGTATTTATTTGATTATGGATATTTTGATATTCGTTGATTATCATATCGATATATGATGTCATTGTAGTCGTGATTGACTATTTGGTGTGTAGCATCATTGGACCAAATTCTGGAATTTTAAAATGATTTTAGAGTGGTTTTTGAAAGTATATGTTTATAAAATATTTTGGAATTGATCCATTATAAAAAAATAACGATATAATTTTTAATGTTATAAAAATTATGATTTTTGAGAAATATAGTTAAAAGATTGATTTTTGAGAAATATGGGTTAATGATTTTATAAAATAGTTTAAATTGGATTTTTGAATTTATAATAAAAAGTTTAAAAAAATAGGATTTATAAAATTTGATTATTTTTATAAATCAAGAGAATGGTGAAATTATAAAGGAGATTAAAGATGTTTTAAAATAATAGTATAAATTGATTTTATAAGGGATTTATAAATTGATATTTATAAATTAAAACATTTGAATTACAAAACGAGTTTTTATAAGTGTTAGAATGAATTGTAAATGAATTTCATAAATGAATGAATTTTATAGAATTATAAACGGTGAAGTTATAAATTGAATTTTATAAGCAGTAGGTTTATAAAATTTATAAAGTTATTAAAAGAATGGTTTTGGATAAATAATTGAATCTTATAAGTTATAAGATTTATGATTATGAAGTTTAAAGGAACGATTTTGCAAACAAATAAATTATAAGTATTTAACTTATAATACGAACTTTTAGTATATAATTGAGTTATGAATTGAATAGGTTAATAAAGGAATTTTTAAACATTGTTTTATAAATTCGCAAACGACTTATTTTGATAAGTAAATTTTTATAACTTACTTATGGAGATATATTCACGTTTTAGACAGTGAATAATCCTTTAAAATAAAGTGTATAGAAAGGATGAAATTGGTTAACGAAGTATATTCACGTTTTTGAATAGTGAATAATATGTTAAAGAAAATGTTTTGAATTGGGTGTTTTAAATCGAATTAAAACGATCTAACGATGTTTTTAAATGTGTTAAGATTCGAAACTCTAGATTTCAACATTCATTGTTGAAATAGACGTTTTCGAGAAATAGAAGGAAATAGTGGACTATAACACTGTTGTTATAGTAAATGATTTCCGAAAGGAAATGTTTGTATAGTATTGGGATTTATATATCTATTTTAATTTCGAATCCCTATACTAGTGATTTTGGGTTGTCCTAACGATGTTTTACGTAACATTCGTTTTGGCCCAAATAAATATGGTTAAGAGAATGATTTCCTTAAAGAATGAAATATATACTTAATTTCGATTAAAGTATATTGAATATTTTCCAAGAGTAGAAAATAAAAAGATTGTGAATTACTTAATAAGTATGGCAATGTTTTGCCAATGTGAAATGAAACGTTTTGAGGAATTATCTTTTTGAAGATAAATTGAAATAAATAATTGAAAACGTATATTCATAAATATTTTGGGAATATAAATTCACTAAGGAATTTATAAAAGAAAAGGGAATTTGTTTAAAAATAAATGTTGATTTATTTTTGAAGTGTGAAAACTATATATCTAGAAAGGATATTTTTGGGGAATAAATAATTTGGAATCTAGTGATGTTGTGCATATCCATTGATAGTTCAATAACCGACTATCAATATTTACCTTTGAAAGGTTTTTACTGTGATTTGCTGAATTTGAATGCTACACTTATTTTTAAATTATTGCGCTCGTTATTTGGATTACCCATTCCGAATAGTGATACGACGTAATGGATAGCATTGATGACCGGTGTTGAAGACCGGATATTTTTGAAAGCGAAAGGACAACTCGTCGAATGTCTTTGCATCGAATGGTCCCCGGTATAGAGACTCCATATGTGATGGGAAGTCCTGACGTGATTAGTGAATATCCGGATTGCAAGGACTTCTTTGTAAGTGCCTTCGGTTCTGTTCGAGCCCGGAACAGACTTGTATGGATTGTATGTCTGACATTACAAATTGAGATATAAAGCCGATTTCTTTCAAATATATTTCTGTTGGTGGTGGAGAATTTATTCTCTTAGCTTAACACCCTTCTCTGAGACGTATGAGCTCAGTGGTTATGTAGTTGAAGGTTATCAGCGATATATTCCCAATTTGGTAATGTGACATGCTGAGTGTTGCTGTGAAATGATCATTGTGTTGATCATATGTGATAGGATCATTTGTTTGATCGTTTATCTTTGTGATCATTTCTATGATCATTTGTTGACCCAAAGCATGGCTTTTGTATAAAGTATGTTTTTGTGGACGAAACTTCGTCGAGCCTCACACCCCGGAAATGGTTAAAACACGAAAGATGCGGCAAGGTTATGAGGGGTAGCGCCCTTTAGGGTATGTGCATTTCCTTCTGGAAAAGGGTGGTATCATGGTATGGAGCCCAGATACTTACTCATGTTGAAAACACTTTATGATTGTGTGAATTGATTGCGAGCGCTCGGTAAAAGGTCCCAAAGGACCGGGGGATGGCATACTCGGTCAGTTGTTACTCAGTTAGGGGTAACCCGGCCTTGTGTTGGCAGAGATCCGGTTTGGTTCTCGGGGATGTCCTTCCAGAGGCATTCTCATGTGGCAATGGGAAGTTCCTTGGCCTGACCATTTGTTGGAAATCCAAAGAAACAATTTGATCCTTCTACGGTTTTAGTTGTATAACCTGCTATGGAATGTGGCGGTAACCTGCTATTGAACATAGTAGCTATAGTAGACATAAGTGCGAAATGTCTATGCTGGCTAAGATTTATATCTTTACTTTCGAACTAATTATTCTACACTATGCACTAGTAATAATATCAAATGTTTCTTTTTAATGCGTATCAAACATCTTTGACTATCATAAGGAGAAATCTCCTCCGATTCTGCGTTTGCATTGTGTGTGTGTGCGGGAGGTCTTATGGTAGTCTCATTTTTAAAAGCATTGCGATTATAAAAATTTAAATCTTTGACTGTTTTAAAGACAAACTGTTTTGAGTTCTCACACCAGTCACATGACTGACTCGGAGTTTATTGTTTTCCTTCCTAAACTCTGGGTGCCCACCAATTTCCACACGGGCAGTCAAAAGTTAAGGTTTATCAGGATATTCTGGATATCAGGAGTTGCTGGAGGCAAGCTGGATGGCATGGCGTATTACTAGTATATAGTATTTCTTTTCCGCTGTTTGTTGTTGTTGATGTTGTACACTCTGATGATATGATGTAATGTAATGTAATGTAATGTAATAACTGATATAGTTCTTTGTTTAAAGATTATTCATTTATTTATTATATGTTGTTCCGCTGCGAATTGTGAGATTCTGTTATTGTTCAGTTGTTTTTTTTTTTCTGTCCCGTTTTATTCTCTTATTTTCTTTCCTCTCTATTTTCTACTATCTTCTCTCCTCTTCTCTCTTTTTCTTCTTCTTAAACCCTGACATTTCGGTTTTTCGGCAACGAAAAATCGCAAGTCGTTACATTAAAAGTATTGATAGAGTTCTGTGAATTGTTTATTTATACCAACAAATGGCCAGCTCCAGAATGGACCTAAGGTTTGATTGGATTTTATTAATAAAAAATAAGACCCGTTCTGGAGTGGGTTGTTATAGTTTCTCTACAATCCTAGTTCAAGCTATCCATCTTTTAAAATTTCATAAGTAAATTAAATGTCTAGTTTTTTTTTTAAATTTGATTGACTGTTCATAGATGTATTAAATGACTGAAACTAATCATATGCTTAAAAATGTGAGAAAGAAGAGGGTTATGCATGGCATGAAGTTACTGAATCACATGATATCAATTTTGAGTACAGTAGTGGTAAATTACTTCAAAAACAGTATAACTTTTATTTTCATCGGTGGAGAGAGAGTCGCAAGCAGAGTGTCCGATCTCCACCCTTTGCTGGGAATCACTCTCATACTAAATGTAATCCAACTAGTTTTATATGGTGTGAATCTAGATTATTATTTTAAATTTTAAATTTTGTATTTTGTGTCAGATAAAGATACTGCATAATTTTCTATAATTGAAAATACTATATCTATTCTATTAAATGCAAAAGAGATATATGACTATATGATTCTTGCTTCTCGTTCATTCTCATTCAGAATCCTCATCTCTCCTTAATTTGAGGGTTTTCACATACCCTACAATAATTATTTACCAGTTTAAACTCCTAAAGAAATTTCCATTACGTTAATATTGCCATAACAATACGTCCTTTCGCTTTTTACTTCATCCCTTCAAAAATACCTTCCATGTTCATTTTCCAATTTTACTTTCATTTTCTTATCTTCTTTATCTAATTTCATATACTCAGATATATATTCCACTTTCGTTTTCCATTTTTACTTTCATTTTTTCCTCATCTCTTTCTAAAATAAAATCTTAATCCTTAATACTATTATCACATAAGTTTTTTTATTTAAATCCAAGTGGGAAATTTTCTCCTATTGTTGTTTGAGTTTTCTTCTAGCTTTGGTTTTAGTCGTAGATTTACCTCTTCCATCATTCATTGCATGTGCGATGGTGTTGGGTATGTAATATTTTATTTTTTATGTATTTTTTGTTTATAGGAATTAGGATTGACTACTTTTGAAAGTTTCATAGCCTCCGACCAACGGTCACGTAAAAAGACATAGTGTAACAACCCGTTTTTTCGATTTCTGAAAGTCGACATTAATACGTCCACTGTATCAACTGCCGAACCATCGAACGCTGGAAAACCGAACCATTAGGGTTTAATAAGAAGAAGGTAGAAGAAGAAACAGAAACAATAACAGAATCTCACATTTCGCAGTGGAATAACATATAATATGTAGATGAATAATCTTTAAAACAAAGAATCATATCTGTTATTATATTACATCAAATTACATTTTCAGAGTGTTCAACAACAAACAGCGGAAGAAAATATAACAACTACTATTAATACGCTCCGCCATCCAGCTTGCTTCTGATCTCCACAGCAACTCCTGAATTCTAGAATGACCTGATAACCTGACTCTAGACTGCCCGTGTGGAAATTGGTAAGCACCAGAGTTTAGAAAGGGAACAATAAACTCCAGGTCGGTCGTGGGACTGGTATGAGATCTTAAAAACAGTTATTTTCACAAAGAAAGTAAGAAGAAACCCGCTATGCTTTTGGAAAATGAAACTACCACAAGGCCTCCCACCACACACACAATGCAAACGCAGAACTTAAGGAGATTTCTCCTAATGATAGTCAAATATGCTTAATATGCAAAATTCTTTATATATTATTATTATTGCATAGTGTAGAAAATATTTTGAAAGTACAGTATTAATCTTAGCCAGCATACAACATTTCATCGTACGCCTACTATAGCTACCATGTTCAATCGCATGTTACCACCATATTCCATGGTAGGTTATATAACTAAAACCGTGCAAGGCGCATATTGTTTTGTTTGGATTTCCAACAGATGGTCAGGCAAAGGAACTTCCCAAATAAAATGGAACGCCTCTGGAGGGACGTCCCCGAGAACCCAACCGGATCTCTGCTACACAAGGCCGGGTTACCTCTGTAACTAGGTAACAACTGACACGAGCATGCCATCCCCCGGTCGTTATCTACCTTTATCCGAGGGACCCTAATCCAACAACCACACGGTAAAGTATTTGGGCTCCATACCATGATACCAACTTTATAAAAACCAACATAAGTAAATATCTGGGCTCCATACCATGATATCACTTTTTATATCCAGAAGGAAATGGTCACACCCTCAGGAGGAGCTACCTCCAAATAACCTTACTACCACGATTCCTGTTTCGACCATTACCGGGTTGTGAGGCTCGACGAAGTCTCGTCCACAAAGCTACGCTTTTTCACAAAGCCATGCTTCGATCACAAATGATCAACAAATGATCATCCACACACAACACAACTCAGCATGCCACACTACCAAATTGGGAATATATCACCGATAACCTTCAACTACATAACCTATGAGCTCGTACGTCTCAGAGAAGGGTGTTAAGCTAAGAGAATAAATCTCTGCCACCTACAGATATGTATTTGAAAGAAATCTGCTTTATATCTCAAAGTGTAGTATCAGACATACAACCATACAAGTCTGTTCTGGGTTCGAACAGATCCGAAGGCACTTCCGAAGAAGCCCTTGCAAATCCGGGCATTCACAATCCCGTTCGGACTTCCCATCACTTAGGGAATCTCTATATCGTAGCTACTCAGTGCAGAGACAATTGATAGGTCATCCTATCATTCTCGCAAATACCTGATCTTCACCACCGGTCTTCGAATGCAAATCCCATTTCTTCGTATCATTATTCGGAATGGGTTGTATGACACAAAGGTCCTCTCTCGGCTAATCCGAATAACGAGCGCTATTTTAAAATAAAGTGTTCATTCAGATTTCAACAAATCATAATAATTTCCACTTTGATCTTTTAAATAAATGATCCATCACAATCACAAAGGTTCGATGTGGTTTCTGGATATCCACTTGGAATCCGACCCCGGTCGCATCGAAATTCAAACACCATTTAAAGGCAAATATTGATAGTTGGTTATTTAACTATCAACCAACATTCACAACAATTACTGGATTTCAAATAATTTTCCCAATTATTTACTTTCAAAATATCTTTGCAAGATATATTTTCATACTTCAACCGTTTGAAAAAAAATTAAATCACTTTTCACTCGCGGAATAAAATTCCCGAAATCATTTATTTCCGCTGAAAAATCTGCCGAGTTCGAATACTTTAAAATAATTTAAATCACTTGCCCAAATATATACTTGGATATATTTTGAAGTAAAACTATTTTTAAACACTTTATTCTAAAATATTAGTTATAAAAATATTATACTATCATCTCATATAAAACTTCAAGTCCAAACCAATTTTTTAAAATAAAATCAGTAAATAGAGTACAATTGTTTAAAACAGTCACTTCTAAAAATTGACTTAAATAAATCTTAACTCTAAAGATTTAGAAACAATTTACAAAAATACTTTCTTCACAAATATTCTTTTACAAACTATTTTAGAACTTTAAAATTTATATTTAAAAGCTTTCAAAACATACACGGCGTTTCAGGGAAATACACTTTCATTTCAAAATGGTCCACTTAGACCAATTTAATAAACCCTTCTTGATTTATTTTGAATTTACATTCCAAATCCGTAAATTCCTTTCTCTTATAAATTCCATTGTGAATTCAAATTTCCAAATATCCATTGATACACGATTTTCAAATTGTTTCCCAAATATTCACTTTCAACACCAAATCAATTTTCAAATTTATTTCCAAATTTGTTTCAAACACCCAAATGAATTTCCAAATGCATTTCCCAAAGGTTTATTTTCAACTACCAAAAATCAATTTCCAACTTGATTTCTAAATTTTGTTTCATACATCGAATCAAATTTCAATTTGATTCCCAAAGATTTATTTTCAAGTACCAAATCAATTTTTGAATTTATTTTTAAAATAAGTTCTTTTATCTTTCCCAACTTATTTGAAAATCATATTTTAAATAAATTCTTCAACCATTAAACAATATTTCTCAAAAACCATTTATAAAAAAAAATCTTTTTCCATATTTTGGAATTTATTCAATAGGATTCCACTATAGATTTTTTACTTAAATTCAAAAATCCTATTTTATTTATTTTTGGTATCTTACGATACCAAAAATATATTCGGCTAAATGTAGCCTACAATGGTTCCAATTACAGTATAATCAAACAGAGATTATAAATAATTTAACACACAACAAATGAAACAAATTCAAATGTTCGAGGAATCCAGTTGGATCCCTCCAACCTGTTTCCTTGGATCCACTGACGTTAGCACAATGATTAAATATCAATTCCACTTCGAGGTGGAATATCGCGGTATATGGGATTTATAAAATATTATCCACTATTATGCGGCGCAATAGGGTCTCATCCGCTATATAATGCGGGAAATCAACTCTAAATACATATATAATACCAATTCCACTTCGAGGTGGGATATCGTGGTATATGGGTTTAATATAATAACCTCCGCTATTATGCGGCGCATAGGGTCTATTTCAAAACAAATAATCACAACCATCACTCAGGCACACAATCAACACAAACAACAATTTTAAATTTAACTATGTAAATTAACCTGGAAATTCCAATCTAAACTTGAGCGAGAAGATCTCACCTGTGCTTTTATTTGCAATCCATTTCCATTCCAGCTATTTCTTCACGATTTTAGACCTTGTATAAATATTTATATGATTTTATTAATATTCAAAATAATTGAACAACCAATTTCTTTTTGATAAATTTTAAATTAACTAGTTTAAATAATAGTCAACTATCCTGATATGCATTTGGAATAAATACCTTCGGTACCCCTTAAGATAATAATAATTTATACACTAAATTTTAAATAAGAATTAAATCATATTTGTTAATGATTCTCATTTTTTTTGAATTGAAATTTATCAGGTTAATAAAATTCCAAATCTTCTTGACTATTGAATTTTGATAACCAGTTTTAAACTTACCCATCCTTAAATTAAAATGTTATAAAATTAAAATATTAATATACGTACCAAATCTCAGTTAGTACTCGATAAGTGAAATAATATACCTTCTGCGTAAAATATATAGCTGACTAGTTTTAAAACAAACTGTGAATAACATTTGATAGATGGAACAATGCATTAAAGAATTCATTACCCGATTTCACTTAAGTAACACTTAAACAAGAATGTTGTAATCAGGTTACCTATTCGAACAAGAGGACCGAGGAGCATCGAGCTCCTGCTCTAGCTCTACACCAGATTCGAAGACGCCCAATTCAAAGAATTTGCATGAAATCGAGCCTCCTCCTTTCGTTCGTCACCACGAAATCAAGCTTCCTCCTTTCGATCGCGATGGTATTCTCGACGAACCCCAAAGTCAACAGCGCCTCTTTGCCTGTCGCGAACCATACGAGCTTAGAGCCCCACTTTTCAATGCACACGCGCGAGCGTCTTCGCCCACGCCTCAGTCAGACTCTGTCGTCGATGTCCCTTAAAATCCTCACGCGAGATGGCTTGACTTGCCCCCCTCTCTCTTACAGATTCCTGAATTAACTAAGAAAGGGAATAAAAAGAAGGAAAGCAGCTGATTTTAATTTTTCTTGTCGTGCGCCTTTTTTTTTCAAATTTTTTCTTTCGATTCTGGATTTGGGGCTTCGGCCATTTTATTTCTTTTCGAGAAAGACATTGATGTTTTGAAAAGGGGAGACAACATGCCGACATTATCAGGCTACGATGCCTTGAAATAAGGAAAAGCAGAAGTGAAGAAAAGATTGATGTAAATATAAAATTTCAGTTAATGTTGACCAAATATAAATTTAAATTTAAATTGAACTCGATATAAATTTTCAACGCGTTTACTTAACATACGGGAAAACGATCAATCCAAACGCTATGAAAATTGAAATGCGATAATAATACAATATTACAGATCCAATGGAACTGGTTTCGTCAAAATCCGAGAATGATCATCGGAAAACTATTTTTAAATATCGATTTAAACGATATAATTTCCAAACGGAACAAAATAGTTTCAATTTCTATTCTAAAGCTTCCATTAACCTCGGTATTATTAATATAAATTTTCTAAGTCATCAAATTATTTTAACAAGCTTAAAATTAAAAATTCAAATTTTTACCGATCATTAATAAGTTAAATTCAATAATTTAATTGCCAAATTCACATTTATATTCGAAATTCAAGTCAAACTAATCTCCAAATATTTAAAAACAATAAAATATTTCGATTTTAAATGTTCAAGATTCTAGGTTGTCACATCCTTCCCCCTTAAAAGAATTTCGTCCCGAAATTACTAGTTAAGAAGAATGATCCTCAACCCGTTTAATATTTTCTAAACCAAACAATTATATCAATTTATCAACCCAAATCTTTTTATTAAAGATTCTTTTCAACTAACTTACCAAATTCAATCTAAGTTTCCAAACAACATTGTTTTCTTAACAATTCAAATTTTAATTTAAATTCAAATTTTAAACATTCAAAATTTTCTCAAAATTTTTCTAGCTCTCGAAATTTTCGAAAAATTTCGTCAGCGTCTCCTTTGCACGGCTAGCTCGGTACGACTACAAAATGGCACCATAGGCCCCCAAATCTCAAAAGAAAACAAAAAGCCAAGTGGCTAGACAAGAAAATCACCAAATTTCATATAGAATTTAAATACATACCTTTTTGTCGAGCAATTCAAATTTATCTTTGAAATCAAAATCCCAGTTTTTTCCCACTTGCTTTATAATACCTGTATATCCAATTTAACAATATCCAACTACAGATTCAAAATCATTTTATACCTTTTCTTACAGAAGCTTCATATCCACTTCTATTCAATTAGTTTTCACATTTCCATATGATTTCTAATTTATCTTCAACCATGAATATTGAATTTTATCTTCCATATATAACCGATTCATACCATTATTTTAAATTAGTTTCATTCACAAATTTACTTCAATTTCAAATTTGAAATCGTTTGTCGCTAGCAAAAATTTTTTTTCAAAACTTTCCTGACTCCCAAATTTTTGGAAAATTTTGGCAGAGTCTCCTTTATACGATGGAGCTTTTGCAATTTGACAAAAGATATAAATATATATACATCGACCCACCCGGTCGGAAAAAACAAAAACAGTTCATATTCCTATTTTTTTATTGCGTAGGCATACCTTATTAGCATTTTTAAGCAAGCGGCTTATTTAATTAGCATTTTACGCAATCAAATCCAGCCAAACGGCCCTCCTGTACCTGTATTTACTCAATTTAAACACATAAGTGACATATATAGGAAATTCATTTAAATCTCACTTATTTTTGATAGTGAACACATAATTTTCATGAGCAATATATTCAAAATAATCCCATAAGCAATTTATAAGGTTACGATACAAATTTAATTGCTTACAACTACATTCCATATCATTTCTATTCAATTCGAGTGATTTACAATTCACTTTCTTTCATGCAATTCATTTTTTTAAACGAAACGAACTCATATCCATCTCAGTTGATTCAAAAATCAATTTTATTGGCTTTCATTAACTAATAGAATTTTATACAATTACGTTCACGTCAAATGACAACCATTTCTATGCAAATTTGACGATATTCACTAAATAGAATATCCAATCTAATCTATAACTAATTTAAATTAATACAAACTCAATTCACTCTTTATTCCATTTATTTTCAATTGATTCCGTTCAATTCATTTTGCATTCCATATTCACATTCATTTCAATTAAAACTATTTCACAATTTCTGGTTTATCCTCCATTTATTAATTTAGAATTTTTCCCAACTCTAAATTTTTACTTAAGAATTTTACCATTTATTACTTAAGTATAAGATAATTATTCTATATACTTCTTATATTTATTTCAAATTCACCACTTTGGTTTATAACCACTTATATTTAAACTGGATTTCAAATTCCATATGAATTTAATTTACCTTTTATTTATAAATATTGAATTCATTTCAAACCATATATATTTGGTCTTTTCTTCAATTAGTTTCACCTACTAATTTTTGATTTCAATAGTTCGCTTTGCTTATAACAAATCAAATTCAATTCCAATTCAATTCTATTTTCTTACAAATTTGAAATGAATTTCAACATTCAACTTCACTTTCATTTAATTGCAATGGAAAATTTATTTATTCATTTACAATTTTCTAAGTTTTCAAATTTATTTATTATTCCATAACTATTTTTTAAAATAGGATTCCGAAGTTTTAAAAAATTGCTCAAATCATTTTGAAGTCAAATTTATATCCAAAACTCTTTGTATTTCCAAAACAAACCCGACTTTGGTAAACAATTTTCAATTTATTTCTACTTACTTGAATTTTATCTACAAATTCCAACCATTTTTTATTTAACTCACAATTCAAGTTTTAGTTTAACTAATTCAACTTTCCTATTTCATGAATTAATAAATTATCATATTAGTTTAATTGAATTCAATCCTTTTTTTTCTTCCAAGTTTGAATTTTTATTCAACTTGATTCCAATCAAATCTCATTTCAATTTATAAAAATCATTTATGAACTCACATTACCAATTTCATTCCATTAATGAATTTTATTTCAAATTATGAATCACACTTATAATTACATTTCCAAATCTCATTTGTATTTTTATTTTCTTAGCTTTTGGTTTTGATTTCAATTTCTCATACAACGATGATAATAATTTAATATTATCGCTTCCTAACAACCAAGCAACCATATATTATAATAATTCACAGAAAATCATTTCTTTTATATACAAAAATAGTTTTGGGTAAAATTATTCCATTTACCCGATTTTAAAACAATATTGTGTCAATTTATCTTGTTTAAGAGTTTAGAAACCCATATTGATACAGTTGGTCAAACTGCACCGACCAGAATCTATAAACAATCAACCGATAAGTCAACACAATATAAAACAATTTTATATTCACTAACAAATATGCGCCCATATCTATTATCACACTCAAACTCATTCTAGAGTACTATTGACTCTATCTCTAATGAGTAACACCCAACAGAGCCAAGGTTGTCACTTAACCAATTGCTCTGATACCACATGTAACAGCCCGTTTTTTCGACTTCTGAAAGTCGACATTAATACGTCCACTGTATCAACTATCGAACCATCGAACGCCGAAAAACCGAACCATTAGGGTTTAAGAAGAAGAAGGTAGAAGAAGAAACAGAAACAATAACAGAATCTCACATTTCGCAGTGGAATAACATATAATGTATAGATGAATAATCTTTAAAACAAAGAATCATATCTGTTATTACATTACATCACATTAAATTATCAGAGTGTACAACAACGAACAGCGAAAGAAAATATAACATCTACTAGTAATACGCTCCGCCATCCAACTTGCTCCTGATTTCCATAGCATATCCTGAATTCTAGAATGACCTGATAACCTGACTCTAGACTGCCCGTGTGGAAATTGGTGGGCACCCAGAGTTTAGAAAGGGAACAATAAACTCTAGGCCAGTCGTGGGACTGGTGTGAGATCTTAAAAATTGTTATTTTCACAAAGAAAATAAAAAGAAAGCTCGTTTTGCTTTTGGAAAATGAAACTACCATAAGGCCTCCCGCCACACACACAATGCAAACGAAGAATTGGAGGAGATTTCTCCTTATGATAGTCAAATATGCTTAATATGTAAAATTCTTTCGATATTATTATTAGTGCATAGTGTAGAAAATATTTCGAAAGTACAGTATTAATCTTAGCCAGCATACAACATTTCGTTGTATGCCTACTATAGCAACCATGTTCAATCGCATGTTACCGCCATATTCCATGGCAGGTTATACAACTAAAACCGTACAAGGTGCGTATTGTTTTGTTTGGATTTCCAACAAATGGTCAGGCAAAGGAACTTCCCAAATAACATGGAACGACTCTCGAGGGACGTCCCCGAGAACCTAATCGGATCTCTGCTACACAAGGCCGGGTTACCTCTGAACTAGGTAACAACTGACACAACATGCCATCCCCCGGTCATTACCGACCTTTATCCGAGGGCCCCCAATCCAACAACCGCACAGTGAAGTATCTGGGCTCCATACCGTGATACCAAGTTTATAAAAATCAACATAAGTAAATAACTGGGCTCCATACCATGATATCACTTTTTATATCCAGAAGGAAATGGTCACACCCTCAGGAGGAGCTACCTCCAAATAACCTTGTTGCCACGATTCCTGTTTCGACCATTACCAGGTTGTGATGCTCGACGAAGTCTCGTCCACAAAGCTACGCTTTTTCACAAAGCCATGCTTCGATCACAAATGATCAACAAATGATCATCCACACACAGCAGCACTTAGCATGCCACACTACCAAATTGGGAATATATCACTGATAACCTTCAACTACATAACCTCTGAGCTCGTACGTCTCAGAGAAGGGTGTTAAGCTAAGAGAATAAATCTCCGCCACCAACAGATATGTATTTGAAAGAAATCTGCTTTATATCTCAAAGTGTAGTTTCAGACATACAACCATACAAGTCTGTTCTGGGATCGAACAGAACCGAAGGCACTTCCGAAGAAGCCCTTGCAAATCCGGTTATTCACAATCCCGTTCGGACTTCCCATCACTTAGGGAATCTCTATACCGTAGCTATTCAGTGCAGAGACAATCGATAGGTCATCCTATCATTCTCGCAAATACCCGGCCTTCACCACCGGTCTTCGAATGCAAATCCCATTTCGTCGTATCATTATTCGGAATGGGTTATATGACACAAAGATCCTCTCCCGGCTAATCCGAATAACGAGCGCTTATTTTAAAAATAAGTGTTCGTTCAGATTTCAACAAATCACAACAATTTCCACTTTGATCTTTTAAATAAAAGATCCATCACAATCACAATGGTTCGATGTGGTTTCCGGATACCCACTTGGAATCCGACCCCCGATCGCATCGAAATTCAAACACCATTTAAAGGCAAATATTGATAGTTGGTTATTTAACTATCAATCAACATTCACAACAATTACTGGATTTCAAGTAATTTTCCCAATTATTTACTTTAAAAATATCTTTGCAAGATATATTTTCACACTTCAACCGTTTGAAAACAAATTTCAAATCACTTTTCACTCGCGGAATAAAATTCCCGAAATCATTTATTTCCACTGAAAAATCTGCCGAGTTCGAATACTTTAAAATTATTTAAATCACTTGTCCAAATATATACTTTGAAATATTTTAAAATAAAACTATTTTTAAACACTTTATTATAAAATATTAGTTATAAAACTATTATACTATCATCTCATATAAAACATCAAGTCCAAACTTATTTTTTAAAATAAAATCAGTAAATAGAGTATAATTGTTTAAAATATTCACTTCTAAAAATTGACTTAAATAAATCTTTACTCTAAAGATTTAGAAACAATTCACAAAAATACTTTCTTCACAAATACTCTTTTACAAACCATTTTATAACTTTAAAATTTATATTTTAAAGCTACTTTCAAAACATACCCGGTGTTTCAGGGAAAATACACTTTCATTTCAAAATGGTCCACTTAGACCAATTTAATAAACCCTTTTTGATTTATTTTGAATTACATTACAAATCCGTAAAATTATTTCTCTTATAAATTCCATTGTGAATTCAAATTTTCAAGTATCCATTAATATACGATTTTCAAATCGTTTCCCAAATATTCACTTTCAACACCAAATCAATATTCAAATTTACTTCCAAATTTGTTTCAAACACCCAAATCAATTTCCAAATAGATTTGTAACAAACCTAGATTTTGCATATAATTTAAATTTGACTTTATTTATTTTTAAATTATTTTTAAACTTGTTTTATTTCAAACATTTCATTTTAAAAATATAAATGTTGATTATTATGTGTATTATAACTTCAAACTTGTGTAAGTTGAATATTTTCCTGAAATGTTGATTTTGGTCAAAATAGTCAAATTTTGATTTTTAACTTAAAAATTCAAATGTTTGAATTTTATAAATTTTATATTTTATTATGAAAATATATTTAATAACATGAATACCACTTTTCGTTTAGTTGAAAATGGATTTAAATTGTGAAAGTTATACTGTTTTCAATATTGTGTGTACATTGAATTATCTAACAATTTTCTTTATGTTAAATTTTATAAATTATATTTTTAATTGTCAAATCATGTTATAATATGTGTTATATGACATGTTAGATATATATTCTATTTTTAAAAACATTTTTTTAGTGATGTTATAATTTTTCCAAAGTTTACTTTGTTGGTTTCTTTTTTTAAAGGCTGTTTTCTTATTTTCTGCTATTTTCTTCATCAAAATTATATTTAAATTTAATTTTTTATATTTATTTTGTGAATTAATTTTTATTTTGTGTACTTATCTTTATTTATAAATATTTTTCAAGTATATAAAATTTTTCCAAAGCGCATTGAATTTATTTCTAATTTTAAAGTCTACTTCGCAATTTTAAGCCATTTTCATAATTTAAATTCTATTTAATTAAACTTTAATTATTTATTTTATTTTAGAAATGATAAATAAATTATTTTATTTCAAAATTTTTCTTTAGAATATTTTTAAAAAGAAGTAGACATTTTTCCAAAGCCATCGATGTTTTAATTGTAATTTTTGAACCCTGTTTTCAATTTTTAAGCAATTTCCTTAATTCTTTTTATATTTTCTTTAAATTTAATTATATATTTTTATTTTATTTCACTTTGTTTCGGTATTTATATATACTTGCTGAATTTTATTTATTTTTATTTGATTTAAAAGAAAAGTAAGTATGGAAGATTTTAAAAGCTAAGAAACGTAAAGTCGTTTCACCATTTCTTTTACCGTTTCTTTTTCAATCAACGCATCAATTTATTGTAGCCGTTCCATTTCTTTTGCTTATTCACGTGAAAGTTTCTCATTCCATCAATAATACACATCCATTTTAGATCTGAGCAAAGAAAAATAAGCAATGGCCTCCTCTCTTCTCTCGTTTCTTCTTCCTTTTTCTATTGTTTTGCTTGATTTTTGCCTTGATTCTCTTGCTTTGTTTGGCCTAACACCTCCGCCATCTCCTCCACCGACCACCACCACTTCCTTCCCCACATCATACATGACCAAAACCTTTCCTCCTCTGACCTGCAAGTGCCATGACCATCCCATGATGCAAAATCCACAAAAACTATGTTAAAACTCCTTAAAAAGCATGTCTAGCCACCTAGTCTTCATCACCATCACCTTAGATGACCTTGGCCACCTCCTATTGCTCCACCACCACCTTGACACACCCCTAACCATCACCTTCATCCTCTCTCCAGATCTGAAACAAGCCATAGCCTAGCCATAGATCCATGTAGCCAAGCCCAAAATGAACAAAAAAACACAATTTTGCATAAACCTCTTCATATTCATGCGTAGTAACTCCTCCACCACTTCAATACCTTGTAGCCATGCCTTATAGGACCCAAACCTGAACCAAAGTATGTACAAACCTGAGACAAAACATTCCCTAAACCGTGCCAGTAAGAGTAGAAAGCAAGGCAAAAAGTTGTGTATTCATATTGCTTTTCAATTCAAAGTTATTCCTATTCAATGTTGTATTGAATTATAATTTTATTTTGTTTGTTTTGGGTTATAACACAAGTTCTATAGCTTGGATTTTCTCTCCACTCAAATCAAAAATCGTGCTATTTCCTTTTGGAATCCGTTGTGCCAATTGTATTGCAATCTCCGCCATAAAAGGTGAGTAAAGCTCACACTACATTTATACTTATGCAGTTGTGAAACAACAACAACTGAATGTGTAGAATTAAATATGATGTTATAACTGCCATGTGATTTTTTTATATATGATGTTAAACCTGTTAAATTTCATGTCGTATCATCTGTTATCATATATATGTTGTTACTATTCATTTATATATGTTTATCACACTGCAAGTTCCCTGTAAATTAGAAATCACTATGGGTTGTAATGATACATACCCGAACAGACTTTAGAATAAGGGAAAATTGTTATGGGCTGAAATTATAGGCCTGAATGGTTTTCAATTTATTTCATTTACTTGGGACTGTGGGTTTGAAATGATAAAAACCCGTATTTTTCTTTGTAAATTACGGGTCGAAATGATATATTACCCGTATCACCTTTCCTAGTGTAGAAAATTATATACACACCCGTAGTTAATATATGTTTTTCTAAAAAATTTAAAATTATTTTAGAAATGTAAATATTAAAATATTTTGATTTAAATATAATTAAAAAGGATTTTTTGTAAAATATTATTGATTTTCTGCATAATTGTAAGTGAAATGAATTAATGAAAAGTTAGAAAATTTTGAACGTAAGTTATTTTGGAAAATTTGATTTAATTATAATTGGAAATTAAATTGAATATGAAATTTTGATAAATTTATGATGATTTGAATTTAAATGAATTCAAAGTGATTTATATCATATTAATGATTTTTAATAAAGTTGAAATGTGAAATGAATGAAATTCAAGTTGAAATTTTGAAATATAACTAAAGTGGAAGTTTATGAAATTGACTTAAAAGTGAACTTTTATTTAAGTAAATAAAATTAAAACTAAGTTATATTTGAGAATTTGAACTTAAGTGTTAAGTTGAAATTTAATACAATGGATTTAAAATTGAACATTGCAATTTAATAAGTGAATTATTAATAAATCTTGATTTTGGAATGGAAATTTAACTTTATAAAATCATGAACTTGAGGAAAATTAAATGATGTTTATAAATGTGAAAATGTATGATTTTATGAGTTAAAAATGTTTTAAATGAAAAAATATAATTGGTTGAGAAATTTTATTGAATATTTGAAGTTAATATACTGCATTTTTGAAATGCTATTAATTACAATGTAAATGATATTAATGCTGTACTTGATGATAATGAACTAAAAAGCTAAATTGAATTAAAAGCTATTACAACAATTTTTGTAAGTGCTATAATTTTTGAATTTAACTAAGTTTATTTGAAATCTAAGTAAACCTTATTACAACATTTTAAAATGTTGTCTTTTGTTAAATTGAACTGTTTTGAATGTATCTTTCCGTAGCGTTTTCTAAATGCCACGAAAAGTGAATTTTCACTGTTTTGATAAACTTAAGTGAATAAATGAACTTTGGAAGTTGAAAATTTTGGAAATTTAATAATTTAATTATTGAACGTAATAACTTCATTTTAATGATTAAAAATGATTTTTTTTGAATATAAACTGTTTTGAAATGTGAATTGAAATGGTATTTTAAACTGCAAAAAATGAATAATGATTTGAAATGAATGTGGTTTTGATATTTTGAAATTAAAATGATTTGAAAATGAAGTTTTGAAAGGTTATGATATTTTGATATATCAAAATGATTTGAAAATGGAGTTTTGAAAGATATGACATTTTGATATTAAAATAATTTGAAAGGAAGTGCTGAAAGATAAGATATTTTGAACGAAGTTTTGAAAGGTTATAATATTTTGATATATTAAAATGATTTGAAAGGATGTTTTGAAAGGATATGATAATTTAATATATTGAAATGGTTAGAAATGACTTGATATTTATTTTGATAAATATTTGAATCGAAAGATATGGTATGCTGATATATTGAAATGGTTTGGAAATAATTTAATCTTTATTTTGATAAAGATTAGGGTTGAAATGATATTTTATTTTGAATTATAAAATATATTTTTAAAGTTATAACTACGGGTTATAATAACTATTGGTTGTTAAAGAGACCGGGACGATATTGTCTTATAGCCAGCCAATACCGAAAACCACTTTAACAACTGTATACGCGGTGGAGATTCCAGAATGAAGTAGGATGGTGGTGACGTTCTCGAGGTATATTACGTGGACCCTACTCCCGTGAGTTGGCATAAATGACTAAAACAGGAGCTATACCGGGCTACACAAAGGGTCACACCCTTTCATCGAGCATGCTCCATCGGAAACCATTCTATTACTTTTGTGATTCGATATGTAGAGGCACTTTGATTTGGGGTATTGTTCGAGGTGGGCGGAAGCTGCTGGCTTGCCGTCACCACCGGTCCGGGAGTGCAAACGATGTATCCACCCTGGCATTGCCTCGCGTGCCGTGTCATCTCCTTATATCGAGCCCACTACGATTTTGGTTTTAAAGATCCGACCGCGTTAAGGTTCACCATCCCCTTAATGCTATTTTCTATATGATTATACTTTACTGATTAGACACTACTGTATATAGCGCATATTACTACATAGTAAATAGTTTAACGAATCCTTAGAGGATGGGCGGTCCCATGCATCTTCTAAGTTACTTGTACCTTTTCTACAGTTCACTTGAGTTGGTATACATTGTATAAGTATGTATGTCCTGACTCGAGTGTTTGTATTTTTATTTACGCTCGGGTCAGCCTGAGTTATTCACAGATTTGGATTTCCACTTTTTGGAGATTGGAATCGCTGGAGATTATCTACTTGTCAAGTTTCATCTTTTCAGTTCGGTTGTTCTATTCAGCTTGTACTTGGTTATCATATTTAAACTTCTGTTGTACTTTATTTCTTCTATTGTATCTTATGTAACTCTAATATATTCATATAGTGGCTTCATGAACTACTATCTCTTTTACTTCCGCTGCATTATTATTACTCTGTGTCTGTGATTTGTGATTCTTATTTACTGCATATTCTGGTATTTGCCAAATTTTTATTTACAACACGGTATTTTGAGCAATTCAATTCCGGCATGAGTGTCTACCTATACACTTATAATGGATGCGAATGGTTGAAAATACCTGGTTGTTACAGTTGGTATCAGAGCTTTGGTAGCTCTAGGCAAAACACAACATATGGAGTGAATGTATTTACAGAATCACTTTCATTCGAGTTTGAATCTCTCCCTTTTGACTCGATTCCTTTGAATTTTGGAACGTTCCCTACGGTTCCAAAATCCATTCGTATCCCTCACTATTCATCTTCTTTTGACTCTGGAGTATTCCATAACTCCGCTTGAATGATCTTTCTAGTAAGTCGGTACCAAATTGAATTGAAAACGGGGGAAACTCCTTTACAATTAGCATCGATTCACCAGAGATTTATATCTATCCTTGGTTTAGATGCTAATATCTTTTGTTATTCCAAACTCTAACTCTTGGGTTCGAATGTAGATTTACCCTAGAAAATCCACATCGATCTTATTATTTATGTCACGGTTGACCCGGTTATGGTTGCCCGTGATTTACTTAAGCTTATCCACCTCCCTATTTTGTTATTTAATCATCTTGTCTTTTGTTCCCAATCTATTCTTCCAAACATTTTGAATTGTACTTGTGTATCTATGTTTTGTTTTATATATTGTGTTGTTTGAGTTGTTGATGTTGATTTGGGTTTCCGATCGATTCGTCTGATCAATGCTACCGACAGGATTTCTAAAACACATTGACAGAACAAACTAACACAATATTATTTTAAAATTTGGTTAGTGAAATAAAATTTTGATATATGAGTAAATTTATGAAACTTAATAAATTGATTTTAAATTGATAATTTGAAATGATAATACTTGATTTATCATTTATTTTTCTACAAATGAATCTATAAATAGTTGTTTATAAATTTATTTGGGAACTGAAATGAATTTAAAACAAGAATTTGAGAATTTAAATTCCGATTATTTTGAACTATGGTTTAAAGTTTAAAAAGGGATATATTATTTAAAGTATTTACAAATAGAATTTGTCTCCAAAGAATTTTAAAGTGCTCTTCTCTTTGTCGCTGGAAAATAACTTCGGTGATGATCGCGACATCATCGACATTCATTTTCAAGTTTCGAAGTTAAGAGACTTTTCTGTAGTCTTGCTACAGCTTTGTTTTGGGGAATTTAATTTGGTTTGAATTTTCTAAAATATGACTTGATTTATAATATATATGTATATAGATATATGATTGAAATTTGATTTGACATATTATGTATATATTTTTACTTATCTCTAAATGGTTTGAATGTAATTGGAAATTTAGTTCTTAAATTTTATTTTAAAGAATAATTCCAATTGTAAAAAAAAATCAAATCAAAATTTTGGATGAATATCAAGCATGAAATGATTTAATTGGAAAGTTTATTCGTATAATACACAATTTCATTCCAATATAACTTACCTTAATTTTCAGAAGATGAATATGTAATTGGATAATATACAATATAAAAAGATTTTATAAATAAAATTTGAGTGGTTATAATAAATGTTATACGCTTAAATTTTAATTATAAAATGATTAACAGAGGTAAATATAATAAAAGGTAATTGAATAACTTACAATAAAATAATGTTAAAAGAACTAAGAATAAAAGAAAGTAGTTATAATAAGTGTAAGTATGTTTAACATAAGTGATAAATATATTGAGAGGAATAAATCTAATTTTAATTATGAATAAAGAAGAATAAAAATTTATTAAGTACATTGTTAGTGTAATAAATGACTATTTTTCAAACCCATAGTTTTAAAAATTGTTAATTTAAGATGATTGGATAATAAGATAATGAAATTTGAGATAGTTAAGATTTATTCTCTATTTAAGTTGAAATTTCCATACTTTCAAATTTATTTCCTTATTTTGTTTTTCAAACTATATTTTGGTTGTTCTTATCATCCTCATCTTGCTATAGACTGGTATATGCATCTTTCTATAATCTTTCTGTTTAGAAATCTTTCTATAATCTTTGATAATATGCACCTTGCGAAACTCACCTATAATAACAGTTATCGGGTATAATTTCAATCTCCTTGTCATCTTGTCTTAATCCTATTTCCTTCTATCTTTTTGTGTGCATTCCCGTAATTCATTCCTTTTCGGGGACGAAAAGTTTTGAGTGGGGGAGAGTGTAACAACCCTAGGTTTTGCATATAATTTAAACTTGACTTTATTTATTTCTAAATTATTTTTAAACTTGTTTTGTTTCAAACATTTCATTTTAAAAATATAAATGTTCATTATTATGTGTACTATAACTTCAAACTTGTGTAAGTTGAATATTTTCCTGAAATGTTGATTTTGGTCAAAATAGTCAAATTTTGATTTTTAACTTAAAAATTTAAAAGTTTGAATTTTGTAAATTTTATATTTTATTATGAAAATAGATTTAATAACATGAATACCACTTGTCGTTTCGTTGAAAATGGTTTTAAATTGTGAAAGTTATACTGTTTTCAACATTGTGTGTACATTGAATTATTTAACAATTTTCTTTATGTTAAATTTTATAAATTATATTTTCAATTGTCAAATCATGTTCTAATATGTGTTATATGACATGTTAGAATATTATATTTTTAAAAACATTTTTTTTAGTGATGTTATAATTTTCCTAAAGTTTACTGTGTTGGTTTCTTTTTTTTAAGGCTGTTTTCTTATTTTCTGCTATTTTCTTCATCAAAATTATATTTAAATTTAATTTTTTTATATTTGTTTTGTGAATTCATTTTTATTTTGTGTACTTATCTTTATTCATAAATATTTTTCAAGTATATAAAAATTTTCCAAAGTGCATTGAATTTATTTCTAATTTTAAAGTCTACTTCGCAATTTTAAGCCATTTTCTTAATTTAAATTCTATTTAATTGAACTTTAATTATTTATTTTATTTTAGAAATGATAATTAAATTATTTTATTTAAAAAAATTTCTTTAGAATATTTTTAAAATGAGGTAGATATTTTTCCAAAGCCATCGATGTTTTAATTGTAATTTTTGAACCCTGTTTTCAATTTTTAAGCAATTTCCTTAATTCTTTTTATATTTTCTTTAAATTTAATTATATATTTTTATTTTATTTCACTTTTTTTCGGTTTTTATATGTACTTTCTGAATTTTATTTTGTTTTATTTGATTTAAAAGAAAAGGAAGTATGGAAGGTTTTAAAAGCTAAGAAACGTAAAGTCATTTCACCGTTTCTTTTTCAATCAATGCATCAATTTATTGTAGCCGTTCCTTTTCTTTTGCTATTCACCTGAAAGTTTCTCATTCCATCAATAATACACATCCATTTTAGATCTGAGCAAAGAAAAATAAGCAATGGCCTCATCTCTTCTCTCTTTTCTTCTTCCTTTTTCTATTGTTTTGCTTGATTTTTGACTTGCTTCCCTTGCTTTGTTTGGCCTAACATCTCCACCGTCTCCTCCACCGACCACCACCATTTCCTTCCCCACATCATACACGACCAAAACCCTTCCTCCTCTGACCTGCAAGTGCCATGACCATCCCATGATACAAAATTCACAAAAACTATGTTAAAACTCCTTAAAAAGCATGTCTAGCCACCTAGTCTTCATCACCATCACCTTAGATGACCTTTGCCACCTCCTATTGCTCCACCACCACCTTGACACACCCCTAACCGTCACCTTCATCCTCTGTCCAAATCTGAAACATGCCATAGCCGAGCCATAGATCCATGTAGCCAAGCCCAAAATGAACCAAAAACCACTATTTTGCATAAACCTCTTCATATTCATGCGTAATAACTCCTCCACCACTTCAATACCATGTAGCCATGCCTTATAGGACCCAAACCTGAACCAAAGTATGTCCAAACCTGAGCCAAAGCATTCCCTAAGCCGTGCTAGCAAGTGTAGAAAGCAAGGCAAACAGTTGTGTATTCATATTGCTTTTCAATTCAAAGTTATTCCTATTCAATGTTTTATTGAATTATAATTTTATTTTGTTTGTTTTGGGTTATAACACAAGTTCTATAGCTTGGATTTGCTCTCCACTCAAATCAAAAATCGTGCTATTGCCTTTTGGAATCCGTTGTGCCAATTGTATTGCAATCTCCAGCTATAAAAGGCGAGTAAAGCTCACGAGACATTTATACTTATGCAGTTGTGAAACAACAACAACTGAATGTGTAGAATTAAATATGATGTTATAACTGCCATGTGATTTTTTTTATATATGACGTTAAACCTGTTAAATTTCATGTCGTATCATCTGTTATCATATATATGTTGTTACTGTTCATTTATATATGTTTATCACACTACAGGTTCCTTGTAAATTAGAAATCACTATGGGTTGAAATGATACATACCCGAACGGACTTTAGAATAAGGAAAAATTGTCATGGGCTGAAATGATAGGCCTGAATGGTTTTCAATTTATTTCGTTTACTTGGGACTGCGGGTTTGAAATGATAAAAACCCGGATTTTTCTTTGTAAATTACGGGTCGAAATGATATATTACCCGTATCACCTTTCCTAGTGTAGAAAATTATATACAGACCCGTAGTTAATATATGTTTTCTAAAATTTTTAAAATTACTTTAGAAATGTAAATATTAAAATGTTTTGATTTAAATATAATTAAAAAGGATTTTTTGTAAAATATTATTGATTTTCTGAATAATTGTGAGTGAAATGAATTAATGAAAAGTTAGAAAATTTTGAACGTAAGTTATTTTGGAAAATTTGATTTAATTATAATTGGAAATTAAATTGAATATGAAATTTTGATAAATTTATGATAATTTGAATTTAAATGAATACAAAGTGATTTATATCATATTAAAGATTTTTAATAAAGTTGAAATGTGAAATGAATGAATACTCAAGTTGAAATTTTGAAATATAACTAAAGTGGAAGTTTATGAAATTGACTTAAAAGTAAACTTTTAGTTAAGTAAATAAAAATAAAACTAAGTTATATTTGAGAATTTGAACTTAAGTGTTAAGTTGAAATTTAATGCAATGGATTTAAAATTGAACATTGCAATTTAATAAGTGAATTATTATTAAATCTTGATTTTTGAATGGAAATTTAACTTTATAAAATCATGAACTTGAGGAAAATTAAATGATGTTTATAAATGTGAAAATGTATGATTTTGAGTTAAAAATGTTTTAAATAAAAAAATATAATTGTTTGAGAAATTTTATTGAATATTTGAAGTTAATTGATTGCATTTTTGAAATGCTATTAATTACAATGTAAATGATATTACATCATTTGTAAATGTTGTAGTTGATGATAATGAACTAAAAAGCTAAATTGAATTAAAAGCTATTATAGCAATTTTTTTAAGTGCTATAATTTTTGAATTTAACTAAGTTTATTTGAAATTTAAGTAAACCCTATTACAACATTTTAAAATGTTGTCTTTTGTTAAGTTGAACTGTTTTGCATGTATCTTTCCGTAGCGTTTTCTAAACGCCACGAAAAGTGAATTTTCACTGTTTTGATAAACTTAAGTGAATAAATGAACTTTGGAAGTTGAAAATTTTGTATAATTAATAATTTAATTATTGAACATAATAACTTCATTTTAATGATTAAAAATGATTTTTTTTGAATATAAACTGTTTTGAAATGTGAATTGAAATGGTATTTTAAATCGAATAAAATGAATAATGATTTGAAATGAATGTGGTTTTGATATTTTTAAATTAAAATGATTTGAAAATGAAGTTTTGAAAGGTTATGATATTTTGATATATTAAAATGATTTGAAAATGGAGTTTTGAAAGATATGACATTTTGATATTAAAATAATTTGAAAGGAAGTGCTGAAAGATAAGATATTTTGAACGAAGTTTTGAAAGGTTATGATATTTTGATATATTAAAATTATTTGAAAGGATGTTTTGAAAGGATATGATAATTTAATATATTGAAATGGTCAGAAATGACTTGATATTTATTTTGATAAATACTTGAATCGAAAGATATGCTATGATGATATATTGAAATGGTTTGGAAATAATTTAATCTTTATTTTGATAAAGATTTGGGTTGAAATGATATTTTATGTTGAATTATAAAATATATTTTTAAAGTTATAACTACGGGTAATAATAACGATTGGTTGTTAAAGAGACCGGGATCGGATATTGTTTTATAGCCGGTCAATACCGAAAACTGCTTTAACAACTGTATACACGGTGGAGATTCCAGAATGAAGTAGGATGGTGGCGACGTTCTCGAGGTATGTTACGTGGACCCAACTCCCGTGAATTGGCATAAATGACTAAAACAGGAGCTATACCAGGCTACACAAAGTGTCGCACCCTTTCATCGCGCATGCTCGATCGGAAACCATTCTATTACTTTTGTGATTCGATATGTGGCGAGACTTTGATTCGGGGGTATTGTTCGAGGTGGGCGGAAGCTGCTGGCTTGCCGTCACCACCGGTCCGGGAGTGCCAACGATGTATCTACCCTGGCATTGCCTCGCGTGCCGTGTCATCTCTTTACATCGAGCCCACTACGATTTTGGTTTTAAAGATCCGACCGCGTTAAGATTCAGCATCCCCTTAACGCTATTTTCTATATGATTATACTTTACTGATTAGACACTACTGTATATAGCGTATATTACTACATAGTAAATAGTTTAACGGATCCTTAGAGGATGGGCGGTCCCATGCATCTTCTAAGTTACTTGTACCTTTGCTACAGTTCACTTGAGTTGGTATACATTGTATAAGTATGTATGTCCTGACTCGAGTGTTTGTGTTTTTATTTACGCTCGGGTCAGCTTGAGTTATTCACAGATTTGGATTTTCACTTTTTGGAGATTGGAATCGATGGAGATTATCTACTTGTCAAGTTTCATCTTTTCAGTTCGGTTGTTCTATTCAGCTTGTACTTGGTTATCATATTTAAACTTCTGTTGTACTTTATTTCTTCTATTGTATCTTATGTAACTCTGATATATTCATATAGTAGCTTCATGAACTACTATCTCTTTTACTTCCGTTGCATTATTATCACTCTATATCTGTGATCTGTGATTTTTATTTACTGCATATTTTGAGATTTGCCAAATTTTTATTTACAACGCGGTATTTTGAGCAATTCAATTCCGGCATGAGTGTCTACCTATACACTTATAATGGATGCGAATGGTTGAAAATACCTGGTTGTTACAGGATTTCCCAAAGGTTTATTTTCAATCACCAAAAATCAATTTCCAATTTAATTTCTAAATTTTGTTTCAAACATCGAATCAAATTTCAATTTGATTCCCAAAGATTTATTTTCAAGTACCAAATCAATTTTGTGAATTTATTTTTAAAATAAATTCTTTTATCTTTCCCAACTTATTTGAAAATCATATTCTAAATAAATTCTTCAACCATTAAACAATATTTCTCAAAAACCATTTATAAAAAAAATCTTTTTCCATATTTTGGAATTTATTCAATATGGTTCCACTATAGATTTTCTACTTAAATTCAAAAATCCTATTTTATTTATTTTTTGTATCTTACGTCACCAAAAATATATTCGGCTAAATTTTAGCTTACAATGATTCCAATTACAGTATAATCACACAGAGATTATAAATAATTTAACACACAACAAATGAAACTAATTCAAATGTTCGAGGAATCCAGTTGGATCCCTTCAACCTGTTTCCCTGCATCCGCAGACGTTAGCATAACAATTAAATACCAACTCCACTTCGAGGTGGAATATCGCGGTATATAGGATTTATAAAAATTTTGGAAATCAACTCCATATACATATATAATACCAATTCCACTTCGAGGTGGGATATCGCGGTATATGGGTTTAATATAATAACCTCCGCTATTATGCGGCGCATAGGGTCTATTTCAAAACAAATAATCACAACCATCACTCAAGCACAAAATCAACACAAACAATAATTTTAAATTTAATTATTTAAAATAAAACTGGAAATTCTACTTTAAACTTGAGTGAGAAGATCTCACCTTTGCTTTTATTTGCAATCCATTTCCATTCCAGCTATTTCTTCACAATTTTAGACCTTGTACAAATATTTATGTGATTTTATTAATATTCAAAATAATTGAACAACCAATTTGTTTTTGATAGATTTTTAGTTAACTAGTTTAAATAATAGTCAACTATCCTAATATACATTTGGGATAAATACCTTCGGTACCCCATGAGATAATAATAATTTATACACTAAATTTTAAATAAGAATTAAATCATAGTTGATAATGATTCTCATTTTTTTAATTGAAATTTATCAGGTTAATAAAATTCCAAATCTTCTTTACTGTTGAATTTTGATAACCATTTTTAGACATACCCATCATTAAATTAAAATGTTATAAATTTAAAATATTAATATATGTACCAAATCTCAGTTAGTACTCGAAAAGTGAAATAATATACCTTCTGCGTAAAATATATAGCTAACTAGTTTTAAAACAAACCGTGAAGAACATTTGGTAGATGGAACAATGCAATAAAGAATTCGTTACCAGATTTCACTTAAGTAACACTTAAACAAGAATGTTGTAATCAGGTTGCCTATTCGAACAAGAGGACCCAGGAGCATCGAGCACCTGCTCTAGCTCTGCACCAGATTCGAAGATGCCCAATTCAAAGAATTATCACGAAGTCGAGCTTCCTCCTTTCGATCATCACCACGAAATCAAGCTTCCTCCTTTCGATCGCGATGGTATTCTCGACGAACCCCAAAGTCAACAGTGCCTCTTTGCCTGTCGCGAACCTTACGAGCTTACAGCCCCACTTTTCAATGCACGCGCATGAGCGCCTTCGCCCACGCCTCAGTCGAACTCTGCCGCCGATGTCCCTTAAAATCCTCACGCGCGATGGCTTGACTTGCCGCCTCTCTCTCTCTTACAGATTCTCCAATTAACTGAGAAAGGGAATAAAAAGAAGGAAAGCAACTGATTTTAATTTTTCTGCTCGTGCGACATTTTTTTTCAATTTTTCTTCTTTCGATTCTGGATTTGGGGCTTCGGCCATTTTATTTCTTTTCGAGAAAGACATCGATGTTTTGAAAAAGGGAGACAGCGTGCCGACATTATCAGGCTACGGTGACTTGAAATAAGGAAAACTGAAGTGAAGAAAAGATTGATGTAGATATAAAATTTCAGCTAATGTTGACCAATTATAAATTTAAATTTAAATTGAATTCGATATAAATTTTCAACGCGTTTACTTAACATACGGACAAACCATCACTCCAAACACTGCGAAAACTGAAATCCGAAAATAATAAATCATTACGGATCCAATGGAACTGGTTTCGTCGAAATCTGAGACTGTGCCTCGGAAAACTATTTTTAAATATCGATTTAAACGATATAATTTCCTAATGGAACAAAATAATTCCAATTTCTATTCTGAAGCTTCCATTAACCTCATTATTATTAATATAAATTTCTAAGTCATCAAATTATTTTTAACAAGCTTAAAATTGAAAATTCAAATTTTTACCCATCATTAATAAATTAAATTCAATAATTTAATTGCCAAATTCACATTTATATTCGAATTCAAGTCAAACTAATCTCCAAATATTTAAAAACGATTAAATATTTCGATTTAGAATGTTCAAAATTCTGGGTCGTCACACATAGCTCTTCCAAAAAACTTATTATAACTTTTTTTTAGTTGTAGGTAACATGTTTGTCGAACAAAGAAAGCAAAGAAACTAGAAGGGATTTTGATTCAATATCATGGTGATTATAGTACATATACTTTTGATTGATATAAGAATTTAATACATCTTTGTATATATTCAGTTGTGTTGTTGTATCTATGTTATTAATTTTAATCTCATTTCATTTCACTCTTTTACTTTCCTATCTAAAATAAATTCTTTAATCCTTACATAATGCCATCCCCTATATTTTTTACCTTTAAGTGGTCAAATTAAAAGATATCATTCTTCCAAAAAGGTTATCGTAACCGCCTTTCTTTAGGTGCAAGTCACATGTTCATTGAAATATCAAAGTAAAGAAACTGGAAGAAATTTTGATTCGACAGCCATGGTAATTTAGGTACACATACATTTGATTTTTATTAGAATTTATTACATTTTTGCATCTATTCTTCTATGTTATTGTATCTATATTATTAAATATTTTCTCAATTCATTTCTCTCTTTTACTTCCATTTCCACATCTTCTATATCTAAAACAAAATCTTTAATCCTTAAATAATATCGTCCCATGTCTTTTTTTAACCTTTAACTGGTCAAGTTAAAAGATATCATTCTTCCATAAATGTTTTTTTAATAGTTATTCTTTACTTGTAGATAATATACTCACTAAAATGTCAAAGTAAAGAAATTGGAAGGAAGTATGATTCAACATCCATGATAATTCAAATATTTTAGAATTTATTACAACTTTTTATCAATTCAATTTTGTTGTTGTATCCATACTATTAAATTTTACCTCAATTCATTTCACTCTTTTATTTTCAATTCCCCATCTTCTCTATTAAAATAAAATCTATAATTCTTAGATAATATCTTCTCCAATCTTTTTTTTACCTTTAAATCTAAGTAGAAAGTTTACTCCTTTTATTTCCATTAAGTCTGTAAATTTCCCAGTTTTGGGATCATAAAGGGTTACAAAATGAAATCCTAACTGGGTAAGCCAAGGCGGCCTCTGTTGGAGGTCCATTTGTTTTTTCTTCTCACTTTGGTTATAATCATAGATACCACTCTTCCATATTTCAGGAAATGCACCATGATTTTAGGTATATGATATTATTTTTTGCCCTATATTAGCTTAGCATATAGGGGTTAGGGTTGACTTCTTTAGAATAGTAGTATGTAAAATAAAATGTCGCTTAGTCTCTAATAAGCGATCTTTTTATAGAATCATGATTAGAAAAATAATTTTGAAAGTTGCATTTTTCAAAAAGCTACTGTGGTTGCTTTTCTTTTGTTGTAGGTAATTTGATCATTGAAATGTCAAAATAAATAAACTAGGAGAGATTTTGATTCAACTTTCATAGTGACTCGAGTACACATGCTTTTAATTTATTTTTGAATTTATTACATTGTTATATCAATTCTTTACCAATTCTTGTTTATTACATTTTTTGTACCTATTCATTTACTTTGCGGTATTTACACCATCAGTTGTGTCTTATTTAATATTTTTCTAGTTCTCAAGTATGTACGATAGTTTTCATGGTTTAGAATAATATAGTTTAATTTTTCGTTCTTTATTTTGATTGCTTTAGATATCCTTTAGTATAGATGACCTATATTCTATCCTATGAAGGATAACATATTAGATGATATGCTACCTCGACGTTTGTTAAGTATGATTCGACTTCTATAAGAATCTGCCCTAATGGTGGATAGCTTATGCTTAAATCTATACGCACTTTATTAATATGCTTGACGCTATGTTATAAAAGAATTTATTCTATTATATAGATGGATATATGTTCGATAGTTGACCATTTGCACTCTTTTTCCCTCATAATTTTAAGAACCAAAATCATAATTTCGATCATTATATCTCTTTATTTAACATATCATGTTGTAGCACTTTACAAAATTATACCTTTATAATATAATAGTAAAAAAATTCCTCTTCTCTACATTTTTAATATGGTAATAAACCCTTAATGTATTGTTCATATTAACTTTTTCTCCATCACGTTTCTATTTTGTCTTTTTTCCCTTTCCCATTTACGTTTTCATACTTATAATACAATTCAAAAAACCGTACTCTCGACCTAAATAAAATTAAGGATTCGTTCCAAATAATGTTTTAACTGGTCTTATTGGTTTTCTAATCTTAATAGAATTTTACTGAGTTATTTAATAATCCTTCACTTTTGTACTCTCTATCTTTTTTCATGATTTCATCATTTTTCGATAGCTATATTTGTACCTGTTGTATTAAAGACCTGACTTTTTATGGAAATAATATTTAGAATTCGAAAACCATGGTTTATCAGATATATTTAACAGAATTTGGAGGTTTGACCTTATTTCATTATCTATTTATTTATTTAATTTAATGTCGAATTTGTTGGTTTTTCTTTTAGATTTCAGAATTCAAATCGTTTCTTCGAATTTTATGTTTAATTTTTTTTCTAATGTATGATTATAAATTTAGTTTACTTCATTTATTTTGTATAAGGTTATTAGATAATAAATAAATGAGCACATAGAATCTTTAATTATTCTCCAAAAAAATTTATAGGTAAAGTAGAAATATAATTTTTAGTTCTCTAGCTTTATGTCAAATTTGAATTTCATCTTACATTTATTCGATTATTTTGATTGTGAATTCAGTTTCATTCATTATTTTTTATGACATTTTAGGTACCAAGAACCCCAATTATTTGAATAATCCATTAGAGGGAAAGTTCATCCATTTTCTTATTCTAAACATAAGTATATAAAAAATCAAGTTGGTTGAGAAGGATTATATAGGAAGAAAATAATATTTAAACCATAAATTTTCATAGCATATTTCGGGAAAAAGTATAATTTGTATTCGGCTGTTTTGTTGTACCGAAAGTAATTAACTATAAAGTTTTACTTAAAGTTCGGTTTTGTATATGTGATTTGTAAATTTATTTCTCCTTTAGTGTTTTGTATATTCATCAACTTAAACTTATATTTGTAAAATTTTATGTTATCCATATCAATCAACAATTAGTTTATAATATCTTTCTATGCTAGCATCAAATTCTTTGGTATCTTATAGAGAAATTTGGTGATTATATGCAATTTCAACAAATTTTGTTTATTATTGTGCTATTTTAAAATTCTCAGTTTGGAGAGGTTAATAGATAATCATATTGGAAAATATATTTATTTTAATATTTGCAAGTAAACTAACTTCCAATATGAAGTATCATATCAATGAAACTGATAAAAGGAATTATTCAAAAGGAATTAATTACTATCAATTCAGTTTAATTTGAGTTGACTTGAATAGGAACATTAACTACAATAAATTATCTTTAATTTAAATTCAGTTTAGTAAGAGAATCAATCAAAACTGTTGGAGAATTAATTTTAACTTATTAATCAATATATTATCGGCAAAATTTCAAATGCATTGTTAGTTCCAAATAACATATAAAGTGATCTGTTACGTACCTTAAGCAAGTCATTGCATACTTTAAGAGGTTGTAAGTTAGGAACTCTAAGGAATTTTTATTTTCAATATAAATGAGCAAATGATGTGTTTGTAGATAACTTTATATAAAAAACTCACCAAAAGATTATTAGTATAATACAAATAATAACTAATTATTCTTTGATGTAATATTATATTTTACACATTTCCTTACTCTTGAAATGTAATATCATATACTCCATATAATATAAAACTTGATTTTCATTTCATCTTACATATATAACCGTAGTATTAAGTCATGAATATTATAATGTGTCATATTGGATGTACTTGCAAAAAAAATGATAAGCATTTGTATCAATGTTGGACTAAAGCATCAAACAAAATTTGTTGTTAATGCCTTATTGGAACAACAATGAAAAATCAAGATCAATGTTAGAAGTCGTGACGTAAAGAGTAAAAAAAAGAATGATTGTTGCTTACATGAATAAAAGAATGTAAAAGAGGTAAATTATTGAACAAGGCATCTAATTTAAATTAAAGTATGTTTGATCATGAGTTAAGTTAGGGTAAAGTTTATTTATTCAAGAAGTGGTTTGACATATGTTTTTATTTAGCTCCCTATAAAAAATGTTGAAAAAATAAGACAATCTTTGATAGATATAGTTAAGATGCAAGTTTTTCCTTTGCTATTTGTAGAATATTGTACAATTCACTTTTGAGTAAATCATGGTTCCTCTAAAATTTAGTTCATAATAAAGCAAATTAACATTGGAAACTTCTTCCAATCTCTAAAACTATTATTCGATTAAATATCACTTCTAATTTCATTTGAATATTTTTACTTTCTATGTGTAGCTGCATATTTTACAAACTAATTTGTTATGTTTAAACTGTAGCCTACTATGGTAATTTATAATAATAATAATAGTAGTAATAATAATAATAATAATAATAATAATAATAATCAATTTTTAGTAGTTAAATTCATTGACTATGCTAACCTTATTGTCATCTTCAGTAAAAAAATATATCCAAGGTTTACTCGCAACTATTTTATTATAGTAATGTACTATATTACTTTAAATTATTCTAATTGGTTTACTGTTTAAGTTATTATATGTGCGTGAATATATGATGTAAATGGAAAAATAGTTTAATTGTTCATAAAATAAAATTACACAATGTTTGTATGTTCTGGTGTGATTTTATCATACATGCATTTTAAATAATGATGTTTTAAAGCTACTATAATTTTTTCCATGTCAATTAGTAATGAATGATGTTAAAAAGTTTACTGATGTTACTCTTGGACAATTGGTCCTTTCAAATATGCTTTGACTACTTCACATTTTGTATATTTCTTCTTGTAAAATTCTAAATACCATTATCGTACAAAATTATGTGCATATTCGAATTTATATGTTTAACATACGATAAAACCTTTTGAACCTATTGTAACGGCCCGCACCTCACTTAACGCAGATACTGCCCCTAAATTAGTCACCTCCGCCTCATGGGCCAAGCCAAGGTATGTGGTTTTGTTCCTCAAAAGACGTCGACGTTATTATGAGGTAAATTCCCCCCTTTAGAGCCCAAAGTCCTCGTTGGCTCATGAGCACAACACCACCCAGGCATCGTGGCTGTAACACGTACAGACCACAATTCCGGCTGGATATGGCTCTAGTACCATTGTAACAGCCCGCACCTTACTTAACGTAGATATTGTCCCCAATTTAGTCGCCTCCGCCTCATGGGCAAAGCCAAGGTATGGGGTTTTGTTCATCAAAAGGCCTCGACGGTGTTATGACTTAGGGGCACGAGGGAGAAGCAGGATGAATGTGAACTGATTATTCACTGATCGACTCTGTCTTTGGAATTTAGGTGGTAGTATAAACGTAGCTAGGACGAGACTCAACCATCCACATGGTACATTTATCAACCCAAGAATGGGAGCAGAAGCATGACCATCCAAAGATTGGCTATGATAGCTCAATATTGAAACTTATATATAGTGTTTACAAATATTCAAGGCTACAACCGAAAGAATGCCTAGCGATAGAATCATTAAATCAATGCCTAATCTCGTTGGCAACTGACTATCGCTCAAACCCGAAGGACGGATAAAAGATCATGAATGCGTTGAATGGAAAGTGTGTGTTACAATATCTATGTTAAGTGAGGTGCAGGCTGAACAATGGTATCAGAGCCATACCCAGCCAGAATTGTGGTCTGTACGTGTTATAGCCACGATATCTGGGTGGTGTGGTGTTCATGAGCGAATGAGGACGTCAGGCTCTAAAGGGGGGACTTCATCTCATAACAACGTCGAAGCCCTTTGAGGAACAAAACCTCACACCTTGGCTTGGCCCATGAGGCGGAGGTGACTAAGTTGGGGACAATATCCGCGTTAAGTGAGGTGCGGGCTGTTACACGTATGCTTCTTACATTCAAAATTTAATAGGCATGCTTAGTTTATAATTTTTATCAAGTTAGGAATACTAATAGTTGATGTCAACATTTACGGTGTATATATATTGTGCCCTAAAGAAATTAGTTCTATTTCGTTTGTTTCATGATCACTTAAGCATATGTTTAAGCATGTAATGCTTTATATCATTTTTTGAAAACCTTATGTGCATAGCATGGGTTCATACTAGTATATTTTAGTAGTAGAATTATTGTTCTTTATAATGTGCATGATTGAGTCTTAGCTACATTGGGTTATAGCCTTGCTATGTATTCTTTGAGTTTTTACCATGTCTGTGAAACCATACTTACATCAATTTAATAAGTAGTTCTTTTTTAACTAACTGATTTATGTATACCTTATGCTGCCTACATCACCAGTAAGGATTTCATCCTTTATAACTTGGTTACACCGATGGAGATATAATGAAAACTAAAAAGTGGCAATATTTGTGTTCTTCATTTGAGCCTAAAGAATACAAACTAAACTAATACATCTAACAATCTAACATAGTGTAAAAATATATCAAAAACCAGTAATGGTAGCCCAAGTATTTAATATAAATCCCTCTCCTAATACAAAATTAGGCTTTCAGCATTTAATTAATACTTAAATCTAAATGCTTCACTAGGAACCAACAATACTATATATATAAATTGACTATGCAGCCAATGCATAAACATAGTCTCATCGTCGCCGTCGCATCATTTATTCCTTCTACTCTTTGTTCGTTTGATGTTGCAAAAGCATCAATAGCATCATTATATGCACAATCTTTCTGTTGGAAATGAATGAACATTACACTGGGAAATATAGGGCATTAAATGCCTTGGAACACGAATAGTCCTACATATTAGAATAAAATAAGCATTATGTGTTTATATGCTAAGATGTGGACGCTATTATAGTTACTATGAGATAGAGAGAGTTATCGTATCACTTAAAGTAGCATATTGGCTTTGAAATTTCCTAGTGTTTCTCCTTTTGACTTACCGGTAAATCAGTGGACTTAAGTTTGACGTTAAACTGTAAGACTTTTGTACAAATACAAAAATAGATAACACACAATAAGTGCTTCTTATCTTCCTTGGTTCTTTGTTTGTGTTCTCTTTTTCCATGGACAGCATCTTGGTCTCATGAGTGCTTTGAGATTTTGCCTTACAATTCTCCTTAAAGTGACACTTTTATAATCATGTAGGTGATTTTATAAAGAGTATTTCGCAATACCTAACCTGGTTCTTAATATTACCGAGTATAGACATCATTAAAAGTTTCAAAATTTATCATGTTCATTAGTAAGTAGTGCACTGACTTATCATAGGAATGGTTTGAATGTATACTAGTGACATTAAGTTTATCCTAAACTTAGTTATCCCTTTGAGCCTAGATCTTGGGATCTTCAGTCAACTTAGTAGGGTTTCTGTTTAGAGAACCTTTTAGTTTATGGGCCTTAACCTCATCCCTATCGATAAGATATTAACCTTCTCCATAGGTAAACCTTTTGTTAGTGGATTCACAATGTTATCAATTTGTTCACTGCAACTTCATTTTTTGTCAAAAATTTCTTATGAACTGAATTCACCTTGACATCAACCATAACTTTCAACTAAAATGTGGCTACGAGGAAGAAAGTTGAAAATTTAGGCAATTATCAATTAGTTTTGACTCAAATTGTTTTGGCTTTGATAGACAAACGGTATGGTGATTTAAACATAAGAATGAAGGAAGCTGCACCTAGTATTTATGTGTGTAAGGGTGGAAGAGCACAAGTTATGTCGAGTTGATGCAGTGGTAGTGTGCGTTGGCCTAATTCCTGCAAAAAAGTGTACATAGAATGAATGCTATGTCATATGAATATATGCAGAGTCGGCCACATTAACATCTCCGAAAAAGTATATAGCACTGAATTGAATGCGTAGTACATTCCCTATTCTGACTAATATACTTTCAATTAACTGAACAATTGATTAATATATTATCTAAAATTTCATTCCCTATTAGAGTGTTGTTTTATTTGCAATGTGAATATGAAGATATAATTTACATATGAACAAACGATATGCATTTCATTTATAGGTAGACGACTAATTCATAGATATATAGATAGTTATCTATTAAAAGTTCCATTGACATTGCAGTTGTGATTGTATCGTCTGATGCAAAGATCGCTAATGGATCTTATACATTCTTGCAGAAAATAAACCACAATAATTTACACACAATTAAATAAGGGGTTGCTCTCATAGTTTTTTGGTTTGTAGAATAATCATTTAAGATAGAACGAATGACTATAATTTAGCTAACTTTTTATATGTTGCATAATCTATCCATAGTCTCAAGTCATTCCATCAATTTCATTACCATGAAACCCGGTAAAATTATCCGAATCGAATAACTATGAAATGTGTTTGAAACACAAATTTTGATGTCTTTTTGACCTAAAGAAATTCGAGTCACTATATCGAGTCGTATCTAGGTGCCTTTATCTCAATTACCTATCATCGGAACTTTTTTTACCATTATTGCAGGAAGACAAAGGCTATGGACCATTTTGATGATGATTTGCAAGAATTAAATACTAGAGTGAGAAGCGCCAATGTTCTTACCCGTTGCCTACTTGGAAAATAGTGCGAGAGCTTAGAAAATAGTGCGAGAGGAACATCCAATAATCTTTCCTGAATCCACCATTTATTTTATATTGTCTAGTGATCTACTAATATTATGGCACTTTTTCATCCTTTGTTGCAGGTTGTTCAAGCAGCAGAACTATTTTGGCGGACTATTTACCGACGAATTTTCTATCAGTTTAGAAAATCACCGATAAATTTTGTATTAAAATTAACCGCAAGCGCATGGCGTACAATTTTAGCACATGGTGAGTATTGGTCGATCAGTAGGGAATTGTTTTAGATTTTAAAAATCAATTCAATCAAATTATACCAAAGTGAGAGGAAATTTTTAACTACAAGCAAAATGAAGCTAAAATTAGAATTAAAATGAAATTCAAAAACTATGAGATTAGAGAACAATTTAGAGGAAAATACACTCTCATATTTTTGTAAATCAACAAACAAATAATTTATGATCTCTAGTTATCATATTAACTGAAAAAATTGGTGTATTGATCATAAGTATGGTTTATTTATGTTATTAATTAACATGACTTAAACCATCAAACTATAATACAACAATTATACCACCTATAAATTCTCAAGAAAATGAAGTCAAAGCAAAAGTTATTTTAAGTATGATCTATTTACTGTTGTAATTAGTAAGATAGATCGTCAATTTTTTTTTTACTTTATCTAAAAAATCAAAATAAATTAGCAAATGATAAAGTAAATTGTGTTTATGTTGAATAAGAATAGCTCATCTACAAAAGCAATATAAGATATCAAACCCATTTGTATAAACTTACATCAAAATCTACTCTAATGAAGCACAAATAAAAGTGGTCATAAAACATTGAAATGTTGAAATTACATAAAGTTAGAGAGCTTCATTACCCCTAAATTGAAGGAGTTTAGCTACTTATTTATGCTATCAAATCAACGCTTGTAAATTTCAACATTAAAAACAAAGAAATGAAACTAATCAAGGAAAGAAAAAGAGATTAGCTACTAACTACTTGCATAAAATCAAAGCTACACTACTTATATGGATGTAAATCTAAGCTATAACATGAAATAAAAGAAAACATAGACATAAACATTAACATAAAGTAAAGAAAAAAAGTATAAAAGAGAAGAGAAAGAGCCTAGGAAGCCATTTTTATTTCATGAAACATAGAGCTTACAACATGCATTTTTTTATTTCAAAGAGTAGAAGATATTTACATCTACATAAGAAGGCTATTTATACATGCATAAAACCCTAATTCAATTTTAGTGTGCTTCTCAAAATGCCCTTTAGGAAGTGTCGCCACCAAGTAACCATTAGCTACTAATTAATCCATCACTAAATGTGCATGAATCTTTAACCATCACTTAGTTGTCCATTAGCCTCTAATTGTAAATTTAGGTAAGTGGGTTGGTAGGGTCCTCCATGATCATGAATTTGAATTATTTTCATATTTATTTTTTTTGTTTTCTTTTGTGCATGCATATGTTCATGAAATCACTTGTAATTTCTATTAAATTCTCCTACAAAATAATATAAAAATTTCCAATTAAATTTTCTCAAATTATTATATGCACTAAAATGACCATTTTGCACCTATATGAAGATGAATATGTGATGTTTTGAATATAATTTGAATTTTGGTTTTAACACGTGATAATACCCAATATGATCGTTTATTTAATTTAATTAGATTAAATATCGTGGTAAAAATATGCACATTTAAATGCACACCACAGACTAGATAATTTATTGGACATGGAGTGCATGTATGATATAGAAGTAGAGAGTGAAGCTTATGAATTTCCCTACTCATCTCTTTCTTGCATTTTTATCGCATTTCCTTGTTATATTTGTAGAAAATTTTTGACCATTGTTATA
This sequence comes from Allium cepa, assembly GCA_030765085.1. Classification (NCBI taxonomy): domain Eukaryota; kingdom Viridiplantae; phylum Streptophyta; class Magnoliopsida; order Asparagales; family Amaryllidaceae; genus Allium; species Allium cepa. The sequence continues at coordinate 1,033,572,482 of CM060945.1, read as the reverse complement.
GTTTATGAGATTGTAATGGCTATAGATGTTAAAGAAGACTTGCATTGTATATTGGAATGACTTTTTTTTTATTTACAATAATATAACTTAAAGGTTCATATCTAGGTAGACAGAACAATTTTATTATTCCCTAAAATTGATATGGTGGTGGCTGTGGTGCTATCTATGTGCGAGAGTTTGTTTTCATGATATTGACATTTATAAACAGCTTTAAGCTGTTGTTAATGGATATTTAACAACGATTTTGAGCTATTACGAATTGTAGATTTGCAACTGCCCAAAACCGTTGCTAAATGTAAATTAGAAACGGTCCAAAGTCCTTTTAGCCACTTTCTGTTTTGCAATAGTTTTGGCCATTGCAAAATTTTTTGCAGCGTCTTAAAGTCGTTATGAAATAACTTTTTTGATATAGTGTAATACATAATGATATATCCATAATGAGTAAACGAATTTTTTTCGACTAGTCTGATTTTGTTGAACAAAGTACGATTGAAAACGTGTGAAGTTAAGTGAACTTCATTTTGAATGGTCGTTACTTAAGTATAGTACATAAGGTTAAAATTAATTTCATCTAAAAGAACAGTTTATGAAATCATACAAGATAAGGGTTTATAGGAAACCCCAATATATCCTAGGTCTTGGAGTTGATTGGTTTTGCGAGTCGAATGACTGCACATAATAATTTTTTATAAGGGATCTTGTGTTGACCACCCAAAAAGTGTTTGGTACTAATCAATATTGATTAACCAATTTTGGTTTGGAACATTAGTTATGTAAACTAAACCAAATCAGTTTTATGTATATAAGGAAATTCATAAAATGTTTATGAATACCTATTTCATTGCACTAAGAAACGGTTATTGTTTCATGAAACACCAACTTTAGGGTAAAGAATTTTATTCTTAAAATTATTAATAGTAAAATGGATCTGGACACGATCAAGAGATAAAACTAATTATGAGAGATAAAATGAAATTAACAAAATCTTAACGAACAAGATGCATTAGAATGTTTAATAAGTATCGCACGTTACAGAAAAACTATGAGTTTCTTATCAATGTCGAGAATAGATAATCCTCAACAGTCAATAAAACCATAAAGATTATTTCCTCTACCATATGATATGATGTGCAAATCAGAAAGGATTCCTAGTATTTCATCAAAATATGATTTTAATATTCGTACCCAACGTAATATGATCCATCTGCTGCAAATGTTTCTTTAAGAGAAAGACTGATGTAGTTGGAATACAGTGAACAAAGTTGATAAGAATAACAATATAAATTTTAATTACTGAAATTAGCGTAACATATTCATTAATCAACATGCTCGAGTTAATTCATATTTTAGTAGTGAAATTATTGTTAAGTGTAATTTTATGTTTTAATACGTATGCGTTGAATTTTTTTTCCAAATAATGATATAGAATAGATTGTTTACGCCTAACGATTGTAAAAACCTTGGTTTGGAGATTAGTCGCCAGTACTGAATTATAGTTATAATTTAATATTGTAAATTAAATTAAAATTGGAGAAATTAAATTGTTTACTTGGTATAAACAATGAATCTTGGAATTTAAAATAAGAAATGAAATTCCAAGCTTTATTTTATTTTGTTTGGAGTGATAATAAATGGAATATGATTTTATTTAAGTGGAATTGCAATATTTATATCAATTATTGCCCATTTACTTCTCTTAATAATTTTAAAGATAAGTATTTTATTTTAAAGCTGATTTATTAAAATAAAAAAGGTAGAAACTAGATTAAAAATAAGTTTTTGCTATAAATAATGTTTCGAAATGGGTTGAAATATTTTTATAAGTGAGAAAATAAATTTTATGGAATTTAGAAGTTAAAAACAATGTTTTATTCATTTATTTGAGTAAATGGTGTATTTTTGTTACATTAAAGATTCTAATAATAAAAATGTTTTAAAAATATATACTAATCTTTTTAAATGATAAAAAATGTTTTATTTTATATGTATACAAGTTTTCATATTTTTCTTGTGTGAAACTTCAAAGAATTGCATGTGCATATGTGATATGTACACATTAATTTGTTAAGTGTTGATTTAAACCTTAAGCCATTTATTTCTTTTAATTTTTGAACCCACTTAGGAACATATTCACTTCGCTTGGTTAAAAGAGGGAAAAAAGAGTCTGTACGTGTTGGGCGTGTTTCCACCCATATGTTTCCACCCTTCACCGAACCAAATCCATCGAGTAAACCAACCTACTACCGAACCAAGCCCTCACCTCCACCAACACCGGTCCATAGCACAGCCGAACCAACACGGGTCCAGCTCCATGCTCCTACCACCAATCCAACCCTCCTGGAATGACCGAGCCAACCCCTGCCGAACCAAGCTTCTCTTGGAATGACCGAACCAACCTCTACCGAACCAAACTCCACAGGTCCAACTCCATCCCCATGTACTGTCGGTCCACTCACCATCGAACCAACCTCCTACCGAACCAAACCATCTACCACCTACCGTCGAACGAAGGCGTACCGGACCGACGCTACTAGGCCAAATTGCATCAGCCCAGGCCCGCCAGCAGCTATATACATCCAGGACCCCTGCCCCCACCTCACTCTATAAATAGAGGGGCGGGGGTACAACAATGGCAGACAAGTTGAGAGCTCAAGCACGGATAGAACTTTCAAACAACTTTCAGTTACTTGTAATCAAAGCTTTGTACTTGTAATCTGAAGAGAAAGGGAGAATAACATATAAAGTGGACGTAGGCACGTTCTGGCCGAACCACTATAAATCTGTGTGTCTTTTACAGTTTAGTCCCTACTTTTTATATATTTTCGTAAATCACCCAAATCACTAGAAACAACCTATAAATCAACTAATTCATACGACTTGGAGGTGTTTGCCCATTTTTTGTGCAAACATTTTTGGTGCTTTCACTGAGAGCAGGAGCTCGAAGCTTCAGCTTCTCCCACTTAATCCTTTTCCTGTCAGCGTCGTTCATTTGGAAAACATGCCTCCCGGACGGAAGAAAGATACTAACAAAGGAAAGAACATTGCAACTAGCAGTATCCCAGATCCAGTAATCAGAGACCAAGACGATCGTCCAGTTCCAACAGCAAATTTAATTCAAGCAAATTCGACAGCCCCTGCTACGGAACAACCACTTACAAGGGCGGATCTGGACATGGTTGTTGCTGAAGTAACTAACCGCTTCGCATCTTAAACAAGAAGCCTTAGTGGATCAACTCATGTCACGCTTAAGGGATGTCGAAGAAACTAACCGCAACACTGAATCATGGGGTGAGTCCCAGTCTGGAGGATCTAGGAGACGACAAGGGTCTTTCTTCTTCGAAGAAGCTAACAACAGAAACAATTACGGCAGGATTCGAGCCCAGACTCAGCCCGAATTCTGACTCGAGGAAATGCTTGGAACTGAACCCAACGGGGGAGGTACCAGGCAAGGGTCGGATGTAGCTGAGCCCTCCATGCTACCTAACCATGGAAACACCAAGGAACGGGGCCGAGATGGAGTCCAGTCCGAAGTTGGACCCAAGGAAGTGCTGAGAAGAGAACCCAGCAGGGAAAGATCAAGACAAGGGCCAACTGTGGCTGACCCCAGCATGCCCCCGGAAGACCAGAGGCAGCCATTGGAGAATGTCAGGAGCGATAAACGATACCATCCTTACAGGTCATCTGGACGGAATCAATCCCGTAGGGAAGAACCAAACTCATTTTTATCCGCTCCAAGTTCTGATGAAAAGATGGCGCGATTGTTCAGAGAGTGCGTCCAACGGGAGCAAAGGGATCGGGGAATAGGTGCTAGGGTAACCAGCCCCTTCACCCGCAATATCGAAACTGCCATCACCTCCCGGGAATGGAAAATGCCAACGATGGAACCTTACAACGGAACCTCTGACCCCATCGTACACTTACAGAGATACACCCAGCATATGCTCATGAGCGGAGCAACGGAGGGAGTATTGTGTAAATGCTTCCCACTTTTCCGTTATGGAAGAACGCCACCCGAAACGGGAAGAGAATGACGACATCACATTCAGTAGGCGTGATCTAGAGGGAAGACAGTACCCACACATGGATCCTATGGTCATCTCTGCCTGGTTCGGTCCAGCCAAAGTTTTCCGAATTTTAGTAGACACTGGAAGCTCGGTAAATATCCTATTCAAGCATGCTTTCGACAAAATGAAGCTGTCAATGGAGGATGTGTCTCCCTGCAACAAACCACTACATGGTTTCACTGGAGATGCGAAGATGCCCCTCAGGCAACTGGACCTTTTTGTTGAAATAGGAAGTCATCCCCGCTCCGTTGTGCGAAAACAAACATTTGTGCTAATAGAAAGCCACTCGGCCTACAACGCCTTTTTGGGAAGACCAGCCTTGTCTGACTTCCAAATTGTCCTAGCCCCGTGGTGCCTGAAAATGAAATTCCCAACAGATAACGGAGTAGGAGAAATAGAGGGAGATCAAGACGCCGCTCGAGATTGCTATGTAACCGAGCTTCGCAATAACCGCAGGAAGGATAAAGGGAAGGATGCAGAGACTTCTCTCTGCAAGAAAAACCTGGAAGCATAGCAATTAAAGAAATCCCCTCCTCTTCGATGTACCAGCGATCCTTTCAACGAAATAGACCCCAGGGACAAAGAGGAGGAGGCCACCACCGAGCCTGTAGAGGTGATGCAGCTCAGAACAGAGAAGAAATGCAACCAAAATTTCTAACAAGGATGAGTCGTACACGACTCATAGAGAGGTTAAGTCGTACGCGACTTAGGAAGGCAGGGTTAAGTCGTTTCCGACTTAATGGTGCACGGGATAGCAAGTTTCGAGTTAACAACAATTTGAACCGCATAAAAGAGGCATCGGGTTTGAGTCGTGCGAGCTTGAGTCGTATACGGGATGATGGAACAGGGTTACGACTCAAGGGAAACTTGGAGTGTGCATACTTGATGAGTCGTACACGACTTAACAACGTATCCATAAGTCGTGACCGAGATAGCATCAAGAAGGAGAAGGATTCAACTGATGGGAGCTTGAGTCGAAGGAAGGATGTTGAGTCGCTGAAGTATGAGTCGTGAGTCGTTTGTTGTGATGAGTCGTGTACTGTTGTATGTTGTAAGTCGTATGTCGTGAGTTTTAAGTCGGTATGTAGTGGATCGTGTTGCATTTTAGGTCGTTACCGACCTATGGGTTGTGAGTGTTGTATTTTAGGTCGTTACCGACCTAGGGGTAATGTTGAGTCGGTCATGTATATGAAGTGTTGGGTCGCATACGACCTATGGTGAGTCGTCTTAAGGTCATATGATGATGTATGAAGGTCATGCTTGTTAAGTCGGCCAGGGTTGAGTCGTTCTGGAGTTGAGCTGCCTTGTGTTGAGTCGGCCGTGACCTAAGTTAGGTCGTAAGTCGTCGCCGACCTAAGAGTCAGGTGAGGGTTTGTGTGTGTTGAGTTGTGAAAGCTATAAATAGCGCGTGTGTTGTACATTTTGTGGTTGTTGATTTTGAATAAAATTTCTCTTTTGTTAGCTTTGTGCTTTCATACCAATTGGTAGTTGAGTGTAATCTCCTATCTCCACTTACGTCGTTCGAGTGCGCTCGAATCCACGTTTGTTGAAGCCGATTCACGGAATCTAGTGCGCTAGATCAACGTGCGAAGAATCGTAGATCTTTGAACACGGTATAGTGCGCTATCAACGTGTTTGAGATAGCTAGAGTTCGGTATCTTTGGATCAACGAACTTGGGCATTTTTGGTATCTTCAACTCACCGATTGCTACAATCCATCGATTGAAGTTTTGTTTGATTAATCCGCTGCGTCAGTTTGGTATCAGAGCCATACTTAGCCAATCATAGCTAAGTTTGATTCTTGGAGCCAAGTTTTTGAAGTTTGAAGTAGTTCATCGTGTTCATATTGAAGTTGCATCAAGTTTGGAGAGTTTGATCCATTTCATTTTGGATCGAGGAGTTGGATTTTGTTTGGATTTTGAATTGGTAATTTGCGCGCCAAAGTTTTGAAGGTTTTGGAGTGAGCCGAGGCAAGTCTTGACCGAGCCAAGCAAAGTTGTGAAGAGTCAAGGCCGAGACAAGCATTGCCGAGACAGTTGAGCCTAGATTGCCTTATCGTGTGAAATTTTGAAGTATTGTGTTCAATTTGTTGAAGTTTGTGAAAATTTTAACCATGCCACCAAGGAGAGCTAATCGTCATCAAAACGTTGAAGCTTTGTATCGTAGAGAAGAAGCCGAGCTTATGGAACAACGTATTAATGAAAAATTTGATGAAGGCATTGGTAAATTGGAGAGATTGATGAATGATTTGAATCAAAGGAGGAGATCACCAAACTCGAACCATGGAGGAAACCGAGTTTCGCCATTGGTTACGGAAGCGAGGAGGGTATCACCACATTCTTGTAGAGATAGAAGAGAAACATCAATTTCATCACGAAGAGATCATCATGACTATGCACATGAAGAAAGAAGAAGTCATCGAGAATTTGACCATGAAGTATATAGAGATGAAGAGGGACATAGTCAAAGAAGCATGCATGAGAGAAGGGATGATGTTAGTCGAGATCGATGTAGGCGTACCTTTGATTTTGTTGAAGAGGGTGATAGAGCAAGTATTCATTATCGAGATCGAGACCAAGTTCGAAATTCTTACCGTGATGTGGAGGATGACCGTCGTTGGGAGTCGGGTATGAAAATGGAGATTCCGGAGTTTAAAGGCGGGATGGTTGCTGAGGAGTTCTTAGATTGGTTGTCTAATGTGGAGGAAATCTTTGATTTCAAGGAGGTGCCGGAGAATCGAAGGGTGAAGTTGGTTGCTACTAGGTTGAGGGGGAGAGCTTTGGCGTGGTGGCAGCAAACTAAACTTACTCGAGAACGAATGGGGAAGTCAAAGATAGAATCTTGGGAGAAGATGAAAAAGTTGATGAGATCTACATTTTTGCCTTATAACTACCAATCACTTATGTACCAGAGGTTGCAGAATCTGAGGCAAGGGACAAAATCTGTTAGTGATTATGCTGATGAATTTTACCAACTCATCGCCAGGAATGATATCATGGAAACAGAAGAACAGCTAACTGCTAGATTCATTGGGGGCTTGAGAATGCAGATCCAAGATATGGTTAATATGTTTGATCCTAGATCAGTAGCAGAGGCACATCAGAAAGCGTTAGCTTGGGAGAAACAAGGAAGGCGTGGAGGTGGTGTGTTTACTAATTCCAATAATCAAGCAAGGGGTGTTGGCGGAAGTTCTAATGTTCCTAAACCTGTTACAAAGCCAGTGGTCAAGGAGGTTGAGAAGGCGAAGGCTAGTAGTGTTTTCAAATGTTATAATTGTCAGGAGTTGGGTCACAAAAGCAACGAATGTCCGAAGCCGAAGAAGAGAACCATGGTTGCAGAGGTTGAAGCAGATGATGGTGAGGAGGCAGAGTATTCAAATGTACCTTATGTTGAGGAGGAAGAAAAAGTGTCGGGTGATGAAGGTTGTAATCTTATGATGAGGAGAAGTTGTTTGAAACCTAAGCAAGAGGAGGATTGTAGTTGGCTGAGAAGCAATATTTTCCAATCGACATGTACTATTCTGGGAAAGGTCTGCAAGTTTGTTATTGATGCAGGAAGTTGTGATAATATTATTTCTACAGAAGCAGTGAGAAAGTTGAATTTGAAGACCGAGAAGCATCCTAAACCATACAAGCTAGCATGGTTAAGAAAAGGAGGTGAAGTGAAAGTGTGTCGAAGAGCTTGTGTGAATTTTTCGATTGGGAAGAAGTACAAAGATGAAATTTGGTGTGATGTTGTGGACATGGATGTTTGTCACTTGTTATTGGGCAGGCCATGGCAGTTTGATAGAGCAGTTCAGCATGACGGTCGTGCCAACAGTTACAGTTTCATGTTCGAGGGTACTAAAATCACTTTGGTTCCTAAGAAGCAACAGCAGAAGGAGAACAAACTGGAGGAGATTGAAGAATTGAAAACTCTGTTGACTTTGAAGGAGTTTGTTAAAGAAGTGGAGGAAGAACCGGAAGTGTTTTTGTTGATTGGGAGAGAGAGTAGTGAAGAAGTTGAGATTCCCGAAGAAGCAAAGCCAGTTTTGGAAGAGTTTGAAGATGTCTTTCCAGAGGAGTTGCCAAAGGAGTTACCACCACTTAGAGACATTCAACATCAGATTGATCTTGTTCCGGGGGCAGTGTTACCACATCGACCACATTATCGTATGAGTCCGAAGGAACATGAGGAATTGAGAAGGCAGGTGGAAGAATTACTTGAACAGGGTCGTATTCAGGAAAGTTTGAGTCCGTGTGCTGTACCTGCATTGTTAGTACCAAAGAAGGACGGAACTTGGAGAATGTGCACTGATAGTAGAGCTTTGAATAAGATCACTGTTCGTTACAGATTTCCTATGCCGAGGTTGGATGATTTGTTGGATCAGTTGAGTGGGGCAACTATATTCTCGAAAATTGATTTGAAGAGTGGTTATCATCAAATTCGTATCAGACCTGGAGACGAATGGAAGACAGCTTTCAAAACTAGAGAGGGGTTGTACGAATGGTTGGTTATGCCATTTGGTTTGTCTAATGCACCTAGTACATTCATGCGGGTGATGAATCAAATTTTTAGACCACTCATTGGAAAGTTCGTCGTGGTTTATTTCGATGATATTTTGATTTATAGCAGGAGTACGGAGGAACATGTTCTACATCTGAGAGAAGTGTTGTTTATTCTTCGTGAAGAACAATTTTATGCTGCTACAAAGAAATGTGTGTTTATGACACCTAGTGTTTTATTCCTGGGGTATGTTGTTTCAGGGAAAGGTATTCAAGTTGACCAGAGCAAAGTTGAAGCAGTCAAGAATTGGCCACAGCCAAAGACAATTACAGAAGTGAGAAGTTTTCATGGGCTAGCGTCATTCTACCGAAGGTTCATACCACACTTCAGTAGCGTGATGGCTCCAGTGACTGATTGCATGAAGGGTAAACAGTTGGTGTGGTCAGAGGAAGCGGGGGTTGCCTTTGAAAGGATCAAGGAATTGTTGACGTCTGCACCAATTCTTGTTCTACCTAATTTTCAGTTATTGTTTGAATTGCATACTGATGCTTCGAAGGTTGGAATTGGAGGAGTTCTGAGCCAGAATGGAAAGCCAGTTGCTTATTTTAGTGAGAAACTGTCAGGGGCAAAGATCAGATACAGTACATATGACGTTGAATTTTATGCTGTTGTTCAGGCTGTTAAGCATTGGAGACATTACTTATTTCAGAAGGAATTTGTTCTGTACACTGATCACGAAGCTTTGAAACATTTACAGGGGCAAGATAAGATTTCAGCAAGACATGCATCATGGATTGCATATTTACAGCAGTTTACTTTTGTCGTTAAGCACAAATCTGGGGTGACCAATCGAGTAGCTGATGCTTTAAGTAGGAGGAGTCATTTACTGACGACAATGAAGGTGGAAGTGACGGGGTTTGAAATGTTGCCAGAGATGATTGAAGAAGATCCTTACTTTGTGAAATATGTTGAAAAAGTGAAGGATGGGAGTACCGATGAATTCATGTTAGTTGATGGTTTTCTGTTTAAAGGAAATCGTTTATGTATTCCGGACTGTAGTTTGAGGATGAAGATTGTGAAGGAATTGCACGAGGAAGGACATGTTGGCCGTGATCGTACTTTACAGTTGATTTCGCAGTCTTACTTTTGGCCGTCGATGAGGAAAGAGGTTGAAAGATTCGTGGAGCGATGTCATATTTGCCAAGTTTCAAAAGGGACAGCAACGAATGCAGGGTTGTATATGCCGTTACCAGTACCATCTAAGCCATGGGTTGATATCAGCATGGATTTCGTTTTGGGTTTGCCGAGAACTCAAAGGGGAAATGATTCGATATTTGTTGTGGTGGACAGGTTTTCAAAGATGGCACATTTTGTTGCTTGCAAGAAGACAGCAGATGCAGTTCGAGTCGCACAGCTATTTTTCAAGGAGATTTATCGACTTCATGGTTTACCAGAATCTATTGTTTCTGACCGAGATACTCGTTTTCTGAGTCACTTTTGGTTGAGTTTGTGGAAGATGGTGGGAACGAAACTGAAGTTTAGCAGTGCTTATCATCCACAAACCGATGGGCAGACAGAAGTTGTTAACAGGTCATTGGGAAATTTGTTGCGATGTCTTGTACAGGATAATTTGAGAAGTTGGGACATGAAACTATGCCAGGCAGAATTTGCTCATAATCATGCAGTAAATCGAAGCACAGGATTCAGTCCGTTTCAGATTATTTATTCAAATTTACCCAGGGGGCCATTGGATTTAGCAGCTGTACCACAGTCAAAGAGAACAGTTAAACGAGCTACTGATTTTGTTGATGAGCTGACTGAATGTCATAGAACCGTTCAGGAACGATTGGAGAAATCGAATGAGAAATATAAGAAGTTTGCAGATTTGAAACGTCGAAATGTTGAATTTAAGGAAGGTGATTTGGTTTATGCCGTATTAACAAAGGATCGTTTTCCGGTGGGTGCTTATAACAAGTTGAAGGCACGAAAAATTGGTCCAATTGAAGTTTTGAAGAAAATCAATGAGAATGCTTATCGATTAAAGTTACCAGATGATGTTTATACTTCTGATGTTTTTAACGTCAAACATTTAATTCCATATCATGGAGGTGAGATGGTTGAGGAAGAATTTACAAATTCGAGGTCGAATTTTTCTCAACCAGGGGAGGATGATGCAGCTCAGAACAGAGAAGAAATGCAACCAAAATTTCTAACAAGGATGAGTCGTACACGACTCATAGAGAGGTTAAGTCGTACGCGACTTAGGAAGGCAGGGTTAAGTCGTTTCCGACTTAATGGTGCACGGGATAGCAAGTTTCGAGTTAACAACAATTTGAACCGCATAAAAGAGGCATCGGGTTTGAGTCGTGCGAGCTTGAGTCGTATACGGGATGATGGAACAGGGTTACGACTCAAGGGAAACTTGGAGTGTGCATACTTGATGAGTCGTACACGACTTAACAACGTATCCATAAGTCGTGACCGAGATAGCATCAAGAAGGAGAAGGATTCAACTGATGGGAGCTTGAGTCGAAGGAAGGATGTTGAGTCGCTGAAGTATGAGTCGTGAGTCGTTTGTTGTGATGAGTCGTGTACTGTTGTATGTTGTAAGTCGTATGTCGTGAGTTTTAAGTCGGTATGTAGTGGATCGTGTTGCATTTTAGGTCGTTACCGACCTATGGGTTGTGAGTGTTGTATTTTAGGTCGTTACCGACCTAGGGGTAATGTTGAGTCGGTCATGTATATGAAGTGTTGGGTCGCATACGACCTATGGTGAGTCGTCTTAAGGTCATATGATGATGTATGAAGGTCATGCTTGTTAAGTCGGCCAGGGTTGAGTCGTTCTGGAGTTGAGCTGCCTTGTGTTGAGTCGGCCGTGACCTAAGTTAGGTCGTAAGTCGTCGCCGACCTAAGAGTCAGGTGAGGGTTTGTGTGTGTTGAGTTGTGAAAGCTATAAATAGCGCGTGTGTTGTACATTTTGTGGTTGTTGATTTTGAATAAAATTTCTCTTTTGTTAGCTTTGTGCTTTCATACCAATTGGTAGTTGAGTGTAATCTCCTATCTCCACTTACGTCGTTCGAGTGCGCTCGAATCCACGTTTGTTGAAGCCGATTCACGGAATCTAGTGCGCTAGATCAACGTGCGAAGAATCGTAGATCTTTGAACACGGTATAGTGCGCTATCAACGTGTTTGAGATAGCTAGAGTTCGGTATCTTTGGATCAACGAACTTGGGCATTTTTGGTATCTTCAACTCACCGATTGCTACAATCCATCGATTGAAGTTTTGTTTGATTAATCCGCTGCGTCAAGAGGCTATGGAATTTGTATCTGTAGACAAACACGTCCCAAGTAGACTGCTGAGAGTCGGGTCTCAGTTAAGAGCGGAGTTGAAAGATCAACTCGTCGATTTTCTTCTCCACAACATGGATGTATTTGTATGGACGCACGCCGACATGACAGGAATCTCTCCAGACGTAGCATGCCACATAGTGAACATCGATCCCACCAAGGTGCCAATGAAGCAGAAAAAGTGGAGCATGGGGGCAGAACGATCAGCAGCCCTCGAGGAAGAAGCAAAGAACTTACTTGCCAATAACTTCATACAAGAAGCCATCTACCCATAATGGATCGCCAACCCGGTGCTGGTAAAGAAGGCTAATGGGTAGTGGCGAACATGCATCGACTTCTCCAACTTAAATGACGCTTGTCCAAAGGATTGCTTCCCACTCCCCTGAATTGATCAGCTCGTGGACAGCACCGCCGGACACGAACTCTTATCTTTTATGGACGCATACTCAGGATATAACCAGATCCCTATGCACGGCCCCGATCAAGACCACACTAGTTTCATCACTGAACGGGGATTGTACTGCTACAGAGTAATGCCTTTTGGACTTAAAAACGCCGGAGCTACTTATCAGCGCCTCGTCAACAAGATGTTTGCGAAACTAATAGGACGAACTATGGAGGTTTATGTGGATGACATGCTGGTGAAATCGGGGAAGGCCAACGATCATATAAACCACCTGGATGAGATGTTTCAAGTACTTCGCCAATATGGAATGAAGCTGAACCCTCTAAAGTGCTCCTTCGGAGTGTCGTCGGGAAAGTTCTTGGGATTCATCGTCCATGCCAGGGGGATTGAAGCAAACCCCAAACAAGTTCGGGCTTTGTAAGATATCAAGATACCATCCACTCGAAGAGAGATGCTAAGCCTAAACGGGAAAGTGGCCGCCCTAAGCAGGTTCATCTCTAAAGCAACCGACAAATGCATCCCTTTCTTTGAAGCTCTAAAGAAAGACAAAGGAAAGTTCGAATGGACTGACGAATGCTCGACAGCCTTCCTTAACTTAATCGAACACCTCCAGAGACCACCAGTACTCTCAACTCCAAATGAAGGCGAAGAGCTATACCTATATCTTGTTGTATCGTCCCATGCTTTAAGCGCCGCTTTGGTGAGAGAAGACAACAACGCACAGCGACCCGTATACTTTGTAAGCAAGAGATTTACAGGGGCAGAAGCCAGATACCCTAAACTTGAAAAGCTAGCATACTGTTTGCTAATCACGTCACGGAAACTGCGACACTATTTCCAATCTCATTCCATCAGAGTTTTAACCGATCAACCGCTAAGGCAAGTACTCCATCGCCCCGACACTTCTGGGCGACTGCTTAAATGGTGCATTGAACCAAGTCAATATAATATCACCTACCATCCTCGCACCGCTATCAAGGGGCAAGCCATAGCTGATTTCATTGCCGAATTCACCACAAACGAAGGTAAGGAGCCATCTAGAATAGCGGAAGGTATCAAGTGGAATCTCTTCGTAGATGGAGCGTCAAATGAACACGGCTCGGGGGCAGGTGTTGTGATAATTACCCCCAGGGGAAGGAAGCTGCACTACGCCCTAAGGTTGGAATTCGCTGCCACCAACAATGACGCAGAATACGAAGCAGTGATAGCCGGATTAGAACTTGCCCTGGAAATTGGAGTCAGTTCTTTATGTCTCCATAGTGATTCTCAACTCATTGTAAATCAAATACTGGGAGAATTCCAGACTCGAGGAGAACGACTCACGGCATATCTAAAGAAGACCAAGTTGCTGCTCAATTAATTGGATCACTATTTAATCAAACACATTCCTCGAGAAGAGAATCAGGAGGCCGACGAACTGGCAAAGCAAGCTAGCATGAAGGACGGCGCCGCTTCCCGAACAGTAACCATCCCAAAGAAACTGGCCCTGAGTTACGAGCCAATGAATATGATAGCTGCAATTGAAGAGGAAACTTGGATGACTCTCATCCGGAAGTACTTACAAAGTGGCACACTGCCCGACGGGCGTAACGAAGCTAAGAAAATCTTACGAAAAGCTTCCCGCTACACATTACAAGAAGGAATCATCTATCGACGCGTCTTCTCTAATTGCTTATTAAGGTGTATCGCTGGAAGGGAAGCCAAGGAAGTCTTGTCCAACATCCATCAAGGATGTTGCGGAGATCACACCGGAGGGCAGACTCTAGCCAAGAAGACACTCCGATACGGGTATTACTTGCCCACTTTAAACAAAGACGCCTTGGACTTCGTCAAAAAATGCAACAGATGTCAGAAATTTGCTAAGATTCCTCGACTGCCCACGAATGAGGTTACTCAAATGACCAGCCCTTGGCCCTTTGCAATATGGGGAATTGACTTGATTGGCGAACTGCCAACGGGCCGAGGCGGAGCCAAATACGCTATAGTGGCGGTTGATTATTTCACCAAATGGGTGGAAGCGGAGCCTCTAAATAAAATATCTTCGGCGAAAGTTATTAACTTCTTGATCAAAAGTGTTTTATGCAGGTACGGGGTTCCACTCAAAATCATATCGGAAAAATTGACTTCAATTTGACAGCGAGGAATTCACCGACTGGTGCCAAGAACACGGAATTCATAAAAGCTTCTCATCTGTAGCTTACCCCCAGGAAAACGGACAAGTCGAAGCTGTCAACAAAATTCTCAAAACCTTAATCAAGAAGAAACTTGAAAAGTCAAAAGGCGCTTGGGTGGATGAACTTCCTACGGCACTTTGGGCCTACCACACATCTTATAAAACATCAACAAGGCATACTCCTTTCTCTTTGGCATACGGATCGGAGGCCATGCTCCCAGTTGAAACTGTAGTGCCTTCCCACCGTAGGATCCACTATAACCCAGAAGAGAACGACGAACTCCTCCACATGTCTTTGGATCTAATTGAGGAGAGAAGAAACGATGCAACACTCAAAGCAGCAGCTCAAAAGCAAAAGGTTGCAGCACAATACAACTCCAAAGTCAAGCACCGCAACTTACAAGAAGGAGATCTTGTCCTCAAGCGGATCTTCCAGCGCCCCGGAGCGCTAGATCCAATCTGGGACGGACCCTATGTAATTCATAAAGATCTCCGCAACGGAGCCTATATTTTGTCAACAGTGGACGGAGAGGTGTTCCAGAGGGCATGGAACATCCAACACCTCCGTCGATACTTTTCTTAACTTGTACAGCCCATATGAAGTGAATTAACAAAGAGAATCAGTGGACGTAGGCATTTTCGTGCCGAACCACTTTAAAAATCTTGTCTCTTTTTAACTTGTTCCTTTATTTCTTGGCTGCTTGTTAAGCTTTATCCTTTTCTATTGAACAAAATCATGTATAGCGACATTTCCATTCTGGACATTTCACGGCGCAACCTCCCCTGGACAAGACCCAACAGGTACTATGCGAATCTATGCACTCGCCAATGAGATACTTTTGCTCCAGCATCCCTCTGCTGCGGGTTAACTCATTGCTCGCGACTGCCCTCAAAGCCAACTGTAATGAGCCGATTATAAGCCATCAAGAAGGTCGACTATAGCCGATGGCAGCTCATTACGGCGTTCGGCTCGCCGGCAACTGTGAACCTACTTTAAGCCCCAATATAAGGTGTGTCCAGCCAGGGGTAGTTCACGGTTGACGATAGGCACCCACGCTAGCCGGCCATAGTAAATCGAATAATACCCACGATTACGGGCCATAATGGCTCGGGTAGTTACTATGCGCGATCTCGGCTCCGATATGTCTTAAGTGCGGCTGTGGTAAAAAAGATAAACTCCACCCGGAGGCGTAAGATGGGTGACAAATGTCTCCAAGACCCACAGCTAGGGAAAGTGACTACAAAACCCGTTTGCCACGAACTTAAGCATATCGACGACCTTCCGTGATTGGAAGTTTTACTTTTTCTCATATTTCCATTTCATTCAAAAACTTTTCTCTTATCCTATATAACAATCCCTAAAGTACAGGTCACAAAATAGGGGAACTCTCGCCTGTGGAAATATGAACTCACATCCGGATGATGGAACACTCAGCTACATTCCATACACAGTCACGCAAGACATTCGAAGCAACCCCTACAACTAAAACACGAAGGGCGGTACTTTCTTCTCTTGATGTAGCTTTAATTTATTCATACATCGTATTGACATTGCAAGACATAAAATAATATTTTGAGCAGAAACTTAGCATCAAATACGATTAAATCACATACATAAACACGCAGCCGTATTTCTTGTGCAACATATCAAAATAACAAGCCACATTCGAACATAACAGAATCTGCTTATGTTATAAAGTTACATAAAGACGTTCGTTACAATGATATAATTACAGCCTGAAAATACAATAATGTTTTGGACTAGTATATACAGGAATGTCAAACAGACCAAATAAAAGTGTCAACTACATCGGGGCTCAGCCTCCGTCCTTCCCGCCATCCGGATCTACTTAACTGCGGGGTCAGATCTCCCCGCATGTACTCCAGAGGTCCCGCCTCCACAATTCAGAACAGAATCCATCAATAATCACGAAAGATAAGCAATCAAATCATGAAAAGGTTAAAAGGAAAGACTTACCAGCGTCTGCTCCCTGATCATCATCATCTAGCTGCACGCCTACCTCATCCGCAGCAAGCAGCCGCATGCCCTCCTTAACAGCCACCTTCTCTTCCTTAGTGAATTGGGCCGTAACCACATCCATCCTGAAAGCCGCACCACCTTCCTTATCCGCATCGGCCTTAGCTTCCTCCAAAGCCCGGAGATATATCTTAGCCATAACCCGGGGATAATCGTCCATCCGTGACAGGTTGCCCTGCCTCCAAGTACGGAAATACATGTCCTGGAGCATCTCGTCCATCATCTCCTTGTTCTCCTCAAACTCTTTCATCCGGGCCTCAGAAGCCGACAGTCGTGCGACAGCAGCATCTCTCTCCAATCGGTATCTCGAGCAGTCAGCCTGAAGGGACTTTCGCATCACTTCCATCTCCTCCTTCAGCTTGGCCTGAGCAAGCTCTGCGGCCTCAAGCCTCCCAGATAACTCCTCTACCTGCTCAAGATCCGCTCTCCGAACCTCGTCCACCGTTGCGATGGCCATGTCAATTCGCTCTTTGCAAACAGCCTCCAGCTTTCGCAACTCAGCCTTGCTAGCCTCTTCCATGGTTTTCTTTAGTCGTCTGGAGGCCACCTCATCCTGGGATATCTGGATAGCCTGATCAGCAAGCTGTTTGGCCTGATCAGAAACCTTTAGCCGCAACCGAATGTTGGCACTTCCGATTTCCTCCCCAGCCTTGGCCAGTCGAGCGTGATGCTCCATTAGCCTCTTGGTCTCTTCAGCCACCCGATCGATGTTTGCCTTGGCCTCATTTCCCATGGTCACAATCCGAGTAGTAAGCAAATCGAGGTCTAAGGACTTAGCCTCATCAAGCACCCGTACCATGGGATTGCGGGGAAGAAGATGCTCACCTGTGGCCTCGTCAAAAGAGATGTCCTGAAAACTCGGGTCCAAATCCGGGTGAACGGCAAATGGGTTGCAATCCAAACCAGGGTGGTCTATCGGGGTGACGGTTGGATTTTCGGACGGATGTGGGGAAGGCATAAACTCAGTATCTTCCTCAGTAATATCGTGGATAGGCTGGACTGGAGGCTGAGGGCCAGGTGAAGGTTCAAAGGAAGATCGCCCCCTCTTCCTCTTTTGCATATCGTCCTCAATAACTCCGAGAAGAGGGCGATAGCTAACCACATCTCCGGGACGACTAGTTGACGTCTTTGGTTTGGCAGAAGCTTTGAATAGCTTGTACTGTTCAAGAAGGTGCCGAATATCTGATGTCTTGGCCACCTTACCCGTTCCTGGAATAAAAACCAAGTATTACAAGCATGCATGAAACTACAATCCGAGACGGGATACTACAATAAGTCCTGAATCTCATTCCAGGACGGGATCCGGCCATAAAATATTACTAAGTCCGTATCATAAAAGGAATCTGCGGAAGTTAAGAATTCTCCTTGAACCGCCAGAGTTGCCTTAGCTGAAATACTCTCAGAAGATGGACTGACGCCCATCCCGGCCTTATCGGACTCCTTCGATTTCTCCACCAAGGCCGGCCCTTCCCTCAACCCCTCAAAGGCTTGGCGGAAAGGATCATCCGTCCACTCTTGAATCTCACCCGCTTGCCCAGAGGTCAGGGCACCAACGCCACTACCACCCTGACCTTCGCCACCGTTACCACCGTCACCTTCTCCATCACCTCCGCTCTCCTCCTCGCCTCTTTCTTCCTCTCCACTTTCCTCCTCCGGAACATCTGGGCATGTGCTGGGAGAGGTTCCATCAGATTTCTTAAGCTTCTTTCCCCCGATGACTGGTGGTTTTGTGAAAGGCTTCCTCTTGCCACTCTTCGCCGTGGCCCCTCCTTTAGCTTGAGCAGCCCTCTGTTCCGCCGTATCCCTCTTCTTGACCACGGACTGATGTGGCAAGATCAGGTTGAGCCCCAAAAGTGTAGCGTTCTTGATCAAGTAAGCAGCCGACCTATCTCTTTCCGAAATAGCTTCTATTTCTGCTGCCGTCTGAACCAGGCGATCATTCTCCACGACCGCAAAACCACCTGTCGCTAGCAAGAAATAAAAACACATAAGTGGAAGCATTGCAACCAGAACGAAAATTATAAATAAACCTTGACTTACATCCAAAGATGAAGCGACGGATAGAAATGGAGTCGTCCCTCACGAAAAACCATTCCTTCTTAAACATGTTGTACTTCGAATACAAGTCTAGGACGGGCTTGAAGGATACGACCGATTCCAAGCTGATATAGGGAGACCCCTTCTTGTAGCCCCTCAGATTATACAGATACCGGATCTCCCAGTTGGAAGGAGGACGCCCGTATATCCTCTGAAAGATGACGAAAAGACTCACCAGAATGGCGTAGGAGTTAGGCTGAAGCTGGAATGGAGCCACCTTCAGATATGTGATGAAGCTAACTATCCAGGCGTTGAGAGGCGGGATAGCACCACACATGCAATGATATCTGCTGTAAGCAAAGTATCCTTCAGGGGGGTCATACGGCATCACTCCTTCCCCCGGAAATAGCATGCGCGCTCTATCGATCCCAAAGGAACGGGATATAACATCAAGCTGCTCCTCTTTGAGGGAGCTAGGAAAAAAGTCGGGCGGGGAATTCAAGAGCTCCAGAGGGCCATATCCGTCCACTAATGACCTCGGGGTAGGTCCATGTCACGCTGGTCCCGGCTGGACTGGAGGCACGGTGGAAGACTCACTTCTGTCCGAAGATTTTTTCTTTTCTGATCGAGTTTCCACTCTTTAAGACATTTGTCTGCAACACAAGAAAAGTATATCGTTAAAACATACAAACGGCGTAGTCTGGAATTTCACTCATAATTCGAAACACAAAAGGTCATTCGGCATTTAACACCCCCGAATTCATTCGGTAAAGAGAGGCAATATAACATTGGCCTTATGCTTTCAAATTCATTCGGAATTGAAGGTCCATGAGTTCATTCGGCCTTATACTTTCAAATTCATTCGGAATCGATGGTCTATGTGTTCATTCGGCCTTATACTTTCAAGTTCATTTGGCATTAAAAGTTCATTCGGTATCAGTGGTCTTTGTGTTCATTCGGTGTTGACGGTTCTCAAGATCCATTTGGTATTGAAAGTTTTCGCATTCAATCGAAGGAAGTTTACCTGATCCGGCAGTTAATATTGGCCCGGTACAATAGCTGATTCGGTAATCCACTTAGTTCAGTAACTCAGAGTTTGATTCAGCTGTTTCTTTCGGTGGGAAATAACGAAGGCCTGGGGCTCCTACTTATACAGGAAAGTTGAATAGCCGGACCAACCGGTTCGGTTCTCGGGCCGGATGTGGTTGTCCAAATAAACAAAGCACGTCATATGCGAGCATACGCCCCACTTTCGGGGGCAAATGTTGGGTGTGTTTCCACCCATATGTTTCCACCCTTCACCGAACCAAATCCATCGAGTAAACCAACATACTACCGAACCAAGCCCTCACCTCCACCAACACCGCTCCATAGCACAGCCGAACCAACACGGGTCCAGCTCCATGCTCCTACCACCGATCCAACCCTCCTGGAATGAACGAGCCAACCCCTGCCGAACCAAGCTTCTCCTCGAATGACCGAACCAACCTCTGCCGAACTAAACTCCACCGGTCCAACTCCATCCCCATGTACTACCGGTCCACTCACCATCGGACCAACCTCCTACCGAACCAAACAATCTACCACCTACAGCCGAACCAAGGCGTACCGGACCGACGCTACTAGACCAGATTGCATCAGCCCAGGCCCGCCAGCAGCTATATACATCCAGGACCTCTGCCCCCAGCCTCACTCTATAAATAGAGGGGCAGGGGTACAACAATGGCAGACAAGTTTGAGAGCTCAAGCACGGATAGAACTTTCAAACAACTTTCAATTACTTGTAATCAAAGCTTTGTACTTGTAATCTGAAGAGAAAGGGAGAATAACATATAAAGTGGACGTAGGCACGTTCTGGCCGAACCACTATAAATATGTATGTCTTTTACAGTTTAGTCTCTGCTTTTTATATATTTGCGTAAGTCACCCAAATCACTAGAAACAACCTATATATCAACTAATTCATACGACTTGGAGGTGTTTGCCCATTTTTTGTGCAAATAGTACGTTCATTTTCAGTCTTTTCTTCCTCTTCCAACCTAAAAAGAGAAAAGACAGTAAACACTTTACCATTTTCTCAAAATTCAAGCAAATTTCTCAATTAAAACTCACCAAGTTCAAGTCCTTTTGCAATCCAGTGATAAATCTCTCCTCCAAATTACTGAATTTCATCACCAATTTCTTTTATAGTAAATGGGTGTTCTAATTTTTATTGTATGTTTGTTTGCTTGTTCTGTAATTGCTTTCTACAGGTTTTAAAGGCTTGTAATCTCAAGCAAAGCTTCCTCTTTTTATCAAAAAATCTAAGCTTTTGCAACAAATCAGCAAGGAGAGTTGTATAAAATCACAAACTAGCCAAAACAAAAGTTCCAGTGCATGAATCGGTAAAGAATTTGCTTCTGTCTGTTGTCTTCGGTTGCTAGTTTTGGCCTTATTTATAATCGGTTTCTGATGCATTTTTGAACCCATATATCTTGTGATTCTGGCATCAAAATGCTATCGGATTTCTTTCATTTGGTAGCTCGCATGTTGAACTTAACTGATGTAAATGTTTGTTGAAAATTATGGTCATTTGCTACGTTAAAATCTCCATGGATAATCAACACAAGGTTGGAAAACACCCTAGAGAAGAGTTTGTAGACTGGGTCGACAGGCAGGTCGAACCAACACCCTCCAGGTTGACCAGGCGGTCGACCTGGCAGGCGAACAGGCAGTTGACCTGGCCACTGGGATGGGTCGACCCCCTTGCTGTCTTATATGCATGCATTGCGGCCTTGTGTTAGTATACTTTTGTTGTAACATCCCGATATTTTCAACCATTTGCATCCCCACATGCCGGATTTGAATTGCTCAAAATACCAGATTGTTAATATATATTAGGCAAAACTCAACATATACAGTAAATAAATACATCACAGAATCACAGACACAGAGTAATATACAATATGCAGCGGAAACAAAATGAATAGTAGTTCATGAAGCTACTATATATATCAGAGTTAAATAAGTTACAATAGAAGTTTCAAATACAAGATCAGAATACATCACAGGAATCAACTGAATAACTCCAAGCTGAAAGATGTAAATGAATCTCCAAACGAAGCTGCAACACCAAAGGTGAGTCTCAAAAGCTGCATCACTCAGTCTGACCCGAGCGTAAAGCAAAACACAAAACATTCGAGTCAGGATTAACATTGTTATATCAATAAATCCAACTCAAGTGAAATAACAACTGAAATACAAGTAACTCAAAGGATGTTTGCGATAACCATCCTCTAAGGATCCGTCAAACTATCTACTATGTAGTAATATACGCTATTATAATAATGTCTAAAGTAAAGTATTATATTTAAAAATAGCATTAAGGAGTTACCCAATATCTACCTAAACACATTTTATAGTATTGTAGTCTATACAGTACTGTAGTCCCTGAAAATAGTAGTGTGGATCGTGCAATATGGAATTATACTAACTAGTGCGGAAATAAACTGAAATACTATAGCAATGCGAATAAGTAAAATAAAACAAGCATACCAGGAATTTTTATACTGGTTCGAACTTCCCGTTCTACGTCCAGTCGCAGACTCCTTTTGCAATTTCACTAACACAATCCTCACTTAACCCAGTGGAACAGGTTTACACTGCCTGAGCAACCGAACAGGACTTCACCCGCCTAAGCAACCGAATAGGACTTCAACTGCCTGAGCAACAGGACATGACTTCTTTTACAAATAACAAATGTATCTGACTGTAGTGTGTTCTTAAATAACACTGATAATTCAATTGAATACAATCTTCCTATAATCTTCTCCATTGTGATATATAGTGTGATGTGCTTTGAGAATTGTGGAAGATAAAGTGATTAATAATCAAAGTATGTAAGCAATTTGAATGCAATTTGAATGCAATTTGAAAGCTTGAGAATAGATGAGAATTCAAGAGTGCTAAAAGTAAATTCAGTTTCAGTTAATTGTTTGTTAAATTCTGTAATCTATTTATGTATAAAGAGTTGCAACCATTTATGAAAAGTTATATTGAAAAGAACAGGTGCAACCATTGATTTTGAAGATGTTTCTCTTCGGCGAAGAGAAGTGACTTTTCAAGAAAATAACAGTTATAAATATTCAGATGTCTAAATAAAAAAATTCAGATTTCTGAATCGGATTAATACGCAAACAGCAAGGAAATAGGCTTTTTTGGCCTTATTCAGACGTCGGAAAATTTTCATTCAGACGTCTGAATATTGTAGAACCATAATTTTGTTTCAGCATTCAGACGTTTGATGAAGTATTTCAGATGTCTGAATTTAGCCTATAGCAAAAAATATCATAGCTCATTTGGTTAGAGCACTTTCCTTCTAAACTAGATATCCGTGTTCGAGCCCTGCTCCATGTAATTTTTGAAAACTTGATTTTTCATTTAAAATATGAATGTATATGTGCGTATACCATTTGGAGAAGATTTTAACATTTGCAAACTCTTGACACGACACTCTATGACTAATAAAACTTTGCTTGTCACCTTCTTCTTGTCTCTATCGTGCATATCTCTTCTTTGTATCTCATATGCATTCTTTCATCCTTTTGAACTGTATATCTTCATTTTGAACGTATTTGATTATCTCTTTTTGATGCTCATGTACTTGCAAAATAGCTTAGAGATTCTTTGGCATAATCGTATAGTTGTTGTCATTAAAATCCAATAATTAAGGTTCAAAAAGTCCCTCCTAATCGGGAAGCCACCAGAGGATACTCCATAGGTACGGCACAAACCAAAATCGTGCAAGGCGCGCTAGGGTAGGTGACACGACACAACTAGGCAATACCAGGGTAGATATACCAATTGCACTTCCGGACCTGTGGTAACGCGTAGCAGCCACTACTGCCCACCTCGAGCCACACTCTTAAAAATCAAAGGTGCACTCAATCAATCATAAAGTAATAGAATGGTATCGAATAAGTGCATCTGATAAGAGAAGCTAGCTTATTAGCCCATCGATTACTCCTGTTTTAGCCACCTTATGCCAACTCATGGGAGTCGGGTCCATATCTATACCTCAATAGGACATCGCCACTATCCCACTTCATTATGGAATCTCCATTGTGTACACGGTTGTTAAAGTAGTTTTCGGAGTTGGCAGAGAGTATGACAACTTCTGATCCCGGCCTCTTTAACAACCAAACGTTATTATTACATCGCGATCATTTAATAATAGTTTATACTTCAAAACCAAAATATCATTGCCATTTCAAAAACCATATCAATATGATATCATTTCCATTTCAAAACCAAATACGACATCATTTCCGTTTCAAATATATCCATTTTCAAAAATTATAGTACTTCAAAGTTATAGCACTTTCGAAACCAAACATTTGAAATTATAACACTTTCGAAATCATCGTTTAGAAATCATAATACTTCCCACTTAATCGATTTAAATATAAAAAAAGTATATATAATAAAATAGTTTTCCTCAAATTTTACCAATTAATTCCAAATCAACTCGAATTACAAAATTCAAATTTAATCAGATCTCAAATCATTAATTCTAATTTAGCTTCTAAATAAACCATTTAAAATTATATCGATTTCAAATACAGATTTGAACCATAAATAAACCATTTCAAAATATATATTCCAAAGCATTAAATATTCTATAATTTCAAAACTAAATGTGAAAATTTTATATACATCTTAATTCAATTTATTATTATTTAGTTTTGAAATATTTACTTAATAAATTCAATATCATTTAAATAAAACTTTTAAACGTCAAATAAATTAATATTCCTTCAATTTAATTAACTTGAAATATTCAATTAATTACCTTGTACCAAAATCAAGTTATAAAATCATATCTTTTAAATTCTCAATTGCAATAAGCTCCAAATAGATTTTTATGAAATATAATTCTTAATTAAATGCAATTTCAAATCAATTTCAAATCTACCTTCTCAATTTATAAAAGTCATTATAAACTTTATATAATTTAACTGAATACTTAACCATATTATATTTTAATAAAAATCAAACTTTCTTATTAAACTTATTTTATATTAAACAAATTTATACATAGCTTAAAATCAAGAATTTAACTATCTATAAAATAACATTTATATAGTATCAAAATTAATATTTATATAAAACCATATATTTCTTTCTAAATACCATAGAAACCTTTTTCAAAATATATATATATATATATAGTCACACCGGCGGTGGCTGTATATAATTTTCTATCATATGGTCAAGTGATACAGATATTTATCATTTCAATCCGCAATTTAAATATAAATACGGGTATATATCATTTCAACCTGCAATCCTAAATTCAATGAAATGAAAATTGCTTGGGTCTATCATTACAACCCATAACGATTTTCTCCTATCCTACAGATCATTCGGATATGTATCATTTCATCCCATAGTGAATTCTATACTAACAGGGAACTTGAAGAGTGATGACAGATATGATAATAAAATAACAGTCTTATATTACAAATATAAATAACAAATAAGGGTGTCAGATGTCATAGGTGAAAAGATACAGATAATAGCATATAAATAACAATATAAATAACAAAAAGCAGTATATTTCAATTGTCATTTCAATTAAAATCAAATTTAATAAATATAAGAACGTTAATCGTGAGTGATTGCTCACCTTTCGAGGCTAGAGAGGACAGGAGATGACACGGATACACACACTGATACAGACAATAAAATTGAATTACGAATCCAAGCACGAATGTCGAAGCAAAGCACGATGATCCGAATTCGACCAAAACACTGATAAATAGAAATTGATGAAATCAAATCAAGACTAGATCGATGAAGATTATTGGTATCAATGAACTTATATATAGATATAACTACATATAACTATATACAAATTCTATATTCAAACACATATTAAATTTTGAATATATATGTATTCCAAAATACAATGTTTCAAATTAAAACACTCTTAGAAAAATCAAACATATATATACATATTATATATTTAAATCCAATACTTCTATAAAAAGATAGATATATAGGCTAATATATAATCCCTACTATTTTAAAACAGAATTTTATAGATTAATATAACTTAAATTATATACATGAACTCAGCAGTCCTGTGTAACTTATAAGTAGAAACACACACACACACACACACACACACACACACACACACACATATATATCACTTCCTTTAAAATTCAATATCCAGTAAATATATAATTTCTTTTATATTGTTCCTACCATAAGTATATATATAACAGATCATATATATATATATTTATATTTATATATACTATTGTATAAACTAATGTTTATGAACATATACATAAACTGAAAAATATAAATTAATAATTAAGTATTTATGCAGATTAATGCACAGACTTACACCATATAATTATACTCTCTTCATATTAACTATTAGATTGACTTAAATTATGTATAACAACTTTCATAACCACATACATAACTTCTTTATAATATAACATATATAAAAACACTAATATATATATACATATAGTTACTTGAAGTAAGATATAAATATACATAAACATTTTATATGTAAACAAGTGGCTTACCTATATATATAAGTGTAACGTGAATTATAAAAAAAACTGATAACTAATAATATATGTGTAAACAATAATATATGTATAATATATAACTAATAATATATGTCAAATCCATATATAACTGATAATATATGTATAAAAAAACTATAAACTGATGTGTGTGTGTGTGTGTGTGTGTGTATTAACATATAAAATAGACTATAACACATATCTTATCACACACACTATACTATATATGTAGACAGAAATCACGTATGACCCAAATAGCTTCATATATACACGCTAATATATATACACAAGCACTATTTCTTTAAAACCAAAGCAAGATAGTAGGCTTCAGAAAATTCTATATATATACATATATATCAGCAAAAATCACAATATAACCATACTTGCCTAAATAGCTTTTCAAGTGTATGCATAAATATATATATATATATATATATACACACACACACACACACACACACATATTTAAAATAAAGGATACAAAACAGGTAAAATGCAAATGTATATATCTCGATATAAACCAAGGTCTTTATACTATATTGAAAATATTGTTTGTTAAAGCACCCAAATAATCTTTACAAAGTTCACAGGAAAATATTTGCCAACCCATACAATATTTCATTCCAGAACAACACAGTATAATATATATGCAAATGAGTTAACGTATTAATATAACTAATATAATATACCACTCGTAAAATATACCTTATATATATATATATATATATATATATATATAAAAGAGGAGACTCACGGCTATGGGTTGCTCGAGAATGGCAAGGCGGAGTTCTTGGCTTAGGCTAGCTTGTGGCATCACGTGAGAGAGGAAGGAGGGGAGGACGAGTGGGTTTCGCCATGGAGGCCAATGGCATCCGTCTCGAGTTGCGCGAGATGTAGGCTTAGACGTGAGTGATGATGAGGTTGATGGATAATCTTTCTTTTTGAAGTTCGACGCGGGAGAGATTTTGGTGGAGGAGATGGTGTTTGCCTGCTTCATTTTGAAGATGGAGATGAATTAGAAGAAGACAGTGGGAACTAAAGGAGAAGAGAATGGGATCAGGAAAATAAAGATAAATATAAACTTGTATTTAATGTATATGCTCAAATGGGGTCATAAAATAGTAAAAGTAAATCCAGAGAATTAGAAAAAACAACGTCTGTCATGCCCCACCTCTATGCTCACAATAACAAAGAGTATTAAATGGAAATACGGTCTGTTATTGCGAAGAATAAGGCTGGATAGGAGCAGTCACCCGTAGTTAGGCCTTACACTAGTATTGATTATCTCGATAGGAGTGGTATATTTTTTTTCAACTCTGTTTATTTACTCCCATCGACATATTCAATTCCAGTATAAAATGAACTACGTTGGTTCATAATAGTTTAGGACAACATATATAATAATAACACAGATAAGCTAAATGCGAAACACGGATAATATCAAATCTCATATATATATATAACTGATGTCAGTTACAATACATGTGATACAAAACATATGATACAACTACAACTATCGACGCTGGAAGTTAAACATACAAGTACATTATCGTGAATAATATCCATGAATACATAACATCCTATACTATAATACTGACTACTCCAAAAGATATGAAGAGACTTCTTAGCTCAAGCAGCAACCCAAAGCAAGGTATCTACAACCTGTAATAACTCAGTCTGACCCGAGTATTAAATTCAAAAGGAAATAATACACTGGTCAGTCTAATTCAAACTCAGTTATTAATGCACGGAAGCAATAATAATTAAATAACAAATAGACGACAGTCACTATAAATCTCGTCTATCCAACCCTTTAATAAGAAATCGGATAACGGTAAATATAACACGTAACAGTGTTAAACAACAAATCAGCAAATTCAAATTATCAACGTAGATAAATAAAAGGATTATTAATGAAGATAATTTAGAAAACAACAGGATTGCCTAAACGGCAATTAACAACAAAATCTAATTATTAAATAAATAATTAGAAACTCATAATCTAATTATCAAACAGATAATTAAACAACAACAAAATGATCAAATCAAATCAAATCAAAATATAATTTCAAAATATTGAATTAGACGAAACAATTCAAGTAATTGAAATATCACGTAAAAACATCAATTCTGGTAGGGCTGCAGCACACACACGCGTGTACTGCCTCGCCACTACAGCATGAAATACACAAAAGATCAACGAACCTAAATCAAATGGAATCAACTCAAATCAAATGAACAGGACACCCATCAAACAGTGCATAGTGCACTGAAGATCTTGAACAAAACTCGGATGAACCCAGAACAATAAGTGGAACTGACCACCCAATGAATCAAATGACACATACTCGAATACCCAAATGGTGATGCAAACCAAACTACAGCAAAGGAATAATATGAACAATGCATGCTACATGAAGACCAGACAACATGGCTCATGTGGGACTGCACATACAAACAGGTGCAGCTACAAAGACAACAAGTATGACAGGGATGTGCAGATGTAAACAAAGAAATGACACATGTATATGCAGTGTATAACAAAGTCGAGGCCCGAAATACATATACAGTGGCAACATGTTACAGTAAAGATCAACATGAAATGATGTTTGTGTGCCAAAAGGTCTGAGGCAATGCAAACACAACATAGCAATATGGACAGTGAATGCAACTTATTACAACAAGTTACAGTATGGATCAACATGAAATGAAGTTTGTATGCCAAAAGGTCAGAGGCAATGCAAACACAAGTATAGATTAATGCAAACTGTCTCGAACAAATAACCAAGTCAAGTGGATAACAAATGCAACAACTCAGGTCAGTGAGCACTTCATATATGCAGACCAGATTAGAGTGACAACAATTACAAGCTCAACCAAGTCAAGTGGAGATAACCAACAACAGGACACAGGTCAGAGACTACTCCAAATGGGCAGACCACAAGGCAAAGCCCCTTCATCAAATTCACAAACACAAGCTACCACCCTAATGCTCAAGCAATGTAAAGTAGAGACAATCACACAAGTAAACACAGTCAATATATATGATCAAGTGGCTACACAATGCCCAGAAAACACTTGAAGACAATGCACAGGCTAAATGGACAGCAAGTACCTCAACAATTCACAATTGCAGTGACAGCATACATGAATGATGCAATGCAAACAGCAGATCGAAAATGCTCAGGGATGAACACAAAGATGGCCAGAGCCGAAGTACATAGGGGCCACAAAATCAAAGCCATAATGATCAGTGAAGCCAGAAATTCAGTGAACAAAATCAAGTCAAAATCGAACAAGTCCAGGTTGACACAAATGGTAACAACATGTACAGACAGTGAAGAATCAAAGTCGAAGCCGACCAGAAATTCACGCAACAAGTCGAAGTCAAAGCCAGAAATTCACGAAATTAAAGAAATAGGCGAAGTCAAAGGAAATCAACACCGTTGAATTCAGGCAACGAAAATATATTCGAATTGAACAAGTCAGAAATCATCTCGAGTATTAAAGCAAAATAGAATGGCCAAGATAAATCAAGTGACGAACTCAAACAATTGTATATGAATGAAAATCAAAGAATTTATAGCCGTGGAAATCACAAAATCACACACACACACACACACACACACACACACACACACATATATATATATATATGAAGTTGAATCAGATGTGAGTAATAAAAATCACTCACCTTTTCAACAAGCACAAAGCCAAATCCAATTGCAGCGAAGTCCTCCTCTTTCCCCCCTTCAGATTGTCGTAGCTCGAATTACACGAAACCCTAATTTTGAAGAAAAGGGGAACGAGAGCAGCCACCATTTTTTTCTTTTGATTAGCTAGGGCTTGCGAAAAGTGAATAAGGGGAAAACGAGCATCGGCCTTGATAAGTATCACAACAAAAATAAGAAACCTGGGCCAATAATAAAGCCCACACAACATTTAACAAGTTTATAAAAGAATTACGACCCGATTCAAAACTCTTAACAGCCATTAGCCAACAAATCTAATCGTCATTTGACGATAATTAATTTACAAAACCCCAGGTTGTTACAGACTCCCCTCCTTATAAAAATTGCATCCCCGCAATTTTCATAATTAAGGTCGTCAATAACAATTATTTTTCTAACATAAACTGGTTAAGCTAGAAAAATAAAGGTCAATAACACAAACGCCAAAGAAATCTTTTAATTTCATAGAAGAAATTCACAAATTCTCAACAAAATCCAATCATCAAATAGATAATCGGAAATCTCAAATCAACAAATATCTAATTATCAAAAACGGCAATCAGAAATCTCAAATCAACAAATATCTAATTATAAAAAACGATAATCAGAAACAACAAATATCCAGTTATCAACAAAGATAGTTAGAAACAACAAATATCCGATTATCAAAAAGGATAATCAGAAATCTCAAATCAACAAATATCTAATTATCAAAAACGATAATCAAAATTTCAAATCAATAAATATCTAATTATCAAAAACGATAAACAGAAATCTCAAACCAGCAAATATCTAATTACCAACAAAGATAATTAGAACTCATAACAACAAATATCTAATTATCAACAAAGATAATTAGAACTCATAGCAACAAATAACTAATTACGTGCAGATAATTGGAAACAACAAATATCTATAAATCAATTAAGATGACTAGAAAATCAACATAAAAGTTGGATCGATCCCATCATATGGCGAGTCTAAGTTACGCCGCACGTGCAACAACATATGGCTGAAGCCTACCAAGTACCGTCATTATAATTTTGGCGCCCAACATATGCCCCGAAGGTCCAACTTATGACCCAAAGCTCTGGTACTGGTATTTGACCCGAAGGTCCATCATATCACCCGAAGGTCCAACATATGAACCGAAGGTCTATCATAGTGGCTCGAAAGCACACGAAAATCTTCAAAATCATCAAAACAGCAAATATTTCAATTAACGAGTCCAGAATTAATAGAAATAGCAAACGCACATGTCCCATACCACGAGTTTTACTAAATCGTTTAATTCTCTTCATCTTTTCCTTGAAAGTGCAAAATTTTGTATTTTAAATAAATAATATTTTACACTCTCAAACGGACAAGTCCGGAATTAAGAGAATCAGTAAAAGTAAGGGTTCATAGTCCTCGATTTTGCTGAAACGTTTAAATCGCTTCTTCATTCTTTCAAAAGCGCAAACTGTAGAAATTTTGGAAAATAATTTTATTTTAAAATGATTTGAAAAACGAGTGCTCAAAAAAGCAACATCTGCAGCAAATTCGATAAGGAAATTGCACTTCTCAAAACAACGTAAAAACGGATCTCAAAATCAGCATTGCGGGATAACCGCTTGAAAATCCACTTTAAAATTTGACGGTTACTGAAGTCAGAGCGAAAGTAATTTCATATGTCAAAATATCATCAAAATAATTCGCATCAAAATATAATACTAGTGAATTTTCATTCATTAAAAATGTCAACAAAACACCATGCTTCAAAAATTTAGCACCGATATAAAAATCCCGTTATAAAAATAACGGTAACAAAATACGTTTAAAACCAAACACTGGTTCAACGTAAAATTAATGCAGCAACATGCAACTTAAATTTGCACGTATACTACAAAATGAACAAGGAAATCATTCTAATATATCTTCAAGGAAGATAATTCAAAACAACAAAAATCTTAACAAAGTCACACAACTGCAATCACTTCGAATCCTCAAATCAGATTCGAAATTTTCAAAGAAAAAAAATAAACACATCTATGTAACAACATAATGAATTTAATTTCATTTTCATATTTTGATTTTTAGATCAAAAAGGTTATCAGCTGTACTCAGCGAAGACAATCTCACTGTTTTCGCTACGCACTCTGATAAACAGAACATAAATTACTCAATCATCAAAACACAATTTCACTTTTATTTTTAAATAAAGCTATTTAAAAATTTCATCTAAATTTCAAAACTTTAGTTTGACTCAAAGCACAACTAAAAACATTAACAAATTGTTGTAACACATGTTCCATCTAAGTTATGTTTTATATTATGTCCATAACCCCTTGCTCTGATACCAACTGTGACGCCCCACCTCTATGCTCACAATAACTGTAACGATAATGAATTTTGCCCGCTCGAAAATCGACATCCATACTTCAAATCGTATTCGAATGCCGTAGATTCAACCGTTCAAATCCGATTCGCTGGAGCTTATAACAACATTAAGTAAATAACACAACGGAATAAAAGAATAATACATTGATATACAACACTGATACAACAGAGTGGTACAATGAATATCAATATGCATCAGAGATACAATAAAATAACAGCGGAAAGAAAATAGATAACACTAGCAGCGGAACAAATAACTCTAAGATAGTCTTCAACGAAGAACTCCAAATCTGAACTCCATCTCCAAGAACCAATCCAGCAATAGCTCGAACTCCCAATAACGATGCACAAAGATAAGCAAGACTGGTGCGAACCAAGGACTCAACTAACTCCAGATAATTCACTGAACCTAACTATCTGAAAAACCCAACTCTAGACTGCTCGTGTAGAAAATAATGAGCATCCAGAGTTTAGGAAAGGAACAATAAACTCCGGATCAGTCATGGGACATGTGTGAGCAACAAAAATAGTTTATCTTTAAAAACAATCAACAAGAGAATTTTAAAGTAAATCCGCAATGCTTTTTGAAAATGAAACTACCATAAGACCTCCCGCCACACACACAATGCAAACGCAGACTTGGAGGAGATTTCTTCTTTTGATAGTCAAACATGCTTACTACGCAAAATCAAATCATTTGATATTATTATTAGTGCATAGTGTAGAAAACAATTTCGAAAGTAGAATATAAATCTTAGCCAGCATAGGTACCATTATATTATGCCCGCTATAGCTGCCTCCTGAGGAGACAGGTTCTACAACTAAAACCGTACAAGGCTCGTATTGTTTCTTTGGATTTCCAACAAATGGTCAGGCCAAGGAACTTCCCATTGCCACATGGAAACGCCTCTGGAAGGACGTCTCGAGAACCTAACCGGATCTCTGCCAACACAAGGCTGGGTTACCCCTAACTGAGTAACTACTGACACGAGTATGCCACCTCCCGGTTGTAACAACCTTTAACCGGGGCCCCAACATCAAATCACAAAACAAGATATATATAGGTTTGTGATGTTCACATAAGTAAGTATCTAGGCTCCATACCATGATACCACTTCTATCTAGAAGGAGATGTACATACCCTAAAGGGGCGCTACCCCCTAATAACCTTGCTGCATCTTTCCTGTTTTGACCATTCCGGGGTGTGAGGCTCGACGAAGTCACGTCCACAAAGCCACGCTTTGGTACAAAGCCATGCTTTGGGTCAACCAATGATCAAAGTAATGATCACAAAGATAAATGATCAAACAAATGATCCTATCACAAATGATCAAACAATGATCATTTCACAGCAACACTCAGCATGCCACATTACCAAATTGGGAATATATCACTGATAACCTTCAACTACATAACCTCTGAGCTCGTACGTCTCAGAGAAGGGTGTTAGGCTAAAAGAATAAATTCTCCGCCACCAACAGAAATGTATTTGAAAGAAATCTGCTTTATATCTCAAAATGTAATGTCAGACACACAATCCATACAAGTCTGTTCCGGTCTCGAACAGAACCGAAGGCACTTCCAAAGAAGCTCTTGCAATCCGGGTATTCACAATCCCGTTCGGACTTCCCATCACTTAGGGAATCTCTATACCATAGCTACTCGATGCAGAGACAATCGATAGGTTGTCCTATCGTTCTCACAAATACCCGGTCTTCACCACCGGTCTTCAAATGCTATCCATAACGACGTATCACATATTCGGAATGGGATATATGACACAAAGGTCCTCTCCCGGCTAAACCGAATAGTGAGCGCAACATTTAACATATGGATATGGGATTTCAATTAAGTCACAACTTAATAATTCAAAACTTTCTTTCAAATGGTTTAAACCAATTACCATTTCAAATCTTTTAAACAAAAGATTTATTTCATAATGTTCACCTACTTTCATAAATATTCATTCTCGGATTTCAAAACAATTTCGTTTCAAAAAGCTAAACTCATCAAATCTTTAAATTCAAAGATTTGTCTTATAGTTTTCAAATCGTTCCCAAATTTTCAAAACTCATTTCCAAATATTTTTTTATAACTTGGAAAACTATTTTATTTTAAACTTGAAATCCCTTTAATAAAACTTCAAATGAAAACTTTTTATCTTTTAGAGACAACAGTTTTATTTTGGAAAATCCCGATTTCATTTATACAAGTTACAAACTTTGACTTAATTCAAATTCCCAAAAACAATACTTTAATTATGGTTTCAAACTAACTTAACATCTTTAATTACTAATTTCAAATCATAGAATTTAATTCCTAATTTTGAATTCAAATTTAAATCATATTGTTTAAATTTCAAAACTTAATTAAAATGAATTTTAACTTGAAATTCCATTTCAAAAGCTTTTCACATTTATTCTAATTCCATTACCAAAACATTTGAATTCAAATGTTCAATTTTTATAAATCATTTCAAAATCTGTGACTTAATCGATTTCCTCGTGAAATCCATTTTTGTGTGTGTATAAGTGTGGTCCAGGGGTTAACACAATAAAAGTGCCACATCATCAATCATCACCGGTTAAAACACAGAAATATAGTTGATAAGCGATATAAATTATAACGCTTATCGTTCATTCACAGATTCACAGATTCACAGATAATATACAGATGTATACAAATATACACAGCTCAATTTACAGAACAAAATATCACAAATCAGATAGGATAATCAATTCAAGGCATCTCATACAATACAATCATTCATAAGTAAGGTCAGGCATTCAATAATTATTTATAAGCAGGATTACTTAATTGTTTAATCTTATGTAATTCAATTTATCTCCAATCGAATTAATTACTTATGAATTTATTATCCAATTCTGATTTATTAATTCCAAATCATTTAATATAAATTAATTTATCAAACACTTTAATTAATTAAATTATTCTTAATCAATCATATTAATTAAATTGACTTTTGAACCAATTGTATAATTAATTGACTTCTTAATTAATTATTTCAAGAAATTTACTCCTTGATTACTCACCATTAAGCAGACATCTCATAATAATAAATCATTAATTACCAATTTGTCTTTACCATTAATTTAATCAAAATATTCAATTTTAATTAAAATTAGTAATTAACCCCTTAATTGCTTGCATTAAGTAATTAACAATTTACAATTGATTATCTTTAATAAATAAATTTAATTATCAAAATTTATCACATTAATTTAATTACATAATAACCCCTAGTTAATCATCCTCATTAACTACTAATATTTCTTAATCACTTTCTTAAGAAATTATCTTAGATTAATTCTCTATTAATCATTTCTAATTATAAATAAATCTAATTATTCGTTCATAAATTAATCAATCATTCTTTAATTACCCTATTAACTAAATCATTCTATTACTTTAATTATCTCTAAGATAATTAATTCCTTTATTAATGATTTCGTTAATTATTTAAGTGTATTTTAAAGCTTACACTTTTTAAATTAAAAAGAAATTTAAATTTAGTTCCAGATTTCAAAATTTGATTCAATTGGTCTAAGTTCTTTCTTTACAAGTCAAAAATTCCATTTAAATTCACATTCCTTTTTTTTAACCTTTAAAATACTTTAAAAGTTTAAACAAGTTAAGAATTTATTTACTAACAACTAATTTGATTTAACTTTGATTTTAAACTTTAAATAAAAAAAAATCAAACTTCATTTTAAAACTTTAAGATTGAAAAATTTATTTGAATCTAAACTCCATCCTAGATTTAAACTTTGTTTAAATCTAACTCACAATTTAAGTTTCATTTAAATTTGTTTTAAATTCAAATTTCCTTTTCAATACTTAAGCATTTTTAAGTAATTTAAAACAATTTTAACTTCATTTTTATTACCAAACTAAATTTTCAAATTTGAACTTGAATTTATGTTTATACTTTGACTTAAAATTCATTTTAACCCTTAATTTATAAACTTAAATTCAAAATTTAAACTCAGGAAAAAGAACAGGTTCAACTGCTGCTCGAAACTATACCCGAGCCCTGCCTAAAATTCTTCGAGACGAACATCACCAGGCTTCGAGACATCCCCTGGTCTTGCACGCAAACCACCCAAATGATTCACAAAACCATTTCTTCCCAGTATCCTTGAGTTCTTCTTCTTTCCTCTGGTTCCTTTTCTTCTTCTTTTATTTTTTTTCTAGTTAAAACACAATGGCAGTTACATACCCACGCATCCCCTGACACGAGATCATCCTTGTGCACGTGTACGCCGCCGCGCCGCTGTTCCGATGGCCATCGTGATCTCCAGCAAGTCGCGAAACATCCCCACATACGAAATCGACACTCAACTCGGCACCAAAATTTCCCAACCGAAAATGAGCCTCGCGTTCGAAACTGTAACCCAAACCCTCATCAGCAAATCGCCTCGCCACCATCACTCCGACCACCATACGTTCTGAAACTCCGTTCATACCTCGACCAAAACCTCCCTTACCCCCTCCAAGAATCGCGATCCACTCGATCGAGTCACGACAACAAAAATAATTTTTTTTTTTCACAGAGCACAAAAAAAAAAACTGGAACCCAAACCCTATATTTGATTCAACCCCAAAATCTATGCATTGGAAAAATTGTTTAGCATTTTTCCTAGGTTAATATATCTTCAAGCTTGCATCATACGAAATTTAAACAATTTAAATTAATTGAATCAACCAATATTGACAGAAATTCAATTTCCATTCATATTCAAATTGCACCATAAATAATGAACTAAAAATCATCGTTTTCAATTTAAAAATCCTAACTTTGTATATATATTCTTGCTAGGTATTTGAATCAGTAATTTAGCATACTTGAATTTAACACATAATAAATGGTTTCCCTGTAAAACACTTTACAGTGAGTATACTCCGTTGATAAGCTTGCAAAAGTTTTAAAATCCTGATTCTATATTCAAACAACATGTTTTGGTTTAAAACATAAGCCTATAAATGATCAAAGAGAATATCTTGTATTTTGAGTGGTACTTGACTCTATAACTACACTAAATCTACAGATTCAAATTTAACAGAAAAAAAATTGCAAACCAAATACATAGGCCATCATAACATTGTCAATACATCAAACACGCAAATAAACTTAAGACTATAAATTTTGTTTACTCACCTTTTTTATTGATGAAGACAGAGGAGCAGAGAAAATCTTAGGCTTGGAGTTTCCTTTGCCTTGCCCAGTTTTATTTTTTTGAACTGCTACTCAAAGTTTTGAATGCAAATTGAAACTTGAACTGAAGCTTTGCATTTCTTAAAGTTGCTTTACTGATTTTGCTTTGTCTCAAGTTCATTGTTATTGATCAAGTGCTGAGCTTAGTTTCAAGTTGTAAGATAATATTTTCTTTATATTTTTTCCTTAGCTTTTGAATGTCGAATTAATGAAACAAGGCTGATATTATAAAAGAAAGTGTACAGGGGATTGTTATCTTATCTTGTACAATCCATCAGACTAGATTTCTTTTTTTTATTGTTTGCTCATTATGCAAATCTCGGCTGAGAGATTTCGTGATGGCTGATATGTTATCAAGTGGTTCTGAGAGGATGGGCTGAGATACTTGTATTAAATGCTTAAGTACATATTACTTTGTTTGCCTTGCTTTTGCTTTTACATACTTATTATAATTTGCCTATACTTTCATTAGCTCGGCTGAGAGATGATATGTTGGTGCCTAATGTACTTGTATTATTTAATTTTATTATTTTCTTGTTTTGGTGTGGCTGATATGCAATTTGAATAGATGGCATTTAATGCCTTGGTACTCTATGTCTTCATTCTAACCTTGATTATACATAGATGTTTTTATATTTAGCTTTGTTTATGTTGATAGCTTCTTGCCTGCATACTCAATTCTTTTGTTTCATACTTGAATGTATTTGCTCTTTCTCTCTTAAGTTATCGTTTTAAAGTTGTTATATTTATTTTTATTATATCAGCTTGTATATTTATTTCTATTCTTACATGACTACTTATTTTTATTTCTATTTATTTTTAAAACAATTTATTTAAGATTTTATTTCAAATCCAATATATACATATATATTCACATATATACAAATTCATATGACTTAATATATTTTCTTATTTGTCGGGGAAACTCGCTGTCGTTTAAAATCAATTTTAAAATTTAATTCAAAGATTCATTTAAATTATCAATTTAAATTCATAAAAATCTGGGGTCGTTACAGACTTCCCCCCTTAAAAAGAATTTCGTTCTCGAAATTCGCCAAGGAGATAACAAAGACAGATGAAAGATAGATAAATATCTTTCCAGATCAAACTGGATATCAATTCTGCATTTGGCTTAGCCAAATTAGAATATCAACAGTAGATACAAGAACAAACTCAATCAATTTACGAAACAATTGGGTTACCTAATCTACGAAGTATATAGGGGTATTGGTTAGTCCGAGGGGATAACTAACCGTTCGTAGATTACATCAGAACCCAGTGAAATAGACCGATATGGATACAATTTCAAAACTTTCTTTTGTTTAAAACTAAAGTATACTTATCAACCATAACAACCAAAGCAACCAATTCATCCAAACAAACAATTCTGGTCAAATTGGAGTTTATGTCCCATATTAATATATCGAATTTCCTTCCTGGATCTACCAGGAACTATCAAAGAATTGAAAAGAGACGCTGAACAAAGAGATTGATAGAGAAAAGATTGTTTCCACTGTCGTCATAGGGCATTGACCATTTATAGTCGTATTTCCCTGTCCCCTATCTCGTTCTCTTCTTGCACTCATACTCACTATAAGTGGATAGCAAGAGAATTTACTGAGGCATTCAAACGGATATCTTAAGGATATACTCATTCTAGGGTTTACTTCACCCTATCTCTAATGAGCTACTTAATGTGTTATACTCCTGAGCTAAAGTTTCACCTTAGCTCTGATACCAAATGTAACGATAACGAATTTTGCCCGCTCGAAAATCGACATCCATACTTCAAATCGTATTCGAATGCCGTAGATTCAACCGTTTAAATCCGATTCGCCGGAGCTTATAACAACATTAAGTAAATAACACAGTGGAATAAAAGAATAATACATTGATATACAACACTGATACAATAGAGTGGTACAATGAATATCAATATACATCAGAGATACAATAAAATAGCAGCGGAAAGAAAATAGATAACACTAGCAGCGGAACAAATAACTCTAAGATAGTCTGCAACGAAGAACTCCAAATCTGAACTCCATCTCCAAGAACCAATCCAGCAATAGCTCGAACTCCCAATAACGATGCACAAAGATAAGCAAGACAGGTGCGAACCAAGGACTGAACTAACTCCAGATAATTCACTGAACCTAACTATCTGAAAAACCCAACTCTAGACTGCTCGCGTAGAAAATAATGAGCATCCAGAGTTTAGGAAAGGAACAATAAACTCCGGATCAGTCATGGGACTGGTGTGAGCAACAAAAACAGTTTATCTTCAAAAACAATCAACAAGAGAATTTTAAAGTAAATCCGCAATGCTTTTTGAAAATGAAACTACCATAAGACCTCCCGCCACACACACAATGCAGACGCAGACTTGGAGGAGATTTCTTCTTTTGATAGTCAAACATGCTTACTACGCAAAATCAAATCATTTGATATTATTATTAGTGCATAGTGTAGAAAACAATTTCGAAAGTAGAATATAAATCTTAGCCAGCATAGGTACCATTATATTATGCCCGCTATAGCTGCCTCCTGAGGAGACAGGTTCTACAACTAAAACCGTACAAGGCTCGTATTGTTTCTTTGGATTTCCAACAAATGGTCAGGCCAAGGAACTTCCCATTGCCACAAGGAAACGCCTCTGGAAGGACGTCCCGAGAACCTAACCGGATCTCTTCCAACACAAGGCCGGATTACCCCTAACTGAGTAACTACTGACACGAGTATGCCACCTCCCGGTTGTAACAACCTTTAACCGGGGCCCCAACATCAAATCACAAAACAAGATATATATAGGTTTGTGATGTCCACATAAGTAAGTATCTGGGCTCCATACCATGATACCACTTCTATCCAGAAGGAGATGTACATGCCGTAAAGGGGCGCTACCCCCTAATAACCTTGCTGCATCTTTCCTGTTTTGACCATTCCGAGGTGTGAGGCTCGACGAAGTCACGTCCACAAAGCCACGCTTTGGTACAAACCCATGCTTTGGGTCAACCAATGATCAAAGTAATGATCACAAAGATAAATGATCAAACAAATGATCCTATCACAAATGATCAAACAATGATCATTTCACAGCAACACTCAGCATGCCACATTACCAAATTGGGAATATATCGCTGATAACCTTCAACTACATAACCTCTGAGCTCGTACGTCTCAGAGAAGGGTGTTAAGCTAAAAGAATAAATTCTCCGCCACCAACACAAATGTATTTGAAAGAAATCTGCTTTATATCTCAAAATGTAATGTCGGACACACAATCCATACAAGTCTGTTCCGGGCTCGAACAGAACCAAAGGCACTACCAAAGTAGCCCTTGCAATCCGGGTATTCACAATCCCGATCGGACTTCCCATCACTTAGGGAATCTCTATACCGTAGCTACTCGGTGCAGAGACAATCGATAGGTTGTCCTATCGTTCTCACAAATACCCGGTCTTCACCACCGTTCTTCAAATGCTATCCATAACGACATATCACATATTTGGAATGGGTATATGACACAAAGGTCCTCTCCCGGCTAAACCGAATAGTGAGCGCAACATTTAAAACATATGGATATGGGGTTTCAATTAAGTCACAACTTAATAATTCAAAACTTTCTTTCAAATGGTTTAAACCAATTACCATTTCAAATCTTTTAAACAAAAGATTTATTTCATAATGTTCACCTACTTTCATAAATATTCATTCTCGGATTTCAAAACAATTTCGTTTCAAAAAGCTAAACTCATCAAATCTTTAAATCCAAATTTTAAATTTTTATTTTCAAATTCAATAATTTAAAAATTCGAAAAAATCCCAGTTAAATATATTATTAAAAACATTAAAATTTACGTGTCGTTACACTCTCCCGCACTCAAAACTTTCCATCCCCGAAAAGATAGGAAATAGGAGAATGGAAACAACCAGAAGGAAAATAGATTGAAAAACAAAAGAAAGCAATTAATTTAAAACCATATTATTTCAAATTTAAATTAATTAATATTCAATAATTGATTTTAAATTCAAAGTTTTCATTAAGTTGATGTAATTTCAATTTATAAATTCCTTCAGAACAAAATTTATTTTATCTATCTCATTTATTCTTCAATTAACTTATTATTCTATTTATCTCTGTTAACACTTTATAATTAAAATTTAAGTGTATGACATTAGTTATAACCACTCAAAATTTATTTATAAAATCATTTAACGTCATTTTCATTTGTATACTATCCAATTACATATCATA
Organism: Allium cepa; assembly: GCA_030765085.1. Lineage (NCBI taxonomy): Eukaryota > Viridiplantae > Streptophyta > Magnoliopsida > Asparagales > Amaryllidaceae > Allium > Allium cepa. The sequence goes on along the minus strand of CM060945.1, from coordinate 1,033,530,736 downwards.
ACTTCTAAATGATTAAGGTAAGTTATATCAGAATGTAATTGGGTATTATACTAGTAAATTTTCCAATTTAATCATTTCAAATTTAAATATTTATTCAAAAATTTGGCTTCATTTTATAACTAAAATCACCTTTAACACGAATTTAAGAGTTAAATTTCCAATACACTTCAAACCATTTAGAGATAAATATGTATATATTATGTATCAAATTAAATTAAATTTAAAATAATATAACCATATACATATAAATCAAATCATACTTAAGAAATTCAAATAAATTATTTTCCAAAACAAAACCGTAGCAATGCTACAGAATGGTCTCTCTACTTCAAAACTCGAAAATGAATGTTGATGAAGCGGCTACAATCACCGAAATTATTTTCCAGCGACAAAACAGGAGAGCACTGATTTAAACATTTAAAATTGTTTCTATTCGAAAATGCTTTAAATAATATTCATTTTAGAACTTTAAAACCTTTTTGATTTAAATTCATTTCGATCTATAAATCAAATTATGACCAAGTTTTATAAATCCATTTATTTATATTGCTATAGTCAATGGTTTAGAAAACAATAAGTGAAAATCAAATATTATCATTTTGACATCCAATTCATTTAACAATTCAATTTCATAAAATTATACTAATATATATAATATAATCATACAAAAAATATACCATTTACCAAATTGAAAATAATATTGTGTCAGTTTGCTCTATTAAAGTGTTTTGAAAATTCTATCTATAGCATTGATCAAACGAATCGATCGAAAACCCAAATCAACATCAACAACTCAAACAACACAATATATATAAAACATTTTTCATATTAGTACGAATACACTCTGTAATGACCCGTATTTTTTGGCTATTTTTAAAATATTAAATTTTATGTAATTATTGAACAAATATGGTATTAATAAAATAAAATGAAATTTTTGGATGAGTATGGGTAAAATTTAATGATTTATTTACATTGGCTTATTGGATAATTAAAATTATTTAAAATTTAATTTTGAAAATTATTTGAATAATTTGATTCTAGATTTAATATGATGGAAAATGATATCGGAATTTAATTTAAATGATATTCAATACATGAACGAAGATGGTTAATATTTAAAATGTGGTTTAAATGTGGATAATTTAAAATTTGAAATTTTATATTTTAGTTGACGATTAAAAGTAGCCATTTTGGCCACTGTCCAGGATTTCGACGAAACCATTTTGATCGGATCCGAAATGGTGAATTATTATAGGATTTCCAGTTTCGTAGCGATCGAACTTGTTGTTTGGCCATGCGAGCTTGAAACGCATAGAAATCAATTTAAAGGAATTCGATAAAATAAATTGACTTTGTAAAGCTATCTTCCATATACGATCGAATTAGACTTCGGAACTGATTCTATTGCATTCGAAATAAGGCTAATACATTAAAAACACTGAACGGTGGGCTTCATTTGGAGTTCGGTATTTTGCGGACCAATTGGGCCAGATATTTTTATATTTAAATAATATAATAAAGGGGTAATACCCGTTCAATATGCGCGTCCTACATGCCTACATGCGTTCCCTCTTTTTTTTTTTCTAAACCGTTGATTCAAATAAAAAATCGAAAGACCAAAAAAAAGAGAGAATCTATATCAAAAAAATAAAAATAAAAACCTAATCTAATCGAAATCGCGTAAAGGAACGCGACTTGGAGGTCGCGAACATAGTCAAGCGCTGAACAGTTGCGGCTAGAGGGGATTTGGGCAGCGCCGCGCGTGAGACGAGGGTCGAAGCAATGAGGAGAGTCGCGATGTGGGTTTTGCGCACACGTGCGGGATCACTGGCGAGGCGGCGGCTTGCGAGATGGTGGCGGCAGTGATGGATGCGGTGTCAGTGGCGCGTGATGGAGGAGGAATCTAGGGCGGCGGCTAGCAGTGATGGGTGAGTGTTTGGTGGAAAAAGCGATGATGAATCTCGACTTTACATGGGAAGAGACAGTCGCGTGCGGTTGTTCGCGACGTAGATCGATTTTGTTCTAATATTTGTTTGTTAGAATTTTGATAATTATGTTATAATTTTAATCAAATATTAGTAATATCGAAAAAATTTCATACAATGTCGGATTTGAGTAGAACAGATTTGCATTTGAAATCGTTTGACATTTTCTGTGCCTTGGAATTAAAATTTTCGCAGTTTGCTTCATTCGAATTTTCTGATTCAAAAAAAGGAGAGTGTTTATTCGCTCACTATTGGCTGAAATTAATTTTATGTTAGTTAAATTAATATTGTAAAGTGATTGAATTTCATTGATCGTTGTTTGATAAGTTTAACTAGCATTGAAATTGGCCATCTAAATTTATTATTGGATTTAAATTGACAGTTAAATAAAATTAGAATTTAACTGCCCATAAATTACCCGATATTGATAATTATGAAATTGTTGTGAGTTTTATTGTTTGAATGATTAATTGTGATGGATGATACCGGTTGCTATTCGGATGTTATTTATTTTGATATATCCTGTTATCACCCTGTATGTAATTCACAGTGTATAAACTGTAAATTGAATTATTTCGAATAAATTAGGGAATAGATTGAAATGATATACCGATGACATCTATTTGAATTGAAATGATATATATTCATCCTTGAAATTGAATTGAAGTAATTATCCACTTGGCTATAGGTTAGAAAATTTCATACGGACATCGGGTTGGTAAAACTAAACAATTTTAAAATTTGTTTGAAATTATTTAAATGAATTGATTTTTAAGAATAAAATAAAATTTATGGAAATTGAATTATTTTGAATTGAAGCTCGAAATGTTGGAATTTAAACTTGGTAAATGAAATTGTTTAATTAATCGAAGTTTAGATTTTTAAGTTTAAAAATTTAAATACGGCATTAATTTTCGAAAGTCAATTTGTTTTAAAGATTGGTCTTTTATTCGAACTTTTAATATTTCCAAGAAAAATCGATATGAAATGATATTTAAATTTGAGTTTAAAATAGAAAACTTGGATTTAAAAATTGGTGTTGGAAGTAAATTTGATTTTAGTGTTTAAATCGATATTTTGAAATCGAATTTGGAAATGGAACTGAAATTGGAAATTTATTTGAAATTGAAATGTAAATCAATTGGAATTGGAAGTGGAAATTAATTCAAAATTGGAAATTTACATTAATTTGGAATTGAAAATTAATTTGAGATTGGGATTTAAATTAATTTGGAAATAGAAATTGAAAGTGAAAGGAATTTGCGAATTGGAATCGAAATTTATATAGAATCGAAATTTATTCGAGTTGACATCGGAGTTGAATCGATTAAATCGAAATGGAATTTGGAAATTGATTTGGGTAGGAAATTGGGAAATTAACCGGTTTGACTTTGGAATTACTTTTTAAATGAATATTTTAGTATAAATGGTTTAAAATCAATATTCTTTAAATATTAAAATTATTTTGATTTCCAATATATTTTACTATATAAACCATTTTTATGTTCGAATTATTTAAATATTTTCTAAAATTATTTTTTAACTATTTAACTATTTTCTATTAAGTTATTTTAACTGTTAAACTATTTAAACTATTTCTAAAAATCAAACTGGTTAAAGGGTAAATTTTTTATATTTAAATCTTTGATTTAAATAAGAACTAGGTTAAAGTGAAGATTATAACCTAAATTGAATTCGAATTAAATTTTGGAGGAGAAATCGATTTATCGGACAAATTTGATAATTTAAAATATATGATAAATTTCGAAATGGATTTGTTGTTAAAAGGAATATATGATGATTCTGAAAGGGATCTGATTTTGAAACGAATATGATATTTTGATATCAACTGCAAATTATTTTCGAAATGTAAAAGAACCAACCGGTGTGTAAAATGACATGGTTGTTAAAGAGACCGTGGCCTCTTATTGAAATACTCACTTTCAATATTGGAACCACTTTGACAACTGCGTACGCGGTGGATGATATCCAGAATGTAGTGGTTGCATTGGCGACGTTTACTGGAATGAAGTAAGAGAACGGTGGTGGATAACCTTGACATTCATGTCATATTTAAAATGACTAAAACATGAGCCTATGTCTGGCCATTGAGGTTAGCTACCTCTAATGACGTTGATCCCTCGTATTACTATTGTGGTTTCGGATTCGATGGGTGCCACTTATTTGTCGTTTAGATTGATTGTCGCGGTCGGCCATGGATGGGTTATGACCAGCTAGAAAGGGTAAACTGGTAGAATCCTACCTTGGGTAAACCAGTTTGATTTTGGTTTAAAAATGTAAAAATATGTTAAGGTGGATCAATGTAAGGCCTTAACGCTATTTTGATATTTATTTTACTGATAGACATTATCTATTATATATAAATAGTTTGACGGATCCTTAGGAGATGGAAAATCCCATAACATCTCTTAAGTTATTGCAATCATATTTGTGATATTGATTTGACTTACATAAGAGTATATTAGTCCTGACTCGAATGTTTTTTCTTTTCATTACGCTTAGGTCAGTCCTGAGTTTTTCAGTGTATTGAAGACTATTCTTTGGAGGACGAAGACGGAGCTTTGGTATATTACTATTATTACTATACCCTGCATCATGCTATGTTACTGTATAGATTATTTATCCTTGCTATATATTTATAACTCTAATAAATGTGTATAGATTATAATCAAATGTATAGTAAATAGCTTTATAAATTGTTTATTTGATTATTATATTTTATCGTTTCCATTGTAAGATTCTGTGTTTTATTTTATTTTTCTCTTCTTATTTTTCTTATTTAACCTCATTGATTATCTACGTTCCGGATTGTTTAAGTCGGACATGTGTGGATTATTGTCGATTTAAACCTTCCGAAATATGGGTCGTCACAGTTGGTATCAGAGTGAAGGTTTAGCGATAACCTTGGCGTTGTGGAGTTTAACTCATTAGAGATAGGGTAGTAATACCCTAGAATGAGTATGTTTGAGTGTATATATATGAGAGAGCGTACTTGTTAATGTTATAAATTGTTTTATATCGTGTTTACTTATCCATTGAGTTGTTTATGAATTCTGGTCGATGTGCGGGACGCCATGTCATCGATAGGGATTTCTAAACCCTTAATTGAGGCAAGTCAACATAATATTGTTTTAAATCGGGTAATTGAAACAAATTTTACCTAAGTATATTATATATACATAATGATAATTTTAATTGAAATTGTTGTTAGCGATGATAATATTTAATTACCATCGATTATCGATTGAATTAAAAATAAAACGAATACTAGTGGATTTTATTTTATGAAGCATTGATAATTAAATTGAATAGAAATAAAATTAAAATAAGAATCGATTGAAATGACCAAGTTGTAAATTAATGGAATATTTTGAAAACAGGCTATGAAAATTTGTATAAGTATATTTATAATATAGCTTATATATAGAAATGATTAAAAAAAATTAAGAATTTTAGAATTTAAAATCCTTTTGTTCTCAAAATTACTTTCCAAAGCCTTAAAAATTAATAAATAGTATAATTTGAAAGATTTTTGACTAGAGAAATATTTTTGAAAGGAACAAAGCATTAAACTCGCTTGGTTGCTGGGAATTAATTCTGGGGATGATTACAACATCGTCGGTGTTCATTTTCGAGTATCTGAGTGGAGAATTGCTACCGAATTGTTTTTGATTAAAATAAGTTTTGATTTTTGAAAAATTTGTTCTAAATTTGATTTAATAAATATATGAAATAGTTTTGAACTTATAATTGAAAATAGAATATGTAAATAAGTTATAACTTATAATTTTGAAAGGGAAAATAAATCAAATTTAAAATGGTTAAAATTTGGTCGAACAAATAGAAGAAAGAAAATTTTAAATTTGAGATACAAATAAAATAATTGACTTTAGCATTGTTAAATTAAATAGAGTTAAGGAAATGAAGTAAATAAAATATATTTAACCCATGAATGCTTAAATAAAATTGAATGATATTAGGTGAAATTAGATAAATTAGTAAGTGAGTTAAATCCATTTAAGCTATAAAATGAATTAATAAAATGAATATGAACTTGAATTTTTAAATAAAATGTAATTTAAGTGTGTAATAAATTTAAAAAAATGAATGAATGTAAGTAATAAATTAAGTTGGTTAATCGAATTTAATCTAAACTGGATATTAAAAAATGAAATGCAAAAGGAATGTGTTTAAAATTTTAATGTTAACTAATATAGTATGGAATAAGTTATAGGAATAAATTTTAAATTAAAATTGACTTAAGAGAGTTTAAATGAATTAATTGTGAAAAAATAGGGGTATTAATACGAATCGAGTTATAAAATAAAATTTCTTTAGTAAATTAATAATATGAATTTGAATAAACGAAGTCAATCGATGAGTTAATAACAACGTAAAATATGAAGAAATAATAGTAAACATGATTGAGTTTTGTAAAATATTTATAATAAACTTAGATAAAATTATAAACGATATTAGTAGAATAAAAGGGAAGATATACTAAGTGGAATAAAATTTTATAAATGATTCATAAATGAATTTATATGAATATGTTAAATAAAGAAAGGGTGAAACAATTGGAATTTCACAAATTGAATTGAATAAAATTGAATAATGAATTTGCAACGAATGTTAATAAATTTAAAGAAATCAATGGAATGTAAAATTAAATTTAGATGCAGATGAAACAAATGTAAATAATTGAAACAAATCGATTGAATGTAATTATATACGGAATTGTAATAAATCAAATGTGAATCCAGTAAATATTGATTGAAAGAAAATGAATTAAAAAACCAGATTAGTGTAAATCAATTAAAAGCAAATGGACTGAATATAAATCCATGGTTTGATTTACGAAATAAATATTTAATAAGTAAATGTGAATCAAGTTAAAATATAGGGAATATGGTATGGAATTAATTTACTTAAATGTAATTAATTATATGAATTTTTGAAATAAAATAATGGAGGTGAAGAAAGGAAAAGAATGTAACTATAAACAAATGTAAATTAATAAGAATGTAAATTTATTAATTTTGATAATTACATGCACATCAATTGGAAATGAATAAATTTAATGAAAAATCAACTGAACGTGAATCAAATTGAATAAAAAGTTGTTGAATGCAAATAAAATTGAAATGAATCCATTAAAATGGTAATGTAATGAATGTTAGTAAGAAATGAAGAGTATAGATTAATAAAAAAAATTAAAAAATTTGATATTGGATAACGTAAATCCACATGGTTATGAATTAATCGGATTGATTGGACGGATATTGATGGTTGAATGGTTTCTTTTGTTGCAAATCATTGTTATTACCGTTTTGATTGCATATGATTGTTCTATGTCGTTTATTTGTGTTTGTATTTATGGTTTGGATTCAAAAAATCCATGTTATATGGTTGTATTAGACTTATATATGTTTTATACCATTATATGCAACTACTATCTTAAATTGAGTTGAGATAGGTACATAAGAAGACCGTTTGGAGCGTATATGCGGTTTTATATTCTTTGCTTGCTTAATACGAGCGAACTCGCTCGTATTATAAATAATAAGGTATGTATCCCGGATTAAATACCACGATTTTATTTTTTTGCCCTTTGGGATGCCTCATCATTGAGATGAGATGTATAATTGATATATATTGCTTATATTTGTGTTATATATTTATTGTAATTTTTTTCTGTCGAGCCGAGTAAAGGACACTCTGTTGAAATTTTTCATGAATCCGGAAGTTAGAAAAAATTTAAAAGTTTAAAAAGTTTTATAACTTGTTTTCTATATAAATTATATTTTCTGTAAACCGATAGCGGAATGGTGTAGTAAAAGTGTAGTAAAGACTTTCTAGTAAGATTTTAAAGTTATAAGTGATTATTTGAATAAAATCCATTGTATGTTAAATTCTTTACTAAACGCCTTTTCGAGGACGAAAAGTTTGGGGGAGTATGTAACGACCCGTATTTTTTTGGCTATTTTTAAAATATTAAATTTTATGTAATTATTAAACAAATATGGTATTAATAAAATATAATCAAATTTTTGGATCAGTATGGGTAAAATTTAATGATTTATTTATATTGATTTATTGGATAATTAAAATTTCTTAAAATTTAATTTTGAAAATTATGCGAATAATTTGATTCTGGGTTTAAGATGATGGAAAATGATATCGGAATTTGATTTAAATGTTATTCAAAATATGAACGAAGGTGGTTAATATTTAAAATTGGGTTTAAATGTGGATAATTTAAAATTTGAAATCTTATATTTTAATGGACGATTAAAAGTAGCCATTTTGGCCACTGTCTCGAATTTTGATGAAACCAGTTTCATCTGATCCGAAATGGTGAATTATTATAGGATTTCCAATTTCGTAGCGATCGGGCTTATCGTTTGGCCGTGCGAGCTTGAAATGCATAGGAATCAATTAAATGAAACTCGATAAAATAAATTGACTTTGTAAAGCTATCTTCCATATACGATCGAATTAGACTTCGGAACTAGTTCCATTTTGTTCGAAATATAGGTAATACGTTAGAAATGCCGAGCGGTAGGCTTCATTTGGAGTTCGGTATTTTGCGAACTAATTGGGCTAGATATTTTTATGATTAATAATATAATAAAAGGATAATACCCTTTCAATACGTGCGCCCTATATGCCTACATATGCTTCCAATTTCTTTTCTTTTTCTTCTAAATCGCTGATTCAATTAAAAAAAATCGATAGATCAAAAAAATGAGAGAATCTCGATCGTGAAAATAAAAATAAAAACCTAATCTAATCGAAATCGCATAAAGGAACGCAACTTGGAGGTCGCGAGCATAGTCGAGCGCTGAACAATTGCGGCCTGGAGGGGATTTGGGCGGCGCCGCACGTGAGACGAGGGGTCGATGCGATGAGGCGAGTCACAATGTGGGTTTCACGCACACGTGTGGGATCACTGGCGAGGCGGCGGCTGCTTGCGAGATGGTGGTGGCGTCGACGGATGCGGAGGCAGTGGCACGTGATGGAGGTGGGATCTAGGGCGGCGGCTATCAGTGATGGGTGAGCGTTCGGTGGAAAAAAAATCGATGATGAATCTCGACTTTGCCTGGGAAGAGACAGTCGCGTGCGGTTTTTCACGAGGTAGATTGATTTTGTTCTAATATTTTTTTGTTAGAATTTTGATAATTATGTTATAATTATAATCAAATATTAGTAAAATCGAAAAAATTTCATACAAGGACGGATTTGAGTAGAGCAGATTTGCATTTGAAATCGTTTGACGTTGTCTACGCCTTAGAGTTAAAATTTTCACAGTTTGCTTCATTTATATTTTCCTATTCAAATAAAGGTGAGTGTTTATTCGCTCACAATTGGCTGAAATGGATTTTATGTTAGTTAAATTAATATTATGAAGTGACTAAAATTTATTTATTACTGTTTGATAAGTTTAACTGACATTAAATTGACATCTGGATTTATTATTGGATTTAAATTGACAGTTAAATTAAATTAGAATTTAGTTGCCCGTAAATTACTTGATATTGATAATTATGAAATTGTTGTGAATTTTATCGAGTGTTTGAATGATTAGTTGTGATGGATGATATTGGTTGCCATTTGGATGTTATTTATTTGATAATCACCCTTTATGTAATTTACAGTATATAAAACTGTTAAATGAATTATTTCGAATAAATTAGGGAATAAATTGAAATGATATACCTATGACATCTATTTGAATTGAAATGACATACATTCATCCTTGAAATTGAATTGAAATAATTATCCACTTGGCCACAGGTAAGAAATTTTTATACGGACACTAGGTTGGTAAAATTAAATGATTTTAAAAGTTGTTTGAAATTATTTAAATGATTTGATTTTTAAGAATAAAATCAAATTTATGGAAATTGAATTATTTTGAATTGCTGCTCGAAATGTTGGAATTTAAACTTGGTAACCAAAATTGTTTAATTAATCGAAGTTTAGATTTTTAACTTTAAAAATTTAAATATGGCGTAAATTTTCGAAAGTCGGTTTGTTTTTAAAGATTGGACTTTTATTCGAACATTGAATATTTCCAAGAAAAATTGATATGAAATGATATTTAAATTTGAGTTTAACATTGAAAACTTGGATTTAAAAATTGGTATTGGAAGTAAATTTGATTTGGGTGTGTAAATCGATATTCTGAAATAGAATTTAGAATTGGAACTGGAATTGGAAATTTATTTGAAATTGAAACGTAAATTAATTAGAATTGGAAGTGGAAATTAATTTTGGAAATCTACATTAATTTGGAATTGGAAATTAATTCGAGATTGGGATTTAAATTAATTTGGAAATAGAAATTGAAAGTGAAAGGAATTTGTGAATTGAAATCAAAATTTATATGGAATCGAAATTTGTTCGAGTTGAAATCGAAATTGAATCGATTAAATCGAAATGGAATTTGGAAATTGATTTGGGTAGGAAATTGGGAAGTTAACCGGTTTGACTCTGAAATTATTTTTAAAATAAATATTTTATTATAAATGGTTTAAAATCTTTATTCTTTAAATATTCAAATTATTTTGATTTCCAAAATATTTTACTATACAAACCATTTTTATGTTCGAATTATTTAAATATTTTCTAAAACTATTTATAACTATTTAAATATTTTCTATTAAACTATTTTAACTATTAAACTATTTAAACTATTTCTCAAAATCAAATTGGTTAAAGGGTAAATTATTTATATTTAAATCTTTGACTTAAATACGAACTCGGTTAAAGTGAAGATTATAACCATAACTGAATTCGAATTAAATTTTGGAAGAGAAATCGATTTATTGGACAAATTTGATAATTTAGAACATATGATAAATTTCGAAATGGATTTGCTTTTAAAATGAATGTATGATGATTCCGAAATGGATTTGATTTTTAAATGAATATGATGTTTTGATATCAAATGCAAATTGTTTTTGAAATGTAAAAGAACCAACCGGTGTGTAAAATGATGATTGGCTGTTAAAGAGACCGTGGCCTCTTATTGAAATACTCACTTTCAATATTGGAACCACTTTGACAACCGCGTACGCGGTGGATGATATCCAGAATGTAGTGGTTGCATTGGCGACGTTTACTGGAATGAAGTAAGAGAACGGTGGTGGATAACCTTGACATTCATGTCATATTTAAAATGACTAAAACATGAGCCTATCAATGACCATTGAGATTAGCTACCTCTAATGACGTTGATCCCTCGTATTACTATTGTGGTTTCGGATTCGATGGGTGCACCTTATTTGTCGTTTGAATTAACTGTCGCGGTCGGCCACGGATGGGTTACGACCAGCCAGAAAGGGTAAACTCGTAGAATCCAACCTTGGGCATTGCCTCACGTGCCTTCTCAAATTTATCCCTATACGAGCCCATTATGATTTTGGTTTTAAAACTGTAAAAATGTGTTAAGGTGGATCAATGTAATGCCTTAACGCTATTTTGATATTTATTTTACTGATAGACATATCTATTATAGCGTATACTATTATATGTAAATAGTTTAACGGATCCTTAGGAGATGGAAAATCCCAAAACATCACTTAAGTTATTGCACTCATATTTGTGATATTGATTTGACTTACATAAGGTTATTTTAGTCCCGATTCGAGTGTTTTGCCTTTTCATTACGCTTTGGTTAGTCCTGAGTTTTTCAGTGTGTTGAAGACTATTCTTTGGAGGATGAAGACGGAGCTTTGGTATATTACTATTTTTACTATACCCTACATCATGCTATGTTATTGTGTAGATTATTTCTCCTTGCTGTATATTTATAACTCTGATAAATGTGTATAGATTATAATCAAATGCATAGTAAATAGCTTTATGAATTGTTTATTTGATTATTATATTTTATTGTTTCCGCTGTGAGATTCTGTCTTTTGTTTTCTTCTTCTCTTCTTAATTTTCTTATTTAACCATATTGATTATCTACGTTTCGGATTGTTTAAGTCGAACATGTGTGGATTATTGTCGATTTAAACCTTTCGAAATGTGGGTCGTACGCACTCCCTTACTCGATTACACAAATAGATTATAAAACAATGATAGGAATTCAAATTTGATGGACTCAAATCAAAGAGAATTTCGATTCGAAGATAGGTTCGAAAAAAAGATAAAATGATTAGATAACAAAATAGGAAGATGGACAAGTTTATAAGGTCGCGGGCAACCGTAACTGGGTCGACTATGACTTCAAGAAAAAGATCGTTGCAAAATTCCGAGTAAAATTGACATTCGATTGCAAAAGATAGAATTCAAGCGTAGCAAGAGATAGATAGCATCGTAAACCGAGGATACAGAAATCTCCGGTAAATCAATGCCTCATCTTATAAACGAGTTTCACTCCTTTTAAATCATTCGAAGATTGGCGAGAACGCCGAGTTATTATAGAGATTGTTTGAAGTGGAGTTATGGGATACTCCAGAATATGAATAGGGAGGGATAAGGATGGATTTTCGAACGGAGGGGAACGTTCCAAAATTCAAAGGAAACCGAGTCAAAGAGTAAGGGATTCAAGCTCGAAAGAAAGTGATTCCGTAACTAAATTTACCTTATATGTTGAGTTTTTCCTAAAGCCAAAGCTCTGATACCAAATGTAACGGACCACCTGCCAGTGGGGTAACGCCCACCGTAGCTTACATTGGTACCTGTGTTCTGCCATTACAGCCAGCCTCTCGACTGCACTAACCCTTGCACGGGCATGTAGGAGTAAGAGTCATCCGCTCGCTGCCAAACTGAATTTGAGAACCCCCTATCATGCTGCACCCTCCAAGTGCATAGGCAGACACATATGCCGGATTTGAATTACTCAAAATACCAGATTGTTAATATACATTTGGCAAAACTCAACATATACGATAAATAAGTACATCACAGAATCACAGACACGGAGTAATATACAATATGCAGCGGAAACAAACTTAATAGTAGTTCATGAAGCTATATATCAGAGTTAAATAAGTTACAATAGAAGTTTCAAATACAATAGTCGAATACAAGATCAGAATACATCACTAGAATCAACTGAATAACACCAAGCTGAAAGATATAGATGGATCTCCAAACGAAGCTCCAACTCCAATGGTGAGTCTCAAAAGCTGTATCACTCAGTCTGACTCGAGCTTAATGCAAAACACAAAACACTCGAGTCAGGATTAACATTCTTATATCAATAAATCCAACTCAAGTGAAATAACAACTAAAATACAAGTAACTCAAAGGATGTTTGGGATAACCATCCTCTATGGATCCATTAAACTATCTACTATGTAGTAATATACGCTATTATAATAATGTCTAAAGTAAAGTATAATATATTTAAAAATAGAGTTAAGTAGTTACCCAATATCCCCCTTAACACATTTTATAGTACCGTAGTCTATACAGTACCGTAGTCCCTCATGATCGGAAAGCCACCAGGGGATACTCTATAGGTATGGCACAAACCAAATTCGTACAAGGCGTGCTAGGGTAGGTGACACGGCAGAACTAGGCAATACCAGGGTAGATATACCAATTGCACTTTCGGACCGGAGGTAACGTGTAGCAGCCACTACACCCACCTCGAGCCACACTCCTAAAAATCAAAAGTGTACACAATCAATCACAAAGTAATAGAATGGTATCGAAGAAGTGTGTCCGATAAGAGGAGCTACCTCATTAGCCCATCGATTGCTCCTATTTAAGCCACCTTATGCCAACTCACGGGAGTCGGGTCCATGTCTATAGCTCAACAGGACATCGCCACAATCCTACTTCATTGTGGAATCTCCACCTCGTACACAGTTGTTAATGTGGTTTTTGGAGTTGGCAGAGAGTATGACAACTTCCGATCCTGGTCTCTTTAACAATCAAACGTTATTGTTACACCGCGGTCATTTAAAAATAGTTTATACTTTAAAACCAAAATATCATTGCCATTTCAAAAACCATATCAATACGATATCATTTCCATTTCAAAACCAAATACGTTATCATTTCCATTTCAAATATATCCATTTCCAAAAATCATAGTACTTCAAAGTTATAGCACTTTCAAAACCAAACATTTGAAATTATAACACTTTGGAAATCATCGTTTAAAAATCATAATACTTCCCACTTAATCGATTTAAATATAAAAATAGTATATATAATAAAATTGTTTTCCTCAAGTTTTACCAATTAATTCCAAATCACATCGAATTCCAAAATTCAAATTTAATCAGATCTCAGATCATTAATTCCAATTTAGCTTCTAAATAAACCATTCAAAACTATATCGATTTCAAATACAGATTTGAACCACAAATAAACTATTTCAAAATATATATTCCAAAGCTTTAAATATTCTATAATTTCAAAACTAAATGTAATAATTATATATATATATATCTTAATTCAATTTAATATTATTTAGTTTTGAAATATTTACTTAATAAATTCAATATCATTTAAATAAAATTTTAAAATTCAAATAACCGAATATTCCTTCAATTAGTTAACTTGAAATATTCAATTAATTAGCTTATACCAAAATCAAGTTATAAAATCATATCTTTTAAAATCTCAATTTCAATAAGCTCCAAATGGATTTTTATGAAATAGAATTCTTAATTAAATGCAATTTCAAATCAATTTCAAATCTATCTTCTCAATCTTTATTTATAAATGTCATTATAAACTCCATATTAAAATATAATTTAAATCAATACTTAACCATATTATATTTTAATAAAAATCAAACTTTATTATTAAACTTACTTTATATTAAACAAATTTATAAATAGCTTAAAATCAAGAATTTAACTATATACAAAATAACATTTATATAGTATCAAAATCAATATTTGTATAAAACCATATATTTCTTTCTAAAAACCATAGAAACCTTTTTCAAAATATTTATATATATAGATCAACGATGTCTGTATATAATTTTCTATCCTATGGTCAGGTGATACAGATATTTATCATTTCAATCCGGACTTTAAATACAAATACAGGTATCTATCATTTCAGCCCGCAATCAAAAATTCAATTAAATGAAAATCGCTTGGGTCTATCATTTCAACCCATAATGATTTTCTCCTATTCCATAGATCATTCGAGTATGTATCATTTCAACCCATATTGAATTCTATACTAACAGAGAACTTGCAAAGTGATAACAGATATGATAATAATATATCAGGCATATATTACGAATATAAATAATAGATAATGGTGTTAAATGTCATAGGTGAATAGATATAGATAATAGCATATAAATAACAATATGAATAACTAACAGAAGCATATTTCAATTGTCATTTCAATTGAAATCAAACTTAATAAATATAAGAACGTTAATCGTAAGTGATTGCTCACCTTTCGAGGCTAGAGAGGATAGGAGATGACCCAAATACACACAGTGATACGGACACTGAAATTGAATTACGAATCCAAGCACGAATGTCGAAGCAAAGCATGATGATCCAAATTCGACCAACACACCGATAAATAGAAATTGACGAAATCAAATCAGAACTAGATCGATGAAGATAATTGGTATCAGTGAACTTATATATATAACTATATACATATTATTTATTCAAACACATATTAAATTTTAAATATATATATATATATATATATATATATATGTATGTATGTATGTATGTATGTATTTCAAAATACATTGTTTCAAATTAAAACACTCTTAGAAAAACCAAACATATATATACATACTATATATTTAAATCCAATACTTTTATAAACAGATAGATATATAGACTAATAAATAATCCCTACTATTTTAAAATATAATTTTGTAGATTAATATAACTTAAATTATATACATGAACTCGGTAGTCCAGTATAGCTTATAAGTATATATATATCACTTCCTTTAAAATACAATGTTTAGTAAATTTATAATTTCTTTTATACTGTTCGTACCATAAGTATATATATAACATATCATACACACACATATATACACTAATATATAAACTACTGTTTATGAACATATACATAAACTGAAAAATATAAATTAACAAATAAATACGTACTTAAGCAGATTAATGTACAGACTTGCTCTATATAATTGTACTCTCTTCATATTAACTATTAGATCGACTGAAACTATGTATAACAACTTTCATAACCACATACATAGCTTCTTTATAATATAACATATATAAAAACACTAATACATATATAGTAACTTGAAGTACGATATAAATATACAGAAACATTTTATATGTAAACAAGTGGCTTACCTATATATATATAGATATATATATATATATATATATATATATATATATATATATATATATATATATATAAGTGTAACGTGCATTATAAAAAACTGAAAACTAATAATATATGTATAATATATAACTAATAGTATATGTCAGATCCATATATATAACTGATAATATATGTATAAACAAACTACAAACTGATATATATATTAGCATATAAAACAGACTATAACACATATCTTATCACATACACTATCCTATATATGTAGACATAAGTCACGTATGACCCAAATAGCTTAATATATATGTGCTAATATATATACAACCGCACTATTTCTTTAAAACCAAAGCAAGATAGTAGCCTTCAAAAAATTCTCTATATATATATACACACACATACACACACCAGCAAAAATCACTATATAACCGCACTTGCCTGAATATCTTTTCAAATGTATGCATAAATATCTATATATATTTAAAATAAAGGATACAAAATAGGTAAAATGCAAATGTATATATCTCGATATAAAACAAGGTCTTTATATTATATCGAAAATATTGTTTGTTAAAGCACCCATACAATCTCTACAAAGTTCACAGGCAAATATTTGCCAACCCATACAATATTTCATTCCAGAACAACACAATATAATATATATTCAAATGAGTTAACGTATTAATATAACTAGTATAATATACCATTCGTAAAATATACCTTATATATATATATATATATAAAAGAGGAGACTCACGGCTATGGGTTGCTCGGGATTGGCAAGGCGGAGTTCTTGGCTTAGGATAGCATGTGGCATCACGTGAGAGAGGATGGAGGGGAGAACGAGTAGGTTTCACCGTGGAGGCCAATGACAGCCATCTCGAGTTGCGCGAGATGCAGGCTTAGATGTGAGTGATGATGAGGCAGCTGGGTAAGCTTTTTTTTTTGAAGGTCGAGGCAGGCAAGATTTTGGTGGAGGAGATGGTGTCGGCCTGCTTGATTTTGAAGATGGAGATGAATTTGAAGAAGGCAGTGAGAACTAAAGGAGTAGAGAATGGGATCAGGCAAATAAAGATAAATACAAACTTGTATTTAGCGTATATGCTCAAACAAAAGGTCATAAAATAGAAAAAGTAAATCCAGAGAATTAATAAAAGCAATGTCCCTTTGTTTGAACAAACGAAAGGTCAGTGGAGAACCAAGAGGCTTAAATGTGTACCGATATGGTCCAAAGTTTTATAGATTCCACCGCGTACCAGACTTCAAAACACAGAATTGAATATACCGCGGAGATCGGCATGACGAGACGAATAAAACGACATACATATATTAGTTATACGATCATCCGATCAAAAGTTGATAATCGGTACCGACATACCTTGCTATTCCGTACGGAAAAGTCCAAACGGAGTTAGAAATGTTCGAATTTCGTGAAATGAATTTCGCAGTCTGATTAAGAGTGTTCTAAATAAATTTTCTCATGTTGACATTTTTAGGTTTTGAAAAACTTTTAAATTCAACAGTTATTAACTGATTTAAATTGAAATAGAATTACACAATAAAATAAACGTCAATATTATCTGATGAAAATTTACCACTTGCTATGTTTAACTAGACGCATTCCAAATATTAAATTTTTAATTTTCAAATTCAATTATCTAAAAATTCACAGAATTCCCAGTTAAATAATTTAACAAAACTATTAAAATTTACGGGTCGTTACATTTGTAGCATATTTCGCGACTTTTGCCTTGGAGTTACGACCGTTCTGTCAGTCATTTTGTTACAAATTTCGAGATGATTTTGATGATTATAGGCCATGATGTCTATCAATAAACTAGACAAATTTTGGAGATTTTCAATTTCAAAAATTTAATTTGAATTGGAATATCAGTTTGAGTGATTTTCTTCGTTTTGATTCATTTTCTAGCATGGTTTTCTCCAAATCTTTTGAAATGATTTTTTAAAATTAATGGGCATTTCAAAATAATTGTTATACAATATATTAATGTATTTTCAAGTGTAAAATCTATTTATTCTCTATAATAAGGGAAATTTTAAGATAGGGTTTTCGAATTGATTCCGAGAATTAATTTTCAAAGCTTGTTTTCTGAAGTAAATTATTTTATATATAAATTAAACATTCGTCCACATTCGAGCGAATGAGAAGGAGAATTAAATAGTTTAGTAAAACACGTGATATATGGCACGTGCATCTATCTTATCGGTTAATTCCTAACTTGTCCATTTGATCATTTTGACCTCCGGATCGAGTTTACCGATGAGATGAGGTAAACTTTTTACTAATTTGAGTGTGAAATTTACTAGCGATTAGTAAACCATTCAGTGCGAAATTGTGATATGGGACATATGTTAACATTGTTTGGGTTCATATCCAATTTTTTGTGACACATTTGTCTAATAGACTTATTAGCCAGTACTGGACCTTCGAGTTATTTGTTCTTCGGTACATTTATCCAAGAGACGTATTTGTCCTGCGGAATGTTGTCCTTAGGAATGTTTGTCTAAGAGACGTATTTTTTTGTCCTTGGGGGTATTTGTCAAAGGGACTTGGTGCCTTATTTCGAGAGAACAATACTTGGTAGGCTTCGGCCATAAGCACGCGCTATATCTTTGAGATGATTTCATTGATGTTTGTGATTTCCCAAGAGCATCGCCTTTTTATTGTTGGCCATTTGAGTCGGTTGGGATATTATATATACACACACACACGGCGATTGCATTATGGGAATTTGAACTCTTGTAAGTTCTTTCGTTGAGATTTGAGTTAACTACACTGGCGTTTTATCGAGATTACCGATATGGCGTATATTTGAGATTTTAATCTCCTGTTTGGAGATATATTTACCTTGTGATGCATTTGGAGATGGTGATTTCTTTGAGTTGCTTTTGAGATTGCCGTTATGGAGGGTTTGAAATTTCACTTATTTAGGAGCTATAATTTTCTCTAAATCATTATTGACCATTTGTGATATGCCGATTATATGAGGCTTGCTATATTTAGTGTTTTATGAATTGTTTTATCTCTTTAGAGATTCTATGTTTTTGTGGTGATACCATATTATCACTTCATGTAACCATACATTTAAATTGTCCCTTCTCACTTGAGAATAATACCACATTATTCCTATGCTCATATTATCGATTATCCTTGTAAACTGATTTGTTTAACTAGACTGACCTATGTATTTTGTACTCCGGTCAGACCGAGGTGCTTCAGGTTAGGTACATTTGGACGTAGCATATTATGCTCCGCTTGGACTATTTTGCTAGCTCTTTTGTTATAACTTTTTGTATAGTCCTTTTTGTTTGCTACTCTGATATGTATATTCTTTTGACTCACTTGTTTATTGTGGTCGCTAGACCACTTGACATGTATCATTTTGTATACACTGTTATATATCTGTATATGTGTGTGTATTGTGATGATCTATTGTTCTGTGGTGTGTTTTGCATTTGGATTGTTGTATTTTGTTCTGATAGATCCTATAGCCACCAACGGCTTTGTATTAATTATTTATTGGATATGTCGATCCACTTGAGATAGAAAAAAAAATATACAGCATTTTTCAACGTATTCAATAGATATTTGAGACAAGGCTATAGATGGTTGCTCCTAACAAGCCATATTCTCCAATTAGCAGACAGTATTACCCAGTAATACTCTTTGTTAATATGGGTTTCGGGATGGAGCATCATTTCTTGATATCAAAGCTAAGTTCAGAACAAAATATGATAAACACATAACAGAAGCACATATTACGGTACACCTAAGTGTAATACAAGTGTTACGAATTCCTTAATCATCGTGTCCTTGACCTTTTCTTATCCTTTGGGTAGATAGAATTTGGGAATACATCTAAGAATGCAATTTTATTCTATAGTATTCCTTATTGAATTAATGATATCTACCCTATGAATAATTCTTATCTTATCTCAACTTTCAGCTAATGGCTGGAAGAGGGCGACGCTTGGATGCTGGGCACTCCAGCGGCTCCCATCCTGACGGCGTTTATATGTGTGCAGATTAGTTCATGGAGTTATTTTGGAGAACTTAGCATCTAACTCCTACTCCATTGTCTCCTCCGCACAAGTCTATCTGTGCGCCTATGTGCAATGATTTCTCTAATCTCGGAGGAATGTTGTTCAAAGGCTCCGAGTCCATTCTACTGGTCCAAACTTGGATTCGCATGTGCAAGCGCATCTTCTCTTGCGTGGATCTTTTGACCATCACAGAGTTCTTATGGTATCCAACATGCTACAAGAGCGTGCTCTCGACATATATGAGCTTCTCATAGTTGAGCTCGATAAGTCTACTCTTTCTTAGACTCAGATTCAGGAACGATTCGAGCTCAAGTTCGTTCCTAAATCTAAAAAAGCATTATTGGCTCATCACTTCCTCGAGTTGAAGCACTCCGTTTGTGATCATGTTTCATCATTCGAGGCCTTATCTAAGTATGGTCATGAATGCATCCACACTCCCTATAAGGAGAATCTAAAGTTTGTCTCTGGTCTTAAGAAATGTCTCAAGAAGTATTTGATGCTCCAGCTCAAGATTTCTTTCGAGGAGTTGGTTGACTCGGCGCTTCACCTCGAAGCCGTCGAGAAGGACTACGATAGTGGTGATGAGGCCGAGGTTCATAAGAAACACAATAAGAAAAAGTTTCCATTTCATAAGCCGAAGTCTTTTCCTCTGAAGAAGATGAAGTTTGTTGGTCCTAGTTCTCAACCTAGTGGAGCACCTCCTACTCGAAAGGGGTGTTTCAGCTATGGCTTGTCTGATCATACGATCTATGATTGCCTTAAGCCTATTATTTGCCGCTATTGCAAGAAGGAGGATCATCGAGTTGCCACTTGTCCTATTGCACTGAATATCTAGTCTGGCAAACTAAATGTAGTGGATGCTTCTGGAGGGTCTTCTCAACGTAGAGGTGCATCTCCTTCTATCCTTGAAGGCTCTATTTTATTCCACGATCGTTCTATTAGAGTTATCTTCGATACGTGTGCATCACATTCATTCGTATCTAAAGAGATCATTGATGCTATTTCTTTGAATGTTTCATGCCTTGTTACTTCGTTGAGGATTGTGAACCCCGTCGGGGGATCCACAACCCTTAGCATGATTTTTGAGGATGCTGAGATTGTTTTATGTGGCTTTTGTTTCCATGTGAATCTGAACGTTATTTCTTATTTGGGTTTTGATATGATTTTGGGTATGGACTGGCTAGTGCGATACGATGTCATAATTATTTATTCTGATAGAGTTTTATATCTCTGACATCCAGATTCGTCTGCTCAACTATCACTTGTTCTATGGAATGTGTATAATTCCAAAGTGGCTTCATATTCTATAGACTCACGAGATGGTGATGATAAATCTTGTATTCTTGTTGTTAGCGATTTCTCTGATGTGTTTGAGCCTATTTTGAGTTTGACACCCAAGCGGGCGATTGAGTTCCACGTTTATCTCATTCCAGGCATGCAGCCAGTTAGTCGTCCTCCCACGAGGATGTCTACAAAGGAAAGTGAGGAACTCAAGAAATAGCTTTTAGAGCTTGAGTCCAAGTAGTTGATTCAGTCTAGTTTTTCATCGTGGGGTGTCTCGGTCATCTTCATGAGGAAGTATGATGAAACTCTTAGGCTTTTCATCGATTATCGCAAGCTTAATGAGTTGGCCATAAAAGAATAGGTATATGTTGCCTAGGGTCGATGACATATTTGATCAATTGAGTGGTGCTAAGGTCTTTTCTCAACTTGACCTTGCCACCGGTTTTCTTCAGCTATGAGTTGTGGAAGATAACATACCTATTACAGCTTTCTGCAATTGATATGGATCTTACGAATGGCTCATTATGCCATCCTATTTGACGAATGTTCCTGCTTTCTTTTTGTATCTTATGAATCGAGTATTGCAGGAATATCTCGATAAGTTCATCCTTGTGGTCATTAACGACATCCTTGTCTATTCGAAGTCTGAAGCCAAGCATGCTAAACACTTGATAATTGTATTTTGTACTCTTCGTCATCATCAGCTTAAATCTAAATTCTCCAAGTTCCATTTCTAGGAGAATAAAGCTAAGTTCTTATGCCACGTTGTTTCTTCCGATGGCATTTGGTCGATCCATCAAAGATCGAAGCCATCCTGAATTGGAAGAGGCCTGAGAATGTTCATGCGATTTGAAGCTTCCTTGGATTTGCAGGTTACTACCACTGATTCATTAAGGATTTTTCCCTCATTGTGCTTCCTCTCACTAGCCTTACTCGGAAAGGCGTTCGATTTATTTGGTCTAACAAGTATGAAGCTTCTTTTTAACAGTTGAAGGAGCTTCTCACTAATACTCCTATTCTAGTGGTTCCCAAAGGGAATCATGATCTTGTTGTCTACATCGATGCTAGTAGATGTGGCCTCGGTGATGTTCTTATGCAGAAGGATCGGGTAGTTGCTTATGCTTCTCAGCAATTGCGATCGAATGAAGTTTGCTATGCCACTCATGACCTCAAGTTAGCCGCCATTGTCTTCACCTTGAAGATTTGGAAACATTATCTATTAGGTGAGTACTTCATTCTCTATACCAATCACAAGTCCTTGAAATATCTATTGACTCCAAAAGGAGCTCAATATGAGGCAACGGTGTTGGCTCGAGTTCCTTGCCTCATATGACTTCAATATCCAGTATACCCCGGGTAAGGCTAATCGTGTTGCTGATGCGCTTAGTCACAAACATTCGGCTATTGTTTCTATAATGCTAGCCAAGTGGGATGTTCTTGAAACCTTATCCCTTTGTGATATTCATGATCGAGCTCCATTTTTGATTCTCCTATTTTATTATTCAGTTTGGAAGCTCGACCCAACTTATTGGATCGTATTGCCGATGCTTAGCGTTGTTATCCCGATCTTCTGAACCTTATCCAGATTTGTGAGTCTGAGTTCCGTGATAAGAAGTTGCGTGATTTTAGCACTAATTCTCATGAGTGTCTATGAAAGAAGAATCATCTAGTCGTGCCTTCTGATTTTGCACTTAGGCGTGGCATTCTCATTGACTGTCATCATTCTATTTATACCATTCATCCAGGTAGTAGTAAGATGTGTGCGATATGCATCGCCTTTGTTATTGGGAAGGCATGAAGCGTGATGTGGTGAGTTATGTGAGCGACTTCATGACTTTTCAAGTTATCAAAGCCGAGCATCAGTGCCCTTCTAGTCTACTTCAACCTCTAGAGATCCCGTTGTGGAAATAGGATTAAAATTCCATGGAATTTATTGATGGCCCACCTCGTTCGAGATCGGGCCATTCTAGCATTTGGGTTATTGTTGATCGCCTCACCAAATCAGCTCATTTCATTCCTTTTAAGTCTAGTAGGAGCACTTCTCATTTGGCCAAGTTATATATCAAGGGAATCGTGAGACTTCACGGTGTTCCTAGTTCGATTATTTATGACCATGATCCGCTATTCACGAGTCATTTCTGGCACAGTCTTCCGTAAGCTTTGGGAATAATGCTTAATTTCAACACAGCATATCATCCACAGTCTGATGGACAGACTAAACGGGTGAATCGTATTCTTGACGGTCTTCTTCGTTCTTGCATTCTAGATTTCGGTGGTAGTTGGGAGGATCACCTACCTCTTATGGAATTCTCCTACATTAATAGTTTCAAGTCTAGTATCGGTATGGCTACTTTTGAAGCCTTTTATGGAAGGCCATGTCGATCACCTTCATGTTGGTTGGAATCTGGGGAGAAGCTTATTCTAGGCCTAGATTCTATTCGTGATTCTTCTAAGAAGATTATTCTTATTCGTAAGAGAATGAAAGAGGCACAGAGCTACCAGACATCCTACGCGGACAACCATAGGAAGCCTCTCAAGTTCTCTGTTGGTGATCTCATTTTCATTCATGTTTCTCCTCTAAAAATGGTTATGCGCTTTAGTACGATTGGGAAATTGGCTTCTCGCTTTATAGACCATTTCCTATTACTGAATGTATTAGCCCTGTGTCTTATAGAGTTTCACTTCCAGCTCATCTATCTGTCATTCATGATGGGTTTCACGTCTCTCAGCTTCGAAAGTTTCTTCGAGAGTCAGATTCTATTATCGATTCTCCTGATTTGCAAGAGATTGAGATCTCACCAGAACTATCTTTTGTGCAGCAGCCTATTTGCATACTTGCTTTGTAGGCGAGAAGCCTTCGAAACAAGGACGTGAAGCTCGTTAAAGATAAATGGTCCGCTAATCCCAATTACTGCACTTGGGAAACCAGAGAGTTTATCAAGCATCCACATCTTGATTTTCTTTTTTCGCATAGCGATGGTGAGAATATCTCTTTATCTCAAACTTATTTATTTTCTTTTTGAGTGATGAAATTAATAAGTTGAATACAAACTCTTTTCTGGAAATTATGAGGATGCAATTTTTATAAGGGGGAGTTTGTAACAAGCCTGGTTTGGAGATTACCTGCCAATATTGAATTATAATGATAGTTATAATTTAATATTGTAAATTAAATTAAAAATTGGAGAATAATTAAATTGTTTATTTGGAATAAACAATGAATTTTGGAATCTAAAATGAGAAAATGAAATTCCAAACTTTATTTATTTTGTTCGGAGTGATAATAAATGGAATATTATTTTATTTAAGTGCAAATGCAATAATTATATCAATTATTGCCCATTTACTACTCTTAATAATTTTAGAGAGAAGCGTTTTATTTTAAAGGTGATTTATTGAAATATAAAAAGGTAGAAATTGGGTTAAAAATAAATTTTGGTTATAAATAGTGTTTTGAAATGGGTTGTATTTTTCTAAGAGAGAAAATAAATTTTGTGGAATTTTAGAAGTTAAAAATGATGTTTTATTCATTTATTTGAGTAAATGGTGTATTTTTATTAAATTAAGGATTCTAGTTGTTAACCAGCAACTTGACCTGTCAAAAGGCGACAGTTACAGAAGCTATGGTTGGACCTAGATGGGACTTAAGCCAAGAAAGGTTTGGGAATGTAAAGGATCGATATAAGTCAAGTCGATATAAGTTAAGGGTTTGGCATAAATGTTTGGTTCGGCTTATTTGCATGGCTCCATATTGGGACAAGATTATGTGTGGGTCGGTAGTGATGGGATCGGCCTTGTTGGATCAGAGTCATACATGGATCGGTCAAGCTGGTTCAGTCGAGATGGGATCGGTCCTGGTGGTTCGGTGTAGATGGGATTGGCCCTGGTGGTTCGGTTGATTGTGGTTTGCCTTTTGAAGTAATAGGTTGTGTGTCGTTCAGTCTTGTTGGATAGCATGTGTCACTGGGTCAAAGAAGGAATGCCAAGATTGGTCGGTTGATTATGGTTCGGTTGATTATGTTTTGGTCTTAATAGTGCGGCTTGTGTGGGTCGACAACACCTGGTTTGGCCATAATGGTTAGGCATTTCCTGGGTCGGTATGTTTGAATTGAAGCTTGTGGGCTGAGCTATCTTGGTCAAGGGCTGCATAGGGGAACCGACCTATCTTCGTCTATAAATAGAGGGCCAGGAGTACAATTGAAGGGACCTTTTTTTATGGGAACTCTAGGGATACTCTACCATTTCCTGTACTCGCTTCTTCTCTATTCAAACTTGCATACAAATATTCAAACTTGCATTCAAGTTATTTGTTTGTGGATTGTACCTATACTCAAGTGATTGGCAAAGTAATAAAGATTGTATTCAAAGTGGACGTAGGCAGTTACGTCGAACCACTGTAAATCTGTGTTCTCGTTTCTGTTATTCTATTTACACTCAATTGCGTTATTCCTCTGTTTTAATTTACTTTCTTCGTTAATATCTCTACACAACTCTATTCAAGTGTGTTAGTGATCAATTTTGGTGCTTTCATTGAGAGCATGCATTCTCAGGCTGTTAGGATCTACTTTGTCGCAACTGGATTAAAGAAATCCCTTGGAGGAGATCCGAATTCATTCCCAAGAGTTCACAGATTCTATTTAGAGTTTCGACGGATAACTCTAAGATGGGAAGACCATGCACCAGATCAGCCTCCCACAATGTGGATGTCATTGAGACTGCCAGCCTCCAGCAAGTGGTACCCAGCAATCAGCAAGCTAATCCAGCCATAGGAACCGCATTCACCCTAAACCAATCAGAAGTTGTCACCAGGGCGGAGTTTAATGAGCCGATGATAGAGCAGAAAGTAGGAGACAACTTAACGAGTAGATTCAAGCAAATGCCAACCTCATGACCTAGATCGCTCAGCGGTAGCATCAGAACGCTGGTGGAAGCCTCATTTTTACTCATCGTTAGATGAGCATCACAGGCGTAGACACCGTAGGATCGAAACAGCATAAATAAGTGCAGTAGAGCAATCCAATGGAAATGGTCTAGGTTCCAAACTTGGAACCGCGGCCCCTCACCCGGACCTGGGAAATCGCACCCAAACTGGAGTGGGAAACTTAGGATTTGGAGCACAAGTGGAAGCTGTTCTACCACCTCACCAGGGTCGTAGCGAAGCGGGTCCTCAGGACGTGCACTTGGGAGATCGCCTACCAAGGAGGCACCAGCCGGAACGATCACGCAAGATGGATTCCGGCTTGCCACCTCCCATCTAGACTCCAGATTTATCTTCTATGGTCAGTCAAATGATAAGGGAGAATTAGGGCTTGTCCAACGATGATTGGGGTACATCTAGGAGCCATACTCCGTTTATATATGCTATCCTATAGGCTGAATACGCCCAAAGGTTCAGTATGCCTACTATTCCAGCTCATGAAGGGAAGACTGATCCCCGGCAGCATATAATGAGATACGAGTGGATGATGGACACGGCACGGGCCAATGAGCCACCAAATGCAGATGCTTCCCAATAACCTTGTCCGGGATCGCTACTATGTGGTTCACCAGACTTCCCCTACGATCGGTCTCCAGGTTTGATGAGTTTGTATTGAAATTTATGGAGCAGTTTAGGATTCATGACACTCTCCCAAAGGACGTGATGTCTCTATCCAATGTGATTCAGGCTCCGAGGGAGTCGTTAAAGGATTATTTGCAAATATTACATGTTGCTACTACCGAAGTTAGCAATCCGAATGACCGTGTCATTCTTATGGTCATGATGGGATGAGCATATCCGGACTCTGAGTTTGGTGAGTTGCTGGCAGTAAAACCACAAACTACCCTGGAATGCTTTTATTCAAAGGCAAACCAATTCATGAGAAGATAAGAGGCCAGGTGGTCAAGACAAAGCAGTGCGCCAGGGGCTAGTAAGGAAGCGGAGCAAAGCAACATCACGGTAAAGCAATCGAGCGAAAATTCTGGCAAGTTCCAAGTTAATTTTCAGAATAAGCCAGGGCGGTCTAAAGGATCTGGAGGAGGAAATTACGGACAAAAAAGGGAGGCAGGAAAGTGGAAACCAACAATCCTAACCTATGGTGAATACACTCCTTTAAACACATCTCTGGGAAATATTTATTTATCAACCTGTAATATATTACAATATCGAAAGCCTTGCCCGAAGGCATCAATTGAAGAATAAAAAAAGACTGGGAAGTACTGTCAGTTTCATGAGACCTACTTGCACAGTGCCGAGGAATGTAGGCACCTCTATGATGCTATAGAAAAACTGATTCAATAGAAGAAATCACAGCAGTTTATCAAGAATCCACAGTAAGGCGGACATGGGACATCCGACACTAATCGCGGGCAGGCTTTACATCAACCTGAGGAACCATCTCAAACTGGAGAAAGGCTGGTCATAAACACGATAAACGGTGGACCTCAGCCAGCAGAAAAGAGTTGGAAAGAAATGGAACGCTATGCTAGTTCCCTAAAGCATGCAGATTTCGAGTGCTGCTTGAACGCAGAAAACGGGACTCCAGCGAAACAGCAGCAAATAACGATGGATGATGTAATATTCAGGAGCATGGATGCTAATCAGGTGGATGCACCTACCATTGACCTGATGGTCATCTCAGCCACGATGGGGCCGACGCTTTTGAGAAGGATACTGATTGATTATGGGAGTTATGTTAATATTATCTTCAAAAAGGCGTATGACCGAATGAAGATGGAGACGATGGATCTAAAACCATCTAAAGCCCGCATTCATGGCTTTAATGGTGCGGTTACTGATGTATTCGTTTTTTAGAATTACCAGCTGAACTAGAGGAAGGTGAAGCAAGAGGGTGCAAATCCTACCGTTTATTATTTTGGATGTTGATTCCCCGTATAATGTTTTTCTGAGCCGACCAGCTCTGGGGAAATTTAGGGCAGCTTTGGCCCCGTGGTGTTTGACCTTGAAATTTCCAACGGACAAAGGAGTTGGTGTAGTGCATGGCGATCTAGAGACTGGTCGTGCATGTTCTATGGCTGAGCTGAGAGAGGCCCAGCGATGAGAGAAGTGCAAGGGTTCGGACAACTCTGTCTGCATTTTTGTTGTAGGAAATTGACAGGTAATGCTCGAGCCTTGGCTTGGGAAACATGGTCGGATCTGTAGAGACATAGATTCGAGAGATGACGATGAAGAATCCAAGAAGGCTAAGGCAGCACCGACTGAACTAACAATTGACATTCCAATAAGCCATGATGACCCATAACGTGTGCTTAAGATTGGATCACAACTCAACCCCTCGATGATGGAGGATCTTACCAATTTCCTCCGAGCGAATCTAGATGTTTATTCTTGGACCCATTTCGATATGTGTGGGATTTCCCCCGCCATCGCATGTCATATGTTGAACATTGACCCGAAGTATGTGCCAGTGAAGCAAAAAAGGAGAGGTATAGACCCGGAGAGGTCCATTTCTCTCAAAGAGGAGGTGGATAAACACAAGGCCAACGGGTTCGTCCACGATGCCCTCTATCTTGAATGGGTATCTAATCTTGTACTAGTGAGGAAGGCAAATGGGAAGTGGAGGACTTGTGTTGATTACTCAGACTTGAACAAGGCATGCTCTAAGGATAGTTTTCTCTTGAACTGAATTGATTAGTTGGTCGACTGGACGAAAGGACACAAATTATTGTCATTTATGGATGCATGCTCGAGATACAATCAGATCCCGATGTACATTCTAGATCAGGAGCATACCAGGTTTGTCACGGATGTTGGACTATACTATTATGTAGTGATGCCTTTCAGATTAAGAACGCAGGTGCAACTTATCAGCATTTGGTGAATTAGATGTTTAAATATTGGACTGGTAGAACGATGTAAGTCTATATGTATGATATGCTTGTGAAGTTACGAAAGTCAAACGAACACATTCGAGACTTAGCAGAGATGTTTGATATACTCAGTATTATGGAATGAAAATCAATCCATTGAAATATTCCTTTGGTGTTGCATTGGGGAAGTTTTTGGGTTTCATTGCCAATGCATTGGGAATCGAAGCCAACCCAGAAATGATTCCGGCTATTCGATACATACCAGCACCTACAACTGTAAGCAAGCACAAAGCCTGAATGTGTCGCGGCGTTGAGTCGATTCATATCCAGAGCGCCCGACAAGTGTATTCCTTTCTTTGATGTTATAAGAAAAGGGAAGACAAATTTTGAATGGACGTCGGACTGTGAGGATGCATTCCGAGCTCTGGTGAGACACTTGGAGAGGCCCTCGGTTCTGTCAAAGCCAGTAGATCATGAGGAGTTGTATGTTTACTTGGTTGTATCTTAGCACGCCTCAGTGCAACATTGATTTGTGAAGAGGACGGAATCAAAAAGCCAGTGTTCTATGTTAGTAAGTGTTTAACCGTGGCAGAGAGAAATTATCCTAAGATTGAGAAGCTAGTCTACTGCTTCGCGATCGCATCACGCATGCTCCATCCATATATTCAAGTAAACCCGGTTAGTGTTTATACCGATCAACTTCTACGGCAGGTACTCCAACGACCAGAAACCTTTGGAAGGCTACCCAAATGGAACATTGAGCTAAGTCAGTTCGATATCACTTACCTGCCACGGAGAGTAATCCAGGGGCATGTGCTAGCAGACTTCATTGTAGAGTTCACCATATCGGACGAGCCAAGTGGTAGTGATGTAATTCCCGCTGTTTGATGGAAGCTACACATAGATAGAGCATCCAACGACCATTGTTCTAGGGCTGGTGTTATTCTCATAACTCCCGAGAACCATTCGTTTTGTTATGCTTTGAAACTTGGTTTCCCCACTACGAACAATGAGGTCGAATATGAAGCATTGATTGCGGGCTTGAAACTTACCAAAGAACATGGAGTGAAATCGATCAAATTTTTTTTGACTTACAGTTGGTGGTCTATCAAGTATAGGGAGACTATCAGGCAAAGGTGGCAAAGGCTTGCCCCATACCTCGCTTGGGTTTAAGAACTGTTGGCGGATCCTGAATATTATGATATTTTGCATATCCTGCGTGAACCAAATGGGAAAGTTGACTCATTAGCAAAATTTGCAAGTAATGGTGATGCACAATAGACGGGCTTGTCGGAACCTTACATTCCCTGAGTATTAACGTAATGGAAGCATATTTTGTGTTAGGGACGGAAACTGAAAGGGAGTCATGGATGACCCCGTTCAAATAATACCTACTACATGGAACCTTGCCTAAGAGAAAGAACGAGAGACGACAATTTGTTCGCAAGGCCTTGTGGTATATAATGTACGATGGAATAATGTATCATAAAGGATTCTCAATTCCATTACTTAGGGGTGTCGCCTATGATGAGATAAAGAGTGTCTTAAAAGAAGTCCATGAAGGAGAATGCAGTGACCATACTAGGGGGCAGACGCTAGCCAAAAAGATACTCCGTTGTGGATACTATTGGCCGACTGTGAATCGGGACGCCGCGAACTATATTAGAAGATGCGACAAATGTCAAAAGATTGAAAAGATCCCAAGAGCAGCATCGACGGAACTTATGCAAATGGTTAGTCCAAGGTCATTTGCAATATATTGGATCGATATAATCGGCTCCTTGCCAATCTCCAAAGGTGGTGCGAAATATGCAATTGTCATGGTCGATTATTTCACCAAGTGGGCAGAAGCGGAGCCCTTAGCTACGATCACCACCAAAAAGGTCATTAATTTTTGTTGTGCGAAACATTATATGCCGTTTAGGCCTCCCACAAACTATCATTATTGATAGCGGAACTCAATTTGAGAGTAGAGAGTTCAATGAATTTGACTAAAAATATTGCATTGAGAACAGGTTTACGGTAGTTGCTCACTCTAAAGCCAATGGACAAGTTGAAGAAATAGATAAGATAAGCAAGTCCATATTAAAAAATGCTTAGAGAAGGCTAGAGGCAAGTGGGTGGATGAACTTCCAATAACACTCTATGCCTACAGAACCACCCATAAGTCCACGACTGGCCACACTCCATTCACCTTGGCATACAACATTGGAGCTGTTATATTGGTAGAACTTGAAGTTCCCTCTCACCGGGTGACTAATAATGATCCCAGGATAAATTGGGATCTTTTACTGGAATCATTGGACTTTGTCGACGAGAAATGTGAAGAAGCTAATTTAAGGGCGACTGCATATCGGCATCGAGTCGCCCGATATTATAATGAAAAAGTTCGACTAGAACCTTTGATGTGGGCACCTTGTTTTAAAGCGAGTTTTTCCGCTCCCATTACATATGAATGCCATATAGGAAGGTCCATACGTCATCGAACGAAAGCTTGGAGAAAGAACCTTCAAGCTAGCGACTTTGATGGCGTGATGCTCCCCAAAGCACGGAATAGCGAGCAATGCGTCGTTATAACATTTTGTTTATTTCTTTTGCATTTTAGTAGCAATTTTTTACAGAATACATTTCTTTTGTTGTTCTCTGCTTTTGACATGTAATAAGACAATTCAATTTTTCATTATTTTCTATAATCAATAAAGGCTTGAAGTAGTTTTCCTATGAGATATTAGTGTTTTGAATTTTATTTCATGGCAAATAAAATTGCATTAACGTGTCTGGCATATGAATACACATGCAAAACTAAAAGTCGATCAGCTAATGATTCAAAAAATCTCTAAGTCCCAAGAGAGAAGACTAGAGTACTGTAAGTTCCCAGAGTGTGGACTAAAGTATAAATGATTCAAAAAACCTCTAAGTCCCCATAGCACGGACTAGAGTACTCTAAGTCCCCAGAGTGCGGACTAGAGTATAAATGATTCAAAAAACCTCTAAGTCCCTAGAGCGCGGACTAGAGTACTCTATGTCCCCAGAGTTCGGACTATAGTATAAACGATTCAAAAAACCTCTAAGTCCCCGGAGCGTGGACTAGAATCCTCTAAGTCCTCAGAGTGCAAAATAGAGTATAAATGATTCAAAAATCCCAGAGTCCTCGGAGCACAGACTAGAATACTCGAAGTCCCCAGAGTGCGGACTAAAGTGTAAACGATCCAAAAAACCTCTAAGTCCCCAGAGTGCAGAATGGAGTATAAACAATGCAAAACAATCTCTAGGTCCACAGAGCGCAGGCTAAAGTATCTGAGTCTCCAAAGTGCGGACTAGAGTATAAACGATTCAATAAATCTCTAAGCCCCTATAGTGTAGGCTAGCGTATAAACAATTCAATAATCCCAAAGTCCCCAAAGCGTAGACTAGAGTGCAAATAATTATAAAATCTCCAAGTCATATGGAAGTAGACTGGAGCCTATGTAACCCATGAGACTCTGAATTTCAACTACAAGTTAGGTGATAAGCTCAACGATGAGAGTCTAGGAATAGAAAGAAACAAAATTTTAATTACTAATCAAAAATTAAGTTCCATTACAGCTTCTCCGTAGTCCGGAGCCAAAGTCTTTCTGCGACGACTATAAAAAGAAAAGAAACAACTACCTGATTTGACTGATTTATGCAGAGCAAGGCGTGATAAGAGGATAGCTACTTCCTTGACCTTTTTTTCCTTCTTCGGCTTCTTCAAAGTCTCCTCAGCTGAACATTTTCTCCTGGACCGCTTGCTTTCCAGCGATGTGGTATCCAAGGAAGGAAGGGGAACCTCCAGTGGTGTGGTCCCACAGGGGAGAATGACCTTCAAGGGCCTATTTAGGGGTTCGTCGAGTTCCACCACTTGAGGTTCTATGTTAACTTTGGTTTTCTTTTTCTCCTCTTCCTCGATTTGCTCCTTTATATTATGCTTGGAAGTATGCTCGGAAGCTCCTATGATTTCAACCTTATCGTGTTCATCTACAGGCGAGGGATTCTCAAGTTTATTCTCATCTAGTGCCTCGATCACTTGAGCATCGGGTCCAGTGGTATCCCTAGTGTGAAGTGCCTCAGCAACTTTCTCTTCTCGCTTCATGGCGACATCGCTTCTTAGAATCGGTTCGAGATCAAAATGGCCTATATGAAATCATAAAAGGAAAATGTTAGAATACATCTATTACTCGCCAAAAGGGATGGTTTCCTGAACTCTAGAAGGAAAAGCTACATACCGGATTCCATTTGACTCTCGGTCGTATTGGGAGTATCACTCTCTAGAATATGGGATTGAATGTGAACACCAAGCGTGATCTTCTACGGGTCATGACTAACATGTTGCTCGAGAGGCCCAACTGACGAGCTTTCGTCTTGCTGAACAGGAGGCCGAACTGGAGACTCGGTGCCAAACGGGAAAGCAATATCGTCCTTACCCTTTGATGATGAAGAGTCTCTTCCAAAGAGGGCTTTTGCCGTGGATAAGTCTGAAGTCTCGTTTCCTCAAAGCACTTCCCTCATAAGAGTTTCTTCATCAACCACTTCGATGCCCATCTCAACTCTTTTAATTTTTATCAAAGTATTTCATGCTTCAGCCAATGATTTGAGATAACCATCGCCTAGAAAAGATAGGTCACGGTGCATGATAACTCGTGCATTGTACTTGACAATGAGCGGATCAAATAAGCACTTAATTTCTTCTCCACGAGCCTCAATAGCTGCCTCAAGACGCGAGTGGACTTTTGTGAGTGCCATATTCTTACCCTCCTCATAAGCTGCCTCTTTTAGCGCTTCAACCTTGGAAAGCTCCTCATCGAGTTTTGTCTTTAGAAGTGGTGTTGCGACAATTTCATCGCAATATCATTGTGACTCTTCCTGCGCAACAATTTTTTCCTCTTTCTCTTTAAATAGCAGCTCCTCCAGCTCTGTAACCCATCGAGCGAGAATATCTTTTTCTTTCTAGATGAAGTCTTTCTCTAAGGATAGAGCACCACCATGTTGGATTGCCTTATCAATTTCTTTCTTAGGAGTAGCCTATAAGCGACTAACTGCCTTGGCCGTCTCCTTAGCATTTTTCTGGGCAGCCTCGAGTTGAGATTTTATGAGGATAGCTCTTCATTTTGGGCTTTAATGATATCATTGTCATGGACAACTTTGAGTTTCAAGCGATCAATTTCGTTTTGACATTCCATGGAAACCTCTGAAACTTTCTCCACCAAATGTACGAACGCATCATGAACATAAACATCATTGTTACAGGCAATGACGCTTTGTTTGACATGTTCGTGGATATGATGAATCGTGGGGAGAAATTTCAATCCATCGAAACATATCTTCGGGAATGTAGCCTTAAGCTCAGCTAATTTTTCTGCTTTAGATGGATCATGTGCGGAGTTGGAAGATTCTGCCTGGCCAGAGTCATAGATTTCTTATAAGGCTCACAGAATTTCTTAGTACTCGAAGAGCCAGAATGTTGGTCGCGATGAACTTCGAAATGAGATCCCTTCTAAGTAGTCTTCTCCCTATTATGCCCCGGGTGAGGGGGAGTATCACTTTGATATGAAGAATGGCTATAAGTTCTCCTTCTAGAAGACGACAACTCTTTGGGACGATAATCTCTATCGCCGCTGTCGTCCCTGTCTCACTATTTCCCTTATCCAGAGTCCCAATTGGAATGATAAAAGATGAAAGATCTACGAATCCAGTCAATGCCATGAGTACGCCCCATGTCACTTGCATATAAAGCCAAATGAGAACAAGTTATTAGGACTCACACGATGAGTGAAATTCAAATGTGTGGTGGAGTGTATGTGTTTGTGTGTATCCTAGTGTTTCCACCACCCCCCCCTCGACGGATTGAATTTTTTCGCTTTACTCACTGGAGTTTTCCGGCCTTGTTGATGAGTTTGAGCTCCTTTTTCGCTCTTCGTGGGTGAATTAAGTCCCATTGCCTTGGGCTTAGTAAAACAATAATCCAGTATATCTTCATAGATGGTCAAGTTAGATAGGTCCATTAATGAACCTTCTAAGTTCTGGGAAGACGACTTTTTCTCAATCAAAGTTATCGTAACATTTAATGTTCCGCCAAATGTCTTCCTTTTCAGCTTGTAAGCTTGACTCTTTTTCATCTTCGAAGGAGGCAGTAATTCATCAGCACCAGCTGCATCAGATACTGGCACTTGGTCGGAACTTATGTTTTCATCGATCGCCTCTTGCACCTCGGTTTCTTTGATTTTACCTTCCTAAGTTGTATCGAGGGCCCCTCCTATAGGGTACACCGAAGGTCCGGCTTGTGCTTTGCCAATTTCCACAACGGTTCCTATTATAGTGGCACTGATTGGAAGGGTAGTTCGAGGGCCCTCCTCTAATAATCCGAACTTCGAGAGTAGTTCATTGGAAATAACATATTTAATTTCTTGGTCTCTCATGGGAATAGCTCGAATGGCCTCGACGGCCTTAGAATACCCAACGCCTTCAGGTCGTGGGTGCATACCTATAAT
The DNA here is from genome assembly GCA_030765085.1 of Allium cepa. Taxonomy (NCBI): domain Eukaryota; kingdom Viridiplantae; phylum Streptophyta; class Magnoliopsida; order Asparagales; family Amaryllidaceae; genus Allium; species Allium cepa. Next base: position 1,033,494,789 of record CM060945.1, on the reverse strand, counting down.
AGTTGGAAGAAGTTAAAAAAGGATGCACTTCGAGCCTTAGATAAATGTTAGTCTAAAAATGAAACTTATTCCCTTCTAGCCATATTCTCGCAAAATTGAGAGGACAGCGCACGTAAAACCACTCTTGTTTATACTAAGAAAATTTACCCCATGCACTCGTCTGGATTTGGTATTTGGGGTGTGGCTCGAGAAATACGAAGGATGGACTGTTGGTACGTCTCTTGAAGCGGTAAATATAACGGATATCCTCGGGGGTAGAGGGTTTGAATAAGACACTCATGAAAATAATGCATGTATCGTGGATAAATTCATGACTATTAGGGTGTAGTTGTGCTGGTCAATCCCTGTATACTGCAACACTTTATGGAGGAATGAGTTGAAAGGTGGCACACTTCCAACCTAGCACATAAATTCGTTGCGTGTCGTATATCCAGTTGGGGGCAAATGAGGCCGATCTAGTGCCGACGAGACCAGAACGTCCTTGAAGGGGATTGCGTGGATTGAACATAATTGACAGAGAGCAGATTCGTCGATGTTCGAGGCTTCGGATTCGATGGGATCATTCAAAACAATGGCCCTATCTAGAGCATCAGGAGTTAGCCTATAATTACAGTAGGCCGATCTGGGATGCCACTGCCTCCTACCGAGAACTTGGCTCAAGCTTGTTAGAAACTGTAGCAGAGCTTGATTTTATAGACATCTCTAAAGAACGATTGATGTGAATAGATACCTGTTTAAGCTATACTTGAAAGAAAATAGATATTAGATATAATAGCAAAGTATTTCCTCCTGTTGTGTGTGAACTAGTGCGACAATTTAAGCAAAGAGTACAAATAAATTAAAAACCTAAAGAATAATATAGCACAATGAAGCTTAAAATTATGATCTTTGAAGACCGTTATTATTAACCATCACCAAAGTTTGTCCTATGGTCGGTAGAAGATGTCCTGGAATCAGACATTAGCATCGTATGCTGCGAAGGCTATTTCTTGCTTTTATTAAGTTAAATATGCATTTACAATCATTAAAATTATGGAGTGGTTTGTCCAAATCAGTTCTATATGTTCATATGCTTCATTTCTTTTTATCGTTCATTATTCTATGATCAGGCGTGGGAATGTATGGTCTTGGTTTATATTGTGTTCAACGTGAGATGGTTATGATTGCCAATGCTAATCCCAAAGACTCAGTTCCAACTGACCAACCTTCTTACGAGCTATCGAATGACTCTCTAGACCAATACAGTCGACCTACTCATTCTCCTCTCTCACTCTCTAATCGCCTAACAGCCCTCTAGGTCTATACCGACCCATATTCCTAATTCCTACCGACCCACGCTATACCTCAATACCGAACGATTCCTTCACTTGGAATACCGACCCTCTCCTCTAAACTCAGATCGACCCACAATGTCACACATAGCTACCGAACCACACTCTCGTTTCTCTCAATGTAACCGACCTACGTTTATTCCTAGATCACCGAACCCTTCCTATTTTTTGAATTCTTCGCCAAGTGACATCTTCCTTCCTCCGCTTAAGTCATGACTTTCGAGTTATGAAAACAACAACTACTCCTTCTAAGAGACGTATTCCATCAACCATCAAAGACGGTTAAAGCCCTAGCTTAAAGTCCAGTCTTTCTCTTGATTTATCTCTTCCTTTCTTCTCAATTATCCTCTACCTATTCCTAAAACCAAAGAAACAGGGAAGCCATCCACTCAAGCACTGAAAATTTATATGCGATTTCGAGCTTGAAAGGAAATTCATAATTGTGGAGAAATCTTGTGGTTTTCAGCAGTTTCGAGATGCTAGGTTGAGGAGTTGATCGAATTCAAAAAAAATTGAAATCATGAGGGGAGAGATGCAGTGTAAGCAAGTTGGAAATTTTTGGAAAATAAGAAGGATGTGGGCTTGTGAAAGTAGAGGGAAAATAAGAAGGAGAGAAAGGAGAAAAGGATGGGGCTTTTATATGATAAGGGGAGAAGATGTGCAGGCTATACCCGATGGAACCGGTCAGCACTTGTTTACTGGGTTGGTGAAGCAAATACAGATCGCGTGGGTTGGTATTGGTATGCCGGCCAACCTTTTCACTAAAGGAAATAATTGAGTGGGTCAACCTCCATATGTCGACCCAATTTTGTTATACAAAAAAGCGATGAATGAAACGACGACGTGCACATGAATGTATACACACATCGTAGCAATGAAAGATGAAACTGTACGAAGGGACAGATGCCATCGAGTCTGTAGAGAAATATTGGTTTATGAATATAGCATAGTTTAACCTTCGAAAGGTCGTGTACATTCATCTTTTGAAAAGTTAAAACAAGATTTTGAAAATTTCTTCGGGATTGATCTAGTACGTTTGAACGACACGTATATTCATCAAAAATAGATGAAATAGCGACTGTCAGTTACCATTCTAATCGAGCTAGCCTCCGAAAGCATGGATTACTCGATGATTCAAAGAGCGTCATGTTGATTCACACAACGCACTTTGGAGGGCAAATGTTATCCGACTACTTGAACCGGCTATAAGGTGACAGTTACAGAAACTATGGTTGGAACTAGATGGGACTTAAGCCAAGAAAGGTTTGCGAATATAAAGGATTGATATAAGTCTAGTCGATATAAGTTAAGTGATTCGGCATAAATGTATGTTTCAACCTATTTGCATGGTTCGGTATTGAGACAAGATCATGTGTGGATCGGTAATGATAGGATTGGCCTTGTTGGATCAGAGCCATACGTGGATCGGTCAAGCTGGTTCGATCGAGATGGGATTGACCCTAGTGGTTCAGCGTAGATAGGATCGGCCCTAGTGGTTCGGCTGATTGTGGTTCGGCTTTGGAAGTATTAGTTCGTGTGTCAATCTCTCTTGTAGGATGGAGTGTGTCGCTTGGTCAAGGAAGGAAAGCTAAGAAGGTTCAGTCGATTATGGTTTGGCTGATTGTTGTTTAGTCTTAATAGTTCGGCGTGTGTGGGTCGGCAACGCCTGGTTCGGCCATAGTGGTTCGGCATTGCCTAGGTCGGTCAGTTTGACATGAAGCACATGGGCCGAGCTATCTTGGTTATGGGCCTGCACAGGGGAACCAGCCTATCTTCGTCTATAAATAGAGGGGCAGGGGTACAGTTGAAGGGACCTTTTTTATGGGAACTCTAGGGATACTCTGCACTTTTTGTACTCGCTTCTTCTCTATTCAAACTTGCATTTAAGTTGTTTGTTTACGGATTGTATTTGTACTCAAGTGATTGGCAAAGTAATAAAGAATATATTCAAAGTGGATGTAGGCAGTTACGCGAAACAACTATAAATCTGGTGTTCTCGGTTCTGTTGTTCTTTTTGCACTCAATTGCGTTATTCCTCAGTTTTAATTTACTTTCTTCATTAGTCTCTCTACACAACTCTATTCAAGGGTGTTACTAACCAATTTTGGTGCTAACACTAATAATAAAAAATGTTCTAAAAATATATATTAATCTTTTTAGATGATAGAAAATGTTTATTGTATATGTATACAAGTTTTGACATTTTTCCTGTGTGAAACTTGAGAGAAGTGCATCTATATTTATGTGTAAATGTGATATGTACACATTAATTTGTTAAGTGTTGATTTAAAGGTGGGTTGTATAAACTCACAAACTAGCCAAAACAAAGTGCCGGTGCTTGAATATGTAAAGAATTTGCTTCTGTCTGTAGTTTTCTGTAGCTAGTTTTTGCCTTGTTTATATTCAGTTTCTGCTTCATTTTTGCACCCTTATATCTTATTATTCGGCATCGAAATGCTATGAGATTTCTCGCATTTGGTAGCTTGCATGTTGGACTTCATATATGTAAATTTTTGTTGAAAATTACGGTCATTTTCTATGCCAAAATCATCCTAGAAAATCAATAGAGGGCAGGAAAACACCTTGAAGAAGAGTCCGTAGTCTAGGTCGACAGGTAGGTAGACCAAGCACCCTCCAAGTCGACCAAGCAGTCGACCTGGCCACTGGGCTGGGTTGACCCCCTTGTTGACCTAGGTGCGTGCATTGTGGCGTTGTGCTAGTATACTTTAGTAGCATATTTCGCAACTTTTGCCTTGGGATTACGACTATTTTGTCACTCATTTTGATGCAAGTTTCGAGATGATTTTGATGATGATTAAAGGCCATGATGTATGTCAATAGTTTGGAGATTTTGAACTTCAATTTTTGAATTATTTTGAATTTAGTTTAAATTTGAATTTGAATATTGGTTTGAGTGATTTTCTTCGTTTTGATTCGTTTTCGAGCACGGTTTTCTCTAAATCATTTGAGATGATTTTTCAAAATTAATGGGCATTTGAAAATAATAATTATATAATATCTTAAAATATTTTCAAGTGTAAAATCTATTTATTCTCTATAATAAGAGAAATTTTCAAATAGGGTTTTCTAATTGATTTTGAAAATTGGTTTTCAAAGCTTGTTTTCCAAAGTAAATTATTTTATATATAAATTACGCATTCTTGCACATCTGAGAGAATGAGAAGGAGAATTAAATGGTTTGGTAAAATACGTGGTATGGGACACGTGCGTCTATCTTATCGGTTAATTCTCGACTTGTTCATTTGATCGTTTTGACCTTCGGGTCGAGTTTACCGATGAGATGAGGTAAAAATTTTTTTTACCAATTTGAGCTTGAAATTTACTAGCGGTTAGTAAACCGTTTAGTGCGAACATGTGGTATGGGACACACGTTAACACTATTCGGGTTCATATCCAAAAGTTTGTGACATGTCTATTTAAGAGACGTATTGGCCAGTACCGAACCTTTGGGTAATTTGTCCTTGGGTCGTTTGTCCAAGAGACGTATTGTCCATTGCAACGTATTTTTCCTTTGGGATGTTTGCCTAAGAGACGTATTTATTTGTCCTACGGGAGATTTGTCTAAGAGACATAGCGCCATATTTGAGAGAACAGTACTTAGTGGGCTTTGGCCATAAGCACATGCTATATCTTTGAGATGATTTCATTAATGTTTGTGATTTCCAAAGAGTATCACCATTTTATTGTTGGCCATATGAGCCGTTTGGGATATTTTATACACACATACACACACACACACGGCAATTACCTAGTAGGAATTTGGTCTCTTGTGAGTTATATCTTTGAGATTTGAGTTGCCCCCACTAGCGTTTTATTGTATTACCGATATGGCGTATATTTGAGAATTTAATCTCCTATTTGGAGATATATTTTCCCTGTGGCGCATTTGGAGATGGTGATTTCTTTGAGTTGCTTTTGAGATTGCCATTATGGTGGGTTCGGGATTTCTCCTTTTTAGGAGCTATAATTTTCCCTAAACCATTGTTGATGATTTGTGATATACCAATGATATGAGGCTTGGTATATTTAGCATTTTATGAATTGTTTTATCTCTTTCGAAATTATATGTTTGTGTAGTGATACCACATTATCACTTGATGTAAACATATACTTTGAATTGTCCCTTCTCACTTGAGAAATTATCGCATTATTCTTATGCTCATATTATCTCCTTTTCTTGTAAACTGATTTGTTTAGCTAGACTGACCCGTGTATTATATACTTGGGTCAGACCGAGGTGTTTCAGGTTAGGTACATTTGGACTTAGCCTATTCTGCTCTGCATGGACTATTTTGCTAGCTCTTTTAGTTATAGCTTTTTGTGTAGTCCTTTTTGTTTTCTACTCTGATATGTATATTCTTTTGACTTGCTTGTATATTATGGTCGCTATACCACTTAACATGTATCATTTTGTATACTCTGTTATGTATATGCATATGTGTATGTGTGTGTATATGATGATCTACTAATCTGTTATGTGTTTTGCATTTGAGTTGTTGTATTTTGTTCTGGTAGACCCTATAGCCACCTATGACTTTGTATTAAGTATTTATTGGATATGTCGATCCACTTGAGATAGAAAAAAATATAGCATTTTTCATTGTATTCAATAGAAATTTAAGACAAGACTATAGATGGTCGCTCCTAGCGAGCCCTATTCTCCGCATTAGTAGAAAATACAGTCAATGGTCTCGGAGTGGGGCGCCACAACAACCAAAGTATCAGGAAGTCAATGGAAGTAGTATTGAGTTTGTTGGTTTTTTGTGGATATGATCCAAAAATGAATACAAAAGTATTGTTTGATAGATATCAAAGTTTAACAATTAGTTTTGTAGAAATATCAAATAGTTTGATTTTCGTTAAAAATGTAGAGGAAACGTGTTTCTATACAAAAGAACTATATATGTGCTAATATCTTTCTAAAAGGTAAATAACAAACTTATGATAATTAATGATGTACTCAAGTTAAAATCATTATAGTTTAGTTATTTAATACTTAACATTGGATTAGAAAATGATTTCTTTTATAATCATTATAAAAGGATGTGGAGAAAGTCCCATGTAATTTTCATAGAAACCATATTAATATGTATAATATGGAACATGTAAGATGGATTCCTCATGCATTAGAAATAGGAATTATCATACAAGTTGTATTGCCTACAATATTATATTTTGCTTATGTATTTGATACATGAAGAAAATATTAAATCCAAATTAAAATCACCAAATGGCAATTTAGAGTGTTCTCGAGTTTTTATGAAACACTGGAGAATTATTTATACAAATAATGAATTCCTTATGAAGTAGTATTCAGGCTTGTACTTCATAAGTTAAATATAGTGATATGTCAATATTAAATTCATGTTCAAACCATAGTTAAAGAGATTTAAGTTGGAAACATTCCAAACAAAAGGTTAAGGCCAATTCAATAAAAAGGCTAACTACATCGCCTTGAATAGTGCAACAATGAAAACAATGTATAAATACAAATACAAATTTTTTAACCGAGCTAGTGTTATTCCAAGTACGAATACTATGTCATTATTATATGACAATAATGACATAATAAGAGCACACTAAAAGCAGAGAAACATATTCTAACCACTTGATAAATTTAATTTATCAGCATCAGAGAGAGTCGATTGACAGAGTAGATAATTAAAATGTAACCATAATTGTGTCGCTTTGATTTATGAATATTTAATTACTTTCAAATACTCAATTAATGGCTTTTAATAATCAAATAACCCTCTTTTAATTAATAAATAGTGATTGTAAACTCGTTATGGGAATTTGTTTACAAAAATAATACACGATGATGGTAAACTTTTATTTAACAATATTAATGTGATTAAATATATTTTAATAACTCGTGAAATTATCCTCTCGAGGCACGATCATAGACTTTGATGGAACTAGTGTCACTGGGTCTAGAATCATGAGGTGATGTACGTCGATGAGCTTCATGGCAATTAGACGTGATGTGTGATCATGGGAGCTCTAAATGCAAATCGGTCAATTTAAAAATTAAATATAATATTTTGATCATTATAAATATACCACCTCCCTCACTCTTCTCACACATTATTCTTTTTTCCCTTTCTTCTTTTCATTTTCATTTTATAGTGAACACAAAACTAGCCTTCACATTAATTTAAATTTTCCGAAGCTACAAGTGACGATCGTGTGTGTCGTTAGATCCATTCCAATTGTAAAGGAGAGGGATTCGAAAGTATTTGGTCTTTTCTAGGGTGACAACTCTTTAAGGTGATTGACGTTTGTAAGGATGAATAAAGGTTGCTGATTCGAGGTGAAGGAGAGGGAGTAAGGTGAAGAGGAGAGCACGATTCTGTTTCTCTTGGCAATGAGCATTGGTATGCATCGAAGGTAGGATGTTCGATCATCGTTTGAGATGTGTGACATTTCACGCTGTAGCAGCTTGGCTACAAGTCTTGATCATCATAAAGGTATCGAACACGACAACGTTGGGTTCATTGTGGAGAGATTTTGAAGAGGAGTTCGTTGAAGAAGGTTATGCACAATTTCATAGAGTAGCTAAAGAGAGAAGAGGAGAGAGGGGAGCAGCAGGGTATGCATGGTCACATATCAGTGTAAAGAAATGTTTAATTGGGGAAGATAATGGACGTAATTAGTTTAAGTGTGTAATAGCCCGCAAATCCGTACGCCTTTGAGTTAACACTATTCTACCAAAATTAACTCAAGTCGTACAGAGATACGAACCATTTGAGTTTAAAGAAGAAGAGGTAGAAGAAGAAAATAGAAAACCACAACAGAATCTAACCATCGTAGCGGAATAAAATATAATAGATAATAAATGATCTTTATTCAAATCAAATATATCTGTTTATATATTAGATCATCAGGGTACATCAATCACAGTTCTAAATCAATATCATACAATGGATACACAGTAACTCAACACAGCGGAATATATATATAAAACAAGTACGAGAGTACGTCTCGCCATCCTATAATACTCGGTGTGACCCGAGTATTGCAGTTAAATAACACCTGAGTCAGTCTAGGATACCAGCGTGAGAAAATCACACTCAATTGATTATTAAAGTTTCAAAAATTCTTTGAAAACAAAAGCATCTCGTAAGACCACGCCACAAATAAACATGTCGGGTTTTTACCTTACTATAGCTAAAACAATTTTTATAGAAATCCTCTGATATTATAACAGGGTATATAAAAAAATACTTATAAAATAGACGAAATTGTTACATGATTAAATTCCAGCTATTAGCCACAGAGTGGGTAATACAAACAAAACTCGTACAAGGCTCGTAGGGAGAATGGATTTTCAACTAATGACTAGGCACTGGGGTACCACCTGTCACAGTACGGGGCCTAGATCACCGTACCGAGGAGTACGACCGCTCCCCTGCAACACAAGGCCGGGACTACCCTTTACTGGATAATCCCGAGTGAGATCACCCCGCGGTTGGGATCAGCAACCGCCCTCTAAGCCGAAATAAAAAGGGACATCTAGACTGGAATGACCTCACCCTGCTTGGGTGCTACCCACCTAGCCTTGCTGTATAACCCCTGATTTTCAGTCATTCCCATTTGATGAGGCTTGAGGCTAAGCGTTACCCTTTTAGAACTTATCTCTTAGAATGCCCATCGTCCACCTGACGATGTTTCGCAAGCATTCATCCATACAAGTCCGTTCCGGGTTCGAATGGAACCTAAGGCACTATTCCTACTACATCCATATTGGAAATATCCTCAGGATTAGTAGCGACTAGCCCTTGCACTTCAGCGCTCCATCTTCGAATCCAAAAATCGTTTTTCACGAAAACGTATAAACCGGATCGAAGTGGTTTTCGAGAAATAAATCTCGATCCCGGACTCTTCGAAACGATCTGTAAAGACCCGTAAATTTTCGATAATTAAAATAGCTAATTTAATAAGATTTCGTGATTTAGTGTTAGAAAAAAATTGTAAGTCGTTTGGAATAATAATAAATGTTGAATCCATTGGGTATAATAGAGTAATTGATTGATAAGTAAAATCTATTTATATCAAATATTGAATATTGAACAGGTAAATTGTTTAAACTAAATATTTGTAACTTATTGAATAATAGAATAACTATAAAAATGAAAATAGTGTTCTAAATTGGGAATTGGTTTTAAAAGTTGAATCGTATAAGTTCAATTTCAATATTTCAAAAGATAATGAATTATTGGATAATCGAAATTGTTTAATTTTAATATTTGGAATTTATTGAATAATTTAATAATGGGAATTGAATAACCGTAAAATGGAAATAGCTGTTCTATAATTTTAATTCATTTCAAAAGTTAAATTTTTAAGTTCGCTTGAATATCTCATAAGATAGTGATTTAAAATAATCAAATTTGCTTAAATTTAATATTACGAATTTTTGAATAATTAAATTCCGAATGTGCTCTGATTAATTTGATATTGAAATTTTATATATGAAAATAGGTTGAATAACTGAAATTTGATTTAATATGATTCAAATTGGTTTCCAAAGTGAATGTAAGCTATATTGGGATTATAATAGAGTTAATAAGATTTTAAAATTGGAATTTATTGGATAATTGAATAACGGGTTTAATATGATTAAAAATGATTTGTAAAATTTTATTTTATCATATTAAAGTTAGAATGATGTTGTAGAACTTTTAAAATTGAATTAAAAGAAAATTTGTGAAAATTGAATGTTTTAATATTTAATTGACGAGTTAAAATAGTCATTTTTCAAACAGTGTCGGATTTCGACGAAACTAGTTTCATCGGATCCGTAATGTGATATTATTGCAAGATTTCAAATTTCAAGTCAATCGGATTTATCGTTTGTCCGGGGCAAGCCAAAACGCCTAGAAATTTAGTTAATCGGTTTAATTTAAATTTGATTGTTTATTGCCGTAATTCGCATAGACGATCGAATTAGCTTTCGAAACCTGTTCCATTGTGTCCAGAACATGGGATAAACCCTAGGAACACCAGTCACCGTGCGAGATTTGGAGTTCGAAAATTCCGAGATGAATAGTGTTCGTTAAAATTCTATAAAAGGCCACCCATTTTCACAAATTGCAAACCCTACTCAGAAAACCCTAGCCGCCGCATGTGTTTTTTTTCAATGGCCAGAAACGCACAAGCTTCCTCCTTCGTTATCTCCCAATCCATCGACTTTTTCCAAAAACTATCAACTACAATGTTGAAGAGCTAGGGGAGATCTTGCAATCCATACGGATATGATCGTTTATAGTCGAGGCAGTCATCAGCAATTTTCGTTTAAGGCACTGCCGTTCACCCTCGTCTCGCATGCAAAGGAGATGGCCGAGCTCTACCCTTTCCTGGGTGATGGTGGCTTGTTTGAAGGCCTTAGACGTGGTGTGCTTTGATCGACCTGGAGTTGCTCGTATGTGTGCGAATTTGACGAATGGGAGGCAGCCTTTGGGTTTAATTGCGTGCGTGGTTTCCTGGCTTGGAGCAAACGGGGAAAGAGAAGAAGGGGGGCGGCCAGATCTGAAGGTGTGGAAATGGATGGCTGAGATGTTGTAGGGTATAATTTAAAAAGAAATTTGTGTAATTAGTTTATATTTAAAATTCGTGAATGTTTAAAATGCAATAACTTTTTGCTACGAGGTCGAAAACGCACGAAACCAGTTGCGATGGAATCGTATGGACGAGCACTACGCTATGGAACTGGATTGGAATTGTTTGGAGCTAGGAAAAATTTTGGGTAAAATTAAACGCTCGTTTAATTTTATTCGAAATAAAACGCTGGGGCTACATTGAAATCAAGGTGAGTGTTTTATAATGCTCACAACGTACTGAATATCTTTATGCTAGTTAGATCTGACATTATGAAGTGTTATGAATTTTATTTGTCGTTGTTTGATAAAATTTAATTGTCATATAGATTGTCATTCGAATTAATCGTTGACAATTAAATTTGATAGTTAAATTGAAATTGAAATTGAATTGCGATTAAATTACTTGACATTGATAACTATGAAATTGCAATGAATTGTATTACCTATAGGATGATGTATTTCGATGGATGCTACTGGTTGATATTTAAATATTTGGATGTTTATTTGCTTATATATATCCTGTTATGCATACATATGAAGCTGTGATTTGGTTTAAGTGATATATATTCATCCCTGACATTTAATTGAAATAAATAATCACTTGGCCATAGGATAGAAAATTATATACGGACACCGAATTGGCAAAATTAATAATTTTTAAAATTGTCGATTTGAAATTTATTTAAATGTTTTGATTTAAAAGTTATAAATAGAAATCAATTTATAGAAATCGAATTTATCGAAAAATTGAGTTTGGAATGTTGAAATAGATTTTGGTTAAAAGAAATTGTTAAATGATTTAAGTTGAAACTTTGAAATTTAAAATTGGGTTATGATTGAATTTCGAAAATTTATTCGTTTTAAAAGATTGAACCTTAATTCGAGCTTTGAATATTACTAAGTAAAAGCGATATAAAATGATATTTGAAATTGAGCTTGAATTGAATCATATTTGTAAGTGGGATTTAAATTTGAATATTGAAGGAAAATTTTATTAAGTGTTAAAAATTGATATTTTGAAAAATCAAGCTAAAAATCAATATACATTGGAATCGAATAAGTTGAAGGTGAATGTAAAATTGAATAAATTTGAAGTCAAAATTGACATTGATTTGAATTGAAATCGAAATTGAATCGGTAAATTGGAAATTGAAATTTATTTGAATTGGGAAGTTATAATTGAAATGGATTGGTTTTAAAGCTGTTTTAATTTGTTTTCCAAATTACTCTGTTATATAAACCATTTTGAATACTTAAACTATTTTAATCTATTTTTAATCTACGTAACACAATTTAAATTATTTTAAACTAATTTATCTATTTTAAATCCATTTAAAGATTATTTAAGTATTTTTAACTATTTTAATTATTTAAACTACTTTTAAACTACTTAAAACTATTATCTAAAAATTTCAAGCTGGTTAATAAGGTGAAATGTTTATGATTAAATCTTGAATTTAAATACGAATTGGGTTAAATGAAGTTGCAACCTAAATTGAAATTCGGAATGATTTATGAGATATTGAGACGAAAAATAATTTTTGAAAAGGAACCTTATATTTTGAATGGCTATGTCGATATTTGAAATGGATTTGATTGTGAAGCGAATATGATATTTTGATATCAATTATGAATCGATTTGAAATGTAAAAGAGCCAACGGTGTAATAATACGTAGTTATTAAAGAGACCGGGATCGGATATGGACATACTCTCTGTCGATACCGAAAACCACTTTAATAACTATTATACGCGGAGGGTTGATCCAGAATGAAGTGGACGGTTTGGTAAACGCGTTGATTGAAGAAAGAGAACGATATTGGATGACCCTTGACATGACTAAAACAGGAGCCGCGCCGGGCCATTGAGTTTCGCCACCTCTAGCGGACACACTTCTTCGATACCATATCTATTACATTTGTGATTCGATTTGGGTGCACCCCTTGATTTGGGAGTGTTGTTTCGCGGTGTTGGGGTAGCTGCTAGCTATGCCCAACATCAGTCCGGATCACGCAACTACTAGTATCCTAGTTGGTATCGCCTCATGTACCTTGTCATACTGATTATCCTATTCGCGACCACTACGTTATGTTTTGTGTTATACCTGTTGGGTACCTTCTGATGACCACTAGTTTACGGTGGGGATTACGGTGCTGTATAGACTACGGCATTATAAAACTGTGTTAAGGGGGATTATGGTAACGCCTTAACGCTATTTTGATACTTTATATTACTGATTGGCATTATCTACTTAGCGTACATTACTACATAGTAGATAGTTTAACGGATCCTTAAGAGATGGAAATCCCGTAACATCTCTTGAGTTATTTCACGCACGTTGACAATGATATGAGATGTCAAACCCCGTAAACATCTCTGACGCCGTTACACTCATATTTATTTACGATTGATTTAACTTTCATAAGGATATTTTAGTCCTGACTCGAGTGTTTTGTCTTTTCATTACGCTCGGATCAGTCCTGAGTTTTTCAGATTTTTGAAGATCTATTCTGAAGGATGAAGACGAAGATTTGGTATACTATTACTATTATTACCCTTGCATCATGCTATCTGCTGCATTATTTTAATTGCTCTGTTGTATATGTATAACTCTGATAAATGTTGTATAAATAATTGCCAAAGTATAGTAAACAGCTTCATGAACTTTTTATTTGACTATTATATTTTATCGTTCCGCTGCGAGATTTGGTGTTGTTTCATTTCCTTTATTTCTCTTTCTTTTCTTTTCTTATTTAACCCAATAACTATCTGGCCTTTTGAATGATTTGGAATCGACATGTGTATTTGATCGTCGGTTTAAACTGTCCAAAAAGGCGGGTCGTTACAGCTGGTATCAGAGCTTTGGTTTAGGATAACCTTAGCTTTGTGGGGTCTGACTCTTTATAAATAGGGTAGTAATACCCTATGATGAGTCACTGAGTGTATATATATGAGGGAGCGTATTTGTTAGTGATATAAAATGTTTTATATTGTGTCAGTTGATTTGTTGAGTGGCTTAGGATTCTGGTCAATACCAGTAATTAACGTCATTGATAGGGATGTCTAAACACTTAAACAGAACAATTTGACATAGTATTGTTTTGAGATTGGGTAAATGAAATAATTTTGCCCTAATTATATTTTGTATATAAAGAATTTATTTTTAAAATTATTGTGATCTATCTAGCATATTTGGTTGTTAGAAATGATATATTGGTTATTATCATGAATTGGATATTGTAATTTAATAAATATGTGAATTACAAAATGAACAATGATAAAAACAACTTGTGGAATGTTTTAAGAAAGAAATTCTTATAAAAATATTTTATAAAGGTGACTTATGAATTAAAATAGATTTAAATTGGAAAATATTGAATTTAAGACCCGGGATTATGAAAATGGTTCGCAAAGCTCTGAAGAAAAATATAGTAATATTATTTGGAAAATGTTTATGGAAATATTTTGAAAGGATTTTTAAGAAGGAATGAATTCAGTACTCCTCTTTTATGTCGCTGGAAAATAATTTCGGTGATGACTGCGCAGCATCATCGATGTTCATTTTCGAGTCTCGAAGTGGGGAAGACTTCTAAGAAGTTTTGCTTTTCATCGAAATTATTTTGGGTAAATGGGTTTTGGTTTAAACTCTAGAGGTATGATTTGATATATTAAAGATATAAGTGTATATGTTTATTTCAAACGATTTGGAAAGAACCGAGCATTTAAAATTCTAAGTTCTGTTAATTAATAATTTTCAAATTATTTGAATGAAATGTGAATAACCAAAATTTATAAAATAAGAGGATTAAGATATCTAAGCTATAGTTTGGGAAAACTTTAAAGTTGAAAGGTAAAGAGGATTTAAACAAATTAAATTGTGAACATTCTAAATTAGTAAAATGAAATTCTATAAATTTGTATAGTACCAAATTTGCATTCTAATAACATATTATATGACCTACCAAATATTAAGAAATTAAAATGATGTTTTGGATATGTAATGAGATGTTGTACAAATAAACAGAACCTGAAAATAATTGAAGTATAAAAGTAAGGAACTTAAAAGGAATTAAAATGTATACAGATGAAAATTTTGGTTGTGATAAAAATGTTATATACTTAAATATAGCATGAAATGATGAATGGATAAATGGAACAAGTAAGTGAACGTAAGAAAGAAGATAAATGAATCGTATTATATCTTTGTAAATTGGTTATAGAAAATAAATATAAATTGCAAAAGGAAATTTTTTTTGAATTTGTAACCTTTAAGATAACTGTAAACTAAGAAAAGTCATTTATGAGAGTTTAGACTTTTATAGGATGATTAATAAACTAAAGTGCTGGTTAATAAAATGTTCCACAAATGAATTCGTTATTAACTGAAATTACGAAAATGCAATAAATTTAAACAAGGGAATTTCTTATAGCTAAGAATCAATTGGAAAATGAAATTTGAATTTAATTAAATTATATAGAATGTTAAAATGAACTCGAGTAAGAAAAATTCTATGATATGAGGTTTAAGAAAAGATAATGTTAAAGAACATGCTATGTAAAGAAATGAATATACTAACTGAATAATGGATTGTTGTAAATAAAAAAATAAAAGCCAATAAAATAATTTAGTATAGATAAATTGGATAGAAATCCATTGGAAGGTAATACGTGAGATTGTACGTATATTATTTTATGCGCATAACGATTTGATCCAAATTCGAGCACAAAATTTCGAGATGATTTATATCGATCCAAGTTAGGATTTTTCACTCGATTTTCGACGGTGAACCCTGGTTATGGATTTTTAATTTGATTCTGGAATTCTCTATCATAGTATATAGCTATGCAAGGAGAGTAACAGTTTCCAACCAAGGAACCAAATCTGAGTCCGCTCTAGAGAGTCGTGTGAACGATACTGGTTTGGAAGTGAAATTGTGTGATTGAATAAGCGATTAGATTGATATTGCTCAGGATGATATATGTACGGCTTACGGACTTAATTAAAGTTAATATTGGAAATTTAAGATGCCAAATATGTGAAGATAAATTTGCAACTTTTGAGATAACTATAAACTAAGAAAAGTCGTATATAAGAAGTTAGACTTTTATGGAATGACTATAAATTAAAGTGATGATTAATAAAATGTTCTGCATTAATAAAATGTCCGCAAATAAATTGGTTATTAACTGAAACTGAATATGAGGTAAATGTAAATAAAAGAATTTGGTATAGCTAAGAATAAATTGGAATTGAAAGAGATAAACCAAATTGAATGTAAAATTAATAATTTGGTTATGTTGGGTATGATTTGGTTGTTATATGATTGTTAGTTAATTGTATAGAATTCAGTAAGTGTTAATGAAATTGAAAGCTATAAATCATTGAAATCAAAATGGAAGTTAAATGAATTTAAAAGAATTTAATTTGATTCAAATTGGAAGTGAACTAATGTAAATATAAATTAGTGAATGTTAACTAATTGAATTAAGAACGACTGTTAGTAAAATCCAAAATGAATCAACTGTGATTAAAATTGAAACCAAGTCAATAAATATTAATGAGAAGTGAATTTATATTGATTGGTTATGGATTCGTTGGATGATAGTTGGATGATAGTTGATTGATGGTTGCATTTGTTGTTTTGTTGCATTTGCTATGTTGGCATATGTAATTGTTATGTTTCTATATGATGTATATTGGTATTATTTTCATATATGCATGTTTTTCATGGTTTGTTGAATGTTTAGTAGGTGCGGATTGCGCTTGCTTCGCATTTGGAGCCCGCTTTCGCGCTATATTAGCCTTATATGCTCGCTAATAATATATAAGGTACATATCTCGGATTACATACCGTACTTTTACAATTTTTCCCTGCGGGATGCCTCATCACTTGATGAGATGTATATTTGTGATATATATACTGTCAATTTTTTTTCCGATCGAGCCGCGCAAAGGAGACTCTGCTGAAATTTTCCGTAAATCCGCGTGTTAGAAAATTTTTCAAGTTTTAATTTTTTTTATAACTTGTTTTGATAACTAACTTTTAAAGTTGGAGAGCCGTTCGGAGTAACTTAGTGGAAGCGTAGTTATGACTTTATAAATGGAATTTCATTGTTTTATAAGTTGGTAACTTTGAATAAAATATATCTAATGTTGAATTCCGTACTTAGTTCCTTTTCCCTTCTTTTTTCCTTTTCGGGGATGAAAAGTTTTGAGTGGGGGAGAGTGTAACGACCCGTAAATTTTCGATAATTAAAATAGCTAATTTAATAAGATTTCGTGATTTAGTGTTAGAAAAAAATTGTAGGTCGTTTGGAATAATAATAAATGTTGAATCCATTGGGTATAATAGAGTAATTGATTGATAAGTAAAATCTATTAAAATCAAATATTGAATATTGAACAGGTAAATTGTTTAAATTAAATATTTGAAACTTATTGAATAATTGAATAATTGTAAAAATGAAAATAGTGTTCTAAATTGGGAATTGGTTTTAAAAGTTGAATCGTATAAGTTCAATTTCAATATTTCAAAAGATAATGAATTATTGGAAAATCAAAATTGTTTAAATTTAATATTTGGAATTTATTGAATAATTTAATAATGGGAATTGAATAACCGTAAAATGGAAATGGTTGTTCTATAATTTTAATTCGTTTCAAAAGTTAAATTTTTTAGTTCGCTTGAATATCTCAAAAGATAGTGATTTAAAATAATCAAATTTGTTTAAATTTAATATTACGAATGTTTGAATATTTAAATTCCGAATGTGATATGATTAATTTGATATTGAAATTTTATATATGAAAATAGAGTGAATAATTGAAATTTGATTTAATATGATTCAAATTGGTTTCCAAAGTGAATGTAAGCTATATTGGGATTATAATAGAGTTAATAAGATTTTAAAATTGGAGTTTATTGGATAATTGAATAACAGGTTTAATATGATCAAAAATGATTTGTAAAATTTTATTTTATCATATTAAAGTTAGAATGATGTTGTAGAACTTTTAAAATCGAATTAAAAGAAAATTTATGAAAATTTAATACTTTAATATTTAATTGACGAGTTAAAATAGTCATTTTTCAAACAGTCTCGGATTTCAACGAAACTAGTTTCGGAACCGTAATGTGATATTATTGTAAGATTTCAAATTTCAAGTCAATCGGATTTATCGTTTGTCCGGGGCAAGCCAAAACGCCTAGAAATTTAGTTAATCGGTTTAATTTAAATTTGATCGTTTATTGCCATAACTCGCACAGATGATCGAATTAGCTCCCGAAACTTGTTCCAATGTGTCCAAAACGCGGGATAAACCCTAAGAACGCCGGTCACCGCGCGAGATTTGGAGTTCGAAAATTCCGGGATGAATAGTGTTCGTTAAAATTCTATAAAAGGCCACCCATTTTCACAAATTGCAAACCCTACTCAGAAAACCCTAGCCGCCGCCTGTTATTTTTTCAATGTCCAGAAACGCGCAAGCTTCCTCCTTCGTTATCTCCCAATCCATCGACTTTTTCCAAAAACTATCAACTACAATGTTGAAGAGCTAGGGGAGATCTTGCAATCCATACGGATATGATCGTTTATAGTTGAGGCAATCATCGGCAATTTTCGTTCAAGGCGCTGCCGTTCGCCCTCGTCTCGCGTGAAAAGGAGATGGCCGAGTTCCACCCTTTCCTGGCAGATGGTGGCTTGTTTGAAGGTCTTCGATGTGGTGTGCTTTGATCGACCTGGAGTTGCTCGTATGTGGGTGCGAATTTGACGAATGGGAGGCGGCTTTTGGGTTTAATTGCGTGCGTGGTCTCCTGGCTTGGAGCGAACGGGGAAAGAGAAGAAGGGGGGCGGCCAGATCTGAAGGTGTGGAAGTAGATGGCTGAGATGTTGTAGGGTATAATTTAAAAAGAAATTTGTGTAATTAGTTTATATTTAAAATTCGTGAATGTTTAAAATGCAATAACTTTTTGCTACGAGGTCGAAAACGCACGAAACTAGTTGCGATGGAATCGTATGGACGAGCACTACGCTATGGAACTGGATTGGAATCGTTTGGAGCTAGGGAAAATTTCGGGTAAAATTAAACGCTCGTTTAATTTTATTCGAAATAAAACGCTGGAGCTACATTGAAATCAAGGTGAGTGTTTTATAACGCTCACAGCGTACTGAATATCTTTACGCTAGTTAGTTATGACATTATGAAGTGTTATGAATTTTATTTGTCGTTGTTTGATAAAATTTAATTGTCATATAGATTGTCATTCGAATTAATCGTTGAAAATTAAATTTGACGGTTAAATTGAAATTGAAATTGAATTGCGATTAAATTACCCGACATTGATAACTATGAAATTTCCATGAATTGTATTGCCTATTGGATGATGTATTTCGATAGATGTTATTGGTTGATATTTAAATATTTGGATGTTTATTTGCTTATATATATCATGTTATGCATACATATGAAACTGTGATTTGATTTAAGTGATATATATATTCATCCTTGACATTTAATTGAAATAAATAATCACTTGGCCATAGGATAGAAAATTATATACGGACACCGGATTGGCTAAATTAATAATTTTTAAAATCGTCTATTTGAAATTTATTTAAATGTTTTGATTTAAAAGTTATAAATAGAAATCAATTTATAGAAACCGATTTATCGAAAAATTGAGTTTGGAATTTTGAAATAGATTTTGGTTAAAAGAAATTGTTAAATGATTTAAGTTGAGGCTTTGAAATTTAAAATTGGGTTATGATTGAATTTCGAAAATTTATTCGTTTTAAAAGATTGAACCTTAATTCGAGCTTTGAATATTACTAAGTAAAAGCGATATAAAATGATATTTGAAATTGAGCTTGAAATTGAATCATATTTGTAAGTGGGATTCAAATTTGAACATTGAAGGAAAATTTTGTTAAGTGTTAAAAATTGATATTTTGAAAAATCAAGCTAAAACTCGATATACATTGGAATTGAATAAGTTGAAGGTGAATGTAAAATTGAATAAATTTGAAGTCAAAATTGACATTGATTTGAATTGAAATCGAAATTGAATCGGTAAATTGGAAATTGAAATTTATTTGAATTGGGAAGTTATAATTGAAATGGATTGGTTTTGAAGCTGTTTTAATTTGTTTTCCAAATTACTCTGTTATATAAACCATTTTGAATACTTAAAATATTTTAATCTATTTTTAATCTACTAAACCCAATTTAAATTATTTTAAACTAATTTATCTATTTTAAATCCATTTAAAGATTTTAAGTATTTTTAACTATTTTAATTATTTAAACTACTTAAAACTATTTTCTAAAAATTTCAAGCCGGTTAATAAGGTGAAATGTTTATGTTTAAATCTTGAATTTAAATACGAATTGGGTTAAATGAAGTTGCAACCTAAATTGAAATTCGGAATGATTTTGAAATCGAAATGAGATATTGAGACGAAAAATGATTATTGAAAAGGAACCTTATATTTTGAATGGCTATGTCGATATTTGAAATGGATTTGATTTTGAAGCGAATATGATATTTTGATATCAATTATGAATCGATTTGAAATGTAAAAGAGCCAACGGTGTAATAATACGTAGTTATTAAAGAGACCGGGATCTTATATGGACATGCTCTCTGTCGATACCGAAAACCACTTTAATAACTATTATACGCGGATGGTTGATCCAGAATGAAGTGGACGGTTTGGTGAACGCGTTGATTGAAGAAAGAGAACGATATTGGATGACCTTTGACATGACTAAAACAGGAGCCGCGCCGAGCCATTGAGGTTCGCCACCTCTAGCGGACAC
Source organism: Allium cepa (assembly GCA_030765085.1). Lineage (NCBI taxonomy): Eukaryota > Viridiplantae > Streptophyta > Magnoliopsida > Asparagales > Amaryllidaceae > Allium > Allium cepa. The sequence continues at coordinate 1,033,474,016 of CM060945.1, read as the reverse complement.
ACTTCTTCGATACCATGTCTATTACATTTATGATTCGATTAAGGTGCACCCCTTGATTGGGGAGTGTTGTTTCGCGGTGTTGGGGTAGCTGCTGGCTATGCCCAACATCAGTCCGGATCACGCAACTACTATTATCCTAGTTGGTATCGTCTCATGTACCTTGTCATACTGATTATCCTATTCGCGACCACTACGTTATGTTTTGTGTTATACCTATAGGGTACCCTCTGATAACCACCAGTTTACGGTGGGGCTTACGGTGCTGTATAGACTATGGCATTATAAAAATGTGTTAAGGGGGATTATGGTAACGCCTTAACGCTATTTTGATACTTTATATTACTGATAGGCATTATCTACTTAGCGTACATTACTACATATTAGATAGTTTAACGGATCCTTAAGAGATGGAAATCCCGTAACATCTCTCGAGTTATTGCATGCACGTTGACACTTGATATGAGATGTCAAACCCCGTAAACATCTCTGACGCCACTACACTCATATTTATTTACGATTGATTTAACTTTCATAAGGATATTTTAGTCCTAACTCGAGTGTTTTGTCTTTTCATTACGCTCGGGTCAGTCCTGAGTTTTTCAGATTTTTGAAGATCTATTCTGGAGGATGAAGATGAAGATTTGGTATACTATTACTATTATTACCCTTGCATAATGCTATCTGCTGCATTATTTTAATTGCTCTGTTGTATATGTATAACTCTGATAAATGTTGTATAAATAATTGCCAAAGTATAGTAAACAGCTTCATGAACTGTTTATTTGACTATTATATTTTATCGTTCCGCTGCGAGATTCTGTGTTGTTTCATTTCCTTTATTTCTCTTTCTTTTCTTTTCTTATTTACCCCAATAACCATCTTCCCTTTTGAATGGTTTGGAATCGGCATGTGTATTTGATCGTCGGTTTAAACTGTCCAAAAAGGCGGGTCGTTACACGATCAACGTATTTGTCCAATATTGATAGTCGGTTATTTAACTATCAATTAATATTCACAAACATCCATCAAACAATAAATAATTTTCCCCAAATTATTTATTTATCCTCAAAATAGCTTTGCAAGATATATTTTTACTTTTTAAACACCTTTTTGAAAACAGTTTTCAACTATCTTCCTTTCTCAGAATAAATTCCAAGTATTTTCTATTTCCACTTGAATCACCAAGCATAAGATTTTAAATTTTTAAAATAATTTAAAATCTCTTTATTGTAAAATATGTTTAACATTTAATTTAGAAAATTTTACTTTAGTACTTAATTTAAAATAATACTTTAGAAATAATTAAAATAAGTTTCCTCTATAAATATAACTAGATTTTCTTCTTTAAAAAAATATCAATCATTCTTTAAACAATTATTACGATAATAGATTAAGCAATACACTTACTTTGGAATTTACTTTAAAATATTTAAGTTAAGACTACTTCAATAATTGGCTAAAAGTACATACTATATGAATAGTTAAAAATAAGGTTACTTCATAAAATATAAACTAGGTTCTCACTCTTTAAAATAAAACACCAAGTTACCATTTTAAACAATTTACTACGATAATAGATTTGAAAGTATTTACTTTAGCATTTAAAAGATTAGAAATAATAAATTTTCTAAAACATGCTTTTTTAAAATAACATTAAAGCTTTTACTTATATTTAAAAATTAACTTTGAACGTACTTGGCTATCCAGAGAAATATATTCCTTTTCACAATTTTCTTTAAATTTTCAATTTCAAACACTTGAATCAATTTCCAAATTGATTTCCAATTTACTCACTTTTACTTCAAAAATCTATTAATTTCAGATTTTATTTCTTAATTATGATATAAAATATTTTAACCGAGAATACCAATTTTTGATTTCTCAAATTACTTCTTAATCCTTTTAACTAAATTTAAACTTTGAATTTTAAAATAATTCTTTATTCCTTTAATTGATATAACTTAAGTTTACAATTCATCAATTTTATTTTATTCAAAATTCTTTTTCTCTTCATACTCGAAGTTATTTATCATTATTTCCATATTACCTATATATCTTTCAATTCATTCTTAATTTATTCAAATCTTCTATCATTATTTCGCTTACAAATTTACTTCCTTTTAATTTCTTTCAACAATCTAATTCATATATTTTGGTAATTCATTATACCCGAATGTCCAATCAAACCATAACATTCAATATTCCAATATAACTCATCATATGATACCAAATAATCACAACAGAGAATATTGAATAATTTAAATAAATGTGAGGGGTCCAGTTGGATCCCTCCAACCTATTTTCCCTACATCCACAAATGTTAGCACAATATAATATGCCAATTCCAAAATATCATACTATCCCACATCAATCAATTCAGCCATTCAATCAATTATTTAAATTTAATCATTTAAATTTAAACTTAAACTGTGTGAGATTAACTCACCTTTGACTATGCATTAGCCATCACTTCAATATTCCCTTGGTTTTTCTCGATTTTTGACCTTAATTAAAAATTATATGATCCATTAATATTTGAATTGATCGAACAATTTATTATTATTTATTTAATTTAAATCGACAAATGTTCTTTTAAACTAATAGTTTAGTTTTAACTTAATTTCCTTTATATCTACATATACTAGAATGACCTATATATATATATATATATATATATATATATATATATATATATATATATCTACCTGTTTATAAATCTTACAGCATTTCAAAGCCCTATTATATTTTAAACTGTATATGTATGTATTTCAGTATATAACCAAAAATAAATAATTTACTTACTGTAATTTTATTATTGAAATTGAAAACAATACCTCACTCGAACGTTGGCCTCTTCCTTACCCAGAACACGCGCGGCGCCCTCCACGATTCGACTGAAACCACTACAGCAGATCCCACCACCCATGCTCGCTTCCCCGGCATCTACCAAGACCCTACTCGCGCATGCTGCCTTCATCGCTACGCGACACAGCTCGCTCCTCCTCCCCTCAAATATTTCACTTTGTCACCCGTAACAATTAGAATCATGGAAGCAACCTCAAAATCGAAAATAGAAATCCACACTCCAACAAATATCTCCAAACTAGCCTCATTAAACTCATAAAGACATAAGTCTCGTTTGGGTGTAGAGGTGTAGGGTCAGAGTTTATGGGTATCGGCAGGTGGGTGATTGGCGTACCATGGCAGATCGATACGTCTTCGAGGGTCGAACTAGGGTTCGACTTAGCGTGCAACGGAAAAGTAGTTGATTGAATTTGAATCCGGATCTGCGATGTGAAGTAGAAGTGTTGAGCTTGGAAGTGTTCGATGAAGTGAGGCGGTGACATTCATTGTACATATAGAAGGAATTAGGGCAGGTCGCGTTTTAGGGTAATGGTCAGAGTAGAGGTCGATGGGTCTGGGAAGAGCGAACGTGAAGGTTGACTCGATGGAGATATCGATTCAGAGTCCATCAAATTTCTTTGTTCTGCCTTTTTTTCGATTTTGATTTTGAGAAAATGGAAGGAATTGAACTTGCCTATCCTTTTAGAAGAGAAAGGGAAACACGATTTTAAGTTAAAAGATGTGGCGTATAAGAGAAGCTTGACTAAGTAAATTCATTAAATTATTATCAATTAAGTTTCAGCGCGTTATTATATCGTACACTCACACACTAACTCCAATCAATACGAAATTTGAGATCCGTATCCGATAATAATACAACATTACGGATCCAATGGAACTGGTTTCGTCGAATTCCGAGACTGTGCCTCGGAAAGCTATTTTTAAATTCAATTTAAAACGATAAAATTTCAAAACCGAACAAACACTTCCAAATTCAATTCTTTACACTTTTACTATCTTCAATATCCTCGATATAAATTTTATAAACCTTCAAATTGTTTTAAACCGGCTTAAAACTCCAAATTCAACATTTCACCAGACTTCAAATTATTTAATTTAATAGTTAAATTATCAAATAAATTGTGATATTCGTAATTCAAGTTAAAATTACTCTATTGAATATTTAAAATCAATTAAATATTCAGATTTTAAATGCTCGAAAATTTTGGGTCGTCACATTCCTCCCCCTTAAAAGAATTTCATTCCCGAAATTACTAGTTAGGAAGAATGGTCCAATACCCGTTTACTTACCTCCAAAACCAAACAATTCAACATCTTACCAACTATCTTTTTATAAAAGACCGATTATCATTCTTATTAACTTCTCAACTCTCCCATAGTTTCAAACTATACTATTTGTTTAATCATTCGAGTTTCAATTTAAAACCAAATTTTGAATTATCAAAATTTTCTCAAAATTTTTCTAACTCCCTGAATTCCCGAAAAATTTCGCCAGCGTCTCCCTTGCGCGGCTAGCTCGGTACAACTACGAAATGGCACTACGGCCTCCCAAATCCAAAAAGAAAACAAAACGCCTAGTGGCTATATCCAAAAACCCAATCAAATTTCATACCAAATTTAAATACATACCTTTTTGTCGAGTATTTCAAATTTATCTTCTGAAATCAAAGTCAATTCTCTTACCTTTATATTACCTGCACATCTTACACAATAATATATCCAATCACAATATTCAAAAACATTTTATCGATTCACTTACAGATGTCAATATCTATTAACTCAAATACCAACTTAGATTATATTTGAAATATCAATTTCCAATTAAGAATGCCTCATTCCTTACTTAAGCTAGTATAAGCATTTTATATGTTTCTTATATTTATTTTCATCTTACCACTTCAGTTTATATCCATTTCTATTCACATTGATTCTTTCATTTCCATACGAATTCAATTTATCTTTAACCTTAAATATTGAATTTTATTTTTCATTTACAACTAATTCAAGTCATTATTTTAGTTAGTTTCATTTACTAATTCATTTTAGTTGCCAATTTAAATTCGTTTTGTTACTAACAAAAATTGTCTAAAAATTTTCAAAATTTTCTAACTCCCAAAATTTCTGAATTTTTTTGGCAGAGTCCCCTTTGTACGGAGGAGCTTTTGCAATTTGACAAAAGATATAAATATATATACATCGACCCACCCGGTCGGAAAAACCAAAAACAGTTCATATTTCCTATTTTTATTGCGTAGGCGTACCTTATTTAGCATTTTTAAGCAAGCGGCTTAATCTTTTAGCAATTAGTATAACCCAATCCAGCCTCACGGCTTCAAGGTACCTGTACTTACTCAATTTAAACGTGTAAGTGCTATATATATGAAGTTCAACAACATTTCATTCTTTTTAAACAACTACAACACATGAATATTAAAAGCAATGTAACTAGACAATGTTTATAAGAAACTTATATGGTTTTTTAACACTTACACATTTGTTTCAACCAATCCACACGCCATTTCATTTAATTTTAATGGTTTACAATACCATTTCTTACCTTCAATTTATTTTAATCCCAAACAAGCTCATATTCAATTCAATTGATTTCAAAATCAATTCTATTTCTCTTTTATCAATTCATAGCATCTTAATTACTTCCATTTACATCAAATGACAATTTATTCTATGCAATTTGACGAGATCTATGTGAATAAATAAGTATTTATGTTTTATAACCATTTTAAATGGATTTCAACTCAATTTATACTTAATTTTATTCCATTTTTAAATTTATTCACAATTCATATATTCTCATTTTCATTGCATTCCAGATTTGAATCCATTCACTTGCATTTCATTTTATTAACCAAACTATATCGTTCAAAACCATTAACAATTTAGGTTCATATTCATTACCAATTTAAATTTCCTTTTTATTTTAGTTCATTCATGACCATTCATTTAGCTTGACCAATTCCAAGCTTGCACATTACTATCCATTCCCGAATTAATTCAAACCAAGCTTTAATTTAATGGTCTTCCAATTTTACTCGTAGTCGAGCTTCTAATTATTCTCAACTTAAGTTAATTTACTCAATTTATTTCACTTCAAACTTAAGTTCACTTCCATTTGATTCTTATTTATTCCATCCATTTATTTATTCAATATAATTAGTTTATCCACTCAATCCATTTGGAATTTTCATTTCCTTAAATATTATTTATGACCCACCAAATTCTATTTCGATTCAAAATTCACTTGATTTAAATCCAATCCAATATCATTACACTTAGTTTTAAGTTGAATCCAGTTCAACTCTCCTTAAATTTGTTCAAATCTTTTTTTTTATATAGTTAAGCTCATTTCATTTTGCAAATAAATTTCTCTTTTCAATTGAACTTGATTCTATTTTAATCCAATCCCATTTCAAACTACAAATTTATTTGATCAATTATTATACATTTTAACTTTTTAGATTCAGCTCATTCAATTTATTACAAGGCCATTTCCAATTTATTTCCACTTATTTGGATTTTATTTCAATTCATACCTTTACTAATTCAATCCAATTTCATTTTTATTCGATACATTTCCAATTATATTTAATTCGTTAACACTTCAAGTTAAATTCTAGTTTATATTTCAAGTTCTAAATCCACTTTCCATTTTCAATTTACCACCAAATTTCATTAACTCACAATTCAATTACATTCTCAATTCATTTTCCTATAATTAATTGCAAGACCACTTCCAATTATATTTTCTTCACTAATGATTCAAGTCAAATTTGATTTATAACTTGAGTTTTATTTCCAAACTTCATTATTAACTCACAATTCAGCTTTATTTAACTACATTGAGTTCTCATTACATATGTCATTGTCTAATTTATTATCTATATAGTCTTCCCCAACTTATAATCCAGAACTTGATTTTAATCTCAAAATCTCTTTATTTAAATTTTCTTAAGTTCAAATTTATTTTATAATTCAAGTTTTGATCTTTATTTTGTTTTTCAATTCATCAAAATATTTATTTTGGGTTTCTACCCCACTTTTCGAATTTTATAAGTCACAACTTATTATTTGCACAATTCCATTCATCATAGGCTTGAATATATTCTTCTTTTATTTTAACTCAAGACTTATGCTTATTTATAACTCAAGCATATTTTATTCCATGCATTATAATTCTTTTACTCGTTATTCTTATTATTTATTTCAATTCCAATCCTTATCCAATTTATTTTCCATTTGTTAAGGTAAGAATTTAATTCCATTCATTAATTCAATTGAATTCTTATTTCAATTCAATTTTACTTTAACTCGGATTTATTTGACTCGATTCGGTTTCAACTTAATTCGAATACAACTGGATATTATTTCGGCCTATTTAAATTAATTTCAATCCAGTAGAATTTTATTTCCCAATCCAAGTTAATTTCATTTTCATTTTTTTTCACTTTAAATTCAAATTCTCAACATTCAAAGCTTATATTCCTTTCCTGATTTAAAAATCATCTCAATTTATAAGCTTACAACTTATCTCAACAGTATTTTTAAACACCCGACCTTTGGTTTAGGATCATCTTGAAATCTCCAACATCGCAAATCTCATTTATCAAAAAAATTAAACCAACCTCGGCTTTTATTTGCAACAAATTTCCTTTTGAAATTTTCAAAAACAACTAGCTTTTCTGAACGAATAAATTTTGGCAGCAATTTGTCACTTAGAAACTCGAAAATGAACATCGATGATGTTGCAGTCATCACCGAAGTTATTTTCCAGCTACTGAAGTGAATTCAATGCTATATCTCTTCCCAAAATTTATTTGAAACAATTTCCTTCCAGAAATACCCAAAAAACAACAATGCTACTATTTATCTTCAAAATACTTCCAAAATCTCTGGGGTTTTTAAGTTTCAAATTCTATTTTAATTCAAATTTTAACAACAATGCATTTGTATAGTTTATGCTTATACAAATTTCCATTGATTATATTTCAAATTATAAATTTCATTTATAATTCACATTTATAAATTTCATTTTATAATGAATTTATTGCCTTAAACATTGGTTATATTTTCAATTTCTAGTTAAATTTTTACACAATGATGATAATAATTTAATATTATCATTTCTAACATCCACACCATATATTAGCTAAATAGTTTACAAAAACTTTTCTTTATATCAAAATATATTTGGGTAAAATTATTTCATTCACCCACATTAAAAACAATACCGTGTCAATTATTCTATTCAAGTGTTTAGAAACTCCTTCAATACAGTTGCGCAGACTTTGTCGACGAAGGTTCATATGCCGCTCAATAAATAAATCAACACAATATTAAAACAACTTATATTCACTAACAAATACGCGCTCATATCTATTAAAATGCTCAAACTCATTATAGAGTACTACGGACTCTATTTACGTAATTTCCCACCAGAGCCAAGTTTATCACCAACCTAAGCTCTGATAGCACTGTAACAGCCCGTAAATCCGTACCCCTTTGAGTTAACACTCTTCTACCTAAATTAACTCAAGTCGTACAGAGATACGAACCATTTGATTTTAAAGAAGAAGAGGTAGAAGAAGAAAATAGAAAACCACAACAGAATCTAACCATCGCAGCGGAATAAAATATAATAGATAATAAATGATCTTTACTAAAATGAAATATATATGTTTATATATTACATCATCAGAGTACATCAATCACAATTCTAAATCAATATCATACAATGGATACACAACAACTCAACACAACGGAATATATATAAAAAAACAAGTATGAGAGTACGTCTCGCCATCCAGCTCGTCTCCTGAGCTCCACAGCATCATATCCTGTATCCTGTAATACTCGGTGTGACCCGAGCATTGCAGTTAAATAACACCCGAGTCAGTCTGGAAAACCAGCATGAGAAAATCACACTCAATTGATTATTAAAGTTCCAAAAATTCTTTGAAAACAAAAGCATCTCGTAAGACCACGCCACAAATAAACATGTCGGGTTTTTACCTTACGTTAGCTAAAACAATTTTTATAGAAATCCTCTGATATTATAATAGGGTATATATAAAAATACTTATAAAATAGCCGAAATTGTTACATGATTAAATTCCAGCTACTAGCCACATAGTGGGTAATACAAACAAAACTCATACAAGGCTCGTAGGGAGAATGGATTTCGAACTAATGACTAAGCACTGGGGTACCACCTGTCACAGTACGGGGCCTAGATCACCGTACCGAGGAGTACGCCCGCTCCCCTGCAACACAAGGCCGGGACTACCCCTTGCTGGATAATCCTGAGTGAGATCACCCCGCGGTTGGGATCAGCAACCGGCCACTAAGCCGAAATAAAAAGGGACATCTAGACTGGAATGACCTCACCCTGCTTGGGTGCTACCCACCTAGCCTTGCTGTATAACCCTTGATTTTCAGTCATTCCCATTTGATGAGGCTTGATGCTAAGCGTTACCCTTTTAGAACTTATCTCTTAGAATGCCCATCGTCCACCTGATGATGTTTCGCAAGCATTCATCCATACAAGTCCGTTCCGGGTTCGAACGGAACCGAAGGCACTATTCCTACTACATCCATATTCGAAATATCCTCAGGATTAGTAGCGACTTGCCCTTGCACTTCAGCGCTCCATCTTCGAATCCAAAAATCATTTTTCATGAAAACGTACAAACCGGATCGAAGTGGTTTTCGAGAAATAAATCTCGATCTCGGACTCTTCGAAACGATCAACGTATTTGTCCAATATTGATAGTCGGTTATTTAACTATCAATTAATATTCACAAACGCCCATCAAACAATAAATAATTTTCCCCAAATTATTTATTTATCCTCAAAATAGCTTTGCAAGATATATTTTTACTTTTTAAGCCCATTTTTGAAAACTGTTTTCAACTGTCGTCCTTTCTAAGAATAAATTCCATGTATTTTCTATTTCCACTAGAATCACCAAGAACAAGATTTTAATTTTTTAAAATAATTTAAAATCTCTTTATTGTAAAATATGTTTAACATTTAATTCAGAAAATTTTACATTAGTACTTAATTTAAAATAATACTTTAGAAATAAGTAAAATAAGTTTACTTTATAAATATAACTAGATTTTCTTCTTTAAACAAAATATCAATCATTCTTTAAATAATTATTACGATAATAGATTAAGCAAAACACTTACTTTGGAATTTACTTTAAAACATTTAAGTTAAGACAACATCAATAATTGGCTAAAAGTACATACTATATGAATAGTTAAAAATAAGGTTACTTTATAAAATATAAACTAGGTTCTCACTCTTTAAAATAAAACTCTAAGTTACCATTTTAAACAATTTACTACGATAATAGATTTGAAAGTATTTACTTTAGCATTTAAAAGATTATAAATAATAAATTTTCTAAAACATGCTTTTTTAAAATAACATTAAAGCTTTTACTTATATTTAAAAATTAACTTTGAATGTACTTGGCTATCCAGAGAAATATACTCCTTTTCACAATTTTCTTTAAATTTTCAATTTCAAACACATGAATCAATTTTCAAATTGATTTCCAATTTGCTACTTTTACTTCAAAAATCTATTAATTTCAGATTTTATTTCTTAATTATGATATAAAATATTTTTAGCTGAGAATACCAATTTTTGATTTCTCAAATTACTTCTTAATCCTTTTAAATAAATTTAAACTTTGAATTTTAAAATAATTCTTTATTCCTTTAATTGATATAACTTAAGTTTACAATTCATCGGTTTCATTTTATTCAAAATTCTTTTTCTCTTCATACTCGAAGTTATTTATTATTATTTCCATATTACCTCTATTTCTTTCAATTCATTCTTAATTTATTCAAATCTTCTATCATTATTTCGCTTACAAATTTACTTCCTTTTAATTTCTTTCAACAATCCAATTCATATATTTTTGTAATTCATTATACCCGAATGTCCAATCAAACCATAACATTCAATATTCCAATATAACTCATCATATGATACCAAATAATCACAACAGAGAATATTGAATAATTTAAATAAATGTGAGGGGTCCAGTTGGATCCCTCCAACCTGTTTTTCGTGCATCCACAAATGTTAGCACAATATAATATGCCTATTCCAGAATATCATACTATCCCACATCAATCAATTCAGCCATTCAATCAATTATTTAAATTTAATCATTTAAATTTAAATTGAGTGAGATTAACTCACCTTTGACTATGTATTTTCCATCCACTTCAATATTCCCTTGGTTTTTCTCGATTTTTGACCTTAATTAAAAATTATATGATCCATTAATATTTGAATTGATCGAACAATTTATTATTTATTTATTTAATTTAAATCGACAAATGTTCTTTTAAACTAATAGTTTAATTTTAACTTAATTTCCTTTATATCTACATATACTAGAATAACCTATATATATATATATATATATTTAAATATCTACCTGTTTATAAATCTTACAACATTTCAAAGCCCTATTATATTTTAATTTGTATACGTATGTATTTCAGTATATAACTAAAAATAAATAATTTACTTACTGTAATTTTATTATCGAAATTGAAAACAATACCTCACTCGAACGTTGGCCTCTTCCCTACCCAGAACACACGCGGCGCCCTCCACGATTCGACTGAAACCACTACAGCAGATCCTACCACCCTTGCTCACTTCCCCGGCATCTACCAAGACCCTACTCGCGCACGCTGCCTTCATCTCTACGCGACACAGCTCTCTCCTCCTCCCCACAAATATTTCACTTTGTCACCCGCAACAATCAAAATCATGGAAGCAACCTCAAAATCGAAAATAGAAACCCACACTCCAACAAAAATCTCCATACTAGCCTCATCAAACTCATAAAGACATAAGTCTCGTTTGGATGTAGATCTATAGGGTTAGAGTTTATGGGTATCGGCAGGTGGGTGATTGGCGTACCATGGCAGATCGGTACGTCTTCGAGGGTCGAACTAGGGCTCGACTTAGCGTGCAACGGAAAAGTAGTTGACTGAATTTGAATCCAGATCTGTGATGTGAAGTAGAAGTGTTGAGCTTGGAAGTGTTGGGTGAAGTGAGGCGGTGACATCCATTGTATAGATAGAAGTAATTAGGGCAGGTCGCGTTTTAGGGTAATGGTCAGAGTAGAGGTCGATGGTCTGGGAAGAACGAACGTGAAGGTTGACTCGATGGAGATATTGATTCAGAGTCCATCAAATTTCTTTGTTCTTCCATTTTTTTGTTTCGATTTTAATTTTGAGAAAATGGAAGGAATTGAACTTGCCTGTCCTTTTAGAAGAGAAAAGGAAACACGATTTTAAGTTAAAAGATGTGGCGTACAAGAGAAGCTTGACTAAGTAAATTCATTAAATTATTATCAATTAAGTTTCAGCGCGTTATTATATCGTACACTCACACACTAACTCCAATCAATACGAAATTTGAAATCCGATAATAATACAATATTACGGATCCAATGGAACTAGTTTCATCGAATTCTGAGACTGTACCTTGGAAAGCTGTTTTTAAATTCAATTTAAAACAATAAAATTTCTAAACCGAACAAACACTTCCAAATTCAAATCTTTACACTTTTACTATCTTCAATATCCTCGATATAAATTTTATAAACCTTCAAATTATTTTAAACCGGCTTAAAACTCCAAATTCAACATTTCACCCAACTTCAATTTATTTAATTTAATAGTTAAATTATCAAATAAATTGTGATATTCGTAATTCAAGTTAAAATAACTCTATTGAATATTTAAAATCAACTAAATATTCAGATTTTAAATGCTCCAAAATTCTGGGTCTTCACAAAGTGTTTAATTAATTAATATATTAATCAAAAATATTATAAAATCCATAACTTTTGCATATGAGGTCCAAATCGAATGTGGTCATTTGCATTGCCTACGAGTGTTATCTATACACTAGTGTTGATTTCGTCAAGTTTGGAGCAAGCAAAATTTTGAGTTAAAATCGAACACCATTCGATTTTAGATTAAGCTGGAACGCATAAGCATCAGATGAGATTTTGGTGAGTTAAGTCGCCTTTAGATGAACACTACATGATACATGTGCTGAATAAATTATTGTTTGTGTGCTTGAATGTTTTCTTTGGTTGGTTGGTTGAATTCCTACTTTAGAGAGCAGATAAAGTATAAAATGAAATACAATGAATTTGGTAAATTTTATACAGGAATATTAAGGAATTCCTTGCCACTGTTGATTTTAATTTCATTTATAATCTTGTTTTATAAGCCGTTGAATGCCAAAAGCTTGGTAGCTTGGCCTTATTAGATGTGACTTTGTTATGTCGCAAAAGTTGTACCCTTCTAGTGTAGATCAATGAAAGCACTTGTTAAGTGCTATGGAAGCTCTAGGCCTCATTATTGTATTTTACATAAACTATTATTTGTTGTTTTTGATTCGAAAATAATTTTGATTCAGAGGATGACTTTAAATGTGACTTTTGGAATATTCTATGGCATTTTATGTAGAAATAGTTTTTGAACTTCTCCTTTTTACTCTATCCTTTTTGTTAGTATAGTCTAATTTATATGGAAATGTTTTAAAAGTATTTCAGGAAGTATTTATTTTACAAAAATGTTGATACAATAGCGGATGTTTATTAAAAAGAAAAAGAAAAAGAGAGTCGATCTTTTATAATAAAATGATTCTATTTTTAAAGAAAATAGAAATATTTTGAGATATTGGTGAAACACTTTATATAAAATGTCGTATAGAAAGATAGATTTATAAATGGTATTTTATACATAAAAGAATAGATTTATAAGTGGTATATTATAAATAAAATAATAGATTTATAAATGATATTTTTTTAAAGGGAAACGACATCATTTTGATAAACTGGAATATTAAATCATATTTGTGAATTTATAGTGATATATGGAATGATCGTTTTATGAAATGCATTTAGTCCTATCTTGAAACCAAAGATTTGTGATAAGTATATGAGATTTAAAACTAGGAGATCAATAAATGGAGTTTTATGAATATAATAGAGATTTATAAAAGGAGTTTTATAAATAGAAAAGAGATTTATAAAAGGAGTTTTATAAATAGAGAGGAGATTTATAAAATGAGTTTTACAAAAGGAATGAGAATTGATCTTTACAAATTATCTTTATAATTTATGGTCATATAGAAAGTATTCTTTTCATGCTTAACACCTAATTCTAAGGCAGGGAAACTCGTCTCTATTTACGAGAATTAAGAATGTATGTCGGGGCATGGATAGTTCTCTAACTTGTCCGACTTCATTTTTAATCGAGAGATATTATTTGTTTTGAAATCGAAAAGTGGTGGTAAGTTTATTTGGTCTAATTTCCATACGATCTATTTACTTACATCAAAAGAAAAGTTGTTCGAGTTTATAGTGAACAATAATTTTAGTGGACATTTGTTTTTGTCCCTTTTAAATATGCTTTTGAAATAAGAAATCTTTCATAATATTTTGTGCATATACTTATACCATTGAGATAAGTACATGGATACATTTTCTAAGCATTGAAAATGTAACTTTTAGTGGATATACTTATACCGATGAGATAAGTATATGGATATTTTTTTTGAGCATTGAAAGTGTATAAATGAATAGAGAATAAGTAGTATATATCTTTATAAAAGAATTAGATAAAAGTATTTAGGAAGTGATTTTAATTAATGGTAAGATTAATTAAAAAGGCTTAGTGGTTGCTTATGTGCTTAATCATGCTTGGTTTCCATATGAAATTAAATCTATGATTGGATTGTTTGTTTATTTAATAGTTAAATAACAGACTATCAAAGCTAAGCCAATTTTGAAACCATCAATTTTTGATTTAGAGAGATCTAGATCAGATAAGCATGAGTTATCTTAAACCACTTCGAACCAGCATAAGCATTTGAACAGAAGACATCTTGAAGATGATGGAAATCAAAGAAGGGGTTCTTTGAAGTGCAATGTCTACTTGCTATTAATTTTGAGGGTGGCTCCGAAATGGTTGTAGTAGAAGTAGTGCCTTCGATTTGTTCCATCCCATAACAACTTGTATGAATGAATGTGGCATTGCATTGTTGCCTGAGGGTTATGTTAGCATTCCAAGTGGGATTTGCTAAAAGGTAAAATTTAAACTCAAGCCTTACACCGAAAATTAACTAAAATAGGATAAATGCATCGGGACAATGTGGGTCACTCCTATTAGGGTATGATCATTACTTGTATTTAGATCGATATATACGAATTATGTATGCTTGTGGCCATAAAAACTATTTTCCAAGTTGGCGACTGGGGTAGTGATCATATTCTATATTATCCAGGAACGAGTAAGCTGGTTTAGGGTTGGTAAAGGTATAATGTTTATGGCCTTGTTATATTTTATCTAGAGGTGTACTGTTTGTAAGGTAGTCTCTTACCTTATCATTGCTGGAATCCATTCTCTAATACGTGCTTTATGGACTTGGTTGTATACCAAATGTGCTAGAATTTGAGATGCAAGCCTTTCAGCTATGTTATATATTTGTTTTAAAACCCTAGAGATTATAATTGCATCATAAGATTTCTAATAAAAATGATTTGGTTATCGTTACGTAAAATTCAACCACGTTTATTTACGACATAGTCTTACAAGATACCTTTATTTTCGAAGGGTTTTATAAAATGTAAAAATCCATATTATTTGAGTATCTCATGTTGGTTTACCACACTCATTTGGGCATTATTTTCTTATAACGCTCTGGTCAGCCTTGAGTATATTTCAAATTTAGCTATGGACTCTTTGGAGCTTCAAGAGACGAGCTGAATGCCTCCAAGACGTATTCATGTATTTTATTTTCCGCTGTTGTTTTGTATTTATCAACATTTCTGAGGACATGTTTTTATAACTATCTAGGCTGATGATAGGATAGTTTACTTTGATCGATGTTGAGATTCTGTTATGTCTTTTCTTTTCTTTCACCCTAATAATTTGTCTATTTGGCACTTGGAAGCCTGTCACGTGAATATCGTAGACGTATTAGTGTCGACTTTTGAGAGTCGAAAGGTCAGTCGTTACAAAGTTGTATCATAACCTAGGTTAACCAATCACCTAGGCCTCGATGAGGTAAACTCATTGGAGATTTGGTTTGTAACACCCTAGAATGATTTTGAGTGTGTGTGTGTGTATGATAGTATATATTTGTTAGGTCGATATAATATTTTATATTATGTTGATTGGTCTGTTGAGTGATTTATGAATTTTGGTCGGCACAGAAGGTATAGTTGTATCGATAAGGGTTTCAAAACACATGGATAAGGCAAAACCGACATAGTATTGTTTTGAAAATTTGGTAAATTAAATAATTTTACCTAGTAATATACTTTACATATAAAAGAATAATTTTCAAAAAATTGTTGTACTTATTTAACATGTGCTTGTTTGTTAGGAGATGATAATATTCAATTATTATCATTTATTGTTTGATTAGTCATTCTCGTTCAATTAAGGGTGTTGACTGTAGTTTGTTGATTGATTATTTATGTTCGGTCAGTTTATGATCATTTATTATTTGATTAAATTAAATACGAACACCTTTTGAATTCAGTTTCATGATTTGACTATAAGGCTTTCCTTAATAACGCAGCTTTAACAAGTTTACTTTGTTAAAGGATTATTATAATAGTGGAAGTTATATATAAACATAATTTTATGTATTTATAAGATGTGTCTTATCAAATAAAGAGGATTTTTGAGAATTTAAATCTCGGCGTCTTTAAAAAAATTTAAATGATTTTTGAGAAAAGTAATAATAGTATTACTCAAAAATATTTATAAGTATAAATAATTCAAAGAGAATTTTAAAGTAAGGTGCACTTTCTTTAGATAGTGTAGGAAATGAGTGTTGACTAGTTTTGTGGTAATCTAAATAATCCTCTTAGGGACGATCAGATGTTTGCTTAGGCGAACATTGTAGTGCACTTAGTAAATTATTCCCTTTGTTATCGTATGATCGAAACTAGTTTGAATCTGAACAAACCCAAAGAAGATTGGTAATAGATATTTTATTAAAACCATTTATCTAGAAATATATAAAATATTTTTTAAAATGGGTTTCACAAAAGAAGAAGTATTTTTTTGTTAACTAGTTCGAGCGGCTCAGAAATCACTAAAAATGAGTAAAATGGTGGATGAGGTGGACTCGGTTTTAATGCCCAGATTTATTTTGGGCCTACATCTGAATTAAAAGAAAAAGAAAAGATACAAGATTAAATCAGATAGTTATATATACTCTCAAGATATAGTAGGGTATTATACAAGTTTAAAATTTAAGTTATGTTTTTGAAATGTTAACATAAATAATTTTGGGAAGTAAAAATACTTGGCATAGTAAAGTAACCATTGGAATAAATACATAGGTTATGCATATATTATTTTGTTCACATAATCATTCTTGATTCAGATTCGAGTACATAATTTTAATGTGATCTACACGTCCGAACAAGGATTTTCCCCTCCATTCTTGATGGTCAACACTTGATACAGACTCTTAATTCTAAAGTTTTTCATCATAATATATGACTATGAAAGGAGAGCAGAGTTTTCTAATTAAGGAACCTGATCGAAGTTTGCACTAAAGAAGTCAAGTGAGCGATACTAGTTCGAAAAAGAAATTTATATGATCGAGCAAGTGATCAGATTTGATATGCGCATGGATGACATACATATACGGTATAGGCTTTAATATAATTGTATGCTCGTTACATTAGAAATGCAGGTTACATGGGTTGAGATGGCATGTTGGTGTGAGATAATTGGTATGTACGATTTAGCATGATTAGATTCGTTTTGATATGATGGATGAGTTGTTTTATTGTTTCAATTGTCATGCTTAACTCTCTTTTGGGTTATATAAGTGAAATACAGGTACATGGAAGCAAAGACTTGCTAGTTGCTTTTGGATTCGTGAGTAGAGTTATCTTGCTTGTAAATTGATATGCGTTTATATTTAACGAGTGTGTTTTCTATGTAACATACACACTCTATAAGGTATGCAACGACCCATAAATTTTAACGGTTTTATAACGTAATTAACTGAAATTTTGTGAAATTTAAAATGATGGAATTTGAAAATGAAAATTTGATATATGGAATACGTCTATTTAAACATAGAAAATGGTAAATTTTCATTTGATAATATGCAAGTTTATTTTCTTTTGTAATTTTATTTCAATTTAAATCAATTAATATTAGATGACAATAAAATGTTTTCCAAACTTGAATATTTATATACAATAAATTTATAGATCAACTTCTGAATGAGACGTCGTATTTCGTTTTTCCAAATTTGGACCGTTATTGCTCCGTTTATCTTATTTTTGACGTTTTAGCAGCATTTTTAGTACCGAATATCAACTTTTGATAGGATGATCGTACCATTGATATATGTATACCATTTTGACCATCTCATTGTGCTAATCTCCATAGTTTATTCATTTGTGTTTTTTGGAGTCCGAGAGACAACGAAATCTACGCAACAATTTCCGTACCGGTTCCACAATTTGGCTTTTGGATATCCCATGAATATTTGTTGTCCATCGGGTAATGCTAATAAACATTAACTATTAGTATTCCAGATTCCAAATGTCATTAGTATTTATTTCTTAAAGTTCAACATGGATTTTTTTGTATTTCACTATTTTATATATTATAGTATGGTCATTCTTTTCGTATTCCATCTCTTCCCCGTTCTCTTTAATTTCTGTTCAATGAATATATAAATAGTTTCGAAACAATTCATGTTTGTATATATTACTCATCACATCGTCCATCCACAATAAACGACGCCTCAACTTCTCCTTTAACAAATGTCTCACCACCCCATCACGCACCTCAACAACCCTCCACCTATTGCTCAACCTTTCACTACACATGTTTCCATACTCCACCGCAAGATACCACTCACCCGTGCCTTTGCCGAACAAAAACAAACCATCTCCAATAGCCGCAGCCACAAATCCCCACACCTCTCCTTAGCAGTTTCTTCTTCCCGCCTCTAGTTTCTGCCACCCACAACCGCAACCCCGAGTTGTCGACCAACGGCACGGAGCCTCCGCCTAACCTTCAGCATAGCAAGCGTCTTTTGTCCCTGAAGCAAACTTTCAACCTATATTTGGCATACATGTTGTGTATATATGATGTTTTGATAGGTAATGTATTTGTTTTATTAAGTATCGATTTTAAATTTTGAATATACTATTTTTAACACATGTATATATGTATAGATATATTTACATATTGAATTTATATATACATCGGTTAAAGTGCAAATTTTCCCATAGAGTTAGTGCATGCAACAGTAGGATTTGTATTGTTACACATATAATATATTAGTTTTATATATAAGTGCATGTAAGTTTAGTCCATCAATTAACCTGTTGTTGTATTAGTTAGTCTATCGAATTTTATCTAAATAAGTGCATTTAAGTTTTTTATAAGTTATAGATATAAATTACGTAAGTCATTCAACCTGTTGTTGTATACTATATTATTAAGTTTCAGCCAATTGATTCTAAAATAGATATTGTTTTAAAATAGATATATAAATAATTTGATGTTAAATGTGTGTGTTCCAATAAGCATTGATTTTCCTAAAATTTTTATTAATGAAGATTCTACTCGAATACGTGTTCAAAATCTAATATTGATTGGTAAATATAATGACATGCAGATTTATAAGTCATACAAATACGTATCTTGCTTCCATCAATCTCTACTTAATCGTCATTTGGTCCATCAATTCCAAGTTATCAGCTTTGTTCATCAGATTCGTGTTCACCTTACTTTGCTTTCGAAATCGTCATTTGGATCGGTCGATTTCGCGATTCAAATCATAGCTTGTTGTGTTGTCTATATTCTCTAGCCTCGAAAGGTGAGCAATCACTCACGATTAACATCCTTATATTTGTTAAATTTAATTTCATTTGAAACGAAAATTGAAATATGCTGCTAAAATTTAACAGTTAATTTTATAATTGCTGTATGTGATATGTTATTATCTATAATTGCTCACCTGTGAGATATGACAACATATCTTTTTTCTTATAGTTTATTTATCACTGATGATATGTGAATGTTTTTGATATGTTATATATAACATCTATGTTCTCACTCTGCAAGTTCTCTGTTAGTATAGAATTCCCTATGGGTTGAAATGATACATACCCGAACGATCTTGTAGAATAGGAGAAAATCGGTATGGGTTGAAATGATAAACCCAAGCTATTTTCATTGATTCGAATTTCGGGATTGCGAGTTGAAATTATATACACCTGTAGATATTTAAATTGCGGATTGAAATGATAAATATCTGTATCACTTGACGATAGGATAGAAAATTATATACAGACACCGTTGGTCCATAATTTGGGAAATGATTTCCAAAGCTT
Organism: Allium cepa; assembly: GCA_030765085.1. NCBI lineage: Eukaryota > Viridiplantae > Streptophyta > Magnoliopsida > Asparagales > Amaryllidaceae > Allium > Allium cepa. Next base: position 1,033,453,683 of record CM060945.1, on the reverse strand, counting down.
TGAAAGGAAATATATGGTTTTAATAAATATTGATTTTAAAATATAATATATATATAGGCTATTTTATATATGTATAAATCTAGATTTTTAAATAATATGTTTGGGAATTTTAATTGATAAGTTAGTTTTGAAATCAACTTTTAAGATTTTTCTTATAATTTTATTTTAAAAAAATATAAAAAATAGATTTAATACAAAATACATTTAATAAAAAGATTTAATTTAAATAAAAAATTAATTTAATTGGTTTATAATATGTTTAAATATCTATTTAGATCATATTAATATTTTAAAATAAATTTTTATAACTTTAATAACAAGGTTGGGAAGGTAAATTAATGTTGAGTTGGAATTTAATTTGGTTAATAATTGAATCTAAATAAGAATTTATTTGAACATGTTGATTTTTGGATGTTGAAAATATGATTTATAACTTAATCTGATAAAAAGTAATTAAATGAATATTCTCAATTTTAAATAAAATTGAGATTGATTTAAATATATAAATTTGGATTTAAATAAATTATTATTGTAGTGGTTAAGTGTATATTTTCCAATTTGAACCTTTGAACTTTAAGTTTGAAATGGTTAAACTAGAATTGATTTAAATAATATTTTTGCATTTAAGATGATTAGAATTGATTTGCGGAATTGGAGGAAACTATTTTTTATTTTTTTATTTTTAATTATATAAAGTATTTTTAATATATAAAATATTTTAATTTACAAATTATTTTTATATATAAATTATTTTAAGTCATAACTATTTTAATATATATACTATTTCCAATATCTAAACTGTTTGAGTTGGAAGTGTTATGATGTTAAAAGTATTATGATTTCGAAAGTGTTATGATTTCCATAGTGTTACGATTCTGGAAATGATTATGATTTAAAGTGTATAATGATATCAAATTGATATGATTTTAAAATGAATATGATATTTTGATTTTGATGTATGAACTATTTGAAATGAAATGACAACGGTGTGAAATATGCGTTTGGTTGTTAAAGAGACCGGACTTATCATACTCTTTGTCAATACCCAAAACCACTTTAACAACTCTGTACGTAGTGGAGATTCCAGAATGAAGTAGGATGGTTCGGTGACGGTTCTATATGGTATATACATAGCCCTGACTCCCATGATTCAGCTTGATGCGGCTAAAATAGGAGCTATATCGGGCCAAGTGAGGTCATTCCTCCGATCAGGCATAGCTCTTTGATACCGTTCTATTGCTTTTGTGATTTGATTGGGAGCACCCTTTGATTTGGGAGTGTGTAATGAGGTGGGCGGTAGTAGCTTCTATGCGTTATCACCAGTCCAGGAGTGCAAATGGTATATCTACCCTAGCATTGCCTCGAGTGTCTTGTCGCATGCCCTATCGTCCCTTCTACGAGTTTTTTTTATACTGTACCTATGTGATATCCTCTGGGTAAATCTTCAGTTTATGGAGGAGCGTACGACATTGTAAAGACTACATGAATACATAAAATTTGTTAAGGGGGATATGGGTAATGCCTTAATGCTATTTTAGTACTTTTAATTTAATATAGACATATTATAATAGCTTATATTACTACATAGTAGATAGTTCCACGGATCCTTAGAGGATGAGTATCCCAAACATCCTTTAAGTTACTTGTATTTCAGTTGATATTTCACTTGAGTTTGACTTATTGATATAAGAATGTTAATTCTAACTCAAGTGCTTTGTGTTTTTCTTTACACTTGGGTCAGATTGAGTGATATAGCATTTGAGTCTCACCTTTAGAGTTTGGAGCTTCGCTTGGCTATCCATCTATCTATTCAACTATCTACTTTTTTGTCCAGACTCGTCAGTTGCTTATGTATTTGAGACTGCTTTGTATTTGATATTCTGTTGTATTTTGTTTCAGATTCTGATGTTTTATAGTAGCTTCGTGAACTACTATCTATCTATTACGCTGCTTATTATTGTTTTATTACTTTGTGTCTATGATTCTGTGATTGACTTATTTACCGTATTTGCTGAGTTTTGCTAAATATAAAATTAACAATATAATATTTTAAGCAATTAAAGTTCGACATGTGTGGATGCGAATGGTTCGAAATACCGGGTTGTTAAAAGGTAGTATCAGAGCTCCAGTTTAGGCAAAACTTGACATATAAAGAAAATTTAATTATAGAATCACCTTCGTTCGAGCTTGAGTCCCTTCCTCTTTGATTCAGTTTCCTTTGAAATTTTGGAACTTTCCCCTTTGTTCTGAAATCCATTCTTGTCTCTTTCTATTCGTGTTCTTCTTGATTCTGGAGAACTTTCCATAGCTCCACTTCGGTCTATAATAAATTTGAGATTATCTTGTAACTCCAATTGGCAACTTCATCCTTTGGGTGATGAATCCAGTAGGTAGTCCCGCCAACCTTTGTATTATCTGTGAAGTCAATTTCTTCCCCTTTAAAGTGCGAAATTGAATTCCGCATCGATCTTATTCTTAGAATCTCGGTTAACCCAGTTAAGGTCACCCGCGATAAATATTAGTCTATCCATCTTTCTATTTTGTAATTTAATTATCTTATCTTCATTTCAAGCCTATTTTCGAATTAGAATTCTCTTTGACTAGGGTCTCTCTAAATTTGAATCTTTATCCTTGTTTTAAAGTCTATTCTTGAATTATCCTGTGAGGGAGTGCATTTGTAGTTAATATAAAAATGTTTTATATTGTGTTGTTTGAGTTGTCAAGTTTGATTTTGGGTTTCGGTTGATTTGTCTGGCAATGCTGTCGATAGGGATTCCAAAACACTTGAACAGAGCAAACTGACACAATATAGTTTTCAAAATTGGTAAATGAAATAATTTTTGTATTATTATTTTTTATATATAAATAAGAGTATAATTTTCTGAAATTAATTAGTTAAATGAATTGGTTGTTAGAAATGATAGTATTTGATTTTCGTTTATTGTTTTGTAAACCATTGACTATTGCAACAATATATATATAAATGAATTTATAAAAAAAGGGTTATAATTGATTTGGGATTGAAAGGAATTTAGATTAAGAATTTGAGAATTCAATTTCCAATATTTTCAAAAATTTGTTTTGAAATTTTGGAATATATTATTTGGAAGTATTTTCGAATGGAAATTGTTTCGAAGGAATAAATTTTAAAGGAGTTAAGTCTGTACTCTCTTCTTGTGTCGTCGGAAAATAATTTTGGTGATGGTTGCAGCATCATTGACATTCATTTTCGAGTTTTAGAGTAGAGAGACCACTTAGTAGCTTTGCTACACTTTTGTTTTGAAAAAAACAACTTATTTTGAATTTCTTGAATATGAGTTGATTTATAATATATATATATATATATATATATATATATTTCAAAATAGTTTAAAGTGAAACCCGTAATTTGAATCTTACGTTCATATTAAGAAATGGTTTCAATTATTGAAATAAAGTGAAAATTTTGGATAATTGGGATATCTAAAATGATAAATGAAATTTGACCAATTTGAAATAGTTTAATTTGAATAAAAAATTATTTGTATAATATTCAATTTTATTTTAATATATAACTTATCTGAATTAAACAAAAAGTTAAAATGTTAGTGTGAATTTGTAATTGAAGATTATACATAAGAAAACTTGAAATAATAAATTTTGTTCAAACTAAAATTTTGTTGAATAGAAATGTTATAATGAAAGGAAAAATTGTATAGTGTTCAATTCCGCTTAGAAGCATTAATATAACTTAACTGGGAAAGGTTCGAATATAATTGGGTGCTATATAATAAAGATATAAGTAATTGAATGTCCAAGAATGATTTTTTATAAGAGAATTTAAATAAAAATTTGATTTGTTATAATATTACAAGAAATGTAAGTGAAATAGAATGAATAATAGAAAGAGAAAGGATATAACACTACGATATAAGTATACACTGTGATATAAGTAATAGGATATCAAAATGATATCTTGTTTAGGGAATTTTGTGATAATAAATTGGATGACAAATTAAACAATAAAAAGGAAAATTTATTTGTTGAATAATAAATGGATATAACAAATGTGTATACCTAATATATGTTCCCAAATATGTTAAGTGAAATAAATTAAATAATAAAAGAGAAGACTATTTAAGCAGATGAATATGAACTTAAGAATAGTGAACTTGAATTTTAAGTGGAATCAACTTAGCTAAAGATAAATGGATAAATAAATGAGTTAATTTTATGAATTTGTTTGAAAGAAATTTTGATAAAATGAAAGAGAATCAATTTTAAAGTGAATTACTATCTATTAGTTGAATAAAATGGATTAAACCAAATTTTTGAATAGTAATTTATTTAAAATTGAAATCCATATGGTTTTGAATAGTTGATTATTGAGGTGGAATTAACTATGGTTGATCAAATAGACTTGATAAATGAGTAAAACAATCAAATTTTGTTGTGAATTTTTTTTTGCAATAAATTTAATGAATTTGAAACAAAACAATTAAATAAAAATATATGGAAATTAAACTAATCAAATGTGAACACAATGAATTTGATTGATTAAATAAAATGAATTTGAATCAACTAATTGAATATAAACCAATTTTAAAATAAACGTTGTTTATATCGTTTTAAATTAATTGTTTTATTTAATATTTCAAATCTAATTTTCTTTCTCGTCGCTTCTATTTTCCTACCTCCTTCCTTTTCGGGACAAAAAGTTTCGAGTGAGGGAGAGTGTAACGACCCGTAAATTTTAACGGTTTTATAACGTAATTAACTGAAATTTTATGAAATTTAAAATGATGGAATTTGGAAATGAAAATTTGATATTTGGAATACGTTTATTTAAACATAGCAAATGGTTAATTTTCATCTGATAATATGCAAGTTTATTTTCTTATGTAATTTTATTTCAATTTAAATCAATTAATATTAGATGATAATTAAATGTTTTCCAAACTTGAATATTTAATATAATAAAATTATAAATCATCTTCTGAGTGAGACGTATTTTGCCAAATTTGGACTGTTATTGCTCCGTTTATCTTATTTTCGGTGTTGTAGCAGCATTTTGGTACCATATATCGACTTTTGATAGGATGATCGTACCACTGATATCTGTATACTGTTTTGACCGCCTCATTGTGCTGATCTCCGTAGTTTGTTTGTTCGTATGTTTTGGAGTCCGGAAGACTGTGAAATCTATGGAACGATTTCCGTACCGGTTCTGCAATTTTGCTTTTGGATATCCCGTGACCATTCTTTGTCCATCAGGAAAGCTAATAACCATTGACTATTAGTATTCTAGATTCCAACAGTCATTAGCTTTTATTTCTTGAAGTTCAACGTGGTTTTTTTTTTATATTCCACTATTCCATATATTATAGTCTGGTCATTCTTTTCGAATTCCATCTCTTCCTCGTTCTCTTTCATTTCTGTTCAATGAAAATATAAACAATTTCGAAACAATTCATGTTTGTATATACTACTCATCATCACTGTGCATCCACCATTAACGCCATCTGATCTTCTGTATTACCAAACGGCTCACCAGCCCATCACGCGCCTCAACAACCCTCCACTTGTTGCTCGACCTTCCACCACACTTGCCTCCATACCCCACCGCAAGATGCCACTCACCTAGTGCCTTTACCGAACAACACAGACCCATCTCCAATGGCCGCAGCAACAAACCCACCCACCTCTCCTCAGCAGTTTCTTCTTCCCGCCTCTAGTTCCTGCCACCAACAACTACAACCCCGAGTAGCCACCCAACAGCTTGGAGCCTCCTCCTAACCTTCAACATGGCACGCGTCTTTTGTCCATGAAGCAAACTTTCAACTTATATATGGCATACGCGTTGTGTGTATATGATGTAATTTGATAGGCAATGTATTTGTTTTACTTAGTACTGATTTTATATTTTGAATATACTGTTTATAACACATGTATATATGTATAAATATATTTATGTAGTGAGTTTATATATACATCGGTTGAAGTGTAAATTCTCCCATAGAGTTAGTGCATATAATAGTAGGATATTTATTGGTATACATATAATATATTAGTTTTATATATAAGTGCATGTAAGTATGGTCCATCGATTAACATGTTGTTGTATTAGTTAGTCTGTCAAATTTTATCTAAATAAGTGCATGTAAGTTTTTTATAAGTTATAGATATAAGTTACGTAAGTCATTTAACCCATTGTTGTATACTATATTATTAAGTTTCGGCCAGTTGACTCTAAAATAGATATTGTTTTAAAATAGATATATAAATATTTTGTTGTTAAATATGTGTTCCAATAAGCATTGATTTTTTATTTATTTATTTTTATTAATGAAGACTTTACTCGAATACGTGTTTAAAATCTAATAATGATTGATAAATATAATGATATGCAGATATATAAGTCATACAAATATGTATGTTGCTTCCATCAATCTCTACCTAATCGTCTTTTAGTCCATCTATTCCAAGTTATCAGCTTTGTTCATCAAATTCGTGTTCACCTTACTTTGCTTTGGAAATCGTCATTTGGATCGGTCGATTTCACGATTCGAATCGTAGCTTGTTGTGTTGTTTATCTTCTCTAGCCTCGAAAGGCGAACAACCACTCACGATTAACATCTTTATATTTATTAAATTTGATTTCATTTGAAATGATAATTAAAATATGTAGCCAAAATTTAACTGTTAATTTTATAATTGCTGTATATGATATGCTATTATTTGTAATTGTTCACCTATGAGATATGAACGTATATCCTATTGTTTATAGTTTATTTATCACCGATGATATGCGCCTGTTGTTGATATGTTATATTATTATCATATATGTTCTCACTCTGTAAGTTCTCTATTAGTATAGAATTCCCTATGGGTTGAAATGATACATGCCCGAACGCTCTTGTAGAATAGGAGAAAATCGTTATGGGATGAAATGATAAACCTAAGAGATTTTCATTGATTCGAATTTTGGGATTGCAGGTTGAAATAATATATACCCGTACATATTTAAATTGTGGATTGAAATGATAAATATCTGTATCACTTGACCATAGGATAGAAAATTATATACGGACACCGTTGGTCCATAATTTGGAAAATGATTTCCAAAGCTTTGAAAGGAAATATATTGTTTTAATAAATATTGATTTTAAAATATAATATATATAGGTTATTTTATATATGTATAAATCTTGATTTTTATATAATACGTTTTGGGAATTTTAGTTGATAAGTTAGTTTTGAAATCAATTTTTAAGATTTTTCTTATAATTTTTTTTTAAAATATATGAAAATAGATTTTATAAAAAGATTTAATTTAAATAAAAGTTTAATTTAATTGGTTTATAATATGTTTAAATATCTATTTAAATTATATTAATATTTTAAAATAAATTTTTATAACATTAATAATTAGGTTGGAAAGGTAAATTAATGTTGACTTGGAATTTAATTTTGTTAACAACTGAATATAAATAAGAATTTATTGGAACATATTGGTTTTTAGATGTTGAAAATATGATTTATACCTTGATCTGATAAAAAGTAAATGAATATTCACAATTTTAAATAAAATCGAGATTGATTTAAAAATTGGGATTAAAATAAATTTTTTTAGAGTGGTAAATGTATATTTTCCAATTTGAAATTAATAATTAAAGTTAAATGTTAAAATATAAATGAAATTTATATTGTAAATGTTTGAATATATAAACTTGAACCTTTGAACTTTAGATTTGAAATGGTTAAACTAGAATTGATTTAAGTTGAATTTCGGCATTTAAGATGATTTGTATCGATTTGCGGAATTGGAGGAAACTATATTTTTTATTTTTTATTATTTTTTATCGTATAATGTATTTTTAATATACAAATTATTTTAGTATATAAATTATTTTAAGTCATAACTATTTTAGTATATTTCCAATATCTAAACTGTTCGAGGTGGAAGTGTTATGATTTTAAAAGTGTTATGATTTTGAAAATGTTATGATTTCGAAGTGTTATGATTTCAAAACAGTTATGATTTTAAAAGTGTTATGGTTTCGAAAGTGTTATAATTTTAATAGTGTTACGATTCTGGAAATGATTATGATTTAAAGTGTGTAATGATATCAAATTGATATGATTTTGAAATGAATATGATATTTTGATATTGAAGTATGAACTATTTGAAATGAAATGACCACAGTGTGAAATCAGCGTTTGGTTATTAAAGAGATCGGGATCGGATATTGTTATACTTTCTGTCAATACCGAAAACCGCTTTGACAATGTTGTACGTGGTGGAGATTCCAGAATGAAGTCGGATGGTTTGGCGATGATTCTATATGGTGTTTATGTAGCCTTGAATCACGTGAGTCAGCTTGATGCGGCTAAAACATGAGTTATACCGGGCCAAGTGAGGTCATTCCTCCGATCGGGCACATTTCTTCGATACCATTCTATTGCTTTTGTAATTTGATTGGGTGCACCCTTTGATTTGGTAGTGTGTCATGAGGAGGGTGATAGTAGCTGCTATGCATTACCACCAGTCCAGGAGTGCAAATGGTATATCTACCTTGGCATTGCCTCGAGTGCCTTGTCGCATGCCCTACCACGCCTTTTACGAGTTTGTTTTGTGTCGTACCTATGTGATGTCCTCTGGGTAAACCTCCAGTTTACAGAGGAGCGTACGGCATTATATAGACTACGGAAATATATAAAATGTGTTAAGGGGGATATGAGTAACGCCTTAACACTATTTTAATACTTTTACTTTACTATAGACATATTATAATAGCGTATATTACTACATAGTAGATAGTTCTACGGATCCTTAGAGGATAGGTATCCCAAACATCCTATAAGTTACTTGTATTTCAGTTGATATTTCACTTGAGTTGGATTTACGGATATAAGAATGTTAATCCTGACTCGAGTGTTTTTTGTTTTGCTTTACGCTTGGGTTAGACTGAGTGACACAGCATTTGAGACTCACCTTTGTAGTTTGGACCTTTGCTTGGAGATCCATCTATCTATTCAGTTTTCAGCTATCCAGTTGTTTTGTCTAGACTCGTCAGTTGCTTATGTATTTGAGAATGCTTTGTATTTCATATTCTGTTGTATTTCGTTTCAGACTCTGATGTTTTATATAGCTTCATAAACTACTATTTATCTATTCCGCTGCTTATTATTGTTTCATTACTCTATTTTTGTGATTCTGTGATTGATTTATTTACTATATATGCTGAGTTTTGCCAAATATAAAATTAGCAGTTTCATATTTTGAGCAATTCAAGTCCGACATGTATGGATGCGAATGGTTCGAAATACTGGGTCGTTAAAAGGTATATCGTGTGTGTGTTTATATGTATTTGTTGTGTTATCCCTGATATGGGCTTATAATGATGTTTTGAATTTTTTGGACCTAGCCACGCAAAGGATGTGCTGTTAGAAATTTCTGTCACACAAGGGATTTTAAAAGCTTAAGAGTGAGAAGACATTTTCTTCCATTATGAATTTGGAGGGCAAAACTATTTTAAGGGAGGAAGAATGCAGCGACCTAGAATTTTATCGCTTTGATTTGTGAATATTTAATTAATTTTAAATATTCAATTTATCGCTTTTAACAATCAAATAACCCTCTTTTAATTAATAATTATGGGAAATTCATTGATGAAATTTGTTTACAAAAATAATAAATGATAATGGTAAGCTTTTATTTACAAAATTAATGTGATTAAATGCGTGTTAAGAATAGTACTTTTTAATTTACATGTGAAATTATCATACTGGGGCCCTTTCTTGGATTTTGACGAAATCAGATCATTGGACCCGAAATAATGAGGTGATGTACACCGATGATTTTCATAGCGATCAAATGTGTTGTGTGATCCTGCAAGCTAGAAATGAAAATTGATTAATTCGAGAATTAAATATAATATTTTTACCATTATAAATATACCACATCCTCACTCTTTTTTCTTAAAAACCCTACTCCGTAGAGTAGAGCTATGGAATTCGGTAAGCCTACCCAACCGACCTTCCATTTTAGTCGGGATTTCGCAGAGACAATTTTTGATCCCGACGTCTTCTCTCACACTCTATTTTTTTCCACTTTCTCATTTCCATTTTCATTTTATAATAAACAAATAACTAGTTGGTACATTAATTTAAATTTTTTCGGAGCTATGAGGGATGATAGAGCATGTCGTTGGATCCGTTGCATTCTTAGCGGAGAAGACTTCAAATGTATGTGGTCTTTGGTAGGTATGACCACACTTTGTGGTGATCGATGTTTTAAGGTAGAAATAAGGTTGGCAATTCAAGGCATTTGAAAGGTAGCCAGGAAAAGAGGAGAGCATGTTTGAATTTCTCTTGGCAAGCAGCATTATGCATCAAAGGTTAGAAGTTTGATCATCATTTAGGACGTGTGATATTTCACACTATAACGGCTTGGCTACAGTCACGATCGTCATGGGTGTGTCAAGCTCGAAGATGCTGGATCCGAGTTTTAGAGATTTTGAAGAGGAGTTCGTCAGAGAAGGTTGTTTGCAATTTCATGGAGTACCGAGAGATTGAGAGAGGGAGAGAGAGAGAGTGAGAGGAAGAGGAGAGAAGAGAGTGACATGATGTGCATGGTTGCGTATCAATGTATAGGAATATTTATTTGGGGAAGCTGATGGAGGAAATTAGTTTAAGTGAATAATTAGTTAACCTAACTAATTAATTTAATCCAAAATATAATAAAATGCATAACTTTAGCATACGAGATCCAAATCGAATGCAGTCTTATATGTTGCGTTCGTAAGAGAGTTATCTACACACTAATGGTGATTTCGTCAAGTTTGAAGCAAATAGAATTTTAAGCTAAAATCGAACGCCTTTAAATGTTAGAATGAGTAGGAGCATATAACCATCGGTTGGGATTTTGGTGAGTTATCTCATCTTTAGATAAATGCTATATGATATATGTGTTGATATAAACTATTATGTGTATGCTTGAATAATTTATTTGGTTGGTTTAGTTTAATTACCACCTTGGAAAGTGGACGATATATAAAATGAAATATATGGAAATTAGGAAACTTTGTAGATCCTAAGGGATTCCTCGCCACTGTTGATTTTAATTTAATTAATATTCTTATTGTATAAATTATTGAATGCCAAAATCTTAGAAGCTTGGCCTTGTTGGATGTGACTTTGTTATGTCACAAAAGATGAACTCTATTAGTGTAGATCAATGAAAGCATTTGTTAAGTGCTATCGTTGCTCTTGGCCTTATTATAGTGTTTTGAAAATACTATTATTTGTTTTTTTATTTGAAAATGGTTGTGAGTCGAAGGATGATTGAAATGTTACTTTTGGAATTTTCTAGATCATTTTATTTATAAAGAGTTTTTGAACTTCTCCATTTTACTCTAACCTTTTTGTTAGTCTATTCTAATTCCTATGTAAATGTTTTAAAAGTATTTCCAGAAGTATTTATATTGCAGAAAAGTTAATATAACAATAGATGTTTGTTATAAAGAAAAAGGAAAAAGGAAAAAGGGCATTTATCTTTGATAATGAAGTGAATCTGTATTTAAAAGAAGGTAAAAAATATTTTGGGATAAATATTGGTGAAACACTTTATAGAAAATGTTGTGAAGAGAGATAGATTTATAAATGGTATTTTATAAATAAAAGAATAGATTTATAAATGGTATTTTATAAATAAAAGAATAGATTTATAGATGATATTTTATAAAGGGAAATGATATCGTTTTAGTAAATTGGAATAAAGGGAAATGATATCGTAGATGCAAGACTACAGGGCTCCTCCATCTTCATTATGGAGTTCTACTTTCTAGTGGATCTGTATTTCTGTTTGGCTTTTGTTCCATTGTAGCATGGAGATTCTCATTTAGCTTGTGATATCTTCTTGTATTATTGGTTTTTCTTTAGCTTTTTAGGTACTTCGAACTCGTTTTTGGGTGCGAGGGGCGCTGGCTTGGCCGAAACTCACCTTCGAGCTCGTTTTTCTTGATCTTTTTTTATACCTCGCTCGTGTTACCTTCCAAGCATGTTGGCAGCGCCTTATTTTTGTCTTATATATAAATATATGTATGTTCTCTCCTTTATCCATAGAGGATCACGCATTTCTCTCCAAAAAAATTGGTATAATAAATCATACTTGTGAATTTCTAGATGGAGAGTATTTAGTCTTATTTTGATACAAAAGATTTGTGATAAGCATATAAGATCTAAATAAAGGAGATTTATAAATAGAAAGAAGATTTATAGAAGGAGTTTTATACATAGAAAAGAGATTTATAAAAATGAGTTTTATAAATAGAAAATAGATTTCTAATGGGAGTTCTATAAATAGAGAGGAGATTTATAAAAGGAGTTTTATAAAATGGATGAGATTTGATTTCTATAAATTATCTTTATAATTTATAGTGGTATAGGAAGTATTCTTTTCATGCTTAATACCAAATTCTGAGGTAGGGAAACACGTCCCTATTTGTGACAATTAACAATGTTTTTTGAGTCAAGGATTGTTCTCTAACTTGTCCCACTTCATTGTTAATCGAGGGTGATTCCAAAATGGATGTAGTAGAAGTAGTGCCTTCGGTTTGTTCAGTCCCAGAACAACTTAGGATGAGTGCTAGCATTGTATTGTTGTATGGAGGGTAGTGTTAGCATTCTAAGTGGAATTTGCTAAAAGGTAAAACGTAAACTCAAGCCTTACACCTAAAAATGACTAAAACATGGTTGTTGTGGCATTGGTATGTTGGTCGCTCCTATTATGGCATGAGTATCACTTGAATCTGGATCAATATTTATGGATTATTTATGCTTGTGGCTACATAAAAAGTTTGTCAATTTAGTCGTCAGTGTGCTAATCATATTCGGTACTACCCAGGAAGGGGTTGGTCAGTTATGTGTTGATAGAGATGCAATGTTTGCAGCCTCGGTCCATTTTATCAAGAGTTGTACTGTATGAAAAATAGGTCCCTACCTTGTCATTATCGGAATCCATTTTCCAATACATGCCTTACGAACTTAGTTGTATACCAAATATGCTTGAATGTGAGATGCAAGCATCTTAGCTATGTTATATATTTATTTTAAAACCCTAGACATTTTTATAATATCATAAGACTTCTAATAATAATAGTTTGGTAATCGTAAGGAAAAAACCAGTTAGTGTTTATCTTCAGTGTGGTCTTACGAGATATCTTTATTTTTGAAGGGTTTTATAAAATATAAAATCCAAATGATTTTAGTTTCTCACACTGGTTTACCAGACTGATCCGGGTGTTATTTTCGTATAATGCTCTCGTCCGCCTTGGGTTTATTTCAAATTTAGTTATGGATGCTTTGGAGCTCCAGGAGACGAGATGGATGCCTCCAAGTTGTATTCACATATTTTATTTTCTGCTGCGTTTCTTGTTTTGCATTTATCAACATTTTTAAGGACAGGTTGTTATAACTGTCCAGACTGAGGATAGATTAGTTTATTCTGATTGATATATGTATAATACCGTTTTCTTTTGTAAAGACCATGTATATATTATATATTACTCATTACGATGTGAGATTTTGTTCAATCTTTTCTTTTCTTTCACCCAACAATCTGCCATTTCAGCATCAGAAGCTTGGCATGTGAACACCGCGGATGAATTAGCGTCGACTGTTGAGGGTTGAAAAGGCCGGTTGTTAGATAAAACAACATTGCACATCCATTCATGAAGGATCTAACTCAATCAATTTTCAACAAACGAATCAAGGGGATGAATTATAAATTCCATAATTAGTCCCAAGTGCAAGTAGGAGACTAATATAATTAGAGGTATGCCTTAGAGTCAGTTTTGTAGTTTAACGTAAATTATTAACTCTATAATAAAATCTCGTTCGAAATAAAAGATTTTTCTTTCTATACTTGATATAATGTGTTGTATTATTTATTTATTTTATTTAAATATATTTAATAAAAATTCCAGAAATGATAAATTTTGTGACAGTAATTACAATGTGTTATAATAATGCGCAATTTATCATAATAAATATAAACATATCATTTTAAACATTCCAAGTCAAGATGTATCAAGACTAGGTATCGATATACCTGTTGAGAATATAGTACATAACACACTCCAAAACGTTGGGTGGCGTACTACTCATGACAAATGGGGTAATAAGGGATTACGTACTGATAGTTATTAGATAAGATGGTAGACTTATTTGGGAATTTCCTATTAGTTATTATAATTAATGTCAAATAGAGAATCTCGAGGTGGAAATATTACACAGTTCTCTTGACTTAAGAATATTGTTGAACTTCAATATAAACACTCCACTTCAGTTATTGTGAAATCTTGGAATAACGCTCATTGAGTGGCTTTAGTTGGGTCTAAATTGAAGCATTGGAAGTAAAACACTATTCAATAGAGACTTTATCTCCTTTATTATTGGAGGTAGTATCATAGTCAACTATAATCATCTCAAAGTCCAAGTGGCAAAAGTAGTGCGACAAATAATTAGTATTATTATACTACTTATAACTTTGCGCTTGGACTTACAAATTTGAATGCGAATGATGTAGAAATTTTGACCAAAACCAAATTTTATAAGTCCTAATGTGATATAGTGTTGACGAAGAGAATTGGTGTAAATAATTATTACTACCAAGTACCGCTTAAGAAAACATAAAATCTTATTTAACCGAATGGATCTACTAGCGATGAATTTGGCCAAACTATCATGTCACTATCTAAGGTAATGTGTAAATGTTAATATTTGAATTGTTTAATATTAAGTGGTGATTGAATTCATGCTTTTATTCACACAACCGTAATTGTGAATTCCTTGGAAAACCACACGATATAATCAATTTATAAAGTATTCTAAATTATTTAAAATAATTTATATTTGAAAAATATTAGTTATTATTGAATTATTTTATGATTGGAGTTGTTTTAATTATTTTAATGCATATATAAAAATTATATTCATGCATATCAATATAAAATATAGGTGTAACTTTAAATGAGTTTAAAAAGAAGATAATCAAATAAAGGGGTTTTATGAAAACTTTGTACCATATAATGGAATGCATGGTTGTCCACAATTTAAGGGAATAAAAAGGTAATTTGAGAGAAAAATTAAAGGGATTTAAATAGAGAAGCTTTAATTGAAATAAAGGAAAGGTCTTATTGTTTCAATTAACAAATCCTTTGATTTCATTCTCATTCATTATTT
The DNA here is from genome assembly GCA_030765085.1 of Allium cepa. NCBI lineage: Eukaryota > Viridiplantae > Streptophyta > Magnoliopsida > Asparagales > Amaryllidaceae > Allium > Allium cepa. The sequence continues at coordinate 1,033,438,458 of CM060945.1, read as the reverse complement.
TCCTTCATTCACTTTTCTCCTCTCTTCCCTCCAAGCCATGGCCAAAATCTAATGTCCATTTCCATACAAAATCAGTTCCAAATAAATGAAATCTATCAAATAAAACAAAGCATAAGTTGTTCATTCATCACTTGCAAAGATTGGGTGTGGATCTTAGAGATCTGAGGAGAAACCATAAATCAAAGTGTGACTTTTCGGTATATCTGAGAGGTACGTTCTGTTTTAAATGTTCTCTTGAATATAATATGACTGTCATAATTTGTAGGTATATACTATTGCCTCATTTTATTTGAAATTTTTTGTGTAATTTGAGTCATTTATTTAGTTAAATAATTTGGATTTCAATTTGATAAATCAAAGCAAAAATTTGTGTATGATTAAAATATTGTTTTAATTAGACATATACATTTTAAACTCCCAAATCAAAGTTTATTTTTGTCCAAATCAAAAGGTTAGTATATACATATTACTTGCATTTGTGTTGAGATAAAAATCTTGTATGCACATGTTTTCTCCTCACCTTGAATTGAAAATAATCATGCAATTTGAATACTTTGTTGAATAAATTATTTTGTTTTCAATTTGACGAATTGTAATAGAAATTTACATATAATTAAAACAATGTTTTGATAATGAATCTATGCTTTAAAATTAATTACAATAGTATTGTAAATTTGTTATCCAATTTATTATCTCAATTGTCCTTATTTAAATATTTTAAAGGACTATTAATGTATTGTTTAATTTGTTGTGTTCAAATTTGGTTTTGTGGGGAAAAACTAAATTTCATTTGGATTAAAAAATTAATTTATATGTATATATGCATTTTTGTCAATTAAATCAAGACTAGTAAGCTCACAAATACATTAATTTTTTTTAATGCGGTATGAAAATTTGTTTTTGATTAATTGGAAACTTTTGGTTTAATCTTTATCCAAATTTTATACACATATGCAGGTAGATATATATGTGTTTATATACATATAAACATTTAATATTTTTATTTCAAATTTTTAGAGCATGATTAAACCTTTTTAAGCTTGACAAATGATGCAGCGAATATACCAAAAATGGATGAAACAGTGAAAAGTTGAATCGATGGATTGAAAATACCCAAGTGCCCAAATCCGTTGATCTCAAGAGATACCGGATTCTAGCTATCTCTACCGAAAATGGAGAAAGGAGACAACGCTCAACTTCCAATTTTAAAAGAGGCACAAAGCACTCAAACAAAGTTTATTCAAAATCAACTTAGTTTACAAGTGACACAACACCGCTATTTATAGAATTTTACAACACAGGTCGGCGACCTAACAAGCACGACCTAACAACATGCGACTTTACCTCCATGCGACCTAACACAACAACACACGAATTACAATAGTAGCGACTTACGACCTACGACCTAAAACAGGTCATTAACGACCTAAACATAAACAATTACAATCACTTACAACACGAGTTAATATTACATGACCTACGAATTAATTACAACACAAACGCGACCTAAGCTTCAGCGGTATAAGGAAATAGCACATCTTCAAGATCTTAAGTGACCTACACTGGGGCGACTTAGCATTAAGCGACCTAGTAACAGTTAGCTCGCGAACGACCTAAGTAGATAGCTTGCATAACTCGTGCACTGCTTCTTCCTTACCCCTTATCTCGCTAGGCCGTATCCCACTAGGTCGCAGCTGACCTAAAGCATGTGGCGCTGGATCACGTAGCTCCCTAGGTCGGTCGTTTTGACTTGCTAGGTCGCTTGGGCGACTTATCAGCTCGCTACGTCGCCGGCGACCTAAAACACACGTGAATTGTGCTGCATTCTCCCCTATTGCATCATCTACCTCATTAGGTTGCAAACGTCTTAAGGCTATCGTGCGACTTAAAGCAAATGAGTTAGCATTGTGCGCTGCATCATCCTCCCTTGGTTGACAGGAATTCGACCCCGAATTCACACTTTCCTCTTCCTCGACACACTTTGTAACAACCCGGAGTTTAGTAATAGTAAATTATCATCAAATGACTATTATATTGGTCGTAAATGGCTAATCGGAGTTTAAATAGGTTAAATTCGTTTAAAAATTTGGTTATGTGTTTATGGGCTTTTTAATATTGGACCATCCTTTTTTTTTCTTTGTGCCGTGATAACTATCAGGGCAGACCCGATCCCCCTTTCAATTTTAATTCATTTCGAAAACCCTTAATCTAAACGAACGAGAGAAAAAAATGGCGACTTCCCTTTTTGCGTTCGATCCTCTTAAAAAAACTAGGGTTTCAGCAAATTGTTGATGCCGATTACAACTCAATTTCTCTGCTTTTAGTTGCTCGTCCCTGGTGACCTTTTCAACTGCATAATGAGTTCATTCCGCGTCATTACGGAGAGGTCTCAGCTTCGATTCCAATTCATTGACCAAGGTGAGTGACTTCCTCACTCACATCTAGTTCAAAATCGTATGAGCTTTTGTTGCTTGATTTCCATAGCCTTGATTTTAGTTTGAAATTGCTGTGACATTAATTGATTCTTGATTTTCATGGCTTTGATTTTGCTAAGACTGCTGCTTGATTTTGTTTCGTTTGAATTTACTATCATCAGTTGATTCTCTGATTCTTTGTGATTGGTTCTTGTTGTCTTCGGCACTGAGTTGACCGCGAAGATGATTCTTTTCGACTTCAACCACTTGGATTCTAATTTGAACTATTTTTGGATTTCCTTTTATTTCTGGCTTGAAGCCTAGATAGTATTTTGGTCATTATAGCTTAGGTATACTCTGCACTCCGTGATGCCATGCAGAGGTGCTTTTGTAACCATGCGTACGAAATATCCCCTCTGTGTTTACACCTTCTTAAGTTTACATCTGTTGGGTCCACCTCTAATCTGTCTCAGGGCTGGAGCGCATAATTGCATAATGATGTTGCTCCATTTTTGTTGTACTTGTTATGTGTTGTATTGTTGCCTTGGTCAACATTGTAGTTCACTGTAACTGTATGTGTATGCTTGTTTGTGAAATTTGCTTGGTGTGCAGTAGCTTGTATACTCCATTAGTTGTACCACCAACATTTTGCACTGTTAGGCTTATATTGCCTTTGTTGTGTTCGAGTTCGATACATTGCATTGATGCACTGTACTCATTTGCATTTGGTCACTGTAATTCACTGGTGACATCATTCTCATTTGAAGTTGTTGTTGTAGTTGGGTTGACCCTGTTCTGCCCTTATTCATCGGGTTGCACTATTTCCTTGAATCACCATTTACACGTGCACTGGTTCATGTATAGGTGTGGTCTTTTGGTAGGGATGTTTTCATGTGTACATTCCGTACAGTTGTGTCTTTGTATCTAGTGCATTTGTTAATTAAATCTGGCTATTGGTTAAGGGTCGAATCATTAAACTGTTTTCATAGCTATATGGATGTTTCCACTCTGTTATGCTGAGCCTGGTCTTTGTTTCTTATTCATTTCTATTGGAAATTGATATCCATATTCATTGTGCATATCTTCAGTTCATATGCATTTCTATTTGAAAAGTTATATATTCAGATTCATGTTGCATATTTTTGTAGCTGTTGTACTCCATGACTTGTAGCATCGAGTCTGTTGCACTTCATGCTAGCATTCTTGGTTTCATATGCATTGAGCTTTGATCCCTTCCTGTTCATCTGCATGTAGTTTTTGGTCTAGTTCCTGTTGGTCGACTATCTCCTTGAGTTGAACTCGACTTTTCTTAGATTTGACCGTGTGTTCGTTGTGAATTTTCATTGGATACATATCACTGTAGTGGCAAGGCAGTGCACGCAAGCGTGAACTGCAGCCACACGGTATTTGTTGAGTACATCATCACTGTAGTGGCAAGGCAATGCACTCAAGCGTGAACTGCAGCCACACGGTATTCATTGGGTACATCGTCACTGTAGTGGCAAGGCAATGCACGCAAGCGTGAACTGCAGCCACACGGTATGGCTTTTATGATATTCTATCTTGTTTTGATTATTTGATTTTTTGCATATTTCATATGTTGTAGTGGCGAGGCAGTGCACGCGTGCGTGTATTGCAACCCTACCCGAATTAATATTTTAATTGATATTTCAATGTTTTGAACTGTTTTGTTTATTCAATTCAACATTCTGAATTGTATTCTGATTTGGTTTAATTTGCTGATTTGTTGTTTAACACTGTTACATGTTATATTTATAGTTATCCGATTTCTTTATTTAAGGATCGGATAGACGAGATTTATTGTGATCGTCGTCTATTCATTATTTAATTATTATTGCTTCTGTGCACTAATAACTGAGTTTGAATTAGACTGACCCGTGTATTATTTTCTTTTGAATGTAATACTCGGGTCAGACCGAGTATTTACAGGTTGTTGATATCTTACTTTGGGTTGCTGCTTGAGCTATGAAGGCACTTCATATCTTTTGGAGTAGTCGTCGTCATTTATAGTAGTCGGTTTATTTGTATAGGAAGATATGTATTCATGTATATTATATACGATAATGTACTTGTATATGTAACTTCCAGAGTCGACAGTCGTAGTTGTATCATATGTACTGTATCAAATGTATTGTAACTGACATCAGTTATTATATATATGAGACTTTTGTTTTATCTGTGTTCCGCATTTATATTATCTGTGTTATTAGTATATCTATTGTCCTAAACTATTATGAACCATCGTAGTTCGTTTTATACTGGAATTGGGTATGTCGATGGGAGTAAATAGACATGAGATGAAAAATTAAAAATATATACTACTCCTGTCGAGGTAACCAATACTAGTGTAAGGCCTAACTACGGATGGCCACTCCTATCCATCCTTATTCTTCATAATAACAGACAGTATTTCCTTTAATACTCTTTTTTATTGTGAGCATAGAGGTGGGGCGTCACAGTTGGTATCAGAGCTTGGGGTTTATGGACATGATATAAAACATAACTTAGATGGAACATGTGTTACAACTAATTGTCGATATTTTAGTTGTGCTTTGAGTCAAAACTAAAGTTTTGAAATTTTGATGGAATTTTTAAATATCTTTATTTAAAAATAAAAACTGAAACTGTGTTTTGATGATTGATTGAGTGTGTTCTGTTTATCAGAGTGCGCAGCGGAAACAGTGACTGTCTTCGCTGAGTATGGCTGATAACCTTTTTGATTTAAAAATCAAATTATGAAATTGAAATAAATTTCATTTGTTGTTTGCATAGCTGTGTTTATTTTGTTTTCTTTAAAAACTTCGAATCCGATTTGAGGATTCGAGGCGATTGCAGCTATGTGAATTTGTTGAAGTTTTGGCTGGTTTTATTTGATGCTAATCACATGTTGATTAGATTTTGATTGTTTTGAATTATCTTCATTGAAGATATATTTGAATGATTTCTTTGTTCATTTTGTGGTATACGTGCAAATTTATGTTGCACGTTACTACACTAATTTTATGTTGAACCGATGCTTGGTTATGAAACGTATTTTGTTGCCGTTATTATTATAACGGGATTTTTACACCAATGCTATATTTTGAAGCAAGGTGTTTTGTTGACATTTTTAATGAATGAAAACTCACTGATATTGTATTTTGATGTGAATTATTTTGATGAGATTTTGACTTTTAAAAATTACTGTCGCTTTGACTTCAGTATCCGTCATATTTTAAAGTGGATTTTCAAGCGGTTATCCCGCAATGCTGATTTTGAGATCCGTTTCTACGATGTTTTGAGAAGTACAACTTTCTTATTGAAATTGTCACTAATGTTGCTGTTTTTTTCACGGATTTCAAATCATTTTAAAAAAAAAATTGTTTTTCAAAATTTTTATAGTTTATGCTTTCAAAAGAATGAGGAAGCGATTTAAACGATTCAGCAAAATCGAGGACTATGAACCCTTTCTTTTACTGATTCGCTTAATTCCGGACTTGTTCGTTTGAGAATGTAAATTATTACTTTTATGAAATAAATGAAATTGTTTTCAGAATTTTTATAGTTTGCGTTTTCAGAAGAATGAGAAAGTGACTTAAACGTTTCAGAAAAATCGAGGATTATGACCCCTTTCTTTTACTGATTCGCTTAATTCCGGACTTGTCATTTTGAGAATGTGAAATATTATTTTTGGTATACACAATTTGCACTTTCAAGGAAACGATGAAGAGATTTAAACTATGTAGGAAAAGTGCGTAGTATGGAATCACACTTTTACTATTTCGGTTAATTCCGGACTCGTTAATTGAAACATTTGCTGTTTGATGATTTTGATGATTTTACACGTTCAAGGAAACGATGAAGAGAATCAAACGATTTAGTAAAACACGTGGTATGGGACATGTGCGTTTGCTATTTCGGTTAATTCCGGACTCGTTAATTGAATATATGATAATTTTCGTGTGCTTTTGAGCCACTATGTTGGACCTTCGGGTCATATGTTGGACCTTCGGGTCAATACCAGTACCGGACCTTCGGGTCATATGTTAGACCTTCGGGTCATATGTTGGGCGCCAAAATTATGTTGGGTGCTTGGTAGGCTTCGGCCATATGTTGATGCACATGCGGCGTAGCTAAAACTCGCCATCTGATGGGATCGATCCAACCTTTTATGTTGATTTTCTAGATCATCTTAATTGATTCTAGACATTTGTTGTTTCCAATTATCTGCAGGTAATTAGATATTTGTTGATATGAGTTCTAATTATTGTTTTTGATAATTAGATATTTGTTGATTTGATTATCGCTTGTGATAATCGAATATTTGTTGATATGAGTTCTAATTATCGTGTTTGATAATTAGATATTTGTTGATTTGATTATCTCTTGTGATAATCGAATATTTGTTGATATGAGTTCTAATTATCGTTTTTGATAATTAGATATTTGTTGATTTGATTATCGTTTTTGATAATCGAATAATTGTTGAATTGAGAATTGATTATCGTTTTTGATAATCGAATATTTGTTGATTTGAGATTTTATTATCGTTTTTGATAATCGAATAATTGTTGATTTGAGAATTGATTATCGTTTTTGATAATCGAATATTTGTTGATATGAGTTCTAATTATCGTTTTTGATAATTAGATATTTGTTGATTTGATTATCGCTTGTGATAATCGAATATTTGTTGATATGAGTTCTAATTATCGTTTTTGATAATTAGATATTTGTTGATTTGATTATCGCTTGTGATAATCGAATATTTTTTGATATGAGTACTAATTATCGTTTTTGATAATTAGATATTTGTTGATTTGATTAACGCTTGTGATAATCGAATATTTGTTGATATGAGTTCTAATTATCGTTTTTGATAATTAGATATTTGTTGATTTGATTATCGCTTGTGATAATCGAATATTTGTTGATATGAGTTCTAATTATCGTTTTTGATAATTAGATATTTGTTGATTTGATTATCGTTTTTGATAATCGAATAATTGTTGATTTGAGAATTGATTATCGTTTTTGATAATCGAATATTTGTTGATATGAGTTCTAATTATCGTTTTTGATAATTAGATATTTGTTGATTTGATTATCACTTGTGATAATCGAATATTTGTTGATATGAGTTCTAATTATCGTTTTTGATAATTAGATATTTGTTGATTTGATTATTGTTTTTGATAATCGAATAATTGTTGATTTGAGAATTGATTATCGTTTTTGATAATCGAATATTTGTTGATATGAGTTCTAATTATCGTTTTTGATAATTAGATATTTGTTGATTTGATTATCGTTTTTGATAATCGAATAATTGTTGATTTGAGAATTGATTATCGTTTTTGATAATCAAATATTTGTTGATTTGAGATTTTATTATCGTTTTTGATAATCGAATATTTGTTGTTTTGATTATCGTTTTTGATAATCGAATATTTGTTGATTTGAGATTTGATTATCGTTTTTGATAATTGAATATTTGTTGAATTGAGATTTCTAAATGTCGTTTTGATAATTGAATATTTGATTGCTTTGAGATTTAATTATCGCTTTAGATAATTAAATATTTGTTGATTTGAGATTTAATGATCGCTTGAGATAATTAAATAATTGTTGATTTGATGATTTAATTATCGTTCTTGATAATTGAATATGTGTTGAATTGAGATTTCTGGTTGTCGTTTTTGATAATTAGACCTTTGTTGTTTTCTGATTATCTACTTGGTAGTTAGATTTTGTTGAGAGTTTGTGAATTTCTTTTATTGAAATTAAAAGATTTCTTTGGCGTTTGTATTCCCGACTTTATTTTTCTAGCTTAACCAGTTTATGTTAGAAAAATAATTGTTATTGACGTCCTTAATTATGAAAATTACGGGGACGCAATTTTTATAAGGAGGGGAGTCTGTAACAACCCGGAGTTTAGTAACAGTTAATTATCATTAAATGACGATTATATTGGTCGTAAATGGCTAATCGGAGTTTAAATAGGTTAAATTCGTTTAAAAATTTGGTTATGTGTTTATGGGCTTTTTAATATTGGCCTATCCTTTTTTTTTCTTTGTGCCGTGATAACTATCAGGGCAGACCCGATCCCCCTTTCAATTTCAATTCATTTCGAAAACCCTAAATCTAAACGAACGAGATAAAAAAATGGCGACTTCCCTTTTTGCGTTCGATCCTCTTAAAAAAAACTAGTGTTTCGGCAAATTGTTGATGCCGATTACAACTCAATTTCTCTGCTTTTAGTTGCTCGTCCCTGGTGACGTTTTCAACTGCATAATGAGTTCGTTCTGCGTCATTACGGAGAGGTCTCAGCTTCGATTCCAATTCATTGACCAAGGTGAGTGACTTCCTCACTCACATCTAGTTCAAAATCGTATGAGCTTTTGTTGCTTGATTTCCATAGCCTTGATTTTAGTTTGAAACTGCTGTGACATTAATTGATTCTTGATTTTCATGGCTTTGATTTTGCTAAGACTGCTGCTTGATTTTGTTTCGTTTGAATTTACTATCATCAGTTGATTCTCTGATGCTTTGTGATTGGTTCTTGTTGTCTTCGGCACTGAGTTGACTGTGAAGATGATTCTTCTCGACTTCAACAACTTGGATTCTTATTTGAACTGTTTTTGGATTTCCTTTTATTTCTGGCTTGAAGCCTAGATAGTATTTTGGTCATTATAGCTTAGGTATACTCTGCACTCCGTGATGCCATGCAGAGGTGCTTTTGTAACCACGCGTACGAAATATCCCCTCTGTGTTTACACCTTCTTAAGTTTACATCTGTTGGGTCCACCTCTAATCTGTCTCAGGGCTGGAGTGCATAATTGCATAATGATGTTGCTCCATTTTTGTTGTACCTGTTATGTGTTGTATTGTTGCCTTGGTCAACATTGTAGTTCACTGTAACTGTATGTGTATGCTTGTTTGTGAAATTTGCTTGGTGTGCAGTAGCTTGTATACTCCATTAGTTGTACCACCACTATTTTGCACTGTTAGGCTTATATTGCCTTTGTTGTGTTCGAGTTCGATACATTGCATTGATGCACTGTACTCATTTGCATTTGGTCACTGTAATTCACTGGTGACATCATTCTCATTTGAAGTTGTTGTTGTAGTTGGGTTGACCTTGTTCTGCCCTTATTCATCGGGTTGCATTATTTCCTTGCGTCACCATTTACACGTGCACTGGTTCATGTATATGTGTGGTCTTTTGGTAGGGATGTTGTCATGTGTACATTCCGTACAGTTGTGTCTTTGTATCAAGTGCATTTGTTAATTAAATCTGGCTATTGGTTCAGGGTCGAATCATTAAACTGTTTGCATATCTATATGGATGTTTCCACTCTGCTATGCTGAGCCTGGTCTTTGTTTCTTATTCATTTCTATTGGAAATTGATATCCATATTCATTGCGCATATCTTTAGTTCATATGCATTTCTATTTGAAAATTTATATATTCAGATTCATGTTGCATATTTTTGTAGCTGTTGTACTCCATGACTTGTAGCATCGAGTCTGTTGCACTTCATTCTAGCATTCTTGGTTTCATATGCATTGAGCTTTGATCCTTTGGTGTTCATCTGCATGTAGTTTTTGGTCTAGTTCCTGTTGGTCGACTATCTCCTTGAGTTGAACTCGACTTTTCTTAGATTTGACCGTGTGTTCGTTGTGAATTTTCATTGGATACATATCACTGTAGTGGCAAGGCAGTGCACGCAAGCGTGAACTGCAGCCACACGGTATTTGTTGAGTACATCATCACTATAGTGGCAAGGCAGTGCACGCAAGCGTGAACTGCAGCCACACGGTATTCATTGGGTACATCGTCACTGTAGTGGCAAGGCAGTGCACGCAAGCGTGAACTACAGCCACACGGTATGGCTTTTATGATATTCTATCTTGTTTTGATTATTTGATTTTTTGCATATTTCATATGCTGTAGTGGGGAGGCAGTGCACGCGTGCGTGTATTGCAGCCCTACCCGAATTAATATTTTAATTGATATTTCAATGTTTTGAACTGTTTTGTTTATTCAATTCAACATTCTGAATTGCATTCTGATTTGGTTTAATTTGCTGATTTGTTGTTTAACACTGTTACGTGTTATATTTATAGTTATCCGATTTCTTTATTTTAGGATCAGATAGACGAGATTTATTGTGATCGTCGTCTATTCATTATTTAATTATTATTGCTTCTGTGCACTAATAACTGAGTTTGAATTAGACTGACCCGTGTATTATTTTCTTTTGAATGTAATACTCGGGTCAGACCGAGTATTTACAGGTTGTTGATATCTTACTTTGGGTTGCTGCTTGAGCTATGAAGGCACTTCATATCTTTTGGAGTAGTCGTCGTCATTTATAGTAGTCGGTTTATTTGTATAGAAAGATATGTATTCATGTATATTATATATGATAATGTACTTGTATATGTAACTTCCAAAGTCAACAGTCGAAGTTGTATCATATGTACTGTATCAAATGTATTGTAACTGACATCAGTTATTATATATATGAGACTTTTGTTTTATCTGTGTTCTGCATTTATATTATCTGTGTTATTAGTATATCTATTGTCCTAAACTATTATGAACCATCGTAGTTCGTTTTATACTGGAATTGGGTATGTCGATGGGAGTAAATAGATATGAGATGAAAAATTAAAAATATATACTAATCCTGTCGAGGTAACCAATACTAGTGTAAAGCCTAACTACGGATGGCCGCTCCTATCCATCCTTATTCTTCATAATAACAGATAGTGTTTCCTTTAATACTCTTTTTTATTGTGAGCATAGAGGTGGGGCGTCACAGTTGGTATCAGAGCTTGGGGTTTATGGACATGATATAAAACATAACTTAGATGGAACATGTGTTACAACTAATTGTCGATATTTTAGTTGTGCTTTGAGTCAAAACTAAAGTTTTGAAATTTGGATGGAATTTTTAAATATATTTATTTAAAAATAAAAAGTGAAACTGTGTTTTGATGATTGATTGAGTGTGTTCTGTTTATCAGAGTGCGCAACGGAAACAGTGACTGTCTTCGCTGAGTACGGCTGATAACCTTTTTGATTTAAAAATCAAATTATGAAATTGAAATAAATTTCATTTGTTGTTTGAATACCTGTGTTTATTTTGTTTTCTTTAAAAACTTCGAATCCGATTTGAGGATTCGAGGCGATTGCAGCTATGTGAATTTGTTGAAGTTTTGGCTGGTTTTGTTTGATGCTAATCACATGATGATTAGATTTTGATTGTTTTGAATTATCTTCATTGAAGATATATTTGAATGATTTCTTTGTTCATTTTGTGGTATACGTGCAAATTTATGTTGCACGTTACTACACTAATTTTACGTTGAACCGATGCTTAGTTATGAAACGTATTTTGTTGCCGTTATTATTATAACGGGATTTTTACACCAATGCTATATTTTGAAGTAAGGTGTTTTGTTGACATTTTTAATGAATGAAAATTCACTGATATTGTATTTCGATGTGAATTATTTTGATAAGATTTTGACTTTTAAAAATTACTGTCGCTTTGACTTCAGTATCCGTCATATTTTAAAGTGGATTTTCAAGCGGTTATCCCGCAATGCTGATTTTGAGATCCGTTTCTACGGTGTTTTGAGAAGTACAATTTTCTTATTGAAATTGTCACTAATGTTGTTGTTTTTATCACGAATTTCAAATCATTTTTAAAAAAAAAATTCAAAATTTTTATAGTTTATGCTTTCAAAAGAATGAGGAAGCGATTTAAACGATTCAGAAAAATTGAGGACTATGAACCCTTTCTTTTACTGATTCGCTTAATTCCGGACTTGTTCGTTTGAAAATGTAAATTATTACTTTTATGAAATAAATGAAATTGTTTTCAGAATTTTTACAGTTTGCGTTTTCAGAAGATTGAGAAAGTGACTTAAACGTTTCAGAAAAATCGAGGATTATGACCCCTTTCTTTTACTGATTCGCTTAATTCCGGACTTGTCCGTTTGAGAATGTAAAATGTTATTTTTGGAATACACATTTTGCACTTTCAAGGAAACGATGAAGAGATTTAAACGATGTAGCAAAAGTGCGGAGTATGGAATCACACTTTTACTATTTCGGTTAATTCCGGACTCGTTAATTGAAACATTTGCTGTTTGATGATTTTGATGATTTTACACGTTCAAGGAAACGATGAAGAGAATCAAACGATTTAGTAAAACACGTGGTATGGGACATGTGCGTTTTCTATTTCGGTTAATTCCGGACTCGTTAATTGAATATATGATGATTTTCGTGTGCTTTTGAGCCACTATATTGGACCTTCGGGTCATATGTTGGACCTTCGGGTCAATACCAGTACCAGACCTTCGGGTCATATGTTGGACCTTCGGGTCATATGTTGGGCGCCAAAATTATGTTGGGTACTTGGTAGGCTTCGGCCATATGTTGATGCACGTGCGGCGTAGCTAAAACTCGCCATCTGATGGGATCGATCCAACCTTTTATGTTGATTTTCTAGATCATCTTAATTGATTCTAGATATTTGTTGTTTCCAATTATCTGCAGGTAATTGGATATTTGTTGATATGAGTTCTAATTATCGTTTTTGATAATTAGATATTTGTTGATTTGATTATCGCTTGTGATAATCGAATATTTGTTGATATGAGTTCTAATTATCGTTTTTGATAATTAGATATTTGTTGATTTGATTATCGCTTGTGATAATCAAATATTTGTTGATATGAGTTCTAATTATCGTTTTTGATAATTAGATATTTGTTGATTTGATTATCGTTTTTGATAATCGAATAATTGTTGATTTGAGAATTGATTATCGTTTTTGATAATCGAATATTTGTTGATTTGAGATTTTATTATCGTTTTTGATAATCGAATAATTGTTGATTTGAGAATTGATTATCGTTTTTGATAATCGAATATTTGTTGATATGAGTTCTAATTATCGTTTTTGATAATTAGATATTTGTTGATTTGATTATCGCTTGTGATAATCGAATATTTGTTGATATGAGTTCTAATTATCGTTTTTGATAATTAGATATTTGTTGATTTGATTATTGCTTGTGATAATCGAATATTTGTTGATATGAGTACTAATTATCGTTTTTGATAATTAGATATTTGTTGATTTGATTATCGCTTCTGATAATCGAATATTTGTTGATATGAGTTCTAATTATCGTTTTTGATAATTAGATATTTGTTGATTTGATTATCGCTTGTGATAATCGAATATTTGTTGATATGAGTTCTAATTATCGTTTTTGATAATTAGATATTTGTTGATTTGATTATCGTTTTTGATAATCGAATAATTGTTGATTTGAGAATTGATTATCGTTTTTGATAATCGAATATTTGTTGATATGAGTTCTAATTATCGTTTTTGATAATTAGATATTTGTTGATTTGATTATCGCTTGTGATAATCGAATATTTGTTGATATGAGTTCTAATTATCGTTTTTGATAACTAGATATTTGTTGATTTGATTATCGTTTTTGATAATCGAATAATTGTTGATTTGAGAATTGATTATCGTTTTAGATAATTGAATATTTGTTGATATGAGCTCTAATTATCGTTTTTGATAATTAGATTTTTGTTGATTTGATTATCGTTTTTGATAATCGAATAATTGTTGATTTGAGAATTGATTATCGTTTTTGATAATCGAATATTTGTTGATTTGAGATTTTATTATCGTTTTTGATAATCGAATATTTGTTGTTTTGATTATCGTTTTTGATAATCGAATATTTGTTGATTTGATTATCGTTTTTGATAATCGAATATTTGTTGATTTGAGATTTGATTATCGTTTTTGATAATCGAATATTTGTTGATTTGAGATTTGATTATCGTTTTTGATAATTGAATATTTGTTGGATTGAGATTTCTAAATGTCGTTTTGATAATTGAATTTTTGATTGCTTTGAGATTTAATTATCGCTTTAGATAATTAAATATTTGCTGATTTGAGATTTAATTATTATCGCTTGAGATAATTAAATAATTGTTGATTTGATGATTTAATTATCGTTCTTGATAATTGAATATGTGTTGAATTGAGATTTCTGGTTGTCGTTTTTTATAATTAGACCTTTGTTGTTTTCTGATTATCTACTTGATAGTTAGATTTTGTTGAGAGTTTGTGAATTTCTTTTATTGAAATTAAAAGATTTCTTTGGCGTTTGTATTCCCGACTTTATTTTTCTAGCTTAACCAGTTTATGTTAGAAAAATAATCGTTATTGACGTCCTTAATTATGAAAATTGCGGGGACGCAATTTTTATAAGGAGGGGAGTCTGTAACAACCCGGAGTTTAGTAACAGTTAATTATCATCAAATGACGATTATATTGGTCGTAAATGGCTAATCGGAGTTTAAATAGGTTAAATTCATTTAAAAATTTGGTTATGTGTTTATGGGCTTTTTAATATTGGCCCATCCTTTTTTTTCTTTGTGCCGTGATAACTATCAGCGCAGACCCGATCCCCCTTTCAATTTCAATTCATTTCGAAAACCCTAAATCTAAACGAACGAGAAAAAAAAATGGCGACTTCCCTCTTTGCGTTCGATCCTCTTTAAAAAAATAACTAGTGTTTCGGCAAATTGTTGATGCCGATTACAACTCAATTTCTCTGCTTTTAGTTGCTCGTCGCTGGTGACCTTTTCAACTGCATAATGAGTTCATTCTGCGTCATTACGGAGAGGTCTCAGCTTCGATTCCAATTCATTGACCAAGGTGAGTGACTTCCTCACTCACATCTAGTTCAAAATCGTATGAGCTTTTGTTGCTTGATTTCCATAGCCTTGATTTTATTTTGAAACTGCTGTGACATTAATTGATTCTTGATTTTCATGGCTTTGATTTTGCTAAGACTGCTGCTTGATTTTGTTTCGTTTGAATTTACTATCATCAGTTGATTTTCTGATGCTTTGTGATTGGTTCTTGTTGTCTTCGGCACTGAGTTGACTGTGAAGATGATTCTTCTCGACTTCAACAACTTGGATTCTAATTTGAACTGTTTTTGGATTTCCTTTTATTTCTGGCTTGAAGCCCAGATAGTATTTTGGTCATTATAGCTTAGGTATACTCTGCACTCCGTGATGCCATGCAGAGGTGCTTTTGTGACCACGCGTACGAAATATCCCCTCTGTGTTTACACCTTCTTAAGTTTACATCTGTTGGGTCCACCTCTAATCTGTCTCAGGGCTGGAGTGCATAATTGCATAATGATGTTGCTCCATTTTTGTTGTACCTGTTATGTGTTGTATTGTTGCCTTGGTCAACATTGTAGTTCACTGTAATTGTATGTGTATGCTTGTTTGTGAAATTTGCTTGGTGTGCAGTAGCTTGTATACTCCATTAGTTGTACCACCACATTTTGCACTGTTAGGCTTATATTGCCTTTGTTGTTTTCGAGTTCGATACATTGCATTGATGCACTATACTCATTTGCATTTGGTCACTGCAATTCACTGGTGACATCATTCTCATTTGAAGTTGTTGTTGTAGTTGGGTTGACCTTGTTCTGCCCTTATTCATCGGGTTGCATTATTTCCTTGCGTCACCATTTACACGTGCACTGGTTCATGTATATGTGTGGTCTTTTGGTAGGGATGTTGTCATGTGTACATTCCGTACAGTTGTGTCTTTGTATCTAGTGCATTTGTTAATTAAATCTGGCTATTGGTTCAGGGTCGAATCATTAAACTGTTTGCATATCTATATGGATGTTTCCACTCTGTTATGCTGAGCCTGGTCTTTGTTTCTTATTCATTTCTATTGGAAATTGATATCCATATTCATTGTGCATATCATCAGTTCATATGCATTTCTATTTGAAAAGTTATATATTCAGATTCATGTTGCATATTTTTGTAGCTGTTGTACTCCATGACTTGTAGCATCGAGTCTGTTGCACTTCATGCTAGCATTCTTGGTTTCATATGCATTGAGCTTTGATCCTTTGGTGTTCATCTGCATGTAGTTTTTGGTCTAGTTCCTGTTGGTCGACTATCTCCTTGAGTTGAACTCGACTTTTCTTAGATTTGACCGTGTGTTCGTTGTGAATTTTCATTGGATACATATCACTGTAGTGGCAAGGCAGTGCACGCAAGCGTGAACTGCAGCCACACGGTATTTGTTGAGTACATCATCACTATAGTGGCAAGGCAGTGCACGCAAGCGTGAACTGCAGCCACACGGTATTCATTGGGTACATCGTCACTGTAGTGGCAAGGCAGTGCACGCAAGCGTGAACTGCAGCCACACGGTATGGCTTTTATGATATTCTATCTTGTTTTGATTATTTGATTTTTTGCATATTTCATATGCTGTAGTGGGGAGGCAGTGCACGCGTGTGTGTATTGCAGCCCTACCCGAATTAATATTTTAATTGATATTTCAATGTTTTGAACTGTTTTGTTTATTCAATTCAACATTCTGAATTGTATTCTGATTTGGTTTAATTTGCTGATTTGTTGTTTAACACTGTTATGTGTTATATTTATAGTCATCCGATTTCTTTATTTAAGGATCGGATAGACGAGATTTATTTTGATCGTCGTCTATTCATTATTTAATTATTATTGCTTCTGTGCACTAATAACTGAGTTTGAATTAGACTGACCCGTGTATTATTTTCTTTTGAATGTAATACTCGGGTCAGACCGAGTATTTACAGGTTGTTGATATCTTACTTTGGGTTGCTGCTTGAGCTATGAAGACACTTCATATCTTTTGGAGTAGTCGTCGTCATTTATAGTAATCGGTTTATTTGTATAGGAAGATATGTATTCATGTATATTATATACGATATTGTACTTGTATATGTAACTTCCAGAGTCGATAGTCGTAGTTGTATCATATGTACCGTATCAAATGTATTGTAACTGACATCAGTTATTATATATATGAGACTTTTGTTTTATCTGTGTTCCGCATTTATATTATCTGTGTTATTAGTATATCTATTGTCCTAAACTATTATGAACCATCGTAGTTCGTTTTATACTGGAATTGGGTATGTCGATCGGAGTAAATATATATGAGATGAAAAATTAAAAATATATACTACTCCTTTCGAGGTAACCAATACTAGTGTAAGGCCTAATTACGGATGGCCGCTCCTATCCGGCCTTATTCTTCATAATAGGAGACAGTATTTCCTTTAATACTCTTTGTTATTGTGAGCATAGAGGTGGGGCGTCACACACTTATCCCCATGATATGGAATCAAGTTTTTAGCGTTGAAAACGTCGACACTATGGACATGATCCGACAGTCTTAACCGATAAGCATTATCATTAATTTTCTTCAAAATTTCTACTGGACCAATCTTTCGAGCTCTCAATTTGTTGCAAGTTCCAACTGGAAAACGATCATTGGTCAACACTGAATAAACAAAATCACCTTCTTTGAAGTCCACACTCCTTCGCTTCTTATTTGCAAGTTGCTTATATTTATCATTTGACTTAAGCAATCGTTCATGAAAAATTCCGTGACATTCCTGCAACTCATTCACGATATCACAAGCTCGTTTATCAACCCCTTTCCGAAATGGAATTATCGACAAATCCAACGGTCCCTTCGGAATCGCTGAATATATCACTTGAAATGGACTGAATCTAGTACTTTGATTCACTGCATGGTTATGCGCGAATTCTGCCTGACATAATTTCACATCCCAACTCTTCAAATTATCCTTCACAAGAAATATCCACAAGTTTCCCAAAGATCTGTTCACCACTTCCATTTGCCCATCTGTTTGCGGATGATAGGCGCTACTAAAATTCAGCTTAGTGCCAACCATCTTCCACAAACTCAACCAAAAATGACTTAGAAATCGAGTAACTCGGTCAGAAACAATGGTTTCAGGTAGCCCATGTAGTCGATAAACCTCTTTGAAAAATAATTGAGCAACACAGACTGCATCAGCTGTCTTTTTACAAGCTATGAAATGCGTCATCTTCGAAAATCTATCCACCACAACATATATAGAATCATTCCCTCGTTGAGTTCTTGGCAAACCCAGAACAAAGTCCATACTAATATCAACCCATGGTCCAGTAGGCACGGGCAATGGCATATACAATCCTACATTCGTAGCTGACCCTTTTGAAACTTGACAGATGTGACATCTCTCCGCAAATCTTTCAACTTCTTTCCTTATTGAAGGCCAAAAGTATGATTGAGAAATCAAATGCAAAGTACGATCTCTTCCCACATGTCCTTCTTCATGCAATTCTTTCACCATCATCATTCGCAAGCTGCACTCTGGCATACACAACCGATCTCCCTTGAATAGAAAACCATCTACCAACACATATCCATCTGTCTTCCCTTTCTCGACTTCATCTACAATCTTCGCAAAGTAAGGATCCTCAACAAACAATTCTGGCAAAACATCAAACCCCGTCACTTCAACTCTCATTGTAGTCAACAAATTATTTCTTCTACTCAATGCATCTGCCACACGGTTTGCAACTCTCGACTTATGCTTTACCACAAATGTAAACTGTTGCAAGTATGCGATCCATGAAGCATGCCTGGCTGCAACCTTATCCTGCCCCTGCAAATGTTTCAAGGCTTCATGATCAGTATACAACACAAACTCTTTATGAAACAAATAGTGTCTCCAATGTTTTATGGCTTGAACAATAGCATAGAATTCCACGTCATAAGTATTATATCTCATCTTTGCTCCCGAAAGCTTCTCACTGAAATAAGCAATAGGACGTCCCCTCTGACTCAACACTCCTCTAATTCCAAACTTCGATGCATCTGTATGTAGTTCAAATAGCAACTGAAAATCCAGCAATACTAGAATTGGTGCTGCCGTTAAAAGTTCCTTGATTCGCTCAAAAGAAAATCCTGCTTCCTTTGACCATGAAAACTTCTTGCCCTTCATACAATCAGTAACAAGCCCTATCACGCTAATGAAATGTGGAATAAACCTTTGGTAGAATGATGCTAAACCATGAAAACTTCTCACTTCAGTTATAGTCCTAGGCTGTGGCCAATTTCTGATTGCTTCAACTTTACTTCGATCCACCTGGATACCTTCCTTGTACAATACATACCCCAAAAACAAAACACTATGCGTCATGAACACGCATTTCTTTATAGCCACATAAAATTGCTCCTGGCGAAGTATCATTAACACTTCCCGCAAGTGTAGTAAATGTTCTTTTGTGCTTTCACCTTAAATCAATATATCATCAAAATATGCTACCACGAACTTTCCAATGAACGGTCGAAAGATCTGATTCATCACTCGCATAAAAGTGATCGGTGCATTCGAAAGACCAAACGGCATGACTAGCCACTCATACAATCCTTCCCGTGTCTTGAATGCTGTCTTCCATTCATCACCTGGTCGAATTCGAATCTGGTGATATCCACTCTTCGGATCAATCTTTGAAAAGATAGCGGCTCCGTTCAACTGGTCTAACAAGTCATCCAATCTAGGCATCGGAAATCTGTACCTCACTGTAATCTTGTTTAGTGCTCGACTATCTGTACACATTCTCCAAGTTCCATCCTTCTTCGGCACTAACAATGCTGGTACTGCACAAGGACTTAAACTTTCTTATACGCGCCCTTGTTCAAGTAACTCCTCCACCTGCCTTCTCAATTCTTCGTGTTCCTTTGGACTCATTCTATAATGTGGCCTATGGGGTAACACAACTCCCGGAACAAGATCAATCTGATGTTGTATGTCTCTCAACGGTGGTAACTCTGTTGGCAATTCTTCAGGAAATACATCTTCAAACTCCTTCAACATTGGCTTGACTTCTTAAGGAATTTCAACTGCTTCACTACTTTCACGTCCAATTAACAGAAATACTTCCGGCTCATCCTCCACTTCCTTGACAAATTCCTTCAAAGATAATAGAGTCTTTAGTTCTTCAATCTCCTCCAACTTGCTTTCACTTTGTTGTCGCTGTTTAGGAACTAAAGTGATTTTGGTGCCCTCGAACATGAAACTACAGCAGTTAGTCCTCCCATCATGTTTCACATCTCTATCGTATTGCCACGGTCTCCCCAACAACAAATGACATACATCCATATCTACCACATCACACCAAATCTCATCCTTATACTTCTTTTCGATGGAAAAAGTTACACAAGCTCTTCGATTAACCTTCACTTCCCCGCCTTTCCTCAACCAAGCTAACTTGTAAGGTTTAGGATGCTTCTCTGTCTTTAACGCCAACTTCTTTATAGCTTTTGTAGATATTATGTTATCACAACTTCCTGCATCGATAAAAAACTTGCAAACCCTTCCCAAAATAGTG
Organism: Allium cepa; assembly: GCA_030765085.1. Classification (NCBI taxonomy): domain Eukaryota; kingdom Viridiplantae; phylum Streptophyta; class Magnoliopsida; order Asparagales; family Amaryllidaceae; genus Allium; species Allium cepa. The sequence continues at coordinate 1,033,417,698 of CM060945.1, read as the reverse complement.
CACGTCGACTGAAAGAGGTTACTCTCAACCAACTAGTCTCCTCTTCCTGCTTTGGCGTCAAGCAAGATGTCCTCATTATCAAATTACATCCTTCGTCTCCCGACAATTCATCTTCCGCCTCAATTGTGGTGAATTTGAACATTCTACTTCTGCATCCTCATCGTCAACCTCAGCAACCATCACTCGCTTTTTAGGCTTCGGACATTCATTGCTCTGTGATCAAACTCCTGACAGTTATAACACTTGAAATTGTTGTTGACCTTGGTCTTTGCAACTTCATTGACAACCGGTTTTCCAACAGCTTTGGAAACATTTGTATTGCTACTAGCCCGTTTCACGTGATTGTTGGAATTTGTAAATACACCCCCTCCTCTTCTACCTTGCCTCTCCCAAGCTAAAGCCTTCTGGTGTGCTTCAGCAACGGATCTTGGATCAAACATATTCACCATATCCTGAATTTGCATTGTCAGTCCTCCAACAAATCTAGTTGTCAACTGTTCCTCCGTCTCCATGATATCATTTCTAGCAATCAGTTGATAAAACTCATCTGCATAATTATTTACAGACTTTGTTCCCTGTCTCAAATTCTGTAAGCGCTGATACATAAGAGACTGATAATTATAAGGTAAGAAAGTAGCTTTCATCAACTTCTTCATCTTCTCCCATGAAACAATCTTCGACTTTCCCATCCTTTCCCGTATAAGTTTAGTTTGTTGCCACCATGCCATAGCTCTTCCCCTCAATCGTGAAGCAACCAACTTAACTCTACGATGCTCGGGTACTTCCTTGGAGTCAAAAATTTCTTCAACATTTGATAACCAATCCAAAAATTCTTCCGCTATCATTCCCACTTTGAATTCTGGAATCTCTGTTTTCATCCCCGACTCCTATTTGCGGTCATCTTCTACATCCCGATAGTGACATCGTACTTGGTCTCGATCTCGATAATGAACACTTCCTATATCACCATCTTCATCATAATCAAATGTACCACGGTATCGATCTCGACCACCAACATCTCCACGATCATGCATATCTCTTCTACTATGTCTTTCAGCATCACGATATGGCTCATTTTCAAATCCACGTGGGGTTCTTCTCTCTTCACCTCGATACTCATGGTGTTCTCTTCTCATGGAAACTGATGATTCTCTTCTTTCTCGACAAGATTGTGGTGACACCCTCCTCGCTTACGCAACCGATGGCAAAACTCTTTTTCCTCCATGGTTCGAGATTGGTGACCTTCTCCTTTGACTTTGATTCAAGCCATTCATCAATTTCTCTAACTTTCCAATACCTTCATCAAACTTTTCATTAATACGTTGTTCCATTTTCTCAGCTTCTTGTCTTCGATATACATCTTCAACATTTTAAAATCGATTAGCACGTCTTGGAGGCATTGTCAAATCTTCAATAAATCCAAACACTTTAACTCTCGGCCATGATCCAAAACTTCAAACAAGCTCGGCTTAAACTCCAACACAAACAATCTCCAATACTTCAATACTTCAAATCTTCTCCCAATAGGCTCGGTTTAGCTATGATTGGCTAAGTCTAGCTCTGATACCAAACCGACGCAGCGGATATACCAAAAATGGATGAAACAGTGAAAAGTTGAATCGATGGATTGAAAATACCCAAGTGCCCAAATCCATTGATCTCAAGAGATACCGGATTCTAGCTATCTCCAACACGTTGATCGCGCACGATACCGTGTTAAAAGATCTACGATTCTTCTACTTTGATCTCGCGCATGAGATTCCAAGAAGCGGCTTCAAATCCATCGATTCGAGCGCACTCGAATAACCGAAAATGGAGAAACGAGACAACGCTCAACTTCCAATTTCAAAAGAGGCACAAAGCACTCAAACAAAGTTTATTCAAAATCAACTTAGTTTACAAGTGACACAACACTACTATTTATAGAATTTTACAACACAGGTCGGCGACCTAACAAGCACGGCCTAACAACATGCGACTTAACTTCCATGCAACCCAACACAATAACACACGAATTACAACAGTAGCGACTTACGACCTACGACCTAAAACGGGTCATTAACGACCTAATCACAGACAATTACAATCACTTACAACACGAGTTAATATTACACGACCTACGACTTAATTACAACATACACACGACCTAAGCTTCAGCGGTATAAGGAAATAGCACATCTTCAAGATCTTGAGCGACCTACACTAGGGTGACTTAGCATTGAGCGACCTAGTAACAGTTAGCTCGTGAACGACCTAAGTAGATAGCTCGCATAACTCGTGCACTGCTTCTTCCTTCCCTCTTATCTCGCTAGGCCGTATCCCACTAGGTCGCAGCCGACCTAAAACATGTTGCGCTGAATCACGTAGCTCGCTAGGTCGGTCCTTTTGACTTGCTAGGTCGCTTGGGCGAATTATCAGCTCGCTAGGTCGCCGATGACCTAAAACACACGTGAATTGTGCTACATTCTCCCCTATTACATCATCTATCTCATTAGGTTGCAAACGTCTTAAGGCTATCGTGTTACTTAAAGCAAATGAGTTAGCATTGTGCGCTTTACAACAAACAATCTAAAAATGAGGTTATAACTATATATGAATTATTGTTTGTTGTTTATTTTATTGTATAATAGTACCTATTACATGTTGATATAAAGCTATATTAATTAAATTTGCTAAAGTGAGAAGGTGAAATCAATCAATGATGCCACCTTTCATTTTTTTTCCTATTCGATACTTATGCGATTACATCCAAATATTCCACTTTATTCCTATTTATTGTAACTTATTCATCATACTTGCGTTAAGTTTGCAATCTTGTCACATTACTAAAATATAAACTTATTTGATATAGTTGAACTTTTTTATACCTCACACATATTAATCTAGAATTAAATTAATAAAATTAAGAAAAAATTAATAAAATCTAATTTTATTAAAACAATATTAGGTTGGATCTAATAACCTTTAGAGTTCATAGAATTAATAGATTCGAAAATAGGAATCTTTTTGAAATCTTCCTATACCACCCGCTTTCAAATGGATTGTTTTAATTTAGAAACTACATTTGCAGATTTCACTAATTGATAAATGAATGTTTTTCCTACGGTTGGCTTTTTTATAAAATTTGAAAGAGTGAATAATTTATACCACAATAAATTGCATGAAAGGTTTAGTAGTCTTGATGATTGAGTCGTCTAGCATTAGTAATAATTATATCAACAAATATCTTTATCCAGTTCTTCTTTGCTATAATAATTCATGTTGTCCTTTAAAGAAGAATCTAATTACTACAACAATAAAATATACAATAAGAAAAAACATAGGAGATAAGCTAGTAAAAGGATGGTCATGACATACATGGTAAAATGATGATTTACAGAAACATATAATGTACAATGCATAGACATGGAAACAATATAGTATAAGTACATAAGTTAATGATAGAATACTCAAAACTTGCACAATAAAACGCCGATAAATAAAAAAATACAGCGTACAATGCACATGAATAGAAAAAAAATATAGCAACGTATCGTACACATACACATGTACCATTATCATAACTTGAACAGCTACAACTCATAATTAGTATGTGTCAATGTCGAACAATGTAAGAAAAGACATATAATCATGTCAAAGTGTGATGACCCGGAATTTTGGGAAATATCAATTTAATAATCTGTATTAATAATTAAATTGATTTAATAATTGTATTTTATAATTTTAATTTAAATTTGCAAATTATTCTTTTAAAAGCAAATAAATATTTAAACTAGTAAATTTTAAAAGCTAATAAAATGTTTTCTATTTATAATGTATATCTATATTTGTATATATTTTAAATAGAAAAGCTTTGATTTAAAATTCAATAAATAAAAACCTATTTTCAAATTCTAATATATTTTGATAATTTATAAATTATAATATAAAACTTTTCAAAGATTATTTAAATAAATAGTTATATAGTTTAAAATACTTAAAATAAATGTTAATTGTTTAAAATATGTTTTTACCTTGAGTTTAAAATACAATTAACATATGATATATTAATTCATTTAATAACGTAAGTAATTTATAAACAATGAGGTAATCTCTTGTATAAATTATTTAAAATTAGCAAAATTGTTATTTCTAAACAATATTAATAATGTATTATTTTAAATAGATAGAATTGTTATTTTCAAAATTTATGAGTAGTTATATATACATATATAACTTGATTTTAAATTAGATTTTAAAATTCAATTTGAATATGAATTTGGATTTATAATGGAAATTCAAAAGGTAGATATTTTAGAATATTTGGAGTTAAATTATACGTATAAGTTTTTATTTATATATAATAGGTTTTATTTATATTTTCTTTAAAGAAATTTATATATACATTTAGATAAGTATATATTTAATTAGTGAATTAAGGATAAAGCCTTATATTAACATTTTAAAATAAATAAATAAATCTCTTGAATGCTAAGTGTTAATACATTAAGTACCCTAATAACATGTGTTAAGTTAATATTAATTCAAGATGACAAATGTTAAGATATTAGACAAGTGTCCTTATAAATTTTCATTTTCTTTTATTTTAATTAAATCACAAAATTTACTTATATAAACACATTGCTTCTCACCCTCATTTCCTTTTCTATTCTTCAAATTCAAAGTTAAGAAAATTTCAGCTGAAACAATTTTCAAAAATAAATCAGTAATCAACATGCCTCAAAACTAGAAACTAATCCAAAAAAAATTCAACAAATCTGTGATCAATCTTTCCAAACCAAAAATCATGTTCAAATCATAACCTGTTCATCTCTTAAAATCCAAAATCATAAGCCTGCAATTCATTTTCCACATCAAAACCTGAGATAGAATAAAACCCTGTAATCAACCTACTCAGGCCAGAAATGTAAACCAAAACCTATAGCTCGTTTGCAAGATTAAACATCGTTCCTCAAACCTGAAACCTGTATTTCTTTTTCAATATCAAACCACAAGCCTGCAATCATTCTTCGAACCTGAAGAAAGCAAACCTAAGATGAAATCAGGCAGTTCATCTCTATTTTCAAGCTAAAACATTTTCAACAATGTGTTTTTTTCTTCTGGAAATTCAGTTTTCAAGTTCATTTGCAAGTTCCAGTAACATGCATTCTTCAAAATCTCAGATTCAAAAGTTATTTCAAAACAATAAGGCTTTTTCCATTCTTAACAGGCGGTAAGATCACTTTTTAATATAAAAACTTAAGTATTTGAATAAATTTGGTTGCATGCTGTTTTCTGAAACAAAATATGTTTGTGTATATATGGATTTTCTGGGCATTTTTTTGTGAATATGAATGTATATAGTTATGTGCATGTTGCTGTGTATCTGTGCTTTACTGTTTTTAGTTTCCATGCTCAGGTTTTAAATCAAAAATCATTTTCTCGTGATCTAATCTATGTTAGGGTTTAAGTTTCAAACAAAATATGTTTGTTGTATCATAGATTAAAGTTTAAAAGTTTATTTAAGTTAAAATAATTTTGTTTGGTCTCTGGAAATCAAAAACTACAGAGCAGACTTAATATAAGTCAAAATTCAAATATCCCGATTCATTGATTCAGAAATATAAATTGAATACTTAAACTAAAACTTGATTTTTAAAATTGAAATAACGATTTTTAATAGTGAATGTTGGAGCAGTTCTGGTTTGATCAGAAAATGGAATTTGGGTGTTTTCTGGTGGTCTCCGTGATTGGAGAGGATTCAGCATCCATTGGTGGTAGTGGAGTGAACAAGGAGTTTGGAAAAATTGTCGGAATGGTGATCAAGGTGCTGTGGTGACAGCAGTGACTGTTTTAAGGCTGTAGCCCTAGTTTTTGGATAGTCGGAAGTTTTGATCACCGCAGCATCTCTGGTGGACCGAGTTCCATCAGGTTCTCGGAAATGATGGCATGGTGGCTGTCGAAGTCATGGCCGGAATTGCTGACACTCCGGTGATCGGAGGATTGTGTTCGAGATGGTTCCAGGTTTTGTCTTTGGTTCTAGTATTGGTTTTTAATGCTCGATTTTGACTTCGAGTTTGTACTAATGATCTGATGGTTGAATTAGGGTGTGAAGATGATCGTCGACTTGCTGAAGGCTATGCTGATGACCGGAGGTGGTCGGAGCCACCGTACATATGCACGGTGCATTTTTGTGCCTGGTGAAATTTGAGTTTGGAAGTAGGAATAAATACTCGAGTTTTTACTCGAGTCATTTTGTGAGTTGCTCGAAGATTTTTGGATTTGGCTCGAAGTCTTTCGGGTATGCGCTCGGTCAAATATTTTAGTTACAGGTTTTTAAAACCTGCCTGTTTTTAAATATTTAAAATGATTTTAAAATTTGAAAGCAAGAATTAAAAAAAGTTTTAAATTCAGTCTAAAGTATGGATTTAAATTTAATTTTGTATCCTAGTTTTGAAATAAATAAGTTTTATAAAATTTAAAATATTTAAAACAACTTTAAATGTTAAAGTATATTTTGAAATGATTTGAATTTAAATGAATTTTGATTAAAACTCGTATAAATTTCTTTTATAAGATAAGTGTTACTTTAACCTTGGATTTTAAGGGTTTATTTTAAATTGTTTTTTTAAATTTGGTTAAAGTTAAATTTGTAATTATTTTAAATCTTCAATTTGAAATGAAGTTTAAAAGTAAATTTAAAAGTAAAATGTTTTCAAATGCTTTTGTAAATGGCAATTTAGTCATTAATAAGGAAATGTTTTATCTTAAAGTAAATTAAGATTTAATGATTTATGATTCATTAAATAAATATGAAAATTAAAGATTGTTTAATTAATTTAAATTAATTAATGATTATGGATTAATATATAAGTAGTTAAGGGTTGTAAATTAATTAATTAGGGATTAATTAATTTGTAATTTAGGATCATTAATTAGATAATTGAAGATTATTAATTAATGATTAGAAATAAATTAATCAAGTAATTAAAGTAATAAAAGATTAATTAAGTTACAGTTTATCACTTAGTTAATTTAGTAATTATAAATGGTTTAATTGGTATTTAAGAATTAATTACCATTTAATTAATAAGGGTTAATTTAATTTTGATTACTTAGGAAAGTAATTTAAGAATCGTTGATAGTTAATGAAAGATCATTAATTAAGGATTATTAAATGATTAATTAATGTGACTAATTTATGTTAATTTATTAAATTTATTAATTTAGGATAATCAATTGTGAAATTGTTTAAGTATGATTACTTAATAAAAGTAATTAAAGGGATTAATTACTCTATGTTATTAATTAAATTAATGTGATTAGTTTAAGTTAATTAATTAGTTTAATTAATTTAAAATAATCATTGGATGATGGGTTAAGTATAATTACCTAGCGTAATTTATTAAGTATAATTACTTAGTGAAGTAATTGATGGGTAATTACTGGATGTAACTAATTAAAGATTGAAAGTGATTTGGGTTTAATTACTTAGTATAATTAACAAAGAAGGACATTTACTTAGTGAAATTAATTAATAATCAATTACTTAGTGCAATTAATTTAAGAATTGATTAATAAAGTTATTTGAAGTCAATTAAGTGATGTAATTAATTAAGGGTAATTAATTACTAAATGTGATTAATCAAGATTGATTAATGAATAAAGATTAATTAGAGATTAATTATTAAATATGATTAATAATTAATTAAGAAGTAATTAGTGGTCATTAGTTAATATAATTGATGATGTAATCAAGGATTGATTAATTAAATGATATCAATCAATAATAAGTGATTATAAAGTAATTAATTAATTGTAATTAATTAAGGATTAATATAATTAATTATAGTTAAGTAATTATTGAAAGTAATTGAAGGTTAATTACTGTAATTGTTTGAGAATAATTAATTTGTGTAATTAATTAAAGGATAATTACTCAATGTAATTAGAGGATAATTAATCAAGGATGATTAATTAAGATGGATAATCAGAAGGTGATTAATTAAATTATTTGTAATTAATTAACGGTTAAGTAAGCAAGGTTTATGTGATTAAAGTAATTAATTTAATTTACTTTAAACTAATTAGAGATAAAGTAATTAATTTAATTCATTTTAAATTAATTATAGATGGTGTGATTCATAGATCTTTGCTTATGGATGGTTGGATGATATTGATTGCCATGAATGGTTTGATGTCTCTGATATGGGATATATGCTTATCTGTGATATGGATGCTTTGATTGAATGGTAATGATATGATGTATCTATCTCTGAGATTGTGAATTATCTATCTGTGTGAATATAGATAATGAATCAAATTGTTTTAACTTTAAAACAACTTGGCTTTAAAAGATGGCGTTTTGGATTTCGATGAGACCGGGATCGGGTTTACAGATTTCGATATCCAAAAAATATATCGATCCAATTTAACGATAGGCCATGAATCTCAAGTGAAGATGAAGATTCAAAGTGCAAGTGTTATTGTCGTTAACTCTGAGGGTGATTCCAAAATGAGTGTAACGAGATAATGCCTTCAGTTTGGTTCGAACTCGGAACGAACTTGTATGGATTGAATGCGTTTAAAACATCGTAAGGTGGACGTTGAGCATTCCAAGAGATGTGTTCTATAAAGTTAATCGTAGCCTAAAGCCTCACCAACCGGGAATGGATAAAACAGGGGAGGTGCAGCAAGGCTAAGTGGGTAGCACCCAAGTAGGACTAGATCTTCCCTTGTCTAGAAGTGCCTTTTTATTCGGATGTGTGGGGCAGTTAATTACAACAAACTACCAGGGTTGTCTTGTTCGGAATTGTCAGTAAGGGATTGTTCTGGCCTTGTGATGCAGGGGGTTGGGAGTAATCCTCGGTATGGTTATCTGGGCCACGCACTGTGACGGGCAGTACCCCAGTAGCCCTGCCATTGTGTGGAATCCAATCTCCAATAAGTGCCGTACGTTTTAGTTGTGCCCAACTATGTTGGAATGTGATATGTAAGCATCCATCTATTTCTGTATTTTATTTGAAAGCCCTAGACCCTATTATAATATCACTGGATTTCCTATCAAATGTTTTGGTTGGCGTAAGGTAAAAACTTATCCCTATTTATGTGTGGGGAGTCTTACGTGATACCTTTTCTTTCAATGGTTTTCAAAAGTTAAGCAACTTTAACCTGTTACTCACACCAGACCCATGTCTGACCCGGAATTTATCTACTGTTTTCTTAAACTCTTAGGTACTCAAACTTTTACGAGTAGCTAAGGGATTCAGGTTAGCTTTGATGAATTCTGGAGAAACAATGGAGCAGGAGGCTTCAGCGTTTGTAGATATATATATAGTGTTCCATTGTTTGATCTCTGAGTCATTTCTTTGTGTTGTATTTTGTGTTATAATAATAGACGGGTGCTTATAACGTCTAGTTTGTGTTGTATAAGCTGTGTAACTCTAATAGATACTGTATACTATGTAATATCTTATGTAATTAATATAATTTATTCATTCCGATGTTGAGATTCTGATGTTGTTTCTTTCTTTCTTCTCTAAATTTCTCTTTTCTATCCCTATCTTTCTTAATGATGATGCGTCTTTCTGTGGAGAAGAAGACGAGTCGTCTCATTTGGTATCAGAGCGCTTGGTTGAGTGAATACCTAGGCTTTGGAGCGATTCTTTCTTGATAGAGCGTACTTGTATTTTTATATGTGTGTGTGTGTGTGTGTGTGTGTGTGTGTGTGTGTATATATTTCTACCTATTTGTTTGGTTTCCCGTTCGATTTTTCCAATATAAGTTCTAGAGGTAGAAATGTAGTGGTGTGTGTAACACGACAACCAATGGTAGGAGTCTGATTGTTGAGGTTGGAAGTATATCTGCCGAGACTGTAGACCCAATACCGTCTCGAGTAAGCTTTGTAGTAGTGTAAGGATTTTACCAATCTCTAAAGAAATTCTTTTTGAGGTTCAGAGTCCATCTTTGAAGTGCAAGTTTGGATCTGTCGGTTGAGCAGAAGCGTGTGATGGTATCTTGGCAACTTCAGGAAGGAGCAATTGCGTGATGAGATGCAGTAACTTAGGATGTTCCTGAAGATGTTTCTTTTGGAGCAAGTTTAAGGAAGCAAGTCTACATCGGTAATGAGGCTCAGTTCAGCAGGGTATTTGTGTTTGGCTTTGAGGCTCGAATTTCTCGAGGAGCTTATGGATAAGGAAGTCTTTGGCATCTATGGCAGCATTGCAGCTCGGAGTATTCTGTGTGCCGTCAGGAAGGTCATATGGATGAGCAATTTCTAGAGGTGGAGTTCAAAAGCAGCAGAGCGGATCCATTTCTTCGATGGATTTGATAGATAAGCATAAGCTGTTCTGATTGGTGAAGAGAGAACGGTTTCTTTGGATATTGGCTAGGTTGATCGCAAAAGTGACTTGCGATCGTTGAGTGTTATCTTGGTTGTTATCAGAGATTTTTCCGGATGTCTTCGTAACAGTCAGAGGTCGACCATAGCATCTGGAGATTTAGTTTTTGTATCAACTAGGATTCCAGGAGTGGTACCGGTGGTTTAACTAGTAGAAGGACGACTTCTAGAGAGAATGGTTTGGTGTAGCAGCTCAGGATTTTGCGGTACTTCTGAGTTTTCTCTTTATGGATCTGTTGAACCGTGTCTCCCAGGAAGTGTTGGACAAGTTTGTGCTTGTGTTCATCATCGGCATTCTCATCTACTTCAGATTAGAGTGGTGCAGCGGAAGTGAAGTAGCAGCTGTTCTAGAGTGGAAGTTTTCAGAATCTAAGGCAAGTTTGGCAAGTGCTCCCGTTTGTCTTTTCTGGATTGGAGAAGTTAGTTTTCTTCTAATGATAGTTGAGATCATGTGCTTGATTTTGATTGGTCTTGAAAGGATCATTCTGTTGGTTTGTTTTTGGTCTAGTTTGTTTTTAGTGGCATCAGCAAAGGTTGAGCTTATCGGGAAGTTGAAGGCAACCTAGAATCGTCAAAGAGTTTTTGGATAAGTGACGGAGGAATTTGGTTTCGAAGTTAGAGATTCGATATTGGATAAGTATTCTCCGACCAAGGGAGCTATAAGGTTTGGTAACATTGGGAAACTAACTCCGAAGTTTGTTGGATCTTTCTGTGTTCTGGTAGGGATAAGTGCTTTGGGCTTCAGGGTTGAATTACCAGTTTGGAAAACTGGGATTCAATGTGTTTCACGTATCTCTGAGGGAGTACGTGTGTGATCTATCTTTGTTTTTGGAACCAGCAGATCTGGGGGTTTTGGTAGTTTAGCAGGACTTGACTGTGGTCTGATATCCTGTTCGGTTTTGTAGATCTGGATGAGTAGGAGATCGGTAGCTTAGTAGTGTAAATTGTTTAGATTCAATAGACCAAGTATCCCAGTATTTATACCTGGGAAACTCTAGATAGTGTTAAGTAGATCTGCCCTGATTTGTGTCAGGATCATTAGATTTGTTTAATTGAGTGAATTGATTGCTACGATTGTTAGCATATGATTGATAATATATGCTTGTGGTCTAAATTAAAATCTTCGATGGGTTATTAAATTACCTTTACTTTTAAATTTCGAGGACGAAATTCTTTTAAGTGGGGAGGAATGTGAAGACACAGAATTTTGGGGAATATCAATTTAATAATCTGTATTAATAATTAAATTGATTTGATAATTTTCTTTTATAATTTTAATTTAAATTGGCAAATTATTCTCCTAAAAGCAAATAAATATTTAAACTAGTAAATTTTAAAAGCTAATAAAATGTTTTCTATTTATGATGTATATATATTTTTATATATTATAAATAGAAAAGCTTTGGTTTAAAATTTAATAAATAAAAACATGTTTTCAAATTCTAATATATTTTGATAATTTATAAATTATAATATAAAAATTTTCAAAGATTATTTAAATAAATAATTATATAGTTTAAAATACTTAAAATAAATGTTAATTGTTTAAAATATATTTTTAGCTTGAGTTTACAATTAACATATGATATATTAATTCATTTAATAATGTACTAGTAATTTATAAACAATGAGGTAATATCTTCTATAAATTATTTAAAATTAGCAAAATTGATATTTTTAAACAATATTAATAATGTATTATTTTAAATAGATAGAATTGTTATTTTCAAAATTTATGAGTAATTATATATGTATATATAACTTGATTTTAAATTAGATTTTCAAATTCAATTTGAATATGAATTTGGATTTATAATGGAAATTCAAAAGGTAGACATTTTAAAATATTTGGATTTAAATTATATATATAAGTTTTTATGATATATAATTGTTTTTATTTATATTTTGTTAAAGAAATTTATATATACATTTAGATAAGTATTTATTTAATTAGTGAATTAAGAATAAAGTTTTATATTAACATTTTAAACTAAATAAAAAATCTCCTAAATGACAAGTGTTAATACATTAAGTAACCTAATAACATGTGTTAATTAAATATTAATTCAAGATGACAAATGTTAAGATATTAGACAAGTGTCCTTATTATTTTTCATTTTCTTTTGTTTTAATTAAATCACAAAATTTACTTATATAAACACATTGCTTCTCACCCTCATTTCCTTTTCTATTCTTCAAATTCAAAGTTAAGAAAATTTTAGCTGAAATAATTTTCAAAACAAAATCAATAATCAACATGCCTCAAAACAAGAAACAAGTCAAAAAAAATTCAACAAATCTGTGATCAATATTTCCAAACCAGAAATCATATTCAAATCAAAACCTGTTCATCTCTTAAAATCCAAAATCATAAGCCTGCTATTCATTTTCAACATCAAAACCTGAGATAGAATAAAAACCTGTAATCAACCTCCTCGGACTAGAAATGTAAACCAAAACCTGTAGCTCATTTGCAAGATTGAACATCATTCCTCAAATACGAAACCTGTATTTTTTTTTCAATATCAAACCATAAGCATGTAATCATTCTTCAAACCTGAAGCAAGCAAACCTGAGAAGAAATCAGCCAGTTCATCTCTGTTTTCAAGCTAAAACATTTTCAACAATTCATTTTTCTTCTAGAAAATTCAGTTCTCAAGTTCTTTTGCAAGTTCCAATAACATGCATTCTTCAGCATCTCAGATTTAAAAGCTATTTCAAAACAATAAGACTCTGTCCATTCTTAACAGGTGAGTAACATCACTTTTGAAAATAAAAACTTAAGTATTTGAATAAATCTGGTTGCGTGCTATTTTATGAAACAAAATATGTTTCTGTATATATGGATTTTCGGGGCATTTTTCCGCGAATATTAATGTATATATGTGTGTGCATGAAGTTGTATATCTGTGCTTTACTGTTTTTAGTATCCAGGCTCATGTTTTAAATCAAAAATCATTTTCTCATGATCTAATCTATGTTAGGGTTTAAGCTTCAAACAAAATATGTTTGTTGTATCATAGATTAAAGTTTAAAAGTTTATTTAAGTTAAAATAATTTTGTTTGGTCATTGGAAATCAAAAACAACAGAGCAAACTTAATATAAGAAAAATTCAAATATCCTGATTCATTGATTCAGAAATATAAATTGAATACTTAAACTCGAACTTGATTTTTAAAACTGAAATCATGGTTTTAATAGTGGAATATTGGAGCAGTTTTGGTTTGATCAGAAAATGGAATTTGGGTGGTTTCTGGTGATCTTCGTGATCGAAGAGGATGGGGTTTCCACTAGTGGTAGTGGAGTGATCAGGGAGTTTGGGAAAATTGTCGGAATGGTGATCAAGGTGTTGTGGTGACGGTGGTGATTGCTTTAAGGCTGTAGACCTAGTTTTTGGATGGTCGGAAGTTTTGATCACGAAAGCATCTCTGGTGGACCGAGTTCCATCAGGTTCTGGAAAATGATAGCATGGTGGTTGTCGAAGTCGTGGCCGGAATTACTGACGCTCTGGTGATCGGAGGATCATGTTCGAGGTGGTTCTAGGTTTCGCCTTTGGTTCCAGGTTTGGGTTTCAATGCTCGAATTTGATTTCGAGTTTGTACTGATGATCTGATGGTCGAATTAAGGTGCGAAGACGATCGTCGACTTGCTTAAGGCTGTGGTTATGACTGGAGGTCGTCGGAGCCACCGTGCACATGCACGGTGCATTTTTGTGACTGGTGGAATTTGAGTTTGGAAGCAAGAATGATTATCGAGTTTCTACTCGAGTCGTTTTGTGAGTTGCTCGAAGATTTTTGGATTTGGCTCGAAGTCATTAGGGTATGGGCTCGGGTCAAATATTTTAGTTACAGGTTTTTAAAACATGTCTGTTTTTAAATATTTAAAATGATTTTAAATTTGAAAGCAAGAAGTAAACCTAGTTTTAAATTCAGTATAAAGTATGGATTCAAATTTAATTTTGTACCTTAGTTTTGAAATAAATAAGTTTTATAAAATTTAAAATGTTTAAAACAACTTTAACTACTAAAGTATATTTTAAAATGATTTGAATTTAAATGAATTTTATTTAAAACTCTTATAAATTTCTTTTATAAGACGTGTTACTTTAACCTTGGATTTTAAGTGTTTTTTTACGAATTGTTTTTTAAAATTTTGTTTAAAGTTAAATTGTAATTATTTTAAATCTTCAATTTGAAATGAAATTTAAAAATAAATTTAAAAGTAAAATGTTTTCAAATGCTTTTGTAAATTACAATTTGGTCATTAATAAGGAAATGTTTTTTCTTAAAGTAAATTAAAATTTAATGATTTGTGATTCATTAAATAAATAAGAAAATTTAAGGTTATTTAATTAATTTAAATTAATAAATGATTATGGATTAATAGGTAAGTAATTAAGAGTTATAAATTAATTAGTTAGGGATTAATTAATTTGTAATTAAAGATCATAAATTAGATAATTGAAGATTATTAATTAATGATTAGAAATAAATTAATCAAGTAATTAAAGTAATAAAAGAGTAATAAAGTTACAGTTTAGTACTTAAATAATTAGTAATTAGAAATGGTTTAATTGGTAATTAAGAATTAATTACCTTGTAATTAATAAGGGTTAATTTAAGTTTGATTACTTAGGAAAGTAATTTAAGAATTATTGATAGTTAATAAAAGATCATTAATTAAGGATTATCAAATGATTAATTAATGTGATTAATTTAAGTTAATTAATTAAATTTATTAATTAAGGATAATCAATTGTGAAATTGTTTAAGTATGATTACTTAATAAAATTAATTAAAGGGATTAATTACTTATTGTTATTAATTAAATTAATATGATTAGTTTAAGTTAATTAATTAGTTTAATTAATTTAAAATAGTCATTGGATGATAGGTTAAGTATATTACTTAGTGTAATTTATTAAGTATAATTACTTAGTGAAGTAATTGATGGGTAATTACTGGATGTAATTAATTAAAGATTGAAAGTGATTTGGGTTTAATTACTTAGTGTAATTAATAAAGAAGGATATTTACCTAGTGAAAGTAATTAATAATTAATTACTTAGTGTAATTAATTTAAGAATTGATTAATAAAGTTATTTGAAGTCAATTAAGTGATGTAATTAATTAAGGGTAATTAATTACTAAATGTGATTAATCATGATTGATTAATGAATAAAGATTAATTAGAGATTAATTATTAAATATGATTAATAATTAATTAAGAAGTAATTAAGGATCGTTAATTAATATAATTAATGATGTAATTAGGATTGATTCATTAAAGATAATCAATAATAAGTGATTATAAAGTAACTAATTAATTGTAATTAATTAAGGATTAATATAATTAGTTATAGTTAAGTAATTATTGAAAGTAACTAAAGGTTAATTACTGTGATTGTTTGAGCATAATTAATTTGTGTAACTAATTAAAGGATAATTACTTAATGTAATTAGAGGATAATTAATCAAGGATGACTAATTAAGATAGGTAATTAGAAGATGATTAATTAATTGATTTGTAATTAATTAATGGTTACGTAAGCAAGGTTTATGTGATTAAAGTAATTAATTTAATTTATTTTAAATTAATTAGAGATGAAGTAATTAATTTAATTTAATTTAGATTAATTATAGATGGTTTGAGTAATAGATCTTTGCTTATGAATGGTTGGATGATATTGATTGCCATGAAGGGTTTGATGTCTCTAATATGGGATATATGCTTATATGTGATATGGATGCTTTGATTGAATGGTGATGATATGATGTATCTATCTGTGAGATTGCGAATTATCTATTTGTGTGAATATAGATGATGAATCAAATTGTTTTAACTTTAAAACAACTTGGCTTTAAAAGATGGCGTTTTGGATTTCAGTGAGACAGAGATCGGGTTTCCAAATTTGGATATCCGAAAAACCACATCGATCCAAATTAACGATAGGTCGTGAATCTCAAGTGAAGATGAAGATTCAGAGTGCAAGTGTTATTGTCGTTAACTCTGAGGGTGATTCCAAAATGAGTGTAACGAGATAATTCTTTCGGTTTCGTTCGAACACGGAACGAACTTGTATGAATTGAATGCTTTTACAACATCGTCAGGTGGACGATAAGCATTCTAAGAGATGTGTTCTATAAAGGTAATCGTAGCCTCAAGCCTCATTAACGGGAATGGCTAAAATGGGGGAGGTGCAGCAAGGCTATTTGGGTAGCACCCAAGTAGGACAAGATCTTCCCCTATCTAGAAGTCCCTTTTTACTCGGCTTTGTGAGGCAGTTGATTGCAATAACTGCCGGGGTTGTCTTGTTCGGGACTGTCTAGTAAAGGATAGTTCCAGCCTTATGTTGTAGGGGATTGGGAGTAATCCTCGGTACGGTGATCTAGGTCACGTACTGTGATGGGTGGTACCTCAGTAGCCTTGCCATTGTGTGGAATCCAATCTCCAATAAGTGTCGTACGTTTTAGTTGTGCCCAACTATGTTGGAACGTGGGATGTAAGCATTTCAACTATTTCTGTATTTTAATTGAAAACCCTAGACCCTATTATAATATCACTGGATTTCTTATCAAATGTTTTGGTTAGCGTACGGTAAAAACTTACCCATGTTTATGTGTGGGGAGTCTTACGTGACACCTTTTCTTTCAAAGGTTTTCAAAAGTTAAGCAACTTTAACCTGTTACTCACACCAGACCCAAGTCTGGCTCGGAGTTTATCTTCTGTTTTCTTAAACTCCTGGGTACTCAAATTTTTTAGAGTAGCCAAGGGATTTAGGTTAGCATTGAAGAATTATGGAGGAGCAATGGAGCAGGAGGCTTCAGAGTTTGTAGATATATATAGTGTTCTGCCGTGTGATCTTTGAGTCGTTTCTTTGTGTTGTATTTTGTGTTATAATAACTAGACGAGTGTTTATAACTGTCCAGTTTATGTTGTATAAGCTGTGTAACTCTAACAGATATTGTATACTATGTAATATCTTATGTAATTAGTATAATTTATTCATTCCTATGTTGAGATTCTGATGTTGTTTCTTTCTTTCTTCTCTAACTTTCTCTTTTCTATCCCTTTCTTTCTTAATGATGATGCGTTTTTCTGTGAAGAGGAAGACGTGTCGTCTCATTTGGTATCAGAGCGCTAGGTTGAGTGACTACCTTCGCTTTGGAGTGATTCTTTCTTGACAGAGCGTACTTGTATTTTTAAATGCATATATATATATATATACATACATACATACATACATACATATATATATATATCTACCTTTTTGTTGGATTACCTGTTCGGATTTTCTAATATAAGTTCTTGAGGTAGAAAGGTAGTGGTGTGTGTAACACGACTACCAATGGTAGGAGTCTGATTGTTGAGGTTGGAAGTATATCTGCCGAGACTGTAGACCCAATACCGTCTCGAGTAAGCTTTGCACTGGTGTAAGGATTTCACCAATCTTTGAAGAAAGCCTTTTTGAGGTTCAAAGTCCATCTTTGAAGTGCATGTTTGGATCTGTCGGTTGAGCAGAAGCGTGTGATAGTATCTTGGCAACTTGAGGAAGGAGCAATTGCGTGATGAGATGCAGTAACTTTGGATTTTCCCGAATATGTTTCGTTTGGAGCAAGTTTAAGGAAGCGTGTTTGCATTAGTAATGAGGCTCAGTTCAGTAGGGTGCATGTGTTTGGCTTTGAGGCTCGAGTTTCTCGAGGAGCTTATGGATAAGGAAGTCTTTGGAATCTATGGCAGCATTACAGCTCGGAGTATTCTGTGTGCCGTAAGCAACATCATCTGGATGAGCAATTTTCTAGAGGTGGAGCTCAGAAGCAGCAGAGTAGATCCATTTCTTCGATGGATTGGCTAGATAAGCATAAGCTGTTCTGATTAGTAAAGAGAGAATAGTTTCTTTGGATATTGGTCTAGGTTGATCGCAAAAGTGACTTGTGATAGTTGAGTGTTCTCTTGGTAGTTATCGTAGATTTTTCCGGATGTCTTCGTAGAAGTCAGAGGTCTGCCATAGCATCTGGAGATTTAGATTTTGCATCGACTAGGATTCCAGGAGTGGTACAAGTGGTTAAGCTAGTAGAAGGACGGTTTCTAAAGAGAAGGGTTTGGTGTAGCAACTTAGGATTTTGTGGCACTTCTGAGTTTTCTCTTTATGGATCTATTGAACCGTGTCTTCCGGGAAGTGTTGGACAAGTTTGTGCTCGTGTTCATCGTCGGCATTCTCATCTACTTCAGATCAGAGTTGTGCAGTGGAAGCGAAGTAGCAGCTGTTCTAGAGTGGAAGTTTTCAGAATCTAAGGCAAGTTTGGCAAGTTCTCCTTTTTGTCTTTTCTGGATTGGAGAAGTTAGTTTTCTTCTGATGATAGTTGAGATCATGTTCTTGATTTTGATTGATCTTGAGAGGATCATTCTGTTGGTTTGTTTTTGGTCCAGTTTGTTTCTAGAGGCATCAGCGAAGGCTGAGCTGATCGGGAAGTTGAAGGCAACCCAGCATCATCAAAGAGTTTTTGGATAAGTGACGAAGGAATTTGGTTTCGAAGTCGGAGATTTGATATTGGATAAGTTTTCTCCAATAAAAGAGCTATAATGTTTGGTAAGACAGGGAAGCTAACCCCGAAGTTTGTTGGATCTTTCTGTGTTTTGTTAGGGATAAGTGCTTTGGTCTTCAGGGTTGAATTACCAGTTTGGAAAAATGGGGTTCAATGTGTTTCACGTATCTCTGAGGGAGTACGTGTGTGATCTGTCTCTAGTTTTGGAACTAGCAGATCTAGGGGTTTTGGTAGTCGAGCAGGACTTGAGTGTGGTCTGATATCCTATTCGGTTTTGTAGATCTAGTCGAGTAGGAGATGAGTAGCTTAGTACTGTAGATTGTTTAGATTCAGTAGACGATTATCCCAGTATTTATACCTGGAAAACTATAAATAGTGTTAAGAAGATCTCTCCTGATTTGTGTCGGGATCATTATATTTGTTTGATTGAGTGAATTGATTGCTATGATTGTTAGCATATGATTGATAATATATGCTCGTAGTTTAAATTAAAATCTTTGATGGGTTATTAAATTACCTTTGCTTTTAAATTTCGGGGACGAAATTCTTTTAAGTGGGGAGGAATGTGATGACCCGGAATTTTGGGCAGTATCAATTTAATAATCTATATTAATAACTAAATTGATTTGATAATTTCCTTTTATAATTTTAATTTAAATTGGCAAATTATTCTTTTAAAAGCAAATAAATATTTAAATTGGTAAATTTTAAAAGCTAATAAAATGTTTTCTATTTATAATGTATATATATTTGTATATATTGTAAATAGAAAAGCTTTAGTTTAAAATTTAATAAATAAAAACCTATTTTCAAATTCTAATATAATTTGATAATTTAGGTATTATAATATAAAACTTTTAGAAGATTATTTAAAAAATAATTATATATTTTGAAATACTTAAAATAAATGTTAATTGTTTGAAATATATTTTTTGCTTGAGTTTAAAATACAATTAACATATGATATATTAATTCATTTAATAATGTAAGTAATTTATAAACAATAAGGTTATCTCTTTTATAAATTATTTAAAATTAGCAAAATTGTTGTTTTTAAAAAACATTAATAATGTATTAGTTTAAATAGATAGAATTGTTATTTTCAAAATTTATGAGTAGTTATATATGTATATATAACTTGATTTTAAATTAGATTTCCAAATTCAATTTGAATATGAATTTGGATTTATAATGGAAATTCAAAAGGTAGATATTTTAAAATATTTGGATTCAAATTATATGTATATGTTTTTATTTATATATAATTGGTTTTACTTATATTTTCTTTAAAGAAATTTATATATACAATTGGATAAGTATTTATTTAATTAGTGAATTAAGAATAAAGCTTTATATTAACATTTTATAATAAATAAATAAACTCTTAAATGACAAGTGTTAATACATTAAGTAACCTAATAACATGTGTTAAGTAAATATTAAATCAAGATG
Organism: Allium cepa; assembly: GCA_030765085.1. Lineage (NCBI taxonomy): Eukaryota > Viridiplantae > Streptophyta > Magnoliopsida > Asparagales > Amaryllidaceae > Allium > Allium cepa. Next base: position 1,033,397,321 of record CM060945.1, on the reverse strand, counting down.
ACAAATGTTAGGATATTAGACAATTGTCTTTATTATTTTTCATTTTCTTTTATTTTAGTTAAATCAAAAAATTTACTTATATATACACATTGCTTCTCACCCTCATTTCCTTTTCTATTCTTCAAATTCAAAGTTAAGAAAATTTCAGCTGAAACAATTTTCAAAACAAAATCAGTAATCAATATGCCTCAAAACCAGAAACTAATCCAAAAAAAAATTCAACAAATTTGTGATCAATCTTTCCAAACCAGAAATCATGTTCAAATCAAAACCCGTTCATCTCTTAAAATCCAAAATCAAAAGCCTGCAATTCATTTTCAACATCAAAACCTGAGATAGAATAAAAACCTGTAATCAACCTCCTCAGACCAGAAATGTAAACCAAAGCCTGTAGCTCATTTGCAAGATCAAACATCATTCCTCAAACCTGAAACCTGTTTCTTTTTCAATATCAAACCATAATCCTGCAATCATTCTTCAAACCTAAAGCAAGCAAACCTGAGAAGAAATCAGGCAGTTCATCTCTGTTTTCAAGCAAAAACATTTTCAACAATGCATTTTTCTTTTGGAAATTCAGTTTTCAAGTTCTTTTGCAAGTTCCAGTAACATGCATTCTTCAGCATCTCAGATTCAAAAGCTATTTCAAAACAATAAGGCTCTGTCCATTCTTAACAGGTGAGTAACATCACTTTTTAAAATAGAAACTTAAGTATTTGAATAAATCTGGTTGCATGCTATTTTCTGAAACAAAATATGTTTGTGTATATACGGATTTTTTGGGCAATTTTCTATGAATATGAATGTATATAGGTGTGTACATGTTGCTATGTATTTGTGCTTTACTGTTTTTAGTTTCCAGGCTCAAGTTTTAAATCAAAAATCATTTTCTCATGATCTAAGTGGAAATTAAAAATAACAGAGCAAACTTAATATAAGTGAAAATTCAAATATCCAGATTCATTGATTCAGAAAAATAAATTGAATACTTAAACTAAAACTTGATTTTAAAACTAAAATCACAATTTTTAGTAGTGGAATGTTGGAGTAGTTCTATTTTGATCAGAAAATGGAATTTGGGTAGTTTCTGGTGATCTCCGTGATCGAAGAGAATGGGGTTCCACTGGTGGTAGTGGAGTAATCAAGGAGTTTGGGGAAATTGTCGGAATGGTGATCAAGGTGCTATGGTGATGGCGGTGATTGTTTTAAGGCTGTAGCCCTAGTTTTTGGATGGTCGAAAGTTTTGATCACCACAACATCTCCGGTGGACCGAGTTCCATCAGGTTGTTGGAAACGATAGCATGGTGGTTGTCGAAGTCATGGCCGGAATTGCTGACGCTCTGATGATTGGAGGATCTTGTTCGAGGTGGTTCCAGGTTTTGTCTTTGGTTCCAGGATTGGGTTTTGATGCTCGAATTTGATTTCGAGTTTGTACTGATGATCTGATGGTCGAATTGGGGTGCGAAGATTATCGTCGACTTGCTTAAGGTTGTGGTGATGACCGGAGGTGGTCGGAGCCACCGTGCATATGCACGGTACATTTTTATGCCTGGTGAAATTTGAGTTTGGAAGCAGGAATGATTACTCGAGTTTTTACTCGAGTCGTTTTTTGATTTAAACCCCTATAAATATAGACCTAGACTCGCACTTCCAAACTCATATTTTCAAAGTGACGCTTGAGCTATGCCATTTTCTCTTTTCCTGCAAATCCTAAATTCTTAAAAATAGTAATAAATTATATGTGTATATAATTGGAGAATTATAGAAGACGATTGGGAAGAAGAATATGGTCAATCAAATCGCCAAAGACAAGGTAATTGTAATTTTGTATCTAAAATATAAATCAAATTCCAAATCTCTTTTTTGATCTAGATCTTTGATATATCTATTAATTCTCGTGATGTATTAATCTAAATGGGGAGAAAAAGGAGTCGAATTGGAATAATAGGGATTAGATCTGGAGATTTGAAAAGCTAAAAAGGTGAGTGAGAAATTATATATTTTATATAATATTAGATTTGTATCATTGTAAATCTATTCATGTATACCTAAAATGTAAATTTGAGTTATAGGCTAAAATTGTGTATGTGAAATATGATTATAAACCATGCCTACATATTTTGATTAATAACTTGTATTGTACATTGCATGTATGTAAATCAAGAGTAGGCATTAATAATCCCTGAAATTTACAAAATATATGGTAGTTCCAGATTTGTGAATTTAATATTGCATGTGAAAATAAAAACGTAAATTGAATTGTTACAGTAAAACGTAGGTATTCAAGTAGTATTTTAATCTATTGAATTATATTGTGTGTTGCAATGTGAATTTCTATACATTATCAAGTTTCAGATTTACAAATAAAAGTGTGGCGGTTGAAATAACAGGGAATACACCTAAAACTAAAGAGTTGTATAAAATAGGTATATTTACCATATTTGTACTTTCTATTTCGATAACTACTAAAACATAATTCCTTATAATTCCAAACGTAAAAAAAATTCCCTTTATGGATAAGATATAGAAATTTCTAGCATTAATCGTTTCATTCGAGAAAAATGTAACTCCCATGCCGTAAAATAAATAAAATCTCTATGGATAAATTGAAATAATTATATATATGACAAAAACTGTCTAAGAAAAGAATATGCGCAGCATAAGTAAAGCATAAGTGAAATAAAAATATATGAAAATATTGGTAAGTCATAATTTAAAATAAAAAGGATATAAATAGTCCTCTAAAACAAGGTAGGGAATTAAAGGTTAAAAGTGAATAGAAATAGGAAGTTAAATAACAAGGGTGAGAGAAAGTAAATGAGAAAAGATATTTAAAAGGAAACTATAAATGCCCTAAATTAAATAAGATGTAAACGTATTGAAAAGTAAATAAATATTGTTAATAGTGAATAGAAGAGGCGTAGTAATTAAATAATAATGAATGAATATATATATATATATATATATATATATATATATATAAACACAGATATATATATATATAAGTAGCCTTAAGTTTGTGTTTATGATGGGTGTGAACTATATAAGTATGCAAATAACTTAAATGGATAAGAATGACGTAGTCATTAGAATCAGTTGGAATGTGTGACACCCTTAAATTTGATGGACATTATTTAGGATATTTAATTGGATAAATAAAATAAAATAATGTAAAATGGTAAGGAGATTGAGATTTGGTAACTAGTATGGGTCAAGACTTAATTAATGAACTAATGGAATTAATTAGAACATTAATAAGAAAGAGGATATAAAAGGAAGGCAAAATAGAAAGAGTATAATTCTTAAATATAACCTTTCCGTTCTACTTTCCTCCCTGACCTCATTCATTTCAAGAGAAATCAAAGATTCTGGTCGGCCATTAACAAGGGTTTCAAAGGAAATAGAGCTAGGGAAACAAGATCAAGGCTTAGAGGAATCTAACCAAAATATAAATCTCAACTTTCTTAAACCATTCGAAGTGAAAAATAGTTATGTATCTCATGTTTTAATTGTTATTTTCATTTTTCAGCATAAATTCGATTTTTTTGCTTATATTATGTCAAGCTATGATACTTTGAATGATTATATGCTTATTGGTGAATTCATAGAATCTATTTATGAAATTAAATGATACGTTTGAGTTAGAAAACCTGTCATATGACACGTAAATGGCTTGAATTTTAATACGATGTCAGAAACATTATTTTGGAAGTGGGATTTAATTTCATAAATTTTTGGTTTAATGAGAATAATTGGAGAATTTCCTAAGGTTGGAAAATGGTTTATTTCGGCTTTTAATTGTTAAAAATATTAAATTATGTTTTTGGCCCCAAAATTTTTATATGTTAATGAATATAGTAAACCGAATTTATTTCGATTTTTAGGAATTTTTCCCATGAGTTTATGATTTTATATAAATTTATTGGGCTAGAAAAGCTTAATGTTTATATTAAGATATTAATATAAGTTAATGGTTTGCAAACATGTTATGGAAATGATAAATCTGCCCTATTGTAGCTTTCTACAAAAGGATCTTGATAAAGTAATTATTAACCAATAAGATTTTGACAAACAATAACGGTTGGTGAAATGAAATTACTTTTAACGTTATAAAAGAAATTTTCTTATAAACTATGGTAGTGCTACTCCGAAAGTCATTATGTCGCACTTCACCACTCTGCTTCTATGGACATCAACATCGACCTAGAGTAATGCATAGGGTATCAACTTCGGTTGATATGGAATGCATCAGCTTGGTTGAAGTGGGAAGCCAAGCATCAAGGGTGATATTGTGAACTTCGAAATGGATGAGGCTGCTTTATTTCACCAATTGATGCTGCACTTTACACTATGCCACATGTTTTCTTCAATGTCGCTGAGCCCATTTGTTTCGAATTGACTTATAGCTGCAATAATGATGCCGCATGTTTTATAGATGTTGACTTCGATAATATAGGCAACCTTACCGCTTTTATTTATATCGACATCGCTAATAATGATGCCACCTTTATTTAATGTCTTATGTTTTCGAAGACAACTATAGTGCCACTTTTATTGACTTTGAACCTAATGATGCTGCTTATTTCCTTATGGTACTACAGCCGAGATTTACCTATATCGACTCTATTCTTTTAAAGCTTATTAATATGCAAACTGAGCTTTTATATCCAAAGACGTAGACACCCTATAAGGTGTGAAGTCCATGTTATCAGCCCTATGGCCTTATGTTTGATAAAATTTTCATTTTAACATATTTATGTTATCAGCCGTATGGCCTTATGGCTATATAACTTTGCTAAATTTATCAATTTAAAGGCTTTATACTGTTTTGGCTTTATAACCTATGGATTCGAAGTGAGCTAACTTCCAAGTGCTTTCATGATTCATTGATACTATTTTATAAATGCATATACCATAGCATAATTATTTTAGATAAAGTAAAGGGATATGTTTTTCTTGTTTTGAATGTATGATTTCAAGGGTTAAATAATTTATTAAGAAAGCGTTTTCAAGGAAATAGAAAAGGGTATTGAGCCCAGGATTTTACTAAAGAATTATCACTTAATCACTTTCGGATAGATCGTAATAGGATGAATTGACTTAGAAATTAGAAAACTAGATAGGACTGGTGTACGGTAGCACCCTATACTTCAGTTGTTAGCCCCCAACTGATATATATTACCAAAATTCTAGCGTCTAGGGCTGTGTCAAAAATAGGAAAAAAAGTATGTTTACGCATATAAAGGAATACAAAAAGACAAGGTAGGTTATAGGTTGACCTGCAAAACCTTTGGGTTCATAGTAAGCTTAGCAAAATTATGAGATTGAAAAATAGTCTAATAAACACTAGGATAAATGTAACAACCCGTAAATTTATTACTTTGATAAATTATATTCGTATCTAAAATATTCAAATACAAGATTTTATAATGCAAACTATAATGTTTTGAACCATAAATAATGACGGCAAAGTTGTTTTAAAGGTATATTAACAAATATGGATATTTGGGGTTTTCATCTGAATAAAGGCGAAAATCGATATTTGGGAAAATTGAGATTTTCGCGATATTAAAGCAAACGAAACTAGATGCATACACTTATTTATCCATTTAAGAAAGAATATGAAATAAAAATTATTCATTTTCTTTTTTACAATAACATACTTATGACATAGTCCAGGAAATTATCACTTTTATATATTTTTTAGAATTTTAAATGAAATTTAAATATTCAAATAAATTTTAAAATGATAATAATTCATTTAAAATAGTTATACAGTGATAATAAATAATTTATAATAGTTTTATAAAAATATATTATTGGTTTAAAAATATAAGAAAAATTCATAACATTTAGTCAATACGATAGCACTTTTTGTAAACACTTGTTTAATATTGATCTATATGATTTTATAATTCAAATACGACCGTTTTAATTTATTAATATTGATAAGAAATTAGTTTTCAATTTTTTTTACATTTATAAGTAATTTAATTAATAAGTGAAAATGTTACTGGGAATCGGCTTTCCGATTTCTAACGGTTTAATGAACAGAAGCAGTTCAAACAAATCGCGACATTGTTTATATGTCTTATGTACATATGTGACATGCACATATACACAGTAACATATACATATACACATATAACAACATATTTACATATAATTATATATATATATATATATATATATATATATATATATATACATATGCACACACATATCACAAAATGTCTAAGATATTTATACAAAGTCAAAAGAAAACTACACATCAAAACATCACATCATTACATACTTACATACCATCATCTCAAACAAATGGAGAGAACGATAAGGGGGAGTGGTCGTGCATGTAGGGGAGAGCAGGTAAGGGGTAGGAAGGTAATTTTTCATTAGATTTTTTTGCACATTTTTTTCCTACAAGTACATGCCTCCACCTCCCATAATTTTTACACCTTCCTCCTATTTCTTTCTTATGTCCTTCATCTTCTTCTTCCTCTTCATTAATGGCTTCCATGTCATCATAGAATATTCCATAGTCGTAGCGAAGCTATGTTGAGAAATACACTTCCATATTGAAAAATATATCACCATAATTTAAAATCAATGTGAGAAATCACCTCCGCTTCTCCTCCTATACTCACGACCGGCTTCCATCGCCACTCAAGGCCGAGCGGCCACCCTCTCTAGCGTAGGTTGTATACTTTGAAGGGTCGTAGGGTTGATTTCATAAGCTTCAGTGCGGTGATAACGAAGTTATAGTCAAATGTTAGTAAATCAAGAAACCAATGAACATGAGAATTACTCCACTAATTTATTATAAATTATAAGATGATATGATATATTTTATGTGATTTTTTTCTATGTTTGATCACCATGTTTTGGATGTGATAATATGTCTGTTTAGTTGTGGAAATAATTCACGTTAAATACACAACGAATTTACACAAAGGAAATCACTTTCCTATATGAATTATAAAAGTGTTAAAGAATAGTTAAACCTCTTTAAGCATGAAAAAATGGTTTATAAATGTTTTATAAAATTAAAACTAATTTCGGTAAAGTTTGGAATTTTTTTGAAAATGGAGTCAATATAAGCGCGTCGCATAATGGTAGTTCATAATTTCGCGCCATAAAAGTTATATCGACGTGTACAAAGGAATATACCTCAGAGTTATTCGAAAGAAGAATTTTCCAAACTCTTATAACTGCAATTTGCAAATGAAGAATAAAAATCAAAATTTTATTGAATAGAATTTGAGTTATGTCCAAATCAAGTTTTTAAAACATCTATTGTGACAACTCAGAATTTTCAAGCAATTAAAATCGGAATATTTAATTGATTTTAAGTATTCAATAAAGCAATTTTAACTTGAATTACGAATATCACAATTTATTCGATAATTTAATTATTGAATTAAATAATTTGAAGTTGAAAAAATTATTGAATCTAGAATTTTAAGCCGATTAAAAATAATTAGAAGACTTATAAAATTTATATTGATAATATTGAAGATAATAGAAGTTTCAAAATTAAATTTAATAGTGATTTATTCAGTTTTGAAATTTCGTCGTTTAAATTAAATTTAAAAATAGCCTTCCGAGGCGCAGTCTCGGAATTCGATGAAACCAATTCCATTGGGTCCGTAATATTAAATTATTATCGGATTTCAAATTTCGTTTTGATCGGAGTTAGTGTGTGAGTGTATGAAATATAAACATGCTGGAAATTTAAATTGATAAATAATCTGATGAAATTTAATTTAAAAAGTCGAGCCTTCTTGTATACGCCTCCTTACTTTATTTCTAATCATGTTGCCCCTTCTTTCTTTTCAGCCGAAAAATTTTGAAAAAAAATATATAATAAATATCTGCATACGAAATGGCGACAGCCTTCCCTTTCCTCCCTCTTAAATCGAAATCGAGTTCGATCTTAAAAAAAAAGAGCAGCGACCGAAATCGCGCGAGCACGAGCGATCTTAGGGTTCGCATTTTTGATTCAAGGCCGGGCTAGTCGCGTTCGATTTAGGTGGAGGGGATCGCAGATTTGGGGGTCGAGCTCAATTAGGGTTAGGGTTCGCGTGCCTTGTTGGGATGCAGGCGATGTCGTTGTTGCAGCATGGGCATGGTGGCGTGCGAGAGGGTGATGGATGGAGATGGTTCGACTCTGATCGTCAGCGTGGATTCGAGCTCTGTGAGTCTCCGTGTTTTCAGGGGCGGGCAGAGGTAGTCGTTTTTAATTTATTTTCTAGTTAAATCTAATTTAAATTCATATGCTGCATGAAAAAAAAGAAAAAAAATATATGCAGATAGGTTACAGTAAAATATTAAGCAAGTGTGGTTTTATCATATATAATAAAATACAGACAATATTATTTTATATATGAACGCAATTTTAATTTATATGTATAAACAGGAAGCTGAAGAAAATGTGTAACAATAACATAAGTAGACATACTCACATTTTAAATTTATTGGTCTATTTTAAAATAAATTATTAAGGTGGTAAATTTGTCCTATTAGCATAATTAAATTATTTTAGTTTCTAAAACTAATTTATTAAATGAAAATTTGGTTAAATAAAATTATTTGTTAATTAAATTAAATTAAATTCAGCAAATGGAATTTAGTTAAAATCGATTTATTAGTTTAAAACCAAATGTTTAGTTTAAATTTAATTGTTGGCCAATTTAAGTATTAAATACAAATCATTGTTTAATTAAATTTATAAAAATGGAAATAAATGGTTCATGTTATTTCAAAGTGATAATAAATCGTATGATTGTTATACAAGGTCAAAATCTGATGGAAGCAAGCCGGGTTAGATCGGATTGCAAAACAAAAATCGAAGGTGAGTTAATCTCACTCAGTTAAATTTAAATTTAAATGATAAAATTTAAATAATTGTTTGAATGGTTGAATTGATTGATGTGCTATAGTATCTGATATTTTGATATTGGCATATTATATCGTGCTAACATCTGTGGATGCAGGAAAAAATAACAGATTGGAGGGATCCAACTGGATCCCTCAACATTTATTTAAATTATTCTATACCCTCTGTTGTGATTATTTCCTATTTTATGATGAACTTTATTGGAATATTGAATGCTATGGTTTGATTGGTTATGATTGGGTATAAAGAATTTCCAAAAATATATAAATTATATTTTGGAAAGAAATTAAAAGAAGTGAATTTGTAAATAAAATAATTATAGAATAAATTAAAAAAAATGAATTGGAAAAGGAATGAAGTGACTGTAAAATTCTAATAAATAGATCTTGAGTATAGAAAGGAAATTTGAATAAACAGAAAGTTAATGAATATTAAATCTTCAGTGATATTAATTAAAACAAGAAAACATTTATTTAAAATTTAAGATTTAAATTATTGAAAAGAATAAGGAAGAAATTGGGAAAATCTGGAATTTGTATATTTCCGTTAAAGGATTTAGAACAAAACGGAAGATTATAACAATAATAATAAAATCCACAATTAATGAATTTCGAAATGAACTGAGTATGTAAAGAAATTTATTTCAAATGGAATAAATTGGAAATCAGTTTGGAAAATTGATTTAAGTGATTGAAGTTAGAATTTTTCTCTGGATAACCAAGTACGTTTTTAAAGTAAATTTTTAAATATAAATTAAATGTTTTAAAGTTGTTTTTAAAGAAATCAAGTTTCGTAAAATTTGTTATTTCTATTATTTAAAGTCTAAAGTAAGTATTTTCTGTAATCTATTCTAGCAGTAATTATTAAGAAGTAACTTAGTATTTTGTTTTTAAAAGTAGCAATTTAGTTTTATATTTTATCAAGTAACCATATTTTCAAATATTCATGTAGTATGTATTTTTAACAAATTATTAAAGAAATTTTAATTTGAATGTTTTAAAGTATATTTTTAAAAGTAAAGTGTTTTAAATTAATTTAGAAAAATCTAGTTTTGTGCTTGGTGATTCCAGTGGAAATGGAAATACTCGGAATTTATTCTGAGAAAAGGAAGATAGTTTGAAAACTGTTTTCAAAAGGATTTGAAAGTGAGAATATATCTTGTAAAGATATTTTGAGATAAATAAATAATTTGGGAAATTATTTATTGGTCGATGGTTGTTTGAGAATATTAATTGATATTTAAATCACCGACTATCAATATGGACAAATGCGTTGATCGTTTCGAAGATACCGGGATCGAGATTTATTTCGAAAACCACTTCGATCCGGTTTGTACGTTTCGGGGAAACGAGTTTGGATTCGAAGATGGAGCAGTGAAGTGCAAGGGCTAGTTGCTACTAATCCTGAGGATATTTCCAAAATGGATGTAGTAGGAATAGTGCATTCGGTTCCGTTCGGACCCGGGACGGACTTGTATGGATGAATGCTTTCGGGACATCGTCAGGTGGACGATGGGCATTCTAAGGGATATGTTCTAAAAAGGTAACGCTGTGCCTCAAGCCTCATCAAATGGGAATGACTGAAAATCAGGGATTATGCAGCAAGGCTAGGTGGGTAGCACCCAAGCAGGGTGAGGTCATCCATGTCTAGACGTCCCTTTTATTTTGGGTTAGTGGGCGGTTGCTGATCCCAACCGTGGGGTGATCTCACTCGGGATTATCCAGTAAGGGGTAGTCCCGGTCTTGTGTTGCAGGGGAGCAAGCGTACTCCTCGGTACGGTGATCTAGGCCCCGTACAGTGACAGGTGGTACCACAATGCCTAGTCATTAGTTGGGAAATCCATTCTCCCTACGAGCCTTGTACGAGTTTTGTTTGTATTACCCACTCTGTGGCTAGTATCTGGAATTTAATTAATGTAACAATTTCGGCTATTTATAAGTATTTGTATATAGACCCTATTATAATATCAGAGGATTTCTATAAAAACTGTTTTAGCTGTCGTAAGGTAAAAACCCGACATGTTTATTTGTGGCGTGGTCTTACGAGATGCTTTTGTTTTTCAAAGGATTTTTGAAACTTTAATAATCAACTGAGTGTGATTTTCTCGCGCTGGTATTCCAGACTGACTCGGGTGTTATTTAACTGTAATGCTCGGGTCAGACCGAGTATTATAGGATACAAGATATGATGTTGTGGAGCTCAGGAGACGAGCAGGATGACGATACATACTTCCGTACTTGTTTACATATGTATATTCCGCTGTGTTGAGTTGTTGTGTATCCATTGTGTGATATTGATGTTTAACTGTGATTGATGTACCCTGATGATGTAATATATAAACAGAGATATTTGATTTTTGAGTAAAGACCATTTATTATCTATTATATTTTATTCCGCTGCGATGGTTAGATTATGTTGTTGATTTCTATTTACCTCTTTTTCTTTAATCCAAATGGTTCGTATTTCTATACAACTTGAGTCGATTGTTGTAGAATAGTGTTAACTCAAGGGGTACGGATTGCGGGTCGTTTCATCTATGTTTGGTAGTTTTGGAAACCAAAGTGGTAAATACTTTAAAATTGATATTTTTAAATTTATAAAAACTATGAAATAAATTTTATAAATATGTTAAAATGTTTTAGAAGGGATTTGAGTTATAAAAATGGACATATATGAAACCGAATTAGTGTTTTGAACAAAGAAGCTTTAAAAACATTATTCACGACAGTTTTTACACGGTTTCGGTAACTTTTGCAAATTATCGTTTTATATTAATTATTATTTCCCAATATTTTTAGTAATATTTTCAAATGAATAACTAATTATTTTGAAGATTGATTTGGAAGTTTTATAATTACTTCAAAGTATTTTTACATAAATGGTTAAAGGAAAATTATTTGAAACAATGTTTGGAATTGTGATAAGTAAATAAAAATTATCTCCAATAGATCATATGAAAGAGTTTAGAGTTGATCAAATAACTTGATAGCCTTATGGAGGACAAAGAGATAGTCTTTAGACCCGAGCTTGAACAACCAGTGTTTGGGTTTCGCTCTAGCTATCCGCACTGGCGCAACGGAGAGGATAATAAATTTGATTTAATCGGACCATATTTTCCTAAGATAAAATGAGATTTGGAGATTTCCAATTAGTATATTTTCCATAGATTGTTTTTACTTAATAAAAATTTGTTTGGATTTACAATAAATGATGTCTTAAATTACATTATTTTTGACCCATTTGAAAGTTATAATTTGAAAATAAGAAATCTTTGTTAAGATTTAAATAAATGATTTGGAAATATTTTCCAAAGTAAAAGGTGAAATGATTTGGAGTTACTCCAAAATGTAAAGAGGGTTTAATTAACCAAGGAGTTCTATAAACGAGGTTTAATTATCTAGTTTATAATGAAACAAAATATGATTTAAAGATGTATATCTCTAAAGAGATATTTACTTAGATAAAAGTTATCGATTAGTTAAATAAAAATCGTCCACATACTTGGCATCATTTATCAACAATTAATTCGAAGAAACTGGGATCGGATTTAGGTGATTCCTATCCAAAAACCACTTCGAACCAATATACATTTGAAAGAGAAAACATGTCGAAGACAATTATTTTTAAGAAGGAGATCTTCATAATGTATGGCTGCTTGTCACTAACCTCTGGGGTAATTCTCTTATCATATATATGGTGATAGTGGTTCCTTTAATTAGAAATTTTTGATGTAAGGACTACTCACTACAAATCCTCGGGTGATTCCCTAACAGGATGGAGTAGGAGAAGTTCATTCGATTTTTCTTGTGCCTGGACAACTTGTATGGATGATTGTCTAACATTGCACCTCTAAAACCACGTAAATTGATTTTAACAAACATACATCTGTTTGGTGATGCAGGAGGTAACCCCTCCTAAACTAAACACAGTTCTTTGAGATGTACAAGCTCTGTGGTTGTACTTCTATGGAAATCAATAGTGCTTTGTTAGAAATGACAATGTGGCATTCAAGTGGAATGTGTTCTGTGAAAGGTAAACATGACCTCGGGCGTCACTCCTGAAAATGTCTGAAATAGGGTATGTAGTAAGCCTATATGTGTCGTACCGCTTAGGGTATGATCATCACCTTCTAGATTACCCTCCAAATACCAGGTTTATCGTGTATGCTAAGAGATGCCCCGATTAGGTCTGGAAAGCCCCAGTATGGTGTCATATTCGATACTATCCAGGACAACTATGTTGGTCACCAAAAAGGGGTAGGCAGGTCTTGCCAGATGCAAAGGACGGTTAGTGTGTCCTTGGTACATTCCTCTAGAGATGCATTGTATGGAAGGTAGTCCTTTACCTGCCATTGTATGGAATTCATTCTCCAATAAGTTCCTTCAGATTTAGTTTTATACCTATTATGTAGGAATTTAATCGACGTAACAATTTCGGCTAAGATTATTATGTATTTTTGTAATCTAGACATTATTATAATATCACTAGATTTTACATAGCAATGTTTTGGCTATCATAGGTAAAAGCCCATCTATGTTTATGTGCGCTATGCTCTTATGAGATACCCTTTTTTTTCAAAAATATTTGTATTTTGAGTTTTCTCACACTACTCCCATGACTAATCTGGAGTTTATTTTCCTTTTCCTTAAACTCTTGGTTCCCTATTTTTCCAGGTAGCCAAGTAATTAGGATTAACTTGGAGCATTTTAGAGGAGCTTGGAGAAGGAGTTGTATATTTATCTGTAGATAGCTATCCATTTCCATTTCTACAACATTTGTTTAGTATTGCATTCGGCATTTATAAGGACAGAGATTCATAACTACCCAGGCTGAGATTAGGATAGGCTCTGATGTATGTATTTAAGCCTCCACTATAAAGATCATAAATTAAAGTAATATATGTTATTCCATCCATGTAAGATTCTGTTTTGTCTTTATCTTTCTTTTTAACCTTGATCAATTGGTCTTTCCGGCACTTGGATATTTGGCACGTGAATACTGTGGATGTATTAGTTTCGATTTTTGAGGATCGAAAACGCGAGTCATCACACTTAGTATCAAAGCTTAGTTTGAGCAAACATCTAAACCTGGTAAGGGTAAAATTTCATCAAAGATAGGGTTGATAATATCGTAGGATGAGTAACTTATTAGTGATAGGATAAGAGACACCTTAGAATGAGTTTGAACATATTATATATGAGCGCGTATTTGTTAATATTATATAAAAATGATTGGTTTTGTAATTATGGTAAACGAAATAATTTTACCTAATGTTTCATTTTGTATATGAAGAATACTTATTAAAAAATATTTAATTATGTTGTTAAATTATAAATTGAACAATTGTTTAAAATTAGGTTAGTTAAATCTATGTATGAACATCTTGTGATTAGAATTTCACAGTTTGGTTATTAGATGTTTAATAATAATGCTGAAAGGATTAAGAATAATAAAGGATATAAATAACCCGAGGAGTTGGATGATGAGAACTTTTATCCAAGACGTTTTTGAAAAAGAGTTTTCAAAGGATTTTGAAAGATGGTAATAAGTTTTTTGGAATATATTTTAGCAAAGATTTCAAAGGAATTTTGGAAATGATAAAACATTTGGACATGGATATCATAGGAAGAGATCTAAGTTAGAGAAACTATCTTTAATAATCGATTGATCAAAGGTCTCGATCTGTTTTCTAAGCATTGATTGAATATCGGTTTGGGAAAAGTAGTACTAAGTGCTTAGTGAATTATTCTCTTTAAAATAGTTTAGTTAAAACATATTTATGTTGTGACAAAACCTAAGTTAATAATCTGACATTAGATTGAGTTAGGACAGTAATTTACTTAGTGTCTAAGTAATTTTTGTTTATAATTGTAAAAGCCTTCTAGTTAGGGAGGAAGGTATTCCAAGGGGGAATCATCAAGAGCCAACTGCGGCGAAAGAGACGGTTTGATAATTCTTTCTAGTGAAGAAGAAACCACCGAGACATCAAAAAACATAGAAATGATCATGGAGTTAGAACCAGTAGTGTTGCATCAAGAATCCTCAGATAGGATGTGGATCACTGATCCAGCATGTTCAAAACCCAAACAAGACTAGAAGGAAATTCCTAAAAAATTCCAATAGAAGAGGAGTCCAAGCCTGAGGAGGACCTAAACTCTGTGATGAATAGTCAAGACTCTGCTACATAGGACGCATGGATGGATGATATATCAAGTGAATCAAATAACAGTAGCAGTGATAGCAATATCTTTTGGGAAATGGGTGAAAATGATAATGTCACTTGGAACGAAGAATCATCAAGTTCATACATCAAGTGGGACGATATGGAAGATTATGAGGAAGAAGCTGAGAATCCTTGGGAAGAGGGAGTTCAAGGTTTATAAGAGTTAGCTAAAGGAGAGTTTTACCTGAAGTGCTAATTGGATTAGGACATATTCCATTCGTTCCCTAAGGACAACCTGGCAACCAATGGGATGGGATTTACTGCATCAAGAAAATGATGGAAATGAAGTGGATGATGAGCAAGAAAGTGATAATGCAGACAATATATAGGAAGTTCTATTTTAGTTTGGAAATTGGGATGAACCATCAGCATCAAATTAGAAGAACAGTTGGGCGTTATAATATGATTTAAAGATTGGTGATACATATCCAATATAGTATTTAAGTAGTAGTATGATGGCCTTGTATTTTAGTTGTGTATTTATAATATGATAAGGTGTGGTAAGGATGATCTTTGACGACCTATGTAAGATATGATGACTTATGTAAGTATAACTACTGGACAATGTTTGTAAGTTAAGGATTGACCTATGTACTAAGGATTATATAATATTAAGATGATCTTTTGTTTTAACTTCTCTCATTTGCAATTTCATAAATCACTTTATGATAATTCTTGATAAAGGAAAAAAAAATATAAACGAATAATTTCTTGTAAGATAAAACTATATTTTTATGAAATATTTTAGAACTTGAACTAAAATTTTGCAAAAAGAATTATTTTCATAAAGATCTTGGAAAAGATAAAGAGCACATGCATTATACATGAATTGTTTCATAGCAAGATTTTATAACGCAAATTATAATGTTTTGAGCCGTAAATAATGATTCGTATACTTGTTTTAAAGTTATATTAGCAAATATGGATATTTGAAGGTTTTCATCTAAAAAACAAAGAAAATCAGTTTTCGGGAAAATTCTGATTTTCTCAATATTAAAGCGAACAGAACTGGGTAAATACATTTATTTATCCATTTAAGTAAGAATATGAAATAAAAACTATTTTTTTATTTTTGAAAATAAAATATATGTATGACATCATCCGAGATATCACCACTTTTATATATTTTCTAGAATTTTAAATTAAGCTTAAATATTCAGATAATTGTTTTAAAATGATAATAATTCATTTTATTTAGTTATATAGTGATATAAATCATTTATAATAGTTTTATAAAAATATATACTTGGTTTAAAAGTATAAGAAAATTCTTAACGCTTTGTTAATACGACGACACTATTTGTAAACACTTGTTTAATATTGATTTATACCGTTTTATAATTCAAATGTGATCATTTTAATTTATTACTAGTGAAACGAAATTAGTTTTTCAAGTTTTATTTACATTTATATGTAATATAATTAATAAGTGAAAATGTGATAAGGAATCGGCTTTCCAATTTTCAATGGTTTAACAAACGAAAGTTGTTCATAGTGATCACAATGTTGTTTACATGTCTTGTGCATATATATAGACTAACATATACATATACACATACAACATATAACATATATGCATACTCGTATATATCACTAAATAACTAACATATTTGTACGAAGTCAAAAGTAAACTACACATCAAAACCTCATATCTTTACACACTTACACACAATCATCTCAAGAACATGGAGAGAAAGATAAGGGGAGAGTGGCCATGTGTGTTGAGTGGAGTGGGGAAGGGGTAGGAAGGTAATTTTGCATTTAGATATTTTTACAATTTTTTTCTATAGATACATGCCTCCTCCGCTCATAATTTTCACACCTTCTTCCTCTTTCTTTCTTAAGTTCTTCGTCTTCTTCTTCCTCTTCATTAATGACTTCATTGCCTTCATAAAATATTCCATAATTGTAGTGAAGCTCTATTGAGAAATACACTTCCACATCGCAAAATATATAACCATAATTTGATAGTAAGCAACCAACTTCCTCTTCTCCTCCTATACTCACAGCCACCCTACATCACCACTCAACGATAAGCATCCACCCTCTCTAGTATAGGTAGTACACTTCCAAGGGTCTTAGGGTTGATTTTATAAGCTTCGTTGCGGCGATAGCGAAGCTATAGTCAAATTTTAGTAAATCTAGAAACGAATGAAGGTAAGAATTACTCCGCTAATTTATTATAAATTATATGATGTTATTATATATTTTCTACGATTTTTTTGTATATTTGATCATCATGTTTTATCATATAATGTTTGTTTGGTTGTGGAAATAATTCATGTTAAGTACACGTCGAATTTATGTAAAGAAAATGGCTTTCCTATATGAATTATAAAAGTGTTATGGAATAGTTAAACCTCTTTAATCATAAATAAAATGGTTTAAAATGATTATAAATGTTTTATAAACATTAAAACTCATTTCGGTAAAGTATGGAAAAGATTTGAAAATGTAGTCAATATAAGCGCGTCGCGTAACGGTAGTTTGTGAATTTGCGCCGTAAAAGTTATATCGATGCGTAGAAGGGAATATAGCTCGGAATTGTATTAAAGAAGAATTTTCTTAACTGTTATAACTACAGTTTGAAAATGAAGACGAAAAATCAAGATTTCATTTAATAGAATTAGAGTTATGTCCAAATCAAGTTTTTAAAATCATCGCGGTTTGGTAGTTTCGAAAACCAAAATGGTAAATACATTATAATTGATATTTTTAAAATCTATAAAATATTAAATAAATTTTATAAGTATGTTAAAATGTTTTAAAAAGGATTTGAGTTATAAAAATGGACATATATGAAATTGAGTTAGTGTTCTGAACAAAGAAGCTTTAAAAACACTATTCATAGTAGTTTTTGCAGCGGTTTCAGAAACTTTTGCAAATTACGGTTTTAATTTAATTATTCTTTTCCTATCTTAGTAATATTTTCAAATGAATAATTCTTAGTTTGAAGATTGATTTGGGAGTTTTATAATTAGTTTAAAGGAGTTTTAAACAAATGGTTAAAGGACAATTATTTGAAACAATATTTGGAATTATAATAAATAAATGAAAATTATCTCCAAAAGGGAGTTTAAAGTTGATCAAATAACTTGATGGCCTTATGTAAGACAAAGAGTAGTCTCTAGACTTGAGCTTGGATAACTAGTGTTTGGGTTCCACTCTGGCTATCCGCACTGGCTCAAAGGAAGGGATAGTAAATTTGTTTTACTTGGACCATATTTTCCTAAGATAAAAAGAGATTTGGAGATTTCCAAAAGTTAAACAAGCTTTTAGAATAATAAAATTTTGGTGATATATGAATTTTATTGGTCAAACTCTATATTAAATTACGAGGAGGGAACTCGTACTATCCGTGTGCATTTAAAAGGTAATTTCACTATTATTCGATGAATAGTATAGGTTGAATTTGGAAATTAGTATTGAAGCATAGTTAGTATAATTTCTATGGATCCTTTTTACTCAATACAAATTGGTTTGGATTTATAGTAAACTATGTATTAAATAACATTGTTTTTGACCAGTTTAAAAGTTATGATTTGGAAATAAGAAATCTGCATGACGATTTAAATAAATGATTTGGAAATATTTTCCTAAATAAAAGGTGAAATGATTCGGAATTATTCTATGATTTAACAAGGGTTTAATTAACCAAATTTTTAAATAAGGTTTAATTATCTATATATATTGGAATAGAATATGATTTAAAGGTGTATATCTCTAAAGAGATTTTACATCGATAAAAGATTATGATTAGTTAATAAATAATCACCCATATACTTTGTATCTTTTATCGATAATTGGTTCGGAGAAACCAGGATCAAGTTTGGGTGATTCCTACTCGAAAATCACTTCGAATCAACGTTTGAAAGTGAAAACATGTTGAAGACAATGATTTTGAAGATGGAGGTCTTCATAATGTAGGGTTGCTTGTTACTAGCCTCTGGGGTAATTCTCTTATCATATATATGGTGGTAGTAGTTCCTTCAATAAGAAATCTTCAATGCAAGAACTACTCGCTACTAATCCTAGGGATGATTCCCAATCGGATGTAGTAGGAGAAGTGCCTTCGGTTTATTTTGTGGTTAGTTAACTTATATGGACGAATGTTTGACATTGCATTTCAAAAACCACATAAATTGATTTTTGCAAATGTACATCTATTTGGTGGTGTAGGAGGTAACCCCTCTCATACTTAACACCCTTTTCTAAGACGTACGGGCTTAGAGGTTGTGCTTTTATGGAAATTTATAGTGTGTTGTTAGAAACGGCAATATGGCATTCAAAGTGGAATGTGTTCAGTGAAAGGTAAACGCTACCTTAGGCCTCACACCGAGAAATGGCTGAAACATGTATGTTGTAAGGCTATGTGGGTCGCACCTATTAGGTTATGGTCATCACCTTTCTAGATTACCCTCTATATATTAGGTTTATTGCGTATTTTATGAGACGTCTCTGACAGGTCAGGAATGACCGAGGTGATGTCATATTCGGTACTATATAGGACCATTGAGATGGTCACCGGAAAGTGGTAGGTCGGGCTTGCTAGATGTAGAGGAATGTTAGTGTGTCCTTGTTACATTCCTCTAGGGATGTATTATACCGAAGGTAGTCCCTTACCTGCCATTGTATAGAATCCATTCTCCAAAAAGTAACTTTGGACTTAGTTTTGTACCCATTATTCTGGAATTTAATCAATGTATTAATTTCAGCTAAGATTAATATGTATTTGTAATCTAGACACTGTTATAATATCACTAGATTTTATGTAGTAATGTTAAGGTCATCAAAAGGTAAAAACACATCCACATTTATGTACGATGTGGTCTTATGAGATACCCTTTTATTTTCAAAATATCTGTGTTTTGAGTTTTCTCACACCAGTCCCATGATCGACCTGGAGTTTATTTTCCTTTCCCTTAAACTCTTGGTGCCCTTTTTTTTCTAGCAGCCAAGTAGTGATGTGCACGTAAATGTGCATATTTTTACTTCCATATTTAATCGAATTTAATTAAATAAATGAGCATATAGGGTGTTTTAACAAGTTTAAACCAAAATTCAAATTATTTTCAAATCATCATTTATTCATCTTCATATAGGGGCAAAATGGTCGTTTTTGTGCATATATTAATTTGATAATTTTTTACTTGCACATTTTTATGTTATTTTATAGGAATTTGGATTCAAATGGAAGAGGTTTTCAAGGAAAATATGCATGCACAAGAGAATACAAGCAAATGAAGATGGAAATAATTCACTTCATTAATCATGGAGGTCCTCACATACCCACTTACCATGATCACCTACTTAGGAGCTAATACACATGCTAATGAAGCTTAAAGTTTCGTGCACATTTAAATGGAGGATTATCTCATGCCGATGATAACTTGGTGGCCACATAACCTAGAGAAGTAGTTCGGGTTGTTCTTAAAAATATGGATTGGGGTTTCAAACTTATATAAATACGCCTTATGTTTCATGCAATGATCTCTTAGCCTCATTTGAGCCTTCATTTTAGTTAGTTTAGTTTTAGGCTCAAAAATAAATTACAAGCTCTCTCTTTCTCTTTCATGGCTATTTAGACATTTTCTTTTATGTAATTTTTTATGCAATTTTAATTCAATTTATTTTATTTCATGTTCTTTTCTTTTATGGTAGTGTAATTTATTTCTTATGCAAGTAGATTAGCTCTCATTTTATTTTATTTTGCTCTCTTTTTTCCTCTTGTTTATACTTCATGTTGAATGCTACGTTTTGTTGAAATAATAACAAATATGATAGGCTAAACCCCTTCAATTTAGAGGTAATGAAGTTCTCTTAATCATTTAGATTCAATATTTTGATAACTTTTGCTCTCTTTTTGTGCTTAATGGAAACGTTTGAAGGGTTAAACTTTGTTGTTTTAGCTTTGAATTTGATAGCCGATGTTGATGACACCAAATAGGCTATGCTTAAACAGACACGAACACAAATGACCTCTTCATCTACATATAATGTTGGCAATGAAATGATTTTAAAACCAAAATTTGATGGTCAACATTTCTAATCAAAAGTTAATAGGCCATGCTTAGAGTAGATTTTATTTTCAAGTTCTTTATTATTTTCATGAGAGTTAAAAAGTGGTTTAACGGTTGTGTTATAGTGTAATGCTTTATATTGAGCTAATTAATAGCATAAATATTCCGCACTTATGATAAGCACATCAACTAAACTCACTAATAACCAAAAAGAGAGATCATAATTTCATTTTTTTGATTTATGTGATCATGAGAAGGAAATTACCTCTATATTGCCTTCAAACTCTTATGCTTTTGTTTTCTTTTTATTGCTAGTTTATTTACATTTTTAGCTTAACAACTTCAAATATTGGTTAGTTTAATTGAATAGGAATTTTAAAACCTATACAACTCCCTACGTATCGACCATACTCGCTAGTACATACTAACATTGTATGCCGTGTGTTTGCGGTTATTTTTAATTAATATTTGATTGACTATTTTCTAAACCAACAGAGATTTAGCCGGTCTTGGAGGAGCATGGAGCAGAAGCTGGAGATTTCTCTACATATAGCTATCCATTTCTATTTCCACTGCATTTTTAGTAGTGTATTCAGCATTTATAAGGAAAAAGGTTCATAACTGTGCCGATTGAGATTAGGATAGACTCTAATGTATGTACCTAAAATTTCCACTGTAAAGATTATGTATTAAAAAAAAATATGTTATTCCATTCGTGTAAGATTCAGTTCTATCTTTATTTTTCTTTTTGCACTTGGTCAATTCGCCTTTCTAGCACTTGGATATTCTGCACATTAGTATTGTCTATGTATTAGTGTCGAATTCTTAGAGTCTAATAGTGGTCATCATATTAAGTGTATTTGGATAGACCGTAAAGTTTTCTTCTAATAGTTAGTTAGAAACATTAGTATATCTGGTAGGTCCGAGTCAGCCATGTAGGTTGATAGTTATCCTTTGAAAACTAAACATTGGAATGGATAATCCACTGATTTGACAGATAGTCATGATTATTTATGTTGCAAGCATACACATTATTGTTTATATTATCTATTTTAACCAGTTTGGTTGCAGGAATTTGAATTGCAAACGATATATTTTAAAAGGGATATTAGTGAGCGGAAAACCAATTCTACTTAGCGATGTGGTCTCACCAAATATCAATAAACCATGAAGGAATATTATTATTCACACTAGGCTTTTTTCTGACTGGAAGTTTATGTTTTCCCCTTAAACTCTCAGGTGCTTAAAATTTGATTTAAATAGATCGGGAACAAGAGATTTTCAAGTTAATAGGTTTTGGCGAATAAAGCTTTCGGAGATGTGTAGGAGGCAAGACTAGCTATGTAGGAGTCTATCTATATTGTTAATTTGTAACATTGAAGTTATTTTGTTGAATTATATGTAAAGGCAGATGCTAATTGGTAATGCTGATCAACCAAGAGGGCATCTTCATATATTGCTCTTAAGGTATTTTGTAATAATCATATTTCGTATGAACCTGGGCAAAATTTGGGATTAGGTAATGATTATGGAATATTATCTTTGAAATAAAATGTGAATGTTTTCTTTGAAATTTTCTTTAAAATTAATTTCATATTCTTGTGCTTTTGACATTATGGATACCATTAACTTGACCGTATTTTATCATTAGAAATTAATACTACATACAAAAGTAGCATCTTCAGAACTTAGTTTCGGGCCATAAAATGGAGGATGTTACAATTTGGTGTTGGAGCATAAGTTTATGTAATAATTTTGAACATTAAAATGTGTATATGAGAACAAAATCCAAATTAATCGAAGAATAAGATAGCAGTATGGAATAATGTTATAGTAACGTACTTATATTTTCTATATATAGGTATACGTTTTATCTCTATTTTCCCTCTCTCTTAGACTGTTCTTCAACATCTTACTAAGGTTCGAATGCAGATTTAAGGAAGTAAGATATGGAGGTAGGAAATAGAAGAGTAAGTCTCGGTGGAGGAAACACCACTACCAATGGAAATGTCAGGCCTAATACTAGAAGGAACCTTGGTCAAAAAATAACTGCTAATGTAGGTGCTAGAACACCAATGGTTGATATAGATACAATTTATCTGTTCATGGTCAACATGATGCAAGTAGGAGGTTTAGTTGGATTAATTGGTGGAAATGCTGGAGGAGCTAATAAAGAAGTTTCGGTTGTCAACAACTAAGCTGTGCTGAGTAGAGATTATGCAAGGCATAGAGGGAAGTCATTGTTGGAACGGAGGATGAAATTAAAGTGAAAAACCTTCTGCTTCATTGTGAAAGGATTTTTTCTAATCTTAGTTTGAATGATGAATAGAAGAGAAGATTGGCGTCCAAGCAATTGTAAGGAGCTACATTGTACTGGTGGAATAGTGTGATTATCGGGGTAGTAAAGGAGACTTTGACTTGGGAAGAATTCAAGAGAAGGTTTGAAGCGAGGTTTATGTCTTAGATCGCTAAGTCAACTCTGCTAAGGAAGTTTATTGAGTTGGTATAAGGTGATATGACGGTGCACGAGTATGCAACTAGATTTGAGGAGTTGTTCTAATATGGGTATGCTACCATGGATATAGTGATGAAAAGGAATGAGAAGTTCATTAAAGGACTAAGACCGAAGGTTTCTAGGGCAACTTTACCTTATCTCCGTATCCATGTGATGTTGTTCTGGAGATGGAACTGAAAAATAAAGAGATGCTTGCTTTGTTCAGCAATAATATGCCAGTAGTGAATCAGGGTGGACAAAATCAGAAGAGAAAGTTTTACCAGAAGAAGGGAGCTCAGAAGAGTGGAGTTGCTAGGAAAGGGAAGTCTGACGTTGTACGTTACAAATGTGACAAGAAGAGGCATTGCACTCATAAGTATCAAACCGGTAAGGGAAAGGAAGTCTTTGGAAAGAAGAACAGGACTTTACAAGAACAAATGTCCGAAAGTGGCCAAGGCAGAAAAAGGAAAAGTATTTTCTTTGGAACTAGCTACCTCAAGACCAACAGTTGAGGAGAAAGGAAAATCTATGATGGGAGGTACACTTTTTATTCATATATGCCTGTTAGAGTACTGTTTAATACTGGTGCATCACGTTCTTTTATATCTCAATGTTTGATAGATAAGCTTAACCTAAAACCCTTATAGCTAGTTACTTCCTTAAGGGCTAGGAATCCAATAGGAAGGCATGCAACTCTTGGGACGATATGTGACCATTTAGAGTTTGAATTATTAGGTCATGTATTTGCCTGCAATTTGCATGTATTTGATTTTGTAGGCTTTGGGATTAAATTGGGTATGGATTGGTTAAGTAAATATTATGCTAGGATATTTTGTCAAGATAGGAAAATATCACTAAAACACCATAATAGTAGCAACCGAATTATATACTCAACAGAGTACCAAGTTTTGATGTCTATGCTTTATTGGGTGTAACTTAGGAGGATGATGAGTTGAATCGGTTTTTCATGGTAAGAGAATTTGCGGATGTCTTTGAGCCCATTACAGGATGAGCGCTGAAATAAGTTATTGAGTTTCCAATAGATCTTATACCTGGAGCTGAACCCGTAAGTAGTCTGCCTAGCAGAATGAAACCCACCGAGATAAAGGAGATAAAGGTGCAACTGGTGGACTTAGAAGGGAAATGTTTTATTAGACCAAGTAGTATGCCTTGTGTAGCAATTGCACTATTTGTAAAGAATCCTTATGGATCGTTAAGACTGTGTATCGATTATCGTAAGTTGAATGAGAAGACGATAAAGAATCGATATCCTTCACCAAGTTTCAATGAATTATTTGATCAGTTGAGTGGAGCCAAAGTATTTTTCCAATTGGATTTGCGATAGGGTTCCATCAACTAAGGGTAAAAGAAGACATTATTCCTTTGACGGCGTTGCGAACAATGCGAACAAGATATGGTTCGTACGAGTGGTTAGTAATGCCATTTGGATTGAGTAACGCGCCTTCTTTCTTCGTAAACTTGGTGAATCAGATTTTCCAAGAGCATTTGGATATGTTTGTATTGGTATTCATCGAAGACATCTTGATATATTCTAAGGATAAAAGGGACCATGCGGTTCATCTTAGAATAGTGCTAGAGACGCTGAGGCAACATCAGCTGAAAGCGAAGTTTTCTAAGTGTCATTTCTGAAAAAGAGAAGTGAAGTTTCTTTGCCATATAGTCTCAGAAGAAGGGTTATCCGTGGATCCAGCCAAGATAATGGCTGTAAATAATTGGAAGAGGATCGAGATGGTGACCGAGATAAGAAGTTTTCTTGATCTAGCAGGCTACTACCGGAAATTCATCAAGAATTTCTCTTGTATAGAAGCGCCGATGTCTAATCTAACAAGGAATGACAAAAAGTATGTTTGGGTCAATAAATGCGAGAAGGCATTCTAGAAGCTAAAACATTTATTGACCAACACATCCGTGTTTGCAGTTCCTAATGGGAATAAGGATTTAGTGGTGTACAATGTTGCATGTAGGACATGATTAGGAGTTGTGTTAATGTAGAGGGGTAAAGTAATTACCTATGCTTCATCACAGCTTAGACCAAATGAAAGTTAGATATCCAACCCATGACTTGGAGTTGGTTGTGGTAATTTTTCGTTTGAAGGTGTAGAGGCATTATCTTTTCGGAGAACAAATTGAGTTGTTTATGGATCACAAGTCTTTAAGATACTTATTCTCTCAAAAGGGGTTGAATATAAGATAGTAGAGGTGGTAGGAGTTTTTAGCTGCTTATGGTTTTGGATTGAGTACACACCAGGTAAAGGAAATAAAGTTGCAGATGCACTTAGTAGGAAACATCAAAATATGGTGTTAGCTATGTTGGATAAATGGAAATATTTGGAAGAATTGAATATTTGTAGTGTACGGTTAAGATCGACCGCCAGTTCTAGTTAGAGTACCACAATGTTATTTTGTTCGGAAGTTCAAACTAGTATTGATTGAAAGAATTTCTTCTAAGCAAAGAGTTGATCCAATGCTAGCTGAAAGAATTAGAAGATTGGAAGGTGGAATCAAGATTGATGTTTTGAAGGATTTTTACCTTGAGCAAAGTGGATGTTGAGAAAGAAAGGACTATTATATGTTGAAGATGTGCGTGACTTAAGGAAAGAAGTACTTAGGGAATGCCATCGATTAAAGTTTACTATTCATCCTAGAAGAACTAAGATCTATCAGGACATGAAGAGAAGTCTGCACTTGGAAGGTGTGAAAAGAAATGTAGGCATATGGGTAAAGCAATGTTTGAATTGTTAGCAAGTGAAAGTCAAACATCAAAAGTTGAGTGGATTGATTCAGCCTTTAGATATAACAGTGTGGAAATGGGATTCGATGGCCATAGATTTTATTGAAGGGTCGCTAAGGTCATATTTGGGAAATGAAAGTGTATGGGTCATAGTGGATAGACTGACTAAGAGTGCACATTTCATTCCCTTGAGTCAACCAGGATGGCATATGTACTGACTACGTTGTTTATAAAGAATATCGTTAGACTGCGTGGGATTTCTAGTAGTATAGTCGGTGATAAAGATTCTTTATTTACCAGCGAATTCTAGAAGAGTCTACAAGTGGTTTTACCTACCAAGCTTAAGATGAGTACCGCTTATCACCCACAAACAGGTGGACAAAAAGAGAGAGTTAATAAGGTAATTAAAGGTTTGTTGAAGGATTGTATAGTAGATTTTGGAGGGTCATGGGAAAACCATTTAGAATTGGTTGAGTTTTCTCTTAACAATAGTTGTCAGACTAGTATAGAAATAGTGCCTTTTGAAGTTTTATATGAAAGGCTATGTTAATCACCCGTATGTTAGTTAGAGATCGGAGACAGAATGATTCTTGGCCTAGATTTAGTAAGAGAAGCCGTAGAAAAATTGAGTTGGTTCATGCTAGAATGAAGGAAGCTCGGTTTAGGCAACAATTTATCCAGATAAGAGACGAAAGGACTTAGAGTCTTAGTTGGAAATTATGTTTTCATTAAAGTATCATCGATGAAGCGTGCAATAAGATTTTGGAAGTTAGGGAAATTGGCACCTAGGTTTTCTGGACCATTTCCTATTATAAAAAGGATTAGGAAACCCGGTTACCGAATAGAGTTATCAAATAGTTTGGCTAGCGTACATACTGTTTTCCTTTATTTATCATCTAAGGAAGTGTGTTCGCGATCCGAAGATTATTATAACTCTGACTGCATTTGAAGATTTAGTAGTGGAACCAAATCTTACTTTTGTAAGACAACCAACTCGAGTTGTAGCGACGGATGAGTGGACAAGATAGTCAGATTAGTAAAAGTCCAGTAGAGTGATGATGAGAGAGACTGTGCTTGGGAAACAAGGAGCAGGATTAGGGACACTTTTCCTGATTTTTTTGATGGTATGTTTTGCCTCTATGCTTTTAGGTTTGATATGTGTGCCTTATCATCATTTCGAGGATGAAATTCTTTAAGGAAAGGATTCTGTAACACCTCTAAATTTGATTAACATTATTTAGAATATTTAATTGGATAAATAAAATAACATGGTAAGGGGATTGAGAATTGATAATTACTATGGGTCGAGCCTTAATTAATGAACTTATTGAATTAATTAGAACATTAATAAGAAGGAGGATATATAAGGAGGGCAAATAGGAAAGACTATAATTCCTAAATATAACCCTTCCCATTCTCTTTTGCTCCTTTCCTCCCTCCCTTTATTAATTACAAATGAAATCAAAGAATCAAGGACGACCATTAAGAAGGGATTCAAGCGAAATAAAGCTAGGGAAACAAGATCAAGGCTTAGGGAAATCAAACCAATATACAAATGTCAACCTTCTCAAACCATTCAAGATGAATAAGAGTCATGCATCTCATATTTTAATTTTGATTTTTAGTTTCAAGAATAAATTTGATTCCTTTGCTTATGTCACGCTGTGATAATTTGAATGATTATATGCTTATTGGTGAATTTATAGAATTTATTTCTGAAATTAAGTGATATGTTTAAGTTAGAAAACATATCATATAGCAACAAACTGGCGTGAAATTTTAATATGATGTTTGAAACTTTATTTTGGATGTGGATTTTTAATTTCATAATTTTCTGATTTAATGAGAATAATTGGTGAATTTCTTAAGGTTGGAAAATAATTTATTTCGGGTTTTAATTATTAAAAATAATTAAATTATGTTTTGGGTCCTGAAATTTTTATATGTTAATGAACATAGTAAATCAGACTTATTTTTATTTTTGGAGATTTTTCCCATGAGTTTATAATTTTATATAAATTTTTGAGCTAGAAAAGCTTAAATTTATATTAAAATATTAATACAAGCTAATATTTTGCAAATATGTTTTGGAAATGATGCCCTATGGCAGTTTTCTAGACAATGATCTCGATAAAGTAATTATTAACTAATAAGATTTTGACAAACAATAGGGGGTGGTGAAAAGAAATTACTTTTAATGATATAAAAGCAGTTTTCTTATGAAATACGGCTATGCCACTCCAAAATCATGATGTCGCACTTCACCACTCCGCCTCTATGGTCTTCGATGTCAATCAAGACTAATGCATAGGGTATCAATTTCGGATGATATGGAATGCATTTGCTTGGTCGAAGTGGGAAGCCAAGCATCAGGCTCGACGTTACGAACTTCGAAGTGGATGAGGCCGCATTATTTGACCTATTGATGTCGCACTTTGTAGTATGTCGCGGGTTTTCTAAAATATCGCTGACCGTATTAGTTTCGAAGTGACTTATAGTGGAAATAATGATGTTGCGTGTTTTATACAAATTGACATCGAAAATATAGGCAATTATGTCGCTTTTATTTATATCGACATCGATGATAGCGATGTTGCCTTTATTCAATGTCCTATGTTTATGAAGACGGCTATAGTGTCGCTTATATGGACTTCAACCCTAATGATGCCACCTACTTCCTTAAAGCAGTGATGCAAAGATTTACCTGTATCGACTGTATTCTTTTAAAACTCATTAATATGCAAACCAAGCTTTTATATCCGAAGACGTAGAGACCCTACGAGTGCGAAGTCCATGTCATCGGCCATATAGCCTAATGTTTTATAAATAAAATTGCTTAACATATTTTGAGGGGAAAAACCCTGTTATATCCTTGCTACTTTTATCGATATAAAAGCATTATATTGTTTTGGCCTTATAGCATATGGTTTCGAAATAAGCTAACTTCCAAGTGATTTCATGATTCATCAATATTATTTTATAAAAGCATATATCATGGCATAATTATTTTGGATAAAGTAAAGGACTATATTTTCCTTGTATTGAAAGATGATTTTAAGGGTTAAATCATTTATTAAGAAAGTGTTGTGAAGAAAATAGAAAAGGGTATTTAGCCCATAATTTTACTAAAGAATTATTACTCTTAGCACTTTTGGATAGATTATGATAAGACGAATTGACTCAGAGATTAGAAAACCAGAAGGGAGTGGTATAGAGTAGTGCCCTATACTTTAGTTATTAGCCCCTAGTAGATAGAAGTCCAAAATTCCAATGTGTAGGACTTTGTCAAGGGTAAGATAAAAAGTAGGTTTATGCACATAAAGGAATACATAAAGACAAGGTTGGTTATAGGTTGACCTGCAAGAGCTTTAAGTTCATAATAAGCCTAACAAAACTATGAGATAGAAAGATAGTCAGGTAAACACTAGGATAAGTATTTTTAGATAGACCATCTAGTTTTTTTTCTAATACTAGTTTAGAAAGTTTGGTATATCTGGTAGGCCTGAGTCAGCCATGTAGGTTAGCAATTATTTTGTGAAACTAAACATTATGACGGATAGTCCATTGATTTGATGCATAGTCATGATTACCCATGTTGCATGCATGCACATTATTGATCGATAGCCATAATTATCCATGCTGCTTTCATGCATATTTTTGTTATATTACCTATTTTAACCAGTTTGGTTGCAGGAATTTGATTTGCAAAGATATATTTTAAATGGGATGTTATTGAGGGGAAAAACTCGTTCTGCTTAGCTGTGTGGTCTCATTGAATATCTACAAAATCAAGATAGCATGTTATTATACACATTAGACTTTTTGTTTGACTCAAAGTTTTTATTTTCCACCTAAACTCTTGGATTCTCAAAATTTTGAGTAGGTTGAGAGTAAGGACTTTTCAGGTTAAGTTGGTTTTGCACTTCCGGAGACGTGTAAGAGGCAAAACTAGCTATGTGGGAGTCTATCTATTATTAATCCAATGTGTTGAAGTTATTTTGTTGAAGTGTATGCAAACACAGATGCTATAACTGTCTATTAGTAACTTCGATCAACCAAGGGGGCATCTTCATATGTCGCACTTGGAGTATTTTGTAATAATTATATTTCATCTGAACCTGGGGAACGTTTTAGATTATGTAACGAATATGGAATATTATCTTTGAAGTGAAATATGAAAGTTTGATTTGAAATTATTTCAAAATTATTTCATGTTCTTATGCTTCTGATATTATGGATACCATTAACATGACCGTATTATTTCATCAGAAATTAATACTATAGATGACTGCAGCATCTGTAGTGCTTAGTTTTGGGCCTCAAAATGGGAGATGCTATAGAATGTGAGGTTAGTAGTGTTACACAATAGAAGTCTGCCCACCACAATAAGCCACCAACAGTTTTGTATGCATTATACTAATGTGGGACATATTCTAATGTAAAACTAATGGAGTATATATGCTTGCGTATAGGTGAAGGAATACCTTAGTAGACTCTACTTCAATAAATTAAGGGAGGGTATTGCCTTGATTGCATTGGGCAATTTACATAGGATGCTGAGCGGCTCGATGCTATGTCAGAATGTGTTGGCACCAAAACAGGAGTAGGAACTTTGTATAGGTTGAGTGTGTCATCGGTCATGCACGACAAATGGAAAAGACAGAGTTACACCTAACAGACTATTCCTCCTACTAGGGTAGGTCATGTTAGGTAAGTCATTGCGATAGTGTTTCCTTAGTTTGTTTGTTAGGGCAAGGCTAGTAACCTATAAAAATGTTCTTTCAAAAATGAATAGGGTAGTCCGAGTAGCTGAGTCCTTTATAATCAGTAGAGTTAATTCCATAATAGGAAGCAGACAAGTTGTAAATATTCAAGGCAAGATAGAATACGACTAAGCTATTATGATATCGTAATAGGCACTACAAGATCACGACATGGCGTAAACTACCATTGAGAAGTGGATATAGATGAAGACAATAAGACACACCGGCGAGTCAACATATCAAGTTCCCCTCCCAAATCCTTAGTTGTATGGGTAGTCGTAATACGAGATGCAGTTTCATACGGACGTGATGTTGCATTGATGATGGATACTGATGTAGTGCTAGTTTATGGATACTAGCAGGGATAGTACCTTTGTCCAAAGGGGACTATGGTACTTATACACACATACACACACATACATGTAGTTATGGCCTACTATGAGTAGATGGGGGCATATTGTATGCATATGTGGGGGTAAAGACGACTCGGTGAAAATTAAAAGACATAACATGTAGTGGATGACAATCAACATAAACTAATGTTTTGTGTAAAATGTATAACTCACCAATCACCAGAATGTTAGTCTGACCCCTCCTCGTTACAACCCACAGAATAGCTTTAGAGGTACAGAAAATGATGCAACGCGAGAACATTAAAAGGACAAGTTTCCTTAAGCTTTCTCGACACTAAAGAGGACACCAGATATTGGAAGTGTCAATCTTGGTCAACAAATAAATGAATTATTACACTTTACTATTCCACTATGAGCTATATCTATATTGCTCTGAAAGCATTTATTTGTTTATTTGTAAGATACCAAAATAACAATTCGTATCTTGATGGACTTAGGTTTTCGATTTAGTGAAAATTTGAGCTTATAAGACCCAATAAAATTTAATAAGAAACTAAATAATTAAAATAAGGTTAAGAATGGAATTTCAAAAATTTTAGAATTTGGTCATAATGTTGTGCCATTGCGTCGTGGTGATTTTTTGATAAATTTCCATATATAATATATTGAAATCGGAGTTCAAACTGAGGAGTAATGGATATATGAAGTTTTCTAATTTAAGATTTAAATATTTGAAAAGTTTAAAATTCAAAATCTATATTTATGTTAAGTATAACCTTAATAGGAATTAAGAATTAAGGAATTAAGTAACTAAGATAATAAATCACAAAAGAACGGAAGAAAATAAATCGACCAAAACCTGCCGGACCGGTCGACCGCCCAAGAGGTGGGGGTCAACTGACGGTAGCGATGCAAACCCTATGCTAGAACGGCCCGACTTCGTTTATTTGAAATCCAAAGGCTCATGTTACTTCCCACCTTTATAAATAGACCCCTATAGCCCTACTTTTCTTCATGAAATTCTGAAAGTAATAGAAAAGCTCTATCAAACTCTTTCCCCATAGGTTTAGAGAAACAATATGATTTTAGGTAAGGAATGCTAATCTCTAATTTAATTAAATTCCCAATCCATCTCCTCTCCAGTTCCTAATTTTAAATCTAATCTATATTCAATCCATTTTTGTATATTCAAATGGTAAGATTTAACAAAGAATTAGAAGCTGTATATGATCCAATCTAAAAATAATGCATCTTCTAAGAGTGGAATTTCAAATTTTCCCATTTTAATAATTGTGTTTTATTTACTTGGATTTGATATATGCCTCGGGAAATTCTATAAACGTAAACCCTAAACAATAAAACCCCAGAATTTCACCAAGTAAAACATCAATCTTTGAATATGTCGGAACTATAATTGTTTTACGTTAATATATTAGAATTTAATCAGTTATTTGGAATTAGGTAATTTATGGTCTATTCAACTTATTCTCTTTTATCTTTGCCTGTAGTGTTAAAGGATTCTAAAATCAAATAAAGTGGAAATGGTGTGTAAAGTACAATTTGATTGTTTGTAGTTTGCACTGCCTATTTCTATAACTTAAATAAATATGAATTCCTTTCTCACTCTAAGGTCAAATGTGTAAAAGTTGGATGGAACATAAATGATCTAATTTGTGAGATCCGTTTCTCTAAAATAGAAAAGTGATTCTAGTATATTAATATGAGACAAGTTTGATGATATTCCATTGTAATAAAAATCTAGTTTTATTGGTTGTGGATAATAGATGTTCTTGTTTGAAATTTAGAGATTCGCATTAGATTGACACTTAAAATTATTTTGTATGCAAATTATTGAACGTAATAATTAGAAATAATTATCAAATTATTGAAACGTAATGACTAGATCTTAAATATCACACGT
Source organism: Allium cepa (assembly GCA_030765085.1). NCBI lineage: Eukaryota > Viridiplantae > Streptophyta > Magnoliopsida > Asparagales > Amaryllidaceae > Allium > Allium cepa. The sequence continues at coordinate 1,033,363,902 of CM060945.1, read as the reverse complement.
ATATACATATTATATTAATGTAGTGATTATTAATGTTAATAACATATTGATTATAGTGCAATGATTAATATCAAGAGAACAACTAAATAGCAATTTTATAGGAAGGAGGTTATGTTAATTATGTAATTTAATCACTAATTAAAGGCATGATAAGGGGTTACATTATATGGCCTAAACTATTAATTGTGTAGGATAGTGTATGTATACAATTGGTATATATATGAAGTATGACTAAGTTAAAGGGATGCGACGTTAGTCTAAAGTTACAAAGAAATGTTCCCAGTAAAATCTAGCCACCAGCAGTGTAACTTTAAGGACCGATGTGGGGCATTGCCAAAAATAATTGACCCTATGACACGAGGTTAGTTATAATTGTACAGGTTAAACCTTCCTAGTCAATCTGGTACCAGTCTCTACAAATAGTCGGATATATCTATGGTGTCACGGTTTGGTTCATGCACTACGCCATAGATGGCCTTCTACAACATTTTTGCAAGGTGCTGCTAGGTAAAATGTTGCGATAACTATACAATTTTGGTCCACTGCAATGTTGAATTTTTGGTGTTGCCATAGCTATAAAAATGTGTTGCTCTGGCTAAACAAGTGTAATTGATGCGACATTTTTTTATAGTGTTGCTATAGCAGACCTTTGTATATCTTTCGCGCCGATCTACCAAGGCAAATCCTATGTTGGAGAACGTGACACCTCATCAATCCGAACACAACTCCTTGATCTTTTAGAGCCGCGAAGAAAAAAGTCCCTGCAAATAACTTTTTATTTTCATTCTTCTCTGTCTTCTTACAAAGGTTCAAGCGAACATTCTTAATTTGGGGTTCAGCAATTTCGGTTCGATTAGGGCTTCGATTTGGGGGTTCAAGCTTTATTCAGCGATTTCGCTTTGATTTGGGGGTTCAAGCATTGTTCACATCACTTTAGGGCTTCAATTTCGATTTTGAGGTATAACACTCTCTCCCATCACTTTAGCGTATCGATTTAAACTACTTTAAATTCTTAATTCGACCTGACTTAACAATTCGACTTGTTTAGGTTTCCTCTTGTTGGACACACACATAAATTTTATCTTTTTATGTTAAAATACTCATATTCATAATTGTAGTGATGGACAGCGAAAACATTTGGACAGAACTTCCAAAGTTTAGTGAAGGATATTTAGCGGGATAAGAGCCTTTATACAAAACGGTTTTTCTAAATTGGCCGTAGGCGATGAAATGACGTGCCCATTCAAGAACTATGAAAATAGCAAGTGGCGTCGTCCAGATATAATTTATGATCATCTCATCTGCAGTGGTCCATCTCCACTGTATGTGAAATGGATTTGTGAGGTTTGTCACCCAAATTTTGGAAGGAGTGATGAAGATATAGACTGTGATGCTGGTGATTTTGGAGATAATCTAGGTGAAATGTTGCACTGTACTCGTGGAAATATGCAGAACTGTGAAGATGAGAATTCTGATGCACCAAACGCCGATGCTAAAAGATTTTATCACCTTGTCGAAGATGGAAAGCAGCCATTATATCCTGGCAGTTCAAAATTTTCGAGATTAAGTTTTATCATCAGGCTTTATTCTTTAAAATGTGTACATGGAATTACAGAGTCTACAGTTGGGGATATACTAGAGTTGATGAGAGAGGCTTTTCCACAGGCCCATATACCTTTATCTTTTAGAGCCGCAAAGAAAATCATTAAAGATTTAGGTCTTGATTACAAAAAAATACACGCATGTCCAAACGATTGCATGCTCTATTAGGCAGAAAATGAAGATAAAGATGTCTGTAACTCTTGTGGTATTTCAAGGTGGGAAGAGGAAAAGAAAGGCACCCTGACAATGATCTAGAGAAGTTGATTCACAAAGTCTCGGCAAAAGTAATGCGTTACATTCTGCTAAAACCAAGGCTGCAAAGGCTGTTTATATGCAAGGAGTATTCACAACTTATGAGATGGCATTCTGTGGACCGAAAAAAAGACGGAAAACTTAGACATCCAGCTGATAGCGAGACTTGGAAGGCGATGGATGCTATGTATCCTGATTTTTCATCAGAAAATAGAAATATCAGATTGGGTGTAGCCTCTGATGGATTCAATCCTTGTAGCCTCTGATGGATTCAATCCTTTTCGTACAATGAGTTCAACTTACAGTACATGGCCAATTTTATTAGTTAACTACAACCTTCCGCCTTGGTTGTGCATGAAGCCCGAAAATGTAATTCTTTCAACACTCATCTCCGGTCCAGAGTCTCCAAAGAATAAAATTGATGTATATATGCAGCCTCTAATTGAAGAGTTGAAAGAATTATGGGATCTAGGCATATAAACTTATGATGCCTTTACTGATCAAAAATTCATGTTACGTGCAAGTGTGTTGTGGACCATTAGCGATTTTCCGGGGTATGCAATGTTATCTGGTTGGAGCACATAGGGTAAATTGGGTTGTCCTATATGCCATTATGAGACTTCTTCAATGTACTTGAAACATAGTAAAAAAATGTGCTACATGAATCATAGAAAATTTCTGGATCCGAAACACAAGTGGAGGTTTAATAAGAGGAGGTTCAATGGTGAAGTTGAAATAGGACAAATTCCGGGAAATTTATCAGGAACAGACATTGAAGAACTATTGTGTGACTTTGAAAATAATTTTAGGAAGAAAAAGGATTCCCCTTTCAAAAAGAAGTCAATATTTTTCAATTTACCGTATTGGAGCCACAATTTATTGTGACATAACCTTGATGTTATGCATATAGAGAAGAACATATGCGACAACATACTCGGTACTTTGCTAAATATTATTGGTAAGTCAAAAGACCATTTGAATGCTCGTTTTGATTTACAGGAAATGGGCATCAGGAAGGTCCTGCATCCCGTTTTATCAAATGACGGCGAACACTTTGAGATTAGGGCTTCCATATTTGACATGACGAATAAAAAAAAGAAATATTTTGCTCAGTATTGGAGAATGTTAAATTGCCATACAGTTGTGCAGCAAATATCAGTCGGTATGTTCACACGAAGGAAAGGAAAATCTCAGGGTACAAGACCCATGATGCTCATTTTCTACTTCACTACTTGTTGCAATTTGCTGTGAAAAAATCACTGAAGCCTGAGGTTACATTGCCTCTGATAAGATTTGGTGCATTCTTAAGAGGTCTTTGGGGCAAAGTAATCGATTTGGAAGTGTGAAGAGGCAACAACAAGAAATTGTCGAAATTCTTTGCCAATTTGAGATGATATTTCCACCGGCTTTCTTTGACATAATGGTTCACTTGACGGTTCACTTGTGCAAGGAAGTTGAATACGGTGGACCTGTGCACGTTCGATGTATGTTTCCGATTGAGCGTTATCTAGCTAAACTCAAATATTATGTGCACAACAGATCTAAACCGGAGGGTTCCATAGCCGAAGGTTACTTGGCAGAAGAATGCTTGACATTCTGCTCAAGATTCTTAAATGGTGGTGATGCAGTACCTAAATTTGAAAGTTGTCCACAAAATATGGAATATGCTATTGGTACAAGAAGCAATAAAGACGGAAAAGCTATTCATCTAAAAGAATTTGAGTGGTTGGCATGTCATCGGTACATTCTATTCAATTGTGGTAACGAGGAAATAGATAATTTAAAAGAGTAAGTTTTTATGTTCTAATTTTATTCTAGCAAGTACTAAAGAATTAGAATATTTCTTTATTGATATTAATACCATCATAATTATTATAGGGAACATCGAGCTTTAATTGATGGTCATGCAAAATCGAGAAGATATAAAAGAGAGAGAGCACATATTGAAGAATTCTGGGAATGGCTGAAGGATGAGGTTGAAAAAATAGAGGACATTTCGAAAGAGCTAGAAGTGCTTGCAATGGGCCCTAATCGGACAGCTAGGAAATTTTGTGGATATGTTATTAATGGATACAGATTCCATACAAAATATAGAGATGCTAAGTGTAAAACACAGAATAGTGGTGTATTCTTGACTGCCTTGACCACTAGCTTTGCAAGTTCAAAAGATCAAAATCCATTGGTTGGTAATGTTCGTTACTACAGAGCAATTGAAGAAATACTAGAAATTGATTATTGGGGAGTAATTTCAGTGGTTTTATTTAAGTGTTGCTGGTACCAAGAAGAGAAAGATTTGTATAGGATGACTCAAGTTAATTTTAATAGATTGTACCAGAAATCTGATCCGTATGTTATAGCTTTACAAGTACAACAAATATTTTATGTACAAGATCAACTGATACGCACTTTATAATGTTGTCAAGAAAATGCCGAGGGACTGGTGTGAATTCGAAAATGAAAATGGAAATGAAGATGATCCAGTTTTACATGATATTCAATGTGGTAATTGAATAGGAAGTCAAGTTAGTGTTGTTAGGTGGTATAGAGATGACGTCCCGACAACATAAATCCTCATTCTGCCTAGCATAGAGGAAACTTCCTCTTGATTTCTATGTAGCAATATCAAGTGACTTCTATTTATGTATTGGTTCTTAATTAAGGGATGACTTCTGTATGTGTTGATTTTCATTATTAATTTACTACTTTTTAATTACTTGACTGCTTGTAACTTATTCTGATTTTATGTGTTCCCTTGTTGTTTCTAGTGCTTTATATACCTGCATACACATATGTACTTAATATACCTGCCCATTTTATTATTTCATATCTTGCTTCCAATGTAAACTCACCATTCTGTATCCATTTTGTATAGGATGGGGGAACTCATGCAGCTCACATTTCATCACAAAGGTGCATTTCAGAAGGCACAATATGTTGGCCGAACCTATACTGTGGTAAAGAGGGTTGATCCTGACTACTTCTCGTACACAGTGCTCATGGAGTTTGTGAAGAATGACCTTCAATACACCGAAATAGGAGGAATTTATGTGAGAAATGGTGAGAAGGGTGGGTGGAAGTTAGTGACGAATGATGCGGACCTCTCCGAATTAGTCAAAGGAGTTAAAAGTGGTGGCAACTTGGATTTTTATATCGACAACGTTGTCGATACTGCAATTGAGCCACTGAAGCAAATGCAGCCGCATGTAATCATGCGGCCAAGGCAGAATATGGTTACAGGTATATATAAATGGATAGTTAATGTCATTTACAGATTGTGATATTTTGATATAGCAAAAAAAAGTATTGTGATATTTTGATTATAACATTTAAAGATTTTGATTATAATATCATTATACTGTTGCAGCTACAAAACCAGTGAAACGACAGTACGTGACGGCTCATCAACTACAACAGAACTAAAAAAAGAAGTTAGCTGAAGTCAACAGTCCTCGGAAGTCAGCACGGCTGAATAGCAATGCAACTGTGAATCTAAAGTTAGGTGAGGTGAACAGTCCTCGGCAGTCGACACAGCTGAATAATCCAGAACCCAACGATGCAACCGTGAATCTAAAGTTGGCTGAGGTGAAAAGTACTCGAAAGTCGGCACGGCTGAATATTGCAGAACCCAGCAATGCAACCGAGAATCTAAAGTTATCTAACATGAGGAGTCCTCAGAAGTCGACACGGCTGAATAATCCAGAACCCAACAATGCAACCGTGAATCTAAAGTTAGCCAATCAGGTAAACCCTCAGAAGATGGCACAGAAAAAAACCAAAAATTAGCGATTCAACACTGAATCTGAACTCATCAAGTGTTAAAAAGAACTTGGAATCACGTTTACCAACATCGGAAGAAGAAGATATGGATGAAAATGGCAAGCAGGTTTGAAGAATTCTTATTATGATGATCTTATTGTAATTTGAATATTTTGTACCACTCTTACAGCATACTTACTATGATGTTCCTTTTTATTATATACTTGCAGGATGTTCATCTACCACCTCCACCACCTCCAAATGAGTATTCTACACCTCCACTATCTTTAAAAGATAATGAAGTACAAAGAGCTGCTAAGATGATGATGAACCTAAAAGATTATGAAGTACATAGAGTTGTTAATGTGATGAGGAACAATGAAGTTCTTGCTTCTCCAGGTGTGCCTGCAATTTCAGCTGAACTGAGAAATGCAAACAAAAAAAAAGATAAAGGAAAATAAAATATGCAAGAGGATGTGGATAGTGATCAGGAATATAATCCGGACCATGAGGAGCATAGTGAAGATGATACTTCACAAAGTCCAAGAAAGGTGTGTGATTGCTACATATCTTATATTTTCTGCTTATGAAGATAATAACTATAAAATCCAATCTTATTTCCTACTTATATATACAATTTAGAGAACTAAAAAAGTTGAGAAGCGCAAGCCTGTTAGTGGACCACAAACTCATTTAGCTAGTGGTATCGCAAAGGAAAAGGAAAAGTTGAGAAGCACAAGCCCAAGCCCAAGCCTGGTAGTAAGTTCAACTGAGAAGGATGTTGAAGGAAAAGGAACAATGGCTGATTATTTGGCTTTGCGGGAACGAAAAAAGAAAAATGCTTCAAAAGCTAGTGCAAGTGGTATGGCAAATAAGTATGTTGCGGAGAATGTCTTGCCAGACATTGAAAATGCAGGTACTGAATTGATGTGATAATAATATTTAATATTACAGTAAGATTAATATTTAAGTACCGAATTTACATTATGATTTATGTTATTATTTGACGGGGCTTTTCATTTTAATTAAAGGTGAAGTTCCTAAAAGACTCAGAGCTCACACAAAGATGTTTAATGTTCATACAAGGGCGAATGACAAAAGAGTTGTAATTATGATGAACCAATGGTTCCAACCTATTTCAGATGATGACAAAGTAATATCTGAACTTAGCAACTTTTTAGGAACATTGAAAAGGTCTGTGCCACTTACGTATAAATCTTGGTCGGATGTTCCTGAAAAGTTGAAGAAATCTCTATGGGATTATGTTAAGGTAAACTATTATTAACTATAATGTTGCTGAATTTTACTTTAATAAATAATATTGATCTATTAACTATAATGTAGCTAAATTTTGATTTATTTATTCTTTTTATCTTTGTTTTATATTTAAGCAACGGTATATTATTCTGGATGAATGTGAAAACTGGGTGTTGAAGTCTATTCGTGACTGTTGGAGGCGGTACAAGAGTCGCATAAGAACAGCTCATTATAAAGCTTATAAGACTGATAAGTAGAGGCTAGATAACAAGCCGGACAACATCCCAATGGAGGATTTTAAAGTGCTCTTGAGGTTGATGAGATTCAGGTATACGTACATATTATTTATTTCGCAAGATAAACGAGTAATTTTTTTTGTGAGATAAACGAGTACTTTGTTTTTTGTGTATTTTTTAGCAAAAAGCCCAGAAAAATTCTGATAGTCGTAAGTCATATCAAGACACACACATCGCTGGTCCAAAGTCATTCGCCTAGCTTCGTCATAAGATGGTTTGTGATACTTTACATTTTTGACTGAAGAGAGTGTATGTTAAACTATCTATTGAACTTGTATCAGGAGACACCATCCGATGTAGCACTTTTTCTTAAAAGTCGTAAGAGAACAGATGGACGTGAGTACGTGTCTAATCCTCAAGTAATGAATTACAAACTTGTAAGTAATAATTCTGTTTTGTAATAATTTTGTTCTGTTTTGCACATGCTGCACATTGTTCATGTCTGGCTCATGTGCATGTATGCTCATGTCCTTAAAACTGTCCTTGAAACACTTGTTGAACCTGAGTTTCGCAAACGTACTAATGGCATATATGTTTGCTTTGGAAATTGTAATTGAGTATATTGTGAGATTAAGAATTTTGATCCCTCTGCCATTTTTTTCCTTTTCTAATCGAATGAAGAGGACTTGCTTTTGCGTTTGGCTAGAAATGACACAAAAACTGGAAATGAAGAAATGAATTTGGTTAAAGGGATTATTGAGTTGGTTTATATAAAAATATATGTCTATAGTAATATACATATGTACATAAATAAAATGAATGGCCGTTTGAAGCCTCAGAATCCAGATGACGAAGCTGTAGCTGGCTGTCGACGGAATTGTTTTCTAGTTTTTACTTGTATATATGTTACAAATTGTTTTCTAATTACATGCATATAAACAAATTGTTTTCCAAAATGTGGCTTTCTCTGCATTTGCTGTACACAATCCATATGTAAGCATTTGCTGCATTCTCTGCATTTACTATAGGGTAATTTTAATGTGGCTTTATTTTGTAGGACTTAGTTCAAAAGGCAATGGCCGGTGGAGAAGGAGGAAATACTGTTGAAACAGTAATTTTGAATGGAAAATCATAGGGTCGTCCTTTGCTTATAGGGAGGCATGCAAAGTGTGCAAAACACTCAACCGAGGCTCTAACAAATGCTTGCGTACATGACTTAAGGCAAAGGCTTGTCGAAGAAATGGAAGCACAGCTAGAATCCAAGGTAAATCAGAAGTTACAAGAGAATTTGGCTAGGGTGCTTAAGAAATTAGGTGATGCCAACCCGGAGATGGACATCAATGTAGAGGATCTAACTTCCACAATCATGTCCAGTGAGACTGATAATCTGACTGGAGGCACCAGCTCTTAAGTCTCATTTATGAATTGTTATGTGTACCGGATATTTTGGGGTGGCTTTGTAGTATTTTGGGGTAACTGGATATTTTAGGGTAACTGACATGAATTGTGATGTGTACTGCTGTATGAATTGTTATCTGTACTCTGTATTTTGTTGTGTATTATGCAAGTATTTTATGTGATATTGTACTGTGTATTATGAAAGTGTTCTATGTTGTACTGTTCTATGTGCTCTTAGTGTCTCTTCAGTATAGTGTTGTAGTAGCTTCAGTATTGTGTTGCAGTAGCTTCAGAATAGTGTTGGAGTAGCTTCAGAATAGTGTTGCAGTAGCTTCATAATAGTGTTGCCACCGGGTTATAAATGTTGTTTAAAATAATGTTGCAATAGTCATTCAAGGTGTTGCCATAGGGATAGACCCAGTTGGGTCGTGGGCCCCACAAGATGTGGGCTCCACAACTTCAGAAAGTTATTATCTATAGCAACATTTTTGGAATGTTGCTACAGATACCTATGGGTGTTGCCATAGACCCAAATAGGGTTCTATTGCAGCAATATTACTTATGTTGCCTTAGATAGTCAAAATGTTGCCTTTGAGGTCTAAGGCAACGGAAAAAATTGCATCACCCTAAATGTGTTGCCATAGTCCTATGGCAATATTTTTCGGGCCTGAGCCAACATTTTTTTTGTGTTCCAGAAGGCCATTTATGGCGTAGTGATGGGTCATAAGTGCGCTATTGATATGATAGGATAAATCATTTTAGGGTCCCGCTTCAAGTATAGAGGTATTAAGTGGCTATTGTTGGGTCCGCCACATTCCATTAGGTGAAGTATTAAGTTACATAATGGGATATCTTACGATGTTTGTTAGTGAAAACCAAGTAGGGACTCGTCTTGGGTTAGGTATTGAATGATGGGGACCATCCTATTTTCTAGGTGCTAAATGGTCAGAGTCAACCTAATCCGAATTAAAAAGGTATTAAGTGGTTAAGGTGCTTCCTCTTGCATCATAAATGATAGTTGCGTTAGAATTGTGTGGTTGGACTGGGAGAGTCCTCAGGTTTAGAGTGGAAGTTATTCGTATGTTATGATTTTAATACATAAGACATATTAATTATCCGGATAATACTGCCCAGTTACTGTTACGGTAAAACTTGAGATTTTTTTCACCAGACATTGTTGTTCTAACTCCCTCCTCATTTCAAGAAAATAGGTTAGTGGAGAAAGATTTGATTGAAGAAGCGAAGGTAGGATGTAGACTCCAATAATATTACTTATCTCTATTGCTTTTATGTTATTCCATGTACTCGGATTTCAGACTATTCTGTTGTTTATGTTGTTGTCACTATGAGACTTTATGATGATACTATTATGTTCTAAAATGATTTTTTTTATTCAGTGGGTACATGTTTTAATATTATATTTAATCCATTCCACTGTGAGTTTATGAAAGTATAGACAGATAGCTCTGTGCACTGTGTATTGATTAAATTTTATAAACCAACAGCCAGTCTTGGAGTAGTTCAAAGTTCCGATAGGCCTTTTTCTAGATTAGGATATTGTTCTGCTTCAGGGTAGGTTGTTACACTTAGTATCAAAGCATAGGTTTCCATATTAAAAGGAAACAAGCATATGTGTGAGTGCGTACTTGTTATATGTTAACATATGAATTCGTTAACCCAAAAAGTAATAAGAAAACTAGGCTAATCAATGAAAAGCTTTGAAGAAGCTTGTCGAAGTCATCAACTCAAAAAGGTCTCTCGTTGAATTCCATGATGTCGTCAACATAATCATAGTCATATATGTGGCTCAAAGTCACATATGCAAAAGGAGTACAAGTACTAAGTCATATATACATGGTAATTTTAAGTTCGATGTCAAATAATTGTTCAAATTGCAAGTAACAAGTCACAATCAAGTATGCTATGCTATGCTATGTCCTCATTCAATATTCAAAATCCTATGTAAACAATGTTCCAAAATTAAAACATGCTCTAAAATCCCCAAATTGATCTAGGGTTTACAATATAAGAAATAAGAGGATAGAAAATTCAATCCCAAAAATGGTACTCTTTAGGTCGTATTTATAGAGGTAGACGGTCACTACTCTGCCTCTATTGCCTTCGATAGGGTCCACTTAGTCACGCAGAGTGTTAAATTCCTTGTTGTAAGGTCTACGGCAACTTTAACTTTAGTATGCATGATTTCGAAAATGTTGATTGCGTCATCACTCATTACTAATATGCTTTCGGTTGGGTTAACTTTGATGACCTTCATGGATATCGATAACGTTCTTCGACATCGCTGATGTTGACTTTTGTAATGTCTACGATGTGTGGTTCATGTACATCTACGAAGTGCTATGTTAGATGGAGAATAGTATAGCCTTATATGGTCTTAATGTTTTCCATATGCAATACCTTCGGAGAGCTTCTCAAAGATTGTGTTGCATGTACATTAACAAATTGCAGAATGATTATCAGCGAAGTGAGGCATAACTTCGATTGTCTTTAAAGTCTTCATAGCGTAATCTTCAGTGCTGTTGTGCATCAACACCTTCGAAGAGCTGGTGCAGTGCGATATGCGCAAGGCCTGGCTTCAATGGAACATGTCGTAAACACTTTGACACTCTCCAACAACCGACAAAGTAGCTTGCACTTAGTCTCTTCGACAATGGTACATAGGTGCTTTGCCATTTATATGGCTTCGACAATATTGATTCAGAGTCATAGCATGCTGAACTCCTTAGTGAAGATTTATAGTGCTAGGAATCTATTCGACCACATCAGTGACTAGCAAGGTCATGACACTTCAATCTCATTTGATGGAAGTTATTATAGTAACATTTTCCCCTCGAATGTAGAGGATTCCTTAGTTTTTCAAACCAACAATACCGACAACATCCTTCCCTGCCTTTTGGTGTTCCCACGTCGACCTCGACCGTACATAAAAAATTAATCTGACGATTCGAGTAAGCTCATCTCCCCCTATAAATACATGAGCTTCGTTTTCCTTCCCTTTTTACCTGTAATTCGAATACTGAAGCACGTATCAAACTTTGAAAAATTATTAGCAAATTCAAATTTTCCAACCCCGACTCATAATCGAGGTACGATTTCTTTAAATTACAATTTGGTTTGTCTGGCTTTTGCTTTTGAAATTAAAATTAGGTTTTGACCAATAATTGTGAATCATGTCTAATCGTTTAGTTTCAATCTTCAGATTTCATTGATAATTTTGTTTATTAACTTAATTGGTTGTTAAATTCATAGCATTGCCTCATCGATCTTAAATTGATTAATTACCTATATATTGATTTCAGGATTTTGACGGATTTTTTTATTTACATTGGTTTGATTTGAACCTTATAGATCCTATATCAAGGTTTGGATTAAATCTTTAAAGTCTTAATGTTCATTAATTTTAACGAAGGTGAACTCAAGTTAGATTATTAGAAACTCTTTCACCATTAACTGAAATTGGCATTACACCAAACACATTCTAGGCTAGGTTGCGAGAGAGACAATTCTTTTGACCCGTAACTCGTTATCGAACAGCCTCAACGACACTTATAATTTTATCATGACAGTCCAAGTCAATATTACTTATTAGCTTGTTGATCCATTCATTAATGATTTTAGTGGGCAAAGTGATGCATTTAAAGTCATGCACATGGTTGGTTTTTGTTAGTTTTTTTATGAGTCAATTAAGGCTAATAGGGCCGAAGTCCTTATGCACCTTGTCAACTAAGTCGAAGTGTGGTATCTTTTAATTGATAACTTAAAGGTTGACGGTGTTAGCTTCGATTATGCGCACTGAAAATGACTTCGATGTCAATAAAGTACGAAGCCATATATCTTCGACGTTTGGGTACAAACATAACTTGATGACAATGGCCTTATCATTTTCCATCACTTTTTCACGATTATACTTAACATTGTAAGTTGGGTTCTATATGACTTCATCACTATTTTTGCCATTACTTTTTCAATGTTATGAACTGTTTAACCGATTATCATATTTTTAATTCACATTGCCGCTACTCGATAGTGTTGATGACCTTATTACTATGGGATTAAAGATGGTTACAAGGGACATATATTATCAGTTTTGATATGGACTAAATCCTTTATCATATCATTATTTTCGACATTAATATTATGATGGTTGAAAACATTTTAACTTGTAAAATCAAGAATCTCATGTGCTAATCCTTGTTTTATAGTACTTTCATAACATTCCTTATGAAGATCAAAGTTCATGTCTGTTGACATACTTATCACATGTCTCTTAAGTGCTACCATTTTGCGATTGACACCAGAATTATTACTTTAACAAACCAGAATTACTTGTGCAATAACTTTAGATTTAGTATTAGCACGTATAAAATCTTTCATTAAGTGATAATATCTTAAGTTTATAAAAATATCACCTAGCAGAGTAACGGAAAGCCAACAATCTAGAAAGAAATCTACAAGGAACATTTGCAAAGAGTCCAAGCCTTCTCCTTTAGGCAGTAAGAAAGAAGATATCATTTGCAAACTTTCATACATCACCACATAGGCTGAGGTGGATTCTATTCTTAGTTCATTTGGCATCATTCGATTCGAAGCTATCCATATAGGATACTCGGACATCATCTATAATCCATCAGAGGGATATTTTTCTTTTGCGCTATACATATCAAGCATACCGAGTATCTTCCTTGTCCTGAATTTATTTTGAGATACTTAAAGCATCTGGATATTGCGTCGATCTTGTTCTTACTAATTCTTACACCTACCTAACCTACTCAAATGTCTTGGCTCGAGAACCTGGTCTTTCCTCTCTTAGTCCTTGGATTCTCCATTACATAACTAACCTGCTAAAGTGGGTGATCAACTGGGCCATCAATTGTATCGTATCCATCCTCATCCTAAATGCTTAATTTCAAAGACTTAATAAGGCAAATACATGGGATACACAATTTCCCTTTGTAAAATGCTTCTCTAGTCTTAGATGAAATTTTTTATTGTTGGAAAGTTTCTCTTTCTTGCTTATTCATATTGGTTTGTTATTCCTTATTAACTGATATCTCTCTTCCAGACCCTGCTCCCAAAAAGCTGAATTTGGAAGACCATGAACTTGTGTTCACTGGCCAAAGTAGTGAAAATAATAGGAAACAATCCCTGCTTGCTAATCTCGGCCAAACTTCGTCAAAATCCTATCATTTCAGATGGCCACAAAAACTTAGGAGAACCTCCATTGGTAAAATGTAACTCTAAGGGCAAGGCACATTGGTAATGGGCAAGCCTAAACATTTTTCACCTAATTCCCATGTTCAGCCAAAGGTTTCTGGTAAGATATTATTGTAATCAATCAAAATTTATTATAACATCATCTCATAAATTTATCCTTTTGACCTAGGTTCATTCACTTTGGTTGTTATTTCTATAGGCACGGAGGTCGCCATTGATACCTCCCAAGATAAATTAATGAAGGATGATGCCTCTGTTTCGGTTCAAGCTCCAAGATCTCAGTCCCTTATAGTGGTTATTTCCCATTTGTTTTCTCTTATTTAGCTGATAGTTTTGTTGCTACGTCTACTCCTAGCAAGAAGCCTATGATCGAGGACAAGCAAGTCCCAACCATTATAGAAGAAGAAGTGTTGGTTGATGCTGACTCAAAAACCTTGAAATTTTAAATCTTGGTGCAGCCAGAGATAAAATGAATCTTAATGTTACAGTAGATGAGACCTAGTAGGTGATTGAAGCAAAGGGTTCTCTGGACTTGCTACGTCATATTACTGTCCCAGGCTACCTAGAAGCCTTAAATCGTATTTGCAAAGAGCTTGGGTTTTCTTTTTCTCTGAAGCTCTCTCATCCTTCTAAGCCTTAATTCTAAGCTTCTATTAACAAGTTTAACGATCTTCTTCAATCGGTAATTCAATCCCCTTCTTTTGCTGCTTCCTAGCTATTGCAACCTTCTTCGTACACCCGAGATCATCGATTCACTCTTCTAAGAGAACACTTATTAGTATGTACCCCTTATGTCTAGCTACTTTAAACTCTTAATGCCCTACGTATTCAAGTTTCATTATCCATTCTAGGTTGCAAAGCAACAATTTTCACTTCAGGATGAGGCTTCAGAGTCATCAAGTGAAACTTCTAAACTAAAGGAGGAATTCTCCTCACTTAATAACGTCGTTATTGATTTATCTTCCGATGGAGACGAAGCTGTACCGGAAATAGGCAAGCTGGTTGCCTCTCTTGAAGAGACAAAAACCCTACTTCAGACTTCAAACGATAAGGTAATAGCTTTAGAAATCGCACTTAAGGAAGTTAAGACAAAAGAAGCTAGGCTTATGGAAAAGAACACATATTTTAATTAAAAGTTAAAGAAGAAAGAAGATCTCTTAAGCTAGTCAGGGAAAGCGATTAAAGATGCAAAACAAAAGTGCCTTGTTTTCTTGAAAGGACTCTCGATACCATTATCGAGAGATCCTATGAGAAGGAACTCGTCATTACTAACACTGAAAACACTTAGAAGTGTTTGGACTTTAGTTTCCTCTTCGTTAATGGAATGATAGGTTTATGAGAAAATTTAAAGAGATGTTACAGGGATCTCATGTTCCTAAGGAAAAGGAGGAGGTTGATGCTGTAAAGCTGCCAACTTTTGAAGATCTTTCGATTAATGAGGGGACTAATTCAAATGAGAAGGAAAAGGATGATGATAAGTGCAGGGATAGGAGTAACAATGACAACGATGGTCCTGATGAAAATGATGATGATAATAACGACAACAACGGTTGAGGTGGTGGAACTGGCATTTCTAGACCAATAGTTGAGAAGGACGGGTCAGAGGTGCTAATCCAGATCCAACTTCCTATGTTACGGGGGCTATCAAAATTCCTGATCATTCTTGGACAAGTTCATCTAAGAAGGAGAACGCTTAACAAGGCCCAACGCCCAAAGATGAAGAGAAAATTTTGTCATCTATCGTTTCACTCTCTCAGGTATGAATCTCATCACGCAAATGTTTTCGACTATCGAATAACCTTTAGTTAATACATTAATTACTTTAGTTAAGGAGAAAGTCAAAATATCTTTATGACGTCATTCTCGAGGAGAAACAATCAGATATAGACTGCCTGAATAGGGAACTGGACCAAAAAACAAAGGATTATAACAAGTTATCTGAAAAATATGAGAAGTTTGCTCGGAGAACATCAAGGTTAAGGTATTTCAAAGAAAAAGAAATTGCTCCTTGGATGTGGAAAGCTCGCCATCACCAAGAAAGACTTACAAAAGAAAATTCCAAACCGATGACCCTATTTTGGATGCTAATTGAAGACAGAAACGCCCTGGTGGAGTTTTTGTACAAAGTTTATTGCTGGGGTAAATTTGTTAATTTCTCATCTTAGGTGACAAATGCGAAGGTCTGCTTAGACGCTTTTGATGTAGATATTTAGACGATTATGGGTCTGATCCCCATCACGAACCATGTTGAAATCTTCCTAGAGTTACTCAGGTTCCTCTTTCTTCTCGTTCTCTTCTTTCGAAGAAACATAAGTATAAAAGGAAGAGATTTATCATTGAAGTGTATAAGATATTGATTTCGTATGAACTTGAATGATTGTACAATAATGATATGTTACTTGGTTTACTTATGGATTTCATTGTTTTAGTTTTCTATATTTCACATATCAAAGACTTCTTGTGCAATTCGGTTAGTAAGAATCTATTGAGTAAATTTGTTAAGTTGAGGAAGGATTTTAAGGAGAAATCTTCAATTCTCAAAACATCACAATTAGCAAGAAACTTTTCCCTCGGCGATTTACGAAAAAATTACATCCGGTTTCCCTGTTTTTTCTTTGATTTTCTAAGTGATGAGAAGACAAATTACTTAGTGAAATTCGATCTTACCATACAAAATTAATATGTGGTCATGATAGCCCTCCATTCAGGAAATGGGACTATCATTGTTTCACTCCAACTTCTGCTCCAGATGAAATCAAGGCTTCTTTTGATTCTACACATACTTTGTCTGCTAGGTCATTCGAAAAGGTAAGGACGAGGTTTCAAAACTTTGAACATTAAATGGAATTGCAATGTAACCTTGACTCCTATGACTATTACTATTTGTAAACTTCTTTTTTTATTAATGGAAGAGTTTATCTTTCATGTACTAATTTTTATTTTCTAGCATGTAAATCGGATTTCTTAAACATCTCGTGAATTATTGAAGTTAAAGATCGACTGTTTGCACATATTGCGGAGAAACAATCATGCCGAGATGGCTCGGCTTCATGATTCCCAAATAACCATGAGGTATAAGATTGGAATAAGAACTATTTCCTATTAAAATCGGCTTTTAATGCTTACAAAGAAATGACCGCTCTCATGAAGGCAGAATTTAATGAAATGAAGAATGAGCTTCGGTTGTTGAAAAATATAAAGGACATAACTTAGAGATTTAACTTCTTTGTCGAAGTTGACATTGAGATAGCTATGCTTCATCAGAAAATATGTGATCTCAAATTAGATCTAACAAAAAGCCAAGTATCATGTTAATCTTTAGAGCTTATTATAGGTGAGGGTGATTCTAGCCTTCCCTCTCCTTCTCCAAGATGGAGAACAAGATCCATGACCACGACTAATCATGAGTCTACTATTTTACTAAATCCTCCATCGGATTTGAGTAATGCAGTGATCTCTAAGTGGGATAATCAAGTCAAATTTCAAATGATACAGTGTTTGAATAAGAAGTGGGAGGAAAAGATATCCCAATGCATCAATGAATATGAAAATAATGTTCAACAAGTCAAACGCGAGAAGTATGATCATAATCAAGAAATCAAAAGGCTAACGAGTATAATTCAAACTTTTTGATGAGCTAATAAGAATCTTCCTCATACCTTAAAAGAGTAGATCAAATCGATTGATGATGCAGACACCATTCGTAAAAGGGAGAAGTAACTTAAGGAATTCATGGACGTGTCTATTCATCACATTGCCAATACATTAATTTCCAAGGATTTGGGTAAATCAGCACAAAATCTTAGGCTGTAGCACGAATTGGCCTTGATTAGATTTTCTTCCTTTTATCTATCTTTTCTGCCTACAACTATGTAAACAGCATATCAAATACAATTCATAATTAAATGAATATTACCTCAGATATTTAACTAAGAACTGAATTTTTATTCTGACTTGAAATTGCATGATGCTTAGTATTTCACTTTTCCATACTTTGAGGTTTTTTGAGCTCACTTTCTGCTTGTTTGTAAAACTAAGATTGATGCAGATGATATTAGATCTGGTAACAATAAAGATATCAGAAATCCCCATTTGGATGGTCAGAAGTCCACCTCCAAAAAAACAGAAGAACCCAAACCCGGATATAGGTTAATAGAAGACCCGATATCTATAACCGGTAATAGCAGAAAATATAAAACTTATATATAACAATGGAATGCTTGAAGATCTTTTCTTCTTGGGGGTTAGATAGAAATGAAGTGCTACTTGGTTTGGATTTCGGTAGATCATCCTTTGGAAAACTGTTTGATTGAGAGCACTACTTAGCAAAAACTTTGTTAGCCTTTAGAGCACTATTTGGTTGTGATTTCAATGGATTCGAGAGTTCTTCTTTGGCTCAATTTGTGATATATTTGGGAGCACTACTTGGCTCGAATTTCGATTGATTCAAGAGCACTTTTTTGATCAAATTGTGATAGATTTGAGAGCACTACTTCGCTCTGATTTCAATTAATTCGGGAGCACTACTTTGGTTTGGATTTTGATAGATTTGAGAGCGCTAGTTGGCTTTGATTTCTATTGACTTAGGAGCATTACTTTCTCTCGGACCCTTTATCACCATCTTAGGTGATGGTTTAGGTCTGCTGTAACGTCCTGCTTTTTCGCACGCTTTAAATCGACACACGTGCCAATTCAAACCATACGGAAGGGCAGATTGTTATGGGGTAAATAAAAAAAATAAGAAAAATAAAACAAAACAGAATCTCACAGCGGAAGGATAAAATATAATGATCAATATACAGTTCATAAAACTATTTACAAAACATTTGATTCTTCTTTATACAATAAATATCAGAGTTCACATACCAATAAATATTAATGCAGCGGAATACAGTGTAGTGGAGCCATATAGTATATAATAATAATAAAATCTCCGTCTTCGTCCTCCAGAAATAAAATCTTCAATTCCTGAAATGCTCGGACTGACCGGAGCGAATTGAAAAGACAAAACACTCGAGTCAGAACTTAAAGATCTTATGTAAGTTAAATTAACTGGAATAAATATGAGTGCAGTAACTCAAAAGATGCTCGGGATTTACATCTCTTAAAGATCCGTTAAACTATTTACTATGTAGTATATTTCGCTATTATAATAGTGTCTAATTGTAAAATAAAATTACTTTTAGATAGCGTTAACGCTTTACATTTTCCACCTTAACACATTTATATATTCCCATAGTCTATGCAGTACCGTAATCTCCCCCGTACTGGGCGTCGTCAGATGGCACTCCATAGGTATGGTACAAAACCAAAATCGTATAAGGCGCGCTAGGGTAGGTGACAAGGCACAACTAGGCAATGCCAGGGTAGATATACCAATTTTGCTTCCGGGTAGGTGGTAACGCGTAGCCGCAGCTACCGCCCACCTCGAGCCACACCCCCAAATAAAAATAAAAAGTGGCCACCATATCAGTCCAAGAGTCAAAGTATAATATCGAAGGGATGTGTCCGATCAAAGGTGCTACCTTATTAACCCGTCAATCGCTCCCGTTTTAGCCACCTTATGCCAACTCACGGGAGTTGGGTCCACGTATTTACCTTACAGGAAACGTCGCCACCAACCTACTTCATTCTGGAATCTCCATCGTGTACACGGTTGTTAAAGTGGTTTTCGGAGTTGGCAGAGAGTATGACAACTTTCAATCCCGGTCTCTTCAACAACCAAACGTTATTATAACACCGCGGTCATTTAAAAATAATTATACTTTCAAAACCAGAATATAATTATCCATTTCAAAACCTATAAATACGATATCATTTCCTTTTAAAAACCCAAATAAATATGATATCATTTTATTTCAAAAATATTTCTTTTCTAAAATCATGCCGCTTTTAAGATTTATAATACCTCGAAACCAAATATTTGAAATTTAACTATCAACATAATACTTAGAAATCCATAGCTTTAAAACCATAACTTTCAAAACATAAATGGTTTGGATATTCAACAGTATATAAAATAAAACAGTTGAATTTTAAATTTCTTTATAAAGTAAATAATTTCCACGCCTTTACAATTTTATTTACTTTAAATTCAGTCTAAACCCATAACCTTTAGATTCACTTTCAGTTTGAATAAGAACACTTCGATTTCAATATTTTCAAACTTTGAGTATTTAATTACTTTCAAAACTAAGGTTGGAAATTCTATTCAACAATTTATTGTCCTATTATTTAGTTTGAAATATTCACATAATAAATCCA
This sequence comes from Allium cepa, assembly GCA_030765085.1. NCBI lineage: Eukaryota > Viridiplantae > Streptophyta > Magnoliopsida > Asparagales > Amaryllidaceae > Allium > Allium cepa. The sequence continues at coordinate 1,033,343,902 of CM060945.1, read as the reverse complement.
CGAATAAAAATCAAATTCCTAACAATTAAATATTTCCTTCAATTTATTTATACTAGAAATATTCATTTAATTTAACTTAAATAAAAATCCAGTTATAAATATCATACCCTTAAAATTCCAAGTTTAATAAGTTTATACCAACTTGTGGAGTTTAATTTTTAAATAAGCTCAATTCCAAATAAATTTCCAATTCATTTTCCAATCTTAATTGCTTTGAACCATTTAAACTCTCGCTATATATATATACAATATCTTAAACCCGTAGTTAATCATATAATATAAATTATCAAACTCCATTATTCAACTTATTTATTTTCATTTAACAAATTCATACATAGCTTAAATTCAGTAATTTAACTATATATATGTATATATAAAATAAGATTTTATATAAGATCCAAAATTAATATCTAGTAAACCATATCTTATCCAAACCAAAGAAATCATTTCAAAATAATTTATATATATATATATATATATATATATATATATATATATATATATATATATATATATATACCATGGTGCCTGTATATAATTTTCTATCCTATGGTCAAGTGATACGGATATTTATCATTTCAATCCGCAATTTAAAAATAAACATGCGGTTGTATATCATTTCAAACCGCAGTCCCAAATGAAATGAAAATGCATAATAACTTACAGTTTATAAAATATAGAACACATCATCCATTCACCCAATGTCAATCATCAACCAATTTATTTCAATCATCATCAATTTAAACAAACATCAATAGAGCATATAAAATATAACAGGTATCAACGAACAGTTTATATTCAGATAAATAAATAAATAAATAAATAAATAACTGTTTAACTAGCAGTTTATATGCAAAATAAATAAATTTTAACTGTCAATTTATATGCAATAATGACATTAATTAACAGTTAAGTCAAATAAATGCGATTTAACTGAGATGATGAATAAAATATACAAAACAGTCATAAATAAATTTCTACTCATATCTTAGATCAATTTAACAAACATAAGAAAACTTAGAAGTTGTGAGTGGGTTAAAACACTCACCTTTTGAATTAAAATCGAATTTAAATCCGATTTAAACCCAAAAATCTGACATTCTCCAAATCCGTCCAAACCAGCGTCAAAGTGTCTGGAATTTCGATACGGACACAACGGAGAAAACCGCGCGTCAATCCGAGCTCGTTTGCAAAATTTATTCGAGTTAAAATATTTAAATTTTAATATAACATAATTAATTAATACATAAAAAAAATAACGTACCATCCTCTTCTTCCTTATCCACGAACCTACTAACCCATCACGCACGCGCCACTTTCTTCCGTGCGCACGCAACTCGAGACATATAGAGTTCAATCAGCGACTACCAGTGTGTGCGCCACCTTGAGAGCCACCTACGGACCAAGTTTCACATCACCACTCGCTACCGTTTGTACGCAATCAAGGAAAATACGTCCATGCTTCCAAGCCAGATTCTGGCGCATCCGTGGTCCAATAGCATAGATCCACCGTATGGATTTGAAGAGCTCGCCGAGATCTACAACTTTGCTTTTGGAATTTTTCGATTTCGTTGAACGGATTGAAAGATATCGAGGAAAGAAGATAAGAAATTTCTGGCCATTGAATAAGTGGCGGCCATGGTATAGAGTTAGGGTTTCTGAAATAAAATAATAATAAAACTGTCTCGGTTTGCGTGTGTATTTATAAAGGTTAACGTCAAAAACGGGCCACAGTCCAATTTAAGCGTGCGGACAGGCGATCCTAACATAAAAAGGCCTTCTGAAAGCAATAGTACTGGTTTCGAAACCCAGTTCCATCATTTTCGTAGGTTACTTTTCAAGTCAATTTGTTTGAATGACAAAAATGCCCCTGAAAAGTCCGTTTCAGCTCCGGAATGAAAATGAATCATCCCACATATCAAAATAGACGTTTTTAAATATTTTAAACGCGATGGAACAAGTTTCAAGCCCAAATTTCATCGTATGAAGAAATTATGTTAAAAACAATATTTTCAAATTGATTTCAAATGCATAAATTTCAAGGTGTTTCGAGTCCGTACGATCAAACAACAAGTCCGATCGCTACGAAACTTGAAACACTCTTATAATTCACCGTTACGGATCCGATGAAACTAGTTTCGTCGAAATCCGAGTCAGTGGCCAAAATGGCTATTTTCCTATTACTTTAATAATTTAATAATTAGTAAATAAGTCCAATTTTTTTCAGTTTTAGAATTGGAAATTTTTATCACTTATGATTCCTCAGTCATTTACAATGATTTTAAACAAATTAAAAATGTAAATTTAGATGATTCATTTTAAATTTAAATATAAATTCTCAACTACGTTAAATTCAAAATTTTAAATTAATTTCTAATAATTCTATTAAATTAAAGGAAACAATGATTATTCCATTCATATATTTCAAATATAAGGGTTTACCATTGGATTTAAAAATTATCGCATAAATATTTCCTGTTTTCAACTTAATTTTTAAATTAACGTAATAATTACATATTTGATTTTTATTCATTTGCAATAAATCCAACTATTATAAATTCAATAAATTAACTCGCGATAAAGATTCAAATTCTATAATTCATAAATTCCATCATCTTGATTTACTTATTAATTTATAATTCTTTAAACTAATTCCCATCTCTATTTAAAGTAACTTATTCACCAATTATTGAATTTATTTCAATTTCTTAAAATAACCTATTAATTATACATTGAATCCAATTTATTTTGATAAGTTTCCAATTGAATGGATTAGATTCAGTTTCAACCTTTAACTTACACTTAAGTTTAGGTCATAATCAATTTATAACGTATTACCTTTCTTAGTTATTACTTTACATACTTCTCGTATTAATTTCACAATTAATCATAATTATTAAAGTAACGCTTATAATAATTATGATCCTATAATTACTCAACATTTAAACGAACGTTATTTCATTTTCCATTAGTGTAACATTCATTTATTTTTTTATCACTTATTACAATTCCTAATTCCATTGACAAATAAGCAGGTAATTTATAATATATGTTACAAGAATTGAATTAATCACTATTCATTATTATTGACTTTAATTTAGCATTAATTACCTTGCATTAACATTGTTACTAAAAATCCTTATCCAATTGCAATTAATATTCTAATGAGTACACTTACTCTTTCTGTTATGTTATAAATTATCAACAAAGAAATGTTTATTACTTTCAACAACATTGTAATTACTAATTACCTACATTGATTGTATACATTTTCCATTATTATCATTTATTAGAATTCTATTCAACTTTCCATCTTATACATATAGTTAACCTTTCTGTTGGTTTTACCTTCAAAATTTTCAGTTATTTTCTTAACTTACAAAAAGGCAATGATTAATTACATTTAATCGCTATTAATTAAATGCATTGGTAACGAACAGTATTTGTCACCATTATACAATTTATAACATTTGTAATTTATTCTCTACAACAATTATTTCAACAACTTTTATTAAATACATTTATTCCAATTTCCGTTTCAATGTTTTTATTAGAAAATCAATTAAATACTTTCCTTTCTCGCATTAAATTATACACCTGTATAATCCTTTCCACTATTCATTATTTATAATTCTATTTAAATTTCAATCTCTTGTAAGCACTCATTTATTATACATTCGCATATCAATAAGCAAGGTTTCAAATAAATAGGATTTATTCAATTCACCTTATATACAGGTACAATACTTACCATTTTATTTATTGAAATTTTATTCATATTACAAATAAAAGCTTTAATTACCATTCATATATTTTATTTTAGCCTTTTCAATATTAATTTACCCCCTTAATTATTTCTTCTAAAATCAAATTTAAAAATCCTATTAAATTAACAAATTAAATTTTCGAAATTTACGGGTCGTTACACTCTCCCCTACTCAAAGCTTTTTGTCCCCGAAAAGGAAAAAGAAGGGAGAAGGAAGAATTAAATAAACAATACATTTTATTCAAATATTAACTTATAAACAATAATTTACAAATTTTATTACTTCAAATAAATATACCCATTTTATAACCTTTATATCTTCTTATACTTAAATAAATAAAGTTTGGAAAAACATTTCAAAATAATTTCTAAGTCCAAACTTTACGAAATTTTTGGCAGAGTCTCCCTTGTACGGAGAGGCTTGGGAGAAAATATAATATCAAAATATAAAAATTATATTACATATATTATCCAAAATATTATATCCCAAGCCGGGAAAATATATAAAATAGTGCTATAACCCGAAATCTGAAACGTACCAATTTGTCGGGCAATTTACGCTCAATTTATGGAACCAAAAGTAGTAGCAATTGCTTCCATAACCTGCATTTCACTTATAAAATCTAAAAGGGTTACAATTTTTATAAAGTGAAATATTTAAGTGGTTTCAATTACTAACAACGAATCAATACAACAACCATCAATTTCAACAAACATCATACACAGTAAATACAAAACAACCATTCAATCAAACAATTAGTTGTTGGGGTTCAAAACTTTAAATTGTACGGAATGAAGAATATACTGCTAGTGCATCATTTACTCAATAGTCTTAGATAAACTAAATAGATTATTCATTCACCCCAAATCCAATTTTAAAGTATCCTTACCCAAACGACCATTAACTAAACAACAACAAATCCAAACAACTAAAACCCAAATCAAACAATAATCAATTTGAATAACAAATTTTGTTTATTCTTAATAATTTCATTCATACATTTGTTGTTTAATTTCTCTTTTTATTCATACCAAATAAATTTTCCTTTTATAATTTACATTTATTTCTAACAAACTTTAAATTTCATTTACTCATTCAATGTTTGTTTCATTTATTTTCACTTATTACTTACTATTATTCATTTCCATAAACTCAGGTCATGCCAGCTTCCCCCTTTTTCACTATAATTATTCATTCATTCATTCATTATTTCATGACCTCATTTATTTACCCTTTAATTACTTAAGTTTATAATCATCTATTTGTCATACTTACCTTTAATTATATTTACTTGGTAAAATAATTATAACTTAAGTTTATAACATTAAATTCTCATTTAACAGCAATTTCATTGAATACTTTCATTATTTCAAATTTCTACTTGTATAATATTCTATTACAATCTCTTATTAAACATTTCAACTTTTAATATTTGGTAAGTTATATGTATATGTTATTTAAGGATGTAATTCGGAAGTTATACAAGTTTTCCCATTTCTTTAAATTAATTCATTGTTCAATAATTTTTTTACCTTTTCCTTATAAGTTACAATTTCAACTTCCTTTTTATTTCCTGTAACGACCCTGGATTTTGGCCCCGGTTATTTTAATAAATGTTTAATCTAATTAAATATAAAATGTGAATTGATCATATTTAAATGAATATGATTTTGAAAGTATTGCCATCTATTTATATAAACTGTATTTTTAAAAGGAAATTGATTTGAAAATTGAAATAAGTATTTCAATAATATTCCCGATAAAAATCTATTTTTTATATCATTACTTAAAATACTTTACATTGTTTTTATTTAGTATAAAATAATACGTATTGATGATAATGTTGAAATTCTAAAATAAGTTTCTTAACAATATTCTTAATAAAACTGAACTCATATAATTAAAATAGAATGCTTTCTCTTATTTTAAATTAATAAAGATATTTGGATGATAATGTTTAAATAAAAATCTAATTCTACAAATTTAAAATATAAATTTTAAATATAAGCTAAACACATGAATATAATCTAATACTTGAAGGTTACAAATACAAATAGAAATAAGTTTAATTAGATGTAAGTAAATCATATTGAACATAATTTACTATGGATAGTCAAAGTATAAAATGAAAACAAAACCATAAAAAAAAAAAAACCTGGCAATATGTTTATAAATTAGTAGGCTAGAATAATACCAGATAAAAATAAACATATTTATACAAAATCTAAACTTATAAAACAACACAATGTATATAATTATTTCAAGCTAAGAAAAGAAGAAAAAAAGAATAATAATTACAACCATGTGTATATAAACCAGGTAAGCTAAAAGAGGACAAATGTTTTACACCAAGCTTCTCACACAAGCTTTTGGCCTGCAAATATATGTCTGCATACAATATTATGTACAGCTAAAACATCATAAGTATGAAGACAAATTGAAAACTTGCAAATTTTATATGTATGAGTAAGCCAAGAATTCACAGCACATAAACATAACGGTACAAACAAAAACTGCAAATATCTTTATGTATATTGTATGTGTCAGCAAGCATGGTTATGTTAGCATAAGTAGAAACATAAGCAATTAATTAGCCCACTTTTCTGTCTAAAGAACATTTTCCAGCCGCAATTGTTGAAGCATCTTAGGTCTTAGTACAATTACAAATAAAGAAGAAAAAAAATTTATATTAAGTTAAAGCTTGCTCAAGAAGACATTAAGTTCAAAGTTATATAAATGTATGTTCATTTATTCTATCTGTTCATATCATTTAGTTCAGTTATTAAAACCTATAAAGTAAAGCCCTGAAAGAAAGAAAAAAAAAGAGAGCAAAGAAGTATGAACAAATTTCATATTATCAAGTTCAAACAGAATTCAGAAAGCAAAAGAAAGTTGCAGGAAAACAAAAACTTCAACTGCTATTTCTTGCATCATCCAACCATCCTCTGTTTCAAGTCTCAACAGTTTTATGTGAGTAAACGAACTAATTTCAACTTTAGTTTATATGTTTGTTTATTTATGATATGTGTTGAAGTAGTTTGAGCATACTGTTTTGTATATGACAGTGTACACTGAATGTTTGCATAGTTGTTCTTGATCAGTACTTTAAATTTTGTACAAAACAAAGCAAATAAATTTACAAAACATATTTATATAGCCATTTGAATGTGTAGTGAGATAATTTAAGTTTGTTTAGTTTAAACAAAGCCTGCAAAACATGTTTGAAGTTTTAAACAGTATGATGCTAACTTTGTATTCAAACTACATGTTAAAAAGAAAATCAAAGTTAAAAATTCAAGTGTTTAAATTTGTAAATTCAATCGTATATTTAGTTTTCATAAACATAATTATGAATTTTAGCATAAAAATTTTGATTTAAAGGCAAAGATTCCCAGAGCAGTTTTTAAAAGAAGTTTTACTGGTTTTTGGTCAAATTTGGAAGATTGATGAAATTTTAATCCCTGGGATTTGGCATGAAGCAAGGTTTAAGATATATCAACACTATAAAAATATTAGATTATTTTTCGAATGCAAGTATTTTGAGTTTGAATCACAAATAGGGTTTAAGCCCATGTTTTCCAAAGCTCTGTAAAGAATTTGATTTCGGCTCCAATAAGAAGCTGAGTGGGTTGCGATTTTTGGTGGAGTTAGAGGAGGTTGTGAGTGACGTTCAGGTGAAATTTCATCATCTCCGGTGATGGATGGTGGCCGTGCGAGGTAATTTACGGTGAGACGTTCCTGGTTCGTGTTCGAGCATCAGGTCATTTTTTGATCTGGAACTTTTCGATGGGTTTTTAGTTTGGATTTTGGAAGTAGTGATGTTTTGAGATATGTGGGGGCTGCCGCGAGACGCCAGTGGCCAAACGCACCACCGTGCACGTGCACGGTGGCGTAAGTGTGCCAGTGAGATTTAGGTGCTGTATCGAGTGATGCTCGAGTGGGTACTCGAGTAAATGGTCAGTTGACTCGAGTTAGGATCGTGCGTGAGTGTGTGAGGCAACTGCAGCTTTAAGTTTTACTTAACTCTAAAAAAAAATGAAATGTGAATATAAACTGGGAAGAAGAAGAAAGGGGGAGGGAGAGAGACACGGGAAAAGTAGGGGGAGCACTCGTGTCAGTCACGAGTAAAAGGAGAGTTTGACCCGGGTTCTTTGCAAAGTGAACATACAGCAGAATTTTGGTTTAGCATTTTATAACAAAGTTAGTGATTAATTAGTTAGACTGATATTAATCAGTTTATACTTGAAAATTTAAATTGATAACTGTAAATTTGTTAATTAAAATAAATTATATGTTAAAGAAATTTTAAATCTTAATAACGTCAGCTAATTACTGGAAGTTAATTAATGAAAATTAACTTAAGTGTTTAATCAGGACTTATGCTATTAAATTGATAATTAAAGTAACTTGTAATAATTAATAATTAATTCATTTTTTTATAAGTAAGTTATTAATTAATAATTAAGAATCAACTAATTAATTGAGTAATTGAGTAATAGTTAATGAATAGAAGTTAATTAATTAAATAATTAATCAAAGATTAGATAATTAATAAATTAATTATTAACGAATAACTAATTAATTAATTGATGGTTAATAAGCTAATAAATTGGTAATTAAGAAAATTTAAATAGTTTATTCTTAAGCAAATAATTTAGTAAAGTAAAACCAAACTGTTTGGTATGCGTTGATAATCATGTTGATTGACTGTGATATCTGTTGATGATATTTCTGTGATATGTTATGATGTATTATGGATATCTGTGATAACTGTATATGATTTATCTGATATATCTGTTATGTTAATTCTTGATATGAAATTAAACTGTTAAGTTAAATAGACAACTTGGCCCTTAAAATGGCGGTTGGATTCGATGAGACCGGGATCGGAAGAATCAGTTTTGATTCCCCGAAAACCACATCAATCCAAATTAAACGATAGGTCGTAACTTATCAAATGGAGATCGAGATGGAGTTTCAGAATGCAAGGGTTATCGTCGTTGACTCTGAGGGTGATTCCAAAACGAGTGTAACGAGATAATGCCTTCGGTTTCGTTCGAACCCGGAACGAACTTGTATGGATTGAATGCTTTCAACACATCGTCAGGCGGACGATGAGCATTCTAAGTGATATGTTCTATAAAGGTAATCGTAGCCTCAAGCCTCATCAACCGGGAATGGCTAAAAAAGGGGATGTGCAGCAAGGTTAGGTGGCTCATGCCCAAGCAGGACAAGATATTTCCCCTGTCTAGATGTCCCTTTTTATATTTCGGCTTAGTGGGCGGTTGCTAGCTACAACCGCGGGGTTTATCTTGTTCGGGACTGTTCAGTAAGGAATGGTTCCGGCCTTGTGTTGCAGGGGATGAAGGGAGTAATCCTCGGTACGGTGATCTAGGCCCCGTACTGTGACGGGCGGTACCCCAGTAGCCCTGCCATTGTTGGAATTCCATTTTCCCTACGAGACCCTACGGTTTTGATTTGTATTACCCACTTTTGTAGCTAGTAGCTGGAATTTAATCATGTAACAATTTCGGCTATTTTCTATTTATTTGAAAACCCTAGACACTATTATAATAACACTGGATTTCCTATGAAATGTTTTGGTTAGCGTAAGGTTAAAACTTACCCGTATTTATTTGTGGGAAGTCTTACGTGATACCTTTATTTTCAAATGTTTTCAAAGTTAAACAACTTTAAACCGTTTACTCATACCAGACCCATGTCTGACCCGGAGTTTATTTTTGTTTTTTTTCATAAACTCTCGGGTACCCAAATTTTTACGGGTAGTCAAGAGATTCAGGTTAGAGTTGACGAATTCTGGAGGAGCAATGGAGCAGGAGGCTTCAGCGTTGTAGATATATATATATATAGTTCCGCTTTGTTAGTATCTCTGAGTTATAATGTTTGAGTTGTATTAACTAGATGGGTGTTTATAACTGTCTAGTATGTGATGTATGTATGATTGTCACATGTATTGATATTGTATAACTCTGATATATGTACAAACTATGTATTATTTAAGCGATATATTATATTTTGTTCCGTTCCGCTGTGCGATTCTGATGTTGTTGTTCTTTCTTCTTCTTTCTTTTCTATTTTCTCATCCCTTTCTTTCTTAATGATGATACGTCTTTCTGGTAGTAAAAGGGCGGGTTGTCACAGTTGGTATCAGAGCATAGGTTGGTGATAACCTTGGCTCTGGTAGAAATTACTCATAAAATAGAGACAGTAGAACTCTAAAATGAGTTTGAGTGTATTAATAGATATGAGCGCGTATTTGTTAGTGAATATAAAATGGTTTTATATTGCGTTGATTGATTTATTGAGTGGTATATGAACCATCGTCGGCACAGCCTCGAGAACTGTATCGAAGGGGTTTCTAAACACTCAAATAGAGCAATTCGACACAGTATTATTTTTAAAGATAGGGTAAAGGAAATAATTTTACCCAAAATTATATTTTGATATAAAGGAATATTTTTCTAAAATAACTATATATACTTGGATGTTTGATTATTAATAGTACAATCAAATAAAAATTTAAATGTGAGTGGTTTATAGCCAAATAAAATTATTTAAGAATAATTTTAAATAAAAAGGAATATAATTAACATTTGATTAAACCAGAATTTAAGTCCCGGGAATTTGAAAGTGTTTAAATGAATTTAAACAAAGGATTTGGAAATTTACAATCTTGGGAATGTTTGAAATGTTTTTCCAAAGATTTGAAGGAAAGGAAAAATAATGGAATCTTGTTTTGGAAAATTATTTTTGGTTATGATATTGTTTGGGGTTGTTGGGTATGCAAGTTGTTTCAAATTTTCAAAGGGAGAAAATTTGTTTTGGTGAAAATAAATGTTTGAAAGTTGAAAATTTGAGTTGATATACCAAGTAGGTATGTGTAGTTATCATTTCAAATTGGTTTTGGAAATGGAAACCGGGCAATTGAATTCTAAAAAATTCTATTTAGATAATGTGGAAGGTTTAAATGGATCAACTATTGAATTTATAAAGTAAAGTTGATAATTATAAGATGAAATTGGGAATTTTAATCCAGGAGATTAAAATTTAACTTAAGTAAATGAAAATAAAGAAACATATTAGAGGTTAACCTGAGACACGTTAAATGGAATTGGAATGCAAAATGAACTTAATTGGCTATAAAATTTGAAGGTAAAATGATTGTAATTGTGAGGTGGAAATTTATACCTTAAGATGCTAAGTGTTATATATATAATCTTAAATTGTGGTTATAAGATGAAATGACCCAAATGAGTAATATAAACTTTAAGGGAAATAAATAAGTTTTGAACTCATATATTGAGAAATAAATTTAAAGATTTGAAAGTAGCTAAATTTAACTGAAGTTGAGTTGGAATAAAATTGAAATTAAATGAATTCAAATGAGTCATAAATAATATTGAATGAGATAAAATTCTTATGTAAATAAGTAAATGTAAATCAAAGTAAGTATTGAATTGGATAGAAGTGATATGAGTTGTTAACAAATTTAATTCTAAGTATAAATTGAATAATTGATTATGAATAAATTCAATAGTGAATTGTTAATGTAAATTAAAATTTAAGGATGGATAAAAGAATAAACTAATCAGTAAGTAGTTGGGATTTGATTAAAAGAAAATCAAATCAAAGATTTGAATGGGAAATGGTGGAATTGAATGAACTTAAGTTATTAAGTGAAATAGTTAATGACTTAAATAAATTGTGAGATGATTAATTTAAAATATGGGTTGTCAAATTTAATAAAATGGTTTGGAATCAAACCTATTGAAAAGAAAGGAAATGCAACGAAAGGATTGTGGATAAATTAACTGAGATGGACTCAAGTGTAAATTGGGTTGAAATCAATTTAAAATTTGTTATAAAGCTTAAATGATTATTTATTCACAATGATATTATTAAATTGCCTATGGAAATGGGTTGTTTGAGGTAAATAAGATTGAATAAAATTCTATGAATTATTGGAAGCAAAATAAGATGATTTTGAATATGAGTTTGTTTTGCTTAAATGGATTATATAAGCAAGTAAGTTGTAAATTCCTTTTAATTAAAAGGGAATGGTTTGAGAATTGATTGAAATTAATTGTGTTGAGGATTGGAACCTTACAAATGTGCTTATGAAAATATGTAATGGAGATATGTCAAAGCTTTTCAAAATACTATAAAGAAAATTTTAGCAACAAAACAATTTCAAATTAAAAATTTAAAGTAAACTAATGAAAGAAACTAATTTAAAAATAATAATAATAGGAATCAGTTTTAAATGGAGATAGTCAATAAAGATTCAATATTCAGAGTTGGAAATAAATTGAAATTCACAGGAAATTGGAAATAAGAAGATATAAAAGCTATGGTGGTAGAGTAATAATATAAGAATATATATAATGCTTATATTAAGCGTAAGAAATGAATGGAGGGACTCTTAAGTAAAATTTGATATTGGGAAAAATTTATTCCAAGTGGATAGAATCAGAATAATGTGAATAAAAGAAAATTGATAGGGTTGATAATCAATGGATATAATACGTAGGATGTACGTATATTATTTTGTTCATATAACAGTTTGATCCAGATTCGAGCACAGAATTTCGAGATAGTTATATCGATCCGAGTTAGGATTTTTCACTCGATTTTCGACGACGAACCATGGATTTGGATTTTGATTGATTCTGGGGAATTCTCTATCATAGTTGTGACTATACAAGGAGAATGACAGACTCTAATCTAGAAACCAGTCCTGAGTCCGTACTAGGAAGTCGGGTGGACAATACTAGTTCGGAAATGGAATTGTGTGATCGAGCGATCGGATTTGATATTGCTTACGAGTGGTATATGTACATCGTACGGGCTTGATTGAGTAGATATAGAAATTCTGTAAAGAGTCAATTAAATTTGGAATGAGTTAATACTGTAGCTTTTAAAATTTAATTGCTAGAATGGATGTCTGGAATTTATTGTGTATCCCATATATCTCAGGAAATTTTTTCATAATTCATCATTAATCGTTAAACTGGTAATTCAGGAATTTGGAGGTTGAATCAAATTTAACTGTGGTCAGGAATCCACTTCGGATTGTTGATCATCGAGAGACAACTCTCGATAATTTTAGGGAAGCTTATCTGGAATTGTGTTCGGATAACTAGGGTTGTTTGTTAGAATAGACTGTTTGTTTGTTTGCTATTGAATGATATGTATGTTTGGATGGTTAATATAAAAGCTTAAATTTACTATTGTTTAAATTTCGAGGACGAAATTCTTTTAAGGGGGAAGGAATGTAACGACCCTGGATTTCGGCCCCGGTTATTTTAATAAATGTTTAATCTAATTAAATATAAAATGTGAATTGATCATATTTAAATGAATATGATTTTGAAAGTATTGCCATTTATTTATATAAACTGTATTTTTAAAAGGAAATTGATTTGAAAATTGAAATAAGTATTTCAATAATATTCCCGATAAAAATATATTTTTTATATCATTACTTAAAATACTTTACATTGTTTTTATTTAGTATAAAATAATACGTATTGATGATAATGTTGAAATTCTAAAATAAGTTTCTTAACAATATTCTTAATAAAATTGAACTCATATAATTAAAATAGAATGCTTTCTCTTATTTTAAATTAATAAAGATATTTGGATGATAATGTTTAAATAAAAATCTAATTCTACAAATTTAAAATATAAATTTTAAATATAAGCTAAACACATGAATATAATCTAATACTTGAAGGTTACAAATACAAATAGAAATAAGTTTAATTAGATGTAAGTAAATCATATTGAACATAATTTACTATGGATAGTCAAAGTATAAAATGAAAACAAAACCATAAAAAAAAAATATAAATAAACCTGACAATATGTTTATAAATTAGTAGGCTAGAATAATACCAGATAAAAACAAACATATTTATACAAAAGCTAAACTTATAAAACAACACAATGTATATAATTATTTCAAGCTAAGAAAAGAAAAAAAAAAGAATAACAATTACAACCATGTGTATATAAACCAGGTAAGCTAAAAGAGGACAAATGTTTTACACCAAGCTTCTCACACAAGCTTTTGGCCTGCAAATATATGTCTGCATACAATATTATGTACAGCTAAAACATCATAAGTATGAAGACAAATTGAAAACTTGCAAATTTTATATGTATGAGTAAGCCAAGAATTCACAGCATATAAACATAACGGTACAAACAAAAATTGCAAATATCTTTATGTATATTGTATGTGTCAGCAAGCATTGGTTATGTTAGCATAAGTAGAAACATAAGCAATTAATTAGCCCACTTTTCTGTCTAAAGAACATTTTCCAGCCGCAATTGTTGAAGCATCTCAGGTCTTAGTACAATTACAAATAAAGGGAAAAAAAATTATATTAACTTAAAGCTTGCTCAAGAAGACATTAAGTTCAAAGTTATATAAATGTATGTTCATTTATTCTATCTGTTTATATCATTTAGTTCAGTTATTAAAACCTATAAAGTAAAGCCCTGAAGGAAAGAAAGAAAAAAAGAGAGCAAAGAAGTATGAACAAATTTCATATTATCAAGTTCAAACAGAATTCAGAAAGCAAAAGAAAGTTGCAGGAAAACAAAAACTTCAATTGCTATTTCTTGCATCGTCCAACCATCCTCTGTTTCAAGTCTCAACAGTTTTATGTGAGTAAACGAACTAATTTCAACTTTAGTTTATATGTTTGTTTATTTATGATATGTGTTGAAGTAGTTTGAGCATATTGTTTTGTATATGACAGTTTACACTGAATGTTTGCATAGTTGTTCTTGATCAGTACTTTAAATTTTGTACAAAACAAAGCAAATAAATTTACAAAACATATTTATATAGCCATTTGAATGTGTAGTGAGATAATTTAAGTTTGTTTAGTTTAAACAAAGCCTGCAAAACATGTTTGAAGTTTTAAACAGTATGATGTTAACTTTGTATTCAAACTACAGGTTAAAAAGAAAATCAAAGTTAAAAATTCAAGTGTTTAAATTTGTAAATTCAATCGTATATTTAGTTTTCATAAACATAATTATGAATTTTAGCATAAAAATTTTGATTTAAAGGCAAAGATTCCCAGAGCAGTTTTTAAAAGAAGTTTTACTGGTTTTTGGTCAAATTCGGAAGATTGATGAAATTTTAATCCCTGGGATTTGGCATGAAGCAAGGTTTAAGATATATCAACACTATAAAAATATTAGATTATTTTTCGAATGCAAGTATTTTGAGTTTGAATCACAAATAGGGTTTAAGCCCATGTTTTTCAAAGCTCTGTAAAGAATTTGATTTCGGCTCCAATAAAAAACCGAGTGGGTTGCGATTTTTGGTGGAGTTAGAGGAGGTTGTGAGTGACGTTCAGGTGAAATTTCATCATCTCCGGTGATGGATGGTGGCCGCGCGAGGTAATTTACGGTGAGACGTTCCTGGTTCGTGTTCGAGCATCAGGTCATTTTTTGATCTGGAACTTTTCGATGGGTTTTTAGTTTGGATTTTGGAAGTAGTGATGTTTTGGGATATGTGGGGGCTGCCGCGAGACGCCAGTGGCCAAACGCACCACCGTGCACGTGCACGGTGGCGTAAGTGTGCCAGTGAGATTTAGGTGATATATCGAGTGATGCTCGAGTGGGTACTCGAGTAAATGGTCAGTTGACTCGAGTTAGGATCGTGCGTGAGTGTGTGAGGCAACTGCAGCTTTAAGTTTTACTTAACTCTAAAAAAAATGAAATGTGAATATAAACTGGGAAGAAGAAGAAAGGGGGAGGGAGAGAGACACGGGAAAAGTAGGGGGAGCACTCGTGTCAGTCACGAGTAAAAGGAGAGTTTGACCCGGGTTCTTTGCAAAGTGAACATACAGCAGAATTTTGGTTTAGCATTTTATAACAAAGTTAGTGATTAATTAGTTAGACTGATATTAATCATTTTATACTTGAAAATTTAAATTGATAACTGTAAATTTGTTAATTAAAATAAATTATATGTTAAGGAAATTTTAAATCTTAATAACGTCAGCTAATTACTGGAAGTTAATTAATGAAAATTAACTTAAGTGTTTAATCAGGACTTATGCTATTAAATTGATAATTAAAGTAACTTGTAATAATTAATAATTAATTCATTTTTTTATAAGTAAGTTATTAATTAATAATTAAGAATCAACTAATTAATTGAGTAATTGAGTAATAGTTAATGAATAGAAGTTAATTAATTAAATAATTAATCAAAGATTAGATAATTAATAAATTAATTATTAACGAATAACTAATTAATTAATTGATCGTTAATAAGCTAATAAATCGGTAATTAAGCAAATTTAAATAGTTTATTCTTAAGCAAATAATTTAGTTAAGTAAAACCAAACTGTTTGGTATGCGTTGATGATCATGTTGATTGACTGTGATATCTGTTGATGATATTTCTGCGATATGTTATGATGTATTATGGATATCTGTGATAACTGTATATGATTTATCTGATATATCTGTTATGTTAATTCTTGATATGAAATTAAACTGTTAAGTTAAATAGACAACTTGGCCCTTAAAATGGCGGTTGGATTCGATGAGACCGGGATCGGAAGAATCAGTTTTGATTCCCCGAAAACCACATCAATCCAAATTAAACGATAGGTCGTAACTTATCAAATGGAGATCGAGATGGAGTTTTAGAATGCAAGGGTTATCGTCGTTGACTCTGAGGGTGATTCCAAAACGAGTGTAACGAGATAATGCCTTCGGTTTCGTTCGAACCCGGAACGAACTTGTATGGATTGAATGCTTTCAACACATCGTCAGGCGGACAATGAGCATTCTAAGTGATATGTTCTATAAAGGTAATCGTAGCCTCAAGCCTCATCAACCGTGAATGGCTAAAACAGGGGATGTGCAGCAAGGTTAGGTGGGTCATGCCCAAGCAGGATAAGATATTTCCCCTGTCTAGATGTCCCTTTTTATATTTCGGCTTAGTGGGCGGTTGCTAGCTACAACCGCGGGGTTTATCTTATTCGGGACTGTTCAGTAAGGAATGGTTCCAGCCTTGTGTTGCAGGGGATGAAGGGAGTAATCCTCGGTACGGTGATCTAGGCCCCGTACTGTGACGGGCGGTACCCCAGTAGCCCTGCCATTGTTGGAAATCCATTTTCCCTACGAGACCCTACGGTTTTGATTTGTATTACCCACTTTTGTGGCTAGTAGCTGGAATTTAATCATGTAACAATTTCGGCTATTTTCTATTTATTTGAAAACCCTAGACACTATTATAATAACACTGGATTTCCTATGAAATGTTTTGGTTAGCGTAAGGTAAAAACTTACCCGTATTTGTTTGTGGGAAGTCTTACGTGATACATTTATTTTCAAATGTTTTCAAAGTTAAACAACTTTAAACCGTTTACTCATACCAGACCCATGTCTGACCCGGAGTTTATTTTTTTTTTTTTCATAAACTCTCGAGTACCCAAATTTTTACGGGTAGTCAAGAGATTCAGGTTAGAGTTGACGAATTCTGGAGGAGCAATGGAGCAGGAGGCTTCAACGTTGTAGATATATATATATATATATATATATATATATATATAGTTCCGCTGTGTTAGTATCTCTGAGTCATAATGTTTGAGTTGTATTAACTAGATGGGTGTTTATAACTGTCTAGTATGTGATGTATGTATGATTGTCACATGTATTGATATTGTATAACTCTGATATATGTACAAACTATGCATTATTTAAGTGATATATTATATTTTGTTCCGTTCCGCTGTGAGATTCTGATGTTGTTGTTTTTCTTCTTCTTTCTTTTCTATTTTCTCATCCCTTTCTTTCTTAATGATGATACGTCTTTCTGGTAGTAGAAGGGAGGGTCGTCACATTTCCTTTATAACTTAGCCTTAAATCTCTTACCTAAATTAGGGGTTTCAATTTATTAATTACTTACCTTTCATTTCACTATACTAATTGAAATAATTAATTAATGGAAATTTAGGAACTTAATACCGGGTTAAATTTCAATTTATTTTAAAATTATAGATAAATATATTCTTACAACTTATATATCTCTAATTATATTTAAAACAATTCAAAATTTATATATTTTTCAAAAATGAATCTGCAGTAGAACTAGTATAGTGGCCTTTCCCTTCGAAACTCGAAAATGAAAGTCGATGATGCGGCCGCCATGACCGAAATTATTTTCCAGCGACAGAGAGAAAAGTACAAACTTATTTTCTCCAAAATCATCTTTAAACAATTCTTCCAAATTATAATAAATATTTATATCATAAAGTACTTATAAACAATATTATTATATTCCAAAATTTATCCGAAAGAAATTTCAAAACCCCGTATCTTAAGTTCTAAATTTCCAAATTTCATTTATTTTAATTTTCAATCTTATTTCTATTATTATTTATACACTTTATTACCTAACAACCAATCTATTGCAGCCAAATACATATATCATTTGAAAAAAATTATTTTATATAGAAAATATAATAGGCAAAATTATTTCATTCACCTATATTAAAACCAAATATTATGTCGGTCTGTCCTATTAAGTGTTTAGAAATCCTTATTGATGTCACAGCGTCCCATGCATCAACCAGAATTTATAAATACAAAACGGAACATATTAACACAATATAAAAATCTTTTTATAATACTAACAAATACGCTCTCTCATATATATACACTCAGCGACTCCCATAGGGTATTACTACCTTATTAATAAAGAGTCAAACCCCACAAAGCTAAGGTTTATCGCTAAACCAAAGCTCTGATACTAGATGTAACATCCTGCCTTTTCGAACGCTTTAAATCAACACACGTGCCAATTCAAATCATACGGAAGGGAGGATTGTTACGGTGTAAATAAAAAAAACAAGAAAAATAAAACAAAACAGAATCTCACAGCGGAAGGATAAAATATAATAATCAATATACAGTTCATAAAACTATTTACAAAACATTTGATTCTTCTTTATATAATAAATATCGGAGTTCACATACCAATAAATATTAATGTAGCAGAATACAGTGTAGTGGAACCATATAGTATATAATAATAATAAAATTTCCATCTTCGTCCTCCAGAAATAAAATCTTCAAATGCTGAAATGCTCGGACTGACCCGAGCGAATTGAAAAGACAAAACACTCGAGTCAGAACTAAAAGATCTTATGTAAGTTAAATTATCTGGAATAAATATGAGTGTAGTAACTCAAAAGATGCTCGAGATTTACATCTCTTAAGGATCCGTTAAACTATTTACTATGTAGTATATTTCGCTATTCTAATAGTGTCTAATTGTAAAATAAACTTACTTTTAAATAGCGTTAAGGCTTTACATTTTCCACCTTAACACATTTATATATTCCCATAGTCTATACAGTACCGTAATCTCCCCCGTACTGGGCGTCGTCAGAGGGCACTCCATAGGTATGGTACAAAATTAAAATTGTATAAGGCGCGCTAGGGTAGGTGACACGGCACAACTAGGCAATGCCAGGGTAGATATACCAATTATACTTGTGTAGTCGCACTACCGCCCACCTCGAGCCACAACCCCAAATAAAAATCAAAAGTGGCCACCATATCAGTCCAAGAGTCAAAGTATAATATCGAAGGGATGTGTCCGATCAAAGGTGCTACCTTATTAACCCGTCAATCGCTCCTGTTTTAGCCACTTATGCCAACTCACGGGAGTAGGGTCCACGTTTTACCTTACAGGAAACGTCGCCACCAACCTACTTCATTCTGAAATCTCCACCGCGCACACGGTTGTTGAAGTGGTTTTCGGAGTTGGCAGAGAGTATGACAACTTTCGATCCCGGTCTCTTCAACAACCAAACGTTATTATAACACCGCGGTCATTTAAAAATAATTATACTGTAACGACCCAGAATTTTTGATAACTTAAATTTGAATATTTAATTTATTTTTAATATTAATAAGTGGGATTTTTAAGTCGAATAATTTATTTTTCGAATATTGGATTTAATGGGATAATTAAATCGATTAATTAATAGTGAAATTCCGTAGAAAATTAAATATTGGGTTAAATATGATTGAAAATGATTTGGAAAATTTTGTTTTATCATATTGAAGTTATAGAAATGTTTTAGAACTTTTAAAATTGAATTTGGAGTTAATTTGTAAAAATTGAATATTTTAATATTTAATTATCGACTGAAAAATAGCCAATTTTTGAACAGTCTCAGAATTGAACGAAACAAGTTCCATTGGATCCGTAATAGTTAATTATTATCGGATTTCAAATTTCGTAGCAAACGGAGTTGTCGTTTGACCGTGGCAGCTCGAAACGCATCGATATCGTTTTAATTTTAATTCGGCGAGTTAAAATAGCCATTTTTCAAACGGTCTCGGATTTCGACGAAACCAGTTTCATCGGATCCGTAATGTGATATTATTGCAAGATTTCAAATTTCAAGTCGATCGGATTTGTCGTTTGTCCGGTACAAGCCAAAACGCCTAGAAATCGCTTAAATCGGTTTAAATTTAAATTGAGCGTTTATTGCCGTATTTCACACATACTTCCGAATTAGCTTACGAAACCTGTTCCATTGCGTCCGGAACGCGGAAAAAACCTTAGGATCGCCTGGCGGAACGCGTCGTTTGGAGTTCGTTTGCAAAAGTGTCGAATTGGAGATTTTAATATTAAAATAATATTGATATATATACATTGTTTCTTTTCCCAAACCCTAGTTGCTTCAGCCAGCCGCCATTATCTATTTCAAGGGCTGAAAACTCACGATCTTTCTTCCCCCAAATCTCTTAACCCACTCAATATTTCAACGAACTCTCAACTACAACTTCGTAGAGCGTATCAAGCTCTACATTCTCAACGGTTAAGATCGAAGATAGCGTCACGAATCTACGGGAAATGGAGCTGGAAGCGCGCGCGTTCGTCCTCGATTTTCGTGAAGAAGGGAGGACCGAGCTTCGCAAGTCTTGGGGCGCTTGTGGGGGTCGTCGAGGCCTTTCGTTTTGCAGTGGTATGATGGGATTTCGTACATTGCGGAGGGCTCGAGATCTAACCCTAGGTGACGTTCATGGGTTGTATGCGTGAAGTCTTTCCTGTAGCCGTGCGCAAGAGAAGAAGGGGGGAGAAGGTGTGATGAGCGGCCAGGATTCGTTTGTATGGTATTGGGAATTAAGTTGTTAATTAATTTTATATTAGATCGTGTAAATGTTTAAACTGTGATATCTTTTTGCTGCGAGATCTGAAAATTATGAATCAAAGTGCGTTGGAATCGTATGGTCGTGCTCTTCGCGATGAAGCTGATTTGGAGTCGATTGGAGCTCGTTTGAATTTCGGGTAAAATTAAACGTTCGTTTAATTTTATTCGAAACGAACGACGAAACCGGAATAAAAATCAAGGTGAGAACTCCTCACTCAATCGAAAGGTTTTGTCTAAAATTTTGAATAGTTAATATTGATTGATAATTGTTGATTGTTTGTGCTAGTAGATATAGTAGGATATATACTATATATAGCGATATATATATATTGGCATATGTATATATCGGATTTGATTTCCCGCCTCGTATAGCGGATGAGACCCTATTGCGCCGTTATTAAGCGGAATATTTATAAAATCCCATATACCGCGATATTCCACCTCGAAGTGGAATTGGTATTGTGCTAACGTCTGTGGATGCAGGGTAACAGGTTGGAGGGATCCAACTGGATTCCTCACATATTTATTTGTTTATGAATATTATGTTGATCGTTGATAATCATATTGATATATGACACTTATTCCCGTGATTGACCATCTGATGTCGTTGCATCATCGGATTCAAATTTTTAAAAATTAAAATAACGGTTTTGAATTTAAAAGGGGTTTTAAATCGATTTTTCAAAGAATATGGTTTATTAAAAAATTTTGAATTGATTAAATTTTAAAATAAATAGATGGATAAATTTTTATGTTTTAAAATTTTTTTTTTTATAAAATATAACTTAAAAGAAATTTTTAACAATAATAGGTTTTTATAAAATAGTTAAATTCGGTTTTTGGGAAGTTATTATTATTAATGGGTTATATAAAGGATTTTATAAATGGATGCTTTTAAATAAAAATTTTTTTGAAGTTATAGAATAAATTTATAAAGTGTTAAGTTGATGTATAACATGAATTTCACTAGGATTTATAGATTAATAAATGTGAAATTTATAAAACGAATGGTTATTGGAAAATTTTAAGCTTATAAGTTATTAACTTATAAAAATGGATTTGGGCATTAAAAAGGGGAATTTTATAGAAATTGTTAATAAATGAAGATTTCATTAGTTGAAATTATTATAAACCATAAAGAAATCTTGTAAGTGATAAGATTTTAAATTGGTGAAGTTCAAAGGAACGATTTGGTAAATAAATAATATTATAAGTATTTAACTTACAATATGGCTTTTGGGTATGAAATTGGGTTATGTAAAATTGCATCGGATTAATAAAGGAATTTATAAAATTGGGGTTTATAATAGAAATGGAATTTATAAACTATGTTTATAAATTTGAAATCCATCAAATTTGATAATTGAAATATGGGAATTTGTTAAGTGGGCTATATTCACTATTTTGAATATTGAATAGATTATTAAATAAAATGGGTCTGTTTTTGGGAAAGGAATGTTTTAAATGGAATTTAAAACGAATTAAAGGTGTTTTAAAATGTATTGAGTATTGAAAACATAGATTTCAACATTGATTGTTGAAATAGACGTTTTCGAGAAACAGAAGGGAATAATTTGTATAGTATTGGATTTATATATCTATTTTTAATTTCAAATCCATATACTAGTGTTTTTGGGTTGTCGTAACGATGTTTTACGCAACATTCGTTTTTAACCCAAATAAATGTGAATAAGGGAATGTTTTCTTAAAGAGAATGGAATAAATACTTAACTGTGATTTAAGTATATGGAATATTTTCAAATCGTTGAAAATAAATAAATTTGTGAATTACTTATTTTTAAAATAAGCATGGGAATGGTTTTCTAATATGAAATGGAACGGTTTTTGTGAATTCACCTTTAAGGTAATTGAAAGCAAATAACTTGAAATCGATTTGGGAATCGTATGCTAGTAGATGCTTGGAATTTAAATCCACTTTGGAATTTATATATATGAAGGGAAATTTGTTTAAAAATAAATGTTGATTTATTTTTAAATATGAAAATATAATTTACGAATTTGGAACGTAAGTAAAATAAATCGGTAAAGATTTATTTGGTGGTTTGAAATTTGTTTAAAAAGGTATATATGGTTAAGGTGATTTGGAATTAGTTTTCAAATGGTTAATGTAATTTGAAAATTGGTTTTCAAATGGTGAAGGTAAATTGAAAATTGATTTTTCAATTGGTTGAGTGTGGAAAATTTTATCGTGAAGTGGTTTTGGTAAAGCAAATAAATTGGGCAATTATTTGGAAATTGTGTATATATATCTTGTAAAAATATTTTGGGATTTAATAATTTTGGAAAAATTATTTGGAATCTGATGATGTGGCGCATCTTTATTGATAGTTAAATAACCGACTATCAATATTTACCCTTGGATGGTATTGATTATGTTTGTTTGGGATTGAATGCACACTTATTTTTAAAAATAAGCGCTCGCTATTCGGTTTAGCCGGGAGAGGACCTTTGTGTCATATATCCCATTCCGAATATGCGATACGTCGTTTGGATTGCATTTGAAGACCGGTGTGAAGACCGGGTATTTGTGAGAACGATAGGATGACCTATCGATTGTCTCCGCATCGTTAGCTACGATATGGAGATTTCCTTTGTGATGGGAAATTTTATCGGGATTGTGAATACCCGGATTGCAAGGGCTTCCTTGGAAGTGCCTTCGGTTCTGTTCGAACCCGGACCAGACTTGCTTATCTAGGTGAAACGTGATGGGGGGTTCTCGCTTTGCGTTAGGTGGCGAACGGGAGACTCTTACCCCTACACGTCCTCTTTACGGGGTTGGTTAGGCGTAAGCCGTGACAGTCGAGAGGCTGGCCGTAAAAGCAAGGTCTGGGGTACCAGTGTAAGCCACGGTGGGGCTGGGATGGTTGAAAAGCCTACCGGTTACTGCTGACGGAAATGAGGTTCTTTACATTTGGTATCAGAGCATATGGTTAAGCGACAACCTGCTCTGTTGGGTGTTACTCATTAGAGATAGAGTCAGCAGTACTCTAGAATGAGTGTGAGTGTAATAATAGATATGAGTGCGTATTTGTTAGTGAATATAAAATTGTTTTATATTGTGATGATTGGTTTGTTGAGTGGTATATGAACCTTCGTCGGCGCAGCCTCGAAAACTGAATCGAAGGGGTTCCTAAACACTTGAATAGAACAATTCGACACAATATTGTTTTAAATTGGGTAAATGAAATAATTTTGCCTCGATTATATTTTATATATAAAAAGAAAATAATTTTTCAGGAATTATTGAAGTGTGTATATAATTGATTGCTTGGTTGTTGTTAAATAGGATATATATATAAGATAATCAAGGTTGTTTGAATAAAATAATTAAAAGTTGTTTGAATAAGCTAATAAAAGCAACTATTGTAAAAGAATAATGGTATAAACCAATGAATCATAAGATGAAATTATAATTAATAATGATTTACAATTGTAAGATAAGCATGTATGTATATAAGAAGTAAAATTATATAAGTAAAAAGGGTTATAAAAGTGATTTATGAATAGAAAGAAAACTTTTTGAAAGAATAATTAGCATTGATTTCACTATTGTCACTGGGAAATAATAAGGGTGATGACTGCAGCATCATCAGTATCATTTTCGAGTTTCTATGTGATGGATTTGCTACAAAAATGAATTAAAAATTGAAGTTTTGTTGTAATAAACCAATTTGAAATTAAAATTCAATTTGAAATTGATAAATATAAGTGAAAAAGGTTTTGAACTTATAATATAAGTTAGAAGTTGAATAATAAGTTTTATAACTTATAGAATGGGAAAATGTAAGTGAAACCAGTTATTGAAGTAGTTAAACAATTAAGTTAAGTAAAATGGAATATGAATTTGAATATTGATATGAATTTGACTTAAGTAAAAGTTAAATAGGATTTACTTTGGAATTTAAAATCCGAATTGAATTGATAAGTAAAACTTAAGTTTAATTAACAAATGATGTTTAAATGGAATAACTTAAGTGAAGTTGAATAAAAAATCGATCTTTGCATCAAAGTTAAATAATCAAGTGAATTAAATGATGTAAATAAAGTTGGAATGGAATGCAAGTTAAGTAATATTGAAAGAATTGATGTTAATATCAAAGTAAGTGAATAAAGTGAGTAAATGAAATTGTTAAAGATGTGAACTTAAATTATATAAATGAAATTCAATTTTATTTGTAAAAAGAACTAGCAATTGAGTTAAAGCATGAATTGAATGTTAATCAATAGAATATGAACAAGTTGATATGAAATGATGCATGCAAGTGTAAATTCATTTGAAAATAGTTGAATAATTGAATGAAAATCAATTGAATGTTAAACCAATTGAAATTAAAACAGTTGAACCAAATTGAATGTAAGTAAAATGGATAAAATTTGGTTGTATTGGATGTGCATTGGTTGTTATTTGCTTGTTGGTTGATTGTATGAAAATTCCTTAAGTGTTAACGAAATTGAATCTGCTAATTTGAAAGCTATGTAATTGAATTCAAATGAAAATTGAAATGCAAAGTTGAATGAAAATGAATATGCAACTTTAATAGTAAACTAAAAAAATGTGTAAGAAGCATGCATTGGAAATTTTGAACTTGAATTGGCAAAATAGTTTGAATGTTGGAATTGAATACTATTACTAGCAGGATATACAGGTTATAAAGGAATTGGGATTTTGATTTCAAAGTTAAAAAAAAATTGAATTGCTCGACAAAAAGGTACGTATTTCAATTTTAATATGAGATTTGATGATTTCCTTCTCCAGCCAGTTGGCTTTCTCTTTTCTTTTTGATTCTGAGGGGCCGTAGAGCCGTTTTGTAGTCGTACCGATCTAGCCGCGCAAAGGAGACTCTGGCGAAATTTTTCGAAAATTTCGGGTGTTAGAAAATTTTTGAGAAAATTTTGAAAGTTTGAAATTTGAATTTAAATTTAAATTTGAATTGTTGAGTAAACAATGTTGGTTGAAACCTATAATTGAAGTTGGAAAGCTGATTGAAATAATAGTGAATCTTTAATAAAAATATTTAGGTTAGAAAGTTAATAAAACTGATTAGCTTTGGAAAAATAATAAACGGTTTAGGATCATTCTCCTTAACTTGTAATTTCGAGGACGAAATTCTTTTAAGGGGGGAAGATTGTAACGACCCAGAATTTTTGATAACTTAAATTTGAATATTTAATTTATTTTTAATATTAATAAGTGGGATTTTTAAGTCGAATAATTTATTTTTCGAATATTGGATTTAATGGGATAATTAAATCGATTAATTAATAGTGAAATTCCGTAGAAAATTAAATATTGGGTTAAATATGATTGAAAATGATTTGGAAAATTTTGTTTTATCATATTGAAGTTATAGAAATGTTTTAGAACTTTTAAAATTGAATTTGGAGTTAATTTGTAAAAATTGAATATTTTAATATTTAATTATCGACTGAAAAATAGCCAATTTTTGAACAGTCTCAGAATTGAACGAAACAAGTTCCATTGGATCCGTAATAGTTAATTATTATCGGATTTCAAATTTCGTAGCAAACGGAGTTGTCGTTTGACCGTGGCAGCTCGAAACGCATCGATATCGTTTTAATTTTAATTCGGCGAGTTAAAATAGCCATTTTTCAAACGGTCTCGGATTTCGACGAAACCAGTTTCATCGGATCCGTAATGTGATATTATTGCAAGATTTCAAATTTCAAGTCGATCGGATTTGTCGTTTGTCCGGTACAAGCCAAAACGCCTAGAAATCGCTTAAATCGGTTTAAATTTAAATTGAGCGTTTATTGCCGTATTTCACACATACTTCCGAATTAGCTTACGAAACCTGTTCCATTGCGTCCGGAACGCGGAAAAAACCTTAGGATCGCCTGGCGGAACGCGTCGTTTGGAGTTCGTTTGCAAAAGTGTCGAATTGGAGATTTTAATATTAAAATAATATTGATATATATACATTGTTTCTTTTCCCAAACCCTAGTTGCTTCAGCCAGCCGCCATTATCTATTTCAAGGGCTGAAAACTCACGATCTTTCTTCCCCCAAATCTCTTAACCCACTCAATATTTCAACGAACTCTCAACTACAACTTCGTAGAGCGTATCAAGCTCTACATTCTCAACGGTTAAGATCGAAGATAGCGTCACGAATCTACGGGAAATGGAGCTGGAAGCGCGCGCGTTCGTCCTCGATTTTCGTGAAGAAGGGAGGACCGAGCTTCGCAAGTCTTGGGGCGCTTGTGGGGGTCGTCGAGGCCTTTCGTTTTGCAGTGGTATGATGGGATTTCGTACATTGCGGAGGGCTCGAGATCTAACCCTAGGTGACGTTCATGGGTTGTATGCGTGAAGTCTTTCCTGTAGCCGTGCGCAAGAGAAGAAGGGGGGAGAAGGTGTGATGAGCGGCCAGGATTCGTTTGTATGGTATTGGGAATTAAGTTGTTAATTAATTTTATATTAGATCGTGTAAATGTTTAAACTGTGATATCTTTTTGCTGCGAGATCGGAAAATTATGAATCAAAGTGCGTTGGAATCGTATGGTCGTGCTCTTCGCGATGAAGCTGATTTGGAGTCGATTGGAGCTCGTTTGAATTTCGGGTAAAATTAAACGTTCGTTTAATTTTATTCGAAACGAACGACGAAACCGGAATAAAAATCAAGGTGAGAACTCCTCACTCAATCGAAAGGTTTTGTCTAAAATTTTGAATAGTTAATATTGATTGATAATTGTTGATTGTTTGTGCTAGTAGATATAGTAGGATATATACTATATATAGCGATATATATATATTGGCATATGTATATATCGGATTTGATTTCCCGCCTCGTATAGCGGATGAGACCCTATTGCGCCGTTATTAAGCGGAATATTTATAAAATCCCATATACCGCGATATTCCACCTCGAAGTGGAATTGGTATTGTGCTAACGTCTGTGGATGCAGGGTAACAGGTTGGAGGGATCCAACTGGATTCCTCACATATTTATTTGTTTATGAATATTATGTTGATCGTTGATAATCATATTGATATATGACACTTATTCCCGTGATTGACCATCTGATGTCGTTGCATCATCGGATTCAAATTTTTAAAAATTAAAATAACGGTTTTGAATTTAAAAGGGGTTTTAAATCGATTTTTCAAAGAATATGGTTTATTAAAAAATTTTGAATTGATTAAATTTTAAAATAAATAGATGGATAAATTTTTATGTTTTAAAATTTTTTTTTATATAAAATATAACTTAAAAGAAATTTTTAACAATAATAGGTTTTTATAAAATAGTTAAATTCGGTTTTTGGGAAGTTATTATTATTAATGGGTTATATAAAGGATTTTATAAATGGATGCTTTTAAATAAAAATTTTTTTGAAGTTATAGAATAAATTTATAAAGTGTTAAGTTGATGTATAACATGAATTTCACTAGGATTTATAGATTAATAAATGTGAAATTTATAAAACGAATGGTTATTGGAAAATTTTAAGCTTATAAGTTATTAACTTATAAAAATGGATTTGGGCATTAAAAAGGGGAATTTTATAGAAATTGTTAATAAATGAAGATTTCATTAGTTGAAATTATTATAAACCATAAAGAAATCTTGTAAGTGATAAGATTTTAAATTGGTGAAGTTCAAAGGAACGATTTGGTAAATAAATAATATTATAAGTATTTAACTTACAATATGGCTTTTGGGTATGAAATTGGGTTATGTAAAATTGCATCGGATTAATAAAGGAATTTATAAAATTGGGGTTTATAATAGAAATGGAATTTATAAACTATGTTTATAAATTTGAAATCCATCAAATTTGATAATTGAAATATGGGAATTTGTTAAGTGGGCTATATTCACTATTTTGAATATTGAATAGATTATTAAATAAAATGGGTCTGTTTTTGGGAAAGGAATGTTTTAAATGGAATTTAAAACGAATTAAAGGTGTTTTAAAATGTATTGAGTATTGAAAACATAGATTTCAACATTGATTGTTGAAATAGACGTTTTCGAGAAACAGAAGGGAATAATTTGTATAGTATTGGATTTATATATCTATTTTTAATTTCAAATCCATATACTAGTGTTTTTGGGTTGTCGTAACGATGTTTTACGCAACATTCGTTTTTAACCCAAATAAATGTGAATAAGGGAATGTTTTCTTAAAGAGAATGGAATAAATACTTAACTGTGATTTAAGTATATGGAATATTTTCAAATCGTTGAAAATAAATAAATTTGTGAATTACTTATTTTTAAAATAAGCATGGGAATGGTTTTCTAATATGAAATGGAACGGTTTTTGTGAATTCACCTTTAAGGTAATTGAAAGCAAATAACTTGAAATCGATTTGGGAATCGTATGCTAGTAGATGCTTGGAATTTAAATCCACTTTGGAATTTATATATATGAAGGGAAATTTGTTTAAAAATAAATGTTGATTTATTTTTAAATATGAAAATATAATTTACGAATTTGGAACGTAAGTAAAATAAATCGGTAAAGATTTATTTGGTGGTTTGAAATTTGTTTAAAAAGGTATATATGGTTAAGGTGATTTGGAATTAGTTTTCAAATGGTTAATGTAATTTGAAAATTGGTTTTCAAATGGTGAAGGTAAATTGAAAATTGATTTTTCAATTGGTTGAGTGTGGAAAATTTTATCGTGAAGTGGTTTTGGTAAAGCAAATAAATTGGGCAATTATTTGGAAATTGTGTATATATATCTTGTAAAAATATTTTGGGATTTAATAATTTTGGAAAAATTATTTGGAATCTGATGATGTGGCGCATCTTTATTGATAGTTAAATAACCGACTATCAATATTTACCCTTGGATGGTATTGATTATGTTTGTTTGGGATTGAATGCACACTTATTTTTAAAAATAAGCGCTCGCTATTCGGTTTAGCCGGGAGAGGACCTTTGTGTCATATATCCCATTCCGAATATGCGATACGTCGTTTGGATTGCATTTGAAGACCGGTGTGAAGACCGGGTATTTGTGAGAACGATAGGATGACCTATCGATTGTCTCCGCATCGTTAGCTACGATATGGAGATTTCCTTTGTGATGGGAAATTTTATCGGGATTGTGAATACCCGGATTGCAAGGGCTTCCTTGGAAGTGCCTTCGGTTCTGTTCGAACCCGGAACAGACTTGTATGGTTACGTGTCTGACATTACATTTTGAGAGATATAGCAGATTTCTTTCAAATACATTTCTGTTGGTGGCGGAGAATTTATTCTCTTAGCTTAACACCCTTCTCTGAGACGTACGAGCTCAGAGGTTATGTAGTTGAAGGTTATCAGCGATATTTCCCAATCTGGTAATGTGGCATGCTGAGTGCTGCTGTGTGATGATCATTGGTTGGTCATTTGTGATATGATCATTTGTTTGATCATTTATCTTTGTGATTATTGCTTTGGTCATCTGTGGACCCAAAGCATGGCTTTGTTACACAAAGCGTAGCTTTGTGGACGAGACTTTATCAGGACCTCACTCCCCGGAAATGGTCGAAACAGGAATATGCGGCAAGGTTATGAGGGTCGCGCCCTTTAGGGTATGTCATTCCCTTCTGGAAAAGGGTGGTATCATGGTATGGAGCCCAGATATTTACTCATGTGGAAAACACTATATCTATTTCTGTGTGGTGTTGTTGGTATCGAGCGCTCGGATAAAGGTCCCAAAGGACCGGGGGATGACATATTCGTGTAGTAGTTACCTAGTTACAGAGGTAACCCGGCCTTGTGTTGGTAGAGATCTAACCGTAACGTTAGTTTCTCGGGACGTCCCGCCAGAGGCGATCCCATGTGGCAGTAGGAAGTTCCTTAGCCTGACCATTTGTTGGAAATCCTTTCATCCAATACGTGCCTTGTACGGTTTTAGTTGTATTACCTGCCATTTACTTATGGTGGTCACCACTGTTTAGATGGTAGCTATAGTAGGCATAGTTCGGAATGTCTATGCTGGCTAGGATTTATATTCTACTTTCGAAATTGATTTCTACACTATGCACTAGTAATAATATCAAAAATGATTTGATTTTCGCGTAGTAAGCATCTTTGACTATCATAAGGAGAAATCTCCTCCAATTCTGCGTTTGCATTGTGTGTGTGGCGGGAGGCCTTATGGTAGTTTCATTTTCCAAAAAGCATTGCGGATTTCAAAATTTAAATTTTCTTGTTGCCTGTTTAAAGATAAACTGTTTTTGAGTTCTCACACCAGTCCCATGACTGACCTGGAGTTTATTGTTCCTTTCCTAAACTCTGGGTGCCCACTATTTTCCACACGGGCAGTCTGGAGTTAGGTTATCAGGTTATTCTGGATTCGGGAGTTGCTGTGCAGATCTGGAGGCGAGCCAGATAGCGTAGTCTATTATATATTGTATATAGTATTTCTTTCCGCTGTTGTTGTCGTACACTCTGATTGATGTAATGTAATGTGATGTAATGTATAAAATGTATAGTTCTTTTGTTTTAATGATATTCATTTATCTATTATATGTTGTTCCGCTGCGATTGTGAGATTCTGATATTGTCTTCATATTTCTGTTGGTTGTTTCTGTTTCTTCTCTCTTTCTCTCTTCTTCTACCTCTTTCTTCTTCTTAAACCCTAACGGTTCGATTTTTCGGCAACGAAAAATCGCGATCGTTACATATACTTTCAAAACCAGAATATAATTATCCATTTCAAAACCTATAAATACGATATCATTTCCTTTTAAAACCTAAATAAATATGATATCATTTTATTTCAAATATATTTCTTTTCTAAAATCATGCCGCTTTTAAGATTTATAATACCTCGAAACCAAATATTTGAAATTTAACTTTCAACATAATACTTAGAAATCCATAGCTTTAAAACCATAACTTTCAAAACATAAATGGTTTGAATATTCAACAGTATATAAAATAAAACAGTTGAATTTAAAATTTCTTTATAAAGTAAATAATTTCCACGCCTTTACAATTTTATTTACTTTAAATTTAGTCTAAACCCACAACCTTTAGATTCACTTTCAGTTTGAATAAAAACACTTCGATTTCAATATTTTCAAACTTTGAGTATTTAATTACTTTCAGAACTAAGGTTGGAAATTCTATTCAACAATTTATTGTCCTATTATTTAGTTTGAAATATTCACATAATAAATCCATAAATAAAAATCAAATTCCTAACAATTAAATATTTCCTTCAATTTATTTATACTAGAAATATTCATTTAATTTAACTTAAATAAAAATCCAGTTATAAATATCATATCGTTAAAATTCCAAGTTTAATAAGTTTACATCAACTTGTGGAGTTTAATTTTTAAATAAGCTCAATTCCAAATAAATTTCCAATTCATTTTCCAATCTTAATTGCTTTGAACCATTTAAACTCTCTCTATATATACAATATCTTAAACCCGTAGTTAATCATATAATATAAATTATCGAACTCCATTATTCAACTTATTTATTTTCATTTAACAAATTCATACATAGCTTAAATTCAATAATTTAACTATATATATGTATATATAAAATAAGATTTTATATAAGATCCAAAACTAAAATCTAGTAAACCGTATCTTATCCAAACCAAAGAAATCATTTCAAAATAATTTATATACATATACCGCGGTGTCTGTATATAATTTTCTATCCTATAGTCAAGTGATACGGATATTTATCATTTCAATCCGCAATTTAAAAATAAAACATGCGGTTGTATATCATTTCAAACCCCAATCCCGAATGAAATGAAAATGCATAATAACTTACAGTTTATAAAATATAGAACACATCATCCATTCACCCAATATCAATCATCAACCAATTTATTTCAATCATCATCAATTTAAACAAACATCAATAGAGCATATAAAATATAACAGGTATCAACGAACAGTTTATATTCAAATAAATAAATAAATAACTGTTTAACTAGCAGCTTATATGCAAAATAAATAAATTTTAACTGCCAATTTATATGCAATAATGACATTAATTAACAGTTAAGTTAAATAAATGTGATTTAACTGAGATGATGAATAAAATACGCAAAACAGTCATAAATAAATTTCTACTCATATCTTAGATCAATTTAACAAACATAAGAAAACTCAGAAGTTGTGAGTGGGTTAATACACTCACCTTTTGAATTTAAATCAAATTTAAATCCGATTTAAACCCAAAAATTTGACAGACTCCAAATC
Organism: Allium cepa; assembly: GCA_030765085.1. Lineage (NCBI taxonomy): Eukaryota > Viridiplantae > Streptophyta > Magnoliopsida > Asparagales > Amaryllidaceae > Allium > Allium cepa. Next base: position 1,033,310,688 of record CM060945.1, on the reverse strand, counting down.
CGTCCAAACCAGCGTCGAAGTGTCTGGAATTTCGATACGAAAGCAAAGGAGAAAACTGCGTGTCAATCCGAGCTCGTTTGCAAAAGTTATTCGAGTTAAAAGATTTAAATTTTAATATAACATAATCAATTAATGCATAAAAAAATATAACGTACCATCCTCTTCTTCCTTATCCACGAACCTACTAACCCATCATGCACGCGCCACTTTCTTCCGTGCGCACGCAACTCGAGACATATAGAGTTCGATCAACGACAACCAGTGTGTGCGCCACCTTGAGATCCACCTACGGACCAAGTTTCACATCACCACTCGCTACCGTTTGCACGCAATTCAAGAAAATACGTCCATGCTTCCAATTCAGATTCTGGCGAATCCATGGTCTAATAGCATAGATCAACCGTATGGATTTGAAGAGCTCGCCGAGATCTACAACTTTGCTTTTGGAATTTTTCTATTTTCGTTGAACGGATTGAAAGATATTGAGGAAATTAGTTAAGCAATTTCTGGCTATTGAATAAGTGGCGGCCATGGTATAGAGTTAGGGTTCTGAAATAAAATAATAATAAAACTTTCTCGGTTTGAGTGCATATTTATGGAGTTTAACGTCAAAAACGGGCCAGAGTCCAATTTAAGCATGCTGACAGGCGATCCTATCATAAAAAGGCCTTCTGAACGCAATAGTACTGGTTTCGAAGCCCAGTTCCATCATTTTCGTAGGTTACTGTTCAAGTCAATTTGCTTGAATGACAAAAATGCCCCTGAAAAGTCCGTTTCGGCTCCGGAACGAAAATGAATCATCCCATATATCAAAATAGATGTTTTTAAATATTTTAAACGCGATGGAGCAAGTTTCAAGCCCAAATTACATCGTATGAAGAAGTTATGTTAAAAACAATATTTTCAAATTGATTTCAAATGCATAAATTTCAAGGCGTTTCGAGTCCGTACGATCAAACAACAAGTCCGATCGCCACGAAACTTGAAACACTATTATAATTCACCGTTACCGATCCGATGAAACTGGTTTCATCGAAATCCGAGTCAGTGGCCAAAATGGCTATTTTCCTATTAATTAAATAATTTAATAATTAGTAAATAAATCCAATTTTTTTCAGTTTTAGAATTGGAATTTTTTATCACTTATGATTCCTCAATCATTTACAATGATTTTAAACAAATTCAAAATGTAAATTTAGATGATTCATTTATAAATTTAAATATAAATTCTCAACTTCGTTAAATTCAAAATTTTAAATTAACTTTCTAATAATTCTATTAAATTAAAGAAAACAATGATTATTCCATTCATATATTTCAAATATAATGGTTTACCATTGGATTTAAAAATTATCGCATAAATATTTCCCGTTTTCAACTTAAATTTTAAATTAACGTAATAATTACATATTTGATTTTTATTCATTTGCAATAAATCCAACTATTATAAATTTAATAAATTAACTCGCGATAAAGATTCAAATTATATAATTCATAAATTCCATCATCTTGATTTACTTATTAATTTATAATTCTTTAAACTAATTCCCATCTCTATTTAAAGTAACTTAATTCACCAATTATTGAATTTATTTCAATTTCTTAAAATAACCTATTAATTATACATTGAATCCAATTTATTTTGATAAGTTTCCAATTGAATGGATTAGATTCAGTTTCAACATTAAACTTACACTTAAGTTAGGTCATAATCAATTTATAACGTATTACCTTTCTTAGTTATTACTTTACATACTTCTCGTATTAATTTCACCATTAATCATAATTATTAAAGTAACGCTTATAATAATTACGATCCTATAATTACTCAACATTTAAACGAACGTTATTTCATTTTCCATTAGTGTAACATTCATTTATTTTATTATCACTTATTACAATTCCTAATTCCATTGACAAATAAGCAGGTAATTTATAATATATGTTACAAGAATTGAATTAATCACTATTCATTATTATTGACTTTAATTTAGCATTAATTACCTTGCATTAACATTGTTACTAGAAATCCCTATCCAATTGCAATTAATATTCTAATGAGTATACTTACTCTTTCCGTTATGTTATAAATTATCAACAAAGAAACGTTTATTACTTTCAACAACATTGTAATTACTAATTACCTGCATTGATTATATATGTTTTCCATTATTATCATTTATTAGAATTCTATTCAACTTTCCATCTTATGCATATAGTTAACCTTTCTGTTGATTTTACCTTCAAAATTTTCAGTTATTTTCTTAACTTACAAAAGGCAATGATTAATTACATTTAATCGCTATTAATTAAATGCATTGGTAACGAATAGTATTTATCACCATTATACAATTTATAACATTTGTATTTTATTCTCTACAACAATTATTTCAACAACTTTTATTAAACACATTTATTCCAATTTCCGTTTCAACGTTTTTATTAGAAAATCAATTAAATACTTTCCTTTCTCGCATTAAATTATACACCTGTATAATCCTTTCCACTATTCATTATTTAGAATTCTATTTAAATTTCAGTCTCTTGTAATCACTCATTTATTATACATTCGCATGTCAATAAACAAGGTTTCAAATAAATAGGATTTATTCAATTCACCTTATATACAGGTACAATACTTACCATTTTATTTATTAAAATTTTATTCATATTACAAATAAAAGCTTTATTTACCATTCATATATTTTATTTTAGCCTTCATTTCAATATTAATTTACCCCCTTAATTATTTCTACTAAAATCAAATTTAAAAATCCTATTAAATTAACAAATTAAATTGTCGAAGTTTACGGGTCGTTACATCTGCTGTCCGATGCATTTGGTTTGCTATCTTAAGAAAAACTAAAAACTCACCCGACCTCCATCTAAAAGGCACTTCAATAAGGCCTTTGATGGTAGGCACTAAAGGATGGTTCAGCGCTTTAGTGAGGCTTTTGATGACGATACTAAAGGCTTACTATGACGACCTTGAATTTTTGGACATTTGAAATTGGAATATTTAATTGATTTTAAATATTTGAAAGTTAGTTTAACTTGAATTTCAAAATTCACTATTTATTTTGCAATTAAATTATTGATTTTAATTTTTGGAAGTTGGGTAAAATATTGAATCTTTAGTTTTAAGCCCGTTAAAAATAATTTCAAGGCTTGTAAAATATATATTGATAATATTGAAGATAGAAGAAGTGTTAAAATTGAATTTAAAAGTGTTTTGTTCAGTTTTAAAAATATATCGTTTAAACCGATATTTAAAAATAGCCTTCTGAGGCATAGTCTTGGAATTTGACGAAACTAGTTCCGTAGGATCCACAGTGTTGTATTATTGTCGGATTTCAAATTTCATAGTGTTTGGAGTTGTCGTGTGATCGTACGGTAAGTCAACGCGCTGAAATCTATATCGAAAATTCAATATAATGACTAGGTCCAAAATGCTATCTTCTCCATACGATCGAATTAGGACACGAAACCTTTTCCATTGCATTCATAATAGGGGTATAACATTATAAACGCCTAGCGGCATGCATTGATAGGAGTTCAAGATTTTGAGTTGCATGATTTGAGACAGTTTAGATTTAAATAATATTTATATTCAAATTGTTTTCTCAACAGCCTTTCCCTTCTTTCAAACACGTGTTTCCCTTGGTATCACGTGTCCTACCTAATAAACACCCATCTTCTCTAAAAAATAAAATAGAATAAATAAACAATGGCAGAATGAAGACGTTAAAATAAAATCCAAAGAAATATACATGGCCGAGCATTATTTTTCAATCCAGTTTCCCTCTTTTTAAAAAAAATCATGGCCACAACCCATTTCAATTCACCCCTCTTTTTCTTGTCGTTCGAGATCTCTGAATCTCGTCCTCTTCAAACCAATTGCGATCATGATATCGATCGACATCGATGAATTCATTCAAGCCGAGGGTTTCGAGCATGCGAGGGTGGTGGTTAGGTTGTAGGGGCTTGGCAATCTTTTGTGTTCATGGGAAGGCAGCTCGTGTTTAGGGTTGATCCTTGGCTCGTGCATACATACAAACGATGGATGGAGTGATAGGCGCGGCCATGGGCTAGAGTGTCGATGGCCGCATTGGGCTCAGGTGGCGAGGTGCGTTCGTTGTGGGCTCGGCGAGACATGTGGTAGTGGATTTGGTGTGGCGTCGCGTGGTTCCGCTTGAACTCGAGCTTATCGCAGGTGGAGTTCAGTTCTCAGTGTGTTCGTGTTATAAGGTATTCGAATCCTTTTTCCTGTTTTAAATTTGCTTTAACAATTATATATACAGAAGAAAGTTTTAACAGCGAAATAGATACTTATTTTTTTCAATTTATGTATACATATATATACAATAAGGTTTTAAAATGGGGAATTTGTTTTCAAGAATTCAATAGAAAAATTAATTACTGTTTTATTTGTACACGAAAGAAAAGGAGGATTTTTTTAAAATATAAATATACACATATTTTACTATGTATGCAGTAAACAGAAATTTTATGTATATATATATATATTTAGGACATTGGAAAATATATATATATAAGGGTTTACACAGAAAATTAGATTTTTAGACTTATATAGATTTTTTTTATTTGTAGTTTGAAGATGAAATAAAATATACATATGCACAATTTTTAAACTTCAAGCCTATTTTGAAATAAAGTATTTGGTGATTAACCTGTTTAATCTAACTTAACTGTTATGGTTACTAAAAGATTTTTTTAAGGAAATTATTAGTTTAAAATGTTAGTTAATTAAATAAATGAAAATTTTATTTGTAGCTTAATTCAAATAGTAATAAATTGTGAATTGTTTATACAAGGTCAAAACTGTTAAGAAAAACAAGTCGGGTTGGATCAAATTGCAAATCAAAAATCAAAGGTGAGTTCAACTCACTCATTTGGAATTCCATTTAAATTTAAATAGTTAAATTTAAATTATTGGTTGAATGATTGAATTGAATGGACGTGTTATTACATATATATATATATATATATATATATATATATATATATATATATATATATATATATTGGAGTGATTGATTCTCGCATTATATAGCGGATGAGACCCTATGCGCCCCGCATACTAGCGGATGACCCCTTATACCGCGATACCCCGCCTTGAAGCGGGATTGGTATTTTAAATTGTTGTGCTAACATCTGTGGATGCAGGGAAATAGGTTGGAGGGTTCAACTGGATTCCTCAAAACGTTGAATTTATTTTATAGTCAGCGATGTGATTTATGTTATAATCTGTAACGAATATGTTGATTTTATTGGGAATGGAAATTTATCGAATACTATGGCTTGGTTGAATATATATTGGTATTTGAGAGAATGAAAAATATGTAGGTTTGTATTTTAAAAAAAAAGAAATAAAAGACGAAATTCTTAAGTAAAATAATATAGAGAATTTGGGTAAATTAAAGATTGAATTTGGAAAAAAAATATAAAAGTTTAATTTTTAATTCTATTACATAAATTCTGAGTATGGAAATAAAGATAGAGTTTTTAAATAAATGAAAACAAAAGAGTTTTGGAGACTTAAATGATAATGGCCAAAAATTTAAAGGATTTCATTTTCAAAATTTAAGATTTAAATGTTTGGGAAGTAATTAAAGGATAGAATTTTAAATGAGGTATAAGGTGGATATTTCAATTCAAAATAAGATTTTTAAATCATAATATAGAACTAAATATGGAATTAGTGGATTTTAAAATAAATCTGGGTAAGTAAAGGAATTTATTTTAAAATGGATTTAGTTTTGAAAATCGATTTGAAAACTGATTACGTGTTTGAAACTGGGATTAAAGGAGAATGAGATTATGGTAAAGTGAAATATTTATCATAGGATAATTTGGAAGTATATATTCAGGATGGGAATTTATATGGGAAGGGTGATTTGTTTAGAAATAGATAGTGGTTTATTTTTAAAGGAGTGAAAAGGAAATTGTATTTCTTTAAAAAGCCAAGGATATTTTCAAAGAAAGATTTCTAAATATAAGTTAAAGGTTTAAAGTTGTGTTTCAGGAATGTTTTTAGAGAAATTATTATGTAGTGGCTTAAAAGTTTTTAAAAATAAATATTTATTAAGTTAATTATATAAGTAATTTATTTTAAAAAGGGTTAACTAGTATTATGATTTAAAAGATAATTATTTAATATTTATACCATATAGAAAAACTTTTATTTTAAAATTAGTTATGGCTTAAGTTTTACATGAGAACTTATTATAAACTTTCATAACTAGTATTTTAAATAAAGTGTTTTAAGTAGTTTTTATATTGAATGTTTTATAGTATATATTTTGGATAAAGTGATTTAAATTATTTTAAAATCTAAGTATTACGACTTGGTGAATTTCAGTGGAAACAATATTTGAAAATTTATTCCGCAAGAGAAAAGTGATTTGAAAACTATTTTCAAAGAGTTAAAGTGTAGAAAAATAGCTTGCGAGGATATTTTGAAATAGATAATTTGGAAAATTATTAAGGCTGAAGATTATGTGTGGATGTTAATTGATAGTTAAATAACTAGCTGTGACGCCCTACCTCTATACCCACGCTAGCCAAGAACACTACGGTGTAGTGCTGTCAACTAGCACGGAGAATAAGGCTGTTGAGGAGCGGCCATCAATAGTTGGCCTTACACTAGTATTGGTTATCTCGATGGGAGTGATATATAAATATATATATTCTTTCATTTTTCATCTCTGATTTATTTTCTCCCATCGACATACCCCAATTCCAGTATAAAACGAACTACGATGGTTCGTAATAGTTTAGAACAGTAAATATAAAATAACAACACAGATAATATAAATGTGGAACACAGATGAAACAGAAAGTCTCATATATATATATATAATAACTGATGTCAGTTACAATACATTCACACGGTACATATGATACAACTACAACAGTCGACTAAGGAAGTTACATATACAAGTACATTAACGTATTTAATATACAGGAACACATATCTTCCTATACAATTTTACAGACTACTACAAATGACGACGACTACTCCAAAAGATACGAAAGAACTTCATAGCTCTACCAGCAACCCAAAGCAGAATATCTACAACCTGAAATACTCGGTCTGACCCGAGTATTAAATTCAAAAGAAAATAATACTCGGGTCAGTCTAATTCAAACTCAGTTATTAGTGCACAGAAGCAATAATAATCAAATAATGAATAGACGACAGTAATTAAACCAAGTCAGAATGCAATTCAGAAATATTGAATTGAAATAAACATAACAGTTCAAATCATTGAAATATCAATTAAAATATTAATTCATGTAGGGCTGCAGTACACGCACGCGTGCACTGCCTCGCCACTACAGAATATGGAATACGCAAAGAGATCCATAAGTCAAAACAAATAGAATATCATACACGCCATACCGTGTGGCTGCAGTTCACGCTTGCGTGCACTGCCTTGCCACTATGGTGATAATGTACCCAAAAAAAACTCAATACCGTGTGGCTGCAGTTCACGCTTGCGTGCACTGCCTTGCCACTATAGTAATGATGTACCCAATCGGGCACAAGGTCAAACCCAAAATAAAAAGACGGGTTCAACACAGGTGAAATTCCAAAATCAATATGAAACTCAGGTGACATGCACAAACACAGGAACATGTCAGAGAAACAAGTCATAACAATAAAGCTAAGTCACTTACGAAATGCAGAGGTCAAGTCAGTGACTCAACACAACTGCAACAACAACAAAAATGAAACTGCGGCCACCACATGAACAAAACAGTCCATGTTCCAAACTACAAAGTGATCAAGGCATGAACCAGACAAGTACTCAAGGGATGCAGCTCACAATCAACTAAAACCATGTATACAAAAAAAAAACATGGTTCAGGGAAGCAACCAAAACAATATACATGAGGAAGCAGTGCATACAATATACTGGGGAAACTCAAATATCATGCACCAGAATGTAAACAACATGTGCACGACCAGTTCCAGTTAAATTGGTAGTAATGAAACTGCAATTATCAAAATGAAGCAAGAAAACTTCAAAATGCAGAGAGTCAAAGAAGGTGATCAAAGAATCAAAAGTCATAGCTGTGGCAACCCTGTGGATACGTAGATACACAGCGTGTATATATATGTGTGCCGCAAGACTCGAGTGCAAAGCAACGACAATGATATGACTTAATAAGGACCAAACTTATATGCAATCCCAATTGTGCACAAATGAATGTACATTACAAACTGCACATGAACAAAATGAATCAAAGGTGCAACATGGAACTGCATATGGACAAAAAGCATCAGAGGTATAATATGGAACTGCATATGGCAGTGGTATAACTTCGAGATAATACCCCATGTTTAACTGAAAACAGTGACATGATGAATATGTATACGAACTGAATGGTCAGGCAATATACTTCAGGTTAAAACATATGAGCAGCTGCCTTAACAAGTAAAGACCACAAGCCAAAGTTAACAGCAACTAGTAGAACAAATGAAGATGCGAACACATGAAATGTAATAAGGTGCCTGGGCAAGCTCTTGTTCCAGTATGCATATATACTAACTCTTACCAAAGTATGTGACTAGGCCAAATTATAAATGAACTGTCAATAGCCCAAAACATTAAGGAGCAAATGATGAAGCTCCAGATCAGCATAAGTTCAAAGAATTGCATATAGTCTAGCAACAATATAAGGGAACAAACTTGGCAATGCTAAAATACCAATACACGTGACTACACAGTGCAAACAAAAGCACAAAGTGAAACTGGACAGTGGTCGAAGTAACAGGGCAAACAAATAAATCAATGCAAAACATCATTAAGGCATTCTTATATTTTATTTTTATTTTCAAAAACAAAGACAACTGCAATCACAAATTGTTAAATGCCCAAAGTCAGTGATATCAAATTTATGGCCGAAGATACTTCCAACACAGGGGATCACATATATAAAATCAATTGACCTAAGTCACTGAAAGCAATTGCTTAGCATACATATGAACAGGGTTCATATGTATACAAACACAAAGTCAATGAAGACTACAGACCGAACCAAGGTAAGCAGAGTCAAGACACACACCACAAACACAAGACTACAGGTAAAATGAGCATGTGAATGCATAAGAGTTGTAACAAGCTTAACACATAAATACTTATATGCAGTAGTTATACAACTAATGCAACGAATTAGAATACTAACAGAAGGTGCCCAGTGATAAAATCACATATTTGAAGTAACCAACGTCACCAAAGAAATCACAGTAGCAAGTTCAACTTTGAAAGCCCAAAATCATCCCATAACCAACATCATGACCCGAAGTCAGGTGATAGTCAAGTCAAAGCAAGAACAAAATTCACTTTAATGCCGATGCCAACCAAAAATTTTCAAAGTCATTTACAGTTCAAATTACACCGTAACCCAGCTGCAATTATCAATTAACTATTCAAAGCCAAAAGTCAATCAAGCATTCAAACTCGAGTAAATGGAAAACATCAGAGAAATCAACAATATCAAACCACAATTTAACAGCTGAAAACTCAAGTGACCAAAGTAAAGTTACACAGCAACAAAATCATACGAAGAAAAAGAAACCGAAGAACCAATGGAGCGTTCGAATTAGATGCGAGTGATAAGTATCACTCACCTTTGCAAAACGAGGCAGCCGAGGGGAGACGAAGCCATGGTCCTCACGAAGACGTTCGAAGCCATCAACGTCGGCATCTTCAATTTCGAAAAGCCCTAATCTATGAGTGACGAAGAGGAGGCCGCCATTATTTTCCTTTCGGTGGTTTTAGGTTTGCAAACGAAAAAAAAATAAGAAAAATGAATAAAAATTAAAAAAAAAAGGGGATGGGTTATTTGTTTTGAGAATTAACACGGCATCAAAATTGATGGGCCGAGATTTAATGCTAAAGCCCAAAATTCCTTTTTAACAATTTATAAAAGAATTTTAATTCAAATTTTAAAACTTAAATCGGCAGTAAGAGAAAATATTAATCGTTTAATGTCGATTATAAATCGACACGAAATACAGGGTTTTTACACTAACTATCAATATTAGCCAATGCGCTGATCGTTTTGAAGAGATCGGGATCAGGATTGATTTCTCGAAAACCACTTCGATCCGGTTCTAATGTTTTCGTGAGGAAGACAAGAGCTTGGAGTCGAAGATGGAGCAGTGAAGTGCAAGGGCTAATCGCTACTAACCCTGAGGATTATTCCAAAATGGATGTAGTAGGAGTAGTGCCTTCGGTTCCGTTCGGACCCGAAATGGACTTGTGTGGACGAATGTTATCAGAACATCGTTAGGAGGACGATGAGCATTCTATGTGAATCTATGCTAAAAAGGTAAGGCTTACCCTCGAGCCTCATCAAACGGGAATGGATCAACAGGTGAGGTGCACGCAAGGCTAAGTGGCTAGCGACCAATTAGGCTAAGGTCACCGCTGTCTAGATGTCCCTTTTTCGGCTGTGTGTGCAGTTGTCGATCCGAACCGCGGGGTGATTTTATTCGGACTATCCAGTAAGGGGTAGCTTCGGTCTTGTGTTGCAGGGGATTAAGGTGGATCCTCGGTGTGCTGATCTAGACCAGGTATTTTGACTGGAGGTACCCCAATAGCCCTGCCATTGTATGGAATCCAATCTCCAATAAGCGCCTGCACGGTTTTGATTGTGCCCAACTATTGTTGAAACATGAGATGCAAGCATTTCAGCTAGATTCTATTTTACTTTCTATAGATATTATTATAATATCAGACGGATTTGATAAAAATGTTTTAGTTATCGTAAGGTAAAAACCCAACATGTTTATTTGTGGCGCGGTCTTATGAGATATCTTTGATTTCAAAGGATTTTGGAAACTTTAATAATCTAATTGGGTGTGTTTTCTCACTCTGGTTTTCCTGATTGACTCGGGTGTTATTTCACTATAATGCTCGGGTCAGACCGAGTATTATAGACTACAGATTCTGGATGGAAGGCTATGGAGCTCAGGAGACGAGCTGGATGGCAAGACATATCACATGTATTTTATAAGTACTCCGTTGTGTATGATTAACTGTATAGTTAGATTTGTGAGAACAGGTTATGATAACTATCCAGTTGTGTGCTATAAATTTTGTTGTACTCTGATGATGTGATGTATAAACAGATATAGTTCTTTTGTTTAAAGATTAGTTATTTATCTATTATATATTGTTCCGCTGCGATGATGGGATTCTGATATTGTTTCTATTTCTTCTTCTAGCCCCTTCTTCTCTAACTCTAATGGTCCATTTTTCCGGCATTTGATTGTTTGGCATTCGATACAGTAGACGTATTGATGTCTATTTTCGAACGTCAAAAAATTGGGTTATTACATTGTGGTATCAGAGCTGAATGTTAAGCGAGAACCTTGGCTCTCGTGGGAATTACTCATTAGAAATAGAGTCTGTAGCACTCTAAAATGAGTTTAAGTGTACCAATAGATATGAGCGCGTATTTGTTGTGAATATAAAAATTGTTTTATATTGTGTCGACTTATCGGTTGAGTGTTTATAAATTCTGGCCAGTGCAGTCTGGCCAACTGTATCGATAGGGATTTCTAAACTCTTAAACTAGGCAAACTGACACAGTATAATTTTTAAAGGTGGGTAAATGAAATAATTTTACCCAAATTATTTTTGTATATAAAAGAAATAATTTTTCCTAAATTATTATAGATATATATGGTTGCTCAGTTGTTAAGAAGTGATAATATTAATTTATTATCATTATGGTGTGGAAATGGAATGAGGAATTGAAATTATAGCTACAGTTTAGAGAAATAATTATTGATAAATGTGAATCATAAATATGGTTTATAGTTGGAATAAAATTTCAAAGTAATATTTGAATATGGATTGATGGGATTTGAAATTTGAAAAATTTGGAAATTTACTTTCCTTTGAATTGGGAAATAGTTTTCAAAAAATTTTGGTGAAGTAATGGTGATATTATTTCAGAAATATTTTTGAATTGGATATGAAATCTGGTGGAGTTTGGAATTAAAAATATTTGAAAATGTTTTTAATGGAGTAAAAGCACTAAACTCTTTCGGTCGTTGGAATATAACTTTGGTGATGACTGCAGCATCATCGATGTTCATTTTTGAGTTTCCAGGGAAGGAATTACTGCCTGGATGTTTTGAATCGGGATTCGTTTGTGAAATTTGGGTTTATTTTGAAATAAATTGATTTGGATATATATGTTCTTAAAATCAATTTGAATGTTTAAGTAATTGCTTGAACTCTAGAAGTAATCTAAAATGATTTTGGAATGTAAATAAGTTTGATAACTTAAAAAATATATTTGAAATTTGTTGGAATAAGATTCAACTTAAAAAGAATTGAATTAAAGAAAGTAAACAGAATAAGCTAGGAAAGTGAACCAATTAAATTGAAGTGTAACCGAATCAAGTAAAATAAAAGTGAATTTAAAGAAGTTAGCAAATGGAATGCAATAAAATTGGTGGGAAATAAATTTGTGAATGAACAAATGAATTTACAATTTTAAGTAAATGGAATTTAAACTGAATATTTGTAATTCAACTTGAATTGGGTTAAGTAAAGTTATGGAAACGAAGTGGACTAAACATAATTAAAGTTTGGAAATAGAGTCCATTGAGATTTAAATAAAATAGTAAAGTGGAACTAATTAAAGAAATGATTAATTAAACATGGTTTGAGAAAATATGGACAGAATTCAATATTAAATTTGACTTAGAAATAAATTAGGAATTGAAAAGAAATTGAGTTTGAAAGCAATTGAATTTTAAGTCAAATGGAAATAGATATATAAAACAAAGTGGTGAATTGGAAATAAATGGAAGAAGTTATATAAAGTATTTTAAAAGCCTTAAGAAAGGAAATGGTGAGGTTTTTAAGTAAAATTTGGTATTTGGAAAATGTATTAAGTTAATAATTGAATGAAGATTTAACTAGACGTTGTGAAATGGGAAAATTGTGAATAAGTGGATAGAAATCAAAATGACCGTGAATAAAGAGAAAATTGATTTAGTGAATAATCAATGGAGATAAATACATCAGATGCACATATATTATTCTACTTGCATAGCGATTTGATCCAGATTCGAGCATAAAATTTCGAGATAGTTATATCGATCCGAGTTGGGATTTTTCGCTCGATTTTCGATGGCGAACCATTGATATGGATTTTTGATTGATTCTAGAATTCTCTATCATAGTGTGGCTATGCAAGGAGAACGGCGGATTCTGATCAAGAAACCAGATCTAAGACCGCACTAGAGAGTCGGGTGAACCATACTAGTTTGGAAGTGGAATTGTGTGATCGAGTGAGCAATCGGATTAATATTGTGTACGGATGATATATGTACATCATACGGGCTTGAATGAAATAGGTATTGAAACTTTTGTAAAAAGGAATTCATAAAACGATTTTGAAAGCTATGATTGGATATTATTGCTAAGTAGGATATATAGGTGTTTAAAAAGCAAAAGGGAAATTGGGGTTTTTGATTTCAGAAGATAAATTGAATGGCTCAACAAAAAGGTATGTATTTAAATTTCTATATGAAATTTGATGGTTTTCTGAACTATCCACTTGGCGTTTTGTTTTCTTTTGAAATTTGGGGGCCATTGAGGCATTTTGTAGTTGTACCGATCTAGCCGTGCGAAGGAGACGCTGGCCAAATTTTTTGAAAATTTAGGGAGTTAGAATTTTTTGAGGATATTTGGATAATTTAAAATTTGATTTTAAATTTAAATTTGAATTGTTGAGTAAGTAATGTTGTTTGGAAACTATGGAAAATTTTGGAAAGTTAGAAGAAGTGATAGTGGATCTTTTATAAAAAGATTTGTTTTGGCAAGTTGTTAAAATTGTTTGGTTTTGGAAAAATAATGAACGGGTTATGGACCATTCCGCTTAACTAGTAATTTCGGGGATGAAGTTTTTTTAAGGGGGGAGGAATGTGACGACCTAGAATTTTTGGATATTTGAAATTGGAATACTTAATTGATTTTAAATATTTGAAAGTTAGTTTAACTTAAACTTCAAATATCACTATTTATTTGATAATTAAATTATTGAGTTTAATTTTTGGAAATTGGGCAAAATATTGAATCTTTAGTTTTAAGCCTGTTAAAAACAATTTGAAGGCTTGTAAAATATATATTGATAATATTGAAGATAGAAGAAGTATTAAAATTGAATTTAAAAGTGTTTTGTTCAGTTTTAAAAATATATCATTTAAATCGATATTTAAAAATAGACTTCCGAGGCACAGTCTTGGAATTCGACGAAACCAGTTCTGTTGGAACTAAAATATTATATTATTATCGATTTCAAATTTCGTAGTGTTTGGAGTTGTCGTGTGATCGTACGGTAAGTACATGTGCTTAAATCTATATTGAAAATTCAATATGCTGACTAGGTCCAAAAAGCTTTCTTCTCCATACGATCGAATTATGAGTCGAAACTTTTTCCATTACATTCGAAATAGGGGTATAACGTTATAAATGCCTAGCAGCATGCATTGATAGGAGATCGAGATTTTGAGTTGCGTGATTCGAGACGGTTTAGATTTAAATAATATTTATGTTCAAATTGTTTTCTCAACAGCTTTCTCCTATTTCAAACACGTGTTTCCCTTGGTAGCACGTGTTCTACCTAATAAACATGCATCTTCTTTGAAAAATAAAATAGAATAAATAAAAAATGGCAGAACGAAGACTTCAAAATAAAATTCAAAGAAATATACATGGCCGAGCATTTTTTCTCAATCCAGCTTCCCTCATTTTAAAAAAAATCATGGCCGCCACCTATTTCGATTCGCCTATCTTTTTCTTGCCGTTCGTAATCTCTGAATCTCATCCTCTTCAAAGCAATTACAATCGAGATGTCGATCGACATCGGTGAATTCATTCAAGCTAAGGGTTTCGAGCGTGCGAGGGTGGCGCTTCGGTTATTGGGGCTTGGCATATCGTGTGTGCATGGGAAGGCGGCTCGAATTTAGGATTGATCCTTGGCTCACGCATATGTACTGACGATGGATGGAGCGATAGGCGCGGCGATGGGTTAGTGGGTCGATGGCCGCGTTGGGCTCAGGTGGTGACGGCGCGTTCATTGTGGGCTCGACGAGACGTGAGGTGGTGGATTTAGTGTGGCGTCGCGTGGTTCCGCTCGAACTAGAGCTTGTCGCAGGTGGAGTTCGGTTCTCAATGTGTTCATGCTGTAAGGTATTCGAACCTTTTCCCTAATTTGAATTTGATTTAACAATTAAATATACAGAAGAAAATGTTGACAGTGAAATAGATACTGATTGTTTTCAATTTATATATACATATATATAAAGTAAGGTTTGAAAAAGAGGAATTTCTTTTTAAGAATTTAATAGCAAAACTGATTACTATTTTATTTGTACAGGAAAGAAAAGCAGGATTTTTTTTTTAAATATAAATATACACATATTTTAATATGTATGCAGTAAATAGAAATTATATATATAGGACTTTGGAATATATATATATAAGGGTTTATATAGAAAATTAGATTTTTAGACATATATAGATTATTTTTATATGTAGCTCGAAAATGAAATAAAGTATACATATACACATTTTTTAAACTTCAAGCCTTTTTGAAATAAAGTATTTGGTGATTAACTTGTTTAATTTAACTTATTTGATTATTATAGTTACTAAAAGATTTTTTTTATGGAAATTATGAGTTTAAAATGTTAGTTAATTAAATAAATGAAAATTTATTTGTAGGTTAATTCAAATAGTATTAAATCGTGAATTGTTTATACAAGGTCAAAACTGCGAAGAAAAATAAGTCAAGTTGGATCAGATTGTAAATCAAAAATCAAAGGTGAATTAATCTCACTCATTCGTAATTCCATTTAAATTTAGATAGTTAAATTTAAATTATTGGTTAAATGATTGAATTGACTGGATGTGTTATTATATAAAATTCTATATGTATATTGGAGGGATTGATTCCCTCATTATATAGCGGACGAGACCCTATGCGCCCCGTATAATAGTGGATGACCCCTTATACCGCAATATCCCGCCTTGAGGTGGGATTGGTGTTTTAAATTATTTTGCTAACATCTATGGATGCAGGGAAATAGGTTGGAGGGATCCAACTGGATTCCTCAAAATGTTGAATTTATTTTATATTCAATGATGCGATTTATGTGATAATCTGTGACGATTATATTGATTTTATTGGGAATTGAAATTTATTGAATACTATGGCTTGGTTGATTGTACATTGGTATTTGAGAGAATGAACAATATATAAGTTTGTATTTTTCAAAAAGAAACAAAAGGGGAAATTTTTAAGTAAAATAATATACAGAATTTGGGTAAATTAAAGACTGAATTAGGAAAAAAATTATAAAAGTTTGATTTTTAATTCTATTAAATAAATTCTTAGTATGTAAATAAAGATAGAGATTTTAAATAAATGAAAATAAAAGAGTTTTAGAGACTTAAATGATACTGGCTAAAAATTTGAAGGATTTCATTTTCAAAATTTAAGATTTAAATGTTTGGGAAGAAATTAAAGTGTAGAATTTTAAATGAGGTATGAGGTGGATTTTTCATTTTAAAATAATATTTTTAAATCATAATATAGAGGTAAATATGGAATTAATGGATTTCAAAATAAATCTGGAAAAGTAAAGGAATCTATTTTAAAATGGAGTCAGTTTTGAAAATCGATTTGAAAACTGATTAAGTGTTTGAAACTGGGATTAAAGTAGAATGAGGTTATGGAATTTATTAACGAAGTTTATAAATAAAGTGAAATATTTATCAGAGGATAATTTGGAAGTATAAATTCAGGACAGGAATTTATAAGGGAAGGGCGATTTGTTTAGAAATAAATAGTGGTTTATTTTTAAAGGTGTGGAATGGAAAGTGTATTTCCTTGAAAAGCCAAGGATATTTTCAAAGAAAGATTTCTAAGTATAAATCAACGGTTTAAAGTTGTTTTTCAAGAATGTTTTTAGAGAAACTAATATGTAGTGGTTTAATGTTTTTAAAAAATAAATATTTATCAAGTTAATTATATAAGTAAGTTATTTTAAAAAGGGTTAACTAGTATTATGATTTAAAAGATAATTATTTAATATTTTATACCTTATAAAAAAACTTGTATTTTAAAATTTGTTTGGCTTAAGTTTTACATTAGAAGTTATTATAAAGTTTCATAACTAGTATTTTAAATAAAGTGTTTTAAGTAGTTTTTATATTGAATGTTTTAAAGTATATATTTTGGAAAGTGATTTTAGTTATTTTAAAATCTAAGTAATAAGCTTGGTGAATTTTAGTGGAAATAAACAATATTTGAAAATTTATTCCGCGAGAGAAAAGTGATTTAAAAACTATTTTATAATAGTTAAAGTGTAGAAAAATAGCTTGCGAGAATATTTTAATATAATAATTTGGAAAATTATTATGGCTGAAGATTGTGTGTGGATGTTAATTGATACTTAAATAACCAACTATCAATATTGGCCAATGCGCCAATCGTTTCGAAGAGACCGGGATCGTGATTTATTTTCTGAAAACCACTTCGATCTGGTTTGAACGTTTTCATGAGGAACGCAAGAGCTTGGAGTCGAAGATGGAACAGTGAAGTGCAAGGGATAATCACTACTAATCCTGAGGGTGATTCAAAAATGGATGTAGTAGGAGTAGTGCCATCGGTTCCGTACGGACCAGGAACGGACTTGTATGGACGAATGCTATCAGAAAATTGTCAGGAGGACGATGAGCACTCTAAGTGAATGTGTGCTGAAAAGGTAACACTTAACCTCGAGCCTCATTAAACTGGGAATGGCTAAAATAGGGGAGGTGCGTCCAAGGCTAAGTGGCCAGCGACTAATTAGGGTAAGGTCATCCCTGTCTAGATGTCCCTTTTTTCGGCTGTGTGGGGGGTTGCTGATCCCAACAATGGGGTGATCTTATTCGGACAATCCAATAAGGGGTAGCTTCAGTCTTGTGTTGCAGGGAATCGGCGTGGATCCTCGGTACGCTGATCCAGACCAGGTACTTGACGAGCGGCACCGCAGTAGCCCTGCCATTGCATAGAATCCAATCTCCAATAAGCACATGTACGGTTTTTATTGTGCCCAACTATTGCTAAAACATGAGATGCAAGCATTTCAGCTAGATTCTATTTTACTTTCTATAAATATTATTATAATATCAGACGGATTTGATAAAAATGTTTTGGATATCGTAAGGTAAAAACCCGGTATGTTTGTTCGTGGCGCGGTCTTACAAGATACCTTTGATTTTAAAGGATTTTGGAAACTTTAATAATCCAATGAGGTGTATTTTCTCACTCTGGTTTTCCAGACTGACTCGGGTGTTATTTCGCTATAATGCTCGTGTCAGACTGAGTATTACGGACTACAGGTTCTGGATGGACTGCTATGGAGCTTAGGAGACGAGATGGATGGAGAGATGTATCACACGTGTTTGACAATTTTTCCGCTGTGTATGATTAACTGTATAGTCAGATTTGTGAGGACATGTTATGATAACTGTCCAATTGTGTGCTATAAATTTTGTTGTACTCTGATGATGTAATGTATAAATAGATATAGTTCTTTTGTTTAAAGGTTCTTCATTTATCTATTATATATTATTCTGCTGCGATGGTGAGATTCTGATATTGTTTCTATTTCTTCTTCTACCCCTTCTTCTCTAACCTTAACGGTTCGTTTTTCCGGCATTCAATTGTTTGGCATTCGATACAGTAGACGTATTGATGTCGATTTTCGAGCGTCGAAAAATCGGGTCGTTACACTTACCCAATCCTCCCTCTAGGAAGCACTTCAACCAGGCCACTTAGGCAGGGGTTGAAGGCTTGTAGAAACTACGGACATACCCTTTGGGATAGGACTAAAGGATTAATCTAATCCCCCTCTAAGAGGTGCCTAAACCAGGCCTTTTATGATGGCGTTAAGGGTTTATGCCACGGCCAGGCCACGTTGGCAAGACCAAAGGCTTAGTTGGTACTTTGGCCAAGCCCTTTTAGAATGGGCCAAAGGCTTACTCTGTCCTCTCTCTTGAAGGTGTTTTTTCTGGGCATGCGTTAGGTGGAAATAAAGGCTTTAACCCCTTGCTACCATCTTAGGTAGTGATTTAGGATCTCCATATACTAGGAGAATTTTACTCCTCGACCATGTAGAATTACTTATTTGAAGAACTTGTTTTATGACCGAACAAGTTTAATATCTTTTTAGAAACTCATTGAGCTTGCCTTGCCTTAGAAAATTAATAATCGTTCCTTTTAGGCTTCTGCACTGATTGGTATCATGTCCATTTGTAAGGTGATAGTGGCAATACGAGCTTCGAAGGTTTCTTTCAAACTTGGGTCTTCTATTTTGCGAAGTCTAATAATCAAGCATATTCTTAGTCAAGAAGTAAATGATTTCGAGAGAAGTGGTGAAATTGCAATCTTTTGGAAGATGGGATTTGAATGCTAGCTTTTTTTATTGTTGCTTAGTTCTTTTGCTATTTACCTGAGCTATCTCATCCTCCATAGGTAGTTTTTTTTTTGATGTTTTTTAAGCTTCATTAAAAGCCAACAAATGGTTCGTGATTCTATGCCACTTCTGAGCAACAATATCAAAATCCTTTATTATCTTTTTCTCGAATATAGTCTCATTGGCTTGAGATTGGATAGCTCTCCTTATCTTTAAGAACAAATTATCCTTTCTTAGGGTATCTCTTCCCAAAGAAAAAATTAAAGCAGGGCCCACATGAAAGGGATTTATGCTCCAATTATCCGGATCATAAAGTGTCATCTACTTCTTTTCATTTATGATCCTAATTAATGGAGCATGAATCCATTCCATGTAGGACTGACTCCAATTTTTTCTTTAGGAAAAGAGATCCCAAAGGAAGATAGTTGTTTCATAAAGATAAGGAGTGTCAAACAATGCCAGTCAAAGGCGACAATCTTTGAGAGGAAATAGTAAACAATTTTGATAAGTTTGCCTAGGGATGGAAAAGAGTGATAGACCATCCTCCCACATCAATCAAAGCTTATAAGAGAAAGATTATGGATAATCCTATTATGCCAATCTAGTGCCACAAGAAAGCTGAATGTGAACAAAAGGAGCTATATCCTAAGAAATCTTGCATCCATTCTTTCATACTTCTTACGAACATATTTATTTTCTAACCTAAAGAAAAGTTAATTATTAGCCTTTGAAGAAGAAACGGCCTAAAAATGAGAGGAACCTTAGTGGTGCTTATTGCTAATACCATCAAGTAAATGGACATGAAAAATAATCAATGTCGGGACTTAAAGTGAATGAATATAGATTTCTTAATAAAGGAAAGTTTATAAGACAAGATTAGGTAAATTTTCGATAAAGTGAAATTCTTGGCGGAAAGGATTTATAAAATAAAAGAAAAAGCCTAAATCATTACCTATAAGGTAATAAGGGGCGAAGAAAGCCTTTGATCCCGCTACAAGGGCATGGTCAAAGAACCTCCTAGACGGTGATTACAGTAAACTTCTGGTCCTGGCTATAAGGCTTAGCTAGGGAATTTCAAGCTCTAGTACCACCTACGTGGCCTGGCCGTAGCGCCTCCTAGATAGAGGATGGAGGATGGAGGATGGAGTATGTCTTTGTTCCTGCTTGAAATGGCCTGGCTAAAGCATCAACCAAATTTTAATCTTGCCTGTAAGGCTTAACTACAGTTCCTCTTAGAGGGAGGACGGATTAAACCTTTGGTCCCACCAAAAATGGCCCGGCCAAAGCACCGAACAAGCCTTCAGTTCCCTCTATAAGGCTTGATTGAAGCACTCCTAGAGGGAGGTCGGGTAAGACTTTGCTTCTGTTTTAAGATAGCTAACCAAATGCACCGGACGAAAGACCTAAATCAACACCTAAGAGAGCGATAAGGGGTACGATCCATGTTGAGATCATTACCTAAAGATGGTAATAAAGAAATTAATCAAAGCCTATGTCACGACTTTAAGGGAAATAAGAGGAAATCTTCTAGAGGAAGATCAAATACCAAAGCAAATCAAACTCGATCCAAAAGAGAGATCGAGCCAGCCTTTTAGAGGAAGATCAATCGAATTCAAAAGCAAACCAAGCTTTAACCTAAAGAAGGGATCAAAAGCAATCTTCTAGAGGAAGAAAAATCAAATGCATTTTTTCATGCATCCCTAAATGAAAGGGTCAGGGTTGCCTATTGCCTATAATCGAAAATTTTGATATCAGATAAGAATGTCTAAAAAATTCTGGTTTATTATCTGGATTCAGAAGCCCTGTTCTTCGAAATATTGATTTATTTCTCAATCCTTGATTCCTAGATTGGAATTTGAATTACCAAATAACGGGAATTTTCGTTAAAAGCGTGTCGATTTTAGGTCTTATTATACTTGAATTTATTACTTCCAAAATGATTTTCCGATCTTCTATTTAAATTATTATTACTAAATGGTTTTCATACCAGAGGGTTTCTTAATCTTCAATCTTAAAACTATGGCTTTATTACTAGAGGATTTCTGGTCTTCCAACATTATTACTATAAGGATTTCTGGTCTCCTATTCAGATCATTATTGCCAAAATGAGGTCTTCTCCTTAAGAAATTATTAATATCAGATGGTTTTTTGGTATTCTTTTATCATTATTTCCGAATAATTTTCTGGCCTTCTCTTAATCAAGAAACCGTTAATGCTAGATGGTTGCTTGGACTTATGTTCAAGTGATACTATTACCAAATGGGTTTTTTGGTCATCAATTCAAAATATTATTGAATGAATTTCTGATCTCCAACATAGATGATTATCTGGCAAATTTTTCAATATATACTCTACTGAGACTAAAACTGCATGAGTCAAGATCTAAAGCTCCAAGTGACAAAGTTAGAAGATGAAGCTATAATAGCTTCATTCCTTAAGATCTCTAAATTAAGCTTTTCTAGGATGAAATCTGTGATATCCTGGAAATTTTAGCAATATCAATTTAATAATCTGTATTTAAAATTAAATTGATTTGATAAAATTTTGTTAATAAAAATTAACTTGATTTAATAATCCAATTAAATAAATGTGTAATTAATGAATTTTATCTTTTAAAAGCTAATAAATTGCTTTCTATTTATAATGTATATATGTGCATATATTGTAGATAGATAGGTTTTGATTTGTAAATTAATAAACAAATAAAATCTTGTTTTTAAATTCTAATATTCATTTTAATGATTTGAAGATTTTAATTTTATTTAATAAATAACTATTTGGTTTAAAATACTTAAAGAAATTGTTTTAAACTGTATAATTGTATTTTAAAATAGTTTAAATTTTAATAAGGTAAACAAAAGTTTATTTTATTTCTTTTTGAATATAGCTTAATAATTATAATTTGGAATTATTTAAAAATTTAAAATACCCTTTATATATTAAAACATTAATGCATTTAAATAAGTTAAATAACATATGTAATTTATAATTTCTTTTATAATTATTTAAATTGGATAAATATGTTATTTTCAAATAATAGTAATAAATGTATAAATATAGATATGTTTTAAAAGGCAATATTATTAATATTTTAAAGTTAAATATGTTAATATAAATTAGTTTTAAAATTGGATTTTAAATGTATGCATAGAATTTGAATTTGAATTTATTTTGAATTCAAATGAATAAACATATCTAAATCTTGTAAGTAAGCTTTCATCTTTATATAAATTGTTTTATGTCATTTTCTTTAAAAAAAGTGATGCATATGAAATTACTTTATATATATATGTATCTAATAAAGAATAGAGGATTTTATTTATCTTTAAATTAAATAAAAATAAGTAACATATGTATAAAACAAGTGTTAGCATCTTAAGTAACTAATGAGACAATTGGAAACAATTAATCTACTTAATTTGACAAGTGTTAGTTCTTTTTACATGTGTCCTTCTATTTTTAATTTTTCTTTTATTTTGAAATAAATCAATTACTCTTATATAAACATGTTTCTTCACCCTCATTTGATTTTTCTAATGTTCATTTTTTTCTTAGTCAAGAAAATTTCTCAGTTGAAAACAAGATTTGTTTTCAAACTCTCAAAAACAAAAATTTAAAATCATGTTCAAATCCTAAAAAGGTTCCTCCTCAAATCAGAAAGAAACTTGTAAATCTATTTCTAAATTCAATTCTTCAATCTGTTCATGCCTGTATACAAATCTGTAAAGCATCCTCAAATTCAAAATCTGGAAATCAAAAGCTTACGCCTGCATTTCTTTAAAACTCTGTAAACCTTTTGTCTCAGATTTGAACACCTCTCTAACCAAATCCACATCCTACAATTTGTTTTCAAAATCAAACCTAAAATTCCTTTCAAAAGAAAATGAAAAGCATGCATTTTCAAGTCTGTTCAAACATGCAAATCTGCATCTAACCTGTGCATCTGCATTTTTTTTCCCCAATTCTGTTCCTCTGCAAAATCATTTTCCTTCAATCTGTTCTCAAGGCTGTAACAAGATTTCAAACCAACCTGCAAGCTTTTTCTCTTCAATCTGAGTCTTTAAAGTAAGTAAAATCTAAACCCTGCATTTCCAATTAAAACAAGATCAGGCCTGCATACAAGTTTTTAACAGCAAGCAACTCAGTTTCATTTAGCAATTCAAGATTTGACGCAAAGAAAATTTCCAGTTTTAAAAGCATAAAGTTTTTCAAAATCAAAGCTCTATTTCATCTCTATTTGCAGGTGAGTAACATCATTATTTTTAAATGTATAAGTTTATAAAAATGGTTGCATGCTTATCTCTGAAATATAGTATGCTTGTGAATATATTTTTAAATCTCTGTGTGTGTGTGTGTGTGTGTGTGTGTGTGTGTGTGTGTGTGTGTGTGTGTGTGTGTATATATATGGATATGTTGGTATGTGCATGCATTGTATTCGGATTTTCTTGTCTTTGATTCTAGTTCCAGGATCTATTTCTATAAAAAAAATCCCCTTGCTCTAGTTAAATATTTTGTTAAGGTCTTGAAATAACTATGTTAAAATTACCATAGTTTAGTTTAAAAAACTTATTAAGTTAAAACAAAATTTATGATTTACTTTGTAAAATTTGAAACATCAGAGTATGTTAAATAAAGTTGAAAACTCAAACATTATAAATTATAAATTCAGTATTGTAAACTGAAATCTTAAACAAAAAGATGATTTTTAAAACTAAAATCATATTGTTTAGTTAGGAATTGGGATTGCAGTACTAATTTGAACAGAAATTGGGTTTTGGTCAATCTATGATGATCGAGTTGATTTGAGTGTTTGGGGTTTTTGGAGGTGGCAGTGGAGTGATCAGGGGTGTGGTAAAATGCCAGGAGAATGAATAGTGCTCGGTGGAGGCGATGGGAGGTTGATGTAATCTGTTAACCTAGTTTTGGCATGGTTCGAAGTTATGATAATCTCGTTCTTCCTAGTGGACTGAGCGTATTGGGGTTCAAGGAATTGGTAGCTGGAGCATTGATGTTGATGTGGCCGGAGTTGCAATAGACACGGTGGTCGAAGTTGAGGAAACGAGCAAGTTTCCAGGTTGATGATGTTGTTCCAGTATTTTTGCCTGGTTTCTGATTGGGTTGGGGGAACTCGAATTGGATTTCGAGCAGAAAATGAATTTTTGGTGATCGCGAGGTGATGCAGGGATGGTCGGCGATTTGTTTGTTGACTTGGGGTGGCTGGAGGCGGCCAGAACCACCGTGCATATGCACCGTGCAAGAGATGATGTCATGTGAAGTTTGGGATTGCAGATTTGTAGGACTCGAGTTATACTCGAGAAATTCGAGTAACAGCTCGAAGTTATATAAGGTTTTACTCGAAGTCAAAGTAGTTGTGGCTCGGGTATTCTCTGAAGTTACAGGTTTCTTTGTAACCTGTATAAAATTTTAAAATTCAATTTGTTTAAATCTGAAGCCAGTTTTTAAAACAGAAATAAAACTTAAATTTAAATTATGGTTTTCAAACTGAGTATGAATCCAAGTTTTAAAATCTAATTTAAATTTTATTTAAAATGTTTAGACAACTTCAAAAGAGTTTAAATATTTGAATTTAAGACAAAGCTTTATAATTAAGTAGAAGATTTAAACATAAGTTTTAAATCTGGAATCAAATTCGAATTTGAAACAATGTTTTGAAAATAAAGGAAGTTTTAAGGCAATCTAAATGTTTAAACAAATTTGGATGTTGAAACATATTTAAATATGATTTGTATCTTGAAAAGAATTTGGGTTTAAATTTCTTTTAATTTCTTTTATAAAATAAGAAAATCTTTAGCATAAGTTTTCAAAGGGTGTTGAAATGTTTTTAAAACTTTGTTTAAGTTAAGTTTGATTTCTTTTTAAATTTTAAATTTTAAATGTAATTTGAAAACAATTTTAAGTTAAATTGTTTTAAATTACATTGTTAATGATAAAGTAATCATTAATAAGAAATGTTTTATTTTAAAGTAAATTAAAGATTTAATGAATTTTAATTCATTAAATTAGTAAGGTAATTTAAATAATTTAATTAATTAATTTATTTAATTTATTAAGGATTTGAAATAAATTAGTTAAGGTTAATTAAATTTGTAATTAGTATTAATTAATTTAATTACTTAGAAAAAGGTAATTAAAGAATTGATGATGAGTTAATAAAGGTCATTAACTTGTGACTATTTATTGATTAATTAATGAAATTAATTTTGGTAATTAATTAGATTAATTAATTTAGATAATTAATTACGGAACTTGATTAAGTATGATTAATTTATGGAAATAATTACTCATTGTAATTAATAAATTAATTAGATTAGTTTAAATTAATTAATTAAGTTTAATTAATTTAGAATAATCATTGGATGGATAAGTAATCAATGAAGAATAATCACTTAGAGAAATAATTAAGATAAGTAAATTACTAGACGTAATTAATTGAAGTATGGAAGAGTTTTAGGATTAATTACTTTATGTAATTAAAGGTAATTTCCATGTGAAGTAATTAATAATTAATTACTTAGTGTAATTAATTTAAGCATTGATTAATTAAGTCTTTTGGAAATAATTAATTGATGTAATTAATTAAGCGAATTAATTACTAATGAGATTAACCCGGGGTGATTAATAAATATAATTAAATATTAGATGTAATTAATTTAGGAGTAATTAATAAAGTAATTAAGGTTAGTTAATTACTGAATATGATTAATCAAAAAGTGATTAATAATTTTGGTTTAATTAAAGTTAATTACTTAATGTAATTAGTTTAAATAAAATAATTAATTAAAAGGTAATTAGGGATAATTAATTAATATAATTAATGATGTAATTAAGAATTAATTAATTGAGATTAATTAATCAATGATAAGTGATTAAGGAAGTAATTAATTAAGGATTAGTGTAATTAATTATAATTAATTAATTAATGAAGTAATTAAAGGTTAATTACTGATTTTTGGTTAAGGATTTAATTAAAGGATAATTACCTGAATGTAATTATAGAATAATTAATCAAGGGTGATTAATTATGGTGATTAATTTGAGGATAATTATTTAATTGATTAGTAATCAATTAAGGGTTAAGTAAGCAGGATTTAAAATGTGGAAGTAATTATTTTAATTCATTTTAAATTAATTAAAGATAAGTCATTAATTTAATTCACTTTAAATTAATTAGAAATAGAAGTAATTCATTTAATTCATTTTAAATTAATTATAGATGGTGTGATTAAAGATCCTTGCTTATGAATGGATGATATGGTTTACCCTGAATGGTTTGAATCTCAGACATGAGATAAATAGTGTTGTGTGATATGGATGCATTGGTTGCATTGTGATGATAATATAAGTTATCTATAGGTGATGATAATATAGATTATCAATTTGTGACGATTACCGATTTATGATAATAATGATGATTATCTATTATGATGATGTGAATTATCTATCTGTGTGTATATAGATAATTAGATTGAATTGTTTTAAACTTAAAACAACTTGAACCTAAAAGACACGCTTTGGATTTCGATGAGATCGAGATCGGGTTTCCATATTTGGATATTCGAAAACCACATCGATTCCAATTAACGTTAGGTCGTGAATCTAAGTGGAGCAAGTAAAGACTCGAGATGTAAGGGCTATACGTCAGTATAACTCTGTGGGTGATTCCGTAATGAGTTTGACGGAATAGTACTTATAGGTTCGAGATGGTGATTCAGGGTGCAAGGGTTATCGTCGTTAACTCTGAGGGTGATTCCAAAATGAGTGTAACGAGATAATGCCTTCGGTTTCGTTCGAACCCGGAACAAACTTTTATGGATTGAATGCTTTCAGAACATTGTCAGGTGGACGATGAGCATTCTAAGAGTTGTGTTCTCTAAAGGTAATCGTAGCCTCAAGCCTCATCAACCTGGAATGGCTAAAAAAGGGGAGGTGCAGCAAGGCTTCGAGGGTAGCCCACACTGGAGAGAAAGATTTACCCCTGTCTAGAGGTCCCTTTTTATTCGGCTGTCTGGGCGGTTGGTTCGCGACAACTGCCGGTGTTGTCTTGTTCGGGACTGTCCAGTAAGGGATGGTTCCGGCCTTGTGTTGCAGGGGAGCGGGCGTACTCCTCGGTACGGTGATCTAGGCCACGTACTGTGACGGGCGGTACCCAAATAGCCCTGCCATTGTATGGAATCCAAAATCCAATAAGTTCCGTACGTATTAGTTGTGCCCAACTATGTTGGAACGTGATATGTAAGCATTCCAGCTATTTCTGTATTTTATTTGAAAACCCTAGACACTATTATAATATCATCGGATTTCCTATCAAATGTTTTGGTTAGCGTAAGGTAAAAACTTTTCCATATTTATGTGTGGGAAGTCTTACGTGATACCTTTCTTTTAAAAGATTTTTAAAAGTTAAGCAACTTTAACGTATTACTCACACCAGACTCATGTCTAACCTGGAGTTTTTTTTCATAAACTCTTAGGTACTCAAATTTTTACGAGTAGCCAAGGGATTCAGGTTAGCTTTGACGAATTATGGAGGAGAAAATGGAGTAGGTGGCTTCTGCGTTGTAGTTATCTAGCTTCCCACTGTGTTGTATCTCGGAGTCGATTGATTTAGTTGTTTGTATTGTGTTGTATAACTAGACAGGTGTTTATAACTGTCTAGTATGTGTTGTATAACTAGACAGGTGTTTATAACTGTCTAGTATGTGTTGTATTATCCGTGTAACTCTGATAGTTGTTATATATCTATGTAATACTTTTAATTATTTATATAATTTATTCGTTCCGTTGTTGAGATTCTGATGTGTTGTTCTTTTCTTCTTCTCTTTCTTTCTCTTTCTATCCCTTTCTTTTCTTAATAATTATGCGTCATTCCGTGGAGACGGATGGCGGGTCATTACAGTGGTATCAGAGCATTAGGTTGAGTGAATACCTAGGCTCTGGAGTGGTGTCTATCTTGAGAGAGCGTATTTTTAGTTTTGATATATAACTATATATATATATAATATATATATATTTATTCTACCTATCTGTTGGGTTACCTGTTTGGGTTTTTCCAATATAAGTTATAAAGGTAGATAAGGTAGTGGTGTGTGTAACACGACTACTACCATTGATAGGAGTTTGAATGTTTAAGGTTGGAAGTGTATTTGTCGAGACTGCAGACCTAATACTTTCTCAAGTGAGTTGTGCAGTGGTGTAGAGGTTTCATCCATCTCTGAAGGAAACTTGTTAAGGTTCAGAGTCTATATTTGAAGTTGGACGAGTAGAGTTTGGTTCTATAAATTGGCAGAAGTGAGTAATGGTATCTTGATACCTCAGGCAGTAGCAACTGTGAGATAAGATGCAGTGACTGTGTATTGTGTCCGAAGATGTTTCTTTGGAACAAGTTTTGGGAAGTGTGTCTGCTTCGGTGTCGTGGCTGGGTTCAGTAGGATGTGGTGGTTGGCTTTGAGGTCCGAGTTTCTCGAAGAACTTCAGCTAACGAAGTTTTGGCATTGGTGTCAGCGGTGCAGCTCGGAGTGTCTGTGTTGGAAGAAATTTTCTGGCTTAGCAGTTTCTGAAAGTGGAGTTCAGAAGCAGCAGACTAGATCCGTTTCTTCGGTTTATTGGCTAATTAAGTATAAGTTGTTCTATTTGGTAAAGAGAGAACAATTTCTTTGGGAATTGGTCTGTGTTGATCGCAAAAGTGACTTGCGATTGTTTGAGTGTTCTCTTGGGTTATCAGAGATTTTCTGGATGTCTTCTGTGAAGTTGGAGGTTTGTCCGCATCTAGAGATCGATTTTTCTTATCGTTTGGATTCCAGGAGTGCTACCAATGAAGCAACTAGTAGAAGGAGGATTTCTCGAGATAGAGTTTGGTGAGGCAGCTCATGAATGGTGGAACTTCTGAGTTTTCTTTTATGGATCTGTTGAATCATATTCTGGGATGTGATTGTCCAGATTGTGCTCGTGTTCTTCATCGTCAGTTTCTTCATTTCCAAATCAGAGTTGTGCAGCGGAAGCAGTTTAGGAGTATTTCTGTTTTGTCTTTTCTTAAAAGAAGTGAGTTGTTCTTCTGAGGTTTGAAGAATAGAGTTGTGTATTTGGTTTTGGATTGATCTTGAGGAGATCGTTGAGTTGGGTTGTTTTTGGTCCAGCTTGTTTCTTTTGGAGGCATCAGCAAAGGTTGAGCTGATCAGGAAGGTTGTAGGAAGCCAGGATCGTTAGAAGAATTTGATGGTTTAGAGACGAAGGAATTTGGGTTCCGAAGTCGGAGATTTGTTTTGGATCTCTTCTGTGTTTTGGTTGGATTGGTGTTTGGTTTCCAAGAGTTGAGTTGTCAGTTTGGATAATTGGATTTAATGAGTTTCATGTATCTCTGAGGGAGTACGTGTATGAGTTATTTCTGGTAGTGGAACCAGCTGTTCAGGAAGGTTTGGCTATTGAATCAGACTCGTCTGTAGTCTGATATCTTGTCTAGTTTTATAGATCTAGGTGAGATGAAGCTCTGTAGCTTTGTAGTTTGATTGTTTGAATTCTGTAGGGCGGGTATCCCGGTATATATATACTTGGGGAAACTCGAGAAGATTTTATCCAGAATTTTGTCTGGATAATTAAATTTGTTTGATTAGATAAATTGGTTGCTTTGGTTGTTAGCATATGATTGATATATGCTTGTGTTTAAATTAAAATCTTTAATAGGATTATTAAATTATCTTTGCTTTTAAATTTCGGGGACGAAATTCTTTTAAGGGGGAGGAATGTGATATCCCAGCAATTTTAGCAATATCAATTTAATAATCTGTATTTAAAATTAAATTGATTTGATAAAATTTTGTTAATAAAAATTAAATTGATTTAATAATCCAATTAAATAAATGTGTAATTGATGATTTATCTTTTAAAAGCTAATAAATTGCTTTCTATTTATAATGTATATATGTGCATATATTGTAGATAGATAGGTTTTGATTTGTAAATTAATAAACAAATAAAATCTTGTTTTTAAATTCTAATATTCATTTTAATAATTTGAAGATTTTAATTTTATTTAATAAATAACTACTTGGTTTAAAATACTTAAAGAAATTGTTTTAAATTATATAATTGTAATTTAAACATAGTTTAAATTTTAATAAGATAAACAAAAGTTTATTTTATTTCTTTTTGAATATAGCTTAATAATTATAACTTGGAATTATTTAAAAATTTAAAATACCCTTTATATATTAAAACATTAATGCATTTAAATAAGTTAAATAAGATAAGTAATTTATAATTTCTTTTATAATTATTTAAATTGGACAAATATGTTATTTTCAAATAATAGTAATAAATGTATAAATATAGATATGTTTTAAAAGGCAATATTATTATTATTTTAAAATCAAATATGTTAATATAAATTAGTTTTAAAATTGGATTTTAAATGTATGCATAGAATTTGAATTTGAATTTATTTTGAATTCAAATGAATAAACATATCTAAATCTTGTAAGTACGATTTCATCTTTATATAAATTGTTTTATGCCATTTTCTTTGAAAAAGTGATGCATATGAAATTACTTTATATACATGTATTTAATAAAGAAAAGAGGATTTTATTTATCTTTAAATTAAATAAAAATAAGTAACATATGTATAAAACAAGTGTTAGCATCTTAAGTAACTAATGAGACAATTGTAAACAATTAATCTACTTAATTTGACAAGTGTTAGTTCTTTTTACATGTGTCCTTCTATTTTTAATTTTTCTTTTATTTTGAAATAAATCAATTACTCTTATATAAACATGTTTCTTCACTCTCATTTGAATTTTATAATGTTCATTTTTTTCTTAGTCAAGAAAATTTCTCAGCTGAAAACAAGATTTGTTTTCAAACTCTCAAAAACAAAAATTTAAAATCATGTGCAAATCCTAAAAAGGTTCCTCCTCAAACCAGAAAGAAACCAGTAAATCTATTTCTAAATTCAATTCTTCAATCTGTTCATGCCTGTATACAAATCTGTAAAGCATCCTCAAATTCAAAATCTGAAAATCAAAAGCTTATGCCTGCATTTCTTTAAAACCCTGTAGACCTTTTGTCTCAGATTTGAACACCTCTTTAACCAAATCCACATCCTACAATTTGTTTTCAAAATCAAACCTAAAATTCCTTTCAAAAGCAATGAAAAGCCTGCATTTTCAAGTCTGTTCAAACATGCAAATCTGCATCTAACCTGTGCATCTGCATTTTTTTTTCCAATTCTGTTCCTCTGCAAAATCATTTTCCTTCAATCTGTTCTTAAGGCTGTGACAATATTTCAAACCAACCTGCAAGCTTTTTCTCTTCAATCTGAGTCTTTAAAGCAAGTAAAATCTAAAGCCTGCATTTCCAATTAAAACAAGATCAGGCCTGCATACAAGTTTTTAACAGCAAGCAACTCCGTTTCATTTAGCAATTCAAGATTTGAGGCAAAGAAAATTTCCAGTTATAAAAGCATAAAGTTTTTCAAAATCAAAGCTCTGTTTCATCTCTATTTCCAGGTGAGTAACATCATTATTTTTAAATGTATATTTTTATAAAAATGGTTGCATGCTTATCTCTGAAATATAGTATGCTTGTGAATATATTATTAAATTTCTGTATATATATATATATATATATATATATATATATATATATATATATATATATATATATATATGGATATGTTGGTATGTGCATGCACTGTATTTGGATTTTCTTGTCTCTGATTCTAGTTCCAGGACCAGTTTCTATAAAAAAAATCCTCTTGCTCTAGTTAAATATTTTGTTAAGGTCCTGAATAACTATGTTAAAGATGCCATAGTTTAGTTTAAAAAACTTATTAAGTAAAAACAAAATTGGTGATTTACTCTGTAAAATTTGAAACATCAGAGTATGTTAAATAAAGTTGAAAACTCAAACATTATAAATTATAAATTCAGTATTGTAAACTTAAAACTTAAAAAAAAGAGATGATTTTTAAACTAAAATCATATTGTTTAGTTAGGAATTGGGATTGTAGTACTCATTTGAACAGAAATTGGGTTTTGGTCAATCTATGATGATCGAGTTGATTTGAGTGTTTGGGGTTTTTAGAGGTGGTAGTGGAGTGATCAGGGGGTGTGGCAAAAATGCCAGGAGAATTAATAGTGCTCGGTGGAGGCGATGGGAGGTTGATGTAATCTGTTAACCTAGTTTTGGCATGGTTCGAAGTTTTGATAATCTCGTTCTTCCTAGTGGACCGAACATATTGGGATTCAAGGAATTGGTAGATGGAGCATTGATGTTGATGTGGCCGGAGTTGCAATCGACACGGTGGTCGGAGTTGAGGAAACGAGCAAGTTTCCAGCTTGATGATGTTGTTCCGGTATTTTTGCCAGGTTTCTGATTTGGGTTGGGGGAACTCGAATTGGATTTCGAGCACATAATGAATTTTTGGTGATCGCGAGGTGATGCAGGGATGGTCGGCGATTTGTTTGTTGACGTGGGGTGGCTGGAGGCGACCAGAACCACCGTGCATATGCACGGTGCAAGAGATGATGTCAAGTGAAGTTTGGTATTACTGATTTGTGGGACTCGAGTTAAACTCGAGAAATTCGAGTAACAGCTCGAAGTTATAAAAGGTTTTACTCGAAGTCAAAGTAGTTGTGGCTCGGGCATTTTCTGAAGTTACAGGTTTCTTTGAAACCTGTATAAAATTTTCAAATTCAATTTGTTTAAATCTGAAGCCAGTTTTTAAAATAGAAATAGAACTTAAATTTAAATTATGATTTTCAAACTGAGTATGAATCCAAGTTTTAAAATCTAATTTAAATTTTATTTAAAATGTTTAAACAACTTCAAATGAGTTTAAATATTTGAATTTAAGATAAAGCTTTAAATTTAAGTAGAGGATTTAAACATAAGTTTTAAATCTGGAACCAAATTCCAATTTGAAACAATGCTTTGAAAATAAAGGAAGTTTTAAGGAAATCTAAATGTTTAAACAAATTTGGATGTTGAAACATATTTAAATATGATTTGTATCTTGAAAAGAATTTGGGTTTAAATTTCTTTTAATTTCTTTTATAAAATAAGAAAATCTTTAGCATAAGTTTTTAAAGGGTTTTGAAATGTTTTTAAAACTTTGTTTAACTTAAGTTTGATTTCTTTTTAAATTTTAAATGTAATTTGAAAACAATTTTAAGTTAAATTGTTTTAAATTACTTTGTTAATGATAAAGTAATCATTAATAAGAAATGTTTGATTTTAAAGTAAATTAAATATTGAATGAATTTTAATTCATTAAATTAGTAAAGTAATTTAAATAATTTAATTATTTAATTTATTTAATTTATTTAATTTATTAAGGATTTTAAATAAATTAATTAAGGTTAATTAAAGAATTGATGATGAGTTAATAAAGGTCATTAACTTATGACTATTTATTGATTAATTAGTGTAATTAATTTTGATAATTAATTGGATTAATTAATTTAGATAATTAATTACGGAACTTGATTAAGTATGATTACTTTATGGAAATAATTACTCATTGTAATTAATAAATTAATTAGATTAGTTTAAATTAATTAATTAAGTTTAATTAATTTAGAATAATCAATGGATGGATAAGTAATCAACGAAGAATAATCACTTAGAGAAGTAATTAAGATAAGTAAATTACTAGAGGTAATTAATTGAAGTATGGAAGAGTTTTAGGATTAATTACTTTGTGTAATTAAAGGTAATTTCCATGTGAAGTAATTAATAATTAATTACTTAGTGTAATTAATTTAAGCGTTGATTAATTAAGTCTTTTGGAAATAATTAATTGATGTAATTAATTAAGGAAATTAATTACTAATGAGATTAACCCGGGGTAATTAATAAATATAATTAATTATTAAATGTAATTAATTTAGGAGTAATTAATAAAGTAATTAAGGTTAGTTAATTAATTAATATGATTAATCAAAAAGTGATTAATAATTTTGGTTTAATTAAAGTTAATTACTTAATGTAATTAGTTTAAATAAAGTAATTAATTAAAAGGTAATTAGAGATAATTAATTAATATAATTAATGATGTAATTAAGAATTAATTAATTGAGATTAATTAATCAATGATAAGTGATTAAGGAAGTAATTAATTAAGGATTAGTGTAATTAATTATAATTAATTTATTAATGAAGTAACTAAAGGTTAATTACTGATTTTTGGTTAAGGATAATTAATTAAAGGATAAATACTTGAATGTAATTAAAGAATAATTAATCAACAGTGATTAATTAAGGTGATTAATTTGAAGATAATTATTTAATTGATTAGTAATCAATTAAGGATTAAGTAAGCAGGATTTAAAATGAGGAAGTAATTATTTTAATTCATTTTAAATTAATTAAAGATAAGTAATTAATTTAATTCAGTTTAAATTAATTAGAAATAGAAGTAATTAATTTAATTCATTTTAAATTAATTATAGATGGTGTGATTATAAATCCTTGCTTATGAATGGATGATATGGTTTACCCTGAATGGTTTGATTCTCAGACATGAGATAAATAGTGTTGTGTGATATGGATGCATTGGTTGCATTGTGATGATAATATAAGTTATCTATTGGTGATGATAATATAGATTATCAATTTGTGATGATTACCTGTTTATGATAATAATGATGATTATTTATTATGATGATGTGAATTATCTATCTGTGTGTATATAGATAATTAGATTGAATGGTTTTAAACTTAAAACAACTTGAACCTAAAAGACACGCTTTGGATTTCGATGAGACCGGGATCGGGTTTCCATATTTGGATATTCGAAAACCACATCGATTCCAATTAACGTTAGGTCGTGAATCTAAGTGGAGCAAGTAAAGACTCGAGATGTAAGTGCTATACGTCAGTATAACTCTGTGGGTGATTCCGTAATGAGTTTGACGGAATAGTACTTATAGTTTCGAGATGGTGATTCAGAGTGCAAGGGTTATCGTCGTTAACTCTAAGGGTGATTCCAAAATGAGTGTAACGAGATAATGCCTTCGATTTCGTTTGAACCCGGAACGAACTTGTATGGATTAAATGCTTTCAGAACATCGTTAGGTGGACGATGAGCATTCTAAGAGTTGTGTTCTCTAAAGGTAATCGTAGCCTCAAGCCTCATCAAACGGGAATGGCTAAAATAGGGGAGGTGCAGCAAGGCTTCGTGGGTAGCCCCTACTGGAGAGCAAGATTTACCCCTGTCTAGAGGTCCCTTTTTATTCGGCTGTGTGGGCGGTTGGTACGCGACAACTGTCGGGGTTGTCTTGTTCGGGACTGTCCAGTAAGGGATGGTTCCGACCTTGTGTTGCAGGGGAGCAGGCGTACTCCTCGGTACGGTGATCTAGGCCATGTACTATGACGGGCGTACCCCAGTAGCCCTTCCATTATATGGAATCCAAAATCCAATAAGTGCCGTACGTATTAGTTGTGCCCAACTATGTTGGAACATGAGATGTAAGCATTCCAGCTATTTCTGTATTTTATTTGAAAACCCTAGAAACTATTATAATATCATCAGATTTCCTATCATATGTTTTGGTTAGCGTAAGGTAAAAACTTTTCCATATTTATGTGTGGGAAGTCCTACGTGATACCTTTCTTTTAAAAGATTTTTAAAAGTTAAGCAACTTTAACCTGTTACTCACACCAGACCCATGTCTGACCCGGAGTTTATTTTTGTTTTTCATAAACTCTTGGGTACTCAAATTTTTACGAGTAGCCAAGGGATTCAGGTTAGCTTTGACGAATTATGGAGGAGCAAGTGGAGTAGGAGGCTTCTGCGTTGTAGTTATCTAGCTTTCCGTTGTGTTGTATCTCGGAGTCGATTGATTTAGTTGTTTGTATTGTGTTGTATAAATAGACAGGTGTTTATAACTGTCTAGTATGTGTTGTATTATCTGTGTAACTCTGATAGTTGTTACATATCTGTGTAATACTTTTAATTGTTTATATAATTTATTCGCTCCGTTGTTGAGATTCTGATGTGTTGTTCTTTTCTTCTTCTCTTTCTTTCTCTTTCTATCCCTTTCTTTTCTTATTAATGTGCGTCATTCCATGGAGACGGATGGCGGGTCATTACAAAACCATTCACATAAGGAAGACAATCTAATACTCAATCAAAAGATCACACATTATATTAAAGTTTTGGAAAGCAGACTGTATGTCATAAATAACTCAACAAATTTAGAAAGAAGAATATAAAGTTCATCCAAGGTAATGATTATTTAAATACAAATTTGATTAACTTACATATTATATATACAAATTATAGGTAGCCAAACGAAGAATCCGCCTAAAGACTCATAAGAGATTTTCCATTAAGTGAAAAGCTTTTGCATCTCCTCATACAAAATTTCAACAGTTGAACTTCTACCAATTTGGCAAGATTAAAATAAATAAAGACAACATAGGTTCAAAATGTCAATTGATCAAGTATAAATTTGTTTACCATATTTAACTAAATTATACATGAATTATAAATAGAAAACTAAGATTTCCCTGAGTAGGTGGGTGAGGTTGAGAAAGTGGATGATGTTGATACACTTTCCTTTCCTCTTTCCTTCAACTTCAAAAGGCATGTGTGGCTATCACTTGAAGAATCCCCGTCTCTAAGAAAAATGCAAGGACCCCAATATCTCTAAGAAAATCAGAACATCCATAAAGAAATAAATAATGATATTGTCTATACCCAGCTTCAGCAGCTCTACTTAATCTTGAATTCATCTCTGGACCTAGGAAAGAGTAGTCAATTTCTAACCAAAAGTGACTGCTACTTAAAGTAAATAATCAATAAGAGAATCCAAATGAGAAGTCTCAAGCAACATCACTTGAGATTCAAGATCTTCAACTTTCTCTATCAAAATTTTAATAGCACAAGAAGGTTCAACAACATAGCAAGTCGCCACGTACAAAATTTCATTAACCTTCTTTTCTCTCTTTCGAAAAATATTAGCAGTATCGATAGAATTGAGCCGAGTCTAACACACTTTAAACATTTCATTCACTCCGAGAATGGTTTTGATCTTGTTCTCCGATTCTTTGATCACCTAACTAAGAGCATATTTTTCATGCTCTAGCCCTTGAAGTTGAATTTAATAATTATTCTACCTTTTAGCACCATTGGTTGATTTCTTCATGATTCAAGCCCAGAGGTATAGTTAACTAAGAAAGGAATTTTTCATTGGGGGTTGCAGACTGGGATCTAGTACATCTTAAAGTAGAAGGAATAGGAGGAAGGGATTCGCCTCCACTAGAAATAAGCTCCAAAGACTGACAATATACTTGACTTTTAAAAAAAATCTACTGCTAGATCTTCTATTCCTTAGTATAGCCGAGTAATCTCTGTGCCATCTTTTGTTCCTTGGCTTGAATTATCAAATCATCTTATGGCATCTAGTTGCTCCTTTATCCTTTTGAATACCTTCGTTCATCTTTTTAATTTTCTCTTGTACCTCTGAAGTCTTAACTTTTACATGAATTTATATTAATTTGGTCTACGGTACTTAGTATACCATTCCTAATCTTTTAAGTTATCTGGAAATGGCCAGGCTAATGCATCTTCAGAAGAATGTTCCTTCTTGGTATCTAACGTCCATTCAGTTTCAATATTGTCTAAACAAGAAGGGAACTAGTTTCATGAGACACAAGCATCAGTTGACTTTTCTATTAAAAATAAGTAAAAAGGAGAAATCACTAAATATGATAGTGCGTTCTTTAATACTAACAAAATTTACAAATATACAAAGAGTCGAACTACATTACTCAATTTACACGATATAAACTCTTCCTTAACTAAAATAATGGGCTTCTTAATTAATAATTAGCAGATGAATTTAAATAAATGAAATTTCATACTTGTGAAGTTGGAGCTTGAGTTTTTCTCTTTGTTTGTTGATGGGAAGAAGGGGCATCTTTTGGATGAATGTCTTCTTGCAAAATATCATGAGCACCTGGAGGATCAGGGAAGCCTTCATTTTGGGTAGATCAGCCAAAGTCATCACCATCGAGTCCATTTCCCCCAGTTTTTGGCCCTCTAAGACCCTTACCGTTACCACCACCATCTTGATCATTACCATTTATTATCACCATCATTATCATCATTGTTCTCATCATCCTCTTTATTATTCTCTTCTTTGTTCGACTCTTCACCTCCTACAAAAAAGAGGTCATCAATAGTTAACAACTTCTCCAGATTAATTGCTTCCTCTATTGGGAATTCATCCTAAGGCAAGAACTTTCTTTTGAATTTATCATTTAGGTTTGGAAGTGAAATTAAATCCAAATCTGGAATTTGCCGATATTATCGCCATATGCTACAAGGGGAGCATCTTTTTAGCACTTTTTCATAATGAAGGGAGAGCCTGGTCAAGAAAGAAGGAAACTTTCTCCATAGCATCTTTTACGATATGGTTAACATACACTAGGATGACATTCCTGGCTTCGACCTTGTTTTTTAGGGACTTCGCTTCACCGACCTTTTTGCCTTCTCTTTATTAGCCTTTTTGTGATATCCCGGAATTTCAAGCAAATAAATATGTAATAATCTTCTTTTATAAATCATTTATAATAATCTAAAATTTATTCTTTTCCTAAGAAAATAAAGTAAGTATTAATTTGAATATATATAAGTGGATTTTAAAGAAAATTTGGATTTGAAATTCAAATGTAAACATCTTAGGAATAAATTGGATTTAAAAATAATATGTATATATGATTTTTATCAGTATATGATTAGTTTTATATCATTATATTTAAAAGTTTTTAAAGGATATATTAAACTAGTATAATTATTTTTAAGTGTATAATTGAAATTTTATATCGTTTTCTTTAAAATTAACTAAACAGAAGTTTAAATATTAAAAATACTTAAGACATTAACAAATATAAAACTAAATTTAAAATATAATATAAATATATATAAAAACATATAAAACATGTTAATAAAACATAAATAACAAATGTAAGTTAGATATATTCAAAAGTATAAATGTGAGCTTAGGAATTCATGTAATTACAAGTGTAAGTTATTTCAACAAGTGGCATTATTTTCCTTTTATTTTTAAAAATAATAAATAAAAGATTAAGCCTGGCTATAAATTATCTCTACTCCACTCTTTTCTTATTTTTTTATCAGTACATTTGCAAAACAAAACAAACAAAACCAAAACATGTATACTTAAAACCAGAGAAGAAATTAAATTCAAAACTACATCAAGCTTTTGCAATCTAAAACCTGAAGCTCAACATAATTCAAATTCAACTCAGATCAAAGAAAATCCAGATTCAATTAAGCAAAACAAAATTCCAGTTTCAAGTAGCAAATCAAGTATCCAACTTTCTCTGTTCTTAAGAAACAGGTGAGTAAACAAACTTTTCCAAAGCTAAAAACCTTTTAATCCTTAATGCATGTGATAGATCTATGTACTAGAATAGTATACAATGCTTGTATAGATGTATGGATGTGAATGTGTGTGTGTGTCTATATATATATATATATATATATATATATATATATATATATATATATATATATATATATATAATGGTATACCTGTGAAATGTCCGTAAATAGGCACATGAATGTTCTCTGTTCTTATTTCAGGCTTAAGAATTAACTTCGAAAATTCATATCTCCTCATATAATCAGATTTAAGATTTGATCTCTGAATGAAAAATGATTATTTCAGGGTAATATTAATTTTAAAAAGGGTTTCAAGATTTTATATTTAGCAATTTTTACAAAAATAGGAAAATATAGCGATGATCTGAAAATAAGTTAAAATCAATCATGCAAATTTCAATTATTGATTATAGAATGTGATTCGTCATGGTGAATGATGAATTTAGACATTAATATTGTGACGACCCAGAATTTTTAAGCATTTGAAATCGGAATATTTAATTTGTTTGAAAATATTTAAAAGTTAATTTTTAACTTGAATTCCAAATATCACTATTTAATTAGGTAATTAAAATTTTGAATTAAATAATTTGAAGTTGGATGAAATGTTGAATCTGGAATTTTAAGCCTGTTAAAAATAATTGGAAGGCTTGTAAAATTTATATTGATAGTACCGAAGATAGTAAAAGTGGTAAAGGTGAATTTGAAAGTGCTTTGTTAGGTTTTGAAATTTTATCGTTAAATTGAATTTAAAAATAGCCTTCCGAGGCACAGTCTCGGACTTTGAGGAAACCAGTTCCATTGCATCCGTAATATTTTATTATTATCGAATTTCAAATTTCGTATTGATCGGAGTTGTTATGTGAGCGTATGAGATATAATCGCGCTGAGATTTATATCGAAAATTTAATATTTTAATTTGATTCAAAAAGTTATTTTTTCATACGATCGAATTAGGACACGAAACCTTTTCCATTTCGTTCGAAATAGGGATATAACACTAGGAACGCCTAGTGGCACGTCTCGATAGGAAATCAAAATTTTGAGTGACGATTTCGGAACGTTTAAAAATTTAAATAATTTATGTATAGTTGACTGGTTACGCAATTCACATTAGAGTTTTCTTTAACACTTCAAATCACTGTACACAAAACCTTATCCAACACGCTAAAACGCTTGTGCACGCAAGGCGTCTCCATCACGCAACGTGCCTTCTCTTTCAATCATATCTCCTCCTTTCCCTACCTTAAGTGAAAACTCACGAAAAAAATAAAAATAAAATAAAATACACAAAACTTAAAAAAAAAAGAGGGGAATGGCGTCACCTTTCAAATCTTCTCGTTCGAATACATAGATTAAATTAATCACGTCCTCAACGAAATCGATTTCGAGCTTCGGGTTTGGAGAAGGCGCGAGTGTTTTGGGCGATTTCGTGTGCTGCAACCTTGGGTTTAGGGTAGGGACGAGTGATGGTCTCGTGGTCGGCACCGCAATCGAAATCGCGATTTGGGGTTCGCGACCAACTATGGCGCTCGCGTAGGGTGGGATTCGCGTAGAGGAAGCTGGACTGGAGGGGGTCATGCACGGCTTTGGGTATCGTCGCGCGAGCATGTGGGGGAGAGGAAGCTCTGATTTGGTGACGTCATCGCTGTGTTTGGGCTCGACTTTGGGATGGAATCGAGGAGATTTGGTCTGGCACGGTACTTTAGGGAGTATCACGATTTTGGGTCTGTCGAGATGGTGCTCGATGGTGGCCGTGAGGTATTTTCTCTGATTGGAGATATATGTGTGTCACGACCCGATTTTCCACTCCCAGAAAATCGCGTCATGAATTAAGAAAGAAAGGGATAGAAGAAGAAAGAAAGAAGAGAAAGAAGAAACAACACAAGAATCTCAACAGCGGAACGAATAAATTATATTAATAACCAAAGTATTACATAGTATACATTAAATATCAGAGTTACACAGACATATACAACACATACTAGACAGTTATAAACACCTGTCTAGTTATTACATCTCAATCACAAACACAAACACTCAGAGATACCAACACAGCGGAAACTATATAACTATACGCAGAAGCCTCCTGCTCCATTGCTCCTGCACAATTCGTCAAAGCTATCCTGAATCCTAACCTGAATTCCCTTGGCTACTCATAAAAATTTGAGTACCCAAGAGTTATGGAAAAACAGAAATAACTCCGGGTCAGACATGGGTCTGGTGTGAGTAACAGGTTAAAGTTGCTTAACTTTGAAAAATCTTTGAAAAGAAAAGGTATCACGTAAGACTTCCCACACATAAACATGGAAAAGTTTTTACCTTATGCTAACCAAAACATTTGATAGGAAATCCGATGATATTATAATAGTGTCTAGGGTTTTCAAATAAATAAGAAATAGCCGAAATTGTTACATTCATTAAATTCCAGCTACTAGCCACAAAAGTGGGTAATACAATCAAAACCGTTGGCACTTATTGGATTTTGGATTCCATCAATAGCAGGGCTACTGGGGTACCGCCCGTCACAGTACGTGGCCTAGATCACCGTACCGAGGATTACTCCCTTCATCCCCTGCAACACAAAGCCGGACCCGTTCCTTACTGAACAGTTCCAAACAAGACTACCCCGCAGTTGTGATCAGCAACCGCACCACTAAGCCGAAAATAAAGGGACCTCTAGACAGGGATAAATCTTGCTCTCAAGTGGGGGCTACCCACGAAGCTTTGCTGCACCTCCCCTGTTTTAGCCATTCCTGGTTGATGAGGCTTGAGGCTACGATTACCTTTATAGGACATATCACTTAGAATGCTCATCGTCCACCTGACGATGTTCTGAAAGC
Source organism: Allium cepa (assembly GCA_030765085.1). Classification (NCBI taxonomy): domain Eukaryota; kingdom Viridiplantae; phylum Streptophyta; class Magnoliopsida; order Asparagales; family Amaryllidaceae; genus Allium; species Allium cepa. The sequence goes on along the minus strand of CM060945.1, from coordinate 1,033,267,889 downwards.
ATTCAATCCATACAAGTTCGTTCCAGGTTCGAACGAAACCGAAGGCATTATCTCGTTACACTCGTATTGGAATCACCCTCAGAGTTAACGACAATAACCCTTGCACTCTGAATCTCCATCTCGAATCTATAAGTGCTATTCCGTCAAACTCATTACGGAATCACCCACAGAGTTATACTGACGTATAGCCCTTACACCTCGAGTCTTCACTCGCACCATTTGGATTCACGACCTAACGTTATTTGAAATCGATGTGGTTTTCGGACCCCAAATATGGAAACCCGATCCCGGTCTCATCGAAATCCAAAGCGTGTCTTTTAAGGTCCAAGTTGTTTTAAAGTTTAAAACAATTCAATTCATTATCTAAATATACACAGATAGATAATTCTCAACACAATAGATAATTCAACATTATCATTATCAACAGATAATTCATATCATAATCAGATAATCCATATTATCATCCAAAAGCAACCAATGCATCCATATCACATACACTACTCATCTTATACAGAGATTACAAACCATACCAAGCAACCAATACCAATCATCAAACATAAGCAACTATCTAATGATCACACCATCCATAATTAATTTAAAATGAATTAAATTAATTACCTAATCTCTAATTAATTAAAATAAATTAAATTAATTACTTCATCATCAAATCCTGCTTATCTTAATGATCAATTGATTATAAATCAATTTATAAATCATCATCTCAATATTCATTTCAATTAACCATTATTGATTAACTATCTCTAATTACAATAAGTAATTAGCATTTAATATTAATTATACCTTAATTAATCAATTCCAAATTACATCATTAATTAATTAATTAATGATTTCTAATTACATTTAATCAATCTCTAATATAAATTAATTACATAAGTAATTAATCTTCAATTTAAACCATATATATTAATCACCCATGATTAATATCCTTTTAGTAATTAACTATTTTAATTACTCCTCCCATAATTAATTACTCTTAATTAATTATTCTCATTAATCACTTGATTAATTTCAAAGTAATTTAAATCAAATTACTTCTATAGTAAATATCTTTAATTACATTTAGTAATTATTAACTAATTACTTCTCTAAGTAATTACAATCCATAAATTACATAAAGTAATTATCAATCAATCCTCAATGTTTAAATTAATTAATCTTAATTAATCTAAACTAATCACATTTAATTAAATTAATTACACCAAGTAATTAATTCATTAATTACTTTTATTAAGTAATTAAACAATTGATTATTATTAATTAATTAATCTAATTAACTATTAAAATTAATCACATTAATTAATTGTTAAATAATCTTAAGTTAATTATCTTCATTAACACCTCTTAATTACCTAATTAAGAAATTAACTTATAATTAATCATTATTAATTAACAACTAATTAATATTTAATTATAATTTAATTAATCTCTAATTATTAATTAATTAAGTGTTAATTAAAATCTTAATTATCATTAATCACTTGATTAAGTAAATCTTAATCATTAATTAAAACTTAATTAACCATCCTTAATTATAGATTAATTAACATTAATTAATTAATCTCAAATCTTAATTAACTTAAAAATAATACTAATTACTTAATTAAACATCCACACAATTAATTAAATAATTAATATTGTATTTAAATTAATTAAACAATTTAAATGAAATTAATTTCTTGAATTCTAAATTAAGAAACATTCTTCTTATACAAAAGTATTTTAAACACTTTATTTCAAAAATTCAATTTAAAATTTCTTTTTAAATTTCACACTGAAACACAATTCAAATTTTCATTCCAGATTTAAACCTTAAAAATTTAAACTTTATTTACACTTTCATCTCCATTCTTAAATTCAAATCATATAACCTTTCCTAAAATAGTTAAAACAAATTTAAATTTAAAAACTTATTTAAATTTTAAAAACTGACTTAAAATCATATCTCAGTTTTTAAAACTATATTTAAACTTAATTTAAACTTCACTTCATAATTTAAAACTTATAGTTTTAAATACAAGCCAATGTTTCTTTGTACTTTAAAAAGTTTAAAATCTGTTTCAATTTAAAACATCTTAAATTTTGAATTCAAACTGTTTTCCAAAATTTCAAGATTTAAAATTATTAAATTCATATTTAGTTTTCAGGTTTAAATATTACAGTTTGAGCTACAACCTTAAATTTGAAACTGTATTTTTTTTTAAAAAAAAAAATTTTAAAATAGAAAGTCTGTTTCTGTTTTAGTTTAAAACCAAACTGGATTTAAAAATATTTTAACTAAATTCAAAAATCAAAAATTTAAACTTACTGAATACAAATTCAATTTCAGAATCTAGGCTTATTTCAGAGTTTTGTTTTACAAATTTACTTTTTATTTCAACTTTATAAAACCTGAAAAAAAAACAGGTTTCTGGTTTAGTTTAACATCCTAATTTTGAATTCAAAAATGATTTCAAATCTCAGATTTAAATGATTGAATTCAAAATTACATTTCAGGTTTGAAAATTCTTGTTGAACACCAACTTACAACTCAAATTTTACTTTTAAATTTTGAAGAAAACAGAACACAGTTTCTGTTTTCAGACTTTAAACCCAAACTTGAATTTAATAGAATTTCAAATTGTTTCAAAGATCTAAAACTTAAAACTTAATTGAATTTAAATTCAATTTCAGGTTTAATTTAGTTTCAAATTTTGGTTTTGCAATCAACTATTACTTCAAATCTTAGAAACCTGGAAAACAGGTTATTGTCAAAAATGCAAAATCCTGAAACAGCACTTCACTCGAGCTACCTTAAAATTTACTTCGAGTAAATTACCCTCTTGCTTCGAGTCACCTTGTCAATTTCCCGAGACCAACCCGTGCCACAAAACCTGCAACAACCACTTCAACACAACCATGCACAACACCCCACTGTGCATCTGCCCATCCACTCCGGCCACCTCTGACCAACTTAAATGGCCATCTCCCATCGACCACCAACCCCACATCAACATCCAACCCAAAAAACCCCATAACTCAACTTGATTTTGAATTCAAGTTTTACATCCAAAACCTGGAAACACATCCCCCCTTATCAGAGCCTAGCCTGTCAACGGCAAGCTCACTCAACTCTGGCCACAACCATCCTTCAAACTCCGGCGACAGCTCCATCATCACAACATCTATCAATACCCAAAAGAGCTTTGAACTCGATCAAATTTTGAAATCACAGCACCAATTTTCTTAAACCCAGTGTTCATACTGAAATCCCAAATCACCATCTCAAAATTGAATTGCAAAACTACTTAATTATGAAGTTTGAATTTTTATCCTATATGAATTGTTGCTCTGCATAACTGATTCCCCAGGTTACAGACAAATTTGTTTAGTTTATATGATATTTTAAAGCTTATCCTATTTTAACATGAACAAGCTATGTCCAATTGTTTTAAATCATAGTAGCAACAAGCTACAGAAAACTCAGGGATCAATATGAGTTTGAAACTTGCAGAAACCCACATGCACAGCCATAAATTAGATCACAGGCAGATATTTATATGTATAACATTCAAAGAAATCTCATATGGATCTATATGCAATTCATAAAACATATACACAATTAAACTTATTAGATAAGCAAGCAATGAAATCCTACTAAACTTACTTAGATTAGGTGTTACTCACATGTTTAAATTGCAGAGCCATTTCCAGATTTTAGCATGCAGAAAGAACTTGATTTTTTGAATCATGCAGAGCATAGTTGTATGAATGCAGGCCTCTTGTTAATGCTTTCTACTCTTTTGTTTATACATGCTTCCAATTTGAATGCAGATGCCAAATTCCAGTTTGAAGATTCATGAATGCAGATGCAAATTCCCCCTCTGGTTTTAAAGAAAGTGAATGCAGGCTTGATTCGATGCATGCAGAGTCTTCTAGCCTTTCCAGATGAATGCATGTTTAAAATTGGTAATGCATGCAGTCTCTTTGTGTTTTCCAGACTTTTGTTTAAAGAGGAGAATGTATTTTGAAAACATTCAGGCTTTTGAATGACTGAAATGCAGGCCTTTACTTTTGGAGGATGCAGATTGAAGAACTAAAATGCAGGCTTTACTTTGAAAACATGCAGGCTTGTTTGTTTAAAATGGAGGAGTTTGAATGCAATGCTTTTGATTTTGTATTTTGAGGAGATGAACTTGCAAATTTGAGGAATGCATGTTTCTATTCTTGATTGTTCAGATTTGAAAAATGAGAAGAGGAAAGAAATGAGAAAGAGGAGAGGAAATGAATATATGCAATGTTTTAAATAACAATGTTTGATTTAAATTAAAATTAAAGAAAAACAAAATATGACACATGTTAAAAGAATGGACACATGTTAATTTACTTACATAAATTTTTAACACATGTTCATTTAGGATTTTATTATGCTTACACATGTATCTTAAATGGTTTTGTTATTTAATTATGTGTTAAAGAAAATTAACTTAATAAATGCATGTTCATATTTAAAATTGTATTTCAAATTTACAAATTAAATTGACAAATCAAAATTATCAATCAACATTTTAAAAAGAATGACACAAACATTTTAAAACCTTATTCTAATATTCAAACTTGAATTAAAATGAATTTTAAACCAATTAAAACATTTATCTTACATGTTTTAAAATCATAGAGTATTTTATAAAATATTTTTTTTGAAAAGCTTAATATTAAAAATAAATCACAAAATCCTATTTTTAAAACATTAAAATATGCTATACTAATTTAAATAAATAACTTGTCTATTTAAAATATATACAAAAACATATACATTATTAAATAGAAAACAATTTATTAACTCATTAAAATAATTTCACAAATTAAATATTTAAATAAAGAAGATTATTAAAATCAAATCAAATTTATTAACAAAAATTATCAATTCAATTTAAATTTAAACTCAGATTATTAAATTTAAATTGTCCAAATTTCCGGGATATTACAATCCTTCCCCCTTAAAAGAATTTCGTCCCCGAAATTTAAAACAAAGGCAATTTAATAATCTATTTACAGATTTAATTTTAAAACACAGCATATGTTAATCATATGCCAACAACCAAAGCAACCAATTCACACAATCAAAACAAATCTAGTTATCCAAAAGAATTTTGGATAAAACTTTCACGAGTTTCCCCGGTATATATATATCGGGATACTCGCTCTATAGAATCCAATCAATCAATACTATTAAGCTATAGAGCTTCTAACAACAATTCTATACAGAATATCAGACTACAAACGAGTCTGACTCAACAAACAAACCATCCTAAACTAGTGGTTCTACAACCAGAAATATCAAACACGTAGTCCCTCAGAGATACGTGAAACATACTGAATCCCAGTTATCCTAACTGGCAATCCAACTCTAGAAATCCAAACACTGATCTAACCAAAACATAGAAGAAACCAAAACACTACGGAGCTAGCTTCTCAAACTTATAGCTCCCTGAATCAGAGAAAAACTTAACCCAAATCCAATCTCCGATTCCAGAATCCAAATTCTCCCGTCTCTTATCAAAAAAACTCTTCGGACGATCCTGGGCTACCAACATCCATCCTGATCAGCTTAACTCTTGCTGATTCCACTAGAAACAGACTGAATCAAAACAATCCAATGATCTCCTCAAGATCACTCAAAAACCAAGAACACACGCCCTGCTTCTTAACAACAGAAGACAGAACAAACTCTCCTTATCCGGAAAAACAAAACAGAAACATTCCCAAACTGCTTCCGCTGCACAACTCTGATCCGAAACAGAAGAAAATGCTGACTAAGAGCACAAGCACAGACCAGACAACCCAGCACAGAAATATGGTTCCACGTATCCATAAAAGAAAACTCAGATGTGTTCTCCGAATCTGAGTTACTCCACCAACTTCTATCTCAAGGAACCATCTATCTACTAACTGAACCACTAGTTCCATCCTGGAAAGAAAACTCGATCTCCAGATGCAGACAAACTTCTGACTTCCTGGAAGAAACCCGGACAATCTCCAACAATCCAAAGAACAAACTATCGCAAGTCACTTTTGCGATCAACTCAGCCTAAATCCAAAGAAAACTGCTCTCTCTTTACCAAACAGAACAGCTTATGCTGGCTTAGCCAACTTACACGAGTAACGGATTCACTATGCTGCTTCTGAACTCCACTTCAGAAAAATTACTCAGCCAGAAGACTCCTTTCCAACTCAGAATACTCTGCTAAACTCAGCCACATCACCGGGCTGACTCACTTCTTACTCCTGTTCCAAAGAAAACATCTTCGGAAATATCCATATTCACTGCATCTCATCACGCAGCTACTACTTCCTGAGATATCAAGATATCTTTACTCACTGGCTTCTGCCCTACCGACAGATCAAAACTCAATTCTGCAATTCAAAGATGAACTCCGAACCTTTACAGGTTACCTTCAGAGATCGATGAAGTCCTTAAACCAAACAAAACTCACTCGAGACGGTATTAGGTCTACAGTCTCGACAAATACACTTCCAACCTCATCCATCAAACACCAACCAATGGTAGTCGTGTTACACACACTTCTACCTCGTCTACCTTTATAACTTACATTGGAAAAACCCGAACAGGTAAACCAACAAATAGGTAGAACCATAAATATATATATATAATAAAAATACAAGTACGCTCTCTCAAGATAGACACCACTACAGAGCCTAGGTATTCACTCAACCTAACGCTCCCTAAAGAAAGACACACTTCAGAGCCTAGGCATTCACTCAACCTACAGCTCTGATACCAACTGTCACGACCCGATTTTCCACTCCCAGAAAATCGCGTCATGAATTAAGAAAGAAAGGGATAGAAGAAGAAAGAAAGAAGAGAAAGAAGAAACAACACAAGAATCTCAACAGCGGAACGAATAAATTATATTAATAACCAAAGTATTACATAGTATACATTAAATATCAGAGTTACACAGACATATACAACACATACTAGACAGTTATAAACACCTGTCTAGTTATTACATCTCAATCACAAACACAAACACTCAGAGATACCAACACAGCGGAAACTATATAACTATACGCAGAAGCCTCCTGCTCCATTGCTCCTCCACAATTCGTCAAAGCTATCCTGAATCCTAACCTGAATTCCCTTGGCTACTCATAAAAATTTGAGTACCCAAGAGTTATGGAAAAACAGAAATAACTCCGGGTCAGACATGGGTCTGGTGTGAGTAACAGGTTAAAGTTGCTTAACTTTGAAAAATCTTTGAAAAGAAAAGGTATCACGTAAGACTTCCCACACATAAACATGGAAAAGTTTTTACCTTATGCTAACCAAAACATTTGATAGGAAATCCGATGATATTATAATAGTGTCTAGGGTTTTCAAATAAATAAGAAATAGCCGAAATTGTTACATTCATTAAATTCCAGCTACTAGCCACAAAAGTGGGTAATACAATCAAAACCGTTGGCACTTATTGGATTTTGGATTCCATCAATGGCAGGGCTAATGGGGTACCGCCCGTCACAGTACGTGGCCTAGATCACCGTACCGAGGATTACTCCCTTCATCCCCTGCAACACAAAGCCGGACCCGTTCCTTACTGAACAGTTCCAAACAAGACTACCCTGCAGTTGTGATCAGCAACCGCACCACTAAGCCGAAAATAAAGGGACCTCTAGACAGGGATAAATCTTGCTCTCAAGTGGGGGCTACCCACGAAGCTTTGCTGCACCTCCCCTGTTTTAGCCATTCCTGGTTGATGAGGCTTGAGGCTACGATTACCTTTATAGGACATATCACTTAGAATGCTCATCGTCCACCTGACGATGTTCTGAAAGCATTCAATCCATACAAGTTCGTTCCAGGTTCGAACGAAACCGAAGGCATTATCTCGTTACACTCGTATTGGAATCACCCTCAGAGTTAACGACAATAACCCTTGCACTCTGAATCTCCATCTCGAATCTATAAGTGCTATTCCGTCAAACTCATTACGGAATCACCCACAGAGTTATACTGACGTATAGCCCTTACACCTCGAGTCTTCACTCGCACCATTTGGATTCACGACCTAACGTTATTTGAAATCGATGTGGTTTTCGGACCCCAAATATGGAAACCCGATCCCGGTCTCATCGAAATCCAAAGCGTGTCTTTTAAGGTCCAAGTTGTTTTAAAGTTTAAAACAATTCAATTCATTATCTAAATATACACAGATAGATAATTCTCAACACAATAGATAATTCAACATTATCATTATCAACAGATAATTCATATCATAATCAGATAATCCATATTATCATCCAAAAGCAACCAATGCATCCATATCACATACACTACTCATCTTATACAGAGATTACAAACCATACCAAGCAACCAATACCAATCATCAAACATAAGCAACTATCTAATGATCACACCATCCATAATTAATTTAAAATGAATTAAATTAATTACCTAATCTCTAATTAATTAAAATAAATTAAATTAATTACTTCATCATCAAATCCTGCTTATCTTAATGATCAATTGATTATAAATCAATTTATAAATCATCATCTCAATATTCATTTCAATTAACCATTATTGATTAACTATCTCTAATTACAATAAGTAATTAGCATTTAATATTAATTATACCTTAATTAATCAATTCCAAATTACATCATTAATTAATTAATTAATGATTTCTAATTACATTTAATCAATCTCTAATATAAATTAATTACATAAGTAATTAATCTTCAATTTAAACCATATATATTAATCACCCATGATTAATATCCTTTTAGTAATTAACTATTTTAATTACTCCTCCCATAATTAATTACTCTTAATTAATTATTCTCATTAATCACTTGATTAATTTCAAAGTAATTTAAATCAAATTACTTCTATAGTAAATATCTTTAATTACATTTAGTAATTATTAACTAATTACTTCTCTAAGTAATTACAATCCATAAATTACATAAAGTAATTATCAATCAATCCTCAATGTTTAAATTAATTAATCTTAATTAATCTAAACTAATCACATTTAATTAAATTAATTACACCAAGTAATTAATTCATTAATTACTTTTATTAAGTAATTAAACAATTGATTATTATTAATTAATTAATCTAATTAACTATTAAAATTAATCACATTAATTAATTGTTAAATAATCTTAAGTTAATTATCTTCATTAACACCTCTTAATTACCTAATTAAGAAATTAACTTATAATTAATCATTATTAATTAACAACTAATTAATATTTAATTATAATTTAATTAATCTCTAATTATTAATTAATTAAGTGTTAATTAAAATCTTAATTATCATTAATCACTTGATTAAGTAAATCTTAATCATTAATTAAAACTTAATTAACCATCCTTAATTATAGATTAATTAACATTAATTAATTAATCTCAAATCTTAATTAACTTAAAAATCATACTAATTACTTAATTAAACATCCACACAATTAATTAAATAATTAATATTGTATTTAAATTAATTAAACAATTTAAATGAAATTAATTTCTTGAATTCTAAATTAAGAAACATTCTTCTTATACAAAAGTATTTTAAACACTTTATTTCAAAAATTCAATTTAAAATTTCTTTTTAAATTTCACACTGAAACACAATTCAAATTTTCATTCCAGATTTAAACCTTAAAAATTTAAACTTTATTTACACTTTCATCTCCATTCTTAAATTCAAATCATATAACCTTTCCTAAAATAGTTAAAACAAATTTAAATTTAAAAACTTATTTAAATTTTAAAAACTGACTTAAAATCATATCTCAGTTTTTAAAACTATATTTAAACTTAATTTAAACTTCACTTCATAATTTAAAACTTATAGTTTTAAATACAAGCCAATGTTTCTTTGTACTTTAAAAAGTTTAAAATCTGTTTCAATTTAAAACATCTTAAATTTTGAATTCAAACTGTTTTCCAAAATTTCAAGATTTAAAATTATTAAATTCATATTTAGTTTTCAGGTTTAAATATTACAGTTTGAGCTACAACCTTAAATTTGAAACTGTATTTTTTTTTTAAAAAAAAAATTTTAAAACAGAAAGTCTGTTTCTGTTTTAGTTTAAAACCAAACTGGATTTAAAAATATTTTAACTAAATTCAAAAATCAAAAATTTAAACTTACTGAATACAAATTCAATTTCAGAATCTAGGCTTATTTCAGAGTTTTGTTTTACAAATTTACTTTTTATTTCAACTTTATAAAACCTGAAAAAAAAACAGGTTTCTGGTTTAGTTTAACATCCTAATTTTGAATTCAAAAATGATTTCAAATCTCAGATTTAAATGATTGAATTCAAAATTACATTTCAGGTTTGAAAATTCTTGTTGAACACCAACTTACAACTCAAATTTTACTTTTAAATTTTGAAGAAAACAGAACACAGTTTCTGTTTTCAGACTTTAAACCCAAACTTGAATTTAATAGAATTTCAAATTGTTTCAAAGATCTAAAACTTAAAACTTAATTGAATTTAAATTCAATTTCAGGTTTAATTTAGTTTCAAATTTTGGTTTTGCAATCAACTATTACTTCAAATCTTAGAAACCTGGAAAACAGGTTATTGTCAAAAATGCAAAATCCTGAAACAGCACTTCACTCGAGCTACCTTAAAATTTACTTCGAGTAAATTACCCTCTTGCTTCGAGTCACCTTGTCAATTTCCCGAGACCAACCCGTGCCACAAAACCTGCAACAACCACTTCAACACAACCATGCACAACACCCCACTGTGCATCTGCCCATCCACTCCGGCCACCTCTGACCAACTTAAATGGCCATCTCCCATCGACCACCAACCCCACATCAACATCCAACCCAAAAAACCCCATAACTCAACTTGATTTTGAATTCAAGTTTTACATCCAAAACCTGGAAACACATCCCCCCTTATCAGAGCCTAGCCTGTCAACGGCAAGCTCACTCAACTCTGGCCACAACCATCCTTCAAACTCCGGCGACAGCTCCATCATCACAACATCTATCAATACCCAAAAGAGCTTTGAACTCGATCAAATTTTGAAATCACAGCACCAATTTTCTTAAACCCAGTGTTCATACTGAAATCCCAAATCACCATCTCAAAATTGAATTGCAAAACTACTTAATTATGAAGTTTGAATTTTTATCCTATATGAATTGTTGCTCTGCATAACTGATTCCCCAGGTTACAGACAAATTTGTTTAGTTTATATGATATTTTAAAGCTTATCCTATTTTAACATGAACAAGCTATGTCCAATTGTTTTAAATCATAGTAGCAACAAGCTACAGAAAACTCAGGGATCAATATGAGTTTGAAACTTGCAGAAACCCACATGCACAGCCATAAATTAGATCACAGGCAGATATTTATATGTATAACATTCAAAGAAATCTCATATGGATCTATATGCAATTCATAAAACATATACACAATTAAACTTATTAGATAAGCAAGCAATGAAATCCTACTAAACTTACTTAGATTAGGTGTTACTCACATGTTTAAATTGCAGAGCCATTTCCAGATTTTAGCATGCAGAAAGAACTTGATTTTTTGAATCATGCAGAGCATAGTTGTATGAATGCAGGCCTCTTGTTAATGCTTTCTACTCTTTTGTTTATACATGCTTCCAATTTGAATGCAGATGCCAAATTCCAGTTTGAAGATTCATGAATGCAGATGCAAATTCCCCCTCTGGTTTTAAAGAAAGTGAATGCAGGCTTGATTCGATGCATGCAGAGTCTTCTAGCCTTTCCAGATGAATGCATGTTTAAAATTGGTAATGCATGCAGTCTCTTTGTGTTTTCCAGACTTTTGTTTAAAGAGGAGAATGTATTTTGAAAACATTCAGGCTTTTGAATGACTGAAATGCAGGCCTTTACTTTTGGAGGATGCAGATTGAAGAACTAAAATGCAGGCTTTACTTTGAAAACATGCAGGCTTGTTTGTTTAAAATGGAGGAGTTTGAATGCAATGCTTTTGATTTTGTATTTTGAGGAGATGAACTTGCAAATTTGAGGAATGCATGTTTCTATTCTTGATTGTTCAGATTTGAAAAATGAGAAGAGGAAAGAAATGAGAAAGAGGAGAGGAAATGAATATATGCAATGTTTTAAATAACAATGTTTGATTTAAATTAAAATTAAAGAAAAACAAAATATGACACATGTTAAAAGAATGGACACATGTTAATTTACTTACATAAATTTTTAACACATGTTCATTTAGGATTTTATTATGCTTACACATGTATCTTAAATGGTTTTGTTATTTAATTATGTGTTAAAGAAAATTAACTTAATAAATGCATGTTCATATTTAAAATTGTATTTCAAATTTACAAATTAAATTGACAAATCAAAATTATCAATCAACATTTTAAAAAGAATGACACAAACATTTTAAAACCTTATTTTAATATTCAAACTTGAATTAAAATGAATTTTAAACCAATTAAAACATTTATCTTACATGTTTTAAAATCATAGAGTATTTTATAAAATATTTTTTTTGAAAAGCTTAATATTAAAAATAAATCACAAAATCCTATTTTTAAAACATTAAAATATGCTATACTAATTTAAATAAATAACTTGTCTATTTAAAATATATACAAAAACATATACATTATTAAATAGAAAACAATTTATTAACTCATTAAAATAATTTCACAAATTAAATATTTAAATAAAGAAGATTATTAAAATCAAATCAAATTTATTAACAAAAATTATCAATTCAATTTAAATTTAAACTCAGATTATTAAATTTAAATTGTCCAAATTTCCGGGATATTACAATCCTTCCCCCTTAAAAGAATTTCGTCCCCGAAATTTAAAACAAAGGCAATTTAATAATCTATTTACAGATTTAATTTTAAAACACAGCATATGTTAATCATATGCCAACAACCAAAGCAACCAATTCACACAATCAAAACAAATCTAGTTATCCAAAAGAATTTTGGATAAAACTTTCACGAGTTTCCCCGGTATATATATATCGGGATACTCGCTCTATAGAATCCAATCAATCAATACTATTAAGCTATAGAGCTTCTAACAACAATTCTATACAGAATATCAGACTACAAACGAGTCTGACTCAACAAACAAACCATCCTAAACTAGTGGTTCTACAACCAGAAATATCAAACACGTAGTCCCTCAGAGATACGTGAAACATACTGAATCCCAGTTATCCTAACTGGCAATCCAACTCTAGAAATCCAAACACTGATCTAACCAAAACATAGAAGAAACCAAAACACTACGGAGCTAGCTTCTCAAACTTATAGCTCCCTGAATCAGAGAAAAACTTAACCCAAATCCAATCTCCGATTCCAGAATCCAAATTCTCCCGTCTCTTATCAAAAAAACTCTTCGGACGATCCTGGGCTACCAACATCCATCCTGATCAGCTTAACTCTTGCTGATTCCACTAGAAACAGACTGAATCAAAACAATCCAATGATCTCCTCAAGATCACTCAAAAACCAAGAACACACGCCCTGCTTCTTAACAACAGAAGACAGAACAAACTCTCCTTATCCGGAAAAACAAAACAGAAACATTCCCAAACTGCTTCCGCTGCACAACTCTGATCCGAAACAGAAGAAAATGCTGACTAAGAGCACAAGCACAGACCAGACAACCCAGCACAGAAATATGGTTCCACGTATCCATAAAAGAAAACTCAGATGTGTTCTCCCAATCTGAGTTACTCCACCAACTTCTATCTCAAGGAACCATCTATCTACTAACTGAACCACTAGTTCCATCCTGGAAAGAAAACTCGATCTCCAGATGCAGACAAACTTCTGACTTCCTGGAAGAAACCCGGACAATCTCCAACAATCCAAAGAACAAACTATCGCAAGTCACTTTTGCGATCAACTCAGCCTAAATCCAAAGAAAACTGCTCTCTCTTTACCAAACAGAACAGCTTATGCTGGCTTAGCCAACTTACACGAGTAACGGATTCACTATGCTGCTTCTGAACTCCACTTCAGAAAAATTACTCAGCCAGAAGACTCCTTTCCAACTCAGAATACTCTGCTAAACTCAGCCACATCACCGGGCTGACTCACTTCTTACTCCTGTTCCAAAGAAAACATCTTCGGAAATATCCATATTCACTGCATCTCATCACGCAGCTACTACTTCCTGAGATATCAAGATATCTTTACTCACTGGCTTCTGCCCTACCGACAGATCAAAACTCAATTCTGCAATTCAAAGATGAACTCCGAACCTTTACAGGTTACCTTCAGAGATCGATGAAGTCCTTAAACCAAACAAAACTCACTCGAGACGGTATTAGGTCTACAGTCTCGACAAATACACTTCCAACCTCATCCATCAAACACCAACCAATGGTAGTCGTGTTACACACACTTCTACCTCGTCTACCTTTATAACTTACATTGGAAAAACCCGAACAGGTAAACCAACAAATAGGTAGAACCATAAATATATATATATATAATAAAAATACAAGTACGCTCTCTCAAGATAGACACCACTACAGAGCCTAGGTATTCACTCAACCTAACGCTCCCTAAAGAAAGACACACTTCAGAGCCTAGGCATTCACTCAACCTACAGCTCTGATACCAACTGTCACGACCCGATTTTCCACTCCCAGAAAATCGCGTCATGAATTAAGAAAGAAAGGGATAGAAGAAGAAAGAAAGAAGAGAAAGAAGAAACAACACAAGAATCTCAACAGCGGAACGAATAAATTATATTAATAACCACAGTATTACATAGTATACATTAAATATTAGAGTTACACAGACATATACAACACATACTAGACAGTTATAAACACCTGTCTAGTTATTACATCTCAATCACAAACACAAACACTCAGAGATACCAACACAGCGGAAACTATATAACTATACGCAGAAGCCTCCTGCTCCATTGCTCCTCCACAATTCGTCAAAGCTATCCTGAATCCTAACCTGAATTCCCTTGGCTACTCATAAAAATTTGAGTACCCAAGAGTTATGGAAAAACAGAAATAACTCCGGGTCAGACATGGGTCTGGTGTGAGTAACAGGTTAAAGTTGCTTAACTTTGAAAAATCTTTGAAAAGAAAAGGTATCACGTAAGACTTCCCACACATAAACATGGAAAAGTTTTTACCTTACGCTAACCAAAACATTTGATAGGAAATCCGATGATATTATAATAGTGTCTAGGGTTTTCAAATAAATAAGAAATAGCCGAAATTGTTACATTCATTAAATTCCAGCTACTAGCCACAAAAGTGGGTAATACAATCAAAACCGTTGGCACTTATTGGATTTTGGATTCCATCAATGGCAGGGCTAATGGGGTACCGCCCGTCACAGTACGTGGCCTAGATCATCGTACCGAGGATTACTCCCTTCATCCCCTGCAACACAAAGCCGGACCCGTTCCTTACTGAACAGTTCCAAACAAGACTACCCCGCAGTTGTGATCAGCAACCGCACCACTAAGCCGAAAATAAAGGGACCTCTAGACAGGGATAAATCTTGCTCTCAAGTGGGGGCTACCCACGAAGCTTTGCTGCACCTCCCCTGTTTTAGCCATTCCCGGTTGATGAGGCTTGAGGCTACGATTACCTTTATAGGACATATCACTTAGAATGCTCATCGTCCACCTGACGATGTTCTGAAAGCATTCAATCCATACAAGTTCGTTCCAGGTTCGAACGAAACCGAAGGCATTATCTCGTTACACTCGTATTGGAATCACCCTCAGAGTTAACGACAATAACCCTTGCACTCTGAATCTCCATCTCGAATCTATAAGTGCTATTCCGTCAAACTCATTACGGAATCACCCACAGAGTTATACTGACGTATAGCCCTTACACCTCGAGTCTTCACTCGCACCATTTGGATTCACGACCTAACGTTATTTGAAATCGATGTGGTTTTCGGACCCCAAATATGGAAACCCGATCCCGGTCTCATCGAAATCCAAAGCGTGTCTTTTAAGGTCCAAGTTGTTTTAAAGTTTAAAACAATTCAATTCATTATCTAAATATACACAGATAGATAATTCTCAACACAATAGATAATTCAACATTATCATTATCAACAGATAATTCATATCATAATCAGATAATCCATATTATCATCCAAAAGCAACCAATGCATCCATATCACATACACTACTCATCTTATACAGAGATTACAAACCATACCAAGCAACCAATACCAATCATCAAACATAAGCAACTATCTAATGATCACACCATCCATAATTAATTTAAAATGAATTAAATTAATTACCTAATCTCTAATTAATTAAAATAAATTAAATTAATTACTTCATCATCAAATCCTGCTTATCTTAATGATCAATTGATTATAAATCAATTTATAAATCATCATCTCAATATTCATTTCAATTAACCATTATTGATTAACTATCTCTAATTACAATAAGTAATTAGCATTTAATATTAATTATACCTTAATTAATCAATTCCAAATTACATCATTAATTAATTAATTAATGATTTCTAATTACATTTAATCAATCTCTAATATAAATTAATTACATAAGTAATTAATCTTCAATTTAAACCATATATATTAATCACCCATGATTAATATCCTTTTAGTAATTAACTATTTTAATTACTCCTCCCATAATTAATTACTCTTAATTAATTATTCTCATTAATCACTTGATTAATTTCAAAGTAATTTAAATCAAATTACTTCTATAGTAAATATCTTTAATTACATTTAGTAATTATTAACTAATTACTTCTCTAAGTAATTACAATCCATAAATTACATAAAGTAATTATCAATCAATCCTCAATGTTTAAATTAATTAATCTTAATTAATCTAAACTAATCACATTTAATTAAATTAATTACACCAAGTAATTAATTCATTAATTACTTTTATTAAGTAATTAAACAATTGATTATTATTAATTAATTAATCTAATTAACTATTAAAATTAATCACATTAATTAATTGTTAAATAATCTTAAGTTAATTATCTTCATTAACACCTCTTAATTACCTAATTAAGAAATTAACTTATAATTAATCATTATTAATTAACAACTAATTAATATTTAATTATAATTTAATTAATCTCTAATTATTACTTAATTAAGTGTTAATTAAAATCTTAATTATCATTAATCACTTGATTAAGTAAATCTTAATCATTAATTAAAACTTAATTAACCATCCTTAATTATAGATTAATTAACATTAATTAATTAATCTCAAATCTTAATTAACTTAAAAATAATACTAATTACTTAATTAAACATCCACACAATTAATTAAATAATTAATATTGTATTTAAATTAATTAAACAATTTAAATGAAATCAATATCTTGAATTCTAAATTAAGAAACATTCTTCTTATACAAAAGTATTTTAAACACTTTATTTCAAAAATTCAATTTAAAATTTCTTTTTACATTTCACATTGAAACACAATTCAAATTTTCATTCCAGATTTAAACCTTAAAAATTTAAACTTTATTTACACTTTCATCTCCATTCTTAAATTCAAATCATATAACCTTTCCTAAAATAGTTAAAACAAATTTAAATTTAAAAACTTATTTAAATTTTAAAAACTGACTTAAAATCATATCTCAGGTTTTAAAACTATATTTAAACTTAATTTAAACTTCACTTCATAATTTAAAACTTATAGTTTTAAATACAAGCCAATGTTTCTTTGTACTTTAAAAAGTTTAAAATCTGTTTCAATTTAAAACATCTTAAATTTTGAATTCAAACTGTTTTCCAAAATTTCAAGATTTAAAATTATTAAATTCATATTTAGTTTTCAGGTTTAAATATTACAGTTTGAGCTACAACCTTAAATTTGAAACTGTATTTTTTTTTAAAAAAATAAATTTTAAAACAGAAAGTCTGTTTCTGTTTTAGTTTAAAACCAAACTGGATTTAAAAATATTTTAACTAAATTCAAAAATCAAAAATTTAAACTTACTGAATACAAATTCAATTTCAGAATCTAGGCTTATTTCAGAGTTTTGTTTTACAAATTTACTTTTTATTTCAACTTTATAAAACCTGAAAAAAAAACAGGTTTCTGGTTTAGTTTAACATCCTAATTTTGAATTCAAAAATGATTTCAAATCTCAGATTTAAATGATTGAATTCAAAATTACATTTCAGGTTTGAAAATTCCTGTTGAACACCAACTTACAACTCAAATTTTACTTTTAAATTTTGAAGAAAACAGAACACAGTTTCTGTTTTCAGACTTTAAACCCAAACTTGAATTTAATAGAATTTCAAATTGTTTCAAAGATCTAAAACTTAAAACTTAATTGAATTTAAATTCAATTTCAGGTTTAATTTAGTTTCAAATTTTGGTTTTGCAATCAACTATTACTTCAAATCTTAGAAACCTGGAAAACAGGTTACTGTCAAAAATGCAAAATCCTGAAACAGCACTTCACTCGAGCTACCTTAAAATTTACTTCGAGTAAATTACCCTCTTGCTTCGAGTCACCTTGTCATTTTCCCGAGACCAACCCGTGCCACAAAACCTGCAACAACCACTTCAACACAACCATGCACAACACCCCACTATGCATCTGCCCATCCACTCCGGCCACCTCTGACCAACTTAAATGGCCATCTCCCATCGACCACCAACCCCACATCAACATCCAACCCAAAAAACCCCATAACTCAACTTGATTTTGAATTCAAGTTTTACATCCAAAACCTGGAAACACATCCCTCCTTATCAGAGCCTAGCCTGTCAACGGCAAGCTCACTCAACTCTGGCCACAACCATCCTTCAAACTCCGGCGACAGCTCCATCATCACAACATCTATCAATACCCAAAAGAGCTTTGAACTCGATCAAATTTTGAAATCACAGCACCAATTTTCTTAAACCCAGTGTTCATACTGAAATCCCAAATCACCATCTCAAAATTGAATTGCAAAACTACTTAATTATGAAGTTTGAATTTTTATCCTATATGAATTGTTGCTCTGCATAACTGATTCCCCAGGTTACAGACAAATTTGTTTAGTTTATATGATATTTTAAAGCTTATCCTATTTTAACATGAACAAGCTATGTCCAATTGTTTTAAATCATAGTAGCAACAAGCTACAGAAAACTCAGGGATCAATATGAGTTTGAAACTTGCAGAAACCCACATGCACAGCCATAAATTAGATCACAGGCAGATATTTATATGTATAACATTCAAAGAAATCTCATATGGATCTATATGCAATTCATAAAACATATACACAATTAAACTTATTAGATAAGCAAGCAATGAAATCCTACTAAACTTACTTAGATTAGGTGTTACTCACATGTTTAAATTGCAGAGCCATTTCCAGATTTTAGCATGCAGAAAGAACTTGATTTTTTGAATCATGCAGAGCATAGTTGTATGAATGCAGGCCTCTTGTTAATGCTTTCTACTCTTTTGTTTATACATGCTTCCAATTTGAATGCAGATGCCAAATTCCAGTTTGAAGATTCATGAATGCAGATGCAAATTCCCCCTCTGGTTTTAAAGAAAGTGAATGCAGGCTTGATTCGATGCATGCAGAGTCTTCTAGCCTTTCCAGATGAATGCATGTTTAAAATTGGTAATGCATGCAGTCTCTTTGTGTTTTCCAGACTTTTGTTTAAAGAGGAGAATGTATTTTGAAAACATTCAGGCTTTTGAATGATTGAAATGCAGGCCTTTACTTTTGGAGGATGCAGATTGAAGAACTAAAATGCAGGCTTTACTTTGAAAACATGCAGGCTTGTTTGTTTAAAATGGAGGAGTTTGAATGCAATGCTTTTGATTTTGTATTTTGAGGAGATGAACTTGCAAATTTGAGGAATGCATGTTTCTATTCTTGATTGTTCAGATTTGAAAAATGAGAAGAGGAAAGAAATGAGAAAGAGGAGAGGAAATGAATATATGCAATGTTTTAAATAACAATGTTTGATTTAAATTAAAATTAAAGAAAAACAAAATATGACACATGTTAAAAGAATGGACACATGTTAATTTACTTACATAAATTTTTAACACATGTTCATTTAGGATTTTATTATGCTTACACATGTATCTTAAATGGTTTTGTTATTTAATTATGTGTTAAAGAAAATTAACTTAATAAATGCATGTTCATATTTAAAATTGTATTTCAAATTTACAAATTAAATTGACAAATCAAAATTATCAATCAACATTTTAAAAAGAATGACACAAACATTTTAAAACCTTATTTTAATATTCAAACTTGAATTAAAATGAATTTTAAACCAATTAAAACATTTATCTTACATGTTTTAAAATCATAGAGTATTTTATAAAATATTTTTTTTGAAAAGCTTAATATTAAAAATAAATCACAAAATCCTATTTTTAAAACATTAAAATATGCTATACTAATTTAAATAAATAACTTGTCTATTTAAAATATATACAAAAACATATACATTATTAAATAGAAAATAATTTATTAACTCATTAAAATAATTTCACAAATTAAATATTTAAATAAAGAAGATTATTAAAATCAAATCAAATTTATTAACAAAAATTATCAATTCAATTTAAATTTAAACTCAGATTATTAAATTTAAATTGTCCAAATTTCCGGGATATTACAATGTGTATTTATATAATAAAAATATAAAGTATAAAAGTGTAAATAAATATATAAACGCACACAAACCTATTTTAGTTTAAATATATATAGATAGACAGTAGATTTTTAGAAAAATGTATATAAAAGTTTACTGCGAAATTTTTTATGCAAAGCAGGAAAAATATATATAATAGCTGTTAGGCAGTTTTTAAAATTTATAGTTAAATCGTAGTTTAATTTAAACCCTATGTATAACATTTTGAAAATAAATGTACATATACCTTTTAAATCTACTAGTTTATTTTAAACATGCATTTAGGGTGATTGATTTAGTTAATTAACCAGTCGAATTTATTTTTGTTACTAAAGGGTTTTTAAGAAGGAAAATTTGTTTAAAATTTAATTATTTGTTTAAGATAAATCATTAGTTCAAATTTAATTATTAGTTAAATCAATTTATTGAATGGAAATTGATTTTGGATTCCTTCGAATATTAATAAAACGTATAATATTTATACAAGGTCAAAATTGGGGGATAACGATCAAGATGGAATTGGATTGCCAAACAAAAATCAAAGGTGAGTTAATCTCACTCAGCTGAATTTTAATTTTAATTTAAATGGCTAAATTTAAATAATTGGTTGAATAATTGGATTGATTGATGTGTTATCTTATAGTACATAATACATCTTGCAATGTTTGATTTCCCGCATTATATAGCGGATGAGACCCTATGCGCCGCATAATAGCGGATAATATTATATTTAATCCCATATACCGCAATATTCCACCTCGAAGTGGAATGGGTATTTATATTGTGCTAACGTCTGTGGATACAGGTAAACAGGTTGAAGGGATCCAACTAGATCCCTCAACATTTATTTAAATTATTTAATATTAACTGTTGTGATTATTTGATATTCTGTAATGAATTATATTGGAATATTGAATGTTATGGTTTGATTGAACCTATTTGGGTATAATGAGTTACCAAAAATATATAAATTGGATTTTTGGAAAGAAAATAAAAGGAGTGAATTTGTAACCGAAATAATTATAGAAAATTTGAGTAAATTAAGAATGAATTGAAGAGATATGGAAGTGATATTAAAATACTAATAAATAACTTCGAGTATGAATAGAAACAAAGATTTTGAATAAACAGAAACTGATGAATTGTAAATTAAGTGTTATTATTTTAAAGGAATAAAGAATTATTTTAAATTTTAAAGTTTAAATTTATTTAAAAGGGATAATGAAGTAATTTGAGAAATCTAAAATTGGTATTTTCAGTTAAAAATATTTTAAATCTTAATTAAGGATTTAAATATGAAATTAATGGATTTTGGAATAAAACGGAGTAAATTGGAAATCAATTTAGAAATTGATTCAAGTGTTTGAAATTGGAAATTTAAAGAAGAATGTGAAGAGAAGTATATTTCTCTG
Organism: Allium cepa; assembly: GCA_030765085.1. Taxonomy (NCBI): domain Eukaryota; kingdom Viridiplantae; phylum Streptophyta; class Magnoliopsida; order Asparagales; family Amaryllidaceae; genus Allium; species Allium cepa. Next base: position 1,033,245,760 of record CM060945.1, on the reverse strand, counting down.
GATAGCCAAGTACGTTCAAAGTAAACTTTTAAGTACAAGATAAAAGTTTTTATGTTGTTTTAAAAAGCATGTTTTAGGAATTTATTATTTCTAAATATCTAAATTCTAAAGTAATTTTTTTTTTCAAATCTATTATCGTAGTAATTATTTAAAAGGTGACTAGTATTTTGCTTTAAAAAGTGAAAACCTAGTTTTATACCTTATAAAGTTACCTTATTTTCAAATATTCATATAGTATGTATTTTTAACCGGTCATTGAAGTAGTTTTTAACTTAAATGTTTGAAAGTATATTTCATAGTAAAGTGTTTTAAATTATTTTAAAACCTAAAGTTTTGTGCTTGGTGATTTCAGTGAAAATAGAAAATACTTGGAATTTATTCTGAGAAAGGAAGGTAGTTGGAAACTGTTTTCAAAAGGGTTTGAAAGTGGAAATATACCTTTTGAAGATATTTTTGGGATTAATAAAATTATTTATTGACTGATGATTGTTTGTGAATATTAATTGATCGTTAAATCACCGACTATCAATATTAGCCAAATGCGTTGATCGTTTCGAAGAGACCGGGATCGAGATTTATTTCTTGAAAACCACTTCGCTCCGGTTTCTACGTTTTCGTGTAAACCGAGTTTGGATTCAAAGATGGAGCAGTGAAGTGCAAGGGCTAGTCGCTACTAATCCTGAGGATATTTCCAAAATGGATGTAGTAGGAATAGTGCCTTCGGTTCCGTTCGAACACGGGACGGACTTGTATGGATGAATGCTTTAGGACCATCGTCAGGTGGATGATGGGCATTCTAAGGGATATGTTCTAAAAAGGTAACGCTTATCCTTAAGCCTCATCAAACTGGGAATGACTGAAAATCAGGGTTATCCAGCAAGGCTTGGTGGGCTGCACCCATTTTCGGGTAAGGTCATCCCTGTCTAGATGTCCCTTTTATTTCGGCTTAGTGGTGCGGTTGTTGATCCTAACCACAGGGTGAACTTACTCAGGACTATCCAGCAAGGGGTAGTCGAGGTCTTGTGCTGCAGGGGGTCGAGAGTGATCCTCGGTACTGTGATCTAGGCCACGTACCGTGACATGTGGTATCCCAGTGCCTAGTCATTAGTCGGAAATCCATTCTCCCTACGCGCCTTTTACGAGTTTTGTTTGTATTACCCACTCTGTGGCTAATAGCTGGAACTTAATGAATGTAACAATTTCAGCTATTTTAATAAGTATTTGTATATAGACCCTATTATAATATCAGAAGATTTTAATAAGAAATGTTTTAGCTATCGTAAGGTAAAAACCCGACATGTTTATTTGGGGCGTGGGATGCTTTGTTTTCAAAAGATTTTTTTAAAATTTAATAATCAATTTGAGTGTGATTTCTCACGCTGGTATTCCAGACCGACTCGGGTGTTATTTAACTATAATGCTTGGGTCAGACCGAGTATTATAGGATACAAGATATGCTGCTGTGAAGCACAAGAGAACAAGCTGGATGACGATACCTTCTTCCGTATTTGATCATTATTCCGCTGTGTATCCTGTTGTATGTTATTGATATAGAACACTGATGATGATGTACTCTGATGTATGTATAAACAGATATAGTATTTGTTTTTGTGTAAAGATTTGTTATTATCTATTATATTTTATCTGCTGCGATGGTAAGATTCTGATGTTGTTTTCTGTTTTCTTCTTCTACCTTTTCTTTTTAACCCAAATGGTTCGTATTTCTGTGCAACTTGAGTTGATTGATGTAGAATAGTGTTGACGCAAGGGGTACGGATTTGCGGGTCGTTACAAATATCTTGATTTTTAGGTAAGTAATTGTCGAGATAATATGAGTTGATCGGTTTTGGGTATTTTGTCAATTATCTACGATCGGCGGCAAGTGGTGTGTCGTGGTTTCGTCTGGAGGTAGCCAATGTGTTGAGGATTGCAGGAAAAATGAGAGGGGTTTTTTCTGATGGTCGTGGTGACTAGTCGAAGGTGAATTAGGGTTTAAGGTTAAGTTTTTGTCGTCGTTAATGTAGTGGGCCGTTCGTCGTCATTGGATCATTGGAGGCGATCGCGTAAGAAGGAAACAAAGCTGGATGACGTGACGGTGCTCTGGATGAGACGGCGTCGGTTCTGATGGATGGAATCATCGTCGGTGAGGGATTTTTTCGACCAGGTCAGGGTTTTAGTTTGTGCTGGGTACTCGATTTCATTTTGCTTTCGAATTCTTTCTTTTGGGTGGTCGGAGGGATCGTGGGATTCGTCGGCATTGTGTTGAAGCCGACGTAGTTGGTCGGAGCGACGATGTTCGCTGGTGCACGTGCACGATGTATCAGGTGGTGTTGAGGTTGGGAAGAAGCAGGGTAGCTCGGGGTCGATCTCGTGTAGTATCGTGTGTCACTCGAAGAAGAGGAGTTAGCGAAAGACTCGTGAGTTTGCTCAGGTTTGTTGGGAATGGCTCGGGACTGTTTTTTTAATAAGCTATCTAGGTTTAAAAGAAGTAAAGTATGTATAGCTTTATAAAATCAAAGAAAAGTTACGTTTTCAAGCTTAAGGAAAGGTACGATGTTTAAAAGTCAAACAAAAATAAAATATCAAAAAGTTTTACCAAGTTTTCAAAGATTTAAATTATTTAAAATTATCTATTTTTAAGGGTAATTACATATTAGATTAATTACGTAATTGAATTCATAAGTGTTTTCAAAATATTATAAGATTATGTTTGAATTAAAATATAAGAGCATTAAACTTTAAATTAATGAAATTAATAAGTTTTCAAAAGAATATGAACAAAGTTTTCCCAAAGTAAATTTATTTAAAAAGAAAGTTTTCAAAAGAAGTTTTCAGAACATTGATTTTAAAGTTAAAAATACATTTAAAATTGTTTTGGGTTTTGAATAATTATATTGGGATGATTGTTTAAAATATTCTTAAATGTTTCAAACAAGAATTTGATGGTGTGATTAAGTATGTGATTAAGATAAGTGGATTATCTTAAGAAAATTAAAGCCTTGGGTAATTAGAGATTTAATTTATTAGTCAGTAATTAAAGGTTAATTAATTAATGTAATTTATTACTTAATAAAATTTCTTAAAGTATTAATTGCTTAATTACATAATGGATAATCAATTAATGTGATTAATTCATTAATGTGATTAATGAAGAATAATTTATGTAATTAATTAAAGGAGTAATTACTTAATGATATTTGTTAAGGATAATCACTTAGTGGAAGTAATTAGAAGAATAATTACTTTATGTAATTAAATGATAATTAATTTATGACTAACGAATAGTTAAGTACTAAATGAAATTAAATAAAGGTTGATTTATATAAGTAATTAAGGTAGATTAGTAAAAGTGATCAATAAAAGGTTAATTTGTTAATGCGATTAATTGATGTGATTAACAAGAAGATTTATTAATTAATGTAGTTAATTAAGGATAATTAATTAAGATGAATAATTGAGTTTGACTAATTATTTTCATTAATTAATATCTAATGGTTTGTAATTAAATTAATGTAAATCAAGCAGAATCATAAGAGATTAATTTATTTGGTTTAAATCAAACTGAATTTAAATTATGTGATAAATTGATTTTGCTTATGGATGATTGAATTGTATTTAATAATTAGATTAATATCTTGTTTGATCATTTGTGATGTTCTGTGTCATGATATGTTTAAGTTGAACTGTGATAAGGTAGGTTATCTATTCGAGATGAATTGTTGAGTGATATGATATCTTGAGTATAAATTGTGTTATTTAAACTTAACATCTTGACTTAGAGAACACCATTAAATTCGAAGAGACGGAAGTCGGGTATCAGTAAATACCCGAAACCTCTTTGATTTGTAATCTACAATAATTCTATATAGATTTGATATGTGAAATCAATAGGCTGGAATGGAATAATATGGACCTTTGAAACTAAGTAAAGATACTTAGGGATTGATTTGTGAAATAAGTGTTGACTATAACTGTAACGACCCAGAATTCGACCACTTTAAAATAAAATATATAAAGTGATTTTAAATGTAAATAGGAAAGGTTTTATTATTCAAACAATATTAGATAGGATTTGAAAAGAGAAGTATACATAAAAATATTAACATTTTCCTATAACGACAAAAGTGACAAAATGTTGATTTCAGAAAAGTATGTTTCAATGGTTAAATAAATTATCTTGATTAATTTATGAGTGTATATATTTTTAAATAGCATTACGCAAATTTAATTTTAAATTTTGGTTTACATAAATAAATAATTTAACTAGAACGTCAAAATGTGACCGTAAAACATTTTGTCGAAAAAACGACGTTTTGTCGATTAAAAGTTGTCGCAACGTCGTCACACCTTTATTTTCTTATATAGAAACATATATTCAAATAGTGTAAGTATTAATTAATTCACTAAATATTTTTACTTTTACTAAATAAGATTAGAAAACTTCTAGAAGTCATTTGTAAATGTAAGTAAAAATTAACAAAAGTGACATCAAATCACATCAAATCAAAACCAATATAATTATTATTTTACTTAGCTTAGATCTTAAGGGATTAAGACATAAAGTAAGAAGTGAAAGGATGATGTTAAGATTTGAAAAAGTGGAAACTGCTTTAGGTTGAAGTAAGGTTAGTTTGGTAATCTGGTAAGAGGTTATTTTGGTAAATTACCATTTTTTTCCTTTTCTATAAATACCCACCTCCTTCTTCACTTTCATTCACATTTTCTTCTTCTTCTTTTCTCAAGATTCTTCATATTCTTCCTCTTCTCTTTAATGACTTCCAAGCCATAAAAAAAATCAAAAAGAAATAATGTCAAAATATTTAAATGAAATCACTGTTCGTTCTCTTAAAATCAAGCTCCTCTTTCCTTCATATTTTACCTCTTCTTCTCTAGGCCATAACTTCTTAAAAACAGAACCAAAATGAAAAATTACTTTTTTAAAATCATGTATTTTTCTAGTGGCTACAACTTTTATGTTGATTACTTTATCTCATTCTAAAGTTAACTATGCCAAACTACATTTCTTTCTAGTGCATTTTCTGGCCCAGTTTTTAAGCCAGAGAATATGTCATTTTGTTTTGATCATAACATGATCATAACAGATCCAAATTAAGAAATTGTTTTATTATAACCATATAAAATTTCCGTGGCTATAACTTTTGTGTTGATCACTTTTTCCACTTTTGAAGTTTGCTATACCTGAAACTCAATTCTTTGAACTGTATTTTCGGGCTTCATTTTTATCAATCCGACAATACCTCTTCTTCATTCTATCATATCTCCCTCAAAACAACTTGGATTCAAATGATTTTTGTTCCAAATTCAATAGAAAATAATTTTCAACAAATTTTTTCTTAACAATGTGATTAAGAGAGTCAAAAATAAAAGAGAAAATGACCTATTTTTTGGATCTAAATCTTGAGAATTCAAGTTCAAAGCTCTATCGCTTCCTTCCTATATTTTCGGCCACCCTCCGTCTTAAGCCTCGACAAAGCTATTAGAAGGGAGAGGGTGTTGTTTGATAGTGTTTAATGGAGTAGGAATTAAGTAGTGAAGTGTTGGTTGATTAGAATGTTGGTAGGAAGTTAATCACTTTGGTTGATGGTGAGAAACTCTATTTAGCATCTCTATTTATATATACACATGTTTGATGATATGTTATGATTGCTATGAATGTTTATATATGTTTTGATCATCAAGTATTGATTTTTTTTATATGATTTTTAAATTGGTTTAGAAAGTCATATAATACTTCCCTTTTGAAAATGAAATGGTATATATGGAATGCTTAAACCTTTTGGAAATAGTTTTAAAATGAGATATAAATGTTTTATAAACATTTAATATGTTTAAAGAAATAAAGAAATGAAATCATGATTTTATCTTGTATATTTTAAATATGTCCAAAATAATTTTCCAAAAAATCGCGCTTTTGCAGTAAAGTGACTAAAGTTTAAAATTGATATTTTAAATATTTTAAAAATATGAAATAAATCCTAAAAATCTTTTAAAATGTATTAAAAGTTTTTTAAGTTGAAAATATGGATTTCTAAATGATATAAAAGTCGTTTTGAAGAATATAGCTTTTAAAACGCTATTTGCAACACTTTTCGCAAGGCTTTTCGCAGCAGTTTGAAATAACTTTTGAAATGCAGTTTTAAACTTAACAATTCTTTCCTATATATTTTGTTAATGATTTTGAAAGAATAATTAATTTATTTAAAGATGATCTGGAAGTTTTAATAAGAGTTTGAATAAATGGTTAAGAGAAATTGTTTATACCACTTAAACAAAAAGTGAAGAAGATTGAATATAATAACGAACTGAGTATGCGGAAACAATTAGTACATTTGTCCCATCTATGAGATATGAGAAGATAAAACGAGGTGTTTAACTAAGGTTAGGAATGGAGCAACCAGTGCCCTTAACTTACCTGGCCTATTTTTCTCTTCTTAGGCGAGGGGTGGAACATATCGAAAGGAAAGTCCGGATGCTCTAAAAGATCATAACTAAGTTGTTCTAAGATAAAAGATAAGAAATCAATTCTTTGAATTTATTATAAATGGTCTATATGTAAGATTTATAAAATTGATATTTTATAAACAAAAGTTATGGAATTATAAAAGTGTTTTATAAATATTAAAAGAGATTGTAATCAAATATATACATGGGTTTGCAATTGAAATTTAAAAAGAATTTACAATGGATTATATAAATAATAAGATTTGAAAGGAATGATTTGTAAATAAGATTTTTATAGGTAATTAAATTATAATTGGGTTTTGACTTATAAGTGAGATATAAATGGAATTTGTTAGTAAAGAAATTTTATATATGGAAGTTTATAAAATATAAATGGAATTTATAAACGCCGTTTTGTAAATCTGAAATCAAATTAATTTGATAAGTTAAATGAGAAAGTTTATTAAAGGAATTATATTCGCGATTTTGAACAGTGAATAATCCTTTAAATTAAATGGATGTTTTGGAATATGATATTATAAAAGGGGAATATTTTCCCTAAGTTAAAAGTTAAGAAAAAAAATGTATGGTTAAGATTTAATGAATGATTTGGAAAGGTTTTATTAAGTAAAAGAGAAAATGATTTGGAATTATTCCAGGATTTAAGAAAAGTTTAATAAATCAAATGATTTGATAAATGAGGCTTAATGATTCCATGTACATTGAAAAGAAAATGGAACAACTTGAAAAGAATATATCTAAGAAAGATATTCGATTTGATAAAAGTTGGAGTAATTGATTGATGATTGATATCCACGTATGAACTTAACATCTTTTAAAGCGATGATTGGCCTCAAACTAACCGGAGTCGGATTTGGAAAATTCCTATCTGAAAACCACTTCGAACCAATGTATACGTTTGAAAGTGAAGACATGTTAAAGATGATGATTATTGAAGACCGTGGAACTTCATAGCGTAAGGACTGCTTGTTGAACATGCTCTGGGTCGCTCCCATTATATAGTTATTTATAGCAGTGGTCTCCTCGTTGTGGGGATTTTTCGGATTGTAATGACTACTCACTACTAGTGGTAGTAGGAGAGCGCCTTCAGTTTCGTTTAGTCCTAGAATGAACTTGTATGGATATTAGTCTGACATTGTACTCTAAATCATATTTGAGTGGTTTCTATAAATGTATATCAGTTGGTGGCGGAGAAGGAAACTTCTTTTAGCTTAACACCCTTTCTGGAGACATATGAGCTCTAGAAGTTATACTTTTCTAGAAATCAGTCATGTGACGTGGAATGACAATGTGGCATTCAAAGAGGAACTTGTTATGGTCCAAGCATGGTTTTGTATGAAAAGCGTGGCTTTGAAGAATTTGATCGTAGCTTTGTGAGCCTCACACAGCGGTTATGATGGATACTATGTGGTCTAACAGACGCAAATTTGGAATAACCGAGTGTGTATGTTGGTGTCAAATACGTTTGGCTCTTTGGGGGATACATCCCTCAAGGCATTTATTGCCCCATTTTGATAAAGTGGTTAGCTTGAGAAAAGCAGGGAACTATTGGTTATCAGTGGTAGTATAGCAAGTATAGTTCCAAGTGACTAGTTTGAGAAAAGCGATTAAGGCACCGTGGGAACTATGTTTGTTATGCGTGAATCGGAGAAAAGGTCACTAGTTCCCTATCACGTTGGAAATCCAATCCCAATACGATATTTACGGTTTTGATTGTATTCCCAAAATTGCTGTAATGACTTGCAAACATTTCTGCTACCCCCTTTCTGGTATCATATATTCCGTTCGGTATATTCCGTTGCCCCAGTCCGGATATATTACCTAGACTTAGTCCAGATATTAATACCTAATTTGAATAAGTTTATTTGCAAATGTTTTCAAAGAGATGACAGTAGAAATAATATCAAAGGCTTTGATATAAAAGTGTTTTGGCTATCATGAGGTAAAAAACCCATCCGTGTTTATGTGTGGGCATGGTCTTATGAGATACCCTTCTTTTCAAGATTTTGATGACAACGCCATTTTAAATTTCTAGTATCTCACACTGGTTTAACAAGCCTGATCCGGGTATTTTCAATACTCGGGTCAGATCCGAGTACTTTCAAGTTGAGTTGAAGACGGTTGGAGTTTCCAGAGGAGAGCTGAAGATCTTCATCATCGTATGGACGTATTCTATTCTCCGCTTTGATTAGTGAGGTTCGTGCATGATAGGGGGTTCTCGCTTCTTGTTAGGTAGCAAACGAATGACTCTTACTCCTACATGTCCCTGAGATCAAATATCGAAGGGTTGCTTTCAATCGAGTGGCTTGCTGTAAAAGCAAAGCGTGAGGTACCAGTGTAAGATACGGTGGAAAGTGGCCGTTGTCGATGGTTGAAAAGCTCAGATCATTACATTTGGTATTAGAGCTGAAGGTAAAGCGAGAACCTTGGCTTTGGTTGGGCAAAGACTCATCATAGATAGGGTTAATGATACCTTAGGATGAGTAACTCATTAGAGATAGGGTTAGTAACACCTTAGAATGAGATGAGTGTATTATATATGAGCGCGTATTTGTTAGTGACTAATAAATTGTTTTGTGTTGATTTATCTATTGAGTGATTTATGGATTCTGATAGATGCGCCTGATCACCATTACCGATGAGGTTTCCTAAACATTTAAACAAGGCGAACCGACACACTAATTTTGAAAAGATTGGTAAATGAAATAATTTTACCTAGGATTATATTTTGAGCATAATGTATATATTTTGAAAAGTTATATAGATAGAAATCAAGATTAATGAAATTTATATATGAACATCTTGTGATTAGAAATTCACAGTTTGACTATAAGGTGTTTCATAAAGATAATCGATAAGTAAGAAATCTGCTAAGGTAATTAAGATCTTCAATACCTATTCCAAAATAATAAAATTAAGAAATGATAATTTAAATTCGAGTAAAAGAATTATGGAAATTAAATGAAGTTAATTGATATAAGATAAAATGAATTTATGAGATAGGTTTTACAAAGTAATCTCTAAAGGATTTTTAAAACGGTATTATTTCAAATATAAAAGGTATTTTATGAAAACTAATTTGATTGGCTCGAAAATAAACTAAAAATGGGCAAGAGATGTGTTCGGATGGTAAACACTTCTCTTAAGTATTACTCTTCTTGTTAAGAGGATATATGATACTATTGGTAGTACCCAGTTCCTTGGATTGTTCTAGAGTTACTCGATCTATATAATTTTCTTAAGTTAGCAGAAATAATGTGAATCATTAATTAGTAATCTTTATAAAAGTGTTCAAACTAAAGATAAATTGGAATCACTAATTGATAAGATAAAGCAGAACTCTCGACGATTTTGGACAGTCGAAAATTTCCGAATCATACATAACTCACCTAAGAAATTTAGGAAATTTTTTGGTAAAAGATTGTGAAACGTTCTGAGTAAATGAAATTGGATAAGTATAATTTATAAATGTGATTATAAACAAAAAGAAAATAATAACTTAGAAAATATTTTATTAATGAATTCCAGCATTAATTAAGGATTTGGACTTAAGTCTTTAAAATATGATTAATTTGCATAAGTTATAAGATGTAATAAACTTAAGTAATAGTTTTATGAATGATTTATAAATAACAACGGTATTAAAGGAAATATATTGATTTAAAAGATTGTGGGAAAACTTTTTTATACGGATAAATTATCTTTTGGGTGAAAAATGGTTTCTTTAGGATATTTTCCTTTATTAAAAATATTTGAAAATAAATAATTAAAGGGATTATATAAAGAAGCACATTTATAAAGTGTTTGAGCTTAAGATAAATTTTTCATGAAAGTTTTGAGAAGTAATAAATACATATATGTAGATCATTTTGTCACACAAATGTTGATTTAATATTCAAGTATAGAACTTCAAGGTGTTTACACTGGTCCGAAAAAGGATTTATCACTCGATTTATTGACAATGAACACTGATGAGGATGTTGGTTAGGTAGTTTAGTTTCCCATCATAGTTGAGCATTATGCAAGGAAAGCAAAGTTTTTCGAGTAAAGAGCCTGATTAAAGTCTACACCAGAGGATCGGAGGATCGATACTAGTTCGGAAATGAAGTTGTGTATTCGAATAGGAGATCGAATAAGATATTTCATATGAATGATCTGTGTATATTATATGGAATTAAATTTAAAGATAAATGTTTTAGGTAAACTTTTGTTTGGGTAATTTCGAGGACGAAATTCTTTAAGTAGGGGAGAATGTAACGATGCAGAATTTGAGCACTTTAAAATATAATATATAAAGTGATTTTAAATGTAAATAGGTAAGATTTTATTATTCAAACAATATTAGATAGGATTTGAAAAGAGAAGTATACACAAAAATAGTAACATTTGCCTATAACGACAGAAGTGACAAAATGCTGATTTCAGAAAAGTATGTTTCAATGGTTAAATAAATTATCTTGATTAATTTATGAGTGTATATATTTTTAAATAGAATTTTACAAATTTATTTTTAGATTTTCGTTTACATAGATAAATAGTTTAACTAAAGCGTCAAAATTTGACCGTAAAACATTTTGTCGAAAAAAAGATGTTTTGTCGATTAAAAGTTGTCGCAACGTCGTCGCACCTTTATTTTCTTATATAGAAACATATATTCAAATAGTGTAAGTATTAGTTAATTCACTAAACATGTGTACTTTTACTAAATAAGATTAGAAAACTTCTAGAAGTCAATAGTAAAAGTAAGTAAAAATTAACAAAAGTGAGAAAAGTAAACTTCAAGTCACATCAAATCAAAACCAACATAATTATTATTTTAATTAGCTTAGTTCTTAAGGATTAAGACATAAATTAAGAAGTGAAAGGAAGATGTTAAGTTTTGAAAAAGTGGCGATTGCTTTAGCTTGAAATAAGGTTAGCTTGGTAATTTGGTAAGAGGTTATTTTGATAAATTACCACTTTTTTTCTTTTTCTATAAATACCCACCTCCTTCTTCACTTTCATTCACATTTTCTTCTTCTTCTTTTCTCAAGCTTCTTCATCTTATTCCTCTTCTCTTTAATGGCTTCCAAGCCATATAAAAAAATTAAAAAGAAATAATGTCAAAATATTTATAAAATATTCAAAAAAAATCAATGTTCATTCTCTTCAAATCAAACTCCTCATTCCTTCATATTTTACCTCTTCTTCTCTAGGCCATAAGTTCTTAAAAACCGAATCAAAATGCAAAATTCTTTTTACAAATCATGTTTTTTTCCAGTGGCTACAACTTTCTTGTTTACCACTTTATCTCATTCTAAAGTTAACTATGTCAAAAATACATTTCTTCCCAGTGCATTTTCTGGCCCAGTTTTTAAGCCAGAGAATATGTCATTTTGTTTTGATAATAACATGACCATAATAGATCCAAATTAAAAAAATATTTTCTTTTGAACCACATAAAATTCCATTGGCTACAATTTTTATGTTGATCACTTTTTCCAGTTTTGAAGTTTGCTATACCTGAAACTCAAGTATTCGAAGTGTATTTTCGGGCTTCATTTTTATCAATCCGATAATACCTCTTATTCATTCTATCATATCACCCTCAAAACTACTTGGATTTAAATGATTCTCCTTTTCAAATTCAATAGAAAAGAATTTTAGAAAACTTTCGGTTAAAAAGTTTTTCAAATTTTGTGAGTAAGAGAGTCAAACATAAAAGAGAAGATGACCCATTTTTCGGATCAAAATCTTAGGAATTCAAGTTCAAAGCTCTATCGCTTCTTCTCTATATTTTCGGCCAACCTCCCTCTTAAGCCTCGGACAAGCTATTGAATGGGAGAGGGTGTTGTTTGCTAGTGTTTAATGGAGTAGGAATTAATTAGTGAAGTGTTGGTTGATTACAATGTTGGTAGGAAGTTAATCGCTTTGGTTTGTGGTGAGAAACTCTATTTAGCATCTCTATTTATATATATATACACACACATGTTTGATGATGTGTTATGATTGTATGAATGTTTATATATGTTTCAATCATCAAGTATTGATTGTTTGATATGATTGTTAAATTGTTTTACCAAGTCACGTTAATACACGTCGATAAGCATAAAGGAAACTACTTTCCTTTCGAAAATGAAATGGTATATATGGAATGCTTAAACCTTTTGGAAATAGTTTTGAAATAAGATAGAAATGTTTTATAAACATTTAAATATGTTTAAATAAATAAAGGAATGAAATCAATATTTAATCTTGTATATTTTAAATATGTCCAAAATAATTTTCCAGAAAAATTGCGCTTTTGTAGTAAAGTGACTAAAGTTTAAGATTGATATTTTAAATATATTAAAAATGTGAAATGAATCCTAAAAATATTTTAAAATGTATTAAAAGATATTTAAATTGAAAATACGAATTTCTAAATGATATAAAAGTCATTTCGAAGCATATAGCTTTTAAAATGCTATTTGCAACACTTTTCGCAAAACTTTCCGCAGCAGTTTGAAATAACTTTTGAAATGCAGTTTTAAACTAACAATTCTTTCCTATATATTTTGTGAATGCTTTTAAAAGAATAATTTATTTATTTAAAGATTATTTGGAGGTTTTAATAAGAGTTTGTATAAATGGTTAAGAGAAATTGTTTATACCACTTAAACAAAAAGTGAAGAAGATTGAATATAATAACAAACTGAGTATGCGGAAACGACTAGTACATTTGTTCCATCTGCGAGATCTGGGAAGATAAAACAAGGTCTTTAACTAAGGTTAGGAATGGAGCAACCAGTGCCTTGAACTTACTTGGCCTATTTTTCTCTTCTTAGGCGAGGGGTGGAACATATCGAAAGGAAAGTCCGGGTGCTCTAAAAGATCATAATTAAGTTTTTCTAAGATAAAAGATAAGAAATAAATTCTTTGAATTTATTATAAATGGTCTATATGTAAGATTTATAAAATTGATATTTTATAAACAAAATTTATGGAATTATAAAAGTGTTTTATACATATTAGATGGGATTGTATTCAAATTTATATATGGGTTTGCAATTGAAATTTAGAAAAGAATTTACAATGGATTTTATAAATAACAAGATTTTAATGGAATGAATTTGTAATTAATAGTTTTATAAGTAATTAAATTATAATTGGATTGACTTATAAGTTAGATATAAATGAAATTTGTTAGTAAAGAAATTTTATATATGGAAGTTTATAATATAAATGGAATTTATAAACTCCATTTTGTAATTCTGAAATCAATTTAATTTGATAAGTTAATGAGAAAGTTTATTAAAGGAATTATATTCGCGATTTTGGACAGTGAATAATCCTTTAAATTAAATGTATGTTTTGGAAAGTGATATTATAAAAGGGGAATATTTTCCCTAAGTTAAAAGTTCAGAAGAAAAATCTTTGATTAAGATTTAATGAATGATTAGGAAAGGTTTTACTAAGTAAAAGAGAAAATGATTTGGAATTACTCCAGGATTTAAGAAAAGTTTAATAAATCAAATGATTTGATAAATAAGGCTTAATGATTCCATATACATTTGAAAAGAAAATGGAATAACTTGAAAAGAATATATCTAAGAAAGATATTTGATTTGATAAAAGAGGAAGTAATTGATTGACGATTGATATCCACGTATGAACTTAACATCTTTTAAAGCGATGATTGTTTTCGAAGGAACCAAAGTCGGATTCGGAAAATTCCTATACAAAAACCACTTCGAACCAATGTATACGTTCGATAGTGAAGACGTGTTGAAGATGATGATTATCGAAAACCGTGGATCTTCATAGTGTAAGGACTGCTTGTTGAATATACTCTGGGTTGCTCCAATTATAGAGTTATTTATAGCAGTGGTCTCCTCGTTGTGGGGATTTTTTGGATTGCAAGGACTACTCGCTACTAGTGGTAGTAGGAGAGTGCCTTCGGTTTCGTTCAGTCCTAGAACGAACTTGTATGGATGTTTGTCTGACAATATACTCTAAATCACATTTGAGCGGCTTTTGTAAATGTATATCAGTTGGTGGCGGAGATGGAAACTTCTTTTAGCTTAACACCCTTTCCGGAGACATATGAGCTCAAGAAGTTATACTTTTCTAGAAATCAGTCATGTGACGTGGAATGACATTGTGGCATTCAAAGTGGAACTTATTATGATCATAGCATGGTTTTTTATGAAAAGCGTAGCTTTGAAGAAATTGATCGTAGCTTCATGACCCTCACAACCCGGTTATGATGGGATACTATATGGTCTAACAGATGCAAATTTGGAATAAATGAGTGTGTACGGCGGTGTCAAATACATTTGGCTCTTTGGGGATACGTCCCTCAAGGCATTTATTGCCCCCTTTTGATAAAGTGGTTAGCTTGAGAAAAGCTGGGAACTATCGGTTATCAGTGGTAGTATAGCAAGTATAGTTCCAAGTGACTAGTTTGAGAAAAGCGATTAAGGCACCGTGGGAACTATGTTTTTTATGCGTGGATCAGAGAAAAGGTCACTAGTTCCCTATCATGTTGGAAATCCAATCCCAATAAGAAATTTACGATTTTGATTGTATTCCCAAAATAGCTGTAATGACTTGCAAACATTTCAGCTACCCCATTTCTGGTATCATATTTTCCGTTCGGTATATTCCGTTGACCCAGTCCAGATATATTACCTTAGACTTAGTCCAGATATTGATACCTTATTTGAATAAGTTTATTTGCAAATGTTTTCATAGAGATGTTAGAAATAATATCAAAGGTTTTGATATAAAATTGTTTTGGTTATCATAAGGTAAAAAACCCATACGTGTTTATGTGTGGGTGTGGTTATGATATACCCTTCTTTTCAAGATTTTGATGACAACGTCATTTTAAATTTCGAGTATCTCACACTGGTTTATCAAGCCTGATCCGGGTATTTTTAATACTCGGGTCAGATCCGAATAGTTTCAGGTTGAGTTGAAGATGGTTGGAGTTTCCAGAGGAGAGCTGGAGATCTTAATCATCGTATGGACATATTCTATTATCCGCTTCCTCTAGTGCATTTGTTTTGTTGTTTGTCAGCATTTGTAAGGGAGGTGTTATAACTGTCCAAGCTGAATCTACATTAGACTCTGATATTGTATTTAACTTTTTCCACTGTAAAGATTATTATTGAAATAATACATGTTATTCCATTCGTGTGAGATTCGGTTCTGTCTTTATTTTTCTTTCTACCCTTAATGATCCGCTTATTCGTACAATTTGTGTTGGGCATGTGTGGTTTATTGTCGATTCAAAGGTACGAAAAAACGGGCCATTACAATAACAAGTTAGGAACTTGTAGAGAAGTATGAGTTACCCCGGGTTTTAAATAAGTTATGCATTAGTATTTCATGTTAGATGGGTTTACTCACGCTGGTTTCCAGCCTGACCCGGGTTGTTACTTTGATGTAATGCTCGGCTCAGACCAAGTATTACAGCTTTTCAGGTTAGGATGCTCTGGAGCTCAGGAGGCGAGCTGGATGGCAGGAACGCATGGAGTTTGTGTGACGCCCCACCTCTGTACCCATGCTAGCCAAGAACACTATGGTGTAATGTTGTCAACTAGCATGGAGAATAAGGCTGTTGAGGAGCGACCATCCGTGTAATTGCTTTGCGCGAGCACCGATATGTCAGATAGTATAACATGCATTTTATTTTAAGAGGAAATACGACATTCCGATACAAACACAAAGCTACTACACGGTGGCTATAATAATCTTTGGAAACAAATATAGAAATAAACATAACACAAATCGGTCACAGATAATTCATATCACAAAGGCGGAAATATATATGAATATATATAACACATGAAAGTGTTCATCAGAGTAGTAGTCATGCAAGACCCACACTGTCACAAAAGAATAGTTACAAGAACTTCACAAAAGAATAAGTATACATCATAGAGTCTATATCTCAAATGTGTACACCAAAATAAACTACTAATATAAGTAGTTAGCCAAAAGTCGGAGAAATCAATCCCAAGTGAGAAGTCAAGCTGAAGCACCTGTAACATCTCGGTCTGACCCGAGTATTATTTAATAAGAAAATAATAAACGGATCAGTCTAGCTATAAATATCAGATGAAACGATATAAAATAAGTGGTATGACTAAACGCATAATAATCACAATGTCAAGCTGTGATAAATAAGTAATTGAAAATCAACAAGAGATTAATCAATTTCACAAAAATCTTCTCTAGGATAAAAAGGAATGTCATACTCTTTATTTCATTCACCAAACCACAAATATTGACGACTATATCAATATCATTCACAAAAGTCAATGACGCACAAATTCACCAATGCACAAATATTGATAAAACTTATCAATGAAAATCACGAAAATTGGTGAAGCACAAATTCTAGAAATCATCTCAAGAAATCCAGAAATCACAAAAAGGGGGGGAGGCCTATCACAAACGGGAGCACCAAGCTCACCAACACGTGTATCACAAACGGAACGCTAATTCCATGGTTGCTAACCGTCACAAATTGAGCCGAAGCTCCACAAACGGCCCGAAGACCATGGGTTGCTACACCACCAATTTGAGTCGAAACTCAACAAAACGGGGTTTAGTCTCCCTCGCAGACAAAGAGACATCGCACAATTGCTAGTCTAAGTCACAAAATGATCGTCATGATCAAAGAGAAGTGTCAATTACAGTAAGCTAGTAAATATATGAGCTTAGCTTCATGTCCCATAACCACTAGCTTAACTTAATATTTACGAACAAATTGTTGATCTCCACTAGAAAATTGTCACAAGAGATTCAATCGAACAAGTCCAAGAATTAACCAACGAAGTAAACGCAAGCATTTCATACCACTCGTTTTACTAGGTCGTTTAATTAGATTTCTCACACGAGTAAGGTAAAGGCTTGTATATACTAATAGATTGGAAAACGGTTTAAGAAACGAGCTTTGTAATAAAATAGTGTTGAAATCGTTTTGATGAAAGAATTTTGATATTTACTACTAGTATAGAAAACCTTTATATTTTTAAAGTGACAAATCACAAAGAAGATTGTGGGAACAATCAATCACTAAAATTCACATTCGAAGACGTTAATAAAATCCAAAGAAATCGATACCGAATCCATCGAAATGGATATTCCCGAAAATCATGAAGAACGTGTCATCAAAGTCAATAATAAATGATAACAACAAAAAGGAAATCAACACGAATCGATTAAAGTTGGAAATTCAAGCTAAATAGGCAAATAGGCAAAAATTGGCATATTCAGACGTCTGAAAGGTATGATTCAGACGTCTGAATCTGGAAAATAAAATACTTTCCAGGACAGAATTCAGACGTCTGAAAGGTATGATTCAGACGTCTGAAACTGGAAAATAAAATACTTTCCAGGACAGAATTCAGACGTCTGAATCAATAAATTCAGACGTCTGGAAATGGTAAATTTTAGCCTATTTCCTTTCTGGTTCAATTCGAACCAATTCAGACGTCTGGAATATAAATTCAGACGTCTGAATACTAGGGGATTAAAATTCCCAGTATAATATTCAGACGTCTGAAAATACATATTCAAACGTCTGAAAACCGAATTTCAGGCATTCCCTGAACCTAGGCCAAAGATGGCCAAACGATTATCGAAAGCGATCGATCGAGCGACAACGACTAAGGATTTACGCCAAGCGACAACCCAGCCTTAACGGCTCTTCGATACGCCTCAAATATCAATGTCCAATATCCATAAAAGGATTTTCATAGATTTTTATTTCAAAACACCAAAAATTGGAATATACACCAAACCAATCCAAACCAACATCAATTGCACAAGAATGAGTGTTAGGAATTCATACCTAACAATTGAAGATAATTATAGACTACGATGTGAGATAAAAATCTCACCTTTGAACGCAAACAATTGAAGAAGAAGCTCGAAAGCAAAGGGAGACTCAACCCCTCTTCAACACAACACAAACGAGCTTGAATCTATGCTAAAAAAGAAGAACATTCCCAAAGTTAGGTTTAGGAATTTCTGAAATTCAAGAGAGAAGGAGTTGGAGAAGATGAAGAGAAGGCTTACCAATGGGTTCTTCTATTAGTTTGGAGCTAGAGTTTGATTTGCAAACGGAAACTAGGGTTTGGAGTTTTAATTTCCCATTCCACTCACCATTGTTGCTAAAGCTTGAGTATTAGGAATTAGAAATGAAATAATGAAGAGTTGGAGTGGAGTTGGGTTCATATGTTAGGTTAATGGGCTGAAACCCAAACCAAAGCCCTAAGTGAAAAAGTAGCAAAATTCTACTATCTCCAAACATATCAAAGTTTACACTTAAAAAGATCGCAAAGTCATTTTGAACTCAATGGGAGTGGTCCCGAGTCCTAATCCGACCGTATGCAAAAAGTAGCTTTTCGGACTAAATTCCGAGTATCGATAAAATATTTAAATATTTAAATATAAAATCGATAAATATGCGAGTTGTTACAGTTTGCCATTGAGTATTATTGTTTGTATCTGGGACAAGTTAATTTTAACTGTCCAGCATTTGTGTAATGTTGTAACTCTGATGAATTGTATGTAAAGTAACAATTACAGCTTTTCTTTGTGTAAATGCTATTATATTGTTATTATATTTTGATCCGCTATGAACCGTGAGATTCTGTGTTTTGTTTTCTATCCTTCTTCTACCTCTTTTCTTCTTTCTTTAACTATCTGAAATTCTGACATTCGAAATTTTCGAGGTTGAAATTTCGGGTCATTACACTTTTCGATATCTTCTTTTAGGGTTTTCACCTCTACTTCCAATAGTAGTTTATATTATTTTTTTCCTCATCAACGGAGGAGGCAAATTTTCCAATCTCGATAATGGCGTTATCCTTTTTCACAGTAAGCAAACAAATTTGCTCCTTTAATTCAGCAATTGATTAGAAGACCCTTGAAAAGTCCGTTGAAGGAAAAACATGTGTTTGGCCACCTAAAACATAAGACAAATGAGGGCTAAATCAGGATATACAAGGTTAAAAGTCTAAATTAACTCGATAAAAGTGAAATTATGCCAGTAATAGCCGTTGACATTTGATGCGAAAATGATCTTTGAAGAAGGTTGAAGGCTGTAACGACATAAGAGAAGCCAATGTCAGAGAATGGGCAACCAAATGGAGGAGATCCTCAAAGTTTGCTGTGGGAATTAGAGTAGGAATATTCGAAGAAAGGGATTCATTAGGGAGTGGGGTAAACCAATCTCCTTGAATAGGTAGCCGAAATGTAATGTCATGGAAATTTCGATCCTGAAAATGCTAAATAGTTAGATAAAGAAGAAAAAGAGATAGAAGAAAACGAACAGAAAACCAAACTCAAAATCTCACATTCACAGCAGATAAAATATAATATCAAATAATATTCTTTACACAAAGAAAACTATATCAGTCAATTACATTTTATTACATCAGAGTTACAACATTTCACAATCATTGGACAGTTAAATTAACCTGTCCCAGATAAACTACAATATCACGGTGGGTACACTCCATACGTTCCTACCATCCAGCTCGCCTACTGAGCTCCAGAACGTCCTTACCTGAAAATCTGTAATACTCGGTCTGACCCGAGCATTACATCAAAGTAACACCTGGGTCAGGCTAGAAACCAGTGTGAATAAACCCATATAACATGAAATACCCAGCTATAACATATGTGAATATCAGGGTAACTTGTATCCTTTACGAATTCTCATAGACAACATTTATCACATAATAGTTTCAGTTTAAATATCCATATTACACAATTCATTCCATTCCAACCTGTTTAATACCACATATCCAATTTTAAAAAGAACTTTGTAGATTTAAAATCGAAGTGGTTCCGGGTATTTACTGATACCCGACTCTGGCCTCTTCGAATCTTATGTTATCTTAACACAAATTATTCAATTCAATACAATTCAACTTTAAGTACAGGATGTCACTTTTTACACAGCAATTCATTATTATTAGATAACCACAATATCACGGTCCACCCAAACATATCACTTCACAAAACATTTTATATCAGAGATATTAACCAATTCATGGCATTTAACATCATTCAGTCATTCATAAGCAAGATTGATCACTTTCAAAAATTCATTTAATTTATCTCTAATTAAATTAATTACTAATCTTAATCACTTAAATTGCCTTTACTTAATACTAGTCAATTATAAACCAATTAATCAATCATCCTTTAATTATCCTTCTTAATTAATCACTCTTGACTAATTATTTTTTTATTTACAATAAGTAATCAACTCTTAATTAATTACACAAATTAGTCATCTTAAAATCACTTACATTGATTAATTATCCTTAATTAATCACACTCATTAATTAACTAACCTTGGTTAGTATTCTTAATCAATTAATCCTTAATTAATTACACTAAGTAATTAATCCTTAATTACTTCCATAAGTAATTATTCTTAACCAATTCCATAAACGCTTTTCCTTAATTAATTAATTAATCTAATTAATTATCTTAAATTAATCACATTAATTAGCCATTTCATAATCCTAGTTAATGATCTTCATTAACTATTAACAATTCTCTTATCACTTTTCTAAGTGGTTAAAGTTTAAATTAACCATTATTAATTACAAGGTAATTAATTCAATATCTACCAATCAATTAATCTCTAATTACTTAATTAATTACTTCATTAAGCAATAACTCTTAAAAATCCTTTAATTAAATTAATCCTCGATTAATTTATTTCTTGATAAATCGATCCTTTAATAAATTACACCAAGAAATTTATCCTTAATCAATTAAACTAATTAATTGTTTTAAACAAATTTCATTAATTTATTATCTTTAAATTAAGTAATTATACCTTAATTACTTTTATTAATAAGATTTAAATTTAATTAAGGTAAATCATTTATCTTAATTAGATTCTTAACTTTTATATTTCTTAAAGTAGATGCTTGAAAACTCATCATTAGAGAATGCTTTTATTTATTTTATGGTTTAATTACTCTTCCTTTATCATAGCATAATTCAAACATCATCTTTTATTTTTGAAAACACATAGTAATTAGTTTTAAAAATTAACCTAATATCTACATAATTACTTTAAAACAAAATTTTTTTAAATCATTTAACCTTAACGTTTAAACTTGAAACTTGATAAACAAATTCTTTGCTTAAAACACTATGTTAATATTCTTTGGAAAAAAATTTATTAATTAAAGTTACCTTGCTATAAATGTCACGTTAACTAACAAAACTAATCAGAGCCTAAGATAACTCTTCGAGCCAACACTATAAGTTTCCTCCCAAAATCTCGAGAATGAACCCGGACAAAAAACAAAAATACTCGACAATCACCCGAGAAATCCCGTCCTCACTCGTTCTCCCTCTTGGTCTTGCTTTCCAGCAAACCCAGATACACAGTTAAATGTGTGCACGTGCACACGTGCTCCAGCCACCACCCGCCCTTGCTCCGACCTCCGACCATTCGATGACAACCTTGCCATCATTTACATGCTCCAAGTTCAACAATATCGCCAGCAGAATGGAAACGAGCAACCCCAAATCCCACTGGAATCCAACATCCCACGAAAACGATCATCCATCGACGAACCCGACCTCGAGATCCATCGCCGATCGTACCAAAATGTCGCCTCAACACAATAAATCGATCCCTCCCCTCGCGATCAAGTCTGCAACACCCACGTCGAAGCAATTGATCTGAGAACGTCGACGAATCCAACAGAGCCTAAACCCTACAACTCCATCTCGTCACTGCTATGATGATTGTTAGACCCTTCCACCATTTTTCCTATGCAACTCCACCCTCAAACTATCCCCGGCGTCAAACTCGACGACCATCTCACTGTTGATCGCCATATTTTACCAAAAATACAATCTCCGTTCATTCCCAAATTCCCATCAGACAAAATCATAAAAATCACAATATTAACATCAAAAATCATGTTATCCATATACGAATCAAATTTTAGGATCAAAACTTGAAAATTTATAAATTCTGTTTTCGATTTGAATAAGCTTCCTTTGTAAATTTTATTTTTTGAAGTAATTGCTTGATTTAATTGCTTTAAACAATTTTTAAAAATGAAATCATATTTATGTCATCATTTTTCTTTTAATGATCAAGATTTAAAAATCCTTGTAGTAAGCGGAATTGATTTTTGATT
This sequence comes from Allium cepa, assembly GCA_030765085.1. Lineage (NCBI taxonomy): Eukaryota > Viridiplantae > Streptophyta > Magnoliopsida > Asparagales > Amaryllidaceae > Allium > Allium cepa. The sequence goes on along the minus strand of CM060945.1, from coordinate 1,033,223,111 downwards.
TTGATTTAGTTTTCTGTAAATAGGAATAACAGCTTTACAGAGACATGCATCCATACTCACACTCACATATACGTACAACCATCTCTAAACAAACATGAAAAATGTATTGCTCATCATAGTTTCAAAGATTATCTCATGCAAACTCATATATAGGTAGATTAAGATTTGGGATTCAAGTTTACTCACAATTTGAAGAACAGAGGACAATATAACCGAGATGCTTGAAAAATGCTCCGATGATGTCTTTGAAAACTGAAGCTTTAATTTTCTCTTAAGTTGCTCTTGAACTTAAATTCGAATTGTTGTTTCACTCAGTTGAAAGTTTTTTTGAAAATAAATCTGGAAGTAGTTTGTTAACTGGAACAACAGGCTTGAGTTGAATTGCTTAATTTCCAATTTGACAAACTTGAAAGAATTAGATTTTTGTTTATATATCTTAAATTTTGTTTACTGGTTTTTGGATTTCAGATTTTTTTTTCCTTTTTTCTAAGCCTTTGAATAAGAAGATAGGAAAAAGAAAAATGACGAGGAAAAGATATAACTTTATATAGATTAACTAGGATTTATTAAAAAAGAAAAAGAAAAAAAAAGTGACACTTGTCTTTTATTCTACTTAATCATTTAACACATGTTATTAAAAAGACTTATATACTAACACTTGTAATTAGGCATGAGTACATCACTTTTTAAAATGATTAAAAAGCTTTTATAATTAATTTCCTAATTAATAAATACATGTCTTAAATTATATAAATTAAAACACTTTAAAAGAAAATAATATAAAACAATTATATTCTAAATAAAATCATATATAATATAATTTCAAATCCAAAATATATTTAAGATATATATCTATCTTTTAAATTTCAATATTAAAATCCAAATTCAAATTCAATTTAAAATCTAATTTAAATTCAACTCGCAAATTAAGTTTGTAAATAATAATTCTATTTATACCTACATTTAAAACATCACATTATTACTATTGTTCGAAAATATTTTTTTTCAATTTTAAATAATTTATAAATTAGATTATCAAATAAATATTTTCCCAGATATGAATATTAATTATCAGATTTATTTGTTTCAATTTTAACAATCAGTATTTTAATAGTTAGGACCAATATTTCTTATTAATTAACCCAATTAATTATCGATAAACAGATATTAAAAATCTGGGTTATCACATTGCTCCCCCATTTGAATCTTTTCGTCCCTGTGATATTTCGGAATTTCTAACCAAATTTAAATGTGATAATCTCTTTAATAAATTAATTAAAATTTGATAAAATTGTTATTTAAACAATAATAATAATTGTGTTGTATATATATTGATTTTAAAATAGAATTATTACATACAAATGGAAAATGGATTTGTTAAAAATTATATGTATATATGAAATTGATTTTTAAATTGAATTTGAAATTTAATTTGAAACTAAATGTTCAAATTGAAATTCGAAAGATAGTTATTTATATCTTAAATCATACTTTGGTTTTGAAGTGTAATTTTATGATTTTATTTAGAATATAAAATTTGTTTTATATTAGTTTCTTTTAAAATAAATTGATTTATATAAATTAAAATGTATTTATAAATTAGAAAATTAATTTTAAAAACATTAAAAAAATCTATTCTTGCATGAGAATTACATGTGTTAACTTGTGAATATCTCTAATAACATGTGTTAACTAATTAAACATGTTTAGTGACAAGGGTCGCATTTGTATTTTATTTTCTTTAATTTTAATAAATCAAAAATTTAATCTATATAACTTAACTTCTTCATCTTCATTCATTTTTCCTATCTAATTTTCTAAAAAGCAAGAAATAAATCACTAATTCATTCACAAATCTAAAAATTTATATCAGCTTTCACCCTTTCAACCAAAAATTAAAACAAAAACTCAAGTTTATTCCAAAATTCCAAAATCTACAAGCTAAAATACCCAAAGCCTGTAAATCAAATTCCGGTAAAAGCTTAAATCAAGAAATTCAAAAGCTTCAGCAAATCTGCAACAAGTCTTCACAAAATTAGGCTAAAATCATCACGGAGCTTTCTCAGAATTTAAAAGCAAATAAACAACTTCAGTCAGGCATTTCCAGTTTTTAAGATCTGCAGTTCAAGCTTTCCAGTTTTTGCAAGATTTTGGAGTCTCTGCTTTAAAACAAATATCAGGTGAGTAAACACATAAATTAAAAAGGATTTAGAAAGTTAATCTTCTACATGTGACTTTTGTGATGAATTTTAGCCTACATGTGTGTGCGTGCGAACTTTTATATATATGAATGTTGAATCTGTGTATGTTGTAGTGTGTTCATTCTTCTCTGCTTGAAAATACAGATTCCAAAACCAATAGAATATTTCAAATCTCCTTATCCAGTTACTACTGGGCTTAAAGTTCCAAATAAACATGATTGCATAACCATATTCTAAGTTTTAAAATAGTGTTTAAGGATTCTAAATTTGAAAATTTTCTGAAATAAGGGAAAGACGGTAAAATCTTTAAATTTGACAAAAATCAAACATTTTATTTTCTGGATTCGAGCATGCAACTTGAATCGACATTTTAAAACTTGATTTTTAAAGCAAAAATTATGTGTTTTAGATTTGGATTGTCGAGGCATTTCTGGGTTGACCGGAAATGAGTTTTCGAGCAAAATCAGGCGACTGGGTAGTATTGGAGGTTGGGGGTTTGGCTGGAGACAGATTGGCGATCGTTGAAGTGGAGAAAAATGGTGAGAGAGATGATTGATCGTCGTGGTGTTGGAATTTGGTTGGACTAGGGTTTAATATTCTTGATTGGTCGTGGTAGGAAATGAGACGACCGGGTTAACTATGGTGAATCAAGTGGCACCAGATCAAGGGGATGGTTGCGTGGAAGGCTTGCAGAGTTGTAGCCGGAGTTTCAGGTGGTACGGTGGTCGGCGTCGTGGGTTCGATGGGTTTTCAGGCGAGGTCGTTGTTCCAGGTGATGCGCGAGTTTCCTCATTTTCGAATTTAGGTTTGTGATCAGGATGTGAGGGTCGGAACTTGGTTGTGGGACGATCGTGGATGGATTTGGGGTGTCGTCGGTGAGCGACGTCGTCGCGATCACCTATGCATGTGCACGACGATAATGGCGTGTATGTTGATGGTTGTGTGAATGACGCGGGGGTGTTCTCAAGCGGGAAGACGAGTGTCACGGGATGGAGCACGAGTTTCGCGTGAGGATAGAGCATCAGCCGTTTTCAAAATTTTAAAGATAAGTTAAATTTTTAAGAAAAAGGGGGAGAGAAGAAGATGGACACTCGAGTCAGTACTCGAGTGGGAAGCGGGTCGAACCCGAACTGCAGTTGAGAGCTTTAAAAAGATTTTTCAAAACTAGTTTAAAATTTAAATTTTAAAAATATTTTAAACTTCTTTTTGATTAATGTTTAAAACAATTTGATTAAACAAAGTCTTATACTTTGTTAACTAAACTTGAGATGTTTATGTATTCTTTTAAATTTAATTTTTAAAAAATAAATAAGTAAAAAAAAATGAAATGTTTAAAATGTATTAATTTTAAGTGATTAATGAAACTGTTTTATTTTTAAGGTTAGTTAAGTTTTTATGATTAAAGATTTCTTTAATTAATAATGTAATTAAAGTTAAATTAATTAATAATTTTGGATTAATTAATTTATAAAGATTTAGTTAATTAATTATGTATTAATAAATTGATAATTAATTATTAATTTAATTAAGTAATTAAGGATTAATTAAATTATAATTAATAGTTAACTAATTAAATTATTAAGAATTAATTAGTCAATGATTAGTAATTGGTTAATTAATTAATTAGTGATTAATTAATTAATAATTAAGAATTAATTATGAAATTAAGGTTAATTAATTAAGTAATTAAGTATTAATTAATTAATTTATAATTAGTATTTAATTAATTAATGATTAAGAATTAATTAATCAAATGGTTAAGGTTAATTAATTAAGTAATTAAGATAAATTAATCTATAATTTTAAATTAATTAAGTAATTAAGATTAATTTAATTGTTAATTAAGGATTAATTTATAATCAATTAAGTAATTAAGAATTATTTAATTGTTAATTAAGATTAATTAATTATTAATTAAGGATTAGTTAATTAATAATTAAGGAATGATAAATTAATAATTAAGTATTATTTAATTAATAATTAAGGTTATAATTAATAGTTAAAGGATTATTAATTTATTTAATTAAGCATTAATTAATTGATTTTAAGGATAGTTAAGAAGTAATTAATTAATTAAATGATTGTAATTAATTAATTAATGATTGGTGAAGCAAGATCAAGTGATTAATTCTTAAGTAATTAATTTAATTTGAATTAATTAAATTAATTATAATATGAATTAGAGACATGCTTTCTTATGGATGATTGTTTTGAGTTGAATGTCTAGATTTGATTGTATTGAATGATAATCTGAGATATTCTATGATGAGATATTGTATATATCTGTGATAGATGTTTGTTATTATCTGTGGATAATGCTGTGTGAATTCAATGTTTTAAATTTATTTGAATTGTTTAAATCTTTAAACAACTTGGCCTTTAAGATGACCTTTGGATTTCGATGAGATCGGGATCGAAAATCAAGTTTGATTATTCGAAAACCACATCGATCCAAGTTAAACGTTAGGTCATGACATCTCAAAGTGAAGATCGAGATAGAGTTTCAGAGTGCAAGGGTTATTGTCGTTAACTCTAAGGGTAATTCCAAAATGAGTGTAACGAGATAATGCCATTGGTTTCGTTCGAACCCGGAACGAACTTGTATGGATTGAATGCTTTCAGCACATCGTCAGGTGGACGATGAGTATTCTAAGATAGATGTGTTCTATAAAGGTAATTGTAGGCTCAAGCCTCATCAACCGGGAATGGCTAAAACAAGGGAGGTGCAACAAGGTTAAGTGGGTAGCATCCAAGTAGGACGAGATTTGTCCCTATCTAGAGGTCCCTTTTATATCGGCTGTGTGGGCAGTTGTTGGCCACAACTGCAAGGTTGTCTTGTTCAGGACTATCCAGTAAGGGATGGTTTCGGCCTTGTGTTGAAGGGGATTTAGGGTGGATCCTCGGTACGGTGATCTAGGCCCCTTACTGTGATGGGCGGTACCCCAGTAGCCCTACCATTGTATGGCATCCAATCTCCAATAAGTGCCTGTAAGGTTTTGATTGTGCCCAACTATGTTGGAATGTGAGATGTAAGCATTCTAGCTATTTCTGTACTTTATTTTGAAAACCCTAGATCTTATTATAATATCACTGGATTTCCTATCAAAATTTTTGGTTAGCGTAAGGTAAAAACTTACTTATGTTTATGTGAGGGAAGTCTTACATGATATCTTTTATTTTCAAATGATTTTAAAGTTAAACAACTTTAACCTGTTTACTAACACCAGACCCATGTCTGACCCGGAGTTTATTTTGTTTTTCTTAAACTCTTGGGTACTCAAATTTTTATGAGTTGCCAAGTGATCAGGTTAGGATTATCAAATGGTTTGGAAGCTGGAGCTAGAGTCCAGACGTATTTATTTATATATGTCCGTTGTGTGGTGACTTTTAGCAACGATGTATTTTGGATGTAATAGTTAGACGGACCTATAAAAATGTCTAATGTAATGAAGTCATATTATTTTGTGTACTCTGATATGTAAAAACTATGTATGGATATGTGTAATATTATATTTTGTGTCGTTTCTGCTGTGAGATTCTGATGTTGTTGTTCTTTCTTTATATCTTTTCTACTTCTATCTCTTTCTTTTCTTATTGATGATACATCTTTTTATGGATTGAAAGATGGGTCATCATAGTTGGTATCAGAGCATAGGTTGAGAAACACCTAGGCTATGGAGTAGTATCTATTTTGAGAGTGCGTATTTGTAATTTTCTTATATAACTATATCTTTATCTAAACTAGTTTGGTTACCTGTCCAGGTAGCCAAAATGAGTTCAAGAGCCAGAAGGGTCAGAGTAGTAGGAGGCTTATCGACCAATGATAGGAGAGGTCAGACTGATAATGAGGCTGATAATCCAGCACCGCCTTAAGTTAGTTTTGCTGCTCTATGCAAAGACTTCATCAACCTTGTAGGTAAACCATTTAAAGGATTAGAGAGTACAATTGAGGTTTAAGCTTGGCTACGCTCTTGCGAGCGTATCTTTAAGAGTATGAAATTGTCGGATGAGCAGAAAAGGGTAATGGCTTTATGGAAATTACAAGAAGGTGCTACAGCCTGGTGGGATGCAGTGACATCAAATGTTTCTGAGGATGACATTTCTTGGGAAATAATTAAAGAGTAGTTTGAGGAGTAAATCATGCCAACAGTGGGGAAGACTCGTCTGTATCGGGATTTTCTGAATTTGAAGCAAGGGAATATGACTATAGCGGAGTACGAGACCAAATTCAATGAGCTATCTTGCTATGGACCAAGGCTCATTGATACTCTCTTTATAAAGAATTAAATGTTTGTGCAAGGATTAAGGCCATAATTTCATGAAAAGATGATGACACACTTGAAAGGATCTTTTGTGGAGTTAATTGATATGGCTATGAGATATGAGGATTTGATGAATAGGAAATCAGTAGCACCAGTAGCAGCATTGGGAGGGAATTCTTCTAACCCAAATAAGAGCAAATTCAATCCCAATTGGAAGAACAGAACAAGAAGAAGCCTGGAAGCCACAGTGGACCTCGCAAGTGCTATAATTGTTAGCAAGTTGGGTATTTGGCTAATCAGTGTCCTCAAGGGAGAAAGCAGCAGCAGCTGCATCATAGTGGACCGGTTTCGGCTTTGGTTCAGAAATCTCTATGCTTCAACTGCCACCAACCAGGTCATATGATCAAGGATTGCCCACTACTTCATAAAGCTCTGCAGAATAAGGTATTTGCTTTGGAGGGTGCACCATCAACTTCAGCTAAAGGCAAGGGAGTGTTGGAAGGTACATTACTTTTAGATGGCAAGTATATTAAAGTTTTGTTTGATTCGAGTGCTTCTTTGAGTTTTATTTCTTTGGAATCTTTAGGGAAGTTATTTCTTACCTTAGTACTGTTGACCGTCCCATTCTTGTATCTTATAGGAGGGGTAACCAAACTAGATATGATCTATAAGGATTTGAGGATTTCCTATCTGTCTCATAGTTTTTCTTGTGACCTTTATGTGTTGGATTTTAAGGGGTTTGACCATATATTGGGGATGGATTGGCTTGATAAGTATAAGGCTGCCCTGAATTGTGATGAGAGAACAGTTTTGTTGGAAACTGATCTAGGTAGAATTGCTAGAGTGATGTGCGATAACTCTGGAATTCACTTGAGTAGCCTTTTACATGGAGTTGAGACTTCTCAAGAGGAGGTTAAAGATATCGATGTGGTTCAAGATTTCCCAGATGTATTTGAGGAAGTCCAGTGTTTACCTCCGCACCGAGAGATAGAATTTCACACTGATTTGGTTCCAAGAGAAGTACCAGTGATTTAGCCTAGTAGGAGGATGGCTCCTAGAGAGAGGGAGGAGCTAGTGAACCAAACTCAGGATCTATTGGAAAAGGGATTGATTAGGCCCAGTTTTTCTTGTTTGGGTTCTGCTGCGGTGTTTGTCACCAAGTCGGATGGGTCGCTAAGATTCTGTGTTGACTATCGAGAGTTGAATAAAGTGGCCATCCGAAATAAGTATCCTCTTCCTCGTATTAATGATCTCTTTAACCAGCTGCATGGAGCTTCTGTCTTTTCTCAATTGGATTTAGCATCAGGTTTCCATCAGTTAAGGGTAGCCGAGGACGGTATTCCTTTAACTGCATTTAGGGGACCTAATTGTTTCTATGAGTGGTTGATTATGCTTTCTGGGTTAACCAACGCTCCTGCTTACTTTGTCGATCTGAGAACCGAGTCCTTCGAGATGTATTGAATATGTTTGTTCTGGTGTTCATTGATGATATCCTGGTCTACTCTAAGACCGAAGTACAACACAAGCAACATTTGATAATAGTGTTAGAGACTCTGAGAAGGCATGTTTTGAAGGCGAAGTTCTCTAATTGCCACTTTTGGAAATTGGAAGTCAAATTTTTGGGGCGCATTGTTTCTGGAGAAGGCATCTCTATAGATCCAACTAAGGTTGAGACTATTGTGGAGTGGAAGCAGCCATAGACACCGACCGAAGTTCACAGTTTTCTGGGATTGGCTGGCTACTACAAAAAGTTTAACAAGGATTATTGCAATCTCATTTAACTAAGCTGACAAGGAAGGGAGCTAAATTCAATTGGACACCTGAATGTGAGGAAGCTTTCCAAAATCTGAAGGCAAAGTTGATGAGTGCTCCTGTGTTGGCTATTCCGGATGTGAAGAGTAAGTTTAAGGTTTATACGGATGCCTGTAAAGTTAGACTGGGAGCAATTCTGATGCAAAATGGTAGAGTTATTGCATATGCGAGTCGGCAATTGAAGCCTCATGAAAGAAACTATGCTATGCACGATCTAGAGTTGTTGGCCATAGTTTTTGCTTTAAAGATCTGGAGACACTATCTTCTAGGAGAGAAGTTCGAGTTATTTATGGATCACAAACCATTGAAATATCTTTTCTCTCAAAAGGATCTTAATCTGAGGCGGGTAGCGATGGGTTGAGTTTTTGGCATCATATTATTTGGATATCCTGTATACCCTGCGAAAGGCTAATGTTGTGGCAGATGCCCTTAGCACGAATGCCGTTCTGTCTCTGTTGGAAGTTGTTCCGTCTCTCCGGGAAAGAATCATAAGCAAGCAAATGGAGGATAGATCTTTAGAAGAACTGATTCCTGGAACCAAGGATGGTCGATATTCGGATTTCGAGGTGGACGATCTAGGAGCTTTGAGGATTAATGGTCGTTTGTGTGTACCTGAACTAGATGGATTGAGGCAGGAAGTCTTATCAGAGTTTCATCGCTCCATACTGAATATTCACCCTGGAATGTCTAAGATGTATAAGGATATGAGAAGTGTTTTATGGTGGCCGAGCATGAAAAGGGATGTAGCTGCTTTAGCCAATAGTTGTGCTATCTACCAGTAAGTTAAAGGAGATCAACAAAAGACAGCCGGTATGTTGCAACCTTTGGAAGTCTCGATGTGGAAATTGGAGATGATTTCGATGGATTTCATCGACGGTTTGCCTAGAACCAAGAAAGAAAACGAAGGAATATGGGTGATTGTGGATCGTCTAACCAAAAGCGCCCATTTTATTCCGGTTAAGGAAACCTGTACTGCAGCTTCTCTGGCAGAGATTTTCTTGAGAGAGATAGTCAGATTGCATGGTATTCCAGTAAGTATAGTAAGTGATCGAGATCCTATCTTCACCAGCAAGTTCTGGGAGGCTTTGCAATCAGCTATGGGAACGAGTTTGAGATTGAGTGCACAATGTCATCCCCAGACAGATGGGTAGACAGAGAGGCTTAACCGAATTCTAGAAGATATGCCGAGAGCCTATGAAATGGATTTTTGTGGATCGTGGGAAGACTATCTTCACCTAGTGGAATTTGTAGGATCTAGATTAACCCTAGAGGGGGGGGTGAATAGGGTTATAGCAAATTTTTCCGAATTAAACACAGAAACAAACTGCAGAAATAAATATGCTGAAAAGTAAATCACACGCAAAATTTACCCAGCTTCGGCAACCCCTGCCTACTGCTGCATTCCCAGATTTCTATTAGAATTAACAGTTTCCCGCTTACAAACATTCTAACAGACTTGCAAACTCTGCTACCGCCTATAGAGTTTTGCAAACTCGCAAACCCTGCTAACTGGACTAACTCTAACTAGACAATTTGACAACACCTAAACCCTAGGTGGTGATTTACCACGATTTGTTTTGAAAAGAACAGACAAATAAAACAAATTATAAGAGCAAGCACTAAATTTAAAAACAATTTAAATTATCTTGCCCTTAAATAAAAAACACCCAAACCCAAAACAAAAGAAATATGCGTCCACTTCCCTCTTGTCTTATTTCACCCGATCCTTTGTCTTTTGTTTGTGAAGAAAAAATGGAGGCCCTCTGTTGTATTCTTTATTCGATCTGAATTAGGGCTTCTTTCCCTTGCGATCCAAATTGGGGCTTTGACTGATTTTTGATACTCGTGCTTGCGCTCACTCTCCGATGATCAATTCTACTTGCGCTTTGTTTCGCAGCTGCTCCTTTGATCGAGTTTGATAGATTTGTATGTATTCTCTTTCGTTGCTTGTTTTTTTTGCTTGCTTGACTCGATTGTTGTTTTTTCTATGATGATTTCTTGGGGTTTATTTATAGGGTTGAAACCCTAATAACCACTGTCAGATTTGATTTCTACACGTTGTTGATTATTTTTCCTGAATTTGTTCTGGATTTGGAGTATTCCTTTCTTGATTTAATTTCGAATTATTGTTGTCCATATTTGTTTTTTAATTAATTAATTCGAAGATTTCTTCCTATATTTGTTGTCTCGGCCCCTATTTGAATTAACACTGACCATATATGTATTCGAGAAATTTGATGCAGAGATTTCTTTCCAAATTAGATTTCTTTGACTTAATTAAAACCCGATGTTTATTTTTAAATTCAACCCCATTTTTTTTCTTTGACTTTGGACATTTTTGCATAACTGTTGAGCTCACTTTGTCTTCTGATTTTTTTTTTAACTGGTCGTTGATCTTCTGGCCCTTGTGATCTTCGTCTCCGTCCATCTTCTCTGTTGTTCATGTAGTTGCATATGGTCTCGAGTTTCACTGTTGCATTTGCTCATTGGAGTTTGTACTCGCACACTGCACGTAGCTTATTGTCTGTACTTGGTGCATTGAGCATTTTCACTATGTTGCATTGTTCTATCCACTGCCTTTGTGTTGCTCACCATGTTGCATACATGTTTTTATGCTTTGTGACATTCGGGTTTGTTGTGTACTTGTCTCTTGTTCACCTGTATCATGCTTGGCTTTGCGGTTTGGTTTCACTTGGGCTTGTATATTGTTGAACCTGTTAGTCGAGCTTGCATACTCCATGCTTGTTGTTGTATACCTGTCTACTACAGTTTCATTGTGACTTGACTGTGTTGTTTTGTCTCTGCCCAGTTGATGTTCTGTTCATGTGTGTCTGGTCGAGTTCATTCAATTCATTGATCCTTGTATATGCTGTACTGTCTGGTCTTTATTTGCTTGGTAGCATTTCTTTGTGGTCTTTCATGATGTGTTTGCTGTTGCACTCGGTGTTTGTAGCTTGCCACTGACTTCTTTGTAGTTGCACTGCACTTTGGCTTCACTGAGTTTGTTGTTGCAGTGATTTGTCTGACCTCGTATGCTTCAAGTTGCCTTGAGTTGAACCTATCTTGGGTTTGACCTTGTTTGTGATTTCAGTGCATTGTGCTCTGTTGTTGTATTTGCATTGAGTCACTGATTTTGGTCGAGACTTTGAACAAAGTCAGGTTGCATATCCAGCCGAGTCTATATTGTGCATGATTGCTTTTGTTGATAGCGCACACGAGTTGGCGAGGCAGTGCACACGTGTATAAATGTACACGTGTGTATTGCAACCACTCGATTACCTGTAAGAACACTGATATGCACAGATATTACACAATCAAAGATGATGACAATAACCCATGTATCTGAGACACAAACAAATTTCTATTTTTGCAAATTCAAATTTGTTTGTTTTCAGATTACTGTTGTAGTTGCTAATTATACAGGTACATAGGAGACAGGACAAGAAATGGAGCTGGACAATGCAGATAGATGCAGATGTGCAGACGGAGTGAAAAACTGAGTGTTGAGTGTTGTAGTGAGAAATGTAAAATGTATGAACTAGTGTATGTATATATAGAGAGAGCTGAAAACTTTGTATTGTTTAAGTGTTGTAATAAAATATTATATTGAATAAAAAAATACTGGTTGAATTATATAAATTCTGTGCAGTAGTATAATTATTCAATATGAATATTTCTTCCTTTCTATATATAGTCCAAACTGCAAACACATATATATGTTGATATATATTTTGTTATCATCAAAAAAAATCACATCAAACAATCTCCCCCTTTTGATGATGACAAACATATATATTAAAGATTTTGAAATGCTAATACATGTGTTTGAGCAGGAAATGTTTAGCTCCCCCTATTTGAATGCTCCTCCTACAACCAAGACCACTCCCTATTTAGAAGATAACAAAAATCACTGACGAATAAAAGAACTAAGGAAAATTATCTAACAACATTAAACAAATATTGTTGAAGTATTCCAAAAACATTTACTTCCTTATCAAAATCTAGTTCTTTTCTCCCCCATTTATCATTATCAAAAGACAGAAAAAAAATAATGGAACAGTAGGGAAATGTATTCAAATATTTATTTATTTATTTATTTATTTTTATTTTTTTAAATTGACATTTAAGCACAAAAATAAGCACTTACTAACCACGCATAACCATAAGGACTTTTAAATGGGATTAGCAGTTACTTATTAGTCTAAGCATCCGGACTGTTAAGGTAGACCAGAAGGATACTTAGCTACCATGCTCCATTCATGCATAACCATAAGGACTTTTAAATGAGAATGTAGTGATGATGGTACAATAATTCACTCGCATGCTCCATCCATGCACAACCATATGGACTTTTAAACGAGGATGGATGCATGAGAGATTATTATTATTTTTTAATTGTTTGAAGAAAAATAAAACGAACATATTTCCACTACTGAATACCATATTTAAATAAATCTTTGAATAATATCCTAAATTGGTTTGAATCCTAGAAATTGAAGTTGAAAATGAATATCCAAGAATATTTCAAACAAAAAATGAAAAGTGATTAGTCAATTTCTATAATCCCCAAATCCAAACGTAATCTGGAAAATCTTTCTTCGGGGGAGGGGTTTTGTGAAAATATCATCAAGTTGAGTCTCAGTTGAAATATATTCAATGCAAATGTCTTCCTTAGCAATGTGATCTCTAAGAAAGTGGTGTCTCACATCAATGTGTTTTGTGCGTGAATGATGAACAGGATTATTTGATAAGTCTATTGCACTTTTATTGTCACATTTTAATGGAACTTGTTTATAAACTAAGCCAAAATCAGAAAGAGTTTGCATCATCCATAAAATTTGAGCACAACAACTTCCTAAAGCAATATATTCTGCTTCAGTGGTGGATAATGCAACACAGTTCTGTTTTCGACTTGACCATGAAACTAACGAGTGTCCTAGCATAAAGCATGTTCCACTAGTGCTTTTCCTGTCAACCAATGAACCAGCATAATCAGCATCAGAATAGCCAACTAAATCAAAATTTTCACAAGAAGGATACCATAACCCAAATTTGTTTGTGTGTGAAAGATATCTCAAAATTCGTTTAGTGGCTTTCAAATGAGATTCTTTAGGATTAGATTGAAAACATGCGCACAAACACACAGAAAACATAATATCAGGTCTAGAAGCAGTAAGATAGAGAAGTGAACCAATTATCCCTCGATATTTCTTCTGATCAACAGCACTTCCTTTCTCGTCTTTGTCCAACTTTGTTGATGGGCTCATAGGAGTTCTCAACGGTTTGGAGTTCTCAACTCCAAATTTCTTCAACAGTTCCAACACATACTTGGATTGTGAAATGAAAATGCCATCACTTCTTTGCTTGATTTGAAATCCAAGAAAATATTTCAATTCTCCAACCAAGCTCATCTCGAATTTAGCCTGCATGACTTGTTCAAATTTCTCGCACAACAGTTCATTAGTAGCACCATAAATGATATCATCCACATAAATCTGAACAATCAAAAAATCACTTCCTTTATGTAATAGAAACAGTGTCGTGTCAGCACTCCCCTTTTTAAAGCCATTTTCCAAAAGATATGTACAAAGGCAGCCATACCAAGCTCTAGGAGCTTGCTTAAGACCATATAATGCTTTTTCAAGTTTATACACATGATTTGGAAAATCATGATTTTCAAAACCGGGGGGTTGTTCAACAAAAACCTCTTCTTTCAAATCACCATTTAGAAATGCACTTTTTACATCCATTTGTTTAAGTTTGAAACCTTTATATCAAGCAAAGCTTAGCAAAATCCTAATGGCTTCTAACCTAGCAACTGGAGCAAATGTTTCATCAAAATCTATGCCTTCTATTTGGTTATATCCTTTTGCGACCAACCTAGCTTTGTTTCTAATTACATTTCCTGATTCATCAAGTTTGTTTTTGAACACCCATTTAGTTCCTACAATTGGATAGTCATTTGGCCTAGGAACTAATTTCCAAACTTTGTTTCTCTCAAATTGATTAAGTTCATCTTGCATTGCTAAAACCCAACTTTCATCATTAAGAGCCATTTCAACAGAATCAGGTTCAATTTCAGAAATAAAACCACTATGACAACAAAACGCACACAAATTTTTATCAAATGAAGAGCGAGTGCGTATACCTTCCGTAGGATCTCCTATAACCAATTCAGGAGGATGATTGGATTTGAACTTCAATCTATCAGCATCAACAGTCCTACTTCCATCTTTCTCACTAGATGTCCCTTCTTTAATGCCTTCATGATCTACCCCATCATCAACCGTTTTTTCAGTCGTCCTTTCTAGATCAGATTCATCAAATTTCACATTGATTGATTCAACAATTGTCTTTGTTCGTTTGTTGTATATCCTGTAAGCCTTGCTTCTTGTTGAATAGCCATGAAAATTCCCTCATCGGCCTTTGATTCAAATTTTCCAAGTTGATCACCTGTGTTAAGAATGAAACAAGGGCATCCAAAAACACGAAAATAAGAGATGTTAGGTTTCCTTTCATGCCACACTTCATAAGCCGTTTTTCCAAGTATTGGTCTAATCATTACTCTATTCATTACGTAGCACGAAGTATTCACCGCCTCTGCCCAAAAAGTTAGAGGTAGTTTATACTCACTCAACATGGATCTAGCCAATTCTTGCAATGTATGATTTTTCCTTTCAACCACCCCATTTTGTTGAGGTGTTCGTGGAGCAGAAAATTCATGTTTTAAACCATTTTCTTCACAAAAGTTTTCAAATTCCGAATTTTCAAATACGCCTCCATGATCACTTCTCAAAGTTTTAATTGAAACTCCTTTTTCATTTTGAACAAGTTTAGCAAATTTTGAAAAATAATCAAAAGATTCAGACTTTTTGGCTAAGAAATAAACCCATGTAAATCTAGAATAATCGTCAACCAATACATAACAATAACGTTTTACATTCAAGCTTGCAATTTCATTTGGTCCAAATAAGTCCATATGAATTAATTCGAGGACCCTTGATGTGCTAACAATCTTTTTAGGGCGAAATGATGATCGACTAAGCTTGCCCAAGGAACATGCTTTACACACTTTGTTATTTTTAAATTTCTGATGTGGTAACCCTCTGACTAATTCTTTCGTTTCAAGATTTTTTAAGAGACTCATGCTAGCATGTCCAAGTCTCCTATGCCATAAAGATGCCTCTTCGTCAGTGGCTACCAAACATCTGGAAAGATTTAGATTGTCAAACGAAAGCGAGTAAACATTTCCTTTTCTTTTGCCCATAAAAACAATGTTATTAGAAGTTTTATCAATGATTTTGCATGTATCACTATCAGAAACCACATTCATACCTTTGTCACATAATTGGCTAATAGAAATGAGATTGTGATGCAAATTATCAACGTATAAAACATTAGTCAAGGAAAAAGTACCGTTACTTACTTCACCTTTCCCAATAATCTTACACTTGCTATTGTCTCCCATGATCACATTTCCACCTCTAAAATTCTCTAGGCTAAGGAACTTAGATTTATCACCTGTCATATGTCTAGAACAACCTGAATCTAGAAACCATTCTTGTTGCTCCTTAGCCCGCCAACAGACCTACATAAAGAGAGAGGAGGATGACCTAGAGAAACTCTTAGGTCCAATGATATTAGTAACTGAAGCATTGTGAACAAACAATCCCTTTGGAACCCAAACTTGTTTTGTCCTTTCATTTTTGTTCCTATAGACATGAAATTTGTTTGTAGAATTCTTAGGAACCCAAACTTGTATAAATTTTGTGTTCTTGTTCCTATGACTACAATTTTCAACACGATGTCCAATTTCACTTCTAACAAAGACACTCTTACCTTTTGCATGATCATCAACCTGTGTTTTCCCAAAACCTAGTCCTTTTCTGTTGTTAGCAAAGAGTTGATTTCCCAATAACATGTTAAATGATTTTTCTCCTCTTGAAAAGTTATTCAGAGATTTCTCAAGATTTTGGACTTTGATTTTTAGTGTTGTGTTTTCAGTTACAAGTGTGGTGCATCTATTTATAAAATCCTTTTTCCTAGTGTCAATGGTTTCCTTAAGACTCGAGTTTTCTTTTTCAAGATTATCGACGTTATTCTTAAGTCTTGATATTTCTGAATCTAAAATTTTACATTTTTTACAGTCTAGGTTTTGAATATTTTCAAGTTCAGTTTCTAACCTAGTATTCTCATGAACAAGTTCTCTCCTGTCAGACTTCAATTTTTCAATTTTAATTTCAAGAGTATCAATTGTATTAGTAAGATCATAACACATCAAAACAAGTTCTTTATAAGAATAGTCATGTACCTCACTGGATTCCTCTGAACTTGTTTCTGAATCTGATTTTGCCATAAGGCACAAGTTAGCCTCTTCCGAGCTATTATCCGAAACTTCTTCTCCTTCTTCATCATCCCAAGTCGCTGCAAAGGCCTTCTTCTTCTTTTTCTTTCCTTTGTTGTTTTTGAGAAGTGGGCATTTTTGTTTGAAGTGGCCAGGCTTTTTGCAGTTAAAGCATGTCAATTCATTATCGGAATCGTCAGAATCTTTTGACCTATTACCACTTGTTTTCTTCATGCGTGGCCTGAATTTTGACCACTTTCTAAGATTATTGACAGCCATCGCAAGCTCTTCAATTGGATCTTCTTCTTCTTCATCGCTTTCTTCTTTGCTCTTTAAGGCAATCGTCTTCTTTTTTGATTCGGAGTTGTTACGTTCCTCCTTTGCCTTTAGCTCAAGCTCATATGTCATCAAGTTTCCGATCAACTACTCCATGCTTAGTTTACTCAGATCTTTCGATTCTTGTATTGCCGTGAATTTTGCCTCAAAGTTCATTGGTAAGACTCGCAGTATCTTCCGCACAAGCTCTACTTCAGTGAAGACCTTCCCAAGCGCTCTAGCATTGTACACCAAAGTTGAAAAACGTCCAAACATATCCTTTATGCTCTCGTTCTTTTCCATCACAAAGTTTTCGTATTCATTGCTAAATAGAGCTAGACGTGACTCCTTGACTTGAGAAGTTCCTTCGTGTGTCACCTCCAAAGTGTGCTAAATTTCCTGTGCTGTTGTACAATGAGAAATTCTATTAAACTCATTTTTATCAAGAGCACAGATCAAAGCGTTTATTGCTTTGACATTTGTAGTTTTTAATTTCTTATCGTGAGCATCCCACCTATCCTTAGGTTTAGGAATCTCAGTATCACCAACAACTATAGTGGGAGATTTATAGCCAGTTTCAATAATATCCCAAATATCATAATCGACAGAACTAAGATAAATACTCATCCTAACTTTCCAATAAGCATAATCATTCCCATTAAACATGGGTGGCCTAGCAACAGATTGCCCCTCAGAAAAAGCATTATTTGCTGGATTCATGACTGTAGAGTTAAAGTAAAATACCTGGCTTTGATACCACTTGTAGGATCTAGATTAACCCTAGAGGGGGGGGGGGGGGTGAATAGGGTTATAGCAAATTTTTCCGAATTAAACACAGAAACAAACTGCAGAAATAAATATGCTGAAAAGTAAATCACACACAAAATTTACCCAGCTTCGGCAACCCCTGCCTACTGCTGCATTCCCAGATTTCTATTAGAATTAAACAGTTTCCCGCTTACAAACACTCTAACAGACTTGCAAACTCTGCTACCCGCCTATAGAGTTTTGCAAACTCGCAAACCCTGCTAACTAGACTAACTCTAACTAGACAATCTGACAACACCTAAACCCTAGGTGGTGATTTACCACGATTTGTTTTGAAAAGAACAGACAAATAAAACAAATTATAAGAGCAAGCACTAAATTTTAAAACAATTTAAATTATCTTGCCCTTAAATAAAAAACACCCAAACCCAAAACAAAAGAAATATGCGGCCACTTCCCTCTTGTCTTATTTCACCCTATCCTTTGTCTTTTGTTTGTGAAGAAAAAATGGTGGCCCTCTGTTGTATTCTTTATTCGATCTGAATTAGGGCTTCTTTCCCTTGCGATCCAAATTGGGGCTTTGACTGATTTTTGATGCTCGTGCTCGCGCTCGCTCTCTGATGATCAATTCTACTCGCGCTTTGTTTCGCAGCTGCTCCTTTGATCGAGTTTGATAGATTTGTATGTATTCTCTTTCGTTACTTGTTTTAATTGCTTGCTTGACTCGATTGTTGTTTTTTCTATGATGATTTCTTGGGGTTTATTTATAGGGTTGAAACCCTAATAACCACTGTCAGATTTGATTTCTACACGTCGTTGATTATTTTTCCTGAATTTGTTCTGGATTTGGAGTATTCCTTTCTTGATTTAATTTCGAATTATTGCTGTCCATATTTGTTTTCGAATTAATTAATTCGAAGATTTCTTCCTATATTTGTTGTCTCGGCCCCTATTTGAATTAACACTGACCATATATGTATTCGAGAAATTTGATGTAGAGATTTCTTTCCAAATTAGATTTCTTTGACATAAATAAACCCGATGTTTATTTTTAAATTCAACCCCATTTTTTTTCTTTGACTTTGGACATTTTTGCATAACTGTTGAGCTCACTGTGTCTTTTGATTTTTATTTTTTTAACTGGTCGTTGATCTTCTGGCCCTTGTGAGCTTCGTCTCTGGCCATCTTCTCTGTTGTTCATGTAGTTGCATTTGGTCTCGAGTTTCACTGTTGCATTTGCTCATTGGAGTTTGTACTCGCATACTGCACGTAGCTTATTGTCTGTACTTGGTGCATTGAGCATTTTCACTGTGTTGCATTGTTCTGTCCACTGCCCTTGTGTTGCTCACCATGTTGCATACATGTTTTTATCCTTTGTGACATTCGGGTTTGTTGTGTACTTGTCTCTTGTTCACATGTATCGGCTATGCGGTTTGGTTTCACTTGGGCTTGTATATTGTTGAACCTGTTAGTCGAGCTTGCATACTCCATGCTTGTTGTTGTATACCTGTCTACTGCAGTTTCATTATGACTTGACTGTGTTGTTTTGTCTCTGCCCAGTTGATGTTCTGTTCATGTGTGTCTGGTCGAGTTCATTCAATTCATTGATCCTTGTATATGTTGTACTGTCTGGTCTTTGTTTGCTTGGTAGCATTTCTTTGTGGTCTTTCATGATGTGTTTGCTGTTGCACTCGGTGTTTGTAGCTTGCCACTGACTTCTTTGTAGTTGCACTGCACATTGGCTTCACTGAGTTTGTTGTTGCAGTGATTTGTGTGACCTCGTATGCTTCAAGTTGCCTTGAGTTGAACCTATCTTGGGTTTGACCTTGTTTGTGATTTCTATGCATTGTGCTCTGTTGTTGTATTTGCATTGAGTCACTGATTTTGGTCGAGACTTTGAACACAGTCAGGTTGCATATCCAGCCGAGTCTATATTGTGCATGATTGCTTTTGGTGATAGCGCACACGAGTTGGCGAGGCAGTGCACACGTGTATAAATGTACACGTGTGTATAGCAACCACTCACGATTACCTGTAAGAACACTGATATGCACAGATATTACACAATCAAAGATGATGACAATAACCCATGTATCTGAGACACAAACAAATTTCTATTTTTGCAAATTCAAATTTGTTTGTTTTCAGATTACTGTTATAGTTGCTAATTATACAGGTACACAGGAGACAAGACAAGAAATGGAGCTAGACAATGTAGATAGATGTAGATGTGCAGACAGAGTGAAAAACTGAGTGTTGAGTGTTGTAGTGAGAAATGTAAAATGTATGAACTGGTGTATGTATATATAGAGAGAGCTGAAAACTTTGTATTGTTTAAGTGTTGTAATAAAATATTATATTGAATAAAAAATACTGGTTGAATTATATAAATTCTGTGCAGTAGTATAATTATTCAATATGAATATTTCTTCCTTTCTGTATATAGTCCAAACTGCTAACACACATATATATATTGATATATATTTTGTTATCATCAAACAAAAAATCACATCAAACAGAATTCTCATACAATAACAGTTACCAGAGGAGAATTAAGATGGCTCCCTTTGAAGCTCTATATGGAAGACCGTGTAGATCCCCATACTGTTGGATAGATTAAAAAGATCGTCTTGTGCTTGGACCAGATCTGATCCGTGAAGCATCTGCAAAAGTTGAGCTTATCAAGAAGAGGATGAGAGCTGCTTAAGATCGTCAAAAGAAGTATGCAGATAAAAGACGAAGACAAATTGGAATTCGAGATTGGAGATTTAGTCTTTGTCAAAGTTTCCCCGATTAAAGGAGCAGTAAGATTTGGGAAAAGGGGAAAACTCGCCCTGAGATATATTGGTCCATTCCGAGTACTCTAGAGGATTGGTGCAGTAGCTTACAGGATTGAATTGCCAGTCCGAATGGCTGGAACTCACAATCTCTTTCACGTATCTCATCTGAGGAAATACGTGCACGATCCATCTCTTATTATGGAGCCAGCTGTGTAAGAAGACTTAGAGGTTGGGCCGGACTTATCAGTTGTTAGACATCCTGTTCAGATTGTCGATCAAGACGAGAGGCAACTCAGGAGCAAGATAGTGAAGCTTGTCAAAGTCCAGTGGAGTGAGATTCCCAGAGACTGTACCAGGGAGACTCTGGATAGTTTTAGGAAGGTCCGGATTTGTGTCTGGATAGCTAGTGATGTTTGTATTGGATGTGTTGTTGTTTGGATGTTTTGTTTGTTGGTTGCTAATGCATGGATGATATGTATGCTTGAAATTGTTGAAATAAAATGAAATTTTGGATTATCTTTTGTTTAAATTTCGGGGACCAAATTCTTTTAAGGGGGATGGAATGTGATATTCCAGAATTTCAAACCAAATTTAAATTTGATAATCTCTTTAATAAATTAATTAAAATTTGATAAAATTGTTATTTTAAATAATAATAATAATAGTGTTGTGTGTGTGTGTCTCTATATATATATATATATTGATTTTAAAATATAATTATTATATACAAATGGAAAATGGATTTGTTAAAAATTATATGTATATATGAAATTGATTTTTAAATTGAATTTGAAATTTAATTTGAGATTAAATATTTAAATTGAAATTCAAAAGATAGTTATTTATATTTTAAATCATACTTTGGTTTTAAAGTATATTTTTATGATTTTATTAAGAATATAAAATTTATTTTATATTAATTTCTTTTCAAAGAAATTGATTTAAATAAATTAAAATGTATTTATAAATTAGAAAATTAACTTTAAGAACATTAAAAAAATCTATTTTTGCATGAGAATTACATGTGTTAACTTGTGAATATCTCTAATACATGTGTTATCTAATTAAACATGTTTAGTGACAAGTGTCACATTTGTATTTTATTTTCTTTAATTTTAATAAATCAAAATTTTAATCTATATAACATAACTTCTTCATCTTCATTCATTTTTCCCATCTCATTTTCTAAAAAGCAAGAAATAAATCACTAATTCATTCATAAATCTAAAAATTTATATCAGCTTTCACCCTTTCAACCAAAAATTAAAACAAAAACACAAGTTCATTCCAAAATTCCCAAATCTACAAGCTAAAATACCCAAAGTAAATCAAATTCAAGTAAAAGCTTAAATCAAGAAATTCAAAAGCTTCAGCAAATCTGCAAAAATTCTTCACAAAATTAGGCTAAAATCATCAGGGTGCTTTCTCGAAATTCAAAAGTAAATAAACAACTTCAGTCCGACATTTCCAGTTTTTAAGATCTGCAGTTCAAGCTTCCCTGATTTTGCAAGATTTTGGAATCTCTGCTTTAAAACCAATATCAGGTGAGTAAACACATAAATTAAAAAGGATTTAGAAAGTTAATCTTCTACATATGACTTTTGTGATGAATTTTAGCCTACATGTGTGTGCGTGCGAACTTTTATATATATGAATGTTGAATCTGTGTACGTTGTAGTGTGTTCATTCTTCTCTGCTTGAAAATACAGATTCCAAAACCAATAAAAAATTTCAAATCTCCTTATCCAGTTACTACTGGGCTTAAAGTTCCAAATAAACATGATTGTATAACCAAAATCTAAGTTTTAAAATAGTGTTTAAGGATTCTAAATTTGAAAATTTTTTGAAATAAAGGAAAGACAGTATTGACAAAAATCAAGCATTTTATTTTCTGGATTCGAGCATGCAACTTGAATCGACATTTTAGAACTTGATTTTTAAAGCAAAAATTATGTGTTTTAGATTTGGATTGTTGAGGCATTTCTGGGTTGACCGGAAATGAGTTTTCGAGCAAAATCAGGCGACTGGGGTAGTATTGGAGGTCGGGGGTTTGGCTGGAGACAGATTGATGATCGTTGAAGTGGGGAAAAATGGTGAAAGAGGTGATCGATCGTCGTGGTGTTGGAATTTGGTTGGACTAGGGTTTAATACTCTTGATTGGTCGTGGTAGGAAATGAGACGACTGGGTCAACTATGGTGAATCAAGTGGCACCAGATCAAGGGGATGGTTGCGTGGAAGGCTTGCGGAGTTGTAGCCGGAGTTTCAAGTGGTACGGTGGTTGGCGTCGTGGGTTCGATGGGTTTTCAGGCGAGGCTGTTGTTCCAGGTGATGCGCAAGTTTCCTCATTTTCGAATTTAGGTTTGTGATCTGCAGTTAAAGCTTCCCTGATTTTGCAAGATTTTGGAGTCTCTGCTTTAAAACCAATATCAGGTGAGTAAACACATAAATTAAAATGGATTTAGAAAGTTAATCTTCTACATGTGACTTCTATGATGAATTGTGTATATATATGTGTGAACTTTAATATATATGAATGTTGAATCGGTGTATATTGTAGTGTGTTCATTCTTCTCTGTTTGATAATATAGAGTCCAAAACCAATAAAAAAAAATTCAAATCTCCTTATCCAGTTACTACCGAGCTTAAAGTTTCAAACAAACATGATTGTATAACCATAATATGTGTTTTAAAATAGTGTTTAAGGATTCTATTGAAAATTTTCTGAAATAAAGGAAAGACGGTAAAATCTTTAAATTTGATAACAATCAAACATTTATTTTCTGGCTTCAAGCATGCAACTTGAGTCGACATTTTAAAACTTGATTTTTAAAGCAAAAATTATGTTTTTTAGATAGGGATTGTTGAGGCATTTATGGGTTGAACAGAAATGAGTTTTTGAGCAAAATCAGGCGACTGGTATTGTATTGGAGGTCGGGGCTTTGGATGGAAACAGATTGGCGATCGTTGAAGTGGGGAAAAATGGTGAAAGAGGTGATCGATCGTCGTGGTGTTGGAATTTGGTTCGAATAGGGTTTAATACTCTTGATTGGTCGTGGTAGGAAATGAGACGACTAGGTCAACTATGGTGAATTGAGTGGCACCTGATCAAGGGGATGGTTGCGTGGAAGGTTCGCGGAGTTGTGGCCAGAGTTTTAGGTGATACGGTGGTCGGTGACGTGGCTTCGATGGGTTTTCAGGCGAGGCTGTTATTCCAGGTGTTGTACGAGTTTCCTCATTTTCGAATTTGGATTTGTGATCAGGATGTGAGGGTTGGAACTTGGTCGTGGGACGATCGTGGATGGATTTGGGGTGTCGTCGGTGAGCGACGTCGTCGCGATCATCTGTGCACGTGCACGGCGATAATGGCGTGTCTGGTGATGGTTGTGTGAATGACGTGTGGGTGTTCTCGAGTGGGAAGACAAATGTCATGGCATGGAGCACGAGTTTTGCATGAGGATAGAGCATCGGCAGTTTCCAAAATTTTAAAGTTAAGTTAAGTTTTAAAAAAACGGGGGGAGAGAAGAAAATGGACACTCGAGTCAGTACTCGAGTGGGAAGCGGGTCGAGCCCGAAGTGAAGTTGAGAGCTTTAAAAAGATTTTTCAAAACTAGTTTAAAATTTAAATTTTAAAAATAGTTTAAACTTGTTTTTGAAAAATGTTTTAAACTATTTGATTAAAGAAAGTCTTATACTTTGTTAACTAAATTTGAGATGTTTATGTATTCTTTTAAATTTAATTTTTAAAAAGTAAATGAGTAAAAATAAATAAAAAAAATGTATTAATTTTAAGTGACTAATGAAATTGTTTTATTTTTAAGGTTATTTAAGTTTTTATGATTAAAGATTTCTTTAATTAATAAGGTAATTAAAGTTAAATTAATTAATAATTTTGGATTAATTAATTTATAAAGATTTAGTTAATTAATTATGGATTAATAAATTGATAATTAACTATTAATTTAATTAAGTAATTAAGGATTAATTAAATTATAATTAACAGTTAATTAATTAAATTATTAAGGATTATTTAGTCAATGATTAGTAATTAATTAATTAAGTAATTAGTGATTAATTAATTAATAATTAAGAATTAATTAAGCAATTAGGGTCAATTAAATAAGTAATTAAGTATTAATTAATCTATAATTAATAGTTAATTAATTAATGATTAATAATTAATTAATGATTAATAATTAATTAATTAAATGATTAAGGTTGATTAATTATAATTAATTAAGTAATTAACATAAATTAATCTATAATTTTGAAATTAATTAAGTAAGTAATTAAGATTAATTTAATTGTTAATTAAGGATTAATTAATAATTAATTAAGTAAATAAGAATTATTTAATTGTTAATTAAGATTAATTAATTATTGATTAAGGATTGATTAATTAATAATTAAGGAAAGATTAATTTATAATTAAGTTTTATTTAGTTAATAATTAAGGTTATAATTAATAGCTAAAGGAAAATTAATTAATTTAATTAAGGATTAATTAATTGATTTTAAGGATAATTAAGAAGTAATTAATTAATTAAATGATATTAAGTAATTAATTAATGATTGGTTAACCAAGATTAAGTGATTAATTCTTGAGTAATTAATTTAATTTGAATTAATTAAATTAATTATAATACTAATTAGAGATATGCTTGCATATGGATGATTGTTTTGAGTTGAATGTCTGGATTTGGTTGTATTGAATGATGATCTGAGATATTCTGTGATGAGATATTGTATATATCTGTGATAGATGTTTGTTATTATCTGTGGATAATGTTGTGTGTATTCAATGTTTTAAATTGAATTGAATTGTTTAAATCTTTAAACAACTTGACCTTTAAGATGGCGTTTGGATTTCGATGAGACCGGGATCAGAAATCAAGTTTGATTATCCGAAAACCACATCGATCCAAGTTAAACGTTAGGTCGTGACATCTCAAACTGAAGATCGAGATAGAGTTTCAGAGTGCAAGGGTTATTGTCGTTTACTCTGAGGGTAATTCCAAAATGAGTGTAACGAGATAATGCCTTCGGTTTTGTTCGAACCTGAAACGAACTTGTATGGATTGAATGCTTTCATCACATCGTCAGGTGGACGATGAGAATTCTAAGATAGATGTGTTCTATAAAGGCAATCGTAGCCTCAAGCCTCATTAACCGGGAATGGCTAAAATAGGAGAGGTGCGGCAAGGTTAAGTAGGTAGCACCGAAGTAGGACGAGATTTACCCCTGTCTAGAGGTCCCTTTTATTTCAGCTGTGTGGGCAGTTGTTAGCCATAACGGCGGGGTTGTCTTATTCTGGACTATCCAGTAAGGGATGGTTCCGGCCTTGTGTTGCAGGGGATTTAGGGTGGATCCTCGGTAGGGTGATCTAGGCCCCGTTCTGTGACGGGCGGTACCTCAGTAGCCGTGCCATTGTATGGAATCCAATCTCCAATAAGTACCTGTACGGTTTTGATTATGCCCAACTATGTTGGAATGTGAGATGTAAGCATTCTAGCTATTTCTGTACTTTATTTTGGAAACCCTAGACCCTATTATAATATCACTGGATTTCCTATCAAAAATTTTGGTTAGCGCAAGGTAAAAACTTATCTATGTTTATGTGTGGGAAGTCTTACGTGATACCTTTTGTTTTCAAATGATTTTAAAGTTAAACAACTTTAACATGTTTACTCACACTAGACCCATGTCTGACGCGGCGTTTATTTTGTTTTTCTTAAACCCTTGGGTACTCAAATTTTTATGAGTAGCCAGGTGATCAGGTTAGGATTATCAAATGGTTTGGAAGCTGGAGCTGGAGTCCAGACGTATTTATCTATATATGTCCATTGTGTGGTGACTTTTTGCAATGATGTATTTTGGATGTAATGGTTAGAGGGACCTATATATATGTCTAATGTAATGAAGTCGTATTATTTTGTGTACTCTGATATGTAAAAACTATGTAATGGATATGTGTAAAATTATATTTTGTTCCATTTCCACTGTGATATTATGATGTTGTTGTTCTTTCTTTCTATCTCTTCTACTTCTATCTTTTTTTCGCTTATTGATGATACGTATTTCTGTGGATTAAAAGACGGGTCGTCACAGTCCCCGAAACGGAACGAAGCTAGTATTTTTTAAAATACTTAATATTAGTTAAATCACTTTTGATAAATTTTAAAACACTTTAGAATCTATATAATATTGCCAAAATATTTTTATAAAAATACTTTTATAACTCGATGTTTCAACAACTCCGTCCTCGTTCTCACAGAAATTCGGTCATACGATGATCGGGGGTAAGACTGAAAATCTATAAGTACTTAGCAAACCCGATTCCAACACCCAGTGAAAATACTTGGAAAATAATTTTATGGAAAATATCGAAAAAAATTTTGAAAATAGAGGAAACATCTTTGGTAAGAATGCTCTGGAAATCATCACCCTCATTCACGGTCGCAGTTAACCCGATGGTTATGTTGCCGTCCCGGCAAAATCCATAGATAACTGTAGGCCTCCGCACCCCTCGATTACGTCATGGAACCCGCTACAGATCGTAGTTACATCCAGGGTTACGTTACCATCACATCAGAAGTCCATGTAACTGTAGGCATCAGCGCCCTCGAATTTCGCTGCCAAAAGAATGAAACTTCTCGCTCCCACATAGGTCGCAGACTACATCGGTTAAGTCCCAATGTAGCCTTAGGCTCTTATGGCCTCTTGACTTTCGCTATATCTTTATATGTCGCAGTCTACTGATATAAAATAAAACGTAGAATATTGGCTCTCAGCAGCACAAACGACTTTCGCTATATTACCGTAAGGCGCAGTCTACCGATGAAAAATAAAACGTAGACCGTTGGCTCTCAGCAGCACACACGACTTTCGCTATATTACCATAGGTCGCAGTCTACCGATGTAAAATCAAACGTAGACTGTTGGCTCTCAGCGGCACATACTACTTTCACTATGGTCTGCAGTAGATCGCAGTGACATCGAGTTAAACTGTCGTCACACCATAATCCAAATGCCTCTGTAGGCATCAGAGCCCTCGACTTCCGCTACACACTACACATAATCCTCAGGAACTAATTTGTCTAGACTCCTTACAGGATTAACTTTAGAACCCCCCTAAGTGTCAAGGCTGTACCACCCAGTGGCACTCCTGAGAAGTTCATTTCAAGGGAGCACCTTTTTCCCCATAGCCAATCTCAAAACACTTTATACTATACTCTTATAGTATCTTTCAAATAATACCCTTTATGATTTTCATACATCCAAAATCGACAATTCTCAAACTAGGCTTTCCAAATTCCAATATTGATTTTACCCAAAAATCAAAAGCCTTTCCATAATCCATAGGTTCCAAAAACCTTTTCTCAAAATCATTCTCATCAGATCCTATATATATATATATATATATATATATATATATATATATATATATATAACTTTAAAAATCTTTGGATCACTTCAAACTTGTATAAATTCCCTTTTTATACTTCAAATACTTTCAAAAACCCATTTCTTTTGGCTATAGATTCAACAAGGGGAGTTTTATCATATATAAACAAAGATACATAACTTTGTTTATTCCAAATCAAATATTCAAATTTGATTACTCTTTTATAAAGATATTAACCATATTACTTTCATTTCAAAAACCATTTTACAATTCTTATCCACAAATTTCAATATCCATATTATTCAAACCCGTACGACGTACACATACCACTCGTACACAATTTCAAATTCGATCGCTCACTCGATCACACAATTTCACCTCCGAACTAGTATCGTCCACCCGACTTCCTTGTGTGGACTCAGATCTGGTTTCTTGATTAGAAATCATCATTCTTCTTGCATAGTCTAACTATGATAGAGAATATCCAGAATCAATCAAAAATCCATATCCAGGTTTTCCATTGAAAATCGAGTGAAAAATCCCAACTCAGATCGATATAACTATCTCGAAATTCTGTGCTCGAATCTGGATCAAATCACTATGCGAATAGAATAGTATACGTACATCCTGCATATTTATCTTCACTGATTATCAACTAAATCAATTTCTCCTTTATATTCACATCCACTTTTGTTTCTATTTACTTATTCACATTTTCCTCAATCCTCTTTGGATTATCACTTTAATTCTTATCTCAATGGGTATTTAATCATAAATAGTTTGAACACTGTCCAGCTTAAATTTAGAAAATAGCTTGAAAGGTTTAAAATAGGTAAGTAGTTTGAAAAAAATAATTATTAGTTTGTAAATAGCTGTAAAATAGTTAAGTAATTGTAAAATAGTTGGAAAATAGTCAAATAATTATAGAACTTTTAAATAATTGCAAAATAGTTGTAAAATAGTAATTAGTTATAAAGTAGTTAAAAGTTAGTATTTAATTTATAAAACAGTTGTAAAATAGTTAAATAGTTCCAAAAATAATTGTAAAACAGTATAAGATAGTTTTAGGTTTTAAAAGGAAAAGTTGTATAGTAAATAGCTGGGAAAATAGATTTAAAAATAGTTTACATTAAAATAATTTATTTGAAAATAGTCCACAGCCAAACTGTTCCATTTCCCAATCTCTATTCCATTAATTCAATATAAATTTCCATTTTTATTTAAATTGATTAAACCCGAATTCAATTTAGAATTAACTTCAATTTCTATCCCAAATTCAAATAAATTCCCGTTTGAATTTGAACTCATTCAACTTCAATTTCATTTCAAATCAATCCAATTCAAATTTACCTTTTTAAATTAATAATGGATATATTACCACAATCCATTTCTTCATTCACTTAAACAAATCAAATTCACAGTCTAAAGATTTTTTTTTTTTTTTTGCAAGGCAAGCCGGTTTTATAGTGGGCCGTCCACTTTTATTACCAGAGTAATAAAGTTAAAGTACATGAGAAAGGTAAAAGCACCTAAACTACTATGAAGAAAAAATGAAAAATACAGCACAGGTATGTGACAGACATGTCACAGTAACTATAAAGCACCTAGACTAGGACTCTTCCAGAGAGGAAGAAAACCAGCATCCGAAGATTTCAACGGGAGATTGCCACGAAGACCAACAAAGGGCCTGAAACAGATGGCAAGACCAAGTCATAACCTGCAGCATCAGGAGAGTAAATGAAGGATCGATCCCAAGTAGAAACTGCAAGAAAATCCGAATTCCTACTAGCATCCAGACCGTCCACATCAAGAACTGGAGCATCACCAGACGGATGGTAATAAAGGCATCTAAGCTCCATCTGATCATCAGAAACAAATCTGAAATATGAATCTGACACAGGGTTAAATCTGACTTCAGAAATACGATCAACCCAACACCCCTCAGACTCATCCCAATCAATAGGATACCGAGAACAATATGGTACAGCCAAAGAAATAGGAGGGGCAACACAAGGAACCGCAGCACCAGAAGGAGAGGCAAGCCGAACATCAGAAGGAGGCGGACCCAGATCAGACAAAGAAGCCTCAGGAGGGGGGCATCATGAAGGATAGAGGAAGAAGCCTTAGGGATCCATTTCTTGAGAGGGGGACGAGGCAGAGGAACCTTCGGAGGAGCCGGAGAGGATTTGGGAAGCAGGCAGGCGATAGATAGGTGGCTAAAGGAGTGATAGGAGGATCATATATCTGGAACCCATCCATAGCGAACACAGACCTCAGCAACGTGCCCAATAGCAAGATGAACAGGAATAAAATCAGGAAGCGGCTTGAAAGGGGAAATCTCTATTAAAGCCTTAGCATACATCAATTTTTCACGGGCAACCGTGTTAGCGTCAAAACATTTCAATTTACCGACATTGCATGCTAACCAGTTCAACCCAATCAAAGGCTAAAGCGCAGAAGGGCTTTGCGAAAAATAGACCCAAACGGGGATAGAAAGCACCTGCTCGTGAGCAATAGCCAAAGTGGGAGACCAAGGAGTGATTATAAAGGGCCTACCAGCAAAGAAGGAGGGTTCAGAACCAAGCACCAACCGACGATCCTCGGAAGATGAAAACTTGAGGTAGTATAAGGAGTCAATCAGCTTAATATGCAAATTACCACGCAGCTTCCAAGTCTTACGCAAAAACGACGAAGGATCACGAAGACGGTGACTTGGCTCAAGGAAGAACCCAACCAAATAATCAGACCAGAAATCTACTCCACCTTGCATAACCACAGGAGGCGGGAT
This sequence comes from Allium cepa, assembly GCA_030765085.1. Classification (NCBI taxonomy): domain Eukaryota; kingdom Viridiplantae; phylum Streptophyta; class Magnoliopsida; order Asparagales; family Amaryllidaceae; genus Allium; species Allium cepa. The sequence continues at coordinate 1,033,192,438 of CM060945.1, read as the reverse complement.
CATCACTCCATTCTCTTCAACAATGTCAAATTCGATTGGTTTATATTCACCTGTATTACGAGGCAGAGAGTTGAAAAGAGAAGACCATGGTTTGAGGCAAGACGGGGATGGAGCAGGTGGACCAAGATGAACATCAGCAGGGGGCAGAGCAGGAGAAGCAACAGACTTTGAAGCAGTGATACTTTTTTCACTGACAAGAGGATCTTTGGCCTCAGAGGCATATACACAAACAGTTGGAGAGCGTTTTCCAAAATCAGTACCGGAACGAAACCCTCTGTTCCATCAGACAAACTACGAAAATCCTCATCACAACAAACATCATTCAATTCATTCAACTCCATAACACCATGCGAATTCTCCTGCCTACACACCATCGCACCAGGCAAAGGTCAAAGCCCAGAAACAGGGGAATGCAAAACATTTCTAGATTGGCTACTTGAAACAACAATAGCAATATCCACGGCAGGCAGTTCTGGGCGTGCAATTGGAGCAATGGGGGATCGGTAGCTTTCAAGGAGAGGCGGAAAATCAGCAAGAGAAAGCATCGAAGGGTTTGATGAAACTGCAGACATAGATTCGAATGGCCTTCCAGAGCGGGTAGAGGAGGGGGAGAGAGGGAACGTAGGAGGAGCGGAGGACATGAAAAGAATGGACGAGGCGCAAGGGAGGGGGAGGTTAAGAAAATCTCCAGGAAGCCGCGATTAAAGAAAACGCCAGGAAGCCATTCTGAACCGCCAGGGAGGGGGAGGTTAGTCGTCTAAAGATTATTAATAACAATAGGACGATATTATCCAAATTATTTTAAAACATCCCTCCATTTCCAATTTCCATATCTCAAACCCATTTTGAGATCATACAAATTCTTAATTCAAATCAACCATTTTAACTTTCTAAGTTAGATCTCAATTTCATCATGAAATTTCCAATTGAGGTTGCATATCCTAACTTATTTAACTTTCTCTTAAGTTAAATTCAATTAAGTCCTGTTAACCTTACACAAATTTGAATTCTCCATTTCAAAATTCAAAATTCTTTCCCACTTATAAGTCCAAACTTATATCACCTTGGGTTTTCTCATCTCATTCCAAATTAAAATTTAAAATTCAACGTTTAGAGTTTATTTCAAACCATCATTGATATTATGTGTATTCCTCATATATACATATTATTTTAAACCACCTGTGGTTTTTAATTTCAAACAAATTCCTTTAAATTTTCAAATAACTCTTGTTTGAAATAGGACCCTTTTATTCAAATATATTAAATAACATTTCTTTATCACTTTGAAACAATTTTCAAATTCTAGACCCAGATTTAAAACTTCACAATTCAGATCATCTTCAATTTCAATTTATAAGTCGTACTTGCCTAAATGTTTTACTTCCCTAAAACATTTCATTTTTCTTACTCATTAATACACATTTTATTATTAAACACAACAATCATTTATGATAATAACCAAGGAAACCAATTCATTATTATCTTATTCTGAAACTCTTCTCCAAATTCATGATTTTAATTTCAGTTCGAATCCATTTCAACTTGTCTTTATTCAATTTAAATTTGGTTGTATTTCTATTACCACTTAATTCTTATTATTACTTTTAATTCAATTAATACAACAACCAATTTCCTTAATATAATAGAAAATCTATTGCTTAATAGAATTATATAAGATTCATTTACTTTTGAAACCATTTTAAAACTTTTATATAAGAAAATAATAAGTATGCACTCTTCTATATATATATACACACACACTCAACTCATTCTAGGATACTATTGACCCTTCCTAATGAGTAAACCCATCAGAGCCAAGGTTCCCGCTTCACCTTCAGCTCTAATACCAAATGTAACGCCCGGAAATTTCGGTCCCGAAAATTTCAAATAGTTAGGGAAAGAAGAAAAAGAGAAAGAAGAAAACGAACAGAAAACCAAACTCAAAATCTCACATTCGCAGCGGATAAAATATAATATCAAATAATATTCTTTACACAAAGAAAACTGTATCAGTCAATTACATTTTATTACATCAGAGTTACAACATTTCACAATCACTGGACAATTAAATTAACCTGTCCCAGATAAACTACAATATCACAGCGGGTACACTCCATATGTTCCTGCCATCCAGCTCGCCTCCTGACTCCAGAACGTCCTTACCTGAAAATCTGTAATACTCGGTCTGACCCGGGCATTACATCAAAGTAACACCCAGGTCAGGCTGGAAACTAGCGTGAGTAAACCCATATAATATGAAATAGCCAGTTATAACATGTTTGAATATCAAGGTAACTCATATTCTTTATGAGTTCTCATAGACAACATTTATCACATAACAATTTCAGGTTAAATATCCATATTACACAATTCATTCCGTCCTAACCTGTTTAATACCACATATCCAATTTTAAAAAGAACTTGTAGATTTCAAATCGAAGTGGTTTCGGGAATTTACTGATACCCGACTCCGGTCTATTCAAATGTTATGTTATCTTAACCCAAATTATTCAATTAAATAAAATTCAGCTTTAAATACAGGATGTCACTTTTTACACAGCAATTCATGATTGTTAGATAACCACAATATTACTGTCTACCTAAGCATATCATATCAAAAAAACATTTCATATCAGAGATATCAACCAATTTAAGGCATTTAACATCATTCATAAGCAAGATTGATCACTTTCAAAAATTAATTTAATTTATCTCTAATTAAATTAATTACTACTCTTAATCACTTAGATTACCTTTACTTAATATTAATCAATTATAAACCAATTAATCAATCATCTTTTAGTTATCCTTCTTAATTAATCACCCTTGACTAATTATTTTTTATTTACGATAAGTAATTAACTCTTAATTAATTACACAAATTAATCATCCTAAGATCACTTACATTGATTAATTATCCTATAATTAATCACATCCATTAATTAACTAACCCTTGGTTAGTTTTCTTAATCCATCAATCCTTAATTAATTACACTAAGTAATTAATCCTTAATTACTTCCATTAAGTAATTATTCTTAACAAATTCCACAAATGCTTTTCCTTAATTAATTAATCTAATTAATTATCTTAAATTAATCACATTAATTAGCCATTTCATAATCCTAGTTAATGATCTTCATTAACTATTAATGATTCTCTAATTACTTCTATAAGTATTTAAAGTTTAAATTATTCATTATTAGTTACAAGGTAATTAATTCAATATTTACCAATCAGTTCATCCCTAATTACTTACTTAATTAATTCTTAACTTTAATTACTTCATTAAGAAATAACTCTAAAAAATCCTTTAATTAAATTAATCCTCGATTAATTTATTTCTTGATTAATCAATCCTATAATAAATTACACCAAGAAATTTATCCTTAATCAACATAACTAATTAATTGTTTTAAACAAATTTCATTAATTTATTATCTTTAATAAATTAAGTAATTATACCTTAATTACTTTTATTAATAAGATTTAAATTTAATTAAGATAAACCATTTATCTTAATTAGATTCTTAACTTCTATATTTCTTAAAGTAGATGCTTGAAAACTTATCATTAGAGAATGCCTTTATTTATTTTAAGGTTTAATTACTCTTCCTTTATCAAAGCATAATTCAAACACCATCTTTTATTTTTGAAAACACATAGTAATTAATTTTCAAAATTAACCTATTATCTACATAATTACTTTAAAATCAAACAATTTTAAATCATTTAACCTTAATGTTTAAACATGAAACTTGATAAACAAATTCTTTGCTTAAAACACTATGTTAATATTCTTTGAAAAAAATTTGATTAATTAAAGTTACCTTGCTATAAATGTCAAGTTAACTAACAAAACTAATCCGAGCCTAAGATAAATCTTCGAGCCAACGCTACAAGTTTCCTCTCCAAATCTCAAGAACGAACCCGGACAACAAACAAAAATACTTGGCAATCACCCGAGAAATCCCATCCTCACTCCTTCTTCTCCCTCTTGGTCATGATTTCCAGCAAACCAAGATACACAGTTAAATGTGTGCATGTGCACGCATGCTCCATCCACCACCCGCCTATGCTCCGACCGCCGACCATACGATGACCACCACGCCATCACTTACAAGCTCCCAGTTCAACAATATTGCCAGTAGAACGGAAACGAGCCACCCTAAATCCTACTGGAATTCAACATCCCACGAAAACAATCATGCATCGACGAACCTGACCTCGAGAGCCATCGTCGATTGTACCAGAATGTCGCCTCAACACAATAAATCGATCCCACCTCTCGCGATCAAGTCTGCAACATCCATGTCGAAGCAATTGATTCGAGAATGTCGACGAATCCAACAGAGCCTAAACCCTACAACTCCATCTCGTCACTGTTACGCTGATTGTTGGACCCTTCCAACATTTTTCCCATGTAACTCCACCCTCAAACTATCCCCAGCGTCGAACTCGACGACCATCTCACTGTTGATCGCCAGATTTTACCAAAAATACAATCTCCGTTCAACCGTAAAATCTCCACCAACCAAAACCATAAAAATCACAATATCAGCATCAAAAATCATGTTATCCATATACGAATCAAATTTTAGGATCAAAACTTGAAAATTTATAAATTGTGTTTTCGATTTGAATAAGCTTCCTTTGTAAATTTTATTTTTTTAAAGTAACTGCTTGATTTAATCGCTTCAAACTATTTTTAAAAATGGAATCATATCTATGTCATCATTTTTCATTCAATGATCAAGATTTAAAAATCCTTGTTGCAAGAGGAATTGATTTTTGATTTTGATTTAGTTGTCTGTTACAGGAATAACAGCTTTACAGAGACATGCATCCATACTCACGTGCTCATATACATACAACCATCTCTAAACAAACATGCGAAATGTACTGCTCATCATAATTTCAAAGATTATCTCATGCAAACTCATATATAGGCAGATTAAGCTTTGGGATTCATGTTCACTCACAATTTGTAGAACAGAGGACAGTATAACTGAGATGCTTGAAAAATGCTCTAATGATCTCTTTGAAAACTGAAGCTTTCATCTTCGCTTAAGTTGATCTTGAACTTAAATTCAAATTATTGTTTCACTCAGTTTAAAGTTTTTTGAAAACAAATTTGGAAGTAGTTTGTTAATTGGAACAGCAAGCTTGAGTTGAATTGCTTAGTTTCTAGTTTGAAAAACTTGAAAGAATTAGATTTTTGTTTAAATTTCTTAAATTTTATTTACTGATTTTCGGATTTCAAATTTTTTTCTAAGCCTTTGAATAAGAAGATAGGAAAAAGAAAAATGATGAGGAAAAAATATAAGTTTATATGGATTAATTAGGATTTATTAAAAAAAAGAAAAAATAAAAATAAAGTGACACATGTCTTTTATTCTACTTAATCATTTACACATGTTATTAAAAAGACTTATATACCAACACTTGTAATTAGACATGAGTACATTACTTTTTAAAATGATTAAAAATCTTTTATAGTTAATTTCCTAATTAATAAATACATATCTTAATTTATATAAATTAAAACCCTTTAAAAGAAAATAATATAAAACAACTATATTCTAAAAAAAATCATACATAATATAATTTCAAATTAAAAATATATTTAAGATATATATCTATCTTTTAAATTTCAATATTCTAATCCAAATTTGAATTCAATTTGAAATTTAATTTAAAATCAACTCAGAATTTAAATTTGTAAATAATGATTCTATTTAAACCTACATTTAAAACATCATATTATTATTATTGTTTGAATATAAAAATTTTGTCTATTTTAAATAATTTATAAAGGAGATTATCAAATAAATATTTTCCAGATATGAATATTAATTATCAGATTTATTTTTTTCATATCAGTATTTCTTATTAATTAACCAAATTAATTATCAATCAACATATATTAAAAATCCGGGTTATCACAAGAAACTAGACGAAGAAGTAGGAAATGAGATATTTAGAAAAGCGTCTAGAGTACGAACCTCCTCTGCATGTCCTTGAGCATCCTGGTCTGGATGGTCTAAATCAATAATTCCAACACCCTAAGCAATCAAGGATTATCCAAATTCAATTTCCTGCCAATGGTATCAAAAGTCTGGTTATCTTCAAGCTTAAGCTTTTTACTCAGGGGAAGAGTTGAAGAGTCAACTAGAGTGTCGGTGCTTGCTTTCATTTTAGTTCAAAAACAGCCTTAGCAAAAGATTCCCTTAAAAAAGCAGGTTTAATGGGTTTAGCCAAGGTAGGAACAAGATCTCTGGCCTTCTTTTCCTTGGAAGCAACAATGAGTGCGAACGAGTGGAAATCAAAAAGGGAAGTTTTTAAGATAACAACATAAGAAATTCCATTTAATTTGTACTAAAAATTTATGAAAGGGTTCAAGTTGTATTGGAGAGGAAATAGAGTAAACATTTCGATTGCTGACAACTAATGATTATTTCCCTTGGGCATTCCCTTCATCACTGAAGGTTCTCAAATTATCATGTGGTTATCTACGACCAAAGAGTATATACGAAGATTTAAGGTTAGCCTGTCGGTTATACTCTTGGAAGCCTGAGTTAAGGGCTTAATGGTATCAGCAGTGGAAGAGCTAAGTTACTTGGGAGTAAGTTATAAAGGAAAATTTTTATTATAAGAAAGTGACAAATACAATATATTGTATAGGAAACGGAAACTTATAGAATGTAGAAAGGTTTCCCTTGAACTTAGAGGATAATTGATTCACCCAATCCTTCATCTTGTTAATTACTTGAGTGATTAAGCTTTTTGGGAATGGGAGAAGATTATACACAAGACTATCCAACTATTCGTTTATCCTTACAAGATTTGCTATGGCATGAAGGGTCTCAATGCTTAGAGTAGGAAGTTTAGTCGCTCCAGCAAGGATTTCGAGATAGCTCAAGTGAGTGTTTGAATTAAGGGTTAGCTTGATTGGAGCAATGTTTAGATATTCCAAGAATCATAAAAGGAATTATGGGAAAGGTAAATACTCTAAGTGCCAGATATGAATAGGTGTAAAGGCAAAGATCTACTTTGGAGGATTGCCTTTCCCGCCCGAATGGACCGATAGGCATAGCCTCTATGTTCGTGATCCCAAATTGTCAAAGGATGGTGTCCACTTCTCTTTGAGTGGTGATGTAAGATTGGTTGAGATGATAATCTCCTTTCTTGGTAGAAGGAGATGGATTAGAAATCTTGCTTGCTTTCTTGCTTTCCATTTTTCCTGCCTAGTAATATTACACAAAGTCAGGAAAGTACTATTTATTCTACAAAATTTGGAGTACTCACAAGTGTAAAATAGGTAATTGAGTGCCTAAACAAAAGACAGTTAACCGATTTTTAATTATCTAAGTTATTGCATTAGGAAATTAAAGTTCATAATTAACTATTCCATTTGCGACAAGCCAATAACCCATTAAGTAGTTCATAACGAACTTATGAAATATTTGAGAAATTATAATCAATTGAATCTACATAAATAATCGATAAATTTATGAAGATTAGTTTATAATTGGTCAAAGAAAATCTAACCTAAACATCTTCTCAGATCGAATATAGAATCCATAAATTGATGTCGAATTTATGTATTGTTGCACTAATAATCACTAATGAAAACCATGATAGAATGTCGAAAGAATGACCTAATCTATCAACTGTGATTGAAATCAGTAAGCAAAGTTAAACGGCTTAGAAATACCTTAATAAATAATGAAATTTGTAAGGATGTTGAATATGTAAAAAAAAATTATAAGTCTGATACATGACAAGCCAGCGATGTCATATAAGAAGTGAACAAGAATATTTAATTTCCAACACTTTGATTAGCAGTCCGAAAAGTAGGGGTAGGCATTTAATCGAGTTAACCGACTCAATCGACCTTAATCGAACCACACTAACCGACAAAATGATTAACCGAACATTTGGTTAACCGACCGATGTTAACCGACCAAAATTGGTTCTATTAACGGTTAACCATATCGCATATATTGGTTAACCGGTTAATCGAAATTAATTTTCCCTAATTATCTAACAAGGCATTGGCCCACAACTGGCCCAACGGACACCCAATATCGCATGGCATCATAACCGTAACCCTAAATTTTACTCGCCGCTTTCAGTTTAGCGTTTATCTTATTCCCAACAAAATTTAGATCTAAAAATTTTCACCATTCTGTAGACCTTCCAAATTCAAATCGATGATCATGAATTTGCAGTGCCGCCCTAGCCGTCGATTACCTAGTCATCGATCAACTCAAATTCAGATCGATCTGCAAATTCAAATTCTGAGTTGTCTGGCCTAGCCATCGACTTATGATATGGTGAATGCTAATAGGAAATAGAATAACATGAGTTTGATTAACTATTTGTGTTTTTAGTTTTTCTCTATTTTAATTAGTTTTAATCTCATCATTGAAGGATGCAATGTTGATATGACTAAGTTAAAGCCTACTACTACAGGCATAACATTTGCGAAGGACTGGAGGTCATTCAAAATCACCAAAAGCTGTGGCTGTTGGAATTGAACAGAGGTTTTATCAGGAGTACAGCAGGTCAAAATTAAATATATACTTTTTTTGTTTGGGATTTTTTTGGTTCTTTTATGTTGGGTCAATGTAACAACCCGGTATTTTATGATTATTTCTAATTGTATACTTTAATTATTTAAATTGAAACTCTTGATTTAAAAACTTAATTATATTGATTAAAAAGAATAAATTTTGTTATTTTAAATATAAATTTAATTTGGGTGAATTATAATTCCAAACCTGAATAAATAAAATATTTCCAAAAAAATGTGGATTTTGGTCAAATTGGTCAAACTTTGACTTTTAAATTTAAAATTTAAATATTTGAATTTTTGGATTTTATCTTTCACTATGAAAATACATTTAATTTCAAAAATACTGCTTTTCGTTCGTTGAAATCCGATTTGTACTGTGAAAGTTATGCTTTTTACAATATTGTATGTAAATTGATCTATTTAATAAAATTGTCTATTTTAAATTATATAAATAATGTTTTATTTGTCTTATCATGTTCAAATATGTGTAATATGACATGTTAGGTATATATTTTATTTTTAAAACATTTTAAAATGATTTTATAATTTTTCCAAAGCTTATTGTATTTATTTCCAATTTTTAAAACTAGTTTCTATTTTTAAGCTATTTTCTTAATTTATTTATATTCATCTAAAATTTATTTAGTCTTTTCATTTCAATTGCCACATGCATTCAATTTTAGGCCGACCTTATCTTTTCCTCAGTTGATCATTTTTTTCCATGTTCACACACAAGAAACTTCTCTTCTCATTAAAATTTCGGCCTCTACATCAGAAACAAAAATTTGGTAATGTTTTCACTTTTTTTTATTTTCTTCTTGTTTTATGCATGGATCTTGCCTTGTTTTCACTTAGCTTGTTCGGCCTATAGCCACCACCTTCACCACCACCTCCACCACCATCATTCTTAGACGCAAACACCTCCATCACCTTTGTCCTACCAGGCCATGGCCATCCCAAAGTTGAAACTCCCCAAAAATGCATGCACCACTTGAAAACAACCCAAGCCGAGCTCACCAATGCCATCACCACCTCATACAACCCCTTGGCCGACCTTTGCACCACCTTCTCCAGCACCTACCTGACCCATAGACCTCTGCCACATCTATACCTGACCTCACCAGGCCAGGCCGTGCCATGGCCGTGACTTATGTTGCACCAAAATTTGCCTTTTGTTGCCTTATGTTGAATTTTCATGTATATCCACTTCCATACCACTTCTACCTCTTCACTTCCCTTGCTAGGCCTATCATATATGACCCATACCTGACCAAATACACCCCATGGTAGTACCTTATCACCCTATAGGCTGAGCATAGTGATAGTGGAAGCAAGTGCAAGTGGTTTGTTTCTTTGTTGTGCATTATTTCTAGAGTTGTTCAATGTTATTTGGTGTTGAAATTCATGTGCTTTATATTGTTTTGTTTGATATGTAACAAGACAACTATTTTGGCTTTCCACTCACTTGAATTCATAGTCGTGCCTTCGTGCTTTTCGGGTCTTTGCTTGTGTATAATATTCTGTTATCTCCAGCTTGTAGAGGTGAGTATTTCTCACCAAACATTTCGTACTTATATAAGTAGTAAATTGACATCATTTGAATCTATAGTTCATATTATCATATTATACCTGTGATATTATTTATATGATGATCACCCTATTTATTCACCTGTCATATCATCTGTTACTTTTATATGATGTTATTTTGTTTATTTATATTAGTTTATCACACTCCAAGTTCCCTGTAGAATAGAATCACTATGGGTTGAAATGATACATACCCTAACAGATTTTAGAATAGAGAAAAATCATTATGGGCTGAAATGATAGGCCTGAACAATTTTTATTTATTTTTATTTACTTGGGATTGCAGGTTTGAAATGATAGAACCCGGATTTTTCCTTTGTAAATTACGGATTGAAATGATATAATATCTGTACCGCTTTACTTAGGATAGAAAATGATATACAGACCGTGGTTAGTAAATATTTTTCTAAAAATTTTCAAGTATTTTAGAAATGTAAATATTATAATATTTTGATTTAGATTTAATTAAAAATTATTTTTATAAGTATTATTGATTTTCTAAAAATTCATAAGTGAAATAAATTAATGGTAAAGTTAGAAATTTGAAATATAAGTTATTTTGGAAATTATAATTTGGTCATAAATGGAATTTAAATTAAGTAGGAAATATGGTACATAGATTTTGAATTAAAATGAATTTAAAATGATTTTATAAAGTTTTAATGATTTTTGAATAAGTTAAAAGGTTAAATAAATGAATATTTAAATTGAATTTTGAAATATAACTTAGATTTGAAATTTGTAAATTTTGTTTAAAAATGAATTTTAAGTTAAGTAAATAAAATGGTAAATAAGTTATATTTCAAAATTTAAACTTAAATGTTAAGTTAAAAATTTTAATTATAGAGAATTGAAATTGAATGTCAAATTATATAAGTAAATTATTATTAATTGATTTTTGAACGAAAATTTAACTTTATAAATCACGAATATAAGGGTATTTAAATGATTGTTTTAAAAGTGAAAATATATGATTTTATAAGTTTAAAATGATTTAAATAAAAATTTAATTGTTTGTGAAATTATATTGAATATTTGGAATTTAATTAACCGTATTTTTGAAATGTTATTATTTCTAATGTAAAGGATATTACAGTGTTTGCGCCAAAATTGGTCACAAACCCCAAGTATTGTGAAAGCACCAGTGGTGGAATATAAATCAGCAATATCCAAACAAAAATTACAGATCTAAGCAAGAAACACGCAGCAAAATAGAAATTATGAACAAGAACACGCAATTTATAGTGGTTCGGCTATCTCTGGCCTACGTCCACTTCAAAGGTTTTAACTTTTATTGATGTTCTTCGCTGATTACTCTTGATTACAGCGGATTACAGTTGATGATAGCCTTGAAATCTGAATACAACAATGATAATGAAGTATGTAATTCAATCCGGCAGAGTCTGGACGTTCAATGGTGGAAGCTCCCAAAAGTCCCCCTTTCTGAAGGCTTCAGGTTGTTATTTATAGGCGTAGGAGGCCCAGATCTCGCTCAAACTTCGGGAGACTTCTTCTGGCACGTGAGTGGGCCCACGCGACCGACCCCACCAAGTTTTGACTTGATCTGACATCGATTCGAAGTGGTTTCGAACCCATCAAGAAATGGTCCAATCGAGCTGAAACTTGGCAGGAACAATCTTTATCATGTATGGAATCTACTGTGAAAGTTTCGTTGTATTTGGATCAGTGGATTGCGAGATATCATGGATTCGAGATGGCGTTATCTGCATGGCCGTTTGGTTCGAAACCATGCTTTCGAACCGATGGTTTCGAATCCATCATGGCACGCCTCTTCGTGGTGACGTGGAGCGCAAACTTCGAATCGATCCGGTCTTCACTCCGAGTTGACTGCTTCGACTCCATATATCTCGGCGAATTCGAACTGATGGAAGACACGTCATCATGGTTGGTTGACCCAGTGGATTCGAATGAGGCTACATGGGATGGGTTCGAACTCGGCATCATGGATGGGTTCGAACATGACTTCATGGATAGGTTCGAACGAGGTTCCATGTTTGGGTTCGAGCAATGTCCAATGATGGACTCGAACAAGGATTCTTGTTTGGAGTCGAACAAGGCTTTGTGGTGGGTTCGAAGCATGGCTTCTGTGATGGATATGAGCTGTGTCACTTCTCCATGGATACGAGGCCTGTTGTTATGAGCTTGGTAGGTTCGAACTTGATGGGTTCGAACCCGAGGCACCCCGATGGGTTCGAAGGTGATGGTTTTGAACCTGATGGGTTCGAATCTCGGGCCTTTTCCTTCAAAGTGAATCGATCATATCTTGAGCGTATGAACTTGGATTGACTTGAAATTTGAGATGTGGACTTCTATGATCTTTCTTGTCATGTCCTGTCAATTGTAGCTCAATCTGGACTCGGACAAAATTCATCGATATCCATGGTTATCCTGCAATGCATGGTTGATATTCAAGATTAATAATCATTGATTTTTAGTAAATTCAGAGTATCTCAACTTTGCCAAAAGTTGGGATAACACTTTGCCCCCCAAAACATGCCTTTTTGTAAAAGGTATATTTTGAACGGTCTTAAATCGAATATAGTAAATCCATGTTTCATTCATAGCTGCATTATTATCAATTAAGTTTATGGCTGTTCAAAGCCGAATCAGCATTCGTGAAGTTCCGTAGTCTCTCCGGACTATTAATGGCTACTCTGAACCCTTACTAAATCCATTCTAAACTTAGTGATTAATTAGAAAGATCCTATTGCACTCTGGCGTTGCCTTCTATCCCTTGCACTCTGGTCCTAGTTAGGACGTATAGCGATGTCATGGTCATTCTGGACCGATCATAGCCTCTCAGGGCTCTTGCTGGATCCCATCCTATCACTCTTCGGTGAAGGGGAAACAGCGCTGAAGTGAGTTGATCCTGTCGCTCTCCGGCGAAGCAACTCACTTCTTGCACTCCGGTTCAGCGTATCTGAACATTATTCGATGTCTTGGTCGTTCGAGACCGATCATAGCCTCTCCGGGCTCTTGCTGGATCCCATCCTGTCACTCTCCGGTGAAGGGGAAACAACGCTTAAGTGAGTCGATCCTGTCGCTCTCTGGCGAAGCAACTCACTTCTTGCACTCCGGACCCCGCCTCTCCGGCTAGGGTCATAAAGCGATCATTCTGATGTTGGTATTTAATGTTCATCTTATGACTCTCTGGTCAAAAGGTTTATTGCAAGAGATTCTAATTTATTTATTAAAATTCGAGTTCTAGATGTTCAATCTCAAACATCAGAAAAAGCTAAACACTGCCTCTCCGGGCATATCGGTATATCTCCATCTCAGAGCATGCCTAGGGATCTCTCCGGTTCCCATGCATGTGTAAGTGGAGTGACCGTTTATTTTGAAAACAGATATAAATAGAATTATTCGACCGAAGTTCAAATCCTGCATTTGGCCCTTGCCATCTTTAATCAGTGGATGACGAGTCGTGATCCCAATCTAGGATCGTTCCTGTTAGGTGGAGGCGGTAGTTGTTCAGGCCTTACCGCTGCAGTCCGTTCTCTGACAAATTATGGCAATCTACCACCCCTGGCATGTTCTTCCACCTCATCCTTTAGGTGGCGGAATTCATCTGTGGTGTGCCCATCCAGCTCATGGAATAGGCAATATTTTCCAGTCCTGCGCTCCTGCTCAGTGGGATCCCTTATAGGTGGCTTTCGATAGGGGAGTTGCCCCCGAGTTTCAGTGTAAATTCTTTTTAGGCCTACATTTAGATCTGTGTACTGCCTAAATCTTGGTTCTCGGAATTTCTTCCGTTCACCAGGACCATCATGTCTATCATCCTGTTTTCTTTTTCCCTTGTCCGCTCTGACTGTTCTCTGGAGGTTCCTTCGCTCTACGCAACATTTGTTTCCAACCTCTCGGCTCATGATTCTTCTAATCGGATGAACTTTTCAGCTTTATGAAAGAACTCTCCAAGATCTTGTGGTGGATCTGTAGTCAGAGAATCTTTAAATTTGGTGCCTTCCGCGACTCCTGCCACCGCCGCCATCAAAATCATCGATGGATCCGGGCGATCTACAGAAGTCACTGTTACATTGAATCTTAGTAGGAAATCTTTTATGGACTCTCCGGCCCTTTGCTTGATCGAAGCTAAAGTCATCACGCTCTTGTGTCGCGTCACATGGACCCGGAACTTTCTCATGAAGCATTCTACAAGCTCGCTCCATGTTCTGAGTGATCCCGTCCCTAGTTGCCTGAACCAAAGCGCAGCCAAGTCCGACAAATATAGAGGGAAGCATCGTGCTATCACTTCCTCGGATGCCCCCAGCACTTCCATGTGCCTAATATATCTGGTAATATGCATGGTCGGGTCTGACCTCCCGTCATAAGGTTCTAGTGTTGGTAGTTTGAATTTTGGAGGGTTCCTTGCATTTCGGATGTTCGGAGTGAACGGACTCCGACTAACTTCTTCCAGCCCTCCACTAGGTAGTCCTCCTCTCATGATTCGTCGCATTAGGCCAATCATTCTCTCGTCTCCGTCTAGGGGTTGCCCCCTTGTCAAGTTCCTATCCTGTCCCCCGAGCCTCGAAGGGAATTCTGGTACATATTCTTCTGGTGGCTCGTTAGCATATGTATTGACTCCAGCTTGTTGAGCTCCCTCTATCGGTCTTCTAGCATCGGACCCTGAGGGTCTGTCCCCAGGTCCTTGTTGATCACCTTCAACTCCTATATTCTGGTCCTGAACCTGACCTTCATTAGCTTCTGTAATCCTGATTCCTTGTCCCGCACTTGCAGTTGTTGCAGTTGGTCCAAGGTTCTGCATATTCACCACCCTCATTTGTTCGAGGAAATTCTGCAGCATCTCCTGTTGGGTCTTCATCATGCTTTCGCGTATTGAATTAGCTATAGCCTCCATCTCGTCTCTAGTGATGTAGACGGAAGTTTGTCCTTCTCCTGCTCCTGAGGACGCTTCTTGACTTCCTCCCTGTTGGCTCCGATCAACTCTTTGTCTTGTTTGTCAAGTCATTGTTTCTAAATTGGAATTCTTTTAACTTTCGAATCTGAACTCTGAATCTGATGTAGCGGGTGCTAGTTCTTCACGGTGGAAGCACCAAAGTGTTTGCGCCAAAATTGGTCACAAACCCCAAGTATTGTGAAAGCACCAGTGTTGGAATATAAATCAGCAATATCCAAACACAAATCAAAGATCTAAGCAAGCAACACGCAGCAAAATAGAAATTATGAACAAGAACACGCAATTTATAGTGGTTCGGCTATCTCCGGCCTACGTCCACTTTAAAGGTTTTAACTTTTATTGATATTCTTCGTTGATTACTCTTGATTACAGCGGATTACAGTTGATGATAGCCTTGAAATCTGAATACACCAATGATAATGAAGTATGTAATTCAATCCGGCAGAGTTTGGACGTTCAATGGTGGAAGCTCCCAAAAGTCCCCCTTTCTGAAGGCTTCAGGTTGCTATTTATAGGCGTAGGAGGCCCAGATCTCGCTCAAACTTGGGGAGACTTCTTCTGGCACGTGAGTGGGCCCACGCGACCGACCCCACCAAGTTTCGACTCGATCTGACATCGATTCAAAGTGGTTTCGTACCCATAAAGAAATGGTCCAATCGAGCTGAAACTTGGCAGGAACAATCTTTATCATGTACGGAATCTACTGTGAAAATTTCGTTGTATTTGGATCAGTGGATTGCGAGATATCATGGATTCGAGATGGCGTTTTCTGCGTGGCCGTTTGGTTCGAAACCATGCTTTCGAACCAATGGTTTCGAATCCATCATGGCACGCGTCTTCGTGGTGACGTGGAGCGCAAACTTCGAATCGATCCGGTCTTCACTCCGAGTTAACCGCTTCGACTCCATATATCTCGGCGAATTCGAACCGATGGAAGACACGTCATCATGGTTGGTTGACCCAGTGGATTTGAACGAGGCTACACAGGATGGGTTCGAACTTGGCATCATGGATGGGTTCGAACATGACTTCATGGATTGGTTCGAACGAGGTTCCATGTTTGGGTTCGAGAAATGTCCAATGATGGACTCGAAAAAGGATTCTTGTTTGGAGTCGAACAAGGCTTTGTGGTTGGTTCGAAGCATGGCTTCTGTGATGGATACGAGCTGTGTCACTTCTCCATGGATACGAGGCCTGTTGTTATAAGCTTGGTAGGTTCGAACTTGATGGGTTCGAACCCGAGGCACCCCGATGGGTTCGAAGGTGATGGTTTCGAACCTAATGGGTTCGAATCTCGGGCCTTTTCCTTCAAATTGAATCGATCATATCTTGAGCGTATGAAGTTGGATTGACTTGAAGTTTGAGATGTTGACTTCTATGATCTTTCTTGTCATGTCCTGTCAATTATAGCTCAATCTGGACTCAGACAAAATCCATCGATATCCATGGTTATCCTGCAATGCATGGTTGATATTCAAGAATAATAATCATTGATTTTCAGTAAACTCAGAGTATCTTAACTTTGCCCAAAGTTGGGATAACATACAGCATTTGAAAATGCTATAGTTGATAGAAATGAACTAAATGGCTAAATTGAATTAAGGGCGATTATAGCACTTTGTAAGTGCTGTAGTTGCTGAAATTAACTAAGGTTTTATTTGAATTAATTAAACCTATTACGGCATTTTAAATGCTGTCTTTTGTTAAATGAATTGTTTTAAAACATAACTTTCCATAGCATCTTCTAAGTACTACGAAAGTTGAGTTTGCACTGTTTTGATAAATTTAAAAGAATAAATGAACTTCGAAAAGGCTAAATTTTTGAGAATTTGATATTTGATTACTAATATAATAACTTCACTTTTAAATGATTTAAATGGAATATGTAAATGATTTAAATGGAATATTTAAATGATTTAAATGGAAATTTAATTGGTTTAATTGGAATATTTAATTGGTTTAAATGGAATACTTAAATGGTTTAAGTGGAATATTTTGATTTGAAATATAAACCATTTTGAAATGTGATTTTAAATGGTATTGAAATTAAATAAAATGAATGTGGTTTCGGAAAAATATGATATTTTGAAAAGGATTTTGAATGATATTGATTTTTTTTAAATGATATTTGATTTAGAAGTATAAAATACCTTTTTGAAATTTTAACCATGGGATGTATTCAATTTATAGTTTAACTGATCCTTAAAGGATGGGCGATCCCAATCATCCTTTAAGTTATTGTACATTACTACTACAGTTCACTTGAGTTGGTTTACATTATATAAGTATATATGTCCTGACTCGAGTGTTATGTGTTTTACTTTACGCTCGGGTCAGCCTGAGTATTTACAGCTTAGCTTTGGAATTTTTTCTGGAGCTAGGAATCGCTGGAGATTTTGCTTGTCTAGTTATCTATTCCCTTTCAGTTTCAGTTGTTCTATTCAGCTTTGGTATTTATAAACTTTTATGTATTTGAGATTTCTATTGTACATGTTTTTCAGACTGATATTATGCATTCTTTTTAGAGTTGTTATAGTAGCTTCATGAACTACTACGGTATTTTAATTTCCGCTGTGAGTTATTCTGATAATTTTATGTCTGTGATTCTGTGATTGTATTTCATTTGCTCCAAATTTATTTACAATGCGATACTTTGAGCAATTCAAGTCCGGCATGTGTGGATGCGAATGGATGAACATATCAGGTTGTTACAGTTGGTATCAGAGCATTGGTTTTAGGCAAACCATAGCCTGTGGAGCAAAAAACTCATTGAGATAGGGTAGAAATACCCTAGAATGAGTAAAATCAATCTCAGAATCATTTCTTTGTGAGAGAATGTATTTTTGGAGTATAAAATGATTTCCAAATGATTTTAAAAGATTTTCAAAGATTATTTTGGTATAATTTTTTTTCCTTATTTTGAAACCAAGATATACTCAACTTCATCCTTTTTGCATCCACCTTGTTAGAAATCTCTTGGTTAGGATTCTTATCGATTAGGATTCCTTGAACTTTGGAACGCTCCCACTTGTTCTGAAACAAGGCTTGTCTTCCCTATTTTATCCTTTTGATTTGGAGCATTCCGTAAATCCACTTTGGAATGACCTCTATAAAGATCGGTGATTCCGCAAATCCTTAAATGATTTGTAAAGGGGTGAAACTCCTTTACAATTTGGCATTGATTCACCGTAGATTTCTACATCCTCGATTTACGATGCTATCTCCTGCTTTAACTGGATTCTATCTCTGGCGATCGAATGTTGATTTGCCTTAGATTTCCAAATTGACTATATTCCTGAAGACGCGGTTGACCGGTTAAGATCGCCCGCAATTTATATAGGCTTATCCATCTTCTATTATTGAATTATTTAATCTTAGTTCGAGCTTATCTTCGAGTCAGGATTCTATTAGATTTGAGTTCCTCTAAATTTGAATTTCTGTTCGTTTTGAAATCCATCCTTGAATCATCCCTTGGAAACTTTTGTTTGGTTATATTTTGAAATTGTGCATACATCGAAATTATTACTTTGATAAGGATGGCCATATTTAATATATAAAAGTAAAATGTTTCCGATAAGAATTATATACCTTTTAAAAATGAAAATTTGAAATTTCGAAAGGATTTGAAATTTTGAAAATTTTATAAGAATTTGGCTTATATAAAAATGATTTATAACTGAAAGGTTTTTGAATTTGAATTTCGAGGAATCAAACTCCGGTGTTTTGAAATTGGTTTTAAGATTTTGAAAAATATATAAGAATAATACGATTTAAAGATATTTTTTGAATAAGAAATATTTCCAATGTATTCGAATTAATTACAATGATTTCGAAGAGATTTCAAAGAAGTTTCAACAAAATAAAAGTCCAGAACTGTGACGACCTGCCTTTCTCAACTCCAGAAAGACGTTTCATTATTAAGAAAGAAAGAGATAGAAATAGAAAAGATAGAGAAAAAGAATAACAACATCAGAATCTCACAGCGGAATGGAACAAAATATAATACATCACATAACTATTACATAGTTATACATACATCAGAGTCTTACAATATCAGATTACAGTATTGCCATATACATACATGTCCATATATACATCCAAAATACAGCATCACTAACTACACAGCGGAACTACATATATATAGCTACATACGTCTGGTCTTCTCTCCAAAATAGCTCCTCCAGAAAAGCAACACTTCTAGATACCTATCACTTGGCTACTCGTAAAAATTTGAGTACCCAAGAGTTTATGAAAACACAAAATATAAACTCCGGGTCAGACATGGGTCTGGTATGAGTAAACAGGTTAAAATTGCTTAACTTTGAAAATCATTTGAAAATAAAGGTATCACGTAAGACTCCCCACAAATAAATACGGGTAAGTTTTTACCTTACGCTAACCAAAACATTTTATAGGAAATTCTGTGATATTATAATAGTGTCTAGGGTTTTCAAATAAATAGAAAATAGCCGAAATTGTTACATCTATTAAATTCCAGCTACTAGCCACGAAAGTGGGTAATACAAATCAAAACCGTAGGGTCTCGTAGGGTAAATGGATTTCCAACAATGGCAGGGCTACTGGGGTACCGCCCGTCACAGTACGGGGCCTAGATCAACGTACCGAGGATTACTCCCTTCATCCCCTGCAACACAAGGCCGGAACCATTCCTTACTGAACAGTCCCGAACAAGATAACCCCGCAGTTGTGGCCAACAACTGCCCACTAAGCCGAAATAAAAAGGGACATCTAGACAGGGGAAAATCTTGTTCTGCTTGGGCATGACCCACCTAACCTTGCTGCATCTCCCCTGTTTTAGCCATTCCCGGTTGATGAGGCTTGAGGCTACGATTACCTTTATTGAACATATCTTAGAATGCTCATCGTCCGCCTGACGATGTGTTGAAAGCATTCAATCCATACTAGTTCGTTCCGGGTTTGAACGAAACCGAAGGCATTATCTCGTTACACTCATTTTGGAATCACCCTCAGAGTTAACGACGATAACCCTTGCATTCTGAAACACCATCTCGACCTTCATTTGATAAGTCACGACCTATCGTTTAATTTGGATCGATGTGGTTTTCGGGGAATCAAATTTGATTCTTCCGATCCCGGTCTCATCGGATCCAAACGCCATTTTAAGGTCCAAGTTGTCTATTTAACTTAACATTTTAATTAAATATCAGAATTTAACATAACAGCTATATCAGATACATCATATACAGTGATCACAGATATCCATAACATATAACAACATATCACAGAATAATCATCAACAGATATCAAAGTCAATCAACATAATTATCAATGTATACCAAACAGTCTGGGTTTACTTTTACTTAATTATTTGCTTAAGGATAAACTATTTTATTCTGTTTAATTTAATTACTGATAAATTAACTGATTAATGATCAATTATTGATTCTTAATTATTAATTAATAACTTTAATTGTTAATTAGTAAAAGTTAATTACTTATTTGATTTTCTAATCATTTAGTATCAATTTATTTATCATTTAATCCAAATTAACCACATAAGTTAACTATCATTTATTTATCAATTGACTTTAAGAGATTAATTAAGATTCTTAAGATTTTAAAATTGATTTAAATCACAAATCAATTTCTAAGTACAAAATAAATTAAAGTTATTAAATTGATTACATTTTGTTAATTTACCTTTACAACTCTTGTTTTAATAAAACTTAAATCAAATATTAGCTTAAACTAACTAAACAATTATTTGCTTAATAAATGTTGAACTTTATAAATCAAAATACTTAACAGTATTAAGGCAATACAACACGGCCGAGCACGCATCATTTTACCCGAGGTCTTTTCCCACTCTTTTCTCGAGTCACTCCCGTGCATTTCCCTCTCTCTCACTCTTTCTCTTCTTCTCCCCAGTTCTTCTTCCCTTCTTCTTTTTTTTTTTTTTTTAAGTTATAAATTTAGCTGCAGTAACTACTCTCGTACGCTCTCAAAGGAACATAGAAATTCACTCGAAGCATTCCCCACAAATGTCTCGAGCAACCCACGCGTTAACCCAGAACCCAAAGAAAAACAACACGACAAAGATCACCGAACACCACTTCGCCACCGTGCACATGCACGGTGGTCTCCCTTGCCTGCGGCGACTCGCGTCCATCCCCACAAACCCCAAAACACCCATAGATCCAACATCTAGACTCAGTTTCGATTTCAAGATGAAACTAAAAAAAAAAAAAAAACCTGGTGCTCGAAAACATCAACAGCAACGCCGCTGTCAAAACAGTCGCGCGATCGCTACACATCACCAGAGGTGATGAAAATTCGCCTGAACCTCACTCTCACCTCTACCTAGCTCCTCCAAAGGTCACGTCCAACTCGATTTCATATTGGAGCCGAGATCAAATTTTTACAGAGCTTTGAAGAAAAAAATGGGTTTAAACCCTATTCATGATTCGAACTCAAAATATATGAATTCGAAAAATAACTTACTATTTTTCTAGTGTTAACACTTCTTTAATCTTGCTTCATTTCAAATTTCAAGAATTAAAGATTACTCTATCTTCCCAAATTTACAAAAAACCATTTTTGTTTCATTTCAAAACTGCTCATATTACTTTTGCATAAAAATCATACTTTTTATGTTAAAAATCATAATTTCAGGTATGGAATCATACTATATTATTGAAATGTCAAATTTAAACATTTGAGTTTTTCACTTGATTTCTTGTTACCTGTAGAATGAAAACAGTATGTACATCATACTGTCTAACTTCAAAATGTTTACAGTCTTTGTGTCCATATAAACAAACTTAAATTCCCACCATACAAAATTTAAATGGTTTTATGAGTAAGATTTGTAAATTTATTTGCTTTATTTTGTAAAAGCTTGAAGCATTGATCAAGTTCAGCTGTAGAAGTTTCAGGTTAAATCAACATACACAGGTCAGACAGTTAAAATATATATAGCACATATCATAAACAAATATATATAAACTTAAAGTTGAAATTTATTAGTTTACTCACCTTAATCCAAATTAAACAGAGCTCTTCAGTACCCAGATAAACATAAACTTGTTAACTTGCTTCCCAAACTTCCAACTTGTTTGTATTTTGCTCAGGTTGATAATTTACAGTTTTCTTCTTTTAGTTTAAGTTTGTTTGCAAAGCCAAAAGAGGTTTCTCAGATTTACTTTATAAATTTTAGGTTCGTATATATACAAACTGATGATGTACAAGTAGATTTATAAAGAAGCTTAACACAGGTTGTAACTGGACAGCTCATATTTGCATTGTCATTTCCTTTTAATTGGCTGAGTAAAATTTTCTGCAGTAGGAGATTATGACAAAAATCTCGGCTACATGTACTTATTAAGCAAGAAGTTAGGCTATTAAATGCCTTTGCTTTTAATTATGATGGCAAGTATTTAATGTATACTGATATTTATATCATGGAGTACAAAGATATTAAATTTATTTCGGCCAAGCATATTTAGCAAGTTACAGACTTTTGTTTTATATACTTGAAGTAAAACTTTGTTTTTCTCCTATTTGCTTATGACTAGTTGTTTCATATGCTTCCTTAATCAAGTAATAAATGTTTTTAGTTTTCCATTTGTTTTGTACAAGCTACAGATCTTCCATTATTCATTGGAAGTAAACTTTGTTTTATATTATCATTTTGAAGTGAAAACTTTTATTCCCTGATGCATATACACAGCACATGAGTATTTTATTTATAGCATTGATTTAACTAGAGCACACATGTGATTATTATTGGTTTACACTTAGTTTTAGTTTATTATTATTATTTTTGAGTTGAAAACTTGTTTTTTGTTGAGAAGAGCCTTGTTGCCAATGCCTGAATGTTTTATTTGTAAAGCAACTTACATACACAGGTTATATGTTTTATAAACTTCCTGATATGATTTTTATTATCAACATATTTTTGTTTTATTTATATTTTGTTAGTTATATTCTATATGAAATCTCATACTTGTTCAAATGATGTTTTAACATTTTATTTAAGGTTGTTGTGTTGCACAATTTAAGTGTTGTAGATCATTGTTTGTCTAAAAATACTTGTTTTTTTTTGTATATTTCACATTATAACTTATATGTTGTATTTTTATGTTACTTAATTACATTTATAATGTATGTTTGTGTTTTATACTAATTTTGCACTTCCATATTTATGTGAAATAATTTCATGTTTGTAAATTTTAAAACTTATCATTTAAAAACTAAAGGCGTATCCATATGTTTCTTTATCAAATATCAAATAATGAATCTTTGATTTAATTCTATTGAATAAGTCAGATTTTGTTTTTAAATGGTTTTGAAGTATTAACTTCTTTTACAAACATACATAACTGTTTAATATGTAATAACTCATCAATTTACATGTTGACAAGCTTATATTTGATTTAATTTAGATTAAATATTTATTAAAATATGCCGTAAAAATTCCGGGTCGTTACATTCCTCCCCCCTTAAAAGAATTTCGTCCCCGAAATTTAAACAACAGTTAAATCAAAAGCTTTTATATTAACAATCCAAACATACATATCATTCATACAATAGCAAACAAACAAACAGTCTATACGAACAAACAACACTAGTTATCCGAACATAAGTCCGGATAAGCACTCCTAAAACTATCGAGAGTTTCCCAGGTACAGTCTCTGGATCCTCACTCCATTGCACCTTGACGAGTTTCACTACTTTGTTTCTGAGTTGCTTCTCGTCTCGATCCACAATCTGAACTGGATTTCTGACTACAGTTAAATTTGGCTCCACTTCCAAATCTTCTTGAATTACCGGTTCTACAACCAGTGAGGGATCATGAACAAATTTCCTCAAATGTGATACATGAAACACATTGTGAATCCCAGACATCCGCTCTGGTAATTCAATCCTGTAGGCCACAGTTCCAATTCTCTCCAACACTCGGAACGGTCCAATGTATCTCGGAGCAAGTTTTCCCGTCTTTCCGAATATTATAGCACCTTTAATTGGGGAAACTTTAACAAAAACCAAGTCTCCGATCTCAAATTCTAATGGCCTTCGCCTTCTATCAGCATATTTCTTCTGACGATCTTGAGCAGCTTTCATTCTTTTCTTAATAAGCTCAACCTTCGCAGAAGCTTCACGAATAAGATCGGGTCCGAGCACAAGACGATCCTTCGATTCAATCCAACAAGATGGAGATCTACATGGTCTTCCGTATAGAGCTTCATAAGGAGCCATCTTAATACTCGCTTGATAACTGTTATTATAAGAAAATTCCACAAGATGAAGATGGTCTTCCCAAGATCCCCTAAAATCTAAAACACAAGCCCGTAGCATATCCTCAAGAATACGATTCAGCCTCTCTGTCTGTCCGTCCGTTTGAGGATGATAGGCTGTACTCAATCTCAAATCTGTACCCATTGCTGATTGCAGAGCTTCCCAAAATTTGCTAGTGAAAATAGGATCGCGGTCACTTACTATGCTGACTGGAACACCATGCAATCGAACTATCTCCTTCAAGAAAATTTCCGCCAAAGAAACTGCAGTACGGGTTGCCTTTACTGGTATAAAATGGGCACTCTTAGTTAAACGATCTACAATAACCCATATACCGTCATTTCCTTTCCTGGTTCTAGGCAAACCATCAATAAAATCCATCGAGATCATTTCCCATTTCCAATTCGGAATTTCCAGAGGTTGCAATAACCCGGCAGATTTTTGCTGATCACCTTTCACTTGCTGACAAATGGCACAACTGTTCACAAATCTAGCAACATCCTTCTTCATATTCGGCCACCAGAATGCTCTCCTCATGTCCTTATACATCTTCGAGATTCCAGGATGAATATTCAATTTGGAGCGATGACTCTCGGATAAAACTTCCTGCCTCAACTCCTTATCGTTCGGAACACAGATTCTCCCATTGATCCTTAGCGTTCCTCGGTCATCGATGTCAAAACTAGGACACTGACCCTTCCTGACTCTCTTGATGATCCTCCTCAACATCTTATCAGTTTCTTGCTTGCTTGATATCCTTTCAATAAGAGATGGAACCACTTCCAGAAGAGAAAGAACCGCATTCCTACTGAGAGCATCAGCTACGACATTCGCTTTCCCCGGAGTGTACAGAATATCCAGATCATAGGATGCAAGAAATTCAACCCACCGCTGCTGTCTCAGATTCAGATCTTTTTGAGAGAATAAATATTTCAACGGCTTGTGATCTGTGAACAATTCAAACTTCTCTCCTAAAAGATAATGCCTCCAAATCTTCAGAGCAAAAACAATGGCAAGCAATTCAAGATCGTGCGTAGCATAGTTCTTCTCATGAGGCTTCAACTGCCGACTAGCATACGCAATCACCCTTCCGTTCTGCATCAGAACCGCTCCCAAACCCACAATACAAGCATCAGTATAAACTTCGAATTTGCTTTTCCCATCCGGAACAGCAAGTACTGGTGCACTCGTGAGCCTTATCTTCAATTCCTGAAAAGCTTCTTCACACTGAGGCGTCCATTTGAATTTCGCTCCTTTCCTGGTCAGCTTAGTCAAATGTGAAGAAATCTTGGAATAATCTCTAATAAATCTCCTGTAGTAGCCAGCCAATCCTAGAAAACTGCGAACTTCCGTCGGTGTCTCTGGCTGTTTCCATTCCAGAATAGTTTCCACTTTCGCTGGGTCTACAGAAATGCCTTCACCCGAAACAATGTGTCCTAGAAATTTAACTTCCGATTTCCAGAAGTGACATTTCGAAAACTTCGCCTTCAGCACATTCTTTCTCAGAGTCTCCAATACAATCCTCAAATGTTCCCTGTGCTCTTCTTCGGATTTGGAATAGACCAAGATATCATCAATGAATACCAGCACAAACTTATTCAGCACATCTCTAAAGACTCGGTTCATGAGATCAACGAAATAAGCTGGAGCGTTGGTTAATCCGAACGGCATAACCAACCACTCATAGAAACAATTCGGTCCCCTAAATGTAGTCAAGGGAATACTGTCTTCAGCTACCCTCAACTGGTGGAAACCTGAAGCTAGATCCAATTGAGAAAAGATAGATGCACCATGCAACTGGTCAAAAAGATCATCGATGCGAGGAAGAGGATATTTATTACGGGTAGTCACTTTGTTCAATTCCCTATAATCCACACAGAACCTCAGTGATCCATCCGATTTGGTCACAAACACTGCCGCTGAACCCCAACAAGAAAAACTAGGTCTAATCAATCCCTTCTCTAAAAGATCCTGCGTCTGCATAATCAACTCTTCTCTTTCTCTGGGAGCCATTCTCCTACTGGGTTGAATTACTGGCACAGCTCCTGGAATCAAATCAATACGGAACTCTATTTCTCGATGTGGTGGCAAACACTTAACTTCTTCAAAAACATCAGCAAAATCCCGAACCACATCAATAACTTCAACACTCTCTTCAGATGTCTCCATTCCATGCAGAAGACTGCTCAAGTGAATTCCAGAATTATCACACGACACTCTGGCAATTCTACCCAAATCAGTTTCCAATGAAACTGTTCTCTCATCACAATTCAAGACGGCTTTATACTCATCCAGCCAATCCATACCCAAAATAAGATCAAATCCCTTAAAATTTAACACATACGGGTCACAAGAGAAACTGTGGGATAGATAAGAGATCTTCAAGTCCTTACAGATAGTATCTAATTTAGTCACTCCTCCTATAGGATTAGATACCAAGATAGAACTATCTACAGAACTAGGAGCAAGAGAAAACTTTTCAACAGGGTCCAAAGAAATAAAACTCAAGGAAGCACCCGAATCAAACAAAACTCTAATATATTTTCCATTTAAAAGTAAAGTACCTTCTAAAACTCCTTTGCCCTTCGAAGATGAAGATGGTCCGGCTTCCAAAGCAAAAACTTTATTCTGAGGCGCTCGCTGCAGAAGTGGACAGTTCTTGATCATGTGCCCTGGCTGATGACAATTAAAGCACAATGATTTCTGAACCATGGCTGATCCTGGGCCACTCTGATGTTGTTGATGCTGCTGCTGGAATCCCTTTCTAGGACAATTATTTGCCAAATGCCCTTCCTGCTGACAAATGTAACACTTGCGAGGTCCATTGTTATTTCCAGGTCTCTTCTTATTCGGCTTCCTCCATCTAGGATCAAACTTTCGCTTATTCGAATTAGTGGAACTCCCTCCTGAAGCTGCAACTGGAGTCCCTGGTATCTTACTCATCAAACTTTCAAACCTCAATGCCATATCAATCAAATCAACAAAAGATCCCTTCAGAAGCACTGTCAACTTTCCATGGAATTCAGGCCTCAACCCTTGCACAAATTTCTCATTCTTTTTCAAAGGAGTATCAATGAGTCCCTGTCCATAACAAGAGAGCTCGTTGAATCTGGTTTCATATTCCGAGATAGACATACTACCCTGCTTCAAATTCAGAAAATCCTGATACAATTGGGTTTTCCCTGCCGTTGGCACATACTTCTCTTCGAACAACTCCTTGAATCTGTCCCAAGAGATGTCATCCGCAGAAATATTAGTAATAGTTGAATTCCACCATGCTGCTGCACCACCTTGCAGTTGCCACGACGCCATATGCCTCTTACGCTCATCAGACAATCTCATACTCTTAAAAATACGTTCACAAGAGCGTAGCCATTCCTGAACTTCAAACCTTTGAATGGTTGGCCTCCAAGATGTTTGAAATTCTTGCATAAAGCTGCAAAGCTAACTTGAGATGGTACTGGATTGACAGCTTCACTAACATTCTGACTCCGTCCATTATCTGTTGAAGTACTGGCCCTAACTCTGCCTCTTCTTCCTGAACTCATGTCGGTCACCTGAAAAGGTAACTCAACCAATTTAGATAGATAGATAGATATATATATAATATTATATGAAAATACAAATACGCACTCTCTAGAGAACTACAACACTAGAGCCTAGGTACTCGCTTTACCTAGCGCTCTGATACCAACTGTGACGACCTGCCTTTCTCAACTCCAGAAAGACGTTTCATCATTAAGAAAGAAAGAGATAGAAATAGAAAAGATAGAGAAAAAGAATAACAACATCAGAATCTCACAGCGGAATGGAACAAAATATAATACATCACATAACTATTACATAGTTATACATACATCAGAGTCTTAGAATATCAGATTACAGTATTGCCATATACATACATGTCCATATATACATCCAAAATACAGCATCACTAACTACACAGCGGAACTACATATATATAGCTACATACGTCTGGTCTTCTCTCCAAAATAGCTCCTCCAGAAAAGCAACACTTCTAGATACCTATCACTTGGCTACTCGTAAAAATTTGAGTACCCAAGAGTTTATGAAAACACAAAATATAAACTCCGGGTCAGACATGGGTCTGGTATGAGTAAACGGGTTAAAATTGCTTAACTTTGAAAATCATTTGAAAATAAAGGTATCACGTAAGACTCCCCACAAATAAATACGGGTAAGTTTTTACCTTACGCTAACCAAAACATTTTATAGGAAATTCTGTGATATTATAATAGTGTCTAGGGTTTTCAAATAAATAGAAAATAGCCGAAATTGTTACATCTATTAAATTCCAGCTACTAGCCACGAAAGTGGGTAATACAAATCAAAACCGTAGGGTCTCGTAGGGTAAATGGATTTCCAACAATGGCAGGGCTACTGGGGTACCGCCCGTCACAGTACGGGGCCTAGATCAACGTACCGAGGATTACTCCCTTCATCCCCTGCAACACAAGGCCGGAACCATTCCTTACTGAACAGTCCCGAACAAGATAACCCCGCAGTTGTGGCCAACAACTGCCCACTAAGCCAAAATAAAAAGGGACATCTAGACAGGGGAAAATCTTGTCCTGCTTGGGCATGACCCACCTAACCTTGCTGCATCTCCCCTGTTTTAGCCATTCCCGGTTGATGAGGCTTGAGGCTACGATTACCTTTATTGAACATATCTTAGAATGCTCATCGTCCGCCTGACGATGTGTTGAAAGCATTCAATCCATACTAGTTCGTTCCGGGTTCGAACGAAACCGAAGGCATTATCTCGTTACACTCATTTTGGAATCACCCTCAGAGTTAACGACGATAACCCTTGCATTCTGAAACACCATCTCGACCTTCATTTGATAAGTCACGACCTATCGTTTAATTTGGATCGATGTGGTTTTCGGGGAATCAAATTTGATTCTTCCGATCCCGGTCTCATCGGATCCAAACGCCATTTTAAGGTCCAAGTTGTCTATTTAACTTAACATTTTAATTAAATATCAGAATTTAACATAACAGCTATATCAGATACATCATATACAGTGATCACAGATATCCATAACATATAACAACATATCACAGAATAATCATCAACAGATATCAAAGTCAATCAACATAATTATCAATGTATACCAAACAGTCTGGGTTTACTTTTATTTAATTATTTGCTTAAGGATAAACTATTTTATTCTGTTTAATTTAATTACTGATAAATTAACTGATTAATGATCAATTATTGATTCTTAATTATTAATTAATAACTTTAATTGTTAATTAGTAAAAGTTAATTACTTATTTAATTTTCTAATCATTTAGTATCAATTTATTTATCATTTAATCCAAATTAACCACATAAGTTAACTATCATTTATTTATCAATTGACTTTAAGAGATTAATTAAGATTCTTAAGATTTTAAAATTGATTTAAATCACAAATCAATTTCTAAGTACAAAATAAATTAAAGTTATTAAATTGATTACATTTTGTTAATTTACCTTTACAACTCTTGTTTTAATAAAACTTAAATCAAATATTAGCTTAAACTAACTAAACAATTATTTGCTTAATAAATGTTGAACTTTATAAATCAAAATACTTAACAGTATTAAGGCAATACAACACGGCCGAGCACGCATCGTTTTACTCGAGGTCTTTTCCCACTCTTTTCTCGAGTCACTCCCGTGCATTTCCCTCTCTCTCACTCTTTCTCTTCTTCTCCCCAGTTCTTCTTCCCTTCTTTTTTTTTTTTTTTTTTAAGTTATAAATTTAGCTGCAGTAACTACTCTCGTACGCTCTCAAAGGAACATAGAAATTCACTTGAAGCATTCCCCACAAATGTCTCGAGCAACCCACGCGTTAACCCAGAACCCAAAGAAAAACAACACGACAAAGATCACCGAACCCCACTTCGCCACCGTGCACATGCACGGTGGTCTCCCTTGCCTGCGGCGACTCGCGTCCATCCCCACAAACCCCAAAACACCCATAGATCTAACATCTAGACTCAGTTTCGATTTCAAGATGAAACTAAAAAAAAAAAAAAAAAACCTGGTGCTCGAAAACATCAACAGCAACGCCGCTGTCAAAACAGTCGCGCGATCGCTACAC
Organism: Allium cepa; assembly: GCA_030765085.1. Taxonomy (NCBI): domain Eukaryota; kingdom Viridiplantae; phylum Streptophyta; class Magnoliopsida; order Asparagales; family Amaryllidaceae; genus Allium; species Allium cepa. Next base: position 1,033,161,941 of record CM060945.1, on the reverse strand, counting down.
ATCACCAGAGGTGATGAAAATTCGCCTGAACCTCACTCTCACCTCCACCTAGCTCCTCCAAAGGTCACGTCCAACTCGATTTCATATTGGAGCCGAGATCAAATTTGTACAGAGCTTTGAAAAAAAAAATGGGTTTAAACCCTATTCATGATTCGAACTCAAAATATATGAATTCGAAAAATAACTTACTATTTTTCTAGTGTTAACACTTCTTTAATCTTGCTTCATTTCAAATTTCAAGAATTAAAGATTACTCTATCTTCCCAAATTTACAAAAAACCATTTTTGTTTCATTTCAAAACTGCTCATATTACTTTTGCATAAAAATCATACTTTTTATGTTAAAAATCATAATTTCAGGTATGGAATCATACTATATTATTGAAATGTCAAATTTAAACATTTGAGTTTTTCACTTGATTTCTTGTTACCTGTAGAATGAAAACAGTGTGTACATCATACTGTCTAACTTCAAAATGTTTACAGTCTTTGTGTCCATATAAACAAACTTAAATTCCCACCATACAAAATTTAAATGGTTTTATGAGTAAGATTTGTAAATTTATTTGCTTTATTTTGTAAAAGCTTGAAGCATTGATCAAGTTCAGCTGTAGAAGTTTTCAGTCAGACAGTTAAAATATATATAGCACATATCATAAACAAATATATATAAACTTAAAGTTGAAATTTATTAGTTTACTCACCTTAATCCAAATTAAACAGAGCTCTTCAGTACCCAGATAAACATAAACTTGTTAACTTGCTTCCCAAACTTCCAACTTGTTTGTATTTTGCTCAGGTTGATAATTTACAGTTTTCTTCTTTTAGTTTAAGTTTGTTTGCAAAGCCAAAAGAGGTTTCTCAGATTTACTTTATAAATTTTAGGTTCGTATATATACAAACTGATGATGTATAAGTAGATTTATAAAGAAGCTTAACACAGGTTGTAACTGGACAGCTCATATTTGCATTGTCATTTCCTTTTAATTGGCTGAGTAAAATTTTCTGCAGTAGGAGATTATGACAAAAATCTCGGCTACATGTACTTATTAAGCAAGAAGTTAGGCTATTAAATGCCTTTGCTTTTAATTATGATGGCAAGTATTTAATGTATACTGATATTTATATCATGGAGTACAAAGATATTAAATTTATTTCGGCCAAGCATATTTAGCAAGTTACAGACTTTTGTTTTATATACTTGAAGTAAAACTTTGTTTTTCTCCTATTTGCTTATGACTAGTTGTTTCATATGCTTCCTTAATCAAGTAATAAATGTTTTTAGTTTTCCATTTGTTTTGTACAAGCTACAGATCTTCCATTATTCATTGGAAGTAAACTTTGTTTTATATTATCATTTTGAAGTGAAAACTTTTATTCCCTGATGCATATACACAGCACATGAGTATTTTATTTATAGCATTGATTTAACTAGAGCACACATGTGATTATTATTGGTTTACACTTAGTTTTAGTTTATTATTATTATTTTTGAGTTGAAAACTTGTTTTGTGTTGAGAAGAGCCTTGTTGCCAATGCCTGAATGTTTTATTTGTAAAGCAACTTACATACACAGGTTATATGTTTTATAAACTTCCTGATATGATTTTTATTATCAACATATTTTTGTTTTATTTATATTTTGTTAGTTATATTCTATATGAAATCTCATTAAGGTTGTTGTGTTGCACAATTTAAGTGTTGTAGATCATTGTTTGTCTAAAAATACTTGTTTTTTTTTGTATATTTCACATTATAACTTATATGTTGTATTTTTATGTTACTTAATTACATTTATAATGTATGTTTGTGTTTTATACTAATTTTGCACTTCCATATTTATGTGAAATAATTTCATGTTTGTAAATTTTAAAACTTATCATTTAAAAACTAAAGGCGTATCCATATGTTTCTTTATCAAATATCAAATAATGAATCTTTGATTTAATTCTATTGAATAAGTCAGATTTTGTTTTTAAATGGTTTTGAAGTATTAACTTCTTTTACAAACATACATAACTGTTTAATATGTAATAACTCATCAATTTACATGTTGACAAGCTTATATTTGATTTAATTTAGATTAAATATTTATTAAAATATGCCGTAAAAATTCCGGGTCGTTACAAGAACCCACTTATGTCACTAGAAAATATTTTCGGTGATGAAAGCATGCATCATCGACATTGATTTTCGAGTTTCTGAGTGGGGGAGAGGCCTCTAGTAGCTTTGCTATGCGAGTGATTTTGTGAAACCAAATTTTGATTTTAGATTTTGAAATATGGTCTGATATTCGAAAGATATATGTATATATATTTGAAATGATTTAAAGTAAGTCGGTGTTCAGTCCTCAAGATTCGGATTTGTTTTGGTATAACCCTATCTTTTGTAATTGTTTTACTGATTTGTTAGTGATTTCCAACTCTTGGATTGAAAATAAGATTTCTTCGATTATTTTAAAGGTTCGAGCACTTCCAAATCATGGTTAACTTTTCAAAGCTTAGTAATTTTGAAAGGTAAATGGTATTTGATAAAGAATAGAAGTTTAGTTTGGTATGATTAGAGTATAAAGTAATTTGATTTATATAAGTTCAAAACTGTTTGTTGACTAAAATAAATAAGACTATTTTGAATTATACTGGTATGAAATATAGATTTGAAATGTTTTGAATAAAGTATATATGTAGAATAATAATCTTTCCAATGGTAAATTGGATTTTTCATATAGAAATAAATAGTTTGAAGGTTTTAAAAAGAGATGGTTTTAAACTTTGTAACCATTTTAGATATTTTGATGATTGAAATGGTTTGGAAATGATTTAATCTTTATTTTGATAAAGAATGTGAATTTGAAATGATAATTGATTTTGATAAATGAATATTTGGAGTTTATATTTGTATGAAAGGATATTTGGTTTACTTGTAATTTGAGTTTATTTAAAAACAATGGATTTATGAAATGAATATTTCAAAACTAAGTAATAATGAAGTAAAATTTGAGATATATGAAATTATAAAATTTAGTTTTGGAATATGGTATATTTAAGCTTTGAAATATATTAAAGATCGAATAGTTTATTTTATGGATCAAATCTTTATTTGAAATTTGATAATATTTGAAACGGTTTTGTTGGAAAACTAAATTGAATTGAAACTGATGGTTTGAATTGAATTAAAATTGGAAATTTTAGATTTAGGTTTAATTGAATAAAGTTGTAAAATGTAAAGAATTAAAGGAATGTTTTATGATTTCAAATGTATGATTTCGAAAGGTTATGATTTTCAAAGTGTAATGATTTCAAATATTTTAGTTTTGAAAGATTTATAACTTTGAAAGTATTTTGATTTTTGAAAGTGAATAATGTTTGAAGTGGAAATGAATTTGTTTGACATAAATTTTGTTATTTTGGAAATTTGAATTATTTTCTAAATCTATTGTTTTAAGAAACTTTGAAACTGAATATACGTAGTTAGGAAGAAATGATTTGGCGAAATCATATATGATTTTGAAACTGAATTGATATTGAAATGGTTTGAAATTGAGAACGTAGTTTATTTAAAAACTTTTATTTGGGAGCTTTCAAACTTATATAATTGATTTGTATATGTATGAAGTGATTTGAAACTATTGATTTGTAAAGGTACTCAATTTGTAAATTGAAATCTTATATAATCGAAGTCTATATAAGTGTGATTTGATATACCATTGATTATGGGAAGTATTTGATTTGAAAATGAAGTCTTATATATAATGGACTTTATATAAGTATGATATTTGAAAGTGATTTTTGAAAGGTACTATATGATACATATTTTCGAAGTAAAGATATGGAAAGTGCCTTCTGCTTGATATCCGCTTTGTGTCTACACTGTGAATTCATTCTATTGATATTATTCTCTCTGATTTGGGTTTTCTGGATATGATACTCGAGTGTCCATCGAATTCCATGGCGATCTCCATGGTCTTATGTTTACGACTGCATAACGTAATTCGCCTGGCTGAGGTGGCCTGGGGGTACAGATGTTCCCCGGGGGATTCAGGCGTAACCATTGTGTATCTTGCGATCTATGTAGGTCGTAGTAGTAGAGAAATCCATTGGCTGAGGTAGCTTAAGGGTACAGATGTTTCCTGGGGGATCCAGGCATTACCATTGTGTATCTACGGTCTACTAGTCATCATGGTGTAATTCGTAGGCTAAGATGGCTTACTGGTACGGATGTTTCCTGGGGGATCCAGGCGTAACCATTGTGTATCCACGATCCATGGTTAGACAAATGTTTGGTTTGGTTGATTTGTTTGGATTGTACTTCCCATGTCTGTTGTTTTAAAAGGTTTTCCAGTATTTTATCTGGGTGTTGAAACAAGTCTACTAAGCACCTGGAAAATTCATGCTTTGCGCCTGATAACGCATGGCCAGAGTTTGCAGGAACAAAAGTAAACTTGTTAAGACATCGAGTTATAAAAGTATTTTTGATAAACTATTTTTGATAAAGTTTTTGATAAAGTATTATATAAAGGATATTTTGATCATTATTTTACTTGTCTAAATAGTTTAAAAATGTTTAATATTGTTTACTTCGAACTAACAAAGTTGAATCAAATGACTATTCATCGTATTATAAAACGTTTAAGATGTTGTAAATAAAATTCTTAAATTGAAATGTATATGGTTTTAAAATAATGGTCCATCCTTGTCTTTCTACTATTTTCCCTTCTAACTATTTCTACCTTCTTCCTCTTCGAGGGTCCTTTCCGCATTTGTGGAAAGAGTTGGTTCTTTGGCTTATCGACTGGATTTGCCGAGAAGCCGTCTTGAGTGCATGATGTATTCCATGTCTCACATCTTCTCTAGTATCTTCATAACTCATCTCTTATTGTTCATCCTTCTATTTTTGATAGTTTGGATATTTAGCCTAACCTGACTGTCGAGAGTAAGCCACTTCGTATTGTCAACAGAGGTACGGAGCAGCTAAGAAGGAAAACTGTTAGTCTGATCAATGTACTGTGAAGTACTGATGATTCAGATTGTACCTGGGAAATAGAGGAGAGCATTCGTTCTTCGAATCCTAAATTAGTTTTCCAGGTACTATTTGTTTGTCTATCTTGTTTTTCCCTATTTCCTTGTTCGTTCTTTTCGAGGACGAAAAGATTTGAGTGGAGGAGAGTGTAACAACCCAGTATTTTGTAATTATTTCTAATTGTATACTTTAATTATTTAAATTGAAACTCCTAATTTAAAAAATTTATTATATTGATTAAAAATAATAAATTTTTTTATTTTAAATATAAATTTTAATTTCGGTGAATTATAATTCCAAACCTGAATAAATAGAATATTTCCAAAAAAATGTGGATTTGGTCAAATTGATCAAACTTTGACTCTTAAATTTAAAATTTAAATATTTGAATTTTTATATTTTATCTTTCATTATGAAAATACATTTAATTTCTAGAATACTGCTTTTCGTTTCGTTGAAATCCGATTTGTATTGTGAAAGTTATGCTTTTTACAATATTGTATGTAAATTGATTTGTTTAATAAAATTGTTTATTTTAAATTATATAAATAATATTTTATTTGTCATGTCATGTTCTAATATGTGTAGTATGACATGTTAGGTATATATTTTATTTTTAAAACATTTTAAAGTGATGTTATAATTTTTCCAAAGCTTGTTGTATTTATTTTCAATATTTAAAACCTAGTTTCTATTTTTAAGCTATTTTCTTAATTTATTTATATTTATATAAATTTTTTTTTTTTATTCACACGTTATTTTTTTTATCTTATTTACCTGCAATTTTCATTTTTTTAAGAGTGCAAAAGGAATAAAGGAAATGGAAGAGTTTTAAACCTTTCACTTGCCTTTGTCTTTTCACCTTCTTTGTCTTTTCATTTCAATTGCCACATGCATTCAATTTTTGGCCGACCTTATCTTTTCTTCAGCTGATAATTTTTTTCCCTTTTCACACACAATAAATTTCTCTTCTCATCAAAATTTCGGCCTCAACATCTGAAACAAAAATTTGGTAATGTTTTCACTTTTTTTTTCTTATTTTCTTCTTGTTTTATGCATGGATCTTGCCTTGTTTTCACTTAGCTTGTTCGGCCTATAGCCCTCACCTTCACCACCACCTCCACCACCGTCATTCTCAGCTGCAAACACCTCCATCACCTCTGTCCTACCAGGCCATGGCCATCCCAAAGTTGGAACTCCAAAAAAATGCATGCACCACTTAAAAACAACCCAAGCCGAGCTCACCAATGCCATCACCACCTCATACAACCCATCGTCTGACCTTTGCACCACCTTCTCCAGCACCTACCTGACCCATATATCTTTTCTACATCACTACCTGACCTCACCAGGCCTGGCCGTGCCTATGCATGCCATGGCCGTGACTTATGTTGCACCAAAATTTGCCTTTTGTTGACTTGTGTTGTATTTTCATGCATATCCACTTCCATACCACTTCTGCCTCTTCACTTCCCATGCTGGGCCAACCATATATGACCCATACCTAACCAAATACACCCCATGGCAGTACCTTATCACCCTACAGGCTGAGCATAGTGATTGTGGAAGCAAGTGCAAGTGGTTTGGTTCTTTGTTGTGCATTATTTCTAGAGTTGTTCAATGTTATTTGGTGTTGAAATTCATGTGCTTTATATTGTTTTGTTTGATATGTAACAACGCAACTATTCTGGATTTTCACTCACTTGAATCCGTAGTCGTGCCTTCATGTTTTCCGGGTCATTGCTTGTGTGTCATATTCTGTTACCTCCAGCTTGTAGAGGTGAGTATTTCTCACCAGACATTCTGTATTATATAAGTAGTAAATTGACATCCTGTGAATCTGTGGTTCATATTAACATATTATAGCTGACTTGATATTATTTATATGATGATCACCCTATTTATTCACCTGTCATATCATCTGTTACTGTTATATGATGCTATTTTGTTTATTTATATCAGTTTATCACACTGCAAGTTTCCTGTAGAAAAGAATCACTATGGGTTGAAATGATACATACCCGAGCGAACTTTAGAATAGGGAAAAATCATTATGGGCTGAAATGATAGGCCTGGACGATTTTTATTTATTTTATTTACTCGGGATTGCGGGTTTGAAATGATAGAACCCAGATTTTTCCTTTGTAAATTACTGGATTGAAATGATATAATATCTGTATCGCTTTACTTAGGATAGAAAATGATATACAGACCGTGGTTAATAAATATTTTTTTAAAAATTTTCATGTATTTTAGAAATGTAAATATTATAATGTTTTGATATAAATTTAATTAAAAATTATTTTTATAAGTATTATTGATTTTCTAAAAATTCATAAGTGAAATAAATTAATGGTAAAGTTAGAAATTTGAAATATAAGTTATTTTGGAAATTATAATTTAGTCGTAAATGGAATTTAAATTATGTTGGAAATATGATAAATAGATTTAAATTTGAATTAAAATGAATTTAAAATGATTTTGTAAAGTTTTAATGACTTTTGAATAAGTTAAAAGGTTAAATAAATGAATATTTAAGTTGAATTTTGAAATATAAATTAGATTGGAAATTTGTGAATTTTGTTTAAAAATGAATTTTAAGTTAAGTAAATAAAATTGTAAATGAGTTATATTTGAAAATTTAAAATTAAGTGTTAAGTTAAAAATTTAATTATAGAGAATTGAAATTGAATGTTGAATTATATAAGTAAATTATTATTAATTGATTTTTGAATGAAAATTTAACTTTATAAAATCATGAATATAAGGGTATTTAAATGATTGTTTTAAAAATGAAAATATATGAATTTATAAGTTTAAAATGATTTAAATAAAAATTTAATTGTTTGTGAAATTATGTTGAATATTTGGAATTCAATTAATAGCATTTTTGAAATGTTATTATTTCTAATGTAAAGGATATTACAGCATTTGTAAATGTTGTAGTTGATAGAAATGAACTAAATGGCTAAATTGAATTAAGGGCTATTATAGGACTTTGTAAGTGCTGTAGTTGCTGAAATTAACAAAGGTTTTATTTGAACTAAATTAAACCTATTACAGCATTTTAAATGCTGTCTTTTGTTAAATGAATTGTTTTAAAGCATAACTTTCTGTAGCATCTTCTAATTGCTGTGAAAGTCGAGTTTACATTGTTTTGATAAATTTAAAAGTATAAATGAACTTTGAAAAGGCTAACTTTTTGTGAATCTGATATTTGATTATTAAATATAATAAGTTCACTTTTAAATGATTTAAATGGAATATGTAAATGATTTAAATGGAGTATTTAAATTATTTAAATGGAATATTTAATTGGTTTAATTGGAATATTTAATTATTTTATATGTAATACTTAAATGGTTTAAATGGAATATTTTGATTTGAAATATAAACCATTTTGAAATGTGATTTGAAATGGTATTTAAATTAAATAAAATGAATGTGGTTTTGGAAAAATATGATATTTTGGTATTTTGAAATGGATTTTGAATGATATTGAATTTTTTTAAATGATATTTGATTTAGAAGTATAAAATACCATTTTGAAATTTTAACCACAGGATGTATTTAATTTATAGTTAACTGATCCTTAAAGGATGGGCGATCCCAAGCATCCTTTAAGTTATTGTACATTACTACTATAGTTCACTTGAGTTGGTTTACATTATATAAGTATATATGTCCTGACTCGAGTGTTTTGTGTTTTACTTTACACTCGGATCAGCCTGAGTATTTACAGCTTAGCTTTGGATTTTTTCTGGAGCTAGGAATCGCTGGAGATTCTACTTGTCCGGTTATCTATTCCCTTTCAGTTCCAATTGTTCTATTCAGCTCTCGTATTTATAAACTTCTATGTATTTGTGATTTCTTTTATACATGTTTTTCAGACTGATATTATGTATTTTTTTCAGAGTTGTTATAGTAGCTTCATGAACTACTATGGTATTTTAATTTCCGCTGCAAGTTATTCTGATATTTCTGTGTCTGTGATTCTGTGATTGTATTTCATTTGCTCCAAATTTATTTACAATGCCTTATTTTGAGCAATTCAAGTCCGGCATGTGTGGATGTGAATGGCTGAAAATATCGGGTTGTTACAGTCAATCTTGATTTTTTCTGATTAATTTGATTCTTTATTTGCTATTTTGGTTTTTAATACTTTCGAGATGAATAAAATATGAATATTCAAGTTTCAATTCATGCGGTTTGGAAGACTGTGCTTAGAACTTTTTATACCGGATAAGGTCTATATGTAGTTAGGATTTTTCTTTATACACTGGAATAATTGGGAATTAGATATATAGTTGCATGAATTTATCGCTAGCCGTTCTCATATCATTTACAGTTTTTAGCTAGGAGTTCATGCGTGTGTAGATATATGTGCTTGCCTGTGTATTTGGTTGTGAAAAATGTAGCGTTAATGTGAGAAAATATGTATATAGGTGTGTGTGGATTCATATGAGTTAGAGCAGTAATATGGTGTTGTGTCTAAAATAAATATGTAGCCCTTGTACTGGTATGTGTGCATGCATGTTTCTGGGTAAGATAATATCATTGCTAAATTAACAAAAAATCAGAGTAAGATACCAGTACCTCCACTTGATGTCTACTGCATGAGTTTTTGATGTGTGCGTATCTTGCATAATGTCATTGCCAAATTAATAGAAAATCAGAGCAAGATGTGCCTCCACTTGATGATTTCATAGTTCACTTATATGCTTCAGTTTAGTTCTCAATTCTCATGAAGTTTATAGTTATACATATTTACATATATGCTTTAGTTCATTGCTAAATTAACTCGTTTACCTTTGCTTGGACAGACCTGGAGAACAGAGAATGGTGTTGAAGAAAGGAGAGTGGATTAAGAACTGTAACTATGCTAGGAACTAAATTATATGTTTGTTGAAATTTGACTGAATTACTAATGTAATGTAGAAAGTCTAACTCTATAATGATGCTTGTAATGTATGAAATAAGTAACTGAGAACTGAAGTATGAACTAAAGTAAAGAATAATGATGCCTATAATCATGTAACGTATGACTGATGATGATTGTAATGTATTGCATAATGAACTGTTAATGTATGAATTGAAGTGTTAACATATAAACTAAAATATTAATGTATGAAGTGAACCAGTGAATTGAACAACTGAAGTCTCAAACTGTGTGTGCTAGTACATATGTTGCACTTCTATTGGTTAACCGGTTTATTCAGCCAATTAACCAATTAACATAAACAGTTAACTGGCAATAATTAACCGTTCATGTTAATTGGTTAACCGATTAAATGAACCGGTTAACCGCAGTTAATTTTGACCGTGCCCACCCTATCAAAAATCGGAGGTAATAGGTTATAGGTTTATCGATCTATATGATAACACTTTAAAATCTATTTTGAATTTCTTATTGGTTATCACATTTCTAATTGGATGCCAACATTATAAGAATCTCACATGTCAATATGTTTTTAAGCTTTGAACAAGTTGTTGAACTAATGGTTGAAGAAAGGTGTCTTTTTGATGTTGACCATGAGTTTAATTATTTAATTATGTAAGGTAATGTCTTTGAAATCAACAAGATAATGAATCCTTTAGCAAGTTTTGGGTCCCCATAAATAACCCATTCTTAACTAAACTAGAAGGTCCTATTATTTAAAATTGCGGACAATCTTTAATTAATTTATTAAGCTCCAAACGATATAATAATTTAATATTTAAATTTATCCATAATTATAACAAATCTATGATTTAGCTTATAATACAAAAATCAATAAACAAAGCCTAGTTACTAAACCCTAATATCAATTTAAAACCGAAAATACCTAAACAAAACCCTTGTTGTGAATTGAATATAAAATTTCTTAACCTAATTTGCCAACTTGATTAATTAAAACGGAAATCAAACCTTGAATTATGCTTTGATGTTGAGTGATTGAAGGTTCTTGAGTAAAATTTAGGAATTTAAATTTTTTTATCTAGAATAAGAGTGTTTGTAGATCGAAAGATAAAGAATATGCACCATTGATTTAAATTCAAACGAACGACTAGATCTAGAAAGAATATCAATGGGCAGAAGCACAAATATCGAGTAATTGACTTTAAAAGTCAATATTTTCTCTACAATAGGGGCAAATATTACTAAAACCATAATTTCAAAGATATGAAAGCAAGTTGACAATAAGGATGTCAAAACAGAGTAAAAAACATATAGGAGGAAATAGCGGTAATCGAAAGCATGAATACAACATGTCAAAGTCCATGATGTCGAAGATAAAGCAAAGGATTATATAGAAAATGATGAAACATCTCGGGAAGCCTTGAAAGGATCTCGAAATGATACAACTGGTGATAATGTCGCATACTATCGATTCTGCACTTCACCAATGCAATAAAAGATGTCACATTCCATCAAAATAGGTAAAGGAGGATATCACACACCAACAGCACATGGAAGCATGCCGCAAGTCATTAACACCAATGCCTTACCTGATCAATAAAATAAGAGATGTCGAAGGCAATAAAATAGGAGAATATCGAAAAGTGGGAATATAAAGATGTCATAAGTCATCAGTGCAGCATGAATATCGAAGTTCATTAATATTCATGGGGAATATTTTTTATCATTGGTAAAGCCAGGATTAATTTCATAAAAGAGTAATAAAGCAAGTGCTGCATATCATCAAATAAAGATGGATATCATGAATCATTAATCAAGCTTAATGTGGCACATCAATAGCATTATAGGGGTATCGGAATACATCAATTAGCAAAGGAATGTTCGTGAATCATCAATTCTTAGTGGATATCTTAACTCACTAACACAACAAAGGATGGCGGAAGGAAATCAAACAAAGAGCCAAATAAAAATGAGATAGCAATGATGCCGAAGGTTAGGCATTCCGAAAGATACATTGCAATTATGTTGCTCATCTCCATCCAATAAATAAACAAGGGGACCCCGTTGCCATCAACATTGTGAATGATTCCGAATAACAAGCACTTCAAAGTGCCACATTGAAGACATGCCGCACTATCCCATCACGATAAAATGACCCCCAAGGTCATTCAAAAAAAGGCATTTCATTCTTTTCTCTCTCTTACATTTTTAAAGTTGGTAACCCTTAACCAATTTGGAGATATTTAGTGCTAATTTTAAATTTATGATCTTCTTGCAAATGGAGGCTTGTACAATTGCAATCGCATAGCATATTCAATAAAGAGACTTGACTTGTGACTTATATTGAACTCTCAAACATGCGACATGACTCATAATGTGAATAAATCATATGACATGAACACTTTTCACATAGATCAAGGTTAGAAAGAAATCTTGTAAACACTAGTGTTATATGTGAAATGTATAATTCACCAGTCACTAGAATGTTGTTCTAACCCCCTCCTCATTACAACCCATATGAAAACTTTAATGGAGCATGTACCGGTGCATGGTGTGAATAGTAGAAGGTCTGGTTTTCTTTAGCTTGCTTGGCACTCATAAGTGCACTAGATATTGCAAGTGTCAATCTTGGTCATTAACTAAATGCCTTATTATACTTTACTTTTCCATTGTGATTTATATCGATACTGCTATGATATGCATTTATTTTTTTATTTTCAGGATACCAAACCAACGATCCATATCTTGGCAGACTTCGGTTTTTGATTTAGCTAAAATTCAGGTCCACTAGGGTGCGTATTGTTGTAAAAGGCGTAGGATTAAATGAAGCTCTAATACTTGAACTCTTTCGGTTGAAATGTGGGTCCCTATATGGTCATCGCTAACCCATTTACATAATCTAGTTTCATGAACCGACGTGGAGCTACCCTAGATAAGTATTCATCGTAAACTCCAACTAAAATGTAACGATCTTAAATTTTGGAACACTATGCATTTAAATATCTAAATATTTAAATTTAGATTAAATGCGTTCAAGTGGATTTTATAACCATAATTTACCCCTTTAATTAATAATGCATGATGGCAAACTTGTTTTCAAAAACAAAAATAGTTCGAAGAAAAATCTATAATCGGACCGAAAATCATGTTATTGACAATGGCATTTTATTCAATATAAGTTGTTTGAATGAATCGACCATAATTTCAATTAGTTATAAATTTGAATTTGTAAAATCTAAATAAACTTTGTAGGATTATGATCAGTGCATAAGAGTTAAACAAACCAGTAATTTTGTTTTAGCAAACGGGGGAACAAAAGTGGATGTCGCATGCACTAATGGACCCGAAAACAGACCCATATACACATAACAATTATTTAAATCCTCTCACAGAAAACAAAACGTTATGCGCTCTCATGCATGAAGGGAAATGAAAAAGGTGGCAAATAAAGAAACACTTGGAATCCATGTGAGAGTTGTTCATGTATAAGTAGGATAAAAGCTATTTCATGAAGAAAAGTTAGAAAAGAAAATAATGGCTTAATGCATGCTCTTCTCTTCTCTTCATCAATTTCAAAACATAAAAGATCTTCACCAAACAATTTTTAGAGGTCTACAACAACCTAGCTACTACTTTCATCAACCTGAGCGAAAACCCCATATATAAGCTTTGGCCATGAGCTTTGGAGGGCTAGCCTAACCTTAGACATGAGCAAGAAAGGGAGTGGTTGGAAGTTTTGGTGGCTTGCAAGGTAGTGGCTGGAAATTGAAAGCTTTTGCTAATGATGTGAGTGTTTAAGGGTGATCTAGCTCACCATTTATATTAAGAAATAAAGTGATTATATACTTAATTTTAAATTACGTGATTGAATTTATATAGCTTGATTTATTATGATTCTTGCTTTGGAAAGTAAATGACACATATAGAAAATGATTTTTGACTTGTATGACCTGGTACGACATGTAAAAAAGTCATGGAACAAAGCACATAAGGTTTAGTAAGGGACAAACTTGAAATAGAAGTTGTTTTATAGCTATAATCGCTATAAATGCATTTCGAAAATGTCTTATTTTGTTGATTTCCAATGGATTTTTATAGGATTTCTTGTCATGGTTATGAAATATTATGTGCATGATTGTTACTATTAAAAGAATGGGTGTAAAAATATTATCATCATACCTAAAATTGATGAAACTTTTTAAGTGAATAAAACCGGAATAGATAGAACTTATTGTACCATTGTACCGCAACACTTTTACATATATATAGTAGCCCTGAACCTCTTTCAATAGCATTTAAAAATGCCACAGTCTCTATTTTTGAACTAAGCAAGCATTTTGGGTTTCAAAGGTTTCTAATGTGCCTAAAAAAATTTCCGACAATTTCAAAAATGCAGTAGTATCTGTATTAACTCTGGATTCTTCGTAAACCTTTTTAAACTATCACGACACTCTTTTATAGCATTTAATAAATGATGTCTTCTCCATTTCTGAATTTAAATTGCTTATAAATGGTTTTAAATTAAAGTATTTTTTTCCCTCCTTTTTAAAGATGTTTTCTAACTTGTATTAGAGCATTTAAAAGTTGTTTGGATTTTATATATGTTTTTAAGAATTAATTATGAGTTTTTGAAGTATGTGGCTTATTATTAAAAGAAAAAAACGTGTCTTTTTAAGTTTTAAATGAATTATAAAATAAAAAATATTTAAGCAATATGTTAAATGATTTTTTAAACTATATTATAGGAATTTTAAAGTATTTATTTAGTATATAGATTTTTCAGAAAATATTTAACTGTTTTATTAAAGTATTAAATATCTTAACTTACAATATCTTTTAAAGTGCTTCATTAAATATTGTAGCTTTATATATAAATTATTACAAATATATCTTGATCATTTTAAGTGGGTTTTAATTATAAACAAATATGTTATAGAGAGGTTTAGGAGTTGCTAAGTGGCCTAAATTTCTTTAGTATATGAGACTTGATTCCCATATACAATCACCTTAAAATCAGGTAGTCGAGTAGTTGACTATCGAACATGCTAAAAACAACTTAGGATGTAAAAAAAGCTTCACAACTTCATAAACTTTGAGAAATCCTTGGGAGGATCATTAGTATGAAATGTCTCTAGCTTTTGACTGACTTTATAAGAACTCAAAATTGAGTTTACTGAAAATTCTTTGATTTGGTTTCAATAGTCCGGGATCGATAAGTGTTCTACTTGCTGAATACTACTCAAATACCATTATACGGGTTCTATGCTTCAGAAGCACAGATGTGGTACAATGTGTTATGGAGTTGCACTAGCAAATCCTAATGTTAATTCAAAGGGAGAGGTCAGCGTTAACCCTTCGGATAAATGCTATTGAGTTAGCATTTGTCAATTGGGTTATTCTATTAGAGTGGTGAAGACTGTTGTTAAAGATGCCAAATGTAGCCTCGACATCAAAAAATGACTAAAGATAGAGTAGGTTGCACAAACCTATGTTTAGCTAGCCCTTGGGGGTATATAAACTCCATGATCTACAGTATGCTTATGAATGTTGCTAGCAGAGTTGTTGATACTTGGTTCACGTGTTAGGGGGTGGGCTGGTTGTGTTTACATTCTGACATATTTTATCTGAAGATATACGATGCTCGGAAGATAGTTTCTAACATTGTCATGGAGATTGGTCTTAGTTTATTTATGAGTTTTACAAAGGAGGTTCCTATGAAAAATCCATATTTATACATGATTAGCAGTTTTAAATTGTATTCTAATATGTTGTGGTGTGAAAGTGTAAGCATCACAGCTATTTTCTGATTTATATTACGCACAATAAACATAATTTATAATGTCACCTAATGTATATACCAAATTATTCTTGGTTGTTCTAAGGGGATAACTATTCTGGTGATTTGGTTGGTCTCGAGTGTACTATTTTATAATTATTCTCATTTTTGAGTTTCTCACACCAGAATAATGTTTGACTTGGTTTTATTTTTCCCTAAAAACCTCAGGTACTCCCTTTTGAGTGAACTGAGTAAGTAGGATTAGTTTGGATGCTTTAAACTTTTGCTACAAGCTGGAGCCATCCATCTATCTACCTACCTATCTTCATTTCCATTGCACTGTTTTATGTATGTATTTAATAAGTAATATGATGACATTTAGTTATAACTAACCAAGATGATGGTAGTACTTAGGCTTTAGTAACTCTGAAATTTCTCAGTATTTTGAACCAACCATATGTACTGTCTGTTTATGTATTATATATTATCATTCCACTTTATATTCAGATATTTTGTTCTTCTTTTGTGTTATGTTCCTTTTCTTTTATTTCACCCTAACTTTCTATCTTTCCTATACTCGTGTGCTGTTTGCCCAAAAAATTGGCTCAAACACCCAATAGATATTTTGTAGTGAAATAAATTAAGAATATAAATGAAAACATAGGAAACAAGCAATTAAACAAAACAAAATCAAACCAATAAAAAGAATAGAATGATTTATAGTGATTCGACATTATTTGCCTACGTCCATTTTGAAAAGACAGCTGTATTTATCACTTTGTGTACCGAATATAATAGGGATTGGAGGAAATTCCTTAGTTACAATAGAGTACAAAGCGACAAGTAGCATAATATTACAAAAATGAACAATCAAGCCTGTATTTATAGAGGAAGATGGAGAAATATATCCCTGAAAATTCGATAGACGTGTCTCCAAAACCATATGGACCCATTAAAGGGATCGCATGGCCCAAACCCTAAGGAATAGGGATCGGCGTCGACCCTTATTTTGGTGGAATTTTGGGGTGCAATCCCTATATGAGCTTTCTTATGTTGTTATATGCTTAGCCTCCAAGTTTCATGCCAATTTGATTAGTGGAACTTGAGTTATTGCTCGATCTTTACTGCAATGTGAGTTGTTACCTAATTATGGTCGATCCCTATTGAGGGAAGAGGGCCGATCGCTCTTGCCTGATCCTTTTGAGCTGCGATCCCTAGGTTAGACTCTCTATGATCCCTACATCCTGTTTCTAACATGTCATATGTATTGAACATATAGATTCTGGGATATTGATTGTTTCCCATTGACTTGCACTTGTTTGGCTGAAATATGTGGATCCCTATGTTTGAGAGTGATTATAGCCGATCCCTTCTCTATGTTAAACTATATTCCATACGTTGAATGTTCTATATAACATATCTCTTGATTCCATTCAATCACAGCTTCATATTATCATCTGTACTTGATTTTTGAACGTCACAACCATCAGCCTGGACTTACTGCCATTGATGATAGTCGAATCTAGCTTGTCCGATCAATTCGAAAATAGCCAGACAAAATGCCAGATAACACTTGCCTCAAGAAGTACGCCTTGTACTGAACATGATGTGCTTTGAATCAAAGTAGGTTAGAGTTGTCGACAAGAAAATCATTCAAGTTTTCTAAATAGTCGCTATCCTTCCACCAACTATTTCCCAAAGTGTCATATCTCTCTTTGATCATCATGATTCTTGGTTGATTTTCAATAGTTTAAATTCTAGATTATATTCCGTCAGCTGATATCTATGTCCGGTTCTACGAGACTAGTAAGCTTTGACTATCTAATTGAAAGCTGTAGGTTTGAATTCAATTTTTTTCGATTTCAAAAATTGAACTTTTAGACTATACACATGCATGCTCAGTTATCAATTCTTGTCGTCGGCTCCTAGATTTGTTTGCATGCTCATGGGTCATCGCCAATTTTCATTGAACTCGATGTAATTTCATTGCATTATATATATGTACTTTATATAATTTTCATATCTATTTTCATGCAGATAGGGTTCATAACAGATCATTTTTCTTTTTATTTACTTTATGTATACTAGAATTGGCCCGTGCTTCGCACATGAGCTGTTTATATTATTTTAAATGAAAAGCAGGGGTATTTCCAGAATTTGAAAAATACGCCGAGTAAATTAATTCAAAGAATTTTCTTTATTAGTAGTAGAGATAGGGATCAACATTCTTTTAGCTGATCCCTCCTTCTTTCTATTTTTATATATTTATAGGTATCAGCATTCCCCAATCCAATCCCCCCTCTATCTTTCCTTCTCTTTTTTATAGATGTATGTTGATGGGATCAGATGGATCCCCCTAGGGTAGGGACTGTACTCGATCCGTATCAATATCAAAGACATGCTATTTTTTGGCTTCGAAGAGAAGCTCAATTGTTCCAATCACTCTAGCTTCGTATATAAACTAGCGCTCCCCTCTTCACCCTTCACGTTGTTTCATTTTGTTTTCATTGGCCTTTATATTCTTCAGGACTAAACTCTCTTTCCCATTTCCTTAGAGCCGAATGCTTCATACTCTCATCAACCCGATCCCATTCCTATGAATCAAATATCACCTCCTTCCTTAGATTCACCATCTTCTCTTGCTCTAGACCACCACTCCTCCTTCCTTAGGTAGGTTTTCTTGCATTTAACTTTTAATTGGCGATGAGATGATGGGCTCGATCACGTTGGTGTATGGGTTAGGGTTCGATGTGTATGGGGTAGTAGTTTTGTAGTTTGATGGAAAGGAGATGGTTGATATTGTTTTAAGGAAGATGAGTCATATGGATTAAGTGAGGGATCAATTATAGGTTAAGGAAAGGGATTGGAGTGAATGTTTGAGGGTAGTACGAGAACGTTGAAGGAAAAGGATTAGTATTGAAGTTTTAGGAGTAATGGGTCGGTTGTGTAGTTAAGTGGTGGGATCAGTTGTTTACTAATGTGGAGAGGTGTTGGTCATTTGTGGAGTATGAAGGGATTGACTATTTTCTTTAAGAGGACTGTGAATGCTATTAAGTAAAGGGATCAGTGGTGGTGTGTTTGAGAGGGATCGGTTGTGATAAGATAAAGGGATCGGTACAACTAGGGATTTGTTAGGGTATCACCTGAAAGAGTGATTGGTGGTTTAGTATATGCGGAAGGATCGGTTATATGTTTTATAGAGAGGGATCAATTGGAGTATCACCAGAAAGAGGGACTGATGGTTGAGTATATGTGAAGGATCGGTTATAGGCTTTTTAGAGAGGGATCGGTAGTTTTGTCAAGTGAAATGATCGCTATGGGGACAGCCGATTATAAGCCTTTTGAGTTGAACTTGAACATTGAGAAAACCAAACCATATTCACATGTATGAACAATAAGAACCAATCCATTCTTAATGAACTTAAACATAAAATGATAATGAAAAACATGTTTTTCATATCCAATATCGACCTCGAAATTGAACGACCAAACTCCTGGGACTTAGAATATGAAGTAGAACTTAACATATGGAATTTAATAATGGACTTCACACTTCGAAATGCTGATGGTTGATCCCAAAGCTTGCACAATCGATCAATCAAAATGGCAGTTGAGGTGGTCAGTGATAACGATCATTCTAGTCAAAATCTGAAGTCTCGTTGCTTACTTTTGCTTTTTATTTTGAACTATTTATCTCTGCACTGCACAGCACTGCACCATGCTAGTTTACACTTAGCATGAGGGGACATGTAAATTTTTCTAATATTGACTATCTACTGAGTTTAGTTGATATGGGCTTTAGATGTTCGAAGCATTTACCCACAATGCATTTTGGACAACCTTCACAGCATAGCAATCTCGAAGCCGAGTCAAGTTCTGCAATTGTGTCTGGCAGACTTTCCCCTGACCATCAGATAAGCAATCGAACATTTCGAGCCCATTGGCCGACCTTTTCTTTGATTTTCCCATCCTTCCAGGGGAAGATATAAGTCCTTCCAACGACAATATAAATGGTGTTGTATTTTTGGTTAACCTAACGGATTCCCAAGCCTTCGAAATGGGCCAGTCCGCTCTCTGTAGACTATTCTCTAAACAACAATGAATAATAGGGCTCATTTGTCCCCAGAGGGATATACAGCATGCAATAAATTCATGTGCTGGGCCGGATGTGTGCCGCCTTTTAATTCTTTTATCGAAGAGATGCGAAACTATATTGGAATAGCTCCTATTCAGTTACATCTGAATAGCTATGCTTTTCTTCGTGGCACTTTCTTGCTTTTATGGACTTTTTGTACTGCCCGTCATCTTTGTAGGACATTAGGTTTATTTACAATTTCAAATGATTGACAAGAAGCCTTTCTTACACTTTCATCGAGCTTTCGTCCAATTGTCAAGTTTTAACTAGCACTTGGAATAAGCTTAGCATCTTTAAACGTGAATGGTTCCACGTCACTGTTTGCTTAGCTTTTCGAGGCAATGGTTGGAAGGAAATAAGTGTTATCTTCACTTTATTCTCAAATTCTTTAGTCCAAGTCATTTCCCAAACTAACTAATACTTCGAAAATTTACAGGTGTCCATCAACGTCCAAAAGGCAACAGTTTCTCAAGGAAGATTTCTGCAATTCGTGCCACCTCAGTTGAGGACATGGACGTCAAATCCTTTGCAAACGATGAATGGTTATCTCTTTTTGGTCTGTTAGAAAACGGTCACATCATCGGACTTCCAGGAAGTGCTACACCACCAAGGAATGTTGTTAACAAGAAGACGACATCAATAGCCCCATCGTGCCTCAGTTGAGGGGGCTTAGGATGATGCCGATGAGGGAAAATTTATAGGTGACGACGCTAACAAGCCTGCTGGTGCTGATGTAGGTCCGGGCAATGCGCCTGTGGTCGAACCATCACAAGGTGTACAATCTCACATGCTAACAAAGGAAGGAAAAAAGCTCACATATAAACTCGATAGGAGAAAAATTGCTAAATAGCACTAGTTTATCATCACCTCTGTTGAAGAAGAGTCTTCCTCTCAATATTTAGAAAGTTCGATGGAAGGGTTCTTAAATATCTCAATCCCTAATGAAATCTTCACCTATGACTTCCCCAACATCAGTATTGAGATACTCAATTCTCCTATCAAGACTGATGATGACATTCCACCCATTGGTAAAAAGGAAAACTCCTATGAGTAAGGCTACAATAATTGGTCCATCGGGGGGACACTATGACACTTACACTCATGCGAACTTCATTGCACGATTTTCATCTATATGTTATTTGATGGTTAATAATACACTCTTGTTTGGTTTGCATGTGCTATGTCTTATTCCTATGCTTTCATTTGCTTGAGGGGCTCCTCGATACAGTATGGATCCAGCCGTGGTCTAGACTCAGGCATATGTCGAGAGAGAGAGAGAGATGACTGCCGAGAAAGAAGTCATCATTCGAGGGAGTCTTCATCTTCTAAACATAACCCAATCCTGATTGTCTCATCAGGAAGTTAAGCCTAATCTTCACGTACATAGCGATGACTAGACTTCCTCGTAGGTTCCTAAAATTGCCGTGCCACCTAAGCATTATTCAAGTTCATCAAATTCCAGACAATCCTGCGATCGTAGGTTGTGCAAACACCCAATTGTTACTTCTAATCCAGCTTTGAGTAATACATCCCGTGAGGCTTCCATGGTAGAAAAATTTGCCGAAATTAAGGTCAGTTTTCCAAAAAACTACTTTGATGGGCTTAAGTTCCTTCCATCCATAGAATTCCAAGGTGCGCTAAAGCGAGTTCTTTTGCATGCATCATTGATGTTTTTAGCACGAAGCATTCCATTTTGCCGAGAAAATATCTTAGTTGTCTATTGTGAGATAACATGAAATTGATCACCTAAAGCTGGAGGTGTATCCATGATAAAGGTATAATTGAACATCAAGATGATGAGATCTCGGAGTTGAAAGTGAAGCCAACCGCAGCAGAAAATAGCATTAAAGAAACATCTAAGGTGATTTGTCATTTGGAAATGGCTCATAAAAAGGAGCGGGAGGTTGCCCTCAACCAGAGCGATGTGCTTGCTTTGAAGAAAGGTAGACTAAAAAAAGAGAAAAACTTCCTGGCCTGCCACATTGAGGAATACGAAGAACTCCTTGAAAAGAGAAGGAAGAAAAATTTGAAACTCGAGAGGAGTCGCAAAGATATTGTGAAGATCCCATCGAAGCCCAAGGAATGATAATCAAACTTGATGAGAAACTCGCTCAAATTGAATTTCTGAAGGAAGAGGCAAAGGAAGCTAGCCCACAACAAGGTTAGAAAGAAGATCAAGGCCCGGTTAGAAGATGCCAAATAGGCTGGTCGGAATGGGATTAAGGACATATTTGATCCTTAAATTACCGAATATAATACTAAAGTCCTAATCCATCATGAACTGAGTTTCCTTGGAGAGGGATATATTGAATCGCTTGTCGAGGCTTGGAGGTATATTTATAAAATGAAGAAGAAAGCCCTCGATGAAGATGATGTAGATAAAGAGAAACTGGTATGGGAGATTCTTCATAGGGACGAATCTTTAGACCTCCTTGCCACTGCAAGGCTCTGATACTTTGATATTTTGCACATTTTGGCAAAGGGGAAAACATTACAAAGGGTTCGGAGTCCGATCACAAAGGTTCCCCTGCACTTTGAATAGTTGGACCGTTAGTTTCTCTTGGCCCAAGATATGATCTTAGCTATGATCCAGATAGATCCGGATATAAATCAAAAGTGCTAACTC
Source organism: Allium cepa (assembly GCA_030765085.1). Taxonomy (NCBI): domain Eukaryota; kingdom Viridiplantae; phylum Streptophyta; class Magnoliopsida; order Asparagales; family Amaryllidaceae; genus Allium; species Allium cepa. Next base: position 1,033,139,485 of record CM060945.1, on the reverse strand, counting down.
CTATTCTAGAGTGGAGCACTCTAGATACAATCGAAAGTCAGCCGGACATAGGTATTCTTCTTTATTCTCCATAATTTGAGATATTTCGTTCCTCATGCCCAATAATCGTGGGCTTATTTTCTTGTTTTCGCGAATCTACATGTCTTCCTGGTTTCAGCCAAACTCCAGAAAGTGCTGCCTCCATAGAGATACAATCGACATATACTGAAATTTCAGTGGCCATCGACATTCTAAGGCCCGATGCTCAAGTTATGGGAGCACTTAATGATGAAAAAGCCGACGACCAGCCGCTTCCAGATGAACTAGATGACATCGTGATAACTGATGCCTTTGAACATGCCGATGAGCTTAGCCTAAAGAAGATCATCGAGATGAGTTATTGAAGAAAAGAGATAAGGCTAAACCCGCTGATGTGGACATTGACAATCCAAATCCCGTCCCACTGCAAGTCATTCCACATGGCAGATCGGTTTCCTAAGAACTTCCTTTGACCTATGAAACCTCTTCTATCAAGTGTGGCAAAGGATAAACAAGAAGAATAGATGGAAGCTCAGATTGTGCCGCTCCCAAAAAAGGTCCAGTAGCTCAGGCGGTAAAACTATCTATTCAACTTAGACGTAGGCAAACAACACCGAACCACTATAAATCATTGTGTTTTTGTTATTGCTTTGATATTTTGTTGTTTAATTGCTTGTTTCCTCTGTTTTCATTTTATATTCTTCATTTATTTCTATCCAAAATCTCTGTTGGGTGGTTGTGATAATTTTTGTGCAAACATTTTGGTGCTTTCACTAAGAGGGAGGATTCTTAGCTCTATTTGGATCACTTTGCTACTACTGGATTGCATCAATCCTCCGAAGAGATCCATAGTTATCTTAAAGAAGCTTACTCGTTTTATTCATATTTGCAAAAGTCTAAGGAAACTATCAGTAATGGTTAGGAACACAAGATTTACCGCCTAAAATGCTAAAGGAAATGAGAACACTAGTATTCATCAAGGAAGCCACTTTAGATCATAGAATCCAGCTGATTCCAACACAAGAGCCGATTTCCAAAATTTGACGAGAGAGCTAGTGGACAACCATCGATAGTTGAACAAGCAGATTTAAGCCTGTACCAATCTAATGAATCAACTCAAGGAGCAATAGGGCAAGAAAACTAGAAGAGAGCCAAACCTTTATTCTACATCGGAGAGTTCTACTTCATCAAATGATTATCATAGACACAGATGTCATAGAAGTAATGGATATCATGCTTAAACTTCTGGACATCAGCAAGAAAACGCACAAAGCTTACCGAGGCCGATCGATGTCGACCCCTCTATAGGGATCAGGGTCGATCCCTCCTCCCGAGGAGGAAGCTTGCCTCTTCATGTTGGAGAACAAACTAGAGTTGTTGTGATTGGTTTAGATGACAGAGTTTAGGTGGATGTAGACCAATTACCTAATAGGAACAATGATGAAGTGAGAGGATGTGATATACACCGAGAGGATGTTAAGCCAAGAAGGCGTGGAGTGGGCCATAGAAATCGACTAGACCATCCGCATGTGGTGGAGCATGACTATCGCTTGGCTCCCACTATCCAAACGTTGGACTTGTTGGCTATGGTTAGAAAGCTAGTGAGGGAGAGCCAAGGCTTAACCAATGATGATTGAGTGATCCCGAGAAGCCATACCCTGTTCACTGAAAATGTCTTACATGTTGAGTATCCAAGGGGGTTCAACATGCTGTCGATGCTTGTGTATAAGGGAAACCGATGTCAGTAAACACTTCATGAGATATGAATGGCTGATGGATTCTACATGAGCTAATGATACAACAAAATGCAGATGTTTTCCTATTACTCTCTTGGGCATAGCAATGATGTGGTTTATGAGATTACCACTATAGTTGATTTCTATATTTGATGATTTAGCAATAAAGTTGGTGGGGCAGTATCAAATGCACACCACTCGCCCCAAAGATGTAATGCCCCTATCCAGTACGATCCACGCTCTTGAAGAATTGCTTAAAGATTATTTGGACAGATTTAATACGACCATCGCAGAAGTCAGTAATCCAAATGACCATTCAATATTGAGGGCGGTAACGAGTGGGACTGATCTAGAATCTAACTATAGCGATTGGTTAGCTGGCAAACCACCCGCAGTGTTGGAGTATTTCTATGTAAAGGCAGCTCAGTATTTGAGAAAAGAGGAAGCTAGATGCTCTAGGAAGAAAAATGTTGTAGGACTGAGTAGAAAAGGAGTGCATAGTAACATTGTAGTGAAATGGTCTAGAGATAGTTCCAAAAATGTTCAAGTAAAGGTCCAAAATTAACCAAATTAGTAAAAGAAAGGTTGTGATCGAAACCATGGACGAAAGAGGGATTCTGAGAAAGCAAATCCTAGTATTCCGATGTATGATACCTACAGACTACTGGATACGTCTTTATAGAACGTCTACTTTTCTACATGCAACACCATGCTGTATAAGAAGCCACTTCCAAAAAAATCAATGGAGAAATAGAAAAAACTAGAAAATATTGCCGGTTCTACGAATGATAAAGTCATAACACGAATGAATGTAGGTATCTCCACGATGTTATAGCTAAAGTGATTTGGGAAAGAAAACTATAACATTTGTTAAAGCTTCACGGGATGGTAGGTAGACATTTGACCCCAACCGAATACAAGCTCCGCAAAGGACCAAGGAGCCTGCATGGACTAGTGGAAGATTAGTGATCAATACAATAGTCGGAGGACCACATCCAGCGGATAAGAGTTGACATAAGATGGAGTTTTATGCTAGAGCGACAAAGCATATGAATTTTGAATGTTATTCGAGCATAGAAGATGGAGCTCTGACAAAATAGCAACGTATAATGTCAGATGACATTTTGTTCAGAAATGGAAATGCTGACAAGGTGGAGGCACCAACGATCGACCCAATGGTCATTTCGACCATGATTGCCCCTCCTTAGTGAGTAGGGTTTTGGTTTATTGTTGAAGTTCGCTAAATATAATATTTACAAAAGCTTACGATCAGATGAGGATGGAAGCTAAGGACATAAAATCGTCTAAAGCTCGCATTCATGCTTTAAACGGTCTGTGACCGAAGCTGGCAGAGATGTCGAATTGCGCAAAGAGTTGGGAAACGGTGACCACAGGATAGTGTGGATTTTTCCATTTGTTGTCTTGGATGTTGATTCTCCATACAATGCTTTTCTGGGCCGACCAGCCAAAGCTCAATTCTGGGCAGCTCTTGCCTCGTGATGTTTGACTTTGAAGTTCTCGACTGATAACGGTGTTGGAGTTATGCATGATGATCAGGCGACCAGACATGCCTGTAAAGTCGCTGAATTGAGAGACGCTCAGCGGAAGGGGAAAGGTAAGGGTGTGGACAAGTCTCTCCGCATCCAAACCAAGGAAGATTGGCAACCAGTAGCTGGGCCTTGGCATAGGTGCCATAGTCGGTCCTATAAAGGCATAGATCCGAGGGATGACGATGAGGAGCTTAAGGAGACCAAGGCTGCACCGGCTGAGCTGATGATTGACATCACGGTCAGCCACGACGACCCGCCATAGTTCCTAAAGATCGGATCACAGCTCAACCCTCTAATGATGAAAGAACATTCCTGTTTTCTCCGAATGAATTTTGATGTGTTCACTTGGACTCATTCTAACATTGGTGGGATCTCGCCTGCCACTATGAGCCATCCATTGAACATTGACCCTAGGCATGTCTCGATGAAACAAAAAAGATGTGGTATGGATCTGGAGAGATCTTCTACTCTTAAAGAGGAGGTGGATAGGCTCGAATGTAATCGGTTTACTCGTGACACTTATTACCCTAAATGTATATATAATCATGTACTAGTGAGAAAGGAAAATGGAAAATGGCAGACATGTGTTAACTATTCGATCCACGAATTGCTATCTTCCGTGAATGCGTACTCTGGTATAACCAAATCATGATCCACATTCCCAATCAGGAGCACACCAGCTTCATTATCGATGTTGGACTGTATTGCTATGTGGTAATGCCATTTGGACTGAAGAATGCTGGAGCAACTTATCAGGACCCAGTCAATCGAATGTTTAAAGATCATATTGGAAAGGCAATGGAGGTATATGTGGATGATATGCTCATGATGTCATGGCGATCAAGTGACCATATTAGAGACATAGTAGAAATGTTCGATATCCTCAGCTCTTACAAAATGAAGACCAATCCTTTGAAATGTTCTTTTAGTGTTGCATCAGGAAAGTTTTTGGGTTCCATTGGTGCTCATGGAATCAAAGCTAATCCTGAGAAGATTCAATAAATTCACAACATCTAAGTGCCAAAGACAATCAAGTAAGTACAGAGTCTAAATGAGAAAGTGGCCGCTCTAAGTCGATTTATTTCCAAAGCCACCGGTAAGTGCATTCCCTTCTTTGATTTGATTATGAGAGGGAAAAGGAACTTGGAATGGATGAAGGATTGTTAAGACACATTCCAAGCATTAGTAAACTGCATAAAGAATGCTCCCATCTTGTCAAAGCTGGTGGATCATGAGGATTTGTATATCTATTTGGTCGTATTGTTACTTGCTTTAAGTGCCGCACTACTTCGCGAGGAGAATCAGATGCAGAGACGGGCCTATTATGTTAGTAAGCAATTAGAAGGAGCTGAAAGGAACAAACGGAAGATAGAAAAATAGCAGACTACTTATTAATTGCTTCATGAAAGCTTCGCCCCTATTTTTAGGCTTATCCATTCAATGTTTATATTGATCAACCATTACGACAGGTCTTATAGCAACTTGAGATGTGTGGAAGATTACTCAAGTGGAACATCGAACTAAGCCAATTCTACATTACTTATCTCCCTTGGCGAGCCATCCAGGGACAGTTACTAGCGAACTTTATAGCAAAACTCACTGCACAAGATGATCTTCCAAAGAGTGATGGAGCCTCAACCATTCGATGGAAAATGTATACGGATATAGCATCCAATGATCGTTGTTTTGGAGCTGGAATCTTGCTAGTAACTCCAGAAGATCGATCATTTTGCTACACATTGAAGCTTGACTTCCCTGCAATGAACAATGGAGCTGAGTTTGAAGCTCTGATTGCAAGAATCAAACTTACAAAAGAACTTAAGATAAAATTTCTTGAAATCTTTTACGATTCACAGTTGGTAGTATATCAAGTCAGGGGAGATTGCCAAGCTAAAGGATAGCGACTCACTCCATACCTTATCCAAGTCGAAGAGTTGTTGACTTATTCTGATTATTAGACATCACATATATTTCCAAGTACAAAATAAAGAGGTTGACTCATTGGCAAAGTTTTCTAGCACTAGGGATGCACAATGAATCGAGTTAGTCCCAATCGAAGTACTACACGCTCCAAGCATAAAGCGAATGGAAATTGAGTGGGTACTAGAGATGGAGCCTAAGAAGGAGTCGTGGATGACTCTGATTAAAGACTATTTGTTGCATAGAGTCCTTCTCGAACGAAGGAATGAATGGCGACAAGTCCATTGCAAAGCTTCATGGTATATCATTCAAGAAGGAGTCATGTATAGAAAGGGTTTTTCCATTCCCTAGCTCCGGTGTATCACTCACGATGAAATAAAATGAGTCCTATGGGAAATTCATGATGGGGAATGTGGAAATCACACTAGAAGGCAAACCCTAGTAAAAAAATCTTTGTTATGGACATTATTGGCCAACCATCAACCAAGATGTTGTTGATCACACTAAGTGATGTTACAAGTGCCAGATGTTTGCAAATGTTTTGAGAGCTCCGTCGATGAAAATCATACAAATGGTGAATCCATGGCCATTTGCCATACTAGATTCCTTACCGATCTCAAAAGGTAGTGTGCAGTACGCCATCGCAGCAGTTGATTACTTCACCAAATAGGCTTAAGTCGAGCCTTTAGCCATGATTACAATAAGGAAAGTAATCAACTTCATTGTCTGAAACATCATCTGTCGTTTTAGCCTTCCATGAACTATTGTAACTGACAATGGAACTCAATTCGACAGCACTGAATTCAAAGACTTTTGTCGTCGACATCATATTGAGAAGAGATGTTACGGTCCGAAATCCAATGTCCGAAAATTGACACTAAATACCTCACTTGTATTCGATTGTCAAAGATTCAAACATCGAACTCCAGTCAGATGGAGCTTATAACAACATCAGATGAATATAAAATAGTGGAAATAGAATGAATATCATACATCACATCACAGATATAACATCAACATAATATCCATTACTACATCAGAGTATTCTTATACAAATATCACAACTCCAAATAGAAAATCGTAATAGTACAGCAAGTGGTCATATATCCAAATAGTCTTCGAATGAAATGAAGCGATAGCGAATTTCAAAAAACTAAGCACCTGAGATCCCAAAAGCTTCTAAAATGTCTCCAAAGAAAAAGCTCTAAAATACTGCTAACACCAGAACACGGAAACCTCCTAATAGGCTGCCCGTGTGGAAATTTGGGCACCTAGAGTTTAGAAAAGAAACAATAAAATCCGGGTCAGTCATGTGACTGGTATGAATAAACAAAAACAGTTTCTTTTACATAAAACAGATTTATAAAAGAAAATCCGGTATGCTTTTGGAAAACGAAACTACCATAAGACCTCCCGCCACACACACAATGCAATCGCAGAATTGGCAGAGATTTCTTCTTATGATAGTCAAATATGCTTGATACGAGAAAAACTCTTTGGCATTATTACTAGTGCATAGTGTGGAAAATCATTTCGAAAGTATAATATTAATCGTAGCCAGCATATAACCATTATTGTATGCCTACTATAGCTACCATGTTTTGTGGCAGGTTACTGTCATGCTGCGTGGAAGGTTATACAACTAAACCTTACAAGGCTCGTAATGTTTCTTTGGATTTCCAACAAATGATCAAGCTAAGGAACTTCCTACTGCCATATTGGTACGCCTCTGGAGGGACGTCCCGAGAACTTAACCAGCTCTCTGCCAACACAAGGCCGGGTCATCTCTCTAACTAGGTAACTACTACACGAATATGCCACTCCCCGGTCCTTTTATGACCTTTATACGAGGGCCCTCTACCACAAAGCAACAACCACACGTAAATGAGATTTGACAACCACATAGGTAGATATCTGGGCTCCATACCATGACATCACCTTTTCCAGAAGGAAATGACATATCCTAAAGGGCGTGACCCTCATAACCTTGCCGCATCTTTCCTGTTTCAACCATTTCCGGGTTGTGAGGTTCGATGAGGTCTTGTCCACAAAGCTACGCTTTACACGAAAGCCATGCTTTGATCACAAATGATCAACAAATGATCATCAGCAAACAACAGCACTTAGCATGCCACACTATCAAATTGGGAGTATATCGCTGATAACCTTCAACTACATAACCTCTGAGCTCGTACGTCTCAGAGAAGGGTGTTAAGCTAAGAGAATAAATTTTCTGCCACCGACAGATATGTATTTGAATGAAATTTTCTTTATATCTCAAAGTGTAGTGTCGGACACACAACCATACAAGTCTGTTCCGGGTTCGAACAGCACCGAAGGCACATCATCCAATAAAGGAAGAAGCCCTTGCAAATCCGGGTATCCACAATCTCGATCGGACTTCCCATCACTTAGGGAATCTCTATACCGGAGCAACTCAGTGCAGAGACAATCGATAGGTTATCCTATCGTTTTCGAAGACACCCGGTCTTCAACTGCTATCCATTTCGATCTATCACTATTCGTAATGGGTTATCTGACACAAAGGTCCTCTCCCAGCTAAACCGAATAGCGAACGCTAAATTTTAAAATACGTTGGATATATCAATTTTACAGATTCACATTCAGGGTTCGATGTGGGTTACGGATAACTAACTGAAATCCGACTCCCTGTCGCATCGGAGTTTAAATGCCGTTTTACGGACAAAAAGGTTTTCACATCAACACAGAATTAAATCACAAATCATAGTTCAGCACAGAGCAATCTACATCACACAGTATCACAACCAAAACAGAAATATCAATCCAGTGCACAACAATATTTAATTATTTTCAATCAATGTGGGTGTGATTTAATGAATTAATCACATAATTATTTTTATTGATTATTTTAAATCAATGATTAATCTTGATAAATCAGTTAAATCTTAATGAACTTGTTTAGTTATTTCTTGATTACTCCTTTAAAACAATTAATTAATAATGATTGTTTATCTTAATTAATATTTAAAATCTTCCTGAAAACTTTAGTGTTAATTACATTAAATACTTATCTCAGGTTAATTACTTAATCAAAATGTTAATTAAGATTTTTAAAACAATGTTAAGCATTTTCCTCAAATAATTAAACTTGAAATAAAATTTTAACCTTAATTTGTCAAACATTTATTGCCATCATTACTTAAAAATTTGTTTAAAGGGTTTGCTTAATTTACTTTTATCATACTTCGGGCTTTGGGAAATCGACCGGAGCGAAATGTCGGTTTACTCTAGTAACAACTCGAGCTCCTCTGTGCTTTTACCCGAGTTCTTCCTCTTTCCCTCTCGTACTCTCTTCTCTTCTTCTTTTTTTTGCCAGCTTAATTTAATTTTAAACTTTTATGCAGGACAACATACTTACGCCCATAAATCCAACTCGAAGTGAATCCACCATTTACCCAAGTATCAACTCGAGTTGTCAACCGCCGAATTTCCTGACACCCAAAACAACGTCGTGCAAGTGCATGTCACCGCGCCGCCGTCCTGGCAAACTCCGAAATCTGCGGCAAATCACAAACCTCACCCACACTCGAAATCGAACTTCGATTCGAAGCCATCAACCAAAATAAAAAATTAGCATTTTTTCTCGAGACACTGCAATCAACTCAACCAACGAAAACGCCTTGCCGCCGCGTCTCAGATCACCGGAGGAGCTTCCACCCCGTCCACACCACGTCGCCACTGCATACTACCCTCCCCCACCATCACGTGCAACTCGACGCCTCCGAGGTGATGAAATCACCTTATTTACAAACACGAAAACAAACTCGAATGTAACCCTAGATTGAACTCGAACATCCAATTTATACAATAGAAAAATTATTTGATAATTTTCCTGAAATCAATGACGTTTAACCTTGCTTCACGCAAAACTTCAACATCAAATATTGAATTGATCATCAGAAAATGATCAAAATGCATATTTTATTCGAATACGAACTTCACTTGGAACACTTGATTAAAAATCATCATATTCATTTTAAAAATCATATCTTTGTACAATCATTCATATTATATAATCAAATCAATGTTTTAAAATACTTGGATTCATCATAACATTTTGTTTTTACTGTAAAATTTTGATTACAGAGTTAACTCTTCATGATCAAGCATAAAACAAATTTTAGCTCATAAATGATGTTTGAACAAACCTATTTTGTAAGAAATCCTAAGTTAAAAATGTTAGTGTGAAGTTGTATTGAATTTTTTCCTAATTCACTTGCTCTGCAACCAAAATATAAAAGAACAAGTTATATACAGATTTCCAGTAATCACAAAAAAAACATACAGAACAAGTTATTCTTCAATAAGCAGCAAACACAAGATTTCATGAACTAAATACTTATGTTTCAATTTTTAAAATAATAAGTTTAGTCACTTAGTGATGAGATTGAACAGAGCTGCTCTGTGAAAAACAGTTTGATTTTCCCTGAACACCTTTCTGCCTTTTTTCTCTTTTTAGTTGAGTTATAAACTAGAGTTTCAGTTGTATAATTTGGTTTCTGAAATGCTAAGTTATGATGAACGAGCAAGACAAATATGGATGTGTTTAAATAAAGGAAAGAGGTTTGAACTAAGGGAAGGTTTTAACTTGTGCAAGATTTTCTTTTAATCAGATTTTTTTTCTTGTTGACTAAGCCAAGTTTAAATTCGGCTGATATGATTTTATGGTGTGCTAAGCAAGATTTTCATTTGTTCTTGAATAGATAGCATTTAATGCCTTTGTTTCCATTTTTTTTTACATGTATATGCTGTTTGATTTTTTCCTTTTTTTCCTTAAATTTTTGTTTCCTGGTTTACAAATTTACATGCAAGTTTATATGTATTTCATATGTCATTTTATAACCATATGATTTTATTACAATCTTAAATTTTATTTCTATTTAAAGTTTAACTATCAACATTTAATTTATCACATATATTTCATTTTATGTTTCAACATCAATTCTTGTTTGTTATATTTTCTTTTCTTTATTTATTTTTATTTTATAAAGCTTAAACTACCAAATATTTATTTATCCATATAACTTTGTGGTATTAATTATTAATAATATTTTATTTATTTTGAAACTTTTCAAATTGAATTTCAAAAATCTAAACCAGTTACCGAATTTAAAATTCAAAATTTTAGGATGTTACAAATATCCCCCCCAAGAAAATTTCGTCCTTGAAATTTGAAAGAGAGAGAAAAGCAACAAAGAATATACAAATTCAGAAAAAAAATGAGGAAATGGCTTAGCAGTTTAAGCCGAGATACTCTGCAATTGGGATACGACTTCTGCATATTATCTTCGGTTTCCCAAGAACAGTCCTTTGGATCTCCACTCCACTGAACTTTAACCAATTTCACAACTTTGTTTCTCAATCGCTTTTCATCACGATCTACAATCTTTATCGGTTCTCTGCCAACTGTTAAATTAGGAGTGATTTTGAGATCCTACTGAGCAGCTTCTTCAATAATACTATTTGGATCGTGCACATACTTTCGAAGACTAGAAATGTGGATAACATCATCCATGCCAGATAACCAGCTAGGCAGCTGTACTCGATAGGCTAAAGAACCGACCCTCTCGAGAATAGGAAAAGGATCAATATACCGTGGTGCCAGCTTACCAGTCTTCCCAAATCTTAATACTCCTCACATTAGAGATACTTTAAGAAAGACAGAGTCCCCAATCTGGAATTTCGAATCCCTTCTTCTACGATCATAATAACTCTTTTGACGACTTTGAGCCATTTTCAATATCGTCCGTGTAAAATCAACCTTCTCTGTGGATTCTTTAATCATATCCGGTCGAAGAACGAGTCTATCACCTGCCTCGATCCAACATGCGGGTGATCGACACGGACGACCATATAAAGCTTCAAAAGGAGCCATCTCTATACTGGCCTGATAGCTGTTGTTATATGAGAACTCGACCAGATGTAAATGGTCCCCCCAAGAACCACCAAAATCAATTATACAAGCACGTAAGAGGTCTTCTAAGATTCGGTTAATCTTCTCAGTCTTCCCATCAGATTGTGGGTGATAAGCAGTGCTGAAATTCAGTTTTGTTCCCAATGCGTCTTGAAATGCTTCCCAAAATCTACTAGTGAAGATCGGGTCACGATCAATCACTATGCTGCTAGGAATACCGTGGAGACAAACAATTTCTTTCAGATACAATTCGGCTAAGCCTGCAGCCGTGCGGGTAGATTTTACTGGCAAAAAGTAGGCTGTCTTAGTCAAATGGTCCACAATGACCCAAATTGCTTCATTACCTTTCCGAGTACGAGGCAACCCATCGATGAAATCCATCGATACTTGGTCCCATTTCCACTTGAGTACCTCTAAAGGTTGAAGTAAACCTGCCATTTTCTTTTGATCGCTTTTGATTTGCTGGCAAGTAGCACAGCGACTCACATATATAGATACGTCTCTTTTCATTGTCTTCCACCAGAAAGTTCTTTTGATATCTCTATACATTTTATTGACTCCTAGATGGATTCAAATCTTAGATTTGTGGCATTCATCTAAAACTTCTCGTTTCAAATCAGGGATGTCAGGGACACAAATTCTTCCTTTCAATCTTATAACTTCTCTACTATCCATCTCAAAACTAATATCTTCACCTTGGCATATTCTTTTATAAATTCCCCAAAGAAACTCATCTTCTTTCTGCTATCTCGTAATCCTTTTGAGAAGAGTAGGAGCGATAACAAGATGAGCAAGAATATCATGCTTTCTACTTAATGCGTCGGCAACTACATTTGCTTTTTCCGGCGTGTATAGAATATCTAGGTCATAAGATGCCAGAAATTCCAACCAACGTTGTTGTCGCAGATTCAGATCTTTCTGGGTAAAGAGATATTTCAAAGATTTGTGGTAGGTGAATAATTCGAATTTTTTACCTAGAGAAAGAGAGTTCATTAGGTATATTTATTAGGTTAAGCTAAATTCGTAAATTGTTAAGAAGGCTGAAAAGATTCTTACCCAAAAGATAATGTTGCCATATTTTCAAAGCGAAGATAACATCTAAGAGTTCTAAATCATGGGTTGGATAATTTCTTTCATGAGGACGTAATTGTCTACTCGCGTAGGCAATTACATTCCCATTCTTCATTAATACCGCACCCAGACCATCACCGCAAGCGTCGGTATAAAGAGATAATCCCATATTCCCATTGATAATAGCGAGAACATGAGCTGTGGTTAATCTCTTCTTCAATTCCTGAAAAGCTTCGTCCAATTGCGGAGTCCAATTGAATTTTACATCCTTCACCGTTAGCTTAGTCAACAGACTAGCTATCTTAGAAAAGTCCTGAACAAATTTTCGATAATAGCCTGCTAAACCCAAAAAGCTTCGAACTTCTTTTGGGGTAGTGGGTTTTCTCCAATCAAGAATAGCGGAAATTTTGCTAGGATCAACAGAAATTCCTTATTCATTAACAATATGGCCGAGAAATTTAACTTCCTTAACCCAAAAGTGGCATTTGGAAAATTTGGCGAATAGAATATTTCTCCTTAATATCTCCAAAACGATTCTAAGATGCTCGGCATGCTCCTCTTCGGTCTTGGAATAGATCAAATATCATCAATAAACACGAGCATAAATTTATTCAATACTTCCCGGAACACACGAGTCATAAGATCTACGAAGTATGCTGGAGCATTAGTTAGCCCGAAAGGCATGACTAACCATTCGTAGAACATATTAGGACCCTTGAAAGTGGTCCAATGGACACAATCTTCGGCGATTCGTAGTTGATGGAATCCCTGGGCTAGATCCATCTTTGAAAAGAAACGAGCGCCGTGCAATTGATCAAATAGATTATCAATTCTTGGTAGTGGAAATTTATTCTTGAGAGTCAGCTTATTGAGATTGCGGTAATCTACACACAATCTCAAAGATCCGTCCGATTTAGCCACAAATACGACGGCGGAACCCCATTCAGAAACACTGGGACAAATTAACCCTTTTGCTAGTAGATCATTGGTTCGCTGAACTAATTCAACCTTTTCCCTGGGTGCCATCCTGTGACTTGTGTGAACGACATGACGAGCATTGGGTACTAGGTCAATTCTGAATTCTATTTCTCGATGTGGAGGTAGAGATTTCACTTCTCCGTACACGTCCGAAAAATCTCTAACAATGGATATAGACTCCAGACTGGGTTCGGGATAACCCAAGTTATACATCAACCCTTCTCTTTTTGGACTAGGGTCCTCACAAAAAGTCTCGATAAAGTCTCCAAATCCGGTTTTAATCGAAATCAATCAATTGTTACAATCCAATTTGGCTTTGTATTTGGTTAACCAGTCCATTCCGAGTAAGACTTCAAACTCGGTAAAATAAAAAACAAAGAGACCGATAGGGAATTGATAACAAGAATATGAAACAGGAACGTCTCTACATCGAAGACAAAGGTTTGTGGGACCTCCAACTGGATTCTTTATGCATATAGGGTCATCAACAAAATCAGGTTCAAGATTTGATTCATTTACAGCTTGCTGAGAGATAAAACTATGTGTAGCGCTTGTGTCAAATAGAACTCTAACAATGCTATCATAAATAGTGAGATTACCTTCCAGAACTCGTTTTCCTTTTTCTGCTTTGGAAGATGCAGGTTGGTCTTTGACTGTGTACACCTTTGCTGTCTGAGCTTGCTTCATGGTTGGGGAGTCTTTAACTTCATGCCCCAATTTCTGACAATAATAACATTTCCTGGGCTTCGCTTGTACGGATTGATTGACTTGTCTCTTAAGCTTCGTACATCTACTAGAATAATGGCCCTTCTCCAAGCAATTATAGCAAGTGACATTCTCTGCTGTGCTTCCTTGAATTGCTCTTCTTTTTCTCCTTACCTTTCCATGGTTTCCTGCCTCCAAATTTCCTCTACTTCCAATTTTGATTGCCCGAATTTCCTTTCTCCACCGGGGCTTCTTGCATATCAAGTGTGGCATATCTGTACCCCATATCAACTAAATTTGAAAAGGATTCTTTGACGTGGCCAGTCATTCTTTCGTGGAATTTCTTATTCATCCCACGAATGAACTTTTCATTCTTCTTTAAAGGCGTGTTCACCAATTCTGGACCAAAACGAGACAATTCATTGAATTTGTTTAGATACTCCTCGAATGATAAACTCTCCTTCTTTAAGTCCGTGAATTCCTTGTACATTCAAGAAATTCCAACTGATGGCAGATAGCGCTTCTCAAATACTTCTTTAAATTTTTCCCAAATAAACTCGTCTTCTGCTTTATCTACACCGACTGTCTCTCACCAGGCTAAGGCTTCTTCTTGAAGTTGCCAAGAAGCTATGAGTCGCTTCTGATCATCTTGCAACTTTAGCCCTCTAAAGATTTTCTCACATGATGTGACGCCCCACCTCTATACCCACGCTAGCCAAGAACACTCCGGAGTAGTGCTGTCAACTAGCACGGAGAATAAGGCTGTTGAGGAGCGACCATCCATGTAATTGCTTATCACACGGTGGCTATAAATAATCTTCGGAAACACAAATCAGTCACAGATATCCATATCACAAAGGCGGAAGAAGATATGAATATATAACTAACACATGAAAGTGTACATCAGAGTAGTGGTCAGTAAGATCCACGATAATACAAAAGAATAGCAACACGTGCTATACAAAAGAATACAACTATGAGTCTATATCTCAAGTGTATACAACAAAAACTGCTAATCTAAACAGTTAGCCAAAAGTCAGAGTGATGAATCCCTGGGAAGAAGTCAAGCAGAAGCACCTGTAACATCTCGGTCTAACCTGAGTATTATTTAAGAAAATAATAAACGGGTCAGTCTAGCTATAAATATCAGATGGCATGATATAACATAAAAGATATGGCATAAACATAAACATCCATAATGACATACCACTATAAGTATGTAAATAATGATCAACAGAAGATCAATCAATAAGAGATAATCAATATCACAAGAATCTTCTCAAAGATTCGGAAAGGGCATCATACCCCAAACTTGTACTCATAACAAGTCAATGACATAAATTCTAGAAATCAATGCAAGAAGTCCAGAAATCATAGAAAAGAGAAAGAGGCCTATCACATGACGGTCCGAAGACCAAGGGGAGCTACCCCACATGTGCGAATGGAATCACACAGATTAAGGTCCAGACTAACCAAAAAGCAAAAAGGTATGTGTGAGTGGAATCACACAAGTGGTGTCTAGTCTAACCTCGCAACAAGAGACATCGCACAGTTGCTAGTCTAAATCATCAGAATGATCGTCATGATCAACGAGAAGTGTCAATTACACTAAGCTAGTAAATATAGAAGTTTAGCTTCATGTCCCATAACCACTTGCTTAACTTAAATATTTACGAACAAACTGTAAATCTTCACTAATAAAATTGTCACAAGAGGTTCAATCGAACAAGTCCAAGAATTAACCGACGAAGTGAACGCAAGCGTTTCATACCACTTGTTTTACTAAGTCGTTTAATTAGATTTCTCATCCGAGTGAGGTAAAGGTTTGTATATACTAATAGATTGGAAAACGGTTTAAGAAAAGAGCTTTGTTATTAAAAATAGAGTTGAAATTGTTTGTTAAAAGAGTTTTGATATTTACTACTAGTATTGAAACCTTTATATTATAAAGTGACAAAACACAGAAGCAATTGTAGAAACAAGCAGTCACTAAAATCGCATACGGAGATGTGAATAAAATCCAAGGAAATCAGCTCAATGTTTTTCAGATAAGATCCCCTACGGAGGGGGGGTCCGGGGGGGGTGGCAACCCCCCAATGTGGGGGTGCGGGGGCAACGCCACCGCTTATGGGGTTCGACCTGCCCGGTCAGTTCGCGGGGGTCCAGGGGGCAGCGCCCCGTCCAAAACGGTACGACCTAGTGAAGACAAAATGAGGTCTAACGACCTAAGAGGAATAGGGTCGAGCGACCTAATGGTTGCGACCTAGGGGTCTAAAGGGTCAAACGACCTAGTGGTGTTCGCGAGTTAGCCGAAGCGAGCGACCTAAGAGAGACGAGCGACTTAAGGAACTCGCGACCTAACATTTGAATAGGTCAAGCGACCTAAGTGGTCAGGCGACCTAAGGTCTTACGACCTAACGACCTACGGCCTAAAGGCCACGCGACCTAGAGGATCTGCGAGCTAACGAGGCCGACCTAAGGTGCAAGCGACCTAAGGGACAACGGGCTAAAGTATTGTACGTGACCGAAAAGATGGCGCGACCTAAGGTGAGAGCAGGTCGAGCGACTTAAGGCGATGCGCGACCTAAGACCTAGCGACCTAAAGGGAAGCGCGACCTAAGAGAGGCATCAGGTCGAACGACTTAAGGGTGACGCGACCTATGACCTAAGCTCAAATACGAGCAACGAGCTAGCGACCTACGACCTAAGCTCAAATGCGAGCTAAGACCTACGACCTAAGGCCCTAACGTACTAACATTTGTCGCGACCTAAGTGGTGACGACCTAACAAGGAAAGGCTGAGAGACCTAACGCTGCAGAGGGGATTTAAGGCCAGAAACGACCTACGACCTAAACCCCATACGACCTAACGTGAAACGACCTAACTCCGAAGTGAAAATTCAAGGCAGTGCGACCTAGCGCGATAACACGCGAACGACCTAAGGGTTAGGTCGCGAGCGACCTAACTCCGAACACACGAAAATGGCCAGAACGACCTAAGTGCAGAAAATTCACCAAAACGCTAAAAATTGGGGTTTTTCGCCAATCCAATCCAAACCAAATGCTAATATGCATGCAAAAATGATAGGGAATCATTCCCAATAGTCCAATATAGTTATAGGCTAGAATTGTGAGATAAAAATCTCACCTTTGCACCAAATATCAATGAAAATGAAGTTTTAAGCAAGCAAGAATCAATCCTTCTTCTATCTAAGCACAAGAAGCTTGAATCCAATGTCTTCTTCTTGAATTTGGAGTAGAAAGATGGATTGCAATTGAATTTGAGTTTTGGAATTTTAATTTCCCATTCCCTCCACCATTAATGCCAAAGCTTGATTAGTTAGGAAATTTATGAAGAGTGAGGAGAAGAGGGTTGGAACTTGGGCTTAATAGGCTAAACCAACCCAAAGTCCAAAGCGGGAAAAGTTAGTGAAATTTCACTAACTCCAAACCTATCGATGTTTATACTTAAAAAAAGTTGTAAACGACATTTCGAACTCAATGGAAGTGGTATCGAGTCCTAATTTGACCGTTTGCAAAAAGTAGCTTTTCGGACCAAAATCCGATTAACGAGTTAATATTTAAATAAAATATTTAAATACAAACTCGATAAATATGTGGGTTGTTACACATGATCTGATCCATACTTGAGCCTCAACAATTGACTCCTTCCAATGAAAGGTTTACCACCAAGCCTTGAGAAATTCTTATACAAATCAGCCAGATTCGGCTACTGCTGAATAGGTATTGCTGCTACTGCTGTTGGGGGAACTTGACTAGGTGCAGTGGCATTTCCTTGACCCCTAGCTCTTACTCTTCATCCGCTCATTCTTACTATCTGTAAATTGGTTTAGATATACGGACGAAATATCTTAAGGAATATCAGTAGTTAAATAGAAATAGACTAAGAAAATTTGGAGTTTCAGTCTTGGTTATACTCATTCTAGGGTATACTTCACCCTATCTCTAATGAGCAATCTAATGTGTTATAATTCGTAGCTAAAGTTCTTACTCAACCTTCAGCTTCGATACCACTTTGTCATGGTCCGAAATCCAATGTTCAAAAATTGATACTAAATACCTCACTTGTATTCGACTACCAAAGATTCAAACATCGAACTCTAGTCGGATGGAGCTTATAAAAACATCAGATGGATATTAAACAACGGAAACTGAATGAATATCATGCATCACATCACAGATATAACATCAACATAATATCCATTACTACATCAGAGTATTCATATACATATATCACAACTCCAAATAGAACATCATAATAGTACAACAAGTGATCATATATCCAAAATGTCTTCGAATGAAATGAAGCGATAGCGAACTTCCAAAAACTAATCACCTGATATCCCAAGAGCTTCTAAAATATCTCCAAGCAAAAGCTCCAAAATACTGCTAACACCAAAACACGGAAACCTGCTACTAGGCTGCTCGTGTGGAAATTATGGGCACCCAAAGTTTAGAAAAGAAACAATAAACTCTGGGTCAGTCATGGGACTGGTATGAGTAAACAAAAACAGTTGCTTTTACATAAAACAGATTTATAAAAGAAAATTCGGTACGCTTTTGGAAAATGAAACTACCATAAGACTTCCCGCCACACACACAATGCAATCGCAGAATTGGAGGAGATTTCTTCTTATGATAGTCAAATATGCTTGATACGAGAAAAAATCTTTGATATTATTACTAGTGCATAGTGTGGAAAATCATTTCGAAAGTATAATATTAATCTTAGCCGGCATACAACCATTATTGTACGCCTACTATAGCTACCATGTTTTGTGGCAGGTTACCGCCATGCTGCATGGCAGGTTATACAACTAAAACCGTACAGGGCTCGTATTGTTTCATTTGATTTCCAACAAATGGTCAGGCTAAGGAACTTCCTACTGCCACATGAGTACGCCTCTGGCGGGATGTCCCGAGAACTTAACCAGCTCTCTACCAACACAAGGCCAGGTTACCTTTGTAACTAGGTAACTACTACACGAATATGCCACTCCCCGGTCCTTTTATGACCTTTATCCGAGGGCCCTCTACCACAAAGCATCAACCACACAGTAAATGAGATTGGAGAAACCACATAGGTAAATATCTGGGCTCTATACCATGACATCACCTTTTTCCAAAAGGAAATGACATACCCTAAAGGGCGCGACCCTCATAACCTTGCCGCATCTTTCCTGTTCCGACCATTTCCGGGTTGTGAGGTCCGATGAGGTCTCGTCCACAAAGCTACGCTTTACACGAAAGCCATGCATTGATCACAAATGATCATCAAATGATTATCAGCACACAGCAGCACTTAGCATGCCACACTACCAAATTGGGAGTATATCGCTGATGACCTTCAACTCATAACCTCTGAGCTCGTACGTCTCAGAGAAGGGTGTTAAGCTAAGAGAATAAATTCTCCACCACCAATAGATATGTATTTGAAAGAACTCTGCTTTATATCTCAAAGTGTAGTGTCAGACACACAACCATACAAGTCTGTTTCGGGTTCGAACAGAACTGAAGGCACTTCGTCCAATAAAGGAAGAAGCCCTTGCAAATCCGGGTATCCACAATCCCGATCAGACTTTCCATCACTTAGGGAATCTCTATACCGGAGCAACTCAGTGTAGAGACAATCGATAGGTTATCCTATCATTTTCGAAGACACCCGGTCTTCAACACCGGTCTTCAAATGCTATCCATTTCGCTGTATCACTATTCGTAATGGGTTATCTGACACAAAGGTCCTCTCCCAGCTAAATGGAATAGCGAACGCTAAATTTTAAAACACATGGATATATTAATATAATAGATTCACATTCAGGGTTCGATGTGGGTTTCGGATAACTAACAGAAATCCGACTCCCTGCCGCATCGAAGTTTAAATGCCGTTTTACGGGCAAAAAGGTTTTCACATCAACACAGAATTAAATCACAAATCATAGTTCAGCACAGAGCAATCTACATCACACAGTATCACAACCAAAATAGAAATATCAATCCAGTGCACAACAATAGTTAATTATTTTCAATCAATGTGGGTGTGATTTAATGAATTAATCACATAATTATTTTTATTGATTATCTTAAATCAATGATTAATCTTGATAAATCAATTAAATCTTAATCAACTTGAATAATTATTTCTTGATTACTCCTTTAAAACAATTAATTAATAATGATTATTTATCTTAATTAATATTTAAAATCTTCCTGAAAACTTTAGTGTTAATTATATTAAATACTTATCTCAAGTTAATTACTTAATCAAAATGTTAATTAAGATTTTAAAAACAATGTTAAGCATTTTCCTCAAATAATTAAACTTGAAACAAAATTTTAACCTCAATTTGTCAAACATTTGTTGCCATCATTACTTAAAAAAAAATTAAAGCATTTGCTTAGTTTATTTTTATCATACTTCAAGGTTTGGGAAATCGACCCGAGCGAAATGCCGGTTTACTCGAGTAACTCGAGCTCCTCTGTGCTTTTCCTCGAGTTCTTCCTCTTTCCCGCTCGTACTCTCTTATATTTTTTTTCAGCTTAGTTTATGTTTAAACTTTTATACATGATAACATACTTACGCCCCCAAATCCAACTCGAAGCAAATCCACCATTTACCCGAGTATCAACTCGAGTTGTCAACCACCGAATTTCTTGACACCCAAAACAACGTTGCGCACGTGCACGTCACCGCGTCGCCGTCCTGGGGAACTCCAAAATCTGCGGCAAATCACAAACCTCACTCACACTCGAAATCGAACTTCGATTCGAAGCCTTCAACCCAAAATAAAAAATTAGCAATTTTGCTCGAGATACTACAATCAACTCAACCAACGAAAATGCCTCGCCGCCGCGTCTCAAACAAACGGAGGAGCTTCCACCCCGTCCACACCACGTCACCACTCCATACTACCCTCCCCCATCATCACGTGCAACTCGATGCCTCCGAGGTGATGAAATCACCTTATTTACAGACATGAAAACAAACTCGAATATAACCTTAGATTGAACTCGAACCTCCAATTTATACAATAGAAAAATTATTTGATAATTTTCCTAAAATCGGTGACGACCTTGCTTCACACAAAACTTCAACATCAAATATTGAATTGATCATCAAAAAATGATCAAAATGCATATTTTATTCGAATATGAACTGCACTTGGAACACTTGATTAAAAATCATCATATTCATTTTAAAAATCATATTTTTGTACGATCATTCAAATTATATAATCAAATCAATGTTTTAAAATACTAGGATTAATCATTACATTTTTTTTACTGTAAAATTTTGGTTATAGAGTTAACTCTTCATGATCAAGCATAAAACAAATTTTAGCTCATAAATGATGTTTGAACAAACCTATTTTGTAAAAAAATCCTAAGTTAAAAATGTTTGTGTGAAGTTCTATTGAATTTTTTCCTAATTCACTTGCTCTGAAACCAAAATAAAAAAGAACAAGTTATATACAGATTTCCAGTAACCACAAAAAAACATACAGAACAAGTTTTTCTTCAATAAGCAGCAAACACAAGATTTCATGAACTAAATACTTAGATTTCAATTTTTAAAATAATAAGTTTACTCACTTAGTGATAAGATTGAACAGAGATGCTCTGTGAAAAATAGTTTGATTTTCCCTGAACACCTTTCTTCCTTTTTTCTCTTTTTAGTTGAGTTATAAACTTGAGTTTCAGTTGTATAATTTGGTTTCTGAAATGCTAAGTTATGATGAACGAGCAAGACAAATATGGATGTGTTTATATAAAGGAAAGAGGTTTGAACTAAGGGAAGGTTTTAACTGGTGCAAGATTTTCTTTTAATCGGATTTTTTTTCTCTTGTTGACTAAGCCAAATTTAAATTCGGCTGATATGTTTTTATGGTGTGCTAAGCAAGATTTTCATTTGTGCTTGAATAGATAGCATTTAATGCCTTTTTTTCCATTTTTGTTTACATGTATATGCTGTTTGATTTTTTCCTTTTGTTTTTCTTAAATTTTTGTTTCCTTATTTCCTGGTTTACAAATTTATATGCAAGTTTATATGTATTTCATATGTCATTTTATAACCATATGATTTTACAATCTTAAATTTTATTTCTATTTAAAGTTTAACTATCAACATTTAATTTATCACATATATTTCATTTTGTGGTTAAACATCAATTCTTGTTTGTTATATTTTCTTTTCTTTATTTGTTGTTATTATTATTATAAAGCTTAAACTACCAAATATTTATTTATATCCATATAACTTTGTAGTATTAATTATTAATAATATTTTATTTCTTTTGAAACTTTTCAAATTGAATTTCAAAAATCTAAACAAGTTACCGAATTTAAAATTCAAAATTTTGGGATGTTACAAGAGATTTGTGGCAGTTCACATTCTCAAGCAAATGGACCAGTTGAAGCTGCGAACAAAATCATAAAGTCCATTCTGAAGAAGCATTTGGAAAAGGCTTAAGGCAAGTGGTAGATGAACTCCCACAACACTGTAGGCTTATATAACCACCCACAGATCTACGACTGGCCATACTCCATTCGCCCTTTCTTACGATTCTAAAGCAATCATTCCACTTGAACTCGAAGTCCCTTCTCATCGAATGACCTATTACGATCTTACAATGAATAGAGATTTCCTTTTAGAATCCTTAGATTTTGTAGATAAGGAGCACGAAGAAGCTGATTTGTGGTTGGCTGCACATCAACACTGAGTCACACGATATTACAACACTAAAGTCTGTCCTAGAAACTTTGAAATCGAGGATCTCATTTTGAAACAAGTTTTTCATGCCCCCTCCCACATGAATCATACTTGGGAAGGACCATATGTCATTGAACAAAGGTCTGGAGAGGGAACTTTCAAGCCAGCGATTGTTGATAGCATCACACTCCTAAGAGTGTGGAATAGCGAGCATTTACGATGCTATTTCACTTAATTTACGCTTTTTGTAAGGACCCGTAAATTTTCAACTATTTAAAGTGTTAAATTAATGAGTTTTGGTAATTTAATATGGAAAGAAATAAAAACTTTATAATTTAATAATGAAATGGATGCTAAAATGAAATGTCAAAATGGTAATTAAAACTAATAATTAACAATTTGAATGAAATTACAATTAATTGAAATTTTGTAAATTGTTATACTTGGTTTTAAATTTATAAGTAAACAAATGCAAACATTAAATTAATAAATGAAATAGTATGAAATAAATGACCATTGAATAAAATTTGGGTTATATAAGAATTGTAACATTTGTTTGTGAATAATGAATTCATAAGTATGACTAAAAGTTATAGTAATGATTGTTATAAGTTACCTGTTTATTTGGTCTATTTAATTGAAATGGGAAATAAATTAAAATTAAATGAACTTTAATATTTTATTAATGAGAATTAATGCAATAACTGAAAGTGTGAATGTAATAAAATAAATAGAAATGTAAATTTGTTCATAAAGTAATAATTGATGCAATAAAAGAATGGAACTAAGATAGAATAATTAATTGGATTTAAAATATTAATTAATGTGTGTAATTGACAAACTTACAAATTTTGATATATAGTCATTATTACAAATAAAAGATGGGAATTGGAATATATTAATGTAATGAAGTATAAAACAATGTAAAACCAAGTCTATAGAATATCAACTGATTTGAGTATAAAGATTGAATCAAATCAATGCATCGGAATTAATTATAGATAATTAGATGTAATTACGATTGAAATTAAACAACGTAATTGGTAAATTAACTTTAAATTGATATCTAAGTTGATTAAATTATTGTAATTGTTTAAGAAGTCAAAAATGATAAAATTGGTCCATAGTAGAATTGAAATTGGAAATTTGATTTAATGAATTTAATATTAATTTATTTAAATTAACCTGAAAATAGCTATTTTTGCCACTGACTCGTATTTCGACGAAACCAGTTTCATCGGATTTGTAAAATTGAATTATTATAGGATTTCAAGTTTCGTAATAATCGAACTTGCTGTTTGATCGTACGGACTCGAAATGCCTAGAAATCAAAGTAATTAAAATAAATTGAAATTAAATTGAACTAAGCTGATTTTATATAACTTCTTCAAACGATGGAATTAGGACATGAAATCTATTCCATTGAGTTGAAAATATTTGAAAACATCTATTTCGATATATGGGTTAACCCATTTTCATTTCGGAGTCGATACGGGCTTTTGGGGTCGTTTATCGTTCAATCAATCTTGTCCATTCATCCTATTTCTGACCTACCTATAAATATCTCGTTATAAACCCTAGCCACTCCTCATTTTCATTTGTCTGTACGTACATTTCTTCTCAACTCCTCATTCCAATGGATGACAAACAAATTCTCCTTTTAACTTCAAATCAAATCTCAAATCAAATTGAAAATCAAACTCCACAAACTATATCGAATTATATATCGATTTGAAGCTCTTGACGAGTGCATCTCAGATTTGTAATTCATTTTTCAATTAAACCTCTATCTGGCCAGAAATTAAAGATCACTTCTCGGCCATTTATTTTGTCGCGATCGATTTCGTCTGATCGACGAATTGAAGTTACCATATTGTGGAGAGTTGCGAATGGAGTGCATCAGTATTGGTTGTTTGTCGTTTCAACGATTTGATATGGCATGGAAATTCAATTAGGCTATGAGGTTTCGGCGGAAGCTTCTGCAAAATTTCGGTGAACTCGTCTTGATTGCTGGGATCATATCGAAATTTCGGACATTTTGACGCCGTGGTCTGGATGAATTCGGAACTGTTTGAATTTTGGGCTTAAATTGGATTCAGATTCAATTTAAATTTAAAGGTGAGTGTTTTAACCCACTCACAACTTCTGAAATTTCCTATATTTGTTAAATTTAATTTATGATGTGATTAGAAATTTATTTATGGATGTTTGGTATATTTTAATCGTCGTCCCAATTAATTTGAATTTATTTAAATTAAATCGGTCTTTTATTTATTATTGAATATAAACTGCCAGTAAATACATGTTATCGATTATCAGTTCTATATTGGTATTTATTGATTGTGATGGATGTTTATTTTTGATATTGGTTGAATGTATGTTGTATTTTATATCATTACAAACTGCAAGTTCGTTATGGATTTTTATTTAATTCTGGATTGCGGTTTGAACTGATATATAACCGTAAAATCTTAAATTGCGAATTGAAATAATAAAATATCTGTATCATTTGACCCTAGGATAGAAAATTATACACAGACAGCAGATTGGTTAAATTAAATGATTTTAAAACCCTTATATTTTTTAATTTAATTAAATGATATTTTGAATTATATAAATTGAAGTATTTTGGAAAAATCAGGTTTTGTGTTGAAATGTGGATTGGCTTAGATGGAATTGTTTTAAGCAATTAAATTGAAAAGGTTTGAATTTGTTGAAATGAAATATATAGTTTTAAATTGATATAAATTTCAAATTCATGTTTTCAAATATAAACTGTTTTCAAATATAAAATGTTTTAAATTATATTAATTTTAAGATTCTAAATTTTAAGATTTTCATATTTATAAACTATTTTAACCTATATTAAATCAATTTAACTTATTTTAAACCATTTAAATTATTTTAAAACTAATTAAACCATTTTAAATTATATTAAATCTAATTAATCTATTTTAAAGCTATTTAATCTATTTTAATTTTTATTTAATCTAATTTAAATCTATTTAACTATTTTAAGTCTATAGTTACTATTTTAGAGTATTTTGACTATTGAAAATTTATTCATACTACTTTTAACTATTTATAACCATTTAAACTATTTTATAAATTTTCAGACCAAGTAAAAGGGAAGTGTTTATATTCAAAATTCGTTGGTTTAAAAGCAAAAATGATGAAATGACCTAAGTTGGGATTTAAATGAATAATAAATTAAAAATGATAATTTTGAAGTAAGGATTTAACCTGTTTTGGAAATATGGTTTTGTAAGAAATTATGGTTTGAAAGTGAATATGATTTGAAAGTGAATATGATTTCAAAGTGAATATGATTTCGAAGGTATTACGAATTTGAGAAGATGATATTTTGATACAAATTTGCGAATTGACTTTTGAAATATAGAAGAATGATCCGGTGTGTAATAAGCGATTAGTTGTTAAAGAGACCGGGATCGGATATTATAATACTCTCTACCAATACCGAAAAACACTTTGACAAATGTGTACACGGTGGAGATTCCAGAATGAAGTAGGATGGTGGCGACAATCCTATATGAGGTATATACGTAGACCCGACTCCCATGAGTTGGCTTAAGGTGGCTAAAACAGGAGCAATTGACGGGCCAAGTGAGGTCATTCCTCCGATCGGGCACACTCCATTGATACTATATCTTGACTTTTGATTTATTTAGTAGCCACCCGTGATTTTTCCCAGGAGTGTGTTTCGAGTTGGGAAGTAATTGCGGCTATGTGTTTCCAATAGTCCAGAAGTATAATTGGTATATCTACCCTAGCATTGCCTATCACCTACCCTAGCGTGCCTTTTATGAGTTTGTTTTATGTCGTACCTATGGGGTATCCTCTGGCGGCCCCAGTTTAAGGGGATTTACGGTACTGTATAGGCTATTGACATTATAAAATGTGTTAAGGGGAAAAATTTAATGCTTTAACGCTATTTTAATACCTTTACTTTATTGTAGACATATTATAATAGCGTATTGTATTACATAGTAGATAGTTTAATTGATTCTTGGGAGATGTGAATCCCGAGCATGTCTTGAGTTGCTGCACTCATGTTATACACTGGATAGGAGTTGTCAAACCCCTTAAACATCTCTAATGCCATTGCATTCATATTTATTTACCGTTCATTTAACTTACATAAGACGTTTTAGTTCTGACTCAAGTGTTTTTTCTTTTCAATTCAGTCAGGTCAGCCTGAGCATTTCAAGATATGAAGACCTTATTTTTGGAGGACGAAGACGAAGATTGTATTATTATTATTTACAACATTATTCCACTGCATCACATTGTTTCGCTGCATTGTTATTTACTTATCTCTGATATGTGTAAATCAGATTATGTGTTGTATAAGTATAATCAAATGTTTTTTAAACCGCTTCATGAACTGTTATTTGATTATTATATTTTGTCTTTCCGCTGCAAGATTCTGTTTTGTTTTTTTTCTCTCTGCTTTTTCTTGTTTACCCCAATAATAATCCGCCTTCTGTATGGTTTGAGTTGGCACGTGTGTCTTTTTAAACTATCCAAAAAGGCGGGATATTACAGTTGGCATCAGAGCTCTGGTTTAGCGATAACCTTAGCTTTGTAGGGGTATGACTCTTTACTAATAGGGTAGTAATACCATAGAATGAGTCACTGAGGGTATATATATACATATGCACACACAAATATATATATATATATATATATATATATATATATATATATATATATATATATAAATGAGAGCGTATTTGTTAGTTTATATAAAAGGTTTTATATTGTGTTAATTTGTTCCGTTTTGTATTTATAAATTCTGGTTGGTGCATAAGACGCTACGATATCGATAGGGATTTCTAATTACTTAATAGGACATACCGACATAATATATTTTTTGAAATTTAGGTAAATGAAATAATTTTTCCTACTGTATATTTATATATATATATATATATATATATATATATATATATATATAACAATGATTTATAAATGATATATTTGATTGTAGTATATTGGTTGTTAGTGAAATTTATAAATATTGGTTGGAAATAAGATTTGAAAATAAAATAAATGAAATTTGGACATTTAGAACTTAAGTTCCGGGGTTTTGAAAATTTCTTTCGAATGATTTTGGAATATAATAATAATAATATTTGGAAGTATTTTCTGATATCAATATTTCAATATAATTTGAAAGAATTGTTTAAAGATTTTGGAAAGAAATAAGTTCTGTACTCCCCTCTCTGTCGCTGGAAAATAATTTCGGTGATGAGTGCACGCATCATTGATGTTCATTTTAGAGTTTCAAGGTGGGAAGGCCGTTGTAGTAGTTTACTGCAGATTTATTTTGATAAAAAAAATTTAATTTTTTTAAACATTTTGGGATATATAAGTTGTAAGTATAAAAATCTATCTACAATTTTAAATAATTTGAAATGGAACCTGGCATTTAATTTTTAAATTTCTATAAATAGAGATTTCAATTATTGTAATGGAATAAAATTTTAACTAATTAATAATTGAAACTTCTAAATGAAAATAAGAAATTAAATGCTAAGTTATGAATGAAATATACAAGAATTTAAACTTGTAACCTGTAAATCAAAAGAATGATATCTAAAAAATATGATTATTGAATACTTTTCTAATTAAAATAAGTAAGTCAAACTTGTGTAACTTTCAATTGCGTTCTTAAAAACATATATATAACTTACCAAAATATTTAAAAGTTGAAATGTCTAATAAGAAAATGTAATGGAAAATTTTACAAGTAAAACTTTAAGTAATGAAGGTGTTCAATGAATTACTTTTATAAATAAGAATTTAATATTATAATTGTTATAGACTTAAGTTATAATTGAAATGTTACTATAAAAAGGTGATAGAAAGTAAGTATTGTAAGTAAATGATTATAAACTTAAGTTAATGAATTGATATGCTAAGTAATTGAATAGAATATGAATACCATAAATAAATGAATGTAAATATATGAAATTATGTGATGAATGAATGAATATAATGCAATAAAAAGAAATTGACATGATATGAACAAAAAAATGAATTTTTGTAAGTAATAAATAAAATAAACACTGAATGAATGGGAATATAATTTTATAAGACATAAGTGAAGTTAAAGAAATAATCCTTATATGAATGAAAAATTAAAAAAAGAAAAATTGTGAATGTTGTGAAAGGAATTTAATAAGAATAACTCAAATATATTGTAAATTGTTGTTTGTTTTGGCTTATAGGTTGTTTGGAAAAAGATACCTCAAGTTGCTTAGGAACTATGAATAATCTATTGAGTTTTATCTAAGACTGTGGAGTAAATGGTACATTTAGTAGTTATTTGTCATTCTATGTTATTAAAAGTGTCTAAACCCGAACAAACTATTTGTTTCAGTTGATATGGATGGTTGATTGTAACATTCCTGAAATTTATCAAGTTTAATTTGGCAATTAAATTTATTTTGAAAAATAAATTGTGAAGTATTTAAAGATTTCTATAATAAATAAATAATCTTTGATCATAAACAGAAATTTAATAAGAAATTTAAGTATAAGTAGCTTAAAAATAAATATTGGATTTAGGAAAAATAAGATGTATATTTATATAAATGAATTACAAAATAGAAATTTGAGATTTATAAGATTTCACAATAAAATGTATTAAAAATAAATTAGAAATTAGAAACTTAAAAAGTTGAACAAAAAAAAATGTATAAATGAAAATTGTGTAAATATAAATATGAAGGAAAATGTAAACAATTTTGAAATGAAGGCATATGTATACATGCATATACCAATGAATTAAAGTTATGTTTATTTATAAAAGAATATGATATAAAATTTATTTTTAAAAATTCTTTTATCTTTGAAAATTACAAATGTAAACATACATAGAAGAGATAAGTGAAAGCAAATCAACATAACATACCTTAAAGATCTTACACATCTATACATATATACAAATGGCATCATTAACTTTTTTTTTATAATGAAATTTAGAATTACAAGAAACTTCACATCCTCCCATATGCCATCATATAGTATCTTAGAAAATGTGAACAAGATAGTAGAAAAAGGATTTGCCTCATACATTTCAAAAACCAAAAAGCAAGGCTACAGTTCAAAATCAAAACCAGGCTTTCATTTTCTCAACTAAGTCTCCTCCTTTCTTTATCAAATCTGAGAAAATGAAACCAGATCGAAATCTGGAAATCAGAGTGAAAAAAAAATCAGATGGAAATCAAACAAATACAATTTGGAATCAAGCAAGATCAAACTCAAGCCAGAAGCAACTTCTCAACACAAAACAAATAAACCTGAAACAATCTCAGCCTGGAGAATCTTAAAGAAAATGCAAAGTAAATTCAAAAAGGCAAGTAAATCTTTCCCTTTTAAAAAAATTAAATAAATTAAATTTGAGGTTATAATCTGTAATGGAGCAAGATTTAATACAATAACATTCAATTTTTTTGCAGGAAGAAAATCAAGATCAAAGCTTTAGTCTGCTTTTGGTTTTCAAGCTGTAGGAAAAAAATATGAAAAAAAGACTTCTTTGTTATATACATTCAACTGTAAGTAAAAAAAAAAAACTATTGTTATTGATAAATTTAATAAATAAATACAAGAATGAATTTGATACAATGATATCCAATTTGTTACAGAAAGAAATCAAAGTAGTCTTCGAAAGCTAAACAATGTCAACTCAAACCTGTTCTTTCTTCTCTGTTTCATCAGACTTCAAGGTGAGCAAAACGTTCCACTTTGAATCTATTATTGTTATTTGTGAGTAAAATCTATGATGTTCAAATTCTTTTGTGCTTTGAATTCATACTTGATTGCAATAGTTTTGAATTGAAGGGATGTTATGATTGTGTCTTGGTTCCCCTGAAAACATCTCTGTCTTCCTGTAACATTTTGTTACAGGGAAATTTGAATCCTCTATCCTATTTGTTTTTTTTGAAAAGAAAAAAAAGAAAAATATACATGCTCAAATTCATTCCTTTGTTCCTGTTCTCTGTCTTTCTTCATCAAAACCCATCAAGGTGAGCAAACTTCTTTGACCCGATCTTTGAATTGATGTGATGATTTATGTTTCTGCTTGTTGATAAATTTGGGAATGATAAGTATGCATGTCGGTTTACAGAGGGATAGCTCGGTTCGTGATAAAAAATCAAGTTTCCTATATACATTCTCTTTTAGGTTGTGAATTTCGAACAAAAACATGTTTGTTTAAACTCAAGTTAAGATTTAGAAATATATTTGAGTACAATAAATTTGCACATTATCTGGAAAATTTAGGAAGACAGTGAGCAACCTTCACTTTTAGGCCTAATTTTGTTGATACATTGTGATGCTATGATGAATGTTTGATTTTGAGCGACGATGGAATATCTGAATGAATGCAAATAGATCAGTATGTGCTCATAAACATGCAGGTGTTGAATTTTCATTGCCCTGTTCTAGTTCCATGTTTCAAAATATCAAGAAAATAGAAAGTGTTTAAAATAGAAAATAATTTCTAGTACAGGGTTGAACATGACAAAATCTCTTCTTCTAGCCTTTATTAGGTTGAAGTGTTAAAATAGGAAGTGTTCCAATTCATTTGAACTGAATTTTAAAAATGATTTATTTTAAACTAATGTCAAGAAAAAAAAAACTCAGGTAACCAAACTTTCTTTTAACTAGCCTTCTTTATTCTTCCACCTGTGAGAAAGCCTTCTGAACTCTGGCATTTTATTTATTGTGTGAATTTGTGCTTAAGTAAGATTGAAAATTGTTTGAATATGTACAAAAATGGGTATATATCCTCTATGCATGTTGATATACAGAGGTATTCATCCCTGTTCTAGTTCTAGGTTCCCAGAAACCTGTCCAAAATCCCAAATCTTTGCTTCTGAACATTGTTAGAGTGGAATGTTGAAATAGAATGTGTACAGAGTCATTAAAACTTAATTTTAAAATTATTTTTTAAGACAAACAATAAGTGGAAGTGGCCTAGGACAAGAAAGTACAGTAAACTCAACTCATAATAGAAATTCAATTTCTTGATTTGTTTAAACAACAAAAATTGTCTTTGGCAACATCGATTTTTAAAACTAAAACCAAGGTTTTAAATTGAGTGTCGAGGGAGAGATTCGGGGATGAACATAAATCATGTTTAGGGGAAACTCGGGTGATCTGTGAAATTGTTGTCCTTAGGATCGAAGTTGAAGCTTCCTGGTAGGTTAAAGGGCTTAGGAAAAATGCTCGAATAAATTCCGGTGCATCGTGGGTGGAGAATGAGTTGGATTTAGGGTTTAAGCTGTGCGATTGTAGGTGGTAGTCACGAGTTACTCGCGTCGTTGATGTTGCAATTTAGCCAATCCTGATGGGGGGAATAGGATCGTGGAATTCTGGCGATGGTGTGTGTTCATCGGCGTTGGCTCTGATGGACTAGATCGATGAAGCAAGGCAATTTAGTCGTCGGGGTTATTTCCAGAGAGTGGTTCGAATAGCTAAATTTTGATTTGCTATTTCTTACGTCAACCTGAGTGCTTGCCTGAGGAAGGGTGGTCAACGGCGACATGCCGGAAGTTTCAGCGACGATCTGATCGACGTCGATCGATCGTGTATGTGCACCGTGCACATTGATATCAGGTGGTTTTCAATACTGGGAAAGAAGATGGTGGCTTGAGTGTGCGTGAGTGTTTCCTGTTGCTACTGTTTTAAAGTTTAATTGAACGAAGATTAAGAGGAAGTTTGGAGATGAACCAAAGTC
The DNA here is from genome assembly GCA_030765085.1 of Allium cepa. Classification (NCBI taxonomy): domain Eukaryota; kingdom Viridiplantae; phylum Streptophyta; class Magnoliopsida; order Asparagales; family Amaryllidaceae; genus Allium; species Allium cepa. The sequence continues at coordinate 1,033,107,055 of CM060945.1, read as the reverse complement.
GATCTCGGGGAGGATGTTGGTTTACTCGAAGCAAATGGGTTAGCCTCGGAATGGAATTTGTTACAGGTTTCAAAAAAAAAAAACCTGTAATGTTGTTTCAAAAATCTAACAGAGTTTAAATTTAAAATAAATTCAATTTGAAACACAAGATTTAGACAAAGTTAAATCAAGTTTAAATATGAATTCAAATTTTACTTTGTATCCTAATTTTGAATTAAATAAGTTTATATATTTAAATGTTTAAAACAAGTTTAAAATGTTAGATTTTAAATGATTTGAAACTTAAGATGAATTTCGAAACTAGAAGTAAGATCTAAACCAAGTTTTTGTAAATCAAGATACAGAAATGAAGTTGCATCTTAGTTTTTGAAATAAAGGAATAATGTTTATTTTAAAGTTAAGTTAATTAATTAAGAGTTAAACGATTAACAATTAAGGATAAATTAATTAAGAGGATGAATTAGGAGATGTAATGAAAGCAATTAAGGGGTGGTTTAATTAATTTTTAAGTTAAGGCTAAATTAATTTATAATTAAGGGCTAAATGGATTTAATGCAATTAAGTAATGAAAATTTATTAATGAAATCAATTAATTGCTTAAAGGTAATTAATTAATTAAAAGTAATTAATTTATAACTAAAAGTGGATAAATCAAGTGTTTAACATTGATTTAAGATTAAGAGTAGTCACTTATCATAACAAATTAAGAATGATTAACTTAATGATAATTAATTAACTTAGGGATGATCAATTAATTAAAGATAATTAATTAAATGGTGAATTAAATAATTAAAGGATAATTATTTAATAATTAAAGGATGATGAAATAAAATTAAAGGTTAATTAATTTATTATTAATTGTAAATTAGTAATTGATTGTAATTGATTAAAGAATAATTAATCAAAATGAATTGTAATTTATTAATATTAAATAACCAGATTTAGCAACCCATAAGCAGTTAATCTAATTTGAATTAATCAGACAGATACCTGATCTTACTCATGAGTGTTTGGATTCTAAGGATGATTGGATAGTTTGATACCCCTGATTGTGATGTTCTGTTTTGATTTGAGCTATGTTTACTGTAATTTATTATCTGTGATATGTACCTGTGATCTGTGAATGAAAGATAAGCGTTACAATTGGTTTGTACCGCTTGTCAAATATAAGTGTTATAATTTATACCGCTTATTAAATATATTGTTGTATTTGAATCTGTGCTGATTGATGATGTGGCACTCTTATTGTGTAAAACCCCTGGACCACACCTATACACACACAAATATGGATTGCACGTGGAAATGGGTTAAGTCACAGATTGTAAAAAATCGTTTTAAAATTGAATTTTTCCAAAATAGTTTTGGAATTAGAATTGAAGCTTTTGAAAATGAGTTTTCAAAAATAAAAGTTATTTGAATAACTTGATTGAGTTTTGAAATTTAAATAAATTAATTTAAATTTGAATTCAATATTTGAAATTGAATTCTATGACTTGGAAACTATTGTTTAAAAAGTTATTCAACTTACAAATTGGTTATATGGGTTTTAAACCATTTTTTTTAAAGGTGATATTTTGAAATTTAAATTCAACTCAAGATTTCAACTTGTATAAATTAGATTTGCTTTCTCATAAGAAATGGACTTCCAAGTTGTGTTAAAAGGATTTTCAAGTCTAAAAAGGAAAATTATTTTCCAAGTTATAGATAAATCTTTGGAAATGGGTTTGAAAGCTATAAATCTTTAATTTTAAAGATTTAATTTGGGTTAATCCAAATTTAATGGGAATTGTTTTGGAATCTATGGGTAGATCTGTGTGAAACTGGGTGGAACTTTGTGAAATAAATCCTTTTGTTTAAAGGTTTAAAATGGTAATTTGTTAACCATTTGAAAGAAAAGTTTTGGATTTTATAAGTTGTGACTTAACTGAAATCCCATATCCATATATTTTTAAATATGGCGCTTACTATTCGGTTTAGCCGGGAGAGGACCTTGTGTCATACAACCCATTCCGAATAGTGATACGACGTTATGGATTGCAACTGAAGACCGGTGTTGAAGACCGGGTGTCTTCGAGAACGATAGGATAACCTGTCGATTGACTCTGCACTAATTTGCTCCGGTATAGAGTTCTCCCTTAGTGACAGGAAGTCCGATCGGGATTGTGGATACCCGGATTTGCAAGGGCTTCTTCGGAAGTGCCTTCGGTTCTGTTCAAACCCGGAACAGACTTGTATGGTTGTATGTCTGACATTACACTTTGAGATATTAAACTGATCTCTATCAAATACTTTTCTGCTTGGTGGCGGAGAATTTATTTTCTTAGCTTAACACCCTTTTCTGAGACGTATGAGCTCAGAGGTTATGTAGTTGATATTTATCAGTGATATATTCCCAATTTGGTAATGTGACATGCTGAGTGCTGCTGTGTGATGATGATCATTTGTTGATCATTTGTGATCAAAGCATGGCTTTTTGTATAAAGCGTAGCTTTGTGCAGAGACTGCATCAGAACCTCACACCCCGGAAATGGTCGAAACAGGAAAGATGCGGCAAGGTTATGAGGGTCGCGCCCTTTAGGGTGTGTCATTCCCTTCTGGTAAAGGGTGGTATCATGGTATGGAGCCCAGATACTTACTCATGTGGTTGCTCCAATCTCATTTACTGTGTGGTTGTTGCTTTGAGGCGCCTCGGATAAAGGTCCCAAAGGACCGGGGGATGGCATATTCGTGTAGTAGCTACCTAGTTACAGAGGTAACCCGGCCTTGTGTTGGCAGAGATCTAACCGTAACGTTAGTTCTCGGGACGTCTCGCCAGAGGCGATCCCATGGACAGGAGGAAGTTCCTTAGCCTGACCATTTGTTGGAAATCCATTCATCCAATACGTGCCTTGTACGGTTTTAGTTGTAGAACCTGCCATTTACTTATGGTGGTCACCACTGTTTAGATGGTAGCTATAGTAGGCATAGTTCGGAATGTCTATGCTGGCTAGGATTTATATTTTACTTTCGAAAGGTTTTCCACTTTGCACTTATAGTAATAATATCAAAGAAATTTCTCGTACCAAGCATATTTGACTATCATAAGGAGAAATCTCCTCCAATTCTGCGTTTGCATTGTGTGTGTGGCGGGAGGCCTTATGGTAGTTTCATTTTCTAAAAAGCATTGCGGATTTATTTTAAATTCTTTGTTGCTTATTTTAAAAGACCAAACGTTTTTGTTTGCTCGCACCAGTCTCATGACTGACCTGGAGTTTATTGTTCCTTTCCTAAACTCTGGGTGCCCACTATTTTCCCACACGGGCAGTCTAGAGTTGGGTTTTTCAGATAGTCAGGTTTAATAGATTATCTGGAGCTAGTTCAGTCTTTGGATCTGAACTGCACTTGCTTAGCTTTGTGCATTGTGATTGGGAGTTCGAGCTATTGCTGGATTGGTGCTTTGGAGGTGGAGATTACCGATGCTGGAGTTCTTCCTTGAAGACTATATTGGAGACTCTGTTCCGCTGCTAGTGTTACTATTTCTTTCCGCTGCTATTTCTTGTATCTCTGATGTATATTCCTTGTATCATCTGTTGTATCATATTGTATCAGATATTGTATCAAATGTTGTATATTGATATATGCTATTCATTTCCTTCCGCTGTGTTGTACTTAATGTGTTATAGGCTCCGGCGAACCAGACTCGACGTTTGGATCTACGACATTTGAATACGAGTGTCGTATTTGGTGCCGATTTTCGAAGGCCGAGTCAGGGTCGTCACATTGATTATATTGATTTCATACGATGATTGTATGCTACGATTGCAAGTGATTGTTGTTTTATATTGATTTGTTTGTTAGTGGTGGAAACAACTTTAAATATTTCATTTTATATAATTACTAACTCTTTTTGGATTATATAAGTGAAATATAGGTTTATGGGGGTAATTGCTACTGCTTTTTGTTTCATAAAATAAGCGTTAATTGCCCGACAAATTGGTACATTCTCGGATTATGATTTTATAGCGTTGTTATATTTTATCCCGTGTTGGGATATATTATTTCAAAAAATATTTGATATATATGATTATCATTGATATTATTATTTCTCCCGGGCCTCTCCATACAAAGGAGATTCTACCGAAATATTTCGTGAATTTTGGACTTAGAAATTTTCTTGAAATGTTTTCAAACTTTTGTTCACTTGAAAATAAAAGATTTAATTGTTTATAAATTATATATTTTATCTAAATTATTTTATTTTTTAAATTTATTGTTTACGAATTTAATAATTTGAGTAAGATATACTGATTACTTAACTCCATTTTTTTCCTTCTTTTTCCTTTATGGGGATGAAAAGTTTTGAGTGGGGGAGAGTGTAACGACCCGTAAATTTTCGACTACTTAAATTTGTAAATTAATGATTTTTGGTAATTTAATATGGAAAGAAATAAAAACTTTGCAACTTAATAATGAAATGGATGCCAAAATGAAATGTAACAATGGTAATTAAAACTGATAATTAACAATTTGAATGAAACTACAATTAATTGAAATATTGTAAATTGTTATACTTAGTTATAAACCAATAAGAAAACAAATGCAAACATTAAATTAATAAATGAAATAGTATGAAATAAATGACCATTGAATAAAATTTGGTTTATATAAGAACTGTAACATTTGCTTGTGAATAATGAATTCATAAGTGTGATTAAAAGTTATAGTAATGATTGTTGTAGGTTACCTGTTTATTTGGTCTATTTAATTGAAATGGGAAATAAATTAAAATTAAATGAACTTTAATGTTATATTAATGAGAATTAATGCAATAGCTGAAAGTGTGAATGTAATAAAATAAACAGAACTATAAATTTATTCATAATGTAATAATTGATGTAATAAAAGAATGGAATTAAGATAGAATAATTAATTGGATTTAAAATCTTAATTAATGTGTGTAATTGACAAAATTACAAATTTTGATATATGGTCATTATTACAAATAAAAGATGGGAATTGGAATATATTAATGTAATGAAATATAAAACAATGCAAAATCAAGTCTATAGAATAACAACCGATTTGAGTATAAAGATTAATCAAATCAATGTATTGGAATTAATTATAAATAATAGGATTTAATTACGACTGAAGTTAAATAACATAATTTGTAAATTTATCAACTTTAAATTGATATCTAAGTTGTTTAAATTATTGTAATTTTTTAATAAGTCAAAAATGATAAAATTGGCCAATTGTAGAATTGAATTTGAAATTTGATTGAATTAATTTTGATATTAGTTTATTTAAATTAACCTGAAAATAGCCATTTTGGCCAGTGACTAGGATTTTGACGAAACTAGTTTCTTCGGATCCGTAAAAGTGAATTATTATAGGATTTCAAGTTTCGTAAAAATCAGACTTGTCGATTGATCGTATGGATTCGAAGCGCCTAGAAATCAAAGTAATTAAAATCAATCGAAATCAATTTAAAATAAGCTGATTTTTATATAATTTCTTCATACGATGGAACTAAGACTTGAAACCTATTCTGTTGAGTTTAAAATATTTGAAAACATCTATTTCGATATATGGTTGACCCATTTTCGTTTCGGAGTCGAAACGGGCTTTTTGCGTCGTTTATCATTCAATCTATCTTGTCCATTTATCCTATTTATGACCTACCTATAAATATCGCGTTATAAACCCTAGCCACTCCTCATTTTCTTTTGTTTGTACGTACATTTCTTCTCCACTCCTCATTCCAACGGTAGACAAACAAATTCTCCGTTTAACGTCAAATCAAATCTCAAATCAAACTGAAAATCAATCTCCACAAACTATATCGAATTATATATCGATTTAAAGCTCTCGACGAGCACATCTCATATATGTAATTTGTTTTCCAATCTAAACCTCTGTCTGGCTAGAAATTGAAGACCGATTCTTAGTCGTTTATTTCATCACCATCAATTTCGTCTGATCGACGAATCAAAGTCACCATATTGCGGAGAGCTGCGAATGGAGTGCATCAGTGTTGGTTGTTCTTTGTTTCAATGGTTTGATTTGGCGTCGGCGGCTGCTGCAAGTTTTCGACGAACTCGGCTTGGTCATGTGCTCACCCTAGGGGTCGGAGAGCATGCGCGGTGACGGCCGATCATGGGAGGGGGCGTATGGCCTTGCGCGTGGTGGCGGCTCCGCTTCTAGGTTGAGCTTCTAGGGTTTCGCGTGTTTCGAGCGTGACCTGGTTCGTATACGAGGGATGGGATGACGTGGCATGTGGGTGGTGTTTCTGTTTTGTTTTTTGTTTTATATATTATATACTTTAAATCGGCTAAGGCTCTTACGACCATAACTTCTACATACGAGGTCTAAAATTCGCGCGGTTTGTTTCGCTGGGAATGTATCAAAATTCCGGTTATTTTGACACTGGTTTGGACGAATTCGGAACCTGTTTGAATTTTGGGGTTAAATTGGATTTAAATTTAATTTAAAATTTATTTATGGCTGTTTGGTATATTTTATGGCTGTTTGGTATATTTTATTTATGGCTGTTTGGTATATTTTAATCGACATCTCAGTTAATTTGAATTTATTTGAATTGAATCGTTATTTAATTTATTATTGAATATAAACAGCCAGTAAATACCTGTTATCAATTATCAGTTCTATATTGATATTTATTAATTGTGATGGATGTTGATTGTTGATATTGGTTGAATGGATGTTGTATTTTATATTGTTATAAACTGCAAGTTCGTTTTGGATTTTTATTTAAATTGGGATTGCGGTTTGAAATGATATATAACCGTAAAACCTTAAATTGCAGATGGAAATGATAAATATCTGTATCATTTGGCCATAGGGTAGAAAATTATATACGAACATGGGATTGGTTAAATTAAATGATTTTAAAACCCTTATGTTTTTGAATTTAATTAAATGGTATTATGAAATGAAATTTGATTTATATAAATTTAAATATTTTAGAAAAATCAAGTTTTGTGTTGAAATGTGAATTGGCTAAAAAGGAATTGTTTTAAGAAATTAAATTGAAATGGTTTGGTTTTGTTGAAATGAAATAAATAGTTTTAAATTAATAAATTCCAAATTCATGTATTCAAATATAAACCATTTTAAATTATATTATTTTTAAGGTTCTAAATTTAAAGATTTTCATATTTATAAACTATTTTAACCTATATTAATTTAATTTAACCTATTTTAAACCATTTAAATTATTTTAAAACTAATTAAACCATTTTAACTTATATTAAATCTAATTAATCTATTTTAAAGCTGTTTAATCTATTTTAATTTTTATTTAATCTTTTTTAAACCTATTTAACTATTTTAAGTCTATATTTATTATTCTAGAGTATTTTGACTATTGAAAATTTATTCAAACTATTTATAACTATATTTAACTATTTATAACCATTTAAACTTTTTTCTTAATTTTCAGACTAAGTAAAAGGGAAGTGTTTATATTCAAAATTCATTGGTTTAATAATAAATATAATGAAATGATGAAATGACATAAGTTAGGATTTAAATGAATAATAAATTGAAAATGATGATTTTGAAGTAAGGATTTAACGTGTTCTGGAAATATGGTTTTGTAAGAAATTATGATATGGAAGTGAATATGATTTCAAAGTGAATATGATTTCGATGGTATTATGAATTTGAGAAGATGATATTTTGACACAAATTTGTGAATTTACTTTTGAAATATTGAAGAACCATCCGGTGTGTAATAAGCGATTGGTTGTTCAAGAGACCGGGATAGGATATTATCATACTCTCTGGCAATACCGAAAACCACTTTGACAACTGTGTACAAGGTGGAGATTTCAGAATGAAGTAGGATGGTGGCGACGATCCTATATGTGGTGTATATATGGACCCGACTCCCATGAGTTGGCTTACGTTGGATAAAACAGGAGCAATTGACGGGCTAAGTGAGGTCATTCCTCCGATCGAGCACACTCCATCTATACTATATTCTGACTTTTGATTTATTTAGTGGCCACTCGCGATTTTTCTCGGGAGTGTGTTTCGAGTTGGGCGGTAGTTGTGACTATGCGTTACTAATGGTCCGAAAGTGTAATTGGTATATCTACTATGGCATTTCCTAGTTGTGCCGTGTCACCTACCCTAGCGTGCCTTCTACGAGTTTGTTTTATGTCGTATCTGTAGGGTATCCTCTGACGGCCCCAATTTACGGGGAGTTACGGTGCTATATAGACTATTAACATTATAAAATGTGTTAAAGGGGAAAATGTAACGCATTAACGCTATTTTAATACCTTTACTTTACTGTAGACATATTATAATAGTGTATTGTATTACATAGTAGATAGTTTAATGGATCCTTAGGAGATGTGAATCCTGAGCATCTATTGAGTTATTGCACTCATGTTAGACACTAGATAGGAGATGTCAAACCCCGTGAACATCTTTGACGCCATTCCACTCATATTTATTTACAGTTGATTTGACTTACATATGATCTTTTAGTTCTCACTTGAATGTTTTGACTTTTTCAATTCGCTCGGATTAGCTTGAACATTTTAGGATTTGAAGACCTTATTTCTGGAGGACGAAGATGAAGATTGTATTATTATTTACTATATTATTCCACTACATTACACTATTACGCTGCATTGTTATTTATTTATCTCTGATATGTGTAACTCTAATTCTGTCTTGTATAAGTATAATCAAAAGTTTTGTAAACAGCATCATGAACTGTTATTTGATTATTATATTTTGTCATTCTGCTGGAAGATTATGTTTTGTTTTTTCACTCCACTTTTTCTTATTTACCCTAATAACAATCCGCCATTTTGTATGGTTTGAGTTGGCATATGTGTATGCTTAAACTGTCCAAAAAGGCAGGATGTTACACTTTTTCATTTGTTGTATTCAATTTTTGAATTTTCTTTAACATTTGGTTTCCTAGATATGTAATAAGACAAATTATTTCATTCCTTTCCATTGGTAAATAAATTTTGAAATTTCCTTCATATCCGTGACTGCTGTAGCATTACGTATTAGTTACAATACTTATTTAACTAATATTGACATGTTTGAGTAGGTTCCCAGAGTTTGGAGCGAGCCGATTACATAATTTCACAGTTGAACTAAACATAATGAGCATGGTTTGAACATTTATCTGATTATTCTCGCTCATAGCCTAATGGATGGAGAACCTAAAAAGGAAATGATGTGACTTGACCATCCGTTAACCAAATTAATCCTGCCGAACGATGAGACAGACATGAATTAAAAGCGATCATGATACGACCGATCACTTACCAAGTTAAACCTCGGACTTAGGGGAAAATCAATCAATTAAGGGAAGTACGGTCCGACTATTTTTTGAAATAACTCTAAGTCCCCAGGGTATGGTCTGGAATATAAACACAAATTAGCATCGATCTGATCACCCACCAACTAACTCTTTTCCACAAAGTGCGGGTATGAATATAAACAAGTAGATGAGTGTGGTTCGACCACTCACTACACCATAGACTCTGACCTAAAACTGACAGGAGGAGTATAAACCTACTAAAGATGGAGTTTGACCACCCATTATCTAACTTTGCTAAACCAAGGCTAGGGGCAAGAGTATAATCACTCAAACTGTTGAATCCAATGTCATAACATTAGGGCTCGAGCCCAATGTTTGATACAACTTAAGGCCATGACCACATGGAGGCCTTGTGTAAAAATTAACGGACGATTATCCGAATTAACAAGCAACAAATTGCTAGTACATTGAATGGAAAGGTAATAGCTTGACTACTTAAAAAAAATTCATATAAAAATTTCGACAGAAAATAAAGAACTTTTATTTGCACATTAAACTTGAAAATTGTGGTGGAAGTTCATTCAAAAGTAGGAACCGTACCGGCACAATCACGACCAATAAAAAGAGAAAAGCAACTATACAAGCTATATACAAACTAAGCCGAAGTAATGGCTATTTCTTTTTCCCCTTTTCTCTTTTGGATTTTCCCTATTACTTATGATTTGGGGATGCGATCCCTCTTATGGGTCCATATGCTTTTGGGGATCCTTCTAGCGAATTTTCAAGGAGATATTTCACCATCTTCCTCTATAAATGCAGTCTTGATTATTCAAATCTGGGACTTATATTGCTTGTTGGTTTGTACATATTGTAATTAAGGATTCTCATCAGATCTCTATTGTAATCAGTTTACAAAGTGATTAATAAAGTTATCTATTCAAAGTGGATGTAAGAAAACAATGCCAAATCACTATAAATCATTGTGTTCTTGTTATTGCTTTAATTATCAGTTATTAAATTGCTTTTTTCCTCTATTTTCATTTTATATTCTTTATTTATTTCCCTACAAAACCTCTATTGAGTGTTTATGCCAATTTTTGGTGAAAAGAAGTGCTCAGCACATGAATACCGTAGATGTATTTAGTGTCAAAATTCGGGGTTCAAAAAGACGATTGTAACATTGTGGTATCAGAGCTCGGTCAGCAATTATCTTGGCTTTTTGTGAATATGGCTTATTAGAAATAGGGAAAGTGATGCCCTAGAAAGAGTCAAGTGTATTATATATATATATATATATATATATATATATATATATATATATGTATATATATATGTATATGTATATATATATATATGTATATATATATGAGAGCTTATTTGGTGTTGCAAAAATAGACTTTTAAGATGTTTTCATACAAATATCTTTATTAGAAATTATTTCTTTAAATTTAACTCTTTCTTTGAAATAACTCTTTCTTTCCATTAATCCCTTCTTAGTAACCTTTTCTTTGATGTAACTCTATCACAAAGTATTCTAAAGATGATTTTCTATAAATTCATATAGCAAATTATGAGTACTTATACTTCCAATGCTCGAGGAGATGGAGGTCGTGGTGGTAGAGGTAGTACGGTCACCAATGATTGAACTCGAGCTCCAAGGAACGTTACTCCTATAGTTGAACCTAGGGTGAATGTGATTGAGGAAGTGGTGCAAGTTTAGCCATCAATGAACTTTGCTTCACATCGACGGGATTTCGAGAGGCTCGGTTGACAAAGGTTTAGTGGGACTGAATCGATTGTTGAGGTACAGACTTGGTTGAGGTTGTGTGAGAGGATATTTGGGGATTTGGAGTTGGGTGATGCAATGAACCATCGCTCCGCTTCTCGTCATCTTTTGGTAGGGCCATGGATTGGTAGGGATCTCTTACAGTTGATGTCCAAGAAATAGCTTTCGTAGGCCCAGTTTAAAGAGGAGTTTGAGAGGAAGTTTATGCTGAAGGCAGGTAAGACCTTATTATTTAGGAGTTTCTTGGATTTATAGCAAGGTACTATGATTGTTGTGGAGTATGAAAATATGTTTAACACGTTATCTCGATTTGGGCATGGTAAGATAGACACAACTTTGAAGAAGAATGAGATAATTGTGGCTAGTATGTGTCCCGAGTTTCAACATGCTACGATTAATAATCTTATGAGGTCTTTTGTGGATTTGGTGAATATGGCTTTGAGGTTTGAGAGTTTGGCATCAAAGCCTATTATTTCTATACCAAAGCCTAATGTTTCTGCATCAGCTAGGGATATGAAGTGCAAGTTTTAATAGTCTATGTTTAGCTTTGTTTGCAATAAGTCTGGGAAGAATGGTCATTTTGTTAAGGAGTGTAGCTTGAGTGAAGGAGAGCAGATGGTCAAGGAACTTGAAGTGAAAGTACCTTAGTTTGCACCACAACGTTGTTACAGTTGCCATAAGGTTGGTCATTTTGTTAGAGATTTTTCAATTCTCAAGAAAGGGGAGCAGCCTAGGGTCTTTGCTATTACTTAAGCACCTTCCACTTTAGTAGAAGCTAAGGAGAAACGAGTTTTAGAAGGCATTCTATCTATTTCCACCTGTCCTATTCATGTCTTGTTTGATCTGGTTTTTCTCTTAGCTTCATCTGTCATAGTAATAAACTTGGTCTAGAACCAGTAGGGGCTCTTAATTCCATTTGTGTGTGGAACTAGTAGGTGGTTCAACAAATCTTCTTATGGTATGTGTAGGAGTTTGGATTTCTTATTTTGATCGACTAATTCCATGCTATATGTTCTTCCTTGGTTTTTCGATTTTGATGTTCTACTGGGAATGTATTGGTTGTCTCATTATCATTCCATCATAGATTGTGAGAAACAGACCATGGTACTAAAGAAGGCGAGGGAAGTTATTACATTATCTTGCGAAGAGCTTGGGTCTCGTATAAGTATTTTCTCTTATTCTTTCGATGTGGCAGATGGAGACTTAGAGTCGATTTCTATCATTTAGGAATTTTCTAGTATGTTTTAGGAGGTTTCTGGTTTACTTCCTCATCGTGAAATCCAGTTTCAAATTGATCATATTCCTAATGCTAAGCCTATTGTATTGCCTCTGCATAGGATATCTCTGAAAGAAAAGGCAGAGCTCGCTAACCAGATTAGTTACTTGTTACGAAAAGGTCTGGTTCGACCTAGCCGTTCGAGTTAGGGAGTACCCTTTGTGTTTACTACTAAAGCGGATGGTTCCTTAAGGCTATGTGTCCATTATGGCGAGCTTAATAAGCAGAATAGTTGAAACAAGTATCCTTTGCCCAGAATTGATGACTTGTTTGATCAGTTTCGCAGCGCTCGTGTATTTTCTCAGCTTGACCTAGCTACAGGTTTTCATCAGCCTAGGGTGGGAGAGGAAAGTGTGCCCTTGACATCTTTCAGATTTGAACTCTTTTATGAGTGGTTGGTTATGTCTTTAGGCCTAACCAATGCTCCTTCTTATATCGTTGATTGATGAACCGTGTCTTTCATGATGTGTTGAATAAATTCATGCTTATTTTCATTGATGATATTATGGTTTACTCCAAGACCGAGGAGGAGCATTTTCTCCATTTGAGAACTGTATTGGAGGCGTTGAGAGAACATGTTCTGAAAACGAAGTTCTTGAAATGTCACTTCTAGCGGTCGAAGATAAGATTCTTGGGGCATGTATTTTCTAGAGATGGTATTTTTGTTGATCCAGCAACGGTTGCGGCTGTTCAGGATTGGAAGGGGCCGAAAAGTGTAATGGAGGTTCAAAGCTTTTTTGTTTTGTCTAGTTACTAAAAGAGATTCATTCATAATTCATTTAAGATTGCTTTACGACATACGAATCTGTCAAAGAAAGACGTCAAATTTTTTTGGATGGAGAAATGTGAGATTGTATTTAGGGAGTTAAGTTGACTAGTGCCCCCATTTTAATTGTTCCAAATGGAGGTGGGGGACTTACTGTTTACATTGACGCTTGTGGAACATAATTATATGCTGTGTTAGTGCACATCATAGCATGTGAAGGTTTTTGCTTATGCTAGTAGGCGGTTGAAGTTGCATGAGGCAAGGTACATGGTGCATGAATTAGAGCTATTAGTAGTGGTCGTTGCATTAAAGATATGGAGGCATCATTTATTATGTGAGAAATTTAGCTATATTCGGACCATAAATATTTGAAATATATTTTCACACAAAAGAATTTGAACTTAAGACAGCAACGTTGAATAGAGTTTCTTTCCATATAAATCCAGGGGTCACTAAGATGTATCGGGACATGAGACGTACTTTCTAGTGATAAGGCATAAAGACGGATATTTCTATATTTATGAGAAAATGTGCTAACTACCAGTAGGTTAAGGGTAGTCACCAGGAGATAGTCGAATTGCTTCATCCATTAGAGGTTCCAAAGTGGAAGTGGAAGAAGATTTCTATGGATTTTATTGACGGGTACCCTGGATTAAGAAGAGAAAATGAAGGCATTTTGGTTATTGTTAATATGTTAACCAAGAGTGTGCACTTCTTACCAGTTAAGGCAATGAGGACGGCGTGTAGTTTGGTTCAGTTGTATGTTAGAGAGATAGTTAGGCTCATGGCATTCCACGTGATATTGTGAGTGATCAAGTTTCGATATTCATGAGTCGGTTTTGGAAGAGTTTGCTCGATGCACTTGAGATGGAGCTGAGTTTGAGCACAGCTTATCACCCTCAGATGGATAGGTAAACTGAGAGGGTGAATCAAATTTTAGAGAATTTACATTGCGCTCGTATTTTAGATTTTGGAGGTTCATAGGACGATCACTTTACAATTATAACAATAGTTTCTAGGCAGAATAGTTTCTAGGAAAGTATTTGGATGGCACCTCTCGAGGCATTATATCACAGACCATGCAAACCTCCATCATGTTGTGTGGAACATGGAGATCGTTTAGTGCTTAAGCTGGGTATGATTCATTAGGACATAAGTAATGTAATGAAGACTTGAAGGCATTAGAATGCAACTCAAAGTATGTAGAATAACTATTCGGATGTGAGGAATAAAGAATTGGAGTTCTCAATGGGGGACTTGTTTTCCTTAAAGTTTCCTCTGGTGTAGTTTTGTTTAGGAAAAGTGGGAAGTTGTCTCTGCTCTATATAGGATCATTCCTGATTCTGGAGAGATAGGCATTCCTACTTATAGAGTCGATTTACCAACTATATTATCCGGTGTGCATGATGTTTTCAACATATCCCATCTACGTAAGTACGTGCACCATCCTTCCTTAATTACTGAGCCATCACAACAGGAGGACTTGAAGATTGAGCCTGACTTGACTATTTTGAGACAACTTGTTTGTATTGTTGAACGTGATACATAGCTATGTAGTTAATGTCCTGCTATTACCCCGCTACAACCCCGCTATATCTCATAGTGGATTTCTACCGCTACGATTTTTCCATATAGCCTCTGAATATAGCCTTTCCGCTTTAATCCCCGCTATTTCCTCTATATCCCGTTATTTCTGCTATATTCCGCTATTCCCGCTCTATCTTTTTTAATAAAATGAATTGAAAAATTGCATTTATGCATTATAAAATTATGAAACTAAATTATTTGATTTAATTTTTAATATATTTTCAGAAATGAAAATACTATAATATTCTACCAAATTCAATTATGTTATATAACAGTTTTTCGTTTATTTAAAGTATATTCGCACATGTTCTTATTTAAAATTATTTATGTATTATTTATAATTCTATTGAATGATAAATTTTCATTTAATTACCATTTATATATTTGTAAAAACATTAGGTACGAGTTTTATATGCTATTTTAGAGCCATCCGTTATATCCGCTATATCCTCATTGTATCCCGCTATGACGTTTTGCACCTCCACCGCTTTGAATCTACCGAGCGCATTAACTGCACAGATACATAGCGATTGATGACTGAGCATGTGGAGTTGGTTAAGGTACAATGGAGCGAGGATACTTGGAACTGAACTTGGGAGACATGGGATAGTATTAGGGAGTCCTATCTTGAGTTATTGCTTTGTTAACAGTTACTGTTGTATTTTATATTTTGGGATGTACTCACCACCTATAGAGCTGTCACTTGGCTTGTATATTGGTTTATATGTAGTTTCAACAGTATTCTATATATATACATGTTTCTTCAGTTCTTCTTTATGTTGTTCTTGTTAGAATTTTGAAGATGAAATGTTCTGAGGAGGGAGAATGTAACCACTCGAAAATTTTAACACTATGTATTTAAATATATGAATGTTTAAATCTGGATTAGACATGTTAAAATGGATTTTATAACCTTAATTTATTCTTTTTAATTAATAATGCATGATAGTAACTTGTTTTTGAAAAATGTCTACAAAAATAAATGGTTCAAAAACATATCGATAATACGACTGAAAATCATTTTATTGATAAATGGTTTTTTTACTCAATACAAGTTGTTCGGATGAGACTAACGTAATTTAAATCGGTTAGAGATTTGAATGTGTGAAATCTAAAAAACTACATGGAATAACAATCAATGCACTGAGTTGAGTAAACACATAATTTTGTTTTAGCAAACGGACGAACAAAGCGGACGTGACATGCACTGATCGGACCTGAAAATGGACCCGTATACACGCGAGAATTATTTAAGTCTTCTCATATAACATTTAGCTTTATGTGCTCTCATTCTTGAAGGGAAACGAAAAATGTGGCAAATAAACCAACACTTGGCACCTATGTGAGAGTTGTGCATGTATAAGCAAGTAAAAGCTATTTCATGAAGCAAAGTTAGAAAAGAAAATAATGGCTTCATGCATGCTCTTCTCTTTACTTTAATCAATCTCAAAACATAAAATATCTTTATCGAACTCATATTAGAGATCTACAGTAACCTAACTACTACTTTTATCAAATTGGAGCCGAAAGATTTGGAGTGCAAACCCCATATATAAGCTTTGGCCGTGAGCTTTAGAGGGCTATCCTAGCCTTGGACGTGAGCAAAGAAGGAAGAGGTAGGAAGTTTTGGCGGCTTATAACGCAGTGGTAGGAAATTGAAAGATTTTTGGACGGTGTGAGTGGTTAAGGGTAAGCTAACTCACATTTAAATAAAAAATAAAGCGATTTTATACTTGCTTAAATTATAAATTATGCGATTGAATTTATATTGCTAGATGTGTCATGATTCTTGCTTTGGAAAGTAAATGACACATATAGAAAATGATATTTGACTTATATGACATGTAAAATAGTCTTGGAACAAAGCACATAAGGTTTAATAGGGGGCAGACTTGAAATAGAAATGGTTTTATAGGGATGGTCGTTATAAACGCACATCGAAAATATCTTACGTTGTTGATTTTCTGTGGACTTTTATAGAGAGATCCTTAGAGATTTCTTATCTTGGTTCTAAAATATTATGTATATAGTAGTTACTTTGGGTGGAAGAAAAAAAAATTATTATATAAAACTTTTAAGCGTATAAAACAGGAATTGATAGAACTTATCTAGCACTATTCTGCAACACTTTTACAAGGCAATAGTAGCGCTGAACCATTTTCCATAGCATTTGAAAGTGGTGTAGCCTCTGTTTTTGAACTAAGATAGTATTTTGGCTTGAAATGGTTTTATTGTCCCTAGAACTTTTTATACCACTTTCCAAAATGCTATATTATCTTTCTTAACTCAGGAATCTTTTAGAACCTTTTAAACTTTAACAAAACTCCTTTATAGCATTTAGAAAATGATATCTTTTCTGTTTGAGAATTTTTTTTTATTTATGGTTTTAAATTAAATTATTTTGCTTCATCCTTTTTATTAATTTTTTCTAAATTATATTAGAGCATTTTAAAAGTGGTTTGTAGTTTATATATATTTTTAAGAATTAATTATGAATTTTTAAAGTATGTGGTTTATTATTAAAATAAAAAACACACTTTTTATGTTTTAAATGAATTAAAAATTAAAAATGTTTAAACAATATTTCAAATGAATATTTTAAACCATATTATAAGTATTTTGAAATGTATTTTTAGTGTATAGTGTTTTTAGAAAATTATTTAACTATTTTGTTAATGTATTGAATATCTTAACTTATAATATCTTTTATAAGGTTTTGTTAAATATTGTTGCTTCATAAATACATTACTATACATATATCTTGATCATTTTAAGAGGATTTTTAAATTATAAACAAATGTTTTACATAGAGGTTTAAGAGTGGCTATGTGGCTTAAACGTGTTAAGTATACGAGACTAGATTACCATATACAATAACCTTAAAACTAGATAATCGAGTAGTTAACTAATGGACATGTCAAAAATAACTTAGGAAGTAACAAAATGATTCATGGCTTCATACTCTTCGAGAACCCTTGGGACGGTGCATTCATATGAAACATCTCTAGCTTTCCCTTACATCTTAAAGAAACATAATTGAGTTTAACAGAAATACATTGATTCTTTTTAGAGAGTCCCGGATCAATAATTGTTCTACTTGCCAATATCACTCCAAAACTATTATTCGGGTTCTATGGTTTAAAAGTAGTTAGGGAGCGAAGTGCTATAGAGTTTCTCTATCACATCCTAAGGTTAAGTCCAAGGGAGGGGTCAGTGTTAGCAGTAAAAATAAATGCTTTAGAGTTAGCATTTGTCAATTAGGCAGTTCTATTCGAGTGAAGAAGACTATTGTGAAAGATGTAGAACATAGCGTTGACATCGAAAAAATGACTAAAGACAGAGTAGGCTGCAAATCCCATTATTAGCTAACCCTTGGGGCTACATCAACTCCATTATCTAGAGTATGCTTATAGATGTTGCTAAAGGATGTTGGTGATACTTGGTTCACATGTTAGGGCATGGACTGAGTGTGTTTACCTAATCGTATATTTCATCTAGAGATATACAATGTTCGAAAGGTAGTTTCAAACCATTGTCATAGAGATTGGTCTTAGTTTACTTACGAGTTTTACTTAGGAGGTCTCCATGAAAAATTCATATATGCACATGCCTTAGTAGTTTTAAATTGTAATCTAATATGTTGTGGTTTGACAATATAAGCTTCATAGCTATTTTTTGATTTATTATATGCACCTTAGACATTATCTACAATATCACCTAATGTAAATGTTAAATTGTTCTTGGTTCTTTGGGGGGATAACTATTATGGTGATTCGGTTGGTCTCAAAAGTATTGTTTTATGCTTATATGGATTTTTGAGTTACTTATACCAGACTTATATCTAACTCATGGTTTTATTTTTCCTTTAAAACCTCGAGTAATCTCTTTTGAGTGGATTGAGCAAGCAGGAATTAATTTGGATGCTTCAAGCTACTTGAGACGAGCTGAAGCTTCTATCTATCTACCTACTTATGTTCATTTTTGTTGCATTGTATTATGTATATAGATAATCAGAATTACGAGGAAATGCGGTTATAATTGTCCAAGCTAATAGTAGTACTTAGGATTTTGTAACTCTAAAATTTCTTTGTATTTTGGAGCAACATTCCGTGATGTCTGTTTGTTGCATATTATATATTATCGTTCCGCTATTAGATTCTGATATTGTATTCTTCTTTCTGGTTCTGTTCGTTTTCTTTTATTTCATGCTAACTTTCTGTCGTTCTGACATTTGGATGCTCGGTACACGAATACCATGGATGTATTTAGTGTTGACATTTAAGGGTTGAAAAGGCGATTGTTACATGTTTTTTATCTCAAGTATCCACCCATCTAGCTTGTTGAAGAGAAAATAGATACTGATCTCCAATCATCTCAAGTCTACCAATAATATCTTCATGGAATAATGGATCAGTAGGTACACGACGATCGCCTATGGTCTGGTATAAACATCTCTCACCATGATACCACATAGGCAAGAATGTCAGTGTATGCGAATCAACCCTCCATCTAGACACTGTATATGCAATCATTAAGGGGTGGTCATCTACCATACGGCCGGTGTCTACAAGCTATGTCCAATAGGAGGCAAAGGATTTGTATTATGTTGTTGCGACTATGCATGGCTCGCTGTGGCCTAGCCTTCGTTACCTTATGTCCACCCATTATAAGAGCATGCTGCACATGCTGAATCATCTCCCATCGTCTCTTCCTAGGAAAGCACCGCTCGAGAGACTGAATAGTTATCCCATGGATGTGTAAATGCATATTTTTCATGCAAACGTAGTACCATCGTAGCAACATGTACCAAAAAGCAAACATCTGCTTGGCTTCGCCAAGCACAAATGTATTCAAAGCTATACACAAGGTACAAATCATGGTCATGCCCTAACCAATATTGATAAGACGGTCAAGGCTAGCAAGCGCTATTAGATAGCCTGGATGAACCATACCATTTTGGATTGATAAAAATCTCTAACCAAACAATTACAAAAGAAATGCCCGATGATCGCATGCATCGTATACGCTCTATCTTTGTAACTGGTGATGTAATGTTGAAGGTAGGTCAATGGCACAAAACGACTATGAATGAAGCCTGGATTAATATGCAGTAGGAAAACGGCAAATAAATTAGGAGACTCGTATAACTCATTGACAAGGAAAATCTTACGTGCATGTCTCCAATCTCAATACCCTTAAGCATATAGAAGTTGGTAGGGCTGATACCCAACTCAGAATCATAAAAGTGGAATGTATGTTTTATGGTCCACCACCTCCCTACTAAGGCCGAAATGAGAGGTTGATTGGATTAATGTGTTTGCCTAATACTCCAAACATGCCAAAAGGACATTCTTCGAGTTTATCTATAATAGGATGGGAAAGGGTGTCAAAAATATATAGTGCACTTGGCACAACTACATGACAATAAATGTAATGATCTTGTATATAATTTAAAGTGAAAATTAAATATACTAGCAATTATTCAATATGAATTTAGGATATATATATATAGGTAGTTATTATACTAAAATAATTAAAATATATATATATATATATATATACTGTAAGCAATGTGGTTTTTGATCTATGTCGATAATCGAGTTTAAGGTCATGGAGTATCTACAGATCGTAAAATGTCACCCCAAGAGCTGAAGGAATTTGTAAATGACCAGCTTCTTCCTTCCTATGGGTATTTACAAATGACTTTAGCAATTTTGGTGAGAAATTGTGGCATTTCTGCGTATTCTCTATCAAAAACTAAAACGAATAGAGGAAAAAATTGAAGATGAGAATGATCGAGGAGGGGGAAAATGATTTGTTTGTAGATAGATTTCTAAACGTCTATTTAATGGATGATTGAGCTTAGGCACCCATTTAAATACACTACTGAATCATCTCTCATAGTAAACCTTCTTATTTACATATATATGTATGTATGTAAGTTGTTAGATAAAGAGAGACATATATATATCCCATATTAAATTGGCAACAAGATGACATCGGAACAAAACAAGGAAGGTGCCAAGCAGAAGCACCAAAAGAAAACCTTCAAACAATAAAGGGTTACGCTATCATCACTGCCAAGCTATGAGGCGTTCACTATATGGGACCAAATCTACTTTCAAAATGGATGGTATGCAGACATGCCCATACTTTTAGGTGCCATGGTAGCCCAAAACTTCTTAAATGCCTAACCATTCAACATTTTCCTGTCCAGCTTCCCCAAATCCAGCACCATAATCTCTTCCACAATTTATTTTCAAGTCTAGCACTAAGATAATTCACCTATTTCGTAATGTTAAGGATAACTTTGTTTCACTGTGGTACTTTATTAACAAAATGAGGGTGAAATCTGGTAAAGAGCCTGTACCACACGAAGCGGCCTTTGAATTTTTTTGTAATGTGAGATAGAACTTTGGTCTAATTCTGGATCATATGCTAGGATACTACAAGGAAAGTTTAAGAAAGGAGGAGAATAAAGTTCTATTTATGAAATATGAATAGCTCATAGAGAATAATGTTTCAGAAGTGAAGAAAGTTGTCGACTTTATTGGTTGTTCATTTATCAAAAAGGAAGAAGAGAATGGAATAACCAACCATAGTATGGTTAGACAGTATGGATTTAATTGCTTGAGCGGTTTGGAGGTAAATAAAACTGGAACTATTAATATAATGCATTTTTCTTTGACAACGTCTCATTTTCCCGGCGTGGTAAGGTGAGAGATTGGATGAATCATCTCAACCCAGGAATGGCTGAACGTTTCGATGTGATTGTTTGCAGTAGGTTTGAATGTTATGATATTGATCTATAAGGTCGAAAAAGATCCATGTGCTTCTGCTCGTATTTCGTATTAAATTGGTTTGTATTTGTAAAATTTTTAATTTTGGCTTTTTTGCATTTATTTACATCGTGTAATGTTTGATTTTATTTTAAAAAAAAACATTTCTAAAAGGTGCTGGCATAAATCTTCCAATATGCAAATTTGACAATGTTTCATTTCGTTTTAGTATGCAAGAATAGCAAACTTTTCTTACATATATAGGCATATCTTATCATGATGATTAACAATGCATCATATGCATGTCAATGTCTCTCGCCTACCTTTATATACTTCAGCTTTCTATCATCTGTTATGCTTGATTGTGCTCCTAGGCCTAAGCATACACAAACAATTATTATTTTTCATAGTTTTTTTGTTTGTAAAACTAAGGTATACACTAGAACGGATAAATGGCATAAAAATTTTTGGTAAATTTCTCTTGATTACGACAACATTTCAATTTGTTCTCGTAGTTGTTTTGAAGTCTCTTTATGAGTGTTCTAAGATTAACATCGCTTAAAAAAAATTGTCGAAAAGATTATACCTTTGTTACATAAAAATATATGCAATGAATTGCACTTAAATGGTAGTGAGCAATGAATAGGTAAATTGTTTGGGTAGATTTTTAACCTCAAAAAAATGTTTATAGGTGCGTAATAGAAAAGGTATTTTGCTAACGCCATAGTGAAAAATGAAATGAGGAATTATGAACTAAGATGCAAGTAAAAGGTAAATAATAGAAGATTTAAAGGCTCGATCTTGATGAAAATCAATGTTCGCTATGATAGATAATTTAATAGCTTGGCCTTTTTTACTACAAGAGACTTACTATAAGCCTTTTGATGTTGATATGTGGTTTAGATATCGGTCGGCTAAGACACAACATGGAGAGAACGATTCAAATGAAGGCCATTGACCGGGCCGCACCATGGCATGCTTGTTTCAGAAAGGGGACATGGGACAGTGAGCTATCGATGAATAGTGGGGCCACTACCATGAGAATAGAGTAGCACATAAGGTTGTCGCTGTATAATGATGCTTTTGTAAAATGAACGTTGTTATTTTATGTTGATCTTGTCAAGAGAACTGTATGGGGTTGTTGTTTCTTTATGTGGGAACGACCAGACGCTTGTGTACAAAGTCCACCAAGTCACAACAATGCAATATGGATGAAGAAGTCTGGATGACCAAGGGAGAGATGGGTGGGGAAAGACAATAGGCATGTAAGATATGAGGCGCTCTTATTGCGAGCAAGTCTCTATCAAAACGGCAGGGCAGATTGGCTTGTTAGAATATGGGCCTCCTATTGATAGTGATGATTTGACGAGCCGTTATCTGGACCTAGCAAATATGGCATGGGCTGAAACGATCCCAGGTGCAATAGTATGGTGCATGCATGTCTTGTCGTATCCTTAACTAATGAATCCACAATTCTATTGCATGAAACCTAAGCAACATTTTGACCGTTAAGTTTTCTTATGCAAGTAGCGATGGACTTGACTTTATGTGCATTGGATGTGCATAACATGTGTCGTGGGCACATTGGTTGATGATGCTTCATCATGTAACAACCCTGACTCGACCTTCGAAAATCGGCACAGAATACATCACCTGTATTCGAATGCCGCGGATCCAAACGCCGAATCTGGTTCGCCGAAGCACATTAAGTATAACAACACAGTGGAAGAAAAACAATATTATTGATACACAATATTCGATACAACAATGATACAACATCTGGTACAATGAATATCAATGTTCTCATAGATACAAGATGACAACAACAGTAGAATAATAACACCAATCTGATCTTCCAAAGGATAGAAAGAAAGATAGAATCCGAAATTGTATTTCCAATGCCAAAACTCCAAAGATCTCCAAGCCATAAGCTCGAACCATCATCAGCTTGAATTAAGCAAGGTCAATCATCTGATGAACCAAATTCGATTTCCAAATCCAAAGGCTCCAAAGATATCGAATCTATATCTACTATCCGACTATCTAAAAAATCTAACTCTAGACTGCCCGTGTGGAAAATTGTGGGCACCTAGGGTTTAGAAAGGGAAAAATAAACTCCGAGTCAATCGTGGGGCTGGTGTGAGCAAACAAAAACAGGATTGAACGAAAACAAGCAACAAAAGAATTTAAAAATTGAAATTCGCAACGCTTTTTGGAAAATGAAACAACCATAAGGCCTCCCCGCAAACACACAATGCAAGCGCACAATTGGAGGAGATTTCTCCGTATGATAGTCAAACATTCTTGATACGCAAAATCCTTTTGATATTATTATTAGTGCGTAGCGTAGAAAACATTTGCAAGTATAATATTAATCTTAGCCAGCATACGTACCATTATAGTATGCCTACTATAGCTACCATATTAGATGGCAGGTTCTACAACTAAAACCGTACAAGGCGCATATTGGTGTTTGGATTTCCAACAAATGGTCAGGCAAAGGAACTTCCTGGGCCACAAGGGTACGCCTCTGGAGGGACTCCCCGAAAACCTAACCGAATCTCTACCAACACAAGGCCAGGTTGCCTCTATAACTAAGTAACTACTACATGACTAATGCCATCTCTCGGTCGTTACCGACCTTTATCCAAGGATCCTCAACCACAAGGCAACAACCACAAAGTAATAAATTTGCAGTAACCACATAGGTTAAATATGTGGGCTCCATACCAAGATACCACCCTTTTCCAGAATGAAATGGACATACCCTAAAGGGCAGGACCCTCATAACCTTGCCGCATCTTTCATGTTTCGACCATTTTCGGGTTGTGAGGTTCTGATGCAGACTCTTCCACAAAGCTACGCTTTACACAAAAGCCATGCTTCGATCAACAAATGATCAGCAGCACTTCGTATGTCACATTACCAAATTGGGAATGTATCAGTAATAACCATCCACTACGTAACCTCTGAGCTCGTACGCCTCAGAGAAGGGTGTTAAGCTAAGAGAATAAACACCGAAAAGAAATGTATTTGATAGAAACCAGCTTTACGTCTCAAAATGTAATGCCAGACAAACATCTATACAAGTCTGTTCTGAGTTCGAACAGAACCGAAGGCACTTCACAAAGAAGTCCTTGCAATCGCGGTATTCACAATCCCGATCGGACTCCCCATCACATATGGAGATCTCTATACCTGTAGTTGTCCGTTTTTTCTTACCGTTTGAATCGACAATAAACCGCACATGTCCAACTCAAATTGCACGAATAAGCGGATCATTAAGGGTAGAAAGAAAATAAAGACAGAACAGAATCTCACACGAATGGAATAACATATATATTATTTCAATAATAATTTTTACAGCGGAACATTTTAAATACAATATCAGAGTCTAACCTAAATTCAGCTTGGACAGTTATAAACACATGTCCTTACAATTGCTAACAAACATCAAACAAAATACACTAAGTACAGCGGTTAATAGAATACGTCCATACGTAGATGAATATCTCCAGCTCTCCTCTGGAAACTCCAACCATCTTCAACTCAACCTGAAACTACTTGGATCTAACCCAAGTATTGAAAATACCAGGATCAGGCTTGATAAACCAGCGTGAGAAAACTCAATAATAAATGACAGTGTCATATATTAGCCTTTGAATAGAATCCTTTTGAAAAGAAAGAGTATCTCATAAGACCACGCCCATACAGAAACACGAACAGGTTTTTACCTTATCATAACTAAAACACTTTTATATATCAAAACGTTTGATATTATTTGTAATGACATTCTTTTGAAAACACTTTTCAAATAAACTTATTCAAATAAGATATTAATATCTGGACTAAGTCTAAGGTAATATATCCGGACTAGGTCAACGGAATATACCAATGGAATATATGATACCAAAAAGGGGTAGCTGAAATGTTTGCATGTCATTACAGCTATTTTGGGAATACAATCAAAATCGTAAATCTCGTAGGGATTGGATTTCCAACATGATAGGAAACTAGTGACCTTTTCTCCGATCCATGCATAACACACATAGTTCCCAAGGTGTCTTAATCGCTTTTCTCAAACTAGTCACTTGGAAACTATACTTGCTACACTACAAATGATAACCGGTAGTTCCCTGCTTTTCTCAAGCTAACCACTTTATCCACATGGGGCAATAAATGCCTTGAGGCCTAGACGTATCTGGTACCTAGGGCACAGAACATCTGATAACACAAATCACTACTATCCGAAATGCGAGCATACATCTGACCACATAGAATCCCATCATAACCGGGGTGTGAAGCTCGCGAAGCTACGAACAATTTCTTCAAAGCCACGTTTTTCATTCAAAAGCACACTTTGATCATAACAAGTTCCACTTTGAATGCCACACTGTCGTTCCTTTGATCACTATTTGACTTCCATAAAAATACAACCCTTGAGCTCGTATGTCTCAAGGAGGGTGTTAAGCTAAGAGAAGTTGCCTTCTCCGCCACCACTGATGTACATTTGTAAAAGACAAACGGTGTGTCTCAGAAATGCATTTCGGGCATTCGTCCATACAAGTTCGTTCTAGGACTGAACGAAACTGAAGGCACTTTCCTCGGCCATTACTAGGCGAGAAGCCCTTGCAATCCGAAAAATCTCCATCACGAGGAGACCACCACTATAAATAACTCTATAATGGGAGCGACCCAGAGCATGTTCAACAAGCAGTCTTCATGTTATGAAGATCCACGGTCTTCAATAATCATCATCTTCAACATGTCTTCACTTTCAAACGTATACATTGGTTCGAAGTGGTTTTCAGATAGGAATTAACCAAATCCGACTCCGGTTTCTTCAAAGGCAATCATCGCTTTGAAAGATGTTCAGTTCATACGTGGATATCAATCATCAATCAATTACTTCATCTTTTATCTTAATCAAATATATTTCTTATATATATCCTTTTCAATTTATTCCATTTTCTTTTCAAATGTATATGGAATCATTAAGCCTCGTTTATCAAATCATTTGATTTATTAAACCTTTCTTAAATCTTGAAATAATTCCAAATCATTTTCTCTTTTACTTAGAAAAACCTTTCCAAATCATTCATTAAATCTTAATCAAAGATTTCTTATATTAAATTCAAATCATATTCTTGCAAATTGAAGACTTTTATAACATAGTACTACCGCCACTTTAAATATAGCAAGCTTGCCTCCAGGGACTAATGGCAAGTTTCACCTCTAGGGACTAATGGAAAGTTTCACCTCCGGCGACTAATGGCATGTAATCCAACATCATGAATATCTTTATCTTTAACGATCTTTGTCTTCAATATATTTTTATTTCAAAAATTATTTTGAAGGGGTTTTCTTTTCATTTATCTCGAAAAAACTTAAATATGATCTTTTAGAGCATCCGGGCTTTCCTTTCGATCTATTCCACCCCTCGTCTAAAAAGAGAAAACATAGGCCAGGTAAGTTCGGGGCACTGGTTGCTCCATCCCTAACCTTAGTTAAACACCTTATTTCATCTTCGCAGATCTCACAGGCGGGACAAATGTACTAGTCGTTTCCACATACTCATATTTTCAACTTTATTTTGGAATTGCTTATAAATATTCCAAATTATCTTTCAAAATGCTTAATTATCCTTTTTAAAACATTCACAATTGATTCTGGAAAACGTTGTTACATTTAAACTCATATTTCAAAAGTTATAGAATTCGAAGCATAATAATGCTGTAGAAAGTGCTATATAAGCTTATTTGATTTAAACAACTTTTAAACATTTGGCAAATTCGTATTTTCCATTACCAATATATTTTAAACCATTTTAATAGATTTATTAAATTTATTTCATACTTTTAAAACATTTAAAATATCAATTTTAAACTTTGCTCACTTTAACGCAAAAGCGTGATTTTTCTGAAAAATTGTTTTGGACATATTTAAAATGTACAAGATAAAATCTTGATTTTATTCCTTTATTTCTTTAAACATATTTAAATGTTTATAAAACATTTCTAACTCATTTTAAAACTATTTCCAAAAGGTTTAAGCATTCCATATACACCATTTCATTTTCAAAAGGAAAGTAATTTCCTTTGTGCTTATCGACGTGTATTAAGGTGACTTGGTAAAACCATTTAACAATCATACCAAAAAATCAATACTTGATGATAAAATCATATATAAGCATCCATAGCAATCATAACACAACGTCAAACATGTATATGTATAAATAGAGATGCTAAATAGAGTTTCTCACCATAAACCAAAGCGATTAACTTCCTACCAATATTCATATCATCCAACACTTCACTAACTACTTCCTACTCCATTAAACACTAGCAAATAACACCCTCTACCTTTCAATAGCTTGGCCGAGGCTTGAGATGGAGGTTGGCCGAAAATATAGAGAAGAAGCGATAGAGCTTTGAACTTGAATTTCCAAGATTTTGATCCGAAAAATGGGTCATCTTCTCTCTTATTTTTGACTCTATTACTCACAAAATTTAATAAACTTGTTAACTGAAAAGTTGTTGTAAATTCTTTTCTATTGAATTTAAAAAAAAGAATCATTTGAATAGAAGTGGCTTTGAGGGAGATATGATAGAATAAAGAAGAGGTATTGTCGAATTGACAAAAATGAAGCCCGAAAATACACTTTAAAGAATTGAGTTTCTGGTATAGCAATCCTCAAAACTGGAAAAAGTGATCAACAGAAATGTTGTAACCACTAGAATTTAGTATGGTTTGCAAAAAGAATTTCTTAATTTGGTTCAGTTATGATCAAAATGAAATAGGCTATTTTTTGTGTTAAAAACTGGGTCAGAAAATGCACAGTAAAGAAGTGGGTTTTCAACATGGTTACCTTGAGAATGAGACAAAGTGGACAACATTAAAGTTGTAGCCACTAGAAAAATACATGATTTAAAAAAAATAACTTTGCATATTGGTTCTGGTTTGAAGAACTTATGGCCGAGGGAAGAAGATGTAAAATATGAAGAAAAGAGGAGTTTGATTTGAAGAGAATGGACAGTGATTTCTTTTTGAATATTTTGTAAATATTTTGACATTATTTTTTTTAATTTTTTTATAGGGCATGGAAGCCATTAAAGAGAAAAGGAAGAAGATGAAGAAGCTTGAGAAAAGAAGAAGAAATGTGAATGAAAGTGAAGAAGGAGGTGGGTATTTATAGAAAAAAGAAAGAAGTGGAAATTTACCAAAATAACCTCTTACCAAATTACCAAAATAACCTTACTTCCATCTAAAGTAAGCTCCACTTTTTCAAAACTTAACATCATCTTTTCACTTCTTACTTTATGTCTTAGTCACCTAAAGATTAAGTAAAGAATAACATAATTATGTTGGCTTTTGATGTGATATTGATTTGATGTTTACTTTTGACTTTTCTTACTTACTTTTGTTAATTCTTACTTTCTTTTATTAATGACTTCTAGAAGTTTCTAACCTTGTTTAGTAAAAGTTAACTTGATTAGTGAATTAATTAATACTTACTCTAGTTGAATATATGTTCATATATAAGAAAATAAAGGTGCGACGACGTTGCGACCACTTTTAATCGATAAAACGTTGTTTTTCGACAAAATGTTTTATGGTCATATTTTGCCATTTTAGTTAAACTATTTATTTATGTAAACCAAATTTAAAAATGAAATTTTTACTTCTTTAAATAAATTAAAACATTTCTCTTTATATTTTAAAATCATATTTAAATAACATCAAAATCTTCAATTTTACGGTGTATGTAAAAGTGACAAAATGCGACAAAATTTGGTTATTTTTGTAAAACGATTATTAACATACTTATAAGTATTTTAATATACTTTTATTATCTTTATTAGATGTTTTCAATAAGATTTATCTTTTCAAATAAATATTTAAATCTATTTATTTAAACATTTATTTATTTTTAACAAAGCTTAACTTTTGTTGATTTGTTCTAAAATCCAAATTTATACATTTTAAATTATCAACTATAAGAATAAATAATGTATCTATTATTATGTATTATCTATAACTTGTTTATTTAACTTTTAAACTTTTTTTAATTTAAACAAATTAAATTCTCTAATTTTCGAAGTAGCGAAATTACGGGTCGTTACATTCTCCCCTACTTAAAAGCATTTCGTCCTCAAAGTTACCCAAAATAAAAGTTTGCCCAAAACATTTATCTTTAAACTTAATTCCATATAATATACAAAAATCATCCATATGAAATATCTTATTCGATCTCATATTCGAATACACAACTTAATTTCTGAACTAGTATCTTTCCCCCGATCCTCTAGTGCAGACATTAATCAGGCTCTTTGCTTCGAAATCCTTTCTTTCCTTGCATAGTGCTCAACTATGATAGAAAACTCAAGTATCCAACCACAAACCCTAATCAATGTTCATCTTCAAGAATCGAGTGATAGATCCTTTTTTGGATTGGTGTAAGCACCTCAAAGTTCCCAACTCGAATATTAGGTCAAAATTTGTGTGGTTAAATGATTTACATATAACATATATATTTATTAACCCGCAAAAACTTTCATAAAAACTTTATCTTAAGCTCTAACATTTTATAAAGGTGCTTCTTTATATAATCCCTTTAATTATTTATTTCCAAATATGTTTAATAAAGGAAAATATTCCAAAGAAACCATTTTTCACTCAAAAGATGATTTATCTCTATTATATTTTTTTAACAATCCTTTAACTTAGTATATTTCCTTTAACTTTAACATTATTTATGAATCATTTCACAAAACTATCGCTTAAGTTGATTACATCTTATAGCTTATGTAAATCAATCACTTTTAAAGACTTAAGTCCAATTCTTAATTAATGCTAGAATTCATTAATAAAACATTTTCTAGGTTATAATTTCCTTTTTGTTTATATCATATATATAAATTATACTTATCCAATTTCATTTACTCAGAATATTTCATAATCTTTAAGTTTTCATAAATTCCTTAGCTCTGAGTTAGGCATGATTCAGAAATTTTTGACAGTCCAAAATTGTCGAGAATCCCTCGTTATCTTATCAATTGGTGATCCCAAATTTATCTTTAGTTTAAACACTTTTATAAAGATTACTGCTCAATTTATCAGTTAATTATTCACATTATCCATTTACTTAAGAAAATTACATAGACCGAGTAACTCCAAAACGATCTAAGGAACTGGGTATTACCAATAGTATTATATATCCTCTTAACAAGAAGAGTAATACTTAAGAGAATTGTTTACCATCCGAACACATCTCTTGCCCATTTTTAGTTTATTTTCGACTCAATTGAATTAGTTATCATAAAATACATCTTTTTATTTGAAATGATAACATTTTCAAAATCTTTTAGATTATTTATAAAACCTATTTTATAAATTCATTTTATCTTATATTAATTAACTTCATTTAAATTTCCACAATTCTTTAAATTACTTGAATTTAAATTCTCATTCCTTTTATATATAACTTTTACAAAATCATTTTCTATTATTTAAATACATTTTAATCTTATATGTTCATTCCTTAAACAAATTTTATTATTAAATACCTTATAGTCAAATCGTGAAACTTAATTCACATGGTATTTGTACTTAAACTTTTAAATCAAACAATTGATCAATTTGTGATGTAACTTAACAATAGGTATTAAAGATTTTAATTACCTTATCGGATTTCTTACTTATCTTTATGAAACATCATATAGTCAAACTGTGAAATTCTAATCATAAGATGTTCATATTTAAATTTCATTAATCATGATTTCTAACTATGCAACTTTTCAAAATATATACTTTATATTCAAAAATATAATCCTAGGTAAAATTATTTCATTTATCAATTTTTTCAAAATCAGTGTGTCGGTTCGCCTTGTTAAGTGTTTAGGAACCCTCATCGATAACGGTGATCAGGCGCATCGATCAGAATCTATAAATCACTCAATAGATAAATCAACACAAAACATTTTTATTAGTCACTAACAAATGCGCACTCATATATAATACACTCAAACTCATTCTAGGGTGCTACTAACCCTATCTCTAATGAGTTACTCATCCTAGGTTATTGTTAACCCTATCTCTGATGAGTCTTTACCCAACCAAGGCCAAAGTTCTCGCTTAACCTTTAGCTCTGATACCAAATATAATGGCCTGTTTTTCTGTACCGTTTGAATCGACAATAAACCGCACATGTCCAACTCAAATTGCACGAATAAGCGGATCATTAAGGGTAGAAAGAAAATAAAGACAGAACAGAATCTCACACGAATGGAATAAAATATATATTATTTCAATAATAACCTTTACAGCGGAAAATTTTAAATACAATATCAGAGTCTAACCTAAATTCAGCTTGGACTGTTATAAACACCTGTCTTTACAATTGCAGACAAACATCAAACAAAATACACTAAGTACAGCGGATAATAGAATACGTCCATACGTAGATGAATATCTCCAGCTCTCCTCTGGAAACTCCAACCGTCTTCAACTCAACCTGAAACTACTCGGATCTGGCCCGAGTATTGAAAATACCCGGATCAAGCTTGATAAACCAGCATGAGAAAACTCAATAACAAAAGACAGTGTCATATATCAACCTTTGAATAAAATCCTTTTGAAAAGAAAGAGTATCTCATAAGACCACGCCCATACATAAACACGGACGGGTTTTTACCTTATGATAACTAAAACACTTTTATATATCAAAACGTTTGATATTATTTCTAATGACATTCTTTTGAAAACACTTTTCAAATAAACTTATTCAAATAAGATATCAATATCTGGACTAAGTCTAAGGTAATATATCTGGACTAGGTCAACGGAATATACCAACGGAATATAAGATACCGAAAAGGGGTAACTGAAATGTTTGCGAGTCATTACAGCTATTTTGGGAATACAATCAAAACGGTAAATCTCAAAGGGATTGGATTTCCAACATGATACGAAAATAGTGGCCTTTTCTCTGATCCATGCATAACAAACATAGTTCCCAAGGTGCCTTAATCGCTTTTCTCAAACTAGTCACTTGTAAACTATACTTGCTACACTATAAATGATAACCGTTAATTCCCTGCTTTTCTCAAGCTAACCACTTTATCCACATGGGAAATAAATGCCTTGAGGCCCAGACGTATCTGGTACCTTGGGCTCAGAATATGTGATAATCCAAATCACTATTATCCGAACTGCGAGCATACATATGACCACATAGAATCCCGTCATGACCGGGGTGTGAGGCTCGCGAAGCTACGATCAATTTCTTCAAAGCCACGTTTGTCATACCAAACCACGCTTTGATCATAACAAGTTCCGCTTTGAATGCCACACTACCATTCCTTTGATCACTATTTGACTTCCATAAAAATACAACCCTTGAGCTCGTATGTCTCAAGCAGGGTGTTAAGCTAGGAGAAGTTGCCTTCTCCGCCACCACTGATGTACATTAGTAAAAGACAAACATTGTGTCTCTGAAATGCGACGTCCGACCTTCGGCCATACAAGTTCGTTCTAGGACTGAACGAAACCGAAGGCACTTTCCTCGGCCATTACTAGGCGAGAAGCCCTTGCAATCCGAAAAATCTCCATCACGAGGAGACCACCGCTATAAATAACTCTATAATGGGAGCGACCCAGAGCATGTTTAACAAGCAGTCTTCATGCTATAAAGATCCACAGTCTTCAATAATCATCATCTTCAACATGTCTTCACTTACGAACGTATACATTGGTTTGAAGTGGTTTTCGGATAGGAATTAACCAAATCCGACTCCGGTTTCTTCGAAGCCAATCATTGCTTTAAAAGATGTTAAGTTCATACGTGGATATCAATCATCAATCAATTGCTTCATCTTTTATCTTAATCAAATATCTTTCTTAGATATATCCTTTTCAATTTATTCCATTTTCTTTTCAAATGTATATGGAATCATTAAGCCTCGTTTACCAAATCATTTGATTTATTAAACTTTCTTAAATCTTGAAATAATTCCAAATCTTTTTCTCTTTTACTTAGGAAAACCTTTCCAAATCGTTCATTAAATCTTAATCAAAGATTTCTTATATTAACTTCAAATCATATTCTTGCAAATTTAAGACTTTCATAACATAGTACTACTGCCACTTTAAATATGGTAAATTTCACCTCCAGGGACTAATGGCAAGTTTCACCTCTAGGGACTAATGGCAAGTTTCACCTTCAGGGACTAATGGCAAGTAATCCAACATCATGAATATCTTTATCTTTAACGATCTTTGTCTTCAATATATTTTTATTTCAAAAATTATTTTGAAGGGGTTTTCTTTTCTTTTATCTTGGAAAAACTTAAATATGATCTTTTAGAGCATCCGGGCTTTCCTTTTGATCTATTCCATCCCTCACCTAAAAAGAGAAAACATAGGCCATGTATGTTCAGGGCACTGGTTGTTCCATCCCTAACCTTAGTTAAACACCTTGTTTTATCTTCCTAGATCTCACAAGCGAGACAAATGTACTAGTCGTTTCCACATACTCAGATTTTCAACTTTATTTTGGAATTGCTTATAAATATTCCAAATTATCTTTCAAAATGCTTAATTTTTTTTTTAAAACATTCACAATTGATTCTAGGAAACGTCGTTACATTTAAACTCATATTCCAAAAGTTATAGAATTCGTAGTATAAAAGTGCTATAGAAAGTGCTATAAAAGCTTATTTGATTTGAACAACTTTTAAACATTTGAAAAATTCATATTTTCCATTCCCAATATCTTTTAAACCATTTTAATAGATTTATCAAATTTATTTCGTATTTTTAAAACATTTAAAATATCAATTTTAAACTTTGGTCACTTTACTGCAAAAGCGCGATTTTTCTGGAAAATTATTTTGGACATATTTAAAATGTACAAGATAAAATCTTGATTTTATTCCTTATTTCTTTAAACATATTTAAATGTTTATAAAACATTTCTAACTCATTTTAAAACTATTTCCAAAAGGTTTAAGCATTCCATATACACCATTTCATTTTCAAAAGGAAAGTAATTTCCTTTGTGCTTATCGATGTGTATTAACGTGACTTGGTAAAACAATTTAACAATCATATCAAACGATCAATACTTGATGATAAAATCATATATAAACATCCATACCAATCATAACACAACATCAAACATATATATATATATATATATATATATAAATAGAGATGCTAAATAGAGTTTCTCACCATAAACCAAAGCGATTAACTTCCTACCAACATTCATATCAACCAACACTTCACTAACTACTTCCTACTCCATTAAACACTAGCAAATGACACCCTCTCCCTTCCAATAGCTTGGCCGAGGCTTGAGATGGAGGTTGGCTAAAAACTGTAGAGAAGAAACGATAGAGCTTTGAACTTGAATTTCCAAGATTTTGATCCGAAAAATGGGTCATCTTCTCTTTTGTTTTTGACTCTCTTACTCTCAAAATTTAAAAAAGCTATTAACTGAAAAGTTGTTTCTACTTCTTTTCGATTGAATATAAAAAAAAGAATCATTTGAATAGAAGTGGCTTTGAGGGAGATATGATAGAATGAAGAAGAGGTATTGTCGGATTGAAAAAAATGAAGCCCGAAAATACACTTCAAAGAATTGAGTTTCATGTATAGCAAACCTTAAAACTGAAAAAAGTGATCAATATAAAAGTTGTAGCCACTGGAATTTTATATGGGTCAAAAATTTTTTTTTCTTCATTTGGTTCAGTTATGATGAAGTTATGATCAAAACAAAATGAGCTATTTTCCGTGTTAAAAACTGGGTCAGAAAATGCACTGTAAATAAGTGGGTTTTCAACATGGTTATCTTTAGAATGAGACAAAGTTGTCAACATCAAAGTTGTTGCCACTGAAAAAATACATGATTTGAAAAAAAGACATTGAATTTTGGTTCTGTTTTGAAGAACTTATGGCCGAAAGAAGAAGAGGTAAAATATGAAGAAAAGAGGAGTTTGATTTGAAGAGAATAGGCATTGATTTCTTTTTGAATATTTTGTAAATATTTTAACATTATTTATTTTTATTTTTTTTATATGGCATGGAAGCCATTAAAGAGAAGAGGAAGAAGATGAAGAAGCTTGAGAAAAGAAGAAGAAGAAGAAATGTGAATGAAAATAAAGAAGGAGGTGGGTATTTATAGAAAAAAAAGAAGTGGAAATTTACCAAAATAACCTCTTACCAAATTACTAAAATAACCTTACTTGTACCTAAAGTAAGCTCCACTTTTTCAAAACTTAACATCATCCTTTCACTTCTTACTTTATTTCTTAGCCACTTAAAGATTAAGTAAAGAATAACATAATTATGTTGGCTTTTGATGTGATATTGATTTGATGTTTACTTTTGACTTTTCTTACTTACTTTTGTTAATGCTTACTTTCTTTTCTTAATGACTTATAAAAGTTTCTAACCTTATTTAGTAAAAGTAAACTTGATTAGTGAATTAATTAATACTTACACTATTTGAATATATGTTCATATATAAGAAAATAAAGTTGCGACGACGCAGCGACCACTTTTATTTGATAAAACGTTGTTTTTCGACAAAATGTTTTACGGTCACATTTTGACGTTTTAGTTAAACTATTTATTTATGTAAAACAAATTTAAAAATGAAATTTTTACTTCTTTAAATAAATTAAAACATGTCTCTTTATATTTTTAAATCATATTTAAATAACATCAAAATCTCCAATTTTACGGTGTATGTAAAAGTGACAAAATGCGACAAAATTTGTTTATTTTTGTAAAACGATTATTAACATACTTATAAGTATTTTAATATACTTTTATTATCTTTATTAGATATTTTCAATAAGATTTATCTTTTCAAATAAATATTAAAACCTATTTATTTAAACATTTATTTATTTTTAACAAAGCTTAACTTTTGTTGATTTGTTCTAAAATCCAAATTTATACATTTTAAATTATCAACTATAAGAATAAATAGTTTCTCTATTATTATGTATTATATATAACTTGTTTATTAACTTTTAAACCTTTTTAAATGTAAAACAAATGAAAATCTCCCATTTTTTAAGTAGCGAAATTACGGGTCGTTATAATACCTGCGTGGCTCAGGGCAAAGACCTTCGGCGGGCAATCCTTTTGTTCTCGAAAATACCCGGTCTTCACCACCGGTCATCAATTGCTATGATTACGTTGTATCTTTATTCGGAATGAGATATATGACACAAAGTCCTCTCCCGAATAAACTGAATAATGAGCACTATATTTAAAAACATATGGATTTATGGGATCTTATTAAGTCACAACTTAAAGCCCAAAACCTCTCTTCAAATGATTTAAACAAATTACCATTTTTAAATCTTTAAACAAGAAGATTCACTTCATAAAGTTCACCAATCTTTCACAAAGATTAATTCATAACTTTCAAAACTATTTACAATTCTGAATCTTTTATATAAAAGATACACTTTTAAGATCCTCTTCAATTTGGAAACAAAGTTCACAAACCTTTCACAAAGATTCTATTATAGCTTTCAAGACAATTCCATTTCAAATTGAAACCCCTTTCAAAAAAAACTAGAAAATCTTTCTTTGTTTGAAAGCCATTATCATTTGAAAAGAAAAAGTTTTTATTTCGAAAAAATCCGATCAAATATGCAGAAGTTATATCCTTTAAAAGTATAACTTGGGTTAAATTTAAATTCCCAAAATAATACTTTCAAAATACTTTAAAGATGGTTCAAAACTATATATATATATATATATATATATATATATATATATATATACACACACACACATTATATAACTTGTATAAACCTTTCAAACCAAATTTCTAAAACGATTTCAAAACTTAAACAATATATATTATTCAAACTAAATTTCAGTTTCAAACTTTCTTTCAAAAGCTTTTCATATTCAATCCAATTCCATTTCCAAAACCATTTGGATTCAAAATTAAACTTTAAAACCATTTCATTAAATTCAAATATCTGTGACTTAACCAATTTCTTCGTGCGATCCATATTTGTGTGTGTATAGTGTC
Source organism: Allium cepa (assembly GCA_030765085.1). Taxonomy (NCBI): domain Eukaryota; kingdom Viridiplantae; phylum Streptophyta; class Magnoliopsida; order Asparagales; family Amaryllidaceae; genus Allium; species Allium cepa. The sequence goes on along the minus strand of CM060945.1, from coordinate 1,033,069,500 downwards.
GTCCAGGAGTTTTACATAGTAGTGCAATATCAACAATAATCATAATCCAAAACAGCAATATCGATAAGCGGTATGATCCTATAACACTTATCTTTTATTCATAGATAAACAATATAAATTCATCACAGATAAATAAGTTACATTCATCACAGCTCAAATCAAAATAATTTATATCACAGAATAGCATACACATCAGGGATATCAAACAATTCAAACATTCAATATAATCCCAAACCATCCATAAGTAAGATAGATTAAAATCTGATCAATTTAAATCTGATTTGTTACTTATGAATAAATCACAAATCCTGGTTAATTAATATTAATTAATTACAAACCATTTAGATTAATTATTCTTTAATCATTTATTAAGTAACCATTAATAATAATTAATTAAATTTTAATTATTAATTAATCAATCTTAATTGATGAATCAAATAACCTTTATTCATTAAATAATTAGCCTTAATTATTTAATTATCCTTTAATTAATTACCCTTAATTAATTAATAAATTAATTAAGCCTTAGTTAATTACCATTTAATTAATTATCCTTAATTAATTACAATAGGTGATTATCCTAATCGCCTATATTAATAAATCACAATTAATTACTTTGAGTAGTTATCCTTTAATCACTTGATTAATAAACTTTAATCATTAAAAAAATACTTTTAATTAAGTAATTTTTTTAGTAATTAATTACCTTTAATTACTTACATTAATTAACCTTTAATCACATTAATTGATCGACTTTTAATTACATTAAAGTAATTAACCTTTAAGTAATTATCCCCTAACAAATTAACAAATCATTAATTACTTAATTAATTAAAAGATAAACCATTTTATCTTTATTAATTTCTTTAATTATCATTTAAGTTCTTATTTAATAACCTTTGAAAATAAGTCCATATTAACTTAAGAGCTTTAAGTTGGTTTGATGATTAGAAAATATTTCCTGTTCTTGATTGCTTACTTAATTACAAAATTAAGTTTATTTAAAAATAGATTTTTAAAACAAAGGTTATAGGGATTAAAACACTTTAACTTAATAATTTTGAAATATTTTAATTTAAACTTTTAAGTAGTCTCAACCTTATACAATCCTTGATTATTTAGAAAAGAAAAATCTTTAAGAAACTTGTTTAAGTTTACTTAATTTATTTTAGAATCTTGAACTTGTTATATAATTTTTTTCTTTAAAACTTGATAAGATTTCTATTGGACTAAATCATTTTAATACCTTAAGACTTGAAAACTTTGAAAATAAGAATCTGGTACAAATCACCTCAAGTTTAAATCCTGAATACAAATTTCCTTTTTAAATTTTAAAAACTGTTATGATTTGAAAACTCAAGCCAATTGATACAATCCCCTGCCTCATACCCGAGACATTCGCGAACTCCATTTACTTCAGGATAAACCCATAACAACTTCGAGTCAAACCCGATAATTTACTTTCTTCCCTAAATTTTAACACATCTGACATCTATGATATCTCGTGCACCTACACAAGCGTTCGCCGGTGCTTTGACCATCATCGTCGTCGCCTACAAATCGACTTCGACCACGCCGAGCAACCCAATCATTCAGATCTACGAATATGCCTGATAATTAAAATCGGGCCTCTCGATTTCAACCTGGAACATAACTTGATCAGAAAACCTCCTTTCTCCGACAATCCTGACCTCGACTTTCCTCGCCGACCACACCGCAGCTTCATCTCAACCTGAAACTTCGATCCTACCACCAACGAATAACCCCGATGCTTCCACGTTGACACAAATGCCACGACAAAATCAATAACGACGAACCCTAAAAAAACTCCAAGCCGCGTTCCGGTCATTAAAAAAATCTGCTACCATTTTTCCTCGAAACCCCCAGCCTCCAGCTAACTACAGCTTCAAGCCCGACGAACCCTTGCATTGATCATCGAAAATCGATAAAAGACCCAAATCTGGTCATCTCATGAATTTTCTTCAAATTCAAACTTAAAAATTATAATATTTACATCAAAATTCAAGATCCTAATACGAATCAGGTTATATATTTAAAACATGAATTTTAATCCAATTCACTATAAATTCCAAATTCCCAGGGAATTTTCTTAACAATCCTACTTGTTTTATTATTATTTTTAAATAATATTACACCATTACAATCCTTTTTCCTTTGGAAATCATAACCTAAAAATGTTTATCTCGGGAGATATAGATTTATTTGTGTTGTACTTAACCAGTGCACTTTTAAACAGAGGTATAAATGTCTATAAACAGACATGCATACAATCTTAGACATATATATACACACAGGCATGCCTGCATATTAACATTCATACAACCAACTTCAATATCATCAAGGTATAGTAGTAGATTTAGATTCAAAAAGAGAGTAGTTTGCTCACCTAGCTTTGAAGACAGAGAACCATATCAATATTTTTTCTTTTTTCTTTTTCTGTTGATCTTGCATTTGATTGTTGATATTGATCTTTATTCTTTGATCTGAATACTTGATGATCTTCAGTGGTTTACAGGTTGATTTCCAGGCTGAAAATGTTTTGAAAACACGCTTTAATTTTGAACTGCTTTGTTTGATCTTCTTTTAAACTATTTATTTTATTTTATTTTCTTCTTTGATGAGGTTTGAGTTGGTTTTGATTCAGCTTACTATTGATCCACTTGAAATTGAAATAGATTTTTTTTCTTTTTTTTTGTTCACAGGTTTTGAACAGAGATGATGAGAAGTAAAGAAATATGAATTCTAATTTCTCTTTAAAACATGCTTACACAAATTCAAATAAAAGAAAATTTACCTTTGCCACTTTTATTATCCAAATCATGTTATGCTAACACTTGTTATTATCTAATCTTCATGTTTTACACTTGTCTTAATCAAGAAATTTATGTTATAAACCTTTTCTTGAATTTATTTATAATTTGGTTTTAAACCCTTACTTTATTTCAATTTATAAAACATGTTTTTAAACCCTTAGTTGAATTAAGTACTTACGTTTATATTTAAACACTTTTAATAATATTTTAAACGTAACTTTATATTATATTTCCTATTTAAATAAATACATTTTCTTTATAAATCATTTATATAATCTTTTAAAGAAAATGGTTTTAAAATTTAATTATACACGAATAAATATATTAGAATTTAATTCTTAATTAGCCTTTGAAAATTTTATTATATCAAATTCAAAATATCATTTTCAAATCAAAATGCATATTTAGTATAATTAGAAAAAAATTCTTATTAACTTAAAATTAAAATTTTAAATCCAATTTATTTCCAATATATATATTTTTTAGTTTTCAAATTCAAATTTCAAATTTCAAATTTATTTATATAAATAAACAAGCACATATCTTGTTGTATTCCATTCACCGTCTATTTATTTTCCAAAATTCAAAATTTAATTCCAAAAATTAAATTAATTACCAATTTAAATTCGACTTAAGAACAGGAATGTTACAGATTCCCCCTTAAGAAAATTTCATCCTCGAAATTTGCTAGACAAGGAGATAACAAAGAACAGAATGTTTTATCAAATTAAATTGAATATCTATTCTGCATATGGCTTTCTAAATCAGAATATCATCGATAAATTATGAGAATTAACTCATTTGATACTTTACGAAATAATCGGGTCATTCGATCTATGAAATGTGTAGGGGCACTGATTAGTTCGAAAGATAACTAACCATTCGTAGAATATATCTGCACGCAACAGAACAAACAATGGATACTCAATCCAGGTTGGAATATCCAAAAGTATACATCAATTTGTCCCTCTTCAGACTTTGATCCTCACAAGAAATCACAACAAAACTTTCCAAAGTTTGGTTTTATCCAAAATCGTTCTACAATACATTTTAATTCAGTTTCATATATTATTAACCAATTTATTTCAAATAAAACTTCAAATTCATTAGAGTTAAAACAAACCGATGATTTGAAAAGACGAATTAATAACATATCTATAACGATTCGTAGGGCCACCATCACATCGTAGCTCCTTCTTGTAGCTGCCATGAAGCCATCAAAGAATTTGAAATTGGATGATCAACAAAGGAGATTGATAGAGAAAGACTCTTCCTCCTTGTTGTAGGGATTGACCATTTGTAGTGGTACTTCCCTATCCTCTACCTCGCCCTCCTCTTGCACTCATACTCACAATCAATGGATAGTAAGAGAATTTACTGAGGCATATAGACGGATATCTTAGGGATAATCATTCTAGCGTAATTGTAACCCTATCTCTAATGAGTCACCTAATGTAACGACCCGTAAATTTAACTGGTTTTAGTAACGTTACTAATCGAAATTTTGTGGGATTTTAAACGATAAAATTTTGAAATATAAATTTGATATTTGGAATGCGTCTAATTAAACATAGCTACTGGTAAATTTTTGTCTGAAAATATGAAACTTTATTGCGTGCGTAAATTTACTTCAATTAAATCAGTTAAAAAGCAATGAAAATAAAACGTTTTCGAAACCAAAATATTTTTACATAGAAAAATTCTAAAGCATCTTTTGAGCAAGTTGTCAGTTTTTCGTTTTTCCAAATTCGGACATCTTTAGCTCCGTCGATCCTATTTTTCTGCGATTTTCTTGCATTTTTCGTAGTAGAAAATTTGGAATTTTTATAATTCAACCATACCATTGATATCTGTATACCGTTTTGATCGTCTCGTCACGCTTATCTCTACGGTATGTTTAATTCTGTGTTTTGAGGTCCGGTGCGCCTCGAAAATAATAAATGGTTAGTTGTAACGGTACCGAAAATTTCGACTTTACACTTTTCTTCAGTTTCAAAATTTCAAACGTGCAGCCCAATGAACTAAATGAGTTGCTTTAATTATTCACCCAAATCAAAGCAAAATGGACCGTTGTTTTCCCCAAGAAATTTATTATCTTACTGATTCACTTTGATATTGGCTATTTCTTTCCGCCTTTTCGGTTCCATTGCATTTTAACATAATTAATGATACTTACCTTTTCGTGCTCCCTCTCTCATTGGTTTTGTTGTTCCATCTCTTTGAGAAAGTATACAAGTTGAATCTAATTATATTGCCTAGCCGCACATATTACTTTTGCCTTCTCATCTCACCACTCCTCCTCTTCTTTTCATGCATGCTTCTTTAAAAAAAAAAACAAGAAGAAGAAGAAGAAGAGGGGAAAATTTACGTGTAAACCGAGCCCTCAACTCCTAGCCTCTCATCTCAAGCAAGCCCACAACCACCACGTTCACCCTTCACATACCCTCATGCAAACCCATACGAGACCGCATCTTCATCACTGCCATTCACCCGGTGCTCAATCGCATGTTCGCTCAAGTTTTCCACTGACACTGCACGACCATCTCCACACTGACCACATCTGCTTGCCACCACCCTCAAACTCGTGACGCCCATCTGCCCATGTGCGTGAACTCCGCCTTCACTACCCTTCACGGCCTCATCTCCAAACCTACCAATTTCGCCACCACTTCCATTCGCCCTCCCTCCTCTCTCTCTTCCCTTCCTCCATCCGCCTGCCACTTCAGTCCCTCTTACCGGCAGCACGTGTGGCCGCAGCCAACTGAAGCCGACCATGCTTCAACCCCTGAATTTGCTTGCCGTGCAGCTATCACCTACGGTTCATCCTCTTCCCTCGCTTACCTTGCTGTGACGTGTCTTGCATGCGTTCCCACTTGATTTGTAAGTAATATAATAGGCTTTGCTTTCTTTTGTTTTCAGTTTATATAAGTTGCGCGTGTTTTAAAACTTTTCTCTATTTTGTAAAATACGTTATACAGTGTTCTGTTTTTAGAAGTCATAGAAGCTTGTTTTGTTTATATGTAAATATAATTGGTTTTAAACAAATGCATAGTTGTTACATAGTCTATCTCATATATATTGATAGTTTCAAATGCATACAGTATTTACGTAAGAATTTTGTTGTTTTTTTTAGAAATATACACATATCAGCATGCCTGCATCATTTTATATAAGTTGTATAGAGATTATTATAGTGTATTACTATATACGTATACAAGTAATTTTACACTATGTACACATATGTATTATGAATACAAGTGATATGCTGTGACTTCTATATTATATGTATGTAAAGATTTCGCTGTTGAATATGTGCTTAAGAATTTTGTTTTGAGTAATGGGATGATGTATTGGTACATTAGCTTATAAATATATATATTTTGTTTTAATATATATGTAAGTGGTTTAGTGTAAAGGTCTATTTTTAGTTGCTATATGTAGGAGCAGTAAAGTACTATATATTTGTTTTTTAAGTATGCATAAAGGGTTGGACTTATCATAGCCGTGACTGGTCACTTTTATATAGTTGTATACGAGTTTTACAAATTTTAATTTGCAGTGGGATACATATGTAGTTCGTATTTTATGGCGTTATGCTTATAATATGTTTATATATATATTTTTTTCTTCTGAACAGCAGTTAGACCTCATGTTCACGATATCATATCTCACTCATATTTTATCGGAATGGGTTGATTCTATTTTTAAAAAAGAGTCGAAGTTACCTAGTTTATTCATGTCAAATTTCAGCAAAATCCGACATCGTTTGATCAGTGGTCGAGGATCTAGAAGTTTGACCCAGGCAGCTGTTCTTTTGTACTTGAAATTATTTTACACTGCTGCAAACATGACCTGAGTTCATGTTTGACGCATCGTATCTCTTCCGTCTTACGTCGGAATACAGTGATTCTCTTTTTGTTTAAAAGATAAAGTTTTTTACTTTCTGTATATAAAATTTTAGCTTCATACGAGGTGGTTCATTCATCTGTTTCTTATCTGAAAGTCAGACCCAGAAAGGTTTTCAGACCTGAACATTTGACAGTCGCAACATGGCCTGAGTCTATGTTCGTGACATCTTAACTTTTCTCGTCTCTTGTCCAAATCAAGTGATTTTTTTTTTTGCAGTTTGAAATACAAGTTTTGATCTTTATTCATACCAAATTTCAGACCATTTCGATCTCGGTAGCACATAGAATTATATTGTTAAACTTTGACGCATGACATGTTTTGTAATTATTGCTATGTTGAATGTTTTGATTTGACTTCTTTTAAATGTTGTATTTAAGAAAGATGATTTTGGATATTGTTGTTAATAAAATAATAATAATAATAAATAAATGATAATATGTTTGAATTTAAATATATGTGATTTAATTGTAAAATGGCGTTAGAAATGCATATCTATGGAATTTTATCTGTGTTAAATTAAATATCGATTTGAAAACATATGTTTAGAATTGATTTTTTTATTATATTTTATGTGTTTAATTCTGGAATATAGTTATGTATATATGTTCACTGATACCATTTACTTTCATCGCTCCTATTCTGATTTGATTTCGACGATTCATATTTAACAGCTTTGCTAGTCGATTCGTGCCAATCTAGTTATTCCGAAAGTCGTGCTTACGATCCATGACTCAACTTCGTTGTCTATTCATCTCTCTAACCTCGAAAGGTGAGCAAATCACTCACGATTAATATTCTTTTATTTATTAAATTTGATTTCAATTGAAACAACAATTGAAATATACCTGTTGTTAGTTATGTACACTGTTATTACCTGTATATGTTCACCTAGGACATCTGACACCATTATCTGTTAATTATTATGCAATGATAATACAGTTTAGTTGAAATTGATTGATTGTTTGTTGTTTATATTGGATTTTAAATTGAAATGTAAAATAAGTGATGAATAGTATGCAATTTAATTTGACATAGAATAGTTATAAATTTTGAATCGACATATGTGTTGAATTTGATTAGTTAATTTGAATAATATGACCCCTCGAAATTGTTAAGTTAATTGACTCGTAGAATTTGATAAATTACACTTTGAACCTTGAACGTATATTGAATAAATTGTGTAGAATTGAAATTGAACGACAAGTGGAAAAACCGAAATGTAATAATCTTTAATCTACACGAAATGATAGTGTAGATTCTAGAGATAATTATATTAATTCGCACAAATAACAATGCGAATTAATACGATTATTTCGGGATTATTTGGATTGATTATTGAATTGTGTTTGATTGTTATTGCTCGTTTATTTACTTTGACACCATCTCAGTTATCACACTGTAAGTTCCCTTTGTTATGTTTTGATTTGAAATTGGAATCGGGTTGAAATGATAAATACCCAAAATGAACTTGACATAGGATAGAGAATTAAATAAAATCCGATTGGTCAATAATTTGATTTAAAAATAAAATAATGAGTTTATTCGAACAGAGAATAAGTTATGAAATGAAGTTGGAATTTGAATTTTTTTAAAAAAGAAAATTTAAAGATTGAAATCTGAAACAAATGTTAACGTAGTAATAGATGAAACCACGTTGTTTGGAATTTAATTATTTAATAATTAAATTTGGGATTATTAATAAATAATTTGGAATTAGTAATAACTGAATTTTGAAATTATTAAGTTTGAAATCATTTAATAATTGAGTTTGAATTTATAATCAAGTTTGTAATTATTAAGTTTTGAAATTATTAATAATTAAGATTGAAACTATTTAATAGTTGAATGAGATTTAGTTACTTGATAATTGAATAAAAATTTGAATTCTTTGATAAGAGGAAATCGAACTTTCGTTTAAGTGAATTTGATCTTCGTTAACAAATGAAATGGAGTTGCTTTATTTATGAAGTTTGGAAAAATATTTAAAGAAGTAAAAAGTGAAATTGAACTTCTCGAACATGTGAAACTTATATTATTAAATGTGATTTATTGAAATTAATGTAAGACTTGTAATTTTGAGAATTGATTTGACAAATCAAATTTAGTTAATTTGAAGTTTTGATAAAATGAAGATGAACTTAAGTAATTGACTTAATGAATTGGGAATCAAGTAAAATTGTTTTGAATAATAAAGTAACTTAACGAATGAAGTCGATAAATAAATTTAAATTAGTTTGAATGTTGAATTTAATCATTTAAATGATTTTCGGAATAAAACTTATATATGAACTTGAATCAATATTGGAATGGTTTAAATAAAATTGAAACTGAATTGTAAGACCTTGAAATGATAATTTGGGAGTGTTTTGAAACATAGATTTTTGGAAATTGATTTTGAAAGACAAATGAAATGTTGATTTATAAATTCTAATTGAAATTGGATTTGATTTGGTTTTGATATTTATTAAACGACCAATCGGTGTAATAATTACGAAAGTTATTAAAGAGACCGGAACCGGTTATGGATATACTCTCTATCTAAACCGAAAACCACTTTAATAACTATACGCGGAGTGATGATCCAGAATGAAGTGATTGGAATGATGTACGTGATGACTGAAGAAAGAGAACGATAATGGGTAGCCTTGACACTTGTGTCAAATTGGAAATGACTAAAATCAGGAGCCGTGCCGGACCAAATGGGGTTAGCCACCTCGAGCGAACACACTTCTTCGTAACTGCTACTCATTACTTGTGATTGATTGGTGAACCCTCGGAATTTCAGGAGTGTTGTTTCGCGTTGTTGCGATCGCTGCAGCGTGCGTTCTCACCAGTCCGGATCAGGCAAACGGTAGTTTCACTACCTTGGGTATTGCCTCATGTGCCTTGTCATACTTGTATTCCCATATACGCGACCACTACGAGTTTGTTTTGTGTTATACCTATGGAGTACTCTCTAATATCCCACTAGTTTATGGTGGAGTTTACAGTGCTGTATAGACTATGACATTTATATAAAATGTGTTAAGGGGGATAATGGTAATGCCTTAACATTATTTTGATACTTTATATTACTGATAGACATTATCTATTTAGCGTACACTACTACATAGTAGATAATTTCACGGATCCTTAGAGGATGGTGATTCCAACATCCTTTGAGTTACTTGTATTTCGATTACTATTTCACTTGAGTTGGATTTATTGATATGAGAATATTAAGCCTGACTCGAGTGTTTTGTGTTTTGCTTTACGCTCGGGTCAGACTTAGAGTACCAGCTTTCGAGGCTTATCTTTGGAGTTGGAGCTTCGCCTGGAGATCCAGCTATCTATCCAGCTTTCAGATATTCGATGATTCCAGTGATGTATTCTGATTCTTATATTTGACTGTTGTATTCGAGACTTCTGTTGTAACTTATTTAACTCTGATGTATATTATATATTTGTATAGTAGCTTCATGAACTACTATCTCTTTTACTTCCGCTGCATATTATTACTCTGTGTCTGTGATTCTGTGATTATTTATTTACTATATATCTGAGTGTTGCCAAATTTAAATTAGCAATTCGGTATTTTGAATTATTCAAGTCCGACATGTGCGGATGCGAATAGTCCAAAATAGCGGGTCATTACAGTTGGTATCAGAGCTTTTGGTAGCTCTAGGCAAAACTTAGCATATAGGGTAAATGTATTTACAGAATCACTATCACTCGAGTTTCAATCTCTTCCTTTTAACTCAATTCCTTTGAATTTTGGAACGTTCTCTGCGGTTTCAAAATTCATTCATATCTCTTACTATTTATCTTCTTTTGATTCTGGAGTACCCATAACTCCACTTCGAATGATCTATATAGTGAGTCGGCAGTCTCGCCAATCCCAAATTTATCTGTAAATGGGTGAAACTCATTTACAATAGACATCGATTTACCGAAGATTTCTATATTTTCGGTTTACGATACTATCTATCTCCTGCTATACCTGAATTCTATTTCTTGAGATCGAATGTTGATTTACCTCGGAATTCAGCATCGATCTTATTCTTGAAGTTACGGTTGACCCGAAAGGTTGCCCGTGAATTAAATAAGCTTATCCATCTCCTGATTCGATTAATTGAATTATCTTATCTTCTGTTTCGAACTTATTTTCGAATCCAAATTCTCTTTGATTTGATTTCCATCAAAATTTAAATCTTTATTATTAATTTGAAATCCATCCTTGTATCGTCGAGCGAGAAAGTGTATTTGTGAATCAATATTAAAAATAAGAAAAATATATTGTGTTGTTTGAGTTGTTGATGTTGATTTGGGTTTCCGATCGATTCGTCTGATCAACGCTATCGATAGGATTTCCAAAACATTTGAACATAGCAAACTGATACGATATTGTTTTCAAATTTGGTAAATAAACTAAATTTTGTATGATTATATTATGTATAAGTATAAATTTTTCCGAAACTAAAATGTTAATGAATCCGTTGTTGAAAATTTAATTCTCATTTATTGATTTATAAATCATTGACTATTTTATAATATAAATAAATGAAATTATAAAATTTAGTTGTAATTTGATTTAGAATTTGAAGTGAATTTAAATTGAAATCTGAGAATTTAATTTCCGGTGATTTCAAACTTTGATTTGAAAGTTTTAACGTGTATAGTTTTAAAATATTTTCAAATTTAAATCATTTCAAAGAGTTAAAATGTTTAAATCAGTATTCTTCTCTTTGTCGCTGGAAAATAATTTCGGTGATGACGGCCGCATCATCGACATTCATTTTCGAGTTTCGAAGTGGAGAGACTATGTTGTAGCTTTGCTACGGTTTGTTTTGAAAAATAAATTGATTTGAATTTCTTAAAGTATGATTTGATTTGTAATATATATTGGTATATGATTAAATCTGATTCGATATATTATACACATATATTTATTTATTTCTAAATAAACTTGTAGTTACTCGGAATTTAATTCTTAAATTTATGATAAAGGATAATTTCAATTATGATATGAAATCGAAATTTTGAACAAATATTTAGGCCTGAATAATTAAATTAGAAATTTTCTTGTATAGTAATCAATTGCATTATATATAACTTACCTAAATTTTCAAAAGTCAACTATGTAATTAAATATTATACAGTATAAAATGATATCATAGGAAATTTTTAAATAAATTTGAGTAGTTATATAAATGCAAATGCATTTATCATATATGTGATAAGATATAATAAGTAAAATTATTTAATAATAATTTGGAATAAAGAAGAATTAAATTTGTCGAAAAAGTATGATTATCATAAATGATTATTCAAATTTAAGATCTTTGAAATTGTTAATTTAAGAAAATTGGATAATATACAATATAAACTGTCTTTATAAATAAAATGTGAGTGCGTATAACAAATGTTATTCACTTAAATTTTAATTATAAAATGTTTATGGAGATAAATAGAATAATAAGTTAATTGAATAATAGTTGTGATAAATAGAATAAAAATTTTGTTGTGAAAGTTAATAAATTGAAATTGAATCAACTTAAAGGGAGTATCTTGAATTAGTTGAATTTAAATTGAATTTCATTGGAAAGAAACTTTTTGTATCTAATATTAATGAGTGAAATCTAATTAATTTAATGAAAATCTTGAATTTAAAAACAAAGCATTGAATATAAGTTTATTTAAATTGAAATTTATATGGTTTAAATTAATTGTTTATCATGTAATTCAAGTTATTTTCTTTTGGTTGTTTCTATTCTCATACATTCTTCCTTTTCGGGGACGAAAAGTTTTGAGTGGGGGAGAATGTAACGACCCGTAAATTTAACTGGTTTTAGTAACGTTACTAATCGAAATTTTGTGGGATTTTAAACGATAAAATTTTGAAATATAAATTTGATATTTGGAATGCGTCTAATTAAACATAACTACTGGTACATTTTTGTCTGAAAATATGAAACTTTATTGCGGGCGTAAATTTACTTCAATTAAATCAGTTAAAAAGCAATGAAAATAAAACGTTTTCGAAACCAAAATATTTTTACATAGAAAAATTCTAAAGCATCTTTTGAGCAAGTTGTCAGTTTGTCGTTTTTCCAAATTCGGACATCTTTAGCTCCGTCGATCTTATTTTTCTGCGATTTTCTTGCATTTTTCGTAGTAGAAAATTTGGAATTTTTATAATTCAACCATACCATTGATATCTGTATACCGTTTTGATCGTCTCGTCGTGCTGATCTCTACGGTATGTTTAATTCTATGTTTTGAGGTCCGGTGCGCCTCGAAAATAATAAATGGTTAGTTGTAACGGTACCGAAAATTTCGACTTTACACTTTTCTTCAGTTTCAAAATTTCAAACGTGCAGCCCAATGAACTAAATGAGTTGCTTTAATTATTCACCCAAATCAAAGCAAAATGGACCGTTGTTTTCCCCTAGAAATTTATTATCTTACTGATTCACTTTGATATTGGCTATTTCTTTCCGCCTTTTCGGTTCCATTGCATTTTAACATAATTAATGATACTTACCTTTTCGTGCTCCCTCTCTCATTGGTTTTGCTGTTCCATCTTTTTGAGAAAGTATACAAGTTGAATCTAATTATATTGCCTAGCTGCACATATTACTTTTGCCTTCTCATCTCACCACTCCTCCTCTTCTTTTCATGCATGCTTCTTTAAAAAAAAAAAAAAAAAACAAGAAGAAGAAGAAGAAGAAGAACAAGAGGGAAAAATTTACGTGTAAACCGAGCCCTCACCTCCTAGCCTCTCATCTCAAGCAAGCCCACAACCACCACGTTCACCCTTCACATACCCTCATGCAAACCCATACGAGACCGCATCTTCATCACTGCCATTCACCCGGTGCTCAATCGCATGTTCGCTCAAGTTTTCCACTGACACCGCACGACCATCTCCACACTGACCACATCTGCTTGCCACCACCCTCAAACTCGTGACGCCCATCTGCCCATGTGCGTGAACTCCGCCTCCACTACCCTTCACGGCCTCATCTCCAAACCTACCAATTTCGGCACCACTTCCACTCGCCCTCCCTCCTCTCTCTCTTCCCTTCCTCCATCCGCCTTCCACTTCAGTCCCTCTTACCGGCAGCACGTGTGGCCGCAGCCAACTGAAGCCGACCATGCTTCAACCCCTGAATTTGCTTGCCGTGCAGCTATCACCTATGGTTCATCCTCTTCCCTCGCTTACCTTGCTGTGACGTGTCTTGCATGCGTTCCCACTTGATTTGTAAGTAATATAATAGGCTTTGCTTTCTTTTGTTTTCAGTTTATATAAGTTGCACGTGTTTTAAAACTTTTCTCTATTTTGTAAAATACGTTATATAGTGTTCTGTTTTTAGAAGTCATAGAAGCTTGTTTTGTTTATATGTAAATATAATTGGTTTTAAACAAATGCATAGTTGTTACATAGTCTATCTCATATATATTGATAGTTTCAAATGCATACAATATTTACGTAAGAATTTTGTTGTTTTTTTAGAAATATACACATATCAGCATGCCTGCATCATTTTATATAAGTTGTATAGAGATTATTATAGTGTATTACTATATACGTATACAAGTAATTTTACACTATGTACACATATGTATTATGAATACAAGTGATATGCTGTGACTTCTATATTATATGTAAGTAAAGATTTCGCTGTTGAATATGTGCTTAAGAATTTTGTTTTGAGTAATGGGATGATGTATTGGTACATTAGCTTATAAATATATATATTTTGTTTTAATATGTATGTAAGTGGTTTAGTGTAAAGGTCTATTTTTAGTTGCTATATGTAGGAGCAGTAAAGTACTATATATTTGTTTTTTAAGTATGCATAAAGGGTTGGACTTATCATAGCCGTGACTGGTCACTTTTATATAGTTATATACGAGTTTTATAAATTTTAATTTGCAGTGGGATACATATGTAGTTTGTATTTTATGGCGTTATGCTTATAATATGTTTTTATATATTTTTTTTTCTTCTGAACAGCAGTTAGACCTCATGTTCACGATATCATATCTCACTCATGTTTTATCGGAATGGGTTGATTCTATTTTTAAAAAAGAGTCGAAATAACCTAGTTTATGCATGTCAAATTTCAGCAAAATCCGACATCGTTTGATCAGTGGTCGAGGATCTAGAAGTTTGACCCAGGCAGCTGTTTTTTTGTACTTGAAATTATTTTACACTGCTGCAAACATGACCTGATTTCATGTTTGACGCATCGTATCTCTTCCATCTTACGTCGGAATACAGTGATTCTTTTTTTTTTAAAAGATAAAGTTTTCTACTTTCAGTATATAAAATTTTAGCTTCATACGAGGTGGTTCATTCATCTGTTTCTTACCTGAAAGTCAGACCCAGAGAGGTTTTCAGACCTGAACATTTGACAGTCGCAACATGGCCTGAGTCTATGTTCGTGACATCGTAACTTTTCTCGTCTCTTGTCCAAATCAAGTGATTTTTTTTGCAGTTTGAAATACAAGTTTTGATCTTTATTCATACCAAATTTCAGACCATTTCGATCTCGGTAGCACATAGAATTATATTGTTAAACTTTGACGCATGACATGTTTTGTACTTATTGCTATGTTGAATGTTTTGATTTGATTTCTTTTAAATGTTGTATTTAAGAAAGATGATTTTGGATATTGTTGTTAATAAAATAATAATAATAATAATAATAATAATAATAAATAAATGATAATATGTTTGAATTTAAATATATGTGATTTAATTGTAAAATGGCGTTAGAAATGCATATCTATGGAATTTTGTCCGTGTTAAATTAAATATCGATTTGAAAATATATGTTTAGAATTGATTTTTTTTTAATATTTTATGTGTTTAATTCTGGAATATAGTTATGTATATATGTTCACTGATACCATTTACTTTCATCGCTCCTATTCTGATTTGATTTCGACGATTCATATTTAACAGCTTTGCTAGTCGATTCGTAACAATCTAGTTATTCCGAAAGTCGTGCTTACGATCCGTGACTCAACTTCGTTGTCTATTCATCTCTCCAACCTCGAAAGGTGAGCAAATCACTCACGATTAATATTTTTTTATTTATTAAATTTGATTTCAATTGAAATATACCTGTTGTTAGTTATGTACACTGTTATTACCTGTATCTGTTCACCTAGGACATCTGACACCATTATCTGTTAATTACTATGCAATGATAATACAGTTTGGTTGAAATTGATTGATTGTTTGTTGTTTATATTGGATTTTAAATTGAAATGTAAAATAAGTGATGAATAGTATGCAGTTGAATTTGACATAGGATAGTTATAAATATTGAATCGACATATGTGTTGAATTTGATTAGTTAATTTGAATAATATGACCCCTCGAAATTGTTAAGTTAATTGACTCGTAGAATTTGATAAATTACACTTTGAACCTTGAACGTATATTGAATAAATTGTGTAGAATTGAAATTGAACGACAAGTGGAAAAACCGAAATGTAATAATCTTTAATCTACACGAAATGATAGTGTAGATTCTAGAGATAATTATATTAATTCGCACAAATAACAATGCGAATTAATACGATTATTTCGGGATTATTTGGATTGATTATTGAATTGTGTTTGATTGTTATTGCTCGTTTATTTACTTTGACACCATCTCAGTTATCACACTGCAAGTTCCCTTTGTTATGTTTTGATTTGAAATTGGAATCGGGTTGAAATGATAAATACCCAAAATGAACATGACATAGGATAGAGAATTAAATAAAATCCGATTGGTCAATAATTTGATTTAAAAATAAAATAATGAGTTTATTCGAACAGAGAATAAGTTATGAAATGAAGTTGGAATTTGAATTTTTTTTTAAAAAAGAAAATTTAAAGATTGAAATCTGAAACAAATGTTAACGTAGTAATAGATGAAACCACGTTGTTTGGAATTTAATTATTTAATAGTTAAATTTGGGATTATTAATAAATAATTTGGAATTAGTAATAACTGAATTTTGAAATTATTAAGTTTGAAATCATTTAATAATTGAGTTTGAATTTATAATCAAGTTTGTAATTATTAAGTTTTGAAAATATTAATAATTAAGATTGAAACTATTTAATAGTTGAATGAGATTTAATTACTTGATAATTGAATAAAAATTTGAATTCTTTGATAAGAGGAAATCGAACTTTCGTTTAAGTGAATTTGATATTCGTTAACAAATGAAATGGAGTTGCTTTATTTATGAAGTTTGGAAAAATATTTAAATAAGTAAAAAGTGAAATTGAACTTCTCGAACATGTGAAACTTATATTATTAAATGTGATTTATTGAAATTAATGTAAGACTTGTAATTTTGAGAATTGATTTGACAAATCAAATTTAGTTAATTTGAAGTTTTGATAAAATGAAGATGAACTTAAGTAATTGACTTAATGAATTGGGAATCAAGTAAAATTGTTTTGAATAATAAAGTAACTTAACGAATGAAGTCGATAAATAAATTTAAATTAGTTTGAATGTTGAATTTAATCATTTAAATGATTTTCGGAATAAAACTTATATATGAACTTGAATCAATATTGGAATGGTTTAAATAAAATTGAAACTGAATTGTAAGACCTTGAAATGATAATTTGGGAGTGTTTTGAAACATAGATTTTTGGAAATTGATTTTGAAAGACAAATGAAATGTTGATTTATAAATTCTAATTGAAATTGGATTTGATTTTGTTTTGATATTTATTAAACGACCAATCGGTGTAATAATTACGAAAGTTATTAAAGAGACCGGAACCGGTTATGGATATACTCTCTATCTAAACCGAAAACCACTTTAATAGCTATACGCGGAGTGATGATCCAGAATGAAGTGATTGGAATGATGTACGTGATGACTGTAGAAAGAGAACGATAATGGGTAGCCTTGACACTTGTGTCAAATTGGAAATGACTAAAATCAGGAGCCGTGCCGGACCAAATGGGGTTAGCCACCTCGAGCGAACACACTTCTTCGTAACTGCTACTCATTACTTGTGATTGATTGGTGCACCCTCGGAATTTCAGGAGTGTTGTTTCGCGTTGTTGCGATCGCTGCGGCGATGCGTTCTCACCAGTCCGGATCAGGCAAACGGTAGTTTCACTACCTTGGGTATTGCCTCATGTGCCTTGTCATACTTGTATTCCCATATACGCGACCACTACGAGTTTGTTTTGTGTTATACCTATGGAGTACTCCCTAATATCCCACTAGTTTAAGGTGGAGTTTACAGTGCTGTATAGACTATGACATTTATATAAAATGTGTTAAGGGGGATAATGGTAACGCCTTAACACTATTTTGATACTTTATATTACTGATAGACATTATCTATTTAGCGTACACTACTACATAGTAGATAGTTTAACGGATCCTTAGAGGATGGTGATTCCAACATCCTTTGAGTTACTTGTATTTCGATTACTATTTCACTTGAGTTGGATTTATTGATATGAGAATATTAATCCTGACTCGAGTGTTTTGTGTTTTGCTTTACGCTCGGGTCAGACTTAGAGTACCAGCTTTCGAGGCTTATCTTTGGAGTTGGAGCTTTGCCTGGAGATCCAGCTATCTATCCAGCTTTCAGATATTCGATGATTCCAGTGATGTATTCTGATTCTTATATTTGACTGTTGTATTCGAGACTTCTGTTGTAACTTATTTAACTCTGATGTATATTATATATTTATATAGTAGCTTCATGAACTACTATCTCTTTTACTTCCACTGCATATTATTACTCTGTGTCTGTGATTCTGTGATTATTTATTTACTATATATCTGAGTTTTGCCAAATTTAAATTAGCAATTCGGTATTTTGAATTATTCAAGTCCGACATGTGCGGATGCGAATAGTCCAAAATAGCGGGTCGTTACACCTAATGTGTTATACTCCTGAGCTAAAGTATTTACCCAACCTTCAGCTCTGATACCAGTGTCATGACCCTGACTCGACCTTCTAAAATCGGCACTGAATACATTACCCGTATTCGAATGTCATAGATCCAAACATTGAATCTGGTTTGTCGGAGTTTATAACACATTAAGTATAACAATACTGCAAAAGAAAAACAATATTATTCATTCACAATATTAGATACAACAATGATACAGCATCTGGTACGATGAATATCAATACTATCAGAGATACAAGACAACAACGGTGGAATAATAACACCAATCTGATCTTCCGAAGGATAGAAAGAAAGATAGAATCCAGTACTGAATTTCCAATGCCAAAACTCCAAAGATCTCCAAGCCATAAGCTCGAACCATCATCAGCTTGAATTAAGCAAGGTTAGTCATCTGATAAACCAAATGCGATTGCCAGATCCAAAGGCTCTAAAGTTATCGAATCTATATCTACTATCTGACTATTTGAAAAATCTAACTATAGACTGCCCGTATGGAAAATTATGGGAACCCAGAGTTTAGAAAGGGAACAATAAACTCCGGGTCAGTCATGGGACTGGTATGAGCAAACAAAAATAGTTTTGAACGAAAAAAGAACAAAAAATTTAAAAATTGAAATCCGCAATGCTTTTTGGAAAAAGAAACTACCATAAGGCCTCCCTGCACACACACTATGCAAGTGCACAATTGGAGGTGATTTCTCCTTATGATAGTCAAACATGCTTGATACACGAAATCCTTTTGATATTATTATTAGTGCATAGTGAAGAAAACATTTGCAAGTATAATATTAATCTTAGCCTGCATACGTACCATTATAGTACGCCTACTATAGCTACCATATTAGATGGCAGGTTCTACAACTATAACCGTACAAGGCGCGTATTGGTGTTTGGATTTCCAACAAATGTTCAGGCAAAGGAACTTCCTGGGCCACATGGGTACGCCTTTGGAGGGACGCCCCGAGAACCTAACCAGATCTCTGCCAACACAAGGTCGGGTTACCTCTGTAACCAGGTAACTACTACACAAGTAATGCCATCTCCCGGTCATTACTGACCTTTATCCGAGGATCCTCAACCACAAAGCAATAACCACAAAGTAATAGATTTGTAGTAACCACATAGGTTAAATATCTTGGCTCAATACCATGATACCACCCTTTTTCAGAAGGAAATGGACATACCCTAATTGGCGTGACCCTCATAACCTTGCCGGATCTTTCCTGTTTCAACCATTTCTGGGTTGTGAGGTTCTGATGCAGTCTCGTCCATAAAGCTACGATTTACACAAAAGCCATGCTTCGATTAACAAATGATCAACAGTACTTCGCATTCTACATTACCAAATTGGGAATGTATCACTAGTAACCATCAACTACATAACCTCTGAGCTTGTAGGTCTCAGAGAAGGGTGTTAAGCTAAGAGAATAAATTCTCCACCACCAAACACAGATATATTTGATAGAAACCAGCTTTACATCTCAAAATGTAATGTCAGACACAAATCTATACATGTCTGTTCCAGGTTCGAATAGAACCGAAGGCACTTCACAAAGAAGCCCTTGCAATCCGGGTATTCACAATCCCGATCGAACTCCCTATCACATATGGAGATCTCTATACCAGCGCGACCCGGTGCAGAGACATTCGACGGGTAATCCTTTCGTTCTCGAAAATACCCGATCTCCACCAACGGTCTTCAATTACTATCCATTACATCATATCATTATTCGGAGTGGGTTATATGACACAAAGTCCTTTCCAGGCTAAACCAAATAATGATCACAAAGTTTTAAAACATATGGATTTATGGGATCTTAGTTAAGTCACAACTTAAATCCCAAAACCTCTCTTCAAATGGTTTAAACAAATTACCATTTTTAAATCTTTAAACAAAAATATTCACTTCCCAATGTTCACCAATCTTTCACAAAGATTAATTCATAGCTTTCAATACTATTTACAATTCCGAATCTTTTATATAAAAGATACACTTTTAAGATCCTCTTCAATTTGGAAACAAAGTTCACAAACCTTTCATAAAGATTTGATTATAACTTTCAAGACAATTCCATTTCAAATTGAAACCCCTTTCAATAAAAACTAGAAAATCTTTCTTTATTTGAAAGCCGTTATCATTTGAAAATAAAAAGTTTTCGTTTCAGAAAAATCCGATCAAATATGCACAAGTTATATTCTTTAAAAGTATAATTGGGTTAAATTTAAATTCCCAAAACAATATTTTTAAAATACTTTAAAGATGGTTTAAAACTATATATATACATTATATAACTTGTATAAACCTTTCAAACCAAATTTCCAAAATGATTTCAAAACTTAAACAATATATATTATCCAAGCTAAATTTCAATTTCAAACTTTTTTCAAAAGCTTTTCATATTCAATCCAATTCCATTTCCAGAACCATTTGGATTCAAAATTCAACTTTTAAACCATTTCATTAAATTCAAATATCTGTGACTTAACCAATTTCCTCGTGCAATCCATATTTGTGTGTATATAGGGTAGTCCAGGGGTTTTACACAGTAGTGCAATATCAACAATCATCATAAACCAAACACAACAATATCGATAAGCGGTATGATCCTATAACACTTATCTTTTATTCACAAATTCACAGATAAACAATATAAATTCATCACAGATAAATAAATTACATTCATCGTAGCTCAAATCCAAATAATTTATATCACAGAATAGCATACACATCAGGGATATCAAACAATTCAAGCATTCAATATAATCCCAAACCGTCCATAAGTAAGATCAATTAATTTATCTGATTAATTTAAATTAGATTTATTACTTATGAATAAATCACAAATCCTGGTTAATTAATATTAATTAATTACAAACCATTTTGATTAATTATTCTTTAATCATTTATTAATCAACTATTAATAATAATTAATTAACCTTTAATTATTAATTAATCAATCTTAATTAATGAATCAATTAACCTTTATTCATTAAATAATTAGCCTTTAATTATTTAGTTATCCTTTAATTAATTACCCTTAATTAATTAACAAATTAATTACCCATAATTAATTAACAAACTAATTACCCATAATTAATTAACAAACTAATTAACCCTTAATTAATTACCATTTAATTAATTATTCTTAATTAATTATAATAAGTGATTGTCCTAATCACCTATATTAATAAATCACAAATTAATTACCTTGAGTAATTATCCTTTAGTCACTAGATTAATTAACTTTATTCATTAAATAAATTACTTTTAATTAAGTAATTATTTTTTAGTAATTAATTACCTTTAATTACTTACATTAATTAACCTTTAATCACATTAATTGATCGACTTTTAATTACATTGAAGTAATTAGCCTTTAAGTAATTATCCCCTAATTAATTAATAAATCATTAATTACTTAATTAATAAAAGGTAAACCATTTTATCTTTATTAATTGCTTTAATTATCATTTAAATTCTTATTTAATAACCTTTGAAAATAAGTCCATATTAACTTAAGACTTTTAAGTTGGTTTGATGATTAGAAAACATTTCCTTTTCTTGATTACCTACTTAATTACAAAATTAGGTTTATTTAAAAATAGATTTTTAAAACAAAGGTTATATGGATTAAAACACTTTAACTTAATAACTCTGAAATAATTTAATTTAAACCTTTAAGTAGTCTCAACCTTAAACAAACCTTGATTATTTAGAAAGGAAAAATCTTTAAGAAATTTGTTTGAGTATTACTTAATTTATTTTAGAATCTTGAACTTGTTATATATAATTTTTTTTTGTTTAAAACTTGATAAGATTTCTTTTGAACTAAATCATTTTAATACCTTAAAACTTGAAAACTTTTAACTTAAGAATCTGGTACAAATCACCTCAAGTTTAAAACCTGAACACAAATTTCATTTTTAGCTTTTAAAAGCTGTTATGACTTGAAAACCCGAGCCAACTGATACAATCCTCTATCTCATACCCGAGACATTCGCGAACTCCATTTACTTCGGGATAAACCCATAACAACTTCGAGTCGAACCCGATAATTTCCTTTCTACCCCAAAATTTAGCGCACCTGACATCTATGATATCCCGTGCACCTACACAAGCATTCACCGACGCTCTGACCATCATCGTCGTCACCTGCAAATTGACTTTGACCACGCCAAGCAACCCAAACACTCTGATCTACGAATATGCCTGAGAATTAAAATCGAGCTTCTCGATTTCAACCTAGAACATAACCTGATCAGAAAATCTCCTTTCTCCGACCATCTCGACCTCGACCATCCTCGCTGACCACACCGCAGCTTCATCCCAACCTGATACTTCGATCCTACCACCAGCAAATAACCCCGATGCTTCCACGTTGACACAAATGCCATGACAAAATCATTAACGAAGAACCCTAAAACAACTCCAAGCGGCTGTTCAGGTCTTCAAAAAAATTTGCTACCATTTTATCCCCTAGCCTCCAGCTAACTACAGCTTCAAGCCCGACGACCCCCATTGCATTGATCATCAAAAATCGATAAAAGACCCAAATCTGGTCATCTCATGAATTTTCTTCAAATTCAAACTTAAAAATTATAATATTTACATCAAAATTCAAGATTTCCTAATACGAATCAGGTTATATATTTAAAATATGAATTTTAATCCAAAGATTTTTCTGACTTTAAACAATTTCACTTTAAATTCCAAATTTCCAGGGAATTTTCTTAACAATCCTACTTGTTTTATTTCTTTTAAACAATATTTCACCATTACAATCTTTTTCCTTCGAAAATCATACTTGAAATTTTTTATATATAGATTTATTTGTGCTTTTCTTAACCAGTGCACTTTTAAACAGAGATATAGATGTCTGTAAACAGACATGCATACAATCTTACACATATATATACACACACAGACATGCCTGCATATTAACATTCATACAACCAATTTCAATCTCATCAAGGTATAGTAGCAGATTTAGATTCAAAAAGAGGGTAGTTTTCTTACCTAGATTAGAAGATAGAGAACCAGATTTATATTTTTTCTTTTTTTCCTTTTCCAATTGATCTTGCATTTGATTGTTGATATTGAACTTTAATCTTTGATCTGAATACTTGATGATCTTCAGCGGTTTACAGGTTGATTTCCAGGCTGAAAATGTTTTGAAAACATGCTTTAATTTTGAACTGCTTTGTTTGATCTTCTTTTAAACTTTTTTTTTTTATTTTCTTCTTTGATCAGGTTTGAGTTGGTTTTCATTCAGCTTGCTTTTGATCTGCTTGAAATTGAAACAGATTTTTTTTTTCTTTTTTTTGGTTCTCAAGTTTTGAAAAGAGAAGGTGGGAAGTAAAGAAATATGAAATCTAGTTTCTCTTTAAAATGTGCTTATACAAATTCAAATTAAATGAAAATTTACCTTTGCTACTTGTATTATCCAAATCATATTATGCTAACACTTGTTATTATCTTATCTTCATGTTTTACACTTGTCTTAAACAAGAAATTTATGTTTTAAACCTTTTCTTGAATTTATTTATAACTTTGTTTTAAACCCTCACTTTATTTCAATTTATAAAACATGTTTTTAAAACCTTGTTTGAATTAAGTACTTATGTTTATATTTTAAACACTTTAAATAATATTTTAAATATAACTTTATATTACATTTCCTATTTAAATAAATACATTTTGCTTATTAATTATTTACATAATCTTTTAAAGAAAATGGTTTTAAAATTTAATTATACATGAATAAATATATTAGAATTTAATTCTTAATTAGCCTTTGAAAAACTTATTATATCAAATTCAAAATATCATTTTCAAACCAAAATTCATATTTAATATAATTAAAAAAAATCTCATTAACTTAAAAATAAAGTTTAAATCCGATTTATCTCCAATATATTTATTTTTGAGTTTTCAAATTCAAATTTCAAATTACAAATTTATTTATATAAATAAACAAGCACATGTCTTGTTTTATTCCATTCACCATCTATTTATTTTTCAAAATTCACAATTTAATTCCAAAAGTTAAATTAATTACCAATTTAAATTTGATTTAAAAATAGGAATGTTACACATTATTTAAGAAAGTTTCAGAGATGTGACCCTAGATGTGATGAGCACTCACTTAAAACCATGATGCTACACATCGAATATTTTAGTAATAAATTAATAATATGGGGAAAACATGTAATTTTACATAAAAAACAAAATAATAAATTTTCACAAGCGTTGGAATTAGGCTACGGGAACTGTTCCATTGCACATGACATGTCATTTACATTTAAAAACATATATAACTTGTTAAATTTAACAAGATGGTCAAAAATAAAGGAAAAAGTGACTAGTGGCATTTTCATAAATGTAGATTTCGGGTCTATTTCTAACCATAGTTTTCAACTATAAATTAGACCTTAGCCACCATTATTTCTTCCTCCAAAACCTAGTCATCACCTATATTTACACTTCTTCTTCCGCTCCTTTGGAAACTCCTCAACCTATACAAACTTTTTTATCGCTTCTAGAATTTTCAAAAAAAAAACAAAGTAAATCACGGTAGCAAGAGAGAATCCAAATTAGAAGAGAATAGGAGGAGGAAGGCGAACTGATCAAGGAGATCCAGATTCAAATTAAGCTTTGGAAGAGGAAAGCTTCGAAATGGTGAGTGAGTTAATTACTACTTTTATGTTGATTATAAGTAATTGAATTCGTTTATAATTCCATATGGTTGAAAAAATAATTGTTGAATTTGAATAATAGTTCCAACTTAAATCTTTTTTGAGTTGTTACGAATTAAAATTAATAGTGATAATCGAAATCCATAGTTGTTAATTTAATTGAATAATTATTAGTAAAGGGAAAAGATAAGATTGGTGAAATCCATATCGAATTTTATGAAAACAAATATTTATCTATAATGTTTGGGTTGGTTTGGATAAATGAACAAATCAAATACCCTTTTATATCACCTTGAATTGATTTTGTAATTTGAAATATATGTAGAATTCTCATTAGAAGTACATATATAGTTTTAAATAAAATGGTGTAAATATACATATATAATCACTAAAATTAACAAGTAAGTTTGTATAAACAAAGGTACAAATTGTACAAAAAAAATCTAGTTGAATATGAACCTTAATTCTATGTTCGAAATCATGAAGAAGACGAATGAAAAACAACAAAAATAAACAAATTCTAAAATCCAAAAACACCAATACCAAATGTTTGAAAATTCCACCCGGCGTCCGAAAAATATAACCAAATGTCAGAATGTAGATAATGATATCTAGTATTTAGGAAATTCCAACCCAAGAGCAACGAGTTTGAATATGACTTGATTCAAACGTCCGAATCTATTGACAAGTTTTCTAGCCAACCACAAAATGATACAATGAGTTTTGAAAATCT
Source organism: Allium cepa (assembly GCA_030765085.1). NCBI lineage: Eukaryota > Viridiplantae > Streptophyta > Magnoliopsida > Asparagales > Amaryllidaceae > Allium > Allium cepa. The sequence goes on along the minus strand of CM060945.1, from coordinate 1,033,043,383 downwards.
AAGGTTACCTATTAATCGCTAGTCATAAAAATATATAAAATGAGGAGTTAAATATGCAGCTGAAAGATAAATAACACAAGATATAGAGTGGTTCAGCAAATCTGCCTACATCCACTATGAAATTCTCTTACCATATATTTCTCTTACAACTACAGGGATTTACAAGAGAATAACAAGAAACACAGGAACAATAAAGCTATGTAATCTTAAGGATTTATATTGTATCAAGAACGCTGAATGGTGCATAGACTCATAACTCTTGAGTGTTTCAAACTATTTTAAGTTGCAATATATGGGATATCTATAGTAGCTGAAGTGGATGGTGCATGGTTGAGATCGCAATGTGGATCTGGTGGATAAACAACTTTTCAATCTTTGTAAATCGTTTGAACTCTTTTTTACTTGTCTAATTAACATATACACACATTATTAACCAATTAACACACTTTTCTTTATAAGGTAAGCGAAAACTTCTAGAAGCTTTAAGAGGATAAGGAGATATTTCATATAATGGGTAGTTTGGTCTTTTACTAAAGGTATGAGGTGTAAAGGAGATGTGATGGAGCAAGTAGACAGGTAAGCCCTCTATGACATGCCAACGAGGTGAGAGCAAGGGTAAGGAGAACCACTTTATGTCTTTATAAAAGTGGGCATACCTCTTTAAATCACTTTTGCTAATTTAGAAAATAAATTAAACTCACATCATCTCTTTCTCTATATAAATTTCCTAAACAAAATAATTTCAAAAGAACTACAAATCAACTCAAACTTGGCGAAAGACCTTGAGACAACATCATAACAACTCTTAGCTACTTGGACCTTGAAGAACTGAAGCAGCTCTTCCACTTCATTCAAACTTTTGAGCAATATCAAGGGGATTGGAGCAAAACCAAATGCAAAGCTAAGGAGTGGGAGGAAGTAAAGTGTCAGCGAGGTCGAGGTAGAAAGTAGGAAGGTAGATCTTGATCGTTTTATGGTTAAAGTTGTGATAACTAACTACCTTGAAAGAAAATATTATGTATATATACTTGTGTTTGATTACTTATATATTGTTTGAATGGATATTGCTATATATTATAATATTTGGATTTGATTCTTGCTTTGAAAGAAAATGGAATTTGTAATCCATGTATATAGGCTTGAATGGACTTGTATGACTTGTTTCATAGCCTTGAAACAAAGCATATAGGTTGTAGTCGAACATAAGTATGAACTGGACTTAGATTTGAGAGTGCTATTATAGCGATAGTCGTTATAGATGCACTTAGGAATTGTCTGTTGTTCGGTAATTTCTATGTAACATTATTAGAGAGATCCTTAGGAATTTCTCACCACATTTTTGATGTATATTTTGTAATTTAGTTGCTATAAAATGTTTGGATGTTGAAAATTTAAGTAACATACGGAAAAAATGAACATATTTCGACTTGTGCAATACTTTCCCATTTAGCCTTTGATTTTAAACTTTATATGTTTGAAAAGGACTTTAAACTTAAGTATTTTGTTTCATTCTTATTAAAAAAAAATTACTAACTCATATCAGAGTATTTTAAAAGTATTTTGGGATTTTTATGAGTTTATAAGAATTAGGCATTAATTTTTAAAGAAGAAGTTTATTTTAAAATGTAACGACCCAGAATTTTAATTAATTTAAATTTGAATATTTAATTAATTTTAAATATTAATAAGTGAATTTATAAGTCAAATAAATTTTTATTTGAATTATTGGATTTAATTGAGTAATTAAATCGATAATTTAATACGTTAAATTATAGAAATAATTGAAAATTGGGTTAAATATGATTGAAAACGATTTGTAAAATTTTATTTTATCATATTGAAGTTAGAATGATATTTTAGAACTTTTAAAATCGAATTAAAAGTTAATTTGTGAAAATTGAATATTTTAATATTTAAATCGACTAGTGAAAATAGTCAATTTTTGAACAGTCTCAGAATTGAACGAAACCTATTCCATTGGATCCGTAATAGTTAGTTATTATCGGATTTCAATTTTCGTGTCAATCGGAGTTATCGTTTGATCGTGGCAGCTCGAAACGCATCGAATCGTTTTTAATTTAGATTTGGCGAGTCAAAATAGCCATTTTTCAAAAAGTCTCGGATTTCGACGAAACCAGTTTCATTGGATCCGTAATGTGATATTATTGTAAGGTTTCAAATTTCGTATCAATTGGATTTACCGTTTGTCCTGTACAAATTAAAATGCCTATAAAATCGCTTAAATCGGTTTAATTTAAATTGAATGTTTATAGCCATAACTCGCACAGATGTCCGAATTAGCTTCCGAAACCTGTTCCATTGTGTCCGGAACGCGGGGTAAACCTTAGAAACGCTGGTTACGGCGCGTAAATCGGAGTTCGGAATTTCCGGATGAATAGCGTCGATCGATTTTCCTATAAATACACACCCACACCCTTCATAATTTAAAAAATAAAATAAAATTAGGTTACAAAACCCTAGCCGCCACATTTACAACCAAAGGCCAAAAATTCGCAACCTTCACCCCTCAATCTCTCTCAGTCTACAAAGAATTAGCCAAAGTGCTCAACTACAAAGTCGAAGAGCTCGACGAGAGCTTCGATTCCATACGGTGATGATCGAAAACGGAGCAACGTGGGTGGAGCTACATGGGGCCGTTCTCTACAGCTGTGCACGCATCTCGAGGGTAGAGGGGGAGGCCGAGCTTGCCTAGGTCGTGGCCGAAGGTAGCTCGTGTGTGGAGCTTCGAGACGGCATCACTTGATCGTGTTCTAGGTGTATGGATTGGATGAATTATTAAACCCTAATATGTATTGATGGGTTCGGCCATAGCATCTTGTGCCTGTAGAAGATACGTGATGTGGGAGAAGAGCAAGCATGGCTAGGATCTGATGGAGGCAAAATCTAACGGTCCATATGTGATGTGGGTTTAAAAATTATAAGTTTTGTTGTAATTTGTATGTAAAAATCGTGTACAATCTTATAAAAATCATAACCTTTTCATATGAGGTCGAAAACGCGCGAAACCAGTCGCGTTGGAATCGTATCGTCGAGCACTACGCGATGGAGTTGGTTTGGAGTCATTTGGAGTTAGTGAGAATTTCGGGTAAAATTAAACGCGCGTTTAATTTTATTCGAAATAAAAGCTGAAACGGAAATTAAAATCAAGGTGAGAATTTCTCGCTCAATCGAATCAGTTTCGATTTTATTTTAAATAGTTAGATTTAAAATATTTGAATGCATGTTTGAATGATGATTGTTATCTATTAATTGTTAAAATAGACATTATACGCCGTTAGTAAGCGGATGTTATTTAATAAAAACATATACCGCGAATATTTCATAAACAGTGAAATTGGTATTATATATAATAGCAATATATATATATTGGCATATGTATATATTGGAGTTATTGATTTCCCGCATTTATTTGTTTAGCGGATGAGACCCTATTACGCCGTTATTAAGCGGATAATATTTAATAAGAACATGTACCGCGATAATTTCGTACTGGAGCAAAATTGGTATTGTGCTAATGTTTGTGGATGCAGGAAAACAGGTTGGAGGGATCCAACTGGATTCCTCAACAGTTTTTATTTGATTTCAGATATTTTGATATTTGATGGATTTTCATATTGATATATGATATTGTTGTTGTCGTGATTGACTATTTGGTGTGTAGCATCATTGGACCCAGATTTTGGGATTTTAAAATGATTTTTAAAGTGATTTTAGAAAGTATACATTTTATAAAATAATTTTGGAATTGATCCATTTTAAATAAATAAACGTTATAATTTTTAATGTTATAAAAATTATGATTTTTGAGAAATATAGTTAAAAACTGATTTTTGAGAATACGATGCTATTGAGTTTATAAAATAGTTTAATCGAGATATTTTAGAATTATTGTGAACAGTTTAAATATAGGATTTATAAAATTTGATTATTTTATAAATCAAGAGAAAGGATGAAATTATAAAGGAAATTAAAGACGTTTTAAAAGGATAATATAAATTGATTTATATTAAGAAATTTATAAATGGATATTTATAAATTGAAATACGGACATTATAAAACGAGTTTTTATAAGTGTTTGAATGAAGTGAAAATGAATTTCATTAAAGAATGAAATTTATAGAATTATAAATGGTGAAGTTATAAATGAAATTTATAAATAGTAAGATTTATGAATTTTGTGAGGTTATTAAAGAATATATTTGGATAAATGAATGAATCTTATAAGTTATAAGATTTTTATATTGGGAAGTTTAAAAAAAATGATTTTTGTAAACAAAGAAATTATAAGCATTTAACCTATAAGATGAACTGTTAGTATATCATTGGGATATGGAATTGAATAGTTTAATAAAGGAATTTATAAACGTTGTTTTATAAATTCGCAAACGACTTATTTTGATAAGTAAATTGTTGAAACTTATTAGGAGTTATATTCACATTTTTGACTGTGAATAATCCTTTGAAATAAAACGAATAGAAGTGATGAAAGTTGTTAACGTAGTATATTCACGTTTTTGAATAGTGAATAAGATGTTAAAGAAATTGTTTTGAATGTGATATTTGAAATAGAATTAAAACGATCTAACGATGTTTTAAAATGTGTTGAGATTCGAAACCATAGATTTCAACATTTATTGTTGAAATAGACGTTTTCGAGAAATAAAAGGAAATAGTAGACTATAACACTGTTGTTATAGTAAATGATTTCCGAAAGGAAATGTTTTGCATAGTATTGGGATTTATATATCTATTTAATTTCGAATCCCTATACTAGTGATTTTTGGGTTGTCGTAACAATGTTTTACGCAACATTCGTTTTGGCCCAAATAAATATGTTTAAGAGAATGATTTCCTTAAAGAATGAAATTTATACTTAATTTCGATTTATTCCCAATTTGGTAATGTGATATGCTGAGTGATGCTGAAATGATCATTGTGTTGATTATTGTGATAGGATCATTTATTTGATCGTCTATCTTAGTGATCATTGTGTTGATCATTTGTTGACCCAAAGCATGGCTTTTGTATAAAGTATGTTTTTGTGGACGTGACTTCGTCGAACCTCACACCCCGGAAATGGTCAAAACAGGAAAGATGCGGCAAGGTTATGAGGGGTAGCACCCTTTAGGGTATGTACATTTCCTTCTGGATAGAGGTGATATCATGGTATGGAGCCCAGATATTTAACCTATGTGGTTACTACGAATTTATTACTTTGTGGTTGTTGGTTATCGGGATCCCGTGAGAAAGGTCGTTTACGATCGGGGAATGGCATGCTCGTGTCAGTAGTTACCCAGTTAGGGGTAACCCGGCCTTGTGTTGGCAGAGTTCCGGTTTGGTTCTCGGGGATGTCTTTCCAGAGGCATTCTCATGTGGCAATGGGAAGTTCCTTGGCCTGACCATTTGTTGGAAATCCAAAGAAACAATACGAAACTTGTACGGTTTTAGTGGTATAACCTGCTATGGAATGTGACGGTAACCTGCTATTGAACATAGTTAGCTATAGTAGGCATACGATAATGGTCGTATGTTGGCTAAGATTTATATTCTACTTTCGAAATGAATTTCTTCTACATTATGCACTAGTAATAATATCAAATGTTATTTTAAATGCGTATCAAGCATCTTTGACTATCATAAGGAGAAATCTCCTCCGATTCTGCGTTTGCATGTGTGTGTGCGCGGGAGGCCTTATGGTAGTCTCATTTTTAAAAGCATTGCGAATTGAATTTAAAAATATTCCTCTATTTTTATTTTAAAGATAAATAAACTGTTTTGAGTTCTCACACCAGTCACATGACTGACTTGGAGTTTATTGTTTTCTTTCCTAAACTCTGGGTGCCCACCAATTTCCACATGGGCAGTCAAGAGTAAGGTTTATCAGGATATTCTGGATATTCTGGAGTTGCTGGAGGCAAGCTGGATGGCATGGCGTATTACTAGTTTATATAGTATTTCTTTTTCCGCTGCACTGTTTGTTGTTATTGTTGTACACTCTGATGATATGATGTAATGAAATGTGATGTGATGTAATAACTGATATAGTTCTTTGTTTAAAGATTATTCATTTATCTATTATATGTTGTTCCGCTGCGAATTGTGAGATTCTGATGTTGTTCTGTTGTTTTCTGTTCCGTTCTATGTTTTCAAAATGTTCTCTATTCTCTTTTTCTTCTATTTTAAAATATTCTGTTTTCTTTCTGTTCTATTTTCTGTTTTCTTTTCCCTCCATCTTCTACCTTTTTCTCTCTTCTTTTCTACTTTTTCTTTTCTTAAATTTTTTAAAACCCATAACTATTCGGTTTTTCGGCAACGAAAAATCGGAAACGTTACATTTGGTATTAGAGCTTATGGTTAAGCGACAACCATGGTTCTGTTGGGTATTATTCATTAGAGATAGAGTCAACAGTACTCTAGAATGAGTTGGAGTGTAATAATAGCTATGAGAGCGTATTTGTTAGTGAATATAAAATTGTTTTATATTGTGATGATTGGTTTGTTGAGTGGTATATGAACCTTCGTCGGCGCAGCTTCGAAACTGAATCGAAGGGGTTTCTAAACACTTGAATAGAACAATTCGGCACAATATTGATTTTAAGTTGGGTAAATGAAATAATTTTACCTTGAGTATATTTTATATATAAAGGAATAATTTTTCAGAATTATTAAAGAGTATATAAGTTGATTGTTTGGTTGTTTGAATAATCTAAATAAAAGAAAAATTGTATAAGTAAAAAGAATTATAAGAATTGAATTATAATTAAAGTAATTTACAATTGTGAAATAAACTTATATATAAGAAGTGAAACTATATGAATATATTTATGAATATGAGTTGTAAACAAAAAAATGAATTTAAAGTTAAATGGAAAAAATTTACTTAGAGTTGGAAGCTGAATTTATTTACAAGTAGGAATTTAAGTTATGTAAAACTAAGTGATGTTTATAAATGGAATATAACTTAAGTGATATTGAATGAAGTTGATATTGGTATCAAAGTAAAATAATAAAGTGAAGTGATAAATGTAAACTTAAGTTATATATATGAATTCAACTGTAGAAATTGAATTGAATTGATGGATTGAATATTAATCAATTGAATGTGAATTTAGTTGATAGAAATAATGAATGTAAGTGTTAATTCATTAAAATCTAATGTTATTGGAAGTTGAATAGTTGAAAGAAAAATCAATTTAATTAAACCAATTGATAAGCAAAGGAATTTGGTTGCAATTAATAAACATTGGTTGATATTGAATATGATTGTTAGATGATTGTATATAATTCATTAAATTAATGAAATTGAAAGCTATGTAATTGGAATTCAAATTATAAGTAAATAAATTTGAATAGAATTTAATTTGATTTGGAAGTGAACCAACTTGAATATGAATTAGTGAATATAAACTAATTAAAAATGAATGTTAATAAGAACATCCACTGTATATGAATCAAATGTGATTTAAATTGAAAACCATTTCATTGAATATTAATGAGAATATAAATGAATATATATTGATTATGAATTTGTTGAATGCTAGTTGGTTGATGTTTGAATATGTTGCATTTGCTATGTGACATATATAGTTGTTATGGAGATATATGAGGTATATTGAGATTATTTTCATATATGCATGTTCTCATGTTGTTTGTTGAGTGATTAGTAGGTGCGGATCGCGTTTGCTTCGCATTTGGAGCTCGCTTTCACGCTATATTAGCCATATATGCTTGCTAATAAAGTATAAGGTACATATCTCGGATTACATACCGTACTTTTACACTTTTTTCCCTTCGGGATGCCTCATTACTTGATGAGATGTATATTTGTGATATATATACTGTCATTTTTTTTTCGGATCGAGCCGCGCAAAGGAGACTATGGCGAATTTTTCCGAAAATTTAAGGCGTTAGAAAATTTTTGAGAAAATTGGAAAATTTTGAAAACTTTAACTTTGTTTTGAAGTTGAAAGTTAAACGATAGTAGTTGTTTTTGAAAAAGATAACTAAGTATGATTTGAAAACTTAGTAAGTTATTGTAAGAAGTTTGACTATGGATTTTGGAAAATTAATAGATTCTGCAACTTTTCTTACTTAATAATTTCGAGGACGAAATTCTTTTAAGTGGGGAAGATTGTAACGACGCAGAATTTTAATTAATTTAAATTTGAATATTTAATTAATTTTAAATATTAATAAGTGAATTTATAAGTCAAATAAATTTTTATTTGAATTATTGGATTTAATTGAGTAATTAAATCGATAATTTAATACGTTAAATTATAGAAATAATTGAAAATTGGGTTAAATATGATTGAAAACGATTTGTAAAATTTTATTTTATCATATTGAAGTTAGAATGATATTTTAGAACTTTTAAAATCGAATTAAAAGTCAATTTGTGAAAATTGAATATTTAATATTTAAATCGACTAGTGAAAATAGTCAATTTTTGAACAGTCTCAGAACTGAACGAAACTAGTTCCATTGGATCCGTAATAGTTAGTTATTACCGGATTTCAATTTTCGTGTCAATCGGAGTTATCGTTTGATCGTGGCAGCTCGAAACGCATCGAATCGTTTTTAATTTAGATTTGGCGAGTCAAAATAGCCATTTTTCAAAAAGTGTTGGATTTCGACGAAACCAGTTTCATCGGATCCGTAATGTGATATTATTGTAAGGTTTCAAATTTCGTATCAATTGGATTTACCATTTGTCCTGTACAAATTAAAACGCCTATAAAATCGCTTAAATCGGTTTAATTTAAATTGAACGTTTATAGCCATAACTCGCACAGATGTCTGAATTAGCTTCCGAAACCTATTCCATTGTGTCCGGAACGTGGGGTAAACCTTAGAAATGCTGGTTACGGCGCGTAAATCGGAGTTCGGAATCTCCGGATGAATAGTGTCGATCGATTTTCCTATAAATACACACCCACACCCTTCATAATTTAAAAAATAAAATAAAATTAGGTTACAAAACCCTAGCCGCCACATTTACAACCAAAGGCCAGAAATTGGCAACCTTCACCCCTCAATCTCTCTCAATCTACAAAGAATTAGCCAAAGTGCTCAACTACAAAGTCGAAGAGCTCGACGAGAGCTTCGATTCCATACGGTGATGATCGGAAACGGAGCAACGTGGGAGGAGCTACATGGGGCCGTTCTCTACAGCTGTGCATGCATCTCGAGGGTAGAGGGGGAGGCCAAGCTTGCCAAGGTCGTGGCCGAAGGTAGCTCGTGTGTGGAGCTTCGAGACGGCATCACTTGATCGTGTTCTAGGTGTATGGATTGGATGAATTATTAAACCCTAATATGTATTGATGGGTTCGGCCATAGCATCTTGTGCCTGTAGAAGATACGTGATGTGGGAGAAGAGCAAGCACGGCTAGGATCTGATGGAGGCAAAATCTAACGGTCCATATGTGATGTGGGTTTAAAAATTATAAGTTTTATTGTAATTTGTATATAAAATTCGTGTACAATTTTATAAAAATCATAACTTTTTCATACGAGGTCGAAAACGCGCGAAACCAGTCGCGTTGGAATCGTATCGTCGAGCACTACGCGATGGAGTTAGTTTGGAGTCGTTTGGAGTTAGTGAGAATTTCGGGTAAAATTAAACGCGCGTTTAATTTTATTCGAAATAAAAGCTGAAACGGAAATTAAAATCAATGTGAGAATTTCTCACTCAATCGAATCAGTTTCGATTTTATTTTAAATAGTTAGATTTAAAATATTTGAATGCATGTTTGAATGATGATTGTTATCTATTAATTGTTAAAATAGACATTATACGCCGTTAGTAAGCGGATGTTATTTAATAAAAACATATACCGCGAATATTTCATAAACAGTGAAATTGGTATTATATATAATAGCAATATATATATATTGGCATATGTATATATTGGAGTTATTGATTTCCCGCATTTATTTGTTTAGCGGATGAGACCCTATTACGCCGTTATTAAGCGGATAATATTTAATAAGAACATGTACCGCGATAATTTCGTACTGGAGCAAAATTGGTATTGTGCTAATGTTTGTGGATGCAGGAAAACAGGTTGGAGGGATCCAACTGGATTCCTCAACAGTTTTTATTTGATTTCAGATATTTTGATATTTGATGGATTTTCATATTGATATATGATATTGTTGTTGTCGTGATTGACTATTTGGTGTGTAGCATCATTGGACCCAGATTTTGGGATTTTAAAATGATTTTTAAAGTGATTTTAGAAAGTATACGTTTTATAAAATAATTTTGGAATTGATCCATTTTAAATAAATAAACGTTATAATTTTTAATGTTATAAAAATTATGATTTTTGAGAAATATAGTTAAAAACTGATTTTTGAGAATACGATGCTATTGAGTTTATAAAATAGTTTAATCGAGATATTTTAGAATTATTGTGAACAGTTTAAATATAGGATTTATAAAATTTGATTATTTTATAAATCAAGAGAAAGGATGAAATTATAAAGGAAATTAAAGACGTTTTAAAAGGATAATATAAATTGATTTATATTAAGAAATTTATAAATGGATATTTATAAATTGAAATACGGACATTATAAAACGAGTTTTTATAAGTGTTTGAATGAAGTGAAAATGAATTTCATTAAAGAATGAAATTTATAGAATTATAAATGGTGAAGTTATAAATGAAATTTATAAATAGTAAGATTTATGAATTTTGTGAGGTTATTAAAGAATATATTTGGATAAATGAATGAATCTTATAAGTTATAAGATTTTTATATTGGGAAGTTTAAAAAGAATGATTTTTGTAAACAAAGAAATTATAAGCATTTAACCTATAAGATGAACTGTTAGTATATTATTGGGATATGGAATTGAATAGTTTAATAAAGGAATTTATAAACGTTGTTTTATAAATTCGCAAACGACTTATTTTGATAAGTAAATTGTTGAAACTTATTAATGGAGTTATATTCACATTTTTGACTGTGAATAATCCTTTGAAATAAAACGAATAGAAGTGATGAAAGTTGTTAACGTAGTATATTCACGTTTTTGAATAGTGAATAAGATGTTAAAGAAATTATTTTGAATGTGATATTTGAAATAGAATTAAAACGATCTAACGATGTTTTAAAATGTGTTGAGATTCGAAACCATAGATTTCAACATTTATTGTTGAAATAGACGTTTTCGAGAAATAAAAGGAAATAGTTGACTATAACACTGTTGTTATAGTAAATGATTTCCGAAAGGAAATGTTTAGCATAGTATTGGGATTTATATATCTATTTAATTTCGAATCCCTATACTAGTGATTTTTGGGTAGTCGTAACAATGTTTTGCGCAACATTCGTTTTGGCCCAAATAAATATGTTTAAGAGAATGATTTCCTTAAAGAATGAAATTTATACTTAATTTCGATTTAAGTATATTGAATATTTTCTAAGTGTTGAAAATAAATAAAATTTGTGAATTACTTATGAATAAATAAGTATGGAAATGTTTTCCAATATAAAGTGAATATTTTGAGAATTTATCTTTTTGAAGATAAATTGAAAAGGAATATTGAAATGAATCATTGAAATCGAATATTCATAGATATTTTGGATTATAAATTCGCTAAGGAATTTATAAAAGAAAGTAAAATTGGTTTAAAAACAAATATTGATTTATTTTTGAGGTGTTGAAAATTATATATCTAGTGAAGATATTTTGGAAAATAAATAATTTGGAAAATTATTTGGAAACTGGTGATGTGTGCATGTCCAGTGATAGTTCAATAACCGACTATCAATATTTCCCTTTGAATGGGTAATTGATGTGATTTGTTTGAATGTGAATGCTACACTTATTTTTAAATAGGCGCTCACTATTCGGGTTAACCGGGAAAGGACCATGGGGTCGTATAACCCATTCCGAATATGTGATACGTCGTTATAATTGCATTTGAAGATCGGTGTTGAAGACCCGATATTTGCGAGAGCGATAGGATGACCTGTCGATTGTCTCTGCACTGAGTTGCAGCGGTATAGAGACTCCCTAAGTGATGGGAAATCCAATCAGGATTGTGAATATCCGGATTGCAAGGACTTCTTTGTAAGTGCCTTCGGTTTTGTTCGATCCCGGAACAGACTTGTATGGATTGTGTGTCTGACATTACAAGTTGAGATATAAAGCCGATTTCTTTCAAATATATTTCTGTTGGTGGCGGAGAATTTATTCTTTTAGCTTAACACCCTTCTCTGAGACGTACGAGCTCAGAGGTTATATAATTGAAGTTATCAGCGATATATTCCCAATTTGGTAATGTGATATGCTGAGTGATGCTGAAATGATCATTGTGTTGATTATTGTGATAGGATCGTTTATTTGATCGTCTATCTTAGTGATCATTGTGTTGATCATTTGTTGACCCAAAGCATGGCTTTTGTATAAAGTATGTTTTTGTAGACGTGACTTCGTCGAACCTCACACCCCGGAAATGGTCAAAACAGGAAAGATGCGGCAAGGTTATGAGGGGTAGCACCCTTTAGGGTATGTACATTTCCTTCTGGATAGAGGTGATATCATGGTATGGAGCCCAGATATTTAACCTATGTGGTTACTACGAATTTATTACTTTGTGGTTGTTGGTTATCGGGATCCCGTGAGAAAGGTCGTTTACGATCGGGGAATGGCGTGCTCGTGTCAGTAGTTACCCAGTTAGGGGTAACCCGGCCTTGTGTTAGCAGAGTTCCGGTTTGGTTCTCGGGGATGTCTTTCCAGAGGCATTCTCATGTGGCAATGGGAAGTTCCTTGGCCTGACCATTTGTTGGAAATCCAAAGAAACAATACGAAACTTGTACGGTTTTAGTGGTATAACCTGCTATGGAATGTGGCGGTAACCTGCTATTGAACATAGTTAGCTATAGTAGGCATACGATAATGGTCGTATGTTGGCTAAGATTTATATTCTACTTTCGAAATGAATTTCTTCTACACTATGCACTAGTAATAATATCAAATGTTATTTTAAATGCGTATCAAGCATCTTTGACTATCATAAGGAGAAATCTCCTCCGATTCTGCGTTTGCATGTGTGTGTGTGCGGGAGGCCTTATGGTAGTCTCATTTTTAAAAGCATTGCGAATTGAATTTAAAAATATTCCTCTATTTTTATTTTAAAGATAAATAAACTGTTTTGAGTTCTCACACCAGTCACATGACTGACTTGGAGTTTATTGTTTTCCTTCCTAAACTCTGGGTGCCCACCAATTTCCACACGGGCAGTCAAGAGTAAGGTTTATCAGGATATTCTGGATATTCTGGAGTTGCTGGAGGCAAGCTGGATGGCATGGCGATATAGTATTTCTTTTTCCGCTGCACTGTTTGTTGTTGTTGTTGTACACTCTGATGATATGATGTAATGAAATGTGATGTGATGTAATAACTGATATAGTTCTTTGTTTAAAGATTATTCATTTATCTATTATATGTTGTTCCGCTGCGAATTGTGAGATTCTAATGTTGTTCTGTTGTTTTCTGTTCCGTTCTATGTTTTCAAAATGTTCTCTATTCTCTTTTTCTTCTATTTTAAAATATTCTGTTTTCTTTCTGTTCTATTTTCTGTTTTCTTTTCCCTCCATCTTCTACCTTTTTCTCTCTTCTTTTCTACTTTTTCTTTTCTTAAATTTTTTAAAACCCATAACTATTCGGTTTTTCGGCAACGAAAAATCGGAAACGTTACATAAAATATAAGGAAAACATAGTTTTTCAAAGTTTTAGGTAAATTATAAACTTGTATTTTCAACTAATATTTTGAATGATTATTTTAAAACCTATAATAAGTATTTTATGAATCGTTTTATTAAAGTATTAACATCTTATGTATATAACATCTTTTAAATTATTTTATAAAATATCTAGTTTTAGAAGTAAACTACCATGCATACATACATACATATATGTATCATTTTAGAAAAGGTTTTAAAATTATAAACAAATGGTTTAAAAAGGAGTTAGAAATTGCTTAGCTGCTAAATCCTAATTTGTTTAATTACTTGTTTGAAAAGTAATTAACTTTGCTTAACACTAAAAGCCGACAAAGTAGACTTATCTATTTGTGAGAGTTAACATTGATATTCGAGTAGGGATGGAACAAAATAGTGCTCTAACCTACCATCTTGACTCTGGTCTGAGGAATAATTAAGTTGAGAATGTCGAAAATGTGTAATCGTTTTAATTACTTACTCGCTTATGGAAATTCATTAATACTATACTTAAGACTAAAAGCCAACGAAGTAGACTTATCTATTTTTGAGAGTTACGATAGATGTTCGAGTAGGGATAGAAGCAATAGTGCAGTAACCTACCATCTTCACTCTTGACCGATGAATAGTTAAGTTTGAAAGGTTGGAAACGCGTTAAGTTTACGAACCTAGACTTCTGTAAATGATTGTTTTAATTGACCAAACATAACTTAAGAAGTATTTAAAGCTTCACGGCTTTATACGATTTGAGATCCCATAGGGAGGAGCACTGGTATGAAGCATCTCTAGCTTTAAGAACTTATATATATAAGATCCCCTGGGGAGGACTCATCTTTATAAAGTTCGCTTATTTCTGAAAGAACAAGAATTAAGTTAACCGAAAATTCATCAAATTAGTTTAAAAGAGTCTTAGATCGGTAAGTGTTTTACTTACCAAATACCATTTCAAAACTAGTATACGAGTGTATGTTCTGGAAGTGGTTATGAAGTGGAATGTTATAGAGTTGAATTGTCCATTCTAAGGTTAAGTCCAAGGGAAAGGTCAGTTTTAACATTTCAGACTTATGTTATAGAGTTGAATTGTCTATCATAAGGTTAAGTCTAAGGGAGAGGTCAGTGTTAAAATTTGTCCAACCGGCTTATGTGAGAATCCATGGGGTGAGTCATGTTATGTTTTTGTGTAACATCCCGATATTTCAACCATTTGCATCTGCACATGTCGGATTTGAATTATTTAAAGTATCAGATTGTTAATTTAAAATTTGTAAAACTTAGCATATACAGTAAATAAAATAATCACAGAACCGCAGACACAAAGTAATATAAAGAAAAGCAGCAGAAACAAATGAATAGTAGTTCATGAAGCTACTATATATACATATATATACATCAGAGTTAAAATAGATACACTAGAAGTCTCGAATACATAGAAATCTCAGTACAATAGTCAAATACAAGATCTAAACGCATACTGGTATCAACTGAATAAATGAAAGCTGAATCGATAGTTGGATCTCCAAGCGAAGTTCCAAAGGTGAGTCTCAAATGCTATAACACTCAATTTGACCCGACCGTAAAGCAAAACATAGAACACTCGAGTCAGGATTAACATTCTTATATCAATAAATCCAACTCAAGTGAAATATCAACTGAAATACAAGTAACTGAAAGGATGTTTGTGATAACCATTCTCTAAGGATCCGTGGAACTATCTACTATGTAGTAATATACGCTATTATAAATATGTCTATAGTAAACAAAACTATTAAAATAGAATTAAGGTGTTACCCATTTTCCTCTTAACACATTTTATATATTTCCATATTCTATATAGTACTGGAATCTCCCCCGTACTAGGCGTCGTTAGAGGGCACTCCATAGGTATGGTACAAAACAAACTCATAGTGGTCTCGCTAAGGTAGGTGACATGGAACAACTAGGCAATGCCAGGGTAGATATACCACTTACACTTCCGGGCTGGTAATAACGCATAACAGCAACTACCGCCCACCTCGAGCCACACTCCTAAATCAAAGGTGTGCACCAAATAAATCATAAAGTAATAGAATGACAATCGAAGAATTGTGTTCGATCGGAGGAGCTAACTCACTTGACCCGTTAATTGCTCCTGTTTTAGTCACCTTATTCCAACTCATGGGAGTCGAGTGCACATATATACCTCATATAGGATCGTCACCACCATCCTACTTCATTCTTGTGACGACCCAAACTCGATGTCCCATAAACGACATCAAATTCGCATCGCCGGAGCTTATAACAACAATTAGATGAATATAAAACAGCGGAACAGAATCAATATCATAAATAACATCACTGTTACAACATCAACATAATATCCATACTATAACAGAGTACATAGTACATACACCACAATCTCTAAATACAACATCATGATAACATAACAGTGAACATATATCCAAAAGTTCTCAAGTGAAAGAGGTGATAACGAACTCCCAAAAGCTAAGCACCTGCAATCTCCAAAAGCTCCTAAGGTATCTCCAAGATAAAAGCTCCAAAATAATGCTACTCCAAAATAACCTAAACCTGTTACTAGGCTGCCCGTGTGGAAATAAGGGGCACCCAGAGTTTAGGAAAGAAAACAATAAACTCCGGATCAGTCATGGGACTGGTATGAGCAAACAAAACAGCAGTTACTTTTAAATAAAACAAGATTTAAAAAGAATTTTCGGAATGCTTTTAAAAATGGAACTACCATAAGACCTCCCGCCACACACACAATGCAAACGCAGAATTGGAGGAGATTTCTTCTTATGATAGTTAAATATGCTTGATACGTGAAAAGAATTCTTTGATATTATTACTAGTGCATAGTGAAGTAAATCATTTCAAAAATAGAATATTAATCTTAGCCAACATAGACATTTCGAACTATGCCTACTATAGCTACCATCTAAACAGTGGTGACCACCATAAGTAAATGGCAGGTTCTACAACTAAAACCGTACAGGGTTTCGTATTGGGAATTGGATTTCCAACAAATGGTCAGGCTAAGGAACTTCCTACTGCCACATGAGATCGCCTCTGGAGGGACGTCCCGAGAACTTAACCAGCTCTCTGCCAACACAAGGCCGGGTTACCTTTGTCACTAGGTAACTACTACACGAATATGCCACCTCCCGGTCCTTTGGGACCTTTATTAGAGGGCCCTCTATCCAAAACAACAACCACACAGTAAATGAGATTGGAGTTACCACACAGGTAAATATCTGGGCTCCATACCATGACATCACCTTTTTCCAGAAGGAAATGACATACCCTAAAGGGCGCGGCCCTCATAACCTTGCCGCATTTTTCCTGTTTCGACCAATTTCGGGTTGTGAGGTCCGATGAGGTCTCGTCCACAAAGACACGCTTTATACAAAAGCCGTGCTTTGGGTCAACAAATGATCATAGAAATGATCACCAAGATAGACGATCAAACTAATGATCCTATCATAAACGATCAACACAATGATCACTTCACAGCAGCACTCAGCATGTCACATTACCAAATTCGGATTATATTGCTGATAACTTCAACTACATAACTTTTGAGCACATACGTCTCAAAGAAGGGTGTTAAGCAAAGAATAAATTCTCCGCCACCAACAGAAATATATTTGAAAGAAATCGGCTTTATATCTCAACTTGTAATGTCAGACATACAATCCATACAAGTCTGTTCCGGGCTCGAACAGAACCGAAGGTACTTCCAAAGAAGTCCTTGCAATCCGGATATCCACAATCCTGATCGGATTCCCCATCACATATGGAGAACTCTATACCGGAGCAACTCGGTGCAGAGTCAATCGACAGGTCATCCTATCGCTCTCGCAAATACCCGGTCTTCAACACCGGTCTTCAAATGCTATCCAATTCGACGTATCACTATTCAGAATGGGTTATACGACACAAAGGTCATCTCCCGGTTTAAACCGAATAGTGAGCGTTAATTTAAAAACAATGTGGATGTCATTCATAACAATTCATAGGTTCGATGTGGGTTTCGGATAACAAACTGAAATCCGATACCCTGTCGCATCGAAGTTTAAATGCCGTTTCACGGACAATAGGGCTTTCACATCAATACAGAACAAATCATAATCACAGTGCATCACATGGCAAATACATCCTACAGAATTTACAACAGAACAGGGATATCAATGTAATTTAACAACAGTAGTTAATTACTTTCCAATGTGATTTAAATACATGTGCCACTAGATTAATTAAATTAAATGATAAGAATTTGGATAAATAAATTAAATTTTGATTACTCAATTTATTGTTTCAAAATTTACAAATTCTTACTTACAAATTTATTTAAACACTTAATTGTTTATCAATCAATTTAATTACAAGTTTGTAAATCATTCTTAAAATTTCCTTTCAAAATCATTGATTAATGACAATTATTCACTTTAATTTTCATTTTAAACTACAATTCAATTAGATCTCAATTGAATATATTAATTTATTATTCCTTAATAAATTATTTTAATGTAACTATCAATTTTGAATTAATCAATTTAAATTATCAACTTAATGATCTTTAAATTTACAACTTTAATTTTAATTGCTTTTATTTATTTATTATTATTTATTAAAAAGTAATTTTAAATCATAAATTATTTAATCATTAATTTATTAACTTCACATTCCATTTACAAACGATCTTCATTTTACAAACAATGCTTTATGAAAATAGTTTAAACATAAATTGTTTATATTACAAAGCACCTATTTTCTCAACATTGTTGCCTTAAAATTTTTGAATGGGCTTAGCCCATTATAAACAACCCGAGTCGGTCACGCGTTTTACTCGCGTCAATCCCTTTCTTCCCACTCCCCAGTTTCTTATTTTCTTTCAGTTTCTTTTCTTTTTTTTTTTTTTGCGCGCATATGAATCAACACTGGAAATAAAGTCTCCGCCACATGCTTCGAGTTCGATCCCGAGTTCGAACCCCCTACGCTCGATAACACCCCCGAGTACCCAGGCCATACCCCCCCCTTACTGACACAGAGGCCAACGCGAAAATCTCCCGATACCCAAACCATCGCCGTGCACATGCACGGCGACTCGCCGCCGTTCTGGCGAACACCACCCACCTCCGCAAATCACAAACCACACCCATACTCGAAATCAAAGTTTGATTCGAAGCCATTCTCTCCAGAACGAAATTCGACTTTTCGTTCGACACTGCAACACGAACCCATTGAACAAAATCACTTCGCCGCCACGCCTCGAGCCACCAGAAAATCTACAACTCCGTCCATAGCTCGACAACACCCCAAGCTATCTTTCCCCAATTCCTCGTGAAGCTCGGTCAACCCAAAAATGCGCAATCCTCTTTTTGCTCAGCATGTTCAAAACTGGAACAAAAACCCTAAAACGATCTCGTATTCCCAATTCACACAATGGAAAAATAAATTTGTATTTTTCCCAATATCAAGAACGGTTTGACTTGCTTCAACTCGAATTTCAGCATTTTAAATTGATTCGCTTACAAGAAATTGGTAAAAATTCAATATTTATTCAAATGCAAATTTCCTTTTTAATACTAAACTAAAATTCTTCACTTTTGTTTTAAAAATCATGGATTGAAATATAGGTTCAGGTTAAAATCTTGAATCAATGTTTTACAACCTTTCATTTTTATCAAATTTCAACTTGAAAACATGTAAAGCATATTCCAGTGGAAAGAAATCTACTGCAGGTTAAAACAACTTTACAAAAACTTGTTTTAAGATTAAAACAACTTGATCTATTTGAAAACCCAAGCTTGTCAGTGATTTAAAGTAAATAGACTTTAGTTTTGAAACAAATAAAATCCCTGTATAAAGGTTTACAGAGACATAGCATCACTGTGAAATCATGTGTAGCATGAACCAAAGCAGTTTATAATTGAAGTTTAAACTATTTTAAACAAACTTAAAATCCTTTACAAAAACATGTTTACTCACCTGGCAATATTTGAAACAGTGAATATGTTGATCTTCTTTGAACTGCAGTTCCAAATCTTACTCTCTGGTTTTTTTTTTTCCTTTTCTTTCTTCAGCAAGTTGTTTTGAACTTGTATATTTTCCAAAGTTTATTTTATGTTCTTTGCTAAGTTGTTGGACGAAAGAACTGAAACAAATGTTTTTATTTATAGAGGGAATTGTATACAGGTTCAATATATTCTGCATTGTTGCTAAATACAGGTTGATGTGATCTTTACCTATGCAAGACAGTAAATGCATTTAATGAAGCATGGATTCATAGTTGATGTCTTACTTGAGGTTGCTAAAGTAATGGCATTAAATGAAGCATGTTTGTAATGCTTCCCTGCACACTTGTAT
Organism: Allium cepa; assembly: GCA_030765085.1. Lineage (NCBI taxonomy): Eukaryota > Viridiplantae > Streptophyta > Magnoliopsida > Asparagales > Amaryllidaceae > Allium > Allium cepa. Next base: position 1,033,023,259 of record CM060945.1, on the reverse strand, counting down.
ATTACAGCATACTGTTTTGTTTATTATTATTATTATTTTTTTTTTTTATACAAATTTACCTTACTTTACTTTGTTATATGGGAGAGTCTTGTTTCAGTTTTATATTTTCCTTATGTCTACACATTAGTTTACTGCCATTTTTATTTTTTATTTTTTCTCTCTTTATTACTTTGTTTTCTTGTTTATTTATTTGTTCATTTGTTTGATCTTTTGTTTAACTATTTATTTATTTATTCTCTTATGTCTTTATAGTGTTTATAGCAACTTGTTTTAGTTATTAACTTTTAATAATTATGTGATTTTATTACAATATACATTTTCTTAAATTTTTATTTCTATTCAAGATTTAACTTATTAATATTAAATCTATAACTTATATTTTATTTTATTATTTATTTTTATAACTTTTCAATTTAAATTTCAAAAAGTTCAAATACATTACCAAATTTTAAATTCGAAATCCCCGGGATGTTACAATATCCCCTCCTTAAGAAAATTTCGTCCTCGAAATTGAAAAAGAGAGAAACGTAAACAAATAATATACGAATTCAGAAATAAGGAAATGACTTACAGATTTAAGTCGAGATGTCAATTCTCCATTTGGGATACGATTTCTTCATATTATCTTCGGTCTCCCAAGTACAGTCCTTTGGATCGCCACTCCATTGAACTTTGACCAGCCTCACAATCTTGTTCCTCAATCGCTTCTCATCACGATCTACAATCTTTATCGGTTCCCTTCTAACTGCCAAGTTGGGAGTGATTTCTAGATCCTGCTGAGCAGCTTCTTCAATAATATCATCTGGATCGTGCACATATTTCCGAAGATTAGAAATATGGAACACATCATGTACGCCAGATAACCAGTTGGGTAACTGCACTCTATATGCTAGAGGACCAATCCTTTCCAGAATAGGAAAAGGACCAATATAACGCGGTGCCAACTTTCCCGTTTTCCCGAATCTCAACACTCCCCGCATCGGAGATACTTTCAGAAATACAGAATCTCCAACTTGAAATTCCAAATTTCTCCTTCGACGGTCATAATAGCTCTTCTGTCGGCTTTGGGCAGTTAATAACTTCTTTCGAATAGAGTCTACCTTCTCAGTGGCTTCTTTTATCATATCTGGTCCAAGAACAAGTCTGTCACCTGATTCGATCCAACATGTAGGTGATCGACACGGACGACCATATAAAGCTTCGAAAGGAGCCATTTCTATACTGGCCTGATAGCTGTTGTTATAAGAGAATTCAACCAGATGCAAATGGTCTTCCCAAGAACCACCAAAATCATGAACACAAGCACGCAGTAGGTCTTCTAGAATTCGGTTGACCCTTTCAGTCTGCCCATCAGATTGCGGATGGTAAGCAGTACTGAAATTTAATTTCGTTCCCAATGCATCCTGAAACGCTTCCCAAAATCTACTAGTAAAGATCGGGTCACGATCACTCACTATACTACTGGGAATACCATGGAGGCGAACAATTTCCTTTATATATATACCTGCCAAGCTTGCTGCAGTCCAAGTAGATTTAACTGGAATGAAATGGGCATTTTTGGTTAGGCGATCCACAATAACCCAAATCGCTTCATTGCCTTTCTTGGTACGAGGCAATCCATCGATGAAATCCATCGATACTTGATCCCACTTCCATTTCGGTACTTCCAAAGGCTGAAGTAAACCGGCCACTTTCCTTTGGTCGCTCTTGATTTGCTGACAAGTAGCACAACGACTTACATAAATAGATATGTCTCTTTTCATCGTTTTCCACCAGAACGTTCTTTTAACATCTCGATACATTTTGTTGACTCCTGGATGAATGTTGAATTTGGACTTGTGGCATTCATCCAAAATTTCACGTTTCAGATCAGGGAAGTCTGGAACACAAATCCTGCCTTTTAATCTTATAACTTCTCTATTATCTATCTCAAAACTAGTATCTTCACCCTAGCATATTCTTTTATGGATTTCTCGAAGAAACTCATCTTCTTTCTGCCGTCTTGCAATCCTTTTGAGAAGAGTAGGAGTGATAACAAGATAAGCAAGAACAGCATAACTTCTGCTCAAAGCGTCTGCAACTACATTGGCCTTTCCGGGTGTATACAGAATATCTAAGTCATAAGATGCCAGAAATTCCAACCAACGTTGTTGTCGCAGATTCAGATCCTTCTGGGAGAAAAGATATTTCAAGTTTTTATGATCGGTGAATAATTCAAACTTTTCACCTAAAACAAAGAGAGTTTATTAAGTATATTTCTTTAGTTAATTTCACAAATTATTAAGAAAGCTGAAAAGATTCTTACCCAGAAGATAGTGTCGCCAGATTTTCAAAGCGAAAACAACAGCTAACAGTTCCAAATCATGTGTTGGGTAGTTCTTCTCATGTGGACGTAATTGTCTACTCGCGTAGGCAACCACCTTTCCATTTTGCATTAATACTGCACCTACCCCTTCACCACTTGCATCAGTGTAGACAGATAAGCCTTGGTTTCCGTTAACAATAGTGAGAACAGGAGCAGTGGTCAATCTCTTTTTCAACTCTTGAAAAACTTCTTCACATTTCGGAGTCCAATCAAATTCTACATCTTTCATTGTTAGCTTAGTCAATGGGCTAGCCAACTTAGAAAAATCTTGAACGAATTTCCGGTAATAGCCTGCTAAACCCAAAAAGCTTCGAACTTCTTTTGGAGTAGTGGGTTGTTTCCAATCAAGAATAGCGGAAATTTTGCTGGGATCTACTGAAATTCCTTCTTCAATAACAATATGGCCAAGGAATTTGACTTCATTGACCCAGAAATGACATTTGGAAAATTTTGCATATAGAACATTTCTCCTCAAAATTTCTAAGACAATTTTAAGATGCTTGGCATGCTCATCTTCAGTTTTGGAGAAAATTAAGATGTCATCAATGAATACAAGCACAAATTTATTCAAAACTTCCCGAAACACACGAGTCATGAGATCTACGAAGTATGCCGGGGCATTGGTTAGTCCGAAAGGCATAACTAACCATTCATAGAACATATTAGGACCTCTGAAAGCGGTCAGATGTACACAATCTTCGGCGATTCGTAATTGATGAAATCCTTGGGCTAGATCCATTTTTGAAAAGAAACGAGCGCCGTGCAACTGATCAAATAAATCATCAATTCTGTGTAGTGGAAATTTATTCTTGAGAGTTTGTTTATTTAGATCGCGGTAATCTACACACAATCTCAAGGATCCGTCTGATTTAGCAACAAATACGACGGCTGAGCCCCATTCAGAAACACTGGGTCTAATTAATCCTTTTGCTCGTAGCTCATCAGTTTGATGAATTAATTCAATCTTTTCCCTGGGTGCCATCCTGCGATTTGCGTGAACAACAGGACGAGTATTAGGTACAAGATCAATTCGGAATTCTATTTCTCGATGAGGAGGTAAAGATTTCACTTCTTCAAATACGTCAGAAAAATCCCGAACAACAGGTATAGACTCCAAACTGGGTTCAGGATAACCCAAATTATACATCAACCCTTCCCTTTTAGGACTAGGGACCTCACAAGAAATTTCGATGAAATCCCCAAATTCGGTTTTAATTGAAATCAATCGATTGCTGCAATCCAATCTGGCTTCATATTTTTCTAGCCAATCCATTCCGAGTAAGACTTCAAACTCGTTAAAATCTAGAACGAAGAGACCAATGGGGAATTGATAATGAGAATATGAGATAGGAACGTCTCTACATCGAAGACAAAGATTTGCAGGACCTCCAACTGGATTTCTTACGCATATAGGTTCATCAACAAAATCAGGTTCAAGATTCAATTCCTTAATAGCTTGTTGAGAGATAAAACTATGTGTAGCGCCCGTATCAAATAGAACTCTAACAATATTATCATAAATGCTAAGATTACCTTCCAGAACTTCTTTTCCTTTTGCTGTTTTGGAAGTTGCAGGTTGGTCCTTGACTGCGTATACCTTTGCTGTTTGAGCTTGTTTCATGGTTGGACAGTCTTTAACTTCATGCCCCACCTTCTGCAGTAATAGCACTTCCTAGGTTGTTCTTGAGCGGATTGACTGACTTGTTTCTTAGGCTTCGTACATCTGCTCGAATAGTGGCCCTTCTCCAAGCAATTATAACAAGTAACATTTTCTGCCGCGCTTCCCTGAATGCTCTTCTTCTTCTTCTCGTTGCCTTGCCAAGGTTTCTTGCCTCCGAATTTTCGCTTCTTCCAATTTTGGTTGCCTGAATTACCTTTCTCCACAGTTGCTTCCTGTATATCAAGAGTAGCGTACCTGTATCCCATATCTACTAAATCTGAGAAAGATTCTTTAACATGACCCGTCATTCTTCCATGATATTTCTGGTTCATTCCCCGGATAAACCTTTCGTTCTTCTTCAGAGGTGTATTTAGCAATTCCAGACCAAACCGAGATAGTTCAGTGAATTTATTCAAGTATTCTTCAAACGACAAACTTCCTTGTTTCAAATCCAGAAATTCCTGATACATTCTAGAAACACCTGCCGATGGCATGTAACGTTTCTCAAACACTTCTTTAAAACGATCCCAAGTGAATTCTTCCTCGGGTTCATCTACAATGATGGTTTCCCACCAAGCTGAAGCTTCTCCTTGGAGTTGCCAAGAAGCTATAAGTCTTTTCTGCTCATCCTGCAATTTTAACCCTTTAAAAATCTTTTCACACGATCTTACCCAAGCTTGAGCGTCAATAATTGACTCTTTGCCAATAAATGGTTTGCCACCAAGCTTTTCAAACTTCTTATATAATTCAGCCAAATCTGGCTGCTGCTGAATTTCTATTACTGCTTCTGCGGCTGTGGGAATTTGATTGGGTGCTGCAGCATTGCCTAGACCCCTAGTTCTTCCTCTGCGTCCACTCATTTTCACTATCTGAGATTAGTAAGAAAATTGATTTAGATATACAGACGAAATATCTTAAGGAATATCAGCAGTAAAAAGAATTAGACTAAGAAAATTTTAAAGTTTCAGTCTTGATTATACTCATTCTAGGGTATACTTCACCCTATCTCTAATGAGCCATCTAATGTGTTATACTCCATAGCTAAAGTTCTTACTCAACCAACCGCTCTGATACCACTTTGTGACGACCCAAACTCGATGTCCCATAAACGACATCAAATTCGCATCGCCGGAGCTTATAACAACAATTAGATGAATATAAAACAGCGGAACAGAATCAATATCATAAATAACATCACTGTTACAACATCAACATAATATCCATACTATAACAGAGTACATAGTACATACACCACAATCTCTAAATACAACATCATGATAACATAACAGTGAACATATATCCAAAAGTTCTCAAGTGAAAGAGGTGATAACGAACTCCCAAAAGCTAAGCACCTGCAATCTCCAAAAGCTCCTAAGGTATCTCCAAGATAAAAGCTCCAAAATAATGCTACTCCAAAATAACCTAAACCTGTTACTAGGCTGCCCGTGTGGAAATAAGGGGCACCCAGAGTTTAGGAAAGAAAACAATAAACTCCGGATCAGTCATGGGACTGGTATGAGCAAACAAAACAGCAGTTACTTTTAAATAAAACAAGATTTAAAAAGAATTTTCGGAATGCTTTTAAAAATGGAACTACCATAAGACCTCCCGCCACACACACAATGCAAACGCAGAATTGGAGGAGATTTCTTCTTATGATAGTTAAATATGCTTGATACGTGAAAAGAATTCTTTGATATTATTACTAGTGCATAGTGAAGTAAATCATTTCAAAAATAGAATATTAATCTTAGCCAACATAGACATTTCGAACTATGCCTACTATAGCTACCATCTAAACAGTGGTGACCACCATAAGTAAATGGCAGGTTCTACAACTAAAACCGTACAGGGTTTCGTATTGGGAATTGGATTTCCAACAAATGGTCAGGCTAAGGAACTTCCTACTGCCACATGAGATCGCCTCTGGAGGGACGTCCCGAGAACTTAACCAGCTCTCTGCCAACACAAGGCCGGGTTACCTTTGTCACTAGGTAACTACTACACGAATATGTCACCTCCCGGTCCTTTGGGACCTTTATTAGAGGGCCCTCTATCCAAAACAACAACCACACAGTAAATGAGATTGGAGTTACCACACAGGTAAATATCTGGGCTCCATACCATGACATCACCTTTTTCCAGAAGGAAATGACATACCCTAAAGGGCGCGGCCCTCATAACCTTGCCGCATTTTTCCTGTTTCGACCAATTTCGGGTTGTGAGGTCCGATGAGGTCTCGTCCACAAAGACACGCTTTATACAAAAGCCGTGCTTTGGGTCAACAAATGATCATAGAAATGATCACCAAGATAGACGATCAAACTAATGATCCTATCATAAACGATCAACACAATGATCACTTCACAGCAGCACTCAGCATGTCACATTACCAAATTGGGATTATATTGCTGATAACTTCAACTACATAACCTTTGAGCACATACGTCTCAAAGAAGGGTGTTAAGCAAAGAATAAATTCTCCGCCACCAACAGAAATATATTTGAAAGAAATCGGCTTTATATCTCAACTTGTAATGTCAGACATACAATCCATACAAGTCTGTTCCGGGCTCGAACAGAACCGAAGGTACTTCCAAAGAAGTCCTTGCAATCCGGATATCCACAATCCTGATCGGATTCCCCATCACATATGGAGAACTCTATACCGGAGCAACTCGGTGCAGAGTCAATCGACAGGTCATCCTATCGCTCTCGCAAATACCCGGTCTTCAACACCGGTCTTCAAATGCTATCCAATTCGACGTATCACTATTCAGAATGGGTTATACGACACAAAGGTCATCTCCCGGTTTAAACCGAATAGTGAGCGTTAATTTAAAAACAATGTGGATGTCATTCATAACAATTCATAGGTTCGATGTGGGTTTCGGATAACAAACTGAAATCCGATACCCTGTCGCATCGAAGTTTAAATGCCGTTTCACGGACAATAGGGCTTTCACATCAATACAGAACAAATCATAATCACAGTGCATCACATGGCAAATACATCCTACAGAATTTACAACAGAACAGGGATATCAATGTAATTTAACAACAGTAGTTAATTACTTTCCAATGTGATTTAAATACATGTGCCACTAGATTAATTAAATTAAATGATAAGAATTTGGATAAATAAATTAAATTTTGATTACTCAATTTATTGTTTCAAAATTTACAAATTCTTACTTACAAATTTATTTAAACACTTAATTGTTTATCAATCAATTTAATTACAAGTTTGTAAATCATTCTTAAAATTTCCTTTCAAAATCATTGATTAATGACAATTATTCACTTTAATTTTCATTTTAAACTACAATTCAATTAGATCTCAATTGAATATATTAATTTATTATTCCTTAATAAATTATTTTAATGTAACTATCAATTTTGAATTAATCAATTTAAATTATCAACTTAATGATCTTTAAATTTACAACTTTAATTTTAATTGCTTTTATTTATTTATTATTATTTATTAAAAAGTAATTTTAAATCATAAATGATTTAATCATTAATTTATTAACTTCACATTCCATTTACAAACGATCTTCATTTTACAAACAATGCTTTATGAAAATAGTTTAAACATAAATTGTTTATATTACAAAGCACCTATTTTCTCAACATTGTTGCCTTAAAATTTTTGAATGGGCTTAGCCCATTATAAACAACCCGAGTCGGTCACGCGTTTTACTCGCGTCAATCCCTTTCTTCCCACTCCCCAGTTTCTTATTTTCTTTCAGTTTCTTTTCTTTTTCTTTTTTTTTACGCGCATATGAATCAACACTGGAAATAAAGTCTCCGCCACATGCTTCGAGTTCGATCCCGAGTTCGAACCCCCTACGCTCGATAACACCCCCGAGTACCCAGGCCATACCCCCCCCTTACTGACACAGAGGCCAACGCGAAAATCTCCTGATACCCAAACCATCGCCGTGCACATGCACGGCGACTCGCCGCCGTTCTGGCGAACACCACCCACCTCCGCAAATCACAAACCACACCCATACTCGAAATCAAAGTTTGATTCGAAGCCATTCTCTCCAGAACGAAATTCGACTTTTCGTTCGACACTGCAACACGAACCCATTGAACAAAATCACTTCGCCGCCACGCCTCGAGCCACCAGAAAATCTACAACTCCGTCCATAGCTCGACAACACCCCAAGCTATCTTTCCCCAATTCCTCGTGAAGCTCGGTCAACCCAAAAATGCGCAATCCTCTTTTTGCTCAGCATGTTCAAAACTGGAACAAAAACCCTAAAACGATCTCGTATTCCCAATTCACACAATGGAAAAATAAATTTGTATTTTTCCCAATATCAAGAACGGTTTGACTTGCTTCAACTCGAATTTCAGCATTTTAAATTGATTCGCTTACAAGAAATTGGTAAAAATTCAATATTATTCAAATGCAAATTTCCTTTTTAATACTAAACTAAAATTCTTCACTTTTGTTTTAAAAATCATGGATTGAAATATAGGTTCAGGTTAAAATCTTGAATCAATGTTTTACAACCTTTCATTTTTATCAAATTTCAACTTGAAAACCTGTAAAGCATATTCCAGTGGAAAGAAATCTACTGCAGGTTAAAACAACTTTACAAAAACTTGTTTTAAGATTAAAACAACTTGATCTATTTGAAAACCCAAGCTTGTCAGTGATTTAAAGTAAATAGACTTTAGTTTTGAAACAAATAAAATCCCTGTATAAAGGTTTACAGAGACATAGCATCACTGTGAAATCATGTGTAGCATGAACCAAAGCAGTTTATAATTGAAGTTTAAACTATTTTAAACAAACTTAAAATCCTTTACAAAAACATGTTTACTCACCTGGCAATATTTGAAACAGTGAATATGTTGATCTTCTTTGAACTGCAGTTCCAAATCTTACTCTCTGGTTTTTTTTTTTTTCCTTTTCTTTCTTCAGCAAGTTGTTTTGAACTTGTATATTTTCCAAAGTTTATTTTATGTTCTTTGCTAAGTTGTTGGACGAAAGAACTGAAACAAATGTTTTTATTTATAGAGGGAATTGTATACAGGTTCAATATATTCTGCATTGTTGCTAAATACAGGTTGATGTGATCTTTACCTATGCAAGACAGTAAATGCATTTAATGAAGCATGGATTCATAGTTGATGTCTTACTTGAGGTTGCTAAAGTAATGGCATTAAATGAAGCATGTTTGTAATGCTTCCCTGCACACTTGTATATTACAGCATACTGTTTTGTTTATTATTATTATTTTTTTTTTTATACAAATTTACCTTACTTTACTTTGTTATATGGGAGAGTCTTGTTTCAGTTTTATATTTTCCTTATGTCTACACATTAGTTTACTGCCATTTTTATTTTTTATTTTTTCTCTCTTTATTACTTTGTTTTCTTGTTTATTTATTTGTTCATTTGTTTGATCTTTTGTTTAACTATTTATTTATTTATTCTCTTATGTCTTTATAGTGTTTATAGCAACTTGTTTTAGTTATTAACTTTTAATAATTATGTGATTTTATTACAATATACATTTTCTTAAATTTTTATTTCTATTCAAGATTTAACTTATTAATATTAAATCTATAACTTATATTTTATTTTATTATTTATTTTTATAACTTTTCAATTTAAATTTCAAAAAGTTCAAATACATTACCAAATTTTAAATTCGAAATCCCCGGGATGTTACAATTCTGGAATTCTCCATCACGTACACAGTTGTTGAAGTGGTTTTTGATATTGGCAGAGAGTATGGCATTATCTGATCCTGGTCTCATTAACAACCAATCGTTATTATAACACCGCGGTCACTTCAAAATAGTTTATACTTCAAAACCAAATATCATTTCCATTTCAAAAACCATACCAATATATCATTTCCATTTCAAAACCGAGTCAATATGATATCATTTCCATTTCATCCAAATCAATACGATATCATTTCCATTTCAATACCAAATCAATACGATATCAATCCATTTCAAAACCAAATCAACGCGATAACATTTCCATTTCAAAACTAAATCAATATGATATCATTTCCATTTCCAATATATTCAAATCCAAATTCATAGTACTTTCAAAGTTATAACACTTTCGAAACCAAAACACTTGAAATTATAACACTTTTGAAATCATAACAATTTGAAATCATAGCACTTTGGAAATCATAACATTTTGAAATCATAACATTTTCCTTTAAACCGTTCAGATATTAATAATAGGATATATAATAAAATAGTTTATAAATTAAAATAGTTTATATAAAATAGTTATAAGTTAAAATAGTTTAAAATAAAATAGTTAGTATGTTAAAAATAGTTTATATTAAAATAGTTTATATTAAAATAGTTTATATCAAAATAATTTATATTAAAATATGTAAATAGTTTAAATAAAAATTTTAAGAATACTTTATATTATAAAATAATTTCTTCAAATCTCACAAATCAATTCAAATCAACTCGAATTCCAAAGTTCAGCTTTAGTTCTATCTTAATTCGTCAATTTCTATTCAATTCAGTTTTTCAATAAGCCATTTCAAATTATATAGATTTCAAATACAGATTTGAACCACAAAATAAACCATTTCAATTTCAATATATTTCGATGCTTTAAATATTCCATAATTTCAAAACTAAATTTGATAATTTCATATATATCTTAGTTTATATTCATTATTATTTAGTTTTGCAATATTCACTTAATAAATCCAATATCATTTAAATAAAACCCCAAATTTCAAATCACTAAATATTTTCTTCAATTTATTTAAACTTGAAACATTCAATTAATCACCTTAAACCAAAATCAAGTTATAAAATCATATCCTTAAATTCTCAATATCCAATAAGTTTCAAATCGATTTTATTTAAATATAATTCTTAAAAGAATATTATATCAAATCAACTTAAAATTGTCTTCCCAACCTTAATTTATTAAAAATTATTATAAACTCTATATTTGAAAATATAATTTTAAATAAATACTTAAATATATTATATATAAATTAAATCAAACTTTACTAAATTAAATCTTACTATCAAACTTATTTTATAATAAAACTAATTATACGTATTTTAAAATAGTAAAATTATAGGTAAACTCTTAAAATTTATTATTTCAAAGCTAACTTATAAATTTTAAAATTTTCAAAACATAAAATTTAAATATCAATAATTTAAACTTTATAAAATAAATTTATATATAATATCTTGAAATCAATATTTATTAAATCATATATTTCTTTACAAAACCATAGAAATCATTTTCAATATATATATATATATATATATATATATATATATATATATAGACTAACGGTGTCTATATATAATTTTATATCTTACGGCCAAGTGATACAGATATTTATTATCTCAATCCGTAATTTAAATATATACGGGTATATATCTTTTCAACCCGCAATCCCAAATTCAACTCAAATCGCTTGGGCTTATCATTTCAACCAATAACGATTTTCTCCTATTCTACAGATCGTTCGGTATGTATCATTTCAACCCATTAGGAATTCTATACTAACCGGGAACTTGCAGAGTGAGAACATATATGATAATAATATAACAACATATATCATCAATGTAAATAACAGATAATGGTTTCAGATGTCGCATGTGAATAAATACAAATAATAGCATATAATAGCATATATAGAACAATGTAAATAACTAACAGCAACATATTCCAATTGTCATTTCAATTGAAATCAAATTTAATAGATATAAAAACGTTAATCGTTAGTGATAGCTCACCTTTCAAGGCTAGAGAAATTTGACAATGAAATGGGTTACGAATCCAGACACGAATTCCAAAGCAAAGCACGATGGGCATGAGTGTGACGAACAAAGATGATAAATAGGAATTGATGAAAATAGGATATATTACATATGCTTAAATTTTCTAAAATCAACATTCAACCTAAACACCAATCAAAACAAAATCTATATCTATACATATATTTTAAATCAAATACACAAGCAAAATCTTTGTATTTAAAATTCAAAAATCAATGTTCCTAATAAAATTAATATAAACTTACTTTATTAAATAGATCTATATATAATTCACGTCAATCATATAAATAAGCTCCACAAACATACATATATTATATTAAACCCATACTATATTTGAAAACCAACACATATATAATTTATGTATATAACTGATATATATTATATCTCTAACTTGCATAGTTTACATAAACTAACGTATGTATAAATATATTATATCAAAATCAATACAAAATCATTATATTTTCAACATTTCAAAATCGATAATATATATGTATATAAAACTACCGAAATGCAAAGGAGTTCCAACTTGCACTAGAAAGCTAAATTTTTATCATAAGAACAATACAGTAGTACATAAATATATAAGCTTCCGATAAAATTTCGTGCAAATATACATGGACTTACATATACTGTAAACATCTTCATCTATTATATATTTTAAACCAAATGCGTAAATGCTTACAAAAGGTTACTTACAAAATATACTTAGATAGCTTATATATATAACTGTATAACAGTATAGCTTTATTAACTTTACAAACTAATATATAATATAGTCTTATATAACTAAACATATATTTTATAATAAAACTAATATATATATAATGAAACACCTAAACACACATATATATATATATTTCGATATTCTGTAACAAACATATATATATATGTGTGTGTGTGTGTGTGTAAAAATATATAACCATATTACTGTATGAATATAAACAGTAAACAATATACAATATTTCTTTATAATAAAATCTACTATAACTATATATTAGCAAAATAATACAATCATATGAACATACTTATATAATATATATACCCAATATATCTTATACAAACCATTATAACTCTATACATATAAACAGATCTTTTATCATTCCAAACAAAAACAGGATACTTAAAATCATGCATGGATAAATAAACATATATATATATCTATGTTTAACAAAATTTTCATATGCTAGAATATATAAAACAGCAAATATAAGAATGCATATAATATATAAAGACTAACCCACTTAAAAATAATAAAAAAAGAATCTACAGCAATGCTCGAGACAAAGACAGGTGATAGGAAGAGCTGCCACGATCGGTTTGGGGCGGTGGTGACGGCTACTCTACCATAAGGGTGAAGCAGCGCTGATATAGGTCGAGATCGCATGCTCGGCGGTGGAGGCACGTGAATGCGAGGGTGGTTACAGTGAGGGTTTCAAGGCAGAGGAGATTGTTGAGGTGGCCGAGTCTAGTGGGGTGCGAGCTGGTTCGGCCACACTGGGTTGTTAACGTGTTGGAAAGGACAGGATCTCGGCTAGCATGTGGGGTCGGTGAGGCTACGAAGGCAAAGTATGGGAGGTAGAAAGGGCCGAGCAAACAAAGCCGAGTAGTGTTGATGGAAGAACAAATACCTTTGAGCACCTTTAGTTTATAAGATTTTTTTTAGTACATAACAAATGAGAGAGGAGAAGGAAAATGGAGGAAGGATAAATGGTCGATGAAGGTAGGGAAATAGAGGAGAACGCGTGGGCTCATAATGTAAGGAGATGAACAGTCTTATATATACATATATTTATAACTTATATTTTCCATGAAGGGACATGATGAACAGAGGGGAAAGGGAATGGTTTCAGGAAAATGAATATATTCTAGAAAAATAAATGTAATATAAACGACCGTGCTGAGATTCAGTAGAAAGTTATTAAAGCAATTTATTAGATTGCTTGGGCTGCACGCTTATATTTGAAAAGCAAGGGAAGTGAAAAAGCCACAAGTTTTGTACCGTTACAATGGACCGTTATTATCGTTTCCGTCAAGTACCGAACATCAAAAATATAGAAATAAATATACCGCAGAGATCAGCATGACGAGACGATCAAAATGGTATACAAATATTGTGGTACGATCATCCTGTCAAAAGTCGATATCGGTACCAAAAATGCTACTAATTTGCCAGAAATAAGATGAACAGAGCAATAGCAGTTCGAATTTGATGAAATGGAGTATGACATCTCACTCAGAAGATGACTTATAAATGTATTACGTAAAAATATTCAGGTTCGGAAAACTTTTTAGTGTCATCAAATATTAACTGATTTAAATTGAAATAAAACTACACGATAAAATAAACTTCAATATTATCTGATGAAAATTTACCATTTTCTATGTTTAACTAGACGTATTTCAAATATTAAAGTTTTATATCAAAATATTATTATTTAAAATTTCACAAAAACTCGATTAAATACGTTATAAAAATTATTAAAATATATGGGTTGTTACATTGTGTGAGGAAGACTTGTGTGAAAAACAACATACATAGCCTCAGAATCGAAAATGACTAAAACTAGAGTAGGGTGCATAACAATGAAAAAAGGCTACCAATACTTTTAGTAGCATTTCGATAACGCTGCTACAAAACATGCTATTAAATGTTTGAAAGTTTTTGTCGCGTTGTAAAAAACGCTACCAAAACTTAACATGTCGTGCACGTTAGAACTACTACAAAAGTTTATTTCTACAGCGTTTTTCAATTACTACCAAAGTTGACATTTTTGTAACTTTTAACTTGCACCCTTCTTGTTTTTCTATAGTAGTTTTTCTACTATATGCATTTTCGTAGCATTTGAATGTTGCTACAATATATATTTATAGCATTTCGACTTATTACCGTGCATTTTTAAAACGCTACTAAAAGTTATTGACTATTATGTTACATGCTACTGTTTTCTATTAAAGGCTTATATCATTTCCAACAACCGACTGCATAAAAGTTATATTAAAACCAACATAAATCACACAATCGTTGTATTCAAACCGATAATCACTCAAACAATCACATAATCAATGTATGAAAACAATTGAAAAAACATGTTGACCACATAATAAAATATGATATCCATAACCATAATAGTTTTTCGGCAAAATGAGCAAATTCATATAAAATCAATAACCATTTACAAACAAGTTTACATAACTAGCACTAACAAAATGTTAGAATATATATAGCAATTAGAACTATGCTCATTACTTGATTACCTACAATTCTTTGTTGCAACTGATCTTTACTCCAAAAAAGCTAATTTCTAGTAGACGAGTTAGACAATTGATAAATGATTATGAAAGCGCTTTACGTATTTAAGGCATGTCAATCATCTTTAGTTAAACTCTTGTTAAATTTAAATAATTTTAATAAACTTAGTTAAGTTAGTTAAATTTTTATAAAACTTAGTTAATTTATGTGATAAACTTATTTAACTTTTATAAAGCTTAGTTAATTTCTGTAATAAACATATTTGACTTTTATAAAACTTAGTTAACTTGGTCAAATTCTAATAAAACTTGATTGATTTGTATAAAAATTTTAATTTTTATAAAACTTAGTTAATTTTTGAAAATTCGATTAATTTTATAAAATTAGTTAAATTTCTATAAAACTTAGTTAACTTTTTCGTAACAATATTTATATTACCTCAAATTTATATATTATCTTGATTGCTAAAACTTGAAATGTCATAACTTATATTTTAATTAACTTAAACTTATAAATTATCTTAAACTTAAAACTTTATTAACTCGGTTAATTTTTATAAATTATCTTAAACTTATACATTTTCATAAACTTAGTTAATTTATTATTATTATTATTGAAAACTTAGTTAATTATTATTATTATTGTAAACTTATATATTTTTTATAAAAAATAGTTAGCTTGGTAAATTTTTAAAACTTAATTTTTGTTATTGTTGTTATTATTATTATTACTTACAAAACTTAGCTGACTTAGTTAAATTTATTATTATTATAAACATACTTTTTATCTAACTATAGTTGTTTATTATTTGTAACAACCCTGCTTTTGGAGATTACCTGTTAATATTAAATTATAACGGTGGTTATAATTTAATATTGTAAATCAAATAAAATTGAAAGTTTTATAATGTTTATTTGGAATAAACAATAAATTTTGGAAAAAAAAATGTAAAAATAAAGTTTTGGTAATTTTATTATGTTTATTTGTGAAAATAATAAATGGAGTATGATTTTATTTGGAGTAAATGCGATAATTATTGCAATTATTGCCAATTACTTCTTTTAATAATTTTTAATAGAAGTATTTGTTTTTTTTTAAGGTGTTTATTAAAATTAAAAGATGGAATATTGTTTAAAATAATATTTTGTTATTTTAAAAGAGTTAAAATGTTTTGTTATAACTTATTTGACAATGAAAATGATTTTTGAACAAGTTATGCTTTAAAATTAGTGTTTTTACACTAAAATTTTGAAAATTGTAAAATATTGTCAAAAATATGGTTTTATTAATGAAAATAACATTTTATTATTGAAATAAATTTTATTTTGTGTAAATAAATTTTTTTGTTTCATAACAATTGGTTGCATATATTTTTGTTTGAGTTTATATTGAGAAATATGTGAATTTAAGGTAAAATAGCCTAATACATATACATAGCCTTGCATTTTCTCTAAATAATATTGCTTTGGCTTTTTGGGTTAGGTTTTAAAACCTAAAATCCATTATCTGGATGTTTCTGGTGAGAAACAAACTACTGTACGTAGTTTAGTTCTTCTTTCTCAGAAACAGAAAGAAAAAAAAAACTTACAGTAAACTGAAAAAAATCATGGCTACCTTCTACTAAAACAAAATTTTCACCCAATTTGCTGCTAATTGAAGAAGAAATCACCAAACTAGGAGAATAAAAGGTAATCTCCACCAATACTACAGAAATATATCATCAAAATCCTAGAATTAGATAAGATTTGTGTATAACTTTCTCTTTTGTTCTTGCATGTTCTTTTTTTCAACATTTTCAGCTGTTGAAGCTAACAAAGAAGCCTCAAAATCATCAAATTGATCCAAACCGGAGAAGCTTTCAACCCAAACTTTGCTGCATATCTAAGGTGAGAGTTCCCTCACGCTTTCTATTTTGGATTCATGTGGTTAATGATGATTTACAGTGGTGAATTTGCCGAAAAGAAATGACTGCTGTAATATGTGTTTTGTGATTGTGGCTGAAACGAATTTTGCTATAACTTTTTCGTTTCTTAACCAAATTTGAAAATTTTAGATGTTTTGGAAAGCATAGATCATATGCTACAAGTTTCTTGTTTTGTGTTTTCCATAATTTTGTAGTTATCCTTTTCAAATTTGAGTGTTTCTATTGCAATCCCGAGAGCAAAACTATTATTTGCTCTGTTGTTGAATCTGAAACTAAATTAAGCATAACTTTTTCATTTTTTATCCAAATTCAATTATCTTTGATGTTCTGGAAAGCTAAGAATGTGATCTAAAAGTTTCATGTTTTAAGATTTTTGAAATTCTGAAGTTAAATTGATCAAAATTACATTTTTTTGCTGCTATCCCGAGACTAAAGTTACAGCAGTGTTAAATTTAGACATCTGAACCATTTTAAACATAACTCTTTCAATTTTTATCCAAATTCTATCATATTAGATGTTCCGAAAAGCTAAGAATTTGTTCTAAAAGTTTCATGTTTTGAGATTTTTGAAATTCTGAAGTTAAATTGATCAAATTTGAATGTTTTTGCTGCTATCCCGAGACTAAAGTTACAGCAGTGTTAAATTTAGACATCTGAACCATTTTAAACATAACTCTTTCAATTTTTATCCAAATTCTATCATCTTAGATGTTCCGCAAAGCTAAGAATTTGTTCTGAAAGTTTCATGTTTTGAGAATTTTGAAATTCTGAAGTTAAATTGATCAAATTGGAATGTTTTCGCTGCTATCCCGAGACTAAAGTTAGAGCAGTGTTAAATTTAGATATCTGAACCATTTTAAACACAACTCTTTCAATTTTTATCCAAATTCAATCATCTTAGATGTTCTGGAAAGCTAAGAATGTGATCTAAAAGTTTCATGTTTTAAGATTTTTGAAATTCTGAAGTTAAATTGATCAAAATTACATTTTTTTGCTGCTATCCCGAGACTAAAGTTACAGCAGTGTTAAATTTAGACATTTGAACCATTTTAAACATAACTCTTTCAATTTTTATCCAAATTCTATCATCTTAGATGTTCCGAAAAGCTAAGAATTTGTTCTAAAAGTTTCATGTTTTGAGATTTTTGAAATTCTGAAGTTAAATTGATCAAATTTGAATGTTTTTGCTGCTATCCCGAGACTAAAGTTACAGCAGTGTTAAATTTAGACATCTGAACCATTTTAAACATAACTCTTTCAATTTTTATCCAAATTCTATCATCTTAGATGTTCCGCAAAGCTAAGAATTTGTTCTGAAAGTTTCATGTTTTGAGAATTTTGAAATTCTGAAGTTAAATTGATCAAATTGGAATGTTTTCGCTGCTATCCCGAGACTAAAGTTACAGCAGTGTTAAATTTAGACATCTGAACCATTTTAAGCATGACTCTTTCAATTTTTATCCAAATTCAATAATCTTTGATGTTTCGGAAAGCTTAGAATTTTCTCTTGATGTTTCATGTTTTGATATTTTGAAATTTTGAAGTTTTGTTGACTAGAAATGCGCTTGATTGTTGCTGTCCCGAGATCAAAATGACAGCAATAATGATTGTTGATCTTAGAATTTGTTTTAGCCAATATTTGACTAGTTGAGACGTTTGAGATCTCCTATTATAGGAGTAATAATCGATGAGAACTACTCGTAGATGTTGTATTACTCGCTGATGAGATGAGGCGAGTCTTGAGATGAGATTTTCCCCTTGCGGGAATTATGGTTTATGAGAAACTACTGTGAGATTTATTTGCATTTGTCGATGATACGATGCAAGATATATGAGTATTATGAGATTTTTGAGGTTTGAGATTTTATTTTTATGATGTGGAGTTAACTAGCGGTTAGTAAACCGTTTAGTGCGAACGTGTGGTATGGGACGCACGCTAACACTTTTCAGGTTCCTTTCCGAGAGTTTGTGACACATCCACGAGTATGCCAGTGCTATAGACCTTCGGGTCATCTGAGTTATGTGACTTCGGTCACCACGAGTTATGTGACTTCGGTCACCACGAGTTATGTGACATTGGTCACCATGAGTATGACCTTCGGGTCCACGAGTTAGGTACCTAAATTATAAATAGCACTGGAGAAGAGTTTAGCATGTGCAGCATTGCTTCAGCTTTGCAATCAGGGATCTGGCTAATCCGGGGGTTTTTGAGTTTTTCTGAGTTTTATACGATTTCACTATTTTGAGATATTTTTGTTACATCGATAGCCTAATGCTACATGAGATGTTATATATAGTGAATTCGTTTTTATGATATTTGAACTTAATCTTGAGTTCCATGAGATTCATATTGGAATTTTAATGAGTTTTGCTCTTGACTTTGACATGATTCCTTGCATTGAGTTGAATGCCATTAAGTATGAGTTTCTTATGTTGAATTAAACCTATTCATGCGACAACCCTTGGTGAACATATATCATGCATTGAGATTATACTACACTTGTGCCCATCCTTTATAGTTAAAGGATGAATTCCCTTATGCACTTATATTCCTCTTATCTTATACTAATATCAAGTTCTAGCTAGCCTGACCCGTGTATTTATTGCTCGGGTCAGACCGAGTTGCAGGTTAGATAGTTGGACTCTTAGCTTGCTTTATCTTTTGGACTTCACCTTTGACTTGGGATATGACATAGTTTTTGTGTAGTAGCCTTTCTGTTGGAAACTTTTGATGTATATATTCTTTTGTGGGGAATGTATGTATATATTGTGGTTGTATACCACTAGTGACATGTTGCATTACATTTGATGTATGTATTCATATGTATCATTTCTGTGTTATTGTTCTGTGACTTGCAATTGACCGTTATTATATTTTGTTTCTGAATCGATCCTGAAGCCACCATAGTAGTGTATTAGATAAGAATTAAGTATGTCGAATACTCGAGATGAAAAGAAGAAGAAAAAGAGGAGTATAAATATCGATGTACTTATCTCTTATCTAATGCAAGACTATGATGGTCGCCCTTAACCAGCCCTATTCTCCACATTAGCAGACAGAATTACTATGTAATTCTCTTTGTAAATATGGGTCTCAGGGTGGGGCGTCACAGCTTGGTATCAGAGCAAGATTCAGAACGAAGTATGATAAACACAGAACAGAAACACATATTACGGTACATCTAAGTGTAATACAAGTGTTACGAATTCCTTAATCATTTGTGACTTTTACCTTATCGTGTCTTTTGGAGTAGATAATTTGGGATATGTCTAGGAATATGTTTTATTTCGTAATATTGCCAAATTTAATTAATGACGTCTTATCTTAGGAGATAATCCTCTTTGGATACTTAATTTTAGACATAATTGTGAGATTACTTCACTCGAAGTAATGATATTTTGTTAGTGTTCTTCTTCTCATTCGAGAAGATATCTTAACCTTGCTCTTATTTCTCGTTGATCTCCTTTTAATCCACTAAGTGATGCTAGGGTCATTCCTCTGCTTGACCCTATACCAATTTTTCATGAGCTACAAGTTGCGAGGGATAGCTTTACTCTTACCGCATTCCGCACTCGTTATATGTCTTGTGAGTGGTTTGTTATACCGTTCAGAATAACGAACACTCCAGTCTTTTCCATCAATCTTAAGGATCGAGTATTCTGGGAATAACTCGTGAGTTCTTCTTGTGTTTTTGATTTTGGGAATAAGTAATAAGTTATGTTTTCAAATTTTCAAAAAAAAAAAAATTAACTTAAGGTATGTTTCTAAGAGAAATTGGTTTATATTTTGGAAAAAAAAATATATTAAGTATTATATATGAGGTATTTCTTTTTAAAGAAAATGAATTTTGGTGTTGGGTTGTCCGTCTAGTGCTTTAAGAATTCTGGTCGATGCGTTTGGCCAACGTTATCGATAGGGATTTCCTAAACACTGTGATGAGACAGTCAGACACGGTAAATTGAGTTTTAATTAGTAAAGTTTGAAAATAATTAATATGATGGAGTATAAATTTTATTTTAAATGTTTAATAAAGCCCTTGAACCATAGTAAGTGTTGGATGAGTGGCGTGGCAGTTTTGATCACTCGATCAACTCTGCAGCCAATCAATGAGGTCATTCACTATAAATCAATGGTGAGGAAATACACTTGTATTATTTGAAATTTGAGAAATTGAATGTGGTAATTTGGGTAAGTAAAGTGAATAATTCTAATTAAGGAGATGTCTTAATTAGATGAAAATATCATTTGATGCTTTCATTAATAAAATGATGTACTTAAGGTAAAAGAATACTATGGTTTGAAAATTAAAATATTAATTGAATATTTTAGTACAAGTTATTAATGATGACTATAAAAATTTATTTTGATGGATAATTAATAATCATCTCTAGATAATGGAAGAAATTAATTATCTTTTCCAAAATGAGTTTTCATAGTGAATTGTCTTTAAAGGTAGATTTTGGAAGGTAATGAAAATATTTCCACTTAATAAAATATTTTGTGGTGATTACATAAAGTTGTTCATAATTTTATATGTCTTAGCTTTCCAGGAAAAAAAAAGAGGATCATTTAATAAATGATTTATCCAAAAGCTTGTTTGAAATTGTAGTTTAAAATTTAAATGGTTTGGGAGAATTTCAACTTTTAAAATTGATTTTGAAAGCTGAAATCTTATTTAGAAAATTGTTGTACTAAAACAGCGATAACTAGAGAATTATAACTCCAAATAAGCTCAATATTTTAGCAAATGAAAGATCTTTCAGTAAGCTATAAAGTTTCTTTTTACACTTTTCAATATTTTGCAATTTACTGAGTCTAAAATGGGTTTAAATGGAGATAGGCAATTCTGCCCTATTACAAAATTCTCTAAGATTAAGCTGAAAGTAAATTCAACATAACGTTCAAACCGTAAATCCGATTTTGATGATCTTTATATTGCCGGAAAGCCCAGACTGATTAGAATAACTTTCATTCTATAAAGTTCTTCATATTTTGCAGTTTTCTCGGTCAAAATAGGTCTTCTTTACAACAGGTCTGAACTGAAATTGATTTACTCCCCCTCAATAGTTAAGTGTAGCATTTCTTATTTATGATCATGAACTAATATCATCTATTTGAGTTAAGTACAGGTGAAAAGAGGATAGATGGAATATATATATTTTGATCAAAAAGATTATAGATGTAAGTTTGTGTAAAACCACTTTAAAATGCTTAAAGGGAAAGTTTTCGGATTAATTTTAAGTGTTAAATAATGATATATATATAGTGCTTCCGACCTAATGGTCGATGTATATTATATAATTTATTTTTGTAATATTGTATATGGCCCTCCGTACAAAGAAGACTCCGTCAATTTTTTCGAAAAGTTCTAACACTTAGAAAATTTGAGAAACAAATTGAAAAATAATATGTTGAAACTAGAATATACCTATGGAAGAATTAGAGAATAAACAACTTAAACTTTATTTACACTAACGAAGAGTAGTAAATTTAACTTTAAAATCTAAGTAAGAAGTATTGAAAAAAAAAATTTCAAGTGTTGAAAATTGTGGATATAACTATAAAGTATCGATCTTTTGGAACTCTAAGAATATTTGATTGAGAGTATATACATATATTTTAGTTCCTTGTGAGTATCTTACTATTTTGCTATTTTCTAATAACGTGCATTTATTCGGTCGTTAGAGTTTGAAACCACCTTTTGGTTGAACTATCTTGCCTCTATTATGTCTATCTTGTATTGGTGTTGTTCCTTCCGTAGTGTGATAAGGAAAGATCATATCAATAATCATCTTGTTGATTAAAGTCTGGGTTGAAGTTGTGCTAAATCCCGACTCTACTTAAGGAGCTTATGAGAATCTCATTTGATCGAACCTTTTTCTTGCATCTTGTTGTGCTCTTATTCGAAGGTGAGATGCCTTCAAAATCTTATGTGCTAATTAGAAAATTCAGTGGTTCGCTAATTCCATATTTGCACTTTAAAAACCATAGAATTAATCGAACAATCTTATCCTGGTCTTCTTTCATCTTGAGTTGAAAGTGAGAAATTGTGATCTTGTGCCTGTCTATCCTTCTTTGATTGATGAAATACTTATGTTGAATATAAACTCTTCTCTAGAAATTGCGAGGACGCAATTTTGATAAGGGGGAGAGTCTGTAACAACCCTGCTTTTGGAGATTACCTGTTAATATTAAATTATAACGGTGGTTATAATTTAATATTGTAAATCAAATAAAATTGAAAGTTTTATAATGATTATTTGGAATAAACAATAAATTTTGGAAAAAAAATGTAAAAATAAAGTTTTGGTAAATTTATTATGTTTATTTGTGAAAATAATAAATGGAGTATGATTTTATTTGGAGTAAATGCGATAATTATTGCAATTATTGCCAATTACTTCTTTTAATAATTTTTAATAGAAGTATTTGTTTTTTTTAAGGTGTTTATTAAAATTAAAAGATGGAATATTGTTTAAAATAATATTTTGTTATTTTAAAAGAGTTATAATGTTTTGTTATAACTTATTTGACAATGAAAATGATTTTTGAACAAGTTATGCTTTAAAATTAGTGTTTTTACACTAAAATTTTGAAAATTGTAAAATATTGTCAAAAATATGGTTTTATTAATGAAAATAACGTTTTATTATTGAAATAAATTTTATTTTGTGTAAATAAATTTTTTTGTTTCATAACAATTGGTTGCATATATTTTTGTTTGAGTTTATATTGAGAAATATGTGAATTTAAGGTAAAATAGCCTAATACATATACATAGCCTTGCATTTTCTCTAAATAATATTGCTTTGGCTTTTTGGGTTAGGTTTTAAAACCTAAAATCCATTATCTGGATGTTTCTAGTGAGAAACAAACTACTGTACGTAGTTTAGTTCTTCTTCCTCAGAAACAGAAAGAAAGAAAAAAAACTTACAGTAAACTGAAAAAAATCATGGCTACCTTCTACTAAAACAAAATTTTCACCCAATTTGCTGCTAATTGAAGAAGAAATCACCAAACTAGGAGAATAAAAGGTAATCTCCACCAATACTACAGAAATATATCATCAAAATCCTAGAATTAGATAAGATTTGTGTATAACTTTCTCTTTTGTTCTTGCATGTTCTTTTTTTCAACATTTTCAACTGTTGAAGCTAACAAAGAAGCCTCAAAATCATCAAATTGATCCAAACCGGAGAAGCTTTCAACCCAAACTTTGCTGCATATCAAAGATGAGAGTTCCCTCACGCTTTCTATTTTGGATTCATGTGGTTAATGATGATTTACAGTGGTGAATTTGCCGAAAAGAAATGACTGCTGTAATATGTGTTTTGTGATTGTGGCTGAAACGAATTTTGCTATAACTTTTTCGTTTCTTAACCAAATTTGAAAATTTTAGATGTTTTGGAAAGCTTAGATCATATGCTACAAGTTTCTTGTTTTGTGTTTTCCATAATTTTGTAGTTATCCTTTTCAAATTTGAGTGTTTCTATTGCAATCCCGAGAGCAAAACTATTATTTGCTCTGTTGTTGAATCTGAAACTAAATTAAGCATAACTTTTTCATTTTTTATCCAAATTCAATTATCTTTGATGTTCTCGAAAGCTAAGAATGTGATCTGAAAGTTTCATTTATAAGATTTTTGAAATTCTGAAGTTAAATTGATCGAAATTACATTTTTTTGCTGCTATCCCGAGACTAAAGTTACAGCAGTGTTAAATTTAGACATCTGAACCATTTTAAACATAATTCTTTCAATTTTTATCCAAATTCTATCATCTTTGATGTTCCGAAAATCTAAGAATTTGTTCTAAAAGTTTCATTTTTTGAGATTTTTGAAATTCTGAAGTTGAATTGATCAAATTTGAATGTTTTTGCTGCTATCCCGAGACTAAAGTTACAGCAGTGTTAAATTTAGACATCTGAACCATTTTAAACATAACTCTTTCAATTTTTATCCAAATTCTATCATCTTAGATGTTCCGGAAAGCTAAGAATTTGTTCTGAAAGTTTCATGTTTTGAGAATTTTGAAATTCTGAAGTTAAATTGATCAAATTTGAATGTTTTTGCTGCTATCCCGAGACTAAAGTTACAGCAGTGTTAAATTTAGACATCTGAACCATTTTAAACATAACTCTTTCAATTTTTATCCAAATTCAATCATTTTAGATGTTCCGGAAAGCTAAGAATTTGATCTAAAAGTTTCATGTTTTAAGATTTTTGAAATTCTGAAGTTAAATTGGACAAAATTACATTTTTTTGCTGCTATCCCGAGACAAAAGTTACAGCAATGTTAAATTTAGACATTTGAACCATTTTAAACATAACTCTTTCAATTTTTATCCAAATTCTATCATCTTAGATGTTCCGAAAAGCTAAGAATTTGTTCTAAAAGTTTTATGTTTTGAGATTTTTGAAATTCTGAAGTTAAATTGATCAAATTTGAATGTTTTTGCTGCTATCCCGAGACTAAAGTTACAGCAGTGTTAAATTTAGACATCTGAACCATTTTAAACATAACTCTTTCAATTTTTATCCAAATTCAATCATCTTAGATGTTCCGGAAAGCTAAGAATGTGATCTAAAAGTTTCATGTTTTTAGATTTTTGAAATTCTGAAGTTAAATTGATCAAAATTATATTTTTTTGCTGCTATCTCGAGACTAAAGTTACAGCAGTGTTAAATTTAGACATTTGAACCATTTTAAGCATAACTCTTTCAATTTTTATCCAAATTCAATAATCTTAGATGTTTCGGAAAGCTTAGGATTTTCTCTTGAAGTTTCATGTTTTGATATTTTGAAATTTTGAAGTTTTGTTGACTAGAAATGCGCTTGATTGTTGCTGTCCCGAGATCAAAATGACAGCAATAATGATTGTTGATCTTAGAATTTGTTTTAGCCAATATTTGACTAGTTGAGTCGTTTGAGATCTCCTATTATAGGAGTAATAATCGATGAGAACTACTCATAGATGTTGTATTACTCGCCGATGAGATGAGGCGAGTCTTGAGATGAGATTTTCCCCTTGCGGGAATTATGGTTTATGAGAAACTACTGTGAGATTTATTTGCATTTGCCGATGATACGAGGCAAGATATATGAGTATTATGAGATTTTTGAGGTTTGAGATTTTATTTTTATGATGTGGAGTTAACTAGCGGTTAGTAAACCGTTTAGTGCGAACGTGTGGTATGGGACGCACGCTAACACTTTTCGGGTTCCTTTCCGAGAGTTTGTGACACATCCACGAGTGTGCCAGTGCTATAGACCTTCGGGTCATCTGAGTTATGTTACTTCGGTCACCACGAGTTATGTGACTTCGGTCACCACGAGTTATGTGACATCGGTCACCATGAGTATGACCTTCGGGTCCACGAGTTAGGTACCTAAATTATAAATAGCACTGGACAAGAGTTTAGCATGTGCAGCATTGCTTCAGCTTTGCAATCAGGGATCTGGCCAATCCGAGGGTTTTTGAGTTTTTCTGAGTTTTATACGATTTCACTATTTTGAGATATTTTTGTTACATCGATAGCCTAATGCTACATGAGATGTTATATATAGTGAATTCGTTTTTATGATATTTGAACTTAATCTTGAGTTCCATGAGATTCATATTGGAATTTTAATGAGTTTTTCTCTTGACTTTGACATGATTCCTTGCATTGAGTTGAATGCCATTAAGTATGAGTTTCTTATGTTGAATTAAACCTATTCATGCGACAACCCTTGGTGAACATATATCATGCATTGAGATTATACTACACTTGTGCCCATCCTTTATAGTTAAAGGATGAATTCCCTTATGCACTTATATTCCTCTTATCTTATACTAATATCAAGTTCTAGCTAGCCTGACCCGTGTATTTATTACTCGGGTCAGACCGAGTTGCAGGTTAGGTAGTTGGACTCTTAGCTTGCTTTATCTTTTGGACTTCACCTTTGACTTGGGATATGACATAGTTTTTGTGTAGTAGCCTTTGTATTGGAAACTTTTGATGTATATATTCTTTTGTGGGGAATGTACGTATATATTGTGGTTGTATACCACTAGTGACATGTTGTATTACATTTGATGTATGTATTCATATGTATCATTTCTGTGTTGTTGTTCTGTGACTTGCAATTGACCGTTATTATATTTTGTTTCTGAATCGATCCTGAAGCCACCATAGTAGTGTATTAGATAAGAATTAAGTATGTCGAATACTCGAGATGAAAAGAAGAAAAAAAAAAAGAGGAGTATAAATATCGATGTACTTATCTCTTATCTAATGCAAGACTATGATGGTCGCCCTTAACCAGCCCTATTCTCCACATTAGCAGACAGAATTACTATGTAATTCTCTTTGTAAATATGGGTCTCAGGGTGGGGCGTCACATTATTATTATTATAATTATTATTATTATCATCAAAATCTTAGTTAATTTCTTATCAAACTTAGTGTACTACTGCTACCACTACTACTATTAACTTGTTAATTTTTATCAAAATTAGCTTATTAATATTATTATTACAAACTTGTTAATTTTTATAATACTTAGTTAATTTTTGTAAATGTATTTAAATTTCATAAAACTTAGTTAATTTATGGAAACTATTGTTTATTATTATAATAATTATTATTATTAAACTTGTCAATTATCTTAATTGCTTAAACTTAGAATGTCATAACTTGTGTTTTAGTTAACTTAAACTTTTAAATTATCTTTAACTTACTCAGTTAACTTTTATAAATTATCATGCCCCCTTTTTAGTCTCTTGACTGCAAATGGGGTTTTTTCATCTATTACTAATTTATATATCATGCCATATCCACTTGATCCTATTAATCTGTGCTCGTCAATTTCATTATCTTCTTTGTGAAATCATTCGAGTTTAAGGATTATGTTGTCGGTGAACGAAACATCACTATTTTCCCTCCTATGAAAATGAGAATCTATGTGTTATGGTTCCGTAAAATGAGAACCGATGTTTAATTTTGAATTTTACATACAAACTACATCTTTTAAACCTTAAGAACTATAGCTAATCTAATGAAAAAAATAAGATGACAATGAAATTTTCAATTCAAGTTCCTACAACAATAATAAATCTATCTACATGATGCTGGTCCATAGAAATGATGATGAACTGCCAACACTATTTTGATTACAAACAACCTTAAAGGATTTTACTATGAGTCATGGATATATTTGCAATAAATAAAAATACAGATGCAGTTTCATTGGTAGGAATATAACATACATGTTTTCCTCCACGATTCTTCTTTTTCTTGACCATCGTTTGTATAGGAGCATAGAAATTAATATATTGGAAATGAACGTTATATAATAGATTATGGTATAGAGCGCTACTATGCCAGAGTTCATACTCCCTTTATTCTATTAATTATATTACATGGTCACTGAAAGAATTATTGTATAATTGTACAACAACTTATAGGTTGAAGAGTCAAATCTGTTTTGAAGAAAGTCAACTAAGAAAATGAGGTACAAATTCAGATAAACATGAAAATGTAAGCAGATTAGGGAGTGGAAAGGAAAAAAATAAAATGTTATTTTGCTTCATCAACTTAAAATGTTTACATACACCAATAAATTATAAGCCTTAACCCTAGCTAACCATATGCAGGCTTGGGTCGATCTAGTTGGTTGCTGTAACAACCCGATATTTTCAACCATTCACATCCGCACATGTCGGACTTGAATTGCTCAAAATACAGTGTTGTAAACAAAATTTGGCAAATCTCATAATATACAGTAAATAAATAATCACAGATCACAGAAATAGAGTAAATAAAAACGCAGCGGAGGTAAAAGGGATAGTAGTTCATGAAACTACTACATATATATAAGATACATCAGAGTTAAACAAGATACAACAGAAGAGTAACAAGATACATCAGGTACAAATCAGAATACAGCACTGGAATCACTAGATACTGAAAGAAAAATAGATGGCTGGATCTTCAAGCAAAGCTTCAACTCCGAAGGTGAGTCTGGAATGCTGAATCACTCAGTCTGACTCGAGTGTAAAGCAGAACACAAAACACCCGAGTCAGGACATAAATACTTATGAACTCAACTCAAGTGAACAGTAACAAAAATACACCAGTAACCTAAAGGATGCTTGGGACCGCCCATCCTCTGAGGATCCGTTAAACTATTTACTATATAGTAATATTGCGCTATTATAATAATGTCTACAGTAAAATAAACTTACTTTAAAATAGCGTTAAAGGGTTACCCATACAGCCCTCAACACGTAATAGTCCCAGTAGTCCATCCAGTATCAGCATACCTCCAGATCGAGAGGCTACCCTAAATACTCCATAGGCTATGGGAGAAAAACAAACTCGTAGTAAAGCTCGATATGGTAGGTGACACGGCACAACTAGGCAATGCCACGGTAAATATACCAATTACGCTTCCGGGCTGGTGGTAACGTAGCAGCCATTACGCCCACCTCGGAACACACTCCCAATCAAAATCGGAGGATGGCCATCAAATCAACCACAAGAAGAGTATAGTATCGAAGAAATGCGTCCGATAGGAGGAATGACCTCACTTGGCCTGTCTATCGCTCATGTTTTAGCCCCTTAAGCCAACACACAGGAGTCGGGTCCACGTAATATACCTCAAGAACGTCGACACCATCCTACTTCATTCTGGAAACTCCACCGCATACACTATTGTTAAAGTGGTTTTCGAAGTTGGTAGAAAGTATGACAACTTCCGATCCCGGTCTTTTTAACAACCAATCATTATTATAACACCGTGGTCATTTCAAAATAGTTCATACTTCAAAATCAAATCATTTCATTTCCAGACTATATTCCTTTCAAAATAGTTTATACTTCGAAAACAAAACCATTTTTTATTTCAAGCTATATTCAAATCAAAATAGTTTGTCATTTCCATTTAAAACATATATTCACCTTTCAAAATCATAATACTTCCAAAATACTTGAAATCATTACACTTTGAAAATCATAAAATTTCAAAATCATACATTTGAAATCATGGTACTTTCCTTTAATTCTTTACATTTTACAAATTTATTCAATTAAACCAAAATTTTCAAATTTCCAATTTAATTCAATTCAAACCATCAGTTTCAATTTAATTCAGTTTTCCAACAAACCCTTTCAAATCATATAAATTTCAAATACAGATTTGATCCACAAAATAAACTATTCAATTTTTAATATATTTCAAAGCTTCAATATCACACATTTCAAAACTAATTTTTATAATTTCGTATATCTCTGATTTAACCTCATTATTACTTAGTTTTCAAATATTCATTTCATAAATATAATATCATTTAAATAAACCAGAATTACAAGTAAACTAAATATACTTTATACTAATGTAAACTTCAAGTATTCTTTTATCAAAATCAAATAACATTCCAAATTCATATTCTTTATCAAAATAAAGATCAAATCATTTCCAAACCATTTCAAAATCATTTTCCTTTCAAATCCATTGTCAAATCATTATTTCAATTCAAATTCAAATATTCAAATTTAAATATCATTTTAAAATCAAATATGTTATTCATTTATTATTCCAAATATCATTACAAAACACATTTCAAAAATTCCATTCAAAACCATTGTTTAAATTCAAATTCAATTTAAATTCCTTAAAAATTCAAATTTAAATATTAAAATATATTCAAAACTCCTTAAATTTCACAAATAATCAATTCCAAAAGTTGAATCATTTAACACTTTAAAATATAACTCAAATAGGGTTAAAATCTATAACATTTCAAAACATTATCAAATTATAGCAACGACGGCATTTATAAAGTGCTATCGTAGCTTATAGTTTACAAAATAGTTTAGTTCAAGAACAACGGCATTTATAAAATGCTGTAATAGATATTTAATTATTTCAAACATAGTTAAATTCAAACCAACAACACTTAAAAATGCTGTCATAAGACCACAACATTTTTGGAAATGCTATTATTAAAATTTTAGATTTATTATAACTTCAGAAACATTAACACACCAAATTTTTATTATTTTAAACTTATAAATCATATTTCTAGACTTCGAAATTTCACATTTAAATCAACTTAGCATATGATTTATCACAACAAAATTTATGATTAAATATCCAATTAAAAACTCATTTCATTTGTTAAGTCAAAATTCACTATTTTCTTAACTTATAAATTAAATAAAACTTAACATTTTTCTTCAAATATCATTTTAAAAATTTAAATTTAATTTCCATTATTTACTTGCATTATTTAAAATAAAATTTAAAGTCAAAAATCACATTTACTTAAAATTTACATGCGTAAATTCACAAATTCAAAACTTAATATTTAGCTTTCTCAAAACTATAAAATATATATTTTTAAATCCAAATTTCATACTTTTAAAAATATTTATCTTAAGAAAAATCATTTAAAAATATACCACGAGGTCTGTATATAATTTTCTAACCTAGGCCAAGTGGTACGGATATGTATCATATCATTCCGCAATTTAAAAAGAAAACCCGGGTTCTATCATTTCAAACCCGCAATCCCAAGTCAAATAAAATATAATAAAAATCACTTGAGCCCTCATTTCGGCTGTAACGACCAGCAAATCCGTACCCCTTGAGTCAACACTATTCTACAACAATCAACTCAAGTTGCACAGAAATACGAACCATTTGGGTTAAAGAAGAAGAGGTAGAAGAAGAGAAAACAAAATTTACATCAGAATCTAACCATCGCAGCGGAATAAAATATAATAGATAATAAATAATCTTTACTCAACAAAAAAATATCTCTGTTTATATATTACATCATCAGAGTACATCAATCACAGCTCACATCAATAACATACAATGGATACACATCAACTCAACACAGCGGTATATAGATATATATATAAACAAATACGAGAGTACGTATCGTCATCCAGCTCGTCCCCTGAGCTTCACAGCATCATAACCAATATCCTATAATACTTGGTCTGACCCGAGCATTATAGTTAAATAATACCCGAGTCAGTCTGGAATACCAGCGTGAGAAAATCACACCCAATTTATTATTAAAGTTTCAAAAATCCTTTGAAAACAAAAGCATCTTGTAAGACCACGCCACAAATAAACATGTCGGGTTTTTACCTTACGATAGCTAAAACAATTTTTAGAAATCCTCTGATATTATAATAGGGTCTATATACAAGTACTTATAAAATAGCCGAAATTGTTACATTATTAAATTCCAGCTACTAGCCACAAAAGTGGGTAATACAAACAAAACTCGTACAAGGCTCGTAGGGAGAATGGATTTCCATCAATGACTAGGCACTGGGGTACCACCTGTCACAGTACGGGGCCTAGATCACCGTACCAAGGATTACTCCCTTCATCCCCTGCAACACAAGGCCGAAACCATCCCTTACTGGACAGTCCTGAGTGAGATCACCCCGCGGTTGGGATCAGCAACCGCACCACTAAGCCGAAAATAAAAGGGACATCTAGACTGGAATGACCTCACCCTGCTTGGGTGCTACCCACCTAGCCTTGCTGCATATCCCCTGATTTTCAGTCATTCCCGGTTGATGAGGCTTGAGACTAAGCGTTACCTTTAGAACGTTTCACTTAGAATGCCCATCGCCCACCTGACGATGTTTCGCAAGCATTCATCCATACAAGTCCATCCCGGGTTCGAACGGAACCCAAGGCACTATTCCTAATACATCCATTTTGGAAATATCATCAGGATTAGTAGCGACTAGCCCTTGCACTTCACTGCTCCATCTTCGACTCCGAACACGTTTTTCGCACGAAACGTACAAACCGGATCGAAGTGGTTTTCGAGAAATAAATCTCGATCCCGGTCTCTTCGAAACGATCAACGCAGTGGGCCAATATTGATAGTCGGTTATTTAACTATCAATTAACTTTCACAAGCATCCATCCAACAATAAATAATTTCCCAAATTATTTATTACTTCAAAATATCTTCCGAAGATATATTTTCTATTTTCAATCCTTTGAAAACAGTTTCCAAAACCATCTTTCTTTTCAGAATAAACTTTCCCAAATATTTTCTATCTCCACTGAAATCACCAAGCACAAAACTAGATTTTTAAAATAATTTAAAACACTTTACTTTGAACTATACTTTAAAACATTTAAGTTAAATTACTTCAATAATTTGTTACAAATACATACTATATGAATATTTGAAAATAAGGTTACTTAATAAATATAAAACTAGATTTCTTCTTTTAAAAACAAAATACTAAGTTACTTCTTAATAATTACTACTAAAATAGATTAAAAGAAAATACTTACTTAGATTTTAAATATTAGAAATAATAAACTTTACAAAACCTGCTTCCTTTAAAAACAATTTTAAAACGTTTAATTTATATTTAAAGTTTACTTTTTAAAAAAAAAACATGTACTTGGCTATCCAGAGAAAATTCCAACTTCAATCACTTAAATCAATTTTCCCAAATTGATTTCCAATTTATTTTATTTGAAATATATTTCTTTACTTTCTTAATTCATTTTAAAATTCATTAATTATGACTTATTATTAATGTTATTATTTCCCATTTGTTTTAACCTTTTTAAGTGAAATATATGAATTTCAGTGTTTCCCAACTATTCCTTTATTCCTTTTTAAAATTTAAATCTTAAATTTTAAATAAACGTTTTATTCTTTTAATTAATATCACTGCAGATTAAAATTCCTGAACTCTTCGCTTATTCAAATTTCCATTCTATACTCAAGATCTATTTATTAGAATTTTAAAGTCACTTTATTTCTTTCCAATTCATTTAAAAATTTATTCAAATTTCTATAATTATTTTACTTACAATTTCACTCCTTTTATTATCTTACATAAATCCAATTTATATATTTTTGGTACTTCATCATACCCAATTATATCCTATCGAACCATAGCATTCAATATTCCAATAAAGATCATCATAGGATATCAAATAAATCACAACAGAGGGTATTAAATAATTTAAATAATATTGAGGGGTCCAGTTGGATCCCTCCAACCTGTTTTCCCTGCATCCACAAACATTAGCACAACATATAATATTCCAATTCCAAAATTTCATACTATATCACATCAATCGATTCGACCATTCAAACAATTATTTAAATTTAATCATTTAAATTTAAATTTAAATTCACTGAGTGAGATTAACTCACCTTTGACTTAAAATTTGTAGACCATTCAAATCCACTTTTAATCCAGCTTGTTTCTCTATTCTAGACCTTGTATAACATTACGTGATTCATTAACATTTTAAACATAACAGATAATTAATTGCCATTTCAAATTCAATTAACTAATGACTTAGCTTAAAACTGGTTTTCCTATCTATATGTATATATATATAAATCTTCTTACTGTAATATTGTACGATGAATGAGGTATAACAAATTAAATTCCAAGCTTTAACTTAAGTTAAATTAAAGATGTTTAAAATCAATTCACCTTACTGTTATATATATTTTTCCTTTCTCATATATATATTTACATAAACCGAAATTGTTATATATTTTACTGTAAAATAAATATATATATAAAATTTTGTTTTCTGTTGTGTATATATATATCTACAGGTATAAGTATAATTTGGGAAAAAAACTGCAATTACTCACCATAATCTACCCACGAACCTAGGTCGACACCAAGCCCTAAATGCCACTGTCCCCCCCTCTCTGGTCGAAGCCAACTCGCCAACCACCGTTTGTTGAATGCCGCTGCCACCTAGCTTCCACCCCAGAGTGCCACACGACTTTACGTCGACGAACTCCAACAATTAACAACCAAGCTAATGGCTTCCACGAGAACCAAGTCTACCACGACGCCGCAATTTCGCTTGTCGGGCAGGAGCCATCTGGTCGCCTCGAGTAAAATAAAATGCATCGCGACCTCCCTTATACGTCTCGGCTACATCAACAAGCCCTAGATCCATCACTCGCACAGACAGAAGGATGAAGGGGGAGGCTAAATCGATTTAAATTTTGTTTTAAAGAGGAGAACAAAAAAAAAAGAAATCGATTTCATTTTAAAGAGGGGAAAGGTTCGGCCATTTATTCGTGACCGAGTTTTTTGAAAGTGAAATGCACGATTGAAGAACGAAATAATTTTGTTCGAGCAGATAAAAGATTGAGGGGAAAGATGAAAAAAATGTTCGGCCTTAACGTACTATCTGCGTTATTATATTGTTACGCGGCTGAAAGCTTCCTCTTGAAGCTTCTTCTTTAATTTATTATTATAATTATCATTATTATTTAGTTCGAGCACCTTGTTTTGTTGATTGAACGGCTTAGAATTGGGAAAGTATTCGATTAAATGACAGGAAGATGGCGTATAGAAGAAACTTGATTAATTAAATTAAATTAGATTATTATCAACTAAATCTTCACGCGTTTATATATATCTTACACTCACACACTAGCTCCGATTGACACAAAATTTGAAATCCGATAATAATTCAATATTACGGACCCAATGGAACTAGTTTCGTCAAATTCCGAGACTGTGTCTCAGAAGGCTATTTTTAAATTCAATTTAACGATATAAATTTTAAAACTTAACAAACCATTTTTAAATTTGATTTCATCACTTCTACTCTCATCAGTATTACCAATATAAATTCTACAAGCCTTCAAATTATTTTTAATCGGATTAAAATTCCAGATTCAACGTTTTATTCAAATTCAAGTTATTTAATTCAATAATTTAATTGTCAATTAAATTATGATATTTGTAATTTAAGTTGATAATTAACCTTTAAATAATTAAAATCAATTAAATATTCTAATTTTAAATGCTTGAAAATTCTGGGTCGTCACATTCCTCCCCCCTTAAAAGAATTTCGTCCCCGAAATTACTAATCAGGAAGAATGGTCCCAAAACCCGTTACTTTTCCAAAACCAAACAGCTTCTAACAACTCAACAACTTACCAACTATCTTTTATAAAGGATCATTATCATTCTTATAAACTTTCCAAACCTTTCCCTAGTTTGCAACAATCTATTTGCTCAACCCTTCCAGTTTTAATCTTAAAACCAATTTTGAATTATCAAAATTTTCTTAAAATTTTTCTAACTCCCTAAATTCCCGAAATTTTTTGCCAGCGTTTCCTTTGCGCGGCTGACTCGGTACAACTACAAAATGGCTCTACGGCCTCCCAAATCCAAAAAGAAAACAAAAAGCCAAGTGGCTCAATCCAAATCCAAATCCCAATCAAATTCCATACCAAATTTAAATACATACCTTTTTGTCGAGCATTTCAAATTTTATCTTTTCATATCAAACCCAATTTTCTTTTTCCCTTTATAATACCTGCATACCTGCTTAGCACCAATATCCAAACACAATATTCCCAAAACATTTTATTGACTTTCTTACCAACGTTAATATCTATTAATCCAAATATCAACTTAGGATGTATTTGCAATATTCCTTTTCCAATTAAGAATGCACCATTTCTTACTTAAGTTAACATAAGCATTTAATATGTTCTTATATTTATTTCTGCTTTACTCCTTTAATTTATATCCACTACTATTCAAATTGGCTCTTTCATTTCCATATGAATTTAATTTAACTTTAACTCTGCACATATAAATTTATTTGTCATTTATTACTAACTCATGTCATTATTTTAATTAGTTTCATTTACTAACTCATTTCAATTTCTAGTTTGAAATTGTTTACTCGTTAATGAATTTTCCAAAAATTTCAAAAAAAATTCTCCCAAAATTTCTAAAAAATTTTGGCAGAGTCTCTTTTGTACGGAGGAGCTTTTGCAATTTTACAAAAGAGATAAATATATATACATCGACCCACACGGTCGGAAAAACCAAAAACAGTTCATATTTCCTATTTTTATTGCGTAGGCGTACCTTATTTAGCATTTTAAGCAAGCAGCTTATTATTTTTAGCATATAGCACAACCCAATCCAGCCTCACGCTTCCAGGTACCTGTACTTACTCAGTTTAAACTTGTAAGTGTCAAATATAAGAAGTTTAACACATTTCACTTATTTGCAATAGTTAAAACATACGAATTTTAAAAGAAACTCATACCAAACATTTTCTGTACGCAATTAATATAGTTTCCATGCTAATTCAACTGTTCCAATTATTTTACAAACCATTTTCATTCAATTAGAAGGGTTTTCAATCCATTCATATACAATCTCATCAATTTGAATGGTTTAAAACTCAACCACTTACATTTAATTTATTTTTAAGCAAACTGAGCTCATATGTAATTCAATTGCTTTCAAAATCAATTTATTTTACTACTCTCACTCATAAAATGTTTAATTACCCCATTTACAACAAACAACAATTTATTCCATGCAATTTGACGAGATTTAGGTGAATAAATAAGTATTTATGTTTTATAACCAATTTAAATTGATTTCACTCAATTTTATTCTTAATTCTATTTCATTTCCAAATTTATTCACAATCCAATTATCCTCGCTTCCATTTCAGATTTGAATACATTCACTTGTATTTCATTTATTAACCCAACTAGTTCCATTATTCAAACAAGTTCCATTCAAAACCATTAACAATTTAGGTTCATCTTATTTACCAATTAAACTTCCCTTTTATTTTAATCCATTCACAATCATTTATTTAGCTCGACACATCCATTTAAATTTTATGTACAATTCATTTATTTACATTTCATTCCATATTTGTTTATTCCAAACTATTTTATTTAGCTCAAAAACAATCCAAGCTATTTCATTTAATAACCATTTCTCAACTTATTTAAACCAACACTTCCTTTGGTTCTTATTTATCCATCCATTCACTTATTCAATATAACTAACTTATCCACTCAATCCACTACGAATTTTCCATTTTCTTAAATATTATTACAAACTACCCAATTCTATTTCAATCCATATTTATTTTTACTTGATTCAAAATTTAATCCAACATCGTCAAACTTGGTTTAAGTTGAATTAAATTCAACTCTCTTCATTTCTTCAGCTTAAGTCAATTTACTTCAATTTATTTTTCAAATTTATACTTAAGCTCATTTTCATTTTACAAGTAAATTTTCTCTTTTATACTCAGCTTAACTCAATTGATTACAAGGCCATATCCAATTTATTTCCACATATTTGGATTTTATTCACAATTCAAACCATCCCATTACTATTTTAATCAAATCACATTTTTATTCAATATATTCCCAATTATATTTAATTTGTTAACATTCCAAGTTAAATTTTAATCTATAACGCAAGTTCTGGATCCATTATTCATTTTCAAATTACCATTCACTTTTATTAACTTACATTGCAATTTCATTCACAAATCAATCAATTAATTTCAAGACCACTTTTAATTATATTTTCTTAGTTCACAATATTTTATAATTCAAGTTTGGCTTTTCCGTTTATTTTCCAATTCACCAAAAATGTTTATTTTTAGGTTTTCTATCTCACCTTCAAATTTAACAAGTCACAACTTATTGTTTTATACAATTGCATTCATCATAAGCTTGAATATATTCATCTTTTTTTTTCCCATTCAATTTTATTTTAACTCGGATTTATTTAACCTCAATTCGATTTCAATTAAATTCGAATACAACTGGATATTATTTTCAGCCTATCCAATTAATGGCAATCCAGTCAAATTTTTATTTCCCATTAAAGTTAATTTTGTTTTTAACTCTTCTCTTTAAATTTAAATTCCATTATCCAAAGCTTAAATTTCTTCCTGATTTACAAATCCTTTCCATTTATAAGCTTACAACTTATCTTATCCGGATTTTTAAACACCCAGCTTTGGTTTCAAATTGTTTTGAAATCTCCAACATCTCAAATCATATTTCTCAAAAATTAAACCAATTCTGGTTTTATTCCCAACAAATTTCCCTTGAAATTTCAAAAACACAGGTTTTCCTAAACAAATCAATTTAGTAGCAATTCATCACTTAGAAACTCGAAAATGAACGTCGATGATGCTGCAGTCATCACCGAAGTTATTTTCCAGTGACTGAAGTGAATTCAATGCTATCTCCCTTTCAAAATCCATTTTTAAACAAATTTCCTTTCAGAAATACCTCCAAAACAATAATACTATCATTTATCTTCAAATACTACCAAATCTCCGGGATTTTAATCTTCTAAAGCCTGCTTAGATAAATTTTAACTATAATTCATTTGTACACTTTATTTGAACAAATTCTTATTTTAATTGTATTTTAATGCATAAATTACATTTATAATACATATTTATAAATTTCATTTTATAATGAATTTATTTCCTTAAATTTTAGTTACATTCCCATTTCTAGTCAAATTCTCA
Organism: Allium cepa; assembly: GCA_030765085.1. Lineage (NCBI taxonomy): Eukaryota > Viridiplantae > Streptophyta > Magnoliopsida > Asparagales > Amaryllidaceae > Allium > Allium cepa. The sequence continues at coordinate 1,032,983,880 of CM060945.1, read as the reverse complement.
CTTATCAACGATAATGCTTTAACATTATTCTTCCTAACATTCAAGCAACCATATATTAGCTAAATAGTTGTCAAAAACTATTCTTTATATCAAAATATGTTTTTGGGTAAAATTATTTCATTCACCCATATTTAAAACAATATCGTGTCAATTGTTCTATTCAAGTGTTTAGAAACCCCTTCGATACAGTTGTACAGACTGTGCCGACGAAGGTTCATATGCCATCTAATAAACCAATCAACACAATATTAAAACCATTTATACTTACTAACAAATACGCGCTCATATCTATTAATACGCTCAAACTCATTATAGAGTACTATAGACCCTATTTTATGAGTAATTCCCACCAGAGCCAAGGTTATCACCAACCTAAGCTCTGATACCAAGTGTAACGACCAGCAAATCCGTACCCCTTGAGTCAACACTATTCTACAACAATCAACTCAAGTTGCACAGAAATACGAACCATTTGGGTTAAAGAAGAAGAGGTAGAAGAAGAGAAAACAAAATTTACATCAGAATCTAACCATCGCAGCGGAATAAAATATAATAGATAATAAATAATCTTTACTCAACAAAAAAATATCTCTGTTTATATATTACATCATCAGAGTACATCAATCATAGCTCACATCAATAACATACAATGGATACACATCAACTCAACACAGCGGTAAATAGATATATATATAAACAAGTACGAGAGTACGTATCGTCATCCAGCTCGTCCCCTGAGCTTCACAGCATCATAACCTGTATCCTATAATACTCGGTCTGACCCGAGCATTATAGTTAAATAATAACCGAGTCAGTCTGGAATACCAGCGTGAGAAAATCACACCCAATTTATTATTAAAGTTTCAAAAATCCTTTGAAAACAAAAGCATCTCGTAAGACCACGCCACAAATAAACATGTCGGGTTTTTACCTTACGATAGCTAAAACAATTTTTAGAAATCCTCTGATATTATAATAGGGTCTATATACAAGTACTTATAAAATAGCCGAAATTGTTACATTATTAAATTCCAGCTACTAGCCACAAAAGTGGGTAATACAAACAAAACTCGTACAAGGCTCGTAGGGAGAATGGATTTCCGTCAATGACTAGGCACTGGGGTACCACGTGTCACAGTACGGGGCCTAGATCACCGTACCGAGGATTACTCCCTTCATCCCCTGCAACACAAGGCCGAAACCATCCCTTACTGGACAGTCCCGAGTGAGATCACCCCGCGGTTGGGATCAGCAACCGCACCACTAAGCCGAAAATAAAAGGGACATCTAGACTGGAATGACCTCACCCTGCTTGGGTGCTACCCACCTAGCCTTGCTGCATATTCCCTGATTTTCAGTCATTCCCGGTTGATGAGTCTCGAGACTAAGCGTTACCTTTAGAACGTTTCACTTAGAATGCCCATCGCCCACCTGACGATGTTTCGCAAGCATTCATCCATACAAGTCCATCCCGGGTTCGAACGGAACCCAAGGCACTATTCCTACTACATCCATTTTGGAAATATCATCAGGATTAGTAGCGACTAGCCCTTGCACTTCACTGCTCCATCTTCGACTCCGAACACGTTTTTCGCACGAAACGTACAAACCGGATCGAAGTGGTTTTCGAGAAATAAATCTCGATCCCGGTCTCTTCGAAACGATCAACGCAGTGGGCCAATATTGATAGTCGGTTATTTAACTATCAATTAACATTCACAAGCATCCATCCAACAATAAATAATTTCCCAAATTATTTATTACTTCAAAATATCTTTCGAAGATATATTTTCTATTTTCAATCCTTTGAAAACAGTTTCCAAAACCATCTTTCTTTTCAGAATAAACTTTCCCAAATATTTTCTATCTCCACTGAAATCACCAAGCACAAAACTAGATTTTTAAAATAATTTAAAACACTTTACTTTGAACTATACTTTAAAACATTTAAGTTAAATTACTTCAATAATTTGTTACAAATACATACTATATGAATATTTGAAAATAAGGTTACTTAATAAATATAAAACTAGATTTCTTCTTTTAAAAACAAAATACTAAGTTACTTCTTACTAATTACTACTAAAATAGATTAAAAGAAAATACTTACTTAGATTTTAAATATTAGAAATAATAAACTTTACAAAACCTGCTTCCTTTAAAAACAATTTTAAAACGTTTAATTTATATTTAAAGTTTACTTTTTAAAAAAAAAAACATGTACTTGGCTATCCAGAGAAAATTCCAACTTCAATCACTTAAATCAATTTTCCCAAATTGATTTCCAATTTATTTTATTTGAAATAAATTTCTTTAATTTCTTAATTCATTTTAAAATTCATTAATTATGACTTATTATTAACGTTATTATTTCCCGTTTGTTTTAACCTCTTTAAGTGAAATATATGAATTTCAGTGTTTCCCAACTTCTCCTTAATTCCTTTTTAAAATTTAAATCTTAAATTTTAAATAAACGTTTTATTATTTTAATTAATATCACTGAAGATTAAAATTCCTGAACTCTTTGCTTATTCAAATTTCCATTCTATACTCAAGATCTATTTATTAGAATTTTAAAGTCACTTTATTTCTTTCCAATTCATTTAAAAATTTATTCAAATTTCTATAATTATTTTACTTACAATTTCACTCCTTTTATTATCTTACATAAAACCAATTTATATATTTTTGGTACTTCATCATACCCAATTATATCCTATCGAACCATAGCATTCAATATTCCAATAAAGATCATCATAGGATATCAAATAAATCACAATAGAGGGTATTAAATAATTTAAATAAATATTGAGGGGTCCAGTTGGATCCCTCCAACCTGTTTTCCCTGCATCCACAAACATTAGCACAACATATAATATTCCAATTCCAAAATTTCATACTATATCACATCAATCGATTCGACCATTCAAACAATTATTTAAATTTAATCATTTAAATTTAAATTTAAATTCACTGAGTGAGATTAACTCACCTTTGACTTAAAATTTGTAGACCATTCCAATCCACTTTTAATCCAGCTTGTTTCTCTATTTTAGACCTTGTATAACATTACGTGATTCATTAACATTTTAAACATAACAGATAATTAATTGCCATTGCAAATTCAATTAACTAATGACTTAGCTTAAAACTGGTTTTCCTATCTATATGTATATATATATAAATCTTCTTACTGTAATATTGTACGATGAATGAGGTATAACAAATTAAATTCCAAGCTTTAACTTAAGTTAAATTAAAGATGTTTAAAATCAAATCACCTTACTGTTATATATATTTTTCCTTTCTCATATATATATATTTACATAAACCGTAATTGTTATATATTTTACTGTAAAATAAATATATATATAAAATTTTGTTTTCTGTTGTGTATATATATATCTACAGGTATAAGTATAATTTGGGAAAAAAACTGCAATTACTCACCATAATCTACCCACGAACCTAGGTCGACACCAAGCCCTAAATGCCACTGTCCCCCCCTCTCTTGTCGAAGCCAACTCGCCAACCACCGTTTGTTGAACGCCGCTGCCACCTAGCTTCCACCCCAGAGTGCCAAATGAATTTACGTCGACGAACTCCAACGATTAACAACCAAGCTAACGGCTTCCATGAGAACCAAGTCTACCACGACGCCGCAATTTCGCTTGTCGGGCAGGAGCCATCTGGTCGCCTCGACTAAAATAAAATGCATCGCGACCTCCCTTATGCATCTCGGCTACATCAACAAGCCCTAGATCCATCACTCGCACAGACACAAGGATGAAGGGGGAGGCTAAATCGATTTAATTTTTGTTTTAAAGAGGAGAACAAAAAAAAAAACCGATTTCATTTTAAAGAGGGGAAAGGTTCGGCCATTGATTCGTGACCGAGTTTTTTGAAAGTGAAATGCACGATTGAAGAACGAAATAATTTCGTTCGAGCAGATAAAAATTGAGGGGAAAGATGAAAAAAATGTTCGGCCTTAACGTACTATCTGCGTTATTATATTGTTACGCGGCTGAAAGCTTCCTCTTGAAGCTTCTTCTTTAATTTATTATTATAATTATCATTATTATTTAGTTCGAGCACCTTGTTTTGTTGATTGAACGGCTTAGAATTGGGAAAGTATGAGATTAAATGACAGGAAGATGGCGTATAGAAGAAACTTGATTAATTAAATTAAATTAAATTAGATTATTATCAACTAAATCTTCACGCGTTTATATATATCTTACACTCACACACTAGCTCCGATTGACACGAAATTTGAAATCCGATAATAATTCAATATTACGGGCCCAATGGAACTAATTTCGTCAAATTCCGGGACTGTGCCTCAGAAGGCTATTTTTAAATTCAATTTAACGATATAAATTTTGAAACTTAACAAACCATTTTTGAATTTGATTTCATCACTTCTACTCTCTTCAGTATTACCAATATAAATTCTACAAGCCTTCAAATTATTTTTAATCAGATTAAAATTCCAGATTCAATGTTTTATTCAAATTCAAGTTATTTAATTCAATAATTTAATTGTCAATTAAATTATGATATTTGTAATTTAAGTTGATAATTAACCTTTAAATAATTAAAATCAATTAAATATTCTAATTTTAAATGCTTGAAAATTCCGTGTCGTCACATCGGCTCATAATGATTTTTCCCTATTCTATTGTCCGTTCGGGTATGTATCATTTCAACCCATAGTGATTCTATTTTAACAGGGAACTTGCAGTGAACATATACATAAACAATATAAGCAATTATACTAACATTTCAATGTCACAATATACTATCATATATCATAAGTAAAGTGATAATTAATAATGTAAACATGATAATAACATGGCATGGCATATCATATAATCATCATTAACTTGCATAACATTTTTAATTACTAATCACTTGTCATCAATTTACAATTTCATAAGTAAAAATGTCAGAGTGAGAAGGAATCACCTTTATCAAAGCTAGAGACCACTACGACACACAAGAACGATTCCAAAGGCAGGACAAGCACGATACAGCATGACTTTTGATTTGAATGAATGGAAAGCCTAGATGTTGCTCTTGTAAACAACAAATACAACAAGACAATATAGACATATATTTTCAACACAAATTTAAGTTGAAACAATTTTAAATAAGAAGCAACAAGGAATAAAATGACTTGACCTTGCCTTAACCATTCAAGTGCTCGGCCAAGGTGAAACATATGCTTGGCTATGATGGTGCTATAGGCTCAGGTATGCATTAATATGGCATAGCTACAAGGAGATGATGATGGTAGTGGGAGTTACAACATGAATAAAACAAAGGGTCAAGGCCAAAAGGTGAAGTTTGGAGCACCACTAGGCTCGGCCTAGTCATTGTTTGGGTTCGACCATGCTTAGTGCAGGTCTGGTGATGGCCGATGCTGCAGCCAGAGGTTATGTACTTGCTGGTGGTGGTGGCTAAGGTGATGGCCGAAGTGCAATATAGAGGGAATAGTGGAATATAGGCTTAGCTAGGCATGTGATAGTGTAGTTTTTGCAAATTTTTGTGGTGCTAGCATCACTTAGTGGTCATAGCCATTATTGGTCATAGGAGGAGGAATGGTTGCTGCCATGTATGGTGGTGGTGGTGGTCGGTGGAGATGGGTGGTAGTGGCCTAGCAAAGCATAAGAAAGAATCAAGGCAAAATCAATGAAAAATGAAGAGCAAAAGTAGAAAGAAGAAGCCATTAAACTTACAAATTTTCTTTTGGTCGTGAGTTAAAATGAAAGTGAGAAGTTTATCACGTGAATTAAATGAGAAAACACACGGCTATGCAAGAAAATGTACAGTCAAAACAAGAAATGAATGGACAAGAGAAATGAAAAGACAATGTAAATGGAAAGTCACAAGAAATGAAAAGGCTTTGTCTCTTCAAATTTCCAATTTCTTTTAATCAAAAAAAAAATAAGTAAATAAAAATAAAAGACAAACAAAAATAAAGTGAAAAAGAAAATAAACAATTATTCTTAGGAAAAATAAAAAGTAAATAAAGAAAATAGTTTATTATATTGAAACTAGAATTAAAAATTGTAAACAAAATACAAATAACATTGGTAAATTATAACTACACTTTTAAAATGTCTTAAAAACAAAATTATATACATAACATGTCATACATAGAACATGATATGACAAATAAAATTTGATTTATATAAATTAAATTAAATAATTTTGTTAAATAAAACTATTTACATACAATGGTTTAAAAAGCATAACTTTCACAATATTAATCAGATTTCAACGAAACGAAAATAGTATACTTGAAATTTTATTTATTTTCATAATAAAAGATAAAATTAAAAAATTCAAAATTTTAAATTTTTAAATTTAAAAGTCAAAGTTTGACCATATTGACCAAAATTCTCATTTCTGAAAATATTCTATTTATTCATGTTTGGAATTCTGATTCACATACAAATCAAAATTTATATTTAAAATAACAAAATTTATTCATCTTAATAAATAAAATAAAGTTTTTAAATCAGGAATTTAAATTACAATAATTAAAATATACAGTTAAAATAATCACAAAATACAGGGTTGTTACAATTGCCCAAGGCAAAGCAGAAAATTTAAGCAAGTGAAGCACTAAAATTTGCTAAAAAAAGGGAAGCCCTGAGTCGAACTTGGGATGATTTCTTTAAAGCTAAGACTAATCACCACTGGGACACGCTATCATTTAATTTATTAATGTTGTAAACGCTTATTACTTAGCAAAAGACAAATATTGTTACCCCCCTCCTCTCTGTTGCCCTAGGTATCCGGCTTGCCATCCTTACCCTAGGGTCGGGCATGACCTTATGTACAAATGGTAATCAAAGCAATATGCTTACACAGATAATCCAATCATCCTTTACTTCATCAACTTCCTACACAAATCAGGTAGGTTGTATTTCATATATGGTTGCATGGATAAGAGAACAAATTTTGCGTAATACATGCACTGGACCACTGACAGACATTTAATACTTGCTTTGTTAAAGTATCTCAAAGGATTGGGCCATAAATCTTCTTTCAGTAAATCTACTACCTACATTCCAGTAACAAATCTATATCATAAATAGAGGTGAGTTGTCAATTAAAATAGAAAGTAAACATTTTAAGCAACCGTAATGGCAAAATTAAAAGCAGAAACCTTATAGATTAGATCGGTCAATCTACAAATATAGAAATAGGCATATGCAAGTTTACAAATCAATACTACGGATCTAAAATGTCTAAAAATAAATAATAGAAAAAGATAAATACATGGAGAAACAACTATGACATGTGGAAAAAAATTATGCGAGAGGTCACAAGTTCGAAACTTGCGTAGCGTGATTCGAACGTTTATTGACATGTGATATGTTGTCCCAGTAACATGTAGTATATAAAATACCATTTCAAAAAAAACTAGTGTGTGTTATTTAACTACACTTGTGGACTTACCTCATCAAAAGCTCCTTCTACTAGACTTTTTTATATTCTACTTTGTTAAACTAAGTATGGAAAATGTAATAAGAGGTGATAAAAGTAGATAAGTAAGCATAAACATCTAAGCATTCTAGTTCGGCTAAAATACATCAGAAGCAAATCTTGTAAAAATGGTGATTTATGAAACCTGTCATTTTTTGATTATTTTTAATGCGACAAGAATAAAGAATTCACATTTCAGTGTGTTCAGTTGATTAACGAGCATATAAGCATGACAATTTATAATGATGAGTAAACGACGTAATGCTATAAACAACTGTTCGATAGGGAGAAATATTTCCCCTACACAACCTTTCTGAAAAGTGATATGTACATTTTCCACATTAGTAAAAAAATTATCCTTTTTCAAGTAAAATTAAAAATAATATCAAATGGGCCTCAATGATTCCACTATATGTAGTGGTGCTGTTCATATACACATGGTAGGGAAACATAAAGATATCCGGTTGCCAAGCAGCATCAATTTTCACTAATGCATGACAATAATGAATCTAAGGTGATCTGTTAGGGAATTAAAGAAATGTGAATATGCAAGTGTCTTTTACAAGCCCATTTATTCGATTAGCTATTTTTTGAATTCCCTCCAGCCTTTTATTAGTGAATGAGACTAAGTAAACATGACCATCGCTGTATTTCTTGAGGCATTATAGCCAAAATTTTAAAGTATGGATTCATACGACCAGTACAAATTAAATAAGAAAAACACAAAATCCGCTTATTATATGAACTTGAGAAACTATATTGCATTCATTCACATTATAGTGTAACCTATACTCATAAGTTTTGTGTGCTTCCCACGTCATATTTAATGAATTTTAATAAGATGAAACTTGCATGAAAGTAGAATATCAATACAAAGAGCTGATAATACTGAAATTTCATCGATGCATTATATTTTCCTTGGAAACAATTTTGATAGTTAAGAAAAAGCTCATTAAACTACTAAATTAACAGCCCATTCAGAATATATTCAAGTTGCACTATATTTTTCTCTAGTAAATTACAAAATTAAATACTACTAACCGCTAGCCTTATAAAAATTCTTATATGTAAATTTTATTAAACTTTCTTCATTTGATATATAAATATGATGCAAAATCCTAAGCATAAGGCAGTAAGTTTGGAAAATAATAAAGAGTAAAGTCAAATATCATAATTTACAAAAAAGGTTGTGTTAAAAACATTCTTAAATTTATGAGTTAATTACATAAAAAATTAGGAATAATCAAGTGATAAAAGATTAACATTAAAAGGTCAACAACGTAATAATATGCTAATTACAAAATAATATGTTAAGCAGATAATTTCAGTAATTTTATGACCGAAAGTTGAAACAAAAATATTAGCAGTTTCAAAATCAAGTTACAAATTGTTATAGACTAAATCATTAATCAAAGCAAAATCAATTAGGTCGTTTGATTGAGGAAATCAAATAGAAAGTTGAAATTAGGGTTATTGGTTGCCTATGGTAGAAATGTTGAAATAGTAATCTTAAATTGTCTAACCAATTAGGCAATTTAATTGAGGTGACCCTTATATCTAGTGTTTAAGCAATAGACAGAGGAAAAAAAGGAGGAAAAATATTCATATTCTCTGCTCATTCTTATGAACTCTTAAATTTTCTCATCAAATAAAAGTCTTCATTTGCACCAAGGGGAGTGCTAAAAGTTAATGCATTTATGTACCTATTCTTCTCCAATGGGGAGGAGAATTATGAGGCACTTCATGCTCAAATAAAAGTTCGATTATGTACGAAAAAGTCAGTTGGTATAAATAAGAGTTACATTCACCAGTTTATTATTGACTTTTCACTCATAATTATTATTTTATTGTGCTCCATTGGTTTTTTATATTCCAAGTAATAATAAAGTAGCTCTTTCGATAAGTTTTGTAAAAAAATATATTTTTGGTCCAAAGAAAGCATAAGCATCTTATGTCTATAGCTCTAGTGGAGTTGGTAGGGGTTCTTTGCTCCGCGGCAAAGGGAGAGGGTTCAAGCCCTGATAGGTACGCTTTAACAACCTATTATTTGTAAAGGCATGCAGTAATCACTATTGAAAGGTATAAAATTCATGAGATAAAAATGTACCACCATGAGGGCTCGGCTAAAAAGGGGTTGGGGTCTAGGTGGACCTTCCTACATCCCGAGCCTTCGAAAATAGGTTAAAAAAAGCATAAGTGTCTTAATGTTGAACTTCATGTAGTAGGCCCACATCATTCTAAACAAATTTAATAAATATGCAACGAATATTTCTTTCCTCAAATCACCCTTAAAAGGAATATGAACTAAAACGTAAACTGAACGATAAGACGTGAAAAAAAATATCCACGAAATAAATCTTTTAGTGCACTAAAAAAATTTCTGTCTTACTTTGATACAATCTACTCTACATCACAAGTTCACAGTTATGATTTTAAAGTTAAGTTGAATTTGAAGCAAATTTAATTTAAAGTTTAATTCAATATAACATAAAAAAATCTCATATACAACAATATACAAATAAAGTGCACCATCGCAAGCAATAAAGTACCATAATACTATAGAGTTATCTCTTAATTAACATAAATAAAACTACCTTAATTCTTAAACACACGCATCAATAGCAAAGCCAATCCTTTCCTTAAATGTTATGCTAATTTTCTTTATGAACATTATATTTTATGTATGTTGAGCCTTCCTCTATCTTTCAAATAGTGTTTCTCTTAGATTATATGTTTAAACTTGTTGACTATCTTAAATAGCAATTTCATAGTGATACACTAATATATGAACAATTACGTAAATAGTAATTTCTACATCTTGACCATTATATGCACTTGTATAATGATATCATTGAAGGTATATATATAAGGGAAATAATAAAACACTTCTGGTTGATCTAAACATTGTTTATTGAATACGTTATGCACTAATTTTACCTATTGGAAAACTTATAAACTCAAATATCCTTATTAAAAAATAGAGAATTAGAATACAAATTTAATAGGGAAAATAACTGATCATAATCTGAGATTAAATATCATTTGTTTATATTTTAAAATTTATTCAAAGTTGAAAGAATACATTATTTAGAAAAGAGGATACTCAGTTGAACAGTAAACATGAAGAAACCAGACATTGAACTTTTCTCATAATCACGTAGCATTTTCATGGCAATAAAGGGGAAATGAACTGAAAGCTTACTAGTTGTAGTTGAAAGTGTGGATCCACAGACACATCACTTTCCAACCTTGATACCTTATGAATCCAGCATTAATTGCAGGCTTTGTACAATATCTATACCTGCAAGAATATGCAGCATCACTATTACAACTCAGAAGCATCTTAATGTAATATATAAACCGGTAAAAAAGTAGAAAGTGTTTGAAAATATTGAAAAAAGCAGAACTTATCCTTAAAGCCAAATCTTGAAGAATCGCGGCTACAATTCAGATCTAAGAAAATTATACATGTTACAACTCATTCATAATGCCTAATCTTGAAAACCAATTATATAACTTATAATATTGTAAAATGTTAAATTAAAAAAGTAGAGCTTAGCTTGCTTTGCAACTACATTTTATATATCTGAAAATGGAATTACCAAAGTTCATGCCTACTTTAAAAAATACAGTGTTGAAAAAAATAAGAATATGTATTATATTTTGATGGAATCTTTGGACGGAATATAATATTGAAATTCACAAATGTAAAATTCCTAATGTGAAAACTCCCAAAGCCTGATTATAACACGCACACACCCATACACATATACATACACATACAAGTCTTAAGAACATGTAATTATTTATGGAAGCATGTTTAAATCAATAGAAGAATTAGCGAATTATATGAAAGAAGTAGCAAATGATCCTATAGCTTCTGCTAAGTTTCATGCATGGAAAAGGTGTGGCGTACAGTTTAACTATGGTAGGGTTTGTGAGGCTAGTCTTGACACTTTGCTCTACATATTGTCTGAGCTCTTTAGTAGGAAAGGTGGTAGAAATGATATACCATTGTGATGAGTAATTAGATACATTGTTTTCATGTTTATTAGCTTTCTAAGAAAGAATTTTATTTAGAAGGCCTATGTTAGAACTAGTATTTTATGATTTTGATGACAACAACTATGAATTCATACACATACAATATATAATCAATTTACTTGCAGGAAAAGCTTTCAGAATTCAAATTGAAGATGACTAACAAAGGAGAAGAATCAACGGTATTAGAAAAGCTAATATAGTGTTGTGATTGTTATAGATATAACTTGAAAAATTTCCTTTAGTAGTTGTTTATTAAACGTAAACATTGCATGAAAAAATTCCTTCAATTCCTCATATATCAAAGGGTTGAAGAAAAGAAAATAGCATATGTCATTCGTCCGACATTACATATCAGATGTCTGACTAAATCTTCTAATTTTAAAAAGAGAACTTACATCAAACGTCTGTTAAAAGGTTAAGATGTTTGTGCCTAGCTTCTGATTAATATATATATATATATATATATATATATAAGCTCAGATGTCTAAACTTATTGACTGACGTCTGTGTTGAGTAACAACCACATACAATGAAAGGTCATCTACTTCATCTAATGGCTGCTTTCATAACTCTTCTTTGCATCTTCCTTCTCAATGATTGCAACCTTTATATTGAAACATAAAATTCTAATGCATATTACTCTGCATAAAAACTCTTTATCATCTATATGTATGTAAAGATTTTAAGAAATAAAGCACTTGAATTCTCTGAATCCTATATCTACATTCTTTTCATACTCTTATTTCTAAAAGCTAACCATATCAGTCTTTATCAATTCCTCAAACTAAAAGCTTCACATACACATACTACTCAAAGGAGATTATAGGAAGATTTGTAGTGTGCAGTCAAAATCATTGTTTTCCAGAACATATACTTGTCTCAAAAAGAACATTTGTATCAAGCCTATTCCTCCAGGAAAAGCGAGGGTTGTTTACTAGTTAAAGCCAAAGTGGAACTTCGGGACCGGACATAGGAAGGGAGGTCCGAACGAGTATGAAAACTCTGATATGATTGTTTCCTTACTATTATTTGCTTTTCTATTAACTATAAGCTAGCATTTTATACCCTTGCACATTAGATATAAACATACGATCCATGCATCCTTTCATTTGGTATCAGAGCACCATTATCTCAATTCATAGATTTTGATTTAGTTACACATATTTTAATTTCTTAACAAATGACTGGGAACGAAAAGTATTTTCCATCGAAGAGGCAATTGAATTATCTCAACTAAAAGTTGAAGAATTGATAGGAAATTTGATGTCATACGAAGCAATTTGCAGGCAAGATGTAACGACCTAAAATTTTAGTCGTTAGATTTTGAACATTTAATTCATTTTAAATATTAAATGTGGATTTTTAATTGATTTTCAAATAAGTATTTTGTTAAATTAATAGAATTTAGTTGTAATTTTCAATATGGAAATTCAATTAAAATTTGAATAATAATTAAATATTTGAAATAGGGATAATAAGTGAATCTGGATGTAAATAGTTATGAAAATGGTTTCTAAGGTTTATTTTAAGTTTAGTTTGATTTTAATTTTTCTATTGGATTTTTCAGATGGAATTAAAAGTCGATAAGTTGAATTTGGAATTTTCTATTAATTTAATAATGGAATTTAATTTGTAGTGATAATTCAAATAATCAGATTCCGGTTTAAAATGAATCAGAATGGTTTTAAATATGATTATAGATTCTACATGATTTATAAATAAGTTAGTAAAGTTTTAAAAGTGAAATTTTAAGTAATTTCGACAATTTTGGAAAATCACTTGAATTAATCGACGAGTTAAAATAGCCTTCCGGGGCACAGTCTCGGAATTCGACGAAACCAGTTCCATTGGATCCGTAATAGCTATTTATTATCGGATTTCAATTTTTGTAGCAATCGGAGTTGTCGTTTGACCCTGGCATCTCAAAATGAATAGAAACTATTTCAATCGATTTAATTTAAAATTGATCGTTTATTTCCGTAACTCGTGCATATGATCGAATTAGCCTCCGAACCACGTTCCATTATGTCCGGAATGCGGGTAAAACCTTATAATCGACCGACGACATGTTTGATTCGGAGTTCGTTTGAAATTTTTTTTATAAGCGGATTTGATATTAAAATAATAATATTAACAAATGTTTACATATACACGTTAAGTGGCCCAAACCATAGTTTCTTTTCTTCAGCCGCCGTTTATATTTTTCAATGGCCGAACATTTATCTCACTCTTTCTCAAATCCTCTCCAATCCATAGGCTTTTGTCGAAAACCTCCAACAACATCTAAGAGTTTGACGTGATCTCCATTGTGAACGGTCGTGATCAAAACTGGTGTGATGGATCGTCGAAATTTTCGCCGTGAATTCCAAGCGTTCGTGCAAGCATTTCGGAGTGTGGGCACGATCGTGTGGAGTTGGGTTTTGGTCTCAACTGGGGTTTTCGATGGGCTCCGGCGTGTGGGTGTTGGATCGTCGTCGAACGCTACGTGGTGGGGTGCGATTATGGGTCAACGTTGAGCGAGTTGGGTTCGTTCTTGTCTGTTATGTGTGAGGAAGAAGATATAAGGGACGGCCTTGATTCTTGAAGGGAAATCAATGGTAAAAATTAATTTAAAAATAAATAAGTAGAAATTGTTTATATAAAGTTTATTCTAACGTTTAAAAATTCGTAACTTGAGCGTACGTTGTCAGATTTCAACGAAACAGGCGGCGCCGGAATCACAGCGACACGATCTACGCGCTACAGCTGATCCGGAGGTGTTTGGAGCAAGCGAGAATTTTGGATTAAATCGAACGAGTTCGATTTAATTTAAAATTGAAACGCTCGTCGAACTCAAGTGAGTTAATCTCACTCACATTTGGATGCCGTTTAATTTAAATAGCTAATATTTGAATGATTGATTGGTTGATTAGCTGAATATGATATGATTATCAGATTTGATCGATATTTATTAGTTGTGTTAACATCTATGGATGGAGGGGAAACAGGTTGGAGGGATCCAACTAGATTCCTCACAATTTAAAATTATTGTTATAACTCGTGTTTTATTTTATTGATATCGATATCCAGTGATAGATTAATTTGGGAATTTGGTGTGCAGTGTTATGGTTGGATGAATATAACCTGGTATATAAAAATAAAACGAATTGGGTTTATAAGGAAATGAAAAGAAATTTTTAGGTAATAAATTTAAGGAAATTAAATTCAAGAAATTGGGTTGGAATTTGAAGTGTTTTTGAAATTGTGATCTAAAAGGGAATGAGGAATGGAAATGTAGGTTTATAAATGAAATGGAATATTTATCGGTGGATAAATTTTGAAGAATTGATTTTCGGTGGGAATTCCTATAAGAAATGCAAATTGTTTAAAAGTAATAGATGGAAAATATGTTTTCCCTGGAAATTAAGTATGATTCCCAAGAAAGCTTTCAAAATATAAATTAGCTGTTGAAAATGTGTTTTAGAATATTTTAGAAAAAATATATATTATTTTTAATCATTTTTAAGTATAAGTAAATATTTAATTAAGTAACTGTGGTATTAAATTATTTTAAAGGTAAATTAGTATTATGTTTTCTAAAGGAAATTTTAATATAAATATTTGGTATAATAACTTTATATAAAAGGAAATTTTTAATTTAATTTAATCAAGAAACTTTTATAGATTTCAAAAGTATAATTTGGATGAAGAATTTAGTAATCGTATTTTAGACATTTTAAGTATATTTTGGAAGTGATCTCCAGTAAATAGAATGTGTTTAAAAATAAAAGGAGTTCATTTTTAAAGCGTTGGAAGAAGTTTACGGGATTTAAACGTAAATTTGAATTGAGATAAATCCAGTGGGATTTATAAAAAGAATTCTTTGGTTGATTCTGAAATGGAAGTGTATTTCTCTGAAAAGCCAAGTACATTTCAATGTAGATTTAAAATGAAGGAATGTTTTTTTAAGAAATTATTTAAATTGTTAAGTTTAAAGGTAAACAGTATTAAAATAGTTATAGTAGTAATTATTTTAAAGGGTTCATGGGTATTATGTTTAAAGATAATTTTAATACTTATATTTTACAGAATAGTTTTATTTTAAGAATAAGTTTTGGTTAAAGTATTATTTGGAACTTGTGTAGAATTTCATAACACCTATTTTCAAAAATTTAGTTAGCTTAAACTTTACTTCAAAGAAAATAGTTTATATTTTATAAAGCAGTTTTATTTTAAATTTTTTAAAAGTACATATATTTTAAATAAAGTATTTAAGTAATTTAAATGTTTTAATGTATTTCCAAGAATAAAGGATTTAAATTATTTTAAATCTAAAGTATTGGTACTTGGATGTTTTCATAGGAAGTAAAGATTTGGGAATTTATTCCATGAGAAGAGTAGGGTTTGAAAACTGTTTCCAAAAGGGTTGAAAATGGAAATATATCTTGCAAAATATTTTTGAGGATAATAAACAATTTGGGAAAATTATTTATTGTTTGATGGATATTTGTGAATGTTAATCGATTGTTAAATCACCGACTATCAATACTGGACAATGCGTTGATCGTTTCGAAGAAACCGGGATCGGGATTTATTTCTTAAAAACATCTTCGATCCGGTTTGTACGTTTTCGAGGGAAAAACGAGTTCGGAGGCGGAGATGGAGCAGTGGTGAAGGGCTATTCGCTACTAATCATGAGGATGATTACAAATGGATGTAGTTGGAGTAGCGCCTTCGGTTCCATCCGAACCCGGGACGAACTTGTATGGATGAATACTTTCAGAATGTCGTCAGGTGGAAGATGGGCATTCTAAGTGAAACGTTCTAAAAAGGTAACGCTTAGCCTCAAGCCTCATCAACCGGGAATGACTAAAAATCAGGGGATACGCAGCAAGGCTATGTGGGTAGCGCCCATTAGGGTGAGGTCATCCCTGTCTAGATGTCCCTTTTTATTCGGCTTAGTGGTGCGGTTGTTGATCCCAACCGTGGGGTGATCTTACTTGGTATTATCCAATAAGGGGCAGTCCCGGTCTTATGTTGCAGGGGATTGGGAGTAATCCTCGATAAGGTGATCTAGGCCACGTACTGTGATAGGTGGTACCCAAGTGCCTAGTCATTAGTTGGAAATCGATTCTCCCTACGAGCCTTTTACGAGTTTTGTTTGTATTACCCAAAATTGTGGCTAGTAGCTGTAATTTAATAAATGTAACAATTTCGGCTATTTTAATAAGTTTTTGTATATATACCCTATTATAATATCATAGGATTTTATAAGAAATGTTTTAGCTATCGTAAAGTAAAAACCCGACATGTTTATTTGTGGAGTGGTCTTAGGAGATGCTTTTAATTTTCAAAGGTTTTTTGAACTTTAATAATCAATTGGGTGTATTTTTATCAGCTGGTATTCCAGACTGACTCGGGTGTTATTTCATTATAATGCTCGGGTCAGACCAAGTATTATATATATACAGGATAGGCTATTATGGAGCTCAAGAGAGGAGCTGGAGTACGAGATGTATTATCCGTACTTGCTTATATCCGCTGCTGTGATTGTTTAGAATTGTCAGACTGGTAAATGTTTGTGATACTCTGAGGATGTAATATATAAAACAGATATAGTTTTCATTTGGTGTAAAAATCTGTTATTAACTATTATATTTTGTTCCGCTGCGATTGTGCGATTCTGTTATTGTTTAGTTCCTTCTTTCTTCTATCTTCTTTCTTTTCCCTCAACAATCTGCTTTTCTCGCACTCGAGCATCGGAATATTATTCTATGATTTAATTTGTGTCAATATTCGAGGGTCATAAAGGGCGGGTCGTCACACTTGGTATCGGAGCTTAGGTTGGCGACAACCTAGGGTTTGGTGGGGAAATTACTCATCAAACGGAGTCAATAGTACTCTATAATGAGTTGAGTGTATTAATAGCTATGAGCGTATACTTGTTGGTGAATATAAAAATTGTTTTTATACTGTGTTGACTTATCGGTTGAGTGTTTATGAATTCTGGTCGGTACCGGAAATGCAACCTTATCGATAGGGGTTTCTAAACTCTCAAACAAGATAAGCCGACATAGTACTGTTTTTAAAGTGGGTAAATGAAATAATTTTATCCAAAATTATATTTTGATATAAAAGGAATAATTTTATGAAATTATTATATATATTGGATGTTTGGTTGTTAATATTATAATCAAATATAAGAATCTAAAATTTGAAATGGTTATAACCAAATAGGATTCTGTAAGTATGATATATCCAAAAGAAGAATAACTAAAATTTGATTTAAACCAGAATTTAAATCTCGAAAATTTTAAAAAGGGGTTTCAATTGAATTTAAACAATAAGTCTGGGAATATAAATTCCTGGAAATGTTTGAAAATGTTTCCAAAGTGTTTGAAGGCAATGATGGTGTATTATTTAGGGAAATATTTTTGAATGGAAATTGTTTTGAAAGGAATTTGTGGAAGTAAGGAAGCACTGAACTCACTTCAGTCGTTGGGAAATAATCCTGATGATGATGGCCACATCATCAGAATTCATTTTCGAGTTTCAAAGGTGATGGATTGCTACTGTAGTGATTGGTTATGATAATTGTTTGGACTTGTTGGGTATACAAGTTGTTTTAGAATTTCAAAGGAGAAATTTTTTTTGGTAAAAACAAGTTGTTTTGGAATCCGGAGATTTGATTTGATATACCAAGTGGATATGTGTCATTTATGATTTCAAAATGGTTTTGAAATAAAATCGGGTAATTGAATTCTGGAAATTCTATTTAAAAATGTAAAAGATAAAAATGAATCAACTATTGAACCTATTAAGTGAAGTTGATTTAAATAAGAAGGGAAAATGAAAATTTAATCATGGAATTAAAATTTAATTTGAGTGAATGAAAGTGAATAAAATATTTTTGAATTTAACTGGAGATAAGTTAAATAAAATTGAAATTGAGATCGAATTAAAGTGGATAAAGTTGAAATGTGAAATGACTTTGTAATTGTGAGGTATAATTATGTAATGAGTTTGCATCCATAAGTTATTAAGTGTTATACTTATAATCTGAAATTGTGGATTAAAATTGTGCAATGAAAATTTATATCCTTAAGAATTCAATGATACATATACATATATAAAATTTGGAATTGTGATTATCGGGTGAAAATGGCTCAAATGAGCAATATAAGCTTTAAAATCAATAAGTTGGTAAACTTATGAATAGCAGATGAATTGTAAAACCTAAATAGAAATCGTTGAATGTTATGATAAAAAGAGTGGAAAGCTTAAGAATTGAATTCTAAATGAAATGTAAATTGAGATAAGCAAGTGAAATATAAAAGGTGAATGGACTTAAGTCAGTAAATAAGGCTTGAACTTATATAAAAGGAGAAATAAAATTGGATTGAATTGAATTTAACTTAGACTAAGAGAAATGGAGTTAAATTTGGATGGAGTTGAAATCAAAATTCAGTTGCATTATAAATAATATTGAATGAAATTCAATTCTTATTTGAGTAGTAAAGGAAGTGGAATGAATTTAAGTTGGCTAAATAAAATTTAGTTAAACTTGAATTAAATTTGGAAAAGAATTGAATTAAATTGAATTTAAATTAAGTAAGAATGATATTGTTGAATTAAATTCTCACTCTGCTAAATTCAAAAAGAATTGTTTAGAAATGATTTTAGTGTAAGCTAAATTAAATGGGAATTATATTGGAATGAATAAAATTTTGATAGCTTGTTAAAAATTTAAAAAGCAAGGTAAAACCCAGTTCTGGTTTAGAATAATTGGAATGGTTATGTTATTAATAAAATAAATTCAGAAGTGAATTAAGAAGGTGAATAAATTTAAAATGGATTGAGTAAGTAAACAAATTGAATTAAAATTTATAATGGATTGGAATTTGATTGAATAAGAATCAATCTAAAATGGAAATAAAATGGATGTAAAAAGATATGGAGTTATTTTGTTATTGAAATAACTTAAGAAAATTGGAAAATGATTGTGGTCGAGCTTTATAAGTGGTCTTGAATGAAATTTGTTTAGATAATAAAGTTGAAATGAAAGTGAAAGGATTTTAATTAATTATTGTGATAAAATAAGAATGTATGAGTCATAAATAATCCAGAATGGAATGATATTAATATAGTTTGAGTTGGAATTAATTTAAAATGGTTATAAACTTCAGTAATTGTTGTTTGCTTGAATGACATCAAATTTGCATTGAGATTAATCGTTTTGTTGTAAACAAAACTAATAAATTATGGAAAGTAAATGAAGTTAGTTTTGAATATATTGGAATGAGATGGAATTTAATTTAGTGGATTTGCATTTAAATGTAAGTGAATTATAAAAGAGATGCAAATAAATAAAATTGAAAATAAAATTGATTGTTGATCGATTTGGAATTGCATAGAAGTAAATTTATATAAGTAGACACGTGTTGATCATATTGAAGTTATTTTGAGTTGGTCGTGATAAATATGTATTGAATGTAGCAAACTTGGTTGTAAATCCTTTTTGAGTAAAGTAAAATGAAATTTGGATTTATTAGTGAAATTTAATGGTATTGAAACCTTGTAATTGCTTATAAAATATGGTTTACATGTAGGATTTATGGAAACTGGTGGGTTGGGTATGTAATTGTTATAATTGGCTAAGATGAATGAATGGAATGTTATTAAATTCTCATATTATTGAAAACTGATGTGTTTGTTTAAGTAAGTATAGGTACGGGAGGCAATCGATAGAGTCGAAGCATGTAAATGCAATATTATTTAGCCGCTTGCCTTTAAAATGCTAATCAAAAGGTAGCCTACGCAATAAAATTGGGAAATGATAATATATTGTGATATATTGTAGTATATTGTGACGCCCCACCTCTATACCCACGCTAGCCAAGAACACTCCGGAGAAGTGCTGTCAACTAGCACGGAGAATAAGGCTGTTGAGGAGCGACCATCCATGTAATTGCTTATCACACGGTGGCTATAAATAATCTTCGGAAACAAACATAGAAATAATCATATCACAAATCAGTCACAGATATCCATATCACAAAGGCAGAAGAAGATACGAATATATAACTAACACATGAAAGTGTACATCAGAGTAGTGGTCAATAAGATCCACGATAATACAAAAGAATAGCAACACGTGCTATACAAAAGAATACAACTATGAGTCTATATCTCAAGTGTATACAACAAAAACTGCTAATCTAAACAGTTAGCCAAAAGTCAGAGTGATGAATCCCTGGGAAGAAGTCAAGCAGAAGCACCTGTAACATCTCGGTCTGATCCGAGTATTATTTAAGAAAATAATAAACGGATCAGTCTAGCTATAAATATCAGATGACATGATATAACATAAAAGATATGGCATAAACATAAACATCCATAACGACATACCACTATAAGTATGTAAATAATGATCAACAGAAGATCAATCAATAAGAGATAATCAATATCACAAGAATCTTCTCAAAGATTCGAAGGGGGCATCATACCCTAAACTTGTACTCATAACAAGTCAATGACATAAATTCCAGAAATCAACACGAGAAATCCAGAAATCATAAAAAGGGAAAGAGGCCTATCACATGACGGTCCGAAGACCATGGGGAGCTACCCCACATGTGTGAGTGGAATCACACAGAATGAGGTCAAGACTAACCAAAAAGCAGAAAGGTATGTGTGAATGGAATCACACAAGTGGTGTCTAGTCTAACCTTGCAATGAAAGAGACATCGCGCAATTGCTAGTCTAATTCATAAAGCGATCATCAAGATCAACGAGAAGTGTCAATTACACTAAGCTAGTAAATATAGAAGTTTAGCTTCATGTCCCATAACCACTTGCTTAACTTAAATATTTACGAACAAACTGTAAATCTTCACTAATAAAATTGTCACAAAAGGTTCAATCGAACAAGTCCAAGAATTAACCGACGAAGTGAACGCAAGCGTTTCATACCATTTGTTTTACTAAGTCGTTTAATTAGATTTCTCATCCGAGTGAGGTAAAGGCTTGTATATACTAATAGATTGGAAAACGGTTTAAGAAAAGAGCTTTGTTATTAAAAATAGAGTTGAAATTGTTTGTTAAAAGAGTTTTGATATTTACTACTAGTATTGAAACCTTTATATTATAAAGTGACAAAACACATAAGCAAGTGTAGAAACAATCAGTCACAAAGATCGCATACAGAGATGCGAATAAAATCCAAGGAAATCAGCTCAATATTTTTCAGATAAGATCCCCTACGGAGGGGGGGTCCAGGGGGGGTGGCAACCCCCCAAGGTGGGGGTGCAGGGGCAACGCCACCACTTACGGGGTTCGACCTGCCCGGTCAGGTCGCAGGGGTCCAGGGGGCAGCGCCCCTGGCGGGGTGCGGGGCAGCGCCCCGACCAAAACGGTACGACCTAGTGAAGACAAAATGAGGTCTAACGACCTAAGGGGAATAGGGTCGAGCGACCTAATGGTTGCGACCTAGGGGTCTAAGGAGTCAAGCGACCTAACTGGAGCAACTCTATGGTCATGCGACCTAACTGAAATGGCCAAGCAACCTAACAATAGCACAGGTCAAGCGACCTAACATTTTAAGGCCGAGCGACCTAATTAAACTCACGACTTAATGGTGTGAAAGGCGTGCGACCTAATGTGTTACGACCTAAGGGTCGAGCGACTTAGTGGAACAAGGTCATACGACCTAATACTTGTAGTAGGGTTGGGCGACCTAATGGAGTAAACGGTCGAGCGACCTAACAGGTTATAGGTCATGCGACCTAGTGGGTTAACGGCCTAACGACCTAAAAACCCGCGACCTAAGGGTCGAACGACCTAAATGGTCCAGCGACCTAGCACTAAACAAGGCCGAGCGACCTAATGGTACCCGCGACCTAGAGGTCAAGCGACCAAGGGATGAAATGGCCAGAGGATATAGGCGAGCGACCTACGACCCACCTACCCACGACCTACGACCTAAGCTCAAACGCGAGCTGCGAGCTACGAGCTAGCGACCTAGCGAAGTGAGAGAGACCGAGCGACCTACGACCTAAGGTCCATACGACCTATGGCCTAACACCGAACAAGCATTTAGATGGCCCAGCGACCTATGGTACTAACTCACGAGCGACCTAAGTCCTAGGTCGTGAGCGACCTAACTGCGAGTGAGCAAAAATGGCCAGAGCCAAAGCAGAGCGACCTAACGGCCATACGACCTACGACCTAAGGTCCTGAGCGACCTAACTCCGAAAACACGAAAATGGCCAGAACGACCTAGGGGTTAACTCGTACGCGAACTACGACCTAAGGTCCACACGACCTAACTCCGAGCGAGCTAAAAACGGCCAGAACGACCTAAATGCAGAAATTTCTCCCAAACACCAAAAATCGGAGTTTTTCGCCAATCCAATCCAAACCAAAAGCAAATATGCATGCTAAAGTGATAGGGAATCATTCCCAACAGTCCAATATAGTTATAGACTAGAATTGTGAGATAAAAATCTCACCTTTGCACTAAAATTTATGAAGATGAAGCTTGAAAGCAAGGAGAAGCAATCCAAAGCTTGAATCCAATATCTTCTACTTGAATTTGGAGTTGAATGATGGAGTTGCAATTGAATTTGAGCTTGGAGTTTTAATTTCCCATTCTCTTCACCATTAATGCTAAAGCTTGAGTTAGTTAGGAAATTTATGAAGAGTGAGGAGAAGAGGGTTGGAACTTGGGCTTAATAGGCTAAACTAACCCAAAGTCCAAAGCGGGAAAAGTTAGTGAAATTTCACTAACTCCAAACCTATCGATGTTTATACTTAAAAAGTTGTAAACGACATTTCGAACTCAATGGAAGTGGTCTCGAGTCCTAATTTGACCGTTTGCAAAAAGTAGTTTTTCGGACCAAAATCCGATTAACGATTTAATATTTAAATAAAAATATTTAAATGTAAACTCGATAAATATGCGGGTTGTTACATATATTGTGTTTTGCGACCGTGTGGGTCGATGTATATATATTTATCATTATTGTGATATTTTAAAACGATCTTCGTACAAAGGAGACGCTGTCAAAAAATTTCAAAATGTTTGGGAGTTAGAAATTTTTGGAAATTTTGGGTGAACTAGAAAAGTGATTTTTGAATTAGGTTGAAAACAAGGTTTTGAGTTAAAAATGAAGAAAATGGTTTGGAATTGAGCTAAAAGGTTTTGTGAAGTGAATGTGAGTTTTAATTGAGTGAATTTTGGGGGTAAGTAAATGGGTTTGTAGCATTTTTCATACCTTAGCAAATTTTTAGGACGAAATTTTTATAAGGGGGAAGGAATTTAACGACCCAGAATTTTGGTCGTTAGATTTTGAATATTTAATTCATTTTAAATGTTAAATGTGGATTTTAAATTGATTTTGAAATAAGGATTTTGTTAAATCAATAGAATTTAGTTGTAATTTTCAATATGGAAATTCAATTAAAATTTGAATAATAATTAAATATTTGAAATAGGGATAATGGGTGAATCTGGATGTAAATAGTTATGAAAATTTTTTCTAAGGTTTATTTTAAATTTAGTTTGATTTGAATTTTTTAGATGGAATTAAAGTCGATAAGTTGAATTTGGAATTTTCTATTAATTTAATAATGGAATTTAATTTGTAGTGATAGTACGAATATTCAGATTCTGATTTAAATTGAATGAGAATGGTTTCAAATATGATTATAGATTCTATACGATTTATAAATAAGTTAGTAAAGCTTTAAAAGTGAAATTTTAAGTAATTTCGACGATTTTGAAAAAACGCTCGAATTAATCGACGAGTTAAACTAGCCTTTCGGGGCACAGTCTCGAAATTCGACGAAACCTGTTCCATTGGATCCGTAATATTTAGTTACTATCGGATTTTAATTTTCGTAGCAATCGAAGTTGTCGTTTGACACTGGCAGCTCAAAACGCGTAGAACCTGTTTTAATCGATTTAATTTAAAATTGATCGTTTATTTCCGTAACTCACGCATATGATCTAATTAGCCTCCGAAACATGTTCCATTATGTTCGTAACGTGGGTACAACCTTATAATCGACTGGCGGCTTGTCTGATTCGGAGTTCATTTGAAAATATTGTTTAAAGGCGGATTTAATATTAAAATAATAATATTAACAAATGTTTACATATACACGTTAAGTGGCCCAAACCCTAGTTTCTTTTCTTCAGCAGCCGTTTATATTTTCAATGGCCAAAAGTTTATCTCGCTCTTTCTCAAATCCTCTCCAATTCGTAGGCTTTTGTCGAAAACTTCCAACAGCAAAATCTAAGAGCTTGACGAGATCTCCATTGTGAACGGTCGTGATCGAAACAGGTGTGATGGATCGTCTGAATTTTCACCTCGAAGTCCAGGCGTTCGTGCAAGCATTTCAGAGCGTGAGCACGACCGAGTGGAGTTGGGTTTTGGTCTTAGGGGGGGTTTTCGATAGGCTCTGGCAAGTGGGTGTTGGATCGTCGCCGAACGCGACGTGGTGGGGTGCGATTATGGGTCAACGTTGAGCGAGTTGGGTTCGTTCTTGTCTGTTTTGCGTGAGGAAGAAGATATAAGGGACGACCTTGATTCCTGAAGCCAAATCAATGGTATAGATTAATATAAAAATAAAATGTTTATATAAAGTTTATTCTAACGTTTAAAAATTCGTAACTTGAGCGTACGGAGGCATTTGGAGAAAGCGAGAATTTTGGATTAAATCGAACGGGTTCGATTTAATTTAAAATTGAAACGCTCGTCGAACTCAAGTGAGTTAATCTCACTCACATTTGGATGCCGTTTAGTTTAAATAGCTAATATTTGAATGATTGATTGGTTGATTAGCTGAATATGATATGATTATCAGATTTGATCGATATTTATTGGTTGTGTTAACATCTATGGATGGAGGGGAAACAGGTTGGAGGGATCCAACTAGATTCCTCACAATTTAAAATTATTGTTATAACTCGTGTTTTATTTTATTGATATCGATATCCAATGATAGATTAATTTGGGAATTTGGTGTGTAGTGTTATGGTTGGATGAATATAACCTGGTATATAAAAATAAAACGAATTGGGTTTATAAGGAAATGAAAAGAAATTTTTAGGTAATGAATTGAAGGAAATTAAATTCAAGAAATTGGGTTGGAATTTGAAGTGTTTTTGAAATTGTGATCTAAAAGGGAATGAGGAATGGAAATGTAGGTTTATAAATGAAATGGAATATTTATCGGTGGATAAATTTTGAAGAATTGATTTTCGGTGGGAATTCCTATAAGAAATGCAAATTGCTTAAAAGTAATAGATGGAAAATATGTTTTCCCTGGAAATTAAGTATGATTCCCAAGAAAGCTTTCCAAATATAAATTAGCTGTTGAAAATGTGTTTTAGAATAATTTAGAAAAAATATATATTATTTTTAATCATTTTTAAGTATAAATAAATATTTAATTAAGTAATTATGGTATTAAATTATTTTAAAGGTAAATTAGTATTATGTTTTCTAAAGGAAATTTTAATATAAATATTTGGTATAATAACTTTATAGAAAAGGAAATTTTTAATTTAATTTACTCAAGAAACTTTTATAGATTTCAAAAGTATAATTTGGATAAAGAATTTAGTAATCGTATGTTAGATATTTTAAGTATATTTTGGAAGTGATTTCCAGGAAATAGAAATGTGTTTAAAAATAAAAGGAGTTTATTTTTAAAGTGTTGGAAGAAGTATACGGGATTTAAACGTAAATTTGAATTGAGATAAATCCAGCGGGATTTATAAAAAGATTTCTTTGGTTTATTCTGAAATGGAAGTGCATTTCTCTGAAAAGCCAAGTACGTTTCAAAGTAGATTTTAAGTGAAGGAATGATTTTTTTTAGAAATTATTTAAGTTGTTAAGTTTAAAGGTAAATAGTATTAAAATAGTTATAATAGTAATTATTTTAAAGGGTTTATGGGTATTATGCTTAAAGATAATTTTTAATATTTATATTTTATAGAATAGTTTTATTTTAAGAATAAGTTTTGGTTAAAGTATTATTTGGAACTTGAACAGAATTTCATAACTCCTGTTTTCAAAAATTTAGTTAGCTTAACCTTTACTTTAAAGAAGAAAGGTTATATTTAATAAAGCAGTTTTATTTGAAATATTTTTAAAAGTACATATATTTTAAATAAAGTATTTAAGTAATTTAAATGTTTTAATGTATTTCCAAGAATAAAGGATTTAATTTGTTTTAAATCTAAAGTATTGGTACTTAGATGTTTTCAAAGGAAGTAAAGATTTGGGAATTTATTCCATGAGAAGAGTAGGGTTTGAAAACTGTTTCCAAAAGGGTTGAAAGTGGAAATATATCTTGTAAAGATATTTTTGAGGATAATAAATAATTCGGGAAAATTATTTATTGTTTGATGGATATTTGTGAATGTTCATTGATAGTTAAATCACCGACTATCAATATTGGACAATGCGTTGATCTTTTCGAATAGACCGGGATTGGGATTTATTTCTAGAAAACCACTTCGATTCGGTTTGTACGTTTTCTTGAAAAAAACGAGTTCGGAGGTGGCGATGGAGCAGTGAAGGGCAAGGGCTAGTCGCTACTAATCCTGAGGATGATTCCAAATGGATGTAGTAGGAGTAGTGCCTTCGGTTCTGTTCGATCCCGGGACGGACTTGTATGGATGAATGCTTTCGGGACATCGTCAGGTGGATGATGGGCATTCTAAGTGAAACATTCTAAAAAGGTAACGCTTAGCCTCAAGCCTCATCAACCGGGAAGACTGAAAATCAGGGGATATGCAGCAAGGCTATGTGTGTAGCGCCCATTCGGGCGAGGTCAACCCTGTCTAGATATCCCTTTTTATTCGACTTAGTGGTGCGGTTGCTGATCCAAACCGTGGGGTGATCTTACTCGGGATTATCCAGTAAGGGGTAGTCCCGGTCTTGTGTTGCAGGAAATTAGGAGTAATCCTCGGTACGGTGATCTAGGCCACGTACTGTGATAGTTGGTACCCTAGTGCCTAGTCATTAGTTGGAAATCCATTCTCCCTACGAGCCTTTTACGAGTTTTGTTTGTATTACCCATGATTGTGGCTAGTAGTTGGAATTTAATAAATGTAACAATTTCAGCTATTTTAATAAGTATTTGTATATAGACACTATTATAATATCAGAGGATTTTCTAAGTAACGTTTTAGCTATCGTAAGGTAAAAACTCGACATGTTTATTTGTGGCGTGGTCTTAGGAGATGCTTTTGATTTTCAAAGGTTTTTTGAACTTTAATAATCAATTTGGGTTTATTTTTATCAGCTGGTATTCCAAACTAACTCAGGTATTATTTCATTATAATGCTCGGGTCAGACTGAGTATTATATATATACAGGATAGGATGCTATGGAGCTCAAGAGAGGACCTGGAGTCCGAGATGTATTATCCGTACTTGTTTATAGCCGCTGCTGTGATTGTTTGGAATTGTTAGACGGGTAAATGTTGTTTGTTTGTGATACTCTGAGGATGTAATATATAAAACAGATATAGTTTTCTTTTTGTGTAAAGATCTATTATTGACTATTATATTTTGTTCCGCTACGAGTGTGAGATTCTGTTATTGTTTAGTTCCTTCTTTCTTCTATCTTCTTTCTTTTCCCTCAACAACCTGGCTTTTCCAGCACTCGAACGTTGGCGTATTATTCTGTGATGTAATTTGTGTCGAATTTCGAGGGTCGAAAAGGGCGGGTCGTCACACAAAAAAAGAATAAATCAAGGAAAAAATATAGCCTTTCAAGCCAGTGATAATAATTCAGACTTAGATGAAGATAAAATCGTATTCATTGCCAAAAATTACAACAAATTCAAAAAATTCAAAAAGATGACGAAATCCCAAAATGAAGGAAATTCAAATTCATCATGCCAAACTTCAATCAAATGTTTGGGATGTGACAAGTTTGGACACATAAAGAAAAAAATCCCCAGAACTCAATAATGAAAAAAAGAAAGGCAAGTCCGAGAAATTCAAGAAAGGAAAACGGGCTTTTCAAGTAACTTGGGATGACTTAGATTCGTCTTCATCATTAGACGATGACAACAATAGTGATTTTGAGTAGGCTAATGTCAGTTTCATGGCAAATACTGAGGAGGTATGTCCTGATCTTACTCATAATGAAATTCTTGAACTTAGCATGGAACTAGATGACAAATATCAAGAAATTAAAACTTAAATAAAGAACATGTTGCTAAAATTAATCGAATGGAACTGAAATAGGATTATTAAAAGATGAAAAAATCATTTTATAAGAAGAATTAAAAACTTCACAAGAGAAATATAAGAATCTATCTATTCAAAATGACTCATTGTTATGTGAAATAGGAAAATTTAAATTAGAAAATGATGAAATTAGAAAAGAAAACATTACATTAAAGAAGTATTTAGAAGCATTAAAATCCAAAACTTCTCATCTTAATGATAAGTTAGACAAAATTACTAACGATGTTTCGATATTTAGTAAAGGAAAGAAGAACTTGGATAAGTTGATCAAAATTTCAAAACCATACGGAAATCACAATTAATTTGGATTTAAGAAATCTTCAAAACATAAAAACTATAGCTCACTATATAATAGGTTAAAGAAGTCAGAGACTATAGAAAAGATGTCTAACACCAAAATAATTAAAATATGGATTCTGAAATCTAATAATAAACTAATTAGACAAAAACACATAGATAACTATCTGAAAAAATGTTGTTCATAATAAAAATTATTTTTTTAAAAGGTCCTAAACCCTCTTTAGTATGGCAACCGTCTCTTTCTAACACTTACGACCCTAACAAAAGAAGTGGGTACCAATTAAACTATTTTTATCTTACAGGTACCCAAACGAAAATCTAATAACAAAGAACAATGGATACTCGATAGCGGATGCTCCAAATATATGACTAGAAATGTACAAATGTTGTCAAATATAACATACAAAGATGGTAGTACTGTAACTTTCGGAGATAATTCAAAAGAATTTGTCATTACAATTGGAGATATCATCAAAGTTGGTATGTCTACTTCACTTGTTATAAGATATGTTTCTTTAGTTAAAAATTTGACACATAATCCTTTAAGCAATAGTCAACTATGTGATAAAGGATTTAAAATTGATTTTGAAAAGAATAAATGCAACAATTTTGATCAAAATAAAATTCTAATTTTCGAAGGATTAAGGAAAATAAACATCTATATCTTAAATATGAAATTTAATAACTTGAGTGATTTATGTCTAGCCGTAGATTTTAATGACCAGTGGATATGGCACAAACGATTATTTCATATAAACTTTAAGTCTTTAAATAAACTAGCTAAACACAATTTTGTTAGAGGTCTCCCTAACATAAATTATAGAGTTAAAAATTTATGAGATGCATGTTAATATGGCAAATTGAAAAAGAGTTCTTTTAAATCTAAAAAGGAAATTTCTACCAACAAACCTTAGAATTATTTTTTTTTTGAAACTGGGTACTTATATTGTGATATCCCGGAAATTTTAGCAATATCAATTTAATAATCTGTGATTAAAATTAAATTGATTTGATAAAATTTTGTTAAAAAAAAATATTAACTCGATTGAATAATTCAATTAAATAAATGTTTAATTGATAAATTTTATCTTTTAAAAGCTAATAAAATGATTTCCTATTTATAATGTATGTATATATATTTATATATATATTGTAAATGGATAAGTTTTGAATTGAAATTAATTAACAAATAAAATCTTGTTTTAAATCCTAATAATTCATTTTGATAATTTGAATTGTATAAGTAAATTTAAAATACACTTTTATATATAAACATTGTTTCATTTAAATAAGTTAAATAAGATAAGTAATTTATGATTTCTTTTATAAATGATTTAAATTGAATAAATATGTTATTTTTAAATAATAATAATAATAAATGTGTAATTATAGATATGTTTTAAAAGACAATATTATTATTTTTAAAATTAAGTATGTTAATATAAATTAGTTTTAACCTTTGATTTTGAATGTATGAATAAAATTTGAATTTGTATTGATTTTGAATTCAAAAGAATAAACATATATATATATTTTAAGTAAGCTTCTATTTTTATATACATTGTTTTATTCCATTTTCATTAAAAAGAAATACATATACAATTAAAAATGAAGATAAAATATATATACATAAATAAAGAAAAGAGGTTTTCATTAAATAAAAAAAACAAATTAAAAATAAGTAACATGTGTATAATAACAAATGTTAACATTTTAAGCAACTAAAGAGACAAGTGTTGGCATATTAATATGAGTTGAGACAAGTGTCTTTATTTTTATTTTTTTTCCTTTTAATTTGTAAAATAAATCATTACACTTACATAAAACATGTTTTCCTCACTCTCATTCTTTTTCTAATGTGCATTTGTTTTCAAAGTCAAGAAGAGAAATATTCTCAGCTAAACAAATCTGTAACTATATTCCTCAAACCAAAATCATATTCAAAATTTGATTCCCTTTTTCAATACTCAAATTCCTTTTCAAATCATTCTACAAATTTCCATATACAAGTCTGTTCAAACATGCAAGCCTGCAGTTTTTAAAAACTGTAAAATCCATTTCCAAAGCTTGCCTGCAACCTGAAATTCCATTCAAAAGGAAATTGTAATACCTCTGCATTTTCTTTAAAAATCTGGGGATTAAGTATATGTTTGCATTTCTTTCTCTGGAAACAATGTTCCTCTAAGCCAAATCTCTCTGAATCATACCCAAACTTGTAATACAAACCATATAAACCTGTAGCTCTTCATTTCAAATGCCTGAAATCGATTTGCAATTTAAAAAACTGCATGCAACTATTAATCTGGAAGTAAAACCAAACCTGCATTGTTTTCTGGAAGCAAAGGCCCTGCATTTCAACATTTTGGTGATCAAAAATAAAGAATATGCCTACATGCAAGTTTCTAACAGCAAGTCCATGCTACAAATTTAAATGCAAAGTAACTCAAGTTATATATATAAAAATTCAAGGAAGCAATAGCATTCAAATTGAAGTTTTAAAACAAGAGCTTTCCAGGAAAATGTGTGCTCTGTCTTCCAAAGTGACAGGTGAGTAACATTTTTATTAAAATAACTTAAGTTTAACATGGTTGCATGATTGATTTCTGTGATAATTATGATTTTTGTGGATATAGATGAGTAGTTTTTGCATATATATTTATGAATTATCTGTGAACACTTGAATGTAAATGTGTGCATGTTTGTTTCATTGAGTTATCTCTGTTCTTTGTTTCAAGACCCAGATTTGCAAACAAAATCATTATCTTTTGATCTAACAACTGTTAGGACTTGGAATATAAGCCAATGTTGTTTGATTTATCATAAATCAATGTTTAAAATTTTAAGTAAGTTTAAAATGAAATTTAAATGGCTCTGGAATCAAAAACAAAAGAACAAACTGATTGTAAGTAAAAATTCCAACATTCCAATTCATCAATTCAGGATCATAAATTGAATCCCTAACTCAAAACATGATTTTTAAGAAGGAAATCATAATTTTTAGTTAAGGAATGAAGGAGCAATTCTTGGTTGATCAGTTTGGATATTTTGAGTTACATCTGGTGATCTAGTGGATCTGGATGATCGGGGTCTTTCCTGATGGTGGAGGAATGATCGAAGAATTGTGGAAAAATATTGGATGGCGATGCAAATCATCGAGGTGGCAGCGGTGATGATTTCTTGTCTGGAACCCTAGTTTTTAACTAGGTTAATTGTTTTGGTCGGCGCGGCTTGTAGAAGTGATCGAGTTCAATGAGTTTTTGGGGATTGCAAGATTTGGTTTTGGCGAAGGTGCTGCTTGATTTTCAGGTGATCTGGTGGTCGGAGATTGGAGTTGGCGTTTGTTCCAGGTTTAGTTGGGTTCCAGAAGTGTGCTGGGAAGCTCGTTTTTGATTTCGAGCTGGTACTCGAGATCTGATGATCGGGATAAAGTTTGGGGGTTATGACTGATGTGAGAAAGTTGACGTGGATGATTGAAAGTGGCGGCATCGTTGGTGCAGGTGCACGGTGAGGAGGATGTGTCAGGCATTTAAATTTTTGAAAGGGAAAGGCGAACTCGAGAATGGCTCGGGAGAGTTGAAAATTAGCTCGAAGTTATATAGGGTTTGTCTCGAAGTAAAATGAAGGGGACTCGGGTATCCCCTGTTATTACAGGTTTCACTGAAACCTTTATATATTTTCAATTCAGAATTGATTTTTAAATCTTAATGTAGGGTTTTGAAAACAGAATTTAAGTCAAGTTTAAAATTGAAATTCAAATGATATTTGAATCCAGGTTTGAAATTTAAATTTAAACTTTGAAACAAAATGTTTAAACAACTTCAAAGAGTTTAAATATTTTCAATTTAGGATAAGCTTTAAATTTAAGTAAGGATTTAAACATAAGTTTAAATCCGGAATAAAACTTCAATTCTGAAACAGGGTTTTGAAAATTAAGAAAGTTTAAAAAGAAATTTAAATGTTTAAACTAATTGGTTGTTCAAACATATTTAAATATGATTTGTGTTTTTAAAAGAATTTGGAATTTAAATTTCTTATAACTTCTTTTATGAAATAAGAATAAAGCTTTAAAAGATTTTAAATGTTTTTAAAACTTAGTTTAAGTTAAGTTTGATTTCTTTTTAAATTTTAAATTTAAAATGTAATTTGAAAACAATTTTGAGTTAAATTGTTTAAGTTACTTTATTAATAATAAAGTAATCATGAATAAGAAATGTTTTATTTTTAAAAAAGTAAATTAAAGATTTAATAATCTTTGTTTCATTAAAATTAGTAAGATAATTTAAATAAGATAATTACTTAATTTATTTAATTAATTAAGAATTGGAATAAATTAAGTAAGGATGAGTTAAGTAATTAAGGTTAATTAAATTGAAATTAATATTAATTAATTTAAGTTAATTACTTAGGAAAGGTAATTAAGAATTGATGATAAGTTAATGAAGGTCATTAACTTAGGATTATTTATTAATTAATTAATGTAATTAATTTTGATAATTATGTGGATTAATTAATTTAGTTAATCAATTATGGGACTTGATTAAGTATAATTATTTGTGGAAATAATTAAAAATATTAATTACTCTTTGTAATTAATTAATTTATTTGATTAATTTTAAATTAATTAATTAAGTTTAATTAATTTGGAATAATCATTTAATGAATTGATAAGTAATCAAAGATGGATAATTACTTAGAGAAGTAATTAAAGTAAGTAAATTATAGGAAGTAATTAATTAAAGTTGAGAAGAGTTTGAGATTAATTACTTGTGTAATTAATTTA
Organism: Allium cepa; assembly: GCA_030765085.1. NCBI lineage: Eukaryota > Viridiplantae > Streptophyta > Magnoliopsida > Asparagales > Amaryllidaceae > Allium > Allium cepa. The sequence goes on along the minus strand of CM060945.1, from coordinate 1,032,950,002 downwards.
AAGGTAATTTCTTTGTGAAAGTAATTAATAATTAATTACTTAGTGTAATTAATTTAAGCATTAATAAATTAAGTTTTGGAAATAATTAAATGATGTAATTAATTAAAGGAATCAATTACCAATAAGGTTAATCAAATGTGATTAATAAAGATAATTAATTATTAAATGTAATTAATTATTAAATGAAATTAATTTAGAAGTAATTAAGGAAGTAATTAAGGTTAGTTAATTACTAAATGTAATTAATCAAGAATGATTAATAATTGTGGCTTAATTAAGATTAATTACTGAATGTAATTAATTTAGAAGTAATTAATTTAATTTTTATTAAGGATCATTAATTAATTAATTAATGATGTAATTTAGGATTAATTAATTAGGATTAATTAATCTAATGGCAAGTGATTAAGGAAGTAATTAATTAATGTAATTAATTAATAAATGAAGTAATTAAAGGTTAATTACTGATTGTGGTTAGGGATAATTAATTTGTGAAATTAATTAAAGATAATTACTTGAATGTAATTAAGGGATAATTAATCAAGGTGATTAATTAAAGTGATTAATTTGAGGATAATTATTTAATTGATTGATAATCAATTAAGGGTTAAGTAAGCAAGTTTTAAATGGTGAAGTAATTAATTTAATTCAGTTTAAATTAATTAAAGATAGGTAATTAATTTAATTCATTTTAAATTAATTAGAGATAGAAGTAATTAATTTAATTTATTTTAAATTAATTATGGATGATGTGATTATGGACCTTTGCTTATGAATGGATGATTTGGTTTGACTTGAATGGTTTGAATCTCAGATATGAGATTTGTATTGTGTAATATGGATGCATTGGTTGCATTGTGATTGTATGAGTTATCTATTGATGATGATAATATAGATTATCAATTTGTGATGATTACCTGTTTATGATAATATTGTTGATTATCTGTTATGATGATGTGAAGTATCTATCTGTGTGTATATTGATAGTTTAAATTGAATTGTTTTAAACTTAAAACAACTTGGACCTAAAAGACACGCATTGGATTTCGATGAGACCGGGATCGGGTTTCCATATTTGGATATCCGAAAACCACATCGATTCCAATTAACGTTAGGTCGTGAATCTAAGTGGAGCAAGTGAAGACTCGAGGTGTAAGGGCTATACGTCAGTATAACTCTGTGGGTGATTCCGTAATGAGTTTGACGGAATAGTGCTTATAGATTCGAGATGGTGAATCAGAGTGCAAGGGCTATGGTCGTTGACTCTGAGGGTGATTCCAATAATGAGTGCAACGAGATAGTGCCTTCGGTTTCGTTCGAACCCGGAACGAACTTGTATGGATTGAATGCTTTCAGAACATCGTCAGGTGGACGATGAGCATTCTAAGATTTGATGTCCTATAAAGGTAATCGTAGCCTCAAGCCTCATCAACCGGGAATGGCTAAAACAGGGGAGGTGCAGCAAGGCTTCGTGGGTAGCCCCCACTTGAGAGCAAGATTTACCCCTGTCTAGAGGTCCCTTTTATTTCGGCTGTGTGGGGCGGTTGAATCGCGACAACTGCCGGGGTTGTCTTGTTCGGAACTGTTCAGTAAGGAACGGGTCCGGCCTTGTGTTGCAGGGGAGTTAGGGTGGCTCCTCGGTACGGTGATCTAGGCCACGTACTGTGACGGGCGGTACCCCAGTAGCCCTGCCATTGTATGGAATCCAAAATCCAATAAGTGCCGTACGTATTAGTTGTGCCCAACTATGTTGGAATGTGATATGTAAGCATTTCAGCTATTTCTGTATTTTATTTGAAAACCCTAGACACTATTATAATATCACTGGATTTCCTATCAAATGTTTTGGTTAGCGTAAGGTAAAAACTTTTCCATGTTTATGTGTGGGAAGTCTTACGTGATACCTTTCTTTTCAAAAGGTTTTTGAAAGTTAAGCAACTTTAACCTGTTACTCACACCAGACCCATGTCTGACCCGGAGTTTATTTTTGTTTTTCATAAACTCTTGGGTGCTCAAATTTTTACGAGTAGCCAAGGGAATCAGGTTTGCTTTGACGAATTATGGAGGAGCAATGGAGCAGGAGGCTTCCGCGTTGTAGATATATATAGTTCCGCTGTGGTATCTCTGAGTTATTTGTGATGTTGTATTGAGTTGTAAATACTAGACAGGTGTTTATAACTGTCTAGTATATGTGATGTGTATGCTGTGTATCTCTGATAGATATTGTATATTGTGTAAATACTTTTGATTATTAATATAATTTATTCGTTCCGCTGTTTAGATTCTGATGTGTTGTTTCTTCTTTCTTCTCTTTCTTTCTATTCTCTATCCCTTTCTTTCTTATTAACGATGCGACTTCCTGGAGTAAGGGAGTTGGGTCGTTACAGTGGTATCAGAGCTGAAGGTTAAGCGAGAACCTTGGCTCTGGTGGGATTACTCATTAAGGATAGGGTAAGTGGTACCCTAGGATGAGTTGAGTGTATATATATATGAGAGAGCGTATTTGTAGTTTTGATATATATCCATATATATTTATTATTTCTACCTATCTGTTGGGTTACCTGTTCAGGTATTCCAATATAAGTTATAAAGGTAGATAAGGTAGTTGTGTGTGTAACACGATTACTGCCATTGGTTGGAGTTTGAATGTTGAGGTTGGAAGTGTATTTATCGAGACTGTAGACCTAATACCGTCTCGAGTGAGTTGTGCAGAGTATAGAGATTTAATCGATCTCTGAAGGAGACCTATTAAGTTTCAGAGTCTATCTTTGAAGATGGATGAGTTGAGTTTGGATCTGTCATTTTGGCAGAAGTGTGTGATGGTATTTCGATACCTCAGGAAGTGGTAGCTGCGTGATGAGGTGCAGTAAATATGGATATTTCCGAAGATGTTTTCTTTGGAACAAGTTAAGGAGGTGTGTCTGCTTCGGTGTTGTGGCTGAGTTCAGCAGGATGTGGTGGTTGGCTTTGAGGTCCGAGTTTCTCGAAGAACTTCAGCTAAGGAAGTTTGGCATTGGTGTCAGCGGTGCAGCTCGGAATGTCTGTGTTGGCAGAAGTTTTCTGGCTTAGCAGTTTTTGAAGGAGGAGTTCAGAAGCAGCAGAGTGGACCCAATACTTTATAGATTGGCTAATTAAGAGTAAGCTGTTCTGTTTGGTAAAGAGAGAACAGTTTTGTTTGGGAATTGGTCTCTATTGATCGCAAAAGTGACTTGCGATAGTTTGAGTTTTCTTTTGAGGTATTGAAGAATTTTTAGTTGTCTTTTGAGAAGTCGAAGGCTTTTCTACTTCTGAATATTGAGTTTTCTTATCGACCGGATTGCAGGAGTGCACCGATGGGTCAGCTAGTAGAAGGATGGTTTCTCAAGATAGGCTAGGTGAAGCAGCTCAGGATTGGAGAAACATCTGAGTTTTCTTGGGTATGTTGAGCCATATTTTTGGGAAGGGATGTCCAGCTTGTGCTCATCAGCAGTGTCTTCTGTGCCAGATCAGAGTTGTGCAGCGGAAGCAGTTTGGGAATGCTTCTGTTTTGTCTTTACTGGATGAAAGAAGTGAGTTTGTTCTTCTGATGTTTGAAGAGTGGAGTTGGTGATCTTAGTCTTGGTTAATCTTAAGGAGATTGATGTTTTTTGGTCTGGATTTTTCTTTTTGGGAATCAGCAAGAGTTGAGCTGATCAGCTTGGATGTAGTCAACCCAGGATCGTCCGAAGAGTTTTGGAAATAAGAGACGAAGGAATTTGGATTTCGGAGTTGGAGTTTTGTTTGGATCTCTTATGTGTTTTGGTTGGATTGGTGTTTAGATTTCAGGAATTGAATTGCCCGTTTGGATAATTGGATTTAATGAGTTTCACGTATCTTTGAGGGAGTACGTGTATGAGTTATCTCTGGAAGTGGAACCAGTTGTTCAGGAAGGTTTGGTGATTGAGTCAGACTCGTTTGTAGTCTGATATCTTGTCTAGTTCTGTAGATTTAGATGAGTAGAAGTTCTATAGCTTCGTAGTTTTGATTGTTTAGATTCTGTAGGGCGAGTATCCCGGTATATATATACTTGGGGAAACTCGAGAAATTTTATCCATAATTTTATCTGGATAATTAAATTTGATTGATTAGATAAATTGGTTGCTTTGGTTGTTAGCGTATGATTGATGTATGCTTGTGATTTAAAAATTTAAATTTTAAATGGGTTATTAAGTTACCTTTGCTTTTAAATTTCGGGGACGAAATTCTTTTAAGGGGGGAGGAATGTGATATCCCGGAAATTTTAGCAATATCAATTTAATAATCTGTGATTAAAATTAAATTGATTTGATAAAATTTTGTTAAAAAAAAATATTAACTTGATTGAATAATTCAATTAAATAAATGTTTAATTGATAAATTTTATCTTTTAAAAGCTAATAAAATGATTTCCTATTTATAATGTATGTATATATATTTATATATATATTGTAAATGGATAAGTTTTGAATTGAAATTAATTAACAAATAAAATCTTGTTTTAAATCCTAATAATTCATTTTGATAATTCGAATTGTATAAGTAAATTTAAAATACACTTTTATATATAAACATTGTTTCATTTAAATAAGTTAAATAAGATAAGTAATTTATGATTTCTTTTATAAATGATTTAAATTGAATAAATATGTTATTTTTAAATAATAATAATAATAAATGTGTAATTATAGATATGTTTTAAAAGACAATATTATTATTTTTAAAATTAAGTATGTTAATATAAATTAGTTTTAACCTTTGATTTTGAATGTATGAATAAAATTTGAATTTGTATTGATTTTGAATTCAAAAGAATAAACATATATATATATTTTAAGTAAGCTTCTATTTTTATATACATTGTTTTATTCCATTTTCATTAAAAAGAAATACATATACAATTAAAAATGAAGATAAAATATATATACATAAATAAAGAAAAGAGGTTTTCATTAAATAAAAAAAACAAATTAAAAATAAGTAACATGTGTATAATAACAAATGTTAACATTTTAAGCAACTAAAGAGACAAGTGTTGGCATATTAATATGAGTTGAGACAAGTGTCTTTATTTTTATTTTTTTTTCTTTTAATTTGTAAAATAAATCATTACACTTACATAAAACATGTTTTCCTCACTCTCATTCTTTTTCTAATGTGCATTTGTTTTCAAAGTCAAGAAGAGAAATATTCTCAGCTAAACAAATCTGTAACTATATTCCTCAAACCAAAATCATATTCAAAATTTGATTCCCTTTTTCAATACTCAAATTCCTCTTCAAATCATTCTACAAATTTCCATATACAAATCTGTTCAAACATGCAAGCCTGCAGTTTTTAAAAACTGTAAAATCCATTTCCAAAGCTTGCCTGCAACCTGAAATTCCATTCAAAAGGAAATTGTAATACCTCTGCATTTTCTTTAAAAATCTGGGGATTAAGTATATGTTTGCATTTCTTTCTCTGGAAACAATGTTCCTCTAAGCCAAATCTCTCTGAATCATACCCAAACTTGTAATACAAACCATATAAACCTGTAGCTCTTCATTTCAAATGCCTGAAATCGATTTGCAATTTAAAAAACTGCATGCAACTATTAATCTGGAAGTAAAACCAAACCTGCATTGTTTTCTGGAAGCAAAGGCCCTGCATTTCAACATTTTGGTGATCAAAAATAAAGAATATGCCTACATGCAAGTTTCTAACAGCAAGTCCATGCTACAAATTTAAATGCAAAGTAACTCAAGTTATATATATAAAAATTCAAGGAAGCAATAGCATTCAAATTGAAGTTTTAAAACAAGAGCTTTCCAGGAAAATGTGTGCTCTATCTTCCAAAGTGACAGGTGAGTAACATTTTTATTAAAATAACTTAAGTTTAACATGGTTGCATGATTGATTTCTGTGATAATTATGATTTTTGTGGATATAGATGAGTAGTTTTTGCATATATATTTATGAATTATCTGTGAACACTTGAATGTAAATGTGTGCATGTTTGTTTCATTGAGTTATCTCTGTTCTTTGTTTCAAGACCCAGATTTGCAAACAAAATCATTATCTTTTGATCTAACAACTGTTAGGACTTGGAATATAAGCCAATGTTGTTTGATTTATCATAAATCAATGTTTAAAATTTTAAGTAAGTTTAAAATGAAATTTAAATGGCTCTGGAATCAAAAACAAAAGAACAAACTGATTGTAAGTAAAAATTCCAACATTCCAATTCATCAATTCAGGATCATAAATTGAATCCCTAACTCAAAACATGATTTTTAAGAAGGAAATCATAATTTTTAGTTAAGGAATGAAGGAGCAATTCTTGGTTGATCAGTTTGGATATTTTGAGTTACATCTGGTGATCTAGTGGATCTGGATGATCGGGGTCTTTCCTGATGGTGGAGGAATGATCGAAGAATTGTGGAAAAATATTGGATGGCGATGCAAATCATCGAGGTGGCAGCGGTGATGATTTCTTGTCTGGAACCCTAGTTTTTAACTAGGTTAATTGTTTTGGTCGGCGCGGCTTGTAGAAGTGATCGAGTTCAATGAGTTTTTGGGGATTGCAAGATTTGGTTTTGGCGAAGGTGCTGCTTGATTTTCAGGTGATCTGGTGGTCGGAGATTGGAGTTGGCGTTTGTTCCAGGTTTAGTTGGGTTCCAGAAGTGTGCTGGGAAGCTCGTTTTTGATTTCGAGCTGGTACTCGAGATCTGATGATCGGGATAAAGTTTGGGGGTTATGACTGATGTGAGAAAGTTGACGTGGATGATTGAAAGTGGCGGCATCGTTGGTGCAGGTGCACGGTGAGGAGGATGTGTCAGGCATTTAAATTTTTGAAAGGGAAAGGCGAACTCGAGAATGGCTCGGGAGAGTTGAAAATTAGCTCGAAGTTATATAGGGTTTGTCTCGAAGTAAAATGAAGGGGACTCGGGTATCCCCTGTTATTACAGGTTTCACTGAAACCTTTATATATTTTCAATTCAGAATTGATTTTTAAATCTTAATGTAGGGTTTTGAAAACAGAATTTAAGTCAAGTTTAAAATTGAAATTCAAATGATATTTGAATCCAGGTTTGAAATTTAAATTTAAACTTTGAAACAAAATGTTTAAACAACTTCAAAGAGTTTAAATATTTTCAATTTAGGATAAGCTTTAAATTTAAGTAAGGATTTAAACATAAGTTTAAATCCGGAATAAAACTTCAATTCTGAAACAGGGTTTTGAAAATTAAGAAAGTTTAAAAAGAAATTTAAATGTTTAAACTAATTGGTTGTTCAAACATATTTAAATATGATTTGTGTTTTTAAAAGAATTTGGAATTTAAATTTCTTATAACTTCTTTTATGAAATAAGAATAAAGCTTTAAAAGATTTTAAATGTTTTTAAAACTTAGTTTAAGTTAAGTTTGATTTCTTTTTAAATTTTAAATTTAAAATGTAATTTGAAAACAATTTTGAGTTAAATTGTTTAAGTTACTTTATTAATAATAAAGTAATCATGAATAAGAAATGTTTTATTTTTAAAAAAGTAAATTAAAGATTTAATAATCTTTGTTTCATTAAAATTAGTAAGATAATTTAAATAAGATAATTACTTAATTTATTTAATTAATTAAGAATTGGAATAAATTAAGTAAGGATGAGTTAAGTAATTAAGGTTAATTAAATTGAAATTAATATTAATTAATTTAAGTTAATTACTTAGGAAAGGTAATTAAGAATTGATGATAAGTTAATGAAGGTCATTAACTTAGGATTATTTATTAATTAATTAATGTAATTAATTTTGATAATTATGTGGATTAATTAATTTAGTTAATCAATTATGGGACTTGATTAAGTATAATTATTTGTGGAAATAATTAAAAATATTAATTACTCTTTGTAATTAATTAATTTATTTGATTAGTTTTAAATTAATTAATTAAGTTTAATTAATTTGGAATAATCATTTAATGAATTGATAAGTAATCAAAGATGGATAATTACTTAGAGAAGTAATTAAAGTAAGTAAATTATAGGAAGTAATTAATTAAAGTTGAGAAGAGTTTGAGATTAATTACTTGTGTAATTAATTTAAAGGTAATTTCTTTGTGAAAGTAATTAATAATTAATTACTTAGTGTAATTAATTTAAGCATTAATAAATTAAGTTTTGGAAATATTTAAATGATGTAATTAATTAAAGGAATTAATTACCAATAAGGTTAATCAAATGTGATTAATAAAGATAATTAATTATTAAATGTAATTAATTATTAAATGAAATTAATTTAGAAGTAATTAAGGAAGTAATTAAGGTTAGTTAATTACTAAATGTAATTAATCAAGAATGATTAATAATTGTGGCTTAATTAAGATTAATTACTGAATGTAATTAATTTAGAAGTAATTAATTTAATTTTTATTAAGGATCATTAATTAATTAATTAATGATGTAATTTAGGATTAATTAATTAGGATTAATTAATCTAATGGCAAGTGATTAAGGAAGTAATTAATTAATGTAATTAATTAATAAATGAAGTAACTAAAGGTTAATTACTGATTGTGGTTAGGGATAATTAATTTGTGAAATTAATTAAAGATAATTACTTGAATGTAATTAAGGGATAATTAATCAAGGTGATTAATTAAAGTGATTAATTTGAGGATAATTATTTAATTGATTGATAATCAATTAAGGGTTAAGTAAGCAAGTTTTAAATGGTGAAGTAATTAATTTAATTCATTTTAAATTAATTAAAGATAGGTAATTAATTTAATTCATTTTAAATTAATTAGAGATAGAAGTAATTAATTTAATTCATTTTAAATTAATTATGGATGATGTGATTATGGACCTTTACTTATGAATGGATGATTTGGTTTGACTTGAATGGTTTGAATCTCAGATATGAGATTTGTATTGTGTAATATGGATGCATTGGTTGCATTGTGATTGTATGAGTTATCTATTGATGATGATAATATAGATTATCAATTTGTGATGATTACCTGTTTATGATAATATTGTTGATTATCTGTTATGATGATGTGAAGTATCTATCTGTGTGTATATTGATAGTTTAAATTGAATTGTTTTAAACTTAAAACAACTTGGACCTAAAAGACACGCATTGGATTTCGATGAGACCGGGATCGGGTTTCCATATTTGGATATCCGAAAACCACATCGATTCCAATTAACGTTAGGTCGTGAATCTAAGTGGAGCAAGTGAAGACTCGAGGTGTAAGGGCTATACGTCAGTATAACTCTGTGGGTGATTCCGTAATGAGTTTGACGGAATAGTGCTTATAGATTCGAGATGGTGAATCAGAGTGCAAGGGCTATGGTCGTTGACTCTGAGGGTGATTCCAATAATGAGTGCAACGAGATAGTGCCTTCGGTTTCGTTCGAACCCGGAACGAACTTGTATGGATTGAATGCTTTCAGAACATCGTCAGGTGGACGATGAGCATTCTAAGATTTGATGTCCTATAAAGGTAATCGTAGCCTCAAGCCTCATCAACCGGGAATGGCTAAAACAGGGGAGGTGCAGCAAGGCTTCGTGGGTAGCCCCCACTTGAGAGCAAGATTTACCCCTGTCTAGAGGTCCCTTTTATTTCGGCTGTGTGGGGCGGTTGAATCGCGACAACTGCCGGGGTTGTCTTGTTCGGAACTGTTCAGTAAGGAACGGGTCCGGCCTTGTGTTGCAGGGGAGTTAGGGTGGCTCCTCGGTACGGTGATCTAGGCCACGTACTGTGACGGGCGGTACCCCAGTAGCCCTGCCATTGTATGGAATCCAAAATCCAATAAGTGCCGTACGTATTAGTTGTGCCCAACTATGTTGGAATGTGAGATGTAAGCATTTTAGCTATTTCTGTATTTTATTTGAAAACCCTAGACACTATTATAATATCACTGGATTTCCTATCAAATGTTTTGGTTAGCGTAAGGTAAAAACTTTTCCATGTTTATGTGTGGGAAGTCTTACGTGATACCTTTCTTTTCAAAAGGTTTTTGAAAGTTAAGCAACTTTAACCTGTTACTCACACCAGACCCATGTCTGACCCGGAGTTTATTTTTGTTTTTCATAAACTCTTGGGTGCTCAAATTTTTACGAGTAGCCAAGGGAATCAGGTTTGCTTTGACGAATTATGGAGGAGCAATGGAGCAGGAGGCTTCCGCGTTGTAGATATATATAGTTCCGCTGTGGTATCTCTGAGTTATTTGTGATGTTGTATTGAGTTGTAAATACTAGACAGGTGTTTATAACTGTCTAGTATATGTGATGTGTATGCTGTGTATCTCTGATAGATATTGTATATTGTGTAAATACTTTTGATTATTAATATAATTTATTCGTTCCGCTGTTTAGATTCTGATGTGTTGTTTCTTCTTTCTTCTCTTTCTTTCTATTCTCTATCCCTTTCTTTCTTATTAACGATGCGACTTCCTGGAGTAAGGGAGTTGGGTCGTTACATATATTTACAAAGTAGGCAGCACACAAGTCTGCAAGAATCATCATGGCGCACAGTTTAATATGCCAGAGGCAGGGATCGAACTGCCGACCTTGTCGTCAACAGCCTAGCGTTTTACCACTGCACCAAGGCCTCGGACAAACCTTAGAATTATTACATCTTGATTTATTTGGACCTACTGAAATACGATCAATAAATCATTACAAATATGTATTTGTTATTATAGATGATTTTTTACGATATACATGGGCACTATTCTTAAAACATAAAAGTGATACTTTTGAAATGTTTAAATTTTTTGCTAAAAGAATTAAAAATTTGATGAACCCTTAAATAATAAGTATAAAAATCCATCACGAAGGTGAATTTGGATTTTTTTTGAATATTTCTTTAACTAAAAGGGAATTACACTTAATTTCTTATTTTCGTGAACAACAAAACAAAATGGCATTATGGAAAGGAAAAATCATACGCTACAAGAATGTGCACAAACTATGCATAATAGTAGTAATCTACAAAACAAAATTTGGACAGAAGCTATAGCTATTTCTTGTTATGTATTGAATCGTGTTACATTACATCCTTTAACTAAAAATACTTGTTATGAAAAAATTTTGGGAAAAAAACCCAAAGTATCATATTTTCGAATATTTAGGCTAAATGTTTTATATTAAACACTAAAGATAATCGTGGAAAATTTGATTCAAAAGCGGACAAAGGAATCTTCATTGGATACTCAGATCGTAACAAAGCTTTTAGATTATTTAACAAATGTACTAGTACGATAGAAGAAAGTCTACATGTTACCTTTAATGAATACTTTCCATTAATAAAAACAATGATGCTGATGAAATTTTAATAAAACCTTCTGAGAATAACATAATTATTCAGAACAATAATGAGACTATCATTGACAATGATCATACACTAAGATCACCACCTCGTATTTTGAACCATCCAATTAACAATATAATTGGTGATTTAAATACAAAAGTTTCTACCAAACATCAATTAAATCAAATGAGTCACATAGCATTTATTTCAAGTTTTGAACCTAAGAATTATAAAGAAGCTTCAAATGAAGATTCATGGGTTATCGCGATGTAAGAAGATCTCAATCAATTTGAAAGAAATGAAGTATGGGAGCTTGTACCGAGAACTACGGATAAATTTGTAATCAGAAAAAATTGGGTATATAAAAATAAAACTGAAGAAAATGGAGATATTTTTCTTAATAAAGCAAGGTAAGTAGCGCAAGGGTATAATTAAGAGGAAGGCATTAACTATAAAGAAACGTTTGCTCCAGTCGTAGTTTAGAAGCCATCCGAACGTTACTTGCTTTCACATGTCATCATAACTTTAAACATTTGCAAATGGATGTAAAAATGCCTTTTAAATGGTTTTATAAAAGAACAAGTTTATGTTGGGCAACCTCCTTTATTCATATATGAAAAATACCCTGAACATGTGTATAAACTGAAAAAGCCTTTATATGGTTTAAAACAAGCACCTCATGCATGGTATGATAGACTAAAAACTCATTTAATAAATTTTGGTTTTCATGTTGGTAAAATAGATACAACCTTATTTATAAAATAAAATTATAACGATATTTTAGTTGTTCAAATATATGTAGATGACATAATTTTTGGATTAACTAATGAAAATCTATGTAACGAATTTGCAGATGTTATGAAAAATGAATTTAAAATGTCATATATGGGAGAATTAATTTTTTTTCTTAGGATTACAGATTAAACAGTTACGAAATGGTATTTTTATAAATTAAGCAAAATATTATCAAAATTTATTAAAACGTTTTGGAATGGAGAAAACATCAAGTAAACCAAACCTCATGAGCACAAATACCCATTTAGATAAAGATTAAAACGAAAAGGACTTTGATCAAAAATTACATCAAAGTATAATAGGATCACTGCTATACTTAACTGCTAGTCGACTTGATATCAAGATGTGCGTGTCTGTATGAGAGATTTCAAGCACAACCTAAAGATTCACAATATTGGGCAGTTAAACGTACTTTGCATTACTTAACCGACATTACGAATTATGGTCTTTTCTATCCTAAAGACAGCCCTTTGAACTTGTATCCTATAACAATGCAGATTTGGGTGGTTGCAAAACCGATAGGAATAGTGCAAGTGGTGCATGTCACTTTATCGGTCAGTCTCTAGTTTCGTGGTTTAGTAAAAGCAAAATTGTGCATCACTTTCAACTTGTGAAGCAGAATATATTACTGCCACTTTAGCTTGTGCACAAGTAATATATATGCAACAAACCCTTAAAGATTTCGAACAAATTATAAACAAATCTCCAATTTTTTGTGACAACACTAGTGCAATAAACCTGTCTAAAAGCCTAATAAATCATTCTTGAACAAAACACATAGATATTCGTCATCACTTTTTAAGAGATAATGTCAGAAAAGAAACAATAACTCTAGAATTTGTAAACACCGAAAACTAAATAGTTGATATTTTTATAAAACCTCTAAGCAAACAAAATTTTATTAAGTTAAGACGTGAACTAGGTATCGTATCGTTACACGATCTATAATAAGATATTTTTTTAAAGTTATTTTTTTTAACTGGCTGAAATTTCAACTATTTTATAAACCATTTACCAATCAATGTCTTATGGCTGACATTGTTTACCAACAAATAAACGGGACTTGCTCTTAAAATAGTACATAAAAATTCACACACACACACACACATATATATATATGAGAACTTTATCATAATTTTATTCAAAATTTCTTTTACATAACCAAAGAAACAGCTTTCAAAACTGGTATATCAAAAATGTCTTTGGGTCATGATTCTACATATTCTACAACTGACTACGCCTCACTTGCCTTTGGAAGCACTTAAACTTCTTCGTCTAAAGTCATTCCTAAATCATCTCCATTCCTTAACATCATTCCATCACCAACTTACCATACTGGCTACTCTCCAAAAGGAAAGAAAGCCAAACATGGAATTGACCTTCAATCAACCTCACTCTCCGACAAAGTTGATGGTATCCATCATTACCAAAAGGAAATGATAAGAGTTCAAAGAGAGATGTACTACGAATAATGCCATCAAGGAGCTCACTTGAACTTCCTTGAAAAATGCATCCTCACCGTATGTGACCATTAACGAACAAACGACTACGTACACACAAGGTCTCCGCGTTTAAGGGAAACTCCTCCGAGCTCGCACAAGATCACTCCACGAATATTTTGGGGTAAAGGGACATCGGAACCAGAATGTAGTCTTGTGCCCCGTTACTGGTCACCACTTCGGCTGTTAACTCATGGATGAACCGAATTCTTGGAAAAACAAAACAAATTTTCTTCCAACTCCCCAGCTAACAGCTAAGGAAGAATTTTATCAATGGTTAATATATACACATATATAATATAAATATGCTTACAATTATTTGTATTTTCTTCATTTCCAATAAATATATATATATATAAATTCACGAAGGAAAAAATAATTTTTTTCCTCCAACCACATGTCTGAAAAAGAAAAGTTAAACGTGTGAACATATACACGTGAGCTTATTAACCCTAAAGTCAGACGTCTAAAACAAAAGGACACAAGAAGATCAATATTTTTTCCTTTCAGCACATACATCTGTCTAAATCACCAGACATCTACTACCATTTTCAGTACAGTCATCTAAACATAACGTCAGACATCTATAAGATCCCTCTGTTGCACAAAATACAACATTGTTTCAGTGCAAACATCTGTGTTTATCATCAGACGTCTGTTTGAGCGAATTGGAAATATTTCATTTTCATAGACAGACGTCTGTACTACTATCCAAACATCTAAAAAAATTCTCTGCCTATGAACAGTACCATGGTCAATCGTCAATTCCCATAACCCCAGACGTCTGAACGCAGATTCTACCTCACTTTTTCGCTCTCCTATAAATTATCTTTAACATCTTTCTTCTATTTCACCACTGATTTTTAAAACCCTAAAGCAAACCCTAAAACACCAATTCTATTTTCTCCCCAAAATACGAAATCAACGGCCCTAAAACAAAAGAGTCCAGTACCAAAACATCGCAAATCTTCCTCGAGACAAAGCTCCCAACCACCCTCTCAACAATTTGTAACCAATCACCACATTAAATGGATCATGGAGAAGCAAAATGGAAACAACGGCTTTAAAAATTAGAGAAAACATACTGGACCTTCCTATCCTATTCACTGATTCATCCACTATGATGTCGGAGAACTGCTTCAAGATGTTGGGCTCTACCACTTGGTCAATTATGACGACAATAATGGATAAATTGACCAACTAGTGGTATTTCTATTCTTAATTAATATTTGTTCATTATCTTTTTGTAATCCTTCGGATGAAGACAACTGGACTTGGACTAGTATTTATAGTCAATCGATAAAACTTAATGTTGACATGATGGGGCAAATGCTAAACTGTTCTTATGAGGGAATTCGATTGCATGAAGTTTATGATAAACGTTATGTCCCAAAGATGCTATTACTCATCTGATTTGGGATGGCAATTTCTAAAAATTAAAACCATCTAATTTACGTCCACAAGCATGACTTCTTAGCTGATGTTAATAAATAGTACATCCCTAGATTAGGAAGTCACGAACAAGTCTACGGTGACAATCATAAAGCTTTATATGCTATTTTTGGTCAAACTAAAGTAAATTGGGCACTATACATTTTGACCAAATAAAAAGTTTTTTTACTCCAATCCGTCATAGCATTGTTTATTCTCCCTATATCATAACAATTCTATGGTCATTAGGAATTCCTTCATATCTTTCCCAATATGAAGAAATATCAGAAAAGGATAGTGGCATTTGATTTCTCTCCTCAATGCGTCTTCTAGAAAAAACACCTAACATAATTCCATTTTCCCAATATCAACCTCCTCAACAACATCAACAAGCACCTATAACTTGGCATTCCCAACCACCTAGAGCTTCTGCGTCTATAGAGTATTACTCTGATTCTGAAATATCGAAAGCTGGGATAGCAGGAGGTCTAGGAGAGAACTGACGAGATATTACATTACAAAATCAACATTCCCTCTCCCTAAATAAGAAGTGCTAGAAAAAAAGATGTCACGTTCGGAACAGTCTTTTTCCACTCTATGACCAAAGTAGAAAAAACATTAGATAACGTCATTTCAACTTTTGGAAAGGTTCTCCGAAAGGTTCATGGTCATTCATCCTCCGACTCGTCCTCTTCTCCGTCCTCTACACCACTACCACTATTAGTTTTTCACTCAGGCCCATCTTCAGGCGCAAGGTCTTAACAGGAACCTCCATAATCCTCTTGTCCTGGCAAAGCATCTATTTGTCTTGACACCAAAGAGAGTGAAGGTTTATCATTTCCTTAAGAAGATCCTCATGCTTCACACGACCTCCAAGACTACAGCTATTACCCATCATTCTAAGGTCTCTCTATTCATGAAGATGAGAAATATGCTAACCAGTCACAATGGCAACAAGGTACATATGATGAAGACTCGTCAAGCTTCGGGGATATTATAACTATCAGTAAGATTTTAAGTATGTTTGGTCATATTTATGAATGTATCTTTGTTATTTTGTTCTAATATTGGATGCCTGTATAATTGGTTCAACTTTTCTTCAATTGACTGTAGACTTATATTTATTCAGTTGTTCATCTATTCATTTTGATTATGCCAAATGGAGAGAAATGTCATATTACTTGTATATAAGGGAAGGAATCATATTCTGGGGGAATTATATGTTTATAAAGAAATTGTACAGTTTTCATCATCAAAAAGGAGGAGAAGGTTACGATTCTATGATTTCAATGACAACAACTGTACAATTATACACATACAATATATATTCAATTGACTTGTAGGAAAAAGCTTTCAAAATTCAACTTGAAGATGGCCAACAAAGGAGAAGAATCATCAGTATTAGAAAAGCTAATATAGTGTTGTGATTGTCATAGATATAACTTGTAAAATCTCCTTTAGTAGTTGTTTTTTAAACATAAACATTGCATGGAAACATTTTTTTTCAATTCCTCGTATATCAAAAGGCTGAAGAAAAGAAAACAGCATATGTCAGACGTTTGACATTACATATCAGATGTCTGACTAAAGCTTCTGATTTTGAAAATCGAACTTACATCAGATGTCTGATAAAACATTCAGACGTCTATGCCTAGCTTCTAATTAAAAAATATATATAAGCTTAGGCATCTGAACTTATTGACAAACGTATGTGCTGAGTAATGGCCACATACAATGAAAGGTCATCTACTTCATTCTAATGGCTGCTTTCATAACTCTTCACCATATTTCTTCCTTCTCAATAATTGCAACCTTTACATTGAAACAGAAACTCTAATGGATGTTACTCTTCACGAAAAATCTTCGTCATCTACATATATATGTAATGATTTTAAGAATTGAAGTACTTGAATTCTTTGAATCCTATATCTACATTCTTTGCATACTCTGATTCCTAAAAGAAAACCACATCAGTCTTTACTCTGTTAAAAAGCATACTCTGTTAAAAAAAGAATGGGAGGTCCGAACCAGTATAAAAGCGCTGCTATTTATTTCCTTACTATTATTTTCTTTACTCTGTAAACTATAAGATAGCATTTTACTACACTTGCACATTAGATATAAACAAGTGATCCATACGTCCTTTCAGCCTATACATCTATTTACCGCTTATTCTTTCTTATGGATAAAACACAAGAAATTACATGGGAATAATACAATATTAGTTTATATATTTATGCCCTGGTATGCTGTAAGATCCTTTTATGCATACTTGATAGTGCTGGTAGATGAGAAATACTTAGATATCGTATTCTAAGATTGTGCATCATTGCAACTTGTTTGAAAATGAAATGAGTTTGAATTTTGTTTGTTGAAGTATAGTGGTTTAATTTGTATGTACATAAAGTTGAAATAGTTTGATTTGATACTGGAAATATGCATTATTTGTATGTTACAAATTCAAATATGAATAAGCTGATCGGAACTTGTTAGATCAAAATTGTGATGCACGGTGCGATCTTTAGATAAATTTATCGATGCATATATTTGTGTAATAAGTTGAACCTGTAAACTTTTTAATTATGTAACTGCATGGATTTATTCAGTGCAAAGTAACAATAACGATGAAAAATGACTAAATTAGTAGGAAAACAAAGAAAAACACAGTTTCCCTCGGTGGAAACGAGTCAGTAGCAGTATTAAGGACTTTATAATGCATCATACATTTCATTGTAAAACTCATATACGGTTTATTATTATTACTTCATGCTATTCTGGCTACTTTTTAACAGTTGAAGTTTTTAGAATAGGCAATAAGTGTTCGACTATGGTATGTAATCTTATTGCATATATATACTCCTGTTCTGGGACACACTATTATCTACTAAAAAAAGCCATGAAACAGTAATTTAAAAAACTGCATGCCTACATGTGTTTCGTATACATAAGATAGTATCATCACATAATATCTAGTAAATTTAGAACAATTCTATAACAACATAAGTCAATGTAGGCCACATCATCTTAGCTATGCATCGAACTAGAATGGATTGCAACAGATTAAAAGTTGCAAATTAAGCTCACCAAACTTCACTAAATCACGTGCGTTAAAACTATGGTATCAGTTTGATATTTAGCAATTTCCATCGAAAGTTAATCATATTTGTCCTAGAACAAATGCAAATATATTAACAGCATTATAAACAAAACAACCAATTCTTTCTACACATTTCTATAATTAACAAAATTTGAACGAGACGAAATATATACTACACCAATTTAATTCTCACCACTTGTTCTTGGACACACTGATCAATTATAGGAAAAACTTATCAAAGGCCAGCATGCAATGGGATAAATATAGTTGTAGCTTGAGATTAAGAAAGCTATGCAGCTCTATAACTGAGTTTATAGTTATATGTTTAGTTAAATTAGTAAAAACCTATGTTAGTAAAAAAGCGACAAGTACGAAATCCCTTTGGCAACCAAAAGTTCAATGTTTTATCTTTTATTAAAAAATGCTACCGATTCTTTTAAAAAAATTGATTCTAAAAATATTAAAAAAGGATTAACCTGTAAATATATTTACTTCGTGGTCATATGTCAAAATAACAATGGTAACAAGAATTAAATCTACTTATCAGAGATAAGATGCAAAAGTTCTGTGACTTTGACTGAATTAAAATTAGCTTCTAAGAATCATTTATTTTTCAGTAACTTCCATTATGTGTTTTTGTGATTTCATTTTCAAAAGAAGGTTCATGCAATATCCTTTAATTTAGCCATTATATAAACAAATAATATTTTTATGAACTTTCTTGAAGAGAAAATGTGATAAATTATATGCTCTAGACCTCTTTGTTATAGTGTGATAAAAAAATATCTTTTGAAACATGAGACCAAAAGGCTTACCAATTTTTTGAAAATGAGAAATTATATGGAGAATATTAAAAATATTTTAAAATTGCTAAAGCAATTTGTATACGAACCTAATACTAATACTAAACATTATCTTGGGACTTCGAGTGATAGAAAGCATTTAATATCCAGGAAAAACGAACAAAAATTACCAAATACCAATCCGGGTTCTAGTAATAAAATCAACCTCCAGTTGTGTTTCAGTTAAAAGTTTATTTCTAAATCTACAATCCAAATTACAAAATACCAATCCAAACTTCATATGGAATTATTTAAATTTACACTTTACTTACTAACTGGAGCTACAATTTCTCTAAGCTAAGTAAAATTTATGTAACCACCCGTATTTTTGATAATTAAAACTATTAAATAAGATTTTGAAATTTAATATTATGACAAATTAAAATTTATGATTTATTAATGAGAAAATAATTAGAATATGATTTAATAGTGTTGTTTGAATGTTATTGACAACTATTTTTATGTAATTTCAATCAATTGAAATAATTGTAAAGTTAATTTGGTTAATTTTGTAAACAAGGAATAAAATATGTAACGACCCAAAATTTTAGTAATTTTATTATTAAATTAATTGAAATTTAAAACAATAAAAAATTGAAAATAAAAATTTATTATTTGCAATACGTCTATTTAAACATAGCAATTGGTAAATTTTCATCTAATGATATTGAAGTTTATTTCATTGTGTAATTCTATTAAATTCAAATTAGTTAATAATTGATGATAATAAATTTATTTCCAAACCTTAATATTTTTCTATAGAAAAATTCTGAATCCTCTTCTAAGTGAGACATCATCTTTCGTTTTTCCAAGTTTGGACTTCTTTTGCTTCGTCTATCTAAATTATGGCGAAATAGCAGCATTTTTCGGTACCGATTATCGACTTTTGATCGAATAATTGTACAACTGATATCTGTATACCGTTTTGATCATCTCATCATGCTGATCTCTGCGGTATATTCATTTATGTATTTTGAGGTCAATATGCTATGGAAACAATAAAATGGTGCGTCGTATCGGTATCATAATTTGTGGTTGTTAGCTTTTCTTGTTTTCCAATCTTTGGAACGTGGAGCGGGACCATAATAATAGTTTTCTTTAACTTTTCTGCTAAATCATAGTGTGAACGTTGAGATCTCAATTATTACTTTTATTTTTCCTGTCCATTCAATCTTTCCATGGGTTAAAAACTAATCAATACCCTACCTATATAACTCTCTCGATTCACACTTATCTTCCTTCTCTGTTTTAATATAATTCTCCATTTCTTTCCTCCTTCCCATTTATTTTCCTCTCTAGTTTCTCATTTTCTTCAAACTAAACCAAACCTCTCGTCCCAAATATTTTCATCTCCGCCTACATTCTCCCCACCCAAGCCTAAGCGCGACCCCAACCTTCCCCTCAACATCAGAAGTCACCAAGACCACGCACGCTCCTTAGCCTCTTCATCATTTCTTCCCTGCTCATGCTTTGCTCCTCCATGTAGAAGGCCGTGAATCGCTCCAACCTTCGCAGCCCGCTCCTCCGCCATCCTCCCTTTGCAACCGTGTCAGCCTCCGTCCTTCCTCATCCCCGACCATTTTCCTCTGCCCTGCCACTACTCGGCTCCGCCCTTTGGCGCCTCCTCCCCTTTCACCTAGCCACAACTCATCCACTTAACACTCGAGTCTTCCTCCACCATCAGCTGTTCTTCTCCCCTTTTCCCCTCTCTAGCGCATGAGTATATAAGATATGCTATGTGTGTGTGTATTATACATATGTAATTGTGTTGTTATATACATAACTAGAGGCCTTATATATGCACATATGTTGTATAACTTTATTGAGTTTGGTCTGCATGCATTTTATTTTTGTTTGATCATCGTTTTGTACAAATAAAGTGTATATATTTGAGGGCAGGCTCGGTTGTATAATTGTTTTGTGTTTTTAAGTTTTGTTGTTTCTCTGTATATATGTTTTAACAAGTATATTATATTACGTACGTTTACAGAACATAAGTTTATGCATGGTTTTATAAGATTTTTATAAGGGTTAAGTTTACATTAACATTTATATTAAATTGTATTATATATATATCTTGTACCTTTGATTTCTGTTTCGTTTTATAGTAAAAATTTTATACAATTAATTTTATAGGTAAGTATTGTTCCTCTGTTAGATAGCTTGCTGTTTTACAAAATTTGTTACGAATTTTACGTGACTTGTACATTTGGTACAAAGCTATATATGTACATGATATTTTTATGTTAAGGTATTCATATTTAATATTTATTTTATCTGTTTGAGTATACATATACTGATTTTGATTTTTGTTGTTATATAAAGTCACTCTACTTTGGATGCAAGTTGATTTTACAAATACAAAGCCGATAATAAGTGTTGTTTTAATTATATAACATATAGTGTTCTACTTTATCAGTTTAAAACTTTTGGTTTTGTTGATTGATTACCTAAGTTATATAAATATATATAGATGTGTTAAACTGTTAAGTTTTAAAGGTATTAATACAAAGGTTATTATTATACATAGGTTATTTGACTAAAACAGTTGACTTGAAATAATATACATATTTTGTATGTGTGAGTCCATTATATAATATATATCTAGTATATATTTGTTACTTAGCTAGTATAGATATATAGGTTTCAGCTAGTTACATATACATACATACATATATATATATATATGTTTGTATATACGAGTTATAAAGCTTTGTTGCAGTTTTCTTCTATAATTAATATATATATATATATATATATATATATATATATATTGATTTCAATAAGGTATTGACTTTATAATTATATTTGATTTTTAAATGTGTTTTGATTTATACAATGATTTTAAAAGGTATATATATTCAATTTAAAATGTGATGTATTTTAGAATATGTTTTATACATGAAAATAGTTATATATAGTTATACACCTAAGTTTATTTATACCATCTATCCTTATCAATCTTGTTCTGATTCATTTTATCGATCCCCATTATCAACTTTGGCCGTCGTGCCTGTTTTCTCCGTCGAATCGTGTCCATCCAGCATTGCTTTGAAATTCGTACCTCGTTGCCTTGTCAAATCGCTCTAGCCTTGAAAGATGAGTCATCACTCACGATTAACATTCCAGTATTTATTAAATTTGATTTCAATTGAAACGGAAATTGAAATATACTGCTGTTAGTTATCTAACTACTTTATTTGATATGTGACTATTTGTAACTGTTCACCTGTGGGATATGAAACCATATCCTGATGTTTATATTTATTTATCAATGATGATATATGCCTGTTATATTATTTTATTACATGTTATCACTCTGCAAGTTCCCTGTAGTTTAGAATTCACTAAGGGTTGAAATGATATATAACCGAACGGACTTTAGAATAAGAGAATTTCGTTATGGGTTGAGATGATAAACCTAAGCGATTTTCATTTGAATTGAATTTAGGATTGCAGGTTGAAATGATATCTACCAGTATATAGTTAAATTACGGATTGAAATGATAAATACCTTTATCACTCGACCATATGATCGGAAATTATATACAGACACCGTTGGTCTATATATAAATATTTTAAAAATAAATTCTATGGTTTTGGAAAGAAATATATGGATTTAATAAATTTTGATTCTTAAATTATTATATAAAAATAGTAATGATATATATAGATTTAATAATAATATTTAATTTAATTAAGATTGATCAAATACATATAATATGTTTAAGTATTTAAATTTATATTTTAAAATAGATTACGGTAATAATTTGAATAAGTTATGGTTAGGAAGATAATTTGAATTTAGTTGAAATTATATTCAATAAAGAATTTTATTTAATTAAACCGATTTGAAACTTATTGAAATTGAGATTTAAGAAATGATTTAAAACTTGGTCTTGATTTGAGTAATTTAATGAATATCTCTCATTTAAATAAATTTAACGAAATATTTAGTAAGAATGAATAAATGATGTTGAATTTACTAAGTGAATATTCCCTGACTAAATAATAATGAAGTCAAATCGAGATCTAAATTTAGCTTTGGAAATGAAAATATTAAAGCTTCGAAATATACTGAAATTTAAATGGTTTATTTGTGTTTCAGATCTGCATCTGAAATCGATATAATTTGAAATTGTTTATCTAGAAATTGAATTTGATTGAAATTTGTTGAATTGGGATTGGATTTAAATTGGAATTTGGAATTTGAGTTGATTTGGATCGATTTGTGAAATGTGAGGAAATTATAAATACTTTACTTTATAAATTAATTTAATATATACATACTATTTTTGAAATAGATATATTTGAAATAGAAATAATATTTGGTTTTGAAGTACAAATTAATTTGAAATGGCCACGGTGTTATAACGACGTTTAGTTCCATGGATCTTTAGAGGATGGTTATCCCAAACATCCTTGAGTTACTTGTTTTTTCAGTTGATATTTCACTTGAGTTGGATTTATTGATATAAGAATGTTAATCCTGACTCGAGTGTTTCATGTTTTGCTTTACACTCAGGTCAGACTGACTGATACAGCTTTTGAGACCCACCTTTGTAGTTTGGAGCTTTGTTTGGAGATCCAACTATCGATTCTGCTTTAAGCTTTTCGGTTGATTTGTTCAGAGAGGTCATCTGTTGAACTGGAGACTTCACTATATTTGAGATATTCTGCTGTATTTTATATTCTAACTCTGATGTTTATATAGTAGTTTCATGAACTACTGTTTATCTATTCCGCTGCATTATTATTGTAATACTCCGTGTCTATGATTCTGTGATTTATTTACTTACTGTATATGCTGAGTTTTGCCAAATTTAAATTAACAATCTGATATTTTGAGCAATTCAAGTCTGGCATGTGTGGATGCGAATGGTTGAAAATACCGGGCTATTACAGTTGGTATCAGAGCTTTGGCTCTAGGAAAACTTAGCATATGTAGTAAATTTATTTACAGAATCACTTTCATTCGAGCTTGAATTTCTTCCTCTTTGATTTGGTTTTTCCTTTGGACTTTGGAACGTTCCCTGTGGTTCCAAAATCCATTATCTTCTCTCCCTATGCGTGTTTCTTGATCGAGAGTATCCCATAACTCCACTTTGAATGATCTCTATAAGATTAGGCGACCCCGCCAATCTTTGAATGATTTGTAAAGGGGTGAAACTCCTTTACAATTGGCATTGATTCACCAGATATTTATATATCCCTTGGTTTAGATGCTGTTATCTCTTGTTATGCCGAATTCTATCTCTGGCGATTGAATGTCGATTTGCCTCAAAATTCTGCACTGGTCTTATTTTGAAATCACGGTTGACCGGTTAAGGTCGCCCACGAATTATGTAAGTAAATCCGTCTCCTATTTTGTATTAAATTATCTCATCTTCGATCGAGCCTATCCTTGTTTTGAAATCCATTCTTGAATCATCCTTGGAAAAAAATCGGGTTTATTTGTATTTTAGAAATTGTTTTATATACCAAAATTATTATTTTGATAAGAATGATTATATTCTATATAAAAGTGATAATGTTTTCGATAAGGATTACGTACCTAAAAAAGAAAAAAAAGAAAAAAAATGAGAATTTGAAGTTTCGAAAGGATCTAAAATTTTGAAATTATATAAGAGATTGATTTATATAAAAATGATTTATAATTGAAGGGTTTTGAATTTGAAATTTAAGAGATTGAACTCCAGTATTTTGAAATTGGTTTTAAGATTTTGAAAATATATAATAATACGACCTGAAAGTATTTTCCGGATAAGAAATGTTTCAAATGAATTCAAATGAGTTCTAGTGATTTCGAAGAAATTTCAAAAAAGTTTTCAAGAAAATAAAGGTCCAGAACTCATTTGTGTCGCTGGAAAATAATTTCGGTGATGAGTGCATGCATCATCCACATTGATTTTCGAGCTTCAAAGTGGGGGACAAGCCACTTTAGTAGCTTTGCTATGCGAGTGATTTTGTGAAACAAATTTTGATTTCAAATTTCGAAGTATGATTTGATATTCATAAGATAAATGTATATGTATTTGAAACGATTTGAAGTGAGCTAGCTGTTCAGTCCTCGAGTTTCGGATTTGATATAACCTTATCTATTCAAATTAATTTACTGATTTGTTACCGATTTCTAACTCTTGGATTTGAAATTGATTTCTTCGACTATTCTGAATGTTCGAACACTTCCAAATCGAGGTTTAATTTTCAAAGCTAAGTAACTTCGAAAAGTATGAATTATTTGATAAAGTATCTAAGTTTAGTTTTGTTTGTTTATAGTATGAAGTAGCATGACTTAAATAAATTTGAAACTTTTGTTAAGTGAATAAATAAGACTATTTTGATTTATACTAATATGGAATTTAGTTTTGGAATGTTCTGAATAAAAATTTAGTTTCAAATAATTTGCAAAAGGTAAATCAGATCTTTTGAATAAAAGTAAATAGTTTAATGGTTTTAAATGGATAGTTATGAACTCGAAAATCATTTTGGGTTTAATTGATTTTGAGAAAAATATTTGGTTTTGAAATAGATTGGAATGTAAAACCCAGTATTTATATGATGATTTTGGAAATGAATTTGTTTGACCTAAATTATGTTTATTTGGAAACCAGGATTATTTTCTAAACCCATTGTTTTGGAAAACTTTGAAACTGAATATATTTAATTTGGAAGAAATGATTTTGGTGAAATCGTATATGATTTTGAAACTGAACTTATATTGAAACGACTTGAAATTGAGAACCTTGTTTTATTAAATACTTGATTTGGGAGTTATCAAACTTATATAAAATTTATTTGTAAAAGTATGTAGCTGATTTGAAAACTATTGATTTGGAAAGTACTCAATTTGAAAGCGAAATCTTATATAATCGAAGTCTATATAAGTGTGATTTGATATACTATTGATTTTGGGAAGTATATGATTTGAAAATGAAATCTTATATATAGTGGACTTCATATAAGTATGATATTTGAAAGAAATTTGAAAGGGTACTATTTGATACATACTTTCGAAGTAAAGATATGGAAAGTGCCTTCTGCTTGATATCCGCTTTGTGGCCACATTTTGGATTCATTCTATCGATATTATTCTCTTTGATTTTGGTTTTCCGGATGTGATACTCTAGTGTCCTACCATGGCGTAACCTATGGTCGTTTTTCTGGGTAGCGTAATCCGCAAGGCAGAAATTGCTTAAAATGTATGGATGTTTCCTGGGGGATCCAAGCATAACCATTGTGTATCCTACGGTCTACCGGTTTTGTTTTCGTGGCATAATCCATAAGGCAAAGATTGCTTATAGGGTACGGATGTTTCCTAGGGGTTCCAGGCATAACCATTATGTATCCTGCGGTCCACAGTTTTGGTTATCATGGCAAAATTCGCAAGGTAGTGATTGCTTAAAGGTACGGATGTTTCCTGGGGGATATAAGCATAACCATTGTGTATCTGCGATCCAGGTGATTTGGATTGTACTTTCCATGTCAGTTTTGAATGTTTTTCAAGTATTTTCACTAGGTGTTGAAACAGGTCTACTAAGTACTTGAATAATTCTAGCTTTGCGCCTGATCAACGCATGGCCAGAGTCTACACGAACATGGATAAACTTGTTGAAACATCAAGTTATAAAAGTATTTTCGAAGTAAAATTTGTTTTGATATAAAAGTATTTTATTATAAAATTATTTTATTATAAAGATATCACCAACAAAGAAATTTTGTATTAAAATTTGAAATCGAAATTTTTATGGTTCTAAATTAATTATTCGTGCCAGATACTATTCTTTTGAATTTACCATATCTGCTTAGCTTTATTCATTCACCTATATTCTGTTTTTTCCAATCTACCTTCTTTTCCCTTTTGAATATATCCTTTTTAAAATATGGTTTATTTATATACTATATGGTTTAATAGAAGGTTTTTAACATTATAAATATTTTAGAAGTTATTAATTAAATACAACATATTTAAAGAAAACGATTGTCGATTTATTAATAATATTCGAGAAGTAGCTTGAGATAAAATTAATAAATTTACGAAATATGGATTTAATGTTTCAATCGCTTCTTTGTAAATATAACTAATGATGTAGCTAACTGTTTTCAAATAGTTTTCATATATTTACAAAGGTGTTATTTAAACATATAAAGGTATTTATAGAGGAAGAAAGAAATTTTACCAATTGGTTTTGAAAGGTTTTAAAGGATTTATCCTTGTCTCTCAATCTATTTTTCTTTCTGGTTGTTTCTATTCTCCTACCTTCTTCCTTTTCGGGGACAAAAAGTTTTGAGTAGGTAAGAGTGTAACAACCCAAAATTTTTAATGATTTTATTTATTAAATTAATTGAAATTTTATGAAATTTTTAAAAATAAAAATTGAAAATAAAAATTTATTATTTGGAATACGTCTATTTAAACATAGTAACTGGTAAATTTTCATCTAATGATATTGAAGTTTATTTTATTATGTAATTTTATCAAATTCAAATCAGTTAATAATTGATGATAGTAAATTTATTTCCAAACCTAAATATTTTTCTATAGAAAATTTCTAAATCCTCTTCTGAGTGAGTTGCCATCTTCCGTTTTTCCAAGTTCGGACTTCTTTTACTCCATCTATCTAAATTATGGCAAAATAGCAGCATTTTTCGGTACCGATTATCGACTATTGATCGGATGATCGTACCACTGATGTTTGTATACCGTTTTGATCGTCTTGTCCTGTCGATCTACACAATATATTCATTTCTGTATTTTGAGATCTATTATACAACGAAAAAAATAAAACGATGTGTCGTATCGGTATCATAATTTGTGGTCGTTAGCTTTTCTTTCTTTCCAATCTTTGGAACGTGGAGTAGGACCACAATAATAGTTTTCTTTAACTTTTCTACTGAATCATAGCGTGAACATTGAGATCTCAATTATTACTTTTATTTTTCCTGTCCATTCAATCTTTCCATCGGTTAAAACCAATCAATACCCTACCTATATAACTCTCTGGATTCACACTTATCTTCCTTCTCTGTTTTAATACAATTCTCTATTTCTTTCCACCTTCCCATTTATTTTGCTCTCCGGTTTCTCATTTTCTTCAAAACCAAACCAAAGCCCTCGTCCCAAATATTTTCTTCTTCGCCTACACTCTCCCCACCCAGGCCTAAGCGCGACCCCAACCTTCCCCTCAACATCAGAAGTCACCAAGACCACGCAGGCTCCTTAGCCTCTCCATCATTTCTTCCCTGCTCGTGCTCTACTCCTCGCCTGAACCCTGCTTCTTCACCGCTCCTCCATGTTGAAGGACATGAATCGCTCCAACCTCTGCAGCCCGCTCTCCACCGTCCTCCCTTTGCAACAGTGTAAGCCTCCGTCCTCGGTTAGCCCCGACCATTTTGCTCTGCCCGGCCGCTACTCGCCTTCGGCCTTTAACGCCTCCGTCCCCTTTCACCTAGCTGCAACTCATCCACCTAACACCCGAGTCTTCCTCTGCCATCAGCTGCTTCTTCTCCCCTTTCCCCTCTCTACCGCTTGAGTATATAAGATATGGTATGTGTATGTGTGTGTGTGTATATATATTATACATATGTAATTGTGTTGTTATATACATAATCAGAGGCCTTATATATACATATATGTTGTATAACTTTATTGAGTTTGGTCTGCATGCATTTTATGTTTATTTGATCATCATTTTGTACAAATAAAGTGTATATATTTGAGGGTAGGCTCGGCTGTATAATTGTTTTGTGATTTTAAGTTTTTTGTTTCTCTGTATATATGTTTTAACAAGTATATTATATTACGTACGTTTACAGAACATAAGTTTATGCATGGTTTTATAAGATTTTTATAAGTGTTAAGTTTATATTAACATTTATATTAAGTTGTATTATATGTATATCTTGTACCTTTGATTTCTGTTTCGTTTTATAGTAAAAAAATTATACAATCAATTTTATAGGTAAGTATTGTTCCTCTGTTAGATAGCTTACTGTTTTACAAAATTTTGTTACGAGTTTTACGTGACTTGTACATTTGGTACAAAGCTATATATGTACATAATAGTTTTATATTAAAGTATTCAAATTTAATATTTATTTTATCTGTTTGAGTATACATATACTGATTTTGATTTTTGTTGTTATATAAAGTCACTCTACTTTGGATGCAAGTTGATTTTACAAATACAAAGCCGATAATAAGTGTTGTTTTAATTATATAACATATAGTGTTCTACTTTATCAGTTTAAAACTTTTGGGTCTGTTGATTGATTACCTAAGTTATATAAATACATATAGATGTGTTAAACTGTTAAGTTTTAAAGGTATTAATACAAAGGTTATTATTATATATAGGTTATTTGACTAAAACAGTTGACTTGAAATAATATACATATTTTGTATGTGTGAGTCCATTATATAATATATATCTAGTATATATTTGTTTAATTAGCTAGTATAGATATATAGGTTTCAGGTAGTTATATATGTATATATATATATATATTTGTATACGCGAGTTATAAAGCATTATTGCAGTTTTCTTCTATAACTACTATATATATTGATTTCAATAAGGTATTGACTTCATAATTATATTTGATTTTGAAACATGTTTTGATTTAAACAATGATTTTGAAAGGTGTGTATATATTCAATTTAAAATGTGATGTATTTTAGAATATGTTATATACATAAAAATAGTTATATATAGTCAAACACCCAAGTTTATTTATACCATCTATCCTTATCAATACGGTTCTGTTTCATTTTATCGATCCCTATTATTAGCTTTGTCCGTCGTGCATGTTTTCTACGTCGAATCGTGTCCATCCAGCGTTGCTTTGAAATTCGTAGCTCATTGCCTTGTCAAATCGCTCTAGCCTCGAAAGGTGAGTAATGCTCACGATTAACATTCCTGTATTTATTAAATTTGATTTCAATTGAAACAGCAATTCCAATATACTATTGTTATTTATTAAACTACTTTATTTGATATGCTCTTATCTGTAACTATTCACCTGTGTGATATGACACCATATCCTGATGTTTATATTTATTTATCAATGATGATACATGCCTGTTATATTATTTTATTACCTGTTATCACTCTGCAAGTTTCCTGTAGTTTATAATTCACTTTGGGTTGAAATGATACATACCCAAACGAACTTCAGAATAGGAGAATTTCGTTATGGGGTGAAATGATAAACCCAAGCGATTTTCATTTGAATTGAATTTGGGATTGCGAGCCGAAATGATATCTACCCATATATATATTTAAATTACGTATTGAAATGATAAATATCTGTATCACTCGACCATAGGATAGGAATTTATATACAAACACCGTTGGTCCATATATAAATATTTTGAAAATAAATTCTATGGTTTTGGAAAGAAATATATGGATTTAAAAATGTTGATTCTTAAATTATTGTACATAAATGGTAATGATATATATAGATTTAATAATAGTATTTAATTTAATTAAGATTGATCTGATACATATAATATGTTTGAGTATTTAAATTTATATTTCAAAATAAATTTTGGTAATAATTTGAATAAGTCAAGGTTGGGAAGATAATTTGAATTTAGTTGAAATTGTATTCAATAAAGAATTTTATTTAATTAATCCGATTTCAAACTTATTGAAATTGAGATTTAAGGAATGATTTATAACTTGGTCTTCATTTAAGTAATTTAATGAATATTTCTCGGTAAAATAAATTTAAGGAAATATTTAGTAAAAATGAAATTGAAGGCTAGTTAAATGATGTTGAATTTATTAATTGAATATTCCCTGACAAAGTAATAATGAAGTCAAATCGAGATCTATACGAAACAGTTAAATTTAGCTTTGGAAATGGAAATATTAAAGCTTCGAAATATATTGAAATTTAAATGGTTTATTTGTGTTTCAAATCTGCATCTAAAATCGATATTATTTGAAATTGTTTATCTAAAAACTGAATTTGTTGAATTGGGATTGGATTTAAATTGGACTTTGAAATTTGAGTTGATTTGAATCGATTTGTGAAATGTGAGGAAATTATTAATACTTTACTTTGCAAATTAATTCAATATATACATACTATTTTGGAAATAGATATATTTGAAATAGAAATAATATTTTGGTTTTGAAATATAAATTAATTTGAAATGGCCACGGCGTTATAATGACATTTAGTTCCATGGATCCTTTGAGGGCGGTTATCCCAAATATCCTTTGAGTTACTTGTTTTTCAGTTGATATTTCACTTGAGTTGAATTTATTGATATAAGAATGTTAATCCCAACTCTAGTTTTTTTGTTTTGCTTTACGCTCGGGTCCGACTGAGTGATACAGCTTTTGAGACTCACCTTTGGAGTTTGAAGCTCCGTTTAGAGATCGAACAATCGATTCAGCTTTCAGCGTTTCCAGTTGATTTGTTCAGGGAGGTCATCTGCTGGACTGGAGACTTCATTGTATTTGAGATATTCTGCTGTATTTTATATTCTAACTCTGATGTTTATATAGTAGCTTCATGAACTACTATTTATCTATTCCGCTGCATTATTATTGTAATACTCTATGTCTGTGATTTATTTACTTACTGTATATGCTGATTTTGCCAAATTTAAATTAATAATCTGATATTTTGAGCAATTCAAGTCCGGCATGTGTGGATGCGAATGGTTGAAAATATCGGGATGTTACAAAATAATTGTTGGAATTAATGTCATTAAATATTGCAGTTAATATTGGTTAAGAGGATAATTGTAGAATATGAATGTAATAAAATGTAAACTAATATTAACTATATTCATAAGGTATACTTGATTCAATAATAAGAGTGTAAATCGAAATTAAAGGAATTAATTGAAATTAAAATATAATTAACTAGATTTTTTTAAAGTTGTAACTAAACACTGAAATTAGTGCAATATTTAAATATTGGATTTAACATGGAAATTTGTTTTAAAAGATTATAAATCTCTATGTAATCAAGAATGATAAAATTGTTAAATTTTAAATTTGAAATTAAAGGTAATTAAATCAATTTAATAATAATTTATTTAATTAACGTGAAAATTAGCCATGTTGGCCATAGTCTCAGATTTGGACAAAATCAGTTTCACCAGATCCATAACAGCGAATTATTGTGGGATTTCAAGTTTCGTAGCGATCGGACTTATCCTTTGATCGTGTGAGCTCGAAATGCATTAAAATCAATTAAATGAACTTAATTAAAATATTTGATTTTGAAAGCTTACTTTTTTATACAATGGAATTGGGGTTTGAAACTACTTCCATTGAGTTTAAAAATATCAAAAACCTATATTTCTATACATGGGATGACGTACTTTCGTTTCGGCAACGAAACGGGCTTTTCAGGTCGTTGTTATCGCTTCGACCCAATTCGATATGTCCATTCGTTCTTATCCATCTATGTCTATATAAATGGACATTTCCTAAAACCCTGGCTGACTATTCCATTTTTTTGGACATATATGTTCAATTGTCTCCTTTTACATCCCAATAGCAAAAAACCCTAATTTTAATCAAAACCCTAATTACCAAATTCAAAATCAAATGGAAACATCAAACTCATCAAACCATATCAAATTACATATCATTAGGAAGCTCTCGATGAACGTAATCTAGATCTAAGATTCTTTTTTTGATTTGGGGTGTGCTGTCACTAAAAATCGTTGAAGAAGTCTCAACCGTTGAAACTAGGGTTTGCTTTTCGATGGTGGATCGTCGTCCGATTGACGATCGGAAGGTGCTGCTATGTAGAGGATGATCATGGGAGACGATCTATGTTTTTCATTCATCTCAAGGAGGCCGAGATTCACCAAATTTTAATGATCTTCGTGGATGGTGGCTAAGTTCGTGGGCATGGCCAGAGGGTTTCATGTGGGGCCATCGAGGAACGGCGAGCGCGGCAAGGCCAAGGGTGGTGCTTGATCTAGGCAAAGTGGCATGTTGTAGCGGTGATAGATGATCAAGGGGTTGCGGGCATATGTGAGATAGCGGGTTCATCATCGTGCATGACTAGGTTTTGAGGAGGAAATATTTACATAATTTTCCTCGTTTAAATTTAAATTTAAATTCCAATCTTCTAACTGTCATAACTTTTGCATACTAACTCGAATTTCGACGCAAGTTCTTCCATTGTGATCGTATCAAAATTTCGAACATGGTGGATCTAGTTTGGTTAGATTCTGAGACTATTCAAATTTTGGACTTTATTTGGATTTTAAATCGACGAAATCGAATGTAAGTGATTTAACCAACTCACAAATACTAAACTTTCTTATGTTAGTTGAATTAAGTTTATGATGTGATAAGAATATTATTGGTTTCTATTTGGTAGTACATTTTGACATTTTAATTGAAATTTATGGAATCAAATTTCCATTTAAATTAATGTTGAAATTAAATTGATAGTTAAACACCTGATACTGACAACTAGTTAATTGTTGTGATTTATTGACTAATTTAGATGTTAATTGTGATGGATGTTTATTTGTTGACATTTTGGATGATCAGATGTTATGTTTATTATATATGTTGTTATCACACTACAATTTCTCTTAGTTTGTTGTTAGGAAAATCACTATAGGTTGAAATGATACATATCTGAATGATCTTATAGATTAGAGAAAATCGTTATGGGTTGAAATGATACACATCCAAGCGATTTTATTAATTTGCAAATTTTTGATTCGAGATACGGGTTGAAATGATATATATATATATATATACTTGGAAAATTTAACTATTTTGTGTTGACCATAGGGCAAAAAATTATATACGGACACCGTTGGACGGTTTTAAATTATTTTCTGAACGATAAAGTATGCTCGATTTATAAATTTTATTTTTAAATTTAATTTAATGATTTTATTGAAAAAATTATATTTGGAAAATAATTTATTTTATATGTTTTATAGTTTCAAATTATAAGTTAATATATGGTTTAAAAAAGTAAATTTAAGATTTTTAATTATAAATTTATTTAGTTTTAAAAATATATTTTGAATGGTTTAAATTTAAATTTAATAAAATATAAATATAGTTTTAAGAGATTTATATAAAATTTAATTTAATAAAATATTTAATGCAGTTTTAAGAGGAATATTTAAATTCAATTTAATATAAAAATATAGATTTTGTAATAACTTTAATAAACAAAAATGTCAAAGGTTTTGTAAGGAATTTATAAAAGTTTCGTAAGAGATTTCATAATGGATTTATAAAAAGAATTTTATAAAATATTCTTATAAAATATTTTGTAATGGTTTTACAAAGGGTTTTATAAAAGAACTTGCATAAAAGGATTTGGAAGCGTTTTAAGAGAATTTGCGTAGAAGTTTATAAAAAAGGGAAAATTTGTAAACTGTTTTGGAATTTATAAATATCTTTATAAATGATTCTATAGCATATAAATAGTTTGTAAATGGTTTAAGAAAGATTTATAAATTATTTTCCAAATTGATTGTAAGAAATCTTCCTCGGTATTTATGAATATCATTATACTTTTAGAATAAGTATATGGATAACTGGATATGCAAGTATAAACTATTCACTGGATTTATTACTAAAATTGTTTATAAAATGACTATGGTGTGAAAACTATAAAGATTGGTTGTTCAAAAGATAGGGGTCGGTATTGTCATACTCTCTACCAATTTCGAAACCATTTTAACAACTGTGCACGTGGCGGAGAATCCAGAACAAAGTAGCATGGTTTGGTAAACGCCACTGTTATGAGGTAAGAACACAGCCCTGACCTTTGGGTCATCTTGATATGACTAAAACAGAAGTTATCCCCGGCCAAGTGAGGTCGTTACTCCGCTCGGACACGCTTCTTCAATACCACATCTATAACTTTGTGATTGATTTGGTGGCCACCCTCGATTTGATTATGGGAGTGTATTTCGAGGTGGGCGGTGGAAGCTGCTATGCATTACCACCAGTTTGGGCGTGCAAAATAGTAGAATCCTACCCTGGGCATTGTCTCGCGTGCCTTGTCATATGCCTTAACGAGCCCACTATGATTTTGGTTTGTGTCGTACCTACGGAGTACTCCCTGATAGCCCACCGATTTCATGGAGTTTGCAGTACTGTATAGACTACGACATTTATAAAAATGTGTTAAGGGGATATGAGTAATGCTTTAATGCTATTTTAATACTTTGCTATACTGATAGGCATTATATATATAACGTATATTATTGCATATAAATAGTTTAACGGATCCTTAAGAGATGGAAGTCCTGAACATCTCTTAAGTTATTGCACACATGTTATACATTCGATAGGAGATGTGAAATCCCGTAAATATTTTTGAAGCCATTACACGCATATTTACTTATTGTTGATTTAACTTACATAAGATTTTTTATTTCTGATTTGAGTGTTTTGTCTTTCCATTACGCTTAGGTCAGCCTAAGTATTTCAGTGTTGAAGACTTTGTTTTTGGAGGACGATGACAGAGTTTGGTATATTATATTATTAGTAATTTTCCACTGCATCATTATTGTATGTCATTGTTTATACTCTGGTTGTTGTAAAAATTACGTAATCAAATGTATATTATAAAACAACTTCAAGAATTTTTTATTTGATTATTATATTTTGTTATTCCACTGTGAGATTCTATGTTTTGTTTTTCCTACTTTTATCTTATTTTATTATTTAGCCCATTAATAATCCTCCCTTTTGAATAGTTTGAGTTGACATGGGTGGTTTGTTGTCGATTTAAACCGTCCAAAAAGGTAGGTCGTTACAGTTGGTATCGGAGCTTTGGTTTATATATACCTTAGTCTGTTCGGAGTTAATCATTAGAGATTGGGTTATTAATATGCTAGATTGAGTCTAAGCATGTGTGTATGTGTGCGTGTGTGTATATATATGAGAGAGCGTATTTGTTAGTGCAAAAAAATGTTTTTGTGACAACCTGGGATTTTTGGCAATATTAATTTAATAATCTTCTAATATAATTATTTAGAATTTGCAAAACTTATCTTCTCAAATAAATAAAAATATGTTTTCTAATTACTATGGTTCATATATATGTGTATGTGTGTGTGTGTGTGTGTGTATTGTGAGTAGAGACTATGATTTGAATTCAATGTAATACTTCTGAAAATATAAGTTTAGATTTTAGCTCTTCATTTTTTAACATTTGAGCTAAGTAAGTGTGTGTATATATATAGTTAGTTAGTAATTATAATTTTAATAACCTAGGTTTAAAATTAAAATAAGAATAAATAAAAAGAAAATATAAGAGTAAAAATATAAAACATAAAAAGAAAATATAAAATATTTGCATAAGACATTTGTAAGCTAGGGGTGACATACTAATACAAGTGTCAAGATTAACTGTTTTCTTCATTTAAAGAAAGGAAAAAATGATTAAAAGGTGAAACTAAAGGCCGTATACAGTTCGTTTTCTTTTACATACACATATCTCAATTTTCTTATTTATCCTTTCATTTTCGTTCAAACCAAAACTAAAACTAGAAAATACAAAGTGAAAGCCAAATAAACTACTTCAAGTTTTCATCTAAAGCAAAGCTAGATTCAAATTCAAGTTTAAAAAAAAGTAGATCAAGATCAGTTGTAGTTTTCAAGTTTCATACTCTGGTTTCCTCTGTTCAAATATTTAGATGAGTAAACTGAAAGAGTACTATGGTATGGAACGTGCAATATGGATATACGATAATGCAGAGAATAATGTAGATAACATAATAATGTGGAAAATGAGTGCAGTAAAAAAATAACACTGGAGGTTTTTATACTGGTTTGGAGCACCGTCCTACGTCCAGTCCGAGAGTCCTTTTGGAATTACACTACAAAAAATATCCATCACTTAACCCGGAGGAACAGGTCTATACAACACCTGAACAGACGAACAGGATTTTTGCCTCAACAGCCGAAGAGGTCTTTCTGCTTGAGCAACTGAACTGGACTTCTTCTAGATACAGAAATCTTTGACTAATATGTTCTTGATAACATAGATATGTCTTGAAGTACACCCTTCCTATAATCAAATCCCCTAGAGTATTTTGTGTGTGTGTTGATTGAAAGGAAGAAAATCACTTAGAATCAAAGAATGTATATATTAACCCAAAGATTCAAGCGATATAGAGTTTGTGAATGCTTTGAATTGCAAAGAGTATAGAGCAAGAATAGGTTAAGAGAGTAAAGTAAAAATTCGGTGATTTTGAAAAGAATCAAAGCTTGTTTATATAGGGGATATAGAGGTGCAATCGTTCGTAAAAGATCTCAATCAAAAGTTGCATCCATTCCTCTTGAAATTGGATTGAAACCCCTTCATGAAAGAACGTGTCTTTTCAGTCAACTGACTCAGAAGTGCCAATCGACCGAATTTTAAAAACGTGCATTTCAGAGCAATTACATGTGCGATGACACAGGTCAGTCGACTGGATGATCTGAGTCAATCGAATGACCTGTGCTATGTTGCATAGATCGCATTAAAAAACTATATTTTGAAGTAATATCTTTTTGTGAGTGTGTGTGACTACTTTAGGAATGATGTTCATAATATTTTAACATAATTAAGACTTAAAAATGAGATAATTATACATACAATATTTTGAATTGAAGTCTTGTCTTTGTTTGAAGTTTCATTCTCTTTTTGTCGCTATGTTCCATCATCTTGTGATCTCTGATCGTCAATGCTTGTTGATGTTCTTCGTCACGAATCAAAACCATGATTCAAAATTCTCCCTCTTTTTGATTGATTACAACATTTGACGATATATAATACGAGTTATAAAGAATTAGTTTTTGTAGTTTTCTCCCCTTAATGTTTGGCTCTATAAAAAATTGTTAGAAAACACAATAATTTCTCCCCCTTTGTCATCGACAAAAAGGAATACTTAGAGATAGCCAATATACCATAGTTAAACATAATCACATAAAGGTATCATTCATACAAAACTTCACAATATCACAAAATATTACATAGTTCATAGTCATATGAGTTCAAACAAACACCAATGGCACAAAAGAGAAATAACCTAATAACGAGATTGTTCTTGAATAAAAGAAAGAATTGACTAACCATTAAGCCAAAAGAACAAATGACAATTTACTCCGCGTCCGAATCAAAAGGATCTTCGTCCACTGGTTGAATTCGTTTCTTCCCTTTAGCAATGTCATGAGATGTTTTGCCAGTGCCGCTTGTGCTGGAGCTTTTGGCTCTAGAAGTTGACCAAGAGAATTATGGAGCAGGCCTTTTTCCAAAGTCCAAATGCAAAGATCCAGTAGTGGAAGATGCACAAGAAATTGCTTCCCATAAAGTTGTGAAGAAACCTTTAATCTTGTTAAGCTTCTTATCTATTTTATTTAGGCGAGAGCCAAGAATCAGTTGGTTTTGTGCAAGTAAATCAATAGACTCTTTTGAAGTTTGGCCCATAACTGGATGACGAATAACCTCTACTTCGGATTGATGAGGTTGAGAAGAAGATTGTTCGGTAATATGAATTCCTTGACATCTTTTTTGTTAAGTTTCTTGCCAATCTTGAAAAGTAATAAAGGGTTCCGGACGATCAGGGAGTTGCATGAGTCTTATGGTACGAATATTGTATAATCCGACTTTGGAGATTTCGGATTCGGGGGATTTTATACCAAAATCATTTAAAAGTCGCATTATATATTCACCAAAGTAAATAAAATTTTTTTTATACATTGGTTAAAACTTAGGAATTCGTCCATAAGAAGTTGAGTCTAATTGACACGCGAATTTCCCCGTATAGCACATAGAGCACGGAAATTATCGGGATATACTGATTCATATGACCCTGTCCGTGGTGTTATAATCTTAAGAAGAAACTTGTGCATGAGTCTAGCTTTTGGTCGGAGTGACATAGATTTAACTTCTACAGCATCATCTTCAAGGAATAAATGACTTATCTTGTCTCGAATTTTCATATCACAATTTATATCCCGAAGATTAATACCCTCAACTCGAGTTTGAAGAAAATGGTACATGCGATCTAGAGAACGAAAAACTGAAATTCCACATACCAAAGTCCCAATGCAGTTTTCTCGATTCCTAGGTGCTGGTTCTTGAAGATTCAAGTTCGCGTAGAATAGCTTAACCATTATATGGATGATTTTTAGATTATTCTTTTCGCAATCGAGAAAAGTATCCAAACTGCTACATTCAGAAAGTTCACGAATGCCATAAGAGTTGAAATCAGGATAATAAACAAAGGAGCCTTCGAAAATACAGGAGTCTTGCATGTTTATCCACCTTTGAATGACTTTGTTGTGGACTAGCCAAGTAGCAATTTGAGAATCTATTGGAGTAGAGGATGAAGAAGAAGCCTTTTTGGTGCATTTTGATTATGTAGGGGCCATGGAGAAAGAAGAAAAAAGTTGAAAAGGGTGAAATTTGGTAATGGTGGAGAGGAGAAATTTGAAATATAGGGCTGAAGGAATGAAGAAGAAAGATAAAAAGGTGAAAAGGTGTGTTAAAAATGAGTAGGTAGAGGCAGTTATTATCCAAAAAATCCTGATCATTCGACTGAATTATCCGAGTCAATCGACTGAATCTGAACTTGAGATTTTTCACTTTGCATTCAATCGACTGGCTCAGTCCATTCAGTCGATTGACTCAGACTATTCAGTCGACTAAATTTGAACCCGAGAGTTTTTCACTCTGCATTCAGTCGACTGAATGTGAACTTAAATTGAGATCAGTAATTATTTGCTTATAAAACATAGAATAATTTAATTATAACATAATATAGATGAAATGCAAACAATAATTATATAGTCATAACACATATGTTATACAAACAATAAGAAAAGATTAGTATAGTTGTTTGTCTTCGAACTCTTTGAATATGGTTGAGATGGATTTGAAAGAAAAAGTTACATTATTTAGAGGACGGGCTAGGAGTAGATTTATCACTTTTCTTAGATGGAGTCTCATTATGAATTAGTGACCATCCCTATCCACGTTCCCATGTGTTCGGTGAGACGGGTGGTCGTTGTGGGCTATGAGACTAAGGATTTCGAGCCCGAACTGGTTCTCGAACATTAGACGAGGATGAGCCATAAATTTTTAGGGCTCCTTGCTCTAGAAAAGAAAGCCCTCGTGAATTCATTTTCTGTTCATACACATTTCTTTTTGAAGATCTAGAGATTGTTGTTCAATGTTTCAATTTCTTTGAAGGAGGCATATAACTGGTGTGATGATTGTTGTCTCTAATAATGGGAACTTGTTTATGAATGGGTGTTGGAGTGTGAAGTGAAGGTGTATTAGGAGAATCAGAGGTGATAGAAATATACGAGATTCTAGAGTCCGAGTTGTTAGAGTTCTAGGAGTTTGATGACATGTTAAAAAAATATTCAGAGTTGATTGGTGTAGATGAATACATAGATGTGACGACCCGGAATTTTCTAACAATTTAAATTTGAATAATAAATTGATTTTCAATATTTAAAAGTTAATTTTAACTTGAATTTCAAGTAATAATATTTATTTGATAATTAAATTATTTAATTATACAATTCAAAATTGGGTAAAATGTGGAATCTGGAATTTTAAGCCTATAGAAAAAAATTGAAGGTTTATAACATTTATAATGATAATACTGGAGATGATAGAATGATTGGAATTTAATTTAAAGATAATTTGTTCAGTTTTGAAATCACATCGTTTAAATTGGATTTAATAATAGCCTTCCGAGGCAAAGTCTCGGAATTTGACGAAGCCAGTTCCATTCGATCCATAATAGTTAGTTATTATCGGATTTCAATTTTCGTATTAATCAGAGTTGTCGTTTGACCCTGGCAGCTCGAAACGCATAGAAACTATTTTAATTGATTTAATTTAAAATTGATTGTTTACTTCCATAACTCGTGCATACGATCGAATTAGGTTCCGAAACACGTTCCATTATGTTCGGAATACGGGTAAAACCTTATAAGCGTCACGAAGCATACCTCAATAGGGGTTCTGAATTTTGAGATATGTTAAACGAGATATTTTGGAATTAAATAATATTTTAAAATTCTTAAGTCAAATCCTATTTTTCCATCAGCCAACCTAAGCCGACAGGCACGGAAAATTCTGAACGTTAACATTATTTTGTCCCCCCTTTTTCATCTTTCGAAAAGAAAGAAAACCAGAAGGGAACTAGTCTTCTTCCCTAAGCTAAAATCCATTTGTTTTTAAATTGATGGCCGATATAAATTATCCAGGACCTCGTTCTTCCCCTCTTCTATTCCCGTTCCCATTCAAAATCGATTCGAAATCGATAAATAGAAAATGGCCGAAGCCTTTGATAAAAAAAATACTAAAACTAACGGCAAGCGATTCGAAATCGAATCGTGGTGTGAAGTCTCGAGCTCGAGCTCAAGGGGTATTGCCGTAGTCGCGAGGGTCAAACGCCGCGAGGGAGAGACGGCACACTAGTGGCAGGAGAGAGACGCATGTGCCGGAAGGTGGGTCGAGCAACAAGCGGCATTCATGGGATCGAGAGATCTAGCCGAAGTCGTGATCGATTGGGTGGAGTTAGGGATTCGATTTGACTGGAGTAAGTCGCCGTTTGGAGATCACTGGAGGAGCTGATGCTTGAGTCCACGCTCGCGTTGGAATTCATGGCACACGCAGTCGCATGGGGTTCGCGACTGTGCCGATGGGTAGTGGTGGACTGGCGACAGTGAGTGAGCAGTTTTTGTATTATTTTACATTTTTCCTAAGTTTAAATATAATATGTACATAGAAAAAATTTATTTTGGTGTTTACTACAGTGTTGGAAATTTGAAATTTAGGAATGAACTAATATTGGTTTCCGGATTGGGAGGGATTTAAAAAAATGATGATATTTTTATTGCAGTAAAGAAAAAAAATTATATGCCTGCCTATCTTAGTAAATTTTATATATATAGAAAAGATTTGAAATGTATATAGGGTTTTAAAATGTTTGAGAAATTGATGTAAAGGTAGATTTTTAAAACTATAATTTATTCCTATATGTAGTTTCAAGAGAGAAATTAATAGTTAATTAAATCCATTAGTCAATTTAAATTATCGTATGAAGTGATAAATTTAAATTTAAATTTTACTTAAAATTTGTTTAAAGGGTAGTTGATTGTTCGATTATGTAAAATATTAATAAAAATCATATAATATTTATACAAGGTCAAAATTTGAGAAGAAACAAGCTGGATTTGGGAATGGAGGCTAATAAAACAAAAGGTGAGTAAATCTCACTCTGTTGGATTTTATTTAAAATTTAAATGGTTAAATTTATGTATTTGGCTGCATGATTAAATTGATTGGATATGCGCTGATGATGATGTGACATTGTTTTGGTTGGATCTCGAGTTAATTGTGGTTTGACTTGAAGTATTCGGGTTTTTAAATTATTTAAGATTTAAGGTTATAAATAAGAGAATGTTTTCATTCTAATGTTGTTAAGGGCTTAGTGGATTCTGGTTCATCAAATTTGAAGTGAAATTAAAATGAATAATTAATGAATTTAATTAATTAATGATTTGGGTTAATTAATTTAGTAATGAAGGGTTCGAATTAATTAATAAATTAAGTTTTACGTTAATTAATTAAGTGTAAGTAATTCAGAATAATCGTTTGATGATTAATAAATAATTACTTAATGAAATTTGTAAAATATAATTACTGGTGTAATTAATCAAGGGGTTAATTAAGATGGCTAATTAAGGATAAATTGATTCATCTAAGGAAATAAATATAAGGGGTAGATAATTTCAGTTGGAGATAAATCAAGTATGATTAATACTGTGGTTTAAATAATGTAACAACCCGCATATTTATCGAGTTTGTATTTAAATATTTTATTTAAATATTAACTCGTTAATCGGATTTTGGTCCGAAAAGCTACTTTTTGCAAACGGTCAAATTAGGACTCGAGACCACTTCCATTGAGTTCGAAATGTCGTTTACAACTTTTTTAAGTATAAACATCGATAGGTTTGGAGTTAGTGAAATTTCACTAACTTTTCCCGCTTTGGACTTTGGGTTAGTTTAGCCTATTAAGCCCAAGTTCCAACCCTCTTCTCCTCACTCTTCATAAATTTCCTAACTAATCAAGCTTTGGCATTAATGGTGGAGGGAATGGGAAATTAAAATTCTAAAACTCAAATTCAATTGCAATCCATCTTTCTACTCCAAATTCAAGAAGAAGACATTGGATTCAAGCTTCTTGTGCTTAGATAGAAGAAGGATTGATTCTTGCTTGCTTAAAACTTCATTTTCATTGATATTTGGTGCAAAGGTGAGATTTTTATCTCACAAATCTAGTCTATAACTATATTGGACTGTTGGGAATGATTCCCTATCACTTTTGCATGCACATTTGCATTTGGTTTGGATTGGATTGGCGAAAAACTCCAATTTTTAGCGTTTTGGTGAATTTTCTGCACTTAGGTCGTTCTGGCCATTTTTAGGTCGTTCGGAGTTAAGTCGTTCGTCCCTAGGTCGTGAGTCGTTCACGAGTTAAACTTATGTCGTTCGGAGTTAAGTCGTTCGTCCCTAGGTCGTGAGTCGTTCACGAGTTAAACTTAGGTCGTTCTGGCCATTTTTAGGTCGTTCGGAGTTAAGTCGTTCGTCCCTAGGTCGTGAGTCGTTCACGAGTTAAACTTAGGTCGTTCTGGCCATTTTTAGGTCGTTCGGAGTTAAGTCGTTCGTCCCTAGGTCGTGAGTAGTTCACGAGTTAAACTTAGGTCGTTCTGGCCATTTTTAGCTCGTTCGGAGTTAAGTCGTTCATCCATAGGTCGTTTACGAGTTATCCCGATAGGTCGTTGGACCTTATCTCGTTAGGTCGCTCCTGGCCTAACCCTTAAGTCGTGCAACTCTTAAGTCGTGCAACTCTTAAGTCGTGCAACCCTTAAG
Organism: Allium cepa; assembly: GCA_030765085.1. Taxonomy (NCBI): domain Eukaryota; kingdom Viridiplantae; phylum Streptophyta; class Magnoliopsida; order Asparagales; family Amaryllidaceae; genus Allium; species Allium cepa. The sequence continues at coordinate 1,032,906,132 of CM060945.1, read as the reverse complement.
TCGTGCAACCCTTAAGTCGTGCAACCCTTAAGCCGTGGAACCCTTCAGTCATGCAACTCTTAAGTCGGTCACGAGTTATCCTGTTAGGTCGCGACCTCTGTTAAGTCGGCCATGTTGGGTCGTGAGTCATCGTTAGGTCGCGAACACCTCTAGGTCGCAACCACTAAGTCGCTTGACCCCTTAGACCCCTAGGTCGCAGCCGTTAGGTCGTATGACCCTTGAGTCGTTAGGTCGTTAGACCTCATTTTGTCTTCACTAGGTCGTACCGTTTTGGTCGGGCCGCTGCCCCGCACCCCGCCGGGGGCGCTGCCCCCTGGACCCCCGCGACCTGACCGGGCAGGTCGAACCCCGTAAGCGGTGGCGTTGCCCCGCACCCCCACCTTGGGGGGTTGCCACCCCCCCTGGACCCCCCCTCCGTAGGGGATCTTATCTGAAAAACATTGAGCTGATTCCCTTGGATTTTATTCACATCTCCGTATGCGATTTTTTGACTGATTGTTTCTAGAATTGCTTCTGTGTTTTGTCACTTTATAATATAAAGGTTTCAATACTAGTAGTAAATATCAAAACTCTTTTAACAAACAATTTCAACTCTATTTTTAATAACAAAGCTCTTTTCTTAAACCGTTTTCCAATCTATTAGTATATACAAACCTTTACCTCACTCGGATGAGAAATCTAATTAAACGACTTAGTAAAACAAGTGGTATGAAACGCTTGCGTTCACTTCGTCGGTTAATTCTTGGACTTGTTCGATTGAACCTCTTGTGACAATTTTATTAGTGAAGATTTACAGTTTGTTCGTAAATATTTAAGTTAAGCAAGTGGTTATGGGACATGAAGCTAAACTTCTATATTTACTAGCTTAGTGTAATTGACACTTCTCGTTGATCATGACGATCGTTCTGATGATTTAGACTAGCAACTGTGCGATGTCTCTTGTTGCGAGGTTAGACTAGACACCACTTGTGTGATTCCACTCACACATACCTTTTTGCTGTTTGGTTAGTCTGGACCTTAATCTGTGTGATTCCATTCACACATGTGGGGTAGCTCCCCTTGGTCTTCGGACCATCATGTGATAGGCCTCTTTCTCTTTTCTATGATTTCTGGACTTCTTGCATTGATTTCTAGAATTTATGTCATTGACTTGTTATGAGTACAAGTTTGGGGTATGATGCCCTTTTCGAATCTTTGAGAAGATTCTTGTGATATTGATTATCTCTTATTGATTGATCTTCTGTTGATCATTATTTACATACTTATAGTGGTATGTCATTATGGATGTTTATGTTTATGCCATATCTTTTATGTTATATCATGTCATCTGATATTTATAGCTAGACTGACCCGTTTATTATTTTCTTAAATAATACTCGGGTCAGACCGAGATGTTACAGGTGCTTCTGCTTGACTTCTTCCCAGGGATTCATCACTCTGACTTTTGGCTAACTGTTTAGATTAGCAGTTTTTGTTGTATACACTTGAGATATAGACTCATAGTTGTATTCTTTTGTATAGCACGTGTTGCTATTCTTTTGTATTATCGTGGGACTTACAGACCACTACTCTGATGTACACTTTCATGTGTTAGTTATATATTCATATCTTCTTCCGCCTTTGTGATATGGATGTCTGTGACTGATTTGTGATATGATTATTTCTATGTTTGTTTCCGAAGATTATTTATAGCCACCGTGTGATAAGCAATTACATGGATGGTCGCTCCTCAACAGCCTCATTCTCCGTGCTAGTTGACAGCACTACTCCGGAGTGTTCTTGGCTAGCGTGGGTATTGAGGTGGGGCGTCATAGCTTGGTATCAGAGCCAAACTTCGGAACAATGTAGAATAACTTAACAAGGATCATCGTCCTAGGTCTATCTTAGGAGTCATACCATAGGATTAATTCGAGTCTTCGTACCGATTCATCCTATTTCCTTTATGATTCCTTGTTTTATCTATCAAGATTGCTTGATGTTCATTGGTAAATAACCTTCTTCCTTCTCTTCTTTCTTTCTTTAAGGAAGAGAATGTCAAGTCCAGGCCGTCCCAGAACTGGATCATCTGGTGCTGCTCCTCCGGATGGAGTTTTTATGACTGCTCAACAGCTTCTTGATTTAGTAACTAATGCTCAAGCAGCTGGAGCTAACCCGGAACCTACTCACCCAAAGTCGGGATTTGCACGCTTGTGCAGCGATTACACCAACTTGGGTGGGAAGCCCTTCAAAGGTTCGGAAAATATCATCGAGGTCCGGGCTTGGTTAAAATCATGCGATCGAATCTTTTCTCGCATGAACCTTATCGATCTCCACCGCGTTCAGGTGGCTTCCAGCATGCTCCAGGAGAGAGCATTGGACTGGTACGAACTCCTTATTTCAGAAATTAATGAAGCGGATCTCACCTGGGAGCAATTTCAGGGACGCTTCGAGTTAAAGTTTGTACCAGAAGCTGGGAAAGTAACCTTGGCTCGACGTTTTATAGACCTTGTTCAAGGTCAATCCTCCGTGACTGATTACGTCGCAGCCTTCGAGTCGCTTTCCAAATATGGGGTTGAATACATCAACACCCCATTGAAGAAGAACCAGAGGTTCATTTATGGCTTAAATAAGAATCTTAAGAAGCCACTGCTCCTGAATCTAGAAGTCGCATTTGATCAACTCGTCGATATCGCTCTTCGTCTTGAAGAGGCTGATAGAGAGAGTGATGTTGAAGTGGAAGGCGCTAAACCAAACTTCAACAACAAGAAGAGGCCAAACAAATTCAAGGGTCCTTATCCCAACAAAAAGGGTAAGCAGGCAACCCCTGCGGCAAAGTCTCCTTCTCCTAGTGGTGCGAGTTGCTTCAACTGTGGGTCTGGGGATCATTATGCGAATAAGTGCTCTAAGCCCAAATCTTGTCGCTATTGTAAGAGCCCGGATCATTACATACATCAATGCCTCAAGCGTAAAGGCAAGAAGGAAGGAAAATTGAATGTCGCTCAAGCCTCTGGCAACACATCTCGTGGCCAAGGTAATTCTCATTCCATTCTTGATGGTATTATTTTATTTCATGATCAACCTATTAGAGTTCTCTTTGATACGGGTGCATCCCATTCTTTTATATCAAAGGAACTGGTAGACACTTTTTCCTTAAGTGTTACTGCATTGATGACTTCTTTAAAAATTGCGAATCCTGTTGGTGGATCGCAACTCTTAGTTTGCTTTGTAAAGATGTGGAGATTATTTTTTGCGATTTTTCTTTCCTAGCCGATTTGCATGTCATGCGTTACTTAGGCTTTGGAATAATTTTGGGAATGGATTGGCTTAACCGTTATCAAGCCCATATCCTATGTCCTGAACGGACTATTCATCTCCGACATCCACTATCTGTTAATCAGATTTCTGTTAATCTTTAAGATTCAGAATCCTGTTTGGTGGCATCTTTATATTCTTTAAATCCTCGTGATAACGATGATGATGATGAAGATGATATTATTTCTCGTATTCATGTTGTTCGTGAATTTTCCGACATATTCGAGCCCGTTTTAGGTTTACCACCTAAACGAGCAATTGAGTTCAGAATTAATCTTGTTTCTGGAGCTCAACCTATTACTCGTCCTCCTTATCGCATGTCCAATAAGGAAAATGAGGAGATGCGTAAACAATTATCTGAGTTGGAGACGAGGCACTTTATTCGCTCTAGTTCCTCGCCTTGGGGAGCTTCGGCTATTTTCGTAAAGAAATCTGATGGTACTCTGAGGCTCTGCGTTGATTATCGCAAGCTTAACGATCTTACTATTAAAAATAAATATCCTTTACCTCGGATTGATGATCTATTCGATCAGCTTAGTGGTGCTAAGGTCTTTTCACAATTGGACTTGGCTACCGGTTTCCATCAGCTTCGTATCGCTGAGGATAGCATTCCTTTGACATCATTCCGTACTCGATATGGATCTTATGAATGGCTTGTTATGCCATTTGGGTTAACGAATGCTCCAGCTTATTTTGTTGACCTCATGAATCGAGTTTTCAAAGATTTCCTCGATCGGTTTGTTCTCATATTCATTGATGATATTCTTGTGTATTCAAAAACCGAGGAGGAACATGAGAAACATCTTCGGATTGTATTGGAAACACTTAGGAGTAATCAGTTAAAGGCGAAATTTTCTAAATGCCACTTTTGACAATCTCGTGTGAAGTTTCTCGGTCATATTATTTCCGAATCCGGGATATCCGTGGATCCTTCAAAGATCGAAGCGATTCAAGATTGGAAGAGACCGGAGAGTGTGACAGAGATTCGTAGTTTTCTCGGATTGGCGGGCTATTACCGTCGTTTTATTAAAGACTTTTCTAAGATTGCCGTGCCTCTTACTGGCTTGACTAAGAAGGGAGTTAAATACATTTGGTCGGACAAATGTGAAGCCTCTTTTCAGAAATTGAAAGAACTCCTTTCCGATGCTCCTATTCTTGTTATTCCCGAGGGGAATCAAGATTTTGTTGTTTATACCGATGCTAGTCACGTTGGTTTGGGTGCCGTTCTTATGCAAAAAGAACGTGTTGTTGCTTATGCTTCTAGGCAATTGAAGCCGGCCGAGACTAGATATGCCACACATGATCTAGAGCTCGCGGCTATTGTTTTCGCCCTTCGAATGTGGCGTCATTATCTATTGGGAGAGAAATTTATTCTTTACACGGATCATAAGTCTTTGAAATATTTATTTTCTCAAAAAGAACTTAATTTACGTCAACGGCGTTGGCTCGAGTTCCTTGCACCTTATGATCTTGATATTCTTTATACCCCCGGTAAGGGTAATCGTGTCGCCGATGCTCTTAGCCGTAAGCAACAAGCAGTTGTTTCTATGATGATATCTGAATGGAACGATCTCGAGATCTTATCCACTTGTGAGATTCGAGAGCGCGTATCCGATTTATGCTCATCGCTTGTTTTATGTAGCCTTGAGGCTCATCCTTTTCTTTTAGACCGCATTCTTGGAGCTCAAGGGCTAGATTCTGAATTGGCTCTTCTTGGCAAAAATGTTAAGGATAAAATTGATATTGAAGGTTTGAAAGACTTTGATATTGATTCTCGTGGCGGCATTCGAAAATTTGGTAGACTTATCGTACCAAATATTGGAGATCTTCGTAAAGATATTTTAGAAGATTCCCATCGTTCTAAATTCACCATTCATCCTGGTAGTAGTAAAATGTACGCTGATATGAAGCGACTTTATTATTGGGAGGGAATGAAATCTGATATTGCTAACTTTGTTAAGTGTTGCATGACTTGCCAACTTGTCAAGGCCGAACATCAAAGGCCTGGTGGGTTATTGCAACCTTTAGAAATTCCAATTTGGAAGTGGGATCAAATTTCCATGGACTTTATAGATGGCCTTCCCCGTTCTCGTTCGGGTCATGATAGCTTATGGGAGATTGTTGATAGACTTACTAAATCCGCCCATTTTATTCCGGTTCGGTCTAACCGAACCGTTCCTCTTTTGGCCAAACTATTTGTCAAGGAAATTGTAAAATTGCATGGAGTTCCTACTTCTATTGTTAGCGATCGTGATCCATTGTTTACTAGTGGATTTTGGAAGAGTCTTCAAAAAGCTTTAGGAACGAAGCTTAATTTTAGCACCGCTTATCACCCCCAGTCCGATGGACAAACCGAGCGTGTGAATCAAACTCTTGAAGATCTTCTTCGTGCTTGTGTGCTTGATTTTGGTGGAAGTTGGGAAGATCATATTTCACTTGTTGAATTTTCCTATAATAATAGCTTCTAATCTAGCATTGGTATGGCACCTTTTGAGGCACTCTACGGAAGGCCATGCCGATCTCCTTCTTGTTGGCTTGAGGCCGGTGAGTAGCTGGTTTTAGGTCCAGACTTTATTCGTGATTCCACAGAAAAGATTGAACTTATTCGGCATAGGATGAAAGAAGCCCAGAGTAGACAAAAATCCTATGCCGATAATCGAAGAAGGAAATTAGAATTTTCTGTTGGGGATCCTGTTTTTATTCGTGTTTCACCTATGAAGGGTGTTGTACGTTTCAGTCGATCGGGGAAGTTAGCGCCTCGATATATTGGGCCATTTCCTATCACTGAACGTATTGGTTCCATGGCTTATCGCCTTGCATTGCCGGCTCAGTTTTCTGCTATGCATGATGTATTTCACGTTTCTTAATTACGGAAATGCCTTCGGGATTCCGATTCTATTCTTGAGCCTGCTGTTGTGGAAGAAATAAAAGTTTCGCCGAATTTAACTTATGAGCAGCATCCTATTCGAATTATAGCTTCTGAGGTTAAACGACTTCGGAATAAAGATGTTCCGCTTGTGAAGGTTCAATGGTCCTCAAATCCTAAGGATTGTTCTTGGGAATCCAGAGAATTCATCGAGCGTACACATCCGGACTTGCTTACTCCTGCTCCTTGAGGTGAACTTCTTATTTCAAAATTCCTCTTGTGTTAATATGCTTTTATGGTTGTTACTTTTTATTTCCATCTTATATATATATTGCGAGGACGCAATTTCTTTAAGGAGGGGAGTCTGTAACAACCCGCATATTTATCGAGTTTGTATTTAAATATTTTATTTAAATATTAACTCGTTAATCGGATTTTGGTCCGAAAAGCTACTTTTTGCAAACGGTCAAATTAGGACTCGAGACCACTTCCATTGAGTTCGAAATGTCGTTTACAACTTTTTTAAGTATAAACATCGATAGGTTTGGAGTTAGTGAAATTTCACTAACTTTTCCCGCTTTGGACTTTGGGTTAGTTTAGCCTATTAAGCCCAAGTTCCAACCCTCTTCTCCTCACTCTTCATAAATTTCCTAACTAATCAAGCTTTGGCATTAATGGTGGAGGGAATGGGAAATTAAAATTCCAAAACTCAAATTCAATTGCAATCCATCTTTCTACTCCAAATTCAAGAAGAAGACATTGGATTCAAGCTTCTTGTGCTTAGATAGAAGAAGGATTGATTCTTGCTTGCTTAAAACTTCATTTTCATTGATATTTGGTGCAAAGGTGAGATTTTTATCTCACAAATCTAGTCTATGACTATATTGGACTGTTGGAAATGATTCCCTATCACTTTTGCATGCACATTTGCATTTGGTTTGGATTGGATTGGCGAAAAACTCCAATTTTTAGCGTTTTGGTGAATTTTCTGCACTTAGGTCGTTCTGGCCATTTTTAGGTCATTCGGAGTTAAGTCGTTCGTCCCTAGGTCGTGAGTCGTTCACGAGTTAAACTTAGGTCGTTCTGGCCATTTTTAGGTCGTTCGGAGTTAAGTCGTTCGTCCCTAGGTCGTGAGTCGTTCACGAGTTAAACTTAGGTCGTTCTGGCCATTTTTAGGTCGTTCGGAGTTAAGTCGTTCGTCCCTAGGTCGTGAGTCGTTCACGAGTTAAACTTAGGTCGTTCTGGCCATTTTTAGGTCGTTCGGAGTTAAGTCGTTCGTCCCTAGGTCGTGAGTCGTTCACGAGTTAAACTTAGGTCGTTCTGGCCATTTTTAGGTCGTTCGGAGTTAAGTCGTTCGTCCCTAGGTCGTGAGTAGTTCTCGAGTTAAACTTAGGTCGTTCTGGCCATTTTTAGCTCGTTCGGAGTTAAGTCGTTCATCCATAGGTCGTTTACGAGTTATCCCGATAGGTCGTTGGACCTTATCTCGTTAGGTCGCTCCTGGCCTAACCCTTAAGTCGTGCAACCCTTAAGTCGTGCAACCCTTAAGTCGTGCAACCCTTAAGTCGTGCAACCCTTAAGTCGTGGAACCCTTCAGTCATGCAACTCTTAAGTCGGTCACGAGTTATCCTGTTAGGTCGCGACCTCTGTTAAGTCGGCCATGTTGGGTCGTGAGTCATCGTTAGGTCGCGAACACCTCTAGGTCGCAACCACTAAGTCGCTTGACCCCTTAGACCCCTAGGTCGCAGCCGTTAGGTCGTATGACCCTTGAGTCGTTAGGTCGTTAGACCTCATTTTGTCTTCACTAGGTCGTACCGTTTTGGTCGGGGCGCTGCCCCCTGGACCCCCGCGACCTGATCGGGCAGGTCGAACCCCGTAAGCGGTGGCGTTGCCCCGCACCCCCACCTTGGGGGGTTGCCACCCCCCTGGACCCCCCCTCCGTAGGGGATCTTATCTGAAAAACATTAAGCTGATTCCCTTGGATTTTATTCACATCTCCGTATGCGATTTTTGTGACTGATTGTTTCTAGAATTGCTTCTGTGTTTTGTCACTTTATAATATAAAGGTTTCAATACTAGTAGTAAATATCAAAACTCTTTTAACAAACAATTTCAACTCTATTTTTAATAACAAAGCTCTTTTCTTAAACCGTTTTCCAATCTATTAGTATATACAAACCTTTACCTCACTCGGATGAGAAATCTAATTAAACGACTTAGTAAAACAAGTGGTATGAAACGCTTGCGTTCACTTCGTCGGTTAATTCTTGGACTTGTTCGATTGAACCTCTTGTGACAATTTTATTAGTGAAGATTTACAGTTTGTTCGTAAATATTTAAGTTAAGCAAGTGGTTATGGGACATGAAGCTAAACTTCTATATTTACTAGCTTAGTGTAATTGACACTTCTCGTTGATCATGACGATCGTCCTGATGATTTAGACTAGCAACTGTGCGATGTCTCTTGTTGCGAGGTTAGACTAGACACCACTTGTGTGATTCCACTCACACATACCTTTTTGCTGTTTGGTTAGTCTGGACCTTAATCTGTGTGATTCCATTCACACATGTGGGGTAGCTCCCCTTGGTCTTCGGACCATCATGTGATAGGCCTCTTTCTCTTTTCTATGATTTCTGGACTTCTTGCATTGATTTCTAGAATTTATGTCATTGACTTGTTATGAGTACAAGTTTGGGGTATGATGCCCTTTTCGAATCTTTGAGAAGATTCTTGTGATATTGATTATCTCTTATTGATTGATCTTCTGTTGATCATTATTTACATACTTATAGTGGTATGTCATTATGGATGTTTATGTTTATGCCATATCTTTTATGTTATATCATGTCATCTGATATTTATAGCTAGACTGACCCGTTTATTATTTTCTTAAATAATACTCGGGTCAGACCGAGATGTTACAGGTGCTTCTGCTTGACTTCTTCCCAGGGATTCATCACTCTGACTTTTGGCTAACTGTTTAGATTAGCAGTTTTTGTTGTATACACTTGAGATATAGACTCATAGTTGTATTCTTTTGTATAGCACGTGTTGCTATTCTTTTGTATTATCGTGGGACTTACCGACCACTACTCTGATGTACACTTTCATGTGTTAGTTATATATTCATATCTTCTTCCGCCTTTGTGATATGCATGTCTGTGACTGATTTGTGATATGATTATTTCTATGTTTGTTTCCGAAGATTATTTATAGCCACCGTGTGATAAGCAATTACATGGATGGTCGCTCCTCAACAGCCTCATTCTCCGTGCTAGTTGACAGCACTACTCCGGAGTGTTCTTGGCTAGCGTGGGTATTGAGGTGGGGCGTCACAAATAATGTAATTAATTCAGATGAAAAGAATTAACTAAAATACAATTGGAAATCATTAATTTATAATTTATGATATAATTAAAGATTGATAAATTGAAATTGATTAATCTATAATAAGTGACTTATGAAGAATTAATTAATATAAGAAATTAAGAATTAATGTAAGTAATTAAGATTGCTTATTGAATTTGGTTAAGAAGAATTAATATCGTGAAATAAAATAAGGATAATTACTTGAATGTAATTTGTAAATTATTAATCCAGGGTGATTAATTAAGAAGAATCATAAAGGGTTGACTTATTAATTGATTTGGAATGAATAAATGTTAAATGAAGGAATCTAAGAAATTTAGGTTAGAAACTCAATTAGAATTAATTGAATTAATTTGGAAGTGACCCAATTTTCTTATGGATGATTGAATGGTACTGAATTCTTTGAATGAGTTGATATCTCCGACATGACATGTTGCGTATTTCATTTTGGATAACTTGGGTTAGGATGACAAGAATCGGAAAGACCGGGATCGGGTATTAGGAAATACTCGAAACCACTTCGAATTTTTATAGATTGATATGTAAATCTATATGCTGGAGTGAAGTGATTTGGGGGATTTAAACCATTTAAATCTAAATCTTTGGTATTTAGAAACTTATATGTGAAATAAGTGTTGTCTATAATAAATTATGGCTTTGTGAATTTATATGAGTTACCCGGGTTCTACATAAGTTGTACCTTATATTCCATGTTAGAGGGGTTTACTCACGCTGGTTTCTAGCCTGACCCGGGTGTTACTTTGGTGTAATGCTCGGGTCAGACCGAGTATTATAGATTTTCAGGTAAGGACATTCTGGAGATCAGGTAGCGAGCTGGATGACAGGAACGTGTAGAGTATTTTTGCTGTATTATAATATTGTAAATCTGAGACATGTTGATTTGTATATGTCCAGTGTTGAATATTTGTGTAACTCTGATGTATTTAAATGTAATCGACAGATATAGTATTCTTCTGTATACTGATATTATTTATTATTATATTTTGATCTGCTGCGAATGTGAGTTGTTGATGTTTCTGTTCTTCTTCTTCTTCTATCTCTTTCTTCTTTTTCATAACTATCTGGAATTTTCGGGTTCGGACATTTCGGGTCGTTACATTTGGTATCAGAGCCAGGTTAAGCGAGAACCTTGGCTCTGGTGGGAGTTATCCATTAAGTAGAGTTCGTAGTACTCTGGTATGGGTAGAGTGTATATATATATATATATATATATATATATATACATATATATGAGCGCGTACTTGTTATTTTCTTATATAAAGGTTTTAAATGATTTGTATAAAAATATATTTTGATATATAAAGTAATACTTCCTTCTTATAAATGTTAAGGTTATTGGTTATTAAATTATTGAAACTAAAATTTAGAAGTAATATAATGTGACCAAATTGAAGACTTGAATTGGAATTAAATTAAGTAAAAACGGAAATACAAGCAAATTAAAATTAAAATTACTTGAAAATGAAATTCTAAATCTGGTCCCAGAATTAGAATTTTCTTTTAAAATAATAATAATAAATTAGTATTATTTGGATAACCGGGACTTGTTGCAAACAATAGGTTGTTTGAAGTTTGATTTGAATTTAAACCAAAGGTGGTTTAAAATTTTAAAACATGGCTGGGAGGGCCAAGAAATAAGTATTTATGTATGTATGAATGCACATGATATCAAAGATAATTTGAAATAAACATTAGGAGGTTGAGTTTTGATTTTCCCTGAAGTGTGATGTAAAAACCCAAAGTGATATAAGTTTTAAACTTATAAGAGGGAAAGAATTTTGAAGTTTGAAGCGGGAATTCAAATTGAGTAAGGTTGATTGGATTAAGTAAATTGGAATTTAACTTGGAAAGTTAAATGATTGATTTGAATTGGGAATTTGTGTGATCTCAAAACGGGTTTGAGATTTAAAAAATTGAAAATGGATGGACGTTTTAAAATAAATTGGATGATATCATCCTGTTGTTAATGAAATCTTTGAATAGAGAATGGTATTGTATAAATATAATAAATTTGAATAATTGAATTGTAAATTAAACTTGTTTAAGAACCGGCTTCAAACTGGAAGATAAAATTTAATAATAAATTAAAATTTCAAAATAAAATTGTATTAAACTCTTATTTGAACCTTGAAATACCTAAGTAAAGATAATTTAAATTGGAATTTTGAGAATTAGACTCAGAAATTAAATTGATTAAAAACTTTGAATAAAAGTTAATTTGGTTTAAAAACGTTAAACCAATCTTTGAGAATTTAACTCAAATTTATATAATTCGAAATGGTTTAGAATTGAGATTGAATTTGAATTAGTTCAAATCGAATCTAATTTGAATTAATTGGATTTGAATGGAAGTGGAAATTTAAATTAAATTGTTGGGGAAGTGAATAGTTTGACTCTGGACTCTTTTCAATATAAATTGTTTTAAATAAGCTATTTAATATATACGACCTTTCTTATTAAACCCAAGATCATTTTATACTTATTTTATAACTACTTTTGGAGTTATTTAACTATTTTGTAACTGTTTTATAAACTAATTACTGTTTTTTCAACTATATAACTAATTACTATTTTAAACTATTTTGTGATTATCTAACTATTTTTCAACTATTCTATAATTAGTTAACCATTTTACAGCTATTTTGCAAACTAATAATTATTTTTCAACTACTTATCTATTTTAAAATGTTCAAGCTATTTTCTAAATATAAACTGGTCCGAGTTCAAACTATTATGGATTTAATACCCAACTGAAATAAGAATTGAAGTGATAATCCAAATGGGATTAAGGCAATTGTAAATAAGTGAATGGGAACTAAAAGAATATGAATAGAAAGGAAATTGTCTTGGATGATAATCAATGAAAATAAATACGTAGGATGCGCGTATGCTATTCTATTCGCATAGTGATTTGATCCAGTGTCGAGCATAGAATTTCGAGATAGTTTATCGATCCGAGTTGGGAATTTTCACTCGATTTTCGACGGCGGACCTGGATATGGATTGTTGATTGGTTCTGGATATTCTCTATCATAGTTATAGCTATGCAAGGAGAATGACGGTTTCTGATCAAGAAACCAGATCTAAGTCCACACTAGGAAACCGGGTGGACGATACTAGTTCAGAAATGAAATTGTGTGATCGAGCGAGCGATCAGATTGGTATAGCGTACGGATGATATGCGTACATCGTACAGATTTGAATGAAATTGATATTGAAAAGAGTAATCAAATTTGAATATTTGATTTTGAATAAACAAAGTTATATATCTTTGTTATATAAGATAAATCTTCCCTTGTTGAATTTATTGCTGGAAGAAAAAGGATTTCGGAAATAATTGAAGCATAAAAGGAATTTTGTACAAGATTGAAATGATCCAAAGTTTTGAAAATTATATATCTCCATATATATGTATATAAAGGTTCTTATGAGGATTTTGAAAAAGGTTTTGGGAACCTTTGGATTTGAAAGGCTTTTGATTTTTGGGTAAAATCAATATTAAAAATTTGAAAAGCCTAGTTTGAGAATTATCGATTTTGGGATAATCGATTTTGTGTAAAGTGTATGAGACCATACTAGGTGTATGATTTGAAAGATACTATATGTATAGTATAAAGTGTTTTGATGATGACTCTGGGGAAAAAGGCGCTCCCTTGAAATGAACTTCTCAGGAGTGCCACCGGGTGGTGCTGCCTTGGGCCCCAAGGGGGGTTCTAAAGTTTGTCTTGTGAGTAGTCCGGACAAACTAGTTCCTGAGGATTATTAGGTAGCGAAAGTTGAGGGCGCGGATGCCTACAGGGGCATTTGGGTTATGCTGTGATGACAGTGTAATTCGATGTCACTGCGATCTACTGTGGGGACCATAGCGAAAATCGTATCTAGGATGAGTGCCAATAGTCTACACTTGATTTTGTCGGGAAGGCAACGCAACATCGGTTGACTGCGATCTATGGTCGAGTGGAGTGGAGAAGTTTCATTCTTTTGGCAGCGAAATTTGAGGGCGCTGATGCCTACAGTTATTAGGTTTTAGCTTTGATAGCTACGTAACCCCAGTTATAGCTGCAATCTGTAGCGGGTTCCACGGTGTAATCGAGGGGCGCGGAGGCCTACAGTTATATATGGATTTTGCCGGGATGGCAACGTAACCATCGGGTTAACTGCGACCATGGATGGGGGTGATTCTCAGAGCATTTTCACCAAAAATATTTCCTCTATTTTCAAAAGTTGTTTTCTATATTTTCAATAAAATTATTTTCCAAGTATTTTATCTTGATGTTGAAAATGGGTCTGCTAAGTACTTATAGATTTTCAGTTCTATTCCTGATCAACATATGACTGAATTTCTGTGAGAACAAGGATGGACTGGTTGAGACATCGAGTTATAAGAAGTATTTTTTATAAAGAGCTATTTTAATAGTATTATGTGAATTTAAAAGCTTTTATAAAATTTTAAGATAAAAGGTTGGAATTTTGGAAAATCAAGGGAAACCCAAACTAAAATTATAAAATAAAATTGAATCTCGAGAAAATCTAATGTAGTGATTCTTTGTAATTAAAAATCGATTATTAAATTAAAAATGGAAGTAAGCTAATCAGCTAAATAAATTATTTAATAATGTATATTAATAAAATATAACTCGGTTGAATAAAATGGAATGTAAGTTGATAACGGGTTTGGGAATGAATTTGAATTTTAAATAGAATTCGACTTACATTTGATAATGAATTAAATAAGAGAAGATGTTGTAAAATAAAAATAAAATAGAGTTGGATTGAAAAATGTGATGATTTGAATTACAAATAAAATTCAAGGGTGATTTGAATAATATTTAATAAAATTTACAAGTAAATGGAATGTAAGAGAAGTGATGTCATATGAAATAGAAGTGATTATAATAGAAATGGTTTGAGTTGCAAAACAAAACCCAAGTAAATAGAAATAAATTGTGAATGGCCTTGTATTAATAAAATAAATTCGACAATGAATTAAGTAAGTAAATGAAAATTTTTAAATGGGTTAATTGAATTAAATAATAATTGGATGAAGTCCGATTGAATAAAAAACTAAATCAAGTTGTGATTGGAATTGGATTATCACTCTGAACTTAAGTTCGGTGGCATATTAATTTGAAGTATAAGTGAGTTAAGTATGTGCTTGGATATTATTTTGGAAACTGAGAAGGTGAATTAAAATTAAAATTTAAAAGGGATGGCTAACTGAATTTAATGGAATTTGATTAAATGAGAATCAAATAAAAGTAAACGTAAGTTTGATGTTGGAATAAATTAAAGTAAATTAACTTAAATTTAAAATTTATGGAAGCTTGGCTTCGAATAAGAGTGAAAGCCCATTAAATAAAAGCTTGGATTGAATTAATTTGGGAATGGCTAGAAGTATACAAGAATGGAATGTGTCGAGCTAAATGAATGGTTGGTGAATAAATTATAAATGAAAATGAATTAAATAAAAAATGAGTTGAAATTAATCTAAAATTGTTATAAACTAAAATAGATACTCTATTATGTGTATATCGCTGAATTTACATTAAAATGGTCGTTGTTTGACATAAACAAAGGTAAATTAAATTCTTTGAATTAATAGAAGCAAATAAAATTGATTTTGAATCATTTGAAGTGTATATGAGCTTGTTTGGATTAAAAATAAGTTGAACATAAACAATTGAGTTATTAACCATTGAAATTAAATGAAATGGTATATAAATTTGGTTGGAAGCAATTGGATTAGCTTTCAATCATATAAATCACTGATAATAAGCGTTTGATGCTTGATGCTTTTGTAATGCTTATGTTTTGCTATTACTGTAAGTGAAATGCCAATAAATTCTCTATATATGGCACTTACATATTTAAATTGAGAAGTACAGGTACCGGGAAGCCGTTTGGCTGGATTTGGTTGCACTATTTGCTAAAATAAATAAGCTGCTTGCTTAAAATGCTAAATAAAGGTACGCCTACGCAATAAAAATAGGAAATATGAACTGTTTTGCTTTTTTCGACCGTGTGGGTCGATGTTCACATATTTATATCTATTGTCAAATTGAAAAGCTCCTCCGTACAAAGGAGACTCTACCAAAAAATTTCTAAAATTTTGGGAGTTAGAAATTTTTTGAAATTTTTGAGAAAAATTTGGTTAGCGACAAAATGATTTCAAATTAAGAACTAAAGTAAATTAGTAGATGAAACTAATATTAATCAGTTATAAATGGAAGATAAATTCCATATTCAGAATGGAAGACAAATTGGCATCATACGGAAATGGGAAAAACTAAATTAAAATAGATATGAAACCTATGTAAGAAAATGTATAAAATGATTGGAAATGTTACGATTGGATATTATTGTTAAGTATGATATGCAGGGATTATAGGGGAAAAAAAATTGGATTTGATTTCAGGAGATAATGTAAATTGCCCGACAAAAAGGTATGTATTTAAATTTCTGCATGAATTTGGATTGGGATTTTGGATCTAGCCACTTAGCTTTTGTTTTCTTTTAGAATTTGGGAGCCCGTAGAGGCATTTTGTAGTAGTACCGAGCTAGTCGCGCAAAGGAGATGCTGGAAAAAAATTTCGAAAATTTAGAGAGTTAGAAAAATTTTGAGGAAATTTTGATAATTCAAAAATTGGATAAATTTAAATTTAAATGATTGAGCAAAAGGGTAGCGTCTGAAACTATAGAAGGTTTGGGGAGGTTGGTCAAGGTGATAATGGATCTTTAATAAAAGATAGTTGGTAGGATGTTGAATTGGGAATTTTGAGAAAGGGTAAACGGGTTTTGAACCATTCTTCCTAACCACAGGGACGAAATTCTTTTAAGGGGGGAGGAATGTGATGACCCGGAATTTTCTAACAATTTAAATTTGAATAATAAATTGATTTTCAATATTTAAAAGTTAATTTAAACTTGAATTCCAAATAATAATATTTATTTGATAATTAAATTATTAAATTATATAATTCGAAATTGGGTAAAATGTGGAATCTGAAATTTTAAGCCTATAAAAAAATAATTTGAAGGTTTATAAAATTTATAGTGATAATACTGGAGATGATAGAATGATTGGAATTTAATTTAAAGATAATTTGTTCAGTTTTGAAATCACATCGTTTAAATTGGATTTAATAATAGCCTTCCGAGGCACAGTCTCGGAATTTGAAGAAACCAGTTCCATTGGATCCGTAATAGTTAGTTATTATCGGATTTCAATTTTCGTAGCAATCAGAGTTGTCGCTTGACCCTGGCAGCTCAAAACGCATAGAAACTATTTTTATCGATTTAATTTAAAATTGATTGTTTACTTCCGTAACTCGTGCATACGATCGAATTAGGTTCCGAAACACGTTCCATTGTGTTTGGAATATAGGTAAAACTTTATAAGCGTCGGGGAGCATACCTCAATAGGGGTTCCGAATTTTGACATATGTTAAACGAGATATTTTGAAATTAAATAATATTTTAAAATTCTTAAGTCAAATCCTATTTTTCCATCAGCCAACCTAAGCCGACAAGCACAGAAAATTCTGAACGCTAATATTATTTTGTCCCCCCTTTTTCTTCTTTCGAAAAGAAAGAAAATCAGAAGGGAACGAGTCTTCTTCCCTAAGCTAAAATCCATTTATTTATAAATTGATGGTCGATATAAATTATCCAGGACCTCGTTCTTCCCCTCTTCTATTCTCGTTTCCATTCGAAATCGATTCGAAATCGATAAATAGAAAATGGCCAAAGCCTTTGATTAAAATATATATATATACTAAAACCAATGGCAAGCGGTTCGAAATCGAATCGCGGTGTGAAGTCTCGAGCTCAAGCTCAAGGGGTATTGCCGTAGTCGCGAGGGTCGAACGCCGCGAGGGAGAGACGGCACACCAGTGGCAGGAGAGAGACGCATGCGCTGGATGGTGGGTCGAGCAACAAGCGGCGTTCATGAGATCGAGAGATCTAGCCGAAGTCGTGATCGATTGGGTGGAGTTAGGGATTCAATTTGACTAGGGTGAGTCGCCGTTTGGAGATCAGTGGAGGGGCTGATGCTTGAGTCGACGTTCGCATTGGAATTCGTGGCACAAGCAGTCGCATGGGGTTCGCGACTGTGACGATGGGCAGTGGTGGACTCGCGACAGTGGGTGAGCAGTTTTTGTATTATTTTACATTTTTCCTAAGTTTAAATATAATATATGCATAGAAAAAATTTATTTTGGTGTTTACTACAGTGTTGGAAATTTGAAATTTAGGAATGAACTAATAAAGGTTTCCGGATTGGGAGGGATTAAAAAAAATGATGATATTTTTATTGCAGTAAACAAAAAAGAATTATATACCTGCCTGTCTTAGTAAATATTATGTATATAGAAAAGATTTTTTATTTATATAAGGGTTTTAAAATGTTTGAGAAATTTATGAAAAGGTAGATTTTTAAATCTATAATTTATACCTATATGTAGTTTTATAAGAGAAAGTAATAGTTAATTAAATCAATCGGTCAATTTAAATTATAATATGAAGTGATAAATTTTAATTAAAATTTTAATTAAAATTCGTTTAAAGGGATAGTTGATTGTTTGATTATGTAAAATATTAATAAAAATCATATAATATTTATACAAGGTAAAAATTTGAGAAGAAACAAGCTGGATTTGGGAATGGAGGCTAATAAAACCAAAGGCGAATAAATCTCACTCTGTCGGATTTTATTTAAAATTTAAATGGTTACATTTATGCATTTATCTACATGATTAAATTGATTGGATATGCACTGATGATGATGTGACTTTGTTTTGGTTGGATCTCGAGTTAATTGTGGTTTGACTCGAAGTATTCTGGTTTTTAAATTGTTTTAGATTTAAGGTTATAAATAAGAGAATGTTTTCATTCTAATGTTGTTAAGGGCTTAATGGATTCTGGTTCATCAAATTTGAAGTGAAATTAAAATGAATAATTAATGAATTTAATTAATTAATGATTTGGGTTAATTAATTTAGTAATGAAGGGTTCGAATTAATTAATAAATTAAGTTTGAAGTTAATTAATTAAGTGTAAGTAATTCAGAATAATCATTTGGTGATTAATAAATAATTACTTAATGAAATTAATAATATATAATTACTGGTGTAATTAAATAAGGGATTAATTAAGATGGCTAATTAAGGATAAATTGATTCATCTAAGGAAATAAATATAAGGGGTAGAGAATTTCAGTTGGAGATAAATTAAGTATGATTAATATTGTGGTTTAAATAATGTAATTAATTCGGATGAAAAGAATTAATTAAAATACAATTGGAAATCATTAATTTTGCAATTTATGATATAACTAAAGATTGATAAATTTAAATTGATTAATCTATAATAAGTGACTTGTGAAGAATTAATTAATATAAGAAATTAAGAATTAATGTAAGTAATTAAGATTTCTTATTGAATTTGGTTAAGAAGAATTAATATCATGAAATTAAATATGGATAATTACTTGAATGTAATTTGTAAATTATTAATCCAGGGTGATTAATTAAGAAGAATCATAAAGGGTTGACTTATTAATTGTTTTGGAATTAATAAATGCTAAATGAAGAAATCTAATAAATTTAGGTTAGAAATTCAATTAGAATCAATTGAATTAATTTCGAAGTGATCCAATTTTCTTATGGATGATTGAATGGTATTGAATTCTTTGAATGAGTTGATATCTCTGATATGACATGTTCTGTATTTCATTTTGGATAACTTGGGTTAGGATGACAAGACTCTAAATGACTGGGACCGGGGATTAAGAAATACCCGAAATCACTTCGGATTTTTATAGATTGATATGTAAATCTATATGCTGGAGTGAAGTGATTTGGACGATTTGGACCATTTAAATCTAAATCTTTGGTATTTAGAAACTTATATGTGAAATAAGTGTTGTCTATA
The DNA here is from genome assembly GCA_030765085.1 of Allium cepa. NCBI lineage: Eukaryota > Viridiplantae > Streptophyta > Magnoliopsida > Asparagales > Amaryllidaceae > Allium > Allium cepa. Next base: position 1,032,886,657 of record CM060945.1, on the reverse strand, counting down.
ATAAATTATGGATTTGTGAATTTATATGAGTTACCCGAGTTCTACATAAGTTGTATACCTTGTAATCCTTGTTAGAGGGGTTTACTCACGCTGGTTTCCAGCCTCACCCGGGTGTTACTTTGGTGTAATGCTCCGGTCAGACCGAGTATTACAGATTTTCAGGTAAGGACGTTTTGGAGCTCAGGCGGCGAGCTGGATGACAGGAACGTGTAGAGTATTTCCGCTGTATTATAATATTGTAAATCTGAGACATGTTGATTTGTATATGTCCGATGTTGAATATTTGTGTAACTACGATGTATTTAAATGTAATCGACAGATATAGTATTTTTCTGTAAACTAATATTATTTATTATTATATTTTGATCCGCTGCGAATGTGAGTTGTTGATGTTTATGTTCTTCTTCTTCTATCTCTTTCTTATTTTTCATAACTATATGGAATTTTCGGGTTCGAAAATTTCGGGTCGTTACAATAGAACTGAAGCTGAAAAGAACGAAGAAAAGTTAATAAATATATAGGCAGAGAGAGGCAAAACAATGAGTGGTCATATAGTTTCAAGGAATTTCTACCATAACTAAAAATGGAAAAAAAATTGGTGGAAAAAATGTTAGATTAAACAAGAGGCTTAGATAATTTATATTAAATTTTATAAACTTTATAAAAAAATATGTATATAAACTTAGTGTCATAAAATTTAAAATTATAAATCTTTAGATGAGATGATTCCAAGTTCTCTTCTTAATTTCATAAAAACGTTTTCTATTAAAGGTTTTGTAAATAGATCGGCCAACTGATTTTCAGACAATACAAATTCAAGATTTATCAATTCTTTTTCAATACTATCACAAAGAATGTGATGATGAATGTCAATATGTTTTGTTCGTGAATGATTTATTGGATTTTTAGATATAGCACTTGAGTTATCACAATAAATTGTTGATTTATTTAGATTAAAACCAAAATCTTGAAGTGTTTGTTGAATATAGATGACTTGAGCACATGCCAAAGCTGCAGATATATATTCTGCTTCACATGTCGAAAGTGAGACGCAATTTTGTTTCTTACTAAACAAGGATACAAGGGATCGTCCAATAAAATGACAAGTTCCACTTGTACTTTTTCTATCAATCTGACTTCCTTCAAAATCAGCATCACTATATGATACCAATTCAAAAGGACATTCTTTCAAATAAAATTGTCCAAAGTCCTTGGTTTTACTAAGATACCGCAGTATGCGTTTCACTGCTCGCATATATGATTCTTTGGGATCTGCTTGAAATCGGGCACACAAGCAAACACTCATCATTTTGTCAGGTCTGCTAGCTGTTAAAAAAAAGTAACGATCCAATCATACTTCGGTATAACTTTTGGTCAAAACTTTTACCATTTTCATCTTTATCGAGATGTATAGATGTACTCGTTGGAGCAGGTTTGGTAGAGGTATTTTCCATACCAAAGCGTGTGATTAAATTATTACAGTAGTTTTCCTGATTTATACAAATACCATTTTCTAATTGTTTGATTCGTAAACCAAGAAAATAGTTTAGTTCACCCATATGTGACATTTCAAATTTTATAGCCATTATTTTTGAAAATTCTTAACATAATTGTTCATTTGTGGAACCAAAGATAATATCATCAACATAAATTTGAACAATTAAAATATCTTGTTTATTTCTTTTAATAAAAAGAGTTTGATTAACCTTTCCAATTTCAAAACCAGAATTTATTAGATATCTTTTGAGACGATCGTACCAAGCACGTGGTGCTTGTTTAAGACCGTATAAAGCTTTCTTTAATTTATAAACATGATCTGGAAATTGTTCATGAATAAATAAAGGTGTCAACATAAACATTTTCTTTTATAAAACCATTTAGAAAAGCAGTTTTTACATCCATTTGATATAATTTAAAATTATGAAAACATGCATAGGCCAGTATTATTCATATTGCTTCTAGTCTAGCGACTTGAGCAAACGTTTCTTCGTAGTCAATTCCTTCTTCCTGATTATATCCTTGTGTTACTAATCTTTATTTCTAGTTATATTACCATGTTCATCTGCTTTAGTTTTAAAAACCCATTTTGTCCCAATGATTGCTTGGTCACTAGGCCTTGGACCTAAATCCCAAGCGTCATTTCTTTCGAATTGATTTAGCTCTTCTAGCATAGCGATAATCCAATAATCATCAGCTGATGCTTCCTTTATATTTTTAGGTTCAATGTTAGAAAGGAAAGCTACATGCCCCATTTGATTTAATTGGTTTCTAGTTCTTACGTTTGAATTAATTTCTCCTATTGCATTTTTACGTGGTGATTTCTTAATATCCTAGGAGGAGATCTTAATTCACTATTATTATTATTATTAAAAGTGTTTTCATTATTTTGAAAAATTGTAGATTCCGTATTTGCGATATTTTCTTCATCATCTTTAATTCTTGGAATTTGTTTAAAATTTTCATCGAACGATACATGAAGTGTTTCTTCGATGATATTTGTTTTTTATTAAAAATACGATAAGCTTTGCTTCGTTCCGAATATCCTATAAATATTCCTTCATCGAAATTTGGATCGAATTTGCCAAACCGATCTTTTGTATTTAAAATAAAAAAAATTTAACCAAAAAATTTAAAATATGAGATATTCGGTTTTCTTTCATTAAATAATTCATAAGGAGAATTCTTAGTTAGTGGACGAATAGAAACACAATTCAAGACATAACAAGCAGTAGCAACAACTTCTGCCTAGAAGTGTTTTGGCAATGTGCTTCCATTTAGCAAAGTCCTTGCACATTCTTGTAAGGTTCTATTTTTCTGTTCTACTACTCCATTTTGTTGAGGAGTCCTAGGGAATGAAAAGTTGTGAATAATTCTTTCTTCTTACAAAAATGCTCAAAAGCTTCGTTTTCAAACTCACCTCCATGATCACTCCTAATATTTTTAATTTTTAAACCTTTCAAATTCTGAATTCTTTTAACAAAATTTTTAAAATGATCAAAAGTATCACTTTTGTTTTTCATAAAAATTGTCCAACTATATCTCGAAAAGTCATCAACAATTACAAATACGTATTTACTATGATTTATGGATTGTATTTGTGTTGGTCCAAATAGATCCTTGTGTAGTAATTCAAGTGGTTGCATTGTTGAAATTACCTTTTTAGATTTCAAAAATGACTTAGTTAATTTTCCTAACTGACAAGCATCACAAATATGGTCTAATTTAAAATTCATTTTTGGTAATCCTTTTACTAAATCATTTTTTGATAGTTTTGAAACAGCCCTAAAATTAATATGACATAACATTTTATGCCATAATCAAGGATCATTTTCTTTGGCTAATAAGCACATATTTGAATTATATTTATACTCATATTTAAAAATAAATATTTTTATCTCTAAAACCTTCAAAAATAGGATTATTATTTTGATCAAAGATGCTACACTTATTTTCATAAAAATTGATTTCGAATCCTCTATCACACAATTGGCTGATACTAAGTAAATTGTTTTCAAATTTTTAACTAACAAAACAATAGAAATAAGAGGTAAATTAGATGTACCAACATTGCTGACGTCGCCTTTTCCTATGATATATCCTTTTGAATTGTCTACAAAAGTGACTGAGCCTTTATTTGAGTAAGTAATGTTTGATAGCATATTTTTGTCAACGGTCATATGTTTTGAGCAACCATTATCGACTATCCATTTTCCTCTCTTTTTAAGTGGGACTTACAAGAAAATAAAGAATATCATTAGTGCCCACTTTTTAATAGGGTCCTAAGAGTTAGGTCATAGGAAACCAAACCCAAGAGGGTTTAGTATCCTTTTTGAAAATATAATTTTTATTTTTATGCACAGATTCAAAAAATGAATTTATACAATTCTTTCTAGTTAAACTATTTTTCGTTTTAGGAATCCATATTTTTATAGTATTTAGATTGAATTTTCCCTTTAAAGGTTCTTTTTTAGTCCAAGGTTTACAATCATTTCGCCTTTTGTTTTCATTTTTAGGTGGAGCTTTTGATTTCTTGACATAACCTAAACCATTTGTGTTTGAAGCAGGTTGAGAATTTTCAATAATACTGGATAAAATTTCTCTTCCTTTATTAAAATTGGAATTTTTTTTGGTAATGTCATCTAGCTTTGTTTTGAGACTAGAGTTATCTAACTCAATAATTTTGATTTTTGTTTTTAGCTCATGATTTTCAGAAACTAGAGCATCATTCTTTTCTTTTTGAGCTTCTATTTCTTGACTTAAAAGAGCGAGTTGAGAATTGTTAGAGAGTGAATCTTGAAATTTCTCAAGTTCCTCTTCTAATATTTTCTTTTCGCCTTTAAGCATATCTTTTTCGAATTCTGCTCTTTTCTGATTTTCCAAAGCTTCTTTATATTTCCTTTTGATACTTTTCAAAGTGTCTAGAAGTTTTGAATTTATTTCTATCATATGATCAAAAGTTAAATCACTAACCTCATATCTTTAGCAATGAAGCATACATTTGCTTTTTCATTATCATTGTCGCTTTCGCTTTCGGAAGATGAAGAATCTGAGTCATCCCATGTTAATGAGAAAGCTTTTCTCTTGAACGTGTCCTTCTTATTCTTATTGTTGTATGCTTTCTTCTGTTCTGGACAGTCTTTTTGCATATGTCCCGTTTTGTGGCAGTTGAAATATTCTATTGCTGAGGTCGATGGCTTGTTGGAATTGTTCTTGAAATTTCATTTTCCATTATTCTTGTTCCTTTTTCTATTTTTCAAAAACTTTTAAAGTTTTTGGTAATGAATTCTAAGTCTTCCTCATCTTAATCTGAGTCATCTTCTTCAGCATGAAAGGCTATATTATTCTTATCTTGTGCTTGTACTCTTTTAGCTTACAATTTTACTTCATAGGACATTAGATTTCCTTTTAACTCTTCTGGTTTCATAGTAGAAAGATCGTTAGCTTCTTCAATAGCTAAGACTTTTCTTTCCTATTCGTCCGTTAAAGAGTTAAGAATTTTTGAAACAAATCAAAGACGGAATATATCTCTCGTAGTCCTAATAAAGAATGATGAATATCTTGAAATCTGGAGTACATATCATTTATAGATTCATCTTGCCTCATCCTAAAATTTTGAAATTGGTCCTTAAGCATAGATATTTTACTTTGTTTAACCTTGTTAGTACATTCATGAGTGTCTTTTAGTGTTCTCCATATTTCATAGGCAGCGTTGCACATACTGACACGATTAAAATCGTTTTTGTCTAAAGCACAAAATAACATGTTCATGGCTTTGGCATTAGAAGAAGCATCTTGTTTTTGTGTTTTCGACCATGATGGATATTCAGTTGTGAGTACGAGATATTCTGATTGTGTAGTGTTCAATGAATCAAAACTATTTGCTCGCATATATATACGCATTCGTGTAGCACAATAGTTATAATTCATGCCATTAAACAATGGAGGTCATGTTATGGATTGACCTTCTATAAAACTGGTGTTAGTGTTACTATCCATATTATTATAATATCGAATAATTGTGTGATGGTTATAGGATAACCTGCTCTTATACCAAATGAAAGGGTGCTATGCTATGGATTGTGCAATATGGATATACAATAATGTGGAGAATAATGTAGATAAGTATAATAATGCGGAAAATAAGTGTAGTAAAAAAATAACACTGAAGATTTTTGTACTGGTTCGAAGCACCATCCTTCATCCAGTTCCAAACTCCTTCTGGAATTACACTACAAACAATATCCCTAACTTAACCCGAAGGAATAGGTCCATACAACACCTGAACAGCCGAATAGGATTTCTGCCTCAACAGCCGAAGAGGTCTTTCTGCCTGAGCAACCAAACAGGACTTCTACTAGATACAGAAAGCTTTGACTAGCATTTTCTTGATAACACAGATATGCCTTGAAGTACACCCTTTCTATAATCAAATCCTCAAGAGTATTTTATGTGTGTATTGATTGAAAGGAAGAAAATCACTTAGAATCAAAGAGTGTATATATTAACTCAAAGATTCAAGCGATATAGAGTTTGTGAATGCTTTAAATTGCAATGAGTATAGAGCAAGAATAAATTAAGAGAGTAAAGTAAAAATTTGGTGATTTTGAAAAGAATCAAAGCATGTTTATATAGAGAATATAGAGATGCAATCACTCGTAAAAGATCTCAATCAAAAGTTGCATCCTTTCCTCTTAAAATTAGATTGAAGCCCCTTCATGAAAGAACGTGTCTTTTCAGTCAAATAGCCGTTATTTGTCGTTCAGTCAACATACTCAGAAGTGCTAGTCGACTGAATTTGAAGATCATGCATTTCAAAGCAATTATATATACACTGACATAGGTCAGTCGACTGGCTGATCTGAGTCAGTCGACTGACCTTTGCTATGTTGCACAGATCAAATTAAAAAACTATATTTTGAAGTAAAATCTTTTTGTGAGTGTGTGTGACTACTTGAGGAATGATTTTAACATAACTAAGACTCAAAAATGAGATACATATACATACTATATTCTGAATTGAAGTATTGCCTTTGTTTTAAGTTTCATTCTCTTTATTTCGCTATGTTCCATCATCTTGTGATCTATGACCGTCAATGCTTGTTAATGTTCTTCATCATGAATTAAAACCATGATTCAACATAAACCTATCTTCTTAAAACTAAATCATCTTTATATCTGTGTGCATGTAAGATTTGATGATAGGAATATCTTTATTTTTGCTTGCATAAATGGAAAATTGTTTGCCTGGGTGTATAAATTGAATTGCTATATATTCATATATGCATGTCTCTATTCTTACTCTAGTAGGCTCAAACTCTTTCAATAATTCATACCTATTCACTTAAACACTTTCAAGCTATGATAAGTAAAGAGATTTTGTTTGTAAACATGAAATCCAATTTTTGAAAATGTTTTCAAGTGAAATTAATAAATATTTATTTGGAAAGAATGAATTTACAGCGGGAATCAAACATATCAGAAAATTAACTGTTTTAATTACATGTTTCACATACATGATTTGGATTCGACTCTAGAAGTGTTTATTTTTGGTGATAATTTCATGAATTTTAACTTAGTAATTTGAGAGAATTTGTGCGTAGAACGTAAATCGGGTTTTCGTTGATTTATGGCGATCGGAGTTCGGTGAGGTGTCGCGATTGGAGCTGGAGGAAGCTCTGGGTCAAGGGTTGTGGGAAAATTGGCCGGTGATTTTTTAGATCACCGTGGTGGCGCATCAAAGGCATAGTAGGGTTTTAGGCTTCGATCTGATCAAGGGTGTTTGCATGGAGATTACGAGCTCGTCGTCGCATCGGAATGGGCCAAAGTAAGGGGAATAGGAAGAGGGAGGTCAGGCGTGTTTCCAGGCGAAGCGGCAAGGCTTCTAGTGGTCGGAGGAGGCGGTGCGAGGTGGATGTTGGAGATTGGGTTTTGTCCCTGTGTAGCTTGACTTTTTCGATTTCGATGGGGAGGTTAGTATCGGGTTCTGGTTGGTTAGGGAAGTCGGCAGGGTCGATGGCGACTTGGTGGCAGTAGCGACGTTGGTCGGAGCGGTGACGATCGAGCATGCACGAGCACGCGTGTCTCGGCATGTCTGGGTTGAATTGTTGTGGTTAGAATAAAAGAGAGAAGGTAAATAAAAGTAGGGGGAGGAAGAAGATTTAGATCGGGATTTTTCGGCCTTGGGTCCGAGTGTTTTTATAAAAATATCCAAGTTAACAAAGTAAAGGGAAATGGAAGTAACAAGTTTTCAAAAGAATGATTTTAAACAAAGTTTTCAAAAGAAAGATTTTAAACAAGGTTTTCATGTATTTCAAGCCGAAGAATTATGAAGTTAATTTTTTTAACTTAAATTTTTCTAAATTTAAACAAGGTAATTTAAGACTTAAATTAATCAAAAACCTTAGGATACTAAGAGGCCATGTAAATAAAATATTTTGAACTTAAATTAATTTGGTTTAGGATAATTATATATTAGGTTAATTATTTAAAATTAATTCCTAAGTTTACTTAAAAAAATGAAATAATGTAATTAAGTAGATAGTTAAGGGAAATAAAATGTTTTTAAACTTGTAATTAATCAAAGATTTTAAGTGATTTTACATGATTAGCAATTACTTAATTCCAATTGTTTAAGTAAAAATAAATAAATGGTTTGTACTTAGTTAATGCCAATTAAGCAGGATTGTAAGTAATTCATTTTGAAATTAATTGGATGATTGTATGGCTACTTAATTTTGCATATGAATGGTTAAATTGTATTGAATGCTTTGGATTTTTTAACATCTCTAGTAGGTTAATTTGTGATATTTTGTGATATGGAATGACTTGATTGAACTATTGATTAATGTGAGATGTTTATTAAATAGATATCTATGAGAATTTCTATGTGAATATGACATTCTGAATATTAAATTAAATTGTTTTAATTAAACAACTTGGCCTTAAAAGACGACGTTTGGATTTCATTGAGACCGAGATCGGATATCAAATTGTTATCTGAAAACCTCATCGATCCAAAATAAGCGATAGGACGTGAAATCTCAAAGGAAGATCGGGAATGAAGATTCAGAATGCAAGGGCTATTTGTAGGGGTGTAAACAGGTCGAATCGGACCAGAAGGAGGTTTATCCTAGTCATGTACTATAAGAGATTCGAACGGACATGAATCGTACAAACTTTAACTTTGAACATTGTTTGTACGAGTCGGACAATGGATGTATAATCTTCAAACAAAAGAAAAACATCAAACATTTTCGGACGGACATTTTTTCGTACATTTTTTCATGTCCTAATTTGTGTCCTAAATGAGAATCGTATGGACACGTACCAGACGTCTTACAGTCTCGTACCATGTCGAACAACGGACTGTCATGTCCTATATACAGCCCTAGCTATTTGTCATTAACTCTTAGGGTGATTCCAAAACGAGTGTAGCGAAGATAGTGCCTTCGGTTCCATTTAAACCTAGAACAGAATTGTATGGACGAATGCTATCAGACCATTGTCATTGGAGGACGATGAGCATTCCAAGAAATATATGCAACAAAGTTAATCGTAGCCTCAAGCCTCATCAACCGGGAATGACTAAAACAATGGAGGTGCAGCAAGGCTAAGTGGTAGCACCCAAGTAGGATAATATTTTCCCCTGTCTAGATGTCCCTTTTATTCGGCCGTGTGGGCGGTTGTTGGCCACAACCGCGGGGTTGTCTTATTTGTTCTATCCAGTAAGGAGTAGCTTCAGTCTTGTGTTGTGGGGGATCAAGGGGATCCTTCGTATGTTGATCTAGACCAGGTATTGTAACAGGTGGTACCCCAGTAGCCCTGACATTGTATGGAATCAAATCTCCAATAAGAGCTTGTACGGTTTTGACTGTGCACAACTATGTTGGAACACGAGATGTAGGCATTCCAGCTATTTCCTATTTTATATGAAAACCCTAGACACTATTGTAATATAATTGGATTTCCTATCAAATGCTTTGGTTATCGTAAGGAAAAACTTGTCCGTGTTTATGTGCGGTGAGTCTTACGAGATACCCTTGTCTTAAAATGATTTTCAAATTAAACAAACTTAAACCGTTTAGTCACACCAAACCTATGTCTGACCCGGAGTTTAATTTTTGTTTTTCTCAAACTCTTGGGTACTCAAATTTTTATGAGTAGCCAAGTGATCCAGGTTGGCTTTGACGTATTTTGAATGAAGGCTTAGAGCAGGAGGCTTTTGCGTATCTAGATATATATCTGTTCCACTATATTAGTATCTTTGACCGCTTTTGATTTATAATGGATAGGCAGGTCATCACGACTGCCTAATACGATGTTGTAAAACTTAATGACTCTGATGTATGGAATTAGTGACTAATGTGTAATATATATGTGATGTAATATGTTTATTTCATTCTTATATGAGATTCTATGACTGTTTATCTTTCTTTCTATATATTTTCTTTTCTACCTATTTCTTTCCAATTTACGATACATCTTTCTATGGAAAGAAAGGTGGGTCGTCACACTTGGTATCAGAGCGCTAGGTTAAGATAATACCTAGGTTTTTCGGTTAATACCCATCACGAGAGAGCGTACTTGTAATTTTTATATATCTATATACACCTGCCTGATTGTTGGGTTACCATGTTCAGGATTTCCAACGTGAGTACCAAGGGAAGAAGAGGAAGATGTGTGAGTAGCATGACTACCACAAATGGAAGAGGCCGGAATCCTGAAGGTGGAAGGGTAACTATCGAGGCTGTAAACCCAATACCGCCTCGAGTGAAATTTGCAACGATGTGCAAAGACTTTACAAATCTCGGAGGGAAGCCTATTAAGAGTATAGAGTCTATCATTAAAGTGCAAGCCTGGTTGTGCTCGTGTGAGCGGATTTTCAAGAGTTTAGGTCTTTCGGATGAGCAGAAGCGAGTTCTAGCGTCATGGAAACTTCAGGAGGGAGCACTTGTGCGGTGGGACGCTGTCACAATAAATGTTCTCGAGGATGATTTCTCTTGGAGAAAGTTTAAGGAAGTGTTTGAAGAGCATTTTCTGCCTACCATCGGAGAGACTCGACTGAATAGAAATTTTCTAGACCTTAAGTAAGGAGATTTTTCAGTAGCAGAGTATGAAACCAAGTTCAACGAGTTGTCCCGCTATAGGCCTAGTCTTATTGACACACCGCTTAAGAAGAACTAAATGTTTGTGCTTGGCACGAGGCCTGAATTTCATGAGAAGATGACTGCACATCTCAAAGGATCATTTGTGGAACTGGTAGATATGGCTTTAAGATACGAAGAGCTTATGGAAAAGAAAAATTTAGCGACAGTGGCAGAATCGAGTGGAAGTTTTACCAATCTGAATAAAAGGAAATTCAATCCGAACTGGAAGAAGCAGGGTAAAAGAAAACGTGGAGGCAACAATGCAGCTCGGAAATGTTATGTGTGCTAGAAGGAAGGTCATTTGGCTAAACATTGCACTAGAGGTCGAGCTCGGAAGCAGCAGCAGAGTGGACCCATTTCCCCGATGGTTCGAAAGTCCTTATGTTTCAATTGTCAGCAACCCGGGCATATGGTGAAAGCTTGCCGACTTCTTCAGAGAGCTTATCCGAACAAAGTGTTTGCTATTCAGGGTGGACCATCAGCTTCTACTGATGGAAAAGGAAAAGGCATCCTCGAAGGTACTTTGCTTTTAGATGGCATTTACGTTAGAGTTTTGTTTGATTCCGGTGCTTCCCTTAGTTTCATTTCTTTAGAAACGGTAGAGAAATTTCATCTTGCCCCTAGTGTCGTGGACCGCCCTTTTTTGTATCTAATCTCATTAAGGGAGTGAGCAGCTAGACATGATCTGTAAAGGTCTAAGAATTTCTTATTTATCCCATAGTTTCTCGTGCGAACCATATGTATTGGATTTTCAAGGATTTGATCTTATTTTGTGAATGGATTGGTTAGACAAGCATAAAGCTGTTCTGGTTTGTGAAGAGAGAACCGTGTCATTGGAAACCGAACTGGGAAGGATTGCAAGAGTGACTTGTGATAGTTCAGGAATCCACATGGGTAATCTTTTGCATGGGATCGAGGCATCTCAAGAAGAAGTAGGAACCATCGAATTTGTTAGAGACTTTCCAGACATCTTTGAAGAAGTTAAAGGTTTGTCCCCACATCGAGAGATTGAGTTCCGTATCGGCTTAGTTCCAGAAGCGATACCGGTGGTTCAACTAGGTAGAAGGATGGCTCCTAGAGAGAGAGAGAGGAATTAGTGAAGTAGACTCGGGATTCTTGGAAAAAGGATTGATCTGACCTAGTCGTTGTAGTTGGGGTTCTGTCCTAGTATTTGTTACCAAATAGTACGCGTATTTATGATTTTATGTAGACTATCGGGAATTGAATAAGGTAACCATTAGGAATAAGTACCCATTGCCTCGTATTGACTATCTTTTCGATCAACTTCATGGGGCTACTATGTTCTCTCAAATGGATCAAGCTTCGAGTTTTCACCAGCTAAGAGTAGCTGAAGACGGTATACCCTTGACTACATTCGGAGGACCCAATTGTTTTTATGAGTGGCTGGTTATGTCTTTTGGGCAAACCAACCCTCTAGCTTATTTTGTGGATCTGATGAATCGTGTTTTTCATGATGTGTTGAAAAAGTTTGTGCTCGTGTTCATTAATGACATTCTCATCTACTCCAAATCAGAGGAGGAACATAAGCGTCATTTGGAAATAGTATTGGAAACATTGAGTAGACATGTCCTGAAAGAAAAAATTTCAAAGCTCCATTTCTGGAAGTCGGAAGTAAAATTTTTGGGACACATCGTATTTGGAGAAGGTATTTCTTTAGATCCGGTCAAGGTGGCAGCTGTTCAAGAGTGGAAGCAACCGCAGACTCCTATAGAAGTTCGTAGTTTTCTTAGCTTGGTAGATTACTACAGGAAATTCATCCGGGATTACCCTAAGATTTCCTCTCACCTGACTAAACTGACTAGGAAGGAAGCAAAATTTAAATGGACTTTAGAGTGTGAAGAAGCGTTTTTGGATCTGAAGGCGAGATTGACTAGTGCACATGTTTTGGCTGTTCTAGATGGGAGCAGTAAGTTCGTAGTATACACCGATGCTTGTGGAGTAGGGCTTGGTGCTTTTTTGATGCAGAATGGAAGGGTGATTGCGTACGTAAGTAGGCAGTTGAAGCCGCATGAGATGAACTACGCTACGCATGATTTGGAATTGTTGGCTATCGTCTTTGCACGGAAGATATGGAGGCATTATCTGTTGGGTGAGAAGTTTGAGCTCTTCACCGATCATAAACCCTTAAAGTATCTTTTCTCCCAAAAAGACCTGAACTTGAGGCAGCAGAGACGGGTGGAATTCTTGGCATCATATGATATGGACATTATCTATACTTCGAAAAAAGCAAATATGGTGGCAGACGCTTTGAGTAGAAACGCAATTTTGGCTGTTCATGACGTTACCTGACTCTACAAGAAAGGATCGTAATCAATCAAATGAAGGATAGAACCCTAGAGGAATTAACTCTTGGATCTAAGGAAGGTCGGTATTTATATTTCAAGATAGACGGTCGAGGAGCCTTAAGAATTAATGGACCACTGTGTGTGCCAGATGTGGACGGATTGAAACAGGAAGTTTTGTTGGAAGACCACTAATCTAGGTAGAGTATCCATCCAGGGATCTCGAAGATGTACAAAATTGTGAAAAGAGTAATCTGGTGGTCGGGGAATGAAGAAGGACATTCCTACCTTTGTCAATGGATGTGCAAACTATCAACAAGCGAAGGGTGATCAGCAGAAGACTGCGGGATTGTTGCAACCTTTAGAGATTCAAAAGTGGAAATGGGAAATAATATCGACGGATTCATCGATGGGTTGCCAAGAAACAGGAAAGGAAATGAAGGAGTGTGGGTAATTGTAGATAGTCTGAATAAGAGCACCCACTTTATCCCAGTCAAGGCAACTAGAACTACAGAATCATTAGCAGAGATTTTCATGAAAGAGATTGTTAGGTTACATGGAGTTTCCATCAGCATTGTGAGTGATCGTGACCCAATTTTTACCGGCAAATTTTAGAAAGCTCTGTAAAAAGCACTTGGAACTAGGTTGAGTTTAAGTACCTCTTATCATCCTCAAACCGACGGCAAGACTGAGAGGTTGAATCGCATTCTTAAAGATATGTTGAGAGCTTACATCCTGGATTTCGACGGATATGGGAGGACCACCTACACTGGGTAGAATTCTCATACAACAACAGCTATCAAGCAAGCACTAAGATGGAACCACACAAAGCTTTGTATGGAAGACCCTGTAGATCACCATCTTGTTGGATAGAATCTGAAGATTGTCTTATTCTTGGTCCAGACTTGATTCGGGAGGCATCTGCGAAGGTTGAGCTGATCAAGAAAAGGATGAAGGTAGCCAGGATCGTTAGAAAAGCTATACAGATAAGAGATGGATGAAATTGGAATTCGAAGTTGGATATTTGGTATTCGTCAAGGTTTCCCCAATCAAAGGAGCAGTCATATTTGGTAAGGCAGGAAAAATAGCTCCGAGATATATTGGACCTTTTAGTGTTCTCGAAAGTATCGGTGCTTTGGCATACAGGATTGAATTACCAGACCGGATGGCTTGGATTCACAATGTATTTCACGTATCTCTTTTGAGGAAATAGGTGTATGAGCCATCACTCGTTGTAGAACCAGCAGTTCAGGAGGATTTGAAAGTTGAACCGGACTTAACTGTGGTCAGGCATCCAATTCAGATTGTAGGTCGAGATGAGAAGGAGCTCAAGAACAAAGTGGTGAAGCTAATTAAGATTCAATGGAGAGAGGATCCCAGAGATTGTACCTAGGAAACTCTAGATAGTACAAGGAAGGCCTATCCAGAATTGTGTTAGGATGGTTAGGATTGTTTGTTTGAATGAATTGTTTGCTATGGTTGTCAGTACAAGGTGAATGCTTTGATGTTGGGATATAAAAACTTTTGATGGATAATTTAGTCATCTCTTGCTTTTAAAATTTCGGAGATGAAATTCTTTTAAAGGGGGAGGAATGTGACAACCCGAGATTTTTTGCAATATTAATTTAAAATCTTCTAATATAATTATTTAGATTTTGCAAAACTTATATTCTCAAATAAATAAAAATATGTTTTCTAATTACTATTGTTCATATATATATATATATATATATATTGTGAATAGAAACTATGATTTGAATTCAATGTAATACTTCTCAAAATATAAATTTAGATTTTAACTCTTCATTTTTTTAACATTTGATAAGTACATATATAGTTAGCAATTAAAATATTAATATCCTAAGTTTAAAACTAAAATAAGAATAAATAAAAATAAAATATAAGAGTAAAAATATAAAATATAAAAAGAAAATATAAAATATTGCATAAGACATTTGTGAGCAAAGGGATGACATACTAATACAAGTGTCAAGAATAATTGTTTTCTTCATTTGAAAGAATGGAAAAAATGATTAAAAGGAGAAACTAAAGGTTGTATACAGTTTATTTTCTTTTACATACACATATCTCAATTTTCTTATTTATCCTCTCATTTTCTTTCAAACCAAAACTAAAAACTGAAAATATAAAGTGGAAGCCAAACAAACCACTTCAAGTTTCAACTAAAGCAAAGCTAGATTCAAATTCAAGTTCAAAACAAAGTAGATGAAGATCAGTTGTAGTTTTCAATTTTCAAACTCTAATTTCCTCTGTTCAAATTTTTAGGTGAGTAAACCAATCTTCTTAAAACTAAATCATCTTTATATCTGTGTGCATGTAAGATTTGATGATAGGAATATCTTGATTTTTGCTTGCATGAATGGAAAACTTTTTGCCTGGGTGTATAAATTGAATTGTTGTATATTCATATATGCATGTCTACGTTCTTACACTAGTAGGCTCAAACCCTTTCAAAATCATACTTATTCACTTAAAGAGTTTCAAGCTATGATAATTAAAGAGATTTCATTTGTATACATGAAATCCTATTTTTAAAAATGCTTTCAAGTGAAATTAATAAATTTATCTGGAAAGAATGTATTTGCAGTGGGAATCAAACATATCAGAAAATCAATTGTTTTAATTACATGTTTCACACACATGATTTGGATTCAACTCTAGAAGTGTTGACTTTTGGTGATAATTTCATGATTTTTAAGTTAGTAATTTGAGAGAAATTATGGGTAGAATGGAAATCGAGTTTTCATCGATTTCTGGCAATCAGAAGTTCGGTGAGGTGTTGGGATTGGAGCCGGAGGAAGCTCGTGGGTCAAGGGTGGTGGTAAAATTAGCCGTCGATTTTTTAGATCGTCGTGGTGGCGTGGCGAAGGCGTAGTAGGGTTTTAGGCATCGACCTGATCGAGGGTGTTTGCGTGGCTATTGCGAGTTTGTCGTCGCATCGGAATATGCCGGAGTAAGGGGATAAGAAAAGGGAGGTCAAGCGAGTTTTCGGTCGAAGCGGCGAGGCTCCTGGTGGTCGAAGGAGGTAGTGCAAGGTGGATGTTGGTGATCGGTTTTTATCCCTATGTAGCTCGACTTGCTCGATTACGATGGGGAGGTTAGTATCGGGTTCTGGGTGGTTATGGAAGTGGCAGGGTCGACGGCGACTTGGTGGCAGTAGCGACGTTGGTCGGAGCGATGACGATCGAGCGTGCACGTGCACGCATGTCTCAGCTTGTCTGGGTTGAGTTGTTGTTGTGTTTGAAATAGAAGATAGAAGATAAAGAAAGTAGGGGGAGGAAGAAGATTTGGATCGGGAATTTTAGGCCTTGGGTACGAGTGTTTTTGTAAAAATACGTAAGTTAACAAAGTAAAGGGAAATGGAAGTAACAAGTTTTCAAAAGAAAGATTTTGAACAAAGTTTTCAAAAGAAAGATTTTAAACAAGGTTTTCAAGTATTTCAAGCCAAAGAATTTTGAAGTTAATTGTTTTTAAACTTAATTTTTTCTAAATTTAAACATTGTAATTTAAGACATAAATTAATCAAAAACTTCAGGATAGTAAGAGGCCATGTAAATAAAATGTTTTGAACTTAAATTAATTTGGTTTAGGATAATTATTTAAAATTAATTTCCTAAGTTTATTTAAAATAAAATTAAGTAATGTAATTAAGTAGATGGTGAAGAGAAATAAAAGGTTTTTTAACTTGTATTTAATCAAAGATTTTAAGTGATTTTACATGATTAACAAATTACTTAATTCCAATTGATTAATTAAAAATAAATAAATGGTTTTTACTTAGTTAATGTCAATTAAGAAGGATTATGATTAATTCATTTTAAATTAATTGGATGATTGTGTGAGTAATTAATCTTGCTTATGAATGGTTAACTTGTATTGAATGTTTTGGATTGTTTAACATCTCTAGTACGTTAGTTTGCGATATTCTATGAAATAGAATGCTTGAATTGAACTATTGATTAATGTGAGATGTTTATTAAATAGGTATCTGTGATGAATTTCTGTTTGAATATGACATTCTGAGTTCAAATTAAATTGTTTTACTTAAAAAACTTGGCCTTAAAAGACGGCGTTTGGATTTCGATGAGACCGGGATCGGATATCAAATTGTTATGGGAAAACCACATCGACCCAAAATAAGCAATAGGTCATGAAATCTCAAAGGAAGTTCGGGAATGAAGATTCAGAATGCAAGGGCTATTTTTCGCTAACTCTGAGGGTGATTCCAAAACAAGTGTAGCGAAGATTGTGCCTTCGGTTCCGTTTAGACCCGGAACGGACTTGTATGGACGAATGCAATCAGACCATCGTCATTGGAGGACGAAGAGCATTCCAAGAAATATGTGCTATAAATGTAATCGTAGCCTTAAGCCTCATCAATAGGGAATGGCTAAAATAGGGGAGTACAGCAAGGCTAGGTGGGTAGCACACAAGTAGGATAAGATTTTCCCATGTCTAGATGTCCCTTTTATTCGGCTGTGTGGGCGGTTGTTGGCCACAACCATGGAGTTGTCTTATTCGGACTATCCAGTAAGGGGTAGCTCCGATATTGTGTTGCAGGGGATTCGGGGGATCCTCGGCATGCTAATCTAGAACAGGTACTATGACGGGCGGTACCCCTGTTGCCCTGCCATTGTATGGAATCCAAGCTCCAATAAGTACTGTATGGTTTTGATTGTACCTAAGTATGTTAGAACGCGAGATGTAAGCTTCCAGCTATTTTCTGTTTTATATGAAAACCCTAGACATTATTATAGTATAACTGGATTTCGTATCAAATGTTTTGGTTATCGTAAGGGAAAAACTTGTCCGTGTTTATGTGCGGTGAGTCTTACGCGATACCCTTGTTTTCAAATGATTTTCAAGTTAAACAAACTTAAACCGTTTACTCACACCAAACCCATGTCTGACTCGGAGTTTATTTTGTATTTTTCTTAAACTCTTGGGTACTCAAATTTTTATGAGTAGCCAAGTGATCAGGTTGGCTTTGACGTATTTTGAAGGAAGGCTTGGAGCAGGAGGCGTTTGCGTATCTAGATATATTTGTTCCACTGTATTAGTATCTTTGACTACTTTTGGTTTGTAATGGATAGGCAGGTCATCACGACTGTCTAATATGATGTTGTAAAACTGAATGACTCTGATGTATGGAATTCGTGACTACTTTGTAATATATATGCAATGTAATATATTTATTTCGTTCTGCTTTCTGTGATTGTTTAGTTCTTTCTTTCTATCTATTTTCTATTCTACCTATTTCTTTCTAATTTACGATACATCTTTCTATGCAATGAAAGGCGGGTCGTCACAGTTTTTATATTGTGTTAATTTTTTATAGTTTAGTGTTTATAAATTATAATCGATACATAGGACGCTATGGCATCGATAGGGATTTCTATACACATAATATGGAAGATCGACACAATATTGTTTTTTGAAATATAGGTATATAAAATAATTTTACCTACTATTATATTTTGTATATAAAAGAATAATTTTCATAAATGGATATAGTTGTATGTGATATGTTTCTTTGTTTGGAAGTGAAGTTTTATAAATATTGATTTGATGATTGGATTTAAAAATAAAGTGAATATGAATTAGAAATTGAGAACTTAAGTTTCGGAGTTTTGAAATTGGTTTTCAAAGACTTTGGAGTAAATATTAGTATTATTTGGAAGTATTTTTGGATATAAATATTTTCAATGTGATCTGAAAGAAATGTACTAAAAGAATTTTAAAAGGAAATAAGTTCCGTACTCCCCTCTTCTGTCGCTGGAAAATAATTTCGGTGATGATCGCGGCATCACTGATATTCATTTTCGATTTTCAAAGTGGTAAGACCACCGTAGTAGCTTTATTACACAGTTATTTTGGTGAAATAAATTTTATTTAAATTTTCTGTGTATGATTTAATATACAAAGAATATATTATTTCAAGATGATTAGAAATGAAATCCAGTATTTAGTTCTTAAGTTTTCTGTTAGTTAGTGATTTCAATTATTGAAATAAAAATGGAATCTTGACTATTTTAATTGTTAGAAACTCCCAAATTAAAATCTGAAATTAAAAGTTAGATGTTAGTAAAAATGTATAAATTGAAGTTTGTCACTTGTAAATTAAAAGATAATAAAAATTAAGAAGATATAAACTATTGAACATTTTTGTTAACAAAAATGAATAAGATAATCTGTATAACACTCAATTACATTTTAAATATACATAAAACTTGCCAAAAATGTTTAAAAGTTGAAATGTTAATATGAATATGTAATAGAATTTCACACAAGTAAAACTTAAGTAGTGGAGTTATGTCTACAAATAAGAATTATGATGTACAAGAAATGTTATAAGCATAAGTTAATATTTTGCAATGTTGGTAATTAAATTAAATGGAAAAGGTGAATATTGTTTAAGTAAATGATTATAAATTTAAGAAAATGACTGAAATGATTCATTAATGAATATTAATATTTAAATGGAAATCAAGGTTATAAGTAAATAATAGATGTGAAATAAACTACAATGAACTGTGTGTAATACTTTAATAAAGGATTCATTGATGATTTGAAATATTAATTGAGAAATAAATTATGTAACTAATGAAGGAAAATTAATAAAAGATAATTATTGTATGAATGAATTAAAACAAATGAAAAGTAAATAATGATGTGAAAAAGAGATCAATAGAATAAAATATGTAAATCGTGTGTAAATCATTTTATTTGCATAACAGTTCTGATTCAGATTTGAATACAAGATTAGTAGTGATTCACACCAGTTCGAATTAGGATTTTTCTCCCGATTCTTGCCGGCGAATAATTGATACAAATTTTTGATATGAATTTGAATTTTTCTATCATGGTTTATGTCTATGCAAGGAAAACGGAAATTCGAATCAAAGAATCAAATCAGAGTCTACACTAGAGTGTCAGGTTAACAATACTAGTTTGAAAGTGGAATGTACATATTCAAGCAAGTGATTAGAATTGATATTATGTATAAAAGTTTTATGTACATCGTGCAAATTTAAATAAAACTTAAATTCTTTGTTGTTTTGGCTGATGGGAAGGTTGAGAAATGATACTTCAAATTGTTTAAGGATGTATGAATAATATACTAAGTAATTATCAATGGCTGTTGAGCGTAAAGTACACTTGGTAGTTTATTTATCATCCATATACGATGAAAATTTTCCAAACCTGGACAAACCATTAGTTTTGGTTCCTATAAGTGGTTGGTGGATTCTTTTGTGGCATATAATGGTTGTACTACTTTTGTTCACATGTGATTATTATATATTGTATGTTGCTTGTGCTATTGATTTAAGACAACTAATAAATATTACTCTTTTACATAATTTAATCTCTTCGGACTATATATGTTATGTATAGGTTTATGGAAGCAATAGTAGTTGCTTTTCGTTTCAAAAATAAAGTTGTTTGCCCTACAAATAGGTACATTTTCATATTACGATTTTGGAATGATACATTATTGTTTATCCCCATGGTTTGGGATATTTTATTATTGAAATATGATATACATATTGATATTATTATTTTTCTCGACCTAGCCGCGCAAAGGAGACTCTACCAAAAATTTTCGTAAATTTAGGACTTAGAAATTTTTAGTGGAAACGTGGTTATTTTCAAAGGTTTAATGAAAATACTTAATTATGTAAATTTAAAGTGTTTATAAATTGAATAATTTGAAAAAAATAATATCAAGTTTCTTTATTCCCTCTTGTTCCTTTTCGAGGATGAAAAGTTTTAAGCAGGGGAGAGTGTAACAACCCATATTTTTTATAATTAAAACTATTAAATTAAATAAGATTTTGAAATCTAATATTGTGAGAAATTAAAATTTATAATTTATTAATGATAAAATAATTAGAATATGATTTAATAATGTTGTTTGAATGTTATTGACAACTATTTTTATGTAATTTCAATCAATTGAAATAATTGTAAAGTTAATTTGGTTAATTTTGTAAATAAGGAATAAAATAATTATTGGAATTAATGTAACTAAATAATGCTGTTAATATGGGTTAAGATGATAACCACAGAATATGAATGAATAAAATGTAAACTAATGTTAATCATATTCATAAGGTAATGGTTGATTCGGTAATAAGAGTGTAAATCAAAATGAAGAAATTAATTGAAATTAAAATATAATTAAACGGGATTTCATTACAGTTGTAATTGAGCGCTGAAATTAGTGCAACATTTAAATATTGGATTTAACATGGAAATTTATTTTAAAAGATTATAAATTTCTATGTAATCAGGAATGATAAAACTGTTAACTTTTAAAGTTGAATGTAAAGGTGATTAAATTAGTTTAATAATAATCTGTTTAATTAAAGCGAAAATTAGCCATTTTGGCCACTCTCTTGGATTTTGGCGAAACCAGTTTCATCAAATCCGTAATAATGAATTATTATAGGAATTCAAATTTCGTAGCGATCGAACTTATCGTTTGATCTTGCGAGCTTGAAAAGCATAGAAATCAATTAAATGAATTTAATCAAAATATTTGATTTTGAAAGCTAACTTTTGAATACAATGGAACTAGGATTTGAATCTAGTTCCATTGAGTTTAAAAATATTGAAAGCCTATATTTTGATATATGGGATGACTTACTTTCATTTTCGTAATGAAATGGGCTTTTAAGGTCGTTGTTATTGTTTCGACCCAATTCGAAATGTCCATTCGTTCTTATCCATCTCTGTCTATATAAATGGATATTTCTTGAAACCCTAGCTGCCTATTCCATTTTTCTATACGTCTCTATTCAATTATCTCTTCTTCCTTCCCAATGGTATAAAAACCTAATTTTAATTTCAATCAAAACCCTAATTCCCAAATTCAAAATCAAATCGAAAATTCAAACTCTTTAAACCATATCAAATTATATATCGTTAGAAAGCTCTCGACAAACATAATCTAGATCTGAGATTCATTTTTGCACGACTAGGGTTTGAGGAGGTAAGGATATTTACGTAATTGTCCTCGTTTAAATTTAAATTTAAATTCCAATCTTCTAACTATCATAACTTTTTCATAGGAACTCGGATTTGTATGTGGTTCCTTCCATTAGGATCGTATCAAAATTCCAAACAACATGGAACTGGTTTAGTTGATTCTAAGATTGTTCAAATTATGGGCTTTATTTGGATTTTAAATCAACGATAAATCGAAGGTGAGTGATTTAACCCACTCACAAATTCTAAACTTTCTTATGTCAGTTGAATTAAATTTATGATGTGACAAGAATATTATTGGTTGATGTTTGATAGATCAATTTGATATTTCAATTGAAATTGAATTTTATGGAATCAAATTGCCATTTAAATTAATATTGAAATTAAATTGATAGTTAAATACTTGATATTGATAACCAGTTAACTGTTGTGATTTATTGACTGATTTGGATGTCAATTGTGATGGATGTTTATTTGTTGACATTTTGGATGATTGGATGTTATGCTTATTACATATGTTGTTATCACACTGCAAGTTCTCTTAGTTTGTTAATAGGAAAATCACTATGGGTTGAAATGATACATACAAGAATGATCTTATAGATTAAGGAAAATCGTTGTCAGTTGAAATGATACATACCTAAGCGATTTTATTGATTTGGAAATTTTTGATTCGGGATACGGGTTGAAATGATATGTACCCGGAAAATTTAACTATTTTGGGTTGAAACGATACATACCCTATCACTTGACCATATGGTAGAAAATTATATACGGACACCATTGGTCGGTTTTAAATTATTTTCTAAATGGTAAAGCATGTTTGATTTTTAAATTTGATTTTTAAATTTAATTTAATGATTTTATTTAAAAAATGATATTTAGAAAATAATCTATTTTATATGTTTTAAAGTTTCTTATAAGTTAATACATGGTTTAAAAAGTAAATTTAAGATTTTTACTTGTAATTTTATTTAGTTTTAAAAATATATTTTAAATTGTTTAAATTTTAGTTTAATAAAATATTAATATATTTTTAAGAGATTATATAAAATTTAATTTAATAAAATATTTAATATAGTTTTAAGAGGATTATTTAAATTCAATTTAATATAACAAATATTGATTTTACAATAACGTTAATAAATAAAAAAGTAAGGAGTTTTGTGAGGAACTTATAAAAGTTTTGGTTAGAGATTTCATAATGGATTTTATAAAAAGAATTTTATAAAAGATTTTATAAAGGATTTTATAACAGTTTTATAAAGGATTTTATAAAGGGTTTTATAAAAGAATTTGCATAAAAGGATTTGGAAGCATTTTACAAGAATTTGAAAGGAAGTTTATAATAAAGGGAAGAGTTGTAAACTGTTTTGGAATTTATAAATAGCTTTATGAATGGTTCTAAAGCATGTAAATAGTTTACAAACGATTTAAGAAAGATTTATAAATTATTTTCGAAATTTGATTGAAAGAAATCTTCTTCGGTATTATAATATATATATATATACACACACACACACACACACTTTTGGAATAAGTATATTGATAACTAGATATGAAGGTATAAACTGTTCTCCGTATTTATTACTAAAATTGTTTATAAAATGACAAAGGTGTGAAAAATATAACTATAGGTTATTAAAGTGATCGGCATCGGATATTGTCATACTCTTTGTCAATTCCGAAACCACTTTAACAATTGTGCACGTGGTGGAGAAACCAGAATGAAGTAGGAGGGTATGGCGAACGCTACTGTTATGAGGTAAGAACCCAGCCCTGACTTCCGGGTCAGCTTGATATGACTAAAAGAGGTGCTATCTGGGGCCAAGTGAGTTTGCTCCTCCAATCGGACACACTTCTTCAATACCATATCTGTTACTTTGTGATCGATTTGGTGGCCAACCTCGATTAAATTATGGGAGTGTGTTTTGAGATGGGCGGTAGTAGCTGCTATGCGTTACCACCAGTCCGGCATGCAAAACAGTAGAATCCTACCTTGGGCATTGCCTCTCGTGCCTTTTCATATGCCTTATCAAGCACAATATGATTTTGGTTTGTGCCGTACCTATGAAGTGCTCCCTAATAGCTCACCTGTTTTGTGGAGTTTACATACTGTATTGACTACGACATTTATTGAAATGTGTTAAGGGGGTATGTGTAATGCCTTAACGCTATATTATTACTTTACTGATAGACATTATATATATAGCGTATATTACTACATATAAATATTTTAATGGATCCTTATGTGACGGTAATCTAGAAACATCGCTTAAGTTATTGCATGCGTGTTATATACTGGATAGGAGATGTAAAATCCTGTAAACATCTCTGAAGCCATTACACTCATATTTACTTTTTGTTGATTTAAATTACATAAGATCTTTTAGTTTTTACTTGAGTGTTCTGTCTTTTCGTTACGCTAGGGTCACCCTGAGCCTTTCAGTGTTGAAGACTTTATTTTTGAAGGGCGAAGATGGAGTTCGGTATATTATATTATTAGTTATTTTCCGCTGCATCATTATTGTATGCCATTGTTTGTACTCTAATTGTTGTAAAATTAAAGTAATTAAATGTATATTACAAAACAGCTTCATGAACTGTTTATTTGATTATTATATTTTGTCATTCCATTGTGAGATTCTGTGTTTTGTTTTATCTTCTTTTCTCTTATTTTATTATTTACCCCATTAACAATCCTCCCTCTTGAATGGTTTGAGTAGACATGGGTGGTTTATTGTCGATTTAGACCGTCCAAGAAGGTGGGTCGTTGCACTTTACCCCACAATTGCTTTAGTTTCCATCCTAAATACTAATTTACAACCTAAACTCAACCCACTAGCTAATGAATCATGAAAATTACATAACTATGTAATGCTTACCAAAAGCACATGGAGTGTATCGTAGTAGATGGCGAGGTCAATGGTATTACTGGTTGGGTAGTAGATTGACTTAGGGTTTGTGCATAAACGGGATAGATCAAGGGAAGGGTAATTGATGAAGTATAGAGTAGTAGATTAATGGAGGGGAGTAGCATGATGGTGGAGGAAATGTGAGGCGAGATAAAAATATTTAAGTGAAGAGGAAAAAAGAAGTGGATTTGGGAATGATGGGAAAAATCATGACGAATATTTTACTGGCGGGGAAGGGTGCTAAATTTTGGCAGTGTTAAAAAAGTAATATATATATATATAATAAAAGTGTGAAATAATGGTTCCACTTACATTTCAAATGCTACATTTATGTGTAGCTAACCGCAAATTTTCTTGTAGTGTTAGCAAGCCCAATAGGGTATATCAACTTCATATCGAGATATGCTTATCGATATTGCTAACGAAGGTTGATGATATTCGTTAGAAAGTGTGACAAACTATCTCCTCGACCCTTAGAAATTAACACTAATACATCCACGGTATTCATGTGCCGTAAATCCAAGTGCCAGGGAGGCAGATTATCAGGGTTGTAAAAGAAAATAAAGATAGAAGATAACATGATAATAGAATCTCACATCGCATTCAACATTTTAATCATACATAAATGATCAGAGTCAAATACTAATCCATCGGGATAGCTATAACTGTCTATCCGTATATATGCTGGGAAATTCATACTACATAACACGGTGGAAAATGGATAGATATCTACATAAGGTGCTTCAGCTTCGTAGCACCAAAAGACTTCTCCAAAATGCTCCCCAACATGCTCCTAAATGGTCCAAAGTTAACCTGACTACATGGCTGCCCGAAAAATAGGGCATCTTGAGTTTAAAGGGAAAAACAAACTCAGGTCAGTGATGGGACTGGTGTGAGAACTCAAAGTATAATGTTTTGGAAACAAAAAGGTATCTCATAAGACCATGCCGCACATAAACACGGAACTATTTTTTTACCTTATGATAACCAAAACTCTTTATCACGTAAAATTTAGGGATATTATTTTTAACGGCTTTCTTTGAAAACATTTGCCAATAAACTCATTAATCTTAGCCGAAATTGTTACCATTATTAAATTCCTACATACTAGGTTCTGTAAATAAAACCCAAGTTCTTATTGGGGAATGGTTTTCCACATAAATAATCAGGTGTAGGGACTACCTTCCGATAGGTACATCTCTATATATGCCATTCGACATTTACATGATTGATTTATATAAACGTTTAACTTCCTGAGCTTGAATGTCTCGGGAAAGGGTGTTAAGCTAAGAGAAGGTGTCTTCTCCGCCACCAATTGATATACATTATATAGAGATCACTCAGTGTGATTTAGAATGCAATGTCAGTCATCCTTCCATACAAGTTCATTCTGGGATTGAACTAAACCGAAGGTACTTTCCTACCACATCCTATTTTGAGAATCACCCCTAGGATTAGTAGAGAATAGTCCTTACATTGCATATTTCATAACAAAGAGACCACCGCTATTGTATGTATATTTGGAGAATACTCAAACGATCAGCAAGCAGCTCTTCACAATGAAAATCCTAAATCAACGTGTTCAACATAATTTACTTCGAAACATAAATTGATTCGAAGTGGTTCTCGAATAAGAATCACCTAAATCCGACCACGGTTCCTTCAAAATCCAATAATCAATAAAAAATTGGTGTAATTAGATGATTGCTTTTCGATTCATTTATTTCTCTTTATCAAAAATATCTTCAGGAGATATATATCTTTAAAATCTTCTAATTTAAATACGGAATCATTTAAATCTCTCTTTTGAATATTTCTCAAATCATTGTTAAAGAGTATCTTTTGAGAAAATAGGATTACAGAAACCATTCTACTTTTATTCACTATCAAATTCCGTATTCAACAAGTGTTATGGGTCAGAATAACGATGAGATCACCTTTTTAATTCCACGAATAGGACAAGTTCCCTCTTTGGATTTTAACAACGAATATAAGAAGATTATTTCTATAAAATCCAAGTTGAGCATCCAGGCTTTCCTTTCGATATGTTCCACTCCTTGCCTAAAAGAGAAAACCATGGCAAGGTAAGTCAGGACGCTGATTGCTCCATCCCTAACGTTAGTTACAAACCTTGTTTTCACTTTTAGATTTCACATGCGGGACAAATGTACTAGTCATTTTCGCATACACTTCCCTTTTCAAATCACTTAATTATTTATTTAACCACCTTTAAATTATTCAAATTTCTTTTAAAATACTTTATTATTTACTTAAATACATTTATAAAGGATTTGGGAAAGAATTTTAAGTTTCAACCTTTATTTCAAAAGTTATAGAAAAGTGTTGTGGAAAGGTATTGCAAAAAGTGTTACAAAAAGAGCTTTAAAAGCTATATTCTTCAAAACGACTTTTATATCATTTAGAAAACCATATTTTCAACTTAAATCACTTTTAAAACATTTTAAAACATTTTTAAAATTTATTTCATATTTTTAAAACATTTAAAATACCAATTTTAAACTTTGGTCACTTTACTACAAAAGCGCGATTTTTCTGAAAACTGGTTTTGGACATATTTTAAATATACTTAAATCTTGATTTTCTTTCTTCATTTGAAATATATGGATATAATAGTTCTAAAAATTATTATCTCGAAGAATACCAAGCTAAATTCCACTCCATATACTTATTTAAACTTTTAGCGCGAAATCGCGAACTACCGTAGCGTGACGCACTTAGTTTTGACATATTTCATGTTTTTCATTCAAACTTTGCTAACACAAGTTTATATGTTTATAAAATATTTCTAGATCATTTTTGATCATTTTAAAAGGTATTAAATGATTCCATATCACTTTTCAATTTATTTTTAAAAGTGTTTTAAGTGTGAACCAATGTCATGTATATCGCGACTTATTTCGATATTTTCATGCAATAAACAACATATGGATATTAATATCATAACCAAAAATAAATAAAAAACATATCACAACATCACAATTAAATATACACATATAAATTAAGAGTTCTCACATTAGTTCCAAGTGAACTATCTTTAAAGTGATTACTTTGAGAAATGCGGTTTACGGATCTTAAGGCTAGAATTAACACTAGAGGGGGGTGAATAGTGTTTTAAGGAATTACTAAATCTTTTTGAGTTTATGTTATTTGAATACGAATGTATGCAATATTCAAACATAATTATGATCACAGAATCAAGCACAGATGCATAAATAAAGTAAAAGTAATAAATGAAAGAACATACCAGATTTTATACTGGTTCGGAGTTACCCTACATTCAATCCCACACACAAGTATGGATTTCCTTTCAAAGGCAATTGTTACAATTACACCCTCGATTTCAAGGCTATGAGGCACACCACTCCAGATTCGCAATCATCTGGGTAGAGATAGTTCATTTTATGGGCACGAGTTCGCCCAATTTATTTCACAGGCAACAATCACACCTTTTCTCACTTGATTGATTTCATAGGCTACGATCACACCTTTTCTCAATAAATTTATTTTATAAAGAAGCCCATAACTCTGAATAGCACTGAGATCTTCTTGAGTAGTGATAGAGAATCAAACCAGAATGATCTAGTTAGATTCAATGGTGATTTCGGCAGAGTAATCGTAAAAATATATATAAAGAAATGTGGAAGAAGAAGAGGAGAGAAATCAGAGAAAATAAAAATGAAAATCCGTTTAAAACTGCCCCTATTTATAATAGAACAACAGCCATGTCCATTCATGAAAGGATATGACGAATAGACACTTCTTTTGAAATTCAAAATTATGAAATCAACCACCACCTTGTCGACAAGGGGTCCCAGGGGTTGTCGACAAGCCTAAGGAAATTTTAGTAATTTGTTTTTCTTGAAAATAACTTCTTTCTTGTATTAAAACAATTTTTAAACTTTATAAATATACTTAACTATAGTTAAAATAAATAAATAAATATAGAGAATGATATTTTGAGATATATATAAAATTTTACTACAATTTTATATTTAAATCTATGTATAAATATTAAAATTTAAATTATTATTATTATTAAAAGATAGTTTAAAACCAAGGATAATTTGATTTTGAAAATAAAGATTATTTTGAGGCTAAAAATATTTAAAACTAGGATAGATGTTTCTGATTCTTTTAAAAGGAAGATTTTGAAATCATTTTGAAAACAAGATATAATTTTGTAAAAAAAACATTTGAATAAAAGTTAGTGGATACAAAATAATGTTCCACTAGATTTTTCATACGTTCCATCCTACTTAGGGCTCCATCCCTTTAACATGCTCGAAGTGGAATCCGTTCCACGAATAAATTGGATTTTAAGATGCCAGTGCTTTTCAGGAGTTTTAACAAAATTCCTAATTAAATTACTTATTATTGAAATCTTGAACTCTTGATAATCTTGATACTCATGAGTCTTCAATCTTGATATCTTGAATCTCTATACTGTACAGTCTTTATTCTTGGTACCTACATGGTTAAACCCTGGATATACATATATATCTAAACTATAATGTTAGTATTTATATTTTACAATCTTATTCTAAGGTTGTTGTCATCAAAACCATCTTCTCAGGGACTAACAATCTCCTCCTTTTTGGTGATGGCAACCTTTGTTTATAAAATATTATTTCTATCCTAATAACTCACCCTAAAACTAATAACCCCCCCTAATCTATGCCTAACTATCCTATTTTATATTTCTCCCCCTTTGTCATCAAAAAAACCATCCTAAAACCATAAAATTATACAACTCCCCCTTAAACTAATACTAGAACAAAGTATAGTAAATAGAATGTGAAAGACATTAACATAATTATATTATAATTATTCAATACATAAATATGTATAAGTATATCTCAGACAATCCAATCGACACACACATCAAATCTAATCATGTCAAAAAAATCAAACAAATCAAAGGTCAAACAAATCAATCAAGTCAAACAAGTCGATCAAGTCAATTAAGTCAATCAAGACATACCAAACAAATCAAAAACTAATAATCCTAAACTATAAGACAATACTACAAACTCCCCTTAAATAAAATACACTCGTTATGTATACATGTATGCAATATGTAGTTTGTAATGCAGTATGAAATGTATGACATATGCAATGTAACATGGGATGATATGCAGAAGGACGTGTAACTTGTGATGCAAATGATTATGATATTTCATGCATTGTAATTTATGATGTAATATGCAATGAAATGTGATATGAAATAGGATGCACAATGATATGTAATATGAAATAAAATGATAACAAAGTAAAAATAATAATATGCAGAATGATATGATGATATATACTATGGTAAGAGATATTCAGATTATAAGATAAACGTGAGTGATAAGAAATATATAATTGACAAGCATATATATGTATGTATACATATGTCAAACTATTTATTATAAATCACTTAAACCAAACAAAGGTAATACACATCAATTACTAGACTTAGGTTAAGGAAACTAATGAATGAGACTGAAAGAGTAGTAAAGACAAGAGTTTAAAGGTAATAAATGGTAGTAAAACTGTAACATATTCATGAAAGGTAGTAATCAAACTTAACATCAAAATCAAATGCTAAGAAATATGGACTTAAACTATATATGATAAAATATGGTTTTTATATAAATTAATACCTTCCTTACTTAATTCTTTTAAAAATATTTTTTTAACTTAATTGTATTTTTTAGAATCCAGACTTTCATATTTATAAAATACTTAACTTATTAATCAAAACCTATATATTAAATTATTATTGATTGAAATATTTAGAAACATGTTTAAACACCTTTTAGTTTAAAAAAAATATCATAATGAAAGATGATATTACAAAGATTGAAAAACTAAAATAAACATGTATCATATTAAGGCTTCTTACATTAAAATTTTTAATTAATTATTAAAAATTATTTAAGCATGAAATTAATTTTAAAATATTCTAATATAAGTTAGAAAATAACTCTAAAAAAAAGGGAAAAATACTTAATTTAAATATTATTTTTACGAAGTTTAAAGTTTCAAATAGAAAAGATAGCATTTACAGAATGCTATAAAAAGTTTTTGCAGTAAAATATATTCAAAACATTTTAAACAGAAACTGCATCATTTACCAAATGGGGTGAAATGTTTCTAAAATACTACAGTGTTTCAAAGCACAGAGATGCTATAAAAATGAATTTGCGGTACATAAGAAACGTTCCAGAAGAAAAGACAGCATTTCAGGTATACTATCTATTATTTTTTGCTTGATTTTGTACTAATTTACGACTAGATATTGATATGTAAATAATTGATTTTTTTTACTCAATTTTTTTATAGTATTTAAAAATATTAATGAGAAAACATGTGTAAAGACACTTGGCATTATGCATGTATAAATGCTTTTCTACTTAGTATAGTTGTAATAAATTAGTAGTAAGATTTTATTTGAAAGAAAACACATTTTAAAAATAGTTTTTCAAAAAATTTAGACTGGTACATCGAAATTTATACTATGGTGTGTCGATATATGGACCTAAACATCAAAACTTATAAAAGAGATAAATTTCTATACCTAACTGAATGCATAAATATATATTCCTAAATGCAACAATAAAGATGAAATAATAGTAAAGCGTACCAATTTTTGAACTCCATCTTTCTAACTTTTTTGTTCTTCCATTGTCGTCAACCACACATTTATATCTTTCAGAATTTAACTACGAGATCTGTTCTATTGCGACGGACTCGTTTTTCTGATCAGCGTAGTATGTTCATTTGCTGAATTTGAAGACCGTATGAGAAAGATACAGATGATTTAGTAGATTGACCAACTTTGCGCCAAAACTTGAATTTGAATTTTGAATGAATGGACACTTCAACCACTATAAACAGGCCCAACAGTCACCACTTTTCCTAAAAATTCCTCCTCTTCTTCTTCTTTCCATTTTTCTATATACTGTCAAACTTCTAGAAGGCACATCTCCTTCGTTTCTTAACGGAATTGGATGAAACCGGCGGAAAATCGAAGAGGAAGGTAAGGGCTACGATCTAGCAATAGTTTGGTGATGAATTTGGACGGTATTATGGTGCAACAGGCCGAACAGTAAGAGAAATGTAGAAAATCCCGTACACGGTTTTTCTGTTTTGGATAGCCAACTTCAAACTGTCATATCCCACTCAGTTTTGATCAAAATTTGATGATTTACCCATTAAAATGACCATGAGAACAAGAACTATAGTCTGGAAAAGGAGTTGGGACAAAATAATCAAATCTCTAGATGCAATTTGAAGAATACCATTGACGGGTTTGCTTTCATTTTCATCTTTGTTCACCAAAACTTCACTTGACCATAACTTGGTCATTCCTTAACGGATTCGCACAAAACCAGTGGCACTGCGAAGTAGATGGAGAGAAGTATAGTATGAAGTCAAGTTGTAGATGAGAAACAAAAGTTTTGTATTGATCTGGTACCCTTTTCATTATCGATTGCCATTATATATCCATTTGTTCTTCTTGATCGATGAATGATTATCTGGTATCTTTTAACCAACGGTCGTTAGACATAACTCTTCTCCTGCAAAACAGCATAACTTTTTAAAGAATTAAGTAACTTTTCAAAATAACTAAATATAGTTTTAAACAAGAATATCATGATGATTCTATTACATATTCATATGAAAATAGTGTTAACAATTTTATCAAAAAATTGCCATTTTAAAAAATTTCGAAATTCAGATTATGAAAATTTTGAAAACCTTGCTCTGATACCAAATGTGAGAAATGCAGATTACGGATCTTAAGGATAGAATTAACACTAGCGGGGGGTGAATAGTGTTTTAAGGAATTACTAAATCTTTTTGAGTTTATATTAATTTGAACACAAATGTATTCAATATTCAGACACAAATATGATCACAGAATAAACCACATATGCAGGAATAAAGTAAAAGCAATAAAGGAAAGAACACACTGAAATTTATATTGGTTCGGAGTTACCATACATCCAGTCCTACACACAAATACGGATTTCCTTTCAAAAGCAATTTCTACAATTACACCCTCGATTTTAAGGCCATGAGTTACACCACTCCAGATTCACAATCCTCTGGGTAGAGATACTTGATTTTATAGGCAACAAGTTCACCCAATTGATTTCACAGGCTACAATCACACCTTTTCTCACTCAATTTATTACAAAGAAGCATATAACTCTGAATAGCACTGAGATCTTGTTGAGATAGTGATAGAGAATCAAAACTAGAGATGATCTAGTTAGATTCAATGGTGATTTCGGCAGAGTAATTGTAAAAATATATATAAAGAAATATGGAAGAAGAAGAGGGGTGAAATCAGAGCAAATATAAATGAAAATTCGTTTAAAACTACCCCTATTTATAGTAGAACAATAGCCATGTCCATTCATGAAAGGATATGACGAATAGACACTTCTTTTGAAATTCAAATTTTCGAAATCAACTACCACCTTGTCGACAAGGGGTCCTAGGGGTTGTCGACAAGCCTAAGGAAATTTTGGTAATTTGTTTTTCTTTGAAAATAACTTCTATCTTGTATTAAAACTATTTTTAAACTTTATAAATATACTTAACTATAATTAAAATACATAAATAAATATAGAGAATAATATATTGATATATATAAAAATTTACTATAATTTTATATTTAAATCTAAATATAAATATTAAAAGTTAAATATATTATTACTATTAAAAGATAGTTTAAAACCAAGGATAATTAGATTTTGAAAATAAAGATTATTTTAAGGCTAAAAATATTTAAAACCAGGATAGATGTGTTTTATTCTTTTAAAAGGAAGGTTTCTAAATCATTTTCAAAACAAGATATAATTTTGTAAAAATTATTTGAATAAAAGTTAGTGGATATAAAACAATGTTTCACTAAATTTTTCGTAGGTTCCATCCTACTTAGGGTTCCATCCCTTTAATAGGCTCGAAGTTGAGTCCATTCCACGAATAAATTGAATTTTAAGATGCCAGTGCTTTTCTAGGAGTTTTAACTAAATTCTTAATTAAATTACTTATTATCGAGATCTTGAACTCTTGATACTCATGAGTCTTCAATCTTGATATCTTGAATCTCTATATTGTACAGTCTTCATTCTTGGTACCTGCATGGTTAAATCCTGCATATACATATATATCTAAACTATAATGTTAGTATTAATATTTTATAATCTTATTCTAAGGTTGTTTCCATCAAAAACATCTTCTCAGGGACTAACAATTACAACTTTCCTAACATCAATCGGGTGCGCAGGAATGCTTATTTTAAGGCTTCTAGGTGCTTGACTTGACTTGTGGAGGGGGAACATGCTCAAAACCATGCGTTTTAGGGAGGGTTTGGGCTTGAATTGATAGTGAAGGGGTGGGTCGTGGGTTGTGAAGGAAGGAGGAGGAATTTTGGTGAATATTTAAGTGATTTGATGTTTACTTTCTTTAGTATATTTTTAGAATAATTTTTGGCATTATTTTATTAAGGTTAGAAGCCATTAAAAGAGTGAGAAGAAGATTGAAATTTTGAGAATAAGAAGTGTGGAAGGAAGTGTGAAAGTGGGTTTGTATTTATTGGAAAAAATTTGGATTAAAAATGACATTTTATAAAATGACCAAAATACTCTTTACTTATACTTAAAGCAAACTACTTTTTTCAACACTTAACATCACATTTCAAATAATCACTTTATAACATTATTAATTAAGTATAAAGTAAAGAATACAATAATTATGTTTGTTTGATTTGATGTTTACTTTTTGACTTCTATAGAACTTTTTGTCTTTTTATGCTTACTTTTTGTTAATTACATTCTACAATTTTCTAAGTATGTTTAGTAAAAATAAACTTAATTAATAAATTAATTAATACTTACACTATTTGAATATATGTTCATATATAAGAAAATAAAGGTGCAACAATGTTGCAACAACTTTAAATCGATAAAACGTTGATTTTTAATAAAATGTTTTACGGTCATATTTTGACGTTTTAGTTAAATTATTTATTTATGTAAACAAAATTTAAAAATAAATTTTTATGATGTTATTTATAAATATAAAAACTCATAAATAAATTAGAATAATTCATTAAACCATTTAAACTTACTTTTCTGAAATCAGGATTTTATCACTTTAGTCGATATAAGAAAATGTTACTAATTTAATCCTATCTAATATTGTTCAAATCATAGAACCTTTTATATTTTATATTTAAAATCACTTTAAATGTTATATTTTGAGGTGGTCAAATTCTAGGTCATTACATTCTCCCCTACTTAAAACAATTTCGTCCTCGAAATTTGATAAGAAGAAAATAGCTTCAAAAGGAAATACATATTCAATAATTTGGAATATATACAATAAGTGACTACACCACAGGCAGTGAGTACACTCAAATAATAGATATAGTCTGTATATCGATCCTAAACTCAAGATATGTTTTTCTCATTCTATCTTCTATTTCCCATGTGCAATCATTAGCATCCCCGCTCCATTGAAATTTTACCAACATTACAACCTTCCTTCTTAATTACTTCTCATCTTCATCCACGATTCAAACGGGCCTTCTAATAACCTCTAAGTTTTCTTCTATCTCCAAGTCATCCTAAGTATCCATTTCGATGATTTGTTCTTGGTCATATACTTGCTACCTTAAATGTGATACGTGAAAAACATTGTGTATACCAGAAAATCTTTCAGGAAATTGTACTCGATAAGCTAGTGGGTCGATTCGTTCGAAAATGGAAAAAGGTCAAATATATCAAGGTGCTAACTTCCCAGCTCTCCAAATCTTACTACTCCTCTCATTGGAGAGACTTTCAAAAAGACTGAATCTCCAACCGAGAATTCTAGATTTCTACGCCTTTTTTCTGCATAACTCTTTTACCTACTTTCTGCTTCCTTTAGCTTCTTTCCAATCATATCCACTTTCTTTGAAGCTTCTCATATCATATCAAGGCCAAGCACTAACCGATCTCCGGTTTCTATCTAACATGCTAGTAATTTACATGGACGATTATACAAAGCTTCATATGATGCCATGCCGATAGTAGCTTGATAGCTGTTGTTGTAGGAGAATTCTACTAAATGCAAATGATTTTCCTACGCATCTCCAAAGTTTAGAATACATGCTCTTAAAAGTCTTCTAAAGTGTGGTTGACTCTTTCTATCTTTCCATTAGTTTAGCATTGATATGCAGTGCTTATACTCAGCTTCGTTCCCAAAGCTGTCTATAGTGCTTCCTAAAACTGACTGGTGAAGATTGGATCACCATCGCTTACTATACTGCTCGAAACTCCACGCAATCGGACAATCTCCTTCATATATATCTTCGCAAGGCTTGCTGCGTTCTTGTTGGCTTTACCGGAGTAAAGTGTGCACTTTTGGTTAATCGGTCTATGATAACCCAAATGCCTATATTTCCTTTCCTTGTTCAGGGTAAGCCACCAATGAAATCCATGGATATTTGATCCCACTTCCAAGCTGGTAGTCTTTTGTTGGTCACTTTTGATTCTTTGGCAATTTTCACAAAGGTTGACATAGGTAGATATGTCCCTGTTCATACTTTTCCACCAAATTGTACGCTTCATGTCCTTGTACATCTTATGAATTCTAGGATAAATGCTAAGTTTGGCTCTGTGGCATTCAGCTAGTATTTCTTGCATAAGATTTTCAACATCTGGAATACAAATTCTTCCATTTAATCGCAAATCTCCAAGGTTATCTATTTTAAAGCTTGAATTTCTTCTTTCTTCAGCTACTTCAATGTATTTCTCAAACCGTTTATCTTCTCCCTATTTACTGGCAATTATTTCCTCAAGAGTTGGAGTTACTACCAAATAAGACATAACAGCTAGCTTCCCACTTAATGCATCAGTTACTACATTAGTTTTCCCAGGTGTATATAGAATATCAAGATCGTAAGATGTGAGAAATTCTTACCAACATTGTCGTCTCATATTTAAATCCTTCTGGATGAAAAGATATTTCAAAGATTCGTGGTCCGTGAAAGTTCGCATTTTTCACCTAAAAGATGGAATATTATTTACTAAAGTCATTCAAAGTTATATTTTGAATAAACTATGAAGAATTCTTATCTAACAAATAATGCCCCCATGTCTTTATAGCAAACACAACGGTTACTAATTCTAAGTCGTGTGTTGCGTAATTCTTCTCATGCATCCTCAGCTGTCTACTAGCGTAAGTAACACCTTCCCATCTTACACTAAGACTGTACCAACTCCTTCTCCACAAGCATTTGTATAAACGGTCAATCCACTATTTCTATTTATAATTTCTAAAACTTGAGCGGTTGTCAACCTATTCTTAAGTTCTTGGAATGCTTCTTCACAGTTAGGGGTCTAGATAAATTTAGCATCCTTCATTGTCAACTTAATTAGATGATAGGAAATTTTAGAGAAGTTTTGAACGAATCTTCTGTAATATCCTGCCAAATCTAAGAAGCTACGAATCTCTTTAGGAGTTAATGGATGCTTCCAATCTTGAATAGCTACAATCTTCCCTGGATCTACTGAAATTCCATCCCTAGATATTATATGTCCAAGGAATCTTACCTCCTTCTTTCAAAAATGGCACTTTGAGAATTTGGCTTTAAGCACATTATTGCTCAATATCTCCAACATGGCATCTAGATGCCTTACATGTTCTTCTTCAGTCTTTGAGTAGATAAGGATATCATTGATAAAGACTAGCACGAAATTGTTTAGCATATCTCTAAACACTCTATTCATAAGGTCAACAAAATAAGCAGGTGCATTTGTCAACCCAAAATGCACAACCAACCACTTATAGAAAGTATTCAGACCTTTGAATGCAGTTAGACGGATGCAATCTTCTGCGATCCTTAACTGATGGAATCCTATAGCTAGATCCATTTTAGAGAATACTTGAGCTCCGTGTAATTGATTAAACATGTCATCTATTCGGGGTAGAGGATACTTGTTCCTGATTGTTTGCTTGTTCAGATCCCGATAGTCTATGCATAATCTTAAAGATCCATCAGACTTGGCTACGTGTAACGGTCCAATTTTTCGACGCCCGAAAGTCGACATTAATACGTACACTGTATCAAATGCCAAATAATCGAATGCCGAAAAACCAAACCGTTAGGGTTAAAGAAGAAGAAGATATAAGAAGAAACAGAAACAGTAACAGAATCTCACATTTCATAGCGGAACAACATATAATAGATAAATGAATAATCTTTAAAACGAAGAACTGTATCAATTTACATATACCTCATCAAAGTGTTACAACAACAAACAGTGGAAAAGAATATAACATAAACAAGTGATACGCCTCGCCATCCAGCTTGAACTCTAGATCTCCACAGCATATTTTTCTAACTTCGCTCCAGAACAACTGATAACCTGACTCTAGGTTGCCCGTGTGGAAAATTGTGGGAACCCAGAGTTTAGAAAGAGAACAATAAATTCCAGGTCAGTCATAGGATAGTTGTGAGATCTTAAAAATAGTTATTTTCACAAAGAAAGGAAAAGAAATCCTCTATGCTTTTGGAAAATGAAATTACCATAAGGCCTCACGCCACACACAATGCAAACGTAAAATTGGAGGAGATTTCTCCTTATAATAGTAAAACATGCTTGATACGCAAAATCCTTTTTAATATTATCATTAGTGCATAGTATGGAAAATATTTCGAAAGTATAGTATTAATCATGGCCAGCATAGACACTTCGTACTATGCCTAATATAGCTACCAATTAAACGTCGGGTCAGCACCATAAGCAAAAGGCAGGTTATACAACTAAAACCGTACAAGGCTCGTATTGTTTCTTTGGGTTTCCAACAATTGGTTAGAAAAAGGAACTTCCTAGGCCACATGGGTACGCCTCTGGAGGGACGCCCCGAGAACCTAACCGGATCTCTGCCAACACAAGGCCGGTTTACCTCTGTAACTAGGTAACTACTACACGAGTATGCCATCCCCCAGTCGTTACCGACCTTTATCTGAGGATCCTCAACCACAAAGCAACAACCACAAAGTAATAAATTTGCAGAAACCAATTAGGTTAAATATCTGGGCTCCATACCAAGATACAACCCTTTTCCAAAAGGAAATGGACATACCATCGGAGGGCGCTACCCTCAAATAACATTGCCTCATGTTTCCTATTGCGACAATTTCTGGGTTGTGAGGTCCGACAAGGTCTCGTCGACAAAGCTACGCTTTACACAAAAGCCATGCTTTGATCAACAAATGATAAGCAACAATTCGTGTGCCACATTACCAAATTGGGAATGTATCACTAGTAACCATCAACTACATAACCTCTGAGCTTGTACGTCTCAGAGAAGGATGCTAAGCTAAGAGAATAAATTCTCCACCACCAACAGAAATGTATTTGATAGAAAACAGCTTTACATCTCAAAAGTGTAACGTCTGACACACATCCATACAAGTCCATTCTGGGATCGAATGGAACTGAAGGCACTTCAAAGAATCCCTTGCAATCCAGATATTCACTAATCACGTATGGAATCCCCATCACAAAGGGTGATAAAATCTCTATACCAGAGCAACTCGGTGTAGAGACATTCGACAAGTAATCCTTTCGCTTTTGAAAATACCGGCCCTTCAACACCATCTTCAAATGCAATCCCATTTCGTCGTATCATTATTTGGAATGGGTTTTATGACACAAAGTGCTCTCCCGACTAATCCGAATAACGAGCGCTTATTTTAAAAATAAGTGTTAAATTCTGATTTCAAGCAAATCACAAGGAATTTCCACTTTGATCTTTTAAACCAAAAGATCCATCACAAAGATTCGATGTGGTTTTCGAATAACCATTCGGCATCCGATCCCCGGTCGCATCGAAATTCAAATGCCATTTAAAGGCCAATATTAATAGTCGCTTATTTAACTATCAAACAATATTCACAACAATCACTATCAAACAATATTCACAACAACCAACAAGATTTAAATAATTTTTCTCAAATTATTTATTTTCAAAATATCTTCGCAAGATATATTTTTTAACACTTCAACACTTTGAAAACAAATTGCAAATCACTTTTCACATTTCAATCCTTTGAAAACAAATTTCAAATCACTTTCCTCATGTGGAATAATTTCCAAATATTATTTATTTCCACTGAAAATTTTCCAAGTTCGAATACTTTAAGAATAATTTAAATCACTTATCCAAAAATATATACTTGGAAACATTTCATATAAAACTATTTTTAAACACCTTATCTAAAACATTAGTTATGAAATTTTATACCCATATCTCATATAAATCTTAAGCCCAAAATAGTTTTAATATAAAATTATTAGATAGAGCGTAACTACTTAAATAACCATTTTCTAAATCTATTATCAATTAAATCTTTAAATAATCACTTCTATAATTAATTAATTAAATATTTACTTTAAAGATTTGAAAACAGTTTCCAAAAATAATTTCTCCCACAATATTCTTTCAAAACCAATTTCTAGAATTTTTAATTTATACTTTAAAAGCTACTTTGAAAACATACTCGGCTTCCCAAGGAAAATACACTTTCCATTTTAAAAATGGCCCATTTAAATCAATTAATAATTTCTTCTTGATTGATTTTAAATTTACATTCCAAATCGGTAAATTTCTTTCCACACTTTTTAAAAATAAACCCATATTTATTTTTAAAAAAAATTCCCTTTGCTTTATAAATTCCCATTGTGAATTTTAAATTTCCAAATATCCACATATATACAATTTTCAAATTGATTTCAAAATAATCACTCACACACCAAATCAAATCCCAAATTGATTTCTAATTTTATTTTCCAACACCAAATCAAATTTTCCAAATTGATTTCCCAAATATTTATTTTTAAACATCAAATCAAATTTCCAAATTGATTTCAACGATTTATTTCCAACACCAAATCAATTTTCATATTGATTTCTAAATTTATTTCAGACACCAAATCAAATTCCAAATTTGATTTCTAAATTTGTTTCCTTTTAAAATAAATTCCTTTATCTCTTCTAAGCTATTTAAAATTCGTATTTTAGATAAATTCTTCAACTTTTGAATAATATTACTCGAAATCCATTTATTAAACATTTTCCCATATTTTGGAATTTTATTCAATAGGTTTACAAAAATCAGTCTTAACCTTTTTTTAAAATTCCATCTTTTAAATTTATCCAGTTTCAAAAATTAATTTTCCTATAAACTTTCTACTTCAAAAATCAACTTTATTTATTTCTGCTATCCTACGATACAAAAATATATTTGGCTAAACTATACCTTTCAACAATTTCAATAACAAATATAATCACACACAGATTATAAATAAATCAACACACAACATTGAAACAAATTCAAATATTTGAGGAATCCAGTTGGATCCCTCCAACCCGTTTTCTTACATCTACAGATGTTAGCACAACAATTAAGTACCAATTCCACTTCGAGGTGGAATATCAAGGTATATGGGATTATATAAAATCATCCGCTATTATGCGGCGCATAGGGTCTCATCCGCTATATAATGCAGGAAATAAATCACTCCAAATACACACACACACACACACACACGCACAGACACACAGACACACACACACACACTATCACATCCAAACAGTCAATCAATAACTGAAATTCCAATTTTAATTTGAGTGAGAAGTACTCACCTTTGATTTGCGATCCATTTCCATTCCAGTTCGTTTCCTTCATGTCTTTAGCCCTTGTATAAACATTTATAAAATTTACTAATATTCGACATAAATCGAATAATCAATTTTCATTTGATAATTTTAATTTACCAATGATTTTATTTTAAACTAATACTTTTAATTTTAAACAGATTCCTTTTAATAAATTTATTGGCCTTAAAATTAAAATTCAAAACTAAATTTCCTTTTTAAATAATCTTTGGTAAAAATAATTAAATAAGTTAATTAAATAGATTATTCACTGTAATTCATTATATTAAATATAAACTAAGTAAGAAATTCATATATGTATACTTACTTTGTATTATTTTCAACATGCATGTATATTTATTTTTTCAAATTGAAACTAAAATTTTTCCTATGTATATATTTTGCTTATTCACATATAATCTTACTTTAAAATAATTTTTGCTATATTATACATACATATATAAATTTATTTAAATTAAATTAAATTAAATCCTATACCTCATAGACAAAGAAATCCCAAAACAGACTGCCTCCTTCGAATGCCACTGCGACATGCAATACGAGCCTACCAGAAATTGCCTCTTCCGAAACCCTAGCTCGGCCAAGCTGTTGGCGACACCCCACGCGGCCTCGACAGTTGATCCATCTGGAATCAAATGAAGTCACCACAATTTGAAAATGGCGATCGATTCTTGCCATACGCCTCGACGCTACCTCGTGCAAACCATTGCCTCGACACCAGATTTCTGATACCACAAACTCGATCGCGATCCCTAGATAAAGCACCACAGGCGGCGAACCACCCATCATCTTCGCACCCCAAAATTACCGAAGCCCTAACCCACGCATCGCCATTGCTTGCTCGGCTCGAGCTGCTGAGAAGATTAGATCGCGACGATCCCCTCTTTTTCGACGATGTTCGAATGCCAATGATTTTCTTTTGATCAAGAAGGGTTAAATTTCCCTTATACGAACGAATTTGATTTTTCGACCTCGTCCCACCATTTTCGAACAGGCGGAGAGGAAGTTTTCGATTTCATGTAAAAAAATGAAGGAAGCTGCGATGTCTGATTTTGAAAATGAGGCAAAGAAGGGGATAGAGTTTCATTCGTCTTTATTTAAAATACGATTCGATTTTTCCCTCTTCTTTTTTATTAAAACCAACGCGTGTAATACCATAGAGAACACGTGGTCTGAAAATCTCTTCACGTGTTTGTGCTTGCAACAGTGTTGCAAAGAAATTATATATAAATTTTAAATTTTAAATTTAAATTTATTTCGTCTCGAAAAATACAACTCAAAATCTCGATCTCCAATCGAGGAATGCCGCTAGGCGTTTATAATGTTATATTTATAATGTTATATGCTTATTCCGAACACAATGGAAAAAGTTCAGAGCCCATATTCGATCGTGTGGAGAAGATACCCTTTTGAACCCAGTTTTTAAATTGGATTTTCGATTTAATTTCAGTGCGTCTATTAATCGTACGATCACACGACATCTCCAAACATTACAAAAATTGAAATCCGATAATAATACAATATTATGGATTCAATTGAATTGGTTTCGTCAAATTTTGAGGCCGTGCCCCGGAAGGCTATTTTTAAATATCGATTTAAACGATAAAATTTCAAAATTGAACAAAACATTTTCAAATTCAATTCTAAAGCTTCCATTTTCTTCAGTATCATTAATATAAATTTTCTAAGATTTGAAAATATTTTTAACAAGCATAAAATTCAGGATTTAGTATTTTACCCAAATTTCAACAATAAAATTCAGAAATTTATTTGCCAAATTCATTCTGATATTTGAAATTCAAATTTAAAATAACTACCAATATTTAAAATCAATTGAATATTCCATTTTCAAATGTTCAAAATTTCCAGGTCTTCACATTATTCCTCCTTAAAAGAATTTCGTCTCGAAATTACTAGTTAAGAAGAACGATCCTCAACCCGTTTATTATTTTCCCGAAACCAAACAGTTTTATCAACTTGCCAAAACAAATCTTTTTATTTAAGACCCATCATTACTTCAACTATCTTTCCAAATTCAGTCATAAATTCCAAACAACATTGTTCGCTTTAACAATTTAAATGTAAATTTAAATTTAAATTTTCAAAATTTTCTTAATATTTTCTAACTCCCTTAATTTTCAAAAAATTTCGCCAGCGTCTCCTTTGCATGGCTAGCTCAATGCGACTACAAAATGCCACAACGGGCCCCCAGATTTCAAAAAGAAAACGAAAAGCCAAGCAGCTAGACAAGAAAGTCATCAAATTTCATATTGAATTTTAAATGCATACCTTTTTATCGAGTAACTCAAACTATATTTGTAACGACTCGGAAATTCCGATCCTGAAAATTCCAAATAGTTAGAGAAAAGAAGAAAAGAGATAGAAGAAGAACAGAAAGAAACACACAATCTCACATTCGCAACGGATAAAATATAATATCAATAATAATAATTATACCAAAGAAAACTGTATCTATCAATTTTACATCGATATATCAGAGTTACAACAATTTATACAACATTAGACAGAAACAATTTAACATGTCTCAGATATATATAATAACATAGTAAAACTCTCCATACGTTACTGCCATCCAGCTTGCCTCCTGAGCTCCAGAACGTCCTTACCTGAAAATCTGTAATACTCGGTCTGACCCGAGCATTACATCAAAGTAACACCCGAGTCAGGCTGGAAACCAGCGTGAGTAAACCCATCTTAACATGAAATATACCAAATAGTAACCAATTATTAACCCGGGTAACTCATATCAATTTTACAAATCCACAGGTTTGGTATAGACAACACCTATTATACTCATCAATTTCTAAGTGTCAGAACTTAGAATTTATGGTCTAATTCACTTAAATCATTCCATATCAGTTTATTGATTTCACAAATCAGTTTATAAAGAATCGAAGTGGGTTAGGGTATTTACTAATACCCGACTCCGGTCTTTTCGAATCAAATGTCATCCTAACCCAAATTGTCCAATTAAATATAATTCAACTTTAATTACCAGATAACATTTTAATACATCAATTCATAATTGATAGATAATCACATTATTGCCATCCATCCAACATTTCATATAACAAAGCAATTTATATCAGAGATATCATCTAGTCCAAAGCACTCATCAACATTCAATCATGCATAAACAAGATTGAACATTTTCATTAATTA
The DNA here is from genome assembly GCA_030765085.1 of Allium cepa. NCBI lineage: Eukaryota > Viridiplantae > Streptophyta > Magnoliopsida > Asparagales > Amaryllidaceae > Allium > Allium cepa. The sequence continues at coordinate 1,032,841,846 of CM060945.1, read as the reverse complement.
CCTAAATTAATTACTTCCATTAATCAGTCCTTAATCAATCATACACAGTAATTAACCATTATATAATTATTTACCTTAATTAATTAATCCCTTAATTAATTGTCTTAATCCTTTAATTAATTACATCAAGTAATTAATCCTTAATTACTTCCATTAAGTAATTTTCCTTATATTAATTACATCCAGTAATTTATCCATTATAAACTTCACTAGGTAATTATACTAAAAACCTCACTAAGTGATTATACTTAATTTATTACCATGTGACTAACCTAATAAAACAATAAATCAATTAGTATATGCATCTCACTAATTACATCTGGGTAGTTCATCTCTGAATTACCCTACAAACCAATTAATTTATCTTTAATTAGATTAATTATTCTTCAGTTATTAATTAATAGTCTTAATCACAAATTAATTAGTCTTTAATCACTAGTTGATTAAACAGTTAATCAACCCTTAATTTGCATTTGATTAATCTTTAATTATCTTTGATCTATACTTAATTAATTAATCTCTTATCATAGATTAATTATTCTCTTAAATATTAATTTATAAAACTTACCCATTAATTAATAAACTTACATACAAATTCCGTACTTCTTAATTAATAGTTAGAGGAAACAATTAGAAAAATAGTAAGTTTTAAAATCGTTAACTTAAATTTGAAACAAAACACACGAACAAAACTTGAGCTTCCACTCGAGCAAAACAACAAGAACCCCGAAAAAGTATTCGAGCAAAACTTCCTCCAAAACCTTATCTCCCCTTCTCCTACCTGAAGCTTCCTTCACCTGCACACGAGACACGATGCACCTGCACACAACAAACGACCGGCATCACAACCAGCTCTGATCATTGACAAGTCAACTATCTTCCACCGAGTTACCTCTCAACACAGATCGGCAAAACATCACGTCAATAAAAATTTGAACAAACGAACCACATTTGTTTCCAGACCCTATCGCCTAAGTTTCCCCTTATCACCACCTCTGACAGCCAGGAATGCCTTACTTATACCCAAGATCCTTTGCCTTACCTCTGTCATCTCTTCTCCCATCATTTGATCATTGCGATGCTTGCACGACTTAAGAATCGCCCATGGAATAGACCCATCCCAAAATACAAACTTAACCCTACAACGATGAACTAACACTGCCACGAGGGCCTGAAAATCCATCTAATATTTTTGCCGTCATCGACAATCACACAGCTTGCTTCACCCATAAGCACTTGACCCCAAAATTCTCTGATCATCAGAAATTACTAGAATCCCAATTTCCGTTCAACAAGAAAATTCCCATCGATAAGACACTTAAAAATCTAGATATGATCACTAAAATTCATTTCTTCAAAACTCGAATCCAGGTACATAATCCATTCTTGAAATCTAAACACCTGATTTCTGATTGGAAATAAGTTCCACTGTATTTTCCTGATTTCTACAAACTTATATTTGATAATTAAGGTTAAAAATATTTTTAGAAATCTAACTTAGTTGTTATTAACAAGTTACCTTTAAGGATCACACCCTAAAACTAAACATATGAGGTGAAATTGACTTGATTAGTATATGCATGTGACTGTTGTTTATAGAGGGAATCAACTATGAACATTTTCACAGCAAACAAAGTATAAACCGTATCTATATACCCAGATACTAATTTAATTTATTCTTGCAAACTATACTTCAATTTTTAATATCATGCAAAAATTCTTAACAGATTCAGTTTAGATTAATTTCTCTCTGTGACAATGTTTGACAGAGAACAGAGTAATCCACTTATGCAGTTGTTTCTGCATAATTTTTGTTTTAATCTTCACTTACTCTCCTAAATAAGCAGATTTAAATTTTTAAAAAATGAAGTTTACTTTATTCATAAAAAAAATTGCATGCTTTTCACCCAGCCATACATCCAGTATTTTCATATATATGCCAGATTTACACTTTTATACTTACAGGCAAAACAATTTCACAACATTATAGTTAAAATTCATCTCATTCATCAAAGCATAAGACATGCTCATTTTTAAAGGGGTAGTTTACTCAACTATACGTTGTTTTAATCTTGAACCTTAGTAAAGATTAGATTTTGAGTTTCATAATTTTGAAACATCACTAGAACCTGGAACAAACATTCATTCAGAAAAACATGCGTGTAGTATTTCCAGCTATATATGTCAGATTTATGCTTTCAGGCAAACAAATTTTGTGACATTATTACTAAAATTTATCACATATATCAAAGCATAAATCAGACTTAATTTAACAAGAGATTACTCACCTTGTTTTCTTAGAAACAGAGAATGCTTCTTCTGATTTTTTTTTTTTACTGAAAGTTGCTTAAGCTCTTGAGACCTGGAAATTGTTAGATTATGAACTGCAGCCTGAACTTGTTTTTAATTTGATACTGAGCTGCTTTGATCTGGAAACAGCAATTTGAATTGACTTAAATTTTATCTGAGTTGTTAAATCTGCTTTTAAATTTGCCTATCTTGCTTCAGGATCGAGTTGGTAGAAAGATTGATAGTTGTTTGTCTTGCTTACATTTTGTTCTGGTTTCATTTTTTTTCTGTTTGAAGAAAAATGGAAGATGAGAACTGATTTATCTTGTTAATTCATTGTTTTAAAATTGTTGTGACACTTGTAAATTTAAGTGTTAATATCTTAACACTTGTTATCCTCCATAAGAACATATTTTGACAAATGTTTTACAAGTCCTATTCTTATAGTATATGGGTATTTAAATCCTTTTATATATATATACACACATATATATATTTAATATATATATGTTATCAAATTTATATTCATTCTTTTCCTTTAATAAAATATTAATAAAATTTAAAGAAAATAATTTTATACTAACTATACATAAATAAAAATCTTATATGTATTATTTAAGTCCAGTTTATTTTTAAGGCATTTATTTTTAAATTTAAATTCAAGTCTAATCACATAGCAAGGGCTCGGGTAAAATAATAGCTCCACACACACACACATATATACACACGCTTGTATATAAACATACTTAAATTTTCTATAGAGTTTGCATATGTCTACTAACATATTTTTAATTTATCATAAGGTTTATCATTTCTAGATATTATTACTTTTATTTATTTGTCAGAATTCCATTTATTCATTCAAATTAACTAGTAAATCACCCAATTATTAGATGTTCAGTATTTCAGGTTATTACATTCCTCCCCCTTAGAATTTTTTCGTCCTCGAAAAGGAATGAAAACTAAATTTATTAAATAATTAAAACCAGTTAAAATACTCTTTGATCATCCTTTAAAAACTATTTATATTATAAAATAGTTTTATAAAAAATCTTTTTATAACTCGATGTTTCCAACAGTCCATCCTTGTTCTCACAGAAATTCGGTCATACGTTGATCAGGTGTATGACTGAAAATCTACAAGTGCTTGGCAGACTCGTTTTCAACATCCAGTGAAAATACTTGGAAAATAATTTTAATGAAAATATAGAAAACGGTTTTTGAAAATAGAGGATATATCTTTGGTGAGAATGCTCTGGAAATCATCACCCTCATCCATGGTCACAGTTACATTCCAGGGTTACGTTGCCGTCGCAGCAAAAGTCCATGTAACTGCAGGCTCTCCGCGGCCTCTCGATTACGCCATGGAACCCACACTACAGATCACAGTTACATTCAGGGTTACGTTGCCGTCGCAGCAAAAGTCCATGTAACTGCAGGCTCTCAGCGGCCTCTCATTTTCGCTGTCGAAATGAAACCCCTCCACTCCTACATAGGTCGCAGTCTGCCGATATAAAATCAAACGCAGACTGTTGGCTCTCAGCGGCACATACGACTTTCGCTATGTTATACCATAGGTCGCAATCTCCCGATATAAAATCAAACGAAGACTGTTGGCTCTCAGCGGCGCACACGACTTCCGCTATGGTATACTCTACTCATAATCCCCAGGAACTAGTTTAGTCCGGACTCCTCACCGGATCAACTTTAGAACCCCCCCTTGGGGTTCAAGGCAGCACCACCCAGTGGTACTCCTGAGAAGTTCATTTCAAGGAAGCGCCTTTTTCCCTAGAGCCATCATCAAAACATTTTATACTATACATATATAGCATCTTCAAATCATACACATAGTATGATATCATACAAAGCTCCTTTACACAAAATCGATTATCCTAAAATCGATAATTCTCAAACTAGGCTTTCCAAATTCAATATTGATTTTACCCAAAAATCAAAAGCCTTTCCAAATCCATAGGTTCCCAAAACCTCTTTCCAAAATCCTCATATGATACTTTATATATATATATAATTTTAAAACTTTGGATCATTTCAAACTTTTATAAAAATCCTTTTATAATTCAAACATTTTCAAAAACCCTTTTCTTCTGGCAAAAGATTCATCAAGGGGAGTTTCATTTTATAAAACAAAGATAGTTAACTTTGTTTACTTAAAATCAAATATTCAAATTTGATTACTCCTTTCAATATCATTTTCATTCAAATCCGTACGATGTACACATATCATTCGTATGCTATACCAATCTGATCGCTCACTCGATCACATAATTTCACTTCCGAACTAGTATCGTCCACCCGACTTCCTAGTGCAGACACAGATCTGGTTTCTTGATCAGAAACCGTCATTCTCCTTGCATATTCATAACTATGATAGAGAATATCCAGAACCAATCAACAATCCATATCCAGGTTCGCTGTCAAAAATCAGTGAAAAATCCCACTCGATTCGATATAACTATCTCGAAATTTTGTGCTCGAATCTGGATCAAATCACTATGCGAATAGAATAACATACGTACACCCTACGTATTTATCTTTATTGGTTATTAGCCAAATCAATTCCATTTCTATTCACATTCACTTTGATTTTCATTCACTTACTCTCAATTGCTTCAATCCATTTGGATTATCACCTTTATTCTTATCTCGATTGGGTATTTAACCATTAACAGTTTGAACTCCGACCAGTTTATTTAGAAAATAGTTTGAAATTTTAAAAATAGATAAGTAGTTGGAAAATAATTACTAGTTTGTAAAATAGGTGTAAAATAGGTAAAAAATAGTTAAAATAATTATAGAAAGTTTAGATAATTGCAAAATAATAGTAAGATAGTAATTTGTTTATAAAACAGTTGGAAAATTGCTAAACAGTTTCAAAAATAATTGTAAAACAAGTATAAGATAGTTTGGCCTTTAAAAGAAAGGTTATATATATAATAAATAGCTTGGAAAAATAGGTTTATATTAAAATAATTTATATTAAAAATAGTCTAGAGTCAAAACTGTTCACTTCCCAATCTCCATTTTCATTAATTCAATTTAAATTTCCTCTACCATTTAAATTGACCGAATTCCAATTTAAATAACTTCAATTTCCACTGAAATTGATTCAATCCCAATTCAAGTTGAATTAACCTTAGTTTCTTTCCAAATTTAACTTTATTAAACTTTGATCTCAAATTTCTACTAATTCCAATAAATTTTAATTGAATTAGTTCCATTTTTAATTGATTTCAACTCCAGTTTGAACTAATCTCAATTTCAAACTCCATTTCCAAATCAAGTTGAATTATTCTTGATTTCTTCCCAAATTCAATTCAAATTCCATTTGAATTTAAAACTATTCAGTTTTAATTACAATTCCAAATTATTAAAATCAACCCAATTCAAATTTCCATTTGAATCTTATATTCGTACAGCTTCAATCATGTTAGCACCAAAATTGGTCACTAACACCCTTGAGTAGAGTTATGTAGAGAGATTAATGAAGAGAGTGAGTCAGAACTGAAAAATAGTGTAATTCAATGCAAAAAAGAATAATGAAAACGAGAACATCAGATTTATAGTGGTTCGGCGTAATTTCCTACATCCACTTTGAGTTTAATCTTTATTGCTTTCTCAACTACTTGAATACAGATACAATCTGTAAATCAATTACTTGAATACAAGTTTGGTGAAAAGAGAAGAGCAGAGAAAATGGCAGAGTCTCCTAGTGTTCCCGGAAAAAGTTCCCTTTTCAGTGTGCCCCTATCCTTCTATTTATAGACGAAGATGGGTTGGACTTCCCTGGTGGGCCTGGTGGCTGAATATCTCGGTCCAAATGGAATAAGCCCTGTGTGCTGAGTGGAACATGCCGAACGGTCGGCATGCCGAGTGCAAACCTGGATGGACGTACGTTCTTCAATGCCGAGTACAACCCTTGACTGCCGAACTTTCAAACGTGTCGAGTGCTCATATATGCCGAGCATTCCATAATTGCCGAACGATATACAGTATCGAACGATTCTCAATGCCGAGCGTCCTTCTAATGTCGAACGCTCTTGATTGCCAAAACATGTCGACTGCATCAAACCCATATATCCTCAGGTCCTTCTTGGTCAGAATCTTGTCTAATGCTAATGATAATTTCTTCAACTGTCGTCTTGTAACCGGGCCAAGATGTCGGTTAACATTTGCCCCCCAAAGTGTGTTGTGTGAAGCAACACAACACGCTTTGAATCAGCGAGTATTCCTTGTCTTCAGAAAGAAATCCATCATGTTTCTTGAGTAGTCATTATCCTTCGACTTTATCCTCTCAAGCTGTCATATCCTTCTTTGGCCGTCTTGACGCTTGGTTGATTCCCAATATTATAAATCCAGGGTTGTAGTTCATCAGTGACCACCCATGTCTGATTCTATAGAGCTAGCATGCTTCGACTACCTGATCTAGTCTTTTCTTGATAACCCTTAGTGAGAATTCAATTTCTGTTGATTTCAAGAAGTCGGACATGTTCGGATGTACATATGCTCATTTGGGTACATGTTTTTTCCATTGGCTCTCGAATGCGTTTTATATGCTCATAAGTCATCGCCAACTCCGTCTAGTTTAATTGCAATTCAATTGCGATTCCTTGTTTGTATTTTCTGTGAAATAAGGGTTGCAATCAGCCACTTGAGGAGTTTTCCAAACCCCTCTTCGGTAAAAACTCTATGATTTTGTTCACAGCTTCAACCTGTCCATTTGCAGGTATAATGGACCATGGAAGGTCATAAGGACAGATGACGTTATGGGCAAAGAAGTTGATTATTTTCTTCATCTTGGTCGTAGTTAAGAGTTCTTTATCTGCCTATTCGGTGAAGTAATCAATTACTATGATGGTGCATTTCGTTCTACCTTTAGGATTGGTAAGAAGAGGACGTCAATGCCCCCAAGTGGGAAACGGCTGTGGACTAGCCATTTGAGTAATTTCCATCGGTGGGGTTCCTGGATTTTTGCAAACATCTTGCACTTTCCGCATTGTCTAGCATGATCGACCGTATCTAGATTGGTAGTTGGCCAGTAATACCTGTAGCAGATTATCTTCTTTATCATGGTTTTCCCCGTGATGCTACCACCGCATTCTCCTTCGTAGAATTTGCTCAAGATATCATCATGGGCGATGCGCCGAAGCATGGGGATGGATAAAATCCTTTTGACACACGACTTGTTCTTAGATGGTTTGGCATGAAGATTTGAGGAGGATCTGTCGTTTTCCATTCCTCCATTCAGTAAGAATTCCTCATTGTAGATAGTCTTCGACATGAATCAACCATGACACCTTTTCATTTTGTTCGCTGAGTACGTGTGTAATGATGTAATACGTGAAGTCGGTTAGTGGCTCTTGGGCTTGGCCGAGATAAGGAGCAAGACAATGCCCCCTAGCAAGATCTTCCTTAAATTTGTATACAACCAATCAAGAATCACAAAAGATATGTAAAGTTTTCACTTCAAATCCTCTAGCAAGCTTGAGGCTGGCAGTCAAGGCTTCATACTAAGCAGCGTTATTTGTTATAAGTAAATCAAGTTTCAGGACGTAGCAGATTGATCGTTCCTCAAGAGTCATTATCATGACTCGAGTCATTATCATGACTCCTATGCCATAATACTGATAATCAGATGCTCCATCCGTGTACATTTTCCATCTTATGGTTGGTTCTCTACTACTCTTCAAGTAGTCATCTGAGGTAGTGAATTTGGGTGTGAGGTCTGCTAATTTCCGTCCTTGGATAGCCCTTCGAGGGAAATAAGTGATATCGAATTAGCTTAGTTCAATATCCTATTTAAGTAGTCTTTCAGACGTCTCAGGTCATTGTATGCCCTGTCGCAACGGCTGGTAAGCATAGACGCTGATGGAGTGAGCCTAAAAGTAAGAGTGGAACTTTCATGATGAAATCAATAGATATTGTGCTAGCTTTTGTAGCTTCGGGTTGATATCCAATGCATGGCTCGCGATAGTTAATGAAATCACATATGCATGTCAGAATGGGTCCAAGGGAGCATATCATCATTTATTCAGGAAATCCAACTAATTCTTTTATCATCACTACACTGAGTTGTGATCCGATATTCAGCACCCGGAAGGGGTCGCCATGGCTAAGTGTAATGTCGACCGTCATCTTAGCAGGTGCCATCCCAGATTCTTTGAGTATAGATAACATTCAATGTGAAATATGGTTGGGACGACCAATGATGAAGATTGCTCTAGTCGAACCCTAGAGTCTTGTCATGAGTTTTTAAGTCTAATAGCGAAGGACTCTGAATGCTCTAATAGATTATCAACAAATGGCCAAAGATCAGGCTTAAAAGCGCATTGAAGGAAATGTCGAGTGGGGGTCAGCCTCGAGTGGTGTGCAACTGTATAGCCGGATCTTGCTAAGAGTTTGCATTTGCTTGTGTATTCGAGTAACGCACTTTCTATTCAACGCATTCGCGATCCTTCATCCGTTCTTCAAGTTGGAGCGAAAGTCAATTGCCCATGAGCTAAGGTATCGATTTAATGATTCTATTTCTAGGCATCCTTTCGTTCGTTGCCTTGAGTAGCTGTAAGTACTATATATAAGTTTTAATACTGAGCTATCGTAGCTAGTCTTTGGACGACCATGCGTCTTCCCCCAGTCTTGGGTTGATAAATGTACTGCATGGATGGTTGAATAGCCGTTCTAGCCATGTCTATGTTCTCACCTAAATTCCAAAGACATAGAGGTGATCGGTGAATAGTCGGTTCACATTCATTTTGCTTCTCGCTCGTGCCCCCAGGTCTGGGCATACACCGATAAGTAGGAAGGCTAGCCATGCCCACTTTAGCTTTACTCTCTTTCCCATTGAATCGTGGGATCATGTCAGTTGATGGGAGACTAGGTCTCGCCTATCTTGGATTCTATCGTGTTCTTTTTCGTTCCAAGAGGAATACTTCGATGCCACGTCAGTTCCAGGGCGTAATTTAGACAGTGGATGGTCATCTACGTCCACTTTGGTTCATGCTCTGTAATCAGTTCTCGGGGTAAAGTTGGCTACAAATGCAGTCGGGTTATGCTCATCCAGTTTCATACTCCTTCTGACGAATCGAATGAGGGTTTTGGAGAATTTTTGACTAAGTATTCATGGTTTACCCTCCTTTCCACACTCTGGAGGTCATAGTTTTTCAAGAAACATCCGAGTCACATTCGTATGTGCTTGGTGCGGATCGGTATTGACCCTCGATCTGAGGTATGATATAGTCGATTGCTCGTAGCTTTGGATGCCATTTCGATTGGTTTTGTATTGAGGCTTCCCTGCAGTCGTTGCTTCAAGTTATAAAGAACGCCACGCTAGAGCTATATTAAGCTGTCGTATTCAACGTTTTAGTGATTTGTACCCATGCTCCCAGCGTTGATTTGGCCAGGCCACTAGTTGGATGGTCGAACTCCATCCTTAGCGGGTTAATAATCCTTCGGTCGATTCCATGCCGAAGTTTGCGTAATAGAGAATGGTCGGAATCCACTCGTCTATTTATCGATGTTTATACACCACTTTGCATTCTAGTGACTTAGTGTTATTCTCCCCCCGGTTGATTCGCGCCCAATTTGTATTCATGCTTCGATCCATGCTCCGGGGACATAGAGATTTGTCGAACGGTTCATGCTTTAGTCCACAGTTCACGACGCAGAGATTTTTGTCAACTCGTTTATACTCCAGTCCGCATTCTGGGAACTTAGAGTAATCTAGTCCGCTTCTGGGATTTGGAGATTCTTCTCAAGTCTTCTATAATCTAGTCCGTGCTCTGGGGACTGAAAGTACCGTAGTCCGCATTCTGGGGATGTAGAGGTTCTTAGGTCATTTATACTCTAGTCCGCACTCAGGGGAATAGGAGCACTTTAGTCCGCACTGTGGGGACGTAGAGGTTTCTGAGCGTTTATACTCGAGTCCGCACTTTGGAGACTTAAAGTACTCCAGTCCGCACTCTGGGGACTTGGAGTTTTAAGTCATTCATATTCTAGTCCGCACTCTGGGGACTTAGAGTACTCCCGTCCGTGCTCCGGGGATGTAGAGGTTCTTAGGTCGTTTATACTCTAGTCCGCACTCCGAGGACTTAGAGTACTCCCGTCCGCGCTCAGGTGATTGGAGCGCTTGATGAAGACAAGTCCAGAACCTCCTCCTATACCGACGGGGGTTATGAAGTAGAAATTACAGGTGCCTCTAATCACATATCCAAATTGAGCATGAAGGAGCGGCTCGAGAAAGATAAGGTCAGGGTCAAGGTCGAGCCTCGAGTTGTGGACTTGGACGATCCTTTAAACTAGCCGTTGAAGGTCATCCTTCCTGGCGGGTCCAAGCCTATGGAAGTTCCCCGTACTTCTTCAGTTGCAACCCCTCTATCAAAGAAGAGTACCAAGGGTAAATGCTATGTAGAGGAGCCGTCCGGAAAGGAGTTGAAGAAGTACAAGAAATGATTACTATCCTCGTTCAACGAGAGTTAGTTTAAGTCATGTAATTATTTTCATCTATTTCCTTAGTCCTTGTAAATAGAATGTCGACTCCGAACTTTGGTGGGGTTGTAATAGGAACTCATTTCTCATTAAAGTTGTAGTTCCTTTTTCCGTCTTACAAAAGACTCTTATTGTTAAGTTTTCTTTGTGATTGTGACGTGGATCCAAGCAGGTGTGAGTAACATAGACTTCTCGGTCCATCTTCATATAACTCGGAAACACTTCGGGAGTTGTTGAACTTCCATTCTGTGCTTCGAGCACTTAGAATACATTCTAGCCCGTATGTCGGGGATTTGACAAATTCAAGTCATCTGTGTCATAGTTCATATTCAGGGAACTTGGAGATCTGAATTGCTTATATTCGAGTCCGCGCTCTGGGGACTTAGAGTACTCCAGTCCGCACTCTAGGGACATGGAGGTTCAAGTCATTCATACTCTAGTCCACGCCCTGGGGACTTAGAGTACTTCAGTCCGCGCTCTGGGGAGTTGGAGGTTTAAGTCATTTATACTCCAGTCCGCGCTCTGGGGACTTAGAGGTTTAAGTCGTTTATACTCTAGTCCGCGCTCTGGGGACTTAGAGTACTCCAGTCCACGCTCTGGGGACTTGGAGGTTTAAGTCATCTATACTCTAGTCCGCGCTCTGGGGACTTAGAGTACTCCAGTCCACGCTCTGGAGACTTGGAGGTTGAAGTCGTTTATACTCTAGTCCGTGCTCTGAGGACTTAGAGTACTCCAGTCCGCACTCTGGGGACTTGGAGGTTCAAGTCGTTTATACTCTAGTCCGCGCTCTGGGGATTTAGAGTACTCCAGTCCACGCTCTGGCGACTTGGAGATTTAAGCCGTTTATACTCTAGTCCACGCTCTGGGGACTTAGAGTACTCCAGTCGGACTTAGAGTACTCCAGTCCGCACTCTGGGGACTTGGAGGTTTAAGTCGTTTATACTCTAGTCCGCGCTCTGGGGACTTAGAGTACTCCAGTCCACGCCCTGGAGACTTGAAGGTTTAAGTCGTTTATACTCTAGTCCGCGCTCGGGGGACTTAGAGGACTCCAGTCCGCACTCTGGGGACTTGGAGGTTTAAGTCGTTTATAATCTAGTCCGCGCTCTGGGGACTTAGAGTACTCCAGTCCGCACTCTGTGGACTTGGAGGTTTAATTCGTTTATACTCTATTCCGCGCTCTGGGGACTTAATGTACTCCAGTCCCCACTCTGGGGACTTGGAGGTTTAAGTCGTTTATACTCTAGTCCGCGCTCTGCGGACTTAGAGTACTCCAGTCCGCACTCTGAGGACTTGAAGGTTTAAGTCGTTTATAATCTAGTCCGCGCTGTGGGGACTTAGAGTACTCCAGTCCGCACTCTGAGGACTTGGAGGTTTAAGTCGTTTATACTATAGTCCGCGCTCTGGGGACTTAGAGTACTCCAGTCCACGCTCTGGGGACTTGGAGGTTTAAGCCGTTTATACTCTAGTCCGCGCTGTCGTTTATACTCTAGTCCGCGCTCCGGGGACTTAGAGTACTCTAGTCCACGCTCTGGGGACTTGGAGGTTTAAGTCGTTTATACTCTAGTCCGCGCTCTGGGGACTTAGAGTACTCCATTCCGCACTCTGTGGACCTGGAGGTTTAAGTCGTTTATACTCTAGTCCGCGCTGTTGGGACTTAGAGTACTCCAGTCCACGCTCTGGGGACTTGGAGGTTTAAGTCGTTTATACTCTAGTCCACGCTCTAGGGACTTAGAGTACTCCAGTCCGCACTCTGGAGACTTGGAGGTTTAAGTCGTTTATACTCTAGTCCGCACTCTGAGGACTTAGAGTACTCCAGTCCGCACTCTGAGGACTTGGAGGTTTAAGTCGTTTATACTCTAGTCCGCGCTCTGAGGACTTAGAGTACTCAAGTCCACGCTCTGAGGACTTGGAGTTTTAATTCGTTTATACTCTAGTCCGCGCTCTGGGGCCTTAGAGTACTCCAGTCAGCACTCTGGGGACTTGAAGGTTTAAGTCGTTTATACTCTAATCCGCGCTCTGGGGACTTAGAGTACTCCAGTCCACGCTCTGGGGACTTGGAGGTTTAAGTCGTGTATACTCTAGTCCGCGCTCTGGGGACTTAGAGTACTCCAGTCCGCACTCTGGGGACTTGGAGTTTTAAGTCGTTTATACTCTAGTCCGCGCTCTAGGGACTTAGAGTACTCCAGTCCACACTCTGGGGACTTGGAGGTTTAAGTTGTTACTAGTCCGCGCTCTGGTGACTTAGAGTACTCCAGTCCGCACTCTGTGGACTTGGAGGTTTAAGTCGTTTATACTCTAGTCCGCGCTCTGGGGACTTAGAGTACTCCAGTCCGCACTCTGGGGACTTGGAGGTTTAAGTCATTTATACTCTAGTCAGCGCTCTGGGGACTTAGAGTACTCCAGTCCGCGCTCTGGTGACTTGGAGGTTTAAGTCGTTTATACTCTAGTACGCGCTCTGGGGACTTAGAGTACTCCAGTCCGCACTCTGGGGACCTGGAGGTTTAAGTCGTTTATACTCTAGTCCGCGCTCTGGGGACTTAGAGTACACCAGCCCGCACTCTGGGGACTTGGAGGTTTAAGTCGTTTATATTCTAGTCCGCGCTCTAGGGACTTAGAGTACTCCAGTCCGCACTCTGGTGACTTGAAGGTTTAAGTCGTTTATACTCTAGTCCGCGCTTTGGGGACTTAGAGTACTCCGGTCCACACTCTGGGGACTTGAAGGTTTAAGTCGTGTATACTCTAGTCCGCGCTTTGGGGACTAAGAGTACTCCAGTCCGCACTCTGGGGACTTGAAGGTTTAAGTCGTGTATACTCTAGTCCGCGCTCTGGGGACTTGGAGGTTTAAGTCGTTTATACTCTAGTACGCGCTCTGGGGACTTAGAGTACTCCAGTCCACACTCTGGGGACTTGGAGGTTTAAGTTGTTTATACTCTAGTCCGCGCTTTGGGGACTTAGAGTACTCCAGTCCGCACTCTGGGGACTTGGAGGTTTAAATCGTTTATACTCTAGTCCGCGCTCTGGGGACTTAGAGTACTCCAGTCCGCACTCTGGGGACTTGGAGATTTAAGTCGTTTAGACTTTAGTCCGCGCTCTGGGGACTTAGAGTACTACAGTCCACACTCTGGAGACTTGAAGGTTTAAGTCGTTTATACTCTAGTCCGCGCTCTGGGGACTTAGAGTACTCCAGTCCACGCTCTGGGGACTTGGAGGTTTCAGTCGTTTATACTCTAGTCCGCGCTCTGGGGATTTAGAGTACTCCAGTCCGCACTCTGAGGACCTACAGGTTTAAGTCGTTTATACTCCAGTCCGTGCTCTGGGGACTTAGAGTACTCCAGTCCGCCCTATGGGGACATGGAGGATTAAGTTGTTTCTACTTTAGTCCGCGCTCTGGGGACTTAGAGTACTCCAGTCCATGCTCTGGGGACTTGGAGGTTTAAGTCATTTATACTCTAGTCCGCGCTCTGGGGACTTAGAGCGCGGACTTAGAGTACTCCAGTCCGCACTCTGGGGACTTGGAGGTTTAAGTCGTTTATACTCTAGTCCGCGCTCTGGGGACTTAGAGTACTCCAGTCCGCACTCTGGAGACTTGGAGGTTTAAGTCGTTTATACTCTAGTCCGCGCTCTGCGGACTTAGAGTACTCCAGTCCGCACTCTGCGAACTTGGAGGTTTAAGACGTTTATACTCTAGTCCGCGCTCTGGGGACTTAGAGTACTCCAGTCCGCACCCTGCGGACTTGGAGGTTTAAGTCGTTTATACTCTAGTCCGCGCTCTGCGGACTTGGAGGTTTAAGCCGTTTTATACTCTAGTCCGCGCTTTGGGGACTTAGAGTATTCCAGTCCACGCTCTGGGGACCTGGAGGTTTAAGCCGTTTATAATCTAGTCTGCGCTCTGAGGACTTAGAGTACTCCAGTCCGCACTCTGGGGACTTGGAGGTTTAAGTCGTTTATACTCTACTCCACGCTCTGGGGACTTAGAGTACTCCAGTTTCCGCTCTGGGGACTTGGAGGTTTAAGTCGTTTATACTCTAGTCCGCGCTCTGGGGACTTAGAGTACTCCAGTCCACGCTCTGGGGACTTGGAGGTTTCAGCCGTTTATACTCTAGTCCGCGCTCTGGGAACTTAGAGTACTCCAGTCCGCACTCTGTGGACCTGGAGGTTTAAGTCGTTTATACTCTAGTCCGCGCTCTAGGGACTTAGAGTACTCCAGTCCGCACTCTGGGGACATGGAGGTTTAAGTCGTTTATACTCTAGTCCGCGCTCTGGGGACTTAGAGTACTCCAGTCCACGCTCTGGGGACTTGGAGGTTTAAGTCGTTTATACTCTACTCCGCGCTCTGGGGACTAAGAGTACTCCAGTCCGCACTCTGAGGACTTGGAGGTTTAAGTCATTTATACTCTAATCCGCGCTCTGGGGACTTAGAGTACTCCAGTCCACGCTCTGGGGACTTGAAGGTTTAAGTCGTTTATACTCTAGTCCACGCTGTGGGGACTTAGAGTGCTCCAGTCCGCACTCTGGGACTTGGAGGTTTAAGGCGTTTATACTCTAGTCCGCGCTCTGGGGACTTAGAGTTCTCCAGTCCGCGCTCTGGGGACTTGGAGGTTTAAGTCGTTTATACTCTAGTCCGCACTCTGGGGACTTAGAGTACTCCAGTCCTCGCTCTGAGGACTTGGAGGTTTAAGCCGTTTATACTCTATTCCGCGCTCTAAGGACTTAGAGCACTCCAGTCCGCACTCTGGGGACATGTAGGTTTAAGTCGTTTATACTCTAGTCCACGCTCTGGGGACTTAGATTACTCCAGTCCGCACTCTGAGGACTTGGAGGTTTAAGTCGTTTATACTCTAGTCCGCGCTCTGGGAACTTAGAGTACTCCAGTCCACGCTCTGAGGACTTGGAGGTTTAAGTCGTTTATACTCTAGTCCGCGCTCTGGGGACTTAGAGTGTTCCAGTCCGCACTCTGGGGACTTGGAGGTTTAAGACGTTTTATACTCTAGTCCGCGCTCTGGGGACTTAGAGTACTCCAGTCCACGCTCTGAGGACTTGGAGGTTTAAGCCGTTTATACTCTAGTCCGCGCTCTGGGAACTTAGAGTACTCCAGTCCTGCCTCTGGGGACCAGGAGGTTTAAGTCTATACTCTAGTCCGTGCTCTGTGGACTTAGAGTACTCCAGTCCGCACTCTGGGGACTTGGAGGTTTAAGTCGTTTATACTCTAGTCCGTGCTCTGGGGACTTAGAGTACTCCAGTCCACGCTCTGCGACTTGGAGGTTTAAGTCGTTTATACTCTAGTCCGTGCTCTGGGGACTTAGAGTACTCCAGTCCGCACTTTGGGGACTTGGAGGTTTAAGTCGTTTATATTCTAGTCCGCGCTCTGGGGACTTAGAGTACTTCAGTCCACGCTCTGGGGACTTGGAGGTTTAAGTCGTTTATACTCTAGTCCGCGCTGTGGGGACTTAGAGTACTCCAGTCCGCACTCTGAGGACTTGGAGGTTTAAGTCGTTTTATACTCTAGTCCGTGCTCTGGGGACTTAGAGTACTCTAGTCCACGCTCTGGGGACTTGGAGGTTTAAGCCGTTTATACTCTAGTCCGCGCTCTGGGGACTTAGAGTACTCCCGTCCGCACTCTGGAGACCTGGAGGTTTAAGTCGTTTATACTCTAGTCCGCGCTCTGGGGACTTAGAGTACTCCAGTCCGCACTCTGGGGACTTGGAGGTTTAATTCGTTTATACTCTAGTCCGCCCTCTGGGGAGTTAGAGTACTCCAGTCCACGCTCTGGGGACTTGGAGGTTTAAGTCGTTTATACTCTAGTCCGCGCTCTGGGGACTTAGAGTACTCCAGTCCGCACTCTGGGGACTTGGAGGTTTAAGCGTTTTATACTCTAGTCCGCGCTCTGGGGACTTAGAGTACTCCAATCCACGCTCTGGGGACTTGGAGGTTTAAGTCGTTTATACTCTAGTCCGCGCTCTTGGGACTTAGAGTACTCCAGTCCGCACTCTGGGGACTTGGAGGTTTAAGTTGATAGTAGTCGTATTTCTGCTCTTTAATTTGTATTCATCTACCGTATCGAGGCTAGTGTTGTCGAATGAGCAGTTGAACCACGTTTGCTCATGGAATGGGATCTTGCCCCCAGCTCAAGGGACGAAATTTGAAAAATGGACGATCGATTCTCGTCCGCTTGGTAATTATAGCTCTTCCAATCGAGTCAAGGAAGGAGGTATATGACAGATGGTTGGATCACATCCAAGTTGGGTTAGATAGCCAAATCTCTTATAATTTTCTCCGTATTTCCTTCTAGAAACTAAGGATAATAGATTGTTGAGTAGACAATAGTAAGTTGCATATGTTACAAGGTGCAGTCGTGTCCATGTATTGAGGGTGATGGTTAATGAGTAGGCAGTCCACCTCAACTACTTCAACTCGGGCTTTCGAATAACCTTTTGTGTTCAAGGTAGGATTTGATGTGTAGATGAACAAATCACGTCCACTCTAGACAGATCCCGACATCACTAAGCTTCAGGAGGGGCATCTGTATTTTGTCCAACTTTGTTCTATGACTTGATTTTAGTGGGCGATCAAGCCATACTCATTCCAAGCCCTGTTCAGGTCTCTGAGTCAAACGTGGAGGTCAATGAATGGATGGTCAGTCATGTCGACTTTGTATTTGGGCTCTAATCGTGATGAGCTTTTCAATCTCTAGTTCTTGGCCCCAAATTAAAGGCACATGATTGATGATGAGCGATTGAATTATTCTCGTCTAGATGTAACTCCACACGTCTGATCATAGTCTGTGTGGATTGGTTGGTGACCAAATCTGAGTATCCAGTCTCCTGCATCGTTTTGAAAGTAGTTTAGTTCAAGTTAGTCGTAGTTCATAGAACAATTAAAATAGAAATGGGAATAATTGAAAGAAGATTATGATAAATCTCATTGATAAGTGAAACAGCATCGTGCGCTCGCTATTCGACTTTTGCCCCTGGCTCCTTTCATAGGGATGTCGGCCGTCAGCAGCCCAACAGATAATCATAGCCCTTTATTAATAGGCATCAGATATTCGCTACCCTCCATTCTGCAGGAAATGTATTGAAGCTTTACTTTCTAGATCAGCTTTTCGATCACACCTCGGATGTGTTTGTAATCGCCCGTCTTAGGATCAGTGAGCATTTGGGAATATACATTCCCTTAATTTTCTTTAGACTTTGGTGTACTCTCTCGAGGTTGGTTTCCAGTACCACTTCGAGTCGTGAGTCTTCAAGTAGAGGTTGTCAATTGAGTCTTTCAAAGAGCATATGAGCCGAATTTTAAGGTATTGTTTCGGTTACTAGGATCTACATCCTTAGCCAACGGGCCTTCATTGTTATTTTTCTTAGTCTGTTCCGCTCCTCCACACTTTGGTTTAGATTCATTTTTATCATAGAAACGATCCATGGTCGTAGGAGGCTCTCCAGGTAGCTGGCTTTCAAAATATATATGGAGGTCGATTCTCCTCAAGGGTGATCAGTATGGTATCCCTTTGAGTGTATCGTTTGAGTAGCGGTAGTTTGTTCGTTCCCTTGTTGTCGTTTAGAAGCTGTCGCTAGATCATCTATGCCCTGGCCGACCAGGGAATGTAAGGGAAGTAGATAGGATGTTCCTTTATTAAGTTGAGTTTTGAATTCAATATTTGGAGGCACTGCGCTGCGGCTAGCGTTGAGTTTTTTAGCCTCTTTTTTGGAAATTTGGGTCGTACCGAAAATATATTTTTTCTGAAAATAGGGGTCATTCGGCATTAGAGAGCGCTCGGCATTTAGAGAGCATTCGGCCTTCACACTGTTCGGCATTCCACAGTGTTCGGCATCCACACTGTTTGGCATTACCGAGTCGTTCGGCATACAATACCGTTCGGCATTACAGAGGTGTTCGACATTCTGATGTCGTTCGGCCTAAATTACTATTCGGCCTTCTTTCTGTTCGGCCAAATTTCTATTCGGCCACATTTCTGCTCGGCCTAATTTCTACTCGGCCAAGTTTCTGTTCGGACAAATTTCTGCTCGGCCAATTTTCTGTTCGACCTTCTTTCTGCTCGGCCAAATTTCTGTTCGGCCAAATTTCTGCTCGGCCAAATTTCTGATCGGCCTTCTTTCTGCTCGGCCAAATTTCTGTTCCGCCTTCTTTCTGTTCGGCCTGGAGGTATTATCGGCATTCGGATGTATGGATCGGCCTGGAGTGTTCGGCATACTCCTTTTCTGGGGCGATCGGCATACGCCTTTTCTGGAGTAGTCGGCCAAAATGGTTCGGCCAAAGTGGGTCGGCATGGAGTGCTCGGCCAATGCCTTTTCTTGAGCGTTCGGCATGCCTTTCTGGAGCGTTCGGCATGCCTCTTCTGGAGCGTTCGGCATGCCTCTTCTGGAGCGTTCGGCATGCCTTTCTGGAGCGTTCGACATGCGTCTTCTGGAGCGTTCGGCATGCCTCTCTGGAGCGTTCGGCATGCCTCTTCTGGATCGTTCGGCATGCCTCTTCTGGAGCGTTCGGCATGCCTTTCTGGAGCGTTCGGCATGCCTCTTCTGGAGCGTTCGGCATGCCTCTCTGGAGCGTTCGGCATGCCTCTTCTGGAGCGTTCGGCATGCCTCTTCTGGGAGATTGACTGAATTGCCTTCAGAGGAGGGTCGGCCTTCATTCAACTTGAGTGCAAACTTCAACGTCTAATCTCCAAATCTTGCATACATCAGTCAATCCAATCTACGGCTATCAGCTTCCTTTAGATTTCTTTCAAATCTGAGTAGAATAGGAAGCTTTCTAGTAGACAACTGGATCTATCTCGCGAATATGGAAATCCACTAGTAGACGATCAGATCCAATCAAGCTGAGAATTCAATTCTCAGTGAAAGCACCAAAATGTTAGCACCAAAATTGGTCACTAACACCCTTGAGTAGAGTTATGTAGAGAGATTAATGAAGAGAGTGAGTTAGAACTGAAAAATAGTGTAATTCAATGCAAAAAAGAATAATAAAAACGAGAACACCAGATTTATAGTGGTTCGGCGTAATTGCCTACATCCACTTTGAGTTTAATCTTTATTGCTTTCTCAACTACTTGAATACAGATACAATCTGTAAATCAATTACTTGAATACAAGTTTGGTGAAAAGAGAAGAGCAGAGAAAATGGCAGAGTCTCCACAGTGTTCCCGGAAAAAGGTCCCTTTTCAGTGTGCCCCTGTCCTTCTATTTATAGACGAAGATGGGTTGGACTTCCCTGGTGGGCCTGGTGGCTGAATATCTCGGTCCAAATGGAATAAGCCCTGTGTGCTGTGTGGAACATGCCGAACGGTCGGCATGCCGAGTGCAAACCTGGATGGACGTACGTTCTTCGATGCCGAGTACAACCCTTGACTGCCGAACGTTCAAACGTGTCGAGTGCTCATATATGCCGAGCATTCCATAATTGCCGAACGATATACAGTATCGAACGATTCTCAATGCCGAGCATCCTTGTAACGTCGAACGCTCTTGATTGCCAAAACATGTCGACTGCATCAAACCCATATATCCTCAGGTCCTTCTTAGTCAGAATCTTGTCTAATGCTAATGATAATTTCTTCAACTGTCGTCTTGTAACCGGGCCAAGATGTCGGTTAACAAATCACAATTTCAATTAATTCAAATCAAATTCAATTTGAACCAACTTCAAATTTCAGTTTACTATGAACCATCTCAAATTACATAAATTCGAGTTAATACTTCAATTGTTGATTTAATTCCTTTAAATCAATTTACCCTCTTATCCCAACAATGGATTACCATGCTCCATTTCTCATTCATTTAAACAAATCCAATTCATATTTTAAAGATTATTAATAACAATAGGATGATATCATCTAATTATTTCAAAACATCCATCCATTTCCAATTTTCGGATCTCAAACCCAATTTGAGACCACTCAAACTCTCAAATATAATCAATCATTTAACTTTCCAAGTTAAAACTTAATTTCATCTGGAAATTTCCAAATCAGATTGATCATTTCAACTTATTTAACCTTTCCCAAGCTAAACTTAGTTCACTTAATCCAGTCAATCCTACCTAATTTGAATCTTCCATTTCAAATTTTGAACTTCTCATAAATAATCTTCCCACTTATTAAGTTAAAAAAACTTATCACTTTGGGTATCATATCTCATTCCAAATTCAAAACTCACCATTTAGAGTTTATTTCAAACTAACTTTAATATTTAAGTATATCCACACATATTCGTATTTACTTCTTGGCTCACCAAGCGAAATTTTAAAAATTTAAACCACCTTTGGTTTCAATTCAAAACAAATTCTCTTTAAAAATTTCAAGCAACTCTTGTTTGAAATAGGACCATTTCATTCAATTGCATTAATTAATTATGTCATTAATTAATTTCAATTAATCACATTCGGTAATTAGATTATTTCTTAATTATCTTAATTAAGTAATTGTCCTTTAAATTACTTACCTCTAGTTACTTCATTAAGTAACTTCCTCCTAATTTATCATTTCCAATTATTATCCATTGATTAATCTCATTAAATAAAGCTTAATTAATTACATAAATTAATTGATTATCCTTATCCTAAAATCTTTCCCAAATTCATGATTTTAATTTCAGTTTGAATCCATTTCAAACTTGTCTTTAATTTAATTTCAATTTCAATTTGGTTGCATTCTATTACTTCTCAATTTAATTCTTACTATTACTTTTAGTTTAATTAATACTACAACCAATTTCCTTAACATAATAAATAATCTATTTCTTATTTAAGATTCATTTACTTTTGAAATCATTTAAAAACCTTTATATAAGAAAATAACAATCACGCTCTCCTATATATATATACTCTACTCATCCTAGGGTACCACTTACCCTATCCTTAATGAATAATCCCACCAGAGCCAAGGTTCTCGCTTAACCTTCAGCTCTGATACCAAATGCAACGACCCGGAAATTCCGATCCTGAAAATTCCAGATAGTTAGAGAAAAGAAGAAAGGAGATGGAAGAAGAACAGAAAGAAACACACAATCTCACATTCGTAGCGGATAAAATATAATATCAATTATAATAATTATACCAAAGAAAACTGTATCTATCAATTTTACATCGATATATCAAAGTTACAGCAATTTATACAACATTAGACAGAAACAATTTAACATGTCTCAGATATATATAATAACATAGTAAAACTCTCCATACGTTACTGCCATCCAGCTTGCCTCCTGAGCTCCAGAACGTCCTTACCTGAAAATCTGTAATACTCGATCTGACCCGAGCATTACATCAAAGTAACACCCGGGTCAGGCTGGAAACCAGCGTGAGTAAACCCATCTTAACATGAAATATACCAAATAGTAACCAATTATTAACCCGGGTAACTCATATCAATTTTACAAATCCACAGGTTTGGTATAGACAACACTTATTATACTCATCAATTTCTAAGTGTCAGAACTTAGAATTTATGGTCTAATTCACTTAAATCATTCCATATCAGTTTATTGATTTCACAAATCAGTTTATAGAGAATCGAAGTGGGTTCGGGTATGTACTAATACCCGACTCCGGTCTCTCCGAATCAAATGTCATCCTAACCCAAATTGTCCAATTAAATGCAATTCAACTTTAATTACCAGATAACATTTTAATCAATTCATAATTGATAGATAATCACATTATCGCCATCCATCCAACATTTCATATCACAAAGCAATTTATATCAGAGATATCATCCAGTCCAACGCACTCAACAACATTCAATCATGCATAAACAAGATTGAACATTTCCATTAATTACTAAATTAATTACTTCCATTAATCAGCCCATAATCAATCATACACAGTAATTAACCATTATGTAATTATTTACCTTAATTAATTAATCCCTTAATTAATTATCTTAATCCTTTAATTAATTACATCAAGTAATTAATCTTTAATTACTTCCATTAAGTAATTTTCCTTATACTAATTACATCCAGTAATTTATCCATCATAAACTTCACTAGGTAATTATACTACGAACCTCACTAAGTGATTATACTTAATTTATTACCAAGTGACTATCCTAATAAAACAACAAATTAATTAGTATATGCATCTCACTAATTACATCTGGGTAGTTCATCTCTAAATTACCCTACAAACCAATTAATTTATCTTTAATTAGATTAATTATTCTTTAGTTATTAATTAACAGTCTTAATCACAAATTAATTAGTCTTTAATCACTAGTTGATTAAACAGTTAATCAACCCTTAATTTGCATTTGATTAATCTTTAATTATCTTTGATCTATACTTAATTAATTAATCTCTTATCATAGATTAATTATTCTCTTAAATATTAATTTATAAAACTTACCCATTAATTAATAAACTTACATACAAATTCGGTACTTCTTAATTAATAGATAGAGGAAACAATTAGAAAAAAAGTACGTTTTAAAATCGTTAACTTAAATCTGAAACCAAACACACGAACAAAAGTTGAGCTCCCACTCGAGCAAAACAACAGGAATCCTGAAAAAATATTCGAGCAAAACTTCCTCTAGAACCTTATCTCCCCTTCTCCTACCTGAAGCTTCCTTCACCTGCATACGAGACACGCTGCACCTGCACACAACAAACGGCCGGCATCATAACCAGCTCTGACCATTGACAAGTCAACTATCTTCCACCGAGTTGCCTCTCAACACAGATCGATGAAACATCACATCAATAAAAATTTGAACAAACGAACCACATTTGTTTCCAGACTCTATAGCCTAAGTTTCCCCTCATCACCACCCCTGACCGCCAGGAATGCCTTACTTGTCCCATGGATCCTTTGCCTTACCTCTGTCATCACTTCTCCCATCATTTGATCATTGCGATGCTTGCATGACTTAAGAATCACCCATGGAACAGACCCGTCCCAAAATACAAACCTAACCCTACAACGACGAACTGACACCGCCACGGGGGCCTGAAAATCCATCTAATATTTTGTCGTCATCGAAAATCACACAGCTTGCTTCACCCATAAGCACTTGACCCCAAAATTCTCTGATCATCGGAAATCACTAGAATCCCAATTTCCATTCAACTAGAAAATTCCCATCGATAACACACTTAAAAATCCAGATATGATCACTAAAATTCATTTCTTCAAAACTCGAATCAAGGTACATAATCCATTCTTGAAATCTAAACACCTGATTTCTGATTGGAAATAAGTTCCACTGTATTTTCCTGATTTCTCCAAACTTATATTTGATAATTAAGGTTAAAAATATTTTTAGAAATCTAACTTAGTTGTTATTAAGGATTTACCTTTAAGGATCACACCCTAAAACTAAACATATGAGGTGAAATTGACTTGATTAGTATATGCATGTGACTGTTGTTTATACAGGGAATCAACTATGAACATTTTCAAAGCAAACAAAGTATAAACCATATCTACATACCCAGATAATAATTTAATTTATGCTTGCAAACTATACTTCAATTGTTAATATCATGAAAAAATTCTTAACAGATTCAGTTTAGATTAATTTCACTCTGTGACAATGTTTGACAGAGAACAGAGTAATCCACTTATGCAGTGGTTGCTGCATAATTTCTGTTTTAATCTTCACTTACTC
The DNA here is from genome assembly GCA_030765085.1 of Allium cepa. NCBI lineage: Eukaryota > Viridiplantae > Streptophyta > Magnoliopsida > Asparagales > Amaryllidaceae > Allium > Allium cepa. The sequence continues at coordinate 1,032,817,434 of CM060945.1, read as the reverse complement.
TCCTAAATAAGCAGATTTAAATTTTTAAAAATGAAGTTTACTTTATTCATATAAAAAATTGCATGCTTTTCACCCAGCCATACATCCAGTATTTTCATATATATATATGCCAGATTTACACTTTTATACTTACAGGCAAAACAGTTTCATAACATTATAGTTAAAATTCATCTCATTCATCAAAGCATAAAACAGGCTCATTTTTAAAGGGGTAGTTTACTCAACTATATGTTGTTTTAATCTTGAACCTTAGCAAAGATTAGATTTTGAGTTTCATAATTTTGAAACATCACTAGAACCTGGAACAAACATTCATTCAGAAAAACATGCATGCAGTATTTCCATCTATATATGTCAGATTTATGCTTTCAGGCAAACAAATTTGGTGACATTATTACTAAAATTTATCACATATATCAAAGCATAAATCAGACTTAATTTAACAAGAGATTACTCACCCTGTTTTCTTAGAAACAGAGAAAGCTTCTTCTGATTTTTTTTACTGAAAGTTGCTTAAGCTCTTGAGGCCTGGAAATTGTTAGATTATGAACTACAGCCTGAACTTGTTTTTAATTTGATACTGAGCTGCTTTGCTGAAACAGCAATTTGAATTGACTTAAATTTTATCTGAGTTGTTAAATCTCCTTTTAAATTTGCCTATCTTGCTTCAGGATCGATTGGTAGAAAGATTGATAGTTGTTTGTCTTGCTTACATTTTGTTCTAGTTTCAATTTTTTTTCTGTTTGAAGAAAAATGGAAGATGAGAAGTGATTTATTTTGTTAATTCAATGTTTTAAAATTGTTGTGACACTTGTAAATTTAAGTGTTAATATCTTAACACTTGTTATCCTCCATAAGAACATATTTTGACAAATGTTTTACAAGTCCTATTCTTATAATATATGTGTACTCAAACTCTTTATATATATATATATATATTTATATATATATATATATGTTATCAAATTTATATTCATTCTTTTCCTTTAATAAAATATTAATAAAATTTAAAGAAAATAATTTTATACTAACTATACATAAATAAAAATCTTATATGTATTATTTAAGTCCAGTTTATTTTTAAGTCATTTATTTTTAAATTTAAATTCAAGTCTATTCACATAGCAAGGGCTCGGGTAAAATAATAGCTCCACATACATATATACACACACTTGTATATAAACATACTTAAATTATCTATAGAGTTTGCATATGTCAACTAACATATTTTTAATTTATCATAAGGTTTGTCATTTCTAGATATTATTACTTTTATTTATTTATCAGAATTCCATTTATTCATTCAAATTAACCAGTTAATTACCCAATTATTAGATGTTCAGTATTTCAGGTTATCACAATATTTGAAATCAAATCCTGATTCCCTTTTCCTTTTATAATACATGTATGCTATTTAACAGCTATATCCAATTACAATATTTAAAAATCATTTTGTTCAATTCAATTATAAACTATTCAATATTTGTTGTACTTAATCCCGTACGATGTACACATATCATTCGTACGCAATACCAAATTTGATCGCTTACTCGATCACACAATTTCACTTTTGAACTAGTATCGTCCACCCGACTTCCTTGTGCGGACTAAGATCTGGTTTCTTGATTAGAAACCGTCATTCTCCTTACATAGCCTTAAACTATGATAGAGAATTTCCAGAATCAACCAAAAATCCAAATCCAGGGTTCGCCGTCGAAAGTCGAGTGAAAAATCCTAACTCGGATCGATATAACTATCTCGAAATTCTGTGCTCGGCTTCTAGATCAAATCGCTATGCGAATAAAATAATATACGTACCTCATACATATTTATTTCTAAATGATTATTAGCTATACTTTTATTATTTCATTGAACTTTCATTCCCTTATTTACAATTACCATTTCACAACTTCTAGTTAAATCTTTGTTCAATTATTAACTTGGTACATTTTCCAGTGCCAAATTTTACTTAAGAATTTTGCCATTTATTTCTTAAGTTTGATACAAGTATTTTACATACTTCCTATACTTATTTTCAATTTGCCACTTGGTTTTATATCTATTTATATTAAACTGGATTTTCAATACCATATGAATTCAATTTACCTTCCATTTATAAATATTGAATTCAATTCATTTCAAACCATAATTATTTTATCATTTCTTCAATTATTTCCACTTACTTAATTTTATTTCAATACTTTGCTTCAGTTGATCCAACTTGACAAATTTCCACTTCCCTTTGTTTATCACAAATCAAACTCAATTTCTAATATTCAGCTCTATTTACTTACAAATTCGAAATGAATTTCAAAATTCAATTTCATTTTCATTTACTTACAATTGTAAATTCATTTATTCATTCATTCACAAATTTATTTTCCACCTTAATAAAATTTATTCCGATCATTTAGTCTAAATTTATCTTTATTCAAATTAACCCGAGTTAATTTCAGTTTAAATCTGAATTTTCTAAGTTTTCAAACTTATTTATTATTCCATAACCATTTTTAATGAAATTCCAAAGTCTTTCCATCTTTTCAAAGCCATTTTTGAAATCAATTCAAATTATCTTTTGAATTTCCAAAACCAAACCCAGCTTGCAAACAACTCCCATTTAAAACCATTTGGGAGCAATTCCTCTTTTGGAGACCCGAAAATGAACAGTGATGATGTCGCGATCATCATCGGAATTATTTTCCAGCGGTCGAAAAGAGTTTTGTGCTTTTATCCCTCCAAAACCTTTGAAAATCATTTTCAAACTAAAAAGGGATTTAAACTTTTCACCAAAATTTCAAATTTCAAATCCTTCAAAAACTTTCTTAGATATTTCTCTAGAATTCTCTTTCATTTTATAAATCACATTTAAGATTTTACATTTACAAATCCCATTTGCATAGGAATTTATATTCTTAGCTTTTAGTTATGATTTCAATTCCTAATTCAGTAATCAATGATAATAAATTAATATTATCACTTCCTAACAATCAAGCAACCATTTACTATAATAATTTACAAAGATTATTTCCTTTTATATATGAAAATAACTTAGGTAAAAGTATTCTGTTTACCATTTTTTTAAAACAATACCATGTCAAATTGTTCTGCACAAGTGCTTAGATTTCCCTATCAATAACGTTAATTACTCGTATTGACCAGAATCCATATACGACTCAACAAACCAATCAACATAATATAAAACAATTTTATATCCACTAACAAATACGTGCTCATATCTATTATTACACTCAAACTCATTCTAGAGTATACTGACTCTACCTCTAATGAGTATTCCCCCTAGAGCCAAGGTTTTCGCTTAACCAATTGCTCTGATACCAATTTGTAACGACCCAATTTTTCGACACTCGAAAGTCGACAGCAATACGTCCACTGTATCAAAGTCCGAACAATCGAATCCCGAAAAACTAAACAGTTAGGGTTAAATAAAAAAAGATAGAAGAAGAAATAGAAACAATAACAGAATCTCATATTTCGCAGCGGAACAACATATAATAGATTAATGAATAATTTTTAAAACAAAGAACTATACCAGTTTACATATACATCATCAGAGTGTTGCAACAACAAGCAGCTTATATAAGCGATACGCCTCACCACCCAGCTTGAACTCCAGATATCCACAACATATTTTTCTGACTTCGCTCCAGAACATCTGATAACCTGACTCTAGGCTGCCCGTGTGGAAAATTGTGGGCACCCAAAGTTTAGAAAAGGAACAATAAACTCCAGGTTAGTCATGGGACTGGTGTGAGTCTTAAAAATAGTTATTTTCAAAGCGAAAGGAAAAGAAATCCGCTATGCTTTTGTAAAATGAAACTGCCATTAGGCCTCCTACCACACACATAATGCAAACACCGAATTGGAGGAGATTTCTCCTTAGGATAGTCAAACATGCTTGATACGCAAAATCCTTTTTAATATTATCCTTAGTGCATAGTGTGGAAAACATTTCGAAAGTATAATATTAATCTTAGCCGGCATAGACATTTCGTACTATGCCTACTATAGCTACCAATTAAATGGCGGGTCACCTCCATAAGTAAAAGGCAGGTTATACAACTAAAACCATATAAGGCTCGTATTGTTTCTTTGGATTTCCAACAAATGGCCAGGCAAAGGAACTTCCTGGGCCACATGGGTATGCCTCTGAAGGGACGCCCCGAGAACCTAACCGGATCTCTGCCAACACAAGACAGGGTTACCTCTGTAACTAGGTAACTACTACACGAGTATGCCATCCCCCGGTCGTTGCCGACCTTTATCCGAGGATTCTCAACCACAAAGAAACAACTATAAAGTAATAAATTTTCAGCAACACAGGTTAAATATCTGGGCTCCATACCATGATACAACCTTTTTCCAGAAGGAAATGGACATACCCTCAAGGGGGCTAACCCCAAATAACCTTACCGCATCTTTTCTGTTTCGACCATTTCCGGGTTGTGAGGTACGACGAGGTCTCGTCGACAAAGCTACGCTTTGCACAAAAGCCATGCTTTGATAAACAAATGATCAGCAACACTTCGTATGCCACATTACCAAATTGGGAAAGTATCACTAGTAACCATCAACTACATAACCTCTGAGCTCTTACGTCTCAGAGAAGGGTGTTAAGCTAAGAGAATAAATTCTCCGCCACCAACAAAAATGTATTTGATAGAAACCAGATTTACATCTCAAAGTGTAACGTCAGACACACATCCATACAAGTCCATTCTGGGATCGAACGGAACCGAAGGCACTTCAAAGAAGCCCTTGCATTAAGCATATTCACTAATCATGTCCGTAATCTCCATCATAAAGGGTGATAAAATCTCTATACCGGAGAAACTCGGTGCAAAGACATTCGACAGGTAATCCTTTCGCTTTCGAAAATACCCGGTCTTCAACACCATCTTCAATTGCAATCCAATTTCGTCATATCATTGTTCGGAATGGGATTTATGACACAAAGTCCTTTCCCAGCTAATCCGAATAATGAGCGCTTATTTAAAAAATAAGTGTTGCATTCAGATTTCAAGAAAATCATAACCAATTTCCATTTTGATCTTTTAAACCAAAAGATCCATCACAAGATTCGATGTGGTTTTCGAATAACCATTCGGCATCCGACCCCCGGTCGCATCGAAAGTCAAACGCTATTTAAAGGCCAATATTGATAGTCGTTATTCAACTATCAAACAATATTCACAACAATCACTATCAAGCAATATTTACAACAATTACCAAGATTTAAATAATTTTTCCCAAATTATTTATTTTCAAAATATCTTCGAAAGATATATTTTTAACACTTCAGCACTTTGAAAACAAATTTCAAATCACTTTTCACATTTCAATCCTTTGAAAACAAATTTCAAATCACATTCCTCACGTGGAATAAATTTTCTAATATTATTTATTTCCATTGAAAATTTTCCGAGTTCGAATACGTTAAAAATAATTTAAGTCACTTATCCAAAAATATTGTAATATCCCGGAGTTTATGGCAATATAAATTTAATAATCTGTGTTTAAATTTAAATTAATTTGATAATTTTTGTTGATAAATTTAAATTGATTCTATAATCTTCTTCATTTAAATAATTAATTAGAGAATTTATCTTTTAATAAACTAACAATCTGTTTTCTATTTATAATGTGTATATGTATTTATACATATTTTTTAAATAGATAAGTTTGGTTTTAAGTTTAATTAGTGTATCATATTTTCTAATTTTAATATTTTGAAATTGGGAAATTATGATTTATCTAATTTAAGCTTTTCAAAACTATTTAATAAATTAACTAATGATTTTAAAAGACAAATGTTTTATTGGTTTAAAATATTCTGACTTAAGTTTGTATATTAAAACAAGTTATAAAAATGTTTGTTTTATTCTTTTTAAAATATTGATAAATAAATATGCTTTGTAGAATAAATATGAGAATTTAAAATATAATTTAAAATATGAATCATGTATTCATTTAAATAACAAATAGGTTACAATCTCCTTCATAAATTTATTTTAAATGATTAAAAATGTTATTATCAAATGATTAATTTGTATATTGTTTTTATTTATAATAATACTTTGTTTTATTCTTTAAAAACTATTTATTTCTATACATATTGAGGTATTAAAATTAACTAACTAAGTTAAGCTTTCTTTAACTCATAGTTAAAAAAATACTAATTTCTTAAATTGACATGTGTTGAGTGTTTAAATGAGGATATTAACAAGTGTAAAACTTAAGACAAGTGTCAATGTTAAATTTTAATTTTCCTTGATTTTAAATAAATCATAAACAAGTTATATAAACTTACATTTTTTTCCCATTCCCTTCTTTTATCATTTCCATTTCATAACCAAGAAATTTATCAGCTGAAAACTATTCATCTCTAAAACAATCTTCTTTTCATTTTTTTCCAAAATCTGTAAACAACCCTTCAAAAAAACAAAATCAGTTTACAAACTCTTCATACCAAAATCTAAATCCCTATAACACCTCTTCAAATCAGTAACCTATACATTTCAAACAGAAGCATGTAGCTCCTCAAACCTGCAAAATCAAATTCCTTGTAACATATTACAAATTGCATATCAATCCCTGTAAACAAACTATAGCCTGCATTCATGTTTTCTGTAATCTGGATACAAGAAAACTGCATTTTCTTTTAGATCTAGAATTCAAACAGAGGGTCTGCATTTCTTTTCAAAATCTGGAAGCAAACTGCATTTTTCTTGTAAACTGAATTATAGCAATTACATGCAAGATTAAAACAAAATCTGAAGCAAGTTTTATCGGCATTCAAGCAATTGCAAATGATGTTCTGCATGTTCAAATTTATCATGTTCTGCCATCAGGATTTAAACTGTGAGTAACTCTTTTTTTTGAAATTTATTTAATAGGTAACGTTGTTAACATGCTTTTTAAATTAGAAATGAATTTATATGAAACTGCTGTGAATATTTATATCTGTGAATATATGTATGTGTACATGATGATAACAGCTGCATATCTGTTCTTCAAATCCCAAACTTCTGTTTGATCCTTAAATTCTTTTTCTTTTGACTTTTTGCTGTTATGATTTATTTATTTTTAAAATAAAACTTGTTTATTTTATGATAGGGTAAGTTTAAATTTTATATAAGTTAAATAGAATTGTCAGTAACCTAGAAATTAAATTACACAGAACAACAATTGGCATTGGATGAAAATTCAAACTTTATAGTTTAACGTTTCAGGTTTATAAATCAAAACACCATTCAAAATTATGAATTTTAAAACAAGAATTAAATTTCTTAATGATATATTTAAAGAGCAGTTTAAAGGTCACTGTATTTCGCCTTTTTGGTTAGCATTGATGATGTTTGTGTTTGATTGGGTTGAATTTGTTTCTGTAGAGATGGTGTAGCTATCAGAGATTATAGGAAAATTCTTGGTTTGTATTAAAATTGGGTTTTGATTCTGAGATTGGGCTTTTACAGTTATGAACCCTAGTTTTACTGGGTTTAAGGAAATTGAATACCCCGGCTTCGATAATGGATCAAGTAATATGATTTCTGGAGTAATGATAGATGGTGGCTTGAGGAAGACATGGCCAGAGTTTCTGTCTTTTCGGTGGCCGGAATCGTGAGGAAGTGGTTGTTGACAGGTTTTGATTTAGTTGAAGCTTCCTGTTCCAGGTTTGTGTTTGAACTCGAATTTGAATTCGAGTTGAATTCTAGGCGATCTGTCGTTCGAAGGGTTGCTGGCTGATGGGTGATGGCCGTTGATGTTGGCCAGTGATGGCCGGAGTCGATAAATGGGTGCATAGTGCAGTGGCGTGCATGTTGGTGATGTTTTAGTTACAGAGTTTGGACCTCGTGATGGACTCGGGAATTTCGAGTTTTAACTCGAAGCAGATGGAATTTTTACTCAAAGTAAAATATGGTTTACTCGAGCATTTTGCTTTGTTTCGGTTTTTTTCAAGTGACAACAGAAATCTGTTTCCAGATTTTATAAAATTTGATGTAAAAAGTATAATGCAAACTAAAAGTCGAAACTAAATTTTAAAACCTGAATTTACATATAAATTCAAATAATTTAAATCTTGATCTTTGTAATTATTTTGTTTTTAAATTTTAGTTTGGGTTTTAAATGAAATGAGAAACCTGTTTTATGATTTTAAATTTAAAAGTAAAGTTTAAAATGCCAATCTGGGAGTTTAAACAATGTTTAAAAATCTGAAATTGAATATGGATTTAAAATGGTTTGAATCTGAGATTTAAAATAAATTAAGTTTTAAAATTTTTAAAAACTGGTTTTAAACAACTTTTAAGTGTATTTAGTTTTGGATTTAAAACTGAAGTTTAAAAATCTGTAAAATAGAAGTAAAACCAGTTTATATCTGAGTTTGTGAAATCTAGAATTTGGTTTAAAATTCAGATTTTAAAATAAAATAAGTTTTTAAATTTAAACTTATTTAACTATTTTAGAAAAGGTTAAATAATTTGAATTTAAAAATGAAGATGGAAATGTAAGTAAAGCTTTAAAGTTTTAAGTTTAAATCTGGAATGAAGATTTAAACTTTTTTCGGTTTGAAATTTAAAAAGAATTTTTTAAAATTGAATTTGTTTGAAATGAATTTGTTCTACAATCTTTTAAACCTTTAGTTTATAAAGGGATATTCTTGAACATGTGAGATAAAAAGATTTTAAATTTGTTTAAAAACCTTGTTTAAATAAACTGTATTCATTTTAAAATCTTAAAGTTTTAAAATGAAATTTAAAGTGAAGTTTAAAATAAATTTGGAAACAATTTGTTTTAAAATACTTTATCTAAGGAGAAATGTCTCTTAAATTAAGTTAGAACTTAAGAAATTGGATTCATTTAAATTATTAAATTAATTTAAATGGAATACTAATTATTTAATTAATTAATAATGCGGATGATTTATTAAGTAATTAATAATTTTTAAGTTAATTAATTAGACTTGAGATTATAATTAATGTTAATTAATCTATAATTAAGGATTGCTAATTAAATTTTAATTAATGATTAAGATTTATTAATCAAGTGATTAAGGATTAATTAAGATTGTAATTAACACTTAATTAATTAATAATTAGATACTAATTAATTGTAATTAAATATTAATTAATTTGTAACTAATAATAATTAAAATAGGTTAATCTCTTAATTAAGTAATTAAGAAATGTTAATGAAGAAAATTTACTTAATACTATTTAAACAATTAATTAATGTGATTAATTTTTGATAATTAATTAGATTAATTAATTAATAATAATAAATTGTTTAAGTTTAATTACTTTATGGAAGTAATTAATGAATTAATTACTTAGTGTAATTAATTTGATTAATGTGATTAGTTTAGATTAATTAAGTTAAATTAATTTAAACATGTGTGGATTAATGGATAATTACTTTATGTAATTAATGGGTTTGTAATTACTTAGGGAAGTAATAATAATTACTCGATGTAATTAAAGATATTTATTATAGAAGTAATTTGGATTTAAATTACTTTGAAATTAATCAAGGGATTAATTGGGATAATTAATTAAGAGTAATTAATTTATGGAATGAGTAATTAAAGGAAGTTAATTACTGAATGGTTATTAATCAAGAGTGATTAATATATGTTTGGTTTAATTGCAGATTGATTACTTAATGTAATTAATTTCAATAGAGAAATTGATTAAATTTTAATTACAAATCATTAATTAATTAATGATGTAATTTACAATTGATTAATTAAGAAATAATCAATAAATGAAGTAATTAATTAATAATGGATTAATGTAATTAATTTTAGTTAATTAATTAATTAAGTAATTAGAAGTTAATTATTTGTAAAGAGTTAAGTATTATTAACTTGTGTAATTAATATTAAAGACTAATTACTTATTGTAATTAGGGAATTATTAATCAGCAATGATTAATTGGGATGGATAATGTGATGGTGTTTTATTTTATTGATTTGTAATCAATTAATGGTTAAGATAAGCTGGATTTTAATGATGAAGTAATTACTTTAATTCATTTTAAATTAATTAAAGATAAGGTAATTAATTTAATTCATTTTAAATTAATTATAAAATAGAGTGATCATTAGATCATTGCTTATGTTTGATGATTGGTATTGGTTGCCATGTAGGGTTTGTAATCTCAGCTATGAGATGAAAATGTATGTGATATGGATGAAATTGGTTGCTTTTGGATGATAATATGGATTATCTGATTATGATATGAATTATCTGTTGGTAATGATAATGTTGATTATCCATTGTTATGTTGTGAACTATCAATCTGTGTGTATATAGATAATGAATTGAAATTGTTTTAAACTATAAAACAACTTGGCCTTAAAAGACACGTTTTAGATTTCGATGATACCAGGATCGGGTTTCCATATTTGGATATCCGAAAACCACATCGATCCAAATTAACGTTAGGTCGTGAATCTGAAGTGAAGATGAAGATTCAGAGTGCAAGGGTTATCGTCGTTAACTCGGAGGGTGATTCCAAAATGAGTGTAACAAGATAATGCCTTCGGTTTCATTCGAACCCGAAACGAACTTGTATGGATTGAATGCTTCCAGAACATCGTCAGGTGGATGATGAGCATTATAAGTGATATGTCCTATAAAGGTAATCGTGGCCTCAAGCCTCATCAACCGGGAATGGCTAAAACAGGGGAGGTGCAGCAAAGCTTCGTGGGTAGCCCCCACTTGAGAGCGATATTTATCCCTATCTAGATGTCCCTTTGTTTCGACTTAGTGGTGTGGTTGCTGATCACAACTGCAGGGTGGTCTTGTTCGGAACTGTTCAGTAAGGAATGGTTCCAGCTTTGTGTTGCAGGGGAGCGGGTGTACTCCTTGGTACGGTGATATAAGCCACGTACTGTGACGGGTGGTACCCCAGTAGCCCAGCTATGGTATGGAATCCAAAATCCAATAAGTGCCAACGGTTTTGATTGTATTACCCACTTTTGTGGCTAGTAGCTGGAATTTAATCATGTAACAATTTCGGCTATTTCATATTTACTTGAAAACCCTAGACACTATTATAATATCATCGGATTTCCTATCAAATGTTTTGGTTAACGTAAGGTAAAAACTTTTCCATGTTTATGTGTGGGAGTTCTTACGTGATACCTTTTCTTTTCAAAAGGTTTTTCAAAGTTAAGCAACTTTAACCTATTACTCATACCAGACCCATGTCTGACCCAGAGTTATTTCTATTTTTCTTTAACTCTTGGGTACTCAAATTTTTACGAGTAGCCAAGGGATTCAGGTTAACTTTGATGAATTGTGAAGGAGCAATGTAGCAGGAGGCTTCTGTACAAAGGTATATAGTTTTCCGTTGTGTTGGTATCTTTGAGTGTTTCCATTTTGTGTATTGAGTTGTAATAACTAGACAGGTGTTTATAACTGTCTAGTATGTGTTGTATTGTCTATGTACTCTGATAATTGTTGTATACTATGTAGTACTTATGTTATTAATATAATTTATTCATTCTGATGTTGAGAATCTTGTGTTGATTCTTCTTTCTCTTCTTTCTTTTCTCTTTTCTATCCCTTTCTTTCTTAAAGATGATACGATTTTCTAGGAGTAGAAAGTCGGGTCGTCTCAGTTGGTATCAGAGCGCTAGGTTGAGCGAATACCTAGTCTCTAGAGTGATGTCTATCTTGATAGAGCGTATTTGTATTTTTAATGTATATATATATATATATATGTGTATATATATATATATATATATATATATATTTATGTTTCTACCTATTTGTTGGGTTACCTGTTCTGGTTTTCCAATATAAGTTATAAAGGTAGATGAGGTAGTAGTGTGTGTAACACGACTACCATTGGTTGGAATTTGAAGGGATGAGGTTGGAAGTGTATTTGTCGAGACTGTAGACCTAATACGTCTTGAGTGAGTTTTGCTTGGTTTAAGGACTTTATCGATCTCTGAAGGAAACCTGTTGAGGTTCGGAGTTCGTTTTTGAAGTGCAGAGTTGGATGAGTTGAGTTGGATCTGTCGGTTGGGCAGAAGTAAGATTAGTGATGGTATCTTGATATCTCAAGAAGTATTAGCTGCGTGATGAGATGCAGTGACTATTGATGTTTTCGAAGATGTTTCTTTGGAACAAGAGTAAGGAAGTGAGTCTTCTTGGTGTTGTGGCTGAGTCCAGCAAGGTGTTCTGTTTGCTTTGAAGTCCGAGTTACTCGAAGAGTTTGGATTAAGAATTCTTTGGCATTGCTGTTAGCGGTGCAACTCGGAGTGCTCCGTGTTAGCAGGAAGTCTTCTGGCTGAGTAGTTTTTCTGAAGGTGGAGTTCAGTAGCCGCGGTATGGATCTTTTTGTTTAGTGAATTGGCTAGGCCAGCATAAGCTGTTCCGTTTGGTTGAGAGAGAGCAGTTTCTTTGGATTTAGGCTGAGTTGATCGCAAAAGTGACTTGCGATAGTTGAGTATTCTTTTGAGCTAATGGAGATTGTCCGGATGTCTTCAGGGAAGTTCGAGGTTTGTCTGCATCTGGAGATCGAGTTTTCTTTCCAGGAGTGGAACTGGTGGTTCAGTTAGTAGATGGATGGTTCCTTGAGATAGAAGTGGGTGAAGAAACTCAAGTTTCGGAGGAACATCTGAGTTTTCTTTATGGATATGTGGAACCATATTTCTGTGCTGGGTTGTCTAGTCTATGCTCGTACTCTTCGTCCGCATTTTCTTCTGCTTCGGATCAGAGTTGTGCAGCGGAAGCAGTTTGGGGGTGCATCTGTTTTTATTTTTCCGGATAAGGAGAAGTTTGTTCTGTCTTCTGTTGTTTGAGAAGTAGAGATGTGTTCTTGGTTTTGGATTGATCTTGAGGAGATCATTGTGTTGGGTTGGATTGGTCTAGTTTGTTTCTAAAGACATCAGCTAGAGTTGAGCTGATCAAGAAGGATGTTGGTGGCCCTGGATAGTCGGAAGAATTTTATGGATAAGAGACAGAGGAATTTGGATGCTCGAGTGGGAGATTGGCTTTTGGATAAGTTTTTCTCTGATCCAAGGAGCTATAACTTTGGCAAGTCTGTGGAGGAAGCTCCGAAGTGTTTTGAGTTCCTTATGTGATTGGTAAGATTGGTGTTTGGTTTTCTAGAGTTGAATTGCCAGTTTGGATAACTGGGATTCAGAGTGTTTCACGTATCTCCGAGGGAGTACGTGTTTGATATTTCTGGTTTTGGAACCAGCAGTTCAGAATGGATTGGTTGATGAGTCAGACTCATTTGTAGTCTGATATCTTGTTTAGAGTTGTAGATATAGATGAATAGGAGCTTTATAGCTTAGTAGTATTGATTGTTTGGATTCTATAGAGCGAGTATACCGATATTTATATCGGGGAAACTCGTAAAAGTTTTATCCAAAATTCTTTTGGATAATTAGATTTGTTCTGATTATGTGAATTGGTTGCTATGGTTGTTAGCATATGATTAACATACGCTGTATTTTAAAATAAAATCTGTAAATAGATTATTAAATTACCTTTGTTTTAAATTTCAGGGACGAAATTCTTTTGAGGGGGGAGGATTGTAATATCCCGGAGTTTATGGCAACATAAATTTAATAATCTGTGTTTAAATTTAAATTAATTTGATAATTTTTGTTAATAAATTTAAATTGATTCTATAATCTTCTTCATTTAAATAATTAATTAGAGAATTTATCTTTTAATAAACTAACAATCTGTTTTCTATTTATAATGTGTATATGTATTTTTATATATTTTTTAAATAGATAAGTTTAGTTTTAAATTTAATTAGTGTATCATATTTTCTAATTTTAATATTTTGAAATTGGGAAATTATGATTTATCTAATTTAAGCTTTTCAAAACTATTTAATAAATTAACTAATGATTTTAAAAGACAAATGTTTTATTGGTTTAAAATATTTTGACTTAAGTTTGTATATTAAAACAAGTTATAAAAATGTTTGTTTTATTCTTTTTAAAATATTGATAAATAAATATGCTTTGTAGAATAAATATGAGAATTTAAAATATAATTTAAAATATGAATTATGTATTCATTTAAATAACAAATAGGTTACAATCTCCTTTATAAATTCATTTTAAATGATTAAAAATGTTATTATCAAATAATTAATTTGTATATTGTTTTTATTTATAATAATACTTTGTTTTATTCTTTAAAAATTATTTATTTGTATACATAATTAGGTATTAAAATTAACTAGCTAAGTTAAACTTTCTCTAACTCATAGTTAAAAAATACTAATTACTTAAATTGACATGTGTTGAGTGTTTAAATGAGGATATTAACAAGTGTAAAACTTAAGACAAGTGTCAATGTTTAATTTTAATTTTTCCTTGATTTTAAATAAATCATAAACAAGTTATTAAACTTACATTTTTTTCCCATTCCCTTCTTTTCTCATTTCCATTTCATAACCAAGAAATTTATCAGCTGAAAACTATTCATCTCCAAAACAATCTTCTTTTCATTTTTTTCCAAAATCTGTAAACAAACCTTCAAAAAAACAAAATCAGTTTACAAACTCTTCATACCAAAATCTAAATCCCTGTAACACCTCTTCAAATCAGTAACCTATGCTTTTCAAATAGAAGCCTGTATCTCCTCAAACCTGCAAAATCAAATTCCTTGTAACATATTTCTAATTGCATATCAATCCCTGTAAACAAACTATAGCCTACATTCATGTTTTCTGTAATCTGGATACAAGAAAACTGCATTTTCTTCTAGATCTGGAATTCAAACAGAGGGTCGCATTTCTTTTCAAAATCTGGAAGCAAACTGCATTTTTCTTGTAAACTGGAGGGTAGCAATTACATGCAAGATTAAAACAAAATCTGAAGCAAGTTTTATAGGCATTCAAGCAAGTGCAAATGATGTTCTGCATGTTCAAATTTATCATGTTCTGCCATCAGGATTTAAACTATGAGTAACTCTCTTTTTTGAAATTTATTTAATAGGAAAAGTTGTTAACATGCTTTTTAAATTAGAAATGTATTTATATGAAACTGCTGTGAATACTTATATCTGTGAATATATGTATGTGTAGATGATGATAACAGCTGCATATCTGTTCTTCAAATCCCAAACTCCTGTTTGATCCTTAAATTCTTTTTCTTTTGACTTTTTGCTGTTATGATTTAATTTTTTTAAATAAAACTTATTTATTTTAGGATATGGTAAGTTTAAATTTTATATAAGTTAAATAGAATTGTTTGTAACCTGGAAATTAAATTACACAGAATAACTATTGGCATTGGATGAAAATTCATACTTTATAATTTAATGTTTCAGGTTTATAAATCAAAACACCATTCCAAATTATGAATTTTAAAACAAGAATTAAAACTCTTAATGATATATTTAAAGAGCAGTTTAAAGGTCACTGTATTTCACCTTTTTGGTTAGCATTGATAATGTTTGTGTTTGATTGGGTTGAATTTGTTTCTGGAGAAGGTGTAGCTATCAGAGATTATAGGAAAATTCTTGGTTTGTATTAAAATTGGGTTTTAATGATGAAATTGGGCTTTTACAGTTATGAACCCTAGTTTTACTGGGTTTAAGGAAATTGAATACCCCGGCTTCAACAATGGATCGAGTCATATGATTTCTGGAGTATTGATAGATGGTGGCTTGAGGAAGACGTGGCCGGAGTTTCTGTCTTTCTGGTGGCCGGAATCGTGAGGAAGTGGTTGTTGAAAGGTATTGATTTAGTTGAAGCTTCCTGTTCCAGGTTTGTATTTGAACTCGAATTTGAATTCGAGTTGAATTCTGGGTGATATGTCGTTCGAGGGGTTGTTGGCCGATGGGTGATGGCCGTTGATGTTGACCAGTGATGGCCGAAGTTGATGAATGGGTGCACAGTGCAGTGGCGTGCATGTTGGTGTTGTTTTGGTTACAGGGTTTGGACCTCGTGATGGTCTCGGGAATTTCGAGTTTTAACTCGAAGCAGATGGAATTTTTACTCGAAGTAAAATATGGGTTACTCGAGCATTTTGCTTTGTTTCGGTTTTTTTCAAGTGACAACAGAAACCTGTTTCCAGATTTTATAAAATTTGATGTAAAAAGTATAATGCAAACTAAAATTTGAAACTAAGTGTTAAAACCTGAATTTACATATAAATTCAAATAATTTAAATCATGATCTTTGTAATTATTTTGTTTTTAAATTTTAGTTTGGGTTTTAAATGAAATCAGAAACCTATTTTCTAATTTTAAAAGTAAAGTTTAAAATGCCAATCTGGGAATTTAAACAAAGTTTAAAAATCTGAAACTGAATATGGATTTAAAATGGTTTGAATCTGATATTTAAAATAAATTAAGTTTTAAAATTTTTAAAAACTGGTTTTAAACAACTTTTAAGCGTATATAGTTTTGGATTTAAAACTGAAGCTTAAAAATCTGTAAAATAGAAGTTTAAAACCAGTTTAAATCTGAGTTTGTGAAATCTGGAATTTGGTTTAAAATTTTGGATTTTAAAATAAAATAAGTTTTTAAATTTAAATTTGTTTAGCTATTTTAGAAAAGTTTAAATAATTTGAATTTAAAAATGAAGATGGAAATGTTAGTAAAGCTTTAAAGTTTTAAGTTTAAATCTGGAATGAAGATTTAAACTGTATTTCAGTTTGAAATTTAAAAAGAAATTTTTTAAATTGAATTTGTTTGAAATGAATTTGTTCTACAATCTTTTAAACCTTTAGTTTATAAAGGGATGTTCTTGAACATGTGAGATAAAATGATTTTAAATTTGTTTAAAAACCTTGTTTAAGTAAATTGTATTCATTTTAAAATCTTAAAGTTTTAAAATGAAATTTAAAGTGAAGTTTAAAATAAATTTGGAAACAATTTGTTTTAAAATACTTTATCTAAGGAGAAATGTCTCTTAAATTAAGTTAGAACTTAGGAAATAGGATTCATTTAAATTATCAAATTAATTTAAATGGAATATTAATTATTTAATTAACTAAAAATGTGGATGATTTATTAAGTAATTAATAATTTTTAATTTAATTAATTAGACTTGAGATTAATTAATTAAGGTTAATTAATCTATAATTAAGGATTGTTAATTAAATTTTAATTAATGATTAAGATTTATTAATCAAGTGATTAAGGATTAATTAAGATTGTAATTAACACTTAATTAATTAATAATTAGAGATTAATTAATTGTAATTAAATATTAATTTATTTATAATTAATAATAATTAAAACGAGTTAATTTCTTAATTAAGTAATTAAGAAATGTTAATGAAGATAATTTACTTAAGATTATTTAAACGATTAATTAATGTGATTAATTTTTAATAATTAATTAGATTAATCAATTAATAATAATAAATTTTTTAAGTTTAATTACTTTATGGAAGTAATTAATGAATTAATTACTTAGTGTAATTAATTTGATTAATGTGATTAGTTTAGATTAATTAAGTTAAATTAATTTAAACATGTGTGGATTGATGAATAATTATTTTATGTAATTAATGGGTTAGTAATTACTTAGGGAAGTAATTAATAATTACTGGATGTAATGAAAGATATTTATTATAGAAGTAATTTGGATTTAAATTTCTTTGAAATTAATCAAGGGATTAATTGGGATAATTAATTAAGAGTGATTAATTTATGGAATGAGTAATTAAGGGAAGTTAATTACTGAATGGTTATTAATCAAGAGTGATTAATATAAGTTTGGTTTAATTGCAGATTGATTACTTAATGTAATTAATTTTAATAGGGAAATTGATTAAATTTTAATTACCATTAATTAATTAATGATGTAATTTAGAATTGATTAATTAAGAAATAATCAATAAATGATGTAATTAATTAATAATGGAATAATGTAATTAATTTTAGTTAATTAATTAATTATGTAATTAGAAGTTAATTATTTGTAAAGAGGTAAGTATAATTAACTTGTGTAATTAATATTAAAGACTAATTACTTGTTATAATTAGGGAATTATTAATCAGTAATGATTAATTGGGATGGATAGTGTGATGGTGTTTTATTTTATTGATTTCTAATCAATTAATGGTTAAGATAAGCAGGATTTTAATGACGAAGTAATTAGTTTAACTAATTTTAAATTAATTAAGGATAAGGTAATTAATTTAATTCATTTTAAAAAATAGAGTGATCATTAGATCATTGCTTATGTTTGATGATTGGTATTGGTTGCCATGTAGGGTTTGTAATCTCACCTATGAGATGAAAATGTATGTGATATGGATGCATTGGTTGCTTTTGGATGATAATATGGATTATCTGATTATGATATGAATTATCTGTTGGTAATGATAATGTTGATTATCTATTGTTATGTTGTGAATTATCAATCTATGTGTATATAGATAATGAATTGACATTGTTTTAAACTCTAAAACAACTTGGCCTTAAAAGACACGTTTTGGATTTCGATGAGACCGGGATCAGGTTTCCATATTTTGATATCTAAAAACCATATCGATCCAAATTAACATTAGATCGTGAATCTGATGTGTAGATGAAGATTCAGAGTGCAAGGGTTATCATCGTTAACTCTGAGGGTGATTCCAAAATGAGTGTAACGAGATAATGCCTTCGGTTTCGTTCGAAACCAGAACGAACTTGTATGGATTGAATGCTTCCAGAACATCGTCAGGTGGACGATGAGCATTCTAAGTGATATGTCCTATAAAGGTAATCGTAGCCTCAAGCCTCATCAACCGGGAATGGCTAAAACATTGGAGGTGCAGCAAAGCTTCGTGGGTAGCCCACACTTGAGAGCGAGATTTACCCCTGTCTAGATGTCCCTTTATTTCGGCTTAGTGGTGCGGTTGTTGATCACAACTGCGGGGTGGTCTTGTTCGGAACTGTTCAGTAAGAATGGTTCCGGCTTTGTGTTGCAGGGGAGCGGGCATACTCCTTGGTACGGTGATCTAGGCCACGTACTGTGACGGGCGGTACCCCAGTAGCCTAGCCATTGTATGGAATCCAAAATGCAATAAGTGCCAACGGTTTTGATTGTATTACCCACTTTTGTGGCTAGTAGCTGGAATTTAAGCACGTAACAATTTCGGCTATTTCATATTTACTTGAAAACCCTACACGCTATTATAATATCATCGGATTTCCTATCAAATGTTTTGGTTAACGTAAGGTAAAAACTTTTACATGTTTATGTGTAGGAAGTCTTACGTGATATCTTTTCTTTTCAAAAGGTTTTTCAAAGTTAAGCAACTTTAACCTGTTACTCACACCAGACCCATGTCTGACCCGGAGTTATTTCTGTTTTTCTTTAACTCTAAGGTACTCAAATTTTTACGAGTAGCCAAGAGATTCAGGTTAGCTTTGACGAATTGTGAAGGAGCAATGGAGTAGGAGGCTTCTGCATATAGATATATAGTTTTCCGCTGTGTTGGTATCTCTGAGTGTTTCCGTTTTGTGTATGGAGTTGTAATAACTAGACAGGTATTTATAACTGTCTAGTATGTGTTGTATTGCCTATGTACTCTGATAATTGTTGTATACTATGTAGTACTTATGTTATTAATATAATTTATTCGTTCCGCTATTGAGATTCTTATGTTGTTTCTTCTTTCTCTTCTTTCTTTTCTCTTTTCTATCCATTTCTTTCTTAAAGATGATACGATTTTCTGGGAGTAGAAAGTCGGGTCGTCCCAAATATATACTTGGAAACATTTAAAATAAAGACTATTTTTAAACGCCTTATTTCAAACATTGGTTATGAAATTTTATACCCATATCTCATATAAATCTTAACCCCAAAATAATTTTAATATAAAATTATTAGATAGAGTATAACTATTTAAATAACCATTTTCTAAATGAAATATCAATTGAAGCTTTAAATAATCACTTCTATAATTAATTAAATAAATATTTACTTTAAAGATTTGAAAAAAGTTTCCGAAAATAATTTCTCCAACAATATTCTTTCAAAACCAATTTCTAGAGCTTTTAATTTATACTTTAAAAGCTACTTTGAAAATATACTCGGCTTCCCAAGGAAAATACACTTTCCACTTTAAAATCGGTCCATTTAAATCAATTAATTAATCCTTCTTGATTTATTTTAAATTTACATTCCAAATCCATAAATTTCTTTCCACGCTTTTTAAAAATAAACCCATATTTAATATTAAAACAAATTTCCCTTTTCTTTATAAATTCCCATTGTGAATTTTAATTTTCAAATATCCATTGATATACAATTTTCAAATTGATTTCCAAATTTTCACTTTCAAACACCAAATCAAATCCCATATTGATTTCTAATTTTATTTTCCAATACCAAATCAAATTTTCCAAATCGATTTCCCAAACATTTATTTTTAAACATCAAATCAAATTTCCAAATTGATTTCAAAGATTTATTTCCAACACCAAATCAATTTTCATATTGATTTCTAAATTTATTTCAGACACCAAATCAAATTCCAAATTTGATTTCTAAATTTATTTCCTTTTAAGATAAATTCCTTTATCTCTTCCAAACTATTTAAAATCCGTATTTTGAATAAATTCTTCAACTTTTGAATAATATTACTCGTAATTCATTTATTAAACCTTTTTCCCATATTTTGGAATTTTATTCAATAGGATTGAAAAATCAATCTTTATCCTTTTTTTGTCTAAAATTCCATCGTTTAAATTTATCCAATTTCAAAAATTAATTTTCCTATATACTTTCTACTTAAATTTCAAAAATCAAATTTATTTATTTCTAGTATCCTATGATACCAAAAATATATTCGGCTAAACTATGGCCTTCAACGATTTCAATCTCAAATATAATCACATACAGATTATAAATAAATCAACACACGGCATTGAAACAAATTCAAATATTTGGGGAATCCAGTTGGATCCCTCCAACCTATTTTCCTGCATCCACAGATGTTAGCACAACAATTAAATACCGATTCCACTTCGAGGTGGAATATCGCGTTATATGGGATTATAAAAAATCATCCACTATTATGCGACGCATAGGGTCTCATCCGCTATATAAAACGAGAAATCAGTCACTCCTAATATATAAACATATACACACACACTATCACATCCAAACAGTCAATCAATAACTGAAATTGCAATTTTAATTTGAGTGAGAAGATCTCATCTTTGATTTGCGATCCATTTCGATTCCAGTTCGTTTCCTTCATGTTTTCAGACCTTGTATAAATATTTATAAAATTTATTAATATTCAAAATAAATCGAACAATCAATTTTCATTTGATAATTTTAGTTCACCAGTGATTTTATTTTAAACTAATACTTTTAATTTTAAACAAATTCCTTTTAATAAATTTATTTAACTAAAAATTAAATTTCAAAATTAAATTTCCTTTTTATATAATCTTTGGTAAAAATAATTAAATAAGTTAATCAAACCGATTATTCACTGTGATTCATTTTTTAAATATCTAAAACTAAATAAGAAATTTATATATGTATACTTACTACGTATTATTTTCTACATGCATGTAAATTTATTATTATCTTTTTCAAATTGAAACTAAAAATTTCCCTATGTATATATTTTGTTTATTCACATATTACCTTGCTGTAAAATAATTTCTGCTACATTATACATACATATGTAAATTTATTTAAATTAAATTAAATTAAATCCTATACCTCACAAACAAAGAAATCCCAAAACAGACTACCTCCTTCGAATGCCACTGCGACATGCAATATGAGCCTACCAGAAATCGCCTCTTTCGAAACCCTAGCTCGGCCAAGCCGTAGTCAACATCCCACGTGGCCTCGACTATTAATCCATTTGGAATCGAATGAAGTCACCGCAATTTGAAAATGGCGATCAACTCTTGCTGTACGTCTTGCCGCTGCATCGCGCACACCATTGCCTCATCACCAGATTTTCGATACCGTAAACTCGATCGCGATCCCTAGATGAAGAACCACAAGCG
The DNA here is from genome assembly GCA_030765085.1 of Allium cepa. Taxonomy (NCBI): domain Eukaryota; kingdom Viridiplantae; phylum Streptophyta; class Magnoliopsida; order Asparagales; family Amaryllidaceae; genus Allium; species Allium cepa. Next base: position 1,032,795,450 of record CM060945.1, on the reverse strand, counting down.
GCAAACCACCCATCATCTTCGCACCCTAAAATTACCGAAACCCTAACCCACGCGTCACTCTTGATTGCTCGGCTCGAGCTGCCGAGAAGATTAGATCGCGATGATCCACTCCTTTTCGACGACATTCGAATGCCGATGATTTTCTTTTGATCGAGAAAGGTTAAATTTCCATTATACGAACGAATTTGATTTTTCGACCTTATCCCACCATTTTCAAATGGGCGGAGAGGAAGTTTTCGATCTCAAGTAAAAAAATGAAGAGAGCTAGGATGTTTGATTTTGAAAATGAGGCAGAGAAGGGGAGAGAGTTTCGTTCGTTTTTATTTAAAATACATTCGATTTTTCCCTCTTCCTTTTTGTTAAAACCAACGCATGTAATACCACAGAGAACACGTGGTCTGAAATTCTCTCCACATGTTTACGCTTGCAATAGTGTTGCAAAGAAATTATATATATATATTGAAATTAAAATTAAAATTTAATTCATCTTGAAAAATGCGACTCAAAATCTCGATCTTCAGTCGAGGTGTACCGCTAGGCATTTATAATGTTATATGCCTATTCTGAATGCAATGGAAAAGGTTACGAGTCCAAATTCGATGGAATGGAGAAGATAGCCTTTTGGACCCAGTTATTAAATTGAATTTTGGATTTAATTTCAGTGCATTTATTAATCGTACGATCACACGACAACTCCAAACATTACGAAAAATGAAATCCGATAATAATACAATATTACAGATCTAATGGAACTAGTTTCGTCGAATTCTGAGACCGTGCCACGGAAGGCTATTTTTAAATATTTATTTAAACGATAAAATTTCAAAACTGAGCAAAACATTTCCAAATTCAATTATGAACCTTCCATTATCTTCAGTATCATTAATATAAATTTTCTAAGCCTTGAAAACATTTTTAACAAGCATAAAACTCAGGATTTAATATTTTACCCAAATTTCAATAATTAAATTAAGAAATTTTGATTGCCAAATTCATTCTGATTTTTGAAATTCAAGTTAAAAATAACAGCCAATATTTAAATCAATTAAATATTTCATTTTCAAATGTTCAAAATTTCTGGGTCGTCACACTACAAAAACTACTGTTGATCCCCAGCTTGAACGACTAGGTCATTTTAATCCCTTCTTTAATTTCTCTTGGGTTTGGTTATTCAACTCATCCCTTTCTTTCATAGCTATCCTTCTATATCTTTCTTCAATTGGCATCGCACTAGGAACTAATTGATACAGAATTCGGTTTCTCGATGTGGGGGCAAACTTTTTACTTCCTCAATGACATATGCAAATTCTTTTACAACGTGTATTATTTCTAATCCTGTCTGGGATGTATCTAAAACATAAAGAAACTGTCCCTTCTTGGAGTAGGACCTTCACAAGATATTTCTTTGATTTTCCCAAAGATGTTCCATAAAGATATCATTTTTTTCATAAACGATCACAGCATTGCACTTAGCCAACCAATCCATACCGAGTAAAATTTCAAATCCAATAAAATCTATGAAAAAAAGGTCAAAAGGAAAGTGGTGGGAAGGATAGGAAATTTGGAACATTTTTACAGTGCATACAAAGTTTAGTGGAACCTCTTATAGGATTTGTTACGCGGATAGGGGTGTCAACGATTTTAGGTTTAAGTTCTTATTCTTCTACAGTTTTTTTATCGATAAAACTATGAGAAACTCATGTATCAAACAATACTCTAACTAAGACATCTTCGATAAAAATATTACCTTCTAACGCACCTTTTCCCTTCACACCTTGGGTGGTTGAAGCCTTATCCTTGATAGCATACACTTTGGCTTGTTCTCCTTTCTTCAATACGGGACAATCCTTTATCATGTGTCCTGATTGATGAGAATTAAACAGCTTCTAGGTGCTGATCCTTGAGTTCCTTGAGTTCTGGGTTTTCTACAATGAGTTGATAGGTGGCCCTTTTATTGGCAATTGTAACAAGTGACATCTTTAAAGCGGTTATCCAGAGATCCTCCTTTGGGTTTTTCCTTCCATGGCTTCTTGCTATTGAACTTCCTCTTCTTCCAGTTATTCTTGTTACTTTCTTGTACTATAGGTGGATCTATCTTATCCAAAGCTTCATATCTGTATCCCATTTCTACTAAATCCACAAAGGGTACTTTCACATGCCCAGACATTCTTCCATGGTATTGCTTCTTCATTCCCAAGGTATACTTTTCATTCTTCTTGAGGGGCGTATTTATCAATCCAGGCCCAAAACGGGATAATTCGTTAAACTTGTTAGCATACTCCTCAAACAACATCTCCTCCTGCTTAAAATCCATAAAATTTCAGTAAAGACGGGATTTTCCTGCTTCTGGCATATACTGCTCTCCTAGAACTTCTTTGAATCGCTCGCATGAGAAATCATCTTCTAACTCATTCCGAGTAACAGATTTCGACCAAACTAAAACTAGATCTTGTAGTTGCAGGAAGCTAAGAATGTCCTTTGATTATCTTCAATATTCGACCCAATACAATTTCTTTCACAAGAGTAGATCAAAGCTTGGACTTCAATGACGGTTTCCGTTCCTTTGAAAGGTTTACCACCAAGGCTGGTATAGTTCTTGCATAGAGTTGCAAAGTTGAGTTGAGGGTGTACTGGAACTACTACTTCCTCGATTACTGTTGCTGTGGGAGTTTGGCCGTTTGTGGTATTACTTCCTCCCTTACCTCGTCCTCTTCTTCCACTCATTTTCTACTATTTGTATATAGTAAGAAAAAGAACTTCTAGATATATAGATGAGATATATTAGGGAATAAAGTTTGGATATACTTATCAAGTTAAAGTTTTGAATATGCTCTCTCTCAAAGTAAACTTATTCGAGGGTATTATTAACCATATCTCTAATGAGCCATACCCCATCAAAGCCAGGTTTCTTGCTCAGCTTTGATACCAAATGTGATGAACCGACTCCTCGACCCTCAGAATTTGACACTAATACATCCACGGTATTCACTTTTCGTAAATCCAAGTCCCAAGAGGCAGATTATCAGGGGTGTGAAAGAAAATAAAGATAGAAGATAACACATTAACAGAATTTCACATCGCATTCTACCTTTTAATTATACATAAAATGATCAGAGTCAAATACAAATCCAGTGGGATAGTTATAATTGTCAATCCGTACATATGCTGGGAAATACATACTACGTAACATAGCGAAAATGTATAGATATCTACATAAGGTGCTTCAGCTTCATAGCACCAAAAGACTACTCCAAAATGCTCCCTAACATGCTCCAGAATGGTCCTAAGGTATCCTGACTAGATGGTTGGCCGAAATATAGGGCACCTAGAGTTTAAAGGAAAAAACAAACTCCGGGTCAATCATGGGACTGGTGTGACAATTCAAAGTACGATGTTTTGGAAATAAAAAGGTATCTCATAAGACCACGCCGCACATAAACACGGAACGGGTTTTTACCTTATGATAACCCAAACTCTTTATTACTTAATATTTAGGGATATTATTTTTAATGACTTTCTTTGAAAACATTTGCAAATAAACTTATTAATTTTAGTCGAAATTGTTACCATTATTAAATTCTAGCAAACTAGGTTCTACAAACAAAACCGCAAATTATTATTGGGGAATGGATTTCCACACAAATGACCAGGTGAAGGGACTACCTTTCGATGGGTACACCTCTAGATGGATGTCTCGAGGAATCATCATAAAGCTCCTCTACCAACATAAGACCGACCTACCTCTATAACTATATATTAATAAATATGTCATCCCCCTATCATTATCGACCTTTATCCGAGAGCTCTCTTCGGATACATCCACATTAATTTAGATATCGAACATCATAGCGGGAAGAAATATATCTAGAAGGGAATGATCATATCCTAATTGGGAAAGACCCACTTAGTCTTACTGTACCTAACCCTGATTTAGTCATTTCTGATTGATGAGGCTCGAGGCAACGATTATCTTTTCACATAGCACATCTTCTTTCACTTGGAACGCTACATTGTCGTTCCACATTCACATGAATGATTTCTACAAACGTATAACTCCTTGAGCTCGAATATCTCGGGAATGGGTGTTAAGCTAAGAGAAGGTGTCTTCTCTGCTACCGACTCATATACATTATATAGAGATCGCTCAATGTGATTTAGAATGCAATGTCAAACATCCTTCCATACAAGTTCGTTCTGGGACTAAACAAAACCAAAGGTACTTTCCTACCACATCCTATTTTGGGAATCATCCCTAGGATTAGTAGCGAATAGTTCTTGCATTGGATATTTCATAACAAAGAGACCACTCCTACTATATGTATATTGGGAGTTTTTCCCCAAACGATCAACATGAAGCTCTTCGCTATGAAAATCCTAAATCAATATCTTTAACCTATTTCAGTTCGAAATGTAAATTGGTTCGAAGTGGTTTTCGGATAGGAATCACCTAAATCTAACTCGGATTCCTTCGAAATCCAATCATCGATGAAAAATGATGTAATTAGATGATTATTTTTCGATTGATTTATTTCTCTTTATCAACTTCAAGAGAAATATATCTTTTAAATCTTCTTTTTTGAATACAGAATAATTTAAACCTCTCTTTAAATATTTCTCAAAATCATTTTTAAAGAGTATCTTTTGAGAAAATAGGATTATAGAAATCACTCTACTTTTATTCACTATCAAATTTCATATTCAACTAGTGCTATGGATGAAATAACGGTGAGATCACGTTTTAAATTCCATGAATAGGACAAGTTCCCTCTTCAGAATTTAATAATGAGTATAAGAAGATTATTTCTACAAAATCCAAGTTGAGCATCCAGGCTTTCCTTTCGATCTGTTCCACCCCTCGCCTAAAATGGAAAACCGAGGCCAAGTAAGTTAAGGGCACTGATTGCTCTATCCCTAACCTTAGTTAAACACCTTGTTTTCACTTTTAGATCTCACAAGCGGGACAAATGTAATAGTCGTTTCTGCATACTCATTTTCCCTTTTCAAATCACTTAATTATTTGTTTAACCACCTTTGAATTGTTCAAATTTCTTTTGAAATACTTTATTATTTACCTAAAAACATTTACAAAGAATTTGGAAAAGAATTGTTAAGTTTCAACCTTCATTTCAAAAGTTATGCAAAAAGGTGTTGCAAAAAGTGATTTAAAAGCTATATTCTTCAAAACGACTTTTCTATCATTTAGAAAAACATCTTTTCAACTTAAATCACTTTTAAAACATTTTAAAAGATTTTTATAATTTATTTCCTATTTTAAAAACATTTAAAATGTCGATTTAAACTTTGGTCACTTTACTACAAAGTGAGATTTTTTTGGAAATTTATTTTGGACATATTTTAAAATCTACTTTATGAAATCTTGATTTTCTTTCTTTGTTTGAAAGATTTAGATATAAAAGTTTGGAAAATTCTTATCTCAAAGAATTTCGAGCTAAATTTCACTCCGGATACTTATTTAAACTTTTGGCGTGAAATCGCGAATTACAGTTGCGCGACGAGCTTAGTTTTGACATATTTCATGTTTTTCATTCAAACTTTGCTAAAACAAGTTTATACATTTATAAAACATTTCTAAATCATTTTTAGTCATTTTAAAAGGTATTAAATGATTCCACATCACTTTTCAATTTATTTTGGAAAGAGTTTTCCGTGGAAATCAATGTCGTGTATATCGTGACTTGTTTCAATATTTTCATGCAATAAACAACATATGGAAATCAATATCACAACCAAACAACCAAAAATACATATCATAACATCACAACAAAATATATACATATAAATTAGGAGTTCTTACCTTAGTTGCAAATGAACTAACTTTAAAGTGGTTATAACTTTCCTAACATCAATCGGGTGCTCACGAATGCTTGTTTTTTAAGGCTTCTAGGTGACTTGACTTGACTCGTGGAGGGGGAACATGCTCAAAACTGTGAGTTTTTTAGGGATGGTTTGGGCTCGGCTTGATGGTGATGGGGCGGGTCATGGGTTGAGAAGGAAGGAGGAGGAGTTTTGGTGATTATTTAAGGTGATTTGATGATTACTTTCTTTAGTTTATTTTTGGAATAAATTTTTGCATTATTTTATTAAGTGTTATCTCGCCTTTTGACAAGGCCATGACACCAAGGACTTGATTGGAAACTAGAGATGGTTCGTCTGAAAGATTGGATATACATAGGTTTACTATGGATACTGATGAATTTCTTTCAAGTCTGGATTAGCCTACAATCGATGTGACACAACTAGCAGAGCTATAAAAGCCAACCTCTAAAATTTCAAGTCAATCAGAGTTTGTATGCTCGAATTATGGACCGTTCAAGTTTCGTGTGAAAGATGTTTTACTTCGTATCCACCAAGTTTTATGTCCATCAAGTTGTCAATTATCGACTTCGTATCCATCTAAACAAATAGCTATACTTCATATCCATCGAGGAAGAAACACCATGTTCATATCCTTGGAAGATTGCCTCATTCATATCCACCCTACTCCTATATTTCGTATCCATCACCTTAGCTCAGCTTCATATCCATCGATCGAAGCCATTACGTATTAATCTTATTTATGCGTATTTGTATCTATCAACCATCAATCGATACGTATATGTCATCCGTAAGCTATACGAAATGACATATTCTACTGATGCAAAAAGGGAGTTGAAGGGAGCGATACGAGTGAGACAAGCTTAGAATGATATGAACGAGTTCGCCTTGCATCAATACGAAGGGAAAAGTGACACCTCGTTACAAACGAAGCCTGCTAAGGAAGAAGACATGGTCACTCGGCTTGAACAGTGGATCGATCCTAAAGATAGCGCCATGTCATTAGCCATCACGTGTCCAACATCGACACGAAGAGGGTCGTCGCGAATGGGATCGATACGAGTTTAGTTGCACCTAAAAGATTCAAACTTGCATCGATCATAACTCGAGATTTACAAGTCCAAATTCCACCAAATTTTCACAGGAGCTTACTTATCACCTCAAGAAGGTACTTGATCAATACCAGCCTAAATGGACCAATTATTGATCGATACGAACTCAATTCATATCGCTCTTAGATCAAGTCGAAATAACCTGAACTCGATCTTGTAGGCCCACCCACGTGAGAGAAGAAGTCTTTTGAGATCCGGACGAGATATTTGCTACCTACACCTATAAATAGTAGCCGTAGATCTTCAGAAAAAGGGCTTTTGGAAGCTTCTTTGCCATCGCTCTACTGAAACTCCATTGTAACCTGAGTACTAGCTATTATATCACTGTAATTCAGTTGAAAATCATGAATAAACAGTAATCTCCTCAAAGTGGGTGTAGGCTATAATGCAGAACCACTGTAAACGCTTGTCTTCTTCTATTTGTGCATACTTTTATTGGTGTGATTGTTAGATTAGCCTTATTTTCCCTATAATTTCTGCATTCTAATCTCTTCAATTACATCCGACAAGTGTTGTGTCCAATTTTGGTACAAACATTAAGGTTGGAAACCATTAAAAGAGTGAGAAGACACTTAATATTTTGAGAAGAAGAAGTGTGGAAGGAAGTGAGAAAGTGGGTTGGTGTTTATAGGAAAAAATTTGGATTAGAATAATATTTGGTAAAAAGAGAAAAATACCCTTTACATTTACTTTAAGCAAACTACTTTTTTCAAAACTTAACATTACATTTCAAATCATCACTTTATGTCATTTTCACTGAAGTATTAAGTAAAGAATATAATAATTATGTTTGTTAGATTTGTTGTTTACTTTTAGACTTTTATATCACTTTTTTTCTTTTTATGCCTACTTTTGTCAATTACATTCTAGAATTTTCTAGGTATGTTTAGTAAAAGTAAACTTGATTAGTAAACTAGTTTACACTTACACTATTTGAATATATGTTCATATATAATAAAAATAAAGGTGCAAAAACATTGCGACAAATTTAAATTAACAAAATGTTGATTTTTTATAAAATGTTTTACTGTCATATTTTGACATTTTAGTTAAACTATTTATTTATGTAAATCAAATTTAAAAATAAGTTTATATAATGTTATTTAAAAATATAAACACTCAAAAATAAATTAAAACAATTCATTAAACCATTTAAACTTATTTTTCTAAAATCAAGATTTTGTCACTTTTTTCGATATAAGCAAATGTTACTATTTTTATGTATATTTCTATTTTCAAATCCTATCTAATATTGTTTGAATCATAAAACCTTTTATACTTTATATTCAAAATCACTTTAAATGATATATTTTGAAGTGGTTAAATTTTGGGTTGTTACATTTTCCCCTACTTAAAAGAATTTCGTCCTCGATATTAGATAAGAAGAAAATAGCTCAAAAGGAAATATATACTCAATAAGATGGAATATATACAATAAGCGATTTGCACCACACGCGGTGAGTCCACTCAAACGATAGATAAAGTCCATACATCGATCCTTTTGAGGTGGTCGAATTTTGGGTCACTACAGCAAGGACTCCGAGCATTAACCAGATATGGCTTACCTTATTATATATTTTATCTAGAGATATACGGCTCTCAGAATGATATATTTGATCCCTGTGCAGGTGCTCATATTCAGCTTGACCGGAGAGTTCTCTATATAAATCCTTATATATACACGAATGTGTCTTAGTGGTATTGATTTTACACATATTATTGTTTTATGTACACATAATAGCTACTTTTTCATTTATATTCTACACCCTAGATCTTACCGATCATACCACTACATTCACTTATCAGATGGTTGGCTTCTTTTAAGGGAATAACTGTTGCGGTAATCCATACTATCTCAAAAGTTACTGTTATATGGATGCGTATATCTTGATTTTTCTCATACCATACTTATATCTGACATTTGGTTTTTATTTTTTCTAAATTCCTCGTATACTTCTTCGAGTGGGATAACTAAAGCAGGTTTTAATTTGGATGCTTCAGAGTTTAGGAGACGAGCTGGTGGGTTATGTTATCTAACTATTTCTCTTTCCATTGCAATATATTATATATGTAAGTATTAGGATTGTGAGGAGAAACAATTAACTATCCGGGCGAATGGTAGAACACAGGTTCAGTAATTATGAAATTATTCTATATTTGAAGTAAGCTTTTATACTGCCTTTTTGATACTATATGTTATAATCCCATTGTGAGATTCTAATATTGTGTTTTTTCTTTCTTGTTCTATATGTTTTCTTTTTAATTTTCCCTAACCATCTGTCTCTCTGGAAATGGCTGCACGACACACAAATATCTTAGATGTATTTAATGTTGACATTCAAGGGTAGAAAAGTCGGGTTTTGCAATGCAAGGAAGACTGTTAATGATCTAGCGTAAGGCGTAAAGGAGGGAGGCCTGATGTAGGTTGGAATTGGCGGTACTGAAACCATTCTAAAGACGAAAAATGCTTAGGCCACTCTTCCATGGTGTGCTATTTTCTCTGGTTGACTCGAATAAGGGCTGGTCTTCAACTGATGTGATGTCATACACATTATGTTGGCTTTTAGCTGCTGCTGAAAGAAGTTCAATATAGCAAAGCTGGTCAAGATCGAGTCGAACCTAGCTAGAACAGGAGGGATTTGGTCTACATCTTAACTAATTGTGAAGTTTGCTTTAGGATGAGATGGTCTTGCTTCATCTTGGCACCTTGCTGAGTAGAAACATTACATCAAAAAAGCTATTTCGCAACAGCTTTAAGCCACTACTAAAGCATTTCGCAATGACCCTGAGTTATTGCGAATTAGGGAGTAGCTAAAAATTAACTATGGCTAGGAACCGTTGTGAAAATATTTTCGCAATAGCCTGGGACCATTACAAAAATATAGTTCGTAATGGCTCACAGTCATTAACGAATTTAGTATTTGCAACCGCTATAAGTCTTTGCTATTCAAAGAAGCTATTGCTAAATCAATGAATTTTTTAGATAAATTGAAGCCTATGATAGTTAACCCTCAACCAATGGAGTATTTTAGAAATATATTACAAAAACATGGAGTGTAATGCAATTTAAACATGGAGTACTTCAATAGTATACAAATCCATATAAAACATAATTTAGTGAAACATCATATTACAAGCATAAGCATCACAAAATGTTCACACTATTTTTTATACAATTTAATACTTACTAAAGACAATAGTTTAGAGTTCAACTATACTAATTTTTAAACAAAACCCATAGTTTTCATCACCTTCGATTATGCTTTTATTCTTCTCATTAGGAGATGTATCTGGATCAGAATTGATTTTCAAATGATTTTTCTTCATAGCTTCTTTGTGCTTTATATTTTTTCCTCTTATCATTTGTTGTAGTTTTGACCACTATTTTAATAAATATTAAATTAATTTATACGCTACCATAGAGTGTAAAATATGTTGGTCAATAATAAGTTGTGTGCCTATGAACTAAGGTGAAACTTCTGTTTATTAATAGATTATAGAAAGTGAAAGCTTGAACTCATTTACATTCAATTTCCTAGCCACTAACGATGATAGCAAAAAATTGTTGTAGGTGTATGACATAAATAATGATAATCAGCTTCAAGGATGATTTGTAACTTCATTTATAATGTTTTACAAAAAAAATTCTTGCTTAACGTCAAATTAGGATACTATTTCCACTAAATATACAACAAACATTTAAGAAATGATTTGATAACTTATACCTTGCAATACAAATGGTAACGAATGAAATTATAAATTAAAACAATTCAATAGTGTCAAGCTTTTGGTTTGGAATATCAAGTAATCATAAAATATGTACTGCTCTAGCTTTGTTACAATACTTAATAGCTTGGAATATAAGCAAACTTAGAATATGTTAAGTATAATGAAAACATTATATAGCTTAAACCTTACAACATATCAAGTACTATATCAAGCATTTCATGATTACAACATCAAGCATTTTGCAATACTAATTGTATTTACATCAAGTTGAAATGTCTCTAGGATTTCTTTTGCTATAAATAAGCTCACTATCGGTAGATTTTAAGGCATTCAATAGTATCAAGTGGAAATATAATTTTTCCAGCTTCATTATACTATACAACCGGTTCAAGTTTAGTTTACATGCACAACACCTTAACAAATATTCTCCAGTCCAAAATGGCGCTTCTAAATTATCATATTAATTGACCCTGCATATTTTGGCAGCAATCTAACTCGGCTAAGCTATAAAGGATTGGTACAAGATATTGTATATACGTAAGCTGTATGAACCAGAATACAAGCACAAAAAATGATTTTATTAAAGTTGCATATAAAACAGGAGATAAATCACTCACCTCAGGTAGTGAGCACTCCTTTAAGCTATTAAACTGATCTGGTACCATAAGACAACAGGCGCGACTTCTAATATATTTGAAAGGAAAATAATAATTTTCATTTTCTTAGTAATAGGGTTCCCAATGTTAAGTAAATCAGAGCACAATCACAAGGACTAACCGATTCAGCCATATGATAAAATATAGGTCAATAATAGCATAAATATAATTCTATAACGTGAATTCAACTTCATTGAAAAATTATTATAATACTACAAATGAATTTTTTATAATAGTATAAAAAATGGACAATAACACAAATGAAATACAAAGAAAATCTGGTTACTTTATGATTGATACTATAAAAATAATCATGTAAATGAATAGTAACTTAAGAAATGATACACAAAGGAAATACATAATATTATCTAGACACTCAACGTAATGTGTAATTCTCATAATAAGTTTTTGTTGGAATAGAAAATAGAAACTACAAATGATAGAAGCATTTTAGATATGACAATATAATAAAACAACAATATAGTAAATAATTCTCTAAATGAATTTCTGCTGAAACGATTCGTCTACTCTTAGAGTGTTGTTCTTTCTGATAACATGTTAAGTAGAAGTAATAGTGATGCTCATTCTGATAATTTCAGTCAATTGATTGCTAAAAATGGTTATATATTCATCTAATTAATGTAACTCATATAGATTTTTGAAATTTAATTGAAACTTTTTTAACAGAATGAACATTTTGGTGTCCAAAAAATTGATAAAGGCCTTTTAAATAATTTCCAAGATTAATATGATATATTTCTCTTTGAGGAACTTGTTCACAGTGAGTGACATGTGATGTTCAGTATGAACTAGTTTATGTACATGTTATGTTAAGGAGACTATAACTACCCGCCTTTTCGACCTTAAAAGTCGACACCAATACTCCATGGTTTTCATATGTCAAGCATCCAAGTACCATAAAGATAGATTATTAGGGTGAAAGAAAATAAAGATGGAACAGAATCTCACATTGTCACAAGTAACATATAATATGCAATGGATCTTTATAAAAGAAAACTGTAATATACATACATCAGTCAAAGTCATCTAAGCAATCGTAAGTGGGAACAGTTATAATAGTCTGTTCTTATAATTGCTAATAAATACAACAAAAATGTAGTGGTAATAAAAAATACATGAATATGTCTTGAAGGCATCCGACTCGTCTCCTAAATCTCCAAAGTATCCAAACTGGATCTATAATATGCTCGGTCTGACCCGAGAATTATTAGAAAATAACACCCAGATCAGTTTTTTAAATCAACGTGAGATACAGACCTCAAATGGATTTTAATGTTATAAAACCATTAAAAATAAAAGATTTCTCGTAAGACCACGCTGCATATAAACATGGACGGGTTTTTGTCTTACGATAACAAACCGTTTATATCAGGAAATCCAGTGACATTATAATAATATTTAAGGGCGAAAATATCAATAATCAAGTAGTTATGATGCTCGTGAGTGTACATCATAACAATACTAGGTATATAATTAAAAACCACTAAGGCGTATTTACTAATTGTATAGGATTCCACAAAGGTACCCTCAGTTTTCGAGAACGGTCCTCCTGCATGTGGATCAAAGTTATCCTTCCGAAGCAATAATACATCACTAGTGATGTACAATAGGAAATACATAGCTAGCCATGCAAGCCTGAATGCATCGCTCCATACGTGGATAATAACTGTAGGTAGCACTAGGAAGGAGACAACTGCACCTTTATGGGTTAGCTAAACCCCTGGCTAGCATCCTTTCTTTAGTATTAGTCATTACTACTGATGAGTTACATCTAGAAATCATGCTCATGCATTGCCAACTGAACAGATCACCGAACCACACATGGATTCCCATACCTAACAGATCTAGTAACACACATAGGTTCTTACACCGCAATAGAGATCTTTGAATCACACATGAAATCCCATACCCCAATAGGTCTCACAATCACACATGGATCCCCACATCTTAACAGAGATCTCGAAATCATACATGGATTCTCATGTCCCAACGGATCCCGAAATTAGACATGGATTCTAACATCCAAAACCAAACTCAAATCTCCTCCAGCGTAGAACCCATGTATGGTTTTTGGAGTGGTTAGGTTTCGAGTTATCTCTTACGAGTACACTCCACCGCCTACCGGATGTTCCAAAACCAATCGATCGATTTTTGAAATGCTCAACACCTGTTCTTTTGGAAATAATCTGATAATACACAAGAGCAGAAATCACCTTCTAACGGTTTATATGGATGGATCTTCTCATCATTTGTCAAAAAGTACAAATAAGTTTATATGTATAGTATAGCACCACCAAAAATAACTATATCATATAGTCATTGTCTTTCTCTTTCATATTTCTAGAGTTAAAATCCTTCGGCGTTAAGTAGGAAAATATTTATGTACCACCAAAATTAAGAAGGATTGCATATTTAGGCCAAAATTAGGTAGTCGCTCATTTAACTATTAAATAAAAAAATAATCCAAACAAAGATTACCTATGTAAACCACCAAGCCTCTTAGAATAATTTTCATTAATTAAATCTCTTTACAAAATATTTATTAACATATTCATATACTTATCTCACATGGATAAGTATATTCACAAGCCATTCCTTTTAAATTTTAGAAACCCTTTTCACGTACTTATAAATGGTATAAGTATATGCACCAAACACTTAGAGAGATTTTCTGTTCCAAAATCATATTAAAATGATCAAAATCAAATGTCATTTAAACAGAGATATAAATAACCCGAAACACCATTCCTTTTCAAAATCTCTTTATTTCATAAATATCAGCTTTATAAATTTCCAAATCATTTATAAAGCTTCTTTATAAATTTCCAAGTTCTATTTGTACAAATAATCTTTTATAAATCTCCAAAAACCTATTTATACCACTTTCCTTTCAAATCACTAAACCATTTATAAATCTCTTTTCTATAATCATTCAACACCTACTTGTTTTCAATTTCCAAACTTCTTTCAAATTTCTATACTCGTTTAAAAAATCTTTTGACGAAATAAATCCATTTACAAACCAATTATTATTTTATTATAATAAATAAAAACTTTATCGTTATAACCATAAATTTAAACATTTTTAATAATATAATAATAAACTTTAAAAAAAAACATTTTACAAAATATAAAAATTAACTTTTAAATTTTTTTAATAAATATAATAAAATATCTTTAAACAACTTTAAAAATATAATTAATTAACTTTCAAGGAATATTTCTAATACAATAATCAAGTAGCTTTAAATAATGAATAATAAGATATTTATTATCTTTAGATAACTTTGATAAGTATAATTATCTTTAAACAACATAAACAAAATAATTTATTTTAACACATTATAAATACATCAAATAACTTTACAAAAGAAATAATATGACAAAAAAATTTGTAGAAAAGAAATCTAACAAACACTTTGTCAAAATAATAATTTAACAAAACATTTCCTCGAAATTATAAAATTCGAAGTTAGTTTAAATCCTAACTTTTCAAATCCAGAAAGAGGCTCAACGACCACAATGGTACTTGAACAAGCTACCATTAAATTCAATTTAACTTCTCAAGTTAAATTATAGGTATTTACACAATTAGGCATATATGTAAACCTAATCCGTAATTAATAATCAATTGTTAACACATCATTTATCCAGTATAAATCAACTGGCACTTAATAGAATAGCCAAATTAATATAATAGTAGAACGAGGATTTGTTCTGCAAAACAAATGTCGATCAAAATAAACTCTTTTGTTTATTATTATTAGATAGTGCTTATTTGACCAAATAAATAACACCGAAGAAGTATGCTTAAATTTAGCAATGTTATTATCTAAACGACGCAAATTTATTAACTCTATATTATTCTACTAGTTTATATATTATCTATTTTCAAAAATGATAATTTATCCCAAACCAAACAACTAGCAAAATTCAAAATCCAAGCAGATAATAAATAATTTTTATCTACTATATAACATAATGATTAACCTAAAAGGTGAGTTTAGCTGATTGAAATTCCAGTTATTGCTTTTGCATTCTGGCTCCGTCAACATTCAATTTTAGTGCAAAATTTCAATAGCTCCATACTCCTTCAATCCAATTCCAAAAGTAGATAATGATCCTACGAGTGCAATGTAACTAGCCGCGTTCGATTTGGACTTCGTATGGGCAAGTTATACATTTTATAAGATTGAGATAGAACTTAAACAATTAATTACTTCACTAGTTACAATTCAAAACTAATTATCCATATTAACTATAAATACCCTTCTCGCATAAAGTCCAGTACTCAACTTCACCCCGGCCAAAACTTCTCACCACCCTAGCTCCTTCATTCCTCCACGATATCGCTTCCTGTTAGCTTTATTGGCCTTCTCTTTTTGAAGACCATCTTCCCGACCATATGAACTTGCTTTCTTCTTCCTCCAAGAAATCGCATCCACAATGATCTAGTCACGATGCATGTCAGGTTGCATCTACCCCTAGGGCACCACTCCCTCCAAATCTCGGCATCGAGGTGCTATTCGACAATTTGAATCCAAATCCAACATCACTTTCGCAATTAGATGACTAATAATTCCTCAATCTCAAATCCTATGTAATTTTTACTCATGAATTTACTGTCGAATTGCATAAGCTTCAACCGCAACCTCCCACAACATAATATCATAAAGATCTATGCTTTCTTAATCCAAAATACAAGCTTTGGATTTTTTATAACTTTTTTATAATTTTTGAATCAAATTTTGCTTGCATTAATGTTGGGTGAACGGTACATTTGGAGAAAGGATAAAATAATCAGAGAAATGTTAGGTTGTGAAGTGTTGACTAATTTTTATTTAAATTTTTTGGTATTTCGCTGCATAGAATTTCGTTCGCGTATGAACCGCGAACAGCAAAACAAAAATACGATCGCGCTCAAAACAGCAGTGCAACCTTAAAATAATAATAATATACACTAGTTATACAATTCTGAAAAGTCACATAAACACTTTCGTTTGCCAAAATATAATCAAGGATTAATTAAAATAATTCCCAAATTAAAAATTATGGAAAATAAAATAAATTAGGATTTTCACTCAAAGGGCTTCTTAGTCTAGTGTAAGAAGTTTTAAGGACGACACTTCTGAATAATTAGTATCGGACAATTTACATAAAAATGATAAATGAAGTATCATCTTTAATTGTACTAAAAAATGATATATGAATTTATCATTTTCCTACATAATTCAAAATGATAAATAGATTTATCATTTTCCTGTAAATTATCCTTGAAAATAATTATTCAGAAGTGTTGTAGCAACCCGAAATTTAACCCATAATAATTAATTTGTTAATTAATGAAATTATAAAATAATTTTGTGAAATTATCAGAGTTAAGCCACGGAAGTTGTACCATTATGTCCGTGGTAATATTTTGGTCAATTTTCATATATAGAAAGTCAAAACCCAAGCTAATATGAGAAGGTTACAAACTAAATAAGAAAAATGAAGAATATATATATATATATATATATATATATATATATATATATATATATATATTGGTCTAGGTCGACCTAGGAGTTGACCAAACCATCCCCTAGGTCGACTGACCGATCGACCGACCGGTCAATCCGCCTAAAGGTTTGGAATGAAGAAAATTTTCTTCGTTCCAAAGCATTCGTATACGTATTTTTGCATTCTTTCAGCTTATCTGGTACTTCCATTCTAGCATCCGATGGCTCAGCCTATGACGTAGTTGCATCCTGTCTAATCTCCAAATCCAACGGTCTGAGACCCACAACTACCCCTGTAAATAAGATCCTGGGTCTAACACTTGTTTTCATTCTAGATTTTCTCCGCTTGTGTTCACCTTTTTTGGAAGGACCCTAAAAGGTATAATTTTCCAAGGAGAGGATCTTTTTAATAAAAATATTTTAATACCCTCATGTGGATCCGAGAAGACCTAAAGAGAAGAGCTTAGGACCATAAGTGAGTGATTGTAATTATTTTAGATTTCTTTAAGTAATTTAAAATAATAAGGTTTCCAACAGTTGTAGTTTTGCTATGATTTTTGGAATAACCGTTTTAGTGGTTTATTTACACTTTTTAGAATTATTTTCATTCCATTTCTTTTAGCGATTCTTTTAGTTAATTTTAGTTTATTTCTGTTAATTATAGATTTTCCACTTATTTACAGTTAATTTACACTATTTTAATTTATTTACTATATTTTTGTGTTATTTACATCATTTTCCTATGCTTTAGATTTTCTTCTATTTTCCACTTTCTTTTATTTCTCCTACATTTTCATGTATGGATTAGAATAAATTAAACACAAATGTGGATTAAAATTATAAGAATACTAAAATAACGGAAGATAAAATGTAAATTGTAAAGACTGTAATAAAAATGGAATTAAGACTGAAATTGAGCCTAATTATGATATTGATGCTAGAATTGGACAAATTAAAAATAACTGGCCTAGTCGTAACTTAGAATTATAACTAAAAGGAGTATAAAATGAAAGTAGCTTATTTTCACATTTAGACCTTGGGTTAAGTAATAAGCATGATTATAACGTAGGTTATAATAAGAAATAGAATAGAATGAGGCTTATTTTAAGACTTAGGTTAAATTAATAAGCAAAGATAATAAAGATAAATTTTAAAGGCTTATTTAAAATAATTTATCTAAGTTAATAAGCAAAGACGAAAGTAGGATCCATACCGGTAGCATTTCCCTTATGCTGTCTAGGGTTGATAAGTGGTCAATGGTTAAAAGAAAAGTGTTTGTACCTGTAGCATTTCCCTTACACTGTTTAGGGTAGATAAGTGGTCAATTGCTAAAAGAAAAGGGTCTGTACTCACAGCATTTCCCTGATGCTGTTTAGGGTAGATAAGTGGTCAATAGTTAAAAGAAACGGTCTGTATCGGTAGCATTTCCCTTATGTTGTTCAGGGTAGATAAGTGGTCAATAGTAAAAAGAAAAGGTCCGTACCGGTAGCATTTTCCTAATGTTGTTTACGGTAGATAAGTGGTCAATGGTTAAAAGAAAAGATCCATACCAGCAGCATTTCCCTTGGGACACACTTTTGTTACTTCGGGTAGATAAGTGGTTAATAATTAAAAGACTAAATCATGGGGATTTGAATAAGGGACGCAACTAGTTTTTTTTAACAGGGACCAGTATCAACTGCATTCCCTATTTTCTATGGACACGGTGTCCCACATTAGCTTGAAGTGAGACGTGGGCATGCACATGCTATCTAAGGTAAATAAAAGGTCAAAAGAGGGAGCAATAGATAGTGCGAACTAGCGGTTACCAAGCGTGTGGCATCAATTAGGGGAGATAATTCTCTATTGAATTCCAAGTACTTAGTATGAGTGTCTTTCGTAGACACCATTGCCTCATGTATAGGGAGCTATATAGTGTCTAGTACGTGGTAAGGTCTATGGAGTAGAAGGTCGATCCAAGGGTAGAGTTATGATTTCAGCCTAATTATAGGACTATGAATTCAGCCTAATCAAAGCAGCTATCGAAGACAAGTGCAAACAATCAAAGTTAATTAATTGTGTCAATTTAGTTAAATCATATTTATTTCTAGCTTATTTCTTCTTCATATTTCCTTTGTTTCCTTTTTATATACTAGAATTATTATAAGGTCGATTACTTTTACTTTGCTTAACGATTCTAGTAATTACAATCATTCACCAAACTTTTAGTCAGACCCACTGCTCTATTTCGCCTTTTCCTCCCCCATACACAATCAAGGGCAAGGAAAGTAGACCACGACATGTTGGAGACTTATTGGAGATTCTATCATGTATTTCTTTCCTTCAGTTCTAGTTTTTAATTCTTTTGTCGAGCTGGTATTTTGAGAGGGATGTATTGTACTCTGATATTATTTGAGACTTTGGGTTTTTGATTTCACGAGACTCGCATGGGTATTTTGTCATATGATGTATGGGGTATTTGGAAACTTTTGTCTATCATCTTATATTATGGAATTTGATTTTTAGCAAAAATACTATAATTGTTTCCATTGCATTGTTATTATTATTTAATTTTTGCGTTGAGTCTCTTAGTCTCTACTAGTTTTAGTTATACCTACCACCCACTTTGCCTTTTAGTGTGTCCTTTTGGGTACACTAAAGGGTGTACGGTGTTACATTTGGTATCAGAGCCTAAGGTTATAGGATTCCTAAAAAACTTGTTTTAAAAATAAAGTATTTTTCCAAAAGAAACCTATTTTAAGTAGCATATCTTCAGATAGAAGTATTTTCGAAAATTAACTATTATTATAGAAGTAGTTTTTCAAGTTTAAAAGAATTTTTATAAAAAAAACCCCTCAAAAGTCCATTTTAGTCTCCCTTCAACCCCTTCCTAAACTATATTCTTCTATTCGTAGAATGGCGGATGCCCCGAGCCTTCCCAAGGGCATTCTAGTCCCAGCCTGGTTTTGTAGGTATCTATAAGCCATAACTCCCGAGCGGTACGAGCAAGCGCTTAACCAAGTACCAGCGAGTGGGAATCCCATCAACCCATCTACCACCGTCCATTTCTCTAAGCTTTGTAAGGATTTTGTGAGTTTGGATGGAAAGACTTTTTCTGGTAAGGAGACTTTTATGGAGGTGAGAGCTTGGCTTAGAGACACAGAGAGGATATTCGGACTATTGGGATTGGTTGATCAATAGCGATTTTTGCTAGCATCTTGGCATCTGAAAGAGTAGGCTTCGTATTGGTTGGAGGTCATAGAGTTAAAAGGAATAGAGGTGACTTGGAATGGACTCCAAGAGCGGCTTGATAGGAAGTTTTTATCTCAAGCAGAAGAAACAGTTCCGTTGGAGTGATTCATTAATTTGAAGCAAGGGTGTTCTGTTGTGAAGGAGTATATTAATGGTTTGAAGGACTTATCATAGTTTAGGAAGGAGTTAGTTAATACACCACACAAAAAGGCTTTGAAGTTCACAAAGGGATTGAATCAGCCCCTTCAAGGGTTGTTGTTGACTCACGTGTCGATGGGAGCTACATATGAGTCACTAGTAGAGATGGCACTTATGTCTGATGCAGCTAAGGGGGGAAAGTTTAAGGAGACCCATAATTTGGAAAGTTCTAAGAAGAAGTGGGGGAAAGATAGGAAGAACAAGGATAAAAATAAAGGAGGAGGACCTCATAGGCAGATCAAGAAAAACAAGAAGTGCAAGAGTTGTGGGATGGTTGGTCATTACGCAAAGGATTGTAAGAAGACATCAATGAAAGGGAAGTGTTTCAACTATGGACATCCTGGTCACTTTAGTAAAGCCTATCCTTAGAAGACAAGGCAGGGAGCGAGCGCGCCTACAATGTAGATACAGGCTTTGGATGCAGCGCCTTCTAGTAGTGGATCGGAAAGAGGTAGGAAAATCACTGTAGAAGTTTTGATTTCTATTTTTGATTTTTTCCATTTAGATTTTTTTAGATTCTAGAGCATCACACTCTTTTATCTCTAGTAGATTGTTTGCATTTAAACATCTCTTTAGTAGCAGATCCCATTTTGTTTCAAACCCCATAGAAGGATCGACACATTTATCTATGGTTTGTAGGGGTTTGAAAATTTGTATACTAGGGATAGAATTTGATTGTGATGCCAATGTATTGGGATTTTCGAGGTATAGGATGAATTTAGAGTGGATGGGGTATCCATTTGTGAAGCGATATTGGACTGCAAATGAAGAGTCGTTAGATTAGAGACATGCAGTGGTAGGACCCTAGAGGTCTCTTGTGACTCACAAGGGTTAGTCATGTCGAGCTTCCTTTATTCCTTTGATCCATCACTTGGAAAGCTAGATTCCGTTCCAGTCATCAAAGATGTTTCAGACATTTTGAGGAGGTTCTTCGTACACTTCGTGTTCATCAGTTGAGAGCAATGTATTTGAAGTGTCAATTTTGGCATAAGGAAGTACGTTTCTTAACGCATAGAGAAGGTCTACACATGGTAGGAGTTTGAGAAATGGTTTTGTACATTTAGGTTCGGATTATGGTAAACCAAAGAGAGATTGGAAAAGATTGAAGATGAACAATAGATTCAGTTGATAAGAAAAGAAGAAAGCCCTTGTGTAGATAATTGCAGAAATTACACTTGTTTCAAATAAGTGGATTTGATAGTAGTACCAAAAGACTTTAGTAAGGAAATGAGATTTCCAAGGTTTAGGGAGGATACTCCTAGGGTAGTAAATAGGAAAATCTACTTTATGTCCGACTCAATAAAATATAATTGTTAGAATTGAAATATTTTCTTTTAGAAAATAAATTTGATGTTTTTGGAAATTTGCATGAAATTTAAATTGGTTTTTATACGATATAAATTTTGTAAAGTAAGACTCTTTTGAAAAAATATAACTTGTTATTTTCTTTGTGAAAAACAAAAAATTTAATATAAAAACATGGAGTTTATTAAGTAACAGAAACGTAGGTTACAACAGTTATTGTTTAGTAGATGTTTTCATGAGAAATAAAGGGAGCGTAGACTATAACACTATTGTTATAGTAGATGGCTCCCAAAGGAAATGTTTTTACATAGTATATGAGATTTATTTATTTTTGAATCCATGCTAGTCTTTTTGGGTTGTAGTAACGGTATTTTACGTAACATTCCTTTTAACCCAATAAAACTGAATTTTAAAAAGATAATTTCTAATAATAGAAATAAAGTGATTTATGAATACACTTATTATTTAAATAAGTATAAGAAAATGTTTTCTAGTTATGGACATATTAAACAGCTTTGTAAATGAGTTTTTTTTGAAGTTAGATATTAGAAAATTAATACATACATACATACATATATATATATATATATAATAAATATACTTTAATTTATTGGAATGAAAGTAATAATGGTATAATTTTGTATGAAACCAGTAAAAAAATGTTTTGTGTAAGTTATAAGGAAGACGTGAAAGAGATGTACGAGGTTTGGGAAGCATTATATTCTGTATGGCCTATTTGGAAAAATATAAAATTAGTTCCTTGTAATTTCAATAAACATGAAATCCTCTTTTAAAAGGTTCATAGAAGATTTTAGCATTAATAGTTTCTCATAGAAGAAGTAGCTCCAATACATTAAGGTGTGAGACCGTTAGGTGTAATAAGAAGATGTTTTGCAAACGCACAAGGATATTTTAAAGATATTTTAAAAGGAAATGGTCTGGTGAAAAAGTAAATAAGTTTTTGAAATGAAAAACTTAATAAAAGTATAATTTGAAAATTCAAATTTTCTAGAAAATTGAAAAGGTCTTTAAAAGAAAGCGAGGAATACGTTCTGGACTTAGAATTTGAAAGTTTTTCCCTCTAGGTTTTGGAAATAATGTAAATTCAAAAAGATGTAAGGATGCAAGTATAGAAACATAAATTGTTAAGCAACCGAGTATTTTTGAATTTAAGAAGAACTTAAAGATAACACTTTTAATGACAAAGAATTTAGGATTTGAAAATTTAGAAGCCTTAGTTTTTGAAATGAGAGGACAAATACCAAACCAAACTCTTAAAAGTGGAATAGATAGGAATTGTCGTCTAAGGAGTGACGGAAAAGGTGTAAGGCTATAAAGGAGACAATAGTAATTACTTTTGGAAATAATAATAGAGTTTCCCGTAAAGCATATAGGGCACTAGTGAGAACCTAGAAATGTTGATTCATGTGAGCAGGCTAAAAAAGAACAGTAAGGTGAAATTAGTAAGAATGTAAGGCACACATGGTTGAGGACTTGTATTTTTGATTTTGAAGAAACTTGGCAAAAGCATCTTCCTTTAGTGGAATTTTTGTATGATAGTAGTTTTCAAGCAAGCAATAGAGTGGCATCTTTCGAAGCTCTTTATGGAAGACCATGCAAGTCACTTTTGTGTTGGATAGAGTCTATAGAGGTTAAAAAGACTTCGGAAAAGACTAAATTTGATTAGGAGAAAATTCGTATCTCTTATACTCATTTCTTTGATTAGCATTTTTTGAATTTTCTATTTTCCATCTTTAGTTTTGAATAGGTTATTTCGTTTATTATCCTTTGGGAGGGCAAAATTTAGGAGTTAACATATGGTTGGTAAGATTTGATGCAAACATGTTATTGAACATGTTATGGATAATGTATGTGAGTGGTTGCAAGTGTTTGCTAGTGGATGCTAATGGACGCATGTACTTACACTAGGCACTATTATCTCTTAGGAATCGGCATAACTAGGACTCTAGAGCATATGCATATGGATGTGTGAGCATTTGCATTTTTATCTTTCATGATTGCTATAAATAGATGTTAATCACATGGTTGTTGGATTTGGATGATGATTGCAGCACTCATGTGGAACTATTGTTATCATTAGGAATTTTCGCAATCATTTGGATACATAGCACGGACATGATTGCATAAAAGGAGGTCAATCGAATTAGTGGACCGTCTAATCTTTTGCATTATTTAGGGACATAGACGCTACACTAATCGCATAACCATCATAAATTGCATTAGAAAAACTTAAGAACAATGGATGAATGGATGATGGTTGAGTAGTTAGTTGTAGAACTTGGATGAAAACATTAGTTCATTCTTTAATCCTTAGAGATTTCGAGGACGAAATCCCTTAAGGAGTGAAGAATGTAACAACCCAAAATTTAACCCATAATAATTAATTCGTTTATTAATGAAACGATAAAATAAATTTGTGAAATTATCATAATTAAGCAACGGGAGTTGCACCATTGTGTCTGTATTAATTTTATGGTCAATTTCTATATATAGAACGTCAAAATCCGAGCTAATATGAGAAGGTTACAAATTAAACAAGAAAAAAAATACTAGGCAAGGTCGACCCCGACCTAGGGGTCGACCTAACCGCGTCGAAGGTCGACCGACCGGTTGACCTAGGGTGAGGGGCGGTGACCGCCCGGTCGACCCGCCTACAGGTTTGGAATGAAGAAAATTTTCTTCGTTCCAAAGCATTCATACACATATGCTTGCATTCTTTCAGCTCATCTGGTCCTTCCATTCTGGCATCTGATGGCTCCTATTCAACCTATAAAGTGGTTGCATCCTGTTCATTCTCCAAATCCAATGGTCTGAGATCCACTTCTACGCCTATAAATAATACCGTAGGCATAAGACTTTTTCTTATTTTAGATTTTCTCCGCTTGGGTTCACCATTTCAGGAAGGACCCTAAAAAGAATAATTTTTCAAGAAGAGAATCTTTTTCATAAAATATTTTAATATCCTCAAGTGGATCCGAGAAGACCTACAGAGAAGAGCATAGGACCACATGTGAGTGATTGTAATTATTTTAGATTTCTTTAAGTAATTTAAAATAATAGGGTTTCCAATAGTTGTAGTTTACTACAATTTTTGGAATAACCTTTTTGTAGTTTATTTACAGTTTTTAGAATTAGTTTCATTCTATTTCTTTTAGGTATTATATTCAGTGAATTTTAGTTTATTTTTGTTAATTATAGCTTTCCCATTTATTTACAGTTTATGTATAGTATTTTAATTTATTTACTGTTATTTACGCGTTATTTGCATCTTTTTCCTACGCTTTGGATTTTCTTCTATTTTCGATTTTCTTTTATTTCTCCTTCTTTTTCACATATGGTTTAGAATATACTAAACGCAAATATGGATTAAAATTATAAGAATATTAAAATAATAGAAGATAAGATGTAAATTGTAAAGACTGTAATGAAAATGGAATTAAGACTGAAATTGAGCCTAATTATGATATTGATGCTAGAATTGGACTAATTAAAGTTAACTGGCCTAGTTATAACTAAAAATTATAACTAAAAAGAGTATAACATGAAAAAAGCTTTTTTCACACTTAGACCTTTGGCTAAGTAATAAGCATAATTATAACGTAGGTTATAATAAGAAACAGAATAGAACGAGACTTATTTTAAGACTTAGGATAAATTAATAAGCAAAGATAGTAGAGGTAAATTATAAAGGCTTATTTAAAATAATTTATCTAAGTTAATAAGCCAAGATGAAAGTAGTATCCGTATCGGCAGAATTTCCCTTATGTTGTTAAAGGTAGATAAGTGGTCAACTGTTAAAAGAAATGGGCCCATACTAGTAGAATTTTCCTTATGTTGTTTAGGTTAGACAAGTGGTCAATAGTTAAAAGAAAAAGGTCTGTACCGACAGCGTTTCTCTTATGCTGTTTATGGTAGATAAGTGGTCAACAGTTAAAAGAAAAGGTCTGTACCGGCAGTATTTCCCTTATGTTGTTTAGAGTAGATAAATGGTCAATAGTTAAAAGAAAAGATCCGTGCCAGCAGCATTTCCCTTGGGACACGCTTATGCTGTTTAGGGTAGATAAGAGGTCAATAATTAAAAGATGAAATCATTGGGATTTGGACAAGGGACGCAACTAGATTTTGTTTAACAGGGATCAGTACCAACAACATTCCTTATTTTCTATGAATGCGGTGTCTCACAATGGCCTGAAGTGAAATGACAACACAATTATGCTGTTTAGGGTAAATAAAAGGTCAACAGAAGGAAGCAATAAATACTTGAACTAGTGGTGACCGAGCATGCGGCATCAATTAGGGGAGATAAGTCGCTATTGAGTTCCAAGCGCTTAGTATGATTGTCTTTTGTATACATCATTGCCTTCTATGTAGGGAGCTATATAGTGTGTAGTCCGTAGTAAGGTCTATGGAGTAGCAGGTCGATCAAAGGGTAGAATTAGGATTTTAGCCTAACTATAGGATTAGGAATTCAGCCTAATCAAAGCAGCTATCAAAGACAAGTGAAAATATACAAAGTTAATCAATTTTGTTAGTTTAGTTAAATCGTATTTATTTCCAGCTTATTCTTCTTCATGTTTCCTTTGTTTACTTTTTATATACTAGAACTATTGTAAGGTCTATTACTTCTACTTGCACTATCATTCACCAGACTTTTAGTCCGACCCATTCCTCTATTTTTCACTTTTCCTCCACCATAGGCAATCAAAGGCAAGGAAAGTAGATTGCAGCTTCTTGAAGACTTGTTGGAGTTTCTATCATGTATTTCTTTCATTCAGTTCTAGTTTTCAGTTCTTTTGTTCAGTTGGTATTTTGAGAGGGATGTATTATACTTTGATATTATTTGAGACTTTGGATTTTTGATTTCACGAGACTTGTATGGTTATTTTTTCATATGATGTATGGGTATTTGGTGACTTATTTTTATCATCTTATATTATGTAATTTGATTTTTAGCAGAAATACTAAAATTGTTTTCGCATTGTTATTATTATTATTTAATTTTTGTCTTGTGAATCTTATTCTCTGCTAGTTTTAGTTATAACTACAACGCACCATGCCTTTTAATGTGTCCTTTTGGGTATACTAAAGGGTTTGGGGGTGTTATTAGTGTTGTCCTTAAAACTTATTACCCCAAAACGAGAAGCCCTTCGGTCTAATTTCCACTTAAATTAAAAATACATCAATAGAAATCGAGTCATTAAAGTAAAAATAAGTTTTTTTGATTATTTATTCGAACTGTATATTACTATAAATAAATTTACAACATGGATTCGACGTTATTATTTGTTAATTTAAAGGAGTTAATTAAAACTACTACATCCTCAAAGTTAATATTTAATTTAGAATCCAAATATTTAAACCAACATTAAAATATTAAATTCACCAGTTCAAATATTTTAAATTATACCTATAATTTAGTTTAAGTTTTGAAAAATTTAAAGCAATATTTCAAAAATTAGAATTAATTATAATCAAAATAAAATGACCAAAATTTTAGGTCATTACATTGTCTTACCTTAAAAGAATTTCGTCCCCAAAATTCCAAAGGTAGGAAAAATGCCTCCAAAACCTTTAACTTTTCTAAATCATTAGTCGAAACTTGTTATCAAATTTTCTAACTCCTTATAATTATAGAAAATTTCAACAGCGTCTCGTTAGTGAGGCTCGATCAGAAAAACAACAAAACGCCTCTACAGGCCCAAACCAACAAAATAAAACAAACGCCAAGAGGCCTCTCATATCTGGATCATAAAACCATCAGCCAAACAACAATATAAACACGTACCTATTTGCCGAGCAAACAACTCTACTTATGAAATAAAAAACTTCAAACTAGCATTTACTTCCATGAACCTGTATCTTATTTACAAATAATATGTGATCATACAACTCATAACCATGTAATTTTGCATTTTCCAATGTCAAACATAAAGATTTAATAATGCTCATACGATGTACATATATCATTCGTACACAACATCAAATCCGATTGCTTGCTCGATCACACAATTCGACTTCCGAACTAGTATCGCTCACTCGACCTCTCTAGTGTAGACTCAGATCTGGTTCCTTAATTAGAAATGATCACCCTCCTTACATTAGCCATCAACTATGATAGAAATATTCCGAATCAAATCAAAAATCCAAATCAATTGATCGTCGTCAAGAATTGGGTGAAATATCCTAAATCAAACCAACGTAACTCAACTCGAAATCATGCACCAAAACCCAGACCAAAATTCTCATGTGAATAAAATGATCTATGTGGACATCTTACGTATTTGTTCAAATTGGTTTCTTAATTATACCAATTACTTTATATTTTAAATCACATTAAACTTCATTAAACAAGATTTCATTTCACACTTAATTCATTAATGGACCATTTCATAAAACGTTACTTAAGTTGAATTTCATCTCATAGCTCAATTTATAAAATACACTAATGTTTATTCAATCACTTTTAAAAATTAATTTCATATTTTTTTCACACTCTTCTTCAGCCTAATAGTCTATATACAAATTTAGATTAGTTATAATTAAACAGAATGTCCAACAAATTTAAATTTTGTGTTAAACTGTTATTTCTTAAATTTATAAGTTATAAAAACTTATCTTCTTATAATTTCAACAAAACTCTTAATTCCAATTTGTATATAACTTCAGAAAGTTTTGACTATTCAGATTCATCAAAAATTCCACTTCACCTTAATACATGAAAATTACCAAAAAACATTTAAATACTGGATGCACAAACTAAACTAACCTAAAGGATACGATACAAGTATCTATAATATCCCTTAACTAAAAATTTAAGAACTAAATATCTGATTTTTATTTATCAATTTGAAATAAATAATATATAAATATATTCTTTTCTATAACAAATCGTACTTTTGTAATTTAAAACAAAAATTGTTTTATCTAAACAACTCTATGGAAAAATAGTAATCCCTCACTTAAAAATTCGAAAATAAATACTGATGATGTCGCAGTCATCATCGGAATAATTTCCCAGCGACCGAAGTGAATTTAGTGCTTTCTATCTCCTTCAAAATCCTTTAAAATATTTCTATTCAAAAATAATTCTAAATAATACTATCATTATTTCCTCCAAAACTTAATAAAATTCATTTCCAAAAACACCGGGATTTAAATTCTCAAATTATTAGCTTAAATCCTTTTTCTTATAAGCCACATTTATAGATTATACATATACAATTTTCACTTCCTTATATAAAACCATTTCACAAATGTATATCTTTATTTAGATTATAGTAAACAACTTTTATTAAAGTTCAATCTTAACCCAACATTATCATCGAGCGCCTTATTGTCCAATTGTGAAACTGAATTCACAAGGTGTTCGTTTCAATATTCCCAAAATTACAATTTACCCAATTCATGCAGTGAAAGGGATAAAAATGCTCCCAGTCAACCATAATAATCAATGATTATAAACTGGTCGGTCACAACTATTCAATCAACAAACAATAGCCAATGCTTCTAACTAGGTGAGCATGATCAATCAAATAAATAAATGATAGTTGTTAAATATTATGATTCCCTAACAAAAAAAACACAAACATTGATTACTATACTTAGTTCATGAAAATTATTCCTTTATATACAAAATATAAAATCTTAGTAAAATTATTTCATTTACCAATTTTCAAAACAACGTCGGTACGCCTTGTTTAAATGTTTAGAAATCCTTATCAATACCGTGGCATCCCATGTCTTGATCAGAATTTATAAACTACTCAACAGATAGATCAAAACAATATAAAATATTTTTAAATTACTAACAAATACGCAATCTATATATAAATACACACACAGTCCACCCATCCTAGGGCCTCGCTTATCCTATCTCAAATGAGTTAACCCCACCATAGCCTAGGTGTTCGCTTAACCTAAGCTCTGATACCAACTATAGTTACTCACCTTTTCAACCTCAAAAGTCAATAATAATACATCCATGATATTCTTGTGCCAAGCATCCAAGTGTCGGAAAGACGGATTGTTGGGGTGAAAGAAAATAAAGACAGAGCATAATCTCACATCGTAACAAGTAACATATAACATACAATGGATATGTACAAAAGAAAACTCTAATATATATACATCAATCAGAGTCAACTAAATAATCATCATCCTGGACAATTATAACAGCCCGACCATACAACCGCTGATAAATACAACAAGAAAATGTATATGGAGATAAAAAAAATACGTGAATACATCTTGGAGACATCAAGCATAACTCTTGAAGATCCAAAGCATCCAAACTAGATCTATAATATGCTTGGTCTGACCCGAGCATTATTAGAAAATAAAACCCATATCATTTTGGCAAACCAGCATAAGAAACACACCTCAAATGGATTTTAATGTTATAAAACATTTCAAAATAAAAGGTATCTCGTAAGACCGTGCCATAATAAACCCAAATGGGTTTTTACCTTACAATAACCAAACCATTTATATCAGAAAATCTAGTGATATTATAATAATGTCTAAGGGCGAAAATATCAATAATCAAGTAGTTACGATGCTCGTGAGTGTACATTACAACAATACTAGGTATATAATCAAAAGTTGCTAAGGCGCGTTCACTAATTGTGTAGGATTCCATAAAGGTGGCCTTAGTACTTCGACAATAGTCCTCCTGCATAAGGATCAGAGTCATCCTTTCGAAGCAACAATACATCCCTAGTGATGTACAATTGGAAATACATAGTTGGACACGCGAGGCCGAATGCATCGCTCCCTGCATGCATAAAAACTATAGGTAACACTAGAAAGGAGATAACTACACCTTTATGGGTTGCTAAACCCCTGGCTATGCATCCTATCTCTGATTTTAGTCATTACCGCTGGTGAAGCTACGTCTGGCATTCCAACTCATGCACCTCCAACTGAACAGACCATGGAAGCACACACGGATTCCCATACCTCAATAGTTCTTGGAACCACACATAGGTTTCCATATCTCAATAGAGATCTTGAAATCTAATGGATTCCAATACCCCAACGGGTCTTGGAATCACACATGCATCCCCGCATCTCAACAAAAATATTGGAATCACACATGGATTCCCATACCCCAATGGGTCTCAGAACCACACATGCATTCCAACATCCAAAATAAACTCGAATCTCCTCCAAGCATAGCACCCGTATATGGTTTTTTTGGAGTGGTTAGGGTTTCGAGTTATCTCTTACGAGTACACTCCCCGTCTTGACTGTGACGACCCGGATTTTTGGATATCCGGTAACTGGATAATTAACTGCTTTTAAATCATTAAAATACCGATTCCATTTGGTTAAGTAAATAAATTTTGATAAATAAAATTATCTGAACATATATATAAGTAGTTTTAAAGGAGAATTTGAATTTGAAATTCAAATAAAACAGTTTAAAATACAAATGGAGCTTAAAATAATTTGTATATATGATTTTTTATAACATTCTCTTTAAAAGATGTATTAAAATAGTATAATTATTTCTAAATGTACGATTGGAGTTTTTATCTTTTTCTTTAAAACTTTATATTAATTAATAAAGAGATAGTTTAATTATTTATATTCTTAGGATATTTCAATTAATATAAAGACTCTTAATAAAATGAAATTACTAGTGTTGAAGGAAAATATATGCATACATAATTACAAATATAAGGATTTATATACAAGAATAAACAAGTGTAAACTAAGAAGGTATACACATGATACTTAAGAAGATAAATAGGCTGCACATAATTCTCAAACCTTCTTTGATCTTCTAAAAAAAATATGAAAACCTGTAAACAAAACATATATTCAAAGTCAAAGCATGTCACATGAAATCAAGTCAGTATACAAAATCTGAAATCAAGCCTACATTTCAAAAAAAGAATCTCTGATCCATATAAGAAAAAAAATAAAGAAGCTTGTTGTGTACAAAAACTGTAACCTGCCTTTTCTTACAAATACATTTACCCTGTCTTTCTTCTTTCACTCATACGAACAAAATTAAGTTGTTAGTAAAAAAAATTAGAGCCGCCATTTAAAACCATAAGAAATAAAAAAACTCAACTCAACAACTAAGTAAAGAGGTTGCAAGAATCAGCAACCTCAAATCAAAACAACACAGTTCAAAGTTTTAAGTTTTCTTTCCAGTTTTTAAACATCTGCTTTAAACTCTCTGTTCAAACTTTCAAGGTGAGTAGACTTAACCCATAAATCAGTTTTGATTTGTTGTATGTGACATGTTTGATGTGAATTTCGTAATACATGTTTAAATTTATGTATGCATGCTTGTTTAAATCTTAATACATGTTTATATGTCTGTATATATTGGTATGCAAGTTTGTGTTTAGCTCTGCTATTTTCTAAAAGGCTCAATAAGAAGAATACATAAAATTTTCTTCATGTGATCTTTGTTAGGCTAAAGCATTCAAACAAATATTGTTTGTTTTATACGTAATTAAGTTTTTAAAATTTTATTTATAAGAAATAAGTTTGAAAATTTATCTGTAAATTGCAAGAACAGTAAAAAATTGAAGAACAGCTAAAAATCAAGGTCATCGATATGTAAATTCAAGTTTATAATCCGATTTACCTTAACAAATTAGGATTTTTAGTTGAGTGTTGATGGTGCAGTTCGATGATGGACATAATTTGGTTTTTGTGTTATTGTTGGCGATCGATGAACTTTTGGTTGGTCGGGGTTCATGTCCGTGGTGGCTAGTGGGTAGATGATGATAGGATAAATGGCAAATGATTTTATAAGCAACTGTGGTGGACATGGCAAGGCTGA
The DNA here is from genome assembly GCA_030765085.1 of Allium cepa. Lineage (NCBI taxonomy): Eukaryota > Viridiplantae > Streptophyta > Magnoliopsida > Asparagales > Amaryllidaceae > Allium > Allium cepa. The sequence goes on along the minus strand of CM060945.1, from coordinate 1,032,763,037 downwards.
GTAGGGCTTATTGTCGGTTTCGATCAACATTGTTATCGAGGCATATTTGGGGTCTAGGAAGAAGCAGAGGCGATCACAGGTAGGGGGTTTGTGACGATGGCGTGTGATGAAGTTCCGGTCGTGATCGTAGGATCGCTGGTGAAATTAGGCGGCGGTACGAGGAGATTTGGGTTGTTCGTTCTGGTTCCAGTAGTGGCCACATAGCTCGATTTTGATTTCTTGCTTGATCGAGGCTCTAGGTGGCTGTAATCAGGAGAGAACATCGTAGTCGATGTGTCGGCGTCAGCATCGATGGATGGAGCATCGCAGATGAACTGTGCATGTGCACATGTTCTAACTTGTGTCCATTGAGTTGTTGTGTTTGTTTTGCTTCGGGGAAGAAGATATGGCTGCGTGATGAACTCGAGTCTATCGAGTTGATGGAATCCCTAGGTTGCAGTTCGGGTAATTATGTTTTGGACTCGGGTTTGCGTTCGTGGGTTTATGCCATGGACTCGGGTGTGTTAAAATGTTTTAACCAGGGTTTTAAAATTTGGAACATGAACAGTTTTATAAAAGGAAAATGTGTAGACATATTTCAAGTATTTAAAATGTTTAAGTTTTCAATAGAAATGATTCCAAGTTCTAAGTGAAATCTTAAAACAAGTTTTGAAAACAAGTTTTTAAGATTTAAATTTTTAGAGATAAAACATGCTTTAAATTTGTTTGTCTAAAATAATTATGTTCGGATAATTAACTTAATAAAGTTCTTAAATATGATTTAATGATGAATTAGAAGTGATCAAACTTTAATTAGTCAACAGATTTAAAATTAACTTTGGTAAGTATAATTACTTAATAATGGATAGTTACTGAATAATATTGATTTGGAATCATCAATTAATTAATAAAGTTAAGAATAATTGATTAGGGTAATTAATTTAAGATAATTAATTAAGGATAATCATTTGTGTAATTGATTAAGTATTATTACTTAAGGGAAGTGATTAAAGGAATTAATTGCTTAATTAATTAAATTAATGTGATTAGTTTAAGTTAATTAATTAGTTTAATTAATTTAATAAAATCACTGGAAGATGGGCTAAGTAATTACTTAATGTGATTTATAAGTTTAATTTCTTAGTGAAGTAATTATTGGATAAATACCGGATATAATTACTTTAGAGAATAGAAGTAGTTTTGGGTTTAATTACTTTGTGTAATTAATTAAGAAGAATAATTACTTAGGAGGAAGTAATTAAGGTTTAACTACTTGGTGTAATTAATTAAAGGGTTGATATAATTAATTAAAGAGTTAATTAATTAAGGTAAGTAATTACAGAATGGTTAATTACTGTTATGGTTGATTTAGGCCGTTTAATGGAAGTAACTAAAGTAATTAACGAAAGTAATTAAAGATTAATTACGGTAAATGGTTGAGGATAATAAATTTGTGTAATTAATTAAAGGATAATTACTTTATGTAATTAAAGATAATTAATCAAGAATGATTAATTAGAATGGATAATTGAAGGAGGATTAATTAATTTATTTGTAATTAATTAATTTGGAGGTGATCAAGTTGCTTATGGATGATTGAATGATATTGGATGCCAAGAATGAGACTCGAAGAGACCGGGGTCGGGTATTAGAAAAATACCAGAAACCAACTCGAATTTTTATTGATTGATATGTGAAATCAATAGACTAGAATGACATGATTTAAGGGAATTGGATTATTTGATCTAAATTTTTGTACTTATAAAATTGATGTGTGAAATAGGTGATGCCTTTAACAAATTGTGAATTTGTAAATTAATACGAGCCACCCCGGGTTTTATTTAAGTTGTATACTATGTATTCCATGTTAGATGGGTTTACTCACGTTGGTTTCCAGCCTGTCCCGAGTGTTACTTTGATGTAATGCTAAGGTCAGACCGAGTATTACAGATTTTCAGGTAAGGACGTTCTGGAGCTCAGGAGACGAACTAGATGGGAAGAACGTATGGAGTGTTTCCTCTATATTATATTGTTGTAAATCTAAGTCATGATGAATGTGTATATCCGGTGTCTATATATGTATGTAACGCTGATATATTAAAAAGTGACAGATACAGTATTCTTTTGTAAACTTTTATTAATCGATATTATATTTTATCCGCTGCATATGTGAGAATCTGGTTTTGTTCCGTTTCTTCTTCTATCTCTTTTCTTCTTTTTCTTAACTATATGGAATTTTTGGGATTGAAAATTCTGGGTCGTTACATTTGGTATCAGAGAGAAAGGTTAAGCGAGAACCTTGGCTCTGTTTTGGTTACTCATTAAGGATAGGGTCAATGGTACCCTAGAACGAAATAAGTGTATATATATATGAGCGCGTACTTGTTATTTTCTTATATAAATGTTTTAAATGATTTTATATAAGAATATATTTTGATATATAAAGCAATGTTTTTTTCAAATAAATATTAAGGTAATTGGTTAATAAATTATTGGAATAAAATTTAAAAAAAGAAGTAATAGAAGTACAACCAAATTGGAATTAAATAAAGATAAGTTTGAAATGGATTCAAACCGAAGTTAAATCATAAATTTGGGAAGAGTTTTAAGATAAGGCAATAATGAATTGGTTCCCAGATATGATAATCTTGAGTATCATCATAAATGGTTATTATGTTTAAGTAGGATGATTGTTTTCCAATAAATGATGATAAAGCAAAATAGAATGTGTTAAGGAAGTAAACTTTTACACAAGTATGACTTGTAAATTGAATTAGGATTTTAAATTGTGAAGTTAGAATCCTAAGATTTAAAAACATTTGAAATTTGTTTTCAAACTGTTAAAAGGAATGATAAATAATATTATTCAGAGTATTTCTGGAAGTAATCTTATTTTGAAATAAGAAGTTGTTTGAAGCTTTGTTTGGAATTAAAAACCAAAGGTGGTTTAAAATTTAAGGATAACTTAGTGTGTAAAGGAAATAATATTTGCATATGAGGAATATACATAATATCAAAAATGGTTTGAAATAAACTCTAAATGTTGGGTTTTAAATTGGAAATGAGATGTGATATCCAAGGTGATAAGTTTTTGAACTTATAAGATTACTAATGTGAAGTTTAAAATTGAAATGGGAATTTAAATTGTGTAAGGTTGGCTGGATTAAGCAAATTGGATTTAACTTTGGAAAAGTTAAGTAATTTAACAAATAACCTGAATTGGAAATTTCAAGATGAAATTGAGAAGTTAAATGGTTAATTTGAATTGGGAGTTTGTGTGATCTCAAAATGGGTTTGAGATCTGAAAATTGAAAATGGATGGAGGTTTTTAAATGAATTGGATGATATTATCCTATTGTTATTAAAAATCTTTAAATTGTGGATCAAATTTGTTTAAATGAACGAGAAATGAAGTGTAGTAATATATCCATTGTTAAGATGAAAGGAAAATTTAACTTTAATTTGAAAATTAAGGATAAGGAATTACTTTGAACTGAAAATTTGAATAATTGCATTTGTAAATTAAAATTGTTTAAGGAGTTGGTTTCAAAATGGAAGATAAAATTTAGTAATAAATTAAAATTTCAAAATAAAATTGTTTTGAACTCTTATTTGAACTTGGAAAAAGGTTAAGTAAAGATAATTTAAAATGGAATTTTGAGAATTTGACTCAAAATTAAATTGTTTTAAGATTTGGATTACTGATTTAAAAATAAAGGTTAATCTAATTTAAGGAGTTAAATTAACATTTGGAAATTTAGCTTGAATTCATATAATTTGAGATGGGTTAAAGGTTGAGATTTAGATTCATTAGTTCAAATTGAATTTAGTTTGAGTTAATTAGAATTGAAGATGGATAAGTATAAAATTTAAACAGAAAAATTGAATTGGATTAATTTGAAATAAAATCAAAGATTTAATGAATTAAAATTCAAATGGGAATTGGGACTAATTTATAGAAATTGAAATGATCTGAAATTGAAGTGGATACAATTTGAAATAAAATTTGATTTGAATTTGGAAAGAAATCAAGATTGATTAACTTGAATTGGGGTTAAATCAATTTCAATGGAAATTGAAATTATTCAAATTGGAATTGAGTTAATTTAAATGGAAATGGAAATTTAAATTGAATTGATAGGGGAGTGAACAGTTTTGACTCTGGACTATTTTCAATATAAATTGTTTTAATATAAACTTATTTTTCCAAGCTATTTAATATATATAGCCTTTCTTTTTCAAAGCCAAATTATTTTATATTTATTCTACAATTATTTTGGAACTATGTAACAATTTTTCAATTGTTTTATAAACTAGTTACTGTTTTTCAACTATTTTACAAACTAGTTACTATTTTACAACTATTTTGCAATTATTTAAAATTTCTATAACTATTTAACTATTTTCCAACTATTTTATAATTACTTAACTATTTTACAGTTATTTTACAAACTGTAAATTGTTTTTCGACCACTTATCTATTTTTAAACTTTTCAAGCTATTTTCTAAATTTATGCTGGATAGAGTTTAAACTATTTATGATTAAACATCCATTTGAGACAAGAATTTGAGGTGATAATCCGAATGAGGATTTAGGCAATTGTGAGTAGGTGAATAAAATTAAAGTGAGGATGAATAGAAAGGAAATTGATTTATTTAATAATCAATGAAAATAAATACATAGAATGTACGTATATTATTCTATTCGCATAGTGATTTGATCCAGATTCGAGCACAGAATTTCGAGATAGTTATATCGATCCGAGTTGGGATTTTTCACTCTATTTTCGACGGCGAACCTGGATATGGATTGTTGATTGGTTCTGGATATTCTCTATCATAGTTATAGCTATGCAAGGAGAATGATGGTTTCTGATCAAGAAACCAGATCTGAGTCCGCACAAGGAAGTCGGGTGGATGATACTAGTTCGAAAGTGAAATTGTGTGATCGAGTGAGCGATCAGATTGGTATAACATACGGCTGATATGTGTACATTGTACGGGTTTAAATGAAATTGATATTGAAAGTTTGTGAATAAGAAATATGAAATGATTTCTTTTGAAATGAAAGTATATGTTGTGAAATATACAATGGATAAAGGTGAAAATTGGATATTTTTATGATGATAAGCAAGATGGAAACAACTTAAAAAAAATAGCGAGTAATCAAATATGAATATTTGATTTTGAATAAACAAAGTTATATACCTTTGTTATATAAGATAAATCTCCTCTTGTTGAATCTATTTCTGGAAGAAAAGGATTTTGAAGGTGTTTGAAGTATAAAAGAATTTTTATACAAGTTTGAAATGATCCAATATATATATATATATATATATATATATATATATATATATATATATATAAAGGATCTTCTGAGTATTTTTAAAAAAGGTTTTGGGAACCTTTGGATTTGGAAAGGCTTTTGATTTTTGGGTAAAATCAATATTGGAATTTGGAAAGCCTAGTTTGAGAATTATCGATTTTGGGATAATCGATTTTCGTAAAGGAGCTTTGTATGAGATCATACTAGGTGTATGATTTGGAAGATACTGTATGTGTATAGAATAAAGTGTTTTGATAATGGCTCTGGGGAAAAAGGCGCTCCCTTGAAATGAACTTCTCAGGAGTGCCACCGGATGGTACTGCCTTGAAACCTAAGGGGGGGTTCTAAAGTGATCCTGTGAGGAGTCCGGACAAAACTAGTTCCTGAGGATTATGAGTAGTGTGTAGCGAAAGTCGAGGGGCGCTGATGCCTACAGAGGCATTTGGGTTATGTTGTGACGACAGTGTAACTCAATGTCACTACGATCTACTACAGACCATAGCGAAAGTCATGTGTGCCGCTGAGAGCCAACAGTCTGCATTTGATTTTATATCGGTAGACTGCGACCTATGGTAACATAGCGAAAGTCGTGTGTGGCGTTGAGATCCAACGGTCTACGTTTTATTTTACATCGGTAGACTGTGACCTGTGTGGGAGTGGAGAAGTTCATTTTTGACAGCGAAAATCGAGGGCGATGATGCCTACAGTTACATGGACTTTTGCTGCGATGGCAACTTAACCCTGGTATGTAACTGCGATCCGTTGTGGGTTCCATGGCGTAATCGAGGGGCGCAGAGTGCCTACAGTTACATGGACTTTTGCTGTGATGGCAATGTAACCTCAGGATGTAAATGTGACCATGGATGGGGGTGATGATTTCCAGAGCATTCTCACCAAGGATATTTCCTTTATTTCAAAAATTGTTTTCTATATTTTCAATAAATTATTTTTCAAAAATATTTTCACCGGATGTTGAAAACGGGTCTGCCAAGCACTTATATATTTTCAGTCGTACGCCTGATCAACATATGATCGAATTTCTGTGAGAACAAGGATGGACTTGTCAAAACATTGAGTTATAAAAGTACTTCTATAAAAACTATTATAGTAATATCATATAGATTTTTAAAGTATTTTAAAAATGATCAAAGAAAATTTATCTAATTTTAAGCGTTTGAATAATTCTGGTTTCGTTCCTTTTCGAGGATGAAAAGATTCAAAGGGGGAGGAATGTGACGACCCGGATTTTTTGATATCCGGTAACTGGATAATTAACTGATTTTAAATCAGTAAGATACTGATTCCATTTGGTTAAGTAAATAAAATTTGATAAATAAAAATATCTCAATATATATAAGTAGTTTTAAAGGAGAATTTGAATTTGAAATTCAAATATAACAGTTTAAAATATAAATGGAGTTTAAAATAATATGTATATATGATTTTTTTTATAACATTCTCTTTAAAAGATATATTAAAATAGTATAATTATTTCTAAATGTATGATTGGAGTTTTTATCCTTTTCTTTAAAACTTTATATTGATTAATAAAGAGATAGTTTAAATATTTATATTCTTGATATTTTAATTAATATAAAGACTCTTAATAAAATGAAATTACAAGTGTTGAAGGAAAATATGTGCATACATAATTACAAATATAAGGATTTATATACAAGAATTAACAAGTGTAAACTAAGAAGGTATATACATGATACTTAAGAAGATAAATAGGCTGTACATAATTCTCAAACCTTCTTTCATCTTCTAAAAAAAAATATGAAAACCTGTAAACAAAACATATATTCAAAGTCAAAATCATGTCACATGAAATCAAGTCAGCATACAAAATCTAAAATCAAGCCGACATTTCAAAAAAAAATCTCTAATCTATATAAAAAAAAGATTAAAGAAGCTTGTTGTGTACAAAAACTATAGCCTGCCTTTTCTTACAAATACCTTTACCCTGTCTTTCTTTTTCACTCATGCGAACAAACTTAAGTAGTAAGTAAAAAAAATAAGAGCTGTCATTTAAAAACATAAGAAACAAACAAACTCAACTCAACAACTAAGTAAAGATGTTGCAAGTATCAGCAACCTCAAATCAAAACAAAGCAGTTCAAAGTTTCACGTTTTCTTTCCAGTTTTAAACATTTTCTTCAAACTCTCTGTTCAAACTTTCAAGGTGAGTAGACTTAACCCATAAATCAGTTTTGATTTGTTGTATGTGACATGTCTGATGTGAATTTCGTAATACATGTTTAAATTTATGTATGCATGCTTGTTTAAAACTGAACACATGTTTATATGTCTGTATATATTGGTATGCAAGTTTGTGTTCAGCTCTGTCATTTTCTAACAGGCTCAATAAGAAGAATTCATAAAATTTTCTTCATGTGATCTTTGTTAGGCTAAATCATTCAAACAAATATTGTTTTTTTTATATGTAATTAAGTTTTTAAAATTTTATTTATAAGAAATAAATTTTGAAATTTATCTGGAAATTGCAAGAATGGTAAAAATTTGAAGGACAGGTAAAAATCAAGGTCATCGATATGTAAATTCACGTTTATAATCCGATTTCCCTTAACAAATTAGGATTTTTAAAACAAAAATTAGGATTTTTAGTTGAGTGTTGATGGTGCAGTTCGATGATGGACAGAATTTGGTTTTTGGGTTATTGCTGACGATCAATGAACTTTTGGTTGGTCCAGGTTCATGTCCGTGGTGGCTAGTGGGTAGATGGTAATAGGATAAATGGCAAATGATTTTATAAGCAACTGTGGTGGACGTGGCGAGGATGAGTGGGGTTTATTGTCTTATTCGATCAACGTTGTTATCGAGGCATAATTGTTGTCCAGGAAGAAGCAGAGGCGATCGCAGGTGGGGGTTAGTGACGTTGGCGTTTGATGAATTTTCGGTCGTGATCGTAGGATCGCTGGTGAACTTAGGCGGCGGTGCGAGGAGATTTGGGTTGTTCGTTCTGGTTCCATTTGTGGTCTCATAGCTCGATTTTGATTTCTTGCTTGATCGAGGCGCTAGGTGGCCGTAATCAGGAGAGAACATCGTAGTCGATGTGTCGGCATCAGCATCGATGGACGGAGCATCGCAGATGAACTGTGCATGTGCATATGTTCTAACTTGTGTCCGTTGAGTTGCTGTGTTTGTTTTGCTTCGGGGAAGAAAGATATGGCTGCGTGATGAACTCGAGCCTATGGAGTTGATGGAATCCCTGGGTTGCAGTTTGGGTAATTATGTTTTCGGCTCGGGATTGCGTTCGTGGGTTTATGCCATGGACTCGGGTGTGTTAAAATGTTTTAACCAGGGTTTTAAAATTTGGAACATGAACAGTTTTACAAAAGGAAAATGTGTAGAATATTTCATGTTTTTAAAATGTTTAAGTTTTCAATAGAAATGATACCAAGTTCTAAGTGAAATCTTAAAACTGTTTTGAAAACAAGTTTTTAAGATTTAAATTTTTAGAGATAAAACATGCTTTAAATTTGTTTGTCTAAAATAATTATGTTCGGATAATTAACTTAATAAAATTCTTAAATATGATTTAATAATGAATTAGAAGTGATCAAACTTTAGTTAGTCAAAAATTTAAAATTAACTTTGGTAATTATAATTACTTAATAATGGATAGTTATTGAATAATATTGATTTGGAATCATAAGTTAATTAATAAAGTTAAGAATAATTGATTAGGGTAATTAACTTAAGATAATTAATTAAGGATAATCATTTGTGGAATTGATTAAGTATTACTACTTAAGGGAAGTGATTAAATTTCTTAATTAATTAAATTAATGTGATTAGTTTAAGTTAATTAATTATTTTAATTAATTTAAAACAATCACTGGAAGATGGGTTAAGTAATTGCTTAATGTAAATTATAAGTTTAATTTCTTAGTGAAGTAATTATTGGATAAGTAACGGATAAAATTAATTTAGAGAATAGAAGTAGTTTTGGGTTTAATTACTTTGTGTAATTAATTAAGAAGAATAATTACTTAGGAGGAAATAATTAAGGGTTAACTACTTGGTGAAATTAATTAAAGGGTTGATATAATTAATTAAGGAGTTAATTAATTAAGGTAAGTAATTACAGAATGGTTAATTACTGTTATGGTTGATTTAGGCTGATTAATGGAAGTAATTAATGAAAGTAATTAAAGATTAATTACTGTAAATGGTTAAGGATAATTAATTTGTATAATTAATTAAAGGATAATTTCTTTATGTAATTAAAGATAATTAATCAAGAATGATTAATTAGAATGGATAATTGAAGCAAGATTAATTTATTTATTTGTAATTAATTAATTTGGAAGTAATCAAGTTGCTTATGGATGATTAAATGATATTGGATGCCTAGAACGAGACACGAAGACATCGGGGTCGGGTATTAGAAAAATACCCGAAACCAACTCGAATTTTTATTAATTGACATGTGAAATCAATAGACTGTAATGAAATGATTTAAGGGAATTGGATTATTTGATCTGAGTTTTGGTACTTAGAAAATTGATGTGTGAAATAGGTGATGCCTTTAACAAATTGTGAATTTGTAAATTAATACGAGTCACCCCGGGTTTTATTTAAGTTGTATACTTTGTATTCCATGTTAGACGGGTTTACACACGCTGGTTTCCAGCCTGACCCGGGTGTTACTTTGATGTAATGCTCGGGTCAGACCGAGTATTACAGATTTTCAGGTAAGGATGTTCTGGAGCTCAGGAGGCGAACTGGATAGCAAGAACGTATAGAGTGTTTCCGCTATATTATATTGTTAGAAATCTAAGTCATGATGAATGTCTTTATCTAATGTCTGTATATGTGTGTAACTCTGATATATTAAAAAGTGACATATACAGTATTCTTTTGTAAACTGTTATTAATTGATATTATATTTTATCCGCTGCGAATGTGAGAATCTGGTTTTGTTCTGTTTCTTCTTCTATCTCTTTTCTTCTTTTTCCTAACTATTTGGAATTTTCGGGATCGAAAATTCTGGGTTGTTACATTACCGGATGTTCCAAAACCAATCAATCGATTTCTGGAATACTCAGCTTTGGTTCTTTTAGAAATAATCAGACAATACATAAGAGAGGGGATCAACTCCTAACCGTTTATGTGGATGGATTTCCTCATCATTTTTCCTAGAATAGCAAATGAGTTTATACTTACGATATAGCATCGCCAACGGTAACTATACCATATAATCGTCTTGTTTCTCCTCGATATTTCTAAAGTTAAAATCCTTTGACGTTAAGTAGGGAAAATATTTCTATACCACCAAAATTAAGGACTGCATATTTAGGCTAGAATTTGATGGTCCGTTATTTAACTATCAAATTAAAAAACATTCCAAATAGAGATTACATTTTTCATGGAAACCACCAAGCCTCTTAGGTTGATCTTTCATTAATTAAATCTCTTTCCAAAATATTCATATACTTAACTCACCAGGATAAGTATATTCACAAGCCACCTTTCAAATCTTGGAAACCCTTTTCACACACTTATAAAATGGCACAAGTATAATCACCAAACAATTAGAGAGATTTTCTATTTCAAAATTATATCAAAATGATCAAACTCAAATGTAATTAAAATGGAGATATAAATAACCCAATACACTATTTCTTTCCCAAACCCCTTTATTTCATAAATATCTCATTTTTAAATTTCTGAATCCTTTTATAAAGCTTCTTTATAAATTTCCAAGTTTTATTTATGCAAATACTCTTTTATAAATCTCCAAACACCCATTTATACAACTTCCCCTTCAAATCCCTAAACCATTTATAAATCGCTTTTCTAGAATTATTCGATCCCAACTTCTTTTCAAATTCCAAAGCTCTTTTAAATTTATAAACCCCTTTAAATAAATTTTCTTATAAAAGAACTCCTTTTATAAACAATTTACTATTTCATTATAATAAATAAGAAATTCATCATCATAAAAATAAATTCAAACATTTTTAAATAAAAAAATATAATATACTTTAAAAAACATTTTATATAATATAAAAATTAACTTTTAAAGCATTTAAATAAACATAATAAAAATTTTCAAAATACAAAAAATTAGCTTTCAAGCAACATTTGTAATACAATAATTAACTAGCTTTACATAATCAATAATAAAATAATTTATTATCTTTAAACAACTTTGATAAGTAATTAATTATCTTTAAACAACATAAACAAAATAATTTATTTTAAAACATTATAGATATAATAATTAATTTTAATAAAGAAATAATTTTACAAAACAGTTTGTAAATAGAAATTTAACAAAGCTTTGTTAAAATAATAATACAATAAAACATTCACTCCAAATCATAGAATTGGTATAAATCCATAACTTTCCAAACTCAAATAGAGGCTCAGCGACCAAATAGATAGTTAAACAAGCTACTATTAAATTCAATTTAACTTCCCAAGTTAAATTATAGGTATTTACATAATTAAGCATATATGTAAACCAAATCCATAATTAACAATCAATTGTTAACACATCATTTATCTAGTATAAATCATCTAGCACATAAATGAATATTGAAATTAATATAATAGCAGAACGATGATTTATTCTGCTAAAAAAATGTCATTCAATAAAAACTCTTTCATTTAATATTATTCGATGACATTTATTTAGCCAAAGAAATAGGTTTTAATTTAACTAAGTTATTATTTAAAAAACGTAATTATATTAAATCTGTATTATTTTATCACTCTATACATTATCTATTTTTAAAAATTATAATTTATCACAACCAAACAACTAGCAAATTCAACATCGAAGCAGACAATAAATAATTTTTATCTACTATATAATATACTGATTACCCAAAATGGTAAGTTCAACTCAACAAAATTCTAGTTATCGCTTCCATATTCTGATTACGTCTGAAATTAAACTGCAACACAAAATTAAATAGCTCCAAACTCTTCCATTCCAATTTCAGAACATAGAAAATGATCCTACGAGTGCAACACAACTGACTGCGTTTGATTTGGACCTCGTATGGGCAAGATATACATTTTATATGATTGAGATATGTTTTAAATAATTAATTAATTCACTAATTATAATTTAAACTAATTACCCATATTAATATAAATCCATCTTCTCAAATACCCTTCTCGCATAAACTCCAGTACTCCACTTCACAATCGTCGTTCTCACTACCCTGGCTTCTCCATTCCTTCAGGATATCGCTTCCCATCAGCTCCATTGGTCTTCTTTTCTGAAGACCATCTCCTCAACAACATGAACTTGTGTCCTCCTTCCTTCATGAAATCGCATCCACCATGGTTTGTCGGCGACGCATGCTATGTTGTATCTCCCCCTAGGGAATCGCTCCGTCCAAGTCTCGGCACTGAGGTTCTATTTGACACTCTGAATCCAAATCCAACATCGCTTTCGTAATTCGATTACTAATACTTCCGAAAGCTCAAACCCTAACTGATTTTGACTCATGATTTTACTGTCGAACTGCATAAGCTTCAGCCGCAACCTCCCACAACACAAAATCTTAAAGATCCATGCTTTCAAAATCCAAAATTACAAGCTTTAGATTTTTATTGGATTTTTTTGGATTGTTTTTAGTATTTGAAATCAAATTTTGCTTGCTCTTTTTTTTTCTTGTTTTAGTGTTAGGTATAACGACACGTTTGGAGACAAAGGAAAAAATGATCAAAGAAATGTTAGGCTGTTTAAGTGTTGACTAATATTATTTAATTTTTTTTTCCCATTTTGCTTCAAAGATTTTCATTCGCATATGAACCTCGAACTTTTAAACAAAAAAAGATCACACTCAAAATAGCAACGTAGGCTCAAAATAATGTACACTGGTTCCAATTCTGAAAATCACAAAAATACTTTCGTTTGCCAAAAATCATCGCATGATTACTTTAAATAATTTTTGAAATAAAAATTATGGAAAAATCAAATAAAATACATTAAAAATATGTCATTAGAAACTGAGTTAATAAAATAAAAATATATTTTCTGATTATTTATTCAAATTATTTATTACTATAAATAAATTTACGACAAGGATTCACCGTTATTATTTGTTAATTTAAAGGGGTTGGGTTGTAACAAGGTGGTTGTAATTTCCCTACATAACACCGAAGACAGCGTGAAATATCCCACCTCTATACACATACTATCTAAGAGTATTACAATGTAATAATGTCAGGTAATATAGAGAATGAAGCTATATGGGGTACACATGCGAATATTTCTATCGACTAACACTGTATGTATTAAAACATCAAATTAATATATAATATATACGTTAACAGTATCGGTACAAAAAATAGACATGCGTGCTTTAGGACGGAACAATATACAATAAACAGTAGAGAACATAAAGCTCGATGCATTGATAACATATAATATATAATACAATAATGCTATAAGAATATAATGCGGCTCAAATGTCATTTAAATATACATTGCGAACCATTGTCATACAATCCTCTAAGTCCAATAAAACAAATGCTTGTCATGTCGTCCCAGTACCTGAAATGTCTCTGACTGACTCGAGCATTATAAAATAATACACGGGTAAGACAATGTCTAATTAACGGTATATAATCATGGTAACACTATATAAACATAGAATAATGATATGATAACATTAATATCGATAATCAAATCATAAGATGGCATGTCAAAGGTTGCCCATAAAGATAATGATGTATGCCTAAAATATATCTGTTGTAAATAAGTATCAAGGCATCACAACTCCTAAAGAACTCAACTCCATGTGAAATGATCAATACTGATATCAAAAGATGTCATCACCCATATAGAAACGCATCTAATAAAGAATCACTAAATCAACACAAATGGGTGAATCATATGTATCTAAAATCCGCATTCAAATCCCGAAAACATCCATAATATCAATATAAGTAGACATCTAGAATCAAAACATAGCAATGGTAACACATGCCAAACGAAGATGTAATCGATGACACATGCCTTTGAAAATATAGTTGGTGTTAATAATGTATAATCGATGACATGCATCTAAGATAGATAATTGGCAACACATGCCAATGAATAGCAGTTGACGACACATGCCAATGAGATATAAAAATAACACATGAAAATAAATAATAATGGGCAACACACACCAAAAAAAAATAATAGGCGACACACACCAAAGAATGATACAAGGATTGATTATACACAGGACACAGTCTTTGGTATAATCACAATTTATCATCTCTAGTAGGGGGATAAGTACTTGCCTATATCATAACACCCCAGAACCAGGCGGAAGACGGATGAGCATAACTGCTCTAGGAGACAACACACATAAATGGCAAACACGAAACACATGCCCACAAGTACGGCTCTTACAACCGTGGTTACCTCAACAGACATCGTGACTCTTATCTACCGCATGTCATAAATGCACCGTAGGATTATGCTCTGCATTGGCACGGTCCTGCTTTGCCCCTAATTGTAACAAATTTTTGCCCTAGATGAGACAAGGGGCTAAACATCGCTGACACATGGCTCTACAATTGCAGACACATGACTCTATAAGTTGCCGACACATGGCCACAAATATTATCGACGCACAACTAGAACAATTCCAACACACAGCTAGAAAAACGTTGACACACAACATCGAGGTGTCATAGATCCGAAGCACGACCACCATGATCAGGCTGCCAGGGTGGATATTGGCCAATCTGGTTCACTCCTGAAACATGAAGGGATTTGGATAATAGTAAAAAATACTATAAATATACAATAGCCGACACACAAATATACAAACATACCGATACATGGTACTATACATTGCTGACACACAACTAAACATATATACTGACACATGGCTCCACATAAGTCAACACATGTTATAATATATTCAACGCGGTGAATATCACCATTCATATTCCCATATTGATTGTCATCTATAGGCAAAGGATGACCGAATAAATAGCACAATGACATCTCATACCACCATGTGTTACTGTTTATATAGTTCTTATATATAACACTCGCCCTTCAATACTCTATATAACAAGTCCAAATAATAACCGGAGTAATATTACTGAATGCCACATCCCAAACGGTATTATAACTTAGTTTATTCAGATTTCTCGTCATACATAATAAATATCGGTAAATCAAACAAGGATTTCATTACTGTATCATATTAAAATCATCAATCAAATCAATTTCAAAGGTGAATTACTTATATAATCTCAATCAATATAAATTAGAAATCAAAAACTAATATAAAATTAACTATCCCAATAAATATAATAAATGAATAAATACTTAATAAGGAAACATTCACAATATATAATTTTGTATAACAAAGTAAATATCAAGAGAAGGTTAGTAAATTCATATTCTAGAATAATTTATAGAGCTAAATACTTCATATAAATTATTTCATATATTTAAATCAATGTATGTTAAGGGTTAAACTAGAAACTATGAAATAGATTATATGAATTAAATATAATTAGAAATAACTAAATTGTTTCTTAATAAAATC
Organism: Allium cepa; assembly: GCA_030765085.1. Taxonomy (NCBI): domain Eukaryota; kingdom Viridiplantae; phylum Streptophyta; class Magnoliopsida; order Asparagales; family Amaryllidaceae; genus Allium; species Allium cepa. The sequence goes on along the minus strand of CM060945.1, from coordinate 1,032,747,182 downwards.
ATTCGCATCATTTTGTCCCATAAAAGAAAAGAAAATTTGTGAATGAACAATGAATAGACATGCATGAATTAACAAGAAATAAACTCATTAAAAATCTTATTATTATAATAAATAATAAATTTCACAGTATTCACTAGAAAAGTAATTAGTTAAATATTTATAAAATATGTTAAATAACTCATTTTAATTATTTTTAATTCCCAAAATAGTATATAAAACAAAATATTACACACCCACAAAAAGTTTAAATAATGTTTATAAAAACCCAATGCAAAAGATTTGACAAGGAAAATGATGTAACAACAAACTACAATGGTGAAAAGGATCAGCCCACAAGGCTTAAATGCTAAGTATTAAACAATACAAAATTAAGTACAAAGTGCATAAAAATGAATACGGAAACTTGAGGAAATGCAGTCGTACACGTTGAAGAAACGGATGTGCACATAAGATGTACAAATGCAACTCAGTCAAGAAATGAACCAAGTGCAATAATACACACACACACACATATATATATATATAAAGAATTAATACAACTGTAAATATGATATAGTTAATGCACACATTCACAACTGTATTTATTCTTTATATATATACACATATATATACATGCACACACACGCACACACATATATACAAAAAGAATAAATACCACTGTAAATATGAGATAGCAAACACACACATTCACAGCCTGAGCATAGCAACTCAGGAACACATACACACATACAAACTGTTACCTACACACAAACTATATACATATATACATAGTTTGTGTGTGTTGCATAAATATATATATATATATATATATATATATATATATGCAACACACACACATACTATGTATAAATGCATGGATAAAAATAGGAACTCAAACTCATGCGAGATCACACACACACGGATACATACTCTCACATACATAAAGGTACAACCCTGAAGCATTAATTCCCTACCTATACAACAACACTAGCCACACGATAACTCACACATATAAAATCACTCAACAACGACAGCAATCACCAAGACCTAGGTCGATTGGTCAGACACCACCATTTGATCGGTGCCTAATAATCGATCATGATCTGCCGCTGTTTATCGAACACTTTCAGGCCATTAGCAATCTTCTTTGATGTATAATACAAGATACAAAAGAACATATCTAATATCAACCTCTTAGATGAACGTTTTTACAACCAAATGACAAACATATCATGAATGCTTGATTAAACATAGGTTCATGAGTTTAAAATCCCCTAAAATTAGCGTTCCTTTTTCCTTTCTCCTTCTACACGCATGTATGTCAAAACCTACCACTTAGTCCTCTGTTTCCATGTTTGCATGCTCTAGAAACCCAATACTGAATGATACTCCAATTCCTCTCATGTGTAAGGGTATATTGATGTCAAGACATATATATTTAAATTTGGGGATTTATAATATCTATTAGAATTTTATTTTGATTTATAAAGTGATAGAGTGTGGGTGGGATGTATGATTTTTTTTTTTTAAATCAAATGAACGTGAGGGGTATTTATTTTATAGACGTGGGTGAAGGATCCACAAAAAGAAAAGTCTATAGGTAAGGATATTGTAAAGCATTAGTCTGGGCTTAAGTTGCTTTTAGTTTATTTTAGCTTTCAAATATCACACTTTCACGATTTAAATCTTTTCATTCATGTTTGCACAAAAAATGGGCAAACACCTCCAAGTCGTATGATTTAGTCGATTTTAAGTTGTTCTTAGTGATTTGGGTGATTCATGCAAACATGTAAAAAGCATGGACTAAACTGTAAAAGACACACAGATTTATAGTAGTTCGGCCAGAATGTGCCTACGTCCACTTTATATGTTATTCTCCTTCACTCTTCAGATTACAAGTACAAAGCTTTGATTACAAGTATATGAAAGTTGTTTTAAAGTTCTGTCCGTGCTTGAGCTCTCAAACTTGTCTACCATTGTTGTACCCCTACCCCTCTATTTATAGAGTGAGGCTGGGGGCAGGGGTCTTGGATGTATATAGCTGCTGGTGGGCTTGGGCTGATGTAATATGGCCTGGCAGTGTTGGTCCGGTACGCCTTGGTCCAGTGGTGAGTAGGTGGGGTTTGGTTCGGTGGGACTTGGCCCGGTGGTGAGTGGATGGAGTTTGGTTCGGTGGGACTTGGTCCGGTGGTGAGTGGTCCGGTAGTGGTTGGAGCGGTAGTTGGTTCGGCTACGTAGGGGAAGTGAGTTGGCTCGGCTATGCAGGGAAGTGGAGTTGGACCGGTAGTTGGTGGAAACGGGATTCGTTCGGCTATGCATGGAAGCGGGGTTGGTTCGGGAGTGCTTAGGAAAGGGGTTGGTTCGGTGGTGGTAGAAACGCACCCAACATTTGCACCCCCAAAGTGGGACATATGCCATCATATGTCGTGCTTTGTTTTCCCGCAGTTTGGATAGCTTCATTCGGTCCTAAGCGTCGAACCGTTGGGTCCGGTCATCCCGCGCTCGCCTATAAGTAGGGGCTTCACCCCATTGTTATTCCTTTACCATATGAGATAGTCGAATCACCCAAGTACTGAACCACAATTCCTTTATCGTTTGAAATAGCCGAATCACCCAAGTACCGAACCACTATTCCTTCATCGTTTGAAATAGCCGAATCGACCAGGGATCGAACCAGATTTGACTGCCGAACCAGGTGAGGCTTTCTCCTTATGTTGGGTGCACCGAACGCGACCGGGGAGTTGAGCGCCGAATGAACCTCATGCCGGAAATGCCGAATGAGATTTCGGGCTGTATGTACTTGTTTGTTTGTGTTTCCATACTCCTTGTTCTAACAGTACGTTTTCTCCTGTTGCAGATAATGTCTCATAAAGTGGAAACTCGATCAGATAAAAAGAAATCCAAGGCAGAGAAGAGTCCTCCACAGTGCCCCTAGCTCAATCAGGACCGGGACGACATGGGCCCACACCGAGATCACTAGTGGATGGATATGTCCCTCAGGAGCTCTTGAACTCTCCTCCTGACTGCTTTCCTAGCTCCCTCAAAGAGGAGCAGCTTGATGTTATTTCTCGCTCTTTTGGGATTGACAGAGCGTGTATGCTGTTGCCGGGGGACGGAGTGATGCCGTACAACCCCCCTAAAAGATATTTCGCTTATAGTAGTACCATTGCATGTGCGGGGCCATTCCCCCGATCAATGCTTGGATAGTCAGCTTCATTACCTATTTGAAGGTGGCCCCCTTCCAGTTTCAGCCCAATTCTTATGCTATCTTGGTGAGTCTACTCATCATTTTCCAGAGAAAATACGGGCGTCCCCCTTCCAACTGGGAGATCCGGTATTTGTACAACTTGAGGGGCTATAAGAAGGGGTCTCCATACATCAGCTTAGAATCGGCCGTGTCCTTCAAGCCAGTCCTGGACTTATATTCGAAGTTCAGCATGTTCAAGAAAGAATGGTTTTTCGTCAAGCATGACTCTGTTTCTATCCGTCGCTTTACCTCTGGCTGTAAGTTGAAGCTTATTTGTAATTTCTATTCTAACTGCAATTCTTTTTCTTTTGTGTTTTATTTCTTGCTAGCGACAGGTGGCTTTGCGGTCGTGGAGAACGATCGCCTGGTTCAGATGGCTGCGGAGATAGAAGCCATTTCGGGAAAGGAGAGGTCAGCTTCTTACTTGATCAGGAATGCTACTCTTTCGGGGCACAACTTGATTCTGCTACGCCAGTCTGTGGTCAAGCAGTGAGACACGGCTGAGGAGAGGGCCGCCAAAGCTAAAGAAGGGGCTACGGCGAAGAGTGGCAAAAGGAAACCCTTCTCAAAACCTCCAATTGCCGAGGGGAAGAAGCTTAAGAAGTCCGATGGACCCTCCGCCAGCACAAGTCCAGACATCCTGGAGGAGGAAGATGTGGAGGAGGAAAGAGATGAGGAGGAGAGCGGAGGTGATGGAGAAGGTGACGGTGATGGTGGCGGCGAAGGACAGAGCGTTGATGGGGCCGGGGCTTTGTCCTCTGGGCAAGAAGGGGAGATCCAAGAGTGGACAGATGATGCTTTCCGCTAGGATTTTTGAGGGGTTGGAGGAAGGATCAGCCTTGGTGGAGAAGCCAAAGAAAATTGATAAGGCCGGGACTGGTGCTGATTCATCTTCCAAGAGCATTTCATCTAGGGAAACTCCGGCGATTCAAGGTGAATTTTTGACTCCTCTGTACTCTTTTTAGCTTCACATGTTTCTTAGATTATAGTCTCATGCATGCTTGTAACACTTGGTTTTTATTGCAGGAACGGGTAAGGTGGCCAAGACATCAGACATTCGGCACCGTCTCGAACAATTCAAACTCCTCAAAGCTTCTGCTAAACCAAAGCCTCCGACCAACCGTTCCGTGGACGTAGTCGACTACCGTCCTCTTCTCGGAGTTATTGAAGAGGATATTCAAAAGAAAAAGAGGAGCCTCTTCATGATATTACGAAGGAGGATAATGAGTTCATAACCCCTCCGTATCCGTTTGAAAATTCTACCGTTACTCAGATTGATCGTCCCGGCTTGGCTCGTAATCCATTTGCGGGTCATCCAGATCTGGATTCGGCTTCTCATGATATTTCCTTTGACGAGGTTACTGGTGAGCACCTTCTCCCTCGCAATCCTATGGTAAGGGTTCTTGATGAGGCCAAGTCCCCGTACCTTGATTTTCTTACTACTCGGATTATAACTATGGGGGATGAAGCTAAGGCAAACATCGACCGGGTTGCTGAGGAGAGCAGGAAGTTGATGGGGCATCATGCCCGACTGGTCAAGGCCGGGGAGGAAATTGGGAGTGCTAACATAAGATTGCGGTTAGTGGTTTCCGACCAGGCCAAGCAACTCGCCGATCAGGCCATCCAGATCTCTCAGCATGAGGCTGCCTCCAGACGACTAAAGAAAACCATGGAAGAGGCTAGCAGAGCCGAGCTGCGGAAAATGGAGGCCACCTGCAAGGAATGGATCGATATGGCTATTGCAACGGTGGATAAGGATCGGAAAGTGGATCTCGAGTGGGTAGAGGAGTTATCTAGGAAGCTTGAAGCCACAGAGCTTGCTCAAGCCAAGCTGAAGGAGGAGATGGAGGCGATGAGGAAATCCCTTCAGGCTGACCGCTCGCGATACCGATCAGAGAGGGATGCTGCCGTTGCAAAGCTTTTGGCTTTTGAGGTCCGAATGAGGGAGTTTGAGGAGAACGAGGTGATGATGGATGAGATGCTCCAGGACATGTATTTCTGTACTTGGAAGCCGGGCAACTTTTCCTGGATGGATGATTATTCCCGGATCATGGCCAGGATTTATCTCCGGGCTCTGGAGGAGGCCAAGGATGATGCGGATAAGGAGGGTGGTGTGGCCTTCAGGATGGATGTAGTCACGACCCATTTTACCGAGGAGGAGAAAGTGGCGGTGAAGGAGGGTATGTGGATGCTCGCCGCTAAGGAGGTAGGTGTGCAGTTGGAGGATGGCGATCAAGGAACAGATGCTGGTAAGTCTTCCCTTTTAGTCTTCTCATAAATTGGTTACCTATTGCTTATTCAATGGACTCTTTCCTGAATTGTACAGGCGGGACCTCTGGAGCACCAAATACCTCTGGCCAGCATGCTGAGAGCTCCGACCCTACGGCTAAGTAGATCTTGGAGGGCCGGTAGGATAGAGGCGAAGCCCCGATGCAGCCGACTCCTTGGCTTGATCTAGACATTTTTTGGTTTACTTGACATTGCTGTCTGTGTTAGTCTTAAAACATTAGTGTAATTTTCAGGCTGTAATTATGTAACGAACAACTTGATTTTGCTACATTTGAATGCTTTTGTTATTTTGATGTGTTGCATAAGAAATATAGTTGTGCATGTGCTAGTGATTCAATTGTGTTTGATGTCAAGTTCTTGCTTAAAATATAATTTCATGTCTCGCAATGTTAATGTGATGCGTGAATAAATTATAACTACGTGTTTATATACAAGATAAAGAAGTACCGCCCTTCATGTTTTAGTTGTAGACGGTAGTTTTGAATGTCTTGTGTGACTGAGTATGGAATACTACTGAGTGACCAGTCATCCAGTTGTGATATTCCCATTAGCGAGTGTCTCCTATTTTGTGTCCTGTACTTTAGGGATCGTTATAGAGGAGTGGAGGAAAGTTTTTTTAAAAAAATAAAAATAAAATGGAAATATAGGAAATAGTAAAACTTCCGATCACGGAAGGCCTTCGACGCGCTTAAGTTCGTGGCAAACGGGCTTTGTAGTCACTTTCCCTAGCTGTGGGTCTTGGAGACATTTGTCACCCATCTTACGCCTCTGCGGGGAGATTTCTTTTTTACCACATCCGTACTTAAGACACATCGGAGCCGTGATCGCGCACGGTAACTACCCGGGCCATTATGGCCCATAATCGTGGGTATTATTTGATTTACCGTGGCCGGCTAGCGTGGGTGCCGATTGTCAACTGTGAACTGCCCCTGACTGGACACACCTTATGTTGGGGCTTATAATCGGTTCACGGTTGCCGGCGAGCCGAACGCCGTAATGAGCTGCCTAGGCAATGGTTAGCCTTCTCGGTGGCTTATAATCAGCTCATTACCGTTGGCTTTAAGGGCTATCACAAGCAATGAGTTAACCCGCAGCAAAGGGATGCTGGAGCAAAAGTGTCTCATTGGCGAGGACATAGATTCGTATAATACCAGTTAGGTTTTGTCCAGGTGAAGTTGTGCTGTGATGCCCTGAATGGAGATGCCATCTACGCAGGATTTTGTTCAACAGAAAAGGATAAAGCTCGGCAAGTAGCCAAGATATAAAAGAACAAGTTAAAAAAGAGACAAGTTTTTAAAGTGGTTCGGCACGAAAATGCCTACGTCCACTGATTCTCTTTGTTAATTCACTTTATATGGGCAGTACAAGTTAAGAAAAGTATCGACGAAGGTGTTGGATGTTCCATGCTCTCTGGAACACCTCTCCGCTCACTGTTGACAAAATATAAGCTCCGTTGTGGAGATCTTTATGAATTACATATGGTCCGTCCCAGATTGGATCTAGCACTCCGAGGCGCGGGAATATTCGCTTGAGGACAAGATCTCCTTCTTGTAAGTTGCGCTGCTTGATTTTGGAGTTGTATTGTGCTGCCACTTTTTGCTTGTGAGCTGCTACTTTGAGTGATGCATCATTTCTTCTTTCTTCGATTAGATCCAAAGACATATGGAGGAGTTCTTTGTTCTCTTCTGGGTTATAGCGGATCCTACGGTAGGATGGCACTACAGTTTCAACTGGGAGCATGGCCTCCGATCCGTATGCCAAAGAGAAAGGAGTATTCCCTATTGATGTTCTGAAAGACGTGCGGTAGGCCCAAAGTGCCGTAGGAAGTTCATCCACCCAAGCGCCTTTTGACTTTTCAAGCTTCTTCTTGATTAGAGTTTTAAGAATTTTGTTGACAGCTTCGACTTGTCCATTTTCCTGGGGATAAGCCACAGATGAGAAGCTTTTGTGAATTCCGTGCTCTTGGCACCAGTCGGCGAACTCCTCGCTGTCAAACTGAAGTCCATTGTCCGATATGATTTTGAGTGGAACCCCGTACTTGCATAAAACATTTTTGATCAAGAAGTTAATAACATTTGCCGAAGATATTTTATTTAGAGGTTCCGCTTCCACCCATTTGGTGAAATAGTCGACTGCCACTATAGCATATTTGGCTCCGCCTCGGCCCATCGACAGTTCGCCAATCAAGTCAATTCTCCATACTGCAAAGGGCCAAGGGCTGGTCATTTAAGTAATCTCATTTGTTGGTAGTCGAGAAATCTTAGCAAATTTCTGACATCTGTCACATCTTTTGACGAAGTCTAAGGCGTCTTCGTTTAAAGTGGGCCAGCAATATCCATATCGGAGTGTCTTCTTTGCCAGTGTCTGCCCACCAGTTTGATCTCCGCAGCTCCCTTGACGGATGTTGGATAAGATTTTCTTGGCTACCCTTCCAGCAACACGCCTTAATTAGGGGTTAGAGAAGCCGCGTCGATAAAGGATACCTTCTTGTATTGTGTAGCGGGAAGCTCTCCTCAAGATTTTCCTTACTTCGTTACACTCGTTCGGTAGTGTGCCATCTTGTAAGTATTTCCGGATAGGAGTCATCCAAGTTTCTTCTTTGATTGCAGCTATCAGATCCTCTTGTTCGAAACTTGGGGCTAGTTGTTTTGAGATGGCTACTGTTTCGGAAATGGTGTCGTTCTTCATGCTAGCTTGCTTTGCCAGTTCGTCGGCCTCTCGGTTCTCCTCTCGAGGAATGTGTTTGATTAAATAGTGGTCCAACTGATCGAGTAGCAGCTTGGTTTTCTTTAGATATGCTGTGAGTCGTTCTCCTCGAGTCTGAACTCTCCTAGTACTTGGTTTAAGATAAGTTGAGAATCACTATAAAGACATAAAGAACTGACTTCAATTTCTAAGGCAAGTTCTAATCCTGCTATTACTGCTTCATATTCTGCATCGTTGTTGGTGGCAGCGAATTCCAACCTTAGGGCATAGTGCAGCTTCCTTCCCCTAGGGGTGATTATCACAATACCTGCCCCCGAGCCTTGTTCGTTTGATGCTCCATCTACAAAGAAATTCCACTTGATATCTTCTGCTATTTCAGATTGCTCCTTACCTTTGTTGGTAGTGAATTCGGCAATGAAATCGGCCATGGCTTGTCCCTTGATGGCGGTGCGAGGATGGTAGGTGATATCGTATTGACTCAGTTCAATGCACCATTTAAGTAGTCGCCCAGAAGTGTCGGGGCGATGGAGTACCTGCCTTAGCGGTTGATCGGTTCAAACTCTGATGGAATGAGATTGGAAATAGTGTCGCAGTTTCCATGACGTGGTTAGCAAACAGTATGCTAGCTTCTCATGTTTAGGGTATCTGGCTTCTGCCCCCATAAATATCTTGCTTACAAAGTATATGGGCCGCTGCGCGCGGTTGTCTTCTCTCACCAAAGCGGCGCTTAGAGCATGGAACCATATAGCAAGGTATAGGTATAGTTCTTCGCCTTCATTTGGAGTTGAGAGTACTAGTGGTCTCTGGAGGTGTTCGATTAAGTTAAGGAAGGTTGTTGAGCATTCGTCAGTCCATTCGAACTTTCCTTTGTCTTTCTTTAGGGCTTCGAAGAAAGGGATGCATTTGTCGGTTGCTTTAGAGATGAATCTGCTTAGGGCGGCCACCTTCCCATTTAGGCTTTGCACCTCTCTTCGAGTGGATGGTATCTTGATATCTTGCAAAGCCCGAACTTGTTCAGGGTTTGCTTCAATCCCCCTGGAATGGACGATGAATCCCAAGAACTTTCCCAACGATACTCCGAAGGAGCACTTTAGAGGATTCAGCTTCATTCCATATTGGCGAAGTACTTGAAACATCTCATCCAGATGGCTTACATGATCGTTGGCTTTCCTTGATTTTACCAGCATGTCATCCACATAAACTTCCATAGTTCGTCCTATTAGTTCCGCAAACATCTTGTTAACGAGGCGCTGATAAGTAGCTCCGGCGTTTTTAAGTCCAAAAGGCATTACTCTGTAGCAGTACAATCCCCGGTCAGTGATGAAACTAGTGTGGTCTTGATCGCGGGCGTGCATAGGAATCTGGTTATATCCTGAGTATACGTCCATAGAAGATAAGATTCGTGCCCGGCTGTGCTGTCCATGAGTTGATCGATTCAAGGGAGGGGGAAGCAGTCCTTCGAGCAAGCATCATTTAAGTTGGAGAAGTCAATGCATGTTCGCCACTTCCCATTAGCCTTCTTTACCAGTACCGGGTTGGCGATCTATTCTGGGTAGATGGCTTCTCGTATGAAGTTATTGGCAAGTAGGTCCTTTACTTCTTCCTTGAGGGCTGCTGATCGTTCTGCCCTCATACTTCTCTTTTTCTGCTTTACTGGCACCTTGGTGGGATCGATGTTCTGTACGTGGCATGCTACGTCTAGGGAGATACCAGTCATGTCAGTGTGCGTCCATGCAAACACATCCAAGTTGTGGCGAAGAAAATCGACGAGTTGATCCTTCAACTCTGCTCTTAACTGAGACCCGATTCCCAGCAGTCTACTTGGGTCATGTTTGTCTATAGATACAAATTCTATAGCCTCTACAGGCTCGGCGGTGGCCTCCTCCTCTTTGTCCCTGGGGTCTAATTCATTGAAAGGATCACTAGTATATCGAAGAGGAGGGGCTTTCTTTAGTTGCTATGCTTCCAAGTTTTTCTTGTAGAGAGTAGTCTCTGCATCCTTCCATTTATCCTTCCTGCGGTTATTGCGAAGTTCAGTTACATAGAAATCTCGAGCGGCGTCTTGATTTCCTTCTACTTCGGCTATCCCATTATCTGTTGGAAATTTCATCTTCATGCACCAAGGAGCCAGGACAATCTGGAAGTCAGACAAGACTGGTCTTCCTAAAAAGGCGCTGTAGGCCGAGTGGTTATCTACTAGCACAAATGTTTTTTCCGCACAACGGAATGGGGATGACTTCCTATTTCAACAAAGAGGACCAATTGCCCAAGGGGAATCTTCACATCTCCAGCGAAACCGTGTAGTGGTTTGTTGCAGGGAGACACATCCTTCATTGACAGCTTTATTTTGTCGAAAGCATGCTTGAATAGAATGTTGATGGAGCTTCCCTAATCTACCAGAGTTCGAAAAACTTCGGCTGGGCCGAACCAGGCAGAGATAACCATAGGATCCATGTGAGGGTATTGCCTTCCTTTTAGGTCTCGCCTACTGAATGTGATGTCATTATCCGCTTTCTGCTTCGGACGGCGTTCTTCCATGACGGAATTGATGCAGTCTTCATTGTTTCTAAGTGACTTTCCATATCTTTCCATTTCTTCCCAGTTTTTGTCGGCGATGTGTGGTCCTCCCGATATTGTATGGACCACTATCTTCTCTTGACTGGATCCACTGGTGTTGTGATTTCTTCGGCCTGTCTCTAGGTGGAATTTTCCCGGGTTCTCCTTCGCAGGAGCTGGAGTCCTGTCTTGACCCTTTACATAGTGTTCCAACCTCTTCCTTCTGATGTGTTCTTCAATCAGGTCCCGAAGATGACGACATTCATTGGTATCATGCCCGTGGGATTCGTGGAAACGACAGAACTTTCCAGACTTGATTGCGTGATCTGATTCCTTCTTGTACGGGGGGCGTTTGTATTTAAGCTCGTCTTGGGTGGCCAGGAAGATGTTTTCGACTGTTTCATTCAAAGGAGTGTAAGCGTCAAATCTTGGTCCTGGCTGATATAGGCGTTTTTCTCCCTTCCTGCCCCCATCATTATCTCGATGGTCATTTCTTCCGACATCCTTTGCTGCAGGGGGTGCGTTGCCATGAGCGGCCTTGGCTTGTTGCCCTGTTTGCCTTTTGGTGGCAGCGTCTTCAAGTCTCATATACTTTCCGGCTTCATGGAAGAAATCGGGCAAGGTAGCTGGTTTTTCTTTCGTTAATCTTTTAGCAAACTTGGTATCCGTATGTACGCCACTACAAAGAGCCATTAGGATAAGTTTCTCATCGGCATCTTGGACTGCGGCCGCTGCGGCGTTGAATCGGGTAAGATGTTGTTGCACTGTCTTTCCGGGCTTCTGTTTGATATTAGATAGGGAATTAACATCCTTGGGTTGTTCCACATGAATGCGGAACTGGCTGATGAACTTTTCTTTCAACATTTCCCATGAGTTGATGGATCCTTGGGGTAGATGGCAGAACCAAGAGGTAGCTAGATCTGCCAAGAATAGTGGGAAGCATTTACACAACACTCCCTCTGTTGCTCCGCTCATGAGCATATGCTGTGTGTATCTCTTCAAGTGTAAAACGGGGTCAGAGGTTCTCTTGTAAGGTTCCATTGTTGGCATTTTCCATTCCCGGGGGGTGATGGCAGTTTCGATATTCCGGGTGAAGGGGCTGGTTACCCTAGCGCCTATTCCCATATCCATTTGGTCCCGTTGGACGCACTCTCTGAACAATCGCGCCATCCTTTCATCAGAACTTGGAGCGGATAGAAATGAGTTTTGTTCTTCTCTGTGGGATTGATTCCGTCCAGATGACCTGTAGGGATTATATCATCTATTACTCCTAACATTTTCTGGTGGCTGTCTTCGGTCTTCTGGGAGCATGCTGGGGTCATCCACAGTTGGCCCTTGCCTCGATCTTCCCCTGCTGGGCTCTGTTCTAAGCATTCCCTTGGGTCCAACTTTGGATTGGACTCCAGCTCGGCCCCGTCCATTGGTGTTCCCATGGTTAGGTAGCACGACAGGCTCAGCCATATCTGACCCATGCCTGCTACCTCCCCCGTGGGGTTCGGTTCCAAGTGTTTCCTCGGCTCGGAATTCGGGCTGAGTCTGGGCTCGGCTCCTACCATTGCTGTTTCTGTTGTTAGCCTCTTCGAAGAAGAAAGATCTTTGTCGCCTCCCAGATCCTCCAGACTGCGACTCACCTCATGATTCGGTGTTGCGGCTGGATTCTTCAGCATCCCTTAAGCGTGACATGAGTTGGTCCACCAAGGCTTCTTGTTGAGATGCGAACCGGTTAGTTACTTCAGCCACAACCCTGTCAAGATCTGCCCTAGTAATTGGTTGTTCCGTAGCAGGGGCTGTCGGATTTGCCTGATTTCCATTTGCTATTGGAACAAGACGATTCTCTTGATCTCTGATCACTGGATCTAGGATACTGCTAGTTGCGATGTTCTTTCCTTTGCTGGTACCTTTCCTCTGCCTGGGAAGCATGTCTTCCAAGCAATGAGCGATGCTGTTGGGAAGAAGGTTGAATGGGAGAAGCTGAAGCTTCTAGCTCGATTTCTCAGTGAAAGCACCAAAAATGTTTGTAAAAAAATGGGCAAACACCTCCAAGTCGTATGATTTAGTCGATTTTAAGTTGTTCTTAGTGATTTAGGTGATTCATGCAAATATGTAAAAAGCAGGGACTAAACAGTAAAGACACACAGATTTATAGTGGTTCGGCCAGAATGTGCCTACGTCCACTTTATATGTTATTCTCCTTCACTCTTCAGATTACAAGTACAAAGCTTTGATTACAAGTATATGAAAGTTGTTTTAAAGTTCTGTCCGTGCTTGAGCTCTCAAACTTGTCTACCATTGTTGTACCCCTGCCCCTCTATTTATAGAGTGAGGCTGGGGGCAGGGGTCTTGGATGTATATAGCTGCTGGTGGGCCTGGGATGATGTAATCTGGCCTGGCGGTGTTGGTCTGGTACGCCTTGGTCCAGTGGTGAGTAGGTGGAGTTTGGTTCGGTGGGACTTGGCCCGGTGGTGAGTGGATGGAGTTTGGTTCGGTGGGACTTGGTCCGGTGGTGAGTGGTCCGGTAGTGGTTGGAGCGGTAGTTGTTTCGGCTATGTAGGGGAAGTGAGTTGGCTCGGCTATGCAGGGAAGTGGAGTTGGACCGGTAGTTTGTGGAAACGGGATTGGTTCGGCTATGCATGGAAGCGGGGTTGGTTCGGGAGTGCTTAGGAAAGGGGTTGCTTCGGTGATGGTAGAAACATACCCAACATTTACCCCCCCAAAGTGGGACATATGCCAGCATATGTCGTGCTTTGTTTTCCCGCAGTTTGGATAGCTTCATTCGGTCCTAAGCGTCGAACCGTTGGGTCCGGTCATCCCGCGCTCGCCTATAAGTAGGGGCTTCGCCCCATTGTTATTCCTTTACCGTATGAGATAGCCGAATCACCCAAGTACTGAACCACAATTCCTTTATCGTTTGAAATAGCCGAATCACCCGAGTACCGAACCACTATTCCTTCATTGTTTGAAATAGCCGAATCGATCAGGGATCGAACTAGATTTGACTGCCGAACCAGGTGAGGCTTTCTCCTTATGTTGGGTGCACCGAAAGCGACCGGGGAGTTGAGCACCGAATGAACCTCATGCCGAAAATGCCGAATGAGATTTCGGGTTGTATGTACTTGTTTGTTTGTGTTTCCATATTCCTTGTTCTAACAGTACGTTTTCTCCTGTTGCAGATAATGTCTCATAATGGAAACTCGATCAGATAAAAGAAAATCCAAGGACAGAGAAGAGTCCTCCATAGTGCCCCTAGCTCAATCAGGACCGGGACGACATGGGCCCACACCGAGATCACTAGTGGATGGATATGGCCCTCAGGAGCTCTTGAACTCTCCTCCTGACTGCTTTCCTAGCTCCCTAAAAGAGGAGCAGCTTGATGTTATTTCTCGCTCTTTTGGGATTGACAGAGCGTGTATGCTGTTGCCGGGGGACGGAGTGATGCCGTACAACCCCCCTAAAGGATATTTCGCTTATAGTAGGTACCATTGCATGTGCCGGGCCATTCCCCCGATCAATGCTTGGATAGTCAGCTTCATTACCTATTTGAAGGTGGCCCCTTTTCAGCTTCAGCCCAATTCTTATGCTATCTTGGTGAGTCTATTCATCATTTTCCAGAGAAAATACGGGCGTCCCCCTTCCAACTGGGAGATCCGGTATTTGTACAACTTGAGGGGCTATAAGAAGGGGTCTCCATACATCATCTTGGAATCGGCCGTGTCCTTCAAGCCGGTCCTGGACTTATATTCGATGTTCAGCATGTTCAAGAAAGAATGGTTTTTCGTCAAGGATGACTCTGTTTCTATCCGTCGCTTTACCTCTGGCTGTAAGTTGAAGCTTATTTGTAAGTTCTGTTCTAACTGCAATGCTTCTTCTTATGTGTTTTTATTTCTTTCTATCGACAGGTGGCTTTGCGGTCGTGGAGAACGATCGCCTGGTTCAGATGGCTGCGGAGATAGAAGCCATTTCGGGAAGGGAGAGGTTAGCTTCTTACTTGATCAGGAATGCTACTCTTCTGGGGCACAACTTGATTCTTCCACGCCAGTCTGTTGTCAAGCAGAGAGACACGGCTGAGGAGAGGGCCGCCAAAGCTAAAGGAGGGGCTAAAGCGAAGAGTGGCGAAAGGAAACCCTTCTCAAAACCTCCAATTGCCGGGGGGAAGAAGCTTAAGAAGTCCGATGGACCCTCCGCCAGCACATGTCCAGATATCCCGGAGGAGGAAGATGTGGAGGAGGAAAGAGGCGAGGAGGAGAGCGGAGGTGATGGAGAAGGTGACGGTGATGACGGTGGCGAAGGACAGAGTGGTGATGGCGCCGGGGCTTTGTCCTCTGGGCAAGAAGGGGAGATCCAAGAGTGGACAGATGATACTTTCCTCTAGGCTTTTGAGGGGTTGGAGGAAGGATCAGCCTTGGTGGAGAAGCCAAAGAAAACTGATAAGGCCGGGACTGGTGCTGATTCATCTTCCAAGAGCATTTCATCTAGGGAAACTCCTGCGATTCAAGGTGAATTTTTGACTCCTCTTTACTCTTTTTAGCTTCACATGTTTCTTAGATTATAGTCCCATGCATGCTTGTAACACTTGGTTTTTATTCCAGGAACGGGTAAGGTGGCCAAGACATCAGACATTCGGCACCGTCTCGAACAATTCAAACTCCTCAAAGCTTCTGCTAAACCAAAGCCTCCGACCAACCGTTCCGCGGACGTAGTCGACTACCGTCCTCTTCTCGGAGTTATTGAAGTGGATATTTAAAAGAAAAAGAGAAGTCGCTCCTTATTCGAACCTTCACCTGGTCCTCAGCCCCCAACCCAGCCTCTTCATGATATCACGGAGGAGGATACTGAGTTCATAACCTCTCCGCATCCGTCTGAAAATCCTACCGTTACTCAGATTGATCGTTCGGCTTGGCTCGTAATCCATTTGCGGGTCATCCAGATCTGGATTCGGGTTCTCATGATATTTCCTTTGACGAGGTTACTGGTGAGCACCTTCTCCCTCACAATCCTATGGTAAGGGTGCTTGATGAGGCCAAGTCCCTGGACCTTGATTTGTTTACTACTCGGATTGTAACTATGGGGGATGAAGCTAAGGCAAACATCGATCGGGGTGCTGAGGAGACCAGGAAGTTGATGGGGCATCATGCCCGACTGGTCAAGGCCGGGGAGGAAATTGGGAGTGCTAACATAAGATTGCGGTTAGTGGTTTCCGACCAGGCCAAGCAACTCGCCGATCAGGCCATCCAGGTCTCTCAGCACGAGGCTGCCTCCAGATGACTAAAGAAAACCATGGAAGAGGCTAGCAGAGCCGAGCTGCGGAAAATGGAGGCCACCTACAAGGAACGGATCGATATGGCTATTGCAACGGTGGATGAGGTTCGGAAAGCGGATCTCAAGCGGGTAGAGGAGTTATCTGGGAAGCTTGAAGCCACAGAGCTTGCTCAAGCCAAGCTGAAGGAGGAGACGGAGGCGATGAGGAAATCCCTTCAGGCTGACCGCTCGCGATACCGATCAGAGAGGGATGTTGTCGTTGCAAACCTTTTGGCTTCTGAGGTCCGAATGAGGGAGTTTGAGGAGACCGAGGGGATGATGGATGAGATGCTTCAGGACATGTATTTCCGTATTTGGAAGCCGGGCAACTTATCCTGGATGGATGATTATCCCCGGATCATTGCCAGGATTTATCTCCGGGCTCTGGAGGAGGCCAAGGATGATGCGGATAAGGAGGGTGGTGTGGCCTTCAGGATGGATGTAGTCACGGCCCAGTTTACCGAGGAGGAGAAAGTGGCGGTGAAGGAGGGTATGCGGCTGCTCGCCGCTGAGGAGGTAGGTGTGCAGTTGGAGGATGGCGATCAAGGACCAGATGCTGGTAAGTCTTCCCTTTTAGTCTTCTCATAACTTGGTTACCTATTGCTTATTCAATGGACTCTTTCCTGAATTGTACAGGCGGGACCTATGGAGCACCAACTACCTCTGGCCAGCATGCTGAGAGCTCCGACCCTACGGCTAAGTAGATCTTCGAGGGCCGGTAGGATAGAGACAAAGCCCCGATGCAGCCGACTCCTTGGCTTGATCTAGACATTTTTTTGGTTTACTTGACATTGCTGTCTGTGTTAGTCTTAAAACATTAGTGTATTCAGGCTGTAATTATGTAACGAACAACTTGATTTTGCTACATTTGAATGCTTTTGTTATTTTGATGTGTTGCATGAGAAATATAGCTGTGCATGTGCTAGTGATTCAATTGTGTTTGATGTCAAGTTCTTGCTTAAAATATAATTTCATGTCTCGCATGTTAATGTGATGCGTGAATAAATTATAACTACGTATTTATATACAAGAGAAGGAAGTACCGCCCTTATGTTTTAGTTGTAGACGGTAGCTTTGAATGTCTTGTGTGACTGAGTATGGAATACTACTGAGTGACCAGTCATCCAGTTGTGATATTCCCATTAGCGAGTGTCTCCTATTTTGTGTCCTGTACTTTAGGGATCGTTATAGAGGATAGGAGGAAAGTTATTTTTTAAAAATAAAAATAAAATGGAAATATAAGAAATAGCAAAACTTCCTATCATGGAATGCCTTCGACGCGCTTAAGTTCGTGGCAAACGGGCTTTGTAGTCACTTTCCCTAGCTGTGGGTCTTGGAGACATTTGTCACCCATCTTACGCCTCTGGGGTGAGATTTTTTTTTACCACAGCCGTACCTAAGACACATCGGAGCCGAGATCGCGCACGGTAACTACCCGGGCCATTATGGCCCATAATCGTGGGCATTATTTGATTTACCGTGGCCGACTAGCGTGGGTGCCGATCGTCAACTGTGAACTGCCCCTGGCTGGCCACACCTTATGTTGGGGCTTATAATCTATTCACGGTTGCCGGCGAGTCGAACGCCGTAATGAGCTGCCTAGGCTATGGTTGGCCTTCTCGGCGGCTTATAATCGGCTCATTACAGTTGGCTTTAAGGGCTGTCACGAGCAACGAGTTAACCCGCAGCAGACGGATGCTGGAGCAAAAGTGTCTCATTGGCGGGAGCATAGATTCGTATAATACCTGTTAGGTTTTGTCCAGGTGAAGTTGTGCTGTGATGCCCTGAATGGAGATGCCGTCTATACAGGATTTTGTTCAACAGAAAAGGATAAAGCTCAGCAAGTAGCCAAGATATAAAGGAACAAGTTAAAAAAAGAGACAAGTTTTTAAAGTGGTTCGGCATGAAAATGCCTACGTCCACTGATTCTCTTTGTTAATTCACTTTATATGGGCAGTACAAGTTAAGAAAAGTATCGAAGAAGGTGTTGGATGTTCCATGCCCTCTGGAACACCTGTCCGTCCACTGTTGACAAAATAAAAGCTCCATTGTGGGGATCTTTATGAATTACATATGTTCCGTCCCAGATTGGATCTAGCGCTCCGGGGCACGGGAAGATTCGTTTGAGGACAAGATCTCCTTCTTGTAAGTTGCGATGCTTGACTTTGGAGTTGTATTGCGCTGCCACTTTTTGCTTGTGAGCTGCTGCTTTGAGTGATGCATCATTTCTTCTTTCTTCGGTTAGATCCAAAGACATGTGGAGGAGTTCTTCGTTCTCTTCTGGGTTGTAGTGGATCCTACGGTGGGATAGCACTACAGTTTCAACTGGGAGCATGGCCTCCGATCCGTATGCCAAAGAGAAAGGAGTATGCCCTATTGATGTTCTGAAAGAAGTGCAGTAGGCCCAAAGTGCCGTAGGAAGTTCATCCACCCAAGCGCTTTTTGACTTTTCAAGCTTCTTCTTGATTAGAGTTTTAAGAATTTTGTTGACAGCTTCGACTTGTCCATTTTCCTGGGGATAAGCCACAGATGAGAAGCTTTTGTGAATTCCGTGCTCTTGGCACCAGTCGGCGAACTCCTCGCTGTCAAACTGAAGTCCATTGTCCGATATGATTTTGTGTGGAACCCCGTACCTGCATAAAACATTTTTGATCAAGAAGTTAATAACTTTTGCCGTAGATATTTTATTTAGAGGTTCCGCTTCCACCCATTTGGTGAAATAGTTGACTGCCATTATAGCATATTTGGTTCCGCCTCGGCCCATCGGCAGTTCGTCAATCAAGTCAATTCCCTATGCTGAAAAGTGCCAAGGGCTGGTCATTTGAGTAATCTCATTTGTTGGTAGTCGAGGAATCTTAGCAAATTTCTGACATCTATCACATCTTTTGACGAAGTCTAAGGCGTCTTTGTTTAAAGTGGGCCAGTAATATCCATATCGGAGTGTCTTCTTTGCCAGAGTCTGCCTACCAGTGTGATCTCCGCAGCTCCCTTGACGGATGTTGGATAAGATTTTCTTGGCTACCCTTCCAGCAATACGCCTTAATAAGGGGTTAGAGAAGCCGCGTCGATAGAAGATGCCTTCTTGTATTGTGTAGCGGGAAGCTCTCCTCAAGATTTTCCTGACTTCGTTACGCTTGTTGGGTAGTATGCCTTCTTGTAAGTATTTCCAGATAGGAGTCATCCAAGTTTCTTCTTTGATTGCAGCTATCAGATCCTCTTGTTCGAAACTTGGGGCTAGTTGTTTTGAGATGGCTACTGTTCCGGAAATGGTGCTGTTCTTTATGCTAGCTTGCTTTGCCAGTTCGTAGGCCTCTCGGTTCTCCTCTCGAGGAACGTGTTTGATTAAATAGTGGTCCAACTGATCGAGTAGCAGTTTGGTTTTCTTTAGATATGCTGTGACTCGTTCTCCTCGAGTCTGAAACTCTCCTAGTACTTGGTTTAAGATAAGTTGAGAATCACTATGAAGACATAAAGAACTGACTCCAATTTCTAAGGCAAGTTCTAATCCTGCTATTGCTGCTTCACATTCTACATCGTTGTTGGTGGCAGCGAATTCCAACCTTAGGGCATAGTGCAGCTTCCTTCTCCTGGGGGTGATTATCACAATACCTGCCCCCGAGCCTTTTTCGTTTGATGCTCCATCTACAAAGAAATTCCATTTGATATCTTCTGCTATTTCAGATTGCTCCTTACATTTGTTGGTAGTGAATTCGGCAATGAAATCGGCCATGGCTTGTCCCTTGATGGCGGTGCGAGGATGGTAGGTGTATCATATTGACTCAGTTCAATGCACCATTTAAGTAGTCACCCATAAGTGTCGGGGCGATGGAGTACCTGCCTTAGCGCTTGATCGGTTGAAACTCTGATGGAATGAGATTGGAAATAGTGTCGCAGTTTCCATGACGTGGTTAGCAAACAGTATGCTAGCTTCTCAAGTTTAGGGTATCTGGCTTCTGCCCCCGTAAATATCTTGCTTACAAAGTATACGGGCCGCTGCGCGCGGTTGTCTTCTCTCACCAAAGCGGCGCTTAGAGCATGGGACGATACAGCAAGGTCTAGGTATAGTTCTTCGCCTTCATTTGGAGTTGAGAGTACTGGTGGTCTCTGGAGGTGTTCGATTAAGTTAAGGAAGGTTGTAGAGCATTCGTCAGTCCATTCGAACTTTCCTTTGCCTTTCTTTAAGGCTTCAAAGAAAGGGATGCATTTGTCGGTTGCTTTAGAGATGAATCTGCTTAGGGCGGCCACCTTCCCATTTAGGCTTTGCACCTCTCTTCGAGTGGATGGTATCTTGATATCTTGCAAAGCCCGGACTTGTTCGGGGTTTGCTTCAATCCCCTTGGCATGGACGATGAATCCCAAGAACTTTCCCGACGATACTTTGAAGGAGCACTTTAGAGGATTCAACTTCATTCCATATTGGCGAAGTACTTGAAACATTTCGTCCAGGTGGCTTACATGTTCCTTGGCTTTCCTTGATTTTACCAGCATGTCATCCACATAAACTTCCATAGTTCGTCCTATTAGTTCCGCAAACATCTTGTTGACGAGGCGCTGATAAGTAGCTCCGGTGTTTTTAAGTCCAAAAGGCATTACTCTGTAGTAGTACAATCCCCGGTCAGTGATGAAACTAGTGTGGTCTTGATCGGGGGCGTGCATAGGAATCTGGTTATATCCTGAGTATGCGTCCATAAAAGATAAGATTCGTGCCCGGTTGTGCTGTCCACGAGTTGATCGATTCGGGGGAGTGGGAAGCAATCCTTCGGGCAAGCGTCATTTAAGTTGGAGAAGTCAATGCATGTTCTCCACTTCCCATTAGCCTTCTTTACCAGTACCGGGTTGGCGATCTATTCTGGGTAGAGGGCTTCTCGTATGAAGTTATTAGCAAGTAGGTCCTTTACTTCTTCCTCGAGGGCTACTGATCGTTCTGCCCCCATACTTCTCTTTTTCTACTTTACCGGCACCTTGGTGGAATCGATGTTCAGTGCATGGCATGCTACGTCTGGGGAGATTCCAGTCATGTCAGCGTGCGTCCATGCAAATACATCCAAGTTGTGGCGAAGAAAATCGACGAGTTGATCCTTCAACTCTACTCTTAACTGAGACCCGATTCCCAGCAGTCTACTTGGGTCGTGTTTGTCTACAGATACAAATTTCATAGCCTCTGCAGGTTTGGCGGTGGCCTCCACCATTTTGTCCCTGGGGTCTAATTCATTGAAAGGATCACTGGTATATCGAAGAGGAGGGGCTTTCTTTAGGTGCTATGCTTCCAAGTTTTTCTTGCAGAGAGTAGTCTCTGCATCCTTCCCTTTATCCTTCCAGCGGTTATTGCAAAGTTCAGTTACATAGCAATCTCGAGCGGCGTCTTGATTTCCTTCTACTTCCCCTATCCCATTATCTGGTGGAAATTTCATCTTCAGGCACCAAGGGGCCAGGACAATCTGGAAGTCAGACAAGGCTGGTCTTCCTAAGAAGGCGTTGTAGGCCGAGTGGTTATCAATTAGCACAAATGTTTGTTACCGCACAACGGAGTGGGGATGACTTCCTATTTCAACAAAGAGGTCCAATTGCCCAAGGGGTATCTTCGCATCTCTAGTGAAACCGTGTAGTGGTTTGTTGCAGGGAGACACATCCTTTGTTGACAGCTTCATTTTGTCGATGCATGGTTGAATAGAATGTTTACAGAGCTTCTAGTATCTACCAGAATTCGAAAGGCAGAGATAACCATAGGATCCATGTGAGGGTACTGCCTTCCTTCTAGGTCTCGCCTACTGAATGTGATGTCATTATCCGCTTTCCGCTTCGGGTGGCGTTCTTCCATGACGGAATTGATGCAGTCTTCATTGTTTCTAAGTGACCTTCCATATCTTTCCATTTCTGCCCAGTTTCTGTCGGCGATGTGTGGTCCTCCCGATATTGTATGGACCACTATCTTCTCTTGACTGGATCCACTGGTGTTGTGATTTCTTCCGCCTGTCTCTGGGTGGAGTTGCCCTGGGTTCTCCTCGGCAGGAGCTGGAGTCCTGTCCTGACCCTTCACATAGTGTTCCAACCTCTTCCTTCTGATGTGTTCTTCAATCAGGTCCCGGAGATGACGACATTCATTGGTATCATGCCCGTGGTATTCGTGGAAACGGCAGAACTTTCCATACTCGATTGCATGATCTGATTCCTTCTTGTACGGGGGGCATTTGTATTTAAACTCGTCTTGGGTGGCCAGGAAGATGTTTTCGACTGTTTCATTCAAAGGAGTGTAAGCGTCAAATCTTGGTCCTGGCCGATATAGGCGTTTATCTCCCTTCCTGCCCCCAGCATTATCTCAAGGGTCATTTCTTCCGACATCCTTTGCTGTAGCGGGTGCGTTGCTATGAGCGGCCTTGGTTTGTTGCCCTGTCTGCCTTTCGGTGGCAGCGTCTTCAAGTCTCATATACTTTTCGGCTTCATGGAAGAAATCGGGTAAGGTAGCTGGTTTTTCTTTCGTTAATCTTCTAGCAAACTTGGTATCCGGATGTACGCCACTACAAAGATCCATTAGGATAAGTTTCTCATCGGCATCTTCGACTGCGGCCGCTGCGGCGTTGAATCGGGTTAGATATTGTTGCACTGTCTCTCCGGGCTTCTGTTTGATATTAGATAGGGAATAAGCGTCCTTGGGTTGTTCCACATGAATGCCGAACTGGATGATGAACTTTTCTTTCAACATTTCCCATGAGCTAATGGATCCTTGGGGTAGATGGCAGAACCAGGAGGTAGCTAGATCTGCCAAGAATAAAACACTCCCTCTGTTGATCCGCTCATGAGCATATACTGTGTGTATCTTTGCAAGTGTACAACGGGGTCATAGGTTCCCTTGTAAGGTTCCATTGTTGGCATTTTCCATTCTCGGGGGGTGATGGCAGTTTCGATATTATGGGTGAAGGGGTTGGTTACCCTAGCGCCTATCCCCCGATCCCTTTGGTCCCGTTGGATGCACTCTCTGAACAATCGCGCCATCCTTTCATCAGAATTTGGAGCGGATAGAAATGAGTTTGGTTCTTCTCTGCGGGATTGATTCCGTCCAGATGACCTGTAGGGACGGTATCGTCTATTACTCCTAACATTTTCCGGTGGCTGTCTTCGGTCTTCTGGGAGCATGCTGGGGTCATCCACAGTTGGCCCTTGCCTCGATCTTCCCCTGCTAGGCTCTGTACTAAGCATTCCCTCGGGTCCAATTTCGGGCTGGACTCCAGCTCGACCCCATCCATTGGTGTTCCCATGGTGAGGTAGCATGACAGGCTCAGTCATATCCGACCCCCGCCTGGTACCTCCCCCGTGGGGTTCGGTTCCAAGTGTTTGCTCAGGTCGGAATTCGGCCTGAGTCTGGGCTCGGCTCCTACCATTGCTGTTTCTGTTGTTGGCCTCTTCGAAGAAGAAAGATCTTTGTCGCCTCCCAGATCCTCCAAACTGGGACTCACCTCATGATTCGGTGTTGCGGTTGGATTCTTCAGCATCCCTTAAGCGTGACATGAGTTGGTCCACCAAGGCTCCTTGTTGAGATGCGAAGCACTTAGTTACTTCAGCCACAACCCTGTCAAGATCTGCCCTAGTAATTGGTTGTTCCGTAGCAGGGGCTGTCGGATTTGCCTGATTTCCATTTGCTGTTGGAACAGGACGATTCTATTGATCTCTGATCACTCGATCTGGGATACTGATAGTTGCGATGTTCTTTCCTTTGCTAGCATCTTTCCTCTGCCTTGGAGGCATGTTTTCCAAGCAATGAGCAATGCTGTTGGGAAGAAGGTTGAGTGGGGGAAGCTAAAGCTTCAAACTCAATTTCTTAGTGAAAGCACCAAAAATGTTTGCACAAAAAATGGGCAAACAGCTCCAAGTCGTATGATTTAGTCGATTTTAACTTGTTCTTAGTGATTTGGGTGATTCATGCAAATATGTAAAAAGCAGGGACTAAACTGTGAAAGACATACAGATTTATAGTGGTTCGGCCAGAATGTACCTACGTCCACTTTATATGTTATTCTCTTCACTCTTCAGATTACAAGTACAAAGCTTTGATTACAAGTATATGAAAGTTGTTTTAAAGTTTTGTCCGTGCTTGAGCTCTCAAACTTGTCAACCATTGTTGTACCCCTGCCCCTCTATTTATAGAGTGAGGTTGGGGGCAGGGGTCTTGGATGTATATAGCTCCTGGTGGGCCTGGGCTGATGTAATCTGGCCTGGCAGTGTTGGTCCGCTACGCCTAGGTCCGGTGGTGAGTAGGTGGAGTTTGGTTCGGTGGGACTTGGCCCGGTGGTGAGTGGATGGTGTTTGGTTCGGTAGGACTTGGTCCGGTGGTGAGTGGTCCTGTAGTGGTTGGAGCGGTAGTTGGTTCGGCTATGTAGGGGAAGTGAGTTGGCTCGGCTATGCAGGGAAGTGGAGTTGGACCGGTAGTAGGTGGAAACGGGATTGGTTCGGCTGTGCATGGAAGCGGGGATGGTTCGGGAGTGCTTAGGAAAGGGGTTAGTTCGGTGGTGGCAGAAACGCACCCAACAATTCAATAATTTCAAAACCCATTTATCAAATAAATCACCAAATTCTAATTTAATTAATCAAACTACTATAATAAACCTAAACTAATTATTATTTAACAACTGGATTGTTACAGACCCCTTTTAGAAAAATTGCATACTCGTAATTTCCCATAAGGAGAATCTATAACCAACCAATTATATGAATTCATTTATATTATTTTCACTTTATTTTAAATACAAAACTCTTATTCTAAACAAAAGCGTTTTATGAAGTATTGAAATCCTTTATTTGAATGAACTTCTTTTTAAAATTCTACTTCGGGATAACACAAGCACAATTTAAATCAAATTCTCCATTAAACAATTCTTAAAATATTGAAACAAAACCAAAATTTCATCAATAAATTTCTACTAAAATCTCCTATAAATCAACTCTAAGAGGAAATTCCAAATTTATTTTCAAAATTTAACATTTCGAAAATAATTCTATGTAACTTATTAAAATAACGCTCAATTTAATTAACTCATTACAAAAATAAATCTTTAAAACATATATGTATGCATATCCATATTTAAAATCTCAAAACTCTATTGTAACGACCCGTAAATTTTGATTAATAAATTTGTTAGTTTAATTTAAATTTTGCAATTAAATTTAGGAAGAAATAAAAATTCTAGAAGTTATAATGAAGCAGATTTTATAAATTTAAATGTAGCAATTGAAATTAAGATTTACAAATTCAAAATCTAATTGCAATCGACTGAAATTGTGAATATTTTTCATACTTTGTTATAAGTTTAATATAAGAAACAAACGGGAATATTAAATTTACTAATGAAATGTTATAATCAGAAGTATAATGGAAATGCTACTAATTTGATATAATAAATAAATAAATGATTGTAAACTTTAGTAAATGAATTAATGTGCAAATGAATTGAATATAAGAAAACAAATAGAAATGTTGTATCATGAATAAAATTGTTAACTAGAATGGAATTCAAATTTATAAAATAATGTAAAGTTTTAAATTGTTGCACTTGGGTAATAAGAAAATATAAGTAAATAAAGGCAAGTGTTGAATTTATCAATGAAATAAAATATTGACTAATGAAAATTGAATGTGAATTGAGGTAATAACGTAATGCAGCACAATAAATAATTTAATTAGTATAATCCCTAAATTTTATTTGTAAAAAATTGTAAGGTTTTAATTTATTGAAATTTGAAAATTAGGAAATAGATTCAAAATTTATATTAGGTAACGAATTGGAATAATTAAAGATAATAATTAATGGATTAAATGGAATACCAATTTATTTATAAAGTAAATATAAGTGAATGTAACAAAATGAATAGGAAATGCTAATTTATTCTTAAAGTGTTAGTTGATGTGAAAAGGAATGGAACCAAGATGGAATGACTAATGGGATTTAGGATCTTAATTTGTATGTGTGCATTAATTTATAATGAATGGGAAAAACGAATCAATTAAGATATGTATTTATTTCTTTAGTATGTTGCATAAAATTTGGAAATCAGTTGCAATCAAAGGAGATTAAGTAGCACATTAAATGGGAAATAAATTAATTAATACATTAATGATGTGTAATATAATTCATTGTTAATTATACCCATACAATGTCCGTTTATTAAATAGCAAGATTTTGAATCAATAAACAAATTTATTTGGATTTCAATTTATAATCAATAATATTTAATGTGAAATCAATTTCAACACTTGTCCGTTAGTGACAACTTAAGTATAATTTAACTTTAGTGGAGTCTAATAAATTAAAATGGGTAATCAATAGAAATTAATCCAATTAAAGGTTAGATTAGTATAAATTAAGGTAATAATGGGGAATAACGTAAATATTCTTTACAATAGGATGTTTGTTGAATAATAAGAATGAGAATTGGGTTTTATTTGTTTGAATAAATTTTTTTTAGGTAATTGGGTTTATTGCAATTTAATGTAATAAAATCTCTGATTTTTGCATTAATTGAAATCAATATGGGATGTAAGAATAGTAAGGTAATAGTTTATAAATCCAATGTTTAATTTATCATTTAGTAATGATGAATTGAATAAAAGAATGGAATAAATTAAGGTATATTTGGAAAGTTCAATAATTGGATTAATTGTAAGTAAATAAAATTGGATAAAATCAATATAAGATAATAAATGCAATGATTGTGAGTTAATAATAAAGTGTGAACAGAGGAATGATTGTTTATAGTAATTGAATGGAATTCCAATTTGTTGGAATAGAGTAAAAGTATACTTGGTAATAAATTTAATATAGGAAAATGAACTTAAATATTGAATTAATTAATTTATATATATAATAATAAGTAACGATTATTGGAATGGAAATAATAAACTTATAAAAGGTAATTGAGAGCGTGACCACAAATTATTGTGAGTTATACATATATATTTAATTCAGTCAATTGAATTGGAAATCATTGCAATAAATCTAAAGGAAATGTTACGTTAATATAAATTTTGGAATCGGGGAATCAACTCAAAAGTTATTAACTAAGGAAGTAATACGTAATAATTTGAATAAAATCAATACCATACAAGAATTGAAACATTTGTTTGTGAGTAGTGAATTCATATGTGTAATTAAAGGTTTGATAACAATTATTTGAATATTACCTAATTAATTGGTCAATGAATTTATTATAAGTTACCCGTTTATTTGGGTTAATAATTAAAAGGGAAATCAATTGGAATTTATTGAACTTTAATGTATATTAATAAGATTAATAACTACGTTAGTTGAAATTAGATGAATTTGGAAATTTTAACGCACTAGGATGTAAATCAGGATAATTATACCATAAGATGGAATTATGGAATAATAAGAGGGATTAAATAAAATTAAATCTTTGGAAATTTAACGTATAATTGTTGAATTTAATGAAATTGAAGAATTTATAAATTTGAAATCGAAAGAATTTTTTTTAAATTAGCATAAATGTCTAAGGAATTAGAAATGATGAGAATTGTCGATTTATAAGATTGAAATTGAAGTTTTATTTAATGAATTAATTAATTTTTAATTTAATATAAAAATAGCCATTTTGGCCACTGACTCGGATTTCGACAAAACTAGTTTCATCGGATCTGTAACGGTGAATTATTGTAGGACTTCAAGTTTCGTAGCGATCGGAGTTGTCGTTTGATCATAAGGACTCGAAACGCCTTGAAATATATGCAATTGAAATCAATTGAAATCAATTTGGAAAATAATGATTTTTGCATAACTTGTTCATACGATAGAATTTGGATTTGAAACATTTTCCATTACGTTTAAAATATTTTAAAACACCTATTTTGATATATAGGTTAACCCAATTTCGTTCCGGAGTCAGAACGGGCTTTTTGGGCCACTTTGTCGTTAGCGCGTACATTTATCCTATCTGATCCATCCAATTTCAACTTTCCCTATAAATATCCTGCTATAAATCCTAGCCACTCCTTGTTTTCATTTGTCTGTACATACATCTACTTCTCAACTCCTCATTCCAATGGCAGAAGAAATACCTAATTCCCAAATTCCAAAAAAAAAAAATTCAATTTCAATAAAAAAAAAATTGGCGGATCTGCAGCCACTTCGAGTCACGCTTCGAGTTTTAGAGGCAAAAACGTTGTATCTACTTCGGGTCAGGAAGAAAATGCCTCGGGTTGCTCTGGGTCGTTTTGGCAAAAACTCCAAGTAAGCACCGGGCATTGAGGCGGAGAATCGAAGTTGAACCCAAAGTCGACTCAGGACCAGAATTTTCCAATCTTCTAATTTTTCTAACTTTTACGTACGAGCTCAGATTCATGCGCGAGTTTGTTTTGCTGGGATCGTAATAAAATTTCTTACATTTTGGTGCTGGTTTGGATGGATTTGGAGACTGTGCAATTTTTGGATTTAAATTTGATTTAAATTCAATGTAAATTCAAAAGGTGAGTGTTTTAACCCACTCAGGAAGAAAATGACTCGGGTCGCTCCGGGTCGTTTTGGCAAAAACTCCAAGCCAGCACCGGGGAATTGAGGCGGTGGACCGAAGTTGAACCCGAAGTCGACTCAGGACAAGAATTTTCCATTCTTCTAAATTTCCTAAATTTTTCATACGAGCTCGGATTCATGCGCGGGTTTGTTTTGCTGGGATCGTAATAAAATTTCTGACATTTTGGTGCTGGTTTGGATGGATTTGGAGACTGTGCAATTTTTGGATTTAAATTCAATTTAAATTCAAAATGTGAGTGTTTTAACCCACTCACAATTTCTAAAATTTCTTATGTTTGTTAAATTGATTTACGATGTGTTTAAAAATTTATTTATAGTTGTTTGGCGTATATTTCATCATTATCTCGGTAAAATTGCATTCATTTAATTTACTTGTTATTTGATTCATTATTGCATATAAACTGCCAGTTAAATTTCTAGGTAAATTTATTATTGCATATAAACTGATAATTAAATTATTAGTTAATTTATTGTGCATATAAACTGCCTGTTAAATTATCAGTTAATTTATTTTGCATAATAAACCACCAGTAAATGCCTATTATTTATTACCTATTATATATGGATGTATTGTTTGAATTTGATGATGATTTTGATAAATGGTTGATGGAGGGTATTGGATGAATAGATGATGTATTGTATATTGTTATAAACTGCAAGTTATTATGCATTTCATCTCATTCGGGATTGCGGTTTGAAATGATATACACCCGCATTTTTATTTTTAAATTGCGGATTGAAATGATAAATATCTGTATCACTTGACCATAGGATAGAAAATTTTATACAGGCACCACAGTATGTATATATATATATATATAAACTATTTTTGAAATAATTTTCCTATGGTTTTCTAAAGAAATATATATGGTGTCATGAAATATTGATGACGAATATTTGATAAAGGTTATTTTATATATAGTTAAATTCTTGGTTTAAAACTATGTATAAAATTGTTTAAAGTATGAAGTAAGTCTAATAATATATTGGAATATATTGTAGATAAGTATTTACGGAAACTGTATCCTAATATAGAGTTTATATTGATTTTATAAATCAAAGTTGAGAAGATAGTTTTGAAATTGATTTGAGATTTTATTTATTTAAGATCTTATTGAAATTTGGATTTAAAAGAATATGGTGTTATAACTAAATTCGGGTTCAAGATAATTAAAGTGAATATATCTAGACTAAATAAATTGAGGAATATTCAATTTTTGAATTTGAAAGTTTTATTTAAAGGATAGTGGATTTATTAAGTAAGTATTTCAAAACTAAATAATAGTAAAGTGAATTTGGAATATATATATGAATTAAAAATTTAGTTTTGAAATGGTCGAATATTTTAACTTTGAAGTACATGGAAATTTAAATGGTTTATTTGGGAATTCAAATCTGTATTTGGAATTGATTTGAGAACTTAAAAAGCTAATTTACTTTATAAAGTAATCTATATTTAAACCATTTAAGTATTGAAAATTATGTTTCGAAGCTATGGGTTTAAGGTATATATATTTGGAAGTACTATGATTTTTGAAAATATATATTTAAAATAAAAATGACATCATATTGATTTGGGTTTTAAAATAGAAATGATATCATATTTATATGGTTTTGAAATTGATATTTTATTTTGGTTTTAAAGTATAAACTATTTTGAAAAGACCGCAGTGTTATAATAACGTTTGGTTGTTGGAGAGACCGGGATCGGAAGTTGTCATACTCTCTGCCAACTTCGAAAACCACTTTAACAACCGTGTACGCGGTGGAGATTCCAGAATGAAGTAGGATGGTGGCGGCGTTTCCTTTGAGGTAAATACGTGAACCCGACTCCCGTGAGTTGGCATAAGGTGGCTAAAACAGGAGCGATTCTCGGGCCAAGGGGGTTAGCGCCCTTTTTGGATACTCCTCTTTGATATTATACTCTGACTTTGGATTTGATTTGGTGGTCACTTTTGATTTTTGATTTAGGGGGGAGTTTGTTCGAGGTGGGCGGTAGCTGCGGCTACGCGTTACCACCAGCCCGGATGCGTAATTGTTATATCTACCTTGGCATTGCCTAGTTGTGCTGTGTCACCTACCCTATCGCGCCTTGTACGAGTTTCTATTTATGTCGTACCTATGGAGTATCCTCTGGTAGCCTCCCGATCAGGAGGTATTACGGTATTATATAGACGATTGGCATTATTTGTGCTAAGGGCTATATGGGTAACCCCTTAACGCTATTTAAAAGTAAGTTTATTTTACAATTACACACTGTTATAATAGCGAAATACACTACATAGTAAATAGTTTAACGGATCCTTAGGAGATGTGAATCCCGAGCATCTCTTAAGTTACTGCACTCATATTTATTTCTGTTGATTTAATTACATAAGATCTTTTAGTCCTGACTCGAGTGTTTTGTCTTTTCAATTCGCTCGGGTCAGTCCGAGCGTTTCAGGATTTGAATATTTTAGCTCTGGAGGAAGAAGAGGACGATTAGTAGTATTATTATCTACTATATTATTCCACTACACATTGTATTCCGCTGCATTGATATTTATTGGTATGTGAACTCTGATATTTATTGTATAAAGAAGAATCAAATGTTTTGTAAACAGTTTTATGAACTGTATATTGATTATTATATTTTATCCTTCCCCTGTGAGATTCTGTTTCTTTTTTATTTCTTTCTCTCTTTTTTTATTTACCCTATAACAATCCGCCATTCCGTATGGTTTGAATTGGCACGTGTGTCGATTTAAAACATGCGAAAAGGCGGGACGTTACAATCTGGTATCAGAGCTTTGATTTAGCGATAAACATTAGCTTTGTGGTGTTTGACTCTTTGTTAATAGGGTAGTAATTCCCTATGATGAGTCACTGAGTGTATATATGAGAAAGCGTATTTGTTAGTGTTATAAAAAGGTTTTAATATTGTGTTAATCTGTTCTGTTTTGTGTTTAAAAATTCTGGTTGGTGCATGGGACGTTGTGACATCAATAGGGGTTTCGAAACACTTAATAGGACAAACCGACATAATATTTGTTTTTATATAGGTGAATGAAATAATTTTGCCTATTATATTTTGTATATATAAAATATAATTTTTTAAATGACATATATATTTGGTTACAATACATTGGTTGTTATGTAATGAAATTTAAAAATAATAGTTGAAATAAGATTGAAAATAAAATAAATAAAATTAGAAATGTTAGAACTTAAGTTCTGGGGTTTTGAAAAATTCTTTTGAATGATTTTGGAATATAATAATAATATTATTAGAAGTATTTTCTGATATAAATATTTCAATATAATTTGGAAGAAATGTTTTAATGAAATTTTGGAAAGATAAATTTGTACTTCCCTCTCTGTCGTTGGAAAATAATTTCGGTGATGAGTGCACGCATCATCGACATTCATTTTCGAGTTTCGAAGTGGGAAGGCCACTGTAGCAGTTCGACTACAGAAACTTTTGATATACAAATACAAATTTTGAGTTGTTTAAATATAAATGGGTATATAAGTTGTAAGTATATATTATTTATTATTTTAAAATGATTTGAAATAGAACCCGGTATTTAATTCTTAAGTTTCCATTAATTAATAGTTTCAATTACTCTAGTGAATTGGAACGTAGGTAATTAATAAATTGAAATCTCTAAAGGAAATAAGAGATTGAGTGCTAGGATAACTGGTATTAAATGAAATTTAAGGTAATTTGAAAACTGTAACCTATGAAACAAAGATGTAATTATTGAACCGTTAATTAATTAAAAGAATTGAGAAAACTTGGGTAACTTTCTATTGCATCCCTAAAAGCATATGTATAACTTACCAAAAGATATAAAAAGTTGAAATGTTAATAAGAATATGTAATAGATATTATACAAGTAATAAATTTGAGGTAATGAAAGTAATTGATGGAATTCTTTAATAAATAAGTATTTGTTGTTCTAGTGGTATAAACTTAGGTATAATTGAAATTGCTTGACATAAAATATAATATAAAGATAAGTAATATAAATAAAGGATTATAAACTTAAGAACATCAAATTAAGCAATGAATAAATGAATGTAATATAATAAAAGAAAATTTCATGTTATAAAGAAGTGAAATGAGATTTTGTTAGAAATGAATAAAAGTAAATGAAACTGTAAGGCAAAAAATGTAAATTAAAAAGATAAATTATTATATGAATGAAATCAATAAAATGAAATCAATCTATTATTTTGGAATTGTTATTTGATGGACTTATAGCTGTTTGGGAAAAGATACTCTAAAATTGTTTGGATGAATAAATAATCTATTTAGTTTCATCTAAGACTGTTGAGTAAATGGTACACTAAGTAGTTTATGTTTTCATTCTGTACAATTTAAAGTTTGAACCCGAACAACTATTTGTTTTGTTTGATGAATGAATGATTGATTTGTGTTGTTTCATTTTGATGGTTGTATACCCGGTTGCAAGTGATTGTTATATGTATTGATTGGTTGTTGGTATTTGAAAACAACGCTAAATATTTCATTTTATCTAATTATTAGCTCTCTTGGATTTTATAAGTGAAATACAGGTTATGGAAGCAATTGCTACTGCTTTTGGTTCCATAAAATAAGCGTTAATTGCCCTACTAATAGGTACGTTTTCGGATTACGATTTACAGCGTTATTATATTATATTATTTTCCCGTGTTGGGATATATATTATTTTGAATTATATGTTGTATATTGTTATATTTGATATTACTATTTGTCCCAGACCTCTCCGTACAAAGGAGACTCTGCCGAAATTTTTCATGAATTTTTTACTTAGAAAATTTTGTGAAATGTTTTCCAAATTTTGTTAATTTAAGCAAAAGGATTTAAATTGTTATAAATTGATATCTTTTATTTAAATTATTTAATTTTGTAAATTATTTGTTTATAAATTTAATATTTTGTATAAGATATACTGGTTTCTAAATTCTTCTTTTCCCTTCTTTTTCCTTTTCGGGGACGAAAAGTTTTGAGTGGGGGAGAGTGTAACGACCCTAAATTTTGATTAATAAATTTGTTAGTTTAATTTAAATTTTGCGATTAAATTTAGGAAAAAATAAAAATTCTAGAAGTTATAATGAAGCAGATGTTAGAAATTTAAATGTAGCAATTGAAATTAAGATTTACAAATTCAAAATGTAATTGCAATCGATTGAAATTGTGAATCTTTGTCATACTTTGTTATAAGTTTAATATAAGAAACAAATGGAAATATTAAATTTACTAATGAAATGTTATAATCAGAAGTAAAATGAAAATGCTACTAATTTGATATAATAAATAAATAAATGATTGTAAACTTTAGTAAATGAATTAATGTGCAAATGAATTGAATATAAGAAAACAAATAGAAATGTTGAAACATGAATAAAATTGTTAACTAGAATGGAATTCAAATTTATAAAATAATGTAAAGTTTTAAATTGTTGCATTTGGGTAATAAGAAAATATAAGTAAATAAAGGCAAGTATTGAATTTATCAATGAAATAAAATATTGACTAATGAAAATTGAATGTGAATTGAGGTAATAAAGTAATCTAGGACAATAAATAATTTAATTAGTACAATCCCCAAATTTTATTTGTAAACAATTGTAACGTTTTAATTTATTGAAATTTGAAAATTAGGAAATAGAATCAAAATTTATATTAGATAACGAATTGGAATAATTAAAGATAATAATTAATGGATTAAATGGAATACCAATTTATTTATAAAGTGAATATAAGTGAATGTAACAAAATGAATAGGAAATGCTAATTTATTTTTAAAGTGTTAGTTGATGTGAAAAGGAATGGAACCAAGATGGAATGACTAATGGGATTTAGGATCTTAATTTGTATGTGTGCATTAATTTATAATGAATGGAAAAACGAATCAATTAAGATATGTATTTATTTCTTTAGTATATTGCATAAAATTTGGAAATCAGTTGCAATCAAAGGAGATTAAGTAGCACATTAAATTAGAAACAAATTAATTAATACATTAATGATGTGTAATATAATTCATTGTTAATTATACCCATACAATGTCAATTTATTAAATAGCAAGATTTTGAATCAATAAATGGATTTATTTGGATTTCAATTTATAATCAATAACATTTAATGTGAAAAAAAATTCAACACTTGTCCGTTAGCGACAACTTAAGTATAATTTAACTTTAATGGAGTCTAATAAATTAAAATGGGTAATCAATAGAAATTAATCTAATTAAAGGTTAGATTAGTATAAATTAAGGTAATAACGGGGAATAACGTAAATATTCTTCACAATAGGATGTTTGTTGAATAATAAGAATGAGAATTGGGTTTTATTTATTTGAATAAAAATTTTTTTTAGGTAATTGGGTTTATTGCAATTTAATGTAATAAAATCTCTGATTTTTGCATTAATTGAAATCAATATGGGATGCAAGAATAGTAAGGTAATAGTTTGTAAATCCAATGTTTAATTTATCCTTTAGTAATGATGAATTGAATAATAGAATGGAATAAATTAGGGTATATATGGAAAGTTCAATAATTGGATTAATTGTAAGTAAATAAAATTGGATAAAATCAATATAAGATAATAAATGCAATGATTGTGAGTTAATAATAAAGTGTGAATAGAGGAATGATTGTTTATAGTAATTGAATGGAATTCCAATTTGTTGGAATAGAGTAAAAGTATACTTGGTAATAAATTTAATATAGGAAAATGAACTTAAATATTGAATTAATTTATATATATAATAATGAATAATGATTATTGGAGTGGAAATAATAAACTTATAAAAGGTGATTAAGAGTGTGACCACAAATTATTATAAGTTATACATATATATTTAATTCAGTCAATTGAATTGGTAATCATTGCAATAAATCTAAAGGAAATGTTACGTTAATATAAATTTGGGAATCGGGGAATCGACTCAAAAGTTATTAACTAAGGAAGTAATACGTAATAATTTGAATAAAATCAATACCATACAGAATTGCAACATTTGTTTGTGAGTAGTGAATTCCTATGTGATTAAAGGTTTTGATAACAATTATTTGAATATTACCTAATTAATTGGTCAATGAATTTATTATAAGTTACCCGTTTATTTGGGTTAATAATTAAAAGGAAAATCAATTGGAATTTATTGAACTTTAATGTATATTAATAAGATTAATTACTACGTTAGTTGAAATTTGATGAATTTGGAAATTTTAACGCACTAGGATGTAAATTAGGATAATTATACCAAAAGATGGAATTTATGGAATAATAAGAGGGAGTAAATCAAATTTAATCTTTGGAAATTTAACATATCATTGTTGAATTTAATGAAATTGAAGAATTTATAAATTTTAACTCGACAGAAATTTGTTTAAATTAACATAAATGTTTAAGGAATTAGAAATGATGAGAATTGTCGATTTATAAGATTGAAATTGAAGTTTGATTTAATGAATTGGTTAATTTTTAATTAATTTAATTAATATAAAAATAGCCATTTTGGCCACTGACTCGGATTTCGATGAAACCAGTTTCATCGGATCCGTAACGGTGAATTATTGTAGGATTTCAAGTTTCGTAGCGATCGGACTTGTCGTTTGATCGTAAGGACTCAAAACGCCTTGAAATATATGCAATTGAAATTCATTGAAATCAATTTGGAAAATAATGATTTTTGCATAACTTCTTCATACGATCGAATTTGGATTTGAAACTTTTTCCATTGCGTTTAAAATATTTTAAAACACCTATTTTGATATATGAGTTAACCCAATTTCCTTCCGGAGTCAGAACGGGCTTTTTGGGCCACTTTGTCGTTAGCGCGTACATCTATCCTATCCGATCCATCCTATTTCAACTTTCTCTATAAATATCCTGCTATAAACCCTAGCCACTCCTTATTTTCATTTGTCTGTACATACAACTCCTTCTCAACTCCTCATTCCAATGGCAGAAGAAATACCTAATTCCCAAATTCCAAAAAAATTAATTTCAATTTCAAAAAAAAATTGGCGGATCTACAGCCACTTCGAGTCACGCTTCGAGTTTCAGAGGCAAAAACGTTGTACCTAGTTTGGGTCAGGAAGAAAATGACTTGGGTCACTCCGGGTCGTTTTGGCAAAAACTCCAAGCAAGCACCGGGAATTGAGGCGGTGGACCGAAGTTGAACCCAAAGTCGACTCAGGACCAGAATTTTCCAATCTTCTAATTTTTCTAACTTTTTCATACGAGCTCGGATCATGCGCGGGTTTGTTTTGCTGGGATCGTAATGAAATTTCTGACATTTTGGCGCTGGTTTGGATGGATTTGGAGACTGTGCAATTTTTGGATTTAAATTGGATTTAAATTCAATTTAAATTCAAAAGGTGAGTGTTTTAACCCACTCAGGAAGAAAATGACTCGGGTCGCTCCAGGTCGTTTTGGTAAAAACTCCAAGCAATCACCGGGGAATTGAGGCGGTGGACCGAAGTTGAACCCGAAGTCGACTCTGGACCAGAATTTTCCATTCTTCTAAATTTCCTAAATTTTTCATACGAGCTCGGATTCATGCGCAGGTTTGTTTTGCTGGGATCGTAATAAAATTTCTGACATTTTGGCGCTGGTTTGAATTGATTTGGAGAGTGTGCAATTTTTGGATTTAAATTCAATTTAAATCCAAAATGTGAGTGTTTTAACCCACTCACAATTTCTAAAATTTCTTATGTTTGTTAAATTGATTTATGATGTGTTTAAAAATTTATTTATATTTGTTTGGCATATATTTCATCATTATCTCAGTAAAATTGCATTCATTTAATTTACTTGTTATTTGATTCATTATTGCATATAAACTGCCAGTTAAATTTCTAGGTAAATTTATTATTGCATATAAACTGATAATTAAATTATTAGTTAATTTATTGTGCATACAAACTGCCTGTTAAATTATCAGTTAATTTATTTTGCATAATAAACCGCCAGTAAATGCCTGTTATTTATTACCTATTATATATGGATGTATTGTTTGAATTTGATGATGATTTTGATAAATGGTTGATGAAGGGTATTGGATGAATAGATGATGTATTTTATATTGTTATAAACTGCAAGTTATTATGCATTTCATCTCATTCGGGATTGCGGTTTGAAATGATATACAACCGTATTTTTATTTTTAAATTACGGATTTAAATGATAAATATTCCTATCACTTGACCACAGGATAGAAAATTTTATACAGGCACCACTATATATATATATAAACTATTTTTGAAATAATTTTCCTATGGTTTTGTAAAGAAATATATATATGGTTTCATGAAATATTGATGACAGATATTTGATAAAGGTTATTTTATATATAGTTAAATTCTTGGTTTAAAACTATGTATAAAATTGTTTAAAGTATGAAGTAAGTTTAATAATATAGTGGAATATATTATAGATAAGTATTTACTGAAATTACATCCTAATATAGAGTTTATATTGATTTTATAAATCAAAGTTGAGAAGACAGTTTTGAAATTGATTTGAGATTTTATTTAATTAATATCTTATTGAAATTTGAATTTAAAAGAATATGATGTTATAACTAAATTCGGGTTCAAGATAATTAAAGTGAATATATCTAGACTAAATAAATTGAGGAATATTCAATTTTTGAATTTGAAAGTTTTATTTAAAGGATACTGGATTTATTAAGTAAGTATTTCAAAACTAAATAATAGTAAAGTGAATTTGGAATATATATATATATATATATATATATATATATATATAGATATATATGAATTAAAAATTTAGTTTTGAAATGGTGGAATATTTAAACTTTGAAGTATATGGAATTTAAATGGTTTATTTGGGAATTCAAATCTGTATTTGGAATTGATTTGAGAACTTAAAAAGCTAATTTACTTTATAAAGTAATCTATATTTAAACCATTTAAGTATTGAAAATTATGTTTCGAAGCTATGGGTTTAAGGTATATATATTTGGAAGTACTATGATTTTTGAAAAGATATATTTAAAATAAAAATGATATCATATTGATTTGGTTTTCAAAATAGAAATGATATCGTATTTATATGGTTTTGAAATGGATATTTTATTTTGGTTTTAAAGTATAAACTATTTTGAAAAGACCGCGGTGTTATAATAACGTTTGGTTGTTGGAGGGATCGGGATCGGAAGTTGTCATACTCTCTGCCAACTTCGAAAACCACTTTAACAACCGTGTACGCGGTGGAGATTCCAGAATGAAGTAGGATGGTGGCGGCGTTTCCTTTGAGGTAAATACGTGGACCCGACTCCCGTGAGTTGGCATAAGGTGGCTAAAACAAGAGCAATTCTCGAGCCAAGGGGGTTAGCGCCCTTTATCGGATACTCCTCTTCGATATTATACTCTGACTTTTGGATTTGATTCGGTGGTCACTTTTGATTTTTGATTTTAGGGGTGAGTTTGTTCGAGGGGGCGGTAGCTGCGACTACGCGTTACCACCAGCCCGGATGCGTAATTGGTATATCTACCCTGGCATTGCCTAGTTGTGTCGTGTCACCTACACTATCACGCCTTGTACGAGTTTCTATTTGTGTCGTACCTATGGTGTATCCTCTGGTAGCCTCCCGATCAGGAGGTATTACGGTATTGTATAGACTATTGCATTATTTGTGCTAAGGGCTATATGGGTAACCCCTTAACGCTATTTAAAAGTAAGTTTATTTTACAATTAGACACTATTATAATAGCGAAATATACTACATAGTAAATAGTTTAGCGGATCCTTAGGAGATGTGAATCCCGAGCATCTCTTAAGTTACTACACTCATATTCATTTCTGTTGATTTAATTTACATAAGATCTTTTAGTTCTGACTCGAGTGTTTTGTCTTTTCAATTCGCTCGGGTCAGTCCGAGCGCTTCAGGATTTGAATATTTTAGCTCTGGAGGAAGAAGACGGCGATTAGTAGTATTATTATCTACTATGTTATTCCACTACACACTGTATTCCGCTGCATTGATATTTATTGGTGTGAACTCTGATATTTATTGTATAAAGAAGAATCAAATGTTTTGTAAATAGTTTTATGAAATGTATATTGATTATTATATTTTATCCTTCCGCTGTAAGATTCTGTTTCTTTTTTTTCTTTCGCGCTTTTCTTATTTACCCTATAACAATCCGCCCTTCCGTATGGATTGAATTGGCACGTGTGTCGATTTAAAACGTGCGAAAAGACGGGACGTTACATCTATAATATTTACATATTATATATATGAAAACGTTATTATATATATATATTCACATATTCTCTATTACTATAAAATAGAGTGATATTGCCTTGCCATGTATTATAGTGATTAGTAATATCAATTGGCTACAATAATTAACACAATACTTTACAAATCCTTTACAAATATAATTCTCAAATATCACTTTACCAAAAAATCTACTTTAATTAATTTCCCATTTAAAACACTCAAGTCTAGTCCAAAATACTTTAATTTTCCATATTACTTGTATCTTTGCAAATCATTATGTCCAAATGCCTCGTTCAAGTGTTAAAGGTAAAGTAACACAATTTTCATTTAAAAAATATATTTATAAGGAATAATTTCACAAATATCATTTACATTTGTTTAAAAAATAAGAAATTTCTAAATCCTCATTTAAACTTTACTTATGGTAGATACACTTTTCAACTAATTTTTGATTAAAACATCCACTTTGCTACTAAAATTTATACACGGTAAATCTTTACATTCACCAAACACTTACTAATTTTTAAAACATTTTCAAATAGTCATTAAAATGGACATACCTATATGTATACTGCTCAATAAACCATTTTAAAAAGTAATTATAATAAAAAATAATATTATCATTATTTATTTTCAATAAGCATAACCAAATAATTAAATTCAGTTCATAACTTGATAATTATACACAAATCCTAAAATCAAATTCATTCCCGCAACTTTAAATTATCAAAAAAATGCATGAGACTAATAAAGGTACTCAGTGGAAACCAGGAATTCCACTACATACACTGATAAAAACAAATAAAAGCTAAACTAAAATATTTCAAACCAAACATTATAATGCAATATCAAACCATTCAAAATTATAAATACAAATACTATGAGTTGAACCAACTCCTTTCGTCCTTGCAACTCCAACCATTGAACCAACTCCTTTCTCCTTGCAACTCCAACCACTTTATACTTCATTTTCTAAAGAAAATTAATTATACAGTTTAACATATATATTGTGAAAGCCACATATACATCCCCTGATGATTACCCTACTAATCATCCTATATATAATATATTATTTCTTATTATAGAAAATTACCCAAGTCACCCAAGGTCAGGGGCTCTAAGACTTATCTAAGATCTCAACTAGTGGCTTTTATATACAATATATTGTTCTAAACCTGCTTTGATACCAATTAAAACACCATACCTCTATACCCATACCATCCAAGAGTATTAATAATTAATACTGTTTGCACCAAAATTGGGCACAACACTCTTCGGATGTGTTTGAAGAGATAAAATGAAGAGAATAAGTGTAAAATGAAGCAGATCTAACAAACACACCAATAAACATATAAGAAAATTCACAGAAACATAGGGTTTTAAAGTGCTTCGGCGTGTTGCCTACGTCCACTATAAAGTTTTATCACTTTATTGCCTGATACTTGAAGATTACAAGTTTTTGATAACGAAGTACATCAGATAATAAGCTTAAATTCGAGATCAATGGCAGTAATGGCGTTCTGGAGTGAACGTGGCAGAGTCTGGGCGCTCTTTTACTCTCAAAATTCTCCCACCCCCTTTCTAAATGACCAGGGGCTCTATTTATAGGTGTAGGAGGCTGATATTTCGCCTAAAATCCGGGGAGACCGCTTCTGGCACGTGAGGGGGCCCACATGCCCGGCCTTAGGAAATTGGGGCCCGTTCCGGGAACGATTCGAACTCAATTTCGAATCGATCAAGATTTGATCCGATTGAGCTAAAATTTGGCATGAACATTCCTCATGTTGGCAGTAAGATACTGTGAAAATTTCATAGCATTTGGACATGTAGATTGTGAGATATGATCGATGCAAGTTGGTCCGTGATCGATATGAAGCAACTTCGAATCGATCAGGATTTGATCCAATTGAGCTGAAATTTGGAATGAACATTCCTCATGTTGCCAGTAAGATACTGTGAAAATTTCATAGCATTTGGACATGTGGATTGTGAGATATGATCGATGCAAGTTGGTCCGTGATCGATACGAAGCAATTTCGAATCGATCAAGATTTGATCTGATTGAGCTGAAATTTGGCATGAACATTCCTCATGTTGCTAGTAAGATACTGTGAAAATTTCATAGCATTTGGACATGTAGATTGTGAGATATGATCGATGCAAGTTGGTCCGTGATCGATACGAAGCAATTTCGAATCGACCAAGATTTGATCCGATTGAGCTGAAATTTGGCATGAACATTCCTCATGTTGCCAGACGGCTCCTGTCCAAATTTGGTGGCATTTGGACTTGTAGATCTCAAGTTATGATCGATGCAATTTTGGATTTCTCAACCGTGATCCATCAATATCTTGAGCATACGAACTCCGATTGACTTAAAATTTGGAACATTGGCTTTCTCAGCTTTGCTTGTCATGTCATATAAATTGTAACTCGATCCGGATTCGAAAAAAATTTACCGACATCCATAGTAGACCTATGTATAACTGATCTTCATGACGAACCGACCTTGGTTTCTAGTCGAGTTCTTGGTGTCACGACCTTGCCAAAAGGCAGGATAACATTTGCCCCCCAAAGTACGTCTTGTGTGAATATGACGTGCTTTGAAAACTTCCATCTTCACTCTGAATAGTTCCATTTAACTTGTTAAACAGTTATCGTCTTCTTGTTGGAAATTGTGATCCTTGACTGATTTTTTAGTAATATGAACTGTTGACTACCAACTGGTGCACCATTGTAACCGATTGTTGTATGATAACGATTAGCTATTTGTTGTTGTAATTTTCATCAGGTGGGCATTCGACCTGTGGATTTCTAAAATTGAAAATTAGTTCAACGTACATGCATATATGTTAACCTGACTCTTGTTGACGTTCGCACGTTAACAAGTCGTTCTCGGTCTTCTCGTATCGAATTCCTGATGGTTGCAACAATTCGAGTTGCAACAATACTTGATGGTTGTTTTGGATTGTTCCTTTGTATCGATCCTCTCCTGGATCGATTTGAAATGTTAGAATGTATGCTTCATATCGATGGATACGTAATATTGGATCTTGGATTGATGGACACAAAAGTAATGCTCTGTGTCGATGGAGTCGAACGATCCAGACGTAATCATGCAGTGATGCTTCGCGGAGGATATGCCATCTCTCAT
The DNA here is from genome assembly GCA_030765085.1 of Allium cepa. Classification (NCBI taxonomy): domain Eukaryota; kingdom Viridiplantae; phylum Streptophyta; class Magnoliopsida; order Asparagales; family Amaryllidaceae; genus Allium; species Allium cepa. The sequence goes on along the minus strand of CM060945.1, from coordinate 1,032,704,170 downwards.
TCCCCTATTCAAGAAGAATTCCTCACAGTAGATTGTCTTTGATAGGATTTCCATTTATGTATGTTCTCCATCGATTGGACGGTTCTCTACTGTTCTTCAGATAATCGTTTGGTGCAGTGAATTCAGATATGAAGTATGCTAACGTTTGACCATGGATAGCTCTCTAAGGGAGATAAGTGATATCAAATTGGCTTAGCTTGATATCCCGTTTGAGTAACCTTTCAAATATCTAAGGTTGCCATTGGACCTATCATAACGGTTGGTTGATACAGACATTAGCACGGTAAGCTCGTCAATGGCTAGCTTTCATCATATACTGGTCTTTAGATTAGTTTATCTTCACTTAGCATTGCAACGCTTATGGCGTGTGTTGACATGACCTAATTAAGGTATAGATCTTCACGATCCAACATCTTGGGTAAAATGGGAGGCCTCTCTGAGCGATCTATCAGAGCTGCTTAGTTTCCTCCATATATGGATGACTCTAATCTTCAACATTTTCTGACATTAGCCTCAATCCTATGAGAATTGATGACGAAACCCGAGAATTCATTTTATACAATGCTGAAAGAGCCTTTCAAAGGATTAAATTTCATTCTGCGGTTGTTGGATAGCACTGAATATCTTTGTCAAGTGATCGATGCGGTCGCTTGATGGTCATGATCTCATGAGCATATTAACCACATACACTTTCATTGATCGGCCGATCTGATTTTCGAATGTTCTATTAATCGTCTTTTGGTAAGTAGCATAAGCATTCTCAAGTTTGAATCCATGGATTGCAGCATAGCACTATAGGATCGAGTCAGTAACGAAATAGTTGTATTCCTTGTCTGGGACATGTTTCAATATCTGATTTTATTTGGTATTTTGCGTACATGGATGAGAGTAATTCATGTCTGATGATCGAGTCAATTAGTTGGTTGATCATTGGATATGGAAAGCTATGCTTCGCCATGCCTCATGCAAATCTAAGTAGTCGACGTACGTCCGCAACTCTCCATTTGTTTCTTTCGTAAGTAAAGGATTGGATACTCATTTTGGGTAGAGGGCATCGTGGATAAACCTATTGGTTTTGTGTAGATTCGCCTCCTCCTTTAGTGCAGCGGATCTTTCTAGATCCGTGTCGCTTCGTTTTTATTCACCGAGACATGCTTCGGGTTGACATTTAATGAAAGGTTCTCAATAGTTGTTGAGGGTCCATATGTATATATGAGATCGAGTCCAAGAGGACATATCAAATTCACCTGGAGCAATGCAGTTGACTCTTGCATCATCCTTGCGAAGAGTTGTGATTTGATCTACAATACATGTGATGGGTTGTAGGCACTTCATGTGCTTATTTGCAATGGTAAATGATCAGGCTCATAGGGATGTGGAATTAAAGGCATAGTAGAGTTTAGCCCTGTGTCGCATGCTGCAGCATAGCTGGTTCCGCCCATGAGTTCGAATCTACTTGTGTTTCTAAGAAATGCGCTTTTCATTCAATGTACTTGCAATCCATTGCTCATCGGAAGGGTCAGAATGATGATTAGTTTCCCATAAGTCCAGGCGTCGATCTGATGATTCCATCTCTAAGCATCCTTTCGGTCGTAACTTAAAGTTGTTATGAATACTAGGCACGAGCTATAGGATTGAGTAGTCGTATCCAGTTCTTGGATGATCACATTCATGCCCCCAGTCTCGGGTTATGGATGTATTATGCGAATGATCGAGCCTAGCTTCTGCTGTGTTTATACTGTAGTCCAAGCCGTAAGAGCCAGAGTTGTTCGACGAACGATCAAATTATTTTCATCTTAATTCTCATGCGTGCCAGCAAGGTAGATAATGTCCGCTTCAATTTCGCATTCTGTCCCATTGAACCATAGGATCGAGTTAATCAATGGAAAGTTGAGTTGTGCCTTATCCTGCATTCTGTCCAAGTTCTTTCCTCTAGGCAGAATATCTCGTTGCTTATCGACATTCACTTTGCTTCCTATGTTTTCATACTCGGGGAAACATATGAAGAATAAATTGTCCAGTAAGATTCAATGCAGGATTGATGCTTTCTCGAACCGAGGGTAAGAATCGGTGCGCGGACATTTAGGTTGTACTTGTTTTGAATTGCTCGTTTTGTCAGATTTGGTTAAGAGCCAAAGAATGAATGGTCGCTTTGTATTCTTTTGGAGTTAGGTGATCAACTACATCCGTTTCGATTTACGTTCTTCCGTCAGATCTAGGGACAAAGTCAGCTTAAATGCAGTCAGGTCATGCTCATCCAGTCTCATGCACTTTCTGACGGATCGATGGAAGGCGACGGAGGATGAATGGTCAAGTCACACTCATTCGCAGTTCTATCCATGCTCTGGTGGTCGAAGGTATTCGATGGGTGCTCGAGTCACATCGAATTGTAGTCCAAGAGGATCAATATTGGCCGTCGATGTAGCGACACAATGTAGAATGTACGGACCTCATTGCCTATCTATCCTTCGGTATGATATGAAAGGTGCAGATCGATATTGCCCGTCGATCTGGCGGTACGATATAATTGGCTTCTCGTAACTTCGAGCATCATTCTGATTGGTTAGCATTAAGGTCTCCTTGCAGTCGTTTCCTTAAGTTGCAAGGGAATCTGAATAGCTAGCAATGTAGCGAGTCTCATTTCTCTTCTTTCAATGATTTGTTCTTCTGCCCCCAGTCTTGGGTTAGCAGAGTTAGTTTGTGGACGGTCCAATTGCATCTGTAGCGAGTTTATACTCCTCTCGTCGACTTTAGGCCGGAGTTGGTGAATGAATGGTCGAATCACATTCTTCATCTGTCTACGGTCGCAGTCGCACTCTGGGGACTAGAGGCAGTTGAAGGGCCATTAGTCACACCTAATTGATGTTCATACCCATGTCCCCACTCTGGGGACCAAGAATTTTTGCAGAAAATGGTCAACCGCATTTTCCTCGATTAATTCCTCTAGCACTTGTCAATGGAGAAAGTCGAAGTGTAGTCGGTCACATTGCGACAACTTTAATTTGATGTTTCTCCTACTGAATTGGAGGAAGGAGTTGATCTGCAGATGGTTGGGTCACATCCGTCCACGTTGCATGCACAACTTGCTAGATCGTTGGCTAGAGTTAGCGGATGAACGGTCGTGTCATGTTCATTTGCGGTAGGATGGGTAGTCACATCCATTTAGAATAAGGCGTTCAGCTAGGTCCGTTTTGCGAATCTACATCTCCCTGTCGAATCAAGGAAGAAATCATGTCTTGCTGGGTTGGAGTGCATCCCTAAAAGATTATGTTATAGGTCCTGTGCCGGGAATAAGTGTTGATGCATGAACGGTCATGTCGTGCCCGCTTAGTGCTAGATAGTCGGATCACAACCGATTTTTTATGATAAGTGTGCCCCCATGTCAGGGGAAGAGTTGGAAAGAAGAAAGTCTAACCACATCCGCTTTTTGTACTACAGAACTTGCTGCGGAATTAGAATTGATAGATGGACAATAAAATCGCATCCCTTCTGGTATTTATATTCCAATCCATGCTTCGAGGATTGGAGTTGGTTGATGGGTGGTATGTCATGTCCACTAGGTCTTTATACTTCAGTCTGTGCTTTCGGGACCAGAGTTAGTTGATGTTTACAATCCAGTTCACACTCTGGGAATCTAGAATTAGTTGATGGGTGGTTAGTCACACCCATTTGGCATTCGTGCTCTAGTCCGTGCTCTCAGGACTTGAGTGAGTCGTTGTTTTATATTCCAATTCATCCTCTGGGAATCTGGAGTTTATTGATGTTTATACTCTAGTTCGCACTCTGGGAATCTGGAGTTAGTTGATGTGTGGTCGATCACACCCATTTTAGTGTTTATACTCTAGTCCGCACTCTGGGGACTTAGAGTTATTAAATGTTTATACTCCAGTTCGCAACTTTGACTTGGCATTCGCACTCTAATTCACACTCTGCGAATTTGGAGTTGACATTTTAGTTTGGTCCGCGCTCCGGGAACTAGGAATTGATGTTTATACTCCACTTCACGCTCTGGGGAATTGGAGTTGACATTTGTATTTTCCGGTTCGCCCTTCGGGAACCTGGAATTGATGTTAATGCTCCGATTCACGCTCTGGGAACCTGGAGTTAGCATTTGTGTTTTTGGTTAGCACTCTGGGAACCTGGAACAGATGTTTATACTCCAATTCATGCTCTGGGAAGTTGGAGTCTGGATTGACGTGTCGGTTCGTACTCCGGGAACCTGGAATTGACGTTTGTACTCCGACTTGCGCTCTGAGAATTTGGAGTTAGCATTTGCATTTTGGTTCGCACTCCGGGAACCTGGAATTGATGTTTGTACTCCGACTCGCGCTCTGGGAATCTGGAGTTAGCATGGATGCTTCGGTTCGCGCTCTGGGAACCTGTAATTTATGTTTATACTCCAATTCATGCTTTGGGAACCTGGACTTCGCATTAATGGGTTGGTTCGTACTCCGGGAACCTAGAATAGATGTTTATACTCCAATTCACACTCTGGGAAGTTGGAGTCAGCTAATAGATGGTCAGTCACACCTATTTAGGCTTTTTAGGAATTCGTTCACACTCTGAGAACAATGGATTTGATGTTTATACTCCAATTCGCACTTTGGGAATTTGGAGTCTGTTCACACTCTGGGAACGATTTATTGGATGTTTATACTCCAATTCACACTCTGGGAAGTTGGAGTCCGTTCGCACTCTAGGAACGATTTATTGGATGTTTATACTCCAATTCACACTCTGGGAAGTTGGAGTCCGTTCACACTCTGGGAACGATTTATTGGATGTTTATACTCCAATTCACACTATGAGAAGTTGGAGTCCATTTGCACTTTGGGAACGATTTATTGGATGTTTATACTCCAATTCACACTTTGGGAAGTTGGAGTCCGTTCACACTCTGGGAACGATGGATTTGATGTTTATACTCCAATTCGCACTCTGGGAAAGTGGATTTAGTGTTTATACTTCGGTTCGCACTCTGGGAACCTAGAGTTGATTGCAGGACTATCGTGTGTCGGTCCAGTTCGGCCATTGATGCGATGGCTTGCCCCCGAGAGGTGGGTTTCGCTTAGCAAATGATCGGTGGGATCTCGATTACTTTCCACTTATCTTCCATCAACGAAGGAGGAGACTTAGTTTATGGACGGATGAATCGCATTAATTTTCATTTGGATCCCGCTTCTGCCAAGCCTAAGGAGTAAGATTAGTGTTCTAGCAAGCTTTGAGCTCGAGCAGAGGAGAGGATGGCTGAACTACATCCACTTTGAGTTGTGTATTTTCCCTTAAGTTGGGGGCAAGAGTTGGAGAGTAGACGGTCGAGCCACGTCCACTTTACGCTCTTGCAGTCGAGTTGAGGAAGAGAGTTGGAATGATGGCTCATGATGATTAGCGAGTAAGCAGTCGGTTGTTAATGACTATAAATTAAGGGTTGGCCCCTGATAAAGTCGGTTTGAGGCATGATTGTTTTGTCGAATCATTGATGCAAACTGGTGAGTGAATGGTCAAAGCATATCCACTATAAATATGTGCTCTTAAAAAACCCCAAGTGTCCAACGCAGGATTGGATGCATGGACGGTCACGTCCACCCTTGGTATGATTCTGATTCTACTGGGCATCAGAAGAAGCATAAGTATTTTGGCGAGCTTCAAGTACGAGATGGAGAGTGCATTGTTGGGACATATAACTACAAGTCTTTCTCAAATGTCCTAATTAAACTGCATAGGCAAATGGGTGGATGGTCGGTTGCATCCACTTTGTACTGGAGTCTCGACCTTTTCAGTCTTTTCTGCTTTAATACCCTGCCCCTAAGTCAGGTGCATATAGCAGCCGACGAGTGGTTGAATCATGCTCGTCATGATGATACCTCAATGATTTGAGCATAGGACACGGAGGTTGTTTTGCACCCATCCTTAAGTACTCGGTTACCTGCATCATTTGCAAGTAGTTTAATTCAAGTTCGTCATATTTCGCAACATAAAGGAAATTGAAATAGAATTAATTCAAAAGAGATCGGATTAAATCTCATTGATGTTTGAAGCAGCGTCGTATGCTTGCTATTGCACTTCAGTCTAGCCCTTCTCTGTTGGATGTCTAATGCAAGTGTCTCAGTTTGACCAAAGTTTGTGACTGATAGGGATCAGGGATTCTCGACCCTTCGTTTTATAGGGCTCGAACATATTGTTAGAATTATCCTTTCGGAGGCAGCCCTATGGCGTTGGCATCCACGGTAGCCATCTAAAGAAGAGGAGCTTCCTGATTTAGAGCATGGATTTTGCGTTTGATGGCATTCATCATTCTTCATGGAATCCATGCACCATTCTCCCTTCATGAGATAGTGTCGGAGGTTGAATTTCCATATTACACTGAGATAGTCAGCATGCTGAATTTTTGCTATAAATTTTGCATGTAGGATGATTTCAATGAATGGGTCCTGACTAGGAGAGATACTAATGTCAACATTATCAAGTTCATTTTATGGCTAGATGCTTCTGTAATACTAGCGAATGATGTATGCACGATTGCCCAACGTTCGAGTGGTTGGTAATGCCGGTTGGATGTTGAGTTAATTAAGATGGGATCATAGATTGGTGATTATTTCTAATTTCACAAGGAAAGAGCCCGTATAAGATTGTAAGGAAATCCTCTTAAGGTTTTATGCCATGCTTTCAGTCATATGGACGTGGAATGATTAAGATGCGGGCCTTTGAAGATGGTTCAATGGTGGCTAGCTATGTTTCGAGTTGGTAGAGTAGACAGTGTAGGGCAGTCGTCATATTAGCCATCGCACCATAGTTGTCAATTTAGGAGTTTTAAAAGCTGGTCAATTGGAGGAAGTTGCAGTCCACCTTAGAAGCATGATATATTAATCAATTCCAGTTCTTGGCATACTAGCTAGGTTCTCCAGCCTCTAGGGGTACCGGTTGAGTAGTATTTCAATACCCATTCCTCGATTGCATTTCAACAATTGTTGTTGTAATCTCCTATGTCCAGTCATGGAACGATCAGAATGTTTCTTTACTAAGTTGAGTTTTGAATTAACTATGTGGGTGCTCTCCGCTGCGGCTAGGGTTCGGGGGGGTTTCCCCCCGAATTTTTTTTTTAGCCTCTTTTTAGCAAATTTGGATCGTACCCGAATTATTATTTTTTTGAAATTCCGTATCCATTAAGCAACCTGAAAAAGTCCTTCTTTGTATCGATACGAAATGGAGGCAGATGGATGGATACGAACTGCATGTGCGTATCGATACGAATTGGAGGCAGATGGATGGATACGAAGTCCATGTGAGTATCGATACAAATTGGAGGTAGATGGATGGATACGAAGTAGCGCTCCCTGATGGATACGAAGTAGCGCTCCCTGATGGATACGAAGTAGCGCTCCCTGATGGGTACGAAGTAGCGCTCTCTGATGGATACGAAGTGGCGCTCTCTGATGGATACGAAGTGGCGCTCTCTGATGGATACGAAGTGGCGCATCCTGATCGATTCGAACGAATGCTTGCTGAGGGCTACGAACAAGGTCGATGCGAAGGAAGCCACCTTTGTATGGATACGAAAAGGACTGTATTTTCTAGGTTCGAAAACATGGATACGAAAAGGACCATATTTTCTGGGTTCGAAAACATGGGTTCGAAAATGACCATATTTTCTGGGTTCGAAAATGACCATATTTTCTGGGTTCGAAAACATGGATACGAAAATGGCCATATTTTCTGGGTTCGAAAACAGGGTTCGAAAATGACCATATTTGGTTCGAAAACATGGGTTCGAAAATGACCATATTTTCTGGGTTCGAAAACATGGGTTAGAAAATGACCATATTTTCTGGGTTCGAAAACATGTGTACGAAAATCACCATATTTTCTGGGTTCGAAAACATGGGTTCGAAAATGACCATATTTTCTGAGTTCGAAAACATGGGTTCGAAAATGACCATATTTTCTGGGTTCGAAAACATGGGTTCGAAAATGACCATATTTTCTGAGTTCGAAAACATGGATTCGAAAATGACCATATTTTCTGAGTTCGAAAACATGGGTTCGAAAATGACCATATTTTCTGGGTTCGAAAACATGGGTTCGAAAATGACCATATTTTCTAGGTTCGAAAACATGGTTACGAAAATGACCATATTTTCATGGATACGAAAATATGGGTACGAAATTCATGATGAATGTGGTTCCTCTTAGATCTATAGCAATCTGAATAGAATAGAAGGAACCATTGAACGATAGATCTGGATCTTCTCTTTAGATTTATGCAATCCGATATCGAAAGTAGATTCAAGGAACGGGAGAAAAACTGAGTTTTTCTCAGTGAAAGCACCAAAGTGTTTGCACCAAAATTGGGCACAACACTCTTCGGATGTGTTTGAAGACATAAAATGAAGAGAATAAGTGTAAAATGAAGCAGATCTAACAAACACACCAATAAACATATAAGAAAATTCACAGAAACACAGAGTTTTAGAGTGGTTCGACGTGTTGCCTACGTCCACTATGAAGTTTTATCACTTTATTGCCTGATACTTGAAGATTACAAGTTTTTGATAATGAAGTACAGCAGATAATAAGCTTAAATTCGAGATCAATGGCAGTAATGGCGTTCTGGAGTGAACGTGGCAGAGTCTGGGCACTCTTTTACTCTCAAAATTCTCTGACCCCCTTTCTGAATGACCAGGGGCTCTATTTATAGGTGTAGGAGGCCGATATTTCGCCTAAAATCCAGGGAGGCCGCTTCTGGCACATGAGGGGGCCCAAATGCCCGGCCTTAGGAAATTGGGGCCCGTTCGGGGATCGATTCGAACTCAATTTGGAATCGATCAAGATTTGATCCGATTGAGCTGAAATTTGGGATGAACATTACTCATATTGGCAGTAAGATACTGTGAAAATTTCATAGCATTTGGACATGTAGATTGTGAGATATGATCGATGTAAGTTGGTCTGTGATCGATAGAAGCAACTTCGAATCGATCAGGATTTGATCCAATTGAGCTGAAATTTGGCATGAACATTCCTCATGTTGCCAGTAAGATACTGTGAGAATTTCATAGCATTTGGACATGTGGATTGTGAGACATGATCGATGCAAGTTGGTCCGTGTCGATACGAAGCAATTTCGAATCGATTAAGATTTGATCCGATTGAGCTGAAATTTGGCATGAACATTCCTCATGTTTCCAGTAAGATACTGTGAAAATTTTGTATCATTTGGACATGTACAATGTGAGATATGATCGATGCAAGTTGGACATGTACAATGTGAGATATGATCGATGCAAGTAGACCTATGTATAACTGATCTTCATGACGAACCGTCCTTGGTTTCTAGTCGAGTTCTTAGTGTCACGCCTTGCCAAAAGGCGGGATAACAAATACTATCAGATAATATAGACAATAAGGCTATATAAGGTACGCACGTGAATATTATCTTGGACTAACACTGGTATGAATTAAAATATCAAATTAACGTCTAATATATACAACATCGGCATGGAGTAATAGACATATATGCCTTCGAGATAGGATTATACACAATATAACATAAAAAAGAGAACACAAAGTCAGTCGTAGTGATAACATATAATATATAATACAATAATGCTATAAGTATATAATGAAACTCGAATGCCATTTAAATATACACTTACTACAAAAAAATGTTCTTTTAATTGTAAGTGGAGATTGCATAAAAACATCACTCGCTAGGGATAGGTGATTAATGGTGGCTAAGATTAAAAGATGACAGGCATTTGTGCAATTATTGTCCCAAAAAAAATAAATTGGTGGCCCAATTTCACGTTTCCCTCCCTCTTATTCCTGTGCCACTAAATTCCCTCTTTTCACCTTCTCCTCCAACGTCAAAATCTACAAGTCCTGTTCACTCACGAACTGCGCTTCACCCACTAATCCCTCTCAAATGAATCCCTCCTTAATTTGAAAGCTCGATTCACAACCTGCTCTATTCTCGATTATATGCGAGTCCTCAACGAAAACGATTCCTCCAGGAAGCTGAAGTGCGATTCGACTTTGGGTAACTGATTCGATGGTCTCCTGCAAATGTCGATTCGATTTTGCACAAATTATCAATCACTTGCTATAGATATCGATTCGATGGTCGTCTGCAAATGTCGTAAAGGTAACTGATTCGACTTTGGGTGTAGAAAATTTAGGATTGCTCAATTTGATCTATTAACTGAATTGATGTCCATCAATTTTTAGTTTAACATGATGGTATCTGGAACTTTTTTTATATTGAAATTTAAGGCAACTATGATTTGTTGCTTTGTGCACAAAGTTCCTGCTTGTGGAGAATGCATTTGCTTTCCCGAGCATCTGATTAGTAAGATATCTTATATTGTTTATTAGATATTTTTTAATCGCACTTACATTTAGTGCTTAAATGTTGTTTTTATGGACCAACAGAAGAAAATATTTTAAGCCTATTTGTAATATAGAAAACAATTTCTTTTCATAGCATTATTCTTTTTAACTCTAATTGAGATCACATCACGTACTCTGTTAATTTTATCTTGTATGTCTTTGTTGTATAAGATCACCAAGGGTCAAAAATGGTTAATAATCGATATTAAGTTTGTTCATATGCCAAAATTTGTTTCTTGTCTGGTCATGCACATGAACTAGAAAACAGGGTTTTATCCATGTTCCTGAGTTTTTAGTTTAAAATGATTGAATGCTTGTTGATGCGACTGAATTTGTGCAGTTTAGCTTGTGGATATATCTAGAGTACTTTTAGAGCCTTATTTTTTCTAAACTATAAGTTTTTCAAAGTTGAGTTAGAACATAAAATGAAAAGATGGAAAATATCCATTTATTATGTTAGTATAAAAACATTTGAAAGCTTTGCTTGGAATTGATCCCAATCCAATTTTATATTTTTAGAAGAGATAATAGTGGAAATATACGAGGTATGAATTTTTGAATGTGGAAAGACAATATTGCACAGGCGTGATCATGGGTTGTTTGATTTCAGAGTGACATTTGTCTTTTTTTGTAAATTATGATTTTTTTAATTTAGTATAAGGGAGGATTCTAATCATAATTATGTGTTTACAAAAGTGTGGTCTGTCAGAAAATTCACGGTCATGCAAATTATTTGAAACATCATGTATATATCATAAGAGATTTGTGGAACTCCGTGGTTGGGTAAAAAAATTACAACTCTATCGATTAATAAAGATAAAGATGTTCATTTCTGAAAGCCAAGTAACTTATTTCATTTACTTATGTATCTGTGCTTGTACAAGAATTTTGTTTGCGTAACCTATCAGGTTTAATCTTCATTGCTTTGCCATACTAATGTCTTCGTACCCTATTTACATTTTCTCTTCTTGCAGGCTGGTACCGGTATTGCAGAGCTTATTGCTCTTGAGATATCAAAGCAGGTAAGCAATTTATCTTACCATCGCATTTAATCTAATATTACTTTCATGGTTCTCTGATTTAAAGCTAATCTTATTAATTGTTAGTTCATTAGATCTCTTTTAACTTCTACAGACAAATCTTCCATTGGAAGAATGTCGAGAGAAGATATGGCTTGTGGATTCCAAGGTATATATATTTTTGTCAATATTTGAAAGTATTAATGGAGTTCCTTTTTTTTGAAAAAAATGTATCCGTCGACTTATGGGGAAATAACTATTTATAGAGGTTGATCGTTAAGTCCCCTATAGAATCCCTACAACAATTAAAAAAACCATAGGCGTACAAACACGAGCCTGTTGAAACTCTCATAGATGTTGTAAAGCTGTGGTTTAGTTTATCAATTTCATTATTAATCCATCTTAACTTTGTACAAGTCAATTCTGATAATTATGATAATGATCGATCTCAAGCCCTAAAAACAACGATGCCGATAGGATCATATGGAGCATGTCAAATATTCACACAAGAAGTGGTTGAGACCATGGCTACCTTCAACGAAGTACTTTATAACATCTATTTCTACTTATTTTCTGTAATGACCCGATTTTTCGACTTCTGAAAGTCGACATTAATACGTCCACTGTATCAACTGCCGAACTATCGAACGCCGGAAAACCAAACCATTATGGTTTAAAAAAGAAGAAGGTAGAAGAAGAAACAGAAACAATAACAGAATCTCACATATCGCAGCGGAACAACATATAATAGATAAATGAATATCTTTAAAACAAAGAACAATATCAGTTATTACATTACATTATCATGTTGTTACAACAACAACAACGGAAAAGAAATATAACATATACTAGTGATACGCTTCGCCATCAAGCTTGCTCCTGATCTCCACAGCATCTCCTGAATTCCAGAATAACCGAGAACCTGACTCTAGGCTGCTCGTGTGGAAAATTATGCGCACTGAGAGTTTAGAAAGGGAACAATAAACTCAGGTCAGTCATGGGACTGGTGTGAGATCTTAAAAACAGTTATTTTCACAAAGAAAATAAAAAGAAATCCACTATGCTTTTGGAAAATGAAACTACCATAAGGCCTCCTGCCACACACACAATGCAAACGCAGAATTGGAGGAGATTTCTCCTTATGACAGTCAAACATGCTTAATACGCAAAATCATTTCGATATTATTATTAGTGCATAGTGCAGAAATCATTTCGAAAGTATAATATTAATCTTAACCAGCATACAACCATTATAGTATGCCTACTATAGCTACCATCTAAACAGTGGGGCACCACCATAAGTAAATGACAGGTTATACAACTAAAACCGTACAGAGCTCATATTGTTTTGCTTGGATTTCCAACAAATGGTCAGGCTAAGGAACTTCCTATTGCCACATGGGAACGTCTCTGGCGGGACGCCCTGAGAACCTAACCGGATCTCTGCTGACACAAGGCCGAGTTACCACACGCTTCTGGGTGCAATGAAGCTGTAACTTGATAACTCCACACAAAAAAGTATGTCATCCCTGGTCGTTACCGACCTTTATCCGAGGATCCTCAACCACAAAGCAACAACCACAAAGTATAATAATATGCAGCATCAATATAGGTAAAATATCTAGGCTCCATACCATGATATCACACCTTATCCAGAAGAAAATGGACATACCTTAGGGGCGTGACCCCTAAAAACCTTGCCGCAACATTCCTGTTTCGACCATTTTCGGGTTGTGAGGCTCGACAAAATCTCGTCCACAAAGCTACGCTTTTAAGAAAAGCCATGCTTCGATCAACAAATGATCCGTAGCACTTCGTATGCCACATTACCAAATTGGGAATGTATCACTAGTATATGTTATATTTCTTTTCCGCTGTTGTTATTGTAACACTCTAATAATGTAATATGATGTAATGTAATAACTGATATAGTTCTTTGTTTTAAAGATATTCATTTATCTATTATATGTTGTTCCGTTGTGATATATGAGATTCTGTTTTTGTTTCTGTTTCTTCTTCTACCTTCTTCTTCTTTAAACCCTAATGGTTCGGTTTTTCGGCGTTCGATGGTTCGGCAGTTGATACAGTGGACGTATTAATCGACTTTCGGAAGTCAAAAAATCGGGTTGTTACAATTACTCCGAATGCTACAGAAATTGAAATCCGATAATAAAACAATATTACGGATCCAATGGAACGGGTTTCGTCGAATTCCGAGACTATGCCTCGGAAGGCTATTTTCAGATATCGATTCAAACGATAAAATTTCAATACTGAACGAAAAAGTTTCAAATTCAATTCTGAAGCTTTTATTATCTCCAGTATTATCAATATAAATTTTCTAAGCCTTTAAAAATATTTTTAATCAGTTTAAAAATCAAAGTTCAATATTTTATCCAATTTCAGTAAGTTAAATTCAATAATTTATTCTCCAAATCCACATTTATATCTGAAATTCAAGTTTAAAATGACTTCCAATATTTAAAATCAAGTAAATATTCTATTTCAAAAGTTCAAAATTTCTGGGTCGTCACATTTTCCCTCTCCTATAACTTATCTTTTGTTTACTAGCCAAGAACATTTGTATGCAGTGACCCGTAATTCTAGCTCTCTCAAACCCTACTTCACAGCCTGAATGTACAGCCGAGCAGGCATACACTTGGAGCAAGGTGAGATTCACTAATAGTATTTGAACTGTCTACTAAAGTAACCAAGTAGATTAAAGCGCCATTTACTTTGTACTGTTATATTTTGCAGGGGACTGCAGTATTAGTTAGTGGCAGTCCATTTGGTCCTATTGAATATGATAGTAAAACTTACTATTCTGGACAGGTAAAATAATAAAATTTTCCTTTTCAACTTTTTCACCACTACATTGAATTAGTTTATATTTGCTGCACTGTACTTTCTTAATTAGTTAACATTATTCCTGGTCAGACAAGCAAAGCATATATTGTAACAACCTGTAATTTTGATTATTAATTTTTTTAATAAAATGAGACTTTAGTGAATTAATATTGAAAGAAATGAAAACTTATGATTTATGTATGAAATAATAACCAAAATAAAGTGTAATAGTGTTAATGTAAATAAATTAGTAACAAATTGAATGGACTCCCATGTTTATTGAGAAAAAATAAATCTTACAACTTGGTTATGAATTCAATATAAGATAAGTGAATGGAAATATTGAAATATGTAATGCAAGGGTATCATAAATAGTAATGGAATAAAATTAGTGTTGTATATGGAATTATAACCTGTGTTGGTAAGTGACAAACTTATAAATGCAATTAAAAGCAAATAGATGACAATTAATGTAGGTTGTTTATTTATTTAATGTGTTAAATAAACTTTTGTAATCAATTGGGATAAATCTAAATGAAATATTACGTTAATGTTAATTTAGGTAATATTTGAAAATAATGTTAATGTATTCATAATAGGACAATTTGTTGAATTGAAAGAATGGAAATAAATATTTGTTAATTTATTTGGATTTGAACTATAATAATTGGATTAAATGCAATTAAATGAAATTAAATATTTAAATATTACGTGAATGGAAATTAAAATGAAATTGGGAAACATTAATGTACTAAGAGATAATCCAATGTTAGTTATAACCTTATTGTAATGAAAGACTAGCATAACAAGGTTTAAAACTTAATAAATGGATTTTGGAATTTTAATTTATAATTTATGAATTTAATGAAATTGAAATTAGATACTGAAATTGATAGATTAATCAACTTTAAATCGACATCTAAATTTGTTTAAATTATTGAAATTTTTCAAGAAATCAAAAATGATAAGATTTGTTAATCATGGAATTGGAATTTGAAAATTTTGATGTAATTGATTTAATATTTATTTAATTAATTAACTAAAAAATTGCCATTTCGGCCACTGATTTGGATTTTGACGAAACCAATTTCATCGGATCAATAACGGTGAATTATTGTAGGATTTCAAGTTTCGTAGCGATCGGACTTGTCGTTTGATCATACGGGCACGAAACACCTAAAAATCAATAAAATTAAAATCAATTGAAATCAATTTGAAATAAACTTATTTTAGCATAACTTCTTTATACGATGTAATTTGGATGTGAAACATGTCCCATTGCATTTAAAATATTTGAAAACCACTATTTTGATATATGGGTCGACCCATTTTCGTTACGGAGTCGAAATGGGCTTTTTGTGTCGTATCGTTCAACCTTCAAACCAATCCAGCCCATTCTTTCTATATTTCAGCTTTGCCTATATATAACTCGTTATAAATCCTAACCTATTTCTTATGTTTATTATTCTGTACGTACAATCCCAGTTGCTCCTCCTCATCACAATGGCAGACAGAACCAAAATTCCAATTGCAATTTCAAATAAAATTCAAAGCCAAAAATTAAAATCCTCAAATAATATCAAATTATATATGGATCAGAAGCTCTTGACGAGCACTTCTCAGAACTATGATTCGTTTTTCAATACAGGTCTCTACGTGGCCGAAACTGGTTGAAAAATCCTTGGTCGTTAGTTGATCGTCGATAAACTTCAACGGATCGTCGGATTTAGGGCACCCGCGTGTGGAGAGGGTCACGTGTAGTCCATTGGAGCCAACCGTTCATCGAATCGATGGCTAGATCGCTCGCGATAATTCATTTGTGTTGTTTTTTAGCAGCAGCCGTGGGGGGTTTCTTCTCGATCGAGCGTCGTGGGGGGAGGGGGGTGGGGGGAGGTGGGGGGTCAGCATCTCCGAGACGGAGACGCCGCGCCTGTGATGGTTTGGGGCGAGGCCGGGGCGGTGCAGCAGCGTCGTGCGATGGCGGGTTCCTGTTCATGCATGTTTCTGCCAGCTAGGGTTTTGTCTTAACTGGTGCGTGTATTGGGCCTGGCCAATGAAGGTGGTGACGTGTTTCTTTTATTTTATTTTATTTTATTTTCATTTGTTTCAAATTTAAATCGTACAACTTCAAACGTGCATAACATTTACATACAAGGTCCAATTCACGCACGATTTTCTCCGCTGCGACCCTGTCAAAATTCCAGACATTTTGGCTCTGGTTGGTTGGATTCTGATGCTATTCACTTTTTAGGTTTAAATTGGATTTGAATTCAATTTAAATTCAAAAGGTGATTGTTTTAACCCACTCACAACTTCTGAAATTTCTTATGTTTGTTAAATCGATTTTTGATGTGATTAGAAATTTATCTATGAATGTTTGACATATTTTGAATCATCATCTCAGTTTATTTGAATTTATTTGGATAAATAGTTATTTAATTTATTATTGATAATAAACTGCCAGTAAATACCTGTTATTTATTATCTGTTCTATATTGATGTTATTGATTGAATTGGATGATGATTATGATAAATGTTTGATGATTGATATTGTATGAATGGATGATTTTATTTTATATTGTTATAAACTGCAAGTTGTTTTGGATTTTTATTTCATTCGGGATTGCGGTTTGAAATGATATATAACCGTATTTGTATTTTAATTTACGGATTGAAATGATAAATACCCATACAACTTGACCATAGGATAGAAAATTATATATATGCACCGTGGTCTGTATGTAAAAATATTTTGAAATTATTTCTATGGTTTTTGGAAAGAAATACATGGTTTTATATAGATATTGATTTTAGATATTACATAAGTGCTATTTATGTATATAGTCAAATTCTTGACTTGAGCTATGTTTAAATTTGTTGATATAAATAAGTTAATAATAAAGTTTGATTTTTATTTAAAATATAACATGGTTAAGTATTTATTTAAATTATATTTAAATTTAGAATCTATAATGATATCAATAAATTAAGGTTGAAAGATAAATTGGAAATTGATTTGAAATTATATTTAATTGAGAAATTTATTTAATAAAAATCGATTTGGGACTCATTGAATTTGAGATTTTAAAGAATATGATTTTTAACTTGATTTTTGTTTAAGGTTATATAAATGAATATATCAAGTTTGAATAAAGTGAGGGAATATTCAGTTATTTGAAATTGGAGTTTTATTTGAATGATATTGGAATTATTAAGTGAATATTTCGAAAAATAATAATAGTAAACTAAATTTTATATATATTTATATATATATATATAGAGAGAGAGAGAGAGAGTAAACAAATTTAGTTTTGAAGTGTTGAATATTGAAAGCTTTGAAATCTATTGAAACGGTTTATTTGGAGGCTCGAATCTATATTTGAAATCGATATAAATTGAAATGGTTTATTGAAAAATGAAAGTGAGTTAAAAGTTATGAATTGAGATTTAAAATGAAGTGAATAAAATTGTGAAGTCGAGAAAAATTATTTTACTTTATAAAGTAAATTTAAATTCAAACTATTTTATTTTATATACCGTTGGATATCCAAACCGTTTAAGTGGTGGAAGTTATCGTTTAGAAGCTATGAAATTCAAAGTATTATGTTTTAAAAGGTTATATTTCAAGCGTTGGTTTCAAAATATTATGATTTTAGAAGTGTTATGGTTTTAGAAAGGATGTATTTGAAATAAAATGATATCGTATTGATTTGGGTTTTGAAAGGGAAATGTTCCTTTGTTTTGAAGTACATACTATTTTGAAAATGACTACGGTGTTATAATAACGTTTGGTTGTTAAAGAGACCGGGATCAGAAGTTGTCATACTCTCCGCCAACTTCGAAAACCACTTTAACAACCGTGTACGCGGTGGAGATTCCAGAATGAAGTAAGATGGTGGCGACGTCCTTTGAGGTATGAATGTGGACCCGACTTTCGTGAGTTGGCTTAAGGTGGCTAAAGCAGGAGTGATCTCGGGTCAGTGAGGTAGCCCCTCTTATCGGACACACTCCTTCGATATTATATTCTGACTTTGAGATTGATTTAGTGGCCACTTTTGACTTTTGATTTTTGGGGGTGTGGCTCGAGGTGGGCGGTAGCTGCGCGCTATACGTCACCACCAGCCCGTGTGCGTAATTAGTATATCTACCCTGGCATTGCCTTGTGTGCCGTGCCACCTACCCTAGCGTGCCTTGTACGAGTTTGGTTTTCCCCTGTAGCCCGTGGAGTATTTAGGGTAGTCTCCCGATCTGGGGATGCGTTGATACTGGATGGACTATTGGGACTATTATTGTGTTAAGGGGGAGATTGGGCAACTCCTTAACGCTATTTAAAAGTAAGTTTATTTTACTATAGACATTATTATAATAGCGAAGTAATACTACATAGTAAATAGTTTGATGGATCCTTAGGAGCTCGAATATCTCTTAAGTCACTGCACTCACGTTGACACCGGATAGGAGATGTCAAATCCCGTAAACATTCTAACGTCGTTCCATTCATATTATTTACCGTTGATTTAACTTACATAAGATCTTTTAGTTCTGACTCGAATGTGTTGTCTTTTCAATTCGCTCGGGTCAGTCTGAGCATTTCAAGATTTGAAGACCTTATTTCTGGAGGACGAAGACGAAGATTGTATTATTACTATTGTTTATTATATTATTCCACTACATTCATATTGTTCCGTTGCATTAATTATTATTCTCTGGTATGTATAACTCTGATATGTGTTGTATAATTATAATCAAATGTTTTATAAAACAGCTTCATGAATTGTTATTTGATTATTATATTTTTTATCTCGTTGTGAGATTCTTTTTTGTTTTCTTCTTTCCCTGCTTTTTCTTATTCACCCCAATAACAATCCGCCCTTCTGTAAGGTTTAAGTCTGAGGTGTGTGTTTTATCGTCGATTTAAAGCGTACAAAATGACGGCATGTTACATATGTCTTCCTAGGATTTGGTCTTGGTTTAGTAATATCTACGGCAATCCGTGTTCATGGGGATATGTGATGATATGCTGCTTGCAGCCAGCACCTAAAATATTAGGTTTATAATAAATTCCTTCTTATATTCTTATTAAACTATATCTATTACAACCGGTACCTAGAAAAAAGCTGGCTGCCAGTTATAATTTCAGTAATAACATAAGATAGAGGAATGTATGGCCACTTTTAAATTTTGGTCAATAATAATTGAATTTTCATTCTTTTTATCGATGTATGCCTGCATTAGCATTCCATTTTTTACGTGTAGTCTCTTTCAAACGAACTAGCACTATGACCACCTGCCAAACTTCAATGGTCAAGAATATATCTCATTGCTACCTTTAATTACGAGAATATTTACTTGTTCACCTTTGTTGTTGAGTGCTGCTTATTTGATCGATTATTTAATAACTTATACTAGAGTGGGTGTAATCCACAGGTTTAGCAAGTTCAAGCCAATTTCATAAGAAAAGTAAAGCAACCATAGCAATGGTGCTTTGTATAACTTTGGGCATGTTGATACTAGTTAGTATTTTACTTTCTGCATGTTTCTTGTAACATCCATTTTATATTTCATAAGTTGATGTTCTGTTATTGATACATTGTTATCAAGCCCTTTTTTGTTTGTTTCTTCTCATCAATACAGGATGATTGGGCTGCCATCCACAAGGACAACCAATAATATACATGATCCCTTCTAAAGTTCCTTTAGACAAGTCTTACAATGATTTGGTGTTATCTGGCAGGTGATATTCTTCAAAGAACGTGATAAATTCCCAGAAAAGAACTCGGTGAGAAGTAAGTATGCCACTTTTTTGGAATGAATAACATTATTTGGTGGTTTATATTGAATAACAGTAGAACGTTTCACCTGATCGCTAACTCCTCCCAAGAAGTTCTTGCTGTCAGTACACCACTGAAGCTAACTTAAGTACGTCAGAGTCCAGCTTCACCCAATCCCTTTGACCATCCTCTGTAGCATTATCAGTTTAGATATGACCTTGCAGGACTCCTAAAGCCCTTTATACTATGTCTTACTAGTACCTCTTAGCAACATTTTTTATTCCTAAGAATGGTTTCTATCGAAAGCAAGTTTGTCATCTTAGAATGTACCTCTCAACTAGATATATACAACAGTAGTTCAGTAAGCTTTTGCAAATAGTACCTCTCAACTAGAAATAGATAGTGAACTAATTAAGTTTAAAATTGCTTAAGTTCTATAATAATCAACTAAACTAAGTTTTGTAAAATTAAACAAGTTTATAAAATTTCTAAGTTTTATATAAATTAGTAAGTTTATAACAATCGACATGCAATTATTGAGTAAGGTATTTAAAACCAAATATAACACTAACAAAGTTATCTAAGTTTTATAATAATTAAACAAAAATTATAAAAATTAACCTACTTTATTAAAAGATAATTAACTTCTATAGAAGTTAACTAGGTTTTATAGAAATTAAGTAAGTTTAAGTTTTCAAATTGACTAAATTTATAAAAATAACAAAGTTAACAAAAATTAACTAAGTTTTATAAAACTTGAGCAAGTTTTATAACATCCGATTATTAAATTTGTAAAATTTAACCAAGTTTTATAAAAACCTAGCTATGTTTTACAAAAATTTAATTAATTTTGTAAAATTAAACTAAGTTAGATAAATTATAAAAATTAACTACGTTAACCAAGTTTTATAAAAAGTAAATAATTTTCTACCTTAACTAAGTTTTAGGAAACTAAAAGTAAATTTATAAAAATTAACTAAGTTGTATAGAAATTTAAAAAAGTTAAACAAGTTGTATATAAATTAAATAATTATCTAAATATTGACAAAATTTTGTAAAAGATAAGCAACTTTATAAAATGATAATTTAAGTTTATAAAAATTTATCAAAGTTATCTAAGTTTTGTAAAAATTAAATAAATTATGAATATCAACCTAATTTATAAAAATTAACTAATTTCTGTAGAAGTAACTAAGTTTTATACAAATTAAGCAAGTCTATCAAAAGCAACTAAGTTTATAAGCTTTAATTAAGTTTTTAAAATAAATTAAGTTTATAAAAATAACAAGTTAATAAAATTTAACTAATTATTATAAATTTAACCAAGTTTTATAAACATCCGACTTAAATTTGTAAAATTTATCCAAGTTTGATAAAAATAATTGGTTGTGTTTTATAAAAAATTAACTAAATTAACAAAGTTTCTATAGAATTTATTATGTATCATAAAGATTTAGCTAAGTTAATTAAGTTGCAAAAATAAAACCAGTATTATGGAAATAAATCAAGTTTTATAAAAATTAAATAAGTTTTACAAAATTAATGGTATCTGTACTCATTTAAATACAATAGTGGTTTAGAATTGAATAAGTTCATAAGCGTCATATATTGTTGTTCAAAAGTCACTTTATATGCATATTTTTCATGAATCATGTCTATTACGACTAATTATGAAACTTTTTCTTTATAGGTAACTTATACATTTGGTGCTAGAAAGTAGCAATAAGGTGATTTGAAGTAATATATACTGTCGTATGTATCTTCAGTGTTTTGAATACTTCTATGTATCTTTTTGGTAAGATTGCTTATGTATAATATTTGTTTTTTTTACTTGCATTTGTAATATTCATAGTAGTTAGGAAATATAATGAACACATGTTGTTTTGGTGTAATTTTATTTGTTTACATATAACGTGTTGGTAATCAAATGTGATCTTAGTGATATATAAATTCATAATATGTACATGCAATGAAACGTCAAAAAGAAGCACACAAAATCTTACGTAATAAGATAATAGCATTAAATAATGCTGTAAAAAGGTAAGAATAGCGTTTTTAAGGCGCTATAATATATATGCAATTGTTAATAGCAGTTCAAAACGCTATTGTTAAGAGAGTTTTCATAGCGTTGGTAACACGCTGTTGTTTGGAACTTTTTATAGCGTTTTATTGTTGTTGTCTAATGACCTTTCCTATTTGTAACATGTTTTCTACTGCGTGTGGAAAAACGTCATTAAAACAATTTATAGCACCTTTTAAATGTTGTTAAAGATCTCATTTATAGCATTTTTTGTCTTGCTATCATAAATCACAGACTTATAACTGCATGTTGATACATAGCGTTCATAAAAACGCTATAAAAGTCTTTAATAGCGTTTTTTAAACGCTGTTAAAAGTCCAAATTGTTGTAGTGACTATGAACCAATGTCATACAAATATGACATAACAATGCTAATACAATACTCCTCTAAGCCCAATGAAACAAATGCTGGTATTCCCAGTACCTGAAATGTCTCAGACTGAACTAAGTATTATAAAATAATACACTAATCAGACTATGTCTAATCAAGGGTATATAATCATGGTAACACCATATAAACATAGAATAATAATATGATAAAATTAATATAAATAATCAAATCACAAGGTGACATGTCAAAGGATGCCCATAAAGATATAATGTATGCCTAAAATATATGCATTGTAAATAATCATCAAGCCATCACACTACCCAAAGAACTCAAATCCACGTGGAATGCTAAAAACTATATCAAAAATGTCATTACCCATATAGAAAACACATCCAATAAAGAATCGCCGAATCAACATAATGAGTGAATCATACATATCTAGAAATCAACATTCAAATCTCGAAAACATCCATAATATCAATATAAGTAGACATCTAGAATCAAAACATAGTAGTGGTGACACACGCTAATAGAAGATGTAATCGGTGACACATGCCTATCAAAATCTTCTTCATGAAATCTTTCGAGCTTAAAAATTTGTGCTGTCAGTGAACGAAACATCACCATTTTCCCTCCTATCAAAATGAGAATCAATGTGTTTTGGTTCCATAAAATGAGAACCTATAACGACCTGAAATTTTCGATCCCAAAAATTTCAGATGGTTAGGAAAAAGAAGAAAGAGATAGAAGAAGAAGAAGAAACAGAAAACACCAACATCTCACATTTGCAGCGGATCAAAATATAATATCAAATAATAACAGTTTACAAAAGAATACTATATATGTCGATTACATCTTTAATACTTCAGAGTTACACATATATACAGTCACTGGATATACACAATCATCATGTCTCAGATATACCATAATATAATACAGAGGGAATTCTCCATATGTTCCTGTCATCCAGCCCGTCTCCTAGTTCTAGAACGTCCTTACCTGAAAATCTGTAATACTCGATCTGACCTGAGCATTACATCAAAGTAACACCCGGGTCAGGCTGGAAACCAGCGTGAGCAAACCCATCTAACATGGAATACAAAGCATACAACTTATGTAAGACCCGGGGTAACTCGCATCAATTTACAAATTCACAATTTGTTATAGTCTTCTCTAATTTCACACATCAATAACCAAGTACCAAAAACTTAGACTAAATAGTCCAATTCACTTAAATCATTTCATTCCAGCCTATTGATTTCCCATATCAATCTATAAAAATTCAAAGTGGTTTCGGGTATTTCCTAATACCCGACCCCGGTCTCTTTGTGTCTCATTCAAGACATCCAATACCATTCAATCATCCATAAGCAAACTTGATCACTTTCAAATTAATTCAATTGGTTCTAATTGAATTTCTAACCTCACTTACTTAGATTACTTCACTTAACATTGACTAATTTCAAATCAAATTAATTAATCATCCCTTAATTATCCATCTTAATTAATCACCCTGGATTAATTATCCTTCAACTACATTCACGTAATTATCTTTAATTAATTACGCAAATTAATTATTCTTAACCAAAAATCGTAATTAATCTTTAATTACTTCACAATTTAATTATCTATAATTAATTACATTAATCCTTAATTACTTATATTAATCAAGTCTCATAAATCACTTAGTATTGCTTAATTAATCAATCTTTAATTTACGTCATCGATTATCTAAATTAATGATTTCTAATTACATCTTAATTTATCCTAATCTAAATTAAGTACATTAAGAAATTAATCATTAATTAAACCACAAATATTAATCACTCTTGATTAATTTCAACCAGTAATTAATTACCGTTTTGTTTACTTCATTAAATAAATTAATAACTCATTTTAAAATAGGAGTTTAAAGGAATTTAAAACCAAATTCATTTTTAAATTCAAAACAATTTAAAATGTACTTTAACATTCAAGTTGTTAAAACAATTTAGATTTAAAAAATTTATTTGTTAAAAAAAACTAGATTCACTAACTTGAATTCCAGATTTAACTTTGATTCAAAACTTGTTTTAAATCTCTACTTTATAATTTAATTTCAGTTTTTAAATATCACTTTTATTTCTTTCCAATTCATTCTTATTTTCATTCTATAATTATTTCACTTCCAAAATCCACTCTTATATTTCTTTCAAAAATCCAATTTTACATATTTCGATAACTCAGGGTACCAAAATATTCAAGCAAACTACAGCACTCAATATTCCAATTACCAATAATATTCATCATAGAATATCAATCACTCCAATATATTCTATATACTGCTATATAAAATATAGCACATCAAACAATCCAATCATTGAACCAATTTTTTAAATTTAACCATTTAAATTTAAATAAAAATCCAGAAGAGTGAGATTAACTCACCTTTGATTTTGCAATCCAAATCCAATCTCGACTTGTTTCCTTTCAGATTTTAACCTTGTATAAACAGTTATATGGTTTATTAATATTTTACATAATCTAACAATTAACTATCCCTTTTAACAATTTTTATTTAACTAATAATTTAAATTAGTTACTTCATGTGATAATTTAAATTGACTAACGATTTAATTAAACTATTAATTTCTCTCTTAAAACTACATATAGAAATAAATTATAGATTTAAAAATCTACTTTTGTTTATAAATTCCTCAAACATTTTAAAATCCTTATATATATCAAAATCTTTTCTATATATAGAAATTAACTAAGATAGGCATGTATATAATTTTTCTTTACTGCAATAAAAATTTCATTCATTTTTTTTTAAATATATTCCTTACTGTAATAAATCTTGTTTCCAAATATTTATTAAATCACATAAAAATCTAAAATTGGCTATATACCTCACTGCTAGCTCGAGAATCACCATCAAGCTTCAGATTGATTTTCCATTTCATTGCAATAGCAGTCATCTTCCATCTCGACCTGACACCCATGTCGACATCACCAAGATCGCACACTCTACAAATTACCAACTCCAAAACGTGCTGACGTCGCCGCCCCTTCAAGCATCGAGCAGTTTCCATCGAGCATCGCATACTCTGTAACATCCCAAAATTTATTAATTTAAACTTGGTAACTTATTTGAACTTTTGGAATTTTATTTGAAGAATTTCAAATAAAATATGTGTTAGTTTATATGAATAAAATTTCAATTTCTTTTGATTGAAGTAATAAATGTTTTAAAAATCATTTGAATTTAAACTTATATATATGTGAATATATATCTATATGTGCATATATGAGTAGATTTGAATTTATATATATATTGAATTTGAATTTAAATGTTTAAAAATAATTTGAACTTATAAAAATATATTTACGTAATTTATTTGATATGTATTTAATTTCAAATCATTCTCTTTTAAATGATATGTGTTAATATTAAGTAAAACTAGATAAAATGTATGTATGTGAGTGCAAGGCAAATATAATATCTATGTACATAAGGAAAACAAATTGTCTACCTGCAAAGTGTTATGTACAAACAAAAAAATAATAATATATGAAATGCATATAGATTTGTATATGAAGTAGGCAAGCAAAAAGATAACAAAACAAAAATATCTACATACAAAATAATTCAAATAACATAAGTATGTAGACTTAGAAGGAAGCAATGACATTAAGTGCAATCATTTCAGCTGAAACAAAATTTAGTTTAGTCAAAGAAGGAGGCGGGAAGAGAAGAAAATCTGATCAAATAAAAAAAACAAAGAAGAGGAACCAACTACACCAGAAATGCCTCTCGTGTACAAACTGTTTCTCTATATATGCATCTATTCTTATGCTTGCTCGTTCATAAAGAAAAGTTAAAAACCAGAAGGAAAAAAAGGGGAAACAAATGCAAGCTTCAAAAGTCTGTAAATCATCTCATGATCAAACCTGGGAAGCAATTTAAAATCTTCAAGGCCTGGAAAGAGATCTTAACTCAGTCTTTTGGAAACCAAAAATCTGAAGCAAGCCTCAGATCATAAAACAAACTTCAAGTCAGGAAAGTTACAAATCAATTTATAAAGCCTGGAAATATAAAAAGCAAGGTATGTAAGAAAAACAGGAGTTCAAGAACAACAAAAAAACAAGCAAAGCATTAAAACAACAACTGCTCTTCTTTGTTAAAAGTTTCAGGTGAGCAACTCTCTTTAAAAACCCAATCTTTTATCTTGATTGTGCTCAGTGATGATGAATGAGATGAATAATGTTGTAATTTGTTTGTGTGCATATGCATGTCAACATGACTGTACATGCCTGAGTATAGGCAATTTGCCTCTTTTCCTGGTTTCAAGCTTCAAAACCTGTTTCAAAATTCAAAAGTTTTTCCCTGATCCTTTTTAGGCTTAAAAATATAAACAAAATATGTTTATGAAATCAATATCTAAGTTCAAAAAATATTTTTAAGTCAAATTTGAAGATAATTTAGCCTAGGAAGAAGATTAGCAGTAAAAATTAAAAACATATTAAAATTCAAGTACCATGTTTTGTTGATTTACCTACACTAACTTGTTCGTGTTCATAAATTATGAATTTTAGAAAAACAATTGAAATTTTCAGCGTCGTATTTATTGAGTAATTTAGAGTTGAACAGAATCGATAAAAACCATCAATTTTTGATGATCAAAGAACAATCGAGCCTCGGGCTTGATGTAAGAGAAGGATGATGTGTCGTAGATCATTAGAAAAATAGTACGAAATTTTTTTTAGATAATCTGATAAGTTTGTGAGAAATGCGGATTACGGATCTTAAGGCTAGAATTAACACTAGAGGGGGGTGAATAGTGTTAATCAAGAATTACTAAATCTTTTCGATTTATGTTAATTTAGACACCGATGTATGCAATATACAGACACAGATATGATCACAAAAACAAACACAGATGCAGAAATAAAATAAAAGCAGTAAAGGAAAGAACACAATGGATTTTACACTAGTTCGGAGTTACCCTACATCCAGTCCTGCAACACAAGTACGGATTTCCTTTCAAAAGCAATTGTACAATTACACCCTCGGTTTCAAGGCTACGAGGTACACCCTCCAGAATTTCGATCCTCTAGGTAGAGATACTTGATTTCTGGGCCACAAGTTTACCAATTGATTTACTAAGGCTATAATCACACCTTTTCTCTCTTGATTGATTTCCAAGGCTACAGTCACACCTTTTCTCGCTTAATAGATTACAAAGAAGTCGATAACTCTGAATAGCACCGAGAATCTTGTAGAGAGAGTGATACAGAATCAAACTAGAAGTAATCGAGTTCGATTCAATGTTGATTTCGGCAGAGTAATGGTTAGAATATGTATTAAGAAAAGTGGAAGAAGAAGAGGAGTGAAAAACCAAAAAATCTGATATAAAATTCATAGAAACTAACCCGTATTTATAGAAGAACAACAGCCATGTGCATTCATGAAGAGATATGGTGAATAGACACTTCTTTTGAAATTTAAATTTTGAACACAACTGACACCATGTCGACATGGGGTACATAGGCATGTCGACATCCCAAAGCATTTTTCGATGTTTTGATTTTGTTTGAAAATAACCTTTATCTTATATTAAAACTAAGTCAAACTTTATAAATATACTTGAATATAGTTAAAATTCATAGGTAAATATAGAGCATAATGTTTATAGAATTTAACTCTAATTTTATATTTTAAATCTAAGTGTAAATATTTAAAAGTTAAATATATTATATTAAAAGATAATTTAAAACATGAGTAATTTGACTTTGAAATTAAAGATAATTTTGAGGCTAAAATTATTTAAAATCAGGATAGAGGGTTTTGAATCTTTTAAAATTAAAGATTTGGAACCATTTTGAAAACATGATATAATTTTCAAAAATCATTTTGAATAAAAAGTTAGCGGATACAAAACAATGTTCCACTAGATTTTTCGTAGGTTCCATCCTACTTAGGGTTCCATCCCTTTAACAGGCTCGAAGTGGATTCCATTTCACGAATAAATTGGATTTTAAGATGCTAGTGCTTTTCTATGAGTTTTAACAAAATTCCTAATAAAAAATACTTAACCTTGAAATCTTGAACTCTTGATAATCTTGATACTCATGAGTCTTCTATCTTGATATCTTGAATCTCTATATTGTACAGTCTTCATTCTTGGTACCTGCATGGTTAAATCCTACATATACATACATATCTAAACTTATAATGTCAGTATTTATATTTTATAATCTGTTCTAAGGTTGTTGTCATCAAAACAATCATCTCACGGACTAACAATCTCCCCCTTTTTGATGATGACAACCTTTGTTTATAAAATATTTCTTCTATCCTAATAACTCCCCCTAAAACTAATAACTCCCCCTTAATCTATGCCTAACTACCTTATTTTATATTTCTCCCCTTTGTCATCAACAAAAAAAATAAATGTAAACTATTTAACTTCAAACTATATAACTCCCCTAAAACTAATACTCTATGACATGTGATTATAATGATAGTGTTATCATAAGTAATCATCACTTAAATCTAATACTAAACATAATCCTAAACTATTAACTATCCTAACTAAGAATTCACGATAGTATTTCTAGTTAAAACATATATAAGAACACGAGTTATTTATTACGTATGAAGTTGTATATACATGAACGTTTAGAAAACACAAACAACAATGGAGAAGAAATAAAAGAAACTATTGTGTGTTATTAAACATAGGAGATCTATGAATCGAACAGTTGGGATAGTGGAAACAGAAGTTTCCACGTTGTTCGACAAGATTCCCATTCTTGTCAAAACATACTTCTCCAACACACACGACTTGGTCATTATTCTCCTCGTGCACTTCTTCCATGGGTTATTCTTCTTCCTCGCTGGCCTCTTGTTCTTGATTGAGTGAAGAGTCTTCATCAATCAAGATAGGGTTGGCCTGGTTATCCATTAGGAATTTTTGCAAATTCCTAAGAATCTTGCCTTGCCTTTCTTGTTCCTTTGCCATAAGAAGTTGAGTCACTTGAATTTCAGTCATCATCTGAAGTACATCCTTCATATACTCCTCCATTTTAGTCACACGAGCGAGAGTAGTACGTTGAAATGGACCCGACGTAGGAGAGGGGAATGAAAAGGTTGATTTTATGTTTGATTTGGAAGAGGAGGCCATTATTTTATTTATTTCAGAAGATAGATTAAGGAGAAAACATAGAGAATGAACAAAAATTCGAAATAGAGAAGAATATATAACTTAATTTTTTGAATTTTGGTGGGAAAAATTTTAAAATTTAAAAACGTTGCATGTCGACATGGGTATATGAGGGATGTCGACATGGTCCTTTTTATTTTAACTCTTTGAAGTATTTTAATATTAATTATTAATTATACTTGTTATTTATATTTTATATTTCAATTATAGAACAAATACCTAATTCTCTTCTTAATTTAGTAAATATTGATTCATTCAAGGGTTTTGCTAAGATATAAGCAATTTGATTCTCAGAATTGATATACTCGAGAGTAACTACTTCCTTTCTTATATTATCTCTGAGAAAATGATGTCTGATATCAATATGTTTAGTTCGAGCATGTTGAGTAGTATTTTTGGATAAATTTATTGCACTTGTATTGTCACAATAAATTGGTGATTTTGAAAATTTTAAACAAAAATCTTTTAAGGTTTGTTGCATATATATTACTTGAGAACAAGCTAAAGCAGCAGAAATATACTCTGCTTCAGTTATGGATAAAGAAACTGTGTTTTGTTTTTTACTAAGCTAAGAAATCAAAGAATGCCCCAAAAAGTGACAAGTCCCACTTGTACTTTTTCAATCTGATTTACAACCAGCATAATCAGCATCACAGTAAGATATTAAGTCAAAAGAATCATTTTTAGGGTAGAATAAACCATAATCAGTTGTGTGTTTAGCATATCTTATGATTCGTTTTACGGCTTTTAAGTGGGTCTCTTTAGGTTGGGATTGATATCTGGCACAGAGACAAACACTATGCATGATATCAGGCCTACTGGCAGTAATATAGAGTAGTGATCCAATCATTCCTCTATATAGTTTTTGATCTACATCTTTCGAAAGATCTTCTTTACTAAGGTACTCATTGGTTGCCATGGGAGAGGGTTTTCCACTCGCGGTAGTCAAACCAAATTTACTAATTAGGTCTTTAGCATTTTTTCTTGACTAATAAAGATACCATTATCTAATTATTTTATTTGTAAACCTAAAAAGAAATTTAATTCACCCATATGACTCATCTCAAACTCTTTTGTCATTATTTCAGAAAATTCTTTATTCATTTCAAAATTAGTTGAACCAAAAATGATATCATCTACGTAAACTTGTACTAGTTGAATATCATTTTTATTTCTTTTGATAAAATGATTATTATCTACTTTACCAATTTCAAATTAGATTGCAATAAATAAGATCTTAGTCTATCATACCAGGCTCTAGAAGGTTTTTTTAGACCATATAATGCTTTCTTAAGTTTGTAAACATGATTTGGTAATTTATCATTTTCAAAAAGTGGTGGTTGTTCAACATATACTTCTTCTTTTACAAATCGATTTAAAAAGTCACTTTTAACATCCATTTGAAATAATTTGAAATTATTATGAATTGCAGAAGCAAATAGAATCCTAATGGCTTCTAATCTTGCTACGGGAGCAAAGGTTTCCTCAAAATCTATTCCTTCTTCTTGAAAATAACCTCGAGCGGATAATCGAGCTTTATTTCTAACTACCTCTCCTTGTTCATTCATTTTATTTTTATAAACCCATTTAGTTCCAATTATAGTTTTATTTTCTGGTCTAGGAACAAGTTCCCAAACATCATTTCTAGTAAACTGATTTAATTCTTCTTGCATAGCCAAAATCCATGAATCATCAGTTGATGATTCTTTTGGGTTTTTAGGTTCAATAGTTGATATAAAAGCTACATTACTCATTTGACTTAGTTGATTTCTAGTTTTAACAACAAATTGCATATATCCCAGTATATTTTCTATAGGATGATCTTTTAAAAGTTTAGTCCTTTTATTAGGATGATTAATTTCATTATTAGTTTCGATTGATTCTTGGTATTGAGTGATTAAATCCTCTTCATCATTTGTATCTTCAAAAGTTTTGAAATTTTCAACAAATGAAACATGCATTGTTTCTTCAATGGAATTAGTTTTTAAATTAAACACTCTGTACGCTTTACTTCTATTAGAATATTCGATAAAGATACCTTTGTCGAATTTAGGATCAAATTTATCTAAATTATCTTTTGTATTTAAAATAAAGCATTTACTTCCAAAAATTTCGAAATAAGATATCTTAGGTTTCTTTGAATAAAAAACTTCATAAGATGTCTAATTAAAATTATATTCAAAATATAACAGGCGGTAGCAACTGCATCTGCCTAAAATTCTTTAGTAAATTAATATCTGTAAGCATAGTTCTTGCACACTCTTGAATCGTTTTTTTTTTACGTTCTACTACTCCGTTTTGTTGTGGAGTTCTTGGAAATGAAAAATTGTGAGTTATTCCCTTTTTATTGTAAAATTCCTCAAACTTTTCATTTTCAAATTCACCACCGTGATCACTTCGAATAGTTATAATTTATTTTGAATTCTTTTTGAGAATGTCTTAAAACATTCAAAAGTGTCACTTTTATGTTTCAAGAATACTGTCCATGTAAATCTAGAATAATCATCTACAATTACAAAGGCATATTTACTATGATTTATTGATAGAATTTGAGATAGACCAAATAAATCAGGATGAAGTCATTCAAGAGGTTTTGAAGTTGAAATCATATCTTTTAACTTAAAAGAATTTATTTAAGTTTTCCTAATTAACAAGCATCACATAAACTATCTACTTTTAAAATTCATTTTAGGGAGACTTTTTACTAGATCATGTTTTGACAGTCTAGATAAGAGTTTGAAATTCAAATGCCCAAATCTCTTGTGCTAAATCCAAGGGTCACTTGTATTTGCCAACAGACACAGGTTATCATTTGAAACTTTCATACTAAGAATATAAATATTCTTTTTCCCGACTCGCTCAAATATAATGGTTGAATTATTATCTTTAATGTGACATTTATCTTTTTCAAATTTAATTTTATATCCTTTATCACATAGTTGATTTATACTTAGCAGATTATGTTTTAGATTCTTAACTAGCAAAACATTAGTAATAGTAGGAGTTTCAGAATTACCGACTTTGTCGATGCCAATCACATATCCTTTTGAATTGTCTCCAAAGTTAACCAATCCTCTGTCTTTTTATATTATATCATTCAGTATATATGCATTGCCGGTAATGTGTCTAGAACACCCACTATCAAGTATCCACTTGTTCTTTATGATCTGCACAATTTGTCCGTTGTGGATTGATTCCTCAACACCCATAAAGCATGATTCCTGCACATCAAACAATCTTGATAGGCAACTTGAATTTGAATACTGATATGCAGACTCAAGAAACGATGATGGTTTGAATGCTTCTAACCTTGTATTAACAAATATAGCCATTTTAATAACTTTTTTAAAAATCATATGATGAAACTTTGAAAAAACCTTGCTCTGATACCAATTGTGTAAATGCGGATTACGGATCTTAAGGCTAGAATTAACACTAGAGGAGGGGGTGAATAGTGTTAATCAAGAATTATTAAATCTTTTCGATTTATGTTAATTTAGACACCGATGTATGCAATATACAGACACAGATATGATTACAGAAACAAACACACATGCAGAAATAGAATAAAAGCAATAAAGGAAAGACCACACCGGATTTTATACTGGTTCGGAGTTACCCTATATCCAGTCCCGCAACACTAGTACGGATTTCCTTTCAAAAGCAATTGTACAATTACACCCTCGGTTTCAAGGTTACGTGGTACACCCTCTAGAATTTCGATCCTCTGGGTAGAGATACTTGATTTCCGAGCCACAAGTTTACCCAATTGATTTACCAAGGCTACAATCACACTTTTTCTCTCTTGATTGATTTCCAGGGCTACAATCACACCTTTTCTCGCTTAATAGATTACAAAGAAGTCTATAACTCTGAATAGCAGTGAGAATCTTGTAGAGAGAGTGATAGAGAATCAAACTAAAAGTAATCGAGTTCGATTCAATGTTGATTTCAGCAGAGTAATGGTAAGAATATGTATTAAGAAAAATGGAAGAAGAAGAGGAGTGAAAAACCAGAAAATCTGATATAAAATTCGTTGAAACTAACCCCTATTTATAGAAGAATAACAGCCATGTCCATTCGTGAAGAGATATGGCGAATAGACACTTCTTTTGAAATTTAAATTTTGAACTCAACTTACACCATGTTGACATGGGATACATAGGCATGTCGACATCCAAAAGCATTTTTTGATGTTTTGATTTTCTTTGAAAATAACCTTTATCTTATATTAAAACTAATTTAAACTTTATAAATATACTTGAATATAGTTAAAATTCATAAGTAAATATAGAGAATAATATTTATAGAATTTAACTCTAATTTTATATTTTAAATCTAAGTATAAATATTTAAAAGTTAAATATATTATATTAAAGATAGTTTAAAATCAGGAGTAATTTGACTTTGAAATTAAAGATAATTTTGAGGCTAAAATTATTTAAAATCAGGATAGAGGGTTTTGAATCTTTTAAAAGGAAAGTTTTGAAAACATTTTGAAAACAGCATATAATTTTGAAAAATCATTTTGAATAAAAAGTTAGCGAGTACAAAACAATGTTCCACTAGATTTTTCGTAGGTTCCATCCTACTTCGGGTTCCATCCCTTTAACAGGCTCGAAGTGGATTCCATTCCACGAATAAATTGGATTTTAAGATGCCAGTGCTTTTCTATGAGTTTTAACAAAATTCCTAATAAAAAATACTTAACCTTGAAATCTTGAACTCTTGATAATCTTGATACTCATGAGTCTTCTATCTTGATATCTTGAATCTCTATACTGTACAGTCTTCATTCTTGGTACCTACATGGTTAAATCCTGCATATACATATATATCTAAACTTATAATGTTAGTATTTATATTTAATAATTTGTTCTAAGGTTGTTGTCATCATAAAAATCATCTCACAGACTAACAAAGTTTGGGTTTGATGAAATAGGGTTTAAGGGCATAGTTGAATCAACGTCATTCTTGAATTGATTTTGAGGGCATTCGTGGATCGGGGTAGACTGGACTGGGGGGAAACGACGCATCGGGGTGTGGCGATTTGGGTCGAAGTCGCGTGACCTCCGATGGTCAGTGGCGAGGGCTATGGTAGGTTTTCCGACTAGTTTGGTTCCAGCCTTTGGTTCGAGATACTCGATTTTCACTCTGGATGATTTCAATCGAACTGGATGATTGTTTGGGTAGTGGCAATCATCGTTGACATGTCAGAGGCTACGACAATGGTCAGAGTGATGAAATTCATCTGTGCATGTGCACGTTCATTCTCATGCGTATCTGGTTTAAGCGAAGCTTAGGGAAGAAAAGGGAAACTCGAAGCGTGTCTCGGGAAATCTACGTGTTAGCTCGAATTTTAACTCGAAGTAGGATGTTGGTGCGAGAGTTAAACATTTAGAAATTTTTAAGGTTGAAAATTTGGGGCGCATGGGTTAATTTTGGAAAGACTCGAAGTAGGGCTCGAGTACGTCAAGGTTTAGCTCGGGTTTCACTCGGGTTGCCTGGGGTTTATGTTTCCAGTTTTAAACCTTTAATAAATTAGTTAAATGAATTTTTCAAATTATTCCTTTTTATAAATAATGATTTTATTATTAAGATAGAAGGTATAAATTTAAGATTTTGAAATAAAGGATTTTAAAACAATTAAGTTTTAAACTTATATTTTTAACAAGTTATTTTAAATGAAACTTAATAAGTGATTTAGGAATAAAACATCCAATGTTTTAATTTTTTTGACTTAAAAGTAAGTTAATTTATATCGTTAATGATAATCAAGTAATTAATAATCTATAATTAAGATTATTTCATTAATAATTAAGAAAAATCAATTAAAGGATAATTAGTTATAATTAAGATTTAATTAATTAATAATTGAGGATTTATTAATTAAAGTGATTAATTAATAATTCAAGTTAATTAATCAAGTAATTAATGAATGATTAAATAAAAATAGTGATTACATAGTGACAGTAATTAGGAGTAGATAATTAAAGATTAAAGATTGATTAATCAAATATTAAGGGTTAATTACTTTAAAGAATAATTAATTAATGTGGTTAATTAATTAAGGTAATTAAATTAAGAATAATTAATTAAGGATTAATTATTAGTTAAGGGGTAATAAATTAATGAATTTAAGAATAATTAATTTATTGTTTGTAATTAATTAATTAACCTTGACTAGGAATTATCCATAGGCAATTGATTCTGGTTTAGATTAATCAGACATTTTAATTGGCTTTATTTATGGATGATTATATTCTATTAAATGTTGTGTGATGGATTGATGTATTTGATATGTGATGCGATGCTATATAATGTTTTTTGCTGAGCTGTTATATCTATGATAAATATACTGTTTATGAATATGAAAACCCCTTGACCCGTAAAACGACATTTGAATTTCGATGCGACAAGGAGTCGGATTCTAGTTGGTTATTCGAAACCCACATCGAATCGTAATGATAAATCTTTGTGGTTGATAAATTTACATTATCTATGAATCTGTGAATGAAGATAAGCGTTATGGGCTATACTGCTTATCGATTGAATCTGTGACGATTGATGTTGTGCACTACAGTGTAAACCCCCTGGACTATACTATACACACACAAATATTGATTGCACGTGAAAATCGGTTAAGTCACAGATTTTTAAATAGTTTTCAAATTTAAATTTAAATCCAAATGGTTTTGGAAATAGATTGGATTTAAAGTGGAAAGCTTTTGAAAAGAAATTTAAAGATAAAAGTTATTTTTGAATAACTTAACCTAATTTTGAATTTTGATTTAAATTTGAATTCAAAATTTGAAATTGAATTCTATGTTGAGAATTTATGATTTTAAAAAGGTTATACAAGTTTATATGGTTTCAAAACATTTTGGAAGTGTTGTTTTGGGAATTTGAATTAACCCAAAGATTTTAACTTGTATAAATGAGATCGGATTTTTCCGAAATAAAACTGTTTGTTTTCAAGTGATAAAAGCTTTCATATGAGAAATGAATTTCCAATTTGTATTAAAGGAATTTCAAATTCGAATTGAAAATGGTTTTCCAAGTTATGAATGAATCTTTGAAAACGGGTTTGAATGTTATAAGCTAAATCTTCATTTAAAGAGTTAATGAGTTAATCCAGTTGAACAGAAATTGTTTTGAAATCCGTGAATGGATCTTTGTGAAACCGGGTGAACTTTGTGAAATGAATCTTTTTGTTTAAAAGAATTGAAATGGTAATTGGTTTAAACCATTTGAATGAAAGTTTGGAATTTTGAAGTCGCGACTTAACTGAAATCCCATATCCATATGTTCTAAATTTACGCTCATTATTCGGTTTAACCGGGAGAGGACTTTGTGACATATAACCCTTTTCGAATAATGACATGTCATTATGGATAGCATTTGAAGACCGGTGGTGAAGACCGGGTATTTGCGAGAATGATAGGATGGCCTATCGATTGTCTCTGCACTGAGTAGCTACGATATAGAGATTGCCTAAGTGATGGGAAGTACGATCGGGATTGTGAATACCCGGATTGTAAGGGCTTCTTTGGAAGTCCCTTCGGTTCTGTTCGAACCCAGAACAGACTTGTATGGATGTGTTTCTGACATTACGCTTTGAGATGTAAAACCGGTTTCTATCAAATACATTTCTATTGGTGGCAGAGATTTATTCTCTTAGCTTAACACCCTTCTCTGAGATGTATGAGCTCAGAGGTTATGTAGTTGATGGCTACTAGTGATACATTCCCAATTTGGTAATATGGCATGCTAAGTGCTGTTGTGTGTTGATGATCATTTGTTGATCAAAGCATGACTTTGTGAAAAAGTGTAGTTTTGTGGACAAAGCCTCATCGAGCCTCACAACCCAGTAATGGTCAAAACAGGAAAGATGCGGCAAGGTTTCAGGGGTAGCACCCCTAGGATATGTCCATTCTTTCTGGAAAATGGTAGTATCATGGTATGGAGCCCAGATACTTACTCATATGGACACGGTAGTATATTTATTAGTGTGTGATGTTGTTGGTGTAGAGGGCCCTCGTATAAAGGTCGCAAACGACCAGGGGTGGCATATCTTTGGTTTTACTTCCCAGGAAGGGGGTAACCGGCCTTGTGTTGGCAGATAGCCGGGTAGGTTCTCGGGGCGTCCCTCCAGAGGCGTTCCCATGTGGCAATAGGAAGTTCCTTAGCCTGACCATTTTTGGAAAATCCAAAAAAACAATACGCGCCATGTACGGTTTTAGTTGTATAACCTGCCGTGGAATGTGGCGGTAACCTGCTATTGAACATGGTAGCTATAGTAAGCATAAGTGCGAAATGTCTATGATGGCTAAGATTAATATTATACTTTCGAAATGTTTTCTACACTATGCACTAATAATAATATCAAAATGGTTTTCGCATATTAAGCATTTTTTACTATCATAAGAAGAAATCTCCTCCAATTCTGCGTTCGAATGGTGTGTGTGTGGCGGGAGGCCTTATGGTAGTTTCATTTTCAAAAAAAAGCATTGCGGGTTTAAAATTTAATTTTTTTTGTTTGTTTTAAAGACCAACCGATTTTGTTGCTCATACCAGTCCCACGACTGGCATGGAGTTTATTGTTCCCTTCCTAAACTCTGGGTGCCCACAATTTTCCACACGGGCAGTCTAGAGTTTGGTTTTCTAGATAGTCAGATAGTAGATATCGTTTGATAGCATCATCTTTCTGTTTGATACATTTTGGAGTCTTTGGAGTCCACGATGCACTTGCTTAGATTAGTGCAACCTTGATGGTGGGTCGAGCTTGAAGTGTTGCAGCTCTAGCTTTGAAGTTTGGATTGGAGTTGCAGTATTGGGTTATGTGAAGACTCATCTCATATTGTGTCGTGTGTCGCTGTATGTTGTGTTGTATATTCTCTGATGTTCATGATTATCATTGTATCAAATTGATATATCGTATATTGTATTCATGTTGTATCAATGATATCATCTTTTGTTTCCACTGTGTTATTTATCATCTAATGTTGTTGCAAGCTCCGGCGATACAAATTTGATGTTGTTTGTCGAACATCGAGTTCGGGTCGTCACTTGCTCACACGATTTCCCAAAATCGTGATATCTGCCTCAACCACGAACGTCACGGCCCATGTCGCACACTTCAGTGGTGAGCCGCACATCACCAGTATCTTCCTCGAGAAGCCATTCAATCCTACAAACCCATTTCCATCCTCACTTCCTCCTATCTCCCCTTTAAATCCACAAATTAGGCAACCCTAGTCCCCTCCTAATTGCCTCAATGACTTGCATCTCACTCACACGAGCAACCCCCTTGCCGCGTGCCTCTTCCTTCAACCATCGTTGATTCCGTTCGCTCATCTCCCTTTTTTTTAATCGATTTCGTTTACTGGAAGAGAAAGAGGGGAAAGGAAGGGTGGATTTTAAAATGAAAGGAGGGAATAAAAAGGAGTGTCGGCCATTTTACTTCCGGCTATTGATTTTGATCGATGAGAAAGAAAGGGGAAGGTCGCGTGATTTGAAAAAGAAGAGACATCACTGTTTGCGTGTTTGAATGGATATAAAATGGCATATTTCAGAAGGTAAGCTACAGTGATTGATGAGAGGCGAAAATGTTGGACGTGAAAGGAATTTGACCAGAATATAAATAAAATTTTAATTAAATTTATATTGTCTAGATAAATGCAACTCAAAATCTTAACCTTCTATCGAGGCATGCCGCTAGGCGTTCATAATGTTATACCCTTATTCCGAACGCAATGGAAAAAGTTTCGAGGCCTAATTCGATCGTATGGAAAAGATAGCTTTTTGAACCCAGTTATTATATTATATTTCGATATTAATTTCAACGCATTTATATATCGTACGCTCACACAACAACTCTAAACACTATGAAAATTGAAATTCGATAATAATACAATATTACGGATCCAATGGAACTGGTTTCGTCGAATTCCGAGACTATACCTCGGAAGGCTATCATTGAATATCGATTTAAATGATATATTTTTCAAATTGAACAGATCACCTTCAAATTAAATTTTAACCATTCTATTATCTTCAGTAACATCGGTATAAATTTTATAAGCCTTCAAAATATTTTTAACAGGCTTAAAATTCAAGATTCAACATTTTACCCAACTTCAAATTATATAATTCAACAATTAAATTATCAAATAAATAGTGATATTTGGAATTCAAGTTAAAATTAACCTTTCAAATATTTAAATTCAATTAAATATTCCAATTTCAAACATCCAATAATTCCGGGTCGTCACATTCCTACCCCCCCCCCCCCCCTTAAAAGTATTTCGTCCCCGAAATTACTAGTTAAAAAGAATGGTCCAATACTCATTTACTTTTTCCCAAAACCAAACAATTCCATACAATTCTCAAAACAATCTTTTTATTAAAGACACACTAAACCTTTTTCTAGCTTTTCAAACTTACCCATAAGTCCTAATAATATTATTTACTCAACAATTCAAATTAGAATTGAAAACCATTTTTTTTGAATTATCAAAATTTTCTCAAAATTTTTCTAACTCCCTAAATTTTCGAATTTTTTTGCCAGCGTCTCCTTTGCGCGGCTAGCTCGGTACAACTACAAAATTCCTCTACGGGCTCCCAAATTCCAAAAGAAACAAAAAGCCAAGTGGCTAGATCAAAAACCCAATCAAATTTCATACAGAAATTCAAACACATACCTTTTTGTCGAGCAATTCAAATTTATCTTCTGAAATCAAAACCAATTTTCCTTTCTCTTTATAACACCTGCATGTTCTACTTAGCAATAATATCCAATCATAGCTTTTAAAATCATTTTATACATTTCCTTACAGAAGTTTTCATATCTACTTCTATTCAAATTAGTTTTCCCCATTTTCATATGAATTCAATTTATTTTCAATTCTGAATATTAAATTTTATCTTTTATTTATAACTGACTCATATCATTATTTTAATTTAGTTTCATCCACTAATTTATTTTAATTTCCAATTTGAGATCGTTTTGTCACTAATAGAAAAAATTTCAAAAATTTTCTAACTCCCAAAATTTTCGAAAATTTTTAGCAGAGTCTCCTTTGTACGGAGGAGCTTTTGCAATTTGACAAGAGATATAAATTTATATACATGGACCCACACGTTCGGAAAAGCAGAAACAGTTCATATTTCCTATTTCTATTGCGTAGGTGTACCTTTATTTAGCATTTTTAAGCAAGCGGCTTATTATTTTAGCATTTAACGCGCCCAAATCCAGCCAAACAGCTTCCCAGTACCTGTACTTACTCAATTTAAACATATAAGCACTATATATATGAAGTTTATAACATTTCTCTTACTTAAACAACTACAACACATCAACTCTAAAATAAATGCATTCTAAATAACTTCCATGAGCAATTTATATGACTTCAAAACCAATTCAATTGCTTTTAACCAATTCATATACCATTTCATTCAATTTTATTGGTTTACAACTCAATTGCTTACATTCAGTTTATTTTAACCCAACAGCTCATATTCATTTCAAATGATTCAAAAATCAATCTTATTTGCTTCTATTAATTCATAGAATTTCGTTATCTTCGTTTACGTCAAACGACAACTATTTTTATGCAAATTCGGCGATATTCGCTTAATAGGGTATCCATTTTAGTTTATAACTACTTCAAATTAATTTCAACTCATTCTATATCTAATTCCATTTCATTTCTAATTTATTGTGATGACCCGGAATTTAAAAGCATATCAATTTAATAATCTGTGTTTAAAAATTTAATTGATTTGATAATCATTGTATATAAGATTGGAATTGATTTAAGTATCCAATTTAAATAAATATTTAATTAATAGGTTTATCTTTTAAAAGTTATTGAATAACTAAATATGGTTTTAAATTGATAAGATAAAAATTTAATTTGCTTAAATTAATTTATTTGGTATTAAGTTTTTTTTTTTAAAGTATCCAAGTTAAATTAAAATAGATGTTTCAAACATATAAACATTAAATTGAATCAAAATATAAGTTACTTGAATTCATATGAATATTTACTAAAGGATAAGTATACACATTTTATAATCATATAAATATTACATAAATATATGTATATAGCTTAAATAGATTATTAAAAAGAAAATCATATTTTAAAACATTTATAAACATTAGAGAATAACATTTGTAAATATTAAATAACACATTATAACACTTGCTAAATTTTAAAATGTATGTTAAGACATATGTAAATCAATATGCATAGGTGTAAGTTAGCTAATGCATCATAGTAGACAAGTGTCATTTATTTTAAAATCTAAAAATAAAAATATGATTAAGGAAGAGTTTTAATTTCCAGCTAGTTCTTTTATTCATTCTCAACTAAAATGAATACAAAATCAAAAAAAAAAAGAGAAGAAAGAAGAACTGTAAAATCTGAAATTAAGAAGTAGAACTAAAATCTGAAACAAAGAAGTTAATCTGGAAATTACAATATCAATAAAAAAATCTTCAAGTTCAACCAAGAAATTCAGGAATCAAACAAGCAAAGCAGACAGGAGAACTGATTAATCAGCTGCAAATAGAATGTCTTCAACATGCAAATCAATTCAAGAACATGCAAAGTGAATTTCAGAACCTAGAAAATGCAGTCACACTTCTGCTCTGTCTTCTGCAAATAAAAAAGTACAGATTGAAGAAAGAAAATTCAACTAGATCAAGTAGTTCCAGTTTTAAAGCTACCGAAGTTTTCCATTTTCAATTCAAGCTATTTAAGTCTTCAATTTTCAAAAAAAAGAAAAAGAAAAAAAAAGACTGTTTCCAAAAAGCTCTCTATTTCCTTCATAAGCAGGTGAGCAAACACTCTTAAAAAAAAATTAATCTAAGTAAATATTCTTCTGCTTGTCTGTGAAGTTAAAGGGAATAATACTTGGTTGTGCATATATATATCTCTGTGATAAGAATACTGGTGAGTGGGTATGTCTGTTATACTAAATCATGTCTGTTCATGGTTCTGTAAATTTAAAATTTTGATCAAAAGCCAACCTACTCCACTGGTCTTTATTAGGACTGGTGATTCAAACAACATATGTTTGTTGATTCCTATGTTAAAGCCTGAATTTTTGTTTCAAGCAAAATAAGTTGGAAATATACCTGGAACAAGTTAGAACAGAAAAAGATTTAAAAGTATGATGATATCCATGATCATGGATTTTTGATTCAGGTTTATAACTTGAATCCATATCGAAAATGAGGAATTTTAAAATCAAAATCAAAATTTTTAAATGGGTTTTGAGAGTGGAATTCAGTGTTGATTGGAATATGAGTAAAACAACCTCTTATTTTTCTTGATATTACATATCCTTCATATCTGATGATTTGGAATGAAACCTTTGATTTTATATCAAGGGAGGATGAGTTGTTTTGGGGGATATGTCAGTGTATATGTATGTTTTAACATGGTCGGTAACCCAAGGAGAAGCTGCTGCTTCACGAAGTCCCTTTTTTTTTAAAAAAGGATAAAAACAGTAACTATTTTTTTCATTTAAAAACCTATAACTCTCCATCCTGTAAGTTTTAGATCTTGGTTTCAAAATGGAAGTTGTTTACATTTGAGTAAGGCTCCCTTTAAAATTTATCTCACTGAATTTCACCGAGTGTAGAAGGAGTAATTGTCAAAAATCAGAAAGGGTAAAATGCTCATGAGAACTTAAACAAAAATTAATTCCTTAAACCTGTCAAGAATGGGTTGATGTCGTCTGCGCCGAAGAGTTCGTATGAAGGGGGAGAATTTTTGATGAAAGCTCGGCAGTGATTGGCGATGGTCGATGACGGGGGTTCGAAACTAGGGTTCGGTTTATAGGGAGTTTTGGGCAACGAAGGAAGAAAAAGGAAGTAGGGATGTGGCTAGGGAAGAGAGGGGTTTCGAGCGGTGAAATTTGATGGGTTTTCATGAGTAAGAATGTCGCGTTCTTTTTTGAACATTTATGTAGCATGGTTTGGTCGGTCGGAGATAGAAGGGACCGAGGTCGAGGCGATTTTGCCGGAGGAATGCAGGGGGGAAAAAGGAGTTTGCGGGTGATCTCGGCTTCGTTTATGGATGGAGGAAAAGGTAGCGCACGTGCACACGTTTAAATAAGTTTGATTTTTCATTGGATCGTAAAAACCCACCTTTCGAAGATCTCTTCCTTCTCGTCGGGATCGAACATCAATTGCAACGATTTGATAGATAGCTCATCCTCTTTCGGTCCGAAATCGATTGCCGAGAGATTTTCTTGTTCATCATGTTCCTTATACAAAAATGGAGGAGGGGTTCTGGAAGTTGATTTGGGAAGATGATACTGTTCCTTTGGGTGGAAAGGAAATGGGTTTTGGCCCGATTGATGGTTTAGAATCTATTTAGTTTTAGCTTTACCTTGTTATTCTATATACAAGTATTTGTATATCGTGGAGCATATATGTTAGCACCAAAATTGGTCACTAACACCCTTGAGTAGAGTTATGTAGAGAGATTAATGAAGAGAGTAAATTAGGACTGATTTATAGTGGTTCGGCGTAACTGCCTACATCCACTCTGAGTTTTATCTTTATTGCTTTCTCCATTACTTGAATACAGATACAATCCGTAAATCAATCACTTGGATACAAGTTTGAATTAAAAAGAGGAGAGT
Organism: Allium cepa; assembly: GCA_030765085.1. NCBI lineage: Eukaryota > Viridiplantae > Streptophyta > Magnoliopsida > Asparagales > Amaryllidaceae > Allium > Allium cepa. The sequence goes on along the minus strand of CM060945.1, from coordinate 1,032,659,867 downwards.
ATAAGAAATGGCAGAGTCTCCCCAGTATTCCCGGAAAAAAGGGTCCATTTCATTGTGCCCCTGCCCCTCTATTTATAGACGAAGATGGGTTGGGCTTCCCTGGTGGGCCTGGTAGCTGAATAGCTCGGTCCAGATAGGACGCGCCCTGCATGCCGAGTGAAACAGGCCGAACGGTCGGCATGCCGAGCCTTCCTTTCCAAGTCGATGGATCTCTCTGTTGAATGGAGGAAGCGGGCCAAACGATGTTGGGATGCCGAGTGAAACGTGGATGCCGGGTGAGGAGCATGCCGAGTGAAAGACATGCCGTGCGAAGGGTTTGCCGTGCAAACGACATGCCGAGTGAAGCCTTGGAAGGCCGAGTGCACTTAAATACCATGTGAAGAGCTGAATGGCCTTATGCCGAGCATCCTCTTATGCCGGGTACAACTCTGCATGCCGAGAGTCCAGGGATGCCGAGTGAAGCATGAATGCCGAGCGCTCTAGAAGTCAAACGCTCTTAAATACCATTTGACCCATACGTGCCGAACGTATCTTGTGTGCCGAACGTTCATGGATGCCGAACGTTCCTTGTGTGCCGAACGTTCATGGATGCCGAACGTTCCTTGTATGCGGAACGTTCATGGATGCCGAACGTTCCTTGTATGCCGAACGTTCATGGATGCCGAACATTCTTTAGGTGCCGTTCGATATTCAATACCGAACGTCCCTTTATGCCGAACGTGCATTGTACGCCGAACATTCTTGGTGCCGAGTGCTACTATATGCCGAGCATTCCATAATTGCCGAACGATATACAATATCGAACGGTTCTCAATGCCGAGCGTCCTTCTAACGTCGAACGCTCTTGATTGCCAAAACATGTCGACTGCATCAAACCCATATATCCTCAGGCCCTTCTTTGTCATAATATTGTCTAATGCTAATGATAATTTCTTCAACTGTCGTCTTGTAACCGGGCCAAGATGTCGGTTAACATTTGCCCCCCAAAGCGTGTCGTGTGAAGCAACACAACACGCTTTGAATCAGCGAGTATTCCTTGTCTTCAGAAAGAAATCCATCATGTTTCTTTAATAGTCATTATCCTTCGACTTTATCCTCCCAAGCTTTCATATCCTTCTTTGGCTGTCTTGACGCTTGGTTGATTCCCAATATTATAAATCTAGGGTTGTAGTTCATCAGTGACCAGCCGTGTCTGATTCTACAGAGCTAGCAAGCTTCGGCTATCTGATCTAGTCTTTTCTTAATAACCCTTAGTGAGAATTCAATTTCTGTTGATTTCAAGAAGTCAGACTTGTTCGGATGTACATATGCACGTTTGGCTACTTGTTCTTTCCATTGGCTCTCGAATGCGTTTTATATGCTCATAAGTCGTCGCCAACTCCGTCCAGTTTAATTGCAATTCAATTGCGATTCCTTGATTGTATTTTCTGTGAAATAAGGGTTGCAATCAGCCACTTGGGGAGTTTTCCAAACCCCTCTTCAGTAAAAACTCTATGATTTTGTCCACAGATTCAGCCTCTAGGATTGGTAAGAAGAGGACGTCAATGCCCCCAAGTGGGAAACGGCTGTGGACTAGCCATTTGAGTAATTTCCATCGGTGGGGTTCCTGGATTTTTGCAAACATCTTGCACTTTTCGAATTTTCTAGCATGATTGACCGTATCTAGATTGATAGTTGGCCAATAATACCTGTAGCAGAGTATCTTCTTTATCAAGGTTTTCGCCCTGATGCTATTACCGCATTCTTCTTCATAGAATTTGCTCAAGATATCGTCATGGGCGATGCGCCGAAGCATGGGGACGGACAAACTCCTTTTGACATACGACTTATTCTTAGATGATTTGGTATGAAGATTTGAGGAGGATCTGTCGTTTTCCATTCCTCCGTTCAGTAAGGATTCCTCATTGTAGATAGTCTTTGATGGGAGTCAACCATGACACATTTTCATTTTGTTCGCTGAGGTGTGTAATGATGTAATACGTGAAATCGGTTAGTGGCCCCTGGACTTGGTCGAGATAAGGAGCAAGACAATGCCCCCTAGCAAGATCAACTTCCTTAAATTTGTACACTACCCATCAAGAATCACAAAAGATATGTAAAGTTTTCACTTCAAACCCTCTAGCAAGTTTGAGGCTGGCAGCCAAGGCTTCATACTAAGCATCGTTGTTTGTTATAGGTAAATCGAGTTTCAGGACGTGGCAGATTGATCGCTCCTCGGGAGTTATTATCATGACTCCTATGCCATAACACTGATCATTGGATGCACCATCCGCGTACACTTTCCATCTTATGGTTGGTTCTATGCTACTCTTCGAGTAGTGTTCTGAGGCAGTGAATTTGGGTGTGAGGTCTGCTGATTTCCGTCCTTAGATAGCCCTTGAGGGAAATAAGTGATATCGAATTAGCTTAGCTTGATATTTTATTTAAGTAGTCTTTCAGACGTCTCAGGTCATTGTATGCCCTGTCGCAACGGCTGGTAGGCATAGACGTTGATGGATTGAGCCTAAAAGTAAGAGTGGAGCTTTCATGGTGAAATCAATAGATATTATGCTAGCTTTTGTAGCTTCGGGCTGATATCCAATGCATGGCTCGCGATAGTTCATGAAATCACATATGCTTGTCAGAATGGGTCCAAGGGAACATATCATCATTTATTCAGAAAATCCAACTAATTCTTTTATCATCACTACACTGAGTTGTGATCCGATATTCAGCACCCGGAAAGGGTCGCCATGGCTGAGTGTAATGTCGACCGTCACCTTAGCAGGTGCCATCCCAAATTCTTTGAGTATAGATGTAATTATTTTGCATAACATTCAATGTGAAATATGGTTGGGACGACCAATAATGATGGTTGCTCTAGTCGAACCCTAGAGTCCTGTCATGAGTTTTTAAGTCTAATAGCGAAGGACTCTGAATGCTCTAATAGATTATCAACAAATGGCCAAAGATCAGGCTTAAAAGCGCATTGAAGGAATGTCGAGTGGGGGTCAGCCTCGAGTGGCGTGCAACTGTATAGCTGGATCTTGCTATGAGTTTGAATTTGCTTGTGTATTCGAGTAACGCACTTTCTATTCGATGCATTCATGATCCTTTACCCGTCCTTCGGGTTGGAGTGAAAGTCAATTGCTCATGAGCGTAGGTATCGATCCAATGATTCAATCTCTATGCATCCTTTCGGTCGTCTCCTTGAGCAACTGCAAGCACTATATATAAGTTTTAATACTGAGCTATCGTAGCCAGTTTTAGAATGACCATGCGTCTTCTCCCAGTCTCGGGTTGATAAATGTACTGCATGGACGGTTAAGTCTCGTCCTAGCTATATTTATGTTTTCACCTAAGTTCCAAAGACATAGAGGTGATCGGTGAATAGTCGGTTCACATTCATCTTGCTCCTCGCTCGTGCCCCCAGGTCTGGGGCATATACCGATAAGTAGGAAGGCCAGCCACGCCCACTTTAGCTTTACTCTCTTTCCCGTTGAATCGTGGGATCATGTCGATCGATGGGAGACTAGGTCTCACATATCTCGGATTTTATCATGGTTTTTCATTCCAAGAGAAATACTTCGATGCCACGTCAGTTTCAGGGCGTAATTTGGACAGTGGATGGTCATCTACGTCCACTTTGGTTCATGCTCTGTAATCAGTTTTCGGGGTAAAGTTGGCTACAAATGCAGTCGGGTTATGCTCATCCAGTTTCGTACTCCTCCTAACGAATCGAATGAGGGTGCTGGAGAATTTTTGACCAAGTATTCATGGTTTACCCTCCTTTCCACACTCTGGAGGTCATAGTTTTTCAAGAAACATCCGAGTCACATTCGTATGTGCTAGGTGCGGATCGGTATTGACCCTCGATCTAAGGTATGATATAGTCGATTGCTCGTAGCTTTGGATTCCATTTCGATTGGTTTTGTATTGAGGCTTCCCTGCAGTCGTTGCTTCAAGTTATAAAGAACGCCACGCTAGAGCTATAGTAAGCTGTCGTATTCAGCTTTTTAGTGATTTGTACCCATGCTCCCAGCATTGATTTGGCCAGGCCACTAGTTGGAAGGTCGAACTCCATCCTTAGCGGTTTAATAATCCTTCGGTCGATTCCATGCCGAAGTTTGCGTAATAGAGAATGGTCGGAATCCACTCGTCTATTTATCGATGTTTATACACCACTCTGCATTCAGGTGACTTAGTGTTATTCTCCCCCCTGTTGATTCGTGCCCAATTTTTACTCATGCTTCGGTCCATGCTCCGAGGACTTAGAGATTTGTCGAACGGTTTATGCTTTAGTCCATAGTTCGAGACGCAGGGATTTTTGTCAACTCGTTTATACTGTTGAGTCACAGCTTCTATGAAGATTTTGATTGTTTTGATTGCTGACAACAATAATAAAGCGATCGACAAATCAAGACGTACATATGGTACTCTAGATTATAGGTTGATTATTTGATGTTATAATAGTAATAAAATTGTCAAAATCTATCCTCAAATAATCATGCACAAAATATAATATATATATACACATTTATATAGGTTGTGCACTTTATTGTGCAACTTAACAGAGACCGGTCGACCGGTCCAAAAATAAACGGTCGACCGTTCCTGTTGAATGTGCACAATAAACGTGCACACATGCACATAACGACTATATTTTTAAAAACCTGTCTACCGGTTAGTTTTTGACCTGTCGACCGTTTTTAAACAGAGAGCAACTTCTTCCAAAAGACACATCTTTCTTCAATAGTTGCGTCTCTTCTTCTTCATCAATGATCATAACTTTTGACTGCAACTTTTCACCAAGGGTTATAACTATTTTCTCTCTATAAATACACATCAATATCATTGATTAAAACAACAAGTTTTATTAAGATTATATATGCTCTCTATCTATTCTTTGAATTCACTTGCATTCAAAAAGCTCTAAACTACTTTCATTCCTTATTGAATCATTGACACTATCTCATATATTTTGATTCAATAAGCAATATAAATTCCATAATCTTCACAAACATCATTCACAATTTGAGGATAAGATTATAGGAAGGGTGTACTGCTAGTGACAAATCCGTGTTTTCAAGAACACAAGTTGTCAACAACAATTGTATTTGTTCTTTTGTTGAAGTCCTCTGTGTTGTAAGAGGCAAGTGTTGAAGTCCTCAGTGTTGTAGAGGCGTGAAATCCCGTTCGGCTGTTCGGGTAATTGTAAACCTGTTCCTCCGGGTGAAGCGAGGTTGTAATTAGTGAAAATCCAGATAGTAGTCTGGGACTGGACGTAGGACGGTGCTCCGAACCAGTATAAAAATCTCTGGTGTGATTTTTCTATTTTTTTATTTACAATGCTATTATCATCTATTTCTGCATTTGTATTGTAATCCATATTACACGATCCGTGTATACTATATTAGCACATATAATTGTATACACACCGCACTTTCATATACTTCAGTCCGCATTCTGGGATTTTAGAGTAATCTAGTCCGCTTCTGGGATTTAGAGATTCTTCTCAAATCTTCTATAATCTAGTCCGTGTTCTGGGGACTGAGAGTACCGTAGTCCGCATTCTGGGGATGTAGAGGTTTTTTAAGCCGTTTATACTCTAGTCCGCACTCAGGGGACTTAGAGCACTCTAGTTCGCACTCCGGGGAAGTAGAGTTTCTGAGGTCGTTTATACTCGAGTCCGCACTCTGGGGACTTAGAGTACTCCATTTCGCACTCTGGGGACTTGGAGGTTTAAGTCCTTCATATTCTAGTCCGCACTTTGGGGACTTAGCGTACTACAGTCCACACTTTGGGGACTTGGAGGTTTAAGTCGTTTATACTCTAGTCCGCACTCTGGGGACTTAGAGTACTCCCGTCCGTGCTCCGGGGATGTAGGGGTTCTTAGGTCGTTTATACTCTAGTCCGCACTCAGGGGACTTAGAGTACTACCGTCCGCGCTCAGGTGATTGGAGCGCTTGATGAAGACAAGTCTGGAACCTCCTCCTATACCGACGGGGGTTATGAAGTAGAAATTACAGGCGCCTCTAATCACACATCCGAATTGAGCATGAAGGAGCGGCTCGAGAAAGAGAAGGTCAGGGTCAAGGTCGAGCCCCGAGTTGTGGACTTGGACGATCCTTTGAACAAGCCGTTGAAGGTCATCCTTCCTGGCGGGTCCAAGCCTATGGAAGTTCTTCGTACTTCTTCAGTTGCTATCCCTCTATCGAAGAAGAGTACCAAGGGTAAATGCTATGGAGAGGAGTCGTTCGGTAAGGAGTTGAAGAAGTACAAGAAGTGATTACTATCCTCGTTCAACGAGAGTTAGTTTAAGTTATGTAATTTTTTTCATCTATTTCCTTAGTCCTTGTAAATATGAAGTCGACTCCGAACTTTGGAGGGGTTGTAATAGGGACTCATTTCTCATTAAAGTTTAGTTCCTTTTTCCATCTTACAAAAGACACTTATTGTTCAGTTTTCTTTGTGATTGTGATGTTGATCCAAGCAGTTGTGAGTAACATAGACTTCTCGGTCCATCTTCATATAACTCGGAAACACTTCGGGAGTTGTTGAACTTCCATTCTGTGCTTCGAGCACTTAGAATACTTTCTATCCCGTATGTCAGGGATTTGACAAATTCAAGTCATATGTGTCATAGTTCATATTCAGGGAACATGGAGATCCGAATCGCTTATATCCGAGTCCGCACTCTGGGCACTTAGATTACTCCAGTCCGCACTCTGGGGACTTGGAGGTTCAAGTCATTCATACTCTAGTCCGCGCTCTGGGGACTTAGAGCACTCCAGTCCGCGCTCTGGAGACTTGGAGGTTTAAGTCATTTATACTCTAGTCCGCGCTCTGGGGACTTAGAGTACTCCAGTCCGCGCTCTGGGGACTTGGAGGTTTAAGTCGTTTATACTCTAGTCCGCGCTCTGGGGACTTAGAGTACTCCAGTCCACACTCTGGGGACTTGGAGGTTTAAGTCGTTTATACACTAGTCCGCGCTCTGCGGATTTAGAGTACTCCAGTCCGCGCTCTGGGGACTTGGAGGTTTAAGTCGTTTATACTCTAGTCCGTGCTATGGGGACTTAGAGTACTCCAGTCCACACTCTGGGGACTTGGAGGTTTAAGTCGTTTATACTCTAGTCCACGCTCTGGGGACTTAGAGTACTCCATTCCACACTCTGGGGACTAGGAGGTTTAAGTCGTTTATACTCTAGTCCGCGCTCTGGGGACTTAGAGTACTCCAGTCCGCACTTTGGGGACTTGGAGGTTTAAGTCATTTATACTCTAGTCCGCGCTCTGGGTACTTAGAGTACTCCAGTCCGCGCTCTGGGGACTTGGAGGTTTAAGTCGTCTATAGTCTAGTCCGCGCTCTGGGGACTTAGAGTACTCCAGTCCACGCTCTGGGGACTTGGAGGTTTAAGTCGTTTATACTCAAGTCCGCGCTCTGGGGACCTAGAGTACTCCAGTCCACGCTCTGGGGACTTGGAGGTTTAAGTCATTTATACTCTAGTTCGCGCTTTGGGGACTTAGAGTACTCCAGTCCGCACTCTAGGGACTTGGAGGTTTAAGTTGATAGTAGTCGTATTTCCACTCTTTAATTTGTATTCATCTACCGTATCGAGGCTAACGTTGTCGAATGAACAGTCGAACCACGTTTGCTCATGGAATGGGATCTTGCCCCCAGCTCAAGGTACGAAATTTGAAAAATGGACGATCGATTCTCGTCCGCTTGGTAATTATAGCTCTTCCAATCGAGTCAAGGAAGGAGGTATATGACAGATGGTTGGACCACATCCGTGTTGGATTAGATAGCAGAATCTCTTACAATTTGCTCCGTATCTCCTTCTTTTGTGTTGAAGGGAGGATTTGGTGTGTAGATGATCAAATCACGTCCACTCTAGACAGATCTTGGCGTCACTGAGCTTCAGAAGAGGCCTCTATATTTTGTCAAACTTTGTTCTATGACTTGATTTGAGTGGATGATCGAGGCCTATTCATTCCAAACCTTGCTTGGTCCCCCAGTCAAATGTGGAGGTCGATGATGCGAGGTCAGTCCTGCTCACTTTGTATTGGTCTCTGATCGTGATGAGCTTTCCATTATCTAGTCCATAGCCCCAAATCAAAGGCACATGATTGATGATAAGCGATTGAATTATGCTCGTCCAGATATAACTCCATACGTCCGATCATGGTCTGCATGGATTGGTTGGCGACCAAATCCGAGTACCTGGTCACTTTTTCCCTTGTCTCCTTTCAAAGGGATGTCGGCCGTCAGCAGTCCAATTGATAATCATAGCCCTTTATTAATAGTCATCGGATGTTCGCTGCCCGCCATTCTGCAGGACATGTACATACTATTGAAGCTTTACTTTCTAGATCAGCTTTTTGATCACACCTCGGAGGTGTTTGTAATCGCCCGTGTTAGGATCAGTGAGCATTTGGGAATATACAACATTCCCCCAATTTTCTTTAGACTTTGGTGTACTCTCTCGAGGTTGGTTTCCAATATCACTCCGAGTCGTGAGTCTTCAAGTAGAGGTTGTCAATTGAATCTTTCAAAGAGCATATGAGCCAAATTTTGAGGTCTTGTTTCGGCTACTAGGATCTACATCCTTAGTCAACGGGCCTTCATTGTTATTTTCCTTAGTCTGTTCTGCTCCTCCACACTTTGATTTAGATTCATTATTGTCATAGAGACGATGCATGGTCGTTGGAGGCCCTCCAGCTAACCGGCTGCTAAAATATATACGGAGGTCGATTATCCTCAAGTGATCAATATGATATCCCTTTGAGAATATCGTTCGAGTAGCAGTTGTTTGTCCGCTCCCTTGTTGTCGTTCAGAAGCTGTCGCTACATCCTCTATGCCCCGGTCGATCAGGGGATGTAAGGGAAGTAGATAAATGTTGCTTTATTAATTTGAGTTTTGAATTCACTATAGGGGTCGTATAAGAGACCGGTGTAACTTAAGTTCGGTCTGGATGCCGCTCGGCATATACAATACCGTTCGGCATTATAGAGGTGGTCGGCATAGAGGTATGTTCGGCCTGGAAGAGCGTTCGGCCTAAAGGTTTGGATCGGCCTGGAGGAGCGTTCGGCCTAGAGGTATGGTCGGCCTGGACGAGCGTTCGGCCTAGAGGTATGCTAGGCCTGGAGGAGCTTTCGGCCCAGAGGATCGGGCAGGAGTGTTCGGCCAAGATGGTTCGGTCAGGAGTGTTCAGCCAAGATGGTTCGACCAGGAGTGTTCGGCCAAGATGGGTCGGCCACGAGTGTTCTGCCAAGATGGGTCGGCCACGAGTGTTCGGCAAAGTGTAACTCGGCATACACCTTTTCTGCAACGTTCGGCATAGACTTTTTCTGGGGCGATCGGTTGAATTGCCTTTAGAGGAGGGTCGGCCTTCATTCAACTTGAGTGCAAACTTTAACATCCAATCGCCAAATCTTGCGTATATCAGTGAATCCAATCTATGGCTATCAGCTTCCTTTAGATTTCTTTCAAATCTGAGTAGAATAGGAAGTTTTCTATTAGACAACTGGATCTATCTCGCGAATATGGAAATGCAATAGTGGATGATGAGATCCAATTAAGCTGAGAATTCAATTCTCAGTGAAAGCACCAAAATTGGTCACTAACACCCTTGAGTAGAGTTATGTAGAGAGATTAATGAAGAGAGTAAATTAGGACTGATTTATAGTGGTTCGGCGTAACTGCCTACATCCACTCTAAGTTTTATCTTTATTGCTTTCTCCATTACTTGAATACTGATACAATCCATAAATCAATCACTTGGATACAAGTTTGAATTAAAAAGAGGAGAGTATAAGAAATGGCAGAGTCTCCCCAGTATTCCCGGAAAAAAGGGTCCATTTCACTATGCCCCTTCCCCTCTATTTATAGACGAAGATGGGTTGGGCTTCCCTGGTGGGCCTGGTAGCTGAATAGCTTGGTCCAGATAGGACGCGCCTTGCATGCCGAGTGAAACAGGCCGAACGGTCGGCATGCCGAGCCTTCCTTTCCAAGTCGATGGATCTCTCTGTTGAATGGAGGAAGCGGGCCGAACGATGTTGGGATGCCGAGTGAAACGTGGATGCCGGGTGAGGAGCATGCCGAGCGAAAGACATGCCGTGTGAAGGGTTTGCCGTGCAAAGGACATGCCGAGTGAAGCCTTGGAAGGCTGAGTGCACTTAAATGCCATGTGAAGAGCTGAATGGCCTTATGCCGAGCATCCTCTTATGCCGAGTACAACTCTGCATGCCGAGAGTCTAGGGATGCCGAGTGAAGCATGAATGCCGAGCGCTCTAGAAGTCAAACGCTCTTAAATACCATTTGCCCCATACGTGCCGAACGTATCTTGTATGCCGAACGTTCATGGATGCCGAACGTTCCTTGTATGTCGAACGTTCATGGATGCCGAACGTTCCTTGTATGCCGAACGTTCATGGATGCCGAAGGTTCCTTGTATGCCGAAGTTCATGGATGCCGAACATTCTTTAGGTGCCGTTCGATATTCAATACCGAACGTCCCTTTATGCTGAACGTGCCTTGTACGCCGAACGTTCTTGGTGCCGAGTGCTCCTATATGCCGAGCATTCCATAATTGTCAAACGATATACAATATCGAACGGTTCTCAATGCCGAGCGTCCTTCTAACGTCGAACGCGCTTGATTGCCAAAACATGTCGACTGCATCAAACCCATATATCCTCAGGCCCTTCTTGGTCAGAATCTTGTCTAATGCTAATGATAATTTCTTCAACTGTCGTCTTGTAACCGGGCCAAGATGCCGTTTAACAATATAAAAAAAGGAAGCAATAAACAGTAGAACAGAAGTAGGGGAAGTGTTTGCCTGGATCGGCTATTTAAGGCTTTAACGATTAAGATTAATTAAGTTGATTAAGAAAATTTAAGTAAAATTAATTGATTTAAATTAACTAATGGTTAATGGTATAATTAATTAATTAAAGGTAAATTAACCATCTTTAAGAATTGATTAATCGGTAATTAAGGATTAATTAATTTGTTATGAAGTTTTATTAATGGATAATTAAAATTTGTTAATAATTAAAGAATAATTAATCTATAATTAATGTTTAATTAATTTATTTATAAGGGTAATTAACAGATAAATTACCCAATTTTAATTAATTTGTTAATAAATTAAAGAACATACCTCGTGGGTGATTAAGTATGATTACTTAATGAGAAATGAGTGTAATTACTTAGTGTAAGCAATTAATAATTACTAAATGCAATTATAAAAGGGAAATTACTTAATGGGTTAAAGGATAATCGGTAGAAGTAATTGAGGACTAATTACTTGGTATAATTAATTAAGAGATTAATCTAATTAATCGAGGAGTTAATTAATGATGGGATGGTAGTTATTGTTTATGATTAATTAAAATTGATTAATGGAAGTAATTAAAGGAATTACAGTAAATGGTTACGGTTAATTAATTCGTGTAATTAATTAAAGGATAGTTACTTTATGTAATTGAAGATAATTAACCCAGGATGATTAATTAAGATAGATAATTAAAATATGATTAGTTAATTAATTTGTAATTAATTAATTTTGGGAATGATCCATCTTGCTTATGAATGGTTAAATGATGTTAAATGCCTTGAATTGATTGATATTTCCAATATGAAATGTTTTGTGATATGATGTGTTTGGGTGGTCAATGTTAACACCGATGATGAATTGCTGTGTAAAAAGAGTCATCTTGTATTTAAAGTTGAATTGCAATTCACTTGAATAGCTTGGTTGAGAGGGTATTGAATTCGAAGAGACCGGAGTCGGGTGTTAGTAAATACCTGAAACCACTTCGATTCTTTATAAATTGATTTGTGAAATCAATAAGCCGGTATGGAATGATTTCAGTAAATTGAACCATACAATCTAAGTTTGGTACTTAGAAATTGATGTGTGATGTAAGTAATGTTTATAACGGCTTGTGAAGTTGTAATTGATACAAATTACCCAGGGTTTATAATAGTTGTTTTCTTTTGCATTCCATGTTAGATGGGTTTACTCACGCTGGTTTCCAGCCTGACCCGGGTGTTACTTTGATGTAATGCTCGGGTCAGACCGAGTATTACAGATTTTCAGGTAAGGACGTTCTGGTGCTCAGGAGGCGAGCTGTAGAGCAGGAACGTATGGAGAGTTTCCGCTATGTTATATTATAGTATCTGAAACAAATTATTTATTTGTCCTGTGGTTGTAAATATGTTGTAACTCTGATACATTGAAGTGTAATTTGACAAGTACAGTTTTTCTTGTATAGCTATTATTTATGTAATATTATGTTTTGATCCGCTGCGAATGTGAGGTTTCTGATCTGTGTTCTTCTGTTTCTCCTTTTCTTCTATCTATTTCTTCTTCTTTTCATAACTATCTGGAAATTCCAGGATCGAAATTTCCGGGTCGTTACATTTAGTATCAGAGCTGAAGGTTAAGCGAGAACCTTGGCTCTGGTGGGGTGACTCATTAAGGATAGGGTAAGTGGCACCCTAGAATGAGTTGAGTGTGTATATATATGAGTGAGCGTACTTGTTACTTTCTTATATAAAGATTTTAAATGGTTTTATATAAGATTATATTTTGATATATAAAGCAATATATCTTTTTAACAAATAGTAAAGGAATTGGTTGTTAAATTATTGAATTAAATTAAGAAGTAATAAAATACAACCAAATTGAAATTTAAACTGAATAAAAATGGATTCAAACTAAAATTGAAATCTTGAATTGGAGAAGAGTTTTAGAATAAGATTATTATAATTGGAAATGATAAATAAAGAGGGAGTTACTTAATGAAGTAACTGGGGATAAGTAATTTAAGGGACAATTACTTAATAAAGGTAATTAAGAAATAAGTTAATTACCGAATGAGATTAATTAATGATGTAATTAATTTAAAGAAATAATAAATAATATTATTTAAGGCATTTGAATGAATTGGTCCTATTTAAAACAAGAGTTGTTTGAAAATTTAAAGGGAATTTGTTTTGAATTAATATCAAAGGTGGTTTAAAATTTTAAAATATAACTTGGTAAGTAAAAGAAATTAATATGTATACATGTGGATATACATAATATCAAAGATGATTGGAAATAAACTCTAAAAGGTGAGTTTTGAATTTGGAATAAGATGTGATACCCAAGGTGATAAGTTTTTGAACTTATAAATGGAAAGATTATTAATGTGAAGTTTAGAATTTGAAATGGAAGTTCAAATTGGTTAAGGTTGACTGAATTAAGTAGATTGGGTTTGACTTGGGAAAAGTTAAATAAGTTGAAAAATCAACCTGATTTGAAAATTTCAAGATGAAATTGGGATTTAACTTGGGAAGTTAAATGGTTAATCTGAAATTGAGAGTTTGAGTGGTCTCAAAATGGGTTTGAGATCTAGAAATTGAAAATAAATGGATGTTTTAAAATAAATTACTTGATATCATCCTATTGTTGTTAAAAATCTTTAAGCAGTGAATTGGATTTGTTTAAACGAATGAGAAATGGAGTATGGTAATCCATTGTTGGGATTAAAAGGTAAATTGATTTAAGGGAATTAAATCAACATTTGAAGTATTAACTCGAATTTATATAATTCGAGATGGTTTAAACTTGGAATTTGGATTGAAATGAGTTTAAATTGAATTTGATTTGAATTAATTGAAATTTGATTGAAGATGTATAAGTATAAAAATTCGAATGGAAAATTTGAATTGGATTAATTTGAAATCCTAATTAAAGTTGAATAGTATAAAATTCGAATGGATTTTGAATTGAATTTGGGAGGAAATTAAGAATAATTAAACTTGATTTGGAAATGGAGTTTGAAATTGGAATTGGGTCAATTTAAATGAAAGTAGAAATTTTTATTGAATTGATGAGAATGGAGATTGGGAAGTGAGCAGTTTTGACTCGGGACTATTTTTAATATAATTGTTTTAATATAAACCTATTTTTTCAAGCTATTTATTATATATGTACAACTTATCTTTTAAAAACCAAATTATTTTATACTTGTTTTACAATTATTTTTGGAGCTATATAACTATTTCTCAACTATTTTCTGAACTAATTACTATTTTTCAACTATGTTATAAATTAATTACTATTTTACAACTATTTTGCAATTATCTAAGGTTTTTGAAACTATTCAACTATTTTCTAACTATTTTACAACTAGTTAACTATTTTACAGCTGTTTTGTAAGTTAATAATTATTTTTCAACTACTTACCTATTTTTAAATGTTCAAACTATTTTCTAAACTGGTCGGAGTTCAAACTGTTATTGATTAAATAGAAAATTGAGATAAGGATTGAAGTGATAATCCAAATGGGATTAAGGCAAATGTGAATAAGTGAATGAAAATTTAAGTGAATGCGAATGGGAAGAGAAATTGATTTGGCTAAAAATCAATGAAGTTAAATATGTCGGATGTACGTATACTCTATTCGCATAGTGATTTGATCCAGATTCGAGCACAGAATTTCGAGATAGTTATATCGATCCGGGTTGGGATTTTTCACTCGATTTTCGACGGCGAACCTGGATATGGATTGTTGATTGGTTCTGGATGTTCTCTATCATATTTATAGCTATGCAAAGAGAATGATAGTTTCTGATTAAGAAACCAGATCTGTGTCCGCACTAGGAAGTCGGGTGGACGATACTAGTTTGGAAGTGAAATTGTGTGATCGAGCGATCAGGTTGATATAGCGTACGGATGGTATGTGTACATCGTACGGATTTGAATGAAATTGATATTGGAAAGATAAATTAAATTGGGATATTTGATTTTGAATAAACAAATTTATGTATATCTTTGTTAAATAAGATAAAACTCCCCTTGTTGAATCTATAGTCAGAAGGAAAAGAGTTTTTGAAAATGTTTGAAGTATAAAATAAGTTTTATACGAGATTGAAATGATCCAAAATTTTTGAAATTATATATCTGTATATATATAAAGGATCTTATGAGGATTTGGAAAAAAAAAGTTTTGGAAACCTTTGGATTTGGAAAGACTTTTGATTTTTGGGTAAAATCAATATTGGAATTTGAAAAGGCCTAGTTCGGGAATTATCGGTTTTGGGATAATCGATTTTATGAAAAAGAGATTTTTATGAGATTCATACTAGGTGTATGATTTGAAAGATACTATATGTGTATAGTATAAAGTGTTTGATGATGGCCCTGGGGAAAAAGACGCTCCCTTGAAATGAACTTCTCAGGAGTACCACCGGGTGGTGCTGCCTTGAGCCCCAAGGGGGCATCTAAAGTTGATCCTGTGAGGAGTCCGGACAAAACTAGTTCCTGGGGATTATGAGTAGAGTATACCATAGCGAAAGTCGTGTGTGCCGCTGAGAGCCAACAGTTACATGGACTTTTGCTGCGACGGCAATGTAACCCAGGATGTAACTGCGATCTATGGTATAACATAGCGAAAGCCGTGTGTGCCGCTGAGAGCCAACAGTCTGCGTTTGATTTTATATCGGCAGACTGTGACCTATGTAGGAGTGGAGAAGTTTCATTTTGACAGCAAAAATCAGAGGCCGTTGAGAGCCTGCAGTTACATGGACTTTTGCTGCTATGGCAACGTAACCCAGGATGTAACTGTGATCTGTTGTGTGGGTTCCATGGCGTAATCGAGAGGCCGCGGAGAGCCTGCAGTTACATGGAATTTTGCTGCGACAGCAACGTAAATCTGGAATGTAATTGTGACCATGGATGGGGGTGATGATTTCCAGAGCATTCTCACTAAAGATATATCCTCTATTTTCAAAAAATGTTTTCTAAATTTTCAATAAAATTATTTTCCAAGTATTTTCACTGGATGTTGAAAACGGGTCTGCCAAGTACTTATAGAATTTCAGTCGTACGCCTGATCAACGTATGACCGAATTTCTATGAGAACAAAGATGGACTGGTTGAAACATCGAGTTATAAAAAGTGTTTTAAAAAGTGTTTTTATAAAAACTATTTTATAATATTATGTAAATTTTAAAAGTGTTTTAGAAATGATCAAAGACAAAAACCTGATTTTAAGTATTAAATAAATTCTGGTTTCGTTTCTTTTCGAGGACGAAAAGATTCTAAGGGGGAAGGAATGTGATGACCCGGAATTTTAAAGCATATCAATTTAATTATCTGTGTTTAAAAATTAAATTGATTTGATAATCTTTGTACATAAGATTGGAATTGATTTAAGTTTCCAATTTAAATAAATTGTAACGACCCGCTATTTTGGACTATTCGCATCCGCACATGTCGGACTTGAATAATTCAAAATACCGAATTGTTAATTTAAATTTGGCAAAACTCAGATATACAGTAAATAAATAATCACGGAATCACAGACACAGAGTAATAATATGTAGCGGAAGTAAAAGAGATAGTAGTTCATGAAGCTACTATATAAATATATAAGATACATCAGAGTTTACAGCAGAAGAGTACATCGTACAACAAATACAAATCAAAATACATCACTAGAATCATCGAATACTTAAGGCAGAATAAATGGCTGGATCTTCAAGCAAAGCTCCAACTCCAAAGGTGAGTCTCGAAAGCTGAACCACTCAGTTTGACCCGAGCGTAAAGCAAAACACAAAACACTCGAGTTAGGATTATGTGACGCCCCACCTCAATACCCACGCTAGCCAAGAACACTCCGGAGTAGTGCTGTCAACTAGCACGGAGAATGAGGCTGTTGAGGAGCGACCATCCATGTAATTGCTTATCACACGGTGGCTATAAATAATCTTCGGAAACAAACATAGAAATAATCATATCACATATCAGTTACAGACATCCATATCACAAAGGCGGAAGAAGATATGAATATATAACTAACACATGAAAGTGTACATCAGAGTAGTGGTCAGTAAGTCCCACGATAATACAAAAGAATAGCAACACGTGCTATACAAAAGAATACAACTATGAGTCTATATCTCAAGTGTATACAACAAAAACTGCTAATCTAAACAGTTAGCCAAAAGTCAGAGTGATGAATCCCTGGGAAGAAGTCAAGCAGAAGCACCTGTAACATCTCGGTCTGACCCGAGTATTATTTAAGAAAATAATAAACGGGTCAGTCTAGCTATAAATATCAGATGACATGATATAACATAAAAGATATGGCATAAACATAAACATCCATAATGACATACCACTATAAGTATGTAAATAATGATCAACAGAAGATCAATCAATAAGAGATAATCAATATCACAAGAATCTTCTCAAAGATTCGAAAAGGGCATCATACCCCAAACTTGTACTCATAACAAGTCAATGACATAAATTCTAGAAATCAATGCAAGAAGTCCTGAAATCATAGAAAAGAGAAAGAGGCCTATCACATGATGGTCCGAAGACCAAGGGGAGCTACCCCACATGTGTGAATGGAATCACACAGATTAAGGTCCAGACTAACCAAACAGCAAAAAGGCATGTGTGAGTGGAATCACACAAGTGGTGTCTAGTCTAACCTCGCAACAAGAGACATCGCACAGTTGCTAGTCTAAATCATCAGAACGATCGTCATGATCAACGAGAAGTGTCAATTACACTAAGCTAGTAAATATAGAAGTTTAGCTTCATGTCCCATAACCACTTGCTTAACTTAAATATTTACGAACAAACTGTAAATCTTCACTAATAAAATTGTCACAAGAGGTTCAATCGAACAAGTCCAAGAATTAACCGACGAAGTGAACGCAAGCGTTTCATACCACTTGTTTTACTAAGTCGTTTAATTAGATTTCTCATCCGAGTGAGGTAAAGGTTTGTATATACTAATAGATTGGAAAACGGTTTAAGAAAAGAGCTTTGTTATTAAAAATAGAGTTGAAATTGTTTGTTAAAAGAGTTTTGATATTTACTACTAGTATTGAAACCTTTATATTATAAAGTGACAAAACACAGAAGCAATTCTAGAAACAATCAGTCACAAAAATCGCATACGGAGATGTGAATAAAATCCAAGGAAATCAGCTCAATGTTTTTCAGATAAGATCCCCTACAGAGGGGGGGTCCAGGGGGGGTGGCAACCCCCCAAGGTGGGGGTGCGGGGGCATACGACCTAACGACTCAAGGGTCATACGACCTAACGGCTGTGACCTAGGGGTCTATGGGGTCAAGCGACTTAGTGGTTGCGACCTAGAGGTGTTCGCGACCTAACGATGACTCACGACCCAACATGGCCGACTTAACAGAGGTCGCGACCTAACAGGATAACTCGTGACCGACTTAAGAGTTGCATGACTGAAGGGTTCCACGACTTAAGGGTTGCACGACTTAAGGGTTGCACGACTTAAGGGTTGCACGACTTAAGAGTTGCACGACTTAAGAGTTGCACGACTTAAGGGTTAGGCCAGGAGCGACCTAACGAGATAAGGTCCAACGACCTATCGGGATAACTCGTAAACGACCTATGGATGAACGACTTAACTCCGAACGAGCTAAAAATGGCCAGAACGACCTAAGTTTAACTCGTGAACGACTCACGACCTAGGGACGAACGACTTAACTCCGAACGACCTAAAAATGGCCAGAACGACCTAAGTTTAACTCGTGAACGACTCACGACCTAGGGACGAACGACTTAACTCCGAACGACCTAAAAATGGCCAGAACGACCTAAGTTTAACTCGTGAACGACTCACGACCTAGGGACGAACGACTTAACTCCGAACGACCTAAAAATGGCCAGAACGACCTAAGTGCAGAAAATTCACCAAAACGCTAAAAATTGGAGTTTTTCGCCAATCCAATCCAAACCAAATGCAAATGTGCATGCAAAAGTGATAGGGAATCATTCCCAACAGTCCAATATAGTTATAGACTAGATTTGTGAGATAAAAATCTCACCTTTGCACCAAATATCAATGAAAATGAAGTTTTAAGCAAGCAAGAATCAATCCTTCTTCTATCTAAGCACAAGAAGCTTGAATCCAATGTCTTCTTCTTGAATTTGGAGTAGAAAGATGGATTGCAATTGAATTTGAGTTTTGGAATTTTAATTTCCCATTCCCTCCACCATTAATGCCAAAGCTTGATTAGTTAGGAAATTTATGAAGAGTGAGGAGAAGAGGGTTGGAACTTGGGCTTAATAGGCTAAACCAACCCAAAGTCCAAAGCGGGAAAAGTTAGTGAAATTTCACTAATTCCAAACCTATCGATGTTTATACTTAAAAAAAGTTGTAAACGACATTTCGAACTCAATGGAAGTGGTCTCGAGTCCTAATTTGACCGTTTGCAAAAAGTAGCTTTTCGGACCAAAATCCGATTAACGAGTTAATATTTAAATAAAATATTTAAATACAAACTCGATAAATATGCGGGTTGTTACAGATTAATATACTCATATCAATAAATCCAACTCAAGTGAAATAACTATCGAAATACAAGTAACTCAAAGGATGTTGGAATCACCATCCTCTAAGGATCCATTAAACTGTCTACTATGTAGTAATGTACGCTAAATAGATAATGTCTATCAGTAATATAAATATCAAAATAGTGTTAAGGCGTTACCATTATCCCCCTTAACACATTTTTATACAAGCGTTATAGTCTATACAGCACTGTAAACTCCACCGTAAACTAGTGGGATATCAAGGAGTACTCCATAAGTATAACACAAAACAAATTCGTAGTAGTCACGTATATAGGGATACAAGTATGACAAGGCACATGAGGCAATACCCAAGGTAGTGAAACTACCATTTGCCTGATCCGGACTGGTGAGAACGCATCGCCGCAGCGATCGCAACACCGCGAAACAACACTCCTGAAATTCCGAGGGTGCACCAATCAATCTCAAGTAATGAGTAGTAGTTACGAAGAAGTGTGTTCGCTCGAGGTGGCTAACCCCATTTGGCCCGGCACGGCTCCTGATTTTAGTCATTTCCAATTTGACACAAGTGTCAAGGCTATCCATTATCGTTCTCTTTCTTCAGTCATAACGCACATCATTCCAACCACTTCATTCTGGATCATCACTCCACGTATAGTTATTAAAGTGGTTTTCGATTTGGATAGAGAGTATATCCATAACCGATTCCGGTTTCTTTAATAACTTTCGTAATTATTACACCGATTGGTCGTTTAGTAAATTTCAAAAACCAAATCAATTTCAATTTCAATTTCAAATCGTAAATCAACATTTCGTTTGTCTTTCTAAATCAATTTCCAAAATTTACGTTCAACTTTCGAAATTTCCATTTCAAAGTCTTACAATTCAATTTCAATTTTATTTAAATAATAACTCAAGTTCGTATATATAAGTTTCATTCCGAAACCATTTAAATTATATTAAATTTATCATTCAAAAATCAATTTCAATTCATTAATCGATTTCATTCAATATTCGTTAAGTTTATTTATCATTCAGACGGTTCCCAATTAATTTCCAATTCATTAAATCAATTACTTACGTCCAACTTCATTATAACTTACAAATTTAATTAAATTAAATTCGTCAAATCAAATCCTCTAAATTACGAGTCTTACATTTATTTCAATAAAACGCATTCTATTTCTTGTTAAAGAAATTCAATTCCATTTCATTATTTACTTAGTTACAAATTTCAAACTCAATTAATAAAGAAAATAACTTCCACATATTCGGGAAGTTCAAATTCACTTATTAACTTACTTAAATAATTTTCCAAAACTTAATAATTAAGAAACCAAATTTCATCTATTAACGAAGTTCAAACCCACTTATTCTAAAGTTCAATTTCTCTTATCAAAGAACTCAATTTTTATTCAATTATCAAATAATTAAATCTTATTCAGTTATTAAATAATTTCAATCTTAACTATTAATAATTTCAAAATTTAATAATTACAACTTGATTATAAATTCAAACAGAATTATTAAATCATTTCCACTTAATTATGAATTCAAACTTAATTATCAAATCATTTCAACTTAATTATAAATTCAACTTAATAATTTCAAACTTAATTATAATTCCAAACTTAATTCTAATTTCAAATTTAATTATTAAATGATTTCAAACTTAATAATTTCAAAACTCAATATTTTGATTCAGATTCCAATATTGGCATCTTCCTTTCATCAAAATGTACGTTCCAATTTTATTTCAAAACCTTATTATTCAAATAAAATCTCTATTTTATTTCAAATCAGATTATTGACCAATCGGTTTATTTAATTCTCTATCCTAAGTCAAGTTCATTTTGGGTATTTATCATTTCAACCCGATTCCAATTCAATTCACAAATCAAAGCATAGTAAAGGGAACTTGCAGTGTGATAACATGGATGGTGTCAAAGTAATTAAACAAGCAATAACACAATCAATAACAATCCAATAATTAATTCAAATAATCCCGAAATAATCGTATTAATTCGCATTGTTATTTGTGCGAATTAATATAATTATTTCTAGAATCTACACTATCATTTCATGTAGATTAAAGATTACTACATTACGGTTTTTCATTTGTCGTTCAAGTTCAATTCTACAACAATTTATCCAATATACGTTCAAGGTTCAAAGTGTAATTTATCAAATTCTATGTGTCAGTTAACTTAACAATTAAAAGGGGTCATATTATTCAAATTAACTAATCAAATATAACACATATGTCGATTCAAAAATTTAAACTATCTTACGTCAAATTCAATTGCATAATATTTATCACTTTATTCATTATAGTTTAACATCCAATATAAACAACAAATTATCAATCAATTATCAACCAAACGAGATTATCATCGTATAATTAACACATAAATGTGTCAGATGTCATAGGTGAACCGGTACAGGTAATTGCATATATTTAACAATATAAATAACTAGCAGCAGCATATTTCAATTGTCGTTTCAATTGAAATCAGATTTAATAAATAAAAGAACATTAATCGTGAGTGATTGCTCACCTATCAAGGCTACAGAAGATGGACAATGAAATTGAGTTATGAATCCAAAGCAAGATGAGATGGGCACGAATTCGACGGGCAAGCTGATAGACAAGAAATGGACGAAATCAAATCAAAATTGGGTTGATGCGGATAAAATCGAAACAAAAGTATATTATATTATTGTTTTCTTAAACCAATATTCAATTTAATTTCCATATTATATTCCAAATCATAATACATATCCAAATCACTTATATATTATATAAAAAAATCAATATAATCTTACTTAATATATATATAACAATGTACCAACCCTGTTACATACATTATGAAAGACATACTAGTAATCCTATAGGCAAGCTACTGTGTAATACATATATGTTAGCCGACCATTGCATATATCCAAAAGCCAACGACTGTATATATACTATACACCTCTTAGCTTATATTATCAAATATATGTATTACTTAGATTAAAGTTTAACATTATTCTAATAGTACTCTAAATGAAAATGGGAATTAACTATCTGTATAAATTCCCAAACGTTACATATATTTAACCATCATATTGTAGAATTTTATATAATCAAAATATACACTAAAATGAAACTGTTGTGGTACAAAACATTGTATTCATTGATAGATGCAAAACATTGTATACTTTTATAAACTATATACTTTATAAAACTAACAGAGCGTATAAACTTATATACCAATATCCAATGCTCTTACAATATTAAAATCTACTACTGTATATTGTTTTTCAACAATTCATGTAATGTCTGTAGTGAAACAATGTGAATGCAGCTACTAACAAAGTCTTTCTATATATATATAAACCGTAACAAGTGCAGACTGTCAAAAAATATGTATATATATGGGCTATTAAATCATCCAAAATTTTATGTACATGCAGATGTCACATGCAAACACCTGCTGGCCATTTATATATAACAATTACATTTTATATTCTTTACTATAGAAATGTAGCTTATTAAATATGGGTACGCTACATATTACATTACTGCAAAATCCATATATGTCAGTACATATAAATTTAAGGTGTATTCAAACAGTCAAATATAGGTTAGAATATATATATTTGTGTAATATATTTATCTATCAAAACAGTGTAGAGCGAACCTAGGTGATCGGTTACTTCCGAATTGAAGAAGCAAAGAGTGATTCTGGTTCCAGGAGTTGAGGGAATAAGGAAGAGCAGTCTTTGTCGATTGAAGGTGGAGTAGAGAGGAGTCGGTTGCCAAGCAAGAGATGGTGCTGCGGAATCGGGTGGAAGAAAAGAGGGAGGCGGTTGGGTTTCTTCGGTGGCTGCACGGGAGGAGGAGCATGCCGGAGTGGAAGAACCCGGGCGAACTGGGCTGTTGTGTTTGCGCGCCAGGGTGGAGGAGATGAGGTGCTCGGTTTGGAGATGATGGTCGATGGGTGTGGTCGAACGGAGGCTGTGGCGGTGGTCAGGTGCGAGTTAATGGGTGCGCGCGATGGAGGTCATGGTGGCGGACTACGGTGGAGACGCGGTGGTTTCGGAGGAGATGCGGAGGTGGACGGTTAGTTGAACGAGTGAGGAGGACAACGATGTATGCGAAAACAAGCTTGGAGGAGATTCATGCGGAAGTAAGCTTAGGCATGAGGATGCTGTCATGTGGGTGGCTGAAGTGGAAAGGCAATGAGCGACAGGTTCTTGCTTTTCCAGTTATATACTCTCGTGATATATATTCATAGAATAGAGCAAATGTAAGAAGTAGAGGAATAATGAAAGAGAGAATGAATAGTTTTAGTTTGCAAATTTAGAATATGTTTCTCAATGCAAATGAACAGACCCAGAAAACGGAGAGCCATAAAATAAATTGAATTGATGACGAGGTAACCACTGGCCATTGAGTCCAGCAAATATTTATGACTGGTGTCCGTTTGTTTCACTGTTTGAAATTCTGTTTGAAATTCGAATGAATACCACTATCAGCAGTGCAAAAGTGGTACCGATGCAGTTAACAGTTTCTCGGATCTCACCGCATACCGGACTCCGAAATACAAAATTGAATATACCGTTGGAATCAGTAAGACGGGACGATCAAAACGGCATATGGTTATCGGTAGTTTGATTGAATTATAAAATTTTTAATTTTTATAATAGCGGAAAATGCATAAAAATCGTAGAAAAATAAGATCGACGGGGCCAAAAATGTCCGAATTTGAAAAAATGACAAACTGACAACTTGCTCAAAAGATGTTTTAGAATTTTTCTATGTAAAAATATTTTGGTTTTGAAAACGTTTTATTTTCATCGCTTTTTAACCGATTAGATTGAAGTAAATTTACGCGCGAAATAAACTTTCATATTTTCGGACGAAAATTTACCAGTTGCTACGTTTAACTAGATGCATTCCAAATATTAAATTTATATTTCAAAATTTTATCGTTTAAATTCCCACAAAATTTAAATTAATAACGTTATTAAAACCGGTTAAATCTATGGGTTGTTACATAAATATTTAATTAATAGGTTTATCTTTTAAAAGCTATTGAATAACTAAATATGGTTTTAAATCGATAAGATAAAAATTTAATTTGCTTAAATTAATTTATTTGGTATTAAGTTTTTTTTTTACAAAGTATCCAAGTTAAATTAAAATAGATGTTTCAAACATATAAACATTAAATTGAATCAAAATATAAGTTACTTGAATTCATATGAATATTTACTAAAGGATAAGTATACACATTTTATAATCATATGAATATTACATAAATATATGTATATAGCTTAAATAGATTATTAAAAAGAAAATCATATTTTAAAACATTTATAAACATTAGAGAATAACATTTGTAAATATTAAATAACACATTATAACACTTGTTAACTTTTAAAATGTATGTTAAGACATTTGTAAATTAATATGCATAGGTGTAAGTTAGCTAATGCATCATAGTAGACAAGTGTCATTTATTTTAAAATCTAAAAATAAAAATATGATTAAGGAAGAGTTTTAATTTCCAGCTAGTTCTTTTATTCATTCTCAACTAAAATGAATACAAAATCTGGAAAAAAAAAAGAGAAGAAAGAAGAACTGTAAAATCTGAAATTAAAAAGTAGAACTAAAATCTGAAACAAAGAAGTTAATCTGGAAATTACAATATCAATAAAAAAATCTTCAAGCTCAACCAAGAAATTCAGGAATCAAACAAGCAAACAGACAGGAGAACTGATTAATTAGCTGCAATTAGAATGTCTTCAACATGCAAATCAATTCAAGTACATGCAAAGTGAATTTCAGAACCTAGAAAATGCAGTCATACTTCTACTCTGTCTTCTGCAAATAAAAAAGTACAGATTGAAGAAAGAAATTCAACTAGATCAAGTAGTTCCAGTTTTAAAGCTACCGAAGTTTTCCAGTTTCAATTCAAACTATTCAAGTCTTCAATTTTCAAAAAAAAAAAAGAAAAAGAAAAAAAAAGACTGTTTCCAAAAAGCTCTCTATTTCCTTCATAAGCAGGTGAGCAAACACTCTTAAAAAAAAATTAATCTAAGTAAATATTCTTCTACTTGTCTGTGAAGTTAAAGGGAATAATACTTGGTTGTGCATATATATATCTCTGTGATAAGAATACTGGTGAGTGGGTATGTCTGTTATACTGAATCATGTATGTTCATGGTTCTGTAAATTTAAAATTTTGATCAAAAGCCAACCTACTCCACTGGTCTTTATTAGGACTGGTGATTCAAACAACATATGTTTGTTGATTCCTAAGTTAAAGCCTGAATTTTTGTTTCAAGCAAAATAAGTTGGAAATATACCTGGAACAAGTTAGAACAGAAAAAGGTTTAAAAGTATGATGATATCCATCATCATGAATTTTTGATTCAGGTTTATAACTTGAATCCATATCGAAAATGAGGAATTTTAAAATAAAAAACAAAATTTTTAAATGGGTTTTGAGAGTGGAATTCAGTGTTGACTGGAATATGAGTAAAACAACCTCTAATTTTTCTTGATATTACATATCCTTCATATCTGATGATTTGGAATGAAACCTTTGATTTTATATCAAGGGAGGATGAGTTGTTTTGGGGGATATGTGAGTGTATATGTATGTTTTAACATGGTCGGTAACCCAAGGAGAAGCTGCTGCTTCACGAAGTCCCTTTTTTTTAAAAAAAAAAGGATAAAAACAGTAAATATTTTTTTCATTTAAAAACCTATAACTCTCCATCCTGTAAGTTTTAGATCTTGGTTTCAAAATGGAAGTTGTTTACATTTGAGTAAGGCTCCCTTTAAAATTTATCTCACTGAATTTAACCAAGTGTAGAAGGAGTAATTGTCAAAAATCAGAAAGGGTAAAATGCTCATGAGAACATAAACAAAAATTAATTCCTTAAACCTGTCAAGAATGGGTCGATGTCATCTGCACCGGAGAGTTCGTATGAAGGGGATAATTTTTAATGAAAGCTCGGCAGTGATTGGCGATGGACGATGACGGGGGTTCGAAACTAGGGTTCGGTTTATAGGGAGTTTTGGGCGACGAAGGAAGAAAAAGGAAGTAGGGATGTGGCCAGGGAAGAGAGGGGTTTCGAGTGGTGAAATTTGATGGGTTTTCGTGAGTAAGAATGTCGCGTTCTTTTTTGAACATTTATGTAGCATGGCTTGGTCGGTCGGAGATTGAAGGGACTGAGGTCGAGGCGATTGTGCCGGAGGAATGCAGGGGGGGAAAGGAGTTTGGGGGTTATCTCGGTTTCGTTTATGGATGGAGGAAAAGGTAATGCACGTGCATGCGTGCATAAAAATGGAGGAGGGGTTCTAGAAGTTGATTTGGGAAGATGATACTGTTCCTTTGGGTGGAAAGGAAATGGGTTTCGGCCCGATTGATGGTTTAGAATCTATTTAGTTTTAGCTTTACCTTTTTATTCTATATAAAAGTATTTGTATGTTGTGGAGCATATAAAAAAAAGGAAGCAATAAACAGTAGAACAGAAGTAGGGAAAGTGTTTGCCTGGATCGGTTATTTAAGGCTTTAACGATTAAGATTAATTAAGCTGATTAAGAAAATTTAAGTAAAATTAATTGATTTAAATTAACTAATGGTTAAAGGTTATAATTAATTAATTAAAGGTAAATTAACCATCATTAAGAATTGATTAACCGGTAATTAAGGATTAATTAATTTGTTATGAATTTTTATTAATGGATAATGAAGATTTGTTAATAATTAAAGAATAATTAATCTATAATTAAAGATTAATTAATTTATTTATAAGGGTAATTAACGGATAAATTACCCAATTTTAATTAATTTGTTAATAAATTAAAGAACATCCCTCATGAGTGATTACTTAATGAGAAATGAGTGTAATTACTTAGTGTAAGCAATTAATAATTACTAAATGCAATTAATAAAAGGGAAATTACTTAATGGGAAGTAATTAAAGGATAATCGGTAGAAGTAATTGAGGACTAATTACTTGGTATAATTAATTAAGAGATTAATCTAATTAATCGAGGAGTTAATTAATGATGGGATGGTAGTTATTGTTTATGATTAATTAAAATTGATTAATGGAAGTAATTAAAGGAATTACAGTAAATGGTTAAGGATAATTAATTCGTGTAATTAATTAAAGGATAGTTGCTTTATGTAATTGAAGATAATTAACCAGGGATGATTAATTAAGATGGATAATTAAAATATGATTAGTTAATTAATTTGTAATTAATTAATTTTGGGAATGATCCATCTTGCTTATGAATGGTTAAATGATGTTAAATGCCTTGAATTGATTGATATTTCCAATATGAAATGTTTTGTGATATGATGTGTTTGGGTGGTCAATGTTAACACCAATGATGAATTGCTGTGTAAAAAGAGTCATCTTGTATTTAAAGTTGAATTGCAATTCACTTGAATAACTTGGTTGAGAGGGTATTGAATTCGAAGAGACCGGAGTCGGGTGTTAGTAAATACCCGAAACCACTTCGATTCTTTATAAATTGATTTGTGAAATCAATAAGCCGGTATGGAATGATTTCAGTAAATTGAACCATTCAATCTAAGTTTGGTATTTAGAAATTGTTGTGTGAAGTAAGTAATGTGTATAACGGCTTGTGAAGTTGTAATTGATACAAATTAGCCCGGGTTCATAATAGTTGTTTGCTTTTGCATTCCATGTTAGATGGGTTTACTCACGCTGGTTTCCAGCCTGACCCGGGTGTTACTTTGATGTAATGCTTGGGTCAGACCGAGTATTACAGATTTTCAGGTAAGGACGTTCTGGAGCTCAGGAGGCGAGCTGGAGAGCAGGAACGTATGGAGAGTTTCCGCTATGTTATATTATAGTATCTGAAACAGATTATTTATCTATCCTGTGGTTGTAAATATGTTGTAACTCTGATACATTGAAGTGTAATTTGACAAGTATAGTTTTTCTTGTATAGCTATTATTTATGTAATATTATATTTTGATCCGCTGCGAAGGTGAGGTTTCTAATTTGTGTTCTTCTGTTTCTCCTTTTCTTCTATCTATTTCTTCTTCTTTTCATAACTATCTGGAAGTTCCGGGATCGAAATTTCCGGGTCGTTATATTTATTCACCAACCGTACATTTGCATTTCATTTCGTCTCCGCTTTGGTTTCATTTTAAAACTATTTCATTGAGTCTGACAACATTCGATGCTTATATTAATATCCATTTTCCATATAAATTAACCCAAACTTTTGTTTAATGGTCTTCCATTCTTACTCGAAACCAAGCTTTTATTGACTTAAGTAAATTTACTTCAAATTAATACGCCTCATAACTTAAGTTCATTCTGATAACCCAATTTCAATTAAAACTCTGATTTAATTTTTATTCAATTAGACTTCATCCATTTATTATTTAATTCAATTAACCCATTTATTCACCCCATTTTAAATTTTTAATTCACCTACTTAATACATTTTTGAATTTATTTTATTAATACAAAGCCATTCTCAATTTATTTCCACTCACCTCGGTTTTGTTTGCAACTCAAACCATGTCTATTATAATTCAATTCCATTTTATTTTAACAACATCTCCACTTATTTTAATTCATCATCAAATCAAAGTCAAATTCTATTCATAATTCGAGTTCATTTCCAAACTCCATTATTAACTTACAATCCATTTTATTTAACCGAGTTAAAAAAAATTAATATAATCTATCAAATAATTAATTTAGCTAATTAGCTTACTTCCAACTTTTAAATCAATATTCAATTTTATTACAAAAAATCACTTCATTAAATTTTCCTAATTTCAAATCTTTTTATTTATTTCCAGTTTGGATTTTCTTTCATTTTTCAAAATTCCATCACTTTTATTTTAAAATTTTAGAAATGCTTTTAAATTCTCATAATACTATTAAAATAGCTTTTTATAAAAATACTTCTTATAACTCGATGTCTCAACCAATCCATCCTTGTTCTCACAGAAATTCGGTCATACATTGATCAGGCGTAGGACTGAAAATCTGTAAGTACTTGGTAAGCCCGTTTCAACACCCAGTGAAAATACTTAAAAAATAATTCTATTGAAAATAAAGAAATCAGTTTTTTGAAAATAGAGGAAATGTCTTGGTGAGAATGCTCTGAAAATCATCACCCCAATCCTTGGTCGTAGTTACATCTTGCGTTACGTTGCCATCGCAGCAAAAGTCCATGTAACTGTAGGCACTCCGCGCCCCTCGATTACGCCATGGAACCCACAACAGATCGCTGTTACATTCCAGGGTTACGTTGCCATCGCAGCAAAAGTCCATGTAACTGTAGGCATCAGCGCCCTCGATTTTCGCTGTCAAAAATGAAACTTCTCCACTCCTACTTAGGTCGCAGTCTACCGATGTAAAATCAAACGCAGACTGTTGGCTCTCAGCGGCACACACGACTTTCGCTATGTTACCATAGGTCGTAGTCTACCGGTATAAAATCAAACGTAGACTGTTGGCTCTCAGCGGCACACACGACTTTCGTTATGGTCTGCAGTAGATCACAGTGACATCGAGTTACATTGTCGTCACAGCATAACCCAAATCCCTCTATAGGCATCAGCGCCCCTCGACTCTCGCTACACACTACTCATAATCCTCAGGAACTACTTTTGTCCGGACTCCTCACAGGATCAACTTTAGAACCCACCTTAAGGTTCAAGGTAGCACCACCCGGTGGCACTCCTGAGAAGTTCATTTCAAGGGAGCGTCTTTTTCTCCAGATCCATTATCAAAACACTTTATACTATATACATATAGTATCTTCCAAATCATACACCTAGTATGACTCCCATATAAATCTCCTTTTCCTCAAAATCGATTATCCCAAAATGGATAATTCTCAAACTAGGCTTTCCAAATTCCAATATTGATTTTACCCAAAAATCAAAAGCCTTTCCAAATCCAAAGGTTCCCAAAACCTTTTTCCAAAATCCTTATAAGACCCTTTATATATATATATATATTTAAAACTTTGGATCATTTCAAACTTGTATAAAACTTCTTTTATACTTCAATCACTTTCAAAATCCTCTCCTTTCGGCAATAGATTCAACAAGGGGAGATTTATCTTATATAACAAAGATATATAACTTTGTTTATTCAAAATCAAATATTCAAATTTGATTACTCTTGTCAATATCAATTTCATTCAAATCCGTACGATGTACACATATCATCTGTATGCTATACCAATCCGATCGCTCACTCGATCACACAATTTCACTTCCGAAGTAGTATCGTCCGCCCAACTTCCTAGTGCGGACTCAGATCTGGTTTCTTGATCAGAAACCGTCATTCTCCTTACATAGCTATAACTAAGATAGAGAATATCCATAACCAATCAGCAATCCATATCCAGGTTCGCCATCGAAAATCGAGTGAAAAATGCCAACTCGGATCAATAAACTATCTCGAAATTCTATACTCGAATCTGGATCAAATCACTATGCGAATAGAATAATATACATGCATCCTACGTATTTAACTTCATTGATTATTAGCCAAATCAATTTCTTTTCTATCCATCCTCACTTCGATTTTATTCACTTATTCTGTAACGACCCACCCTTTTGGACAGTTTAAACCG
The DNA here is from genome assembly GCA_030765085.1 of Allium cepa. Classification (NCBI taxonomy): domain Eukaryota; kingdom Viridiplantae; phylum Streptophyta; class Magnoliopsida; order Asparagales; family Amaryllidaceae; genus Allium; species Allium cepa. Next base: position 1,032,628,871 of record CM060945.1, on the reverse strand, counting down.
ACGATCAAATACACATGCCGATTCCAAACCATTCAAAAGGGAATATGGTTATTGGGGTAAATAAGATAAGAAAAGAAAGGGAAATAAAGTAAATGAAACAACACAGAATTTTGCAGCGGAACGATAAAATATAATAGTCAAATAAACAGTTCATGAAGCTGTTTACTATACTTTGATCATTATTCATATAACATTTATCAGAGCTATACATATACACCTGAATAAATAAAATAATGCAACAGACAGCATGATGCAAAGATAATAATAGTAATAGTACCAAATCTTTGACTTCGTCCTCCAGAATAGATCTTCAATAAGCTGAAAAAATCAGGTCTGACCCGAGCGTAATGAAAAGACAAAACACTCGAGTCAGGACTAAAATATCCTCATGTAAGTTAAATCAATCGTAAATAAATATGAGTGTAACGGCGTCAGAGATGTTTACGGGGTTTGACATCTCCTATCCAGTGTCAACGTGAGTGTAATAACTTAAGAGATGTTACAGGATTTTCCATCTCTCAAGGATCCGTTCAACTATCTACTATGTAGTACAATACGCTATTATAATATGTCTACATTAAAGTAAAAGTATTAAAATAGTGTTAAGGCGTTACCATAATTCCCCTTAACACATTTTATAATGCCATAATCTATACAGCACCGTAAACCCCACCGTAAACTAGTGGTTATCAGAGGGTACCCCATAGGTATAACACAAAACAAAACGTTGTGGTCGCGAATGGGATAATCAGTATGACAAGGTACATGAGGCGATACCAACTAGGATACTAGTAGTTGTGTGATCCGGACTGATGTTGAGCATAGCCAGCAGCTACCTCAACACCGCGAAACAACACACCCAAATCAAGGGGTGCACCCAAATCGAATCACAAAAGTAATAGATATGGTATCGAAGAAGTGTGTCCGCTAGAGATGGCGAACCTCAATGGCTCAGCGCGGCTCCTGTTTTAGTCATGTCAAGGGTCATCCAATATCGTTCTCTTTCTTCAGTCAACGCGTTCACCAAACCATCCACTTCACTCTGGATCAACATTCCGCGTATACTAGTTATTAAAGTGATTTTCGGTATCGACAGAGAGTATGTCCATATCCGATCTCGGTCTCTTTAATAACTACGTATGATTACACCGATGGCTCTTTTACATTTCAAATCAATTCATAATTGATATCAAATAACATATTCGCTTCAAAAATCAAATTCATTTCAAATATCATCATATCTATTCAAAATGTAAGATTCTGTTTCAAAAATCATTTTTCGCCTCAATATCTCATTTTGATTTCAAAATCATTTTGAATTCCAGTTTAGGTTGCAACTTCATTTAACCCATTTCGTATTTAAATTCAAGATTTAAACATAAACGTTTCACCTTATTGACCAGCTTGAAATTTTAGAGAAATAGTTTTAAGTGGTTTAAATTAGTTTAATTAAAGTACTTAAAATATTTAAATGGATTTCAAAGAGATAAATTAATTTAATATAGTTAATGTAGGTTAAAATAGTTTAACTATTTAAAAATGGTTTATATAACAGGGTAATTTGGAAAACAAAATGAAACAGCTTCAAAACCAAACCATTTCAATTATAACTTCCCAATTCAAATAAATTTCAATTTCCATCCTACCGATTCAATTTCGATTTCAATCAAAATCAATGTCAACTTTGACTTCAAATTAATTCAATTCTACATTCACCTTCAATTAATTCAATTTCAATTTATACCGATTTGGAGATTGATTTTCAAAATATCAATTTATAACACTAAACAAAATTATCCTTAAATATTCAAATTTGAATACAAATTTCAAATATGATTCAATTCCAAGCTCAATTTCAAAATATCATTTTTTATGTCTCTTTTTCTTAGTAATATACAAGCTCGAAATAATGTCCAATCTTTAAAACAAATAAATTTTCGAAATTCAACCATATCCCGATTTTAATTTCAAAGTCTCAACTTAAATTATTTAACAATTTCTGTTAACCAAAATTTATTTCAACATTCCAAACTCAATTTGCGATAAATTCGATTTCTACAAATTGATTTTATTTAAAACTTTTAAATCAAAACATTTAAATAAATTTCAAATCAAGGATTTTAAAAATTATTAATTTTAACCAAACCGGTGTCCGTATATAATTTTCTATCCTATGGCCAAGTGATTAGTTATTTCAATTAAATGTCAGGGATGAATATCATTAAAATCGAATCACAGTGTCATATGTATGCATAACAGGATATATATAAGCAAATAAACATCCAAACATTTAAATATCAACCAATAGCATCCATCAAAATACATCATACAATAGACAATACAATTCACGGCAATTTCATAGTTATCGATATTAGGTAATTTAATCGCAATTAAATTTTTAATTTCAATTTGACTGTCAATTTTAATTTTATAGCATTAAATTCGATGACAAATCTAGATGACGATTTTAGTTTATCAGACAACAACAAGTAAAATTGTATCACTTCATACTATCAAATTTAACTAGCATAAAGATATTATAGTACGTTGTGAGCGTTAGAAAACACTCACCTTGATATCCTGTTGTCACCGAGACGTTCCGGTTTGGAACTAAACCGGACGACTCCCGATTTTAGCACAAATTCCAACTGTCTCCAAATTCGTCCACACTAGCTTCATTTCGAAGCTCTCGTCATCGCGACCGCAAGGCAAAAAGTGTTGTCTCAATCGGACCTCATATGTAGAAGTTATACATTTTCAAGTTATCGACATTTGAATTTATAAAACAATTTAAATTATAATTAAATTAACCCATACCCAAAGCAAAGAAGCCCAGCCCACCAACTCCATCTTCCCCAAATTCCTGTACATGCACGAGAAAAATAACCCACCAAGCCGTGCACTAATCCCCGATGATACGGAGCTCCGATACCCCGTTTGACATGTCGTCTTCGCCAAACCTCTTCTCTTCGAAGTTCCATTGTCTCGACCCCCCACATCGAAGCTCGCCCCTTCCTATCAAATCGCGTGCGAACCACCTCCCGCTACAGTAAAAAAAAATGGCGCCCCCTAGTACTGGCCGCACGTCTCCAAATTTGGCACCCAGGTGCTATTCTTTGTGACAAATGCGATGCCACAAACCCCGCTCCTTATCGATGACCAAAGCTCGAGAAACAAGCAACCCTAGCTCTACTGCCTATTCGACCTTCATAGTCAAGCAATCCAGATCGAAGCCGCACCTTCCAAGTCACATACCAATTCGAAGCTCGGGATGAAATAGGATTTTTAGAGAAGGTTTCGTGATTTTTAATCGAGTATTTGAAGAGAAAGAAATTTTTGAAGTTTGATTTATTATTTTCTTATTGCCTGAAGCTTGCGCGTGTGGGCTATTAAAGGAGAGTGTGCATGTTTGAATAGGAAATATGTACTAGGGTTTCGGCTGATAATAAAACCCGACAGATGTGAAGGGTATGGTCAAATCAAATTTATATATATTAATTAAATTTTCAAACCGTCTTAATTACGCAACCCAAAATCTTGAAACCCTATCGAGGTGTGCCGCAAGGCGTTTATAAAGTTTTAGCCACATTCCGAACACAATGGAACATGTTTCGCGTCCCAATTTGATCGTATGGAGAAGATAGCTTTTTTGAACCGAATTGAAATATTAAATTTCGATATTAATTTCAACGCGTTTCTAACCCGTACAACCAAACGATAACTCCAAATGTTACGAAATTTGAATTTCGATAATAATACACTATTACAGATCCAATGGAACTGGTTTCGTCAAAATCCGAGGCTGTACCCCGGAAGGCTATTTTAACTCGTCAATTAAATCGACGGATTTTCAAAATTTACAGAATTTATTAAAATTCCAATTTTAAAATCTAATCAACTCTGTTATAATCCAAATATAACTTATATTCACTTTGGAAACCAATTTGAATCATATTAAATCAAATTTCAGTTATTCACTCTATTTTCATACATTAGAATTTCAATATCAAATTAAACATATCAATTCAGAATTTAATTATTCAAATATCTGTAATATTAAATTTAAACAAATTTGATTATTCTTAAATCACTATCTTTTGAAATATTCAAAATGAACTTATCAAATTAACTTTTGAAACAAATTCAAATTATAGAACAACCATTTCCATTAAACAGATATCCGATTCCCGTTATTCAATTATTCAATAAATTCCAAATATTAAATTTAAACAATTTAATTGTTCAGTATTTGACGGATTCAATATTGGAATTTAAATAAATTTTCATTATCATTCGATTACTTTATTACATCAAATGAATTTCACATTATTATTTAACTTCAGTTAGAGATAATGCACTCAACTAATATATAAAATTTCATTTCAATTGTAATTGGTTCCCAAATTAAATTCGACTAACTAATGAATAGGTAACTTAAATAATTATCACTGTTAACTTTTAATTACACTCATAAGTTTATTATTTACAAACAAGTGTCACAATTCCCTATATAATACAACTTCATTCCATTACCATTGACTATATATTATCTCAATTGATATGGGATTTCATTCAATTCATAAATAATTAACTTAGATAAAATTTGTTGCAATTCATTTTAGTTATTATTATCATAAATAAATTTAAAAAAATTAATTCTTCCCACATTAAACCATGAAATCTTATTAAATTAACTATTTTAATTATCGAAAATTTATGGGTCGTTACACTCTCCCCCACTCAAAACTTTTCGTCCCCGAAAAGGAAAAAGAAGGGAAAAGGAACTAAGTAAAGAATTTTACATTTGATATATTTTGTTCAAAATTATCAACTTATAAAACAATAAAATTCCATTTATAAAATCGTTACTACACTTCCACTACGCTACTCTGATTAAACTATGAAGTTTACGAGTTAGTTATCAAAACAAGTTATAAAATTTTAAAACTTGAAAATTTTTCTAACACCCGGATTTACGAAAAATTTCGGCAGAGTCTCCTTTGCGCGGCTCGATTGGTACAGCTACAAAACGCCTCTACGGGCCCTAAACCAACAAAAGAAAATCAAAATCCAAGTGGCTCATCAAAAATCACCAAATCCAACGACAAAATAAACATGTACCTTTTGTCGGGCAATCCACATTTCTTGATTTTAAATACCTGCATCTCATTTACCAATGATATCCAATTATAAAATTTAAAAGAATCATTTTATATTTGGCATCTTCAATTCTAATATTAGCTTTTAGTTTAGTCCGTAAGCCGTACATATATCATCTGTGAGCAATATCAAATCTAATCGCTTATTCGATCACACAATTTCACTTCCAACTAGTATCATTCACACGACTCTCTAGTGCGGACTCAGATTTGGTTCCTTGATTGGAAACTGTTACTCTCCTTGCATAGCCATATAGTATGATAGAGAATTCCAGACTCAAATCAAAAATCCATATCCAAGGTTCGCCGTCGAGAATCGAGTGAAAAATCCTAACTTGGATCGATATAAATCATCTCGAAATTTTGTGCTCGAATTTGGATCAAATCGTTATGCGAACAAAATAATTTACGTACAACTCACGTATTACCTTCCAATGGATTTCTATCCAATTTATTTATACTAAATTATTTTATTGACTTTTATTTTTATTTACAATTAATTATTCATAAACCATTATTTAGTTAGTATATTCATTTCTTTACATAGCATATTCTTTAACGTCATCTTTCCTTAAACATCATATCATAGAATTTGCTTACTCAAGTTCATTTTAAACATTCTATATAATTTAATTAAATTCATTTTCATTTTCCAATTGATTCTTAGCTATACCAAATTCTTTTGTTTACATTTACTTCAATTTCATAATTTTAGTTAATAACAAATTTATTTATGGAATATTTTATTAACCCGCACTTTAGTTTATTAATCATCCTATAAAAGTCTAACCTCTCATAAATGACTTTTCTTAGTTTACAGTTATCTTAAAGGCTACAAATTCAAAAAAAAAATCAATCCCTTTGCAGTTTAAACCGACGATCAAATACACATGCCGATTCCAACCTTTCAAAAGGGCAAATGGTTATTGGGGTAAATAAGAAAAGAAATGAAAGTGAAATAAAGGAAATGAAACAACACAGAATCTTGCAGCGGAACGATAAAATATAATAGTCAAATAAACAGTTCATGAAGCTGTTTACTATACTTTGATCATTATTCATATAACATTTATCATAGTTATACATATACACCTGAACAAATAAAATAATGCAACAGACAGCATGATGCAAAGATAATAATAGTAATAGTACCAAATCTTCGACTTCGTCCTCCAGAATAGATCTTCAATAAGCTGAAAAACTCAGGTCTGACCCGAGCGTAATGAAAAGGCAAAACACTCGAGTCAGGACTAAAATACCCTCATGTAAGTTAAATCAATCGTAAATAAATATGAGTGTAACGGCGTCATAGATGTCTACGGGGTTTGAATCTCCTATCCAGTGTCAACGTGAGTGTAATAACTTAAGAGATGTTACGGGATTTTCGATCTCTCAAGGATCCGTTAAACTATCTACTATGTAGTACAATACGCTATTATAATATGTCTACAGTAAAGTTAAAGTATTAAAATAGCGTTAAGGCGTTACCATAATTCCCCTTAACAAATTTTATAATGCCATAGTCCATACAGCACCGTAAACCCCACCGTAAACTAGTGGTTATCAGTGGGTACCCCATAGGTATAACACAAAACAAAACGTAGTGGTCGTGAATAGGATAATCAGTATGACAAGGTACACGAGGCGATACCAACTAGGATACTAGTAGTTGCGTGATCCGGACTGATGTTGAGCATAGCTAGCAGCTACCTCAACACCGCGAAACAACACTCCCAAATCAAGGGGTGCACCCAAATCGAATCACAAAAGTAATAGATATGGTATCGAAGAAGTGTGTCCGCTAAAGATGGCGAACCTCAATGGCCCGGTGCGGCTCCTGTTTTAGTCATGTCAGGGGTCATCCAATATCGTTCTCTTTCTTCAGTCAACGCGTTCACCAAACCATCCACTTCATTCTGGATCAACACTTCGCATATACTAGTTATTAAAGTGGTTTTCGGTATCGACAGAGAGTATGTCCATATCTAATCCCGGTCTCTTTAATAACTACGTACTATTACACCGATGGCTCTTTTACATTTCAAATCAATTCATAATCGATATCAAAATATCATATTCGCTTCAAAAATCAAATCCATTTCAAATATCATCATATCTATTCAAAATGTAAGATTCTGTTTCAAAAATCATATTTTGCCTCAATATCTCATTTCGATTTCAAAATCATTTTGAATTTCAATTTAGGCTGCAAATTCATTTAACCCAATTCGTATTTAAATTCAAGATTTAAACATAAACTTTTTACCTTATTGACCAGCTTGAAATTTTAGAAAAATAGTTTTAAGTGGTTTAAAAGTAGTTTAAATAATTAAAATACTTAAAATACTTAAAATATTTAAATGGATTTCAAAGAGATAAATTAATTTAATATAGTTAATGTAGGTTAAAATAGTTTAAGTATTTAAAAATGGTTTATATAACAGAGTAATTTGGAAAACAAAATGAAACAGCTTCAAAACCAAACCATTTCAATTATAACTTCCCAATTCAAATAAATTTCAATTTCCATCCTACCGATTCAATTTCGATTTGAATTCAAATCAGTGTCAACTTTGACTTCAAATTAATTCAATTCTACATTCAACTTCAATTAATTCAATTTCAATTTATACCTATTTGGAGCTTGATTTTCAAAATATCAATTTATAACACTTAACAAAATTATCCCTAAATATTCAAATTTAAATCAAAATTTCAAATATGATTCAATTCCAAGCTCAATTTCAAAATATCATTTTTTATGTCACTTTTTCTTAGTAATATTCAAGCTCGAAATACTGTCCAATCTTTAAAACAAATAAATTTTCGAAATTCAATCATATCTCGATTTTAATTTCAAAGTCTCAACTTAAATTGTTTAACAATTTCTTTTAAGCAAAATTTATTTCAACATTCCAAACTCAATTTGCGATAAATTCGATTTCTATAATTTGATTTTATTTGAAACTTTTAAATCAAAACATTTAAATAAATTTCAAATCAACGATTTTAAAAATTATTAAGTTTAACCAAACCTGTGTCCGTATATAATTTTCTATCCTATGGCCAAGTGATTAGTTATTTCAATTAAATGTTAGGGATGAATATCATTAAAATCAAATCACAGTGTCATATGTATGCATAACATGATATATATAAGCAAATAAGCATCCAAACATTTAAATATCAACCAATAGCATCCATCAAAATACATCATCCAATAGACAATACAATTCATGGCAATTTCATAGTTATCGATATCAGGTAATTTAATCGCAATTAAATTTTTAATTTCAATTTGACTGTCAATTTTAATTTTCTAGCATTAAATTCGATGACAAATCTAGATGACGATTTTAGTTTATCAAACAACAACAAGTAAAATTGTATCACTTCATACTGTCAAATTTAACTAGCATAAAGATATTCTAGTACGTTGTGAGCGTTAGAAAACACTCATCTTGATATCTTGTTGTCACCGTGACATTCCGGTTTGGAACTAAACTGGACGAATCCCGATTTTAGCCTAAATTCCAACTGTCTCCAAATTCATCCACACCAGCTTCATTTCGAAGCTCTCTTCATCGCGATCGCAACGCAAAAAGTCTCGTCTCAATCGGACCTCATATGTAGAAGTTATACATTTTTAAGTTATCGACATTTTAATTTATAAAACAATTTAAATTATAATTAAATTAACCCATACCCAAAATAAAGAAGCCCAGCCCACGAACACCATCTTCCCTAAATTCCTGTACGTGCACGAGAAAAACAACCCACCAAGCCGTGCACTAAACCCCGATGATACGGAGCTCCAATACACCGTTTGACATGCCATCTTCGCCAAACCTCTTCTCTTCGAAGTCTCCATCGTCTCGACCCCTCACATCGAAGCTCGCCCCTTCCTATCAAATCGCATGTGAACCACCTCCCGCTAAAGTAAAAAAATCACGCCCCCGTAGGAGTGACCGCACGTCTCCAAATTTGGCACCCAGGTGCTATTCTTCGTGACATATGCGATGCCACAAACCCCGCTCCTTATCGATGACCAAAGCTCGAGAAACAAGCAACCCTAGCTCTACTCCCTATTCGACCTTCATAGTTAAGCAACCCAGATCGAAGCCGTACCTTCCAAGTTGCATACCAATTCGAAGCTCAGGATGAAATAGGATTTTTAGAGTAGGTTTCGTGATTTTTAATCGAGTATTTGAAGAGAAAGAAATTTTTGAAGTTTGATTTATTATTTTCTTACTGCTTGAGGCTTGCATGTGTGGGCTATTAAAGGAGAGTATGTGTGTTTGAATAGGAAATAGGTACTAGGGCGTCGGCTGATAAGAAAAAACAGACATATGTGAAGGGTATGGTCGAATCAAATTTACATATATTAATTAAATTTTCAAACCGTCTTAATTACGCAACTCAAAATCTTGAAACCCTATCGAGGCGTGCCACTAGGAGTTTATAATGTTTTACCCACATTCCGAACACAATGGAACATGTTTCGCGTCCCAATTCGATCGTATGGAGAAGATAGCTTTTTTGAATCGAATTGAAATATTAAATTTCGATATTAATTTCAACGCGTTTCTAACCCGTACGACCAAACGATAAATCCAAACGTTACGAAATTTGAAATTCGATAATAATACACTAGTACGGATCCAATGGAACTAGTTTCGACGAAATCTGAGGTTGTGCCCCGGAAGGCTATTTTAACTCGTCGATTAAATCGACGACTTTTTAAAATTTACAGAATTGCTTAAAATTCCAATTTTAAAATCTTATCAACTCTATTATAATCCAAATATAACTTATATTCACTTTGGAAAACAATTTGAATCATATTAAATCAAATTTCAGTTATTCACTCTATTTTCATACATTAGAATTTCAATATCAAATTAAACATATCAATTCGGAATTTAATTATTCAAATATCTGTATTATTAAATTTAAACAAATTTGATTATTCTTAAATCACTATCTTTTGAAATATTCAAAACGAACTTATCAAATTAACTTTTGAAACAAATTCAAATTATAGAACAACCATTTCCATTAAACAGTTATTCGATTCCCGTTATTCAATTATTCAATAAACTCTAAATATTAAATTTAAACAATTTAATTGTTCAATATTTGACGGATTCAATATCGGAATTTAAATAAATTTTCATTATCATTCGATTACTTTATTACGTCAAATGAATTTCACATTATTGTTTAACTTCAGTTGGAGATAATGCACTCAACTAATATATAAAATTTCATTTCAATTGCAATTGGTTTCCAAATTAAATTCAACTAACTAAATGAATAGGTAACTTAAATAATTATCACCGTTAACTTTTAATTACACTTATAAGTTTATTATTTACAAACAAGTGTCACAATTCCCTATATAATACAACTTCATTCCATTACCATTGACTATATATTATTTCAATTGATTTGGGATTTCATTCAATTCATAAATAATTAACTTAGATTAAATTTGTTGCAATTCATTCTAGTTATTATTATCATAAAAAATTAAAAAAATTTAATTCTTCCCACATTAAACCATGAAATCTTATTAAATTAACTATTTTAATTATCGAAAATTTACGGGTCGTTACATATTCACATTTATCTTAATCCTCATTTGGATTATCACTTTGATCATTATCCCAAATGGATATTCAATCATAAACAGTTTAAACTCTGTCCAGCTTAAATTCAGAATATAGCTTGAAAATTTTAAAATAGATAAGTCGTTGAAAATAATTATTAGTTTGCAAAATAGCTGTAAAATAGTTATCTAATTGTAAAATAGTGGGAAAATAGTTAAATAGTTTCAGAAATTTTAGATAAGTGCAAAATAGTTGTAAAATAGTAATTAATTTGTAAAATAGTTGAAAAATAGTGATTAGTTTATATAAACAGTTGAAATTTTTTTTAATAGTAGCAAAAATAATTGTAAAACAAATATAAAATAATTTGTCTTTAAAAAGAAAGGTTGTATATATTAAATAGCTTGCAAAAATAAATTTATATTAAAACAATTTATATTGAAAATAGTGCATAGTCAAAACTGTTCACTTTCCCATCAATTTAATTTAAATTTCCACTTCCATTTAAATTGACTCAATTCTAATTTAAATAACTTCAATTTCCATTAAAATTGATTTAAACCCAATTCAAGTTGAATCAATCTTGACTTCTTTCCCAATCCAAATCAAATTCCATTTGATTTTAATCCTACGCAACTTTAATTACAATTGCAAATTATTCCAATCAATTTGGACTAGTATCAATTGAACCCACTTAAATTTCAATCATTTCTATTCAATCCAATTCAAATTTTCCATTAAATTTTTTAAACTTATCCATCTTCAATCACAATTCCAATTAATTTAAATCAAATTCAATTTTGAACTAATTCAATTTCAATTTTAAACCACCTCGAATTATATAAGTTCGAGTTAAATTCTCAAATGTCGGCTTAACCTTTTAAACCAAATTAACCTTTATTTAAAGTTTTTAAACAATTTAATTTTCTGAGTTCAAATTCTAGAATTTCATTTTAAATCAATTTAATCTTTCAAAAACCAATTTATTACCCAAATTCAACCTTTAAAATCAATTTTCTACAATTTCAGTTGAAACTCTATTTAATTCCAATGGTTTAACAACCAATTAACTTAATATTAGAAATATTATTGCTTTATATATTAAAATATAAGCTTATATAAAATCATTTTAAATCTTTATATAAGAAAATAACAAGTATGGTCTCATATACATATATATATATATATATATATATATATATATATATATATATATATAGACACACACTCAACTCATCCTAAAGTACTACGGACTCTATTTAAGGAGCAATCCCCAACAGAGCCAAGGTTCTCGCCTAACCTTTTTTGCTCTGATACCAACTGTAACGACCCGAAATTTTCGATCCCGAAAATTTCAGACGGATAGGAAAAAGAAGAAAGAGGTAGAAGAAGAAGAAGAAACAGAAAACACCAACATCTCACATTCGCAGCGCATCAAAATATAATATCAAATAATAACAGTTTACAAAAGAATACTATATATGTCGATTACATCTTTAATACATCAGAGTTACACATATACATACAGTCACTGGATATACACAATAATCATGTCTCGGAAATACCATAATATAATACAGAGGGAATTCTCCATACGTTCCTGTCATCCAGCCCGTCTCCTGAGCTCCAGAACGTCCTTACCTGAAAATCTGTAATACTCGGTCTGACCTGAGCATTACATCAAAGTAACACCCGGGTCAGGCTGGAAACCAGCATGAGTAAACCCATCTAACATGGAATACAAAGCATACAACTTATATAAGACCCGGGGTAACTCGCATCAATTTACAAATTCACAATTTGTTATAGTCTTCTCTAATTTCACACATCAATATCCAAGTACCAAAAACTTAGATTAAATAGTCCAATTCACTTAAATCATTTCATTCCAGCCTATTGATTTCCCATATCAATCTATAAAAATTCGAAGTGGTTTCGGGTATTTCCTAATACCCGACCCCGGTCTCTTCGAGTCTCATTCAAGGCATCCAATACCATTCAATCATCCATAAGAAAACTTGGTCACTTCCAAATTAATTCAATTGATTCTAATTGAATTTCTAACCTCACTTACTTAGTTTCCTTCACTTAACATTAACTAATTTCAAATCAAATTAATTAATCATCCCTTAATCATCCATCTTAATTAATCACCCTGGATTAATTATCCTTCAACTACATTCACGTAATTATCTTTAATTAATTAGGCAAATTAATTATTATTAACCAAAAACCATAATTAATCTTTAATTACTTCACAATTTAATTATTTATAAATAATTACATTAATCCTTAATTACTTATATTAATCAATTTGCCATAAATCACTTAGTATTGCTTAATTAATCAATCTTTAATTTACGTTATTGATTATCTAAATTAATGATTTCTAATGACATTTCAATTTATCCTATTCTAAATTAATTACATTAAGAAATTAATCATTAATTAAACCATAAATATTAATCACTCTTGATTAATTTCAACCAGTAATTAATTACCTTTTTGTTTACTTCATTAAATAAAGTAATTACTCATTTTAAAATAGGAGTTTAAAGGAATTTAAAACCAAATTCATTTTTAAATTCAAAATAATTTAAAATGTACTTTAACATTCAAGATGTTAAAACAATTTAGATTTAAAAACTTTATTTGTTAAAAAAAACCAGATTCACTAACTTGAATTCCAGATTTAACTTTGATTCAAAACTTGTTTTAAATCTCTACTTTACAATTTAATTTCAGATTTTAAATATCACTTTTATTTCTTTCCAATTCATTCTTATTTTTATTCTATAATTATTTCACTTCCAAAATTCACCCCTATATTTCTTTCAAAAATTCAATTTTATATATTTTGATAACTCAGGGTACCGAAATATTCAAGCAAACTACAGCACTCAATATTCCAATTACCAATAATATTCATCACAGAATATCAATCACTCCAATATATTCTATATACTACTATATATAATATAGCACATCAAACAATCCAAGCATTCAACCAATTATTTAAATTTAACAATTTAAATCTAAATAAAAATCCAGAAGAGTGAGATTAACTCACCTTTGATTTTGCAATCCAAATCCAATCTCGACTTGTTTCCTTTCAGATTTTAACCTTGTATAAACAGTTATACGATTTATTAATATTTTACATAATCGAACAATCAACTACCCCTTTTAACAAATTTTATTTAACTAATAATTTAAATTAGTTACTTCATGTGATAATTTAAATTGACTAATGATTTAATTAAACTATTAACTTCTCTCTTAAAACTACATATAGAAATAAATTATAGATTTAAAAATCTACTTTTTTTTATAAATTCCTCAAATATTTTAAAATCCTTATATATATATATATATCAAAAACTTTTCTATATATAAAAATTAACTAAGACGGGCATATATATAATTTTTCTTTACTCCAATAAAAATTTCATTCATTTTTTTTTAAAATATATTCCTTACTGTAATAAATCCTATTTCTAAATATTTATTAAATCACATAAAAATCTAAAATTGGCTATGTACCTCACTGCTAGCTCGAGAATCACCATCAAGCTTCAAATTGATTTTCCATTTCATTGCAATAGCAGTCATCTTCCATCTCGTCCTGACACCCATGTCGGCATCACCATGGTCGCACACTCTACAAACCACCACTCCAAAACGTGCTGACGTCGCCTCCCCTTCAAGCATTGAGCAGTTTCCATCAAGCATCGCATGCTCACACGACTTCCCAAAATCGCGATATCTGCCTCAACCACGAACATCACGGCCCAAGTCGCATACTTCAGTGGTGAGCCGCACATCACCAGTATCTTCCTCGAGATGCCCTTTAACCCTACAAACCCATTTCCATCCTCGCTTCCTCTTGTCTCCCCTTTAAATCCGCAAATTAGTCAACCCTAATCCACTCCTAAGTGCCTCAATGACTTACATCTCACTCATGCGAGCAACCCCCTTGCCGCATGCCTCTTCCTTCAAGCATCGTTGATTCTGTTCGCTCATCTCCTTTTTCTTAATCGATTTCGTTTACTGGAATAGAAAGAGGGGAAAGGAAGGGTGGATTTTAAAATGAAAGGAGGGAATAAAAAAGGGTGTCGGCCATTTTACTTCCGGCTATTGATTTTGAACGATGAGAAAGAAAAGAGAAGGTTGCGTGATTTGAAAAGGAAGAGACAGCGCTGTTTGCATCTTTGAACGGATATAAAATGGCGTATTTCAGAAGGTAAGCTATAGTGATTGATGAGAGGAGAAAAAGCTGGGCGTGAAAGGAATTTGACCAGAATATAAATAAAATTTTAATTAAATTTATATTGTCTCGATAAATGCAACTCAAAATCTTAACCTTCTATCGAGACGTGCCGCTAGGCATTCATAACGTTATACCCTTATTCCGAACGCAATTGAAAAGGTTTCAAGGCCTAATTCGATCGTATGGAGAAGATAGCTTTTTGAACCCAGTTATTATATTAAATTTCTATATTAATTTCAACGCGTTTATATATCGTACGATAACACAACAACTCCAAACACTACGAAAATTGAAATTCGATAATAATACAATATTACGGATCCAATGGAACTGGTTTCGTCGAATTCCAAGACTGTGCCTCGGAAGGCTATCTTTAAATATCGATTTAAACGATATATTTTTCAAACTGAACAAATCACCTTCAAATTAAATTTTAACCATTCTATTATCTTCAGTATCATCGGTATAAATTTTATAAGCCTTCAAATTATTTTTAACAGGCTTAAAATTCCAGATTCAACATTTTACCCAACTTCAAATTATATAATTTAATAATTAAATTATTAAGTAAATTGTGATATTTGGAATTCAAGTTAAAATTAACCTTTCAAATATTTAAAATCAATTAAATATTCCAATTTCAAACGTCCAAAAATTCTAGGTCATCACAGAACCAAAGTTTACTTTTGAATTTTACATACAAACTACATCTTTCAAACCTTAAGAACTATAGCTAGTCTAATGAAAACAATAAATTGACAATGAAACTTTCAATTCAAGTTCCGACAGTGGCAATAAATCTTTCCATGTGATGTTAGTCCATAGAAATGATGATGAATGCTTATAATATTTGGAGTACAAAGAAATTTAAATGATTTTTCTTTGAATTATGGGCATATTTGCAAATTAATAAAAATATAGATGTAGTTTTCTATTGTAGAAATATAGCTGACGTGCTTTCATCCACGATTCTTCTTTTTCTTGACCATCGTCTATATAGGAGCACAAAAATAATGATTTTGGAAATAATGAATGTTATACAATAGATTGTGATATAGAGTGCTAGAATGCCAAAGTTTATATTCCTTTATTCTACTGATATCCTGCAATTATATTACATGGTCACTGAAAGAATTTTCATTAAATTATACAACAACTTTTGTGATGAAGAATCAGATGTTTTTTGAACAAATCAACTAAGAAAACGGGTTATAAATGCATATAAACATGAAAATGAAAGCAGAGTAGAGAGTAGAAAGGAACAAAATAAAATAACATTTTACTTCATCAACTTAAAATGTTTACACACACCGAGAAAGTATAAGTCTTAACCCTAGCGAACCTTATGCATAGATGGCAATCAGAGAAATATGCTTACACGGATAATCCAAGCATCCTTTTCTTCATCAACTTCCTACAAAAATTAGGTAGGTTTTATTTCATATATGCTTTCATAGATAAAAGGATATTTTTGCATAATACATGCACTGAACTGTAAGATTTGGTTATACAATATTTTCAATTGCAGAAGATTTAGAAGATATTATTGATTTCAATGATACAATATTTCTAATTGCACAAGATTTAGAAGATATTTGAGATAATTACTCTAATATGCATTGCCTCTTTTATGGAATTAAAGAGAGTAATAAATCACCTACGTGAGAAGAGCTATTTTGGGAGATTGTGGTAATCAATTAATTCCCTAATTAGCTAATTCAAGAAGGAATCTTATCAGACACATGTAAATTAGGGGAAACAAGAAAATCAAATGGATAAATTTTTCCTTAATTAATTGGAGAATTAACGGGGCATTGATTTACGACCGTAAATCAATTACTTTAACCCCAAGTAATAATCTTTATATAAAGGTAGAGATTGGCTTGATTAGAATTATCTCTCTCATTTGTATTTCATATTCTTCTTCTCCATTATCAATCTTGTAAAAAATTCCTCTTAGAAAACAATGAAATGTCCCCAACCTAAGTGAATGTCCACTACCTCGCGGTAGTGCAACCACTATAAATCACGTGTGTTATTTTCTTTTATTGCTTTATCTATGGTGACTATCTATTGTTTATTTTACCTCACCATCAATCCAGTCTTATATGTTTTTCTTAAAGGTTGGATTTTTATTCCTAAGGCGATCCTGAGGCATTTTTCCCCAGTGGTATGGTATCAGAGTGATAAGGTTGATTGAGAAAGGGTGTTAACCATTATGGCAGGTGATGAGAAGACTACAGTGGTTGTACCAAGAGTCTATGTTAGAGGGACCTATATTGCATTAGGATCTAGTTTAGTAATAGAGAAGTGGAACGATGATAAAGACTTCGAGAAGTGGCAATGGAGGATGAAAGATGTTCTGGTGAGAAACGAAGTTCATCCTATAGTGTTTGCTCCTAAGGATTTGACGCTTGAAATTTCAACCGTGGAAAGGAAGGACATGGAAAAATAGAAGTTTACTACTTTGTAGTTAGCTATGGGAAAAATGTTATTTCTGAGATTAGCAGTGAAACTACTACTACGGGCATTTAGACCAAGCTGGAAAATTTCTATCTAAGGAAATCTTTGACTAACCGTCTAATTTTTTAAAGACATTTTTCAACACGAGGATGAGAGATGGTACTTCTATCCAAGAGTATTTGGGTCTCTTCAAAGATCTAGTGATGAAGATGAAGACTGTGGATTTGAAGGTATATGAAATGCATATAGCTATAATGCTCTTTATTCCCTCCCGGAGCAATACACGGATTTAGCTAACAGCCTTATCTTTGCAAGAGATACTTTTACGTTGACAATGTGAAGTCGGGTCTTCTATCTGAGGACTTGAGAGATTAGATAAAGGAGATGGGTGAAGGTGGAGGAGGAAGTAGTAGTCAAGGCTATTTTCTGAGAGGGGAAAAGAGGAGAAGAAGAATTGGAATCTTAAGGGGCGTTCCAAATTTAGAAAGCTCGGTAATGATTGGAATGGTAAATCAAGAGAGGGAAAATGCTATATTTGTAAGAAACTAGGCCATTGGAAGAGAGATTGTCCAAACTTGAAGAGGAAGACTGAAGAAGGAAGTTCATTGATTGCGATGGCGAAAATTGTATCCAATGAATTGTTAGCGGCGGTAGTATCAGATGTATCAGACCACTGGGTGTTAGATATGAGAGCGTCTTTCGATATGACGCCTAATAAGAATTATTTCGGTTATTTTGAAAGAAAAAGGGGAAAGGGTATTCTTATGGGAAATGATGCTGGCTATAGAGTTATAAGCATGGGTACTGTGCAGATTTGCATGTTTGACAGGGTGAAATGCACCTTGACAGGTGTTCGTTATGTTCCAGGTCTTTGGAAGTCGATGATATCTCTTGGACAGTGTCAACCAAAGGATGCAAGGCGACTATGGAGAAGGATAGTATGAGGGTTTATAAAGGTGCACCTGTAGTGATAAATGGAGATATGTTCAAAAAAAATTATCTCCTAAAGGGAAGGACTGTACTTGGAGAGTATAGGGTTAGAGCCTATAGTTCTCATGGAGAAGGTGTCAAAGCTAGGCATACGAGAAGGGACTCTGAGTTTCTGCATAGACAGAACAGGATCAAAGGGGTAAGCTTCAACAATGTGAGGTGATGCAAAGAGGATGTGCTTGTTAACTGGAAGAAGGGATTGTCTGAAGTTTTCCATCAAAGATCAAAGGAGAAAACAACGCATATGCATAAGTCTTTTTAGGTTGCAGATTCGGACGTTGCTCGATCTGGAATCGCTTATCAAAATGCTAGGTGCCACATGGTGGCATTGGGGGAAGAGTTGAGATGGTTCGTAGAGACGTTTATTTTCATTGTGGAGATTGATAGGTCCTACTTGGAGTATGAAGGTGTACATGGCCTTGATAGGCATGTGGGGAAATATAGTATCAAGGTGGGGATTGTAAGATTTGGTGATACAATATTTCCAATTGCAGAAGATTTGGAAGATATTGTTGATTTTAGTGATGCAATATTTCCAGTTGTAGAAGATTTGAATGATATTTGAGATAATTACTCAAATATATATTGCCTATTTTATAGCATTAAAGAGAGTAATAAATCACCTACATGAGAAGAAGAATTATTTTAGGAGATTGAG
Organism: Allium cepa; assembly: GCA_030765085.1. Lineage (NCBI taxonomy): Eukaryota > Viridiplantae > Streptophyta > Magnoliopsida > Asparagales > Amaryllidaceae > Allium > Allium cepa. The sequence goes on along the minus strand of CM060945.1, from coordinate 1,032,609,719 downwards.
GTAATCAATCAATTCCCTAATTCGCTAATTAAAGAAGGAATCTTATCAAACGCATGTAAATTGAGGGAAGCTGGAAAGTATAAACGTTTCCAGTATGAATAGGAGAATTAACGAGGCGTTAATTTATGGCCGTAATTTTAACCCTAAGTAATAATCACTATATAAAGGCAGAGATTTGCAAGAGTAGAATTATCTCTCTTAGTTGTATTTCTTATTCTTCTTCTCCATTATCAATCCTGTAAAATTTTCTCCTCTTAGAAAGTAATAAAATCTCCTCTCTCCTAGTGGATGTACACTACCTCAGTAGTGGAACCACTATAAATCATATGTGTTATTTTCTTCTGTTGCTTGATTCGTGATTGCTTTTAGCTATTGACTTTCTATTGTTTATTTTTCCTCACTATCAATCCGGTCCTATTTGTTTTTCTGCAAGGTTTGATTTTGTTCCTACTTGAGAGATTTTTCCTAAGCATGGAATACCGAAGGAGATCTAATACTTATTTTTTTAAAGTGTCTCAAAGGATTGGGCCATAAATCCTTTTTCGGTAAATCTACTAGCTGCATTCTAGTAACAAATCTCTATCGTAAACAGAGGTAAGTTGTCAACTAAAACTGAAAGTAAACATTTTAAAGTAATCATAGTGGAAAAATTCAAAGCAAAAACCTTATAGATTGGATCAGTCAATCTTCAAAACTAGAAATAGCCTGGTTCTATAAATCAATACTATAGATCAACAATGTCTAAAGATAAATAATAGAAAACGAGAAATACGAGAAGAAACAACTATCGCATGTGAAAATAAACTGGTGCATGTTATTTAACTACACTTATGGACATACCTCATCAAAGTTCCTTCTACGAGACTTTTTTATGCTCTATTTTGCTAAACCTAGTAAAGAAACTATGGTATGTGGCGAGAAAAAATATAGGTAAGCATAAACATCTAAGCATCCCAGTTCGGCTAAAATACGTTAGAAGCAAAGCTTGTAAAAAATGGCGATTTATAAAACCTGACATTTTTTGATAAATTCTAATGCGACAAGAAATAAGAATTCAGGTATCAATACATTCAGATGGTTAATGAGGATATAACCATAACAGTTTAATGATGAGTAACAAACATAATGCTACAAATAAGTCTTCGATAAGAAGAAATATTTCTCCTACAAAACCTTTCTGAAATGTGTATATGCCAATACATTTTCTACTTTAGTTAAAATTCATCCTTTTTCAAGTAAAATTAAAAATAATATTAAATGGCCCTTAATGATTTCACTATGTGTAATGGTGTTGTTCATATACACACGATAGGGAAACATTTAGAAATACGGTTTCCAAGCAGCGTCAATTTTCGTTGATCCATGGCAATAACGAATCTAAGGTTACGTGTAAGGGAATTTAAGGAATGTTGAACATGAAAGTATCTTTTCCACGTCCATTTATTTGATTGGTGTAACGACCCGATATTTTCAACCATTCGCATCCATTATAAGTGCATAGGTAGTCACTCATGCCGGAATTGAATTGCTCAAAATACCGCATTGTAAATAAAAATTTGAAAAATCTCAGAATATACGGTAAATAATAATCACAGATCACAGACACAGAGTATTTAATAATGCAGCGGAAGTAAAAGAGATAGTGGTTCATAAAGCAACTATATAAATATATCAGAGTTAAATAAAATACAACAGAAGTTTCAATATGATAACTAAGTACAAGCTGAATACAACAACAACACCGAACTGAAATAGATAAGACTGCATAAGCAGATAATCTCCAGCGATTCCAATCTCCAGTAAGTGGAATCCAAATCTGTGAATAACTCAGGCTGACCCGAGCGTAAATAAAAATACAAATACTCGAGTCAGGACATGCATACTTATACAATGTAAACCAACTCTACTGAACTATAGTAAAAGTACATGTAACTTAGAAGATTCTTGGAATCGCCCATCCTCTAAGGATCCGTTAAACTATTTACTATGTAGTATATTGCGCTATATACAGTAGTGTCTAATCAGTAAAGTATAATCATATAGAAAATAGCGTTAAGGGGATGGTGAACCTTAACGCGGTCGGATCTTTAAACCAAAATCATAGTGGGCTCGATATAAGGAACATATGACAAGGCACACAAGGCAACGCCGGGGTGGATACACCATTTGCACTCCCGGACCGGTGGTGACAGCAAGCCAGCAGCTTCCGCCCACCTCGAGACATGCCCCGAATCAAAGTTGCACCACCATATCGAATCACAAAAGTAATAGAATGGTTTTCGAAGAAGCATGCTCGATGAAAGGGTGCGACCCTTTGTGTAGCCCGGTATAGCTCTTGTTTTAGTCATAATTAGGCTATCCATCAGCGTTCTCTTACTTCATTCCAGTAGCGTTCGCCAACCAACCTACTTCGTTCTGGAATCTCCATCGCGTACACGGTTGTCAAAGTGGTTTTCGGTGTCGACAAAGAGTATGCCCATATCCGATCCCGGTCTCTTTGCCAACCAATCGTTATTATAACCCGTGGTTATAACTGTAAAACATTATTTTATACTTCAAAATAAAATATCCCTTTCAATCCAAATCTTTATCAAAATAAAGATTACATCATTTCCAAAACCATTTCAATGTATCAACATACCACATCTTTCAAATTCAAATATTTATCAAAATAAATATCAAGTCATTTCTAACCATTTTAATATATTAAATTATCATATCCTTTCAAAAACTCCTTCCAAATCAATTTAATATATTAAAATATCATATCCTTTCAAACTTCCTTTCAAATCATTTTATTATCAAAATATCATATCTTTCAAAACTTCATTTTTAAATCATTTTATTATCAAAATATCATTTCAATGATAGTTTATGTTTCAAAACCAAAACCATTTTATTTCAAAGCTTTAATATCTCACATTTCACAAAACCAATATTATTTAAATAAACTCAAATAATATATATATTTTAAATATTCGTCTATCAAATAATTTAAATAATCAACAAATATCATTTCAAAATATCAAAATATAAAAGTATTATTCAAAACATCATTCATTTTTAATTCATTTAAATACCATTTAAAACCATTCATTTTTTTAGAAATTAATCACCATTTCAAACTTACATTTCAAAGGAGTTTATATTTAAAGATTAAATCTTTTCATAAAAAAAATAAAGTCAACTCCTTATTTTAGTAGTTAAATATTTAATTTCCAAAATTTTAAATCTTATTCCAAAGACTAATCTCATTAAAATTTAATAAAATAGTAAAATTCACTTTCTGTAGCACTTAAAATGCTAGGTAAAGTAATTGTTTAAAACAGTTCATTTAACAAAATACAGCATTTAAGTGCTGTAATAGATTTTCTTTAAATTTCAAATAAACTTTAAATGTTATGTTTAACAACTATAGCACTTACAATGTGCTATAACATCCTTTATTTCAAATTAACTTTTTGGTTCATTTAAAACAACTACCGCATTTACAAAATGCTGTAATATCCTTTACATTGCACTTCAAAAATGCTGTTAAATCAAATTCGGAGTTTAAATACAAATTTCACCAATAGTTAATCTTTAATTTAAGTCATTTAACTTACAAACATCATATAATTTCACATTTTAAAATCATCATTTCAATAATCTTATTTTTATGATTTTTATAAAGTTAAATCTCAACCAAAAATCAAATTTTAACATAATTTCTTATTTAAATTCAAGTATTAAATTCCATTTCTTTAATTAAATTATTAACTTAACAATTAGGTTTAAATTTACAAAATATAACTTATTTCCATAAATTTTACTTAATTAAAATTTCACCTTTCTAAAACAAAATTTAAAATATCATATTTAAGTTATATTTCAAAATTTACTTAAACATTCATTTCTTTAACATTTTAACTTATTCAAAAATCATTATTATTTTTATAAAATCATTTAAAATACATTTAAATCAAAATATTATATTTTTCTTACTTTACATAATTTCCTTTTTAAAACAAAACATAAATTCCAAAATTTACTTATAATTCAAATTCTACTTTACCGTTTACTTATTTCATTATTTAATATATAGAAAATCACTAATATTTCTACAAAATCATTTTTGATTAAATTTAAATCAAAATATTATCAAAATATTATAAATTTTACATTTTTAAAATAGTTTAAAACATTTTCAAAAATATTACATAAACCACGGGTCTGTATATAGTTTTCTAGCTTAGGTCAAGTGATACAGATATATATCATTTCAATCCGCAGTTTACAAAGAAAAATCGAGTTCTATCATTTCAAACCCGTAGTCCCAAGTAAAATGAATGATTTTGGAAACCGCTCAGGCCTATCATTTCAGCCCATAACGTTTTTCCCCTATTCTAAAGTCCGTTTGGGTATGTATCATTTCAACCCATAATGATTCTAGTATACAGGGAACTTGCAATGGTGATAACTGATATAAATGACAGAATAGCATGAAATAACAATAACATATGATATAACAAGTGTAATAATACGTGTGAACATCATATGATAATAATATAGAAGATACAGAATGATGATAAACAGTTACAGATTCAAATGGTGTCAGTTTATCAGTTATGTAAGTACATATTAGTCTGGTGAGATTTACTCACCATTTTGTGCTGGAGATATCAACTCAAATGACACAACGGATTCCAAAAGGCACGATGACACAAAAATAGACTCAAGTGGGAAGAGATCCAAGCTTCGAACTTGTGTTACAACCCAAAACAAAACCAAATAAATTAACATTTCAACACAACAATAAATTGAAACAACTTTGAAATAAAAAGAGATACGAATACACAGTCTTTTGCCTAGTTTTCTACATTTGATTGCACAGCCTTGGAGATGTTTTGACTCAGATTTGGACATACTTTGGTTTAGGGTTGGGTCCTATAAGTCATGGCCACAAGGTATTGAAGTGGTGGAGGAGTTACTACGCATGAATATGAAGAGGCTTATGCAAAATAGTGGTTTTTTGGTATACAAAAGGCTCGACCGTGTAGGGGTTTGGCCCGGCCATTCAAGTTCAGATCTGGATAGATGTTGTAGTGGTGTGTGGTGGTCTGGTCAGAGGTGGTGGTGGTGGCTAGAGGTGGCGGTGGTGGTGGAAAAAGAGGTGGTGGAGCAATAAGGCTCAAACTAGCATGTTTTCAAGGCATAGGTTGTATTTTTTTGGATTTTAGCATCATGGTGGGTTCGGCCATGTTTCAGATCTGAGGAGTAGGTGGTGATGATGACAGAGAAGAGGTGTAGGAGGTGGTGGCCATGGCTATGGAGTGGAGGCCGAGCAAAAGAGTGGAGAGAACAAGGCAAAATATATATGAAAATAGGAAGAAAAGGAAGAAAATAAGAGGAAGACATTACCCAAAATGTTTGAAGTCATTAATAAAATGAAAGAATGGTTTCTTGAGTGAGAAATAGGATGAAAGTCATGGCTATAAAACTAAAAATGGGCAGCCAAAATGAATAAATGAGATGGTTATGGCATTTGAAACGTTTTTGGACAATGAAACGTCTAGAAATGAAATGCCTTAAACTCTTCACGTTTCCATTTTCTAAAGATCAAATAAAAAAATCAGAAAATACTTTTAAAAACCGAAACCAAGTGAAAATATAAGAAAATAAAAAATTAATTTTAAAGAAAATATAAAGAGAATGAAAGAAATTACTTAAAAATACAAAACGGTGTCCAGAAATTACAAATAAATCACTACTAGTCTTGGAAAAATATACACTTCATTTTAAAAATATTATGGAGTAAAACTTTGAAATAAAATAATTTATTTATCATTTCTAGAATAAAATAAATAATTAAATTGGAGAAAAATAGAAAAAGAACTAAAGAAAATGTTTAAAAATTGAAAACAGGGCATGGAAATTACAAGAAAAATACTACTAACTCTAGAAAAATTCCTACCTCACTTTAAAAATATTAAAAGACAAAATATACATAAAATAACATATTAATACATAATAAAATAAAATATGACAAAGAAAATATAATTTATAAAATTTAGAATAACAAAATTGCAGAATAAACAAATTGCACTCAATATTGAAATATACATAACTTTTACTGTTTAACTCCGTTTTCAACGAAACGAAAAGCAGTGTTCAAGTTATTACATCTATTTTCATAATAAAAGATAAAATTTAAGATTTAAAATAATTTAAATTTGAATTTTAAAAGTCAAAGTTTGACTAATTTGACCAGAAATTAACTTTTTTAGTAAAATGTCCAATTTATACTATTTTAAACTATAGATCACTTAAAAATCAACATTTATATTTAAAAATGAAATGTTGAAATAAAATAAATTTTAAAAAAAAAATAAAAAAAATAAAGTTAAATTTACAATATATAGGCAAAAATCTAGGGTTGTTACACTCTCCCCCACTCAAAACTGTTCGTCCCCGAAAAGGATCGAGGTACCGGAAAGCACAGAAAAGATAAAAATGAAATAAGATTAAGACAAGATGACCAGAAGATTGAGATTATACTTGATAACTGTTGTTATAGGAAAGTTTAACAAGGTGGAGATGATCTTTCCAAGATTCTCTAAAATCAAGAACACAAGCACGCAAAAATAGATTCAAAATGAGTACCAAAGATTATCAATGATTTCTAAATAGAAAGAGTATAGAAAGATGCCTATACCAGTCTATAACAAGATAAGGATGATAAGGACAACCAAAATATATGTTTCCCTTAAGGCCTTGCAACTATGGAACAAAGTTCCTGGAGGTTGCAGGTTCGAGTCCCGCAGCTGAGATATGTTTCCCTTAAGGCCTTGAGCGGTCTATCCTCAACAAAACCGAACATGGTAGAGGATTAATGCTCTTGACTGGGCTGGCTAAAATGGGGGGTCAGTGTGGCAGACAGCTGTATCCCCTAGCTTTACTCTCCGGAGTAGGGTTTAAAAAAAAGATAGTTTGAAAAACAAAATAAGGAAATAAATTTGAAAGAATGGAAATTTCAACTTAAATAGAGAATAAATCTTTACACAAGTTAAATAAATCTTAACTATCTCAAATTTCATTATCTTATTATCCAATCATCTTAAATTAACAATTTTTAAAACCATGGGTTTGAAAAAATAATAATTTATTACACTCACAATGTACTTAATAAATTTTGTTCTTCTTTATTCCTAATTTAAATTAAATTTATTCCTCTCAATATATTTATCACTTATGTTAAATATACTTACACTTATTATAACTGCTTTCTTTTATTCTTAGTTCTTTTAACATTATTTTATTGTAAGTTATTCAATTACCCTTTATTATATTTACCTCTGTTAATCATTTTATAATTAAAATTTAAGTGTATAACATTTATTATAACCACTCAAATTTTATTCGTAAAATCTTTTTATATTGTATATTATCTAATTACATTGTTAACTTCAGAAATTAAGGTAAGTTATATTGGAATGCAATTGAGTGCTATACAAATGAAACCTTCCAATTCAATTATCTCAAGTTTGAATTATTTATCCAATTTTTTTTTTGGTTTTCTTTTTATAACCGAAATTATTATTTTAGATAAAATGTAAGAATTAAACTTCTGATTCCCTTCAAACGATTTAGATATATATATATATACACAGTATATGTCAAATCAGATTTAAAATCATATATCTATATATCATAAATCAAGTCATACTTTAGAAATTCAAATCAATTTGATTTCCCAAACCAAGCTGTAGCAAGACTACAGGGCGGTCTCTTCATTTCGAAACTCGAAAATGAATGTCGATGATGCCGCGGTCATCACCGAAGTTATTTTCCAGCGACAAAGAGAAGAGCACTAATTTTTTTTAAACATTTAAAATTCTTTGAAAACAAATTTCTATTCAAAAATACTTTAAATAATGTAAAATTTTAAAACTTTAAACACAAGGTTTGAAACCATCGGAAATTAAATTCTCAAATTTCTTGTTCTAAATTCATTTCAGTTCCCAAATCAATTTATAAACAACTATTTATGAATTCATTTATAGAACAATAAATGATAAATCAAGTATTATCACTTCAAATAATCAATTTAAATCATCTTATTAAGTTTCATGAATTTTCTTATATATCAAAATTTATTTCATTAACCAAATTTTAAAACAATATTGTGTCAGTTTGTTCTGTCAAAGTGTTTTGGAAATCTTATCGATAGTGTTGATCAGAAGAATCAATTAGAAACCAAACTCAACATCAACAACTCAAACAACACAATATATAAACAAAACATAGATTTACAAGTACAATTCAAAATGTTTGAAGAAAGGTTGGAAACAAAGGACAAGATGATTAAATAACAAAATAGGGAGGTGGATAAGCTTAAATAAATCACGGGCAACCTTAGCCGGGACAACCGTGACTTAAAGAATAAGATTAATGTGGATTTTTCTGGGGTAAATCTACATTCGATCTTAGGAGTTAGAGTTTAGGATAACAAAAGATATTAGCATCTAAACCAAGGATAGATATAAATCTCTAGTGAATCGATGCTAATTGTAAAGGAGTTTCACCCATTTATAATTCAATTTTTTGAGATTGGCGGGACTGCCAACTCATTATAAAGATCATTTTGAAGTGGAGTTATGGGATACTCCAGAACCAAAAGAAGATGAATAGTGAGGGACCTGAATGGATTTTGGAACCGCAGGGAACGTTCCAAAATTCAAAGGAAACCGAATTGAAGGAGAAGGAATTCAAGCTCGAATGAAAGTGATTCTGAAATTAAATCTACTCTATATACTGAGTTTTGCCTAAAACCAGAGCTCTGATACCAACTATAACGACCCGATATTTTCAACCATTCACATCCATTATAAGTGTATAGGTAGGCACTCATGCCGGAATTGAATTGCTCAAAATACCGCGCTGTAAATCAAAATTTGGCAAATCTCAGAATATACAGTAAATAATAATCACAGATCACAGACACAGAGTATTTAATAATGCAGCGGAAGTAAAAGAGATAGTGGTTCATAAAGCAACTATATAAATATATCAGAGTTAAATAAAATACAACAGAAGTTTCAATATGATAACTAAGTACAAGCTGAATACAACAACAACACCGAACTGAAATAGATAAGACTACATAAGCAGATAATCTCCAGCGATTCCAATCTCCAGTAAGTGGAATCCAAATCTGTGAATAACTCAGGCTGACCCGAGCGTAAATAAAAATACAAACACTCGAGTCAGGACATACATACTTATACAATATAAACCAACTCAAGTGAACTGTAGTAAAAGTAATGTAACTTAGAAGATGCTTGGGACCGCCCATCCTCTAAGGATCCGTTAAACTATTTACTATGTAGTATATTGCGCTATATATAGTTGTGTCTAATCAGTAAAGTATAATCATGTATAAAGTAGCGTTAAGGGGATGGTGAACCTTAACGCGGTCGGATCTTTAAACCAAAATCATAGTGGGTCGATATAAGGAACATATGATAAGGCACGCGAGGCAATGCCGGGGTGGATACAACGTTTGCACTCCCGGAACGATGGTGACGGCAAGCCAGCAGCTTCCGCCCAACTCGAGACATACCTCGAATCAAAGTGGCGCCACCATATCGAATCACAAAAGTAATAGAATGGTTTCCGAAGAAGCATGCTCGATGAAAGGGTGCGACCCTTTGTGTAGCCCGGTATAGCTCCTGTTTTAGTCATAATTAGGCCATCCATCAGCGTTCTCTTACTTCATTCCAGTAGCGTTCGCCAACCAACCTACTTCGTTCTGGAATCTCTACCGCATACACGGTTGTCAAAGTGGTTTTCGGTGTCGACAGAGAGTATGCCCATATCCGATCCCGGTCTCTTTGCCAACCAATCGTTATTATAACCATGGTTATAACTTTAAAACAATATTTTATACTTCAAAATAAAATATCCCTTTCAATCCAAATCTTTATCAAAATAAAGATTAAATCATTTCCAAAACCATTTCAATGTATCAACATACCAAATCTTTCAAATTCATATATTTATCAAAATAAATATCAAGTCATTTCTAACCATTTCAATATATCAAATTATCATATCCTTTCCAAAAACTCCTTCCAAATTAATTTAATATATTAAAATATCATATCCTTTCAAACTTAGTTTCAAATCATTTTATTATCAAAATATCATATCTTTCAAAACATCATTTTTAAATCATTTTTTTATCAAAATATCATTTCAATGATAGTTTATGTTTCAAAACCAAAACCATTTTATTTCAAAGCTTTAATATCTCACATTTCAAAAAACCAATATTATTTAAATAAACTCAAATAATATATATATTTTAAATATTCATCTACCAAATAACTTAAATAATCAACAAATATCATTTCAAAATATCAAAATATCAAAGTATTATTCAGAACATCATTCATTTTTAATTCATTTAAATACCATTTAAAACCATTCATTTTATTTAGAAATTAATCACCATTTCAAACTTACATTTCAAAGGAGTTTATATTTAAAGATTAAATCTTTTCATAAAAAAATAAAGTCAATTCCTTATTTTTAATAGTTAAATATTTAATTTCCAAAATTTGAAATCTTATTCCAAAGATTAATCTCATTAAAATTTAATAAAATAGTAAAATTCACTTTCCGTAGCACTTAAAATGCTACGTAAAGTTATAGTTTAAAACAGTTCATTTAACAAAATACAGTATTTAAGTGCTGTAATATATTTTCTTTAAATTTCAAATAAACTTTAAATGTTATGTTTAACCACTATAGCACTTACAATGCGCTATAATAGCCTTTATTTCAAATTAACTTTTTAGTTCATTAAAAACAACTACAGCATATACAAAATGCTGTAGTATCTTTTACATTACACTTCAAAAATGTTGTTAAATCAAATTCGGGGTTTAAATACAAATTTCACCAATAGTTAATCTTTAATTTAAGTCATTTAACTTACAAACATCATAAAATTTCACATTTTAAAATCATCATTTGAATACTCTTATTTTTATGATTTTTTTAAAGTTAAATCTCATCCAAAAATCAAATTTTAACATAATTTCTTATTTAAATTCAAGTATTAAATTCCATTTCTTTAATTAAATTATTAACTTAACGATTAGGTTTAAATTTACAAAATATAACTTATTTCCATAAATTTTACTTAATTAAAATTTCACTTTTTAAAAACAAAATTTAAAATTTCACATTTAAGGTATATTTCAAAATTTACTTAAACATTCAATTCTTTAACATTTTAACTTATTCAAAAGTCATTATTATTTTTATAAAATCATTTAAAATGCATTTTTAAATCAAAATATTATATTTTTCTTACTTTACATAATTTCCTTTTTAAAACAAAATATAAATTCCAAAATTTACTTATAGTTCAAATTCTACTTTACCTTTTACTTATTTCATTATTTAATTTATAGAAAATCACCAATATTTCTACAAAATCATTTTTAATTAAATTTAAATCAAAATATTATCAAAACATTATAAATTTTACATTTTTTAAATAGTTTAAAACATTTTCAAAAATATTACATAAACCACGGGTCTGTATATAGTTTTCTAGCCTAGGTCAAGTGATACAGATATATATCATTTCAATCCGTAGTTTACAAAGAAAAACCGAGTTCTATCATTTCAAACCCGTAGTCCCAAGTAAAATGAATGATTTTGGAAACCGCTCAGGCCTATCATTTCAGCCCATAACGTTTTTCCCCTATTCTAAAGTCCGTTTGGGTATGTATCATTTCAACCCATAGTGATTCTAGTATACAGGGAACTTGGAATGGTGATAACTGATATAAATGACAAAATAGCATGAAATAACAATAACATATGATATAACAAGTGTAATAACAGGTGTGAACATCATATGATAATAATATAGCAGATATAGCATGTTGATAAACAGTTACAGATTCAAATGGTGTCAGTTTATCAGTTATATAAGTACATATTAGTCTGATGAGATTTACTCACCTTTTTGTGTTGGAGATATCAACTCAAATGACACAACGGATTCCAGAAGGCACGATGACACAAAAATAGGCTCAAGTGGGAAGAGATCCAAGCTTAGAACTTGTGTTACAACCCAAAACAAAACCAAATAAATTAACATTTCAACACAACATTAAATTGAAACAACTTTGAAATAAAAAGAGATACGAATACACATTCTTTTGTCTTGCTTTCTACATTTGATTGCACGGCCTAGGGGATGTTTTGGCTCAGGTTTGGGTCCTATAAGTCATGGCTATAAGGTATTGAAGTGGTGGAGGAGTTACTATGCATGAATATGAAGAGGCTTATGCAAAATAGTGGTTTTTTAGTCAACAAAAGGCTCGACCATGTAAGGGTTTAGCTTGGCCATTAAAGTTCAGATCTGGATAGATATTGTAGTGGTTTGTGGTGGTCTGGTCAGAGGTGGCGGTGGCGGCTAGAGGTGGTGGTGGTGGTGGAAAAAGAGGTGGTGAAGCAACAAGGCTCAAACTAGCATGTTTTCAAGGCATAAGTTGTATTTTTTTGGATTTTAGCATCAGGGTGGGTTCGGCCATGTTTCAGATCTGAGGAGTAGGTGGCAATGATGATAGAGAAGAGGTGTAGGAGGTGGTGGCCATGGTTATAGAGTGGAGGCCGAGCAAAAGAGTGGAGAGAACAAGGCAAAATACATAAGAAAATATGAAGAAAATGAAGAAAATAAGAGGAAGACATTACCCAAAATGTTTGAAGCCATTAATAAAATGAAAGAATGGTTTCTTGAATGAGAAATAGGATGAAAGTCATGGCTTTAAAACTGAAAATGGGCAGCCAAAATGAATAAATGAGATGGTTAAGTCATTTGAAACGTTTTTGGACAATGAAACGTCTAGAAATGAAACGCCTTAAACTCTTCACGTTTCCATTTTCTAAAGATCAAATAAAAACAAAAATAAATCAGTAAATACTTTTAAAAACCGAAACCATCAAGAATTCCAAGATTTTTGCAAGCGATTCAAAATCTGAAAAAGCTTCTCAGCAGTGGCTCATCCACAGGCAAACGGGCAGGTGGAAGCAGTAAACAAAATTATCAAGTCAACCATCAAGAAGCAACTTGAAAGAGCAAAAGGTGGTTGGGTCGATAAGCTACCACTAGCACTATGGGCATACAGAACTACCCACAAAACTGCGACTGGGCATACTCCGTTTTCATTGGCATACGGGTCAGAAGCAATGATTCCGGTAGAAACAGAGGTCCCTTCACATAGAAGAATTCATTTCAATCAAGCAGAGAATGAAAAACTACAGCTTGAGGCATTAGATCTCCTTGATGAAAAAAGAGAAGAGGCTGAACTCAGAATCGCAGCTCATCAGCAAAGGATAGCCAGACATTTCAATTCCAAAGTTCGCCAACGCAGCTTTGAGATTGGAGATCTAGTCCTGAAGAGAATCATGACGGCGACAGGTGTGTTTGGGCCAAATTGGGAAGGACCATATATCATAGGTCAGAAGCTTCTTGACGGCACATTCAAACTCGCTACTGTCGAAGGAGATCAAATTCCAAGGGCTTGGAACAGCAATCACTTGCGTCCATACTTTACTTGATAGCTTTGTTGAAATATTGTAAAAAGAATTATGAATGTATGATTCTTGTAATTGAAAGCAATTGTAAAACCGATGCAAGTGAATAATGAAAGACTATAAAGTGGATGTAGGCCCAAATTCTTGGCCGAACCACTATAAATCTTGTGTTTCTTATTATTATTACATGTTTGCTTTATTTTCGATATGAAAAATACATTAAATGTATTGCTGAAATGTCGATTTAAATTTTTGCAGACAATGAAAATAAAACTTGCACGTTACAAGACCAAGTGATTCTCGTTATCATTCAGCAAACAAATTTCGAGTCACAAAAGTCCCGAAATCGAATCCTACATAGGAAGTGCTTCAATTGAACGGCCAATGATTTCGCCGGAAACGGGCCATTGCTCATAAATTCAGATCGTTTGAACAAACAAACATCCAATTAAGAAGCTTATGTCCGTTCTCGTGAACTTGCCTAACAATGAAGTACACTTCTTTGGATTAAACAAACTACTTGTAAGAGAAGGGAGTGTGAGCTTGAATAGAAAAACAGAGGATCGCTGAAAAGGCATAAGCAAGTAGACAAGGAACAACTAAAGCCCTCTTCGGAGGCACAACTCTTCGGAGGATAAAGACCTCTAACGAGGCATAGGCCGCAAAAAAGAAAGTTCTCTACTCAACAAAAAAAGATTGGAGGAGTCATGACCCTCCAACCATGAGAGAGTAACTTCCACGCAATAAAAGCCCTCTTCGGAGGCCCATTTCACCAGGAGTTGAAGTGCGTCAGCCGCTCTTCGGAGTCTCACTTCACCAGAGTTGAAATGCAAAACAAAATAAAAGCCCTCTTCAGAGGCCCATTTCACCAGGAGTTGAAGTGCGACAGCCGCTCTTCGGAGTTTCACTTCACCAGAGTTGAAATGCAAAACAAAATAAAAGCCCTCTTCGGAGGCCCATTTCACCAGGAGTTGAAGTGCAACAGCCGCTCTTCGGAGTTTCACTTCACCAGAGTTGAAATGCAAAAAAAAAAAAAGAGAGAGAGAGAGCCTCTCCCAAGGGGCAGAAACAAAAATACCTCTTCCCAGAGGCACAATAAGACAGAAAGACCTCTTCCCAGAGGCAGAAATGAAAAGACCTCCTACCGGAGGCACAATCAAGCAGAAAGACCTCTTCGGAGGCACACGTTTCACCAAGATTGAAATAAAACTTCCAGGTGTTGAAACGTGAAAAAGTCTTCCTCAGAGGTGCAACTTTTCAAAGAATAACTTTCAAAGGAAGAATGCATTACTTATTCTAGAAAATTCTCTTCCTCAAAAAGAAGTTGAAGTACCTTGCAAATACCCGCTTTACCACATAGATGATTTCATTCAGTAAAATGTGTATATGCACAAAATAAAAAGTGATATCTTCGAGGGATAAAGCGTAGAAACTTATTTGTACTCTGTTTTCTTTTAAACGAAATAATATTCCTCCAAATGTGGAATAATTATTCTTTAAAAAATAAAAGTACAAGTTCCTCATAAAATAAAATATTACAATGAGCTTATGGTATAGGGGCAACATGGTATAACTACATCGGTAAAATTGCGCTCGAACAATATATACCACAAGCTCACTGCAATATCATACAGAGAAACTTGTACAAAAATGGATAATAAATGCATTTTCAGATACAGACAGAAGTTTGTATGAAGAAAAAGAATTATTTTATTCAACACTGTTAAAATTTTGTACAGATACAAGTCCCAAGGTAAAAAGTAAAAGAAGAATGCGGGGACCGGCACCCGCACAATTTCCGGTCAGTACATGCAAAAAAGGCAAAAAGCGATATGAAAGCCACAAAACCAGAGCCATCATTTCTTCTTCCACCCACCTTTTGAGCCCGCACCTGGCCGAATAACCAACTTTTTAGGCCGGCTTGTAAGAGTAGGGGATGAAGGAGAAAGGGGCTCAGTCGGACTTTCTTCCGTCTCTTCTTCGCCAGTTAAAGATCCCTTCTTCTTCTTCTTCTTGGAAACTCCCTGCTTTCCTCTCTTCTTAGAGGAAGACCCACTCCCTGGAGAAAGAAGTTTAGCTAATGGTTCATCATCGGAACCAGTTGCTTCTGGAGTCTTCTCACTCCCTTCAGTTTCTTCTCCTTTGTGTTCTTGTGAAGCAATGGGATCGTCCAAATCTTGAAGAGCTTCTATTTGCTCCTCTTGTGATCCCGGTTGCGAGGCGGAAGGAGGAGTCACCTGAATAGACGGAGGAGGAATAATTGGAGGTAGGGAAGCTTGAAAAATGCCCAACGTTTTCTCTACAGAAGGAAAAAAGTTCAAGTCAGTAAAAAGAGGAGATAAAGGTTCGTTAAGATTCAAGAAGTAGCCAAAAAGCCCATCAAGCGCGTAAGAAACAGATGAGCAGTCTGCTTGGGCAAGATTGTCAGTAGGGTTACCTGCAGAAGTCGGTTCCCTGACGTCAACTTCGTAAGCCTGTGCCTCGGCACTCTCGCCGCCTTCATCTCCACCTTGTATGCTTGTGATCTCAGTAGTAACTTTAGTAGGAGATGGGGAATGAGAAGTAGAACCGATAATGTCAATTTCGGCTGAAGGAGAAGGTTGAATTGGAGCAGTTGAGATGATTTTTCCTGAATATTCTCCTGCCGTTGTTTCGGTCCTTAATTTTGCAAGCTGTTCTCTCCCCCTGGCGAGAGCGGCACGAGCATCATCATCAAGATAATGCTCCTCAAGAGCTGACTCGGCATAGCCAGCGCCGTTACCACCAAGCATATCGAGTGCGGCCTCCCAAACTTCAGCCAGAGTAATTTCATACTTGGGGCCTAGAAAGGCGAGGCTACCGCGCCCCAAGATGCTATGCAGGTAGAAATCAAATAATGTCGAGCTGATGTTGGTCCTCGTTGCCTCGTGAGATTCTTCAGCTGCAATTTTACAGGCAACGGCCTCATCACGCTCCCTTTCATCTTTGGAAAGTTGAAGCTTAAGCATTTGAATCTCAGCCTCTTGGGAGCTGTTCTTCTTCCGAAGCTCTGCAATATCAGCAACATAGCCCTCGCTAATTCTTTTCTGCACTTCAAGCCTCTCTTCGGCATCTCTTTGGCTGGCATGAGCGTCTCTCACTTGTTTTAGGAGCACTTCTTCTTTTTGAGAATAAGAAGTAGAGGAAGCAGCAAGCTCTTGTTTCAGTTCTACAACTTTTGCTTCAAGCTCTTCGTTGTAAGAAGCAATGCTCCTCATTTCAGTGTCATGTTGCTCAAGAACCTTTTTCCATTCGGCTTTATCATTTTCCATAGTGAGCATGGCCTCTATGTTTGCACGATTAACCCTTTGAAGCTCGTCGACAAGTTTTTGCCTGTTTGACATCCTCTCAATATCAAGCTTGACGGCGTCGAGATTTCGTAACATGGCAGACTTGTCAATGGGAACCAAGTCAAGGTCGAACCTCACTCCTTTCAGACACCAC
Organism: Allium cepa; assembly: GCA_030765085.1. Classification (NCBI taxonomy): domain Eukaryota; kingdom Viridiplantae; phylum Streptophyta; class Magnoliopsida; order Asparagales; family Amaryllidaceae; genus Allium; species Allium cepa. The sequence goes on along the minus strand of CM060945.1, from coordinate 1,032,592,658 downwards.
TGTGGAAACCGACTTTGCAAAGTGGCCTTGCCCGGTCCAACTTGGAATTTGGGTCTGCTAATTATTGTTTGGATGTCTGTCTTCCCGAGAGCGGGAGAGCCGGAAGGAATGTCAAGCGAGGCGGGGGCAGTAACCTTTTCAGGAGTTGTAGAGGTGTGCTTCTCACCATGTCGGGCTCGCTTGCTCGAATCTTTAACCATATGACTTTTTCCTCTGTCATCATGGGATTTTCTTTTATGAGAATCGTCGCCTCTCTGCGAAGAATCGTGGCGCTCCTCCCTCTCTCTTCTTTCATAACGCTCCTCTTGAGCCCTCTTCTCTTGAGCCTTTCGGGCGGCTCTTTCTTCATCAGATTCTCTGTAAGAAGGGAGGTAACGCTTGTAATCATATTGGCTACGCCTCCCGTAGCGCTAGAAATCATCGTAGTAGGATCCGTTGCGCCCCATCGGAGGATCTGAAATAAAAAAGAGCTAAATTTTAGAATTCTTCAAAGTACAAAAAGTCATAAGCATAAAAGTGCCGAAAAAATTCTAAGTGTGTGTGATGTGCAAACTACGCGCATCAAACTACGAACCACTCTTTAATTGAGGAGTGGTTGTGGGTGTAATAGTTAGCGTCAACTCTTGAGTTGACGGAGTCTGTTGCAGGATAGAAGTCGCTTCAACTACTGAAGAAGAAACCCCGGTAGTGATAGGATCATCTTTAAAGATCTCTTGCGAGGTGGCAAAGAGGTCGCTCAGCCCTTCCAAAGTATCGTACCTGCTCTGCTTGACAAGGCTAGTTTTCTCGGCTTCTTCGCCAGATTTCTGTGAACGTCGGGAAGATCCCTGAGGCTCTTCTTCCTCAATAACCGGGGCAAGTTCGACAGATGGCCCCGCAACATCAACAGAAGTGGAGCACTTCACTAGCGAAGCCTCGGGAGCAGGTCCTTTTGGTATGGATGTGTCTGTAGAAACTGGGGCATCCAACGCTCTAGCCGGGGAGTCTGGGATTTCATAAGGATGTGTAGAACGAGAAGTATGTAGAAGCCCGTATTGGTGCAAAAATTCATCCCTCAACAAAAACTTGATGCTTCTCTCTGCTACGGCCACGACACTCAATCTGTCAAAAATCTGCTTATGGACCGGATCTCTAAAGGGAAGAGGAAGTGCTGCAAAGAGCAAAGAATAAAATTAGCAATTGGTAATTCGGATCTCGAGAAAGCTTAAAAATGGAGACAGGTAATCTTACTTCCTACTCTCCAATCGGCATAAACCCTGGGGGGGAGCGAGCAAAGAAAAATTGGTTCAAAAATCCATGAACGCTTTCGGTAAGATCAGAAATAAGTTTGCGGTTTCTAGCACTCCTCACAATTATAAGAGAAGGATGATCTCTACTCTTTGCAAACAAGCATAAGTAACGAATTTCTTCAAAACTTGGTAAGCGATCAAAGGTTCTTCTGAACAAAACACACAACCCCATCAAGATGGCATAGCCGTTAGGATGGAGTTGGGACAGAGATATTGATAACCGAAGGAGAAGAATTCGGAGAAAGTCATTAAAAGGAGGAATCGCCCCGCTTAAACACATTTGACGATTGATTGCAATAAAGCCACGGAGAGGACTGTCGGCGGTATCACTTGGCCCAGGGAGTAGGACATCACTTTCAGTAAAACCAAATTGAGTGTGCAGCTGAGTAAATGCTCTCGGAGTTAGAATAGTTGGGGTTCTCTCTGGAGGGTCCTCTATAGGAAGAGCCATCGGAAAAGTTTCTTCCTCTTGAGCTGCCATTTCTTCTTGATGGGAAGTCATTCTACATAAATAACTGGATATTCAAACATCAAGGTGCACGTTTCCTAAAATGTGTGAGGTGTTGTGTAAAATTAACAAAGCAATAAACAAATATAACTGGAATGAAAACTAGCAAGCATTTGTTAGTTATGAAACCCAGAGATTATTGTTTTAAGCCTAAATATGCAAGTATAATATTGATGCAGACAAATCAGTTCAGATTGTTGATATTTTGCATCAATGTTTAACTTTAGTTGATTAATTCACAAACATTTCATGCAATATATTTAAGTTTCTTGTCTCGTCTCGACTAATCTGTCATTTGATGTGGGCAGTCAATGGCAGTATTTTCGCCTTGGTTTCTTTGTTTGTTATTTTCAGCAGGTTGGCAGCTTGTAAGTTAATGCGGTCTGTGAAATAATACAATGGGATTCAGGCAAATTTAAAGTTGGGGCAGTTCTGAATTTAGGCAAACTTAGTTCGGCAGTTCAAGTCAAATACTCAGAGTGGGACTGGTCTCCTAAATGACGACACATCCAAAGCTGAAGTATTAGGTCGGCTACGACTTTAAAAGTCTTTCACGAGATAAGGCTAGGTCGGTAACGGGTCAGAGTCAAAGTTAGTTCGGCAGCTCAGTCCTCTAGGTCGCAAGGAAGAGATAAGAAAGTGAGCTCCGATCCAAAAAGGCAAGAACTTCTCCAAGTATTATCTCGACCGCGACTTAAGGTCACTAAGAGCCGGGTCGGCCAAGGCTAAGCCGCCCAAATTCACTAACTCGCTCCCGAACCAACATCACACTCCACCAACCCGTTAACCCAATAACCATTCCATTAGCAACCGCCTCCATTCATGACCAACCAATCACCCAATAATACGATTCAAAATTGTCACAAGTTTAATGCCATGCCATTAGAAATCATCTAACTTGAGGTAGTAAACTGCCTTTGTTGCACCAATGATCACCTCGAGCAACCTACACCTTGCCGATTATAAGTATGATGAATTTCGTGATGGGGCGTCGTGCAAAGGAACAATTTGAGTTTGAGCAACAAGGTTTACGAATCGACAGTGACCTACAATCAGAAGAGGAATGAGGTTACCTACGCGGTTAATGGTAGAGGTTATAGATGATCAGATGGGATGAGATCGCCTTTAGGAGCTTGAGAAAATTTTAATAGCGGAATCGAACAAGGGAGTAAGTAATAAAGAGGAAAAAGAAGAGAAAGTGGACGACTTATATCTCACTAAGGTAGAGACTGAAGCGACTTAGGCCATCTAACTGTTAGATCGTTTACGACCTACCGATCTAAAAAAGGAATGGGTTAAAGAGTATCGAAGCATACGACCTAACCATTAGGCGCATGCTTCGAGGGGCAAATGTTAACCTCGCCTCGGCCGTTGCTCACCGATCCACGATAATAAACGACCTAACACTCTGCCGACTTAACAAAGGATGCCGACCTAAGGCTCGAATGGGCACCGACCTAACTAGTTAATGCCTTAAAGGAGGATGACCTAACACTCTGCTGACTTAACAAGGGATGCCGACTTAGTATCTTAGCATGGAAGACCGACCTAACTGCATAAGGTTTAAGAAGGATACCGACCTAAGGGACTTGAGAAGAAGACCGACTTAAGGCTCAAAGGAAGTTCCGACTCAACAGCCTAAGCTTGTTGCCGACCTAACATATGAACCGACTCAGAATGAGTGACGACTCAACTTATTGCCGACTTAATAGGGACAGCGACTCACCGGGTTATAACCTTGATGCTTTAAAGATGTTGGCCGACTCATGGGGAAAACTGACCTAAGGCCTATGGTGGGTCGTTCACGACCTAAGCAAGCGAATCGGATACCTCATCATTTTATGTCATGGCCCCATAACTCGTACACGACTCATGACCTGGCCCCATAACTCGTTTACGACTTTGGACTTGCATGAAATCAGGTAAGTCGGCTTAACTCTACTAGACCGTGAATTTGCCTCTATAGGTCGGCCGCGACCCAACTAAAGTCGGTGACGACTCAGGACTTGGGTGAAAAATTCTTACCCAGATTTTCCTATAAATAGAAAGCCATCTCCAACATTCGGAGGATTTTTGGATCATTCTCTTCGTGACATCAAGGCTCTACTATCTTCAAGACAATCTAAACTCCATCACTTCAAACTCACGCAAGATTTTTAGACCAAACTTCGCACAAAAATTCGACATATCCAATCATGGATTCAAAGAACTTTGTCACGACGAAGTCTTTCTAGCTACTTGTCTTTTTGAATTGAGTTGGATTGTAATTGAAAGAGATTGTAATAAGTTGTAATTCAGTCAGCAATAAAAAGGATTGAAGTGGACGTAGGCTTGATCATAAGCCGAACCACTATAAAACTGCTGTTGTTTACTGTTTTTTCTACAGTTTTCTGCTTATACTCTGTTCCCGAATCATCGGGTGGTGCTTTCACAACTACACTTTACACACCGGGGTGTTAGCGTTCAAATTTTAGCGTTAACAAATTTCAACCAAATTAAATTTAAAATTTGATTCAATATAACAGAAACAAACCTCATACACATCAATATACAAATAAAGTGCACTATCACAAGCAATAACGTACCATAATACTATAAAGTATATCTTAATTAACATATATAAAACTGTCTTAATTCTTAAACACATCCATCGACAGCAAATCTAATCCATTCCTTAAATATTATGCTAATTTTCACTATCAACATTATATATGATGAGCTTTCCTCTGTCTTTTAAATTGTGTTTCTTTTAGCTTTTATGTCTAAACATGTTGACTATCTTAAATAGCAATTTAATAGTGATACACTAATATGTGAGCAATTACTTAAATAGAAATTTCTACATCTTGACCATTATACACACTTGTATAACAATATCATTAAAGGTATATATAGAAGGGAGATAATAAAACACTTCTGGTTGATCTAAACATTGTGTGTTAGGTAAGTCAAGCATTAATTTTACCTATTGGAAAATTTATAAACCCAAATATCCTCATTAAAAAATGGAGTATTAGAATCCAAATTTAACAGGGAAAATAAGTGATCATAAATTTGGATAAAATATCATTCGTTTATATTTTATACTTTATTCAAATTTGAAAGAACTCGATTTTGAGAAAAGAAAATACTCATTTAAACTGTAAACGTGGTGTTGACAGTTTAATTATCATCAAACTAAAACAATATAACCATGAGAAATCCATACATAAATCAAGCTATATGTTCCTAGTTTACTAGCATTCTTACATAAATTACGATAAAAAGACTAAATACTTCCTTTATATTCATGAACTTAACCAAGAACGAACACTTACTAGATGAATGAAAATTTGTTAACTATATGCATTTCACTAGCGTGCATGATAACATTGAAAGATATGGTTCTTTCATTGATTTAAAACTATGATTTGATTGATTAAAAAAAATTCTTTCATATATGTAATGCCGATGATTAGCTTTGGGCTTACAGTTAAGTTTAATTTATTCTCCATTAATAAAATAAAATGTCAAATATGATGTCTTTTCACTTAACAGCTCGCTAATCTAAATGAAACCAGACATAGAACTTTTCTTTTAATCACGTAGCATTTTCTTGGCAGCAAAGGGAAAATGAATTAAAAGATTATTAGTTTTAGTTGACAGTTTGGATCCATAGTTACATCACTTTCCATCCTTGATACCTCAGGAATCCAACATTATTTGCAGGCTTTGTACAATATCTATACCTATAATAATATGACTCATCACCATTACAACTCAGAAGCGTCTTAAAGAAATATATAAATCATAAATAAATCGGAAAGTATCTCACATATTGAAAAAAGCAGAACTTAAAAAAGCAGAACTTACCCTTAAAGCGCAATCTTGAAGAATCACTACTACAACTTAGATCTTAGGAAAATATACATGTTACAACTCATCCTCAAATCCCGACCTTGAAAACCAATTATACAAATATAATATTGAAAAATGGTAAATCAAAAAATCATAACTTAGCATGCTTTGTGACTATATTTTATATATCTGAAAATGGTACTATCAAAGTACACGCATACTTCAAGAAAAATATACATGTATGAAGAATACAATGTTGGCAAAATAAGCATATGTATTATATATTGATCCAATCTTTAAATGGAATAAAATATTGAAAGTCATAAATGTAAAGGTCCTAAAGCAACAACTCCCAAAGCCTGACATAACACACACACACACACACACACCCCAATACACATACACATACAAGTCTTCAGAACAGACAATTATTAGTGGAAGCAAGTTTAAATCCATGGAAGAATTTGAGAATTATGTGAAAGAAGTAGCAAGTGATCCTCTAGCTTATGCTGAGTTTCGTGCATGGAGAAGGTGTGACATATTGGTTAACTATGGTAGGGTTTGTGATGCACGTCTTAATACTTTGCCCTACAGATTGTGTGAGTTTGTTAGTCGAATGGGTGGTAGGAATGCTTTATCATTATGATCATTAATTGGATACAGTTTTTTCATATTTATTAGCTTTCCGAGTTATAATTTTTTGTGGAAGGCCTATATATCTATTTACTACTCATTTTTTCTTGTGGATAGAATACAAGAAATTACATTGAAATAATACAATGTTAGTTTATATATTTGTGCCGTGGTAAGCTATAAGATCCTTTTATGCATATTTGATAGTGCTGGTGAATGAGAAATACTTGCATACTGTATTCTCAGATTGTGCATCATTGCAACTTATTTGAAAATGGAAAGATTTTGGATTTTGTTCAATGAAGTAATAGAGTTTCATGTGCAGAAAATAAAGTTGAAATAGTTTGACTTAATATTGGAAACATACATTATTTATATGTAACAAGTTTAAATATGAACTAGGTGACCATAACTTGTAAGATCAAAACTGTGATGTAAGGTTTGATCTTTTGATAAGTTTATGGTTGTATATATTTGTTCAATAAGCTGAACTTGTAAACTTTTGAATTATATAACTGCCTGGATTTATTCGGTGCAAAATAATAATAACATTGACAAATGACTAAATAAGTAGGAAAAATAGAAAAATACGGTTTCCCTTTGGTGGAAACAAGTCAATTGCAGTATTTAGGACTTTGCATCATGCATTTCATTGTAAAAATCATATACTTTGTATTATTATTACTTCATGCTATTTAAGATACTTTTTAAGGGTTGAAGTTTTTAGAATAGGCAATAGATGTTTTACCATGGTTTGTAATCTTGCTGCATGCATAAAGTCCTGTCCTGGGACAGTATTATTAACTAAAAAAAGCTATGTAATAATAACTTAAACAACTGCATGCCTACATGTGTTTAACATACAAAAGGACAATATCTTCATATAAGTTCTAGCAAACTTAGAATAGTTGTTGGGAATAATGAACTTCGACTAATTTGTGTATATTGTCACCCTCTTGAAAACGTTTTAGCATTCTACTCGAAGGTACAAAGCAATTCTAAAAAAAACACCGCTGCCTCTAGGATAAAACATCTTTAATCTGAAAAAATATCAACCTGTTCGCACTGACAAAGTCAACTCTGATTCGCACTCTGAAATACTGCTCAAGGTGTTTAGTTTTGCTGAAGGAAGAAGAAAAAGAAAAATGTATGTTATTCTTACCATTTCTCTTCTATTTATCATTTAAATAGGAATAATGAAAATTATATACGCTACTAAAGTGATAGAATGTTAATGGATTTTAATTTATTCTCATTTAAAACAATATTGTAATATCATAGGCTTTTGTATCGGCTCAGTAATAATATCACATAAATATATTACCGTTGTGCAAGTATAACGGCTCAATTATAATAATAATTCATAAATATATTACAGTTATAAACTTACAACGGCTCAATTATAATAATGATTCATAAATTTATTACCATTATAAACTTGCAATGGCTCAGTTAGAAAATGGTTCATAAATAAATTATCATTAACCTGTTTTTATTTAATTTTTTAATAAATTCACTTCATAAACAAAGCATTTTCAACAATCCCCTACTTGAATTTTAAAAAATATATTTTTCAAGTAGTTTCTGAAAACAAAAGATTGCATAAACAAAGGTGTCCTTCGACTTGAACCTTTGCATAGTGGATAGGATTCATTTTAACAGAGTGACATGTAGTCTTGAACTCTATTCCTGACATCAGGCCACATACAATCTTTCTAGAGTGCAATCAAATAAGCCCGTGCATTTATGGTCATGCACATCTATCCCAGTTTAGTGAATGTTCTAGAAATTTTACCCAAAACTCTATAGGAAATGGCCACATTCCCACATTCACACAGATGAGTCTATCAAGAGAATCTTGAAGGTAGGGACTCCACTCCAAATAGAGTATAGATCTTATTATGAGTTTCTATTAACTCATCCTCTAATCACTTTAGTAATACATGATTCTTAATATAAAAATAGCATGTTCAATTAATATCACTTCACAGCTTATTCTTACCCATTGAACCTAGTTTTTGGGATCTCCAGTCATTAGGTCGGGTTATCATGACGTGAATCAACAATCTAAGGGAAATAGTTCCATTCTTTTAGAAATTCTAAGGACTTTCTCTCTAGCTAGTCCTTTCGTCAAAGGATTTTTGTCACGTTCCAAATTTCAGCGTTCGAAAATTGACACCCGTGCTTCACTTGTACTCGAATGCCGCAGATCCAACCGTCGAAATTTGACTCGTGCCGAAGCTTATAACACATTAAGTACAACACAGCAGAAGAAAATGAATAATACATTTGATACAATATCTGATACAATGATGATACAGTAGAATGATACAATAGATATCAACACTATCAGAGATACAAGAAATAGCAGCGGAAAGATAATGTCTTCAATGCCAAACTCCACGAACTCCATCTTCAATCCAAAGCTAGCTCGAACCCCCTCATCATGTTTCACCTAGATAAGCAAGTCTGGTCCGTCGTGAATGCTGAAGTGTAGCAAATACGATCCACATTCCTACCATTCGACTATATGAAAAACCCAACTCTAGACTGCCCTGTGGAAAATTGTGGGCACCTAGAGTTTAGGAAAGGAACAATAAACTCCAGGTCAGTCATGGGACTGGTGTGAGCAAACAAAACAGTTTTCATCTTTTGAAAAAACAAACAACAAAGCTTTTAAAGTTCAAATCCGCAATACTTTTTGGAAAATGAAACTACCATAAGGCCTCCCGCCACACACACAATGCAAGCGCAAACTTGGAGGAGATTTCTCCTTATGACAGTCAAAAAATGCTTGATACGCGAAAACCATTTGATATTATTATTAGTGCATAGTGCAAAAAACCTTTCGAAAATATAATATTAATCTTAGCCAGCATAGGTAGCATTATACTATGCCTACTATAGCTACCACCTGAGGTGGCAGGTTATACAATTGAAATCGTAAAGGGCTCGTATTGTTTGATTGGATTTCCAACAAATGGTCAGGCAAAGGAACTTCCCACACAAAATGGAAAGCCTCTAGAAGGACGTCTGCGAGAACCTAACCGGATCTCTGCTACACAAGGCCGGGTTACCTCTGTAACTAGCTAACAACTGACACGAGTATGCCATCCCCCGGTCATTACCGACCTTTATCCAAGGTCCCTCAATCCAACAACCGCTAAGTAAAGTATCTGGGCTTCATACTATGATACCGCTTTCAAAAATCAACATAAGTAAATATCTAGGCTCCATACCATGATATCACTTTTTATCCAGAAGGAAACGGTCATACCCTTAGGGGGAGCTACCCGCAAATAACCTTGCTGCCACTATTCCTGTTTCGACCATTACCGGGTTGTGAGGCTCGACGAAGTCATGTGCACAAAGCTACGCTTTTTCACAAAGCCATGCTTTGATCACAAATGATCATCAACACACAACAGCACTTAGCATGCCACATTACCAAATTGGGAATGTATCACTAGTAACCATCAACTACATAACCTCTGAGCTCGTACGTCTCAGAGAAGGGTGTTAAGCTAAGAGAATAAATCTCCACCACCAACAAAAATGTATTTGATAGAAACCAGCTTTACATCTCAAAGTGTAATGTCAGACACACATCCATACAAGTCTGTTTCGGGTTCGAACAGAACCGAAGGCACTTTCGAAGAAGCCCATGAAAATTCGGGTATTCACAATCCCAATCGGACTTCCCATCACTTAGGAAATATCTATATAGCTACTCAGTGCAGAGACAATCGATAGGTCATCCTATCATTCTCGCAAATACCCGGTCTTCACCACCGGTCTTCAAATGCTATCCATAATGACGTATCATTATTCGGAATGGGTTATATGACACAAAGTCCTCTCCCGGCTAAACCAAATAATGAGCGTAATATTTAAAAATATATGGATATGAGATTTCAATTAAGTCACAACCCAAAACCTTTCTTCAAATGGTTTAAACGAATTACCATTTCAAATCTTTAAACAAAATATTTATTTCACAAAGTTCACTAATCTTTTACCAAGATTCATTTACAATATTTAAACAAAAGATCTATCTTTGAGATCCTCTTTTGTTTGAAAACAACGTTTCACAAATATTTCACAATGATCCCTTTATAGGTTTCGAAACAATTTCTTTTTAAATCTTTTATATAAAAGATACCCCGTTAATTTCAAATAAGGTTCAACTATCTTCCACAAAGATTAATCCCTAGCTTTCAAAACTATTTCAATTCCATTTCACAATTGAAATCTTTTAACAAAAATTTGAAATCCCTTCCTTATATGAAAGCTATTGAAACAAATAGTTCTCGTTTCGGAAAAATCCGATTACATTTGTACAAGTTAAAGCCCTTGAGTTAAATTTAAATTCTCAAAACAATGCCTTTAAAATGGTTTAACCCATATATAACTTGTATAACGTCTTTAATCCCTAGTTTCCAAACGTAGAATTCAATTTCAAATTTTGAATTTAAATTTAAATCAAATTATTTAAACTTCAAGGCTTAATCAAGTTATTCAAAAATAAATTTTTATTCTCAAAACCCTTTTTCAAAAGCTTTTCATATTTAACCCAATTCCATTTCCAAAACCGTTTGGATTTATAATTCAACTTTTAAAACTATTTTGAATTAAATTCAAATATCTGTGACTTAACCGATTTCCTCATGAAATCCATCTTTGTGTGTGTATAAGTGTGGTCTAGGGGATTCACACATTAGTGCAACATCATCAATCATCACAGATTCAATCATATCAATTTCGATAAGCGGTATAATCCATAACGCTTATCTTTATTCACAGATAAAGTAAATTCATCAATCACAAAGATTTACCATTACGATTCGATGTGGGTTTCGGATAACCAACTAGAATCCGACTCCCTGTCGCATCGAAATTTAAATGATGTTTTACGGACAAAGAGGGTTTTCGCATACACATAGAAACAAATCACAAATCACAGTTCAGCACAAAGCAATTCACATTACATAGCATCACAATCACATATCAGAAATATCAATCCAGTACACAATATTTGACAATTAACTTAAATTAATCAAATTTAACTCAATTAATTACAATGAGCAATTAATTTCTTAATTACTTTCATAAAGTAATTACACTTACACAATTTCACAAATGATTATCATTAATTAATTAATCTAATTAATTGTTAAAATTAATCACATTAATTAATTATTTAAACAATCTTAGTTAATGACCTTCATTAACTAATAACAATTCTTTAATTACTTTGCTAAAGAAATTACGTACATTAATCATTATTAATTAAAATTGATTAACCATTAATAACTCATTAATTAACCCTAATTATTTAATTAATTAAGTGTTTTTGTAACTTAATTAGTTCTTAATTACAATTTAATTATTCCTTAATTAAATTAACTTAACATTAATTAACAAATTTAAACTTGTAATTACTAATTTAATTGATACAAACATTAATTAACCATTCTAATTAACTTAATAATTTACAAATTACAAAATCAATAAGTTTTATTAACTTTAAAGAAAACTTATTAATGATTTCATTTATCACTCACAAATATGTTTGAAAATATTTATTTTAAGTTTACTTTTGAAACTTCATTTTAAATTTTCAAGTTTTAAAATGAATACCAATTGATCTTTAAATCAATTTTAAAACAAACTTTTAAAACCTTTAAATTACAAGTTAAAGTAATACTTTTGTTATGAAAGAAATTTAAAAGAGTTTGAAATCAAATTCCCTTTAAATTCAAAATATTTAAACTTATTTAAAACATTTAAATTTATGAACTTTCTTTCATTTCAAAATCTGGAATTCAAATTTTAAACTTGAGTCCAGGTTACAAAATTTTGATTTAACTCATTTCTTACAATTTCAAACCACATTTTTAATTCAAATTCCTTTTTATTTCACTTACTTACCTAAACACCTTTATTAAAACAATTTGAATTTAAAACTTTATTTATTTCCAAACCAAGATTCAAACTGACTTGAATTCATTATTAAACTATGATTTAAAAACTTATTTTAAACTTTGCTTTGAAATTTTAAATTCAGTTTTAAATTCAAAAAAAACAGGAACAGGTTTGTTTTAAAATCTATACAAACATTTACCCGAGTCACACCTAAAACTACTTCGAGCCAAACCGAAACCCTTCGAGTAAAACACTCAAACTACTGGAGTCAAATACGAGAATTCATCCCTGCTTCCACCCAAATCAACTAAATTTCCAGATGCCAGAAGCAAGCGTACCGTGCATGTGCACGTTGCCGCAGATCACCTCCAGATGACACCACATCGTCGAGCAAGTCGACGATCATCCACGCCCCAATCCCCGGTCATCAGAATTCACCCATCCCTTGAAATCGAATTCGAGCTCAAAATTGCAACCTGGAACAACTGGAACAACTTCAACCAAAACCTAGAAACGCGTCGTTCTCGACATCCCGATCATCAGAAAACTTGAAACTCCGGTTAACTACTCGTCGTCATCCCCTCTACCATCTCCCAAATCCCTGTATTACTCGAACACTTTTAGATGACGAACGAGACAAAATACTAAGCCTCAACAAAAATTAGGTTTACGAACTTCTCGAGTTCGCCGCCATCACCACGACCATATGCACCCCATTCCAATATTTTTTCCAGAGCCCCCGCTCATCCCTCCATCACCAGGCAAGATCTCGACCACTACAAGTCAGTGGATTGCCAAAGATCATCAGAACAATGAAATTTATACAAAACCAAACCGCTCCCTCAACTTCACTCTAAAAATTATGATTTTTGTTTTAAAAATCATATTAAAGTATACGAATTCAACCTACATACCTGAATTCGAAAATTAAAAGGTTTGAATTTTAACGTATTTAAAGCTTTGCTCAGGTATTTTGGTTTCCAGAGTCATTAACAGGTTGTTCAAACTTGAATTGATTTTTAAACTTTAGTTCATGATCAAACAAGCAATCTTTGTTTTAATCTCAAGTCCAAACAGTGAGTGAAACAAGTGGAAATTAATTTTTGAATCAAATTTTTTTGTGTTTATAACTCAGGACATGAAACATATGGAAACAACGGCTTGCACGCAATTCTTCCATCATTTAGAGAATTCATATATATATATATATATATATATATATATATATGAACATACTTATCACAGATTTAATTTGCAACAGATCCAGATTTTTTAAATTTTTAAGAAAAATGTTACTCACCTTAGATTCCAAAAGAATGAACAGAGTTCTATTTGAAACAGGTTGTGAAAATGCAAGCTGAAGCCCTCTTCTTTAATCTCTGCTTGAGTTAATTTGTATTGTTGTTGTAATTGAAGTTTTGTTTAAGTTTGAGTTGTAGCTCACATTAAATTTAACTTAGCTTGATGGACGAACTGGAATGGATGGATTGATATATAAGAAATGAGTTACATGATGTTGTTATATTTTTTTTCTTTTGTACAATCAAGGATCAGAGATTTTTTTTTTTTGTTGACTAGCCGATTACCTTTGGCGGCTGAAATGATACATATGGTGTGCTAAGATATTTTGCATTAATTGCCATTTGTCTTCTTTCTCAAGCTTATATACTTATCTATATATATTGTTCATACTTGAGAATATACGTTAGTGTCTTCTTTTGCAAGCTCAAAGGTATTTATATTTTCTTTCTTTTCTTTTGCTTTGTCTTATTACTTCATAATATAAATAAATTTCTATTTTAATATGTTGTTAGATTTTAGCTAACGTGTTACTTTATATTTCATAGTTTATCTTATATACATCTGTTTCTATTTCTAGCTTAAATATTTATTTTTCACTTTAATACTTATTGTCTTATTTTACATTTTGCACTCATTCATCATATTTACACAACTTTTAAAATCCATTTCATAAGATTAAATTCAGATATCTTTACATTATTTATAAATCCCAATTCAAATTCAATTCAAGTATATTATTTAAATTTGCAGTATTCAGATATACCCAAAATTCTATTCTCAAGCAACTTATAAAACACATATATATTTTTTATTTGAAATTGGAGAAACTCAATTCAATTTACCAATTAATTTCATAATTTTTATTCAAAAATTAAATTAATTATCAATTTAAACTTAGTAAAAATCAGGGATCGTTACAATCTTCCAAACTCTCGTCACTATTTATGTATCCACTTTAATAACACCTAAAGAGAGTAGCTCTCTAACAGTATTGTGCTTACGACGTATATGTCATCTCTTACCATTGTAATAATGGTTCTGTATTTTTGCAATAGCCATGGTACTATCGCAATGGATCAACATAGCCGGTATTGATTTTTACTATAAAGGAATCTCTACTAGCAGATTTCTTAAGTACTCTCCTTCTTCACTAGCTATTGCTAGTGCTATCATCTCAGACTCCATAGTAGACTAAACAAAATAGTTTGCTTCTTGGATTTCTAAGAAACAGCTCCTCGAGCAATGCTAAAGATATAGGCACTAGGTGCTTTTGAATCATCAGATAAAGTATTCCGGTTTGCATCGGTGTAACCTTCAACGACAGCTGGAAAAATTTCATAATGTCACCCAAGGTTCATGGTTCGTTTTAGGTATCTCATGACCCTCTCAATAGCGTGCCAATGCTCTATACTAGGTCTACTAGTAAACCTGCATAATAATCCCACGATATAGGCATTGTTGGGTCTAGTACAATTAATGGCATACCCAAGGCTGCCAATGATGCTTGCATAATCAGACTGTCTTACACCTTCACCAGTGTTCTTAATTTGCTTTACATTAGGATCATATGGTGTACATGTAGGTTTACAGTCAAAGTAATTGTATTTATTTAGAATATTCTCAATATAATGAGATTGATCCAAAGAAAGTCCCTTTTCGGACCTAGTAATCTTAATACCAAGGAGTACACTACTTCACCTAGATCTTTCGTATCGAAATTAGTGCTTAACAAAGATTTAACAGAGTTTATGGCATGAATGTTTGACCTAAAAATAGTAGATCATCTATGTACAGACATATGATAGTACAAATGTTATTCTCAGATTTATAGTTTATGCATTTGTCACTTTCATTAACTTAGAAACCATGTGAGATTATTAAGTTATCCAATTTTTTATGCCATTGTTTAGGTGCTTGTTTTAAGCCATATAATGATTTATCTAACTTGCAAACTTTATGTTCTTGACCATGAACTATAAATCCTTCAGGTTGGTCCATACAAATTTCCTCTTCTAATGCACCATTTAAAAAGGCAGTTTTAACATCCATTTGGTGTATTATTAAATTATGAATAGAAGCAAGTGAAATTAGTACGCGAATGGATGTAATCCTAAGTTACAGGTGAAAAGGTGTCAAAAAAGTCTTCATTTTCTCTTTGCTTAAATCCTTTAGCTACAAAACGAGATTTATATTTATCGACCTTGTCACCGGGTTTTAATTTCTTTTTCAGTACCCATTTATAGCCTATAGAATTACAACCAGGTGGTAGATCTACTAAGTGCCAAGTCTGATTGGATTCCAAAAAATCCATTTCATCATTTATAGCCTCTTGCCAAAAATCAGCATCTAAGGAAGATAATGCCTCTTGGAAGTTTAAGGGATCCTCCTCTATAGTAAAAACACAAAAATCTAAACTCTTTTGCAGTTCTTGCTCTTTTACTTCTTCTAGGTTTATTTTCAGAAGACTCATTAAGTTCTATTCTAATAGGCATGGTTTTACTTGATATACCCCTACTATTCCTCAATTTAAAAGAAAATCTAGATTCATAAAAATCAGCATCACTAGATTCTATTATATTATGTGTATTCAGGTCATAAAATCTATATGCTTTGCTATTAATAACATAGCCAATAAATACACATTCATATACTTTACTTGCTAATTTTATTCTCTTAGGATTTGGTATGCGAGCATATGACAATAATCCCCAAGTTCTAAAATAATACACATTTGGTTTATAATTTCTTAAAATTTTTAATGGTTATATTTTACTTTTTGATTTAGGGATTTTATTCAATTCATAGCATACAGTCAATAAGATATCCCTCCACCAATGTTTTGATGCACCCGAATTCAATAATATAGCTACAACTAATTCAGTAAAGGTTCTATTTTTTATTTTAGCTTTACCGTTTATTTCAGATGAATAAGGTTTAGTTCTCTCATGAATTATACCATGAAATTTATAGAAATCAAGAAGTAAAGTAGACTCATATTTTTTTCCTCTATCGCTATGAAGTCTCTTCATTTTCTTATTAGATTGATTCCTAATTTCAGTTTTAAATTATTTATGTTAGTCCGTGAGATGATGGTTTTGATGACAACAACCTTAGAATAGATTATAAAATATAAATACTAACAGTATATGTTTAGATATATGTGTATATGCAGGATTTTACCATGCACGTACCACGAATGAAGATTGTACAGTATAAAGATTCATGGTATCAAGATTGAAGACACATGAGTATCAAAATTATCAAGAGTTCAAGAGTTCAAGTAATTTATTTTAATTAGAATTTTTTTTAAAACTCCTAGAAAAGCACTGGCATCTTAAAAACCAATTTATTCATGGAATGGAATCAACTTCGAGCCTGTTAAAGGGATGGAACCCTAAGTAGGATGGAACCTACGAAAAATCTAGAGGAACATTGTTTTGTATCCGATAAATTTTTATTCAAAATGATTTTTCAAAAAATATATCTTTTTTTCAAAATAATTTCAAAACCTTCCTTTTAAACGAATCAAAAACATCTATCCTGATTTCAAATACTTTTAGCCTCAAAATAATCTTGAATTTCAAAATCAAATTATCCTTGGTTTTAAACTATCTTTTAAAATAAAAGTATATTTAATCTTTAATATTTATATACTTAGATTTAAATATAAAATTATAGTAAAATTTTATATATACCAAAATATTATTCTATGTATTTCAACTATATTCAAGTATATTTATAAAAGTATAAAATAGTTTTAAAATAAGATAAAAGTTATTTTCAAAGAAAAAAACATCAAAAATTCCTTTGGGATGTCGACATGCCCAAGTATCCCATGTCGACATAGTGTCAGTTGAGTTCAAAATTTAAATTTCAAAAGAAGTGTCTATTCGTCATAACTTTTCAAGAATGGACATGACTGTTGTTCTTCTATAAATAGGGGTTGGTTTCAAAGAATTTCAATTCAGTTTTTTTGGTTTTTCACTCCTCCTCTTCTTCTACATTTCCATATACATTTTCTTACCATTACTCTACCGAAATCAACATTGAATCTAACTAGATCATTTCTGGTTTGATTCTCTATCACTATCTCAACAAGATCCTCAATGCTATTCAAGAATTATAGGCTTTTTGTAATCAACTTAGCGAGAAAAGGTGTGATTGTAGCCTTGGAAATCAATCAAGCGAGATAAGATGTGATTGTAGTCTTGGGAAATCAATTGGGTGAACTCGTTGCCCGGGAAATCAAGTATCTCTACCCAGAGGATTGTGATTCTGGAGGGTGTACCTTGTTGCCTTGAAATCGAGGGTGTAATTGTACAATTTCTTTTGAAAGGAAATCCGTACTTGTTGTGCGGGACTGGATGTAGGGTAACTCCGAATCAGTATAAAATCCGGTGTGTTCTTTCCTTTACTGCTTTTACTTTATTTCTGTATCTGTGTTTGTTTCCGTGATCATATCTGTGTCTGAATGTTGCATGCATTTGCATTTAAATTAATAAAAACTCAAAAAGATTTAATAATTCTCTAAAACACTATTCACCCCTCCTCTAGTGTTTATCCTAGCATTAAGAATCAACATTTCTCACATTTGGTATCGGAGCAAGGTTTTCAAAGTTTCATAATCTGATTTTTGAAAAAGTTTTAAAATGGCTTGTTTGTTAATACTAGTTTAGAAATATTCAGATCATCATTGTCTTTTGAGTCTGCATATAATCAATGTTCAAATTCAAGTTGTTTGGCAAAATTGTTTGATGTGCAGGAATCATGCTTTATGGCTATTGAAGAATCAATACACAACGGACAAATTGTGTAGATCAGAAAGGACAAGTGGGTACTCGATAGTGGATATTCTAGACACATGACTGGCAATCCAGATATGTTTAATGGCATAATATACAAAGACGGAGGATTGGTTAACATTGGGCACAATTCAAAAGGATAAGTGATTAGCATCGGCAAAGTCGGTAACTCTGAAACTCCTATTATTACTAATGTTTTGCTAGTTAAAAATCTGAAACATAATCTGCTAAGTATAAGTCAACTTTGCGATAAAGGATATAAAATTAAATTTGAAAATGATAAATGTCACATTGAAGGTAACAATTCAACCATAATATTTGAGGGAGTTAGGAAAAAGAATAATTATATTCTTAGTATAAAAGTTTCAAATGATAACTTATGTCTTTTGGCAAATACAAGTGACCCTTGGATTTGGCATAAGAGATTTGGGCATTTGAATTTCAAACTCTTATCTAAGATATCAAAACATGATCTAGTAAGAGGTCTCCTTAAAATGAATTTTAAAGCAGATAGTTTATGTGATGCATGTCAATTAGGAAAACTTTGAAAAAGTTCCTTTAAATTAAAATATATGATCTCAACTTCAAAACCTCTTGAATTACTTCACCTTGATTTATTTGGTCCATCTCAAATTCTGTCAATAAACCATAGTAAATATGTTTTTGTAATTGTAGATGATTATTCTGGATTTACATGGACAATATTTTTGAAACATAAAAGTGATACTTTTGAATGTTTTAATAACTTTACAAAAAGGATTCAAAGTCAACTTTCTCTAAAAATTATAACCATTCGTAGTGATCACGGTGGTGAATTTGAAAATGAAAAGTTTGAGGAATTATCCAATAACTCACAAATTTTTATTTCCAAGAACTCCACAACAAAACGGAGTAGTAGAATGTAAAAATAGGACGATTCAAGTGTGTGCGAGAACTATGCTTTCAGACAGTAAATTACCAAAGAATTTTTGGACAGAAGCAGTTGCTACCGCCTGTTATATTTTAAATAGAATTGTAATTAGACCTTTAACTAATAAGACATCAAATGAACTTCTTCACTCAAAGAAACATAAAGTATCTTATTTTAGAATTTTTGGAAGTAAATGTTTTATTTTAAATACTAAAGACAACTTAGATAAATTTGATCCTAAATCAGACGAAGGTATCTTTATCGGATGTTCTAATAGAAGTAAAGCATACATAGTATTTAATTTAAGAACTAACACCATCGAAGAAACAATGCATGTATCATTTGATGAAAATTTCAAAATTTTTGAAGATACAAATGACGAAGATGATTTAATTACTCAAAATCAAGAGCAACTGAAACTAATAATGAAATTATTCATCTTAATAAAAGTACTAAACTTTTAAAAGATCATCCAATAGAAAATATACTAGGAGATATGCAATCTGTTATTAAAACTAGACATCAACTAAGTCAAATGAGTAATGTAGATTTTATATCAACTGTTGAACCCAAAAATCCAAAAGAAGCATCAACTGATGATTCATGGATTTTGGCTATGAAGGAAGAACTAAATCAATTTACTAGAAATGATGTTTGGGAACTTGGTCTTAGACCTGAAAATAAAACTATAATTGGAACTAAATGGATTTATAAAAATAAAATGAATGAACTAGGAGAGGTAGTTAGAAATAAAGCTCGATTAGTCGCTCAAGGTTTTTGTCGAGAAGAAGGAATAGATTTTGATGAAACCTTTGCTCCCGTAGCAAGATTAAAAGCCATTAGGATTCTACTTGATCTCGCAAATCATAATAATTTCAAACTATATCAAATGGATGTTAAAAGTGCCTTTTTAAATGGATTTGTAAATGAGGAAGTATACGTTGAACGACCATCACTTTTTGAAAATGATAATTTACCAAATCAAGTTTACAAACTTAAGAAAGCTTTATATGGTCTAAAACAAGATCCTAGAGCCTGGTATGATAGACTAAGATCTTACTTATTACAATCAAATTTTGAAATTGGTAAAGTAGATAATACTCTTTTTATTAAAATAAATAAAAATGATATTCAACTAGTATAAGTCTACGTAGATGATATCATTTTTGGATCAACTAATTTTGAAATGAATAAAGATTTTTTTGAAATAATGACAAAAGAGATTGAAATGAGTCATATGGATGAATTAAATTTCTTTTTAGGATTACAAATAAAACAATTAGATAATGGTATCTTTATTAGTCAAGAAAAATATGCTAAAGACCTAATTAATAAATTTGGCTTGACTACTACGAGTGGAAAATCCACTCCCATGCCAACCAATGAGTACCTTAGTAAAGAAGATCTCATGAAAGATGTAGATCAAAAATTATATAGAGGAATGATCGGATCACTACTCTATATTACTGCTAGTAGACCTGATATCATGCATAGTATTTTTCTCTGTGCAAGACATCAATCTCAGCCTAAAGAGACTCACTTAAAAGCCGTAAAACGTATCATAAGATATGTTAAACACACCTCTGATTACGGCTTAATTTACCCTAAAAATGATTCTTTTGATTTAATATCATACTGTGATGCTGATTATGCTACTTGTAAATCAGACTGAAAAAGTACTAGTGAAACTTGTCACTTTTTGGTGCATTCTCTGATTTCCTGGTTTAGTAAAAAGCCAAACACAGTTTCTTTATCAACAACTGAAGCAGAGTATATTTTTGCTGCTTTGGCTTGTTCTCAAGTATTATATATGCAACAAACTTTAAAAGATTATGGTTTAAATATTTCAAAATCACCAATTTATTGTGATAATACTAGTGCAATAAATTTATCCCAAAAAGACTACTCAACATGCTCAAACTGAACATATTGATATTAGACATCATTTTCTCAGAGATAATATAAGTAAGGAAGTAATCACTCTAGATTATATCAATTTTGAGAATCAAATTGCTGATATCTTAATAAAACCTTTAAATGAATCTATATTTACTAAATTAAGAAGAGAATTAGGTATTTCTTCAATAATTGAAATATAAAATATAAATAACAAGTATAATTCAAAATTAATTCAAAATAAATTAAATAGGCAAAAATTCAAGAACCATATCGACATACCCCTCTATCCTATGTCGACATACAACGTTTTTAAAATTTTGAAATTTTTCCCACCAGAATTCAAATAATTAGTTATATATTCTTCTTATTTTTGAATTTTTGATCATTCTCTCTGATCTCTCTCTATTCTAACTTCTGAAATTAATTAAACTATGGCCTCTTCTTCCAAATCAAACATAAAATCAACCTTTTCGTTCCCCTCTCCTACTTCTGGTCCGGTTCAACGTACTACTCTCGCTCATGTGACTAAAATGGAGGATCCTCTAAAGGATGCACTTCAGTTAATGACTGAAATTCATGTATTGCAACTTCGAATGGCTAAGGAAAAAAAGAGGCAAGGCAAAATCCTTAGGAATTTGCAAAAATTTCTAATGGACAATCATGCTAACCCAATCTTGATTGATGAAGACTCTTCAGGAGATCAAGAACAAGAGGCCAGCGAAGAAGAAGAAGAAGAAGAAGAACCCATGGAAGAAACGCATGCCGAAGATGACGACAAGGTCGTTTGTATTGGTGAAGTGTTTTTTGACAAAAATGGGAATCTTGTTGAACAACGTGGAAATTTCTGTTTTCAATATCCAAACTGTTCGATTCATAGATCTCCTATGTTCAAAAACACACATTTGTTTCTTCTCTTTCTTTACCATTATTGTATGTTCCTTCTTATGTTTCCCACGAAAATGTAAATATAACTATATGATTAATAAATAAATTGTATTCTTATATGTGTCCTTCCCTACTACTATATACTTAGAATAGTTAGTAGTTTAGGATTAGGTTTATTATTTGTGATAACCCGAATTTCTGGGCATCCGTTAATTGGAAATTAACAGGATTAAAATTGTTAAAATACTTATTTGTTAATTGAACAAATGAAATCTAATATACATAGAAATCTGGATATATAAATGATTTTTTTTATAACAAAAGTTGAATTATAAATATCTGAAAATAATAAAGATTGAATATATATATAGATAAGCAGATTTTAAGTAGAGAAATTTTTATTTTTTTAAAACAAATTTAAGATGTGTTTTCCTAAAAGTGTGTGTATATATATATATATATATATATATATATTTATGAGTTGATTTTTAATTTTGAATTAGAGTTGGAATTCTAGATTTAAATTGGAATTTAAAAGATAAATACTTTAAATTATTTTGTATTCGAAATGGGATTTGTCTTATATTATTTTCCTTAACAGAAACTTTCTTTATATAAATTATGAAAGCGATTGTTAATTGATAAAATAAATACAAAAGCTTTATAAACATTTAAAATAAATATATCATGCATAATTACAAATGTAAGTTTAATAAATAAAATTTGAACAAAAAGAAGTTTGATTATTAAACACAGTTAAGATATTATTAGTATAAAACTAAAATTTAACTATAACAAGATATATATATATATATATATATAATAAATTTAAAAACATATTAATACATTATAATTACAGGTGTAAACCTATTGTTACATGCAAATGACAAGTGTTAAAGATTTTTAACAAGTGTCACCTTTTATTTCAATTTTCTTTATTTATTTATTTATTTCAAAATTTCTCTATAAGACATGTATCTCCTCTTTTATCATTCCTTTTCTATTTTTCAGCTCAAAAAAAAAATCTTCCCTTCATCTTTCAAAATAAAAGAAGACCATAAAACTGAAACCAATATAAGAAAATTAAAGTAATAAACTACAACATCAGTTACAAAGATGCAAATTTCAGCAATGCAAATCAACTTCATTTTCAACCTGGGAGGCTTCAAATTCAACTTAGCCTAAAAACAAATGCAAAGAATCAACTCAAATACAAGATGTAATACAATCATCAGCAAGCTAACAACAGTGCATCAGCTCAAGTAAATTCTTAGCAGGCTAAGCAAATTCAAAATTCATTTCAAATGCAGGGTTCAGATTAACAGAAAATATTATGTCCCAGTTCAGGTGAGTAAACAATCTTATCAAATAACTCAAATCTGTCCTATCTGGATAATTATGAATATTGTGTGAAATGGTGTTGTGTAAAATGTGGTATAATGCTTGCATGTTTGTGAAATATGTACTGGATGGAGGGCATGTTAGTATATACATACACATAGAGCTCTGTTACAGGTTTTACTGGATTTTGAGATGATAAAAAAAATTTCTTCTTATCCGATCATCTTTAGGCTATGAAATGTAAACCAAATTTGTTTTTTTATCAGAATACCAATTTTCAAAATATTACCTAGCATATATATCAAGGAATTATCTCTAAAATAGATGAATCAGTAGAAAAAAAATTTTAACACAAGAAGTTAATTTTTAAAAATGCAAGCTTTGATCATATATATCGAATTATATTCGAATGTAAAGATTTTTGATGGAAATGTTATGATTTTTATGTTCTTGATTGTTGAGAAATTGTGTAATTATCGAAAGTGGGTATATCATCAAATTCCGGTAAAAGAGTTGACCAGAGACATCGTTTTTATGGCTAGAGGCAGATTATAGGTTGGTGGTTGAGAGAAAAATGGTTTCATATTTTTTTGGGCGACGTGGTTGATGGCGCAACGGAATTTAAGGTTTTATCAATGTTTTGACCGAGTTGTTTGCCAGAGATATTCATCTTCATGAAGGATCTTTAGGCGATCGGTGGTAGGGGAGTAGAAAGAGGAAGGCAAGGCGATTATCAGGGCTCGATGGCGAAACTTCCGATGATCGGAGGAGCTGGTGATGTGCGAATCTTTGGATTGGGATGGGTTCGATGCTTTTCGTCGTTTGCTCGATTTTGTTTTGACGGTCGATACGATGATCTAGAGGTCGATCAAGTAATTGAGGGTTGTTATCGACTTGCCGAAGGTGGGATGTGTGGCCGGAGCGCCGCCTTGCGTGGGTGCACGTGCACCAGAATTTTTCTATGCACTAGGTTTGGGAACGAAGGGGTTTCCTCGGGTTGAAGCACGGGAAGGAGGAAGGTGAGCTCGGGGTATGTTGCATGCGTGTGAGTATAAATGTTAGCAGGTTTCTGAATTCAAACTAAACTTCATTTAAAAAAAAAAAAACTGAAGCTCGGGAAAAGGTGGGAAAAACTCGGGTACTTTCATTAGTAGCTCGGGAATTTGTTGATGCTCTCGGGTTTACTTTTGATTAAGTTAGCAAGCCTCAAATTCCAACTTTTAAGTTCTGAAGAAAACATTGCCTGGTTTAAATCTTAAGGGAATCTAGGTTTTCAAGTTTAAATGAATACAAGTTTAAAAGCCAAATAAAATAAGTATTTTCCCAGCTTTAAGTTATTAAAAATGGTAAGTGTTTAAGCAATTTATTAAATCAAGGCAAAATCATTTAACTTTGATATTAACTTGAAAATTAACTGGTGATTATGATGATTAAATAAGGTAATGTAATTTAAGAAAATAAATAAATTAATTAAGGATAATCACTAAAGGAAATTGATTAAGTACATTTACCAGGTGTAATTTATAAAGTATAATTACTTAATGAAGTAATTAGGGATTACTTACTTAGTATAATTAATTAAAGAATAATTATTTGCTGGATGTAATTAATGAAGGTTAATTAATAAATATGTTTAACTAAAGATTAATTAATTTATGTAATTAATTATAGTCAATTAATTAATAAGGTATTAAAGGTTAATCAATGTAAGTGATTATAGGATAATAAAATTTGAGTAATTAATATAGGGTTGGTGTAATTAATTAAGTTGATGGGGATGACTTTAGTTAATTAATTAAGTTTAGTTAATTAAAAATAATCATTTGATGTTGGATTAAGTATAATTACTTGAGGTAATTAATGAGGTGTAATTACTTAGTGAAGTAATTAGTGGATAATTACTGATGTAATTAATTAAAAGGAATTTCATAATGGGAAGTAATTAAAGGATAATTACTTGGTGGAAGAAGTTAAGTGATAATTAATCAATGTAATTAAATGATTAATTGATATAATTAATCAAGGAGTTGGTTTAATTGATAGAGTAATTAAGGGAAGATAATTTCTGATTGTGACCAACCAAGGATGATTAATGAATGAAATTAGGTTAAAGATTAATTATAAAATAAAATCTAAGGATAATTAACTAATGAAAGTAATTAGAGGATCATTAATTAATGAAATTAATGGAAGTGATCAGTCTTGCTTATGAATGATTGAATGATGATAAGTGCATTGGATTGGTTAATATCTCTGATATGAATTGCTTTGTGACATGATTTGTTAGATGGACAGTGATAATGTGATTATCTGTCGATTATGAATTACAATGTAAAAGTGCTATCTGGTAATTGAAGTTGAATTGTATTTAATTAAACAATTTAGGTTTAGACAACATAGGATTCGAAGAGACCAGAGTCGGGTATTAGTGAATACCCGAAACCATTTCGATTCTTTATAGATTGACATGTGAAATAAATGGACTGGAATGGAATGATTTAAGTAAATTAGACCCTTTAATCTAAGTTTCGGTACTTAGAAAATATGAAATAAGGAATGTCTAGATAAATTTGTGAATTTGTAAATTAATATGAGTTACCCGGGTTTATTTAAAGATTTATGCTTTTATATTCCATGTTAGATGGGCTTACTCACGCTAGTTTCCAGCCTGACCCGGGTGTTACTTTGATGTAATGCTCTGGTCAGACCGAGTATTACAACTTTTCAGTCAAATACGTTGTGAAGCTCAGGAGGCGAGCTGGATAGCAGGAACGTATGGAGCGTACCCGCTGTATATATTATAGTTTATCTTGGACATGTTTTTTACACAGTCCAGTGTTGTCTAATGTTGTAACTCTGTGTAATAAAATGTAATTGACTGATACAGTTTTTCTTTGTATAAGAATTATTATTTGATATTATATATTATCCGCTACGAATGTGAGAATCTTTGTTTTGTTCTGTTTCTTCTTCTATCTCTTTTCTTCTTTTTCTATAACTATCCGGAATTTTCGGGATCGAAAATTTTGGGTCGTTACATTTGGTATCAGATCCAGGTTAAGCGAGAACCTTGGCTCAGGTGGGATTACTCATTAAAGACAGGGTCAATGGTACCCTAGAATGAGTTGAGTGTGTATATATATGAGAGCGTACTTGTTATTTTCTTATATAAAGATTTTAAATGATTTTACATAAGAATATATTTTGACATATAATGAAATATTTCTTTCTAGTAAACATTAAGGAAATAGGTTGTTAAATCATTAAAATTAAATAAAATAATGAGAGTTAAGTGGTAAAATAAATACAACCAAACCGGAATTGAATGAAGATTAGTTTGAAATGGATTCAAACTGAAATTAAAATCTTGAATTTGGAAAAGAGTTTTCAAAATAAGATAATATTGAATTGGTTTCCTTAATTGTTGTGTTTAATAATAAAATGTGTAATAATGAGTGAGCAAAATGAAATGTTTTAGGGAAATAAAACATTTGGGTAAGTATGACTTATAAATTGGAATTGAAAATTATCTGGACTATGAAGTTTAAAATCTGGGTCCAGAATTTGAAATTTTTTTTATGTGATAAAGGAATAATAAATAATATTATTTGAATGAGAGAGCTTGATTCAAACAAAAGTTGTTTGAAGATTTAAAGGAATTTGTTTTGGGTTGAAAACCAAAGGTGGATTAAATTTTAAAGTATAGCCTGGTTGGTTAAGAAATAAATATGTATATGAGGAATATACATAGTATCAAAGATGGTTTGAAACAAACTCTAAGGTTGAGTTTTGAATTTTCCTTAGAATGTGATGTGGAAACCAAAGTGATCTAAGTCTTGAACTTATAAGTAGGAAAGAATATTATTAGAAATTTGAAATTTGAATTAGAAATTCAAATTTAGTAGGGTTGACTGGATTAAGTAAAATGAATTTAACTTGGGAGAAGTTAAATAAGTTAATGAACAACCTAATTTGGAAATTTCAAGATGAAATTGGGATTTAACTTGGGAAGTTAAATGGTTAATTTGAATTGGGAGTTTGTGTGATCTCAAAATGGGTTTGAGATTTAGAAATTGAAAATGGATGGATGTTTTAAAATAATTTGAATGATACCATCCTATTGTTATTAATAATCTTTAAGATGAAATTGGATTTGTTTAAATGAATAAAGAGATTGATTATGGTAATATATCCATTATTAAGGTAAAATGGAATCATTTTGGACATATGATATGAATTTTTAGGATAAAACTTCAAAGGTTTGGTTTCGAAATTGAAATTTGATGATAAAATTTAATTTCAAAGATTTAGTTGTTAAAGAGGAATTGAATTATTATTTGAACTTTGAAATAGGTTAAAAATGGAATTTGGATTCAGAATTAAAAGATTTAAAGATATAAGTTGATTTGATTTAAAGGATTAAATTAACATCAAAAAATTTAACTTGAATTTATATAATTCAGGATGGTTTAAATTTGAAAGTTGAGATATAAATTAAATTAGTTCAAATTGGTTTTGATTTGAATCAATTGGATTGTGATTGAAGATGTCTAAATTTAAAATTCAAATGGAAAATTTGAATTGGATTGATTTAAATTGAAATTGAATGAGTTCAAATTCAAATGGGAGTTAGGATCAATTCAAATTGGAATTGATATGAATTGAAATTGGTTCAATTTGAAATTTATTTGAATTAAATGAAATTGAGATTAAAGTTGAATAAGTAAATTCAAATGGAATTTGATTTGAATTTAGGAAAGAAATTGAGGATTAATTCAACTTGAATTGGGGTTAAATAAATTTCAATGGAAGTTGAAGATATTTAAATTGGAATTGAGTCAATTCAAATAAAAGTGGAAATTTGAATTGAATTGATGGGAATGGAGATTCAAAATTGAACAGTTTGGCTCTGGACTATTTTCAAATAATTTATTTTAATATAAACTATTTAAAATCTATTTTCTAAATTATTTACTATATACGATCTTTCTTTTTAAAGTTAAACTATCTTATACTTGTTGTACAATTATTTTTGGAACTATTTAACTATTTTTCAACTATTTCACAAATTAATTACTATTTTACAAAAACTTTGCAAATATTTAAAATTCTATAACTATTTGAATATTTTCTAACTATTTTACAATAACTTAACTATTTTATATAGCTATTTTACAACCAAATAATTATTTTTCAACGACTTTTTTTTTAAACTTTTGAAATTATTTTCTAGATTTAAACTGGATAGATTTCTAGCTGATTATGATTAAATAGCCATTTGAGATAAGAATTGAGGTGATAATCCAAATGAGGATTTATGAATCGTGAGTAAGTGAATGAAAATTTAAGTGAATGTGAATGGAAAAAAGAGATTGATTTGGCTAATAATCAATAAAGATAAATACGTGGGATGTACGTATATTATTCGATTCGCATAGTGATTTGATCCAGATTCGAGCACAGAATTTCAAGATAGTTGTATCGATCCGAGTTAGGATTTTTCACTCGATTTTCGACAGGGAACCTGGATATGGATTGTTGATTGGTTCTGGGTATTCTCTATCATAGTTATAACTATGCAAGGAGAACGACGGTTTCTGATCAAGAAACCAGATCTGAGTCAGCACTAGGAAGTCGGGTAGACGATACTAGTTCGGAAATGAAATTGTGTGATCGAGTGAGCGATCAGATTGGTATAGCGTATGAGCGATCAGATTGGTATAGCGTACGGATGATATGTGTACATCGTACGGGTTTGAATAATGTAACAGCCCTAGTTTTTAGCTATTTATTTCTTTTAATTTTTTTGTTTTTAGGAATATAATTTATATAAATTGTGTTTACCAATATTGTTTAAATATTTAATTTAGAGAATTAAACTCGTTAATTTAATATGATTTTTGTAACTAAATTTAAGAAGAAGAAAAAAAAAAGGAAATTTTTATAATGTATAATGAAGTGTGTGGTAACTAAATGTTTTGGATATTATCATAATATCTGTTGTTATACCCATTCCCTAAAAATAATGAAAAGGAGAAAATTTGTAACATATTAAAGTAGTTAATTAATTATGTTAATTTGGTAGGTTATGACATGCAAATCATGTTGGTGGAATATTCTCAATTTTGACATATTAATTATGTTAGCAGTGAACATTGTTAAGCAATTTAAAACAATGAAACTTACAATCAATTTATTTGATAAATCTACCTTATTCCTAGTTAGCAATTCAAAACTTGAATAAAGGCACATACGGATATTTTAAAATGGAGTTAATGACAATTAATAGATATTTCAAAAAGAAATTTATGACAATTAATAGAGAAATTAATTGTAAAATTTCAGTAGTTGACCAGAATTAATTTATTGAATAATTAATGCAAATTAATAAAATTGATGAAAGATAAATAAGTTAATTCTTTTGGTTAATGGCATGAGGACACGAGGTTAATCCCCATTTTGTAGGAGAAATCTGCCCGTGTAACCAGTCCGGCTACCAGTGCCTACAAAGCGGACGGATTAATGTGAGACGTCGCAGGATTGATAATTAACAAAAAGGGTTAATTAACTAATTAAGTTAGTAACCAAATTTGAGTATGTAATTAAAGGAGGATAATTAATTGGTAATATGGTAATTAATTGAAATCAATTAAGGAGGGTAATTAAAAGGGATAAGGTAATCAATTGAAATCAATTAAAGGCAATTAAAGGGGAATTAATTGATTAGAAGAATATGGAAATCAATTAGAGGGAATTAACTAATTTAAAAATTAAAAGTTTTGAAGTTTTAACTTTGTTAAAAGATAATTAAATTCGCAATATTAAAGTGAATATGGTATACATGTATATATGAAAACCAATTTAATTTTGTTAAGTAATAATGTTGAAGAATTTAGTAGGTTAATGAACTGTTAAAATTCGCGTTTAAAGGGCGCATAAATTTATGGTATAAGTAACGTAATAAACGTATAAATTAAAAACGTTATTTTTTTTTATAAAAGTTGGGTGTTTTGTATTACATCAGTTTGGCGTAGTTTAAAAATCATATTTAAATATCTATATGGATTAAAAATATCAGTCAGTAGTTTTATAGCAAACGTTACCTTTTTCCACAGCTTTCTATTGGGTTTCAAATTTTGATTCCAAAATCTTTGCCAATTCTTGCCGTTTCATTTAATTCAATCAAATTGGAAATCAAATTTGCCTTCCTTTGCGCGTGACACAAAATTTTATTCTTTTAACATTTTGACATTTGCCTCTTACCATTTGTTTCTTGAGCATGTCACTGTATTCATTTATTCACGCAGCCTTATCCACAAAAATATCAACTCTTCCAATTGCCATTTTTCCTCTCACCTAAATTAAATGCATTCAAAATTTAATCTTGCCTATCTTTGCAAATTTTCGCATACCCATTATATCTCTCTGTTTCCACTGCGTTTGTTTTGCAATAAATAAATTTTTCGAACCATTGATCAAGTAAATATTTATGTAAGCAATTATTACTTTTGCCTTTTCAGTTAAAAGCTTTTTCATTGCTTACCATAAATCACGCAAGAGCTCAAGTTTTGCTTCCTCAATCAAATCTGTTCAAATTTGCAGTAACGCATGCTTCAAATTTAGATTATAACTGGTATAAATCACGCAAGCTATCTAAAAAAAAAAATCCAAAAGAGTGATATCGTTCAAACATAAAACTGGAAAGAGAAATCAACGCATGCATTTATCACAATTTTCGTGTAGCGGTCAAACAAGAAGAACTGGAAATAAATCTCTTGCCTAAACGCATGCACTCAAAAATCAACGCTTGCATTTATTTCTTACGTTTTCAAACCTGCCTATTTATCTCCCCTTTTTATTTCGCAAGTTTATCTATAAATACTTTGCCTCATTCACATAAGTTTTCATATCTCCTTGTTTGTCCCTCTCTGGTACAAGCTTCTATCAGGTAAATAATTTGCATTGTTTATTTCTTTGCTTCTTCCAATTTTCCTTCCTCCTTCTTGTGTTCTCTGATTTCCTTGCTCGGCTACTTCCCCATCATGCCGTGCCATTTATAAATACATATAGAACTTTGTTAGTAGTAGGCTGGAAGAAATGATATAAATTGATTGTAGGAAGCTAGACTATGGAATTAGTGTAGTTATGATGTAGTTAGTGGTATTGTGGATTTGGATAAGTGCAGTTTGAAGAGGAAGGCATAGAAAGAAAAAAAAAAAGAATTACAATTTAATAATGGAGAAGATAAATTGATAAGGAGAAAATGATATGAAATGTTGTTTAATTCAAATAAACAATATTGTATGAATAAATCTTGGGTGAATATAATAAAATGACATTTATTTCAATTTTTAATGGTTGAAATAAATTTAAGATGGTTAAAAATAAATTTAACTACTTATTTGAGAATTTGGGTGGATAAATATCAATGGATTGTATTTATTATGGTTAATAAAAGGATATTGGTGATGTATACCAATAATCACCTTTTAATGTTTAATAATAAAAGTAAAAGAAGAAATAATTTGCCTAAACATGATGAACATGTATGTGAAATAAAGTATTATTTAATGAATTCGAATGTAGTTAGTGGCTACATTTGATTAAATCGAATAATTTGAACAGTATTGTGTTTGTTGCCAATATTGTCATTTTATTTAAATAAATATATATGAGAATGAAAATAATTGATCATGATAAATATGATTAAAAATGTGAGAAATAATTTAATAATGTCTAAACATGTATTTGTTTTGTTGGGTGCATAACATCTTTTTATTCAATCAATTGTATTAAATTTGCAATTTATTTTGCAATTTATTCAATTTATTTTATGTATGCGTACGGTTGAAGTATGGGCCTAGGATATGTTGAGACGGTTAGCGGGTTGTAGTAGTCGAGCAAGTTGAACTAAATTTCTTTTATTCTATTCGTTCCAGTTGTTCTGAAATTTTGCTTTGACCGTAATTTTTAAATTCGCATACTTGGTATTTGGATCTTATAGATTTAAGTCAAGGCTTTGCATCCGCCGAAGTTTGATCGTGCTTTCCGTTTTTTTTTCCGAAGTAGATACCGTGTTTGATTTAGATCCACTGCAGCGTTTAAGGTGAGTATTCCTCACCAGACATATGTACATATATTTTGTGAATTATCGCAAGTGTATGTGTAAAAATTTTATTTAAATATTATCTGTCTGTAGTATAACGTAGAATGATGAATCCCATTTAAATTGACACCTCATCAGTTATTATCTGTTGTATTATTTCTGCAGTTATATTATATTATTGTTTATTTACTGCTTAAATCACCACTGCAAGTTCCCTGTTAAATTTAGATTGTTGTGGGCTGAAATGATAGGCCTAAATGATGATTACTGTGCTATTATTATGTTAACTGTTTAACTGTTAACTTGGGATTGCGGGTTTGAAATGATAGAACCCGGGGTTAGTAAATTACGGATTGAAATGATATAAATCCGTATCACTTGACCTAGGCTAGAAAACTATATACAGGCCCGTGGTCTTTATAATATTTTCTGAAATATTTAAAATTATTTTGGAAGTTAAATATTTGATTTAATATCTTTAAAGGATTTTATATTGATTTTGAATGAGTTATAAATGTTAATAAATAAATAAATAAATATTTGAATAAAATTTTGGAATATAACTTATTTTGGAAATTCTGGATTTTTGAAAGGATAAGATTTCAGTTAAGAAATATATATATAAGTTATATTTGGAAATATTTATTAAGTTAAACAATCTACTAAAGCATTTAAATGCTGTCTTTTGAAATTGGACTAGTTTTACCCGTAACTTTAGGTAGCATTTCCTAAGTGCTATAGAATCTGGAATTTGATTGTTTTGAAATTTAAGGAATTTGATAAATTATATTTATGTTTAAGTTTTGGAGACCTTTAAGATATGAGATTTATAACTGGATTTTTCTTAATAAATTTAAGATGAACATTCTAGTGTTAAGTAAAATTTGAAATTATTTAATGGCATAATTTTGGAGTTTTATCTATGGAATTTATGGGAATATTCAAGACGAAATAATAAACACTAATTTGTTGAAAGAAAAAATATCCAACCTTAGTTTTGAATATTAATACTCCAATTGGATATATATATAGGAATTGAAATGGTCTTGGGAACATGAAGTGATATTTAAATTATGGTTTAAAATAAAGAAATATATTTGTAAAGCTATGTAAATTATCTTCTTTACAAAGTAACCATAAAGTTAAACCATTTATATCCAAACCATTTGTGTTTTGGGAGTTATGTTTTTTTTAAAGAAAATTTCCAATATATTATGGTTTAAAGGTATAATTCAAATATTTGGTTTCCAGATATTATAAATTTTAAGCAGTATGGTTTTGGAAAAGAATTATATTTGAATATAACGATATCATGTTGTTTTGGGTTTTAAATGATATCGTATTTATAGTTTTGAAATGGAAATGTTTATACTGGTTTTAAAGTATAAATTGTTTTTAAATGACCACGGGTTATAATAACGATGGGTTGGCAAAGAGACCGGGATCGGATATGGACATACTCTCTGTCGATACCGAAAACCACTTTGACCAACCGTGTACGCGGTGGAGATTCCAGAATGAAGTAGGTCGGTGGTGGCGTTTCCTGTAAGGTAAATACGTGGACCCGACTCCCGTGAGTTGGCATAAGGTGGCTAAAACAGGAGCAATTCCAGGCCAATGAGGTCATTCCTCTGATCGGACGCTCCTCTTCGATATTATACTATGATTTTGGATTGATTCGGTGGCCACCTCTATATTTTGATTTTGGGGAGTTAGTCCGAGGTGGGCGGTAACTGCGGCTACGCGTTTCCACCAGCCTGGATAGCAATTGGTATATCTACCCTGGCATTGCCTAGTTGTGCCGTGTCATCTACCATACCGAGCCTTGTACGAGTTTAGATTTCTCCCGTAGCCCGTGTGGTATCCTCTAGTTGCTTCCCGATCAGGAGGAGCTATGATATTGGATGGACTACTGGGACTATTACGTGTTAAGGTGGAAAATGTAAAGCCTTAATGCTATTTAAAAGTATGTTTATTTTATAAATAGACACTATTATAATAGCGCAATATACTACATAGTAAATAGTTTGACGGATCCTTAGAGGATGGGCGGTCCCAAGCATCCTTTAAGTTACTTGCTCTATATTACAGTACACTTGAATTAGCTTACATTATATAAGTATGTATGTCCTGACTCAAGTGTTATGTTTTATTTTTCGCTCGGGTCAGCCTGAGTTGCAGCTTCAATTTCTTCTCCGTAGCTAGGACACTCAGTAGATCATTCTCGCTGCTGGAAGTTGTTTCAGCCTTTATCTTTTCTGGAATTCAAGACTTTGAAGACTCTATCTCTATTTATGTCTTAAAATTTGTATTGAGGATTATAGACAATGTAAGTTCTGTTTTGTTGAAGTTATATCAGTGGCTTCATGAACCACTAAATTTTTAATTTCCGCTGCGAGATTCTGATATCTGTGTATGTGATTCTGTGATCTATTTATTGTATATTCTGAGTTTTGCCAAATTTATTCTACAACGCAGTATTTTGAACAATTCAAGTCCGACAATGTGCGGATGCGAATGGTTGAAAATATTGGGTCGTTACATTTGGTATCAGAGCTTTGGTTCTAGGCAAAACTTAGAATGTATGGTAAATTTGATTTACAGAATCACGTTCATTCGAGATTGAACCACTCTCTTTTCGAATTTTGGAACATTCCCTACGGTTCCAAAGCTCATTCGTATCCCTCACTTTTTCATCGGCTTTAGATTCTGGAGTATCTCATAACTCCACTTCGGATGATCTTTATTGTAAATTGGCGGTCTCGCCATTATTCTAATAAAGGGGTGAAACTCCTTTACCATTAGCATTGATTCACCGGAGATTTATATTTATCCTCGGTTTATATGCTAGTATCTTTGGTTATTCCAAATTCTATCTCTTCGGATCAAATGTAGATTTACCCCAACCACATCGATATGGCTCTTTAAGTCACGGATGACTAGGTCAAGGTTGTCCGCGACTTATATAGACTTACCCAGTTTCCTTATTCTGATCTTCTGATTTCAATTTATCTTGAATTCTATTTGATTTGAGTTCATCAAATTTGAGTCTCTATCCTGGTTTGAGAAGTTTATTCCTATATTTGAAATTAAAATCTAATATTATATATATGAGTATAATTTTCAAAATTTTATAATTAATTTAACTAGTTGTCAAGGGATAATAGTTTTGATTTTATTTATGGTGTTGTAAGCCATGTGTTTGTCTAATAAATAAGTGAATATAAAACAATGGTTATAAATTAATTTGGAAACAGAAATGAATTTAAACTAAAACTTGAGAATTAAATTTCTGATGATTTCAAACCTTGTGTTTAAATTTTAAAAGGATGTAATAAGTATTTTTGTATAGAAATTTGTTTCCAAAGAAATTTTAAAATTAGTGCTTTTCTCTTTGTCACTGGAAAATAATTTCGGTGATGACTGCAGCATCATCGACATTCATTTTCGAGTTTCGAAGTGAAAAGACCATTCTGTAGTCTGGCTACAGTGTTTCCTTGAGATTTTAATTGATTTGAATTTCTAAAGTATGACTTAATATATATAGATATATAATTTAAATTTGATTTGACATATTAGGTATATATATTTAGTTATCTCTAAATGGTTTGAAGGGAATCAGGAATTTAATTCTTAAAGTTATCTTGAGGAAGGAAAATAAATATGATAACAAAAATTTGAATAAAAAGGTTCCAATTGGAGATAATTAAATTGAAAGTTTTATTTGTATAACACCCAATTTCATTTAATATAACTTACCTTGATTTTCAAAGGTTAACATGTAATTGGATAATATACAATATAAAAGGATTTTATGAGTGGTTATAATAAATATTATACACTTAAATTTTAGTTATAAAAGATTAATGGGGATAAATAAGGAAAAGGAATTTAAGGAATTTTATTCAAATGTCTTAATAATCAAATTAATTTAATATGGAGCCGTAAATCTAACCAAGAGATTTTAATAAAAGGTTATTTCCTGAAATGAATATGTTTGTGTAATAAACAAGGTATCTTTGAATAAGGAAAATATATTTGAAAGGGATATTTTTGGAGTAAGGATTATATATCTTCAAATCATAGTTTAATTGATGTCTAAATAAATAGTTAAGACGTATTCTAATATCACTAAATTTTGATAATTGAGAATTGGTTTTCAAATGGAAATTCAAGGGTAACTTATTGAAGGAATATCTTATTTATAAGATAAGTATTTTTAATAAAGTGTTAGGTTATTTGTTAAAATTCAGAGTTAAGTACATAATAAACTGATTAGGAATACTATTATATCTACTATAGCATATTATGAGTGCTGCTGTTTCTAAAAATAAAATGTTTTGGAAATTTTTTTTATAAATGAACTTAGGAATATTTCAACCTTGAAATGAATATTGTTTGGCATTGAATTTAAAAGGTATAAATGAATATTATTTTAAAGGTATTATGATTTTAGTAGCATGATTTCCAAATGATAATATTTATAAATTTAATGATTTCAAAGCATTATGATTGCAAATTTATTATCTTATTTGTTTTCAAACTATCTTTAAGTGTCCTTGGTTTCCCTATCTGCTACAGAATGAGGAGGCTATTGCTTATACCAGTCTATTTAGAAATATTTTCTATAATCTTTAAAAATCTTTGTTACTCATCGGGGCCTGAGCACCGCTTACCACCCATAGACCGACGGTCGAACTGAAAAGAGTAAAACCGATTCTAGAAGATCTTCTTCGTGCTTCAAATCCGGAACTATTCGTTTAAAGTTCTTGTTTATCTAGCTTATCTTCCTTTGTTTCTTTTCTTTTGTTCCTTTTCGAGGACGAAAAGTTCTTAAGTGGGGGAGAGTGTAACAGCCCTAGTTTTTAGCTATTTATTTCTTTTAATTTTTTTGTTTTTAGGAATATAATTTATATAAATTGTGTTTACCAATATTGTTTAAATATTTAATTTAGAGAATTAAACTCGTTAATTTAATATGATTTTTGTAACTAAATTTAAGAAGAAGAAAAAAAAAAGGAAATTTTTATAATGTATAATGAAGTGTGTGGTAACTAAATGTTTTGGATATTATCATAATATCTGTTGTTATACCCATTCCCTA
The DNA here is from genome assembly GCA_030765085.1 of Allium cepa. NCBI lineage: Eukaryota > Viridiplantae > Streptophyta > Magnoliopsida > Asparagales > Amaryllidaceae > Allium > Allium cepa. Next base: position 1,032,555,117 of record CM060945.1, on the reverse strand, counting down.
AAAATAATGAAAAGGAGAAAATTTGTAACATATTAAAGTAGTTAATTAATTATGTTAATTTGGTAGGTTATGACATGCAAATCATGTTGGTGGAATATTCTCAATTTTGACATATTAATTATGTTAGCAGTGAACATTGTTAAGCAATTTAAAACAATGAAACTTACAATCAATTTATTTGATAAATCTACCTTATTCCTAGTTAGCAATTCAAAACTTGAATAAAGGCACATACGGATATTTTAAAATGGAGTTAATGACAATTAATAGATATTTCAAAAAGAAATTTATGACAATTAATAGAGAAATTAATTGTAAAATTTCAGTAGTTGACCAGAATTAATTTATTGAATAATTAATGCAAATTAATAAAATTGATGAAAGATAAATAAGTTAATTCTTTTGGTTAATGGCATGAGGACACGAGGTTAATCCCCATTTTGTAGGAGAAATCTGCCCGTGTAACCAGTCCGGCTACCAGTGCCTACAAAGCGGACGGATTAATGTGAGACGTCGCAGGATTGATAATTAACAAAAAGGGTTAATTAACTAATTAAGTTAGTAACCAAATTTGAGTATGTAATTAAAGGAGGATAATTAATTGGTAATATGGTAATTAATTGAAATCAATTAAGGAGGGTAATTAAAAGGGATAAGGTAATCAATTGAAATCAATTAAAGGCAATTAAAGGGGAATTAATTGATTAGAAGAATATGGAAATCAATTAGAGGGAATTAACTAATTTAAAAATTAAAAGTTTTGAAGTTTTAACTTTGTTAAAAGATAATTAAATTCGCAATATTAAAGTGAATATGGTATACATGTATATATGAAAACCAATTTAATTTTGTTAAGTAATAATGTTGAAGAATTTAGTAGGTTAATGAACTGTTAAAATTCGCGTTTAAAGGGCGCATAAATTTATGGTATAAGTAACGTAATAAACGTATAAATTAAAAACGTTATTTTTTTTATAAAAGTTGGGTGTTTTGTATTACGTCAGTTTGGCGTAGTTTAAAAATCATATTTAAATATCTATATGGATTAAAAATATCAGTCAGTAGTTTTATAGCAAACGTTACCTTTTTCCACAGCTTTCTATTGGGTTTCAAATTTTGATTCCAAAATCTTTGCCAATTCTTGCCGTTTCATTTAATTCAATCAAATTGGAAATCAAATTTGCCTTCCTTTGCGCGTGACACAAAATTTTATTCTTTTAACATTTTGACATTTGCCTCTTACCATTTGTTTCTTGAGCATGTCACTGTATTCATTTATTCACGCAGCCTTATCCACAAAAATATCAACTCTTCCAATTGCCATTTTTCCTCTCACCTAAATTAAATGCATTCAAAATTTAATCTTGCCTATCTTTGCAAATTTTCGCATACCCATTATATCTCTCTGTTTCCACTGCGTTTGTTTTGCAATAAATAAATTTTTCGAACCATTGATCAAGTAAATATTTATGTAAGCAATTATTACTTTTGCCTTTTCAGTTAAAAGCTTTTTCATTGCTTACCATAAATCACGCAAGAGCTCAAGTTTTGCTTCCTCAATCAAATCTGTTCAAATTTGCAGTAACGCATGCTTTAAATTTAGATTATAACTGGTATAAATCACGCAAGCTATCTAAAAAAAAAATCCAAAAGAGTGATATCGTTCAAACATAAAACTGGAAAGAGAAATCAACGCATGCATTTATCACAATTTTCGTGTAGCGGTCAAAAAGAAGAACTGGAAATAAATCTCTTGCCTAAACGCATGCACTCAAAAATCAACGCTTGCATTTATTTCTTACGTTTTCAAACCTGCCTATTTATCTTCCCTTTTTATTTCGCAAGTTTATCTATAAATACTTTGCCTCATTCACATAAGTTTTCATATCTCCTTGTTTGTCCCTCTCTGGTACAAGCTTCTATCAGGTAAATAATTTGCATTGTTTATTTCTTTGCTTCTTCCAATTTTCCTTCCTCCTTCTTGTGTTCTCTGATTTCCTTGCTCGGCTACTTCCCCATCATGCCGTGCCATTTATAAATACATATAGAACTTTGTTAGTAGTAGGCTGGAAGAAATGATATAAATTGATTGTAGGAAGCTAGACTATGGAATTAGTGTAGTTATGATGTAGTTAGTGGTATTGTGGATTTGGATAAGTGCAGTTTGAAGAGGAAGGCATAGAAAGAAAAAAAAAAAGAATTACAATTTAATAATGGAGAAGATAAATTGATAAGGAGAAAATGATATGAAATGTTGTTTAATTCAAATAAACAATATTGTATGAATAAATCTTGGGTGAATATAATAAAATGACATTTATTTCAATTTTTAATGGTTGAAATAAATTTAAGATGGTTAAAAATAAATTTAACTACTTATTTGAGAATTTGGGTGGATAAATATCAATGGATTGTATTTATTATGGTTAATAAAAGGATATTGGTGATGTATACCAATAATCACCTTTTAATGTTTAATAATAAAAGTAAAAGAAGAAATAATTTGCCTAAACATGATGAACATGTATGTGAAATAAAGTATTATTTAATGAATTCGAATGTAGTTAGTGGCTACATTTGATTAAATCGAATAATTTGAACAGTATTGTGTTTGTTGCCAATATTGTCATTTTATTTAAATAAATATATATGAGAATGAAAATAATTGATCATGATAAATATGATTAAAAATGTGAGAAATAATTTAATAATGTCTAAACATGTATTTGTTTTGTTTGGGTGCATAACATCTTTTTATTCAATCAATTGTATTAAATTTGCAATTTATTTTGCAATTTATTCAATTTATTTTATGCATGCGTACGGTTGAAGTATGGGCCTAGGATATGTTGAGACGGTTAGCGGGTTGTAGTAGTCGAGCAAGTTGAACTAAATTTCTTTTATTCTATTCGTTCCAGTTGTTCTGAAATTTTGCTTTGACCGTAATTTTTAAATTCGCATACTTGGTATTTGGATCTTATAGATTTAAGTCAAGGCTTTGCATCCGCCGAAGTTTGATCGTGCTTTCCGTTTTTTTTTCCGAAGTAGATACCGTGTTTGATTTAGATCCACTGCAGCGTTTAAGGTGAGTATTCCTCACCAGACATATGTACATATATTTTGTGAATTATCGCAAGTGTATGTGTAAAAATTTTATTTAAATATTATCTGTCTGTAATATAACGTAGAATGATGAATCCCATTTAAATTGACACCTCATCAGTTATTATCTGTTGTATTATTTCTGCAGTTATATTATATTATTGTTTATTTACTGCTTAAATCACCACTGCAAGTTCCCTGTTAAATTTAGATTGTTGTGGGCTGAAATGATAGGCCTAAATGATGATTACTGTGCTATTATTATGTTAACTGTTTAACTGTTAACTTGGGATTGCGGGTTTGAAATGATAGAACCCGGGGTTTGTAAATTACGGATTGAAATGATATAAATCCGTATCACTTGACCTAGGCTAGAAAACTATATACAGGCCCGTGGTCTTTATAATATTTTCTGAAATATTTAAAATTATTTTGGAAGTTAAATATTTGATTTAATATCTTTAAAGGATTTTATATTGATTTTGAATGAGTTATAAATGTTAATAAATAAATAAATAAATATTTGAATAAAATTTTGGAATATAACTTATTTTGGAAATTCTGGATTTTTGAAAGGATAAGATTTCAGTTAAGAAATATATATATAAGTTATATTTGGAAATATTTATTAAGTTAAACAATCTACTAAAGCATTTAAATGCTGTCTTTTGAAATTGGACTAGTTTTACCCGTAACTTTAGGTAGCATTTCCTAAGTGCTATAGAATCTGGAATTTGATTGTTTTGAAATTTAAGGAATTTGATAAATTATATTTATGTTTAAGTTTTGGAGACCTTTAAGATATGAGATTTATAACTGGATTTTTCTTAATAAATTTAAGATGAACATTCTAGTGTTAAGTAAAATTTGAAATTATTTAATGGCATAATTTTGGAGTTTTATCTATGGAATTTATGGGAATATTCAAGACGAAATAATAAACACTAATTTGTTGAAAGAAAAAATATCCAACCTTAGTTTTGAATATTAATACTCCAATTGGATATATATATAGGAATTGAAATGGTCTTGGGAACATGAAGTGATATTTAAATTATGGTTTAAAATAAAGAAATAAATTTGTAAAGCTATGTAAATTATCTTCTTTACAAAGTACCATAAAGTTAAACCATTTATATCCAAACCATTTGTGTTTTGGGAGTTATGTTTTTTTTAAAGAAAATTTCCAATATATTATGGTTTAAAGGTATAATTCAAATATTTGGTTTCCAGATATTATAAATTTTAAGCAGTATGGTTTTGGAAAAGAATTATATTTGAATATAACGATATCATGTTGTTTTGGGTTTTAAATGATATCGTATTTATAGTTTTGAAATGGAAATGTTTATACTGGTTTTAAAGTATAAATTGTTTTTAAATGACCACGGGTTATAATAACGATGGGTTGGCAAAGAGACCGGGATCGGATATGGACATACTCTCTGTCGATACCGAAAACCACTTTGACCAACCGTGTACGCGGTGGAGATTCCAGAATGAAGTAGGTCGGTGGTGGCGTTTCCTGTAAGGTAAATACGTGGACCCGACTCCCGTGAGTTGGCATAAGGTGGCTAAAACAGGAGCAATTCCAGGCCAATGAGGTCATTCCTCTGATCGGACGCTCCTCTTCGATATTATACTATGATTTTGGATTGATTCGGTGGCCACCTCTATATTTTGATTTTGGGGAGTTAGTCCGAGGTGGGCGGTAACTGCGGCTACGCGTTTCCACCAGCCTGGATAGCAATTGGTATATCTACCCTGGCATTGCCTAGTTGTGCCGTGTCATCTACCATACCGAGCCTTGTACGAGTTTAGATTTCTCCCGTAGCCCGTGTGGTATCCTCTAGTTGCTTCCCGATCAGGAGGAGCTATGATATTGGATGGACTACTGGGACTATTACGTGTTAAGGTGGAAAATGTAAAGCCTTAATGCTATTTAAAAGTATGTTTATTTTATAAATAGACACTATTATAATAGCGCAATATACTACATAGTAAATAGTTTGACGGATCCTTAGAGGATGGGCGGTCCCAAGCATCCTTTAAGTTACTTGCTCTATATTACAGTACACTTGAATTAGCTTACATTATATAAGTATGTATGTCCTGACTCGAGTGTTATGTTTTATTTTTCGCTCGGGTCAGCCTGAGTTGCAGCTTCAATTTCTTCTCCGTAGCTAGGACACTCAGTAGATCATTCGCGCTGCTGGAAGTTGTTTCAGCCTTTATCTTTTCTGGAATTCAAGACTTTGAAGACTCTATCTCTATTTATGTCTTAAAATTTGTACTGAGGATTATAGACAATGTAAGTTCTGTTTTGTTGAAGTTATATCAGTGGCTTCATGAACCACTAAATTTTTAATTTCCGCTGCGAGATTCTGATATATGTGTATGTGATTCTGTGATCTATTTATTGTATATTCTGAGTTTTGCCAAATTTATTCTACAACGCAGTATTTTGAACAATTCAAGTCCGACAATGTGCGGATGCGAATGGTTGAAAATATTGGGTCGTTACAAATAAAGTTGATACTGGGAATTTGTGGATAAGAAATGTGAAATGGTTTTTGAAGTGAAAATATATTTTGTGAAATATATGATGAAGTAAAGTGGAAATTGGAGATTTCTATGGTAAAAATTTACTTTATGGAAGTAATAATTTGGTAAGTGGCTTTATATAGTAATCAAATTTGAATATTTGATAAACAAAGTTATATATATATTTGTTATGTAAGATAAATCTCCCCTTGTTGAATCTATTGCTGGAAGGAAAAGATTTGTGAAAGTGTTTGAAGTATAAAAGGGTTTTATACAAGTTTGAAATGATCCTAAGATTTTTCAAGGTTATATATTTTTATATATATATAAAGGATCTTGTGAGAATGATTTGAAAAAGGTTGTGGAAACCTTTGGATTTGGAAAGGCTTTTTATTTTTGGGTAAAATCAATATTGGAATTTGGAAACCCTAATTTGAGAATTATCGATTTTGGGATAATTGATTTTGAGAAAGGTCATTTATTTGAGATTCATACTAGGTGTATGATTTGGAAGATACTATATGTGTATAGTATAAAGTGTTTTGAAAATGGCTCTGGAGAAAAAGGCACTCCCTTGGGATGAACTTCTCAGGAGTACCATAGGTTGGTACTGCCTTGAGCCTCTAAGGGGTAGGTTCTAAAGTTGATCCTGTGAGGAGTCCCGACAAAACTAGTTCCTGAGGATTATTTGGTAGCGAAAGTTGAGGGCGCTGATGCCTACAGAGGCATTTGGGTTGTGCTGTGACGACAGTGTAACTCGATGTCACTGCGATCTACTGTGTGGACCACAGCGAAAATCGTGTGGAGGTGAGTGTCAACAGTCTACGCTTGATTTTGCCGGGAAGGCAACGTAACATTAGTAGGCTGCGATCTATGGTCATGTGGAGTGGAGAAGTTTCATTATTTTGGCAGCGAAATTCGAGGGTGCTGAGGCCTACAGTTATATGGGTTTTTGCTGTGATTGCAACATAACCACAGTTGTAGCTGCGATCTACAGCGGGTTCCATTGTGTAATCGAGGGGCGCGGAGGCCTATAGTTATCTATAGATTTTGTCAGGATGGCGACGTAACCATCGGGTTAAGTGCGACCATGGATGGGGGTGATGATTTCCAGAGCATTCTCACCAAAGATATTTCCTCTATTTTAAAAATGTTTTCTATATTTTAACCAAATTAATTTTTCAAGTATTTTCACTAGGTGTTGAAAACGGGTTTACCAAGTACTTATAGATTTTCAGTCTTACGCCTGATCAACGTATGACCGAATTTCTGTAAGAACGAGGATGGACTTGTTGAAACATCGAGTTATAAAAGTATTTTTATAAAATTATTTTGGTAAAATTATACAGATTTTAAAGTATTTTAAAAATGATCAAAAGTGATTTAATTAATATTAAGTATTTTAATAAATATGGCTTCGTTCCTTTTCGAGGACGAAAAGATTCTAAGGGGGAGGAGTGTGATAACCCGAATTTCTAGGCATCTGTTAATTGGAAATTAACAGGATTAAAATTGTTAAAATACTTATTTGTTAATTGAACAAATGAAATTCTGATTTATATAGATATCTGGATATATAAATGAATTTAAATTTTTTAACAAAAGTGAATTATAAATATCTGAAAATAATAAAGACTATATATATATATATATATAGATAAGCAGATTTTAAGTAGAGAAAATTTTATGTTTTTAAAACAAATTTAAGATGTGTTTGCTTAAAAGTGTATATTTATATTTATGAGTTGATTTTTAATTTTGAATTAGAATTGGAATTCTGGATTTAAATTGAAATTTAAAAGATAAACACTTTAAATTATTTTGGATTCAAAATAGGATTTGTCTTATATTATTTTCCTTAAAGGAAACTTTCTTTATATAAATTACGAAAGTGATTGTTAATTGATAAAATAAATACAAAATCTTTATAAACATTTAAAATAAATATATATCATGCATAATTACAAATGTAAGTTTAATAAATAAAATTTGAACAAAGAGAAGTTTGATTATTAAACACACTTAAGATATTATTAGTATAAAACTAAAATTTAACTATAATAAGATATATACAAAAAATTAAAAACGCATTAATACATTATAATTACAAGTGTAAACCTACTATTATATGCAAATGACAAGTGTTAAAGATTTTTAACAAGTGTCACCTTTTATTTCTATTTTCTTTATTTATTTATTTCAAAATTTCTCTACAAAACATGTATCTCCTCTTTTATCGTTCCTTTTCTATTTTTCAGCTCAAAAAAAAATCTTCCCTTCATCTTTCAAAATAAAAGAAGACCATAAACTGAAACCAATATAAGAAAATTAAAGTAATAAACTACAACATCAGTTACAAAGATGCAAATTTTAGCAATGCAAATCAACTTCATTTTCAACCTGGGATGCTTCAAATTCATGTAACAACCCGGAATTTTTAACAGCATATTTTAATAAATATTTAATCTAATTTAAATCAAATACAAGCTTTTCAATTTTTAAACTGATGAGGTCTTAATTATTTACCAGTATATATGTGTTTGTAAAAGAAAGTTTTGATCTGAAAATTTAAAATAGAATGCTTCAAAACCATTTAAAACAGAATCTCTCTTACTCAATAAAATCAAAGACTCTATATTTTATTATTTGATAATATACATATGAATACAATTGTAGTTTTTAAAATGATAAGTCTAAAATTAAACAAACATAGTAATATTAAACATAAACACATAAGTATAAAACAATATAAATAATTATAAACATAAACATACAAAACTAGTATAAAACCATAATTATAAAATATAAAATGTAACTAAGAATATAAATCTACAAATATAAATTATAACTTGAAGTATAAAAATGCAAGTATATGATATAAATCAATGTTTGATAATTAAACTACAAATAGGATAAATTTAGAAAGCATAAACATGGAAATCATACATGAACAACATAAATTTTAATAAAGATCATATTAAGTTGTCGTGCAAACAAGGGTGTAAAGAAGTCAAATATAAGATATCTTTATGCATAGCCTATGTACACATATACATATGTACAGCAATCAAGTGTTTTGTCTAGAAAAAAAAAATATAAACTAAAAATAAAACTTATGTGCTGCTGGAAAATTTATATGCATAAGAAACAAAGTTTTCACTTCAATCTAAATAAAAAAAGATCATTGTCTTGTACAAAATAAACAAAAAAATCTAAAACATTAATTACATGTTGTCTTAAATAAAAGAAAAAGCATTAATTAGCACAATATTATGTTAAACAAGTACTTTAGCCGAAATTCTAGTAATAATTCCCTTCTGCTGTGTAGAATACTTAGCCAATAAAAAGAAAAAAAAGTGACAAACAAATGAAACTGTCCAGTTACAACCTGTTAAGTAGCTTCAATATATATATATATATATATATATATCCACCCTATCTTTACATTGGTTTATAAAAACTTGAATAAAACCTAAAAGAAAACCTAAGAAACATTGTTTGCTTTGCAAACATAAATTAATTCAAAAACAGAAAAACAAAGAAAAGGAAACAGAGAAAAGAAAAAGAAGAGTTTCAGAAAAATTTCACCTGTAGTGTCTTCTCCAACACTTACTTTCTGTTCAACAGTTATTAGGTGAGTAAACTTAATTATTTTCAATTTAAACTTGTATCTTTAGTTTACAATTGGTATGTCCTTGATATCTGCTTGCATAAGAATCCTTGAGTACTTCCTGTTACTCTGTAATATATGAAGTGTTCTTCAGGAATTTCGAATATCTGAACAAGTAAGCAGAGAGATTTGTGAACATTTCTTATATAAATGTTTTGAACTTGGTGTCATTGCTAAATTCAAGTTGATTATCTGAAATTATGGGCATGCAACCTAGTTTGAAGCTTTACAGTATTTTATAAATACTGTTATTTCCAGTTACAGGTGAAATAATTAAAAAGGATCAAAATTCAAATGTTTAAATGTGTAAATTCAATAGCATATTTAGATTTCATACACATAATTATGAATTTTAGCATAAAAATTATGATTTTTAAGCAAGGGCATCAAGAGCAGTTTAAAATGAAACTAAAATGGGATTTTTGTCAATCCTGGGTGATTGGATTAATTTTAATTGTTGTAATTGGATATGAAGCAAGTTTGTAATCCATTTAACACAAGAAAAATGCTGGAAAAATTATTCAATGAATGGATTATGGGTTTGAATCTAAAATAGGGTTTAAGTTCATATTTTCAATGCTCTGTAAAAAAAATGTTTTAGGCTCCTTTAGGCAACCGAGTTGAACGCGATTTCAGGTGGTGTTAGGAGGGGATGTGGTCGAAGTTTTGGTGGAGTTCCATCACCTCCGGTGATGGATGGTGGCCACACGAGGGAATTTTCGGTGGGTGTTTGTGTCGCATGTTCGAGCTACATGCAAGTTTTTTCCTTGGACCAAATCGTGATGATTTGTGTGATGTACTCATATGAGCGGTCAATTTGGGGTTTGTGGACGTTGTCGCGAGTCGCCGGGGACGTAGTGGACCACCGTGCACGTGCATGGTGGTGAGGTGGTGTCTCTCGAGTTGCTGGGAGAGATGCATATTCGTACGCGTGATTTTTTGGTTGTAGCTTCGAGTTTTCCTTGGGTTTGCACGTGGGAAATTTTGTTTCTGCGTTTCAAAAATTTATAACTAAACAAAATATAAAATGAGAAGAAGAAGAAACAAGGAAAGGGAGAAGAAGGGGGAATGGGAGAGAGAGAGAGACGCGGGAAGCACGGAGGGAAACTCGATGTTTTCTCGAGTAATGGTAGGTGCTGTCTTGGGTCCATTACCTAATGGACGCATATAATGTTTTGTTTAAGTGTTTATTATATCTAAGTTAATTAAACAATAATTAGTTAGTTAAGTTAATATTTAATTTAAAAGTTTATTTAAGAAGTGTCTGTAGAGATAGGTGATTAATATAAAGTGATTAGAATGTAAATTAATTTATACTTGAAATTTTAAATTGATGACTTTCAATTGATTTTGTAATTAAAAATAGAAGTCATATGTTAAAACAATTTAAATCTTAAGGATGTTAGCTAATTACTTAAAAGTTAAGTCATAAATAATAATTCACTTAAGTGATTAATTAATTGAATTGAAAAAAATTGATTAATATAAGTAATTAAATAAGTAACTAATTTTTAAGAAAGTTATGAATTAATAATTGAGAATAAATTAATTAACCGAGTAATTAAATAATAAATAAATAAAAGTTATTTAATTAAATAATTAATTAAAATTAGATGATTAATAAATTAATGATCAAGGATAACTAAGTAATTAATTGATCATTAATAAGTTAATTAATCAGTAATTAATTAAGAAGTATAAAATAGTTTATTCTTGAGCAAATAATTAAGTTAAGAAACCAAACTGTTTTGGTATGCATTAATAATTCTGTTTGATTGACTTTGATATCTGTTGATGATATTTCTATGATATGTTATAATATATTATGGATATCTGTGATAACTGTGTATGATCTATCTGTTATACCTGTTATGTGAATTCTGATATTAAATTGAATTGTTAAGTTAAATAGACAACTTGGCCCTTAAAATGGCGTCTAGATTCCGATGAGACCGGGATCGGAAGAATCAATTTTGATTCTCCGAAAACCACATCGATCCAAATTAAACGTTAGGTCGTGACATATCATTTGTAGATCGAGATGGTATTTCAGAATGCAAGGGTTATCGTCGTTAACTCTGAGGGTGATTCCAAAATGAGTGTAACGAGATAATGCCTTCGGTTTCGTTCGAACCCGGAACAAACTTGTATGGATTGAATGCTTTCAACACATCGTCAGGCGGACAATGAGCATTCTAAGAATAATGTTCAATAAAGGAAATCGTAGCCTCAAGTCTCATCAACCGGGAATGGCTAAAACAGGGGAGATGCAGCAGGGTTAGGTGGGTCATGCCCAAGCAGGACAAGATATTCCCATGTCTAGATGTCCCTTTTATTTCGGCTGTGTGAGCAGTTTTTGGCCACAACTGCGGGGTTATCTTGTTTGGGACTGTTCAGTAAGGAATGGTTCCGGCCTTTTTTAGGGGGTCGGGTGTGATCCTCGGTACGGTGATCTAGGCCCCGTACTGTGACGGGCGGTACCCCAGTAGCCCTGCCATTGTTGGAAACCCATTTTCCCTACGAGACCCTACGGTTTTGTTTTGTATTACCCACTTTCGTGGCTAGTAGCTGGAATTTAATCATGTAACAATTTCGGCTATTTTCTATTTACTTGAAAACCCTAGACACCATTATAATATCACTGAATTTCCTATAAAAATGTTTTGGTTAGCGTAAGGTAAAAACTTACCCGTATTTATTTGTGGGGAGTCTTACGTGATACCTTTATTTTCAAATGATTTTCAGAGTTAAGCAATTTTAACCTGTTTACTCATACTAGACCCATGTCTGACCCGGAGTTTATATTTTGTTTTTTCATAAACTCTTGGGTACTCAAATTTTTATGAGTAGCCAGGTGATAGGTATTTGGGAGTGTTGATTTTCTGGAGGAGCTATTTTGGGAAGAAGACCAGACGTATGTATCTATATATGTAGTTCCGCTGTGTAGTTAGTGTGTGTTGTATTTTGGATGTATGTATGAACACATATGTATATGACAGTCCTGTTATATGATATTGTATGACTCTGATGTATGTATAACTATGTAATAGTTATGTGATGTATTATATTTTGTTCCATTCCGCTGTGAGATTCTGATGTTGTTATTCTTTCTTTTTATTCTTTTATATTTCTATCCCTTTCTTTCTTAATGATGAAACGTCTTTCTGGGTTGAGAAAGGTGGGTCGTCACAATTCAACTCGGCCTAAAAACAAATGCAAAGAATCAACTCAAATACAAGATGTAATTCAATCATCAGCGAGCTAACAGCAGTGAATCAACTCAAGTAAATTCTTAGCAGGCTAAGCAAATTCAAAATTCAGTTCAAATGCAGGGTTCAGATTAACAGAAAATATACTGTCCCAGTTCATGTGAGTAAACAATCTTATCAAATAACTCAAATCTGTCCTATCTTGATAATTATGAATATTGTTTGAAATGGTGTTGTGGAAAATGTGGTATGATGCTTGCATGTTTGTGAAATATGTATTGGATGTAGTGCATGTCAGTATATACATACATATAAAGCTCTATTACAAGTTTTACTGGATTTTGAGATGATAAAAAAAATACTTCTTATCCGATCATCTTTAAGCTATGAAATGTAAACCAAATTTGTTTGTTTATCAGAATACCAATTTTCAAAATATTTCCTAGCATATATATCAAGGAATTATCTCTAAAATAGATGAATCAGTAGAAATAAAATTTCAAAACAAGAAGTTAATTTTTAAAAATGCAAGCTTTGATCATATATATCGAATTATATTTGAATGTAAAGATTTTTTATGGAAATGTTATGATTTTTATGTTCTTGATTGTTGAGAAATTGAGTAATTACTGGAAATTGGTATATCATCTAATTCCGGCAAAAGAGTTGACCGGAGACATCGTGCTTATGGCCAGAGGCAGATTATAGGCTGGGGTTTGAGAGAAAAATGGTTTCACATTTTTCTGGGTGACGTGGTTGATGGCGCAACGGAATTTAGGGTTTTATCAGTGTTTTTGACCGAGTCGTTTGCCAGAGATATTCATCGTCATAAAGGATCTTTAGTCGATCGGTGGTAGGGGAGTAGAAAGAGGAAGGCAAGGCGATTTTTAGGGCTCGATGGTGAAACTTTCGATGATCGGAGGAGCTGATGATTTGCGAATCTTTTGATTAGGATGGGTGATGCTTTTCGTCGTTTGCTCGATTTTGTTTTGAGGGTCGATACGATGATCTAGAGGTCGATCAAGTAATTGAATGTTGTTATCGACTTGCCGAAGGTGGGATATGTGGCCGGAGCGCCGCCTTGCGTGGGTGCACGTGCAATAGAATTTTTCTATGCACTAGGTTTGGGAACGAAGGGGTTTCCTCGGGTTGAAGCATGGGAAGGAGGAAGGTGAGCTCGGGGTATGTTGCATGCGTGTGAGTATAAATGTTAGTAGGTTTCTAAATTCAAACTAAACTTCGTTTTCTAAAAAAATAAACTGAAGCTCGAGAAAAGGTGGGAAAAACTCGGGTCTTTCATTAGTAGCTCGGGAATTTGTTGATGCTCTCGGGTTTACTTTTGATTAAGTTAGCAAGCCTCAAATTCCAAGTTTTAAGTTCTGAAGAAAACATTGCCTGGTTTAAATCTTAAGGGAATCTAGGTTTTCAGGTTTAAATGAATACAAGTTTAAAAGCCAAATAAAATAAGTATTTTCCCAGCTTTAAGTTATTAAAAATGGTAAGTGTTTAAGCAATTTATTAAATCAAGTCAAAATCATTTAACTTTTGTATTAACTTGAAACATTAACGGGTGATTATGATGATTAAATAAGGTAATGTAATTTAAGAAAATAAATAAATTAATTAAGGATAATCACTAAAGGAAATTGATTAAGTACAATTGCCTGGTGTAATTTATAAAGTACAGTTACTTAATGAAAGTAATTAAGGATTACTTACTTAGTATAATTAAATAAAGAATAATTAATTGCTGGATGTAATTAATTAGGGTTACTTTATAAATATGTTTAATTAAAGATTAATTAATTTATGTAATTAATTATAGTCAATTAATTAATAAAGTTTTAAACGTTAATCAATGTAAGTGATTATAGGATAATAAAATTTGAGTAATTAATATAGGGTAGGTGTAATTAATTAAGTTGATGGGGATGACTTTAGTTAATTAATTAAGTTTAATTAAACTAAAATAATCGTTTGATGTTGGATTAAGTATAATTACTTGAGGTAATTAATGAGGTGTAATTACTTAGTGAAGTAATTAGTGTATAATTACTAATGTAATTAATTAAAAGGAAATTTCATAATGGGAAGTAATTAAAGGATAATTACTTGGTGGAAGAAGTTAAGTGATAATTACTCAATGTGACTAAATGATTAATTGATATAATTAATCAAGGAGTTGGTTTAATTGATTGAGTAATTAAGGGAAGATAATTTCTTATTGTGACCAATCAAGGTTGATTAATGAAAGAAATTAGGTTAAATATTAATTATAAAATGAAATCTAAGAATAATTAACTAATGAAAGTAATTAGAGGATCATTAATTAATGAAATTAATGGAAGTGATCAATCTTGCTTATGAATGATTGAATGATGATAAGTGCTTTGGATTGGTTGATATCTCTGATATGAATTGCTTTGTGACATGATTTGTTGGATGGACAGTGATAATATGATTATCTATCGATTATGAATTACAATGTAAAAGTGTTATCTGGTAGTTGAAGTTGAATTGTATTTAATTAAACAATTTGGGTTAAGACGACATAGGATTCGAAGAGACCGGAGTCGGGTATTAGTGAATACCCGAAGCCATTTCGATTCTTTATAGATTGACATGTGAAATCAATGGACTGGAATGGAATGATTTAAGTAAATTAGACCCTTTAATCTAAGTTTTGGTACTTAGAAATTATGAAATAAGGAATGTCTAGATAAATTTGTGAATTTGTAAATTGACATGAGTTACCCGTGTTTATTTAAAGATTTATGCTTATATATTCCATGTTAGATGGGCTTACTCATGCTGGTTTCCAGCCTGACCCGGGTGTTACCTCGATGTAATGCTCGGGTCAGACCGAGTATTACATATTTTCAGGTAAGTACGTTGTGGAGCTCAGGAGGCGAGCTGGATAGCAGGAACGTATGGAGCGTACCCACTGCATATATTATAGTTTATCTTGGACATGTTATTTTACACAGTCCAGTGTTGTGTAATGTTGTAACTCTGATGTAATAAAATGTAATTGAGTGATACAGTTTTTCTTTGTATAAGAATTATTATTTGATATTATATATTATCCGCTGCGAATGTGAGAATCTGTGTTTTGTTCTGTTTCTTCTTCTATCTCTTTTCTTCTTTTTCCCTAACTATTCGGAATTTTCGGGATCGAAAATTTCGGGTCGTTACATTATCAGATCTAAGTGTTGATTATTTATGATAACACTATCATTATAATCACATGTCATAGAGTATTAGATTTAGGGGGAGTTCTATAGTTGTGTTATATGGTTTAGAGTTAGTTTTTGTTTTGTTGATGACAAAGGGCGAGAAGTATAAAATAAGGTAGTTAGGCATAGATTAAGGAGGAGTTATTAGGATAGAAGTAATATTTTATAAACAAAGGTTGTCATCATCAAAAAGGGGCGATTTTTAGTCCGTGAGATGATGGTTTTGATGACAACAACCTTAGAATAGATTATAAAATACAAACACTAACAGTATAAGTTTAGATATATATGTATATGCAGGATTTAACCATGCAGGTACCAAGAATGAAGACTGTACAGTATAAAGATTCAAGATATCTAGATTGAAGACTCATGAGTATCAAGATTATCAAGAGTTCAAGTAATTTATTTTAATTAGAAATTTTGTTAAAACTCCTAGAAAAGCACTGGCATCTTAAAAACCAATTTATTCGTGGAATGGAATCCACTTCGAGCCTATTAAAGGGATGGACCCTAAGTAGGATGGAACCTACGAAAAATCTAGTGGAACATTGTTTTGTATCCGCTAATTTTTTATTCAAAATGATTTTTCAAAATTATATCTTGTTTTCAAAATAATTTCAAAACATTTCTTTTAAAAGAATCAAAAACATCTATCCTGATTTCATATACTTTTAGCCTCAAAATAATCTTGAATTTAAAAATCAAATTATCCTTGGTTTTAAACTATTTTTTAAAATAAAAGTATATTTAATCTTTAATATTTATATACTTAGATTTAAATATAAAATTATAGTAAAATTCTATATATACCAAAATATTATTCTATGAATTTCAACTATATTCAAGTATATTTATAAAAGTATAAAATAGTTATAAAATAAGATAAAAGTTATTTTCAAAGAAAAACGAAACATCAAAAATTCCTTTGGGATATCGACATGCCCAAGTACCCCATGTTGACATAGTGTCAGTTGAGTTCAAAATTTAAATTTCAAAAGAAGTGTCTATTCGTCATAACTCTTCACGAATGGACATGGATGTTGTTCTTCTATAAATAAGGGTTGGTCTCAACGAATTTCAATTCATTTTTTCTGGTTTTTCACTCCTCTTCTTCTTCCACATTTCTATATACATTTTCTTACTATTACTCTGCCGAAATCAACATTGAATCTAACTAGATCATTTCTGGTTTGATTCTCTATCACTATCTCAACAAGATCCTCAGTGCTATTCAAGAGTTATAGGCTTTTTGTAATCAACATAGCGTGAAAAGGTGTGATTGTAGCCTTGGAAATCAATCAAGCGAGATAAGGCGTGATTGTAGCCTTGGGAAATCAATTGGGTGAACTTGTTGCCTAGGAAATCAAGTATCTCTACCTAGTGGATTGTGATTCTGGAGGGTGTACCTCATTGCCTTGAAATCGAGGGTGTAATTGTACAATTTCTTTTGAAAGGAAATCCATACTTGTTGTGCGGGACTGGATGTAGGGTAACTTCGAACCAGTATAGAATCCGGTGTGTTCTTTCCTTTACTGCTTTTACTTTATTTCTGCATCGGTGTTTGTTTCTGTGATCATATCTGTGTCTTAATATGCATACATTTGTATTTAAATTAACAAAAACTCAAGAAGAATTAATAATTCTCTAAAACACTATTCACTCTCCCTTTAGTGTTTATCCTAGCCTTAAGATCCTTAATCCGCATTTCTCACAATGTAAACATATCAACTGCATCATTTTTATTTTTCACAAGGTATACATAAGTAAAAAAGAATAGTCATCAATAAAAATGATAAAGTAATGGTGTCCATGTTTAGTAAAAGTTTCATCAAGCTCACATATATCAGAATGAATCAAATCTAAAGGTTCAGAAACTCTATCAACTGATTCATGTTGTTTCTTAGTGATTTTTCCATGACTACAGAATTCACAATTATCGAAATTGGTTTGTGACATTTTAGGGATAAGATCTAAGGTACTTATGTTATGAATTATACGTTTATTCACATGACATAATCTAGAGTGCCAGATATTAAAATTACACAACATATAAGTAGAAGCAGACATTTTATTACATTCAACATTTAGTTCAAATACACTCGTTGCATAACCCTACCCACAAACATACCATTCATGGTGATGGTGTACATATCAGCCCCAATAGTCTGTGTAAAACCAGTCTTATTAAGAAGATAACCTGAAACAAGATTCTTTCTCATCTCTGGAGTGTGCATTACGTCCTTTAGAATGACGGTCTACCCAGAGGTAAACTTCAGTTCTACGCTTCCAATCCCATCAATAATAGTGGTGTGAGAGTCTCCCAACAATACTTTTTTGTTTTTAGTCTCCATATATGTTTTGAACATAGCATGATCATAGCAGACATGGTGTGTTGGACCAGTATCTACCCACCAACCCTTTGATCCCTCAACAAGGTGAATCTCATCAGTAACCATATCTGTTAGAGGCTCCTCGGTCAGGTTAGCCCATGGTGTAGGGCCTGGTCTGTTCCTACACTTGCGTATCATATGACCTAGTTTTCCATAGTTGTAGCAAAGAAACAACTAACCAGAGTCATTCTTTTGGGGTGGTTTCTATTTGTTGCGGTTCTGACTAAGCTTGCAGTTCTGATTGTTAAAATTTTTAGGATTTGGTTTCATAACTGCAGCATTTTAGTGTTGCATGTAATAAAAAGCACTTCTTCCTTCATATCTTGTTTATGTGATTCCTCCTTAATACAGAGGCGAGTTATCAAGCTTTCCAAAGAAAATTCTTGGGTTTTATGTCTCAGGTTATTCTTAAAACCCTACCAACTAGGGGGTAGTTTACCTATCAAAATGGTAACTTGGAATTGTTCATCAATAACCATACATTCGGAGACGATCTCATGAGCTTTTTTCTAAAGTTCATCAAACCGCGTCTCTACTGACCTATTGTTCATCATATGAAATTTGAGGTAGCGCCTAATGACATATTTCTTTGCTCTACCTTCTTTTGTATCATACTTCTTTTTCAGGACCTCCTAGATTTCCTTAGCTTTCTTGTCCGAATTGCAATAGTCCAAGAGATCGTCGCTTATGCTATTGAGTAGGATGTCCTTGCAGAGGTAATCCTGTTGTGTCAAATTCTGCAGTTTTTTGTCTTGTTCTTTCCAGATTTGCAGTTTTTCTGCATCGTTTCAGTGGGCTTTTCTTGTAATAAAATTCCATGTTTCGCCTTCAGTGCTTGAAATGGAGGCTCTCGAATCTGAAGGGTGCAGAAGCGACCATTGGGACCTAAAACATTGAGGTCAGTGCAACATCATCAATAGTTGCAATAGAAGTCATTGTTTTTTGGAACATCTTCAAATTGTTGGGAACAATGAATTTCGACTGAGTCATGTACGTTATCACTCTCGTGAAGACGTTTTGCATTCTACTGAAGGTGCAAAGCATTTCTGAAAAAAATGCCGCTTCTAGGATAAAATAGCCTCTCTAATCTGAAAAAATATTAACTTGTTTGCACTGACAAAGTCGATTCTGATTTGCACTCTGAAATACTGCTCATGGTGTTTAGTTTTGTTGAAGGTAGAACAAAAAGAAAATTGTACGTTATTCTTACCATTTCTTTTCTTTTTATCTATCATTTAATAGGCAGAATGGAAATTGTATACATTAGTAAGTGATGGAATGTTAATGGATTTTAATTTATTCTCATTTAAAACAATATTGTAATACCATTAGCTTTTGTAACGGCTCAATAATAATGTCACATAAATGTGTTACCGTGGTTCAAGTGTAACGGCTCAATTATAATAATGATTCATAAATATATTACCGTTATGTACTTGCAATAACTCAATTATAATAACGATTTAGAAATATATTACCGTTATAAACTTGCAACGGCTCAATTATAATAATGGTTCATAAATTACCATTAAGCTGTTTTTAATTTTATTTTTTAATAGATTCACTTCATAAACAAAAACTTTTCCAACAATAGTTATATAACAACATAAGTCAGTGTAGGCCACATCAGCTTAGCTGTGTACCGAACAAGAATAGATTGCATTAGATTAAAAACTGCAGATTAAGCTCGCCAAACTTCACTAAATCGTGTGCATTAAAATCATTGCGTCGATTCAATTTTTGGCAACTGCCATCCAAAGAAAATCATATTTGTCCCGGAAAAAATGCAAATATATAACCAGAATTATAAATAGGACATCCAATTTATTCTACACATTTATATAATTAACAAAATTTGAACGGGACAAAATATAGACTTCACCAAGTTAATTCTTAGCACTTGTTCTTGGACACACCAATCGATTATGTGAAAAACTTATCAAAGAATAGCATGCACATGGATATGTGTATTTATAGCTTGCGATTAAGAAAATTATGCAGCTCTATACTTGAGTCTATAGTTATATATTTAGATAAATTAGTAAATGCTTTATTAGTGAAAAAGCAACAAGTGTAAAATCCCTTTGGCAATTAAAATTTAAACGTTTTATCTTTTATTAAAAATGCTTCTGCTTCTGTTAATAAAATTGAGTTTAACAATATAAAAAGAAAAATTCAACTTGTACGTATACATACTCCTAAGTCATAAATCAAAATAACAACAATAATAAGAGTCAAATCTACTTATAAGAGACAAGAAGCAAAAATTTTGTGACTTTGACTAAATTAAAATTAGCTTCTAAGAGTTGTTTATTTTTTAGTAACTTTCATTATGTATTTATTTGTATATTTCATTTGCAAAAGAAGTTTCATGTAATATCCTTTAATTCAGCCATTATTTAAACGAATGATATTTCTATGAACTTTCTTGAAGAGGAAATGCGATAAATTATGTTATCTAAATCTCTTTATTGCAATGTGATAAAAAAATTATCTTATGATTCATGAGACAAAATGGCTTACCTATTTCTTGAAATGCAAAATTATATGGAGAATATTTCTGTAACAACCCGCATATTTATCGATTTTATATTTAAATATTTTATCGTTCGTCGGATTTTGGTCCGAAAAGCTACATTTTGCAAACAGTCGAATTGGGACTCGAGACCATCCCCATTGAGTTCAAAATGACGTTTGCGACCTTTTTGAGTATAAACTTCGATATGTTTGGAGATAGTAGAATTTTGACCTTTTTCACTTAGGGCTTTGGTTTGGGCTGAACCCATTAGCCACTTACTAACTCAGTCCCAACCCACTCCAACTCTTCATTACTTCATTTCATATTCCTAACACTCAAGCTCAAGCAAAAATGGTGGAAGTGAATGGGAATTAGAAACTCCAAGCCCTAGTTCCTCTTGCTAGCTCAAGTTCTTGCTCCAAAATCAAAGAGAACCCATTAGTAAGCATCTCCTTCTTCTTCTCCAACTCATTCTCTCTTTGATTTCAGAAATTTCCTAAACCTAACTTAGGGAATGTTCTTCTTTTAAGCTTACATTCAAGCTTCTAGTGTTGAGATTGAAGTGTGGTTGATCTTCCCTTGTCTTCAAGCTTCTCATTTATTTTTTTTTGGGTTCAAAGGTGAGATTTTTATCTCACATCTATGCTTATATTTATCTTCGATTGTTAGGTATGAATTCCTAACACTTATTCGTGTGCAATTGCTTTTGGTTTGGATTGATTTGGTTTATTCCCAACTTCGATGTTTGAATGTGTTTTTGATTGTGCATCGAAGAGCTTATAGGGCCGGGTAGTCGATAGGCATAAACCCTTAGCGCCGTTGCTCGAGCGAATGCAATTTGATCGAGTTTGCACCTCTTTTGAAATAGGGCAGGGGAGTGCTGGCAAAAGGTTCGGCCGACCGAGCCCTTGGGCCGGTCGACCGACCTGCTACCCAGGCACTTCCTGCCTCTGTTTGGAAGTGCCGATTACAGGCCTCGATCGACCTGGTGCCCCGGGCACTTCCAACCCCTGGTTCGGTCAACCGACTCAGGGAGTCCGGTCGACCGACCTGCTGCTATTTGTCAACTATGCCTATTTTACGTAGCTGTCTGAAATTCCAAATTTAATCGACTTGTGTTATCTCCCTATCTTTTGTTATCATTTGTTATTGACTTTGATGACTTATTTTCTTCGGGAATTCTTGGAATATCCATTTCGATGGATTCGGTATCGATTTCTTTGGATTTTATTCACATTTTCGAATGTGAATCTTAGTGATTGATTGTTCCTACAATCTTCTTTTTGATTTGTCACTTTAAAAATATAAAGGTTTTCTATTCTAATAGTAAATATGAAAACTCTTTCTTCAAATGATTTCAACTCTATTTTAGTACAAAGCTCGTTTCTTAAACCATTTTCCAATCTATTAGTATATACAAGCTTTTACCTCACTCGTATGAGAAATCTAATTAAACGAATTAGTAAAACGAGTGGTATGAAACGCTTGCGTTTACTTCGTTGGTTAATTCTTGGACTTGTTCGATTGAATCTCTTGTGACAATTTTCTAGTGGAGATCTACAATTTGTTCGTAAATATTTAAGTTAATCTAGTGGTTATGGGACATGAAGCTAAGCTCATATATTTACTAGCTTACTGTAATCGACACTTCTCTTTGATCGTGACGATCATTTTATGTTTTAGACTAGCATTGTGCAATGTCTTTGTGTTTTGGTTCATCGGATGTCACGCTGTACGACGTCGTTGTTCCCTTTGATTGTGTTTTGGTTCATCGGATGTCACGCTGTACGACGTCGTTGTTCCCTTTGATTGTGTTTTGGTTCATCGGATGTCACGCTGTACGACGTCGTTGTTCCCTTTGATTGTGTTTTGGTTCATCGGATGTCACGCTGTACGACGTCGTTCTTCCCTTCGATTGTGTTTTGGTTCATCGGATGTCACGCTGTACGACGTCGTTGTTCCCTTTTGATTGTGTTTTGGTTCATCGGATGTCACGCTGTACGACGTCGATGCTCCGAATTATTTGATTTCTGGATTTCGTGTGTTGATTTCTGGAATTTATGTTTCACCAACTTTTACGATTGGCATGGATATATATGTCATTTATTGTGGCTTGATGAATGAAATTAGGAGTATGACATTCCTTTTTATCTTTGAGAAGATCTTTGGGATATTGATTAATCTTGTTGATTTTTCAATTATTTATTTATCACAGCTTGGCATTGTGATTATTATACGTTTAGTCATATCTCTTATTCTATATCATTTCTTCTGATATTTATAGCTAGACTGATCCGTTTATTATTTTCTTATTAAATAATACTCGGGTCCGACTGAGATATTACAGGTGCTTCCTCATGGCTTCCTATCTGGAACCATCTTCTGGCTTTTGGCTAACTACTTTGGTTTAGTAGTTTTTGTCGTATACATTTGAGATACAGACTCTATGATGTATACTTATTCTTTTGTCTATCAACTGTATCTATTCTTTTTGATATTGTGGATCTTGTTTGACCACTACTCTGATGTACACTTTCATGTGTTATATTCATATCTATTTCCGCCTTTGTGATATGAATTGTCTGTAACTGATTTATGTTATGTTTATTTCTATATTTGTTTCTGAAGATATTATAGCCACTGTGTAGTAGCTTTGTGTTTGTGTCGGTATGTCGGATTTCCTCTTGAGATAAAACGCATGTTACACTATCTGACATATCAGTGCTCGCGCAAAGCAATTACATGGATGGTCGCTCCTCAACAGCCTTATTCTCCGTGCTAGTTGACAGCATTACACCGTAGTGTTCTTGTCTAGCGTGGGTATAGAGGTGGGGCGTCACAGCTGGGTATCAGAGCCAAACTTCGGAACAATATGGAATATTATGACAAGGATCATCGTCCTAAGTCCATCTTAGGAGTCGTGCTTTAGGATTTTTATTCGGGTCTTCGTACCGATTCATCCTATTTTCTTTATGATTCCTTGTTTTATCAATCAAGTTTGATTGAAGTTTATTTTGAGAATAACTTTTTCCTCTTCATTCTTTCTTTCTTAAAGAAGAGAAATGGTTAGACCTGGCCGTCCCAGCGCCGGTCAATCTAGTGCTACTCCCCTGGATGGAGTATTCATGTCTGCTCAACAACTTTTGGATCTTGTAACTAATCAAGAGTTTATTTATGCTTTGAGTAAGAACCCCGAAATGGTTCTACCTTTGAAACTTGAAGTTTCTTTCAATCAGCTTGTGGATGTTACTCTTCTTCATGGAGAGGTTAGTAAAGGAAGCGTTTGTGATATTGGGACTTCCAAGAAGAGGCGTATTAAGTTCATGAGCCTTAATCCCAATAAGAGAGTGAAGAAAACTACTTTTGTAGCAAAGACTCCAATCCCTAATCGTGGAGGATGCTACAATTGTAGTTCTAAGGAACACTATGCGAATATGAGTCCAAAACCCCATTCTTCTCGCTATTGCAAGAAACCGGGTCATCTTTTATCTACATGTCCCAAACTTTTGAACAAGGACATGAGAAAGCTAAATATTATGCAAGCCCCTAGTGGCACTTCTCGTGGTCAAGGTATTTCTCATTTAATCCTTGATTACATTTATTTCGTGATCTTCTTATTCGAGTTCTTTTTGATATGGGTTTCATCTCATTATTTTGATATCAAAAGAACTTGTCGATTCTTTTTATTTGAATATTTTGGGCTTGATGACTTCTTTGAGGATTGTGAATCTGGATGGTAGATCCGCAGCACTCAATTTGCTTTTTTATTGATGTCGAAATTATTTTATGTGATTTTTCTTCCCGGGCCGATTTTTACCTAGGCTTCGGAATTGATTTTTGTAAGGATTGGCTTAATCGTTGTGAAGCTCATATCCTATTTTCCGTATGGACTATTCATCTTCGACATTTTCTACCTGTTAAGCAGATTTCTATTTTTCCTTGTGATTCCGATTTCAAATTTTTGAAGGCGTCATTTTATTCTTTAAACCCTCATGATGAGGAAAGTTTTATTTCTCTCATCTAAATAGTTTGTGAAATTTTCCGGTTTATTTGGACTTGTCTTAGGATTATCACCTAAGAAATCTTTTGTGTGGTGATAAGGTCTTTCTAGTTCGACCTTGCCACCGATTTTCATTTGGCTACGAGTTGCGGGAGTTCGCATTCATTTACCGCATTCCGCACTTGTTATGATTCCTATGAATGAATTATTATGTCATTCAGTTTGTCCATCACGTTTCATCCATATTATAAATCGAGTATTCTACGAATATCTCGATGACTCCATCTTTGTATTTATTGATTTTGGATGAAAATTGAAATTTAAAAATTTTTGCAAATCTTTTCCATAAGATTTATTTATAAGTAAAATTGGATTTTGTTCTTGAAACGAACGAAGAATATTCTTAAAAGTTTTTAAGAAACATGTTTACTATATAGAAGATGATTTTGTGATTGTATTGCCCATTTAGTGTGTTAAGAATTCTGGTCGATGCGCTTGATCAACGTTATCGATAAGAATCTCCTAAACACTTTGATGAAACAATCAGACACGATATATTGACTTGTAAAATGTAAATTTTTCTAGAAATATTTTTACATTGAGATAATTGAGATTTTGAAAGTTTTAACTTTTCGGGAAAGAGAATTACTTAAAAGAACTCTTCCTTTCGATACTCTTATTCTTGTGATTCTTGAAGGGGAACCAAGACTTTGCTATTTGTACCAATACTAGTCGTATTGGTTTGGATGCCATTCTCTTGCAAAGGAGAATGTGCTATCACTTGTGCTTCTAAATCATTATAGCTTATTGAGACTAGATATGCCGCTCATGATCTAGTGCTCGCGACTATTGTTTTTACTTTTGGAATTTGGCATCATCACATTTGGATGAGAAATTTGTTCTCTACCTCGATCATAAATCTTTGGAATATTTATTTTCTCATAAGGAACTTCATGTTGACTTGAGTTCCTAGCATCTTATGGTCTTGATATTCTTTTTATTCCTGGAAGGGAAATCGTGTTGCCAATGCGCTTTGTCGTAAGCAACAAGTGGTTGATTCTTTGATGTTGTCTGAACGGAATTATCTTTTTATCAAGTTCATCGGACGTTTTGGTACACTTCGTTTTATTGAACTTTATCTCATTCCTTTTATGGACTAGTGTCCGGTGTTCTCTTATGATGTTAGATTCATTGGATGTACCGTTTGTACTACATCAATGTCTTTGCTATTTGATTCATTGGATGTACCGTTTGTACTACATCAATGTCTTTGCTATTAGATTCATTGGATGTACCGTTTGTACTACATCAATGTCTTTGCTATTTGATTCATTGGATGTACTGTTTGTACTACATCAATATCTTTGTTATTAGATTCATTGGATGTACCGTTTATACTACATCAATGTCTTTGCTTTGGTTCATTGGGCGTACCGTTTTTGTACTATGCTGATGTCCCAAATTATTTGAGTTTCTAGTTTCTCGGGCGTACCGTTTCTGTACTACGCCGTTGCACTGGCTCAATTTTCTGCTATTCTTGGAGTTCTCCACGTCTTTTATATACGGAAATGCCTTAGGGATTCCGGTTTTTATTCTTGAGCCCGGTGATATTATAGAAATTGAAGTTTCACCAGATTTGATTTATGAGCAACATTCCATTCGCATCATTACTTCGGAGGTTGAGCGCCTTCGGAATAAAGATGTTCTTTTTGTGATAGTTCAATGATTCTCAAATCCTAAGGATTGCTCTTGGGAATTCAGAGAATTCATCGAGCGATCCCGTTCAGGCTTACTCTTTCATGCTCCTTATGGTGAACTTCCTATTTCAAATTTTCTTTTGTGTTGATATGCTTCTATGGTTGTTACTTCTTATTTTCTTCTTAAGTATTGCGAGGACGCAATTTCTTTAAGGAGGGGAGTCTGTAACAACCCGCATATTTATCGATTTTATATTTAAATATTTTATTTAAATATTTTATCGTTCGTCGAATTTTGGTCCGAAAAGCTACTTTTTTGCAAACAGTCGAATTGGGACTCGAGACCATCCCCATTGAGTTCAAAATGACGTTTGCGACCTTTTTGAGTATAAACTTCGATATGTTTGGAGATAGTAGAATTTTGACCTTTTTCACTTAGGGCTTTGGTTTGGGCTGAACCCATTAGCCACTTACTAACTCAGTCCCAACCCACTCCAACTCTTCATTACTTCATTTCATATTCCTAACACTCAAGCTCAAGCAAAAATGGTGGAAGAGAGTGGGAATTAGAAACTCCAAGCCCTAGTTCCTCTTGCTAGCTCAAGTTCTTGCTCCAAAATCAAAGAGAACCCATTAGTAAGCATCTCCTTCTTCTTCTCCAACTCATTCTCTCTTTGATTTCAGAAATTTCCTAAACCTAACTTAGGGAATGTTCTTCTTTTAAGCTTACATTCAAGCTTCTAGTGTTGAGATTGAAGTGTGGTTGATCTCCCCTTGTCTTCAAGCTTCTCATTCATTGTTTTTGGGTTCAAAGGTGAGATTTTTATCTCACATCTATGCTTATATTTATCTTCGATTGTTAGGTATGAATTCCTATCATTTATTCGTGTGCAATTGCTTTTGGTTTGGATTGATTTGGTGAATATTCCAATTTTTAGTGTTTTGGGTTCAAATCTTTAAAAATCCTAACTTCGATGTTTGAATGTGTTTTTGATTGTGCATCGAAGAGCTTATAGGGCCGGGTAGTCGATAGGCATAAACCCTTAGCGCCGTTGCTCGAGCGAATGCAATTTGATCGAGTTTGCACCTCTTTTGAAATAGGGCAGGGGAGTGCTGGCAACAGGTTCGGCCGACCGAGCCCCTGGGCCGGTCGACCGACCTCCTACCCAGGCACTTCCTGCCTCTGTTTGGAAGTGTCGATTACAGGCCTCGGCCGACCGAGCCCTTGGGCCGGTCGACCGACCTGGTGCCCCGGGTACTTCCAACCCCTGGTTCGGTCAACCGACTCAGGGAGTCCGATCGACCGACCTGCTGCTATTTGCCAACTATGCCTATTTTGCCTAGTTGTCTGAAATTCCAACTTTAATCGACTTGTGTTATTTCCCTATCTGTTGTTATCATTTGTTATTGACTTTGATGACTTATTTTCTTCGGGAATTCTTGGAATATCCATTTCGATGGATTCGGTATCGATTTCTTTGGATTTTATTCACATTTTCGAATGTGAATCTTAGTGATTGATTGTTCCTACAATCTTCTTTGTGATTTGTCACTTTAAAAATATAAAGGTTTTCTATACTAGTAGTAAATATCAAAACTCTTTCTTCAAATGATTTCAACTCTATTTTAGTACAAAGCACGTTTCTTAAACCATTTTCCAATCTATTAGTATATACAAGCCTTTACCTCACTCGTATGAAAAATCTAATTAAACGACTTAGTAAAACGAGTGGTATGAAACGCTTGCGTTTACTTCGTTGGTTAATTCTTGGACTTGTTCGATTGAATCTCTTGTGACAATTTTCTAGTGGAGATCTACAATTTGTTCGTAAATATTTAAGTTAAGCTAGTGGTTATGGGACATGAAACTAAGCTCATATATTTACTAGCTTACTGTAATCGACACTTCTCTTTGATCATGACGATCATTTTATGTTTTAGACTAGCATTGTGCAATGTCTTTGTGTTTTGGTTCATCGGATGTCACGCTGTACGACGTCGTTGTTCCCTTTGATTGTGTTTTGGTTCATCGGATGTCACGTTGTACGACGTCATTGTTCCCTTTGATTGTGTTTTGGTTCATCGGATGTCACGCTGTACGACGTTGTTGTTCCCTTTGATTGTGTTTTGGTTCATCGGATGTCACGCTGTACGACGTCGTTGTTCCCTTTGATTGTGTTTTGGTTCATCGGATGTCACGTTGTACGACGTCGTTGTTCCCTTTGATTGTGTTTTGGTTCATCGGATGTCACGCTTTACGACGTCGTTGTTCCCTTCGATTGTGTTTTGGTTCATCGGATGTCACGCTGTACGACGTCTTTGTTCCCTTCGATTGTGTTTTGGTTCATCGGATGTCACGTTGTACGACGTCGTTGTTCCCTTCGATTGTGTTTTGGTTCATCGGATGTCACGCTGTACGACGTCGTTGTTCCCTTCGATTGTGTTTTGGTTCATCGGATGTCACGCTGTACGACGTCGTTGTTCCCTTCGATTGTGTTTTGGTTCATCGGATGTCACGCTGTACGACGTCGTTGTTCCCTTCGATTGTGTTTTGGTTCATCGGATGTCACGCTGTACGACGTCGTTGTTCCCTTTTGATTGTGTTTTGGTTCATCGGATGTCACGCTGTACGACGTCGATGCTCCGAATTATTTGATTTCTGGATTTCGTGTGTTGATTTCTGGAATTTATGTTTCACCAACTTTTACGATTGGCATGGATATATATGTCATTCATTGTGGCTTGGTGAATGAAATTAGGAGTATGACATTCCTTTTTATCTTTGAGAAGATCTTTGCGATATTGATTAATCTTGTTGATTTTTCAATTATTTATTTATCACAGCTTGACATTGTGATTATTATACGTTTAGTCATATCTCTTATTCTATATCATTTCTTCTGATATTTATAACTAGATTAATCCGTTTATTATTTTCTTATAAAATAATACTCGGGTCAGACTGAGATATTACAGGTGCTTCCTCATGGCTTCCTATCTGGAACCATCTTCCGACTTTTGGCTAACTACTTTGGTTTAATAGTTTTTGTTGTATACATTTGAGATATAGACTCTATAATGTATACTTATTCTTTTGTCTAGCAATTGTATCTATTCTTTTTGATATTGTGGATCTTGTTTGACCACTACTCTGATGTACACTTTCATGTGTTATAGTCTTATCTATTTCCGCCTTTGTGATATGAATTGTCTGTGACTGATTTATGTTATGTTTATTTCTATATTTGTTTCTGAAGATATTATAGCCACTGTGTAGTAGCTTTGTGTTTGTGTCGGTATGTCGGATTTCCTCTTGAGATAAAACGCATGTTATACTATCTGACATATCGGTGCTCGCGCAAAGCAATTACATGGATGGTCGCTCCTCAACAGCCTTATTCTCCGTGCTAGTTGACAGCATTACACCGTAGTGTTCTTGTCTAGCGTGGGTATAGAGGTGGGGCGTCACAATTTAAAATATTTTCCAATTGTTAAAGCAGTTTGTATGCAAGTTTAATACAGATAGTAAACATTATCCTGGAACTATGGGTAATAGAAAGCACTTAATGTATATGGAAAAAATGAACAAAAATTATCATATACTAATCTAGACTTAAAATTCTAGAAACGCAACAACCTGCAGTTGTGTTTCAGTTAAAAATTTAGTTCTAATCTACAATCCTAATTACCAAATTCCAATCCACACTTCACATTAAATTTACACTGCACTTACTAACTGGAGCTATAATTCCTCAAAGCTATGCAAACTTTACTCCACAATTGCTTTCATTTCCGTCCAAAATACAAATTTACAACCTAAAATCAACCCACCAACTAATGAATCATCAAAATTACAAAACTATGTATGTAACAACCCAAAATTTAGCTATAATGATTAATTAACTAATTAATGAAATGATAAAATAATTTTGTCCTGTGGCTCAATTCTGATAATTTCACAAAGTTATTTTAACTTTTCATTAATTCATTAATTAATTATTATAGCTTAAATTTAGGGTAGTTACAATGTAATATTTACCAGAAGCACGTGGAGCATATAATAGTAGGTGGCGAGGTCGAGGGTATTGTAGATTGGGAAGCAGGTAAATCATCACTCCACAATCAATCCCTTCATTCTTAGGGCTTGTGGAGGAGTTGATCCACTTAGGGCTTGTGGAGAGGAAATCGACTTAAGTTTTATGCAGAAATGAAAGCAAATCGATGGAGGACTGACTCGATGAAGTAGAAAGTAGTAGATTAATGGAGGGGAGTAGCGCGTTAATGGAGGAAACGTGAGGCAAAGAAAAAATTTCTAAGGGAAAGAGGAAAAAAGAAGCGGATTTGGGAATGAGAGGGAAAAACATGAAAAATGTTTTATTGGCCAGAAAGGGCGCTAAATTTTGGCAGCGTTAAAAAAGTAAAAAACATGTATAATAAAACTGTGAAATAGCAATGGTTGCACTTGAAGGCAGGTTATTCTTGAAGGCTTTGGATTTGAGTGCTATAAAGATAGGTGCGTTGATGGATAATAACTTTGTAACCGATGTCAATATTTGTTTACAAGATACCCCTATGTAAATTTTGAGCGAAAATGCCGATGATGTTCACAAATCGCTCCCTGGTCTTTCTATGGAACCGCTGCCAATGAATGTGTTGCACAGTTAAATTTTGACTCGTCTAATGTTATTGGACCTATTTCTAGTTGTAATCTTATTAGTGATCTCTTGAATATTCATCCTATCACTCCTAGGGGCTTCTCTCATCCTCCATGTGAAAATTCCATATGTGCAGGCACTAGTGAGAAATGCAAAAATTTAAGTTCTGATCACCTAGACAGGCATATGCCTGTTACTGAAATGCCAGGCTCTATCTCATTTGGCTTTGGTAAGATTCCTTCTCCTGGTGAAGCTAATCTAGTGGAAGCTTTGCCGAAATGGTCATCTCTCTTCAAATCCTTACCCAGAAATGCAGGTTATTTTTCACCTAGATCCTTTGATACAGTAGTTATTGATGATGTCAATGTTCCATCGACCGAGGTCGTTCAAGAAGGTGTGAAATTTCAGTCTAAATATTCGTTTTTTTTTCTTGGATTCTTCCTTTCCATACAAGGAGGTTCGCGACCAATGTAAACGTTCATGGAATTTTAAAGTCAGTCTTCATTTCCAGTTTTTCAACACTATGTTTTATTTCAAATTCTCAAACAATAATAACAAGTTGAGAGCGCTTGAGACTAGTCCACTTATCATAGAAGGAAAATCGTTTATTATTACACCATGGAGCCTTACTGTTGACAAAACTAGGGAGCAAGTGCTTTCTATTCCTGTTCGGGCTACTATTACTCATATTCCGTCTGTCCTACAGCCTCTGTTAGGTCTGAACTGGCTTTCCAATCTCATTGGTGATCTCAAGTGCTTTGATTCTAATACCAAAGCCCGTAAGTCTTTACACCATGCTAGAGCATTAATTGAGATCAAGATATCTAAACCATTGCCATTGAAGGTATCAGTGAGACTTGGGGATGGTCATGATGTGATAGTGAATGTGCATTATAAGTGGAAGCCTAAAATTTTCTCATCTTGTAAGTCCTTTGGTCATTCTCCTAATGTGTTTTTATCACAACCCGAATTTCAGCGTTCGAAAATCGACACCCGTACTTCACTTGTTCTCGAATGCCGTAGATTCAACCGTTGAAATCCGATTCGTGGCGGAGCTTATAACACATTAAGTATAACAATACAGCGGAAGGAAACATTGAATATCATTAATACACAATAGATAAAATATCTGATACAATATTATATCAATACAAATCAGAGCCAAAAGATATACAACAGCGGAAAACGACACAAGAAGATGGTCTAGACTTTACAACCATCGATAGCGGAAAGATAACTCCAATAGGATATGATCTTCAGAATTCAACAAGATAGATACTCCAAAATAAAGCGATTCCATTGCTAAAGCTCCAAAGCTAGAAAGGCTCTAAACCAGAAAACGAGAACTACCATCAATGCTAAAGTGAAGCAACTCGATCCAAATGTGATAGCCAATATCTAGAGATTGAATGCTATTGAATCTACATTACTATTTGACTATCTGAAAAATCCAACTCTAGACTGCTCGCGTGGAAAATTATGGGCACCCAGAGTTTAGGAAGGGTACAATAAACTCCGGGTCAATCATGAGGCTGGTGTGGGCAACAAAAATAGTTTATC
This sequence comes from Allium cepa, assembly GCA_030765085.1. Taxonomy (NCBI): domain Eukaryota; kingdom Viridiplantae; phylum Streptophyta; class Magnoliopsida; order Asparagales; family Amaryllidaceae; genus Allium; species Allium cepa. Next base: position 1,032,522,533 of record CM060945.1, on the reverse strand, counting down.
TTTAAAACAACAAAAGAATTTAAAACAATGGAAACCGCAGTGCTTTTTGGAAAGTGAAACTACCATAAGGCCTCCCGCCACACATACAATGCAATCGCACACTTAGTGGAGATTTCTCCTTGTGATAGTCAAACATGCTTACTACGCAAAATCCTTTTGATATTATTATTAGTGCATAGTGCATAAAACCTTTCAAAAATATAATTTTAATCTTAACCAGCATATGTACCATTATATTATGCCAGCTATAGCTACTATTTAAGAATGGAAGGTTATACAACTGCAATCGCAAAAGGTGCGTATTGGAGATTGGGTTTCCAACAAATGGTCAAGCTAAGGAATTCCTATTGCCACATGGGTACGCCTTTGGAGGGATGCCCCCAAGAACCTAACCGGATCTCTACCAACACAAGGCCGGGTTACCTTTGTAACTAGGTAACTACTACACGAGTATGCCATTCCCCGGTCGAAACCAATCTTTATCTCGGGATTCACCAACAACCACAAAGTAATAAATTTAAAGCGACCACATAGGTTAAGTATCTGGGCTCCATACCATGATACCACCTCTATCCAAAAGGAAATGAACATACCCTCAGGGGGCGCTACCCTCAAATAACCTTGCTGCATTCTTCCTGTTTCGACCATTCCGGTTTGTGAGGTTCGATGAAGTCTCGTCCACAAAGCTATGCTTTTCACAAAATCCATGCTTCGATCAACAAATGATCAACAGCACTCAGCAGCACTGTAACAACCCGATATTTTTAGCCATTCGCATCCGCACATGTCGGACTTGAATTGCTGAAAATATCGCATTGTAAATAAATTTGGAGCAAATGAAATCAAATACACAGAATCACAGACACAGAACATATCAGAATAACTCGCAACGGAATATAAAACCATAGTAGTTCATGAAGCTACTATTACAAACTCTCAAAACATAATACATAATGTCAGTTTCAAAACAATAGCATAATTGAAATCCAATACATAGAGGTCATTAATACATCAAATAAACTGAAACAACTGAAATTTTGAAATAGATAACTAAGCAGATAGACAGGTAGAATATCTAGCAAAGACCAGCTCCAGAAAAGAATCCAAAGTTGTTAACATTTAGACAAACCCGAGCGTAAAGCAAAACACAAGACACTCGAGTCGGGACAATATATACTTATATAATATAAACCAACTCAAGTGAACTGTATCAGTAATGCATAATAACTTAAAGGATGCTTGGGACTGCCCGTCCTCTAAGGATCTGTTAAACCATAAATTTATACACATCCCGTGATTAAAATTTTAAAATAGTAATTTATATTGTGAAATCAAATATCATTTCAAAAATTCAATATCATTCAAAAATCCATTTCAAAATTTCACAATATCATATCTTTTCTAAACTACATTCATTTTATTTAAAATACCATTTCAACACACATTTCAAAATAGTTTATATTTCAAACCAATTACTTCATTTAAATCATTAAAATGAAGTTATTATATTTAATAATTAACTTATTAAATATTCTAAATTTAAATATTTCAAAGTTCATTTATTTACTTAAACTTATCAAAACAATGAAAATTCACCTTTCGCAGCATTTGAAAAATGCTACAGAAAGCTACTTTCAAAACAGTTCAATTTTACAAAAGACAGCATTAAAACACTGTAACAGGGCTACATTAGTTCAAATAAAACCTTAGTTAAATTCCATAATTATAGCACTTACAAAGTGCTATAATATCCCTTTATTAAAATTTAGCCATTTGGTTCATGTATATCAACTACAGCATTTACAATTGCTGTAATATCCTTTACCTTTGAAATAATAGCATTTTGAAAATGTTGTTAATTAAAATTCAGGGTTTTCAATACAGTTTCACAAACAATTATATTTTAATATAAATCATTTTTAACTTATAAAATCTTAATTTCTCACTTTTAAACAATCATTTAAATACCCGTATATTCATGATTTTATAAAGTGAAATTTCTATTCAAAAGTCAATATTTAATAATAATTCACATATTAAATTTCAAACATTAAATTTCAATTCTTTATAATTAAATTTTAACTTAATACTTAAGTTTAAATCTCTCATATAACTTATTTTCATTTTTATTTACTTACCTTCAAAAATTCACTTTTCAACAAAATTCATAAATTCCAATTTAAGTTATATTCAAAATTCACTTTAAATATTCATTCATTTCACATTTTAACTTTATTCAAATCATTAATATATTATAAAATCATTTTAAATTCATTTTTATTCAAAATATCATAAATTTATCATATTTCATATCTAATTTAAGTTCCATTTCATCACCAAATTAGAATTTCCAAAATAACTTACATTTCAAATTTCTAACTTTACCATTTATTTATTTCACTTATAAATTCTCAAAAAATCAATAATACTTTACAAAAATCAATTTTATATTTAAGTTTAAATCAAAATATTATAATATTTACATTTCTAAAATATTTTAAAATTTTTAGAAACATAATTTAACCACGGGTCTGTATATCATTTTCCAGCCTAGATAAAGTGATACGGATACTATATCATTTCAATCCGTAATTTACAATGAAAATCCAGGTTTGATCATTTCAAACCCACAATCCCAAGTAAGAATGAAATAAATAAAAATCGTTCAGGCCTATCATTTCAGCCCATAACGATTTTTTTCCTTATTCTAAAGTCCGTTCGGATATGTATCACTTTAACCTATAGTGATTCTAGTCTACACGGAACTTGCAATGGTGATAAGCGGTATAAATAACATAATAGTATAATATAATAGTAACATGTGATATAACAGGGGCAATAATAGGTGTAAATATCATATGATCATAATATAGCAGTTATAACATGATGAAATACATTTACAGATTCAAGTGGTGCCGGTTTTTCAGTTATATAGTTACAGATTGTCTAGTGAGAATAACTCGCCTGTTCAGAGTTGGAGATAGCCACCAAAGCAAACAATACAGACACTATGAAGCCACGACAATATGGAAATGACTTGAGAGTGGAGAGCCAAAGCTATATGCCTTGATAATATATACACAAAACAATACAATAACACATAAGTTACAACACAAATTTATCGTCAAATAACATAAGAAATCTATACCCAAAACAACAACAAATGACTTGCACTTGCTCTCTATCTCATGCACTTCAGTTATGCAGGTGTTTAGCTTGGCCTAGGGTGCTATAGGTCTGGTTTAGGTATGCAAGTGGTTGGCCAACCCTTTTTTTTTCCAAGGTGGTGAAGTCTAGGTGCATAAACTAGGTGTTCAAGGCTAAACAATGCAACATAACATCACACCTTTGGCACAAATAGTTCTGGCCAGAGGTCAAGGGTCATGGCCAGTGGCTCCTGGAGGTGCTGGGTGGTGTAGCAGAGGGTGGAGTTTAGGCCAGATGTAGTGGTGGTGGAGGTGGCGGCGGCTAGAGGTTGTGGAAGGATGTGTTAACAAATCTAGGCTAGGCTTGTAGGTAGTGATGGGTTTTTGATGGATTTTTGTGTAGATCATGGTCTTGGGTTGGTTCGGCCTGAAGTGGAGGGGTAGTAGGATGGGTGATGGTCAGAGGAAGGTGGTGGTGGTGGTCGGCCAAAGCTTGGTTGAGGAGGAGTGGAGCTATGAAGGTAGAGAACAATTGCAAAATTCAATAGAAAACACAAAAAAAACAAGAGAGAAAAGAAGATTTTACCCAAAGCTTGAACAACAAATGGCCGTGCAAATTTTTTTAGGTTTAGAGATGATATTTATTCGTGAAAATAGAATGAAGTATGGCTGAGAAAGAGAAGCAATATGCACGGCAAAAAAAATTAAAGAAGGAGGTTGAGAAAATGAAAGGTCGGAATGTAAAAGGACTTTGGAATTTAAAGAGTTCAAAACTTTTCATATTTCCACAAATTTATTTTGAAATTTTAAATAACTTAAATATATGTATAAATTTGGATAAAAGTATGGAAATTTAGTAAATAAAAAAAATAAACAAATAAATATTAATTATATAAAATTTAATAAATCAAAAACAGCAAAATTTGCAAACTAGTCTCGAAAATATGAAAATAAATGCAATGAACTTTGAAAATTTTTTATGTACTTGAAAAATATTTATAAATAAAGATAAGAACACAAAATAAAAATGAATTCACAAAAATAAATATATAAATTTTAATTAAATAAAATTAAATGAAGAAAATAGCAGACAAAATGGAAACTAGCCTTTAACAATAGAAAATAAATGCAATAAATTTTGGAAAAGTTTTATTATCACTTAAAAAATATTCAAAGACAAAAATATACATAAAATAACATAATGACACATTTTAAAATAAAATATGACAAAGAAAACGTAATTTATATAATTTAAAATAGGCAAAATTGCTAAATAAAACAAATCGCACTCAATATTGAAATATACATAACTTTCACAATTTAAATCCGTTTTCAACAAAACAAAAAGCAGTATTCAAGTTATTAAATCTATTTTTATAATAAAAGATAAAATTTAAGAATTTAAATATTTAATTTGAAATTTAAAAGTCAAAGTTTGACTAGAAATCCACTTTTCAGTAAAATATTCAATTTATACCAGTTGGAATTATAATTCACATAATAATCAAAGTTTATATTTAAAAATAAAATGTTTGAAATGAAACAAGTTTAAAATAACTTTAAAATGAAATAAAGTCAAAATTAAAATATACATAAAAATCTAGGGTTGTTACACTCTCCCCCACTCAAATCTTTTCGTCCTCGAAAGGGAAGGAAGCGGAGAAACAACTAGAAAGAACAATAGGTTGGAAGACATCCTGAAAGAAGGTAGGGAGAAAGTAGCTAGGAGGGAAATTAGGTTGAAAGACAAGGATGAACCATTATTTAAATCATTATACATTTCAATTTAAAAAAATTATAGTATGATGAATAGTCATTTGATTCAAATCTGATGGTTCAAAGTAAACAATATTTAAAACATTTTAAATTTTTAGAAGGGAAAATAAATGATCAAAATATTCTTTATATAGTACTTTATCAAGATACTTTTATCAAAATACTTTTATAACACGATGTCTTAACAAGTTTACTTTCGTTCCTGCAGACTCTGGCCATACGTTGATCAGGCGCAAAGCTAGAATTCTCCAGGTACTTGGTAGGCTTGTTTCAACACCAGTGAAAATACTGGAAAACACTTTGAAAAGAAGATATGGAAAGTACAATCCAAATAAATCAACCAAACCAAAACAGTTGTCTAGCCATGGATCGCAGATACACAATGGTTACACCTGGATCCCCTAGGAAACAATCTGTATCCGTAAGCTTTCTCAGCCCTGCGAGTTACGCCATGATGACTAGTAGAGTGTAGGATACACAATGGTTAAGCCTGGATCCCCCAGGAAATAATCCATACCCCTAGGTCGTCTCAGCCAGGCAGTTTCGCAACTAATGCGACCTACATAGAGTGCAGGATACACAATAGTTAAGCTTGGATCCCCTAGGAAACAATCCGTACCCCCAGGCCAGCTCGGCCAGGCAGTTGCGGTATGCAGTCGCTCGAAGAAAAATTGATGGACACTCGAGTATCATATCCGGAAAACCCAAATCAGAGAGAATAACATCGATAGAATGAATCCAAGATGTGGCCACAAATTGGATATCAAGCAAAAGGCACTTTCCATATCTTTACTTCGAAAATATGTATCATATAGTACCTTTTAGAATCACTTTCAAATATCATACATATATAAAGTCCATTGTATATAAGATTTCATTTCAAATCGAATACTTTCGAAGATCAATAGTATGTCAAATCACACTTATAGAGACTTCGATTATATAAGATTTCACTTTACAAATTGAGTACCTTTTCGAATCAACGGTTTCAAATCAATTTCATACTTATACAAATCATTTTATATAATTTCGATAACTCCCAAACCAAGTATTTAGTAAATCAAGGTTCTCAATTTCAAACCATTTCAATATCAATTCAGCTTCAAAATCATATATGATTTCACCAAATCATTCCTTCCAAATTACATAAATTTAGTTTCAAAGTTTCTCAAACAATAGATTTAGAAAATAATCTAAATTTCCAAATCAACAAAATTTAGGTCAGACAAATTCATTTCCATTTCAAGCATATATTCACTTCAAAATTCATAATACTTTCAAAGTTATAAATCTTTCGAAACCAAAATATTTGAAATCGTTACACATTGAAAAATCATAACATTTCGAAATCATACATTTGAAATCATAAAACAATCCTTTAGTTCTTTACATTTCACAAATTTATTCAATTAAACCCAAATCTAAAATTTTCAATTTTAATTCAATTCAAACAATCAGTTTCAACTCAATTTAGTTTTCCAACAAAACCATTTCAAATATTATCAAATTTCAAATATAGATTTGATTTACAAAATAAACTATTCAATCTTAAATATGTTTCAAGGCTTAAATATACCATATTCAAAACTAAATTTTCATATATCTCAAATTTTACTTCATTATTACTTACATATGTCATCAATTCGCAACATTACATTCGATCACTCGCTTGGTCACACAAGTTCGCTTTTTTAACTAGTATTGTCCATTCGACTTCCCTAATGCGGACTTCGATATGGTTTCTCGACTAGAAGCCATCAGTCTCCTTGCATAGCCATATACTATGATAGAGAATTCTAGAATCAAGCCCAAAATCCACATCAAATATTCGCCATCAAGAATCAAATGAAATATCCTAACACGAAATGGTGTAATTCGCCTCAAACTTGTGTACTCAAACTTGGATCAAATTAATTGTGCGAATAAAACAGCATATGTACAACTTATGTATCTATTCCAACTTGTTAAATATATAGTTTCATAAAGATGTTACTAAGTTAAAACATTTAAAACCAAATTTTTCTCAAACATTTGAAGACTAATTTTTTTTTAAAAACATTTCGAAACTGATGTTACTAAGATGTTACTCCATTCTTACTTAGTTTTGAAATATTCATTTCATAAATCTTAATATTTTATATAAACTCAAATTACAAGTAAACCAAATATCCTTTCATACAAATATAAACTTCAAATATTCATTTATCAAAATCAATTATCATTTCAAATTCACATTATTTATCAAAATAAAGATTAAATCATACTACTTTATACTTCAAATCATACAAGACTAAACTTATATGCTTTACCAAATACCTTATACCTTTCAAAATTTCTTGGCTTTGAAAAGTTAACCTTGATTTAGAAGTGCTCGAACCTACAAAATAGTCGAAGAAATCATATTTTCAATCCAAGAGTTGGAAATCAACACTAAATCAGTAAATCAATTTCAAAAGTTTGGTTTCAAATCCGAAACTCAAGGACTGAACACCGGCTTACTTTAAATCTTTCCAAATATATATATATATATATATATATATATAGATCTATCTTTCGAATATCAAACCATACTTCGAAATCTGAAATCAAAATTGGTTTTACAAAATCACTCGCATAGCAAAGCTACTAGAGTGGCCTCTCCCCCGCTCAGAAACTCAAAAATCAATGTCGATGATGCATGCATTCATCACTGAAATTATTTTCCAGTGACATAAGTGGGTTCTGGACTTTTATTTTCTTAAACCTTCTTTAAGATCTCTTCGAAATCTTTGGAATTCATCCGAATACATTTGAAATATTTCTTATTCTAAAAATATCTTTAAATCATATTATTATTATATATTTTCCAAAATTTTAAAACCGATTTCAAAACACTGGAGTTCGATTCCTCGAAATTCAAATTCAAAACACTTTAGTTATAAATCATTTTTATATAAATCAATTTTCTTATCAATTTTCAAAATTTCAAATCCTTTCAACTTCAAATTTCCATTTTTAAAAGACATAGAATCTTTATCGAAAACATTTCACCTTTTAGATACCAAATAGGATCATCCTTATCAAAATAATAATTTCGATGTATGCACAATTTCAAAATACAATCAGACACAAATTTTCAAGGGATGATTCGAGGATGGATTTCAATCAAATAGAGATTCAAATTTAGAGGACACTAATCAAATAGAATTCTGGTTCGAAGATAAGCTCGAACGAAGATGAGATAATTTAATTACCAAATAGAAGATGGATATGCATATATATATCGCGGGCGACCCTAACCGAGTCAACCATGACTACATGAATATAACCAATTCGGAAATCTAAGGAAAATGGACATTCGATCGCCAGAGATAGAATCCAGGTAGAGCAGGGTATAGATAGCATCGTAAACCGAGGATATAGATATCTCCGGTGAATCAATGCCAATTGCAAAGGGGTTTCACCCCTTTACAAATCATTCAAAGATTTGCGGAATCACCGATCTTTATTGCGGTCATTCCAAAATGGAATTATGGAATGCTCCAAAATCAAAAGGATAAAATAGGGAAGACAAAACTGGATCTCAAAACAACTGGATGCGTTCCAAAGTTCAAGGAATCCTAATCGATAAGAATCCTAACCAAGAGATTTCTAACAAAGTGGATACCGAAGGGATGAAGTTTTGAAAATCTTGGTTTCAAAATAAGAAAATTTTTATACCAAAATAATCTTTGAAAATCCTTTAAAAATCATTTGGAAATTATTTTGTACTTTAAAAATACGTTCTCTCGCAAAGAAAGGATCTGAGATTGATTTCACTCATTCTAGGGTATTTCTACCCTATCTCTAATGAGTTTTTTCTCCGCAGGCTAAGGTTTGCCTAAAACCAAATCTCTGATACCGAATGTAACAACCCGATATTTTCATCCATTCGCATACGCACATGTCGGACTTGAATTGCTCAAAATACCGCATTGTAAATCAATTTGGAGCAAATGAAATCAAATACACAGAATCACGACACATAACATAGCAGAATAACTTGTAGCGGAATATAAAACCATAGTAGTTCATGAAGCTACTATTACAAACTCTCAAAACATAATACATAATGTCAGTTTCAAAACAATAGCATAATAGAAATCCAATACATAGAGGTCATTAATACATCAAATAAACTGAAACAGCTAAAATTTTAAAATAGATAACTAAGCAGATAGACAGGTAAAATCTCCAGCAAAGACCAGCTCCAGAAGAGAATCGAAAGCTGTAAATACTCAAAGTGACCCGAGCGTGAAGCAAAACACAAAACACTCGAGTCAGGACAATATATATACTTATATAATATAAACCAACTCAAGTGAACTGTAGCAGTAATGCACAATAACTTAAAGGATGCTTGGGACTGCCCATCCTCTAAGGATCTGTTAAACCATAAATTTATATACATCCCGTGATTAAAATTTCAAAATAGTAATTTATATTTTGAAATCAAATATCATTTCAAAAATTCAATATCGTTCAAAAATCCATTTCAAAATATCACAATATCATATCTTTTCAAAACAACATTCATTTTATTTAAAATACCACTTCAACACACATTTAAAAATAGTTTAATAGTAGTGGTGTAGCTGGTGGCGACTAGAGGTTGTGGAAGGAGGTGTTAACAAATCTAGGCTAGGCTTGTAGGTAGTGACGGGTTTTTGGTGGATTTTTGTGTTGATCATGGTCTTGGGTTGGTTTGGCCTAAAGTGGAGGGGTAGTAGGATGGGTAATGGTCAGAGCAAGGGGGGGTGGTTGTTGGCCAAAGCCTGGTTGAGGAGGAGTGGAGCTATGAAGGTAGAGAACAATTGCAAATTTCAATAGAAAACACAAAATAAACAAGAGAGAAGAGAAGATTTTACCCAAAGCTTGAACAAAAAATGGCCGTGCAAATTTTTTTGGTTGAGAGATGATTTTAGTTCGTGAAAATAGAATGAAGTATGGCTGAGAAAGAGAAGCACTATGCACGACAAAAAAAAATTAATGAAGGAGGTTGAGAAAATGAAAGGTCGGAATGTAAAAGGACTTTCGAATTTAAAGAGTTCAAAACTTTTCATATTTCCACAAATTTCTTTTGAAATTTTAAATAACTGAAATATATATAAATTCAGATAAAATATGAAAATTTAGTAAATAAACAAAAATAAATAAGTAAATAAATATTAATTATATAAAATTTAATAAATCAAAAACAACAAATTTGCAAACTAGTCTTGAAAATATGAAAATAAATGCAATGAACTTTGAAAAAATTTTATGTACTTGAAAAATATTTATATATAAAGATAAGAACACAAAATAAAAATGAATTCACAAAAATAAATATACAAATTTAAATTAAATAAAATTAAATGAAGAAAATAACAGACAAAATGCAAACTAGCCTTTAACACTAGAAAATAAATGCAATAAATTTTGGAAAAGTTTTATTATCACTTCAAAAATATAAAAAGCCAAAAATATACATAAAATAACATAATGACACATTTAAGAATTAAATATGACAAAGAAAATATAATTTATATAATTTAAAATAGACAAAATTGCTAAATAAAACAAATTGCACTCAATATTGAAATATACATGACTTTCACAACTTAAATCCATTTTCAACGAAACGTAAAGCAGTATTCAAGTTATTAAATCTATTTTCATAATAAAACATAAAATTTAAGAATTTAAATATTTAAATTTGAAATTTAAAAGTCAAAGTTTTACCAGTTTGACCAGAAATCCACTTTTTAGTAAAATATTCAATTTATACCAGTTGGAATTATAATTCACATAATAATCAAAGTTTATATTTAAAAATGAAATGTTTGAAATGAAACAAGTTTAAACTAATTTCAAAATTAAATAAAGTCAAAATTAAAATATACATAAAAATCTAGGGTTGTTACACTCTCCCGCGCTCAAATCTTTTCGTCCTCGTAAAGGAAGGAAGCGGAGAAACAACTAGAAAGAACAATAGGTTGGAAGACATCTCGAAAGAAGGTAGGGAGAAAGTAGCTAAGAGGGAAAGTAGGTTGAAAGACAAGGATGAACCATTATTTAAACCATTTACATTTCAATTTAAATTTTTTATAGTATGATGAATATTCATTTGATTCAAATCTGATGGTTCAAAGTAAACAATATTTAAAACATTTTAAATATTTAGAAGGGAAAATAACTGATCAAAATATTCTTTATATAGTACTTTATCAAGATACTTTTATCAAAATACTTTTATAGCACGATGTCTTAACAAGTTTACCTTCGTTCCTGCTGACTCTGGCCATACGTTGATCAGGCGCAAAGCTAGAATTCTCCAGGTACTTGGTAGACTTGTTTCAACACCAGTGAAAATACTGGAAAACACTTTTAAAAATAGATATGGAAAGTACAATCCAAACAAATCAACCAAACCAAAACAGTTGTCTAACCATGGATCGCAGATACACAATGGTTACGCCTGGATCCTGCAGGAAACATTCCATATCCCTAAGCTTTCTCAGCCCTACGAGTTACGCCATGATAACTAGTAGAGTGCAGGGTACACAATGGTTATGCCTGGATCCTCCAGGAAACAATCCGTACCCCTAGGCCGTCTCATCCAGGCAGTTTTGCTACTAATGAGACCTACATAGAGTGCAGGATACCCAATGGTTACGCCTGGATCCCCCATGAAACAATCCGTACCCCTAGGCCAGCTCAGCCAGGCAGTTGTGCTATGCAGTCGCTCGAAGAAAAATCGATGGACACTCGAGTATCATATTCGGAAAACCCAAATTAGAGAGAGTAACATCGATAGAATGAATCCAAGATGTGGCCACAAATGGGATATCAAGCAGAAGGTACTTTCCATATCTTTACTTCGAAAATATGAATCATATAGTACCTTTCAAAATCACTTTCAAATATCATACTTATATAATGTCCATTATATATCAGATTTCATTTCAAATCGAATACTTTCCAAAATCAATAGTATGTCAAATCACACTTATAGAGACTTCGATTATATAAGATTTCACTTTACAAATTGAGTACCTTTTCGAATCAACGGTTTCAAATCAATTTCATACTTATACAAATCATTTTGCATAAGTTCGATAACTCCCAAACCAAGTATTTAGTAAATCAAGGTTCTCAATTTTAAACCATTTCAATGTCAATTCAGCTTCAAAATTATATATGATTTCACCAAATCATTCCTTCCAAATTACATAAATTTAGTTTCAAATTTCTCAAACAATAGATTTAGAAAATAATCCAAATTTCCAAATCAACAAAATTTAGGTCAAACAAATTCATTTCCATTTCAAACATATATCCACTTCAAAAGTCATAATACTTTCAAAATTATAAATCTTTCGTAACCAAAATACTTGAAATCATTACACTTTGAAAAATCATAACATTTCGAAATCATACATTTGAAATCATAAAACATTCCTTTAGTTCTTTACATTTCACAAATTTATTCAATTAAACCCAAATCCAAAATTTCCAATTTTAATTCAATTCAAACAATCAGTTTCAGTTCAATTTAGTTTTCTAACAAAACCATTTCAAATATTATCAAATTTCAAATATAGATTTGATTTACAAAATAAACTATTCAATCTTAAATATGTTTCAAGGCTTAAATATACCATATTTCAAAACTAAACTTTATAATTTCATATATCTCAAATTTGACATCATTATTACTTACATATGTTATCATTTTGCAACATTACATTCGATCGCTCGCTTGGTCACACAAGTTCGCTTTCGAACTAGTATTGTCCATTCGACTTCCCTAATGCGGATTTCGATATGGTTTCTCGACTAGAAGCCATCAGTATCCTTGCATAGCCATATACTATGATAGAGAATTCTAGAATCAAGCCCAAAATCCACATCAAATATTCGCCATCAAGAATCAAATGAAAAATCCTAACACAAAAGGTGTAATTCGCCTCGAACTTGTGTACTCAAACTTGGATCAAATTAATTATGCGAATAAAACAGCATACGCACAACTTATGTATCTATTCCAACTTGTTAAATATATAGTTTCATAAAGATGTTACTAAGTTAAAACATTTAAAACCAAATTTTTCTCAAACATTTGAAGACTAATTTTTTTTCCAAAGCATTTCGAAACTGATGTTACTAAGATGTTACTCCATTCTTACTTTGTTTTGAAATATTCATTTCATAAATCTTAATATTTTATATAAACTCAAATTACAAGTAAACCAAATATCCTTTCATACAAATATAAACTTCAAATATTCATTTATCAAAATCAATTATCATTTCAAATTCACATTCTTTATCAAAATAAAGATTAAATCATACTACTTTATACTTTAAATCATACAAGACTAAACTTATATTCTTTACCAAATACCTTATTCCTTTCAAACTTTCTTGGCTTTGGAAAGTTAACCTTGATTTGGAAGTTCTCGAACCTACAAAATAGTCGTAGAAATCATATTTTCAATCCAAGAGTTGGAAATCAACATTAAATCAGTAAATCAATTTCAAAAGTTAGGTTTCAAATCCGAAACTCGAGGACTGAACATCAGCTTACTTTAAATCTTTTCAAATATATACACACACACACACACACACACACACACACACACACACAGAGATCTATCTTTCGAATATCAAACCATACTTCGAAATCTGAAATCAAAATTGATTTCACAAAGTAAGTTGCATAGCAAAGCTATTAGAGTGGCCTTCCCTCACTCAGAAACTCGAAAATCAATGTCGAAGATGCATACATTCATCACCGAAATTATTTTCCTACGACATAAGTGGGTACTGGACTTTTATTTTCTTGAAACTTCTTTAAAATCTCTTCAAAATCTTTGGAATTCATTCGAATACATTTGAAATATTTCTTATTTGAAAAATATCTTTAAATCATATTATTATATATATTTTCCAAAATCTTAAAACCGATTTCAAAACACCGTAGTTCGATTCCTCGAAATTCAAATTCAAAACCCTTCAGTTATAAATCTTTTTTATATAAATCAATTTTCTTATAAATTTTCCAAATTTCAAATCATAACTTCAAATTTCCATTTTCAAAAGATATAAAATCTTTATCAAAAACATTTCACCTTTTATATACCAAATAGGATCATCCTTATCGAAATAATAATTTGATAGAAACCAGCTTTACATCTCAAAGTGTAATATCAGACACACATCCATACAAGTCTGTTCCGGATTCGAACAGAACCGAAGGCACTTCACAAAGAAGCCCTTGAAAATCCGGATAATCCTTAATCACGTCCGAACTACCCATCACAAAGGGTGATCAAATCTCTGTACCGGGGACCAGTCGGTGCAGAGACATTCGACGGTTTATCATTTCGCTTTCGAAAATATCCGGTCTTCACCACTGGTTTTCAAATGCGATCCATAACGTCGTATCATTATTCGGAATGGGTTACATGACACAAAGTCCCGGCTAAACCGAATAATGAGTGCAATATTTAAAACCATATGAATAATGGGATCTCAATTAAGTCATAACTTATTACCCAAAACAAATGGTTTAAACAAATTACCATTTTAAAATCTTTTTAAACAAAACGATTTACTTTACAAAGTTCTCCACTCTTTCACAAAGATTCATTCATAGTTTTCAAAACTAGTTCAATTCCCAAATCATTTATAAAAGAGATATACTCTTAAGATCCTCTTTAATTTTCAAAACAAAGTTCGATAATCTTTCACAAAGATTTATTCATAGCTTTCAAAACTATTTCAATTCCATTTCAAACTTGAAATCTTTTAATATAAATTGAAAATCCTTTCTTTATATGAAAGCTATTATTATTTGAAAACAATTAGTTTTCGTTACGAAAAAATCCGATTACATTTGTACGAGTTAAAACCCCTCAAGTATAAGACTTGGGTTAAATTTCAAATTCCCAAAACAATACTTTTTAAAATGGTTTAAAATCCATATAAACACATTTATAGCTTGTCCAATCTTTTTAACCATAATTTCCAAATATAGAATTCAATTTCAAATCTTGAATTCAAATTCAAATCAAATTATTTAAATTTTAAAACTTAACCAAGTTATTCAAAATAACTTTTATCTTCGACACTCCTTTTCAAAAGCTTTTCATATTTAATCCAATTCCATTTCCAAAACCATTTTGGACTTAAAACTCAATCTTTAAAACCATTTCAAAAATCTGTGACGTATCTGATTTCCTCGGGCAATCCATATTTGTGTGTGTATGGTGTAGTTCAAGGGTTTTACACAATAGTGCAACATCATCAATCATCGTAGTTTCAAACACATCAATATCGATAAGCGGTATAATCCAATAACGCTTATCTCTATTCACAGATTCATAGATAAATAATGTAAATTTATTACAGAAAATAAATTACATCATCACAGATAATAGCAAAACAATTCATAGCATAAAGCATAACATATCAGGGATATCAAACAATTCAACAATCACTAGAATTCAAAACATCCATAAGTAAGATTGATAAATTCTTAATTAATTTAATTAATCTCAAATTAAATTACTTGGATTATCTTAATCCTGCTTACTTAACATTAATTAATTATGTAACGCTTCGATTTTTCGTTGCCGAAAAACCGAATAGTTATGGGTTTAAGAAAGAAGAAATTAAGAAAAGAGCAGAGAAAAAGATAGAAAATAGGGAGGAGAGAAAACAGAAGATAGAAAATTTTAAAATAGAAGAAAAAGAGAATAGAGAAGAGATAGAAAATAGAACAGAAAACAACAGAACAACATCAGAATCTCACAATTCGCAGCGGAACAACATATAATAGTAAATGAATAATCTTTAAACAAAGAACTATATCAGTTATTACATTACATCACATTTCATTACATCATATCATCATCAGAGTGTACAACAACAACAAATAGTGCAGCGGAAAAAGAAATACTATATAAACTAGTAATACGCCATGCCATCTAGCTTGCCTCCAGCAATTCCAGAATATCCTGATAAACCTTAACTCTTGACTGCCCGTGTGGAAATTGGTGGGCACCCAGAGTTTAGGAAGGAAAACAATAAACTCCAAGTCAGTCATGTGACTGGTGTGAGAACTCAAAACAGTTTATTTATCTTTAAAATCAAAATAGAAGAATATTTTTAAATTCGATTCGCAATGCTTTTAAAAATAAGACTACCATAAGGCCTCCCGCACACACACACACATGCAAACGCAGAATCGGAGGAGATTTCTCCTTATGATAGTCAAAGATGCTTGATACGCATTTAAAATAACATTTGATATTATTACTAGTGCATAGTGTAGAAGAAATTCATTTCAAAAGTAGAATATAAATCTTAGCCAACATAGACATTTCGAACTATGCCTACTATAGCTACCATCCAAACAGTGTTGCGACACCATAAGTGAATGATAGGTTTTACAACTAACACCGTACAAGTTTCGTATTGTTTCTTTGGATTTCCAACAAATGGTCAGGCCAAGGAACTTCCCATTGCCACATGAGAATGCCTCTGGAAAGACATCCCCGAGAACCAAACCGGAACTCTGCCAACACAAGGCCGGGTGACCCCTAACTGGGTAACTACTGACACGAGCACGCCATTCCCCGATCGTAAACGACCTTTCTCACGGGATCCCGATAACCAACAACCACAAAGTAATAAATTCGCAGTAACCACATCGGTTAAATATCTGGGCTCCATACCATGATACCACCTCTATCCAGAAGGAAATGTACATACCCTAAAGGGAGCTACCCCTCATAACCTTGCCGCATCTTTCCTGTTTTGACCATTTCCGGGGTGTGAGGCTCGACGAATTCATGTCCACAAAAACATACTTTATACAAAAGCCATGCTTTGGGTCAACAAATGATCAACACAATGATCACCAAGATAGACGATCAAATAAATGATCCTATCACAAATAATCAACACAATGATCATTTCAGCAACACTCAGCATGTCACATTACCAAATTGGGAATATATCGCTGATAACTTCAACTATATAACCTCTGAGCTCGTACGTCTCAGAGAAGGGTGTTAAGCTAAAAGAATAAATTCTCCGCCACCAACAGAAACATATTTGAAAGAAATCGGCTTTATATCTCAATTTGTAATGTCAGACATACAATCCATACAAGTCTGTTCCGGGCTCGAACAAAACCGAAGGCACTTACAAAGAAGTCCTTGCAATCCGGATATTCACAATTCTGATCGGATTCACCATCACATATGGAGAACTCTATACCGGAGCTACTCGGTGCAGAGTCAATCGACAGGTCATCCTATCGCTCTCGCAAATACCGGGTCTTCAACACCGATCTTCAATGCAATTATAACGACGTATCACATATTCGGAATGGGTTATACGACCCCATGGTCCTTTCCCGGTTAACCCGAATAGTGAGCGCTTATTCAAAAATAAGTGTGGCATTCAAATTCAAACAAATCACATCAATTACCCATTCAAAGGGAAATATTGATAGTCGGCTATTGAACTATCAATTGATATGCACACATCACCAGATTCCAAATAATTTTCCAAATTATTTATTTTTCAAAATATCTTTACATGATATATTATTTCACACTTCAAAAATAAATCAATACTTATTTTTAAACAAATTCTCCTTTCCTTTATAAATTCAATAGTGAATTTATATTTCACAACATCTATTGATATACGTTTTCAATTATCCATTTTCAATTTATCTTCAAAAAGATAAATTCTAAATATCACTTCATATTGGAAAACAATTCTATACTTATTTAATAAGTAATTCACAAATTTTATTTATTTTCAACACTTGGAAAATATTCAATATACTTAAATCAAAAATAAGTATATATTTCATTCTTTAAGGAAATCATTCTCTTAAACATATTTATTTGGGCCAAAACGAATGTTACGTAAAACATCGTTACGACAACCCAAATTCACTAGTATAGGGATTCGAAATTAAAATAGATATATAAATCCCAATACTATACAAAACATTTCCTTTCGGAAATCATTTACTATAACAACAGTGTTATAGTCCATCATCTCCTTTTATTTCTCGAAAACGTCTATTTCAACAATTAATGTTGAAATCTATGGTTTCAAATCTCAACACAATTAAAACTTCGTTAGATCGTTTTAATTCTATTTCAATATCACATTCAAAACAATTTCTTTAACATCTTATTCACTATTCAAAAACGTGAATATACTACGTTAACAATTTCATCCTTTTATTCATTTTAATTCAAAGGATTATTCACTATTCAAAAATGTGAATATAACTCCACTTATAGGTTTCAACAAATTTTCTTGTCAAAATAAGTCATTTGCGAATTTATAAAACAACGTTTATAAATTCCATTTCTATTTATTTATAAAAACTTCCTTTTTATAAATTCTTTTATTAACCTATTCCAGTTTATAACTCAATTATAAACTAAAAGTTCATATTATAAGTTAAATACTTATAAAACGATTATTTTACAAAATCGTTCCTCTAAAGACTTTCCAAACCATAAATCTTATAACTTATAAGATTCATTTATTTAACCAAATCTATTCTTCAAATAACTTCACAAATTTATAATTCTTACTATTTATAAATTTCATTTATAACTTCACCGTTTATAATTTTATAAATTTCATTCTTTAATGAAATTCATTTTCACTTCATTCAAACACTTATAAAAACTCGTTTTATAATGTCCATATTTCAATTTATAAATATCCATTTATAAATCTCTTAATATAAATCAATTTATATTATCCTTTTAAAACATCTTCAAATTCCTTTAAAAACTTCATCCTTTTGATTCATAAAAAAATTAAATTTTATAAATCCTATATTTCAACTTTTCATAATAAATTCAAAAATTCCGATTTAACTATTTTATAAAATCATTAGCATCATATTCTCAAAAATCAGTTTTTTTAACTATATTTCTCAAAAATCATAATTTTTATAACTTTAAAAATTATAACGTTTATTTATTTAAAATGGATCAATTCCAAACATATAGTATATTTTCAAAAATCACTTTATAAATCGTTTTAAAATTCCAAAATTTGGTCCAATGATGCTACACACCAAATAGTCAATCACGACTACAACGATATCATATATCGATATGATAATCAATCAAATATCAAAATATCTGAAATTAAATAAAAACTGTTGAGGAATCCAGTTGGATCCCTTCAACCTGTTTTCCTGCATCCACAAACATTAGCACAATACCAATTCCGTTCCAGTACGAAATTATCGCGGTATATGTTCTTATTAAATATTATCCGCTTAATAACGGCGTAATAGGGTCTCATCCGCTAAAATATGCGGGGAATCAACAACTGCAATATATACATATGCCAATATATATATATATTGATATTATTTATAATACCAATTTCACTATTTATGAAATATTCGCGGTATATGTTTTTAATAAATAACATCCGCTTACTAACGGCGCATAATGTCTATTTTAACAATCAATAGATATCAATCATCATTCAAACATGCATTCAAATATTTTAAATCTAACTATTTAAAATAAAATCGAAACTGATTCGATTGAGTGAGAAGTTCTCACCTTGATTTTAAATTCCGTTTTAGCGATTTATTTCGAATAAAATTAAACGGACGTTTAATTTACCCAAAATTCTCACTAACTCCAAACGACTCCAAACCAACTCCATCGCGTAGTGCTCGTCCATACGATTCCAACGCTTCTGGTTTCGCGCGTTTTCGACCTCGTATGAAAAAGTTATGATTTTTTGAAGTTTCACGATTTAAATATAAACAATTACAACTTAATTTAAATTTTTTTATAACCTAAACTAACATGGGCCGTCCATCATCTCCAGAGCAAATCAGAGCCATGCGTTTCTTCTCTTCTTCATTCACGCATCATCAGGTGATGAACACGCATATGAACCCATAGCCTTCCAAATTAGGTTTTGATTTCCAAGCCTCTTCACTCAACGATAATTCGATCAGATAGCGCCAAATCGAAGGCGTCACCCAACTCCATACTCGTCCTCAAAGGCATGAAGCTCGGTTGTCCCCTCCTCCTCGTGTTGCGTGCGCAAGTCCCCCCCTGTCGGCCCCTTTTTCTCCTCCTACGTGACGTCGTTTCAGATCTCAACCGTATGGGTCTGAAGAACACACTCCCCTCTACAACTTCTTAGTTGGTGATTTCTTCTAATTGTTGATGGATCGTGAGTGATTGAGAGAGGAAGGTCGAACGTTTCTGGCCATTCATGGGGGAGGGTGGTGGCTAGGGTTTGATTTTTTTTTTTTTTGTGAGAGAGGGGTGTCTATTTATAGGAAAAAACGAAACACTATTCATTCGGAAATTCCGAACTCCGATTTACGCGCCGTAACCAGCGTTTCTAGGGTTTACCCCGCGTTCCGGACACAATGGAATAGGTTTCGAAAGCTAATTCGGAAGTATGTGCGAGTTATGGCTGTAAACGCTCAATTTGAATTAAACCGATTTAAGCGATTTTCTAGGCGTTTTAATTTGTATCGGACAAACGGTAAATCCAATTGACACGAAATTTGAAACCTTACAATAATATCACATTACGGATCCGATGAAACTGGTTTCGTCGAAATCCGAGACTTTTTGAAAAATGGCTATTTTAACTCGCCAAATTAAAATTAAAAATAAATCGATGCGTTTCGAGCTGCCACGATCAAACGATAACTCCGATTGACACGAAAATTGAAATCCGGTAATAACTAACCATTACAGATCCAATGGAGCTGGTTTCGTTCAATTCTGAGACTGTTCAAAAATTGACTATTTTCACTAGTCGATTTTTAATATTAAAATATTCAATTTTCACAAATTAACTTTTAATTCGATTTTAAAAGTTCTAAAATATCATTCTAACTTCAACATGATAAAATAAAATTTTACAAATCATTTTCAATCATATTTAACCCAATTTTCAATTATTTCTATAATTTAACATATTAAATTATCGATTTAATTATCCAATTAAATCCAATAATTCAAATAAAAATTTATTTGACTTATAAATTCACTTATTAATATTTAAAATTAATTAAATATTCAAATTTTAATTAATAAAAATTCGGGGTCGTTACAATCTTCCCCACTTAAAAGAATTTCGTCCCGAAATTACAAGTAAGAAAAGTTATAGAATTTATTAATTTTTCAAAAATTCATAATTAAAACTTCTTATAATACTTACTAAGTTTTCAAAATCATACTTAGTTATCTTTTCAAAAACAATTACTATTGTTTAACTTTCAATTCCAAAATCAAAGTTAAAGTTTTCAAAATTTTCCAAATTTTTTCAAAAATTTTCTAACGCCTTAAATTTTCGGAAAAATTCGCCATAGTCTCCTTTGCACGGCTCGATCCGGAAAAAAAATGACAGTATATATATCACAAATATACATCTCATCAAGTAATGAGGCATCCCGAAGGGAAAAAAGTGTAAAAGTACGATATTTAATCCGAGATATGTACCTTATATTTTATTAGCAAGCATATACGGCTAATATAGCGCAAAAGCGAGCTCCAAATGCGAAGCAAACGCGATCCGCACCTACTAATCACTCAACAAACAACATGAGAACATGCATATATGACAATAGTATCAATATACAACATATAGCAACATAATTACTATATATGCCAACATAGCAAATGAAACAAAAGCAACAAATGCAAACATCAACCAACTATCATTCAACTAACATCCATAACCAATAAATATTCATTTATATTCTCATTAATATTCAATGAATTGGTTTTCAATCTAATCACATTTGATTCATTCACAGTTGATGTTTTTATTAACATTTATTCTCAATTAGTTTATATTCACTAATTCATATTCAAGTTGGTTCACTTCCAAATCAAATTCACTTCTATTCAAAATTTACTTAACTTCCAATTGGATTTCAATTACCTTAGCTTTCAATTTCATTAATTCTTAATGAATTATATACAATCAACTAACAACCATATAACAACCAAATCACTTTGCTTATACAATTCCTTTATTTAGATTATTCAAATAACTAAACAATCCACTTATATACTTTAATAATTTTGAAAAATTATTCCTTTATATATAAAATATAATCAAGATAAAATTATTTTATTTACCCAATTTAAACAATATTGTGTCGAATTGTTCTATTCAAGTGTTTAGAAACCCCTTCGGCATAGTCTTGCGGGCCACGCTGACGAAAGTTCATATGCCACTCAATAAACCAATCATCACAATATAAAATAATTTTATATTCATTAACAAATACGCTCTCATAGCTATTATTACACTCAAACTCAATCTAGAGTACTACTGACTCTATCTCTAATGAGTAATACCCAACAGAACCATGGTTATCGCTTAACCATAAGCTCTGATACCAAATGTAACGCTTCGATTTTTCGTTGCCGAAAAACCGAATAGTTATGGGTTTAAGAAAGAAGAAATTAAGAAAAGAGCAGAGAAAAAGATAGAAAATAGGGAGGAGAGAAAACAGAAGATAGAAAATTTTAAGATAGAAGAAAAAGAGAATAGAGAAGAGATAGAAAATAGAACAGAAAACAACAGAACAACATCAGAATCTCACAATTCGCAACGGAACAACATATAATAGTAAATGAATAATCTTTAAACAAAGAACTATATCATTTATTACATTACATCACATTTCATTACATCATATCATCATCAGAGTGTACAACAACAACAAATAGTGCAGCGGAAAAAGAAATACTATATAAACTAGTAATACGCCATACCATCCAGCTTGCCTCCAGCAATTCCAGAATATCCTGATAAACCTTAACTCTTGACTGCCCGTGTGGAAATTGGTGGGCACCCAGAGTTTAGGAAGGAAAACAATAAACTCCAAGTCAGTCATGTGACTGGTGTGAGAACTCAAAACAGTTTATTTATCTTTAAAATCAAAATAGAAGAATATTTTTAAATTCAATTCGCAATGCTTTTAAAAATAAGACTACCATAAGGCCTCCCGCACACACACACATGCAAACGCAGAATCGGAGGAGATTTCTCCTTATGATAGTCAAAGATGCTTGATACGCATTTAAAATAACATTTGATATTATTACTAGTGCATAGTGTAGAAGAAATTCATTTCGAAAGTAGAATATAAATCTTAGCCAACATAGACATTTCGAACTATGCCTACTATAGCTACCATCCAAACAGTGTTGCGACACCATAAGTGAATGATAGGTTCTACAACTAATACCGTACAAGTTTCGTATTGTTTCTTTGGATTTCCAACAAATGGTCAGGCCAAGGAACTTCCCATTACCACATGAGAATGCCTCTGGAAAGACATCCCCGAGAACCAAACCGAAACTCTGCCAACACAAGGCCGGGTTACCCCTAACTGGGTAACTACTGACACGAGCACGCCATTCCCCGATCGTAAACGACCTTTCTCACGGGATCCCGATAACCAACAACCACAAAGTAATAAATTCGCAGTAACCACATAGGTTAAATATCTGGGCTCCATACCATGATACCACCTCTATCCAGAAGGAAATGTACATACCCTAAAGGGAGCTACCCCTCATAACCTTGCCGCATCTTTCCTGTTTTGACCATTTCCGGGGTGTGAGGCTCGACGAATTCACGTCCACAAAAACATACTTTATACAAAAGCCATGCTTTGGGTCAACAAATGATCAACACAATGATCACCAAGATAGACGATCAAATAAATGATCCTATCACAAATAATCAACACAATGATCATTTCAGCAACACTCAGCATGTCACATTACCAAATTGGGAATATATCGCTGATAACTTCAACTATATAACCTCTGAGCTCGTACGTCTCAGAGAAGGGTGTTAAGCTAAAAGAATAAATTCTCCGCCACCAACAGAAACATATTTGAAAGAAATCGGCTTTATATCTCAATTTGTAATGTCAGACATACAATCCATACAAGTCTGTTCCGGGCTCGAACAAAACCGAAGGCACTTACAAAGAAGTCCTTGCAATCCGGATATTCACAATTCTGATCGGATTCACCATCACATATGGAGAACTCTATACCGGAGCTACTCGGTGCAGAGTCAATCGACAGGTCATCCTATCGCTCTCGCAAATACCGGGTCTTCAACACCGATCTTCAATGCAATTATAACGACGTATCACATATTCGGAATGGGTTATACGACCCCATGGTCCTTTCCCGGTTAACCCGAATAGTGAGCGCTTATTCAAAAATAAGTGTGGCATTCAAATTCAAACAAATCACATCAATTACCCATTCAAAGGGAAATATTGATAGTCGGCTATTGAACTATCAATTGATATGCACACATCACCAGATTCCAAATAATTTTCCAAATTATTTATTTTTCAAAATATCTTTACAAGATATATTATTTCACACTTCAAAAATAAATCCATACTTATTTTTAAACAAATTCTCCTCTCCTTTATAAATTCAATAGTGAATTTATATTTCACAACATCTATTGATATACGTTTTCAATTATCCATTTTCAGTTTATCTTCAAAAAGATAAATTCTAAATATCACTTCATATTGGAAAACAATTCTATACTTATTTAATAAGTAATTCACAAATTTTATTTATTTTCAACACTTGGAAAATATTCAATATACTTAAATCAAAAATAAGTATATATTTCATTCTTTAAGGAAATCATTCTCTTAAACATATTTATTTGGGCCAAAACGAATGTTACGTAAAACATCGTTACGACAACCTAAATTCACTAGTATAGGGATTCGAAATTAAAATAGATATATAAATCCCAATACTATACAAAACATTTCCTTTCGGAAATCATTTACTATAACAACAGTGTTATAGTCCATCATCTCCTTTTATTTCTCGAAAACGTCTATTTCAACAATTAATGTTGAAATCTATGGTTTCAAATCTCAACACAATTAAAACTTCGTTAGATCGTTTTAATTCTATTTCAATATCACATTCAAAACAATTTCTTTAACATCTTATTCACTATTCAAAAACGTGAATATACTACGTTAACAATTTCATCCTTTTATTCATTTTAATTCAAAGGATTATTCACTATTCAAAAATGTGAATATAACTCCACTTATAGGTTTCAACAAATTTTCTTGTCAAAATAAGTCATTTGCGAATTTATAAAACAACGTTTATAAATTCCATTTCTATTTATTTATAAAAACTTCCTTTTTATAAATTCTTTTATTAACCTATTCCAGTTTATAAGTCAATTATAAACTAAAAGTTCATATTATAAGTTAAATACTTATAAAACGATTATTTTACAAAATCGTTCCTCTAAAGACTTTCCAAACCATAAATCTTATAACTTATAAGATTCATTTATTTAACCAAATCTATTCTTCAAATAACTTCACAAATTTATAATTCTTACTATTTATAAATTTCATTTATAACTTCATCGTTTATAATTTTATAAATTTCATTCTTTAATGAAATTCATTTTCACTTCATTCAAACACTTATAAAAACTCGTTTTATAATGTCCATATTTCAATTTATAAATATCCATTTATAAATCTCTTAATATAAATCAATTTATATTATCCTTTTAAAACATCTTCAAATTCCTTTAAAAACTTCATCCTTTTGATTCATAAAAAAATTAAATTTTATAAATCCTATATTTCAACTTTTCATAATAAATTCAAAAATTCCGATTTAACTATTTTATAAAATCATTAGCATCATATTCTCAAAAATCAGTTTTTTTAACTATATTTCTCAAAAATCATAATTTTTATAACTTTAAAAATTATAACGTTTATTTATTTAAAATGGATCAATTCCAAACATATAGTATATTTTCAAAAATCACTTTATAAATCATTTTAAAATTCCCAAATTTGGTCCAATGATGCTACACACCAAATAGTCAATCACGACTACAACGATATCATATATCGATATGATAATCAATCAAATATCAAAATATCTGAAATTAAATAAAAACTGTTGAGGAATCCAGTTGGATCCCTTCAACCTGTTTTCCTGCATCCACAAACATTAGCACAATACCAATATTCCGTTCCAGTACGAAATTATCGCGGTATATGTTCTTATTAAATATTATCCGCTTAATAACGGCGTAATAGGGTCTCATCCGCTAAAAAATGCGGGGAATCAACAACTGCAATATATACATATGCCAATATATATATATTGATATTATTTATAATACCAATTTCAGTGTTTATGAAATATTCGCGGTATATGTTTTTAATAAATAACATCCGCTTACTAACGGCGCATAATGTCTATTTTAACAATCAATAGATATCAATCATCATTCAAACATGCATTCAAATATTTTAAATCTAACTATTTAAAATAAAATCGAAACTGATTCGATTGAGTGAGAAGTTCTCACCTTGATTTTAAATTCCGTTTTAGCGATTTATTTCGAATAAAATTAAACGGACGTTTAATTTACCCAAAATTCTCACTAACTCCAAACGACTCCAAACCAACTCCATCGCGTAGTGCTCGTCCATACGATTCCAACGCTTCTGATTTCGCACGTTTTCGACCTCGTATGAAAAAGTTATTATTTTTTGAAGTTTCACGATTTAAATATAAACAATTACAACTTAATTTAAATTTTTTTATAACCTAAACTAACATGGGCCGTCCATCATCTCCAGAGCAAATCAGAGCCGTGCGTTTCTTCTCTTCTTCATTCACGCATCATCAGGTGATGAACACGCATATGAACCCATAGCCTTCCAAATTAGGTTTTGATTTCCAAGCCTCTTCACTTAACGATAATTCGATCAGATAGCGCCAAATCGAAGGCGTCACCCAACTCCATACTCGGCCTCAAAGGCATGAAGCTCGGTTGTCCCCTCCTCCTCGTGTTGCGTGCGCAAGTCCCCCCCTGTCGGCCCCTTTTTCTCCTCCTACGCGACGTCGTTTCAGATCTCAACCGTATGGATCTGAAGAACACACTCCCCTCTACAACTTCTTAGTTGGTGATTTATTCTAATTGTTGATGGATCGTGAGTGATTGAGAGAGGAAGGTCGAACGTTTCTGGCCATTCATGGGGGAGGGTGGCGGCTAGGGTTTGATTTTCTTTTCTTTTTTATTTTTGTGAGAGAGGGGTGTCTATTTATAGGAAAAAACGAAACACTATTCATCCGGAAATTCCGAACTCCGATTTACGCGCCGTAACCAGCGTTTCTAGGGTTTACCCCGCGTTCCGGACACAATGGAACAGGTTTCGAAAGCTAATTCGGAAGTATGTGCGAGTTATGGCTGTAAACGCTCAATTTGAATTAAACCGATTTAAGCGATTTTCTAGGCGTTTTAATTTGTATCGGACAAACGGTAAATCCAATTGACACGAAATTTGAAACCTTACAATAATATCACATTACGGATCCGATGAAACTGGTTTCGTCGAAATCCGAGACTTTTTGAAAAATGGCTATTTTAACTCGCCAAATTAAAATTAAAAATAAATCGATGCGTTTCGAGCTGCCACGATCAAACGATAACTCCGATTGACACGAAAATTGAAATCCGGTAATAACTAACCATTACAGATCCAATGGAGCTGGTTTCGTTCAATTCTGAGACTGTTCAAAAATTGACTATTTTCACTAGTCGATTTTTAATATTAAAATATTCAATTTTCACAAATTAACTTTTAATTCGATTTTAAAAGTTCTAAAATATCATTCTAACTTCAACATGATAAAATAAAATTTTACAAATCATTTTCAATCATATTTAACCCAATTTTCAATTATTTCTATAATTTAACATATTAAATTATCGATTTAATTATCCAATTAAATCCAATAATTCAAATAAAAATTTATTTGACTTATAAATTCACTTATTAATATTTAAAATTAATTAAATATTCAAATTTTAATTAATAAAAATTCTGGGTCGTTACAAATTACCAATTAATTAATTGATTATCTCTAATTATCTACCTTAACAAATCTTCCTTAATTAATTGTTCTTTAATTACATTTAAGTAATTATCCCTTAATTATTTATTCAATTAATTATTCTTTAATTAATCACATTCATTTATCCTTGATTAATCACATTCAGTAATTAATTACCCTTAATTAATTACATTATTTAATTAAATTCTAAATAAATTTTATCAATTTATTCTTAAATTAATTACACTAAGTAATTAATTATTAATACTTCCACTAGGTAATTATCTTTTAATTAATTACATCCAGTAATTATCCATTAATTACTTCACTAAGGAATTATTCTTTATAAATTACACTAAGTAATTATACTTAACCCATTATCCAATGATTATTTTAAATCAATTTAAACTAATTAATTAACTTAAACTAATCACATTAATTTAATTAATTACACTAAGTAATTAATCCCTTTAATTACTTTCATTAAGTAATTATACTTAAACAATTCCATAAATGATTATTTTTTAATTAATTAATGTAATTAATTGTTAAAATTAATCACATTAATTAATTATTTAATAATCCCTAGTTAATTATTTTCATTAACTATTAACAACTCTTTAGTTACTTTTCCTTAAGTAATTAACTTTAATTAACCATTATTAATTACAAATAAATTAATCTCTGATTATCAATTAATTAATCTCTAATTATAAATTAATCTAAATCATTAATTAATTAATTTAATTAATTAATTACTCCTTAATTACCTTATTAACGCAATTACTCATTAAAACCTTAATTATCTTTAAGATAAATCATTTTCTTTATTAATGACTTAATTATCATTAACATGTGTATTAAAAACAATTTGATACCTTTAAATCTACTTTTAAATTCCATTTTTTAATTTAGATTTAAAAATGATTTAACTTATCAAAATTTAAAACAATTTACAAACCTCTTAAACGAATGTAAAGAAACATTTATCACTTATAAAAGAAACTTATATAAGGAAAGGTTTGAACTAATTTACTTAATTTTATTTTAAAATCAAGCTTTAAAATAAATTATTCATTTAACTTGCATATTTAAGTTAAACAAATTTATATAACTTCCCATCCAATATTAAAGAAATTTTTTTATAAAAGAATTTTGAATAAATAAAGTCTTAAACATTTTATTGGAAAACAAATTCATTTAAAAAAATATACTTTAAATCTTAAACTCGTTTATACATTTGATTTTCTAAAACTTTATTTATTTCAAAACCAAGATACCAAATTTAATTTGAAACCAAACTTAAAACTTGATTTAATTTTTTTTAATTTGGTTTTCAATTTTTAATTTCATTTCAAAATTAAAACTTGACAGGTATCAAAACCTGTAACAAGCATTTGACCCGAGCCCACACCTATGAAACCCCATGCAAAAACCTATAAACTTCAAGCAACTCACGCGAAAGACTCGAGCAAACTCGAGTACCCTTTCTCACTCAATTCCAGGCTTCACAAGATACAAGAATGCACCGTGCATATACACAGTGGCTCCGACCAACTCCGGCCATCCACGACGCCTTCCTCATGTTGATGTTCACCCTCGCACCTAATCTTGATCACCATAACATCAACAATAACTCGAAATCGAATTCGAGTGACCCCTCACATCCAGGAACGGGAAACCCAAAACCTGGAAATCACTCGTGCTCACTCCTCCGACCATCGGAGCATCTGAAATTTCGACTACGCCTTCGCCAACACCCCCGCCTCCATTCCCCAAAAACTGGTGGCACTCGATCCACCAGAGCAATGGGTAGAGCATTTTTCTGACCAAACCAAAACTTAGGGCTCCAGATTTCACTGATCAACCACCGTTGCCACTGAGCCTTCATCATCTCACGACCATTTTTGGTGATCTCTCCGTTTACCCCTCTACCTTCAGAGAAGGCCACGACCCACCCCGAGCAACCAGATCGCCAGGTCAACCCCAAACACCATATCTGATCAAACTCGAACTACTCCCATAATTACATACTACAAATTTTGATTTTGCTTCTAAAAATCATGTTTTCGGATAGAGTTTGAAATTACATGCCTAAAACTCTGAATTGGTATATTTGGATTTTCACTTAGTCTAAGTTAGCTCTGTTCTACTTGATTTTCCAGAGCAATCTCAATTTTAATTCAGTTAAATAAAATTTAAACTTTAATTCATGATTAAACAAACAAACGTTGTTTGAATACTAAGTGCTAATAGTGGTTGAATCAAGAGATAATGAATTTTTGTTGAAATTTTAGTTTGAATCTAAGAACAATAATGTTATAGGCAATAGCATGCACACCCATCTATACATTCATATATATATATATATATATAGAACTTCATCAATATATATTCACACAAAAACACATTCATTCCAGAACTTAGCATGCAGCCAAAATCATTTTTTAAGCTTTTAAAAGAAAATTATTGCTCAGCTGATTAAAGAAGATGAACATAGCACCTTTGTTTAGAAAACAGCTTCTGAACTTTAAAAATTGATTTGCTGGAATTTTTATTCAGAAAACTTTAAACTTGAATTGCTTCTTTGATTGGACTTAAAACTTGAGTTGTTGAAGAATACTTGTTGTTGAAACTTGAATCACAGATGAAATCTACTTTGGTTTTTTAACTGCTTGCCTCAAATAAATTCCAAATTTGAAGAGAATGTTTACACCCTTTTGATTTTCATCTCAGGTTAAAGAAAAATAGAGGCTTTGTTCTTGCTTTTGGAAATGTGTTTTCAGGTTATAGAATTTAATTTTGAAAATTTTGTTTACAGGTTTGAGAAAGGATTGATTATGATTTGTTTTTGAGGGGATTTGGTTTTAATTTCTTCTTGGATTTGAGTAAAAAGAAAGAAAAGAAATGAAGATGAGAAAACAATGTGTTTACATAAATGAAAATGTGGTTTATTAAAAATAAAGAAAATTAAAATTTTAAAATGACATTTGTTAATACTTCAACATTTGTCATGTACTCTAGTTTATTACTTAACACTTGTTAGAATTAAGCTTTATATACAAACACTTGTCATTTAAGCAATTTTATTTGTTTTAAATGTAAATAAAAGCTTTTAAACCTACTTTATAATTCTTTTCTAAATTTATATATGTATTACTTTTAAAGAAAATGTTATAAAAACTTATGCATATATTTTAAAACCCAAAATGCTTTAAAATATTTATCTTTTGAGTTTCAATTTAAATCCAAATTCAAATTTAAATTAAATTCGAAAATCCAATTTGATGTCAACTTGAATATACATATGTATATTATAGAATTTTAGTTTTAAATAATTGTTTTGAAAATCATTTATATTTAATTCAAAACATAACTTTCAAATTATATGTATATTAAAATTAGAAAATAAATTCTTATTAATTTAAAATATATTTTTAAATCCAATTTATATTTCAACACATTTATATTTGAATTTCAATTTATTTTCAATATTTATTTTGAATCTCAAATCCAAATTCTATTTTAAAAATTAATTTATAGACACATATAATAATAAACAAATATCTTGTTTTATTTGGAATTAAAGAACAAATAAATTCACAATTTAATCCAAAAATTATATTAATTACTAATTTAATTCAAATTTATCCCCAAAAATTTAAATAAATTACCAAATCAAATTTAACTCAAAACCGAGATCGTTATAGTGTTCGATCGTGCCAGATTCCCAGCCTCCTTCGGTTAAGGTTTCGCTTCCTTAGCCAGTTTTGAAGTGGGTTCCTAAGGTAAAGATTTCGACCCAGCCATCCTTTGCTCCTACCCTTATCCCTCCTATTGAAGCTATTGCTACGTTACATGTGTCCTCAGCTGGTATGTCTTCTGCATCAGCATCTCTTGATTTGGATACCATTTCGTGGTTCCTGGAAGAGCATTCTCGGGTTCATTATGATACAAAAATGAGATATGATCAGTTCTGAATAGCTATTATTTGTTTGTAGGCGAAGACGGGGAATCGAAGAGGTTATTTTATCATGTGGATGGTGAAGGTCTGACACTTTATACAAGGGGCGAAGTTGGTCCACACAATTGGCAATTATTTTTGACTCATCTTGGGATCGAAAGTATTTTTACTCTACCTTGTCACGGCCATTCGTGCCTTCTCTTGCTAATCAGGTTCTTCACGATCTGCACCCTTCGACTGATGTTGCGGTCAGTCCTGTCATTGACGGATAGTTTGTTGAATATGCTAGTATATGATTTTTGTTTGATGATAATAATCTATATATTTATTTAAATGTATACGTTAATGTACTATTTTATTTTTCACATAATTAAATAAATACTTGCTGAATAAAATAAATAACATGAAATTTAAATTCAAATAGATATCTTATTCAAACAAATATTTTATTACAATTTTTAATAGTACAAATTTGGGCACTCATTATATATATACAATTTTTGATTACAATATAATTTTTCACTATACATTTTCACCTCACTACATATCATGCATTCACTAGTATTTGATCTTCAACTGTATTCCAGATTGAATCCAACATCTGAGTTATTTGCAAAAAACACACTAACGCAGTAAAATTGAAAATGAAATATTTGTGCGGTATAAATAAAATGATCTATTTTGAAAATGTTATTTGCCTAAGTCATTTGGATTGTTCGTCCTCATATTCATTTTTGCATTCATCATACACGACAAACCTGTGACATGCATAGTGTATCACTTTACATGCCACAAGGCCATGCACACCAACATACACTTGACAAAATTAAAGGGACAGGTGAGCACAAGGTCAAACCCAATCAAAAGTCGGGTTCAACTCAAGTGAAATACAAATAAAATGACGATATTAGCACCAGGTCAAACCTGAGGTATAAGCTGGATTCAACACAAGTGCATACCAAATTCAAGTGCCAACAGGCCACCACTGACTATATACAAGTCAAAGAAACAAGCTAGTAGTTCATTTTGGTCACAAGTTCAAGACACGGTGCAAAGTGGTAAATGCAAATATAGCATACAAAGTGAAGCTATAATGAAACTGCACTAGACCAGAGAACATGAAAAAGAGTAAAAACTGTAGTGTAAGTCGAAGTAATATCCGAGCTAGTATATCAGAGAGATGATCAAGACAACAAAGTACAGACCTGGCAGCATATGCAAACTTGCTCGAAGCAACTACTCGATGCAAACCAAAGCTTCACAAGTACGCATACATGCATATACATTTATATATATAGACAGACATATGCAGACGGGATCAAAAGGACCACATCAATGTAGCTTCAAACATATAACAGCCCAAAGTTTCGACTACAACAAAAATGAAGCACACGACATATATAGATACATGTGTGTACATATATGTGCAGTGATAACAAGTACAACAGCTCGAATGAGCATGTGCACTTGTATACAAATGCAACAGAGGCAAGAATTATATCCAAGAACACAAGTGACTCGAACCATAAATAAATATCAAACCAAACTGCAACAGATAAATACCTGACATCAAGTGAACACACTTGTAGCATATATATGCAGTGCACACTACAGACTCGAATGAACAATGAACAGAATCATAACAATGAACCAGTTCAAAAGGGCAGACAGTGGTGCGCCGCAACTAAACATAAAGATCATAAAGAATGCAACTCATCTCAAATCCAAATTAAATGAATATATACATGCGTCAACATATATGTGCAGTGAAACCAAAGGCGATAGGAAATAAATGGTCAAACTACAGGACAACTAGCACTTGGAGAAAATGGCAGTGCACATACCAAAACTAGGAAAAATGACAAGATGCAGTGAAGCAGGTAAAACATAAATGCAAACAAAACAATATCACAGAGAAATTTCCAAATGACCAAAGTTCCAGACAAATCAGAGTAGTTTAAGATGCAATGCAACATCTGGTAGTAGTTTCAAATCAAGGTAGCAGTTTAATACCAAAGTCAATGTCGGATGAACAGTGATCAAGCATTTGGTCGAAAATTCTACAGAGCGTTTAACAAGTATGACAAAGTCAAGACCGATGTCAACAGCATAGAGAATGGAAACAAATTCAAAAGCAAATCAAAGCCGTAGTGACTAAGGCAAGGAATCGAACGAGTAAATCAAAGCCGTGATAACCAAGCAATCAGAAAATATACGAATTAAAACGGTCAGGAACAATCACCAACAGTCAAGTTAAGTCGAATGGCCAAGCATATGAATTAATGAATTCGAATAAATCCATAAGAATGAAATTTTAGGATTTCAAATCCTATTTAAACCGTAAAATCATCGGCATTCAGAGATCATCGAGCTCAAGTAAATTAACTAGTAAAGCAAAGAGCATAAAACATATAACAAATTCAGTTCGAACTACAGAAATCATCATAGCTAGAGGATTAATTGTACAAGTTAAACAAAGGATAAAATCAATGTGACTGATTAGATACAAGCGGCGATTCAATTTATCAGAAGCCTTAATTTCAGATCGAAGAAGGGATGAGAGATGGTCAATTTTTTTCAAACAAAAAGGATACGGCCAATAGTATAAATGAAAGAGGATTTTTTTTTATCTCTGTGTTTTTTTGTTTGGGCCGATTCCTTTATTAATTTGGGCTTTAGTTTATTTAAATTAGGATTTTTTAATTTTTAATTTTTTTTTAATTTGTATTTTCTTCTTTAAACTCTTGTAAAATCTAGTCGTGTGACTAGAGGACGAACTACGGTGGTGTAGTTCGAGATTTTACAACTTAATGGCTGAATTGTGGCAGGGTTTTGAGCATAGAGTTAGGTTAGTCGATAGCAGGTGTCGCGAGTTTGCGTGTGTAAGCATCTGACTACTTAATTTCTAGTAGAAACCTTAGGGGCAGCACGTAGGCAGGGTTTTGTCGAAGCTAGGTAAATCTGTGTTTTTCTATCTCTGCTTTTTGTATTCTGCTATTATTTGTGCTGCTATTATTCTGCTATATCTGTGTTGCAATTGTTTTATATACTTTCGCATTAAATTTTGTATTTAATAGTATCACTCTATTCACCCCCTCCTTTAGGGTGAAATCGATCCTACAAGTGGTGTCGGAGCAAGGAACAGAAGTTATTTTTGAACTAAAATTTTGATTTTTCAAAAACTAATTTTTGTTTTACAAATTTGAATTGTTAAAATGGCTTCATTTAATGCTTTTGCTAAGGGTCGGTCCAATATTATACCACCTTTTTTTATGGAACATATTTTTTGAATTGGAGATTAAAAATGGAATCTTATTTAAAATTTGTTAATGTTAAATGTTGGGATATTATTGAAAATGGGTGTGATATAATAGACGAGAAAATTACTTTGATTAATGCTCTCGCTATGCATATATTATATTCTCATATTAATCAAGATAATTTTAAATCTGTTTCTCATTGTGAAAATACATAGGATATTTAGAATTCTTTTGATGCAATATATGGTGCTAAAGTCAACAACCATGAGGGATCCCCTATAATCAACTCAGAAGCGTGCTCGATAGGATTAGCAAAATGCACTAGTGATGAAGATTCAATAGCCGATGAGATAAGTGATTTTCAAATCAACAATTTAGTTCTCTTGTGCCAAAAATTGATTGAAAATAATAAAGCTCTTGAGTTAAAAAATAATAAGTTGGAAAGGGAACAAGCTAAACTTCATCAGAAAAATAATGATTTGAAAAATAAGCCTAAAAATATTAGGAAAAATAAAAATTCTAGTTGCAAAAAGTGTTTGAATCATGGAAAATAATTTGTCTGTCTTCATGGAAACTTCCAAAGGTTAGAAAACGAAATTTAGTTCGAAAGAAAAATGAAACGTAGTTTATTTGTAAAATTAATATTTTGCAAAAAGAGTTGGATTGCTCTAAGAAGTCGGAAATTTCAAAATATACGATTTTTGAAAAGAAATCAAACGAGGTCAACGAAAATTTCAAAAAACTTGAAAAAGAAAACGTGATTTTGAGAAAATATGAAATTATTCAATTAAATTACGAATTTGAAAAGGAAATTGAAAAAAAATCAAGATTTTGAAAAAATTGAATGTAAGAAACTCCCACTCTTTAAAACTGAGATGTTTGCAATTGAAAATAAAATTAAAGATCTTCAAAATGAAAATATGCGATTAAAAACGAATCCTTTTGAAAAGAGAGATAATACCATTAGTTGTTGTTCGAAGCTAATAAATGGAGATAAACTTTTAAAATCTAAAGTTAATAAACTTGAGTTGGTTACTCGGAATTTTTTTGCTAGAGATAAATCATTTAATATACTCTTAGCAAATCAACTCTTCGAGAATAAAAGGAATGCATTTAGACTTGCAAAAGTGCCACGATATGAACAAACAACTAATAACACTGTTAAGGGGAAATGTGTGAGACCCAAACATAAGAAAACCATTCCAATTTGAATTACAAAAGGCATGAATATAAAATCTCTCAAAGTCAAACAAATATGGGTACCGAAAGGAACATATATAAATAGTTTCGGGTCTACACAAATATCTTTTCTAAATTCTTTTGCCGCTAATAACCATGGACCTATAAAAAAATAGGTCACAAAAATCTTTCCTCATGTAGGTATGGTTGGCGGGCTAAGGAACAACAATAGTGTTACTTGGATTCTGGCTGTTCCAAGCACATAACAGGCGACAAATCAAAGTTCCTGGGCCTGGTACAAAGGTGGCAGAATCACAATGGGAAACAACAAAATATTATCGAAAAAGGTAAAATAGGGTCAAATAGGTAACGGTACATCTATCTTGAACGATATATTAAATGTGATAATCTACACCATAATATGAATTAAATCAGCCAATTATGTGATAAAGAAATGAATGTTGACTTTGAGTCATAATTATGAAAATTGATGGCTAATTATACTTTTATGCCGAGAATACTATAAGTATTTCTAGAAAATTTGAATTAATGTTCTGGACTAATGATGGTGTTTTATTGACTGTTGTTACTCATGATACTCGTGGATATATTTGTTCTGACATTATCGTCACTGTTTGTTTATTTGCACGGCTTCAATTCAATTTCATTTAAAAGTTGTTAAAAATGATTTTAAGATATTTTGTTGCACACTTCACATCTGGTCTATGACATAATAATCTAGAGTCAAAGGGGAATTTGGATGCAGATAACACTGGTAATCTAGCTAATAGAAAAATTACTACCGGAACGTGATTTATGTTGAGAAATTTAGTAGTTGCATCGATTTTTAAAAAAAATATTTGTATATTTTTTATTTCAACTGATTTTGAAATTAGCAGACATTTTTCTTATAAAACTCCTTTTCGAAAATAGTTTTTGATTGACCTTGTTTCAGATTATTCATTTTAGAAAATTTGATTTTATTTTGATCTTAAATGGCTACTTTAACTAATCTGACTCCGTATTGATTATCAAAAAGATAAATAGTGATTGAAAAAGCGACGAGTGTTGATATTAATCATATATTATAAATTGAGACTATATAATTAGTGAATTTGTTTAGAAATTTAAACAAGAGTTATAAAAACTTTTTGTTGGTAAAAACTCCATGACCATTTCTGTTTATATCATATTTCTGTCGACCATCACTCATCAAAATTCAACATAGTATGTCAATATGTGGTATTTTAAACAAGAAATCATTCATTGTTTAATTATAATTTTTTTAAGGAATAAAAGCATCCAAAGTATTCACTCTCATTTAAAAGTCCTCATGTTTATGCATGGGTGAACTACTTGGAATTTTTTATTATGTGCTTTCATGCTAATTTAAAAGTCCTTACGGTTATGCATGTATGGAATGCATATCAAAATTGATTATTAAATAGATAAGTTGATTCTAATCCCATTTAAAAGCCCTCACGGTTATGCATGGTTAGAAGATATTTGAATTCATTTTTTCTACAAAACTTAGGAATACTACTAATCTCATTTAAAAGTCCTAACAGTTATGCGTGGTTAGTAGATACTCAAATTCCTGATATAAATATACCACAAATAGACACAACTATATGGTTTTATATGATGACATTATCCCTATCATTCTAAAGTGGAATATGCGTCAAACAGAGTATTTATGATTTTTTTTATTGAAATTTGATATTCATACTCAACTGGGTATTAATATTGTATTAATGCCTATCACTTTATCTCTATTTTTCTAACACTACTAATCTTTTGCTGATAACAAAAAGGGGAGAGAAAAGTTAAGATTTTGTCAAATAAAGGAAAATAAACGTAAAATATTTTATTTCGTATTTTGTATTTGCATATAGGTTTTTTGCATATTTTTATTTATTCTCATGCATATATGAAGTGGGAGCTTTGTTATGTAGAGAGGGATCATTCAAATAGTGGAAGAAAATACAGTCTATCAATGATCAAATACATTTAATAAATTCAAAATCTTAAATATATGTTTGTTATCATCAAAAGGGGAAGATTGTTGAATATGCTAGTATATGATTTTTGTTTGATGATAATAAACATATATAAATATTAATTTAAATGTATTTGTTAATGTACTATTTTATTTTTCACATAATTAAATAAATATTTGCTCAATAAAATAAATAACATGGAATTTAAATTCAAATAGATATCTTATTCAAACAAATATTTTGTTACAATTCTGAATGGTACAAATTTAAGCTCTCCCTATATATATATATATACACATAATTTTTCACTATACATTTCCACCTCACTACATATCACACATTCATAGTTCAAAGTTTCGACTATAGCAAAAATGAAGTTCACGACATATAGAGATACATGTGTGTACATATATTTGGAGTGATAACCAGTACAGCAGCTCGAATGAGCACGTGCCCTTATATACAAATGCAACAGAGGAAAGAATTAAATCCAGGAACACAAGTGACTCGAACCATAAATCAATATCAAACCTAACTACAACAGATAAATGCTTAACATCAAATGAACACACATGTATGCATATATATGCAGTGCACAGTGCAGAGTCGAATGAACAGTGGACAGAAGCTCAACAATGAACCAGTTCAAAACGGCAAAAAGTGGTGCACAATAACTAAACATGAAGATCATCAACGATGCAACTCAACTCAAATCCAGATAACATGAATATATACATGCGTGAACATATATGTGCAGTGAAACCAGAGGAAATAGGAAATAAATGGTCAAACTATAGGACAACTAGCACTTAAAGCAAATGGCAGTGCACATAACAGAACTGGAAACAACCACAGGATGCAGTGAAGCAGGTAAAAATCAAATGCAAATAAAACAATATCACAAAGAAATTTCCAAATGACCAAAGTTCCAGACAATCAGAGTAGTTCAAGATGCAATGCAAAATCTGGTACTAGTTTCAAATCAAGGTAGCAGTTTTATACCAAAGTCAAAGCCGGATGAACAGTGCTCAAGCATCTAGTCAAAAATGCTAAAGAGCATTTAATAAGTATAACAAAGTCAAGACCGATGTCAACAACATAAAGAATGGAAACAATTTCAAAAGCAAATCAAAGCCGTAGTGACCAAGGCAAGGAAACGAACTAGTAAAAATAAAAGCCGTGATAACCAAGCCGTCAAAAAATATACGAATTGGACGGGTCAGGAACAATCACCAACACTTAAGTTAAATTGAACGATCAAATATATGAATTGACGAATTCAAATAAATCTATATAAATTAAATTTTAGGATTTTGAATCCTATTTAAACCATAACATCATCGGCATTCATTGATTATCGAGTTCAAGTAAATTAACCAGTAAAGCAAAGAGCATATAACACATACCAAATTCAGTTCGAACTCGATCAAATTGAATCGACTTAAATCATCACAGCTAGAGGATCAATTGTCCAAGTCAAACAAAGGAGATAATCGCTACGATTGATCAAATACAAGTGGCGATTCAATTTATTAGAAGCCCTAATTTCAAATCGAAGAAGAAACAAAACGTACCATTTTCTTCAAAGAAAAAGGATACGGCTGATAGTATAAAAGAAAGAGGGGATTTTTTTTTATCTCTGTGTTTTTTTGCTTGGGCCGGTTCATTTATTAATTTGGGCTTTAGTTTATTTAAATTAGGGTTTTTTTTAATTATTTTTTAATTTGTATTTTTAAACTCTTGTAAAATCTAGCCGTATGGCTAGGGACGAACTACGTTGGTGTAGTTCGAGAATTCGCAACTTAGTGGCTGACTGGTGGCAGGGTTTTGAGTGTAGAGTTAGGTTATTCGATAGCGGGTGCCATGAGTTTACTTGTGTAAGCATCTGACTACTTAATTTCTAGTAGAAACCTTGGGGGCTGCACGTAGGTAAGGTTTTGCAGAAGCTGGGTAAATCTATGTTGTTCTATCTCTGCTATTTATATTCTGCTATTATCTATGATGCTATTATTCACATATATCCATGTTCCGATTATTTTATATACTTCCGCATTAAATTTTATATACTTCTGCATGAAATCAATCCTTCATAGTTGTCTTTCTTTTTTAGTAGTTTAGATTTGTTTGTCTATATCCTGCTTTCCTTTTATTGTCTTAACTGATCTGGAGCCTATTCCGATCACTAGTTCTTTTAATTGTTTGGGATAATAAATGTGGACGGCACACGTTAAATGTCGGCTGGCTCTGCCAAAAAAAAACAATGGTTGCACTTACATTTCAAGTTCTACTATTAAAATCAACTAAACGCAAATTTTCTTGTAATGTTAGTGAGCCCAATAAGGTATGTCAACTCCATATCTAGATATGCTCATCGATATAGCTGACGGGACTTAAGGATATTCGCTAGTAAGGTCTTCAAGCATTAACCAGCCATGGCTTACCTTATGTATATTTTATATTGAGATATATGACTCTCAGAAGGATATATTTAATCCATATGCAAAAGCTCGGAATTAGCTTGACCGGAGAGTTCTCTACGGAAATCCTAACATATATATGAATGCGCCTTAGTGATACTGATTTTATACGTGTAATTATTGTGATGTACATATTTTATATTTTATATCCTAGACATTATCAATTATACCACTACATTCAATGATAGGATGGTTAGCTTCTTTTAAGGGGTAAACTGTTGCGGTAATCTGTATAGTCTCAAAATTTACTGTTATATGGATGCATAGGTCTTGAATTTTCTTATGCCAGACTAATGTCTGACATATGGTTTTCTTTTTCCATAAATTCCTTGTCTACTCCTTTGAGTAGGATGACCAAAGTGGGTTTACATTGATGCTTCAGAGTTCAGGAGACGAGCTGGAGGCTTCCCTTATCTAACTATATCTATTTCTATTGCACTGTGTTATATATGTATATATCAGCATTGTGAGGACATGCAGTTAGAACTATCCAGGTGGATGACAGAACTTAGGTTTAGTAATTCCGAAATTATTCTGTATTCGTAGTAACCTTTTATACTGTCTTTTTTATATTATATGTTATCGTTCCACTGTGAGATTCTAATATTGTGTTTTTTCTTTCTTATTCTTGATGTTTCCTTTTTATTTTACCCTAACTATCCATCTTTCCAGAACATAGCTGCATGAAACATGAATACCATGGATGTATTTAGTGTCAACATTCGAGGGTCGAAAAGTCGGGTGTTGCGATGTAAGGAAGACTATTAATTACTTGGCGCAAAGGAGGGAGCCTGATGCTGGTTGGAATTGGCTATACTAAAGTCAATATAAAGATGGGACATGCTTAGGCCACTCTTGCATGTTGCGCTATCTGCTGGGGCGGACTCAAATAGGAGCTGGCCATTAGCTGAAGTTATGTCGTATAAATTATGTTGGATTTTAGCTGCTGTTGAAAGAAGTTTGATATAGAAGAGCTGTAACGACCCGTAATTTTCGACAATTAAAAATTGTTAATTTAATAAGATGTGAGTTGATAATGGGAGAAATAAAATTTGGTGAATTATTAATGAAATAATAAATAGAATGAAAGGTAATAATGTCAATTTAAGTCAATTATTAACGATTAGAATGCAATTTCAATTGATTGAAATGATTTAAAATGTTACACTCGGTTATAAATTGAACATGCGAAAACAAATGTAAATATTGAATTAGCTAATGAAATAGTATATACTAAAGGGTAATTGAATAAAATTAGTGTAAGGAAAGTAATTATAACATTTGGTTGAAATAATAAACTCATTAATGTGTAAAATTGACAAGGTTCAATGTAATGTAAATATAATTGTTAATACAAATAAAGATGGAAATTGGAGGATACTAATATAATGAAGTATAAAACAATGTAAACCATGTTTGTAGAATAATAATTGAATTGAGTAAAATGGTTCAAACCAAATAAAATCAATTTATTGGAATTAAATTATAACTAATAGGATTAATGGCAGTTGAAATTTAACACTGTAATTATTGAAATAATTAACACTGAATTGATAAGTAAACTTATATTAATTTGTTATAAATGTCTTTGCAACCAAATATGATAAAAATCTCTTGGTTTAAAATTATTGAATTAAAAGGTGATTAATCAATTTAATATTAATTTATTTAATTACCGTGAAAATAGCCATTTTGGCCACTGAGTGGGATTTCGACGAAATATTTTCATCCGATCTATAATGGTGAATTATTATAGGATATCATGTTTCGTAGCGATCGGACTTGTCATTTAATCGTGCAGACTCGGAATGCCTAGAAATCAATTTAATTAAAATCAGTTGAAATCAATTTGAAATTAGCTGATTTTAACATAACTTCTTCATACGATGGAATTAGCACTTGAAACCTGTTCCATTAAGTTTAAAAATATTGAAAACATCTATGTTGATATATGCGATGACCCATTTTCGTTTCGGAGACAAAACGGGCTTTACGGGTCTTTTATCATTCAATCTTCAAACCAATCTAGTCCATTCTTTTTTATTTCTGATCTACCTATAAATAACCTGCTATAAACCCTAGATCATTTCTTATTTCTGATTTCAGTACGTACAATTCCATTGGCTTCTCTCTTCCCAGTGGCTACAAACCCTAATTCCCAAATTGCAAATCCAAATCAAAAATCAAATTGAAAATCAAACTACTCAAACTATATCGAATTACATATCAATATGAAGCTCTCGACGAGCGCATCTCAGATCTATAATTCGTTTTCCAATTTGAACCACTGTTTGTCTAGAAATTGAAGAACAAATTTCGGCCATTCATCGCGTTGTGATGAACTTTGACCGATCGTCAAATCGCTTGAAGGGTTTTGTGGATCTCGCTTCGTGGAGCAGATCGTAGATAGTCACATCGTGTATTAGGGTCGGAGGCACCTGGAATTCTACGTCTAGGGTTCGCAACCCTAGTGCATACGGTGGCGGCGCACGGCAAGGAAGGCAATCGGAGGAGGAACGTTGGGTTTGGACCGACGCGTCTCGTCAAGACGAGGACGTTGAAGGTGATCAGGAACTCTCTGGTGCCCAGAGGCGACGGTATTAGAGGGTCAAAGGAGAATGTTCAGGCATGGTTGACCGGGTTCGAATGCGTTCGTGAGATGGCTCATAGGTTGACATGGTAGCTTTTGATAGGAAGGTATGCTTTTGTTTTTATTTTATTTATTTTATCCAAATTAGACTTTTAATCGTTCTAACGCTAATAACTTTCATATATAAGGTCGGATTTAAGCATGATTTGTTTCGCTGGGATCGTATTGAAATTCCGAACATTTTGACGTTGGTTTGGACGAATTCTAAGATTTTTTGAAGTTTGGGCTTAAATTGGATTTAATTCAATTTAAATTCAAAGGTGAGTGTTTTAACCCACTTACAACTTCTAAAATTTCTTATGTTGGTTAAATTAATTTATGATGCGATTAGGAATTTATTTATGGCTGTTTGGTATATTTTAAATTGTCATCCCAGTTAATTTGAATTTATTTGAAT
The DNA here is from genome assembly GCA_030765085.1 of Allium cepa. Lineage (NCBI taxonomy): Eukaryota > Viridiplantae > Streptophyta > Magnoliopsida > Asparagales > Amaryllidaceae > Allium > Allium cepa. The sequence goes on along the minus strand of CM060945.1, from coordinate 1,032,478,672 downwards.
CAAACTGTTATTTAATTTATTATTGAATTTAAATTGTCAGTTAAATACCTGTATTGATTATCAATTTTCTATCGATGTTTATTGATTGATTTGGATGATGATTGTGATGGATGCTTGATTTTTGATATTGGATAAATGGATGTTGTATTTAATATCGTTATAAACTGAAAGTCCATTATGGGTTGAAATGATATGTATCCGAATGATCTATAGATTAGGGAAAAATTGTTATGGGTTGAAATGATAGACTCCAGCGACTTTATGGATTTTTATTTAATTCGGGATTACAGTTTGAAATGATATATAACCATAAATTTTAAATTACGGATTGAAATGATAAATATCCGTATCACTTGACCCTAGGGTAGAGAATTATATACGGACACCGGACTGGTTAAATTAAATGATTTTAAAATCTTTAATGTTTGAATTTAGTTAAATAATATTTTGAAATAAGAATTCGATTTATATAAATTGTATTATTATTGAAAATCAAGTTTATGTTGAAATTTTAATTGGTTTAAAGGGAATGTTTAAAGATATTAAATTGAAATTTAAAAGTTGAATTTGGAGTATAAGTAAAGTTTGTCGAAATTGAGTTATTAAAATTGTTTGAAACATAACTTTGAAATACATTGAAATTAGATCAATTTATATAGATATTTCAAACAGGGTTTTGGGGGAAATATTGAATTTAATATTTTATTGAGAAATTGAATTGAAAGATATGAAATTGAGTTTTGGAAATTGAAATAGCCCAAATGTGTTAGAAGAAAATGAATAGTTTAAATTGATAATAAATTCAAATTCATATTTTTCGTATAAACTATTTTATAAAAAAAATTATATTATTGTAAAGATCCTAATTTTAAGATTTTCACATGATTAAACTATTTTAACCCATTTTAACTATATTAAATCAATTTAACCTATTTTAAACCATTTAAATTGATTTTTAAACTAATTAACCCATTTTAACTTATTTAAAACTAATTAATCTATTTTAAAGCTCCTTAATCTATTTTAATTATATTTAATCTATTTAAATCTATTTATCTATCTTAAATCAATTTATAGTATATTTAATCTATAATTAAACCATTTTAACTATTTATAACTATTTAAACCATTTCCTAAGGTTTCAGACTAAGTAAAGGGGAAGTATTTATATTCAAATTCATTGATTTGAAAGAAAATATGATGAAATGATGTAATAACCTAAATTGGAATTTATTTAACATATTTTGAGTACATACGATGATTTTGAAATGAGGGTTTAACCTATTTTGAAAATATAATTTCGAAAGTGAATATGATTTCGAAAGTGATATGGTTTGAATTGAATACGATATTTTGATATCAGCCATGAATTGATTTTGGAAATTTAAAAGAGCCATCCAGTGTGTAATAAGCGTTTGGTAGTTAAAGAGAACGGGATTGGATATTGTCATACTCTCTGCCAATACCGAAACCCACTTTAACAACTGTGTACGTGGTGAAGATTCCAGAATGAAGTAGGTTGGTTTGGCGAACGATTTCTGTATGAGGTATGACGTGACCCTGACTCCCATGAGTTAGCTTAGATATGATTAAAACAGGAGCAATTGAAGGGCCAAGTGAGGTCATTCCTCCGATCGGGCACATTCCTTCGATAATATATTCTGACTTTGTGATCTATTTGGTGGTCACCTTTGATTTTGATTTGGGAGTGGGTTCAGAGGTAGGTGGTAGTTACGGCTATGCATTACCATTAGCCTAGAAATGTAATTGGTATATCTACCCTGGCATTGCCTAGTTGTGCCGAGTTCGCATGCCCTAGCGTGCCCTCTATGAGTTTGTTTCGCACCATACCTACGGAGTGCCTTCTGACGACGCCCAGTACGGGGAGATTACGGTACTGTATAGGCTATGGGAATATATAAAATGTGTTAAGGGGGATATGGGTAGCATCTTAATGCTATTTTTAAAAGTTTATCTTACATTAGGCATTATTATAATAGTGTATATTACTACATAGTAGATAGTTTAACGGATCCTTAGGAGATGTGGATCCCCAACATCTCTTAAGTTACTGCACTCACGTTAGACATTGGATAGAAGTTGTCAAACCCCGTAAACTTTTCTGACGCTGTTGCACTCTTATTTACCGTTGATTTAACTTACATAAGATCCTTTAGTTCTGACTCGAGTGTTTTGTCTTTTCAACTCGCTCGGGTCGGCCTAAGCATTTCAGGATTTAAAAACCTTATCTCTGGATGACGAAGACGAAGATTTGTATTACCATTATTTATTATGTTTATTCCACTGCACTCATATTATTCTGCTACGTCATTTATTTATTTCTGATATGTGTAACTCTGATTCAGTGTTGTATAAGTATAATCGAATGTTTTGCAAACAACTTCGTGAACTGTTATTTGATTATCATATTTTGTATTTTCACTGCAAGATTCTGTATTTGTTTTATTTCTTTCTCTTTTCTTATTTACCCCACAACAATATGTCCTTTTGAATGGTTTGAGTTCGACATGTGTGTCTACTTAAACGTCCAAAAAGGGTGGGTCGTTACAGTTGGTATCAGAGCTTTGGTTTAGCGATAACCTTAGCCTTGTATGGTCTGACTCAAATTAAAAGGGTAGTAATACCCTAGAATGAGTCGCTGAGAGTGTGTTTGTGTGTCTACATATATATAAGTGAGCGTATTTATTAGTGTTATAAAATGTTTTTATATTGTGTTAATTTGCTTCGTTTTTTATTTATAAATTTTGGTTGGTGCATAGGACGCTATGACATCGTTATGAATTTCTAAACACTTAATAGGGCAGACCGACACAATATTTATTTCAAAATAGACGTAAATGAAATAATTTCTCCTATTATATATTTTTGTACACAAAATAATAAATTTTATAAAGATATAATTGGTTGTAATATATTTTTTTTGTTAGATAGTGAAATTTATAAGCATTGGTTGGGAAATGAGATTGTAAAGAAATTAAATATAAATTGGAAATTTTAGAATGTAAGTTCAGGGATTTTTGAAATTTCTTTCAATGGATTTTTGGAATATAATATTAATAGTATTTGAAAATATTTTCTGAAGTAAATTTTTGAAGTTGATTTAAAAGAAATGTTTTCAAAGGAATTTTGAAAGGAAATAAGTTCTGTACTCCCCTCCCAATCGCTCGAAAATAATTTCGGTGATGAGTGCACGCATCATCGATATTCATTTTCGAGTTTCAAAGTGGGAAGACCACCGTAGTTGTTTTACTGCAGATTTATTTTGATAAAAAATATATATTTCAAATTATTTTAAATATAATTAGATATATAAGTTTATCAGTTATTTTTAAATCATCTGAAATGGAACCCGGCATTTAGTTCTTAAATTCCCATAAATTAGGGATTTCAATTATTGCAATGAAATGGAATTTGATTAATTAATATGCGGAACTTCTAAAATTGAAAATAAGAAAGTAAATTCTATGTTATAAATGAAATATACTAGAAATTTGAAATTTGAAATTTGTAACCTGTAAATAAAAAGGATATGAAAGTAAGAAATGGTAATCATTGGACATTTATTTACTAAAAATGAAATGAGATAAACTTGTGTAACATTAAATTGCATTCTTTAAAACATATGTATAACTTGTCAAATATTAAAAGTTGTAATGTTTGATAAGAAAATGTAATGGAATATTATACAAGTAAAACTTAAAGTAATGAAGGTGTTCAATGAAATTCTTTTATAAATAAGAATTGTGATATTATAGTTGTTATAAAATTAAGTTATAATTGAAATGCTACTAATTAAATATAATAGATAGGTAAATGTTTGAAGTTATTTATAATAAAAATGTAGAAGGATGAATACCGTAAGTAAAAGATTTGGACTTAAGTTTATGTTTGAAACTATGGATAATTAAAGAAAATGATAAAATGAATACTATACTAAATTAAATGCTTATTACTTAAGGAAGCCTGAAATAATTTAGAAAATGGATTTCGTATTCATTAACATTAAATAAGAGAATGAATGTAAAATAAAAAGGAATAAATTTAAGTATGAACTTATGCACTAATGATTATTAATGTCAAATTGAAATCAAGTATATAAATTAATTTATGTGAACTAAACTATAACAAAATTGTGAAATGCTTGAGTAATGAATTCATTGATCATTATAAACAATTGAATGGATATAATTTATGTAAGAAACTAATATAAAGTAATGAAAATAAATTCTCATTGATTAAATAAATGAAGTGAATTTAGTAAGAAATAATGAAATAAATGAAAATAAGTATTACATGAATGAATGTGAAATAATTTACAAATAAACCTATATAGTACTTTAAGAATTGACTTACATATGTTTAAAAAAAAATTGTGTATGAGTAACATATGTATGAAAATGTAAATAACATATGTGAATAAATGAATGTAAATAAATGGTATTAAGTACTGAATACACAAATTGGAATTGAATTTGTAAGAAATAAATGTAACTAAATAAATAACCCTTGTATGTATGAAAAGAAAAATAAACTGTAAATATTGTGAAAGAAATTTGATAAGGATAAACTTAAATAACCTTGTAATTCATTTTTTTTGTTGCCTAGTAGATTGTTTGGGTAAGGATACTTCTAATTTGGTTGGATGTATGAATAATTTGTTGAGTTTTATCTGAGACTGTTGAGTAGATGGTATACTTAGTAGTTTATTCGTCATTCTATGCGAATTAAAAGTGTTTAAACCCAAATAAACCGTTTGTTTTGTTTGATATGGAGAATGGTTGATCACTTTGATTCTTGCGGTGATTGTATGCTTGTTTGCAAGTGATTGTTGTTACGTTATATTGATTATTTTGTTACTAATTGAAACAACTCAAGTATTTCACTTTTATTTAATTATTAACTTCTTTTGTATTATATAACTGAAATACAGGTTATGAAAGCAATTGCTATTGCTTTTGGTTTCATAAATAAGCGTTGTATGCCAGACAAATAGGTACGTTCTCGGATTATGGTTTTATAGAGATATCATATTATTTTTAACTCTGTTGGGACATATTATTTGTAAATTTATGATATATATTGTTATTATTGATAATATTATTTCTCCGAAGCCTCTCCGTACAAAGGGGACTCTGCCGAAATTTTCTGAAAATTTTGGACTTAGAAAACTTTATGGAATGTTTTCCAAACTTTATTAATCAGTGTATAAAAGGATATAATTTTATTTAAATTATTTAATTAAGTAAATTATTTTTTTATAAATTTAATATTTTGAATAAGATATATTGATTATTTAATTCTTTTTTCCTTCTTTTCCTTTTCGAGGACGAATAGTTTTGAGCGAGGGAGAGTATAACGACCCGTAATTTTCGATAATTAAAAATGGTTAATTTAATAAGATGTTGTGAGTTGATATGGGAGAAATAAAAAGTGGTGAATTATTAATGAAATAATAAATAGAATGAAATGTAATAATGTTAATTTAAGTCAATTATTAACGATTGGAATGGAATTCCAATTAATTGAAATGATTTAAAATGTTACACTTGGTTATAAATTGAACATATGAAAACAAATGTAAATGAAATAGTATATAAAAAGGGCAATTGAATAAAATTAGTGTTAGGAAAGTAATTATAACATTTGGTTGAAACAATAAACTCATTAATGTGTAAAATTGACATGGTTCAATGTTATGTAAATATAATTGTTAATACAAATAAAGATGGAAATTGGAGGATATTAATATAATGAAGTATAAAAGAATGTAAACAATGTATGTAGAATAATACTTGAATTGAGTAAAAAGGTTGAAACCAAATAAAATCAATTTATAGAAATTAAATTATAATTAATAGGATTAATGACAATGGAAATTTAACACTGTAATTATTGAAATAATTAACACTGAATTGATACGTAAACTTATTTTAATCCATTACAAATGTCTTTGCAATAAAAATGATAAAAATCACCTAGTTTAAAATTATTGAATTAAAAGGTGATTAATTAATTTAATATTAATTTATTTAATTACCGTGAAAATAAACATTTTGGCCACTGACTCAGATTTTGACGAATTCGGTTTCATCAGATCCGTAACGGTGAATTATTATAAGATTTCAAGTATCATAGCGATCAGACCTGTCGTTTGATCGTACGGACTCGAAACTCCTAGAAATCAATTTAATTAAAATCAATTTGAAATAAGCGGATTTTAACATAACTTCTTCAGACGATGGAATTAGGACTTGAAACCTTTTCCATTGAGTTTAGAAATATTGAAAACATCTATTTTGTTATGTGGGATGACCCATTTTCATTTCGAAGACGGAACGGGCTTGTCGGGTCGTTTGTCCTTTAACTTTCAAACCAATCTGGTCCATTCTTTTCTATTTCTGATCTACCTATAAATAACCTATTATAAACCCTAGGTCATTTCTTATTTCTGATTTCAGTACGCACAATTCCATTTGCTTCTCTCTTCCCAATGGCTGCAAGCCCTAATTCCAAATTGCAAATCCAAATCAAATTGAAAATCAAACTCCTCAAACAATATTGAATTATATATCGATTTGAAGCTCTCGATGAGCGCATCTCAAATCTGTAGTTCATTTTCCAATTTTAACCACTGTTTGTCCACAAATTGAAGAACAAACCGTTCATCGCATTGTGATGAACTTTGATCGATCGTCAAATCGCTTAAGGTGTTTTGTGGAGCTTGCTTCGCGGAGCAGATCATAGGTGGTCGCATCGTGTATTAGGGTCGGAGACGCCTGGAATTCGACGTCCAGGGTTCAAAACCCTAGTGCATATGGTGGTGGTGCACGGTGAGGAAGGCGATCGGAGGTAGAATGTTGGGCTTAGACTGACGCGTCTCATCGAGGTGAGGACGTTGAAGGTGGTCAGGAACTCTCTGGTGGCCGAAGGCGACGGTTTTCGATGGTCAAAGATGAGGGTTCAGGCACGGTTGACCGGGTTCGAACACGTTCATGAGATGGCTCATAGTTTGGCATGGCGGCTTCTAATAGGAGGGTAAGCTTTTGATTTTATTTTATTTATTTTATCCAAATTAAAATTTTAAATCATTCTAATGCCAATAACTTTCACATACGAGATCGGATTTATACGCGATTTGTTTCACTGAGATCGTATTGAAATTCCAAACAGTTTGACGCTGGTTTTGTCGAATTTTGAGATTGTTTGAATTTTGGGCTTAAATTGGATTTAAATTCAAAGGTGAGTGTTTTAACCCATTCACAGCTTCTAAAATTTCTTATGTTGGTTAATTAATTTATGATGTGATTAGGAATTTATTTATGGTTGTTTGGTATAATTTAAATTGTCATCCCAGTTAATTTGAATTTATTTGAATCAAACTATTATTAAATTTATTATTAAATTTAAATTGCCAGTTAAATACCAGTTATTGATTATCCATTTTCTATTAATGTTTATTGATCGATTTGGATGACGATTATGATGGATGCTTGATTTTTTTATATTAGATGAATGGATGTTGTATTTCATAATGTTATAAAGTGCAAGTCCACTATGGTTTGAAATGATACATACACGAATGATCTACAGATTAGGGAAATATCGTTACGGGTAGAAATGATAGACTCGAGCGATTTTATGGATTCTTATTTAATTCGAGATTGCGGTTTGAAATGATATATAACCGTAAATTTTAAATTGCAGATTAAAATGATAAATTTTTATTCACTTGACCCTAGGGTAGAGAATTACATACAAACACTGGACTGGTTAAATTAAATGATTTTAAAATATTTAATGTTTGAATTTAGTTAAATGATATTTTGAAATAAGAATTCGATTTATATACATTGAATTACTATTGAAAATCAAGTTTATGTTGAAATTTAAATTGGTTTAAAGGAATTGTTTAAAGAAATTAAATTGAAATTTAAAAGTTGAATTTGGGTTATAAGTAAAGTTTTTCGAAATTGAGTTATTAAAATTTCTCGAAATATAACTTTGAAATATATTGAAATTGGAACAATTTATATTGATATTTCAAACAGGGTTTTGGGAGAAACATTGAATTAAATATTTTATTGAGAAAATGAATTGAGGGATATGAAATTGGGTTTTGGAAATTGAAATAGCCCAAATGTGTTGGAAGGAGATGAATAGTTTAAATTGGTAATAAATTAAAATTCATATTTTTCATATAAACTATTTTATAAAAAAAAGTCTATTGTTGTAAAGATCCTAAATTTTAAGATTTTCAAATGATTAAACTATTTTATCCCATTGTAACTATATTAAATCCATTTAACTTATTTTAAACCATTTAAATTGATTTCTAAACTAATTAACCCATTTTAACTTATTTAAATCTAATCAATCTACTTTAAAGCTACTTATCTATTTTAATTATATTTAGTCTATTTAAATCTATTTAACTATCTTAAATCAATTTGACAGTATCTTTTATCCATAATTAAACCACTTTAGAGTATTTAACTATTAATAACTATTTTAACTATTTATAACTATTTAAACTATTTCTTAAGGTTTCAGACTAAGTAAAAGGGGAAGTGTTTATATTCAAATTCATTGATTTAAAAGCAAATATGATGAAATGATGTAATAACCTAAGTTGGGATTTATATAACATATTTTGAGTACATACGATGATTTTAAAATGAGGGTTTAACCTATTTTGAAAATATGATTTCGAAAGTGAATATGATTTCGAAAGTGAAAATGATTTCGAAAATGATATGGTTTGAATTAAATGCGATATTTTGATATCAACTATGAATTGATTTTGGAAATTTAAAAGAGCCATACAGTGTGTAATAAGCGTTTGGTTGTTAAAGAGACTGGGATCGGATATTGTCATACTCTCTACCAGTACCGAAACCCACTTTAACAACTGTGTACGTGGTGAAGATTCCAAAATAAAGTAGGATGGTTTGGCGAACAATTTCTGTATGAGGTATGATGTGACCCTGACTCTCGTGAGTTAGCTTAGATGTGACTAAAACAGGAAAAATTGACGGGCCAAGTGAGGTCATTCCTCCGATCGAGCACATTCCTTCGATACTATATTCTGACCTTGTTATTTATTTGGTGGCCACCTTTGATTTTGATTTGGGAGTGTGTTTCGAGGTGGGCGGTAGTTGCGGCTATGCATTACCACTAGCCCGGTAATAGTTATATCTACCCTGACATTGCCTAATTATGCCGAGTTCACACGCCCTAGCGTGCCTTTTATGAGTTTGTTTTGTACCTTACCTATGGAGTGCCCTCTGACGACGCCCAGTATGGGGGATTACGGTACTGTATAGACTATGAGAATATAAAAAATGTGTTAAGGGGGATATGGGTGCCTTAACGCTATTTTAATAGTTTATCTTAAATTAGACATTATTATAATAATGTATATTACTACATAGTAGATACTTTAACAGATCCTTAGGATATGTGGGACCCGAACATCTCTTAAGTTACTGCACTCACGTTAGACACGGGATAGGAGTTGTCAAACCCCGTAAACATCTCTGACCCTGTTGCACTCATATTTACCGTCAATTTAACTTACATAATATCTTTTAGCTCTGACTCGAGTGTTTTATCTTTTCAATTCGCTTAGGTTAGCCTAAGCATTTAAGTATTTGAAGACCTTATCTTTGGAGGACGAAGATGAGGATTTGTATTACTATTATTTACTATGTTTATTACACTACACTCATATTGTTCCGCTGCATCATTTATTTATCTCTGATATGTGTAACTCTGATTCTTTGTTGTACAAGTATAATCAAATGTTTTATAAACAACTTCATGAACTGTTATTTGATTATTATATTTTGTCATTCCGCTGCGAAATTCTTTATTTGTTTTATTTCTTTCTCTTTTCTTATTTAATCCATTACAATCTGCCCTTTTGAATAGTTTGAGTTCAACATGTGTGTCTGCTTAAAAGTCCAAAAAGGGTAGGTCGTTACAAGAGCTGGTTAGGATCGAGCCAAACCTGGCTGGGCCAGGAGGGATTGGGTCTATATCTTGCCTAATTGTGAAGGTTGCTTTGGGATGAGATGGTTGAGCCTCATCTTGGCACCTTGTTAAGTAGAAACATTACACCAAAAAAGCTATTTCGCAATGACTTTGAGCCACTACTAAAGCATTTCGAAATGACCCTAAGTCATTGCGAATGGGAAGTGACTAAAAATTAACAACGGCCAATAATATTGTAAAATTATATTTCACAATGGCTCGGGATCGTTGCAAAAATATATTTTGCAATGGCCTAGGGACGTTAGAGAATTTAATGTTTACAATGGTTACAAGTCCTTGCTATTCAAAGATTTACAATGGCTACAAGCCATTGCAAAATCAAATAATTTATTTTGATAAATTTAAGCCAATGATAGTTAACCCTCAGCCAATGGCGTATTTCAGAAACATATTAAATAAACATGGAGTGTTGTGCAATTTGAACATGAAGTATTTCAATAGTATACAAAACCACATAAAAAATAATTTAGTAAAACATCATGTTCAAGCATAAGCATCACAACATGCTCACATTATTTTTCATATAAGTTAATACTTATTAGACATAATAGTTTAGAGTTCAACCATACTGATTTTTAAACTAAACCTATAGTTTTCATCACCTTTGATTATGCTTTCATTCTTCTTATCCGGAGATGTACCGGGATCAAAATTGATTTTCAAATGATATTTCTTTACAGCTTCTTTGCGCTTCATATGTGTTTCTCTTATCATCCATTGCAGTTTTGACCACTATTTTAATAAACATCAAATTAATTTATATGCAACCATAAAGTGCAAAATATGTTGGTCAATAACAAGTTGTTTGGCTAAGAACTAAGGTGAAACTTTATTTTATTAATAGATAATAGAAAGTGAAAAGCTAAACTCATTGGCATTCCATTTCCTAGCAACCAACGACAATAGCAGTAAATTGTAGCAGATGTATGACATAAATAATGTTAATCAGCTTCAAGGATGATTTGTAACTTCATTTAAAATGTTATACCAAAAACATTTTTCTTGCTTGACATCAAATTAAGACTATTTCCACCAAATATACAGCTGACATATAAGAAATGATTTGACGGCGTATACCTTACAACAAAAGGAGATAAATGAAGTTATAAATTAAGACAATTCAAAAATGTCAGCTTATAGTTTGGAATATCAAGCAATCATAAAATGTTTACTACTCTAGCTTTATTACAATACTTAATAGCTTAGAGTATCAAGAAACCTTAGAATATACTAAGTATAATGACAACATTATATAGCTTAAACCTTACAACATATCAAGTACTGCATCAAGCATTTCATGATCACAGAATCATGTATTTTGCAATAGAAGTGTATTTTCATCAAGCTGAAATATCTCTAGGAGCTCTTATGCTATAAATAAGCATACTATAGGTAGATTTCAAGGCATTTTATAGTTTCAAGTGGAAATAAAACTTTGGCAGCTTCATTATACTATACAACTGGTTTAAGTTTAGTTTACATGCACAACACTCTAGCAAATATTCTCTAGTCCAAAAAGGTACTAATAAATTATCATATCAACCTACATATTCTGGCAGCAATCTAACTTGATTAAGCTATAAAGAATTGATCCAATGATCATGTTGTATATATGTAAGCTATATGAACTATAATACAAGCACACAAAAAATGATTTTATTAAAGTTGCATATATAACAAGAGATAAAGCACCCACCTCAGGTAGCAATCTCATCCTTTCAACTATCAACCTGATCTGGTATCAAATACAACATGCATGAATTCTAATCTATTCGGAAGGAGAATAATATTTTTCATTTTCTTAGTAAAAGGATTCACAGTGTAAAATAGATCGGGTATTACTCACAAGTCCAACTAATTCAGCCATAAGATAAAACCAAGGTTAATGATAACACAATAAAATTCTATAATGTGAACTTGACTTCATTAAAACAAAAAATAATTATTCTAATAGCACAATAAATTTTTTACAATGTATGAAAAAATGGACAATGACACAAAGGAAATACATAGAGAATCTGATAACTTTAAGATAGATATTACGATAATAATCATGTAAATGAATAGTAACTTAAGGAAAGATACATAAAGGAAATACGTAACATTATTTAGATACTCAGTGCAGTGTTAATTCTCATAATAAGTTGTTGTTGGAATAACAAGTAGAAACTGCAAATGATAGAAGCATTATGGATATTACAATACAATAATACAATAAATTTAGTAAATAATTCTCCTAATGAATTTCTGCTGAAGCAGTTCGTCTACTCTTATAGTGCTACTTATTCTTATATTACGTGAAGTGGAAGCAATAATGATGCCCATTCTAGTAATTACAATCAATTGATTGCTAAAAAAGGACATATATTCATCTAATTAATTTAATTTATATATGACGGTTTTGGTATCCAAAAGCTTTTTAAATAATTGTCAGGATGCATCTAATATATTTCTCTTTGAGGAATTTGTTCTCAATGAGTGACATGTGATGCTGGGTATGCATTGGTTGGTGTACATGTTATGTTAAGGCGACTAAAATGACCCGCCTTTTCTACCTCAAAAGTTGACACTAATACATCCACAGTATTCATATGCCGAGCATCCAAGTGCAGAAAAGGCAGATTGTTGGGGTGAAAGAAAATAAAAACATAATAGGATCTCATGTCCTAACGGGTAACATATAATAAACAATGGATCTTTTGAAAACAAAACTGTAATATACATACATCAATCAGAGTCAATTAAATAATCGTCTGCTTGAACGATTATAATAGTAGGTCCTTACAATTGTTGATAAATACAAAACTCAAATGCAACGGCATTAAATAAATATATGAATACGCTATGGAGGCATCCGGCTCATCTTGTGAAGCTCCAAAGCATCCAAACTAGGCCTGTAATATGCTCGGTCTGACCTGAGCAATATTAGAAAATAACACCCGGATCAGTTTGGTAAACTAGTGGGAGAAACACACCTCAAATGGATTTTAATACTATAAAAACTTCCAAAATAAAAGGTATCTCGTAAGACCACATCACACATAAACACAAACTGGTTTTTACCCTACGATAACCAAACAATTTATATCAAAAAATACAGTGATATTATAATAATGTCTAAGGGTGAAAATATCAATAATCAAGTAGGTGTGATGCTCTTGAGTGTACGTCACACTAATACTAGGTATATAATCAAAAACTGCTAAGGCGAGTTTGCTAATTGTGTAGGATTCCATAGAGGTACCTTCAATACTTCCATGGAGGCATATAATAAATGACCAAGAAGGCCAAGTGCATCGTTGCATGCATAACAACTGCAGATAACACTAGGAAGGAGACGACTACACCCTTATGGGTTAACTAAACACCTGGCTATGCATCCTGTTAACAACAAAACTTGTCAACACCCTAAAGTTGATTTTAAAAAAAAGATTAGTCCTTTTCGACCTCTCTTGGTTTAGTTAAGGAAGATAGGATGTTGATTTACCCTTTGATCCAACCTTTCGAATAGGTTTCTTTTGTGAAAACTTTCCCTTACTGACCTTTCGACCTAGTCGAAACACTTGAATTCCTTTCTTTTTGGTTTACGGAGCCAACTGAAGTAGTTTGATTATCCCTTCAAAACTTTCCTTTCGAAACAGTTATGGAACACTAAAGGATGGCTTTAAGGATTCAAGGGTAGGTTTAACTAGGTGTGTTTCGAACTTGTCGAAAGCTAGGTTTGTTGTTGACTTAGTTTTGGTTCTAGAATATAAGGTAAACCAACTTGGGTTAAGATTCCAACTCATGAAAAGGTGGCTTTTTAGTGAATGGAGGTTTGTAGTTAAGGACTTGGATCACTTGGAAAGGCAGGGTTTTCGACTCACTCAGAAGGTACCTTTCGATGAGGTTGATACCTATAAAATATAATTAAATCTAGTAAAAAGACTTCAAACAACTATATAATAAGAAATATTGAAATCTTCCCTTTGTTAATCCAATATTGACTGTGCTAAAAAAAATTCCCAAATTTGGTTTACCAATTAGGGTTTGCAACTTTGCAAAATCAAGAAAAACACAAGTTTGGAATGAATGAATTCGGATCCTCCAAAATAGAACCCTTGGGTCCTATTTATAGATGGGGGTTGTCACCTTTCGACCAAGTGCTTTCGACCTGTTTGAATGGTGGCTTCAGATACCTTCCAACTCCTTTGATACTTACGCTCCTCTACATTGCTTTCGAATGGGTTTGAATGCCTCCATCTTCATCGAAAAGGGTGATTGCACCTTTTCCTCTTTATGTTGCTTTATTATTGCAAGGAATAAAGGTAGGAGCTTTTGACTCTGTCGATTGGCAGTTTCTAGGTGTTTCGAAGGTGTTGAAATGCTAATGGTTACAATGCTTTTAGTAACTTCCAAATGTATGCTTGCAAACTGATGTGGAACCCTTCCTGGATTTTGAAGGCTTCCGCCAGTTCGAATGGCTTGCTTATGCTTTCGAAAGGGTTGTTCTGAGCAAGGAATTCTTCCAAGTGGTTTGAATGATGGCGAAACCTCTGGTTTCAAAAGGTTTAGCGTGCATATAAAGGATAGTCGTTAATGAAAAGTGTTTTTTTAACTCTTTCTAAAGGTCTTCATGAATGCAGAAGCACTTTCTTTGAAAGGGGATTACAAAAGCGGAAGGGTGCTTCCAACCCCTTCGAAGGGTTATCTTACCTCTAGCCTTTGGCTATAGCATCCCTTCGACTCCTTTGAAAGTTCTTGTTGGAGCTACTTTCTCTTATCCTTCTTTGTCTTCTACTCAATTTGGTTTCGACAAGGGCGAAAGAATATTTGGTAGTAACATTTTCCCGTCCCTGCGAAGGGGTTCCCTTGGCTTTCCATGTCAATCATCTCAAAACCCTCAATGTTTCCCGCCTTTTCGTATTCCAACGTGAATCTGGGCAGTTCATTCAAATTTGATCGAGCGACCTGCTATCTTTGCTGACTTTTCTTTTAAACCACGTTCTTCTCCTCTCATATTTCACTCACCTTCTGTCGATATAAACTTCGACCAAAAATCAAAGTTCTCAAAATTGTAAATAATTTTTATACCCAACAACTAAGAATCCAGATCTAAAGTAAGTCACTAATATGTCGTTTGTTTGAATTCTTTATTTTACAGCAAATCTTGATTTCTTAAACATTCACAGTTCAAATTTTGGATTATAGTTTTGATTTACATGAAACTATTTAAGCTTTTATTTGCTTGAAGGCATCCTCTAATTGAGTTTTATGGTTTGATTCGACTTACTTTTCTCATTAATCTTCATTTTAATTCTACCTGGTTCAGATTTTATTGTTATTATTATTTTTAGTGAATTCGATTTTTTTACCACAAAGATTTCAAAATTTTAAATAGTTTAATTCACGTTTAAATCTATTTGCTTATTATTTTTTTGAATTTCTAGGTTGAAATCGGGTTCCGAGAAGAAGAAAGTTTTTGTTTATTTTGCTTAAAAGCTTTGAGTTGTACGAATCAAAATACGACGTCACAAATTTACCTTTCTACCCCTTCGAAAAAGATTATGGCGGCAACTTTTGCTTTGCTTTCTTAGCCTCTTTGGATGGGGTCGTAAGGTAACCTAGCGCTTCATTTGATTGACCTTGTCGAAAGGTTATATAGTATAGTTAGTATGAAGTCAACCTTTTCAAAAGAAATTTTGTATTTTAGCATTTTCAGATACCTTTCGAAGAAGTTGGTTATTGCATCTTACTAGATAATTACCTAAAACACTCTTTCGAAAGCATAAAATTTGTAACAACCCGGAAAATTAGAGTAATGATAATTAATTAACAAATTAATTGAATAATAAAATAGGGTTGGAAAATTGTCAGAATTGAGCTATGAGAGTTTTACCATTGGGTCTATGGTAATTTTCTGAGCAATTTTCATATATAACTTGTTAAAATCCGAGTCAGTATGAAGAAGTTACGAAAGTAAAAAATGAAATCAGAATTATACATATAATTAAACAAAAAAAGGGCAGACCCATTACAGGCCGACCTACGCTTGATTTGGGTTGACCCGCCTATAGGCCAGATCGACCCACATTCTTCCCTGGATGATTTTTCATCCAGGTGCGAGATGAAGACTATAAATCTGATTTTTGGTAAAATCCTGTGCGTTTGTAGCTACATCCAATGGTTCCTAGTGAGCCTATGACATGGTTACACCAGATTAAATCTTCAAATCCAACGACCTGAGATCCTTAAGCCACACTATAAATAGACCCTAGGCCTAGCTATTTTTCTCATTCAGATTTTCTTCCAATTAGGTTGATTGCCCTAGGCTGAACCCAAATAGAAAAAATTTCTGGGGAGAAATCTTTTTGATAAAAATATTTTGCACCCTAGAAGTGGATCCAAGAAGGCCTAGGATTAGGGCTAAGGACCACAGGTGTGTTTTGTAATTATTTTAGATTTGTAAGCAATTCTAAATAATAGGATTCTCAGTAGTTGTAGTTTTTCTACAATTTTGAGACAGTTTTTATGTAAGTTTATTTACAGTCGGTTTTTAAATAAATTCAAAAGTTATTTTCAGTCTATTTTTGTTCAGCTATTTTATTCAGTTATTTGTAGTTATTTACAGTTATTTACATCTATTTTAAGTTGGAATTTAGCCTGTAAATGTTAGTTTCTTTTTATGGAGATTTAATCCTTTCTTATGCAAATAAAATATTAAAAAGAGAAGAATTCACAAATATGGATTAAAATAGGAAAACACTGAATTTATAGAAATCGAATGTAAAATGAGCAAAACTGAAATAAAATGGAGATGGACTGAAATAGGCAAATTTGAGATATTTATAAGCATGACTATAATAAGTGGTTATAACTAAAAAGAGAAAATAGAAGAATACTAGTTTTAAGAACCATTACAACACGTAGGTAATAATTAGAAAGAAAGAAATAATAGAAGGGGTATATTTTAAAACTCAGATCTTGGATTAAGTTAATAATCAAATATAGCAGTAGTAGCCCTTACCGGTAGCATTCCCTTTTAAGGTCTAAGACAGATGGTCTCACACGTGGGTGAGGCTGGGCACGCTTATGCTGATTAGGGTAAATAAGTGGCCTGTAACAACCCGAAAATTTTGGTCCCGAAATTTCCGGATAGTTAGTGAAAGAAGAAAGAGAAAGAAGAAGAAGAAGAAGGAACAGAAACACCAAAACAAAGAAAACCTCACGCTCGCAGCAGATCAAAATATAATAAAAAATAATATCATATTTACAAGGAAGAACTGTATCAATACTCTTATACATTTACACATCAGAGTTACAACTATTACAATACACCGGACAGTTTAAACAACATGTCCAAACCAACTATACTATACACAGCAGAAAACACTCCACACGTTCCAGCTCGCCTCCTGAGCTCCAGAACGTTCTTACCTGAAAATCTGCAACACTCTGTCTGACCCGAGCATTACATCATAGTAGCACCCGGGTCAGGCTGGAAACCATCGTGAGTAAACCCATCGAACAAGAATAATAATACATAAAATTTTACTTAAAATCGGGTAACTTGTTCCTCTACACATTCACAACGTGCTATAGTCAAAACTTATATTCGCAATCAATCTCTAAGTACCTTTACTAGTTTTAAATGGTCCAGTCATTTAAATTATTCCATCGTAGCCCATTGGTTCCACATATCAAATCTATAAGAATTATAGATTACCAATCGAAGTAGTTTCGGGTATGTACTGATACCCGAACCCGATCTCTTCGAAACTAATATCTTTCTTAAACAAGGCTGCTTATGTTTAAAACAATACCACTCATATTCAGAAATACATATTTACAAAGCCATTTATCATAGATAGACAAACCATACAGTTCAATCCAAACATATTCTGTCACATAGTATCACAAATCACATAGAGATATCAACTAATTTAAGGCATGCAACTCGATTATTCATAAGCAAGATTGATAGTCCACACCATTTCTAATTAATTTAAATAATTTAAATTAATTAATTCAATCATTTTTAATCTCGCTTACTTAATATTAATTAATTACAAACAATAATTAATCATCTCTTAATTATTTTCTTTAATTACATTAAGTAATTAGCCTTTGATTTATTGCACAAATCAATTAACCTTCACCCATTACATTAATTACCTTTATCCTTAATTAATTACTCAAATTAATTATTCTATAATCACTCCATTGATTAATTATGTTTTTATCAATCTCATTCATACATTAACTAACCTTTTAATTAATCATCTTAATTTATCAATCTTTTAACTGATTATTCTAATTAACCTTTAACTACTATTAAATTAATCGACCTTTAACAATTTATTCTTAATTACTTACATTAAGTAATTGTCTTTTAAGTAACTAATATCTAATTACTTAATTAATTTATTCTTAATTACGAATTAATTAACCTCAAATTAATTAACTCATAATTAATTAACTACCCTTTTAGTCATTAATTAAATAAATTACCTATTCTTTAATTACTTTATTTAATTATTCAAGGTCTTGATTATTCTTAAGCTAAACATCTATCCTTATTTAGTTACTTAATCATCATAGTCATATTTAAAACATTTACCCATTCAAATTAACCTACTCAATTATATCATTTTAATTTGAATTAAAGTAACTTAAGTATTTATCAAACTTAATTTAACAAATCATAATTATTCTCTTTAATCAAACATTTTAAAGTATTTATCATATAACAGTTTAAACCAAATTCATCAAACTTTTCTTCTCTAAAACTTGTTTATATTAATCTTAAAACTTGCCTTGAATTAAACTTTAGGTCCAACCCGTATACTTCCTCAAGTTTGACCGAGAAATCATCTTACTGTCTCCTTTTCTTCCCAAAACTTAGTTAAGCGTCAAAACTGGAAACACGCAAGCTTCACATGATTCCTACTCGACACCATACGTGAGGTATCTAGTAGCTGCTCTGAGACCCTCCCCGAGCTTCAACCTTCTTTCCCCAAACAAACACTATCCTGACACAAAATACACCGTGCACGTGCACGACTCCTCCTATCACCTCCGATCGTCACCCATACGCTTTGCAAGTCATCAACGACCAACTCACCCTGATCGATCACTCTGAATCCCCAAATGCCCTGTAGAAGAAAATCGAACGTGAATGAACTCAGCAGGCTGTAACCAATTTCCTAAACTACTTGCGCCACCTATCTCTGATCACCGAGATTCACGTCGACCCCACTGGAGCTACATCTGAGTTCCCTTACTCTTCTCCCCCATGATCCGTCTCTTTCGATGCTAGGAAGACGACGCGGTAACCCCAAATTCAACCTCGTGTAAAATTACGTGCTAAACCCTAAATCCATTCTGACGCCACACCCAAACCAAAGATGAAATGCCACGACATTTTTCCTGTGTGCCCCACTACTAGATCCATCTCCTGGCCAAACGTCACCGACCATCATCAACTTGTTCGCCTGAAATTGACCAAAACCTGCCCTTCGTTCAACCCTAAATTCCCACTAAAAATTTTCAAACTGAACCCAAAAATCGAGATTTCTAATGACGATAACATTTATATAATCATTTCGTTAAATCAAGATAGTCCATACTCTGCCATAACTTGATTATTTACAGTAATAATGTGTTTTCTCCCTATAACTTCCAGATAATTACTTCCAAATTTAACCTATGAGCATTTTTTTATTTATTTAGTTAACCCAATCATTATTCCCTTAACGTCATTTTTATTCAAATTTATGTGAAGAAAGACTTAATTTAGAATATATTTTGTTTGTTATAGACTAAACAGAGACCTGCTTCAGATATGCACATTTTACACAACTTATATACATTCAAACATGTTTCCATTTTCATAAAAACATTTTCATACCAAAACTTTCATATTATATTACATGCATCAGGGTATAAGAAAGATTTACTTCCCAGAACATTGATAGGTTTGATTTAAAGGTGAAGTTTGCTTTCCTGATTATAAACAGAGAACTGTTTCTTCTATTAATCAGGAAATTTTTAATCAGGTCTTCTCTCTATATACATTACTATAAACAACGAAATGATTTTTAAAGCAAACTTCATCACAAGCAAATTTCCCTTTTTTTTAATCAGATCTTAAAATTTCTTAAACAGGGAGGTATAGATTTTTAAAATCAAGGGATGTTACCTTTACTTTTGTTTCACAGAGTGCCAGTCATGTCTAATTCTCATATTTATGCAGCATAGCATATGATACTCCATGGATTGTGCAAAAATACAAGAATTCGTTCAAGTCCAAACATGCAGAAATATGTATATTTCAGGTAGGCAGAATCTTACAGGTTGAACTCACCTATCAAAAGAAGGTGAACACTGCTGCTACCCCTGCTATAGGCTTGATCTTCTGCTTGGTTGAGTGGTTTGATTTGAATCCGTTGTATGTTGAGTTGAAATCCATGCTTGATCAGGTTTTGAATAAATTGAAGTACTGTTTTTTTTAAAGAGAAAGGAAGGTAAAGAAAGCATGTTTACAAAGGCTGAAAATTTGATAAAGAAAAGAATAAAATTATAAGGGACACATGTTAAATTACTTACAGTTGTTATAAGGATGCTAATACTAATTTACAAGTGTAATTACAATGTATTAAAAGGTTATATATATTTATATAATATCTATAACTTAGTGTATATGTATACTTATGTCTTTATTTAAACTTTTCATTTCTTAAATTGCTAAATTTTTACATCTACATATGTTTAAATGTTTTATATTTGAAATTCCAATAATATTCTCAAACTATTTTATTTATATGATTAATTTAATTCTTATTTTAACTATTACACTTCTTAGATACTAAAACTTCATATTTTATACATTTCCTTATGTATTTATATTAAAATTAGAAAGAAAATAAATTTTTATTCATATCAACTATAGAGTTTTAATCCTAATTTACTCCTATGACATTTTCAATTGAATTATAAATCCAAATTTTATTTAAAAAAACTATTTTTATAAATATATATTAAATTAAGACTTATTTTATTTGTTTAAATTACAAACTTGTATTTTAAAACTTTTTTTTAATCCTGTTAATTATCCAATTAACAGATGTCCAGAAATTTGGGTTATCACATTCCTCCTCCCTTTGAATCTTTTCGTCCTCGAAAAGGAACAAAGCCAAGTTTATTAAAATACTTATTATAAGAAAAATTATCCTTTGATCACTTTAAAACTATAAACTTCCTTTTTTAATTAAGAATCTATTTTTTTAAAACACTTTTAAAATCTACATAGTATTATAAATCAGTTTTTATAAAAATACTTTTTTTATAACTCGATGTTTTCACAAGTCCATCTTCGTTCTCACAAAAATTCGGTCATACGTTGATCAGGCGAAAGACTGAAAATCTATAAGTACTCGGTAAACCCGTTTCAACACCAAGCGAAAATATTTGGAAAATAATTTTATTGAAAATATAGAAAACATTTGAAAATAGAGGATATATCTTTTGTGAGAATGCTTTGGAAATCATAACCCCCATCCATGGTCGTAGTTAACCCGATGGTTGCGTTGCTATCCCGACAAAATCCATAGATAACTGTAGGCCTCCGCGCCCCTCGATTACACCATGGAACCCGCTACAGATCGCAGCTACAACTGGGGTTGTATTGCTATCACAGCAAAAACCCATATAACTATAGGCAATGGCGACCTCGAATTTCACTGCCAAAAGAATGAAACTTCTCCACTCCACTTGACCATAGATCGCAGTCTACCGATGTTGCGTTGCCTTCTCGGCAAAATCAAGTGTAGACCGTTGGCACTCATCCTCCACACGATTTTCGCTATGATCCCCACAGTAGATCGCAATGACATCGAGTTACACTGTTATCACAGCATAACCCAAATGCCCATGTAGGCATCAGCGCCCTCGACTTTCGCTACCCAATAATCCTCAGGAACTAGTTTTTCCGGACTCCTCACAGGATCAACTTTAGAACCCCCCTTTAGGGCTCAAGGCAGCACCACCCGGTGCTACTCCTGAGAAGTCCATTTCAAGGGAGCGCCTTTTTCCCCAGAGCCACCATCAAAACATTTTATACTATATATATAGTATCTTTAAATCATACACCTAGTATGATCTCATACAAAGCTCCTTTACACAAAATCGATTATTCCAAAATCGATAATTCTCAAACTAGGCTTTTCAAATTCAATATTGATTTTACCCAAAAATCAAAAGCCTTTCCAAATCCATAGGTTCCCAAAACCTTTTTCCAAAATCCTCATATGATCCTTTATATATAGAGATATATATAAAATCCTTTATAAAAATCTTTGGATCATTATAAATTTGTATAAATCCTTTTATACTTCAAACACTTCCAAAATCCTTTCTTTCTGGCAAAAGATTCATCAAGGGGAGTTTTATCTTATATAACAAAGATATATAACTTTGTTTATTCAAAATCAAATGTTCAAATTTGATTACTCTTCTCAATATCATTTTCATTCAAATCCGTACGATGTACATATATCATCCGTACGCTATACCAATCTGATCGCTCACTCGATCACACAATTTCACTTCCGAACTAGTATCGTCCACTCGACTTCCTAGTGTGGACACAGATCTGGTTTCTTGATCAGAAACCGTCTTTCTCCTTGCATAGTCATAACTATGATAGAGAACATCCAGAACCAATCAAAAATCCATATCCATGTTCGTAGTTGAAAATCGAGTGAAAAATCCCACTTGGATTGACATAACTATCTTGAAATTCTGTGCTCGAATCTGGATCAAATCACTATGCGAATAGAATAATATACGTACACCCTACGTATTTATCTTTATTGGTTATTAGCCAAAACAATTCCGTTTCTATTCACATTCACTTTGATTTTCATTCACTTATTCACAACTGCTTCAATCCCATTTGGATTATCACCTCTATTTTATCTTGATTGGGTATTTAACTAATAACAGTTTGAACTCCGTCCACTTTATTTAGAAAATAGTTTGAATTTTTTTTTTAAAAATAGATAAGTAGTTGGAAAATAATTACTAGTTTGTAAAATAGGTGTAAAATGGTTAGAAAATAGCTTGAAATAATTATAGAAATTTTAGATAATTACAAAATAATAGTAACATAGTAATTAGTTTTGTAAAATAGTTGAAATATAGTGATTAGTTTATGTAACAGTTGGAAAATTGTTAAACAGTTTCAAAAATAATTGTAAAACCAGTATAATATAGTTTGGCTTTTAAAAGAAAAGTTGTATATATAATGAGTAGCTTGGAAAAACAATTTATATTAAATATAGTCCAGCGTCAAAACTGCTCACTTCCCCATCTCCATTCTCATCAATTCAATTTAAATTTCCACTTCCATTTAAATTGACCCAACTCCAATTTAAATAACTTCAATTTCCATTGAAATTGATTCAACCCTAAATCAAGTTGAATTAACTTCAATTTCTTTTCAACTTTAACTTTATTCAACTTTCATCTCAAATTTTACTAATTCAAATAAATTTCAATTGAACTAGTTCCAATTTCAATTCATTTCAACTCCAGATTGAATTAATCCCAATTTCAAACTCCATTTCCAAATCAAGTTGAATTATTCTTGATTTCCTCCCAATTTTAATTCAAATTCCATTTGAATTTAAAACTTATTCAACTTTAATTAAAATTCCAAATTATTCAAATCAATTCGGACTAATTTCAAATTGAACCCTCTTCAATTTCAAATCGTTTCAAATTAATCCGATTCAAATTTTCCATTTGAATTTTATACTTATAAATCTTCAATCAAATTTTCAATTAATTCAAATCAAATTCAATTTATTCCCAAATTTAAATTCTTGAAACCAATCCTTAACAATTTGAGCTTCCAAATTTCTTTAAACATTCAAAACTTAGGTTCAAAGTGGTTTCACTTTCACAAGCTCACCTTTAATCCTTAAAATTCAACTTATTACCCATTCATCTCAAGAATGGATGTATTACCACACTTAATTTTCTTTAATCATTTGAAAAAATCCAATTTCACAATTTAAATATTTCCAATAACAATGGGATGGTATTATTCAAATTATTTTAAAACATCCATCAAATTCCAAATTCCAGATCTCAAACCCATTTGAGATCACACAAACTCCCCGTTCAGATTAACCATTTAACTTCCCAAGTTAAATTCCAATTTCATCTTGAAATTTCCAAATCAGGTTGATCATTCCAACTTATTTAATCTCTTCCAAGTTAAACTCAATTTACTTAATCCAATCTTACCCAATTCAAGCTTCCCTTTCAAATTTTAATCTTTCCATACATAATCTTCCCACTTATTAAGTTCAAAAACTTATCACTTTGGGTATCATATCTCATTCCAAATTTAAAACTCACCATTTAGAGTTTATTTCAAACCATCCTTGATATTATGTATATTCACATGCATACATACTAATTTCTTTTACATACCAAGTTATACTTTAAAATTTTAAACCACCTTTGGTTTTTAGTCCAAAACAAATTTCTTTTAAATTTTCAAACATTTCTTATTTTAAAATAAGATCATATTCAAAATAGTTTGAATAATATAATTTCCTTTAACATTTTGAAACCAATTCAAATGTTTAAATTTTGAATTCAGAACTTTACAATTTGAAACCCACTTTAATTTTCATCCCTCCTAATTTTCAAGTTTATTCTCCCTTTTAAATGGTTACTTCCTTAAAACATTTCATTATTAAATATAACAACCATTTATGATAATATTCAAGATTATCATACCTAAAACCATCCATGATCATCTTATTCTGAAATACTTCTCCAATTCAAAATTTCAATTTTAGTTTGAATCCATTTCAAACTTGTCTTTAATTTAATTTCAATTTTGTTGTAAATCTATTACCACTTAATTCTTACTATTACTTTTATTTAAATTAATATTACAACCAATTTCCTTAATATAATAGATAATATATTCCTTATATAAGATTCATTTACTTTTGAAATCATTTAAAAACCTTTATATAAGAAAATAACAAGTACGCTCTCATATATATATATATAATCAACTCATTCTAGGGTACCGCTTACCCTATCCATAATGAGTAATCCCACCAGAGCCAAGGTTCTTGCTTAACTTTCAGCTATGATACAAAATGTAACAACCCAAAAATTTCGATCCCGAAATTTCCAGACAATTAGTGAAAGAAGAAAGAGAAAGAAGAAGAAGAAGGAACAGAAACACCAAAACACAGCAAACCTCACACTCGCAGTGGATCAAAATATAATAATAAATAATATCATTTTTTACAAGGAAGAACTGTATCAATACTCTTATACATTTACACATCATAGTTACAACTATTACAATACAACGGACAGTTTAAACAACATGTCCAAACCAATTATGCTATACAGAGCAGAAAACACTCCACACGTTCCAACCATCCAGCTCGCCTCCTGAGCTCCAGAACGTCCTTACCTGAAAATCTGTAACACTCGGTCTGACCCCGAGCATTACATCAAAGTAACACCTGGGTCAGGCTGGAAACCAGCGTGAGTAAACCCATCGAACAAGAATACTAATACATAAAATTTTACTTAAACCCGGGTAACTCGTTCCTCTACACGTTCACAACGTGCTATAGTCAAAACTTATATTCGCAATCAATCTCTAAGTACCTTTACTACTTTTAAATGGTCCAGTCATTTAAATTATTCCATCGTAGCCCATTGGTTCCACATATCAAATCTATAAGAATTATAGATTACCAATCGAAGTAGTTTCGGGTATGTACTGATACCCGAACCCGGTCTCTTCGAAACCAATATCTTTCTTAAACAAGGCTGCTTATGTTTAAAAGAATTCCACTCATATCCAGAAATACATATTTACAAAGCCATTTATCATAGATAGACAAACCATACAGTTCAATCCAAACATATTCTATCACATAGTATCACAAATCACATAGAGATGTCAACTAATCTAAGGCATGCAACTCGATTATTCATAAGCAAGATTGATAGTCCACACCATTTCTAATTAATTTAAATAATTTAAAGTAATTACTTCAATCATTTTTAATCTCGCTTACTTAATATTAATTAATTACAAACCATTAATTAATCATCTCTTAATTATTTTCTTTAATTACGTTAAGTAATTAGCCTTTGATTTATTGCACAAATCAATTAACCTTCACCCATTACATTAATTACCTTTATCCTTAATTAATTACTCAAATTAATTATTCTATAATCACTCCATTGATTAATTATGTTTTTATCAATCTCATTCATACATTAACTAACCTTTTAATTAATCATCTTAATTTATCAGTCTTTTAACTGATTATTCTAATTAACCTTTAACTACTATTAAATTAATCGAGCTTTAACAATTTATTCTTAATTACTTACATTAAGTAATTGTCTTTTAAGTAATTAATATCTAATTACTTAATTAATTTATTCTTAATTACGAATTAATTAACCTTAAATTAATTAACTCATAATTAATTAACTACCCTTTTAATCATTAATTAAATAAATTACCTATTCTTTAATTACTTTACTTAATTACTCAAGGTCTTGATTATTCTTAGGATAAACATCTATCCTTATTTAGTTACTTTATCATCATAGTCATATTTAAAGCATTTACCCATTCAAATTAACCTACTCAATTATATAATTTTTATTTGAATTAAAGTAACTTAAGTATTTATCAAACTTAATTTAACAAATCATAATTATTCTCTTTAATCAAACATTTTAAAGTATTTATCATATAACAGTTTAAACCAAATTCATCAAACTTTTCTTCTCTAAAACTTGTTTATATTAATCTAAAAACTTGCCTTGAATTAAACTTTAGGTCCAACCCGTATACTTCCTCAAGTTTGACCGAGAAATCATCTTACTGTCTCCTTTTCTTCCCAAAACTTAGTTAAGCGTCAAAACTGGAAACACGCAAGCTTCACATGATTCCCACTCGACACCATACGCGAGGTATCAAGTAGCTGCTCTAAGACCCTCCCCGAGCTTCAACCTTCTTTCCCCAAACAAACACTATCCTGACACAAAATACACCATGCACGTGCACGACTCCTCCTATCACCTCCGATCGTCACCCATACCCTTTGCAAGTCATCAACGACCAACTCACCCTGATCGATCACTCTGAATCCCCAAACGCCCTGTAGAAGAAAATCGAACGTGAATGAACTCAGCAGGCTGTAACTAATTTCCTAAACCACCTTGCGCCACCTATCTCTGATCACCGAAATTCACGTCGACCCCACTGGAGCTACATCCGAGTTCCCTCACTCTTCTCCCCCACGACCCGTCTCTTCCGATGCTAGGAAGATGACGCGGTAACCCCAAATTCAACCTCGTCTAAAATTACGTGCTAAACCCTAAATCTATTCTGACGCCGCATCCAAACCCAAAATGAAATTCCACGGCATTTTTCTTGTGTGCCCTACTAGCAGATCCATCTCTTGGCCAAACGTCCCCCACCATCATCAACCTGTTCGCCTGAAATTGACCAAAAACTCCCCTTCGTTCAACCCAAAATTCCCACTAAAAATTTTCAAACCGAACCCAAAAATCGAGATTTCTAATAACCATAACATTTATATAATCATTTCGTTAAATCAAGATAGTCCATACTCTGCCATAACTTGATTATTTACAGTACTAATGTGTTTTCTCCCTGTACCTTCCAGATAATTACTTCCCAATTTAACCTATGAGCATTTTTTTATTTATTTAGTTAACCCAATCATTATTCCCTTAACATCATTTTTATTCAAATTTATGTGAAGAAAGACTAAATTTAGAATATATTTTGTTTGTTATAGACTAAACAAGGACCTGCTTCAGATATGCACATTTTACACAACTTATATACATTCAAACATGTTTCCATTTTCATAAAAACATTTTCATACCAAAACTTCCAGATTATACTACATGCATCAGGGTATAAGAAAGATTTACTTCCCAGAACATTGATAGGTTTTATTTAAAGGTGAAGTTTGCTTTCCTGATTATAAACAGAGAACTGTTTCTTCTATTAATCAGGAAATTTTTAATCAGGTCTTCTCTCTATATACATTACTATAAACAACGAAATGATTTTTAAAGCAAACTTCATCACAAGAAAATTTCCCTTTTTTTTAATCAGATCTTAAAATTTCATAAACAGTGAGGTATAGATTTTTAAAATCAAGGGATGTTACCTTTACTTTTGTTTCACAGAGTGTCAGTCATGTCTAATTCTCATATTTATGCAGCATAGCATATGATACTTCATGGATTGGTGCAAAAATACAAGAATTCGTTCAAGTCCAAACATGCAGAAATATGTATATTTCAGGCTGGCAGAATCTTACAGGTTGAACTCACCTATTAAAAGAAGGTGAACACTGCTTCTACCCCTGCTACAGGCTTGATCTTATGCTTGGTTGAGTGGTTTGATTTGAGTCCATTATATGTTGAGTTGAAATCCGTGCTTGATCAGGTTTTGAATAAATTGAAGTATTGTTTTTCTTAAGAGAAAGGAAGGTAAAGAAACCATGTTTACAAAGGCTGAAAATTTGATAAAGAAAAGAATAAAATTATAAGGGTCACATGTTAAATTACTTACACTTGTCATAAGGATGCTAATGCTAATTTACAAGTGTAATTACAATGTATTTATAGGTTATATATATTTATATAATATCTATAACTTAGTGTATATGTATACTTATGTCTTTATTTAAACTTTTCATTTCTTAAATTGCTAAATTTTTACATCTACATACGTTTAAATGTTTTATATTTGAAATTCCAATAATATTCTCAAACTATTTTATTTATATATTTAATTTAATTCTTATTTTAACTATTACACTTCTTAGATACTAAAACTTCATATTTTATACATTTCCTTATGTATTTATATTAAACTTAGAAGAAATTTTTTTTTTTTATTCATTTCAACTGTAGAGTTTTAATCCTAATTTACTCCTATGACATTTTCAATTGAATTATAATCTAAATTTTATTTAAAAAAACTATTTTTATAAATATATATTAAATTAAGACTTATTTTATTTGTTTAAATTACAAACTTGTATTTTAAAACTTTTTTTAATCCTGTTAATTATCCAATTAGCAGATGTCCAGAAATTTGGGTTATCACATGGCCAGTAGATAAAGGCTCAAATTTGAGGATTTGGCAAGGGACACAAAGTTTGAAGATTTATCTGTTAGGACCAGCGCCGACAGCATTCCCTTTCAGTTCGAGGGCTGATGGTCTCACACGTGGGTGAGGATGGATACGCTTATGCTGAATAGGGTAAATAAAGGGTGAAATAGGGGAAAACAGTTAGTGCGTATCGGCGATGACCTAGCATGCGGTATCTATTAGGATAAATAATTCGCTACTGCATCCTAA
Source organism: Allium cepa (assembly GCA_030765085.1). Lineage (NCBI taxonomy): Eukaryota > Viridiplantae > Streptophyta > Magnoliopsida > Asparagales > Amaryllidaceae > Allium > Allium cepa. Next base: position 1,032,449,136 of record CM060945.1, on the reverse strand, counting down.
GCGCTAAGAGGTGTCTTTTGCCGTGGGACAAAAAGGATTGGTTCACAGCGGCAAAACAGAGATAGGAAAGGCTGATCAATGGGTAGAATTAGGATTTCAGCTTAAACAAGTTAGAAGTTGAGATAGGATTAGGGTTTCAGCCTAATCACATCAGTTTAAGACAAGTGCAAACAATCAAAGCAAACAGTCAAACGGAATCAGAAACAGTATTTTATTTTAGTTTTATCTTTTCTGTATCTTCCTTTAATGCTAGAACTATTGCTTAATCTATTATCTTTATCTTTCTTAGAAAAGCTAGTAATTAATTTCACTCACCAGACTTATTGTCTGACCCAATCCTCTATCTTTCCTTTTTCCCTAATAGGACAGTAGAGTTGAGGATAGTTGATTCAGGTTACTTGTAGATTCATTTCCGAAACTTTCTCATTTCAGATGTATTCTACTGTTTATCATCTTTTTCATTTGGCTTATGATGGAATGGCACTTGTAAGAGTGATTTTTTTTGTACTCTGATTATGTGAAGCTGAGATGTGTTTTCATGAGACATGAGAGATTTTATTTTTTGAGACATGTTATGTTTTTATGACTTATTTTGAGATGAATTTTAATTCTAAATGATAAGTTATTATTTAAATGTTTTTCACTACTTTTGCTTATTTGTCTTGTGAATCTTAGTCTCTGTAATGCTTTATCTATACCTATAATGCACCACATCCTTTGATGTGCCTATTTTGGGAATACTAAGGGATGTGGGATGTTTCATTTGGTATTAGAGCCTAAGGATACAGGATTCCTTAAAACTTGTTTTAAAAGTGAAGATTTTTCAAAGGTAACATATCTTTAAACTAAAAGTATTTTTCAGAAAGAAACTCTTATTATAGAAATAGTTTTCACGTATAAGAGAGTTTTTATAAAAATACCCTCAAAGTCCAGTTCAACTTTCTTTCAATTCTTTCGAGCCTAAATTTTCTTTCCTCTGCATAGAATGGCGGACACCCCAAATCGTTCATAGGATGTCCAAGTTCCTGCTGGTTCCGTAGATACCTCCAAGCTATGGCACCAGAGAAGTGTAACGTCCCGCCTTTTCGCACACTTTAAACGACACACATGCCGATTCAAAGCATACGCAAGGGCGGATTGTTATGGGGTAAATAAGAAAAACAGAGAAGAAATAAAACAAAATAGAATCTCACAGCGGAAGGATAAAATATAGTAACAAGTATACAGTTCATAAACAGTTTACAAAAGCTTGATTTTTCTTATACAATGAATATCAGAGTTACACATACCAAATACAACAATGCAGCGGAATAGAAAGAGTGTGTAGTGCAATACTATATATAAAATAATACTGAATCTTCGTCTTCGTCCTCCAAAGCTAAAACCTGCTATCCTGAAACGCTCGGACTGACCCGAGCGAATTTGAAAAGACAAAACACTCGAGTCAGACTAGAATATCTTATGTGAGTTAAATAAACAGAAATAAATATGAGTACAGTAACTCAAGAGATGCTCGGGATTTACATCTCCTAAGGATCCGTTAAACTATTTACTATGTAGTATATTGCGTTATTATAATAGTGTCTATTTATAAAATAAACTTACTTTTTAATAGCGTTAAGGGGTTACCCATATAGCCCTTAACACGTAATAGTCCCAGTAGTCCATCCAATATCATAGTCCCTCCTGATCGGGAAGCCACTAGAGGATACCACACGGGCTACGGGAGAAAACCAAACTCGTACAAGGCGCGATAGGGTAGGTGACACGGCACAACTAGGCAATGCCAGGGTAGATATACCAATTACGCTTCCGGGCCGATGGTAACGCGAAGCCGCAGCAACCGCCCACCTCGAAACAACTCCCCAAATCAAAAAAATAGAAGTGGCCACTGAATCAATCCAAAGTCATAGTGTAATATCGAAGAGGAGTGTCCGATCAGAGGAATGACCTCATTAACCCGTCGATCGCTCCTGTTTTAGCCACCTTATGCCAACTCACGGGAGTCGGGTCTACGTATTTACCTTACAGGAATCGTCGCCACCAACCTACTTCATTCTGGAATCTCCACCGCGTACACGGTTAGTCAAAGTGGTTTTCGGTATCGACAGAGAGTATGTCCATATCCGATCCCGGTCTCTTTGCCAACCCATCGTTATTATAACACCGCGGTTATTTAAAACAGTTTATACTTTTAAAACCAGAATATAATCCATTTCAAAACCATAATATTACGATATCATTTCAAAAACCCAAAACCATATTTTACCACTTATCCCAAATATAATTCCTTTCCAATAATAAAAAGGCTTTAACTTCATAATATCTGAAAATCGAATATTTCAAAGCATAATATTTTTGGAAATCCATAATTTCAAACCATAACTTTTAAAACTCAAATGGTTTGGATATTCAACGGTATATGAATTTCAAAGGCTTAACTTTACTGTCACTTTGTAAAGAAATAAGTTATAGGGCTTTATGGAAATATTTCTTTATCTAAAGTTAAAACCATAATTTAGATATCACTCTTAAGTTCCAAAACCATTTCAATTTCCATATATATAAATCCATTGGAGTATTAATATTCAAAAACTAAAATTGGAATATATTCTTTCAACAAATTAAATGTTTTATTATTTAGTTTGAATATTCACATAAATCCTTAAACAACTCCAATTTCTAGTAATAAAACATATGTATTTTTCGATTCCAATTTATATTAGAATATTTTTCCAATTCAAATTCATATTAGAATATTCATTTCAATTTTTTCTTGGGAAAAATCCAATTATAAATATCATATCTTAAATTTCCAAACTTAACATTTAAACATATGATATAAATTTATCCAACTCCATTTTCTAAATTTTCTTCCATTTTACTAAGGGAATTTATACACCTTTTTATTTCAAAATTTCCAACTTTTCATGTACATAAATACGGAAGAAAAATATTTATACAGTATAAAATTTAAGATTATTATAAACCGTATTCCATCCAAACCATAGAAATCACATTAAAATAGTTATATATAGACCGCGGTGCCTGTATATAATTTTCTATCCTATGGTCAAGTGATACGGATATTTATCATTTCAATCCGCAATTTAAAAATAAAACTTTGCGGTTTTATCATTTCAAACCACAATCCCGAAAAATGAAATATGCATGATAAATTTGCAAATTTAATGATATGCAATAAACATTCATTCATCAACAACATCCATCATCCAATCGCAACCATCAACCAATTTCAATCAATAACAGTATATATCTATGAACATATACAACAGGTAATAACTGTCAGTTTTTTTTCCAAATTAAATTTATCAACTATTTATCTAACAGTTTACTCAATAATAATTTACATAACTGTTAACTAGCAGTTCTTATGCAAACAATAATTTCTAACAGCCAATTAATATGCAATCAATCAATTTAAATTAACAGCTAAATTCAAAAAAATGCCATTCAACAGATATGGATGAAATAACATGCCCAAAAGCTCATAAATAAATTTCTATTCATTTCTAAAATTTATTTAACAAACATAAAAGCTTCTAGTAATTGTGAGTGGGTTAAAACACTCACCTTTGGAATTTAAATCGAATTTAAATCCGATTTAAACTCAAAAATTCGCCCGTCTCGGAATTCGTCCAAACCAGCGTCATCGAGTCCGGAATTAAATTACGATCCTAACAAAAAAAATTTCGTGTAAATCGGATGTCGTATGTGAAAGTTATTCGATAAAACGTGCTCGAAAAATCAAAATAAATAAAAACAAAATAAACAAAATACTCTCACCATTCTTCCACGTCACGTGCGTTCCACTCTCCCTCCCCTGTACACGAAGACGCACAGATCCATGCCCTAGCCGCCACCCAACTTGCTCGACGCCGGCCTCCACACCTAACTCCACGACCATCGGGACACACCGCCGAACTCCCCTCCTAGAACCGCCCCTATAGCCTAGATGCGGCCACCTCCGGCTCTCCCTGGCCCCACGGCGTCGCACGCCATCTACAGCCCATCACGGCGAATTTTCACGCCTCCGACCCAAGTGAACCGTATGGATGAACTCCTTAAAGCCTCATCTACGCTGCAGCATCATCGGATCGAGCTATCAACTCAGATCTACCGTTGAATCGAGCAATTATCTATGAACGGCCGGAACTGTTTCGAATTTTCCAGGACGAACGATACCTCCAATTGAAAAACAAATTACACCATGAGATTACGCGTATCGAATACTTCAACATATATTTTTTTGAGAATTTTCTAAGGGGTTTGAATTTTCACTGAATTTTGGATTGAAGCAGATCCAGATTTGCAACCATTGAGGAGGAAGAGGAGATGAAGAAATATGTACGTATATCCAACTGACAGTAGGAAGGAGGCTAGGGTTTACCATGGTATATTTATAGTTAGGGTTAGGTTAGAGCGTATAGGCTAGAAGAGTGAACGTACGCAACAAACTATGGCCCAAAAGCCCGCTATGCCTCCAGAACCGAATCTATTAAATCTATATATCCAGATAGGTATTTAAAAATATTCTGAACGCGATGGAAAAAGTCTCACGTCCAAATTTGATCGTATGAAGAAGTTATGCTAAAAACAAGATTTCCAAATTGATTTTCAAATTGATTTTAATAAAATTGATTTCAAGGCGTTTCGCGTCCGTACGATCAAACGACAAGTCCGATCGATACGAAATTTGAAATCCTATAATAATTCATCGATACGGATCCGATGAAACTGGTTTCGTCGAAATCCGAGTCCGTGACAAAAATGGCTATTTTTAATATTTATTAAATCAATTAAATAAATCATAAAATCCAATTTTATATTTTCAACTTCTAATATTGGCCAAATTTCATTTCTTAGATAATTCAATCAATTCCAATTGATTTAACAAGCTTGGATTATGAATTAAAATTTATAAATATATTAATTTGCAGCGTTAATATCCGCACTTTCTTATTATTTGGAAATTAAAATCTTTATTCTTAAACTCAATTATTAATTCCTATACTCTTATATTCTTGTCTTAAATCCAATTAGATAAATATTTTTGATTTCTATTCCAACTCCTTTGATTTCAAATAAACTTTTTACCATAAGTTATATTCCAAAATATTAATAACTTTATCTCCATTTATTCGCCTTAATTTATTTAAGTCAAATCCTTAATTAAACTCTATTGCAATGTTTTCAAATATCATTCCCTCCTTTCTCTTAACTAATTTTTTTTTATTCAAATCTTAATGAATTCAATACTATCAGTTTGATAAATCCATTAAATTCATTCAATAGTTTACAAATTCCAATCTAAATTCAATAACGTAATAATTTACGTTTAATTCCATTTTATATGTATTAAATACCATTTGTTGGATTTAATATTCAAATTATAAATAAAATCTTGCTTTCTAAAGTTGTATCAACCATGGTCCAACTAAATTTGAATTAGCTTTAACTTTAATTTATGGACTTAACTATTTCAACAAATCCAAATAAATAAATAAGGTTTGATTCCTATATTAACTTCTTGTTGTCAATTAACTTTTTATGGTGAATATGAAATTCAATGTAAAATTGACACCTTTATATCCACTTGATTTCACCATTTCATCTTTTTATTATTAAATCCGTTATAGCCGAATGCATGAATTTAACATACATAAATATTTTCAAACTCAACTTAAATCTCACTTAACTTAATAATAAACGTTTAAATTTCCTTAATTGCAAAAATCCAATTACCTTCATTCCTTTACTCTCATAGATAAAATCTTGTTTTAAAACTTTACTATAACCCATAGTCTCATTGTATTAGGAATTTACACTACATGTAAAGTAAATTTTTATCAGTAAAGATCTTACACACTATGTCCCATAAGTTTAGATTTCACAAATTTAGCTACTGCGTTAATTCTAATTTAAGTAGCACAAATGTTCATATACCTTGAAATCATTCTCAATTTCCCAACTCAATTAATTATGCCTTACAATGTGTTTCAAATATAAAGGTATTTTATACTAATAGTTATCATACTCAAAATTATACGCTTATAACTAATTCCTACATTTGCATAATTGTATTAAGTTAGAATGTTTATTGAGGTTTATGCATTTCCAAATTTTGTACTGATTCCACCCAATTATTACTCACAGAACGTTAAATTATTAAATGACCATTTATTATAATTTAATTCCCATAATTGAGTCAAATGCTTATTATTATATATTCTTCATTTTTACCATTCCTTCCCTTTATAAATTCATTAACGAATTTACACATCTCTATCTTTCAATATAAAATAACCAAACTGATTACAAACACTGTTTCTATCAATTTTCATAAATTTGTTCAAAACTATACTTTTGTTTACATAAAATAAATTTTATGTTTCTATTAGACCCTTTTCCTTTTCACTACAGACATTAAATATTACTATCTATACTAATTGCACCTTTATACTAATGAATACCATTCAAGTTAACTAACATTCACAGATTCAACATTTATTTGTTTCTTAAAATTTTGCTTTAGATCAAGTTGTGACAATTTACATTATTCACATCTATTGTCATAAAATTTTATAGTTACACTAAATTGCAACCACTATACCAAATCTCTACCTTTATACTTAACCAAATTAGAAATTATATAAATTTGATTTATTAAATATTATAAATTTAGCGGGTCGTTACACTCTCCCCCACTCAAAACTTTTCGTCCCCGAAAAGGAAAAGAAGGGGGAAGAAAGAATAAATAATATCTCTTATTTCCAATATTAACTTATATTTTACTGGATTAATTTCCTTTAATGAAATACAGTTTTAGAATCATTATATCCTTTAATACTTGAATTATCAAAGTTGGAAAAATATTATTAACAAGATTCTAAGTCCAAAATTTACGAAAAATTTCGGCAGAGTCTCCTTTGTACGGAGGGACTCTGGAGAAAATATAATATCCAAATATACAAATATATTACATATATATCCAAAACACAATATCCCACACGGGAAAAATATATAAAATAGCGCTTTAAACGTAATCCGAAAACGTACCTATTTGTCGGGCAATACGCTTATATTTTTAAGGAACCAAAGCAGTATCAGTGGCTTCTATCACCTGTATTTACTAATAAAATCTAAAAGGTTAATTATTTATTTTAAAATGGACTATTCAAGTGGATTCAATCATTCATATTCAATCAAATGCAACAACCATACATTTTTAACAAACAGCACACACCACAAACAAACAATCATTCAATCAAACAAACAATCAGTTGTTCGGGTTCAAATTCTGAAGTTGTAAGAATGAAGAATAACTATCAAGTGCATCCTTTACTCAACAGTCTTAGATGGAACAAAGATAGATTATCTATCCATCCAACAACTTCAAAATTTCTTACCTAACAACCATACATCAACCAACAATTCAAATCAACACCAAAATATCTCATTATACATTTATTTCATAATTCAGTGTTTTGATTTTTCTTTCCTTCATTTATGAGGGATTTCTTTGTTTCTTACAAGTTTATTTTCCAATTATCACCAAATTCATTATATTTGTATTTCCTTTTTATTACTTAAGTTTCCTTTTATTACTTAAGTCTATAAAATAAATTCTCATTAAATACAACAAATATTTTGAATATCTTCACTTGTAAGATTTCCCTTGAATTCTCATTAATAACATTCATTAACTATGAATTGCGGTCATTAAAATTTTCCTACTTTCCATTATATTAGAATAGGGGAGATAAAACATACTTAAGTGAATACTCATATAATAAATTCTTATTTTGAATTTCATGTTATACACTCAGGTTCCTATCATCTATTACTAATTCTTAACTTTATTTTCAATAAAGTTATAACCTAAGTTTATACCATTAAATTCTTGTTATAACCGTAATTTATTGAATACTTCATTATTCCTAAATCCCTACTTGTAAAATATTCAATTCTAGTTTCTTGTTTAACATTTCAACTTTTATATTTGGGTAAGTTATTTATGTTAAAGAAATGCAATTGAACCTTATACAAGTTAAATCTCCATTCTTTTAATTCATTGATTATTCACTAAGTCTTTACCAATATTCATAAGTTAAAATATTTATCTTCCTTTATCCTTAGCATTAATTCTCTTATTTCAATTAGGGGTTTCAATTCATTTATTACCTAACTTTTATTTCACTAAAATTTTCAATTAGTTAACGGAAAATTTTAGAATTAAATACCGAGTTGAATTTCCATTTATTTCAAAATAATAGATAAATAAGTTCTTACTACTCAATATCTCTAATTATAGTTAGAACAATAAAAGAAAATTTTTAGAAAGTTCTAAAATAAATCTGTAGTAGAATTTACTACAGTGGCCTTTCCTCTTCGAAACTCGAAAATGAAAGTCGATGATGCGGCCGTCATCACCGAATTTATTTTCCAGCGACAGAGAAGAAAGTACAAAATAAAAATTTTCCAAAATCTTCTTTAAACAGTTTTTTTCTTTTCGAATTATGCTAAATATTTACATAAGAAAATACTTGTAAACCGAATCATTATATCTCATAAATTCTTTGAAAACGAATTCGGAAAAATCCCGGACTTAAGTTCTAAAATCTCCAAATTGGGTTTATTATGATTTCACTTAGCTTCAGTTATTATAAACATTTTATTTCCTAACACCCAATCTATAGCAACCAAAAAAAAAAAAAATATATATATCTTTATAAAATATTTTTATATATGGAAAATATAATAGGCAAAATTATTTCATTCACCTATATTAAAAACTAATATTATGTCGGCCTGTCCTATTAAGTGTTTAGAAATCCCTATTGATGGCATAGCGTCCCATGCATCAACCAGAATTTATAAATACAAAGCGGAACAGATTAACACAATATCAAAATTTTTTATTAATACTAACAAGTACGCTCTCTCATATATACACTCAGCGACTCCCATAGGATATTTCTACCCTATTAACAAAGAGTCAAACCCCACAAAGCCAAGGTTTATCGCTAAACCAAAGCTCTGATACCAACTGTAACGTCCCGCCTTTTCGCACACTTTAAACGACACACATGCCGATTCAAAGCATACGCAAGGGCGGATTGTTATGGGGTAAATAAGAAAAACAGAGAAGAAATAAAACAAAATAGAATCTCACAGCGGAAGGATAAAATATAGTAACAAGTATACAGTTCATAAACAGTTTACAAAAGCTTGATTTTTCTTATACAATGAATATCAGAGTTACACATACCAAATACAACAATGCAGCGGAATAGAAAGAGTGTGTAGTGCAATACTATATATAAAATAATACTGAATCTTCGTCTTCGTCCTCCAAAGCTAAAACCTGCTATCCTGAAACGCTCGGACTGACCCGAGCGAATTTGAAAAGACAAAACACTCGAGTCAGACTAGAATATCTTATGTGAGTTAAATAAACAGAAATAAATATGAGTACAGTAACTCAAGAGATGCTCGGGATTTACATCTCCTAAGGATCCGTTAAACTATTTACTATGTAGTATATTGCGTTATTATAATAGTGTCTATTTATAAAATAAACTTACTTTTTAATAGCGTTAAGGGGTTACCCATATAGCCCTTAACACGTAATAGTCCCAGTAGTCCATCCAATATCATAGTCCCTCCTGATCGGGAAGCCACTAGAGGATACCACACGGGCTACGGGAGAAAACCAAACTCGTACAAGGCGCGATAGGGTAGGTGACACGGCACAACTAGGCAATGCCAGGGTAGATATACCAATTACGCTTCCGGGCCGATGGTAACGCGAAGCCGCAGCAACCGCCCACCTCGAAACAACTCCCCAAATCAAAAAAATAGAAGTGGCCACTGAATCAATCCAAAGTCATAGTGTAATATCGAAGAGGAGTGTCCGATCAGAGGAATGACCTCATTAACCCGTCGATCGCTCCTGTTTTAGCCACCTTATGCCAACTCACGGGAGTCGGGTCCACGTATTTACCTTACAGGAATCGTCGCCACCAACCTACTTCATTCTGGAATCTCCACCGCGTACACGGTTAGTCAAAGTGGTTTTCGGTATCGACAGAGAGTATGTCCATATCCGATCCCGGTCTCTTTGCCAACCCATCGTTATTATAACACCGCGGTTATTTAAAACAGTTTATACTTTTAAAACCAGAATATAATCCATTTCAAAACCATAATATTACGATATCATTTCAAAAACCCAAAACCATATTTTACCACTTATCCCAAATATAATTCCTTTCCAATAATAAAAAGGCTTTAACTTCATAATATCTGAAAATCGAATATTTCAAAGCATAATATTTTTGGAAATCCATAATTTCAAACCATAACTTTTAAAACTCAAATGGTTTGGATATTCAACGGTATATGAATTTCAAAGGCTTAACTTTACTGTCACTTTGTAAAGAAATAAGTTATAGGGCTTTATGGAAATATTTCTTTATCTAAAGTTAAAACCATAATTTAGATATCACTCTTAAGTTCCAAAACCATTTCAATTTCCATATATATAAATCCATTGGAGTATTAATATTCAAAAACTAAAATTGGAATATATTCTTTCAACAAATTAAATGTTTTATTATTTAGTTTGAATATTCACATAAATCCTTAAACAACTCCAATTTCTAGTAATAAAACATATGTATTTTTCGATTCCAATTTATATTAGAATATTTTTCCAATTCAAATTCATATTAGAATATTCATTTCAATTTTTTCTTGGGAAAAATCCAATTATAAATATCATATCTTAAATTTCCAAACTTAACATTTAAACATATGATATAAATTTATCCAACTCCATTTTCTAAATTTTCTTCCATTTTACTAAGGGAATTTATACACCTTTTTATTTCAAAATTTCCAACTTTTCATGTACATAAATACGGAAGAAAAATATTTATACAGTATAAAATTTAAGATTATTATAAACCGTATTCCATCCAAACCATAGAAATCACATTAAAATAGTTATATATAGACCGCGGTGCCTGTATATAATTTTCTATCCTATGGTCAAGTGATACGGATATTTATCATTTCAATCCGCAATTTAAAAATAAAACTTTGCGGTTTTATCATTTCAAACCACAATCCCGAAAAATGAAATATGCATGATAAATTTGCAAATTTAATGATATGCAATAAACATTCATTCATCAACAACATCCATCATCCAATCGCAACCATCAACCAATTTCAATCAATAACAGTATATATCTATGAACATATACAACAGGTAATAACTGTCAGTTTTTTTTCCAAATTAAATTTATCAACTATTTATCTAACAGTTTACTCAATAATAATTTACATAACTGTTAACTAGCAGTTCTTATGCAAACAATAATTTCTAACAGCCAATTAATATGCAATCAATCAATTTAAATTAACAGCTAAATTCAAAAAAATGCCATTCAACAGATATGGATGAAATAACATGCCCAAAAGCTCATAAATAAATTTCTATTCATTTCTAAAATTTATTTAACAAACATAAAAGCTTCTAGTAATTGTGAGTGGGTTAAAACACTCACCTTTGGAATTTAAATCGAATTTAAATCCGATTTAAACTCAAAAATTCGCCCGTCTCGGAATTCGTCCAAACCAGCGTCATCGAGTCCGGAATTAAATTACGATCCTAACAAAAAAAATTTCGTGTAAATCGGATGTCGTATGTGAAAGTTATTCGATAAAACGTGCTCGAAAAATCAAAATAAATAAAAACAAAATAAACAAAATACTCTCACCATTCTTCCACGTCACGTGCGTTCCACTCTCCCTCCCCTGTACACGAAGACGCACAGATCCATGCCCTAGCCGCCACCCAACTTGCTCGACGCCGGCCTCCACACCTAACTCCACGACCATCGGGACACACCGCCGAACTCCCCTCCTAGAACCGCCCCTATAGCCTAGATGCGGCCACCTCCGGCTCTCCCTGGCCCCACGGCGTCGCACGCCATCTACAGCCCATCACGGCGAATTTTCACGCCTCCGACCCAAGTGAACCGTATGGATGAACTCCTTAAAGCCTCATCTACGCTGCAGCATCATCGGATCGAGCTATCAACTCAGATCTACCGTTGAATCGAGCAATTATCTATGAACGGCCGGAACTGTTTCGAATTTTCCAGGACGAACGATACCTCCAATTGAAAAACAAATTACACCATGAGATTACGCGTATCGAATACTTCAACATATATTTTTTTGAGAATTTTCTAAGGGGTTTGAATTTTCACTGAATTTTGGATTGAAGCAGATCCAGATTTGCAACCATTGAGGAGGAAGAGGAGATGAAGAAATATGTACGTATATCCAACTGACAGTAGGAAGGAGGCTAGGGTTTACCATGGTATATTTATAGTTAGGGTTAGGTTAGAGCGTATAGGCTAGAAGAGTGAACGTACGCAACAAACTATGGCCCAAAAGCCCGCTATGCCTCCAGAACCGAATCTATTAAATCTATATATCCAGATAGGTATTTAAAAATATTCTGAACGCGATGGAAAAAGTCTCACGTCCAAATTTGATCGTATGAAGAAGTTATGCTAAAAACAAGATTTCCAAATTGATTTTCAAATTGATTTTAATAAAATTGATTTCAAGGCGTTTCGCGTCCGTACGATCAAACGACAAGTCCGATCGATACGAAATTTGAAATCCTATAATAATTCATCGATACGGATCCGATGAAACTGGTTTCGTCGAAATCCGAGTCCGTGACAAAAATGGCTATTTTTAATATTTATTAAATCAATTAAATAAATCATAAAATCCAATTTTATATTTTCAACTTCTAATATTGGCCAAATTTCATTTCTTAGATAATTCAATCAATTCCAATTGATTTAACAAGCTTGGATTATGAATTAAAATTTATAAATATATTAATTTGCAGCGTTAATATCCGCACTTTCTTATTATTTGGAAATTAAAATCTTTATTCTTAAACTCAATTATTAATTCCTATACTCTTATATTCTTGTCTTAAATCCAATTAGATAAATATTTTTGATTTCTATTCCAACTCCTTTGATTTCAAATAAACTTTTTACCATAAGTTATATTCCAAAATATTAATAACTTTATCTCCATTTATTCGCCTTAATTTATTTAAGTCAAATCCTTAATTAAACTCTATTGCAATGTTTTCAAATATCATTCCCTCCTTTCTCTTAACTAATTTTTTTTTATTCAAATCTTAATGAATTCAATACTATCAGTTTGATAAATCCATTAAATTCATTCAATAGTTTACAAATTCCAATCTAAATTCAATAACGTAATAATTTACGTTTAATTCCATTTTATATGTATTAAATACCATTTGTTGGATTTAATATTCAAATTATAAATAAAATCTTGCTTTCTAAAGTTGTATCAACCATGGTCCAACTAAATTTGAATTAGCTTTAACTTTAATTTATGGACTTAACTATTTCAACAAATCCAAATAAATAAATAAGGTTTGATTCCTATATTAACTTCTTGTTGTCAATTAACTTTTTATGGTGAATATGAAATTCAATGTAAAATTGACACCTTTATATCCACTTGATTTCACCATTTCATCTTTTTATTATTAAATCCGTTATAGCCGAATGCATGAATTTAACATACATAAATATTTTCAAACTCAACTTAAATCTCACTTAACTTAATAATAAACGTTTAAATTTCCTTAATTGCAAAAATCCAATTACCTTCATTCCTTTACTCTCATAGATAAAATCTTGTTTTAAAACTTTACTATAACCCATAGTCTCATTGTATTAGGAATTTACACTACATGTAAAGTAAATTTTTATCAGTAAAGATCTTACACACTATGTCCCATAAGTTTAGATTTCACAAATTTAGCTACTGCGTTAATTCTAATTTAAGTAGCACAAATGTTCATATACCTTGAAATCATTCTCAATTTCCCAACTCAATTAATTATGCCTTACAATGTGTTTCAAATATAAAGGTATTTTATACTAATAGTTATCATACTCAAAATTATACGCTTATAACTAATTCCTACATTTGCATAATTGTATTAAGTTAGAATGTTTATTGAGGTTTATGCATTTCCAAATTTTGTACTGATTCCACCCAATTATTACTCACAGAACGTTAAATTATTAAATGACCATTTATTATAATTTAATTCCCATAATTGAGTCAAATGCTTATTATTATATATTCTTCATTTTTACCATTCCTTCCCTTTATAAATTCATTAACGAATTTACACATCTCTATCTTTCAATATAAAATAACCAAACTGATTACAAACACTGTTTCTATCAATTTTCATAAATTTGTTCAAAACTATACTTTTGTTTACATAAAATAAATTTTATGTTTCTATTAGACCCTTTTCCTTTTCACTACAGACATTAAATATTACTATCTATACTAATTGCACCTTTATACTAATGAATACCATTCAAGTTAACTAACATTCACAGATTCAACATTTATTTGTTTCTTAAAATTTTGCTTTAGATCAAGTTGTGACAATTTACATTATTCACATCTATTGTCATAAAATTTTATAGTTACACTAAATTGCAACCACTATACCAAATCTCTACCTTTATACTTAACCAAATTAGAAATTATATAAATTTGATTTATTAAATATTATAAATTTAGCGGGTCGTTACAAGAAGCAAGGGCAAGCGCCCAATGCAGCACCGATGGGTGGAGGTCCCGTTAATCCACCTTCAGTGGCCAATTTTTCTAAGTTATGCAAGGATTTCGCTAATCTAGGAGGCAAGATGTTTTCACGCATGGAGAATTTCGTAGAGGCATGAACTTGGTTGAGGAATATGGAGCGGATGTTTGGGCTGTTAGGATTGGAGGACCGGCAGAGAGTTCAGCTTGCATCTTGGTAGCTGAAGGGAAAGGATTAATATTGGTGGGATATTATAGAGATGGAGGGTAGAGACATTGGTTGGGTTGGATTTCAGGAAAGGATTGATAGCAAGTTCATGTCGCGAGCTGAGGAAAGCATGCAGTTGGAGAAGTTCATTAGTCTGAAGCAGGGGAGTCTTACGGTGAAAGTGTATATAGATCAGTTTAACGAGTTATCAAGGTTTGGGATGGAGCTTGTTAATACGTCGCAAATGAAGGCCAACAAGTTTTCTAAAATTTTGAACCAGTCCATCCAAGGGTTCGCAATAACACATGTACCTATGGGAGCGACGCATGAGTCACTTGTGGAAATGGCTCTCATATTAGATGTTGATAAGGAAGAAGAGGTTAAGAGTGTTCCTAAATTAGAAAACTCTAAGAAGCAGTGGTGGAAGAATAAGATGGATAAGGGAAAGTAGAAAGGAAGAGGACCTCAAAAGGGACAGATCAAGAAGGGCGAGAAATGTCATCATTGTGGATTGGTTGGGCATTACTCAAAGGACTGTAATAAGGACACGATGAAAGGAAGGTGTTACGGTTATGGGCAGCCTAGACACCTTAGTAGAGCTTGTTCTCAAGGGATAGGGTAGAGGTGGACCTATGGCGCAAGTATAGGCTTTGGATGCGGCATATTCTAGTAGTGGACCGAACCGAGGTAGGAAAGTCTCTATAGAAGGTTTGATCTCTATTTTGGATTTTCCCTATTCGGACTCTTTTCAACTCTGGAGCATCGCATTCTTTCATTTCTAGTTCCTTGGTTGATTATTTACACTTCGATATTTCTCATGTTGCAGACTTTATAGTTTTTTCAAACACCATAGGAGGATTGGCACATTTATCCATGATTTGTAGGGGTATGAAAATTTTTATACTAAGCATTGATTTTGATTGTGATGCCTATGTATTGGGATTTTTGGGATATGGGATGATTTTGGAGATGGACCAGTTATCACTTATGGTGCGATATTTGACTACGAGAGGAGAGTCGTCAGGCTAGGTACATGTAGCGGATGGACTCTCGACGTTTGTTGCGACCTGTAGGGGTCAGTAATGTTAAGATTCTTTTATTCCTATGGTTCATCACTAGGAGAGTTAGATTCAGTTCCAGTTGTTAGAGATTTCCTAAATGATTTTGAGGAGGCTAGGGGGCTACCTCCTAAGAGAGAGATCGACTTTAGGGTCTATCTGAATGACAGTGCTAAGCTAGTGGCATTTCCCATGAGACATATGGCTCCTAGACAGAAGGAGTTAAGTAAGCAAATTAGTGAGCTAATAGAGAAAGGCTTCATTAGATGGAGTATATATGCGAGCGCCAGTCGTCTTCGCTACAAAGGCGGACGTTTCCCTTCGATTTTGAGTAGACTATAAAGAGTTGAATAAGCTCACAAAGATGAACCGTTATCCACTTCCTAGGATATACAATCTTTTTAATCAGTTGCTTGGCTCTTCAGTATTTTATCAGCTTGACTTAGCCACTGGATTTCATCAGCTTAGGGTCGTTGACGACATCATCGATCAGATACATTTAGGACACCCGATGGATTCTTTGAGTGGTTGGTTATGCCATTTGGGCTGACCAATGCCCCATCTTATTTTGTAGATTTGATGAGCCGTATTTTTCAAGATGTCCTAAATAAGTTCGTTGTAGTGTTTGTGGACAACATTATGGTGTTTTCCAAGAGTATGGAAGAGCATGTTCTTCATCTTAAGGAGGTTCTTCGTACTCTTTGTGTTCATCAGTTGAAAGCAAAATTCTTGAAGTGTCACTTTTGGCATGAGGAGGTGGATTTCTTAGGGCATGTACTCTCATGAGAGGGTCTGGCTGTGGATCGCGCTATGGTAGTAGCGGTACAGGATTTGAAGGCCCCAAAGAACGCTACCGAAGTTAGAACCTTCCTAGGTTTAGCTGGTTATTATAGGAAGTTTATCAGAGATTTTGCTAAAATTTCAGCACCGCTGACTCGCCTCACTAAGAAGAATGCAGCGTTCGTGTGGAATGTGGATTGTGAGTATTCCTTCATGATGCTAGAGAGGGCCCTTGCTAGTGCACCGGTGTTAGTTTTACCGACGAAGCTAAGCCTTTCACAGTATACACTGATGCATGTAGAACAGCCCTTGGGGAAGTATTGATGCAGAAGGGTTGGGTAGTATGCTATGGGAGTGGACAATTGAGAACTCATGAGAAGAACTACCTCATCCATGATGTAGAGGTGGCTGCTATTGTTTTTGTGCTTGGGACTTGGAGATATTACTTGCTAGGAGAGTGGTTTGAGCTTTTCACTGACCATAAATTATTGAAGTACATGTTCTCACAAAAGGATTTAAACTTGAGGCAGAAGCATTGGATGGAGTTTCTGGCATCATATGGCTTTGAGATAGCTTACACCCCTAGCAAGGGAAACATGGTTGAGGATGCGTTAAGTAGGAAGAGGAAAACGCTTAGCCAATTTTTGTGGAGTGGAAAAGCCTAGATTTTATTTCCACCTTTGATTTTAAGCCCTCAACGGACATTGCTCCTGGATTATTGGCAGCACTTGAGGTTAAGCCTACCCTCATAGATCAGATTGGCTCAAAACAGCGAGAAGATTTAGAGCTTGTGGATATTCTTAATACGATTAGCAAAGGAGAGGTCTCTAAACATCTCTGATGCTATTCCGTCGATAGTAAAGGATGGCTAAGAAGTGATGGAAGACTTTGTGTCCCCCACACTGGTGATTTGATGAGTGCAGTTATAGCAGAAGCACACCATTCTCGGATGACTATTCATCTGGGTGGTGATAAGATGTATAGGGACATGAAGATAGTATTTTATTAGAGTGACATGAAGAAGGATGTAGTAGAGTTTGTATCTAAGTGTCTTGTGTGCCAAAGGGTTAAGGCGGAGCAGCAGAGGTCTGATGGATTGCTTCAACCATTGGTGCACCCGAATGAAAGTGGGATAGTGTTTTGATGGACTTTATAGATGGCATACTCCGATCTAGGAAGGAGAGTGCCAGTATTTGGGTGATTGTAGATCGTCTGACTAAGAGCGTCCACTTCATTCCGATCAAGAGTAAGAGGACAACACTTTATTTGGCATCCATATACATTCATGAGATAGTCTGATGTCGTGGAGTTCCTTTTAGCATCGTGAGCGATAGAGAACCTATCTTTACTAGCGATTTTTGGAGGAGCTTGCAAGAGGTTTTAGGAACACAACTTAGATTGAGTACAGCCTATCACCCTCAAACAAATGGCCAAACGGAGAGAGTTAACAGATTTCTTGAAGATTTGTTGAGGATGTGAATTCTGTTAAGAAATGCGGATTACGGATCTTAAGGCTAGAATAACACTAGAGGGGGGTGAATAGTGTTTTGTGGATTTACTAAATCTTTTTGAAACTTATGTAATTTAATCACCAACAAATGCTATACATAGACACAGATATAATTATAGAATCAGCCACAGATGCAAATAATAAATAAAAGCAGTAAAGGAAAGAACACACCAGGATTTTATACTGGTTCGGAGTTACCCTACATCCAGTCCCGCACAATTGTACGGATTTCTTTTCGAAAAAAATCTCCCAAATTACACCCTCTATTTCAAGGCTTTGAGGTACACCCTCATGTATTCAAGTCTAGGGAAAACTCTCTTGATTTACCAGACCACAAGATCACCTAATTGATTTCCGGGGCAACAATCACACCCAATTGATTTCAAAGCTCAACTGCACATTTTACTCAACAGTTTGATTTACATATAATCCTATAACTTTGAATAGCACTGAGATCTTATGGAGAGAGTGGAAAAGAATCAAACAAGAGACAAACAAGTTCGATTCACTTGGTATTTCGACAGAGTATGGTTTGGGATTCTTTAGAACAAATGTGGAAGATGAAGAGGAGAGAAAATGAATGAAAATCTGGTAGAAATTCGTTTAGAACTTACTGGTATCGATAGAGATCAACAGCCATATCTGTTCATGAAAGGATACGACGAATAGACACTCATTTTGAAAATTAACGGGCACCATATCGACATGGGGGGTAGGAGTATGTCGACATGCAGTAGGAAAAAATGATGATTTTGATTTTCTTATTAAAATTGGTTTCTATAATTTTTCAAAACAATTTCTAAACTTTTATAAACATACTTGAATATAGTTTAGACATATAATAGAGTTAGAAATTAATTTTTAAATATATAATATTATTCTATAAAGTGATTTAAAATATGAGTATATAAATGTTTAAAAGCTAAATATTAAAACAAGAGATAGTTTAAAATCAAGGACAGTTTTGAAATCAAAAATATTTAAAATGATAAAGATAATTTTGAGGCTAAAATATTTTAAAACCAAGAGAGATGTCTTTTTGAAAAGAAAGTTTTGAAAACATTTTTGATAACAAGAGATATATTTTTGAAAATCATTTCTATAAAATTAGTGGATATCAAAATAGGGCCACTATACGTTCCATTAGATATTGTCGTGGGTTCCATCCCACTAGGGTTCTATCCCTTTAACAGGCTCGAAGTGGATTCCATTCCACGAATAAATTTCGAATAAAGATATCAGTGCTTTCAAGAAGTTTTAACATAATTCTAGACTCAATACTTATCCTATACTTTGATATCTTGATACTCATGAGTCTTCAATCTTGATATCTACGATCTTTAAATTCATCAGTCTTGTATCTCTATACTGTGCAGTCTTCATAGTTAGTACATGCATGTTTATATCCTGCATATACATATATATCTAAACTATAATGTTAGTATTTCTATTTTATAATAAGTCCTAAGGTTGTTGTCATCAAAAGTATCCTTCTCAAGGACTAACAATCTCCCTTTTTTTGATAATGACAACCTATGTTTATAAAATATACTTCACCTTTACTATAACTCCCCCTAAAACTAATAACTCCCCCCTTAAATCTAAGCCTAACTACTCTAACTACTCTATTTTACAATTCTCCCCCTTTTTCATCAACAAAAACTAATCCTGTACTAATATATATAACTCCCTCTTAATCTAATACTAAATAGTAATAAGGAAGTATAATAAGCGAAACAGAAATTATTATATACCATGTTATATTTACATATTTATATGAATTATAGATACACAAATATATTTAAGTACACAAATTATAGAAAAATACTTCTAATGATGGTTTTGACAACTGGAGATTTGTGAATCGAACAATCTGGATAATGAAAACAAAAGTTTCCACATTGTTCAACCAAATTTCCATCTTTGTCAAAACACACTTCGCCTACACAGACCACTTTGTCGTCTTCTTCCATAGGTGCTTCTTTTTCTTCTTCTTCTTCTTCTTCGCTGTGATCTAAATGGTTATGCACTTGAAAATTAAGAGAATCTTCTTCAATCACAATAGGATTTTCATGATTATCAATTAGGAATTTTTGCAAATTTCGAAGAATTTTGCCTTGCTTTTCTTGTTCTTTTGCCATCCTTATTTGCACAACTTGAAGTTCAGTTAACATTTGCATGGCATCATTCATAGACTCTTTAATCTTTATCACATGTGCTAGTGTTGTGAGTTGGAATGGACCAGAATGAGGAGAAGGAAAAGAAATGGTGTCGTTTTGGTTTGATTTTGTGGAGGAGGAGATTAATTTTAATTTTCATAAGTTTAATACAGAGAAAGAGAAGTAAGAAGACGGAAAAATTCGAAATACATAGGTTTATTTAACTACCAAATTATTTTTAGAGGGAAAATCAAAATTTTAAAATTTGTCGTTATATGTCGACATGGGTAGTAGGGGTATGTCAACATACCTATGAAGAAATTTGGTTTTCTTTTATACCTTTGTGTAAATGTTAGTATGTCTATATTCTATAACTCAGTTACCGAACAAATACCTAGTTCTCTTCTTAATTTAGTAAATATAGATTGATTTAAAGGTTTGATTAAAATATCAGCAATTTGATTCTCCGAGTTGATAAATTCAAGAGAAATAATCTCTTTACTTATATTATCTCTGAGAAAATGATGTCTGGTATCAATATGTTTAGTCCTAGCATGATGAGTAGGATTTTTAGATAAATTTATTGCACCAGTATTATCACAATAAATTAGTGATTTTGAAATTATTAATCCAAAATCTTTTACGGTTCGTTGCATATAAATTACTTGAGAGCAAGCCAAGGCAGCCAAGATATATTCTACTTCAGTTGTTGATAAAGAAATAGTATTTTGCATTTTACTAAACCATGAAACCAGAGAATGCCCCAAAAAGTTACATGTTCCACTGGTACTTTTTCGGTCAGATTTTGCAACCAGCACAGTCAGCATCACAATAAGAGATTAAATCTAATGAATCTTTTTCAGGGTAAAATAAACCATAGTCAAAAGTATGCTTGACATATCTTATGATACGTTTCACAGCTTCTAAGTGAGTCTCTTTGGGTTGAGATTGATATCTTGCACAAAGATATAGTAGTGATCTAATTATTCCCCTATATAGTTTTTGATTTACATCTTTTGAACGAGCTTTTTTATTTAAATCTTCATTAGTTGCATTGGGAGTGGCTTTTCCGCTCGCGGTAGTCATAACAAATTTACTAACTAGATCCCTAGCATATTTTCTTAACTAATAAAAATACCGTTATCTAATTGTTTTATTTGTAAACCTAAGATAGAAAGTAAGTTCACCCATATGACTCATCTCAAACTCTTTTTTCATTATAAATTATTTATTCATTTCATGATTAATTGATCCAAAAATAATATCATCTACATATATTTGTACTAGTTGGATATCATTTTTATTTCTTTTAATGAAAAGAATATTATCTACTTTACCAATTTCAAATTGTGATTATAATAAAAAAGATCTTAGTTTGTCATACCATGCTCCAGGAGCTTGTTTCAGACCATATAGACTTTCTTAAGTTTGAAAACATGGTTTGGAAATTTTTTATCTTCAAAGAGCGGGGGTTGTTCAACATAAACTTTCTCTATAGAAAATCCATTTAGAAAAGCACTTTTAACATCC
Organism: Allium cepa; assembly: GCA_030765085.1. Classification (NCBI taxonomy): domain Eukaryota; kingdom Viridiplantae; phylum Streptophyta; class Magnoliopsida; order Asparagales; family Amaryllidaceae; genus Allium; species Allium cepa. The sequence goes on along the minus strand of CM060945.1, from coordinate 1,032,427,161 downwards.
ATTTGAAATAATTTGAAATTATTATAATTTGCAAAAGCAAGTATAGTTCTAATTGCTTCTAATCTTGCTACGGGTGAAAAGGTTTCATCAAACTCTATTCCTTCTTCTTGATAGTAACCTTGTGCGACTAATCGAGCTTTATTTCTAACGACCTCGCCTAGTTCATTCATTTTATATTTATAAACCTATTAGCTCCTATTACAGTTTTATCCTCTGATCTAGGAACAAGTTCCCAAACATCATTTCTGGTGAATTGATTCAGTCCTTCTTGCATAGCCAGAATCCATGATCATCCGACGATGCTTCCTTCGGATTTTTAGGTTAAATAGATAATATTAAAGCCATATTACTCATATTGTTTAGTTGGTTTCTAGTTCTAACAACAGATTCAATATTTCCTAGTATATTTTCTATAGGATGATCTTTTAAAAGCTTAACCTTTTTATTTGGATGAATGAGTTCATTATTTGTTTCAGTTGATTCATTATTTAGGGTAGAAAAATCTTCTTCGTCATTAATTTGTTCAATATCTTTGAAATTTTCGCCAAACGAAACATGCATTATTTCTTTAATGGTATTAGTTTTTAAATTGAAAAATCTGTATGCTTTACTTCTATTAGAATATCTGATAAAGATTCCTTTATCGGATTTAGGATCAAATTTATCTAAATTATCTTTTGTATTTCGAATAAAACATTTACTTCCAAAGATTCTATAATAAGATAACTTTGGTTTCTTCATGTAAAGAAGTTCATAGGATGATTTATTCGTTAATGGTCTAATTAATATTCTATTCAAAATGTAGCAAGCTGTAGCAACTGCTTCAACCCAAAAATGTTTTGGTAAATTACTATCCGAAAGCATTGTTCTAGCACACTCTTGAATCGTCCTATTTTTTCGTTCTACCATTTCGTTTTGTTGTGGAGTTCTTGGAAAAAGAAATTATGAGTTATTCCCTTTTTATTGCAGACTCACAATAAAGTTGGCTTTGAAGTCTTTCTGCAAAAAAATTAAAAGAATCAAAAGTATCACTTCTATGTTTCATAAAAATTGTCCATGTAAACCTAGAATAATCGTCTATAATTAAAAAGACATAATTATTGTGATTTATTGATTGAATTTGATATGGACCAAGTAAATCTAAATGAAGTAACTCAAGAGGTTTTGAAGTCGAGATCATATCTTTTAATTTGAAAGAACTCTTCCTAAATTTTCCTAATTGACAAGCATTACATATACTATCTATTTTGAAATTCATTCTAGGGAGACCTCCTACTAGTTCAAGTTTAGAAATTTCAGATAAGAGTTTAAAATTCAAATGTCCAAATCTTTTATGCCAAATCCAAGGGTCACTTTAATTAGCCCAAAGACATAGATTATCATTTGACATTTCATACTAAGAATGTAAACATTTTTCTTCCTAATTCCTTCAAATATAATATTTAAATTATTATCTTCGATGTAACACTTATTTTTTTCAAATTTAATTTTGTATCCGTTATCGCAAATTCGACTAATACTAAGTAGATTGTGTTTTATATTTTTAACTAATAAAATATTAGAAATAGTAGGTGTTTTAGAGTTACCGACATTGCTGATGCCATTCACATATCATTTTGAGTTGTCTCTAAAATTAACCAATCCTCCATCTTTGTAGATAATATCATTCAGCATATCTGGATTACCAGTCATGTGTCTTGAACATCCACTATCAAGTATCCACTTATTCTTCTTGATTTGTACAATTTGTCCATTGAGAGTTGATTCTTCAAGGGCCATACAACATTTTTCTTCCTGCATAGAGTACAAACTTGATAGAAAATTGATTTTATATAATAATTATATGCATACTTATGAGACAATGATGATCTGAATAGATTTAAATTAGGGTTAACAAAATTCCCAAAAATAGCCATTTTCTTTTTTAATTTTTCAAAATTCACGTTATGAAAACTTTGAAAACCTTGCTCTTATACCAAATGTTAGAAATTGGATTACGGATCTTAAGGCTAGAATAACACTAGAGGGGAGGTGAATAGTGTTTTGTGGATTTACTAAATATTTTTGAAACTTATGTAATTTAATCACCAAAAAATGCAATACACGGACACAAATATAATCACAAAATCAGACATAGATGCAAATAATAAATAAAAGCAGTACAGGAAAGAACATACCGGGATTTTATACTAGTTTGGAGTTACCCTACATCTAGTCCTATACAAATTGTATGGATTTCTTTTCAAAATAATCTCCCATATTACACCCTTGATTTCAAGGCCACAATGTACACCCTCCTGTATAGGAGTCCGGGGCAAACTCTCTTGATTTACCAGGCCATAAGATTAACTAATTGATTTCTCAGGCAACAATCACACCCAATTGATTTCAAGGTTCAACCGCACCTTTTACTCAACATTTTGATTTACAAAAAATCCTATAACTCCGAATAGCACTGAGATCTTATGGAGAGAGTGGCAGAGAATCAAACAAGAGATAAACAAGCTCGATTCACTTGGTATTTTGGCAGAGTATGGTTTGAGATTCTTAGAATAAATGGGGAAGATGAAGAGGAGAGAAAATGAATGAAAATATGGTAAAAATCTTTTACAAGTTACTGGTATTTATAGAGATCCACAGCCATATCTATTCGTGAAAGGATACGATGAATAGACACTTCTTTTAAAATTCGAAATTTGAGAAATTAATGGGCACCATTTGACATGGGGTTGTGATTTTGATTTTCTTATTAAAATTGATTTCTATAATTTTTCAAAACAATTTCTAAACTTTTATAAACATACTTGAATACAGTTTAAACATATAAAGAGTTAGAAACTAATTTTTTAATATATAATCTTATTCTATAAAGTGATTTAAAATCTTAGTATATAAATATTTAAAAGCTAAATATTAAACAAGAGATAGTTTAAAATCAAGGACAATTTTGTAATCAAAAATATTAAAAATGATAAAGATAATTTTAGACTAAAATATTTTAAAACCAAGAGAGATGCCTTTTTGAAAAGAAAGTTTTGAAAACATTTTTAAAAATAAGAGATATATTTTTGAAAAATAATTTTATAAAATTAAAGGATATCAAAATAAGACCACATATGTTCCACTAGATATTATCGTGGGTTCCATCCCACTAGGGTTCCATCCCTTTAACAGGCTTGAAGTGGATTCTACTCCACGAATAAATTTTGAATAAAGATGTCAGTGCTTTCAAGAAGTTTTAACATAGTTCTAGACTCAATAATTATCTTGTACTTTGAAATCTTGAACTCTTGATATCTTGATACTCATGAGTCTTCAATCTTGATATCTTCGATCTTTAAATTCTTGAGTCTTGTATCTCTATGTTATACAATCTTCATTGTTGGTACCTGCATGTTTATATCCTGCATATACATACATACATACATATATATCTAAACGATAATGTTAGTATTTATATTTTATAATAAGTGCTAAGGTTGTTGTCATCAAAACTAACACATTCTTGATTTTGGAGGGACTTGGAAGAAGCACCTTCCTTTAGTGGAATTTGCTTATAACAATTGTTTTCAGGCTATCATTGGATGACTCCTTTTTAAGGCCTTTATGGAAGACCTTGCAAGTCGCCTTCTTGTTGGTTGGAGTCTACAAAAAGATTGCTACTTGGTCCCAACATGGTCAGAGAGACTTCGAAAAAGATTGATTAGATTAGAAGACGAGTGAAGACGGCCCAAGATAGATAGAAATCTTATGCAGATAAGCGAAGACGAGGTGGTAGATTTGGTTCTCATTAAGGTGTCTTGCTAAGAAAGGTAGTGTGGTTTGGATCAAGTGGGAAACTTGCTCCAATATTCGTAGGATCGTTCCTCGTTATGGAAGATGGCGCATCGGATAAAGCTACCTGAGAGGCTCGCGAGAGTTCATGATGTTTTTCATGTACCGCACTTGAGAAAGTGGTACATGATTCAGCAGAGGTAGTGGAACCTAGCCAACTTGAGGAAGTTGAAGTGGAGAGAGATGCAATGGTTCGTTGCATTCCTACCAAGATTATTAGACATGATATCAAGAAGCTTAGGAATAAGGAAGTCCCTTTGGTTATGGTATAGTGGGGAGATAGTACTGAGGATGCTACGTAGGAGGCCGAGGAGAAAATACGTATCTCTTGTCTGCATCTCTTCGATGGTACGTCTTGAATTTCCCATTTTTTCATCTTTAGTTTTGAATAGGTTCTTTCCTTTCGTATCCTTTGGGAGGGTAGACCTAAGGATTTAACTATGGATGGTAGGACTGAATGTAAACATGTTACTAGAACATGTTATGTACGTTGGATGCAAGCGGTTGCAAGTGTTTACTAGTGGATGCTAATGGACGCATATACACACACAATGCACTATTATCTCTTAGAGATCGGCCTAACTAGGTCACTAAAGCATATTCATATGGATGCGTGCGCACTTGCATTTTTACTTCATGGTTGTTATGAATGGGTGATTACCATATGGCTGTTGTATTTGGATGAAGATTATAGCATGCTTATAGAACTATCAGTTGTCATCGAGGAACTTGCATTCATTTGGATACATGGAACGAACATGATTGCATAAAAAGGAGGTTGACTGAACCACTAAACCGCCTAATATTTTGCATTATTTCGGGACATTAACACCACACTGTTGCATAGATCATAAATTGTATAAAAAAAGCTTAAGGACAATGGATGTAATGGATGATGGTTAAATATGTAGTTGTGGAATTTGAATGAAAATACATTCTTCTGTCCTTGGAAATTACGGGAGCGAAATCCTTTAAGGAGGGGAGAATGTAACAACCCAAAAAATTAGAGTAATAATAATTAATTAAAAAATTAATTGAATAATAAAATAGGGTTAGGATATTTCATAATTGAGCCATGCGAGTTGCGCCATTGTGCCCATGGTAATTTTTTGAGCAATTTTCATATATAACTTGTCGAAATCTGAGTCAGTATGGAGAAGTTACGAGAGAAACAAAGAAAACTAGAATTATATATATAATTAAACAAAAAAAGGGCAGACCCGTTTTGGGTCGACCCATGCCTGAGTCAGGCGACCTGCATTATTCCATGGACAATTTGTCATCTATGTGCGAGCCGGAGACTGCAAAACTGATTTTTGGTGAAATCATATGCGTTCATAGTTGTATCCGATGGTTCCTAATGAGCCTATGATATGGTTGCACCAGATTAAGTCTTCAAATCCGATGTCCTGAGATCCCTAAGCCACACTATGTATAAAACCCTAGGCCAAGCTAGTTTTCTCATTCAAATTTTCTCCCAATTGGGTTCATTGCCTGATGCTGAATCCTAAATAGAAAATTTTTCTACGGAGGAAATCTTTTTGACAAAATATTTTACACCCTAGAAGTGGACCAAGAAGGTCTAGGATTAGAGCTAAGGACCACATGTGAGTGTTTTGTAATTATTTTAGATATGTTAGCAATTTAAAATAATAGGGTTCTCAATGGTTATAGTTTTTCTATAATTTGGAGACAGTTTTTATGTAAGTTTATTTACAGTCAGTTTTTAAGTAAATTTCATAAGTTTTTTCAGTCTATTTTTATTCAGATATTTTATTCAGTTATTTGCAGTTATTTACTGCCACGACCCAAATTTCTGCATTTGAAAATCGACACCCGTACTTTACTTGTACTCGAATGCCGCGGATTCTCGTGCCGGAGCTTATAACACATTATGTACTATACAACGGAAGAAAATGAACAATATATCATTGACAACTCCAATGATACAATGTCCAAATATACAACAATGATCAATATCATAGATACAATGAAATGCTACAGTGGAAACACCAATGAACTAGCAGCGGAAACAACCAGAACTTGAAACTCCAGAAGAAACACCAATATCAGCAATCTCCATAGATAGCTCGAACCACCATTAAGTAGCACCAAGCTAAGAAAGCTCAGTCGTCCTAACCAAAGACTTCAATATCCAAAGTCTCCATAGAATTCCAAAGAGAAAGCTGAAAGCTACTGAATCGATATCTACTATTTGAAAAACCTAACTCTAGACTGCCCGTGTGGAAAATTGTGGGCACCCAGAGTTTAGGAAGGGAACAATAAACTTCGGGTCAGTCAAGGGACTAGTATGAGCAAACAAAAATAGTTTTTCTTTAACACAAACAACAAAAGATTTTAAAATTTGAAATCTGCAATGGTTTTTGAAAAATAAAACTACCATAAGGCCTCCCTCCACACACACAATGCAAGCGCACACTTGGAAGAGATTTCTCCTTATGATAGTCAAAAATGCTTGATACGCGAAAACATTTTGATATTATTATTAGTGCATAGTGGAAAACATTTCGAAAGTATAATATTAATCTTAGCCAGCATACAACATTTCGTCGTATGCCTACTATAACTACCATGTTCAATAGCAGGTTACCGCCACATTCCATGGCGGGTTATACAACTAAAACCGTACAGAGCGCGTATTGTTTCTTTGGATTTTCCAACAGATGGTCAGGCCAAGGAACTTCCCATTGCCACATGGGTATGCCTCTAGAGGGACGCCCTGAGAACCTACTCGGATCTCTGCTAACACAAGGCCGGTCTACTCCCCTCCCGAGAGTAAAACCGAAGATATGCCACCCCGGTCGTTTGCGACCTTTATCCGAGGATCCTCAACCACAAAGCAACATCACATGCTAATAAATATACAGTGTCCACATGAGTAAGTATCTGGGCTCCATACCATGATACCATCCTTTTCCAAAAGGAATGGACATACCCTAGGGGTGCGACCCCTGAAACCTTGCCGCATCTTTCCTGTTTCGACCATTACCGGGTTGTGAGGCTCGATGAGGTCTCGTACACAAAGCTACACTTTTTCACAAAGTCAAGCTTTGATCAACAAATGATCAGCAGCACTTCGTATGCCACATTACCAAATTGGGAATGTATCACCGCTAACCATTAACTACATAACATCTGAGCTCGTACGTCTCAGAGAAGGGTGTTAAGCTAAGAGAATAAATCTCCGCCACCAAACAGAAATGTATTTGATAGAAACTAGCTTTACACCTTAAAGTGTAATGTCAGACACACATCCATAGAAGTCTGTTCCGGGTTCGAAAAGAACCGAAGGCACTTCCAAAGAAGCCCTTGCAAATCTGGATAATTCCTAATCACGTCCAGACTCCCCATCACATATGGAGATCTTTGTACTTGGGCCATTCAGTGCAGAGATATTCGACGAGTTATCCTTTCGCTTTCGAAAATATCCGGTCTTCACCACCGGTCTTCAAATGCTATCCATAATGTCGTATTATTATTCGGAATGGGTTATATGACACAAGGTCCTCTTCCGGCTAAATCGAATAATGAGCGCAATATTTAAAACATATGGATAATGGGATTTCAGTTAAGGCACAACTTTAAAATCCAAAGCTTTTCTTTCAAATGGTTTAAAAAAATTACCATTTCAAATCTTTAAACAAGAAAGATTCACTTCACAAAGTTCACCAATATTTCACAAAGATTCACTCACAGCTTTTCAAAACAAGTCCCATTTCAATCTGGTTTAGCTCATTCAATCTTTAAATCGAAGATTTAATAACTTTCAAACCCGTTTCCAATTCAAATCTTTTATATAAAAGATACACCATTTAAAATCCCTTTCGATTTCAAAACAAGGTTTAATAATCTTTCACAAAGGTTCATTTATAGCTTACAAAACAATTCACAATTTCACTTAAAACTTTTCAACACAAATTGGAAATCCTTTCCTTATATGAAAGCTATTATTATTTAAAAACAAATAGTTTTCGTTTCAGGAAAATCCAGTTACATTTATACAAGTTAAAGCCCTTTGAGTATAAGGCTTGGTTTAAATTCAAATTCCCAAAACAATACCTTTTTAAATGGTTTAATACCCATATAAACACCTTTATAACTTGTATAACCTTTTGAATCATAATTTCCAAACATAGGATTCAATTTCAAATTTTGAATTCAAATCCAAACCAAATTATTTAAATTCCCAAAACTTTATCAAGTTATACAAAATAACTTTTTACCTCTTTAAAACTCTTTTTCAAAAGCTTACATATTTAATCCAATTACATTTCCAAAACTATTTTGGATTCAAAATTCAATTTTAAACTCTTTTCAAAAATCTTTGACTTAACCAATTTCCTCGTGCAATCCATATTTGTGTGTGTATAGTGTGGTCCAGGGGTTTTACACACAATAGTGCAACAATCATCAATCAGCACAGATTTAAACACAGCAAGATATTTGATAAGCGGTATAAACTATAACGCTTATCTTTATTTGCAGATCACAGAGAAGTAAGTATAAGTTCATTGCAGATTATATTACATAAATTAAATTACTTCACCATTCACGGCTCAAATCAGAAATTAGAATATCACAAATCAGATAGGATAATCAATTCAAGGCATCTCATATAATACAATCATTCGTAAGTAATTCAGGCATTCAATAATCGTTTATCAGCAGGATTATTAATTGTTTAATCCTTAATTACTTCAATTTAATTTCAAGTTGAATTAATTACTTATGAATTAATTATCCAAATTAATCATTTAATATTAATTAATAAAATTAATTAATTAATCCTCAATTATCCTTCGTATTAATCATCCTTAATTAATTAGTTATTCCTTAATTAGTTAACCCTTAATTAATTACATATTAATTAATCATCCTTAATTAATTTCAATAAGTGGTTATCCTAGTCACTCATGTTAATCAAACACAAATTTATTACTTTGAATAATTATCCTTTAATTACTTGATTAATCAATTTAAATCATTAAGTAATTACTTTTAATTAAGTAATATCTTTAAGTAATTAAATACCTTTAATAACTTGCATAAATCAATCTTGATTAATTAATTTTCCTTTAATAATTCCCATTTATTAATTAATATTTAAATTAGTCATTTATCTCCAAATAAATTACCTTGATTAATCACATAAATTCTTATCTTAACCGATCATTTTATTCCAACATTTAAATCTCAATAAATAAAATAAAGAGTTCATTTAAAATGAAGAAAATATATATAAACATAAAACATTTAACTTAATTAAAATAAATCATTTTAAACCCTTTATGTAATCCTAAACTTAAATAAGGTATTTATTTTCTTAAAAACTAAATAAAATTTACTTTATAACTTAAAAACATAATTCTATTTTAAAACTTGGATCATTATAAAGTCTGGTTAGTTACCAGAAAACAAAACCAAGACAATTGAATAAAAACCCAACTTATCATCAAGTCAAATCCGTGTTTCCCCCGAGTCACTTCCCTTTCTTCTACCTTTTTTCTTTCTTTCTTAAAATCTATTAACACATTCACACTCCAACCCGATGTTTCTTCGAGCCAACACCACGGTTTCCATGAGCACGACTTCGAGACAATTTCAAATTTCCCCGAGCTTCTCTTCTTCGTTCCAGAACACCACAAAACTTCCAGATGCACGAATGACCACCGTGCACATGTACCCATCGCCGGTGAACTTCCAGCCATCGCCGAGACCCTCCACATATCACCGATGACCTTGACAATCAACTCGTGTACCCAGAAACGTCGAACTCACCATATCTCGAAAATTGAGCTACCCATCACCAAACTGAAACCAACCCAGAGTGACAAACCACCTCGCCGTCGATAAACCACGCCACCAGAAACCTTGAAATTATGGCCTCAGCCTCACCATTCGACCATGCTTCGAATCCCCACTGACCGATCACCCTAAAAATCTTGTCGACGTCGCATTTCCCTCGAAAACCCAATCGACCAAAACGGTTTCTTAAACCCTACTTCTGCGAACCCAAGACTAATTGACCATCAAGAAAATTTCGTATCATTTTTTCATCGACCAGCATCACATCGTCTATCTTCAGACTCGAGCTCGAAGCTCGACTTCATGTTGATCGTTGGGAATTGATGTTTTTGTATTTTCCGTTCTACTTCCTCGTACTCGAGATTTTTTAACTAGAAAATTATATAATGATTATCAAAATTCATAATTTTGTAATATGAATTGATTTGTGAAGCCAAAATATGAAATCAAAATCGTTGATTTTTTTTGACTTAAATTTAGTTATCACTGTAAATACCCGATTTTAAAATAATTCATCAATAAATTCATCTGAATTTATTTCAAACAAATGGTGTTATCATATTACAATTATCTTCCTTTTAAGGATCATAGCTTATACATTCTTTTGGGTGGTAAAGATTTTTAAACAGGTTTATCAACTTGTCATGTATAAACAGAGGCATAATGCCTGTACACAATCAGTTCTGTGGGTTATCAATCATACACACAGTCATCCACACATAGATACGAGCATGTAGTTACATTTAACATGTTTACATTCAAGACTTATCACATGCAAAACAGATTATATCAAGTTCTAAGAATGGTTTGCTCACCTGTGCTTGAACAAAACAGAGACAGTCAACCTGTTATTGATTTGGTCTGAGCTTTGATTTCCAGATTCAAAACTTGAGTAGGTTGATGTTTGAAACTTGAATACTTGAACACTGAAATATGGTCTACACTGAATTGAATCTTATTTGATCCTTGCTTTAAGTTCCAGGTTGTTTTGATTATTTTTTTCTGATTTATTTCCAGGCTTCAGATTTAATTTGTTTTATCAACCTGCTTGTTGATTTCAAACTTTCTTCTCAGGCTGAAGATTTAGAAACTGGAAATTGATTGTTGAAACAGAATCTTTTTATCTTTGATTTGGATTTATTTTTTTGCCTGTTGATGATTGCTTTTTGGTTCTTCTCTGGATATAACTTCCAAGCTTTGAAAACTAGAAGAAAACTTTGTTTTTAATTGATTCAGGTTTGATTCCTTTGCTTGATTATGTTGCTTTAAGTTTGGTTTCTCAGATTTGAGAAGTTTTAAACTGAAGACAGCCTGGTTGTTATTTTTTTAATGCATGTTAATAAAAATTTAAGAGAATTAAATGCCACTTGTAATTGGTATTGACACTTGTTTTTTGCTTGCATAACTAATTTTACAAATGTCTTTTATGATTCAAATTGTGTTTAAGACCCTCACTTATTTTATTTAATTTGAATGCATATATACTTTGTATTTATGTTTATATACCAACAAACATAAAAGGAAATGTATTTTGTTTAAACTCTTATATATTTAACAACTATACTTAGTTATGTATTGTACATGTATATATTTTATACTTATTTCTTCCAAAAGAATATATACATAATAAAGCTTTTACATATATACTAACTATATTCATTTTAAAACTCTTTATATTTTCTCTTTAGCTTTAGAACCATTTTTGTCAAATCTTATTTAAATTGAAACTATTATACATTTAAATGAATATTTATCTATATACATTAATTTCAAAATTTAACTTTCATATATATCATATATTCATCTTCCTATATTCAAATCAAATTCAAATTATCTTATAAAAATCCATTTATATAAATAGATAAACGTACATTTTATTAAATTTGTAAAAATCCAATTAAATCATATACATATTCATTTCCAAATATTCAAAGAAATTATCAATTAATCCATAATTAATTCCAAATTATTTAAAAATGTTTATCTTAGAGTTATAAATCCAAATTCTTTTTAAAATCAATTATACACATATATTTGAATAAACAACCAAACATCTTATTTTATTTAGGAAAATTCAAATAATTACACAGTTATCCCGCTTTTTGGCAAAGCCGTGATACCAAAAGATCGGTCGAAAACCAAAGACAGATCGTCTCAAAGATTGGTTATGCACTGCTTCGCTACGGATATCAATGAAATTTGTCCTAGCTCGGATCAGGCTACAATTGATAGGACATGACAAGCAAAGCCATGGAAGCCAGTGTTCCAAATTTCAGGTTAATCGGAGGTTGTATGAACGAGATATGATCGATTCAAGTTGGCCAAAGTATGTTGTTCGAACCTATCAGAAAGTTGGGGAGATGCTAATTTCAAATCCATAGGATTCGTATCCATCACTGTCTGTCAAGTTCGAATCCATCGGGCTCCATGTACTTCGAATCGATCACATTTGAATCGATCAGCAGGATATTGATCACTTCGAATCGATCGGTTCGAATCCATCAGATGGGCATCCCCTCAGCACGTTCGTATCCATGCTAGAGCACTGTTTCGTGTCCATCGAGTCTAGAGCACTTCGAATCCATCACCATCAGTATACCCTACTTCGAATCGATCGGTCTCGTGCCCAAGCACTGCTTCGTGTCGATCGTCTTCGCATCCATCAGATTCGAATCCATGAACAATCACTCGTTCGTGTCCACTAAGTCAACTAGCTTGGATGACGTGTCATTCAACGATACAAACGAGGAAAAGATCATGGATGTGAAGCGGTCGACTCGGAGAAAAAATAGGATCGATGCGAGGAGTGCGCGCCATGACACCGAAGAACCACGTGACAAGGTCGATTCGAAGGTATCGGTTCGAACCGATGGATTCGAACCAAGCAGCCAACCGAAACATATCAACTCGAATCGATCGTCTATCTCAAACCACAAGGCCAAATGCAATGAAAATTTCACAGTAGCTTCCATACAAGGTAAAGATTGTTTCTAGCAAGTTTCCGCTCGATTGGATCATTTTTTGATGGATTCGAAATCACTTCGTATCGATCTCGGATCGAGTCGAAACTTGGTAGGGTCGGTCGCGTGGGCCCACTCACGTGACAGGAAAAGTCTCCCGAAGTTTGAGCGAGATCTGGGCCTCCCACGCCTATAAATAGCACCCTGAAGCCTTCAGAAAAGGGGATCTTTGGCCATTCAACGTCCAGACTCTGCCGGATTCAATTCTCCTCTTCATTATCGCTGTTGTATTCAGATTTGAAAGCTATCATCAACTGTAATTCACTGTAATCGATTGAAATCATCAAGTGAATCAATAAAGACATAAGCTTTAGAGTGGACGTAGGCAAGATCGCCGCACCACAATAAATACTGTATTTGTGATTATTATTTCTGAATTATTGTGATTGTTATTGCTTAGATCTGAGTTCTATATTGATTGTTGCTGATTTGCGTTCACAAATGGGTGCTTTCACGATATTGGGTGTTTGTGGTCAATTTTGACGCAAATATTTTGGTGCTTTCACTGAGAAGGCTAATTCAGGAGTTCTACCAATTAGAAGTTGATTCACAAAGTTTGAAAGTTTAGATCTAAGAACCATGACTAGACAAACGAGTAAGAGACAAAGGCCAGAGAGAAGTGAACATCAAGGAAGTCAAGAGGCTTCCTCAGGAGCGAATCAAGCGTCGATCTTCATCACTAGGGACGAGATGGAGAGGATGATGAAGAAACTAGAGGAGCTGATCCAGAGTTTATTTCAACAGATAAGACAACTTGGAGCACAGAATAGAGAAGCTGGTGGAGTTCAGAACGGAGCAGGACCATCCAGCGTAGCACCGGGACTAGGAGGCACGCACATGGAGAATGTTGATCCAATCTCGGAGAGAGAGAGGATCATCTGCGCAACCTGGGAGTAGCAGAGGAGTGAATGCTCAGTCAAGGGGGCAGATCCCAGAGTTCCCTCGTGAACTCGTGGGCCAGGTCGAAAGTGATGAACGAAGATTGCATCTCGGAGATAGTGATAGGTTGGCGGAGATGGTTAGAAGAGCTATGAGAGGCGGTTTGGTAAACAAAGATTTGGAGGATGGTAATAGGAGTCCTTTTACTCCAGCAATCAGACGAGCTAGGAACCCCTCGGATTTCAAGTTGCCGTCGTTGGACATGTATAACGGGAGAACGGACCCCACGGTTCATCTGACGAAGCATATGAGGCATATGGAAGTGTTGGGGGCATCTGAGGAGGTTATGGCCCGGTGCTTTCCATTGTACTTGGCGGATATTGCAGCGTTATGGTTTAGACAACTAGAGAGTGGATCTATCGAAACATGGAATGATTTAACTGAGAGATTTATGAGGCAATTCAGGGTTCACATTACAAGACCCAAGAATGTGATGACTTTGGCAACCCTAAAGCAGAAAACCAGGGAGACTTTGAGGAGTTATCTAACGCGATTCAATGCAGCAGCAGCTTCGGTGGATCGAGCAGATCCATCTATGGTTGTGATGGCAGCTGTGTCCGGAGTAGCTGACGGCACAGAGTTCAAAATTTCATTGCCTAAAGATCCACCTGTGGATCTAGGGGAATTCTACGACGAGGCAGAAAAGTTTTTACGATTAGAAAATGCAAACGCTGAAAGAGAAGAAGGAGAAGGAATTGATATTTTTGCGATCAAAGGAGGAAATCCCCCGGAGAAGGGTGCGGAAACTAGTAGAGGTAAAAGAAAGACTGAGAATGACGGGGACAGGTCAAAGCGGCAACGAAGGGAGCCGCGATTCACCAATTACACTGAGCTGAATGAGAGTCTGGAACGGATTTATCAGGATACCAAGGAGAAGGTTCTGTATCGTAGACCAATGCGAAGGGATCCAACCTCTGACGAAAGAAAATCAGATAAGTTTTGTGTATTTCATGAGTTGAACGGTCATAACACTAATGATTGTAGGCATCTGAAGAACGAGGTGGAAGGACGTATCAGGAACGGTATGCTCCTTCAATATGTGAGGAGGCGAACTCCAGTGGGGGAACCAGAACGACCACCGTCTACATCAGCTAGAGGCGACCCTGAATCGGGGCGCCGTTTGATTATCCATTGACTGATTGAAATAATGATGAACAAGTTGTAAACCTTTTACTAACACGGTGAAATCATTTACACATGTAAGCGATCGTGCACGATCCATATGCATGCTCTGAGTGACTACCAACCGCGTTATAGTTAGAGTTTACGCTTTGACATCTTAATTTTGGTTTTGCTTCAATTCTGATTTGAACATTTAAATTCTGCTTGTTTGGACATTTCTGTTGTAAGGTTCATATGATTATTGCTTTGATATTTACAATTCGATGAAAGAATTTACTAGTATGCCCGTTGGATCACGAACGGTCCACGGGCACCTCTTGCATGGCAATGAACTGCCAAAGTCTTTGATTCGGAAACTCCTCCAAACATTAAGTCCGACAAACGATCCAGGGACCCACTCGAACGTGAGCCTGGTATCGATAATATTAAGTCCCCCCCAGGCACACTTATTTGCCTCGAATGGCACCCGACCTCGAACGGTCACAAATTCGCCTCGAACGGCACACGATTGCGAATGATCACAAATTCGCCTCGAACGGCACACGATCGCGAACGATCACAATTCGCCTCGAACGGCAACCGACCTCGAACGGTCACAAGTTGCCCCGAACGTCACAACTCACCTCACCTCAAATGGCTCGATCACGAACGGTCGTCATTTGAAGTCTGCCACTTGACCGCGCACGGTCACACTTCACCTCAAATGGCTCGATCCCGAACGATCGTCATTTGAAGTTAGGCACTTGACCATGAACGGTCGCACTTCGTCTCAAATATCTCGATCCCGAACGGTCGTTATTTGAGGTCGCATAAAACTGTAAATTCCTTTGCAGGACATCAACAGGATATGAACATCCAGCTCTTGGCATTACAAAACACGCCTTCCTACCGCAAGGCATATTTTGCGGGGCAAATGTTATCCCGCTTTTTGGCATAGCCGTGATACCAAAAGATCGATCGAAAACCAAAGACAGCTCGTCTCAAAGATTGGTTATGCACTGCTTCGCTATGGATATCAATGAAATTTGTCCTAGCCCGGATCAGGCTACAATTGATAGGACATAACAAGCTAAGCCATGAAAGGCAGTGTTCCAAATTTCAGGTTAATCGGAGGTCGTATGAACGAGATATGATCGATGCAAGTTAGCCAAAGTATGCTGTTCGAACCCATCAGAAAGTTGGGGAGATGCTCATTTCGAATCCATAGGATTCGTATCCATCACTGTCTGTCAAGTTCGAATTCATCGGTCTCCATGTACTTCGAATCGATCAGCAGGATATTGATCACTTCGAATCGATCGGTTCGAATCCATCAGATGGGCATCCCCTCAGCACGTTCGTATCCATGCTAGAGCACTGTTTCGTATCCATTCAGTCCAGAGCACTTCGAATCCATCACCATCAGTATACCCTACTTCGAATCGATCGGTCTCGTGCCCAAGCACTGCTTCGTATCGATCGTCTTCGCATCCATCAGATTCGAATCCATGAACATCACTCGTTCGTGTCCACCAAGTCAACTAGCTTGGATGACGTGTCATTCAACGATACAAACGTGGCGAAGATCATGGATGAGAAGCGGTCGACTCGGAGAAAAAACAGGATCGATGCGAGGAGTGCGTGCCACGACACCAAAGAACCACGTGACAAGGTCGATTCTAAGGTATCGGTTCGAACCGATGGATTCGAACCAAGCAGCCGACCGAAACATATCAACTCGAATCGATCGTATCTCTCAAACCACGAGGCCAAATGCAATGAAATTTTCACAGTAGCTTCCATACAAGGTAAAGATTGTTCCTGCCAAGTTTCAGCTTGATTGGATCATTTTTTGATGGATTCAAAATCACTTCGTATCGATCTCGGATCGAGTCGAAACTTGGTGGGGTCGGTCGCGTGGGCCCACTCACGTGCCAGGAAAAGTCTCCCAAAGTTTGAGGGAGATCTGGGCCTCCCACGCCTATAAATAGCACCCTGAAGCCTTCAGAAAAGGGGATCTTTGGCCATTCAACGTCCAGACTCTGCCGGATTCAATACTACTCTTCATTATCGCTGTTGTATTCAGATTTGAAAGCTATCATCAACTATAATTCGCTGTAATCGATTGAAATCATCAAGTGAATCAATAAAGACATAAGCTTCAGAGTGGACATAGGCAAGATCGCCGAACCAATATAAATCCAGTGTTTGTGATTGTTATTTGTGAATTATTGTGATTGTTATTGCTTAGATCTGAGTTCTATATTAATTGCTGATTTGTGTTCACAAATGGGTGCTTTCACGATATTGGGTGTTTGTGGTCAATTTTGACACAAACATACACAATTTATTCCAAAATTTTAATTAATTATCAATTTATTCTTAGTAAAAATCCTGGAATGTTACATTTACAGTTATTTACATCTTTTTTAAGGTGGAATTTAGCTTGTAAATGTTAGTTTCTTTTTATAGAGATTTAATCCTTTATAACATGAATAAAATATTAAAAAAAGAATTCGATTAAAATAAAAAAACAATAAATTTACACAAATTAGATGTAAAATGAGAAAAACTGAAATAAAATGGAGATGGACTGAAATAGGTAAATTTGAGATATTTACAAGCACGATTATAACCAGTGGTTATAACTAAAAAGAGAAAATAGAAGAGTAACAGTTGCAAGAACCATTATAACACATAGGTTATAATAAAAAAGAAAGAAATAACAGAAGGGGCGTATTTTAAAACTTAGATCTTAGATTAAGTTAATATGCAAATATAGCAATAGTGGCCCGTACTGGCAGCATTCCCTTTTAGGGTCCAGGACTGATGGTCTCATATGTGGGTGAGTGGGCACGCTTATGCTGATTAGGGTAAATAAGTGGCCGATAGATTGAGGCTCAAATTTGGGGATTTGGACAAGGGGCGCATAGTTAGAAGATTTGTTTGTCAGGACCAGTACCGACAGCATTTCCTTTTGGGTCGAGGATTGATGGTCTCATACGTGGGTGAGGCTGGGCATGCTTATGCTGATTAGGAAAAATAAAGGGTCAAATATGGGGCGATAATTACTGTGTACCTGCGATGACCGAGCGTGCGGCATCGATCAGCGTAAATAATTCGCTATTGCGTCCTAAGCGCTAAGAGGTGTCTTTTGTTGTGCGAACAACGGGATTCGTCCATAGTGGCAAAACAGAGATAGGAAAGGCCGATCAACGGATAAAATTAGGATTTCAGCCTAATCAAGTTTGCAGTTAAGATAGGATTAGGGTTTTAGCCTAATCACAGCAGTTTAAGACAAGTGCAAACAATCAAAGCAAACAGTCAAACAGAATCAGAAACGGTATTTTATGTAAATTTTATCTTTTCTGTATCTTTCTTTCATGCTAGGACTATTACTTAGTCTATTATCTTTATCTTACTTAGAAATGCTAGTAATTAAATTTGCTCAGCAGACTTATTGTCTGACCCACTCCTCTATCTTTTCTTTTTCCCCAAAAGGCAAGCAGAGTTGAGGATAGTTGATTCAGGTTGCTTGGAGATTCAATTTAGAAACTTTCTCATTTTAGATGTATTCTTCTGCTTTTCATCTTTTTCATTTGGCTTATGATGGATTGGCACTTGTGAGAGGGATTATTATTGTTATTTTTGTACTTTGATTATGTGAGACTGAGATGCATTTCATGATACATGAAAGATTTTGAGTTTTTGAGACATGTTATGTTTTTATGACTTATTTTGAGATGAAGTTTAATTCTGAATAATAAGTTATTATTTAAATGTTTTCCGCTGCTTTTACTTATTTGTCTTGTTAATCTTAGTCTCTATGATGCTTTAGCTATATCTATAATGCACCACATCCTTTGGTGTGCCCTTTTTGGGAATATTAAGGGGTGTGGAGTGTTTCAAATGTTGTCTTATAGGTTTCTCAACCTTTCGTACATACATATTTCCAAATTGTTTAAGTTAGGGATACATACATTTTATAAACAGGGTTAAAGAAAGGAGACTTTGTATAAGTTGTGATCAAGTCAAACGTTTCGACTTAGACGAACCTACTGTATTCAATTTATCCGAAACCTACCATGTTGATTCAAATTTTTATTGTTGTTATGCTTTTGAAACCACATACCACATTTCGTCTCTATCAAAACCTTTTATAACTGATTGAGATTTAATCGTTATATTTTACCAATGTCATCGAAATGTCCTAACTTCTTTTATTTTCCTATCAATATGATTCAAACTCACCACCTTTCGACTTAACTTGCATGTAAGATTTCGACAGCATTTATATTCCCTTAGAAAACTAGGTCCATGGGTTTTGACAGTCTCGAAAGATTCTTTCAAATTGTTTATTGAATGTTTGTAGCATACATTTTACTAAAATTTGTTGTGTTGGTTTTACATACTTTCTTTTATTAACAAAACTTCTATTGAGCTTTCGACATTGTTGAAGTGTGTTTATCAAACATGTACTTTCATCCTCCCTTTTGACTATGTTGAAAGCTCAGTAGATTTTATCCTTGGGCTTTCGACATTGTTGAAGGATGCTAACTTCTATTTTCCTTTTTGACTCTGTTGAAAGCTCAGTAAATCTTATTTTTCTAATTTTAACATTCTTTCAAGAATATGAAATTTCATGTTTTGCTTGTTGTTCAAAGTGTTGTAATAGGTTTCCAATATCTTTGAAAGAACGTTAATTTCATAACAAACTATGATTTCTAAGTAAAATGATTTCTCCTGGCAGAATCATGAGTTCACCCGAGAAGATCGAAGCTATCTCTAAGAATTCTTTAATATCCACCCAGGACGAGGTGGATGTGATTCTCAATGACTTTGGAATTACTATGGTAGAAACCATCCCCCTTCTAAAAATGACACCATTCACAATCCCCCAGAAGGGTTTTTTTGCCTATACAACAATCCATATCTTGCATGGAGGATTCCTTCCCATTTCAGGCGTCTTATCCCAGTTCTTGGCCTATCTAGAGATTGCTCCTATCCAGGTCTCATCTAGTGTTTACACATATCTCCTTTCTCTAGAACTTGTGGCATTGGAATCTAGAATTCCTTCACTCAATCCTGGAGTCTTGGATTATCTAGTTCTGTTGGTTGAGCTAAGCAACTTAAATAACAAAATTTTTAGAGCAAATCTTCCCAAAAGCTGATTTCTGAGGGGTAAATAAGTTCGAAGACTGGGAAACTCAATTTTTCTATGTTAAATGTTTTCCCAACATTAGCGGGGACTTCTCTTTTCCACGTAAGTTAATCTTAGATTTTATCTTCTCATTTACTTATTTCCTTTTGCTGATCGATGGTTTTTGTTAGGTCCTTCTGCTAAAGAGCTAAATAAAGAAGATCGGAAGACAATAAAGTTGTTGATCATTGCTTCAACTAAGATTGGAAACAGATTGACCCTGATGAATCCCACAAACTTACAAAAGCACCCTCTCTTGCCTGCGGGTCAAAGGATACTAGGCCAACCTCCTTTGGTCCAGCATAAATCCCGAAGCAAATGCTTTCTCTCTTTGCAAGACCCAACAAACTTCTCCTCGGTGTCACTTATATGCCCGGATCACTTTGGTAAGCTTAAATATTGTACTTGTTGTTTATTGCCGTGTTGTTTCTAAAATTACTTTACTAACTTATAATTTTTTTTAAATTTTGTATAGCTACTCCCCAAGTTGAAAGGGCCAAAAATGATTCGGCTCTTCCTTCTTCAATTTCTCATGCATCATCTTTCTCCCAAGCTATTTCTATATCAAAGATGGCCGCAAAAAGAAAATTAGAAAAAACAATTGTGGTGGAACCATCTCCAAAAAGAGCCAAAATTATCGAAGTTCTTGATTCTCCACCATTTGAAGAAGGGGAGTTTGTTAATATTGACAAATCTCTAGAAAGCCCAACCATCAAAACTTCTTGCGATCAATCTAAGAAGACTCCCACAATGGTTAATCCACTTTCTTGCATCGTCATTTCCAGCTCTCCAAGTGTGACGAGCAGATGCAGAAGGATTTGGGACTTTGACCCTAATCAAGAGCTCAATACTCCTAGATCATCATCTCCTACACCCTTGAGTGACTTAAAAGATCGTATAATCTATTTTAAACTCTTCATCGTTTACTTCAATTCACCCGCCGTCTTCTATTTCTGATTTGGCGAGTCAATATTGGTCTCTTCTAGAATAACAACTTTTGGTATGTTTTACGTCACTTAACTTTAAAGTTTCTTTTTTCCCCTTGTGTTTTTTAACTTATGTTGTACATTTTCTTTTAGATTTCAAAGAGTTGGTTTTCGTTGCATGAAAATTCATCAAAGTCCTCTGCTGAATCATCTAAGCTTTGAGAGGAAATTTCTGACTTGAATAATCAGGTTTCTTCCTTATCTGTAGAGAAAAAAGAGGCTACAATTGAATTGGTGCGATTGAGGGTTTATCTCGCCCAGTTAGAGTCTATTATTTTGGAGGAGGGGAAAGCTCGCCAACTCCTTGCTAATGAAAACATAACATTGACAATGACTCTAAAGAGTCTGAAGAGGAAAGGCATGAATGGCAGCTAAAAAATCCTCCAAAGGAAAAGCTGAAAAAGAATAAATCTTCCTTAAAACTGGCTATCGATACAATTTCTGGTGCAAAGTGGTGAGTGACAAATTTTTTTGATTATTCTCTTGAAGACATTATCATGAATTCTTTTAAGGACGCTATGATGCTCGTGTATGTTGATAACATCGAGAAATGCCTAGATCTGAGCTTCCCCTCACTCGACCCTACTCTTATCGACATGGTCACGGATAAAATCAAAATGATGGAGCAGGGGGCATATGTTGCCGAAAGGGAGGAAACCGACGCCACAAAAATCCTATCTTTTGAAATTCCATCCTTCGAAGTTGAATATGAATCCGAAGATGAAGATAACAAAGATGAGTGTAACGACCCACTATTTTGTACCATTCGAATTCGACAATAATAGAACATGTCGAGCTGGAATAGTTCAAAATAATAGATTGTAGAATAAATTTGGCAAAACTCGGAATATACAATAAATAAATCGCAGAATCACATACACAGATATCAGAATCTCGCAGCGGAAATTAAAAATTTAGTGGTTCAAGAAGCCACTGATACATCTTTAACAAAACAGGAATTTCATTGTTTATAATCCTCAATACAATTTTAAAACATAAATAGAGATAGAGTCTTCAAAGTCTGGGATTCCAGAAAAGATAAAGACTGAAACAAACTTCCAGCAGCACGAATGGTCTACGGAATGTCCTAGCTCCGGAGAGGAAACTGAAGCTGCAACTCAGGCTGACCCGAGCGTAAAATAAAACAAACACTCGAGTCAGGACATACATACTTATATGATGTAAGCTAAATCAAGTGTACTGTAATATAGAGCAAGTAACTTAAAGGATGCTTGGGATCGCCCATCCTCTAAGGATCCGTCAAACTATTTACTATGTAGTATATTGCGCTATTATAATAGTGTCTATTTATAAAATAAACATACTTTTTTCTTAGCATTAAGGGGTTACCCATATAGCCCTTAACACGTAATAGTCCCAGTAGTCCATCCAATATCATAGCTCCTCCTGATCGGGAAGCAACTAGAGGATACCACACGGGCTACGGGAGAAAACCAAACTCGTACAAGGCTCGATATGGTAGGTGACACGGCACAACTAGGCAATGCCAGGGTAGATATACCAATTGCTATCCGGACCGGTGGTAACGCGAAGCCGCAGCAACCGCCCACCTCGAACAACACTCCCAAATCAAAGGGTGCACCCAAACAATCACAAGAGTAATAGAAAGGTATACGAAGAAGTGCGTTCGATCAGAGGAGCTACCTCATTAATCCGAGAATCGCTCCTGTTTTAGCCACCTTATGCCAACTCACGGGAGTCGGGTCCACGTATATACCTTTCAAGAAACCGTCGCCCCCAACCTACTTCATTCTGGAATCTCCACCGCGTACACGGTTGGTCAAAGTGGTTTTTGGTATCGACAGAGAGTATGTCCATATCCGATCCCGGTCTCTTTGCCAACCCATCTTATTATAACCCATGGTCATTTAAAAACAATTTATACCTTAAAACCAGTATAACTTTTCCATTTCAAAACTATAAATACGATATCATTTTAAAACCCAAAACAATATGATATTGTTATATCCAAATATAATTCTTTTCCAAAAACCATACTGCTTAAAATTTTTAAATATCTGGAAACCAAATATTTGAATTATGTCTTCGAAGCATAATATTTTGGAAATTTACTTTAAAACCATAACTCCCAAACACAATGGTTTGGATATTCAACGGTATATATAATAAATGGGTTAACTTTATGGTTACTTTGTAAAGAAGAGAATTTACATAGCTTTGCAAATAATTTTTCTTTATTTAAAGTTTAAACCATAATTTAAATATCACTTTATGTTCCCAAAACTATTTCAATTCTTATATATATATATATATATATATATATTCAATTGGAGTACTTACTATTCAAACCAAGTTTGGACTTTATCCTTCAACAAATCAATGTTTTATTTTTAGCCTTGAATATTCCCATAAATTTCATAAATAAACTCCAATTTTAGCCATTAATTATTTTCAAAATTTACTTAATACCAGAATATTCATCTTAAATTTATTAAGGAAATCCAGTTATAAATCATATCTTAAGATTCTCCAAAACTTAAAAATAAAATTTATCAAATTCCATAAAATTTAAAACAATCAATTCTAGATTCTGTAGCACTTAGGAAATGCTACCTAAAGTTACGGGTAAAACTAGTCCAATTTCAAAAGATAGCATTTGAATGCTGTAGTAGCTTTGTTTAACTTAATAAATATTTCCAAATATAACTTATTTATTTATATATTTCTTAACTGAAATCTTATTCTTTCAAAAATCCAGATTTTCCAAAATAAGTTATATTCTATAATTTTATTCAAATATTTATTTATTTATTTATTAACATTTATAACTCATTCAAAATCAATATAAAATCCTTTAAAGATATTAAATCAAATATTTAACTTCCAAAAATAATTTATAAATATTTCAGAAAATATTATAAGGACCACGGGCCTGTATATAGTTTTCTAGCCTAGGTCAAGTGATACGGATTTATATCATTTCAACCCGTAATTTATAAATACCCCGGGTTCTATCATTTCAAACCCGCAATCCCAAGTTATCAGTTAAGCAGTTAACAGAATAGTTTAACAATAATCATCATTTAGGCCTATCATTTCAGCCCATAACAATCTACATATAATAGGGAACTTGCAGTGTGATTTAAGCAGTAAATAAACAATAACATAATATAACTGCAGATATAATACAACAGATGAATACTGATGAGGTGTCAATGGGGTTCATCATTCTATTACACTACAGACAGATAATAGTGAAATACAATTTTACACATACACTTGCAATAATTTACTAAAAATATAAATACGTATGTCTGGTGAGAAATACTCACTTGGAAGTTGCAGAAAAATTTGAATTCGAAACGACGATTCACCGGTAAAGAACGACAGAGTGTAACGATCAAAATTCTTCGGATGTCGCCTAGATTCAAATCTAGAACAAGATTCAAATATTGAATACGCGACTTTAGAATTTACGGTCAAAGAAAATTAAAATAGAACGAGAATTGATTTGACTTGCTCGACCACTCCGCCGTGTAATATGACCAAAATATTCCCCAAACGTGAACCGTGTTAACGCTAAAATTTACGACAAAATTTCCTAAAGACCGACTAAACAATATGGTGACGTTTCTCCTATGGGCCGTGATACACGCATGTACACGTGCACACTTCCTTTCCCACTTACTCATGTATATACATACTCACGCCAAACATTTATACAGCCTAAATTTTCACTTAGATTTTTGAACTTTTCTTCAAATCCAAGTTTTAACATCGCTTTACACTATTTTTGCCTTATAGTATTTCTCTGCTCACCCATTCATCATTCATTCATTTTTTTTTTCTGTTGCTTTGCAAAATCTTCACCTTCAATATAACTTTCAGCCTATATATATAAACTATTTAGAAACCCAGATCTTCTCTCAACTTCACCGAGTCTCAAACCTGCCTTCTTCGAGCCAACCAGGAAGTTGCTTCGAGTAATACCCTCCAAGACTTCGAGTCGAATACGCCACTGCTTCGGGTCATGTATGCGAGGCCTAGTGAAAATTCATGCGACCCCCCTTCTGCAAATAAATTTAAGAACAACTTCTACTAAGCAAACCCCTGAAGTATTCACACAACATCTACTTGCCTACCCAACTATTTCTATTATCACCCAACTCCAGTCTTCATCTACACAAACTAGGTCAAATGCAAATTTTCTCACCAAGCTCGGCCATCATATCCAATGCAAGCACATGCACACTACTACACAAGAATTTGTACATCCCACCTATCTTATGCTCCCTCTGAAACAAGCCTGTACACTAGTCCCCAAACTCACCCAAGTTTTACTTAATTTCTCTTATATATGCCTGTATGTTCTTTCTCTTCTTCCTATATTATAACAGAGTTTCCAATAATTTATATATATTTTTTTTTTCTTAAATTGAGACTGAGTTTCTTCCCAGCTCACTAGGTTACAATACAAAGATATGCACTGCCTATTATGAATCTATATATGCAGACTTCCACCCACCCAATCTTTACTTAATGTCTCTGCACCACTGCTTCATTTCACTCACCCAGACAACAGAGTATCATATGATGCTTAACTAGAGAATCCATCCTTCACCTAGTTGCAACTACCATATGCATGCTCCCTGTCAGTTTCCAACATGTGCAGCCTACAACATTCAATATATATGCAGACTACTCTTGTTATAGTCTTATTATTATTATTATTATTATTATTATTATTTTTGTTTTGTCATTACTTACTTTTTTTTTTTTCCTAAATCCACTTCCCAGTTCTAAAACTGCAACAGGCAGAAGAAAACCCAACTACCCGAGTCACCAAAAAATTTACTTCGAGAAAAATATACTAAAGCTTCGGGAAAATAATATAGTTGCTTCGAGTCAGTCCCTATGTACTTCCTTCCCTTTGTTCCAAGTCTGAAACCACCTACCCATCACTCCTCTGGACCTGACCCAACCACCTCCTCTCTACTTCTCTCTTTATCATTTAGTACCCCACTTCCACTTAATACTTCACTAGACTTGACCCATCAACTGCTTCCCTCCAGCATCTACAAACTCTGGTATGGCCAAGCCTGTGCACCATTTACTGGGAATATGTCACCAGCTTTTCATGCAAACTGATACTTGAATGAGACACTACTCCTACTTCTTTCTCCCATTCCAGTCATGAATCTTTCCCATGTCAGTTTGAACATGTTCTCAGAGACACCAATATGTACAGCCTGCTACCAAATTTATATATATATGCAGACTTTCCTAAGATATCTATATGCACTAAATTTTCAAGCCAAAAGATATGCAGACCACCTTTTCAAATGCACATCATAATTATACACCTAATTCTCTTCAATATATGTACACTTTCCATTTAACTTAGATTTACACTATTGCTTCACAGTTATTTCACATCCTAACTTATAAACTCATCAACACTTAAAACTGAAAATGATACAAAGGCCAAACTTATGACACAATTGCATCCTATGGGTTAAGTCAGACCATCAACCAACTACTCAACTAATCAAAATACAGATTCAACTAAATCAAATCCCAACCCTGTCAACATTTCTACTGAAGCCTGCCACCATGATATGACTAAATGCGACAGAACTTCCTATGTACTGAGGCCCAACAAAGTATGCTTTTAATGATGGCAAATCATCTACAGATCCTAACATACTCAACTACCATCCTATATTATAGGCAAAAGGTGGGGAGATGGCCGAGCAAAAGCAAAATACAGAGAGGACTTAGAAGAAAAAAAAAAAAATGGAATAAAATTACCTGATGGATCTCGAGTGAGACGAGGAGGTGAAGGCAAAGAAAATAGTGGAAAGGTAAAAGAACTGGTGTAAATATAGATGATGTATGTGAAGTTCACAGGGGGTCATAAGTGTGAATAACGCATCAGTTTTTTTTTTCATTGTGAATTCCTTCAAGTCTGCGTGATTGAAGGCAAAGAGATGAGGCAGCTTGATTATGGGAAAAATAAATGCTGATGAAACCGAGGGTGAAGCAAGGGAATTTGATGTGCACGCTTCAGGCTTGAAGTGAATGTGTACAAGTGCAAAGGAAAACTGTCAGAGAGAAATATATTCGAACGTTATTTGATGAAATTAAAACATGCATTGATTATGGGCAAAATGATTTGCGTGACTGGGAAAATTGTAGGTGAAAGAACATTAGGTGAGCACGTTTCAGATTATAAGCATGCACTAAATTTCTTTCTCCCCAGATTTCGTCTTGAATGTTGCCTATGTCTGATTAGTTATTCGAAAATTTGAAGAAGGCAGAGAAAAATGGACTTGTGTGATTTACTCGTCAGTTTCAAAGGATAAAGGTTTCAGCGTTACACTATGAAAAAGTTGCACACGTGATTTGTTTTTAATTTAGCTGAATTTTGATTTTAGTTTGATGACAATAAATAGAAAGGTGAATATTTATGTAGAGAAAAACGTATACAATGTTATAAAACAATTGGTTCTTTATAACGAAATAACGTTTGTTTTTAAATCACTGACTGATAATTTATATCCAAAAATATTTAAAACCTGATCTTTACACTACGCTAAACAGACGCAGGCTAAAACATCAAAAATTTTCACAAAAATAACATTTTAAAAACACACGTTTTGTTACGTTGCTTATACCCTATAATTGACGCGTCTTTTGAACGCGAAATTTAACCGTTCAAACTTAGCTTAAATTTCTACAATTATTATTAAATTTTATTGACATACAAAATTTTATAAAATATATCTCCCAATTAAATAATTAAACTATATTGTTAAACACCATTTATGTAAAAATATATTTCCAAATTTTAAAATAATTAAAAGAAAATAAATAGCTAAAACTAGGGCTGTTACAATGAGGTTGTCAAAGAAAAGTGCGGCAACAACAATGATGATAATGGTGATGATGATGATTATAATGACGAAGAAAACGTCGACATAGGTCAAGGTTCAGGCGACGATAGAGGCGTACAATCTTATGCTCCTGAGAAAGATGAGATTGATAACACAAGAACTTCAAAAAAAGGTAGTCCCAATCCATCTTCTCATGAAGCAAGTCCGCCTAAACCTCCTGCGCCTTCAAACCCTCGGGAGGAGCCTGCTTATATTAACGTTCAAGAATCAAGAGAGAAGGAGTAGGTTTCTCAAGGGTCAATTACAGTTTCTCAGGTATGGGATTCTCTGTTTAAACATCTTTCGTTTTGAAGATAGTAATAGTTTAAAACATTTATTTTAGATAAGAAGGAAATCTATTTACCCAATAAAACCAAGCTTGAAAGAAATTAAGCGAAAATAAATAGTTTATATAAGGAGTTAGATAAAAAAACTAAAGGAGCACAACATCCTCTCTGATAAATATCTTAAACTTAGTAAAAGCATGGCAGTGTTAACAGACTTCAAAAATCAAGAAGGTGCCCCACGACTGAGGAGAGCATGCCTTCGATATGATGGTCTTTTAAAAGAGAATCAGGAATGGATCGCACTTTTTTGGATGTTGATTGAGGAGAGAACTATTCTGTTGATTTTCTATATAAAGCCTGTTGTTGCACCCAACTATTAATTTCTCATACTTAGGTGATTTTAGTGGGCACTACTTAGGCATCTATACATAAGATACTTGAACGAGTTTGGATCTGACCCGCATCCTGGAGCATGTTGGAATTTTTCATGAGTCAGATAAATTTCCCAAACTTGCCTTTTGATAAATTTAAATATTATAAAGACAATTTTATTTCATAATTATTTACAAAGTCAATTTTGTACGAACCGGATGAATAGTCATAATTATGTAATAATATTAATTCATGAATGTTTGTTTTAGTTTTTCTTTTGTACTTAACTGCATTTTATTATGTAATCATAGAGTGAATGTCCCTCGGGAAATTTTATCTCTAGAGATTATCTAAGCTAGTATGTTAAATTGAAAAGAGATTATCTCGAAAGGCATCAATTTTGAAATCATCAAAACTTGCTAGATATTGTTTTCTTAGAGATTTACAAAAACTTCATATGGAACATCCTCGCTTCCGCTTTGATTTTCTTGGTGAAAAAAAAGTAAAGCTACTCAAAGAGATTCAGACATACCATACCAAAACTAATATGTGGTCGCGATAGTCCTCCTATTAGGGAATGAGACTATAGTAAATATCCTCCGGTTATTACTCCGGAAGGACTTGATATTCCTTTTGACTCAACAGTTATTATTTCTGCTAATTCATTAAATAAAGTTATAAATGTAGTTTATCAACTTTAGATGTAAAGCAAATGTCCAATTGTATTTTTAGTTTCATTGTTACTTGAGTTGTAATCCTATATTACTTTAATAAAGAGATTGATTACTTTAGTCTTGACTTTATTTTCTTTTTCTATTTGTTTAAATAAGAGTTACAGTTATCCGAAACGCCACTCTCATTAGATTCGGCATTACACGTTATTGATATCAAAGATAGGTTGTTAATGAATCTTGAAAAGAAAAGACTTCTTGACGATACTTTATCTGATCGTTTTCAAGATAACACGAAAGCATTAAAATGGAACAGGAGATTTTTGCTCCAAAAAATAATTATCAGAAATCTCAACGATCAGATTACCAATTTAGAAGCGGATGCTAAGAGTAAAAGTGAAGCAATTTTCACATTGAAGCGTCAAGTTAAATCAAATCCATCAATTGATTTTGACCATAAAATGTTGGAGCCTCTTAAATAACTAAGTGATTGGAAATTAAGTTGAAAGATAGTCAAGCTCGATGTGAATCGCTCAAATTCATTATGGGAAGTAATATTTCAAAAGTCGATTCATCTGCTTCTTCTATTGTTCCCTCTGATGCAAAATTAACAAGATCTATTTCTCTTGTTATCCAAAAATTTCCTACTATGACTAATCCTCCACCTAGTTTAGGCGTAAATGTAGTAGGAGAATGGTGCAGGAATGTCAAATTCAAAATGATGAAGTATTTCGATGAGCACCAGAAGATGAGATACTCACAGCGCATAAATGATTATGCTGCTAAAATTCAAAATATTGAACTTAAGAGCTATTTTCTTCAAAAGTGTATTGCTGACTTGGAAAGCGAAAATAAAACCCTTAAAGGTGCGAACAAATCCTTTAACCTTGCTTTGAAGACCAACATCAGGGCCATTGATGATGAAGACAAGATGAGAAAGAAAGAGAAGAAACTTAAAGAAGTTCTTTGCATTGCTATTTATCACATTGTAGATCCCTTAATTGTTGAGAATCTAAATAAAGGTGTCCAAGATTAATGAACTATTTGTATTAATGAAGTGTATACACTTGTTCTTGTATACTTGTTAATAATTTCAAAAATTATGTAAATTGTGAAAGTTTTGTAAATATCACTTGGTTTGTGATCCTTTCTTGTAATGTTGTTGTTGAATTATCTTTTTGATAACTTGCCCCATAATTTATGCGTTTGCTAGATCTTTTAACCCTTTTTACTAATATGCTTTCCCTGAAAAGCACGAAGCAAACAATATTTCTCATTATTATCTTGAAATCTATATACGCGTTTATTATTTCATTTGCGGAGATTAATAAATAATTATGTCAACATATGACCATAGCTAAAAAGTAATCACTTTTGATGAAACGTTTTGAAACCCGTCTTTGGTAAGGATGAGGGATAATTAAGAATTCAACTTTAAACATATTATTAGAATATCGGAAGTTTGATGGTAGAGAACCATTGCCTCAACCATGGATATAAATGTTTTAGAAAGTCATACTCTATAGATAGCTAACAGAAAGTTAATAATGACCATGTAATAGAAGTCCAGAGATCACTGTCCGAACACTTGTGATAGAAATCTGTTGACCCAGATTCGGGCATTAATAAATGAAATTAAAATGTTTACAAGTTTGGAATTCAAATTAGGGTATTAGCGGGTAATAACCAAAAATCCATGATAATCTTCTTAATAGACGTCTTAAGTCTAGATTTGGGCACTAATGAGTGAAGTTATATAATAGTCTCAAAACCCAGAT
This sequence comes from Allium cepa, assembly GCA_030765085.1. NCBI lineage: Eukaryota > Viridiplantae > Streptophyta > Magnoliopsida > Asparagales > Amaryllidaceae > Allium > Allium cepa. The sequence continues at coordinate 1,032,396,230 of CM060945.1, read as the reverse complement.
TCGTGTATCAGTGATGGATAATCATAAATCCATGATAATTATCTTCATAGTAGAAATCTCAAGCCCAGATTATGGCATTAATAAGCGAAGTCTGGTAATAGTTTCAAAACCCAGATTTTGGTTTTAATAGATGAAGTTTCGAACTGAGAAGCCCAAAATCTAGATTCGAGTATTAATAAGCGGAATTCTATTCTACCCCTTTTAAGTTTTGACTTCTTTGACATGCGTAAACCCCTTTGGTTTGGTATGTAGTTGTAGTTTGATTGGCTGCTTCTCGAGCTTCGACATCATAGTCCACCATTTGATATGCCGCTTCTCGGGCTTGGACTCCTAGTCCGATGTTTGATGGCCGCTTCTTAGGTTGGGACATCTTTGTCCATTATTAATATGTCTTTCATTGGGCTCGAACGTCTTAGTCCATGGTTTGATATTCCTATTCTTGGGCTTGAACATCTTAGTCCATTGTTAATATGTCTCTTCTTGGGCTTGGACGTCTTAGTCCATTGTGACGCCGACAGGGGCTTGTCAATGCTTTATCATGGCCATAGTGTGGTGCAGATAAAGGCTTACATTCCTCCCTTCATAAGGTGCTTACCCCTGGCCAACTCGGCGTAGACAGAGGCTTCGACCGTTTAAGGTTATGTCCAAATGAGGGAAAATTTTCGCTCTCAACCGTGTAGATTTTCCCTAGTATAGTTGTTCTTTACTAACTTCATTCATGATTTGTTTACAAACTTATTGATTTTGCCTTGACAGAAAAAGTTGATTATCATCCCTTTAAGGCTCTGTGGTGGTTAATTTCATGACCGTTCATCACATGGTAATGGCAATATGATACTTCCAGATTCCTTTCATATTTTAGTTTCTTCTTTTGTGTTGGTCAACAGTTAAGCTTGTCTTTGGTTAGCAAGTAGATATTCTTTATAGATGTTGTTAGATTGCATTCTTTAGGAAGTCTTGACTTGAAGCTTGTTTCTTGAGAATGGCTTCTAGGTCTTTTGTTACTTGTCTTAATAGCATCACCCTCATCGGTTGTTTTTCTTTTTAACACCCATTGGAGTTCATGTGCTGGAAGTGTTCCAGTTATAGCTAGTTGCCATTTATGAGCAATGTCATTATAATCTTCCACTATCCCTTTTTTGAAAATTGTGCCTTTGGAATAGTGTTGAATCGTTTTCCTCATTTGGTCAAACAGTATTGTTACTTCCATTTGTCTTTTCTCCTAAGGCAAAGATAGGGGTAAGACCAATATGGAAAGGATTTAAGCTCCATTTTTCTAGATCATATGATTCTGCTCTTTTCTTCTTTATAATTCTTAAAGCTTTTAATCTTAGCATTTGCTCTTCATATAGTTTGATATCTTGAATAGTTCTTTGAGAGAATCCTATTAGATGTGGCTTTGAGGAACCTTGCTTGGATCTTTTATTTTTGGCAATCATGATGAAGTGAAGTCCAAAATCGGTAAGCTTGAAATAGAATTGGTTAGAATAAAATGGTGTTGGATGTTTAACAAGATCGGATGTTTGATCCCTCCTTCTACCGCCAAAACGTTAACAAAAAAACTTGTCAACAACCCAAAGTTGATTTTAAGAAAAATATTAGTCCTTTTCAACCTATCTTGGTTAAGTTGAGGAAGATAGGATATAGGTATTCCCTTTGATCCAACCTTTCAAATAAATTTCTTTCGCGAAAACTTTCCCTTATTAACCATTTGACCCAATCAAAACACTTAAATTCCCTTCTTTTTGGTCTATCTAGCCAACTGAAGTAGTTTGATTATCCCTTCGAAACCATCCTTTCGAAACAGTTGCAGAACACTAAATGATGGCTTTAAGGATTCAAGGGTAGGTTTAACGAGGTGGTTTCGACATTATCGAAAGCTAGGTTAGCTATTGACTTAGGTTTGGTTCTGGAATCTAAGGTAAACCAACTTGGGTTAAGGTTCCGACTCACTAAAAGGTGAATGTTTAGTGAATATTGGTTTGTAGTTAAGGACTTGGATTACTTGGAAAGGCGGGGGTTTCGACTACTCGGAAGGTGCATTTCGATGAGGTTGATATCTATAAATACAGTTAAATCAAGTAAAAAGCCTTCAAACAATTATATAATCGAAAATATTGAAATCTTCCCTTTATTAATCCAATAATGACCATGATAAACAATTTTCCCCAATTTGATTTACCAATTAGGGCTTTCAACTTTGTGAAATTAAGAAAATACAAGTTTGGAATGAATGAATTCGGATTCCCTAAAACAGACCCCTTGGGTCTTATTTATAGATGTGGGTCGGCACCTTTCGACCTGGTTGAAAGGTGGCTTCAGATACCTTCTGACTCCTTTGACACTTTGCGCACCCCTTTACAATGCTTTCGAATGGGTTTGAATGCCTCCGTCTTCGTCAAAGTGGGTGGTTGCGCCTTTTCTCTTTATGTTGCTTTGTTATCGTAAGGAATAAAGTTAATAGCTTTCGACTCTGTCGGTAGGCAGTTTCCAAGTGTTTTGAAGGTGTTGAAATGCTGATGGTTTCGTTGCTACTAGTAACTTGCAAATGTATGCTTGCGAACTGATGCAGAACCTTCCCTGGATTTTAATTGCTTTGACCGGCTCGAAAGGCCTTCTTATGCTTTCGAAAGGGCTGTTCCAAACAACTGAGTGCTTTGAATGAAGGCGAAACCTTGGGTTTCGAAAGGTTTGGCACGCATATGAAGGATTGTCGTTCATTATTTTTGAAAAATGTTTCTTTAACTCATTCGAAAGGTCTTCATGAATGTAGAAGCACTTGCTTCGAAAGGGGATTACTGAAATGGAAGGGTGCTTTCAACCCCTTTGAAGGATTGTGATACTTCTAGTCTTTGGCTTTGCATCCCTTCGACTCCTTCAAAAGGTCTTACTGGAGCTACTTTCTCTTGTCCTTCTTTGTCTTCTACTTAATCTGGTTTCGACAAGGTCGAAAGAATATTTGGTAGTTGTAACGCTAGCGATTTTTCGTCCACGAACGTCGACGTCAATACGACCACTGTATCAACTGCCGATCAATCGAAGGTCGGAAAACCGTACGGTTATGGTTAAAGAAAAAGAAAGAGGTAGAAGAAGAGAGAAATGATAGGACAGAACAGAAAACAGCAGAACAATATCAGAATCTCACAATCGCAGCGGAACAACATATAATAAATAAATGAATAATCTTTAAACAAAGAACTATATCAGTTATTACATTACATCACATTACATTACATCATCATCAGAGTGTACCACAACAAACAACAACAAACAGCGGAAAAGAAATACTATATACAATTAATACGCCATGTCATCCAGCTTGCCTCCAGCAAATCCTGAATTCCAGAATATCCTGATAAACCTTAACTCTTGACTGCCCGTGTGGAAATTGGTGGGCACCCAGAGTTTAGGAAGGAAAACAATAAACTCCGAGTCAGTCGTGTGACTGGTGTGAGAACTCAAAATAGTTTATTTATCTTTAAAATCAAAATAGAGGAATATTTTTAAAGTCAATTCGCAATGCTTTTAAAAATGAGACTACCATAAGGCCTCCCGCACACACACACAATGCAAACGCAGAATCGGAGGAGATTTCTCCTTATGATAGTGAAAGATGCTTGATACGCACTAAAAAGAAACATTTGATATTATTACTAGTGCATAGTGTAGAAAATATTTCGAAAGTAAAGATATAAATCTTAGCCAGCATAGGCATTCCGCACTGATGCCTACTATAGCTACCATCCAAACAGTGGGTCGCCACCAAAAGTGAATGATACGTTCTACAACTAAAACCGTACAATATCGTATTGTTTCTTTGGATTTCCAACAAATGGTCAGGCCAAGGAAATTCCCATTGCCACATGGAAATGCCTCTGTAAGGACGTCCCGAGAACCTAACCGGATCTCTGCCAGGCCTGGTTACCTTTCAAACTAGGTAACAACTGACACGAGTATGCCATCCCCCGGTCCTTTGGGACCTTTATCCTAGCGCTCGCAACCAACATCACACCATAATAAATAAAGTGTTTCAACATGAGTAAGTATCTGGGCTCCATACCATGATACCACCCTTTTCCAGAAGGAAATGCACATACCCTAAGGGGCGCTACCCCCAATAACTTTGCCGCATCTTTCCTGTTTTGACCATTCTGGGGTGTGAGGCTCGACGAAGTCTCGTCCACAAAGCCCACTTTATACAAAAGCTGTGCTTTGGGTCAACAATTGATCAAAGAAATGATCACAAAGATAAGTGATCAAACAAATGATCATATCACAAATGATCAAACAATGATCATTTCACAGCAACACTCAGCATGTCACATTACCAAATTGGGAATATATCGCTGATAACCTTAAACTACATAACCTCTGAGCTCGTACGTCTCAGAGAAGGGTGTTAAGCTAAAAGAATAAATTCACCGCCACAACAAGAAATATATTTGAAAGAAATCAGCTTTATATCCCAATTTGTAATGTCAGACATACAATCCATACAAGTCTGTTCCGGGCTCGAACAGAACCGAAGGCACTTACAAATAAGTCCTTGCACTCCAGATATCCACTAATCACGTTCGGACTTCCCATCATATGGAGTCTCTATACCGTAGCTACTCGGTGAAAAGACAATCGACGAGTTGTCCTTTCGCTTTTGAAAATATCCGGTCTTCAGCACCGGTCTTCAAATGCAATTCATAACGACATATCACATATTCGGAATGGGTTATACGACCCCATGGTCCTTTCCCGGGTAACCTGAATAGTGAGCGCTTATTCAAAAATAAGTGTGGCATTCAAATTCAAACAAATCACAACAAACACCCATTCAAAGGTAAATAATGATAGTCGGTTATTGAACTATCAATGGATATGCACAACATCACCAGATTCCAAATAATTTTCCAAATTATTTATTTCCCAAAAAATATCTTTACAAGATATATAATTTCAATACCTCAAAAATAAATCAATATTTATTTTTAAACAAATTCCACTTTCTTTTATAAATTCCATAGTGAATTTATATTTCACAATATCTACTGATATACGATTTTAAATAGGTTTCAAATATTCATTTTCAATTTATCTTCAAAAAGATAAATGCTCAAAATATTCACTTTATATTGGAAAACATTTCCATACTTATTTAATAAGTAATTCACAAATCTTTTTATTTTCTACACTTGGAAAATATTCAATATACTTAAATCTAAATTAAGTATATATTTCATTATTTAAGGAAATCATTCTCTTAAACATATTTATTTGGGCCAAAACGAATGTTGCGTAAAACATCGTTACGACAACCCAAAATCACCAGTATAGGGATTCGAAATTAAAATAGATATATAAATCCCAATACTATACAAAACATTTCCTTTCGGAAATCATTTACTATAAAAATAGTGTTATAGTCCACCATTTCCTTCTATTTCTCGAAAACGTCTATTTCAACAATAAATGTTGAAATCTATGGTTTCGAATCTCAACACATTTTGAAAACATCGTTAGATCGTTTAATTCTATTTAAAACATCACCTCCAAAACATTTTCTTTAACATAATATTCACTATCCAAAACGTGAATATACTTCGTTAACCAACTTAATCATTTCTATTCATTTTATTTTAAAGGATTATTCACTGTCTAAAACGTGAATATAACTAAATTAATAAGTTATACAATTTACTTATCAAAATAAGTCATTTGCGAATTTATAAAACAATGTTTATAAATTCCATTTCTATTTGTTTAATAACAACTTCCTTTTATAAATCTCCTTTATTAACTTATTCGATTTATAACTCAATTATATACCGAAAGTCCATATTATAAGTTAAATGCTTATCATTTATTTGTTTACAAAATCGTTCTTTTAACTTCCCAAATTATAAATCTTATAACTTATAAGATTCATTTATTTACCCAAATCTATCTTTTTTATAACTTTACAAATTTTATAAACCTACTGCTTATAAAATTCCATTTATAACTTCACCGTTTATAATTCTATAAATTTCATTCATTTATGAAATTCATTCACAATTCATTCTAACACTTATAAAAACTCGTTTTATAATTCAAATATTTTAATTTATAAATTATCAATTTATAAATCTTTTATATAAATCAATTTATATTATTATTTCAAAACGCCTTTAAAGTCCTTTATAATTTCATCATTTTGATTTATAAAATAATTAAATTTTATAAATCCTATTTTTAAACTTTTCACAATAAATTCAAAAATCCCGATTTAAACCATTTTATAAAATCATTAACCCCATATTTTCAAAAATCAACTTTTAACTATTTTTCTCAAAAATCATAATTTTTATAACATTAAAATTATAACGTTTATTTATTTATAATGGATCAATACCAAAAATATTTTATAACGTATACTCTTCAAAAATCACTTTAAAAATCCTTTTAAAATTCCAAAATTTGGCCCAATGATGCTACATACCAAATAGTCAATCACGACAATAACGATATCATATATCGATATGATAATCAACGAATATCAAAATATCGATAATCAAATAAATACTGTTGAGGAATCCAGTTGGATCCCTCCAACCTGTTTTCCTGCATCCAAATATGTTAGCACAATACCAATTCCGTTACAGTACGAAATTGTCGCGGTATATGGGATTTGAAATATTATCCGCTTAATAGGCGGCGCAATAGGGTCTCATCCGCTATATAATACGGGAAATCAACTCCAAGTACATAAATAATACCAATTTCACTGTACTGTAAAATATTTGCGGTATATGTTTTTAATAAATAACCTCCGCTTACTAACGGCGTATAATGTCTATTTTAACAATCAATAGATAACAATCATCATTCAAACATACATTCAAGAATTTTAAATCTAACTGATTCAAAATTAAAATCGAAACCGATTCGATTGAGTGAGAAGTTCTCACCTTGATTTCAATTTCGTTTTAGCGATTTATTTCGAATAAAATTAAACGGACGTTTAATTTTACCCGAAATTCTCACTAACTCCAAACGACTCCAATCCAATTCCATAGCGTATTGCTCGTCCATACGATTCCAACGCAACTGGTTTCGCGCGTTTTCGACCTCCTATGAAAAAGATATGAATTTTTAAAGTTACACGATTTTATATAACATACATATTTACAACATTATTTATAATTTTTAAACCTAATCAATATCTCAGCCTTTGGATCTTGCTCCTTGCAATCACCACCGTCCCCTTCATCTTCCTCACGCACGTTCCCACTACAGGAAATACACGCACAAATAATCCACCAAGGCCGTATCTAGGGTTAATTTTCGCGACCTCCTCGTCGACATCCACCACGATCAGAAGCTTCCATCTTGAAGAGCATCTCCTCCTCTACCTTCGGCATGAATATCCTGCAGCTCGGCCACCTATAGCTCCTCGATTTCCGTGCGCAACTACAGGCCGTCGGCCCCTCCTAGCTCCCTCCACGTCGCGCCGTTTTCGATCAACTCCGTATAGATTCGAAGCTCCCATCGTGCTCTCCAATTTGTTAGTTGATGACTTCTGCCAAATGTTTACGGATTGGAAGATTTTGAGGAGGAAAGGAACGAAAATTATGGCCATTGGTTATAAGAGGGTGGCGGCTCTGAACAGTTAGGGTTAGGGTTTTAGGTTATTTGCAAAGTTGAAGTTGTGAGGGTCTTATATAGAAAATTTTGCAAAAACTATTCATCCCGGATTTTCCGAACTCCAAATGAAGCGTGCCGGTTGGTGTTGCTAAGGTTTACCTCGCGTTCCGAATACAATGGAACATGTTTCGGGAGCTAATTCGGTCATCTGTGCGAGTTATGGCAATAAACGTTCGATTTAAAATTAAACCGATTAAACGATTTTCTAGGCGTTTTAGCTTGCACCGGACAAATGATAAATTCGATTGACACGAAATTTTAAACCATACAATAATATCACATTACGGATCCGATATAACTGGTTTTGTTGAAATCTGAGACCGTTCGAAAAACGGCTAATTTCACTAGTCGATTAAATATTAAAATATCCAATTTTCACAAATAAACTTTTAATTCAATTTTAAAAGTTCCATAACATCATTCTAACTCCAATATGATATAATAAAATTTTAAAAATCATTTTTAATCATATTTAGCCCAATTTCAATTATTTCTGTATTTCCAACTATTAAATTATCGATTTAATTATTCAATTAAATCCAATTATTCGAATAAAATTTATTCCACTTATAAATTTCACTTATTAATATTTAAAATTAATTAAATATTCAAATTTTTAATTAATAAAAATTCTGGGTCGTTACTTGCTTCCCCCCTTAAAAGAATTTCGTCCTCGAAATTACCAATTAAGAAAAGTTACAGAATCTATTAACTTTCCCAAAATCCATAGTTAAACTTCTTACAATACTTTACTAAGTTTTCAAATCATACTTAGTTATATTTTCAAACCAAACTATCTGGTTTGACTTTCAACTTCAAAATCAAAGTTAAAGTCTTCAAAAATTTTCAATTTTCTCAAAAATATTCTAACGCCTTAAATTTTCGGAAAAATTCGCCAGAGTCTCCTTTGCGCGGCTCGATCCGAAAAAAAATGACAGTGTATATATCACAAATATACATCCAATCAAGTGATGAGGCATCCCGCAGGGAAAAAGTGTAAAAGTACGATATTTAATCCGAGATATGTACCTTATATATTATTAGCAAGCATATACGGCTAATATAGCGCGAAAGCGAGCTCCAAATGCGAAGCAAACACGATCCGCACCTACTAAAAACTCAACAAAAAGATGAGAAACATGTAAATAGACAAAAGTATCGATATACAACATATAGCAACATAATAACTATATATGCCAACATAGCAAATGCAATAAAAGCAATAAATTCAACCATCAACCAACTATCATCCAACTAGCATTCATAACCAATAAATATTCATTCATATTCTCATTAATATTCAATGAAATGGTTTTCAATTTAATCACATTTGATTCATTAAAAGTGGATGTTTTTACTAACATTCATTTTCAATTAGTTTATATTCACTAATCCATATTCAAGTTGGTTCACTTCCAAATCAAATTCAATTCTATTTAAGATTCACTTAACTTCCAATTGAATTTCCATTACTTTAGCTTTCTAGTTTCGCTAATTCAATTTCATTAATACTCAATGAATTATATACAATCAACTAACAATCATATATCAACCAATGTATATTAATTACAACCAAATTCCTTTGTTTATATTCATTCAATTTGGTTTAACACCTTTGCTTTCAATTGGTTTAATTAAACTGATTTTCCTTCAATTATTCAACTTCCAATAACATTAAATTTTAATGAATTTACATCTACATTCATTATTCCATATCAATTCTATTTACATTCAATTGATTTACATTCAATTCATTCGTTCAATTCAATTACAAAAGTTGAATTTCATTTATGTAACTCAAGTTCATATCTATCACTTAACTTTATTAATTTACTTCGATACCAATATCAACTTCATTCAACATCTCTTAAGTTATATTTCATTTATAAACATCACTTGGTTTTACTTAACTTAAATTCCCACTTATAAATCAATTCAGCTTTCAAATTATAAAGTAAATTTCCATTTAACTTTAAATTCATTTTTATTTACAACCCATATTCATAAATATATTCATATAGTTTCACTTCTCATATATATAAGTTTATTTCACAATTATAAATCACTTTAATTATAATTCAATTCTTATAATTCATTTGCTTATACAATTATTCTTTACATTTAGATTATTCAAACATCTTATTCAACAACCAAACAATCAACTAATATACACTTTAATAATTCTGAGAAATTATTCCTTTATATATAAAATATAATCAAGGTAAAATTATTTCATTTACCCAATTTAAATCAATACTGTGTCGAATTGTTTTGTACAAGTGTTTAGAGATCCCTATCAACAACGTTAATTATTCGTATTAATCAGAATCCATACACCACTCAACAAACCAATCATCACAATATAAAACAATTTTATATTCACTAACAAATACGCTCTCATAGCTATTATTACACTCAAACTCATTCTAGAGTACTACTGACTCTATCTCTAATTAGTAATACCCAACAGAGCCATGGTTGCCGCTTAACCATATGCTCTGATACCAAATGTAACGCTAGCGATTTTTTATCCACGAACGTCGACATCAATACGACCACTGTATCAACTGCCGAGCAATCGAAGGCCGGAAAACCGTACCGTTATGGTTAAAGAAAAAGAAAGAGGGTAGAAGAAGAGAGAAAAGATAGGACAGAACAGAAAACAGCAGAAAAATATCAGAATCTCACAATCGCAGCGGAACAACATATAATAAATAAATGAATAATCTTTAAACAAAGAACTATATCAGTTATTACATTACATCACATTACATTACATCATCATCAGAGTGTACCACAACAAACAACAACAAACAGCGGAAAAGAAATACTATATACAAGTAATACGCCATGCCATCCAGCTTGCCTCCAGCAACTCCTGAATTCTAGAATATCCTGATAAATCTTAACTCTTGACTGCCCGTGTGGAAATTGGTGGGCACGCAGAGTTTAGGAAGGAAAACAATAAACTTCGAGTCAGTCGTGTGACTGGTGTGAGAACTCAAAATAGTTTATTTATCTTTAAAATCAAAATAGAGGAATATTTTTAAAGTCAATTCGCAATGCTTTTAAAAATGAGACTACCATAAGGCCTCCCGCACACACACACAATGCAAACGCAGAATCGGAGGAGATTTCTCCTTATCATAGTCAAAGATGCTTGATATGCATTAAAAAGAAACATTTGATATTATTACTAGTGCATAGTGTAGAAAATATTTCGAAAGTAAAGATATAAATCTTAGCCAGCATAGGCATTTCGCACTTATGCCTGCTATAGCTACCATCCAAACAGTGGGGCGCCACCATAAGTGAATGATAGGTTCTACTACTAAAACCTTACAAGATCGTATTGTTTCTTTGGATTTCCAACAAATGGTCAGGCCAAGGAACTTCCCATTGCCACATGGAAACGCCTCTGGAAGGACGTCCCGAGAACCTAACCGGATCTCTGCCAACACAAGGCCGGGTTACCTTTCAAACAAGGTAACAACTGACACGAGTATGCCATCCCCCGGTCCTTTGGGACCTTTATCCAAGTGCTCGTAACCAACATCACACCGTAATAAATAATGTGTTTCAACATGAGTAAGTATCTGGGCTCCATACCATGATACCACCCTTTTCCAGAAGGAAATGCACATACCCTAAGGGGCGCTACCCCCAATAACCTTGCCGCATCTTTCCTGTTTTGACCATTACGGGGTGTGAGGCTCGACGAAGTCTCGTCCACAAAGCCACGCTTTATACAAAAGCTGTGCTTTGGGTCAACAAATGATCAAAGAAATGATCACAAAGATAAGTGATCAAACAAATGATCATATCACAAATGATCAAACAATGATCATTTCACAGCAACACTCAGCATGTCACATTACCGAATTGGGAATATATCGCTGATAACCTTCAACTACATAACCTCTGAGCTCGTACGTCTCAGAGAAGGGTGTTAAGCTAAATGAATAAATTCTCCGCCACCAACAGAAATATATTTGAAAGAAATCAGCTTTATATCCCAATTTGTAATGTTAGACATACAATCCATACAAGTCTGTTCCGGGCTCGAACAGAACCGAAGGCACTTACAAATAAGTCCTTGCGCTCCAGATATCCACTAATCACGTTCGGACTTCCCATCATATGGAGTCTCTATACCGTAGCTACTCGGTGAAAAGACAATCGACGAGTTGTCCTTTCGCTTTTGAAAATATATGGTCTTCAACACCGGTCTTCAAATGCAATTCATAACGACGTATCACATATTCGGAAGGGTTATACGACCCCATGGTCCTTTCCCGGCTAACCCGAATAGTGAGCGCTTATTCAAAAATAAGTATGGCATTCAAATTCGAACAAATCACAACAAATACCCATTCAAAGGTAAATATTGATAGTCGGTTATTGAACTATCAATGGATATGCACAACATCACCAGATTCCAAATAATTTTCCAAATTATTTATTTCCCAAAAAATATCTTTACAAGATATATAATTTCAATACCTCAAAAATAAATCAATATTTATTTTTAAACAAATTCCACTTTCTTTTATAAATTCCATAGTGAATTTATATTTCACAATATCTATTAATATACGATTTTAAATAGGTTTCAAATATACATTTTCAATTTATCTTCAAAAAGATAAATGCACAAAATATTCACTTTATATTGGAAAACATTTCCATACTTATTTAATAAGTAATTCACAAATCTTTTTATTTTCTACACTTGGAAAATATTCAATATACTTAAATCTAAATTAAGTATATATTTCATTCTTTAAGGAAATCATTCTCTTAAACATATTTATTTGGGCCAAGATGAATGTTGCGTGAAACATCGTTACGACAACCCAAAATCACCAGTATAGGAATTCGAAATTAAAATAGATATATAAATCCCAATACTATACAAAACATTTCCTTTCGGAAATCATTTACTATAACAATAGTGTTATAGTCCACCATTTCCTTCTATTTCTCGAAAACGTCTATTTCAACAATGAATGTTGAAATCTATGGTTTCGAATCTCAACACATTTTGAAAACATCGTTAGATTGTTTAATTCTATTTAAAACATCACCTCCAAAACATTTTCTTTAACATAATATTCACAATCCAAAACGTGAATATACTTCGTTAACCAACTTCATCATTTCTATTCATTTTATTTTAAAGGATTATTCACTGTCTAAAATGTGACTATAACTCCATTAATAAGTTATACAATTTACTTATCAAAATAAGTCGTTTGCGAATTTATAAAACAATGTTTATAAATCCATTTCTATTTGTTTTATAACAACCTCCTTTTATAAATCTCCTTTATTTACCTATTCGATTTATAACTCAATTATATACCGAAAGTCCATATTATAAGTTAAATGCTTATAATTTATTTGTTTACAAAATCGTTCTTTTAACTTCCCAAATTATAAATCTTATAACTTATAAGATTCATTTATTTACCCAAATCTATCTTTTTTTTATAACTTTACAAATTTTATAAACCTACTGCTTATAAAATTCCATTTATAACTTCACCGTTTATAATTCTATAAATTTCATTCATTTATGAAATTCATTCACAATTCATTCTAACACTTATAAAAACTCGTTTTATAATTCAAATATTTTAATTTATAAATTATCAATTTATAAATCTTTTATATAAATCAATTTATATTATTATTTCAAAACGTCTTTAAAGTCCTTTGTAATTTCATCATTTTGATTTATAAAATAATTAAATTTTATAAATCATATTTTTAAACTTTTCACAATAAATTCAAAAATCCCGATTTAAACCATTTTATAAAATCATTAACCCCATATTTTCAAAAATCAACTTTTAACTATTTTTCTCAAAATCATAATTTTTATAACATTAAAATTATAACGTTTATTTATTTATAATGGATCAATTCCAAAAATATTTTATAACGTATACTCTTCAAAAATCACTTTAAAAATCCTTTTAAAATTCCAAAATTTGGCCCAATGATGCTACATACCAAATAGTCAATCACGACAACAACGATATCATATATGGATATGATAATCAAAGAATATCAAATTATCCATAATCAAATAAATACTGTTGAGGAATCCAGTTGGATCCCTCCAACCTGTTTTCCTGCATCCAAAGATGTTAGCACAATACTAATTCGTTCCAGTACGAAATTATCGCGGTATATGAGATTTAAAATATTATCCGCTTAATAGGCGGTGCAATAGGGTCTCATCCGCTATATAATGCGGAAAATCAACTCCAAGTACATAAATAATACCAATTTCACTGTACTGTGAAATATTCGTGGTATATGTTTTTAATAAATAACCTCCGCTTACTAACGGCGTATAATGTCTATTTTAACAATCAATAGATAACAATCATCATTCAAACATACATTCAATAATTTTAAATCTAACTATTTCAAAATTAAAATCGAAACCGTCGATTGAGTGAGAAGTTCTCACCTTGATTTCAATTTCGTTTTAGCGATTTATTTCGAATAAAATTAAACGGACGTTTAATATTACCCGAAATTCTCACTAACTCCAAATGACTCCAATCTAATTCCATAACGTAGTGCTCGTCCCTACGATTCCAATGCAACTGGTTTCGCGCATTTTCGACCTCGTATGAAAAAGATATGAATTTTTAAAATTACACGATTTTATATAACATACATATTTACAACATTATTTATAATTTTTAAACCTAATCAATATCTCAGCCTTTGGATCTTGCTCCTTGCAATCACCACCGTCCTCTTCATCTTCCTCACGCACGTTCCCACTACAGGAAATACACGCACAAATAACCCACCAAGGCCGTATCTAGGGTTAATTTTCGCGACCTCCTCGTCGACATCAACCACTATCAGAAGCTTCCATCTTGAAGAGCATCACCTCCTCTACCTTCGGCATGAATAGCCTGCAACTCGGCCACCTGTAGCTCCTCGATTTGCATGCGCAACTACGGGCCGTCGGCCCCTCTTAGCTCCCTCCACGTCGCGCCGTTTTCAATCAACTCCGTATAGATCCGAAGCTCCCATCGTGCTCTCCAATTTGTTAGTTGATGACTTCGGCCAAATGTTTACGGATTGGAAGATTTTGAGGAGGAAAGGAACGAAAATTCTGGCCATTGGTTACAAGAGGGTTGCAGCTCTGAATAGTTAGGGTTAGGATTTTAGGTTATTTGCAAAGTTGAAGTTGTGAGGGTCTTATATAGAAAATATTGCAAACACTATTCATCTCGGATTTTCCGAACTCCAAACGAAGCGTGCCGGTTGGCGTTCCTAAGGTTTACCCCGCGTTCTGAACACAATGGAATGTGATTCGGGAGCTAATTCGGTCATCTGTGCGAGTTATTGCAATAAAACGTTCGATTTAAAATTAAACCGATTAAACGATTTTCTAGGCGTTTTAGCTTGCACCGGACAAACGATAAATCCGATTGACACGAAATTTTAAACCATACAATAATATCACATTACGGATCCGAAAAAACTAGTTTTGTCGAGATCTGAGACTGTTCGAAAAACGGCTAATTTCACTAGTCGATTAAATATTAAAATATTCAATTTTCACAAATAAACTTTTAATTCAATTTTAAAAGTTCCATAACATCATTCTAACTCCAATATGATATAATAAAATTTTACAAATCATTTTTAATCATATTTAACCCAATTTCAAATATTCTGAATTTCCAACTATTAAATTATCGATTTAATTATTCAATTAAATCCAATTATTCGAATAAAATTTATTCGACTTATAAATTTCAATTATTAATATTTAAAATTAATTAAATATTCAAATTTTTAATTAATAAAAATTCTGGGTCGTTACATTAGTAACACATCCTATCTCTGGTTTTAGCCATTACCGCTAGTGAAGCTAAGTCCGACATTACAGCTCACGTAACGCCAACTGAACAGATCACGAAACCACACATGGATTCTCATACCTCAACAAGTTTTGAAACCATACATGGGTTCCCTCATCCCAATAGAGATTTCAGAATCACATATGGATTTCTATATCCCAACTGGTCTCGGAACCATACATGGATCCCCACATCTCAACAAAGATCTCGAAATCACACATGGATTCCAACATCCAAAACAAAAACTCGAATTTCCTCCAAGCATAGATTCGTACATGGTTTTTTGAGTAATTATGCTTTCAAGTAATCTCTTACGAGTACATTCCCCTGCTTACCGGATGTTCCAAAACCAATCGATCAATTTCCGAAATGCTCAATACCGGTTCTTTTGGAAATAATCAAACCGACGGTAACTGTACCATATAATCCCTGTATTTCTCCTAGATATTTCTAGAGTTAAATCCTTCGGTGTTAAGTAGGGAAAATATTTTGTACCACCAAAATTAAAAAGGATTACATATTTAGGAAATTTGAGAGTCGGTTATTTAACTATCAAATAAACAAACATTCCAAATAAAGATTACATTTTCCATGGAAACCACCATGCCTCTTAGATTAATCTTTCATTAATTGAATACCTTTCCAGAACATTTATCAAAATATCCATATACTTATCTCACCAGGACAAGTATATTCATAAGCCATTCTTCCTTTTAAATCTTGGAAACCGTTTTCACATACTTAAAAAATGGTATAAATATATTCACTAAACGCTTGGAGAGATTTTCTATTTCAAAATCATATTAAAATGATCAAACTCAAATGTCATTGAAACGAAGATATAAATAACCCGAAACACCTTCCTTTCCAAAATCTCTTTATTTCATATATATCTCCTTTGTAAATTTACAAATCTATTTATAAAGCTTCTTTATAAATTTTCAAATTTTGTTTATAAAAATACTCTTTTATAAATCTCAAAAAACCAATTTATACAACTTCCCTTTCAAATCGCCAAACCATTTGTAAATCTCTTTTCTAAAATCATTCAAGCCTAACTTCTATTCAAATTCCAAACCATTTTCAAATTTATACTCCTTTAAA
Source organism: Allium cepa (assembly GCA_030765085.1). Lineage (NCBI taxonomy): Eukaryota > Viridiplantae > Streptophyta > Magnoliopsida > Asparagales > Amaryllidaceae > Allium > Allium cepa. The sequence continues at coordinate 1,032,379,551 of CM060945.1, read as the reverse complement.
TAAAATATTTTTATAAAAGAAATCCTTTTATAAACAATTTGTTGTTTCATTATAATAAATAAAAACTTTATAGTCATAAAGATAAATTTTTAAATAATATAATAATAAAATTTTAAAAAATATTTTATATAACATAAAATTTAAATTTTAAAACATTTTAATAAATATAATAAAATATCCTTAAACAAGTTTTAAAATATAATTAATTAACTTACAAGCAACATTTCTAATACAATAATTAACTAGCTTTAAATACTCAATAATAAAATAGTTTATTATCTTTAGACAAATTTGATAAGTAATTAATTATCATTAAACAAAATAAATAAAATAATTAATTTTAAAACATCATAAATAAATATTTAACTTTGCTAAAGAAATAATATTACAAACACTTTGTAAAATAGAAATTTAACGAATGCTTTGTTAAAATAATAATTTAATAAATTATTTAGTCCAAATTATAAAATTTGAAGTTAGTTTAAATCCACAATTTTCCAAATCCCGAAAGAGGCTCGGCGACCACAATGGTACTTAAATAAACTACTTTTAAATTCAGTTTAACTTCCCAAGTTAAATTATAGGTATTTACATAATCATGCATATATGTAAACCAAATGCATAATTAACAATCAACTGCTAACACATTACTTATACAGTATAAATCAACTAGCACTTAAATGAATATCCAAATTAATATAATAACAAAACGAGGATTTATTCTGGTAAACAAATGTCATTCAAAATAAACTCTTTCTTTTATTATTATTAGACGACATTTATTTGGCCAAATGAATAACAGCAAAGAAGTATGCTTAAATTTAACCAAGTTATTTCAAACAACGTAATTATATTAAATCTATATTAATCCATCATTTTATACAATATCCATTTTCAAAAATGATAATTTATACCTAACCAAACAACTAACAAATTCAACATCCAAACAGACACTAAATAATTTTTATCTACTATATAACGTACTTATTAACCAAAAAGATGAGTTCAATTCTTCGAAATTCCAGTTATCGCTTCCGCATTTTGCTTCCATCTAAAATAGAACCGTAGCGCAAAATTCCAATAGCTCCAAACTCCTCTAACCCTATTCATGTTTGATAATGATTCGACGAGTGCAACGCAACTGACATGTTCGATTTGAACATATGGACAAGATATACATCTTATAAGATTGAGATAGATTTTAAACAATTAACTACTTGACTGATTACTATCTAAAACCAATTACCCATATTAACTATAAAACCATCTTCTCAAATACCATGTCGTTTAAACTCCAGTACTAAACTTCACCATAGCCGAAACTTCTCACCAATCTAGCTCCTTCATTTCTCCACGATATCACCTTTCGTCGGCTCCATTGGCCTTCTCTTCACGGAGACCATCTCCCCGACCACATGAACTTGCGTTCGCCTTCCTCCATGAAGTCGTGTCCACCATGGTCTGGTCGCGATACATGCTAGGTCGCATCTCCCCCTAGGGCACCGCTCCCTTCAAACCTCGGCACCGAGGTGCTATTCAATACTCTGAATCCAAATCCAACATCACTTTCGCAATTCGATGACTGATACGTCCTTAATCTCAAACCCAAGGTGATTTTGAGTCACGACTTTACTGTCGAATTGCGTAAGCTTCAACGGCAACCTCCCACAACACAACATCTTAAAGATCTATGCTTTCTAAATCCAAAAATAAAAGCTTTAGATTTTGCTTGCTTTTTTTTCTTGTTTTGATGTTGGGTAGCACGGTACATTCGGAGACGAATGAAAAAATGATCAGAAATGTTGGGTTGTTAACCACAAACCGCAAAACAAAAATACCTTCGCATTCGGAACAGAGACGCAAACCCAAAACAAAAATAATATACACTGGTTATTTAATTTTAAAAAATCAAAAAAACATTGTCGCTTGTTGAAAAATCATCAAACGATTATTTAAATAATTTTCAAACTAAAATTTATGAAAAAATTAAATAAATTACATTGAAAATACGTCAATAGAAATCGATTCATTAAAATAAAAATAAATTTTTTGACTATTTATTATTGTAAATAAATTTACAACATGGATTTATCGTTATTATTTGTTAATTTAAATGAGTTAAATAAAACCATTAAATCCACAAAATTAATATTCAATTTAGAATCCAAATATTTAAATCAACATTCAAATATTAAATTCACCAATTCAAAGGTTTTAAATAATCGCTATAGTTTAATTTAGAATCCAAATATGTAAGAGGTTGTGTTCCAAATAAAAATTATATATCTTATAGTCAGCATGATACAATCCTTTGTACCCGGACATTAGATTTTGTAAAGCATTTAAGTCAATGGTGATTTCCAGTTAGACGTTGAATCTATAGGCAACACTATATAGAATTTAAGAAGAGCTGTATCCGGTTACTTGATTTTTATACTGTATAACCGCACAACGGTGGAGAAACCGACCGTTCGATTGTATAACTTTGATAAGAAATATAAATTTAAAATTTTTGTTAATATTATTTAAACATTAAGTGATAATATGTTGGAAAAGAATAAATTGAGATTTAAATCTGAAAATATGAATTTCAAATTTAAATATTAATCAAAGCATTCAAAATTGTCGATTTGAAATTGAAATTTTAGAATTTGAAAATCATAATAGATTTGAATTTGGAATCTGCGCGAAGTAAAAGGAGGAAGTTTAGGGAAAACCGCGATGAGACAAGATTCACGTTTTTTTGGTTTCAGAAAAATTGATTTTGGCGAATGACAGTAAGCAAACCTCCCTAACGGTCGGTTTGATAAAAGGAATCCAACCTTACATTCATTTCTTCTTCCATCCCCTGTACTTTAAGACAAACATAATGACTTTGAAAAGCTAACTCGCACAGGCATCCACACTCTTTGAAAAAGATTGAACAAACATGAGAGCTTAAAACTCGAATAAAACATCGTGCATATTAAAGGTGATTTTTCTTATCAACTGAAATAAGACCAATTGACTTATCCATAGATTTGAAATAGATCGGTAAAACCACGTAAAAATTAGAATAAAGAGAAGATAACAAGGAATCAGGAACAAAATAAAAAAGAGCAGCTAGCCAACAGGTTGACACGGTTGGTTGATGATTCAAAGTACGAAACCGACAATTCTTTAACAAGCATCTGGAGCATGTGTGACATATACATATTACCCTAAAGTTAAGCCAGGTTAATAGTCTTTCATTTTATCTTCTCTTGGTAATACAGTAGATGGATACAGGGAAAAGTTGCAATCCTATTCTTCTGGCATACATGAGGTATCGAATCTTAAATTCATTTTTGGAAGCTCAAGAAATCAAGTGGACAAAATGAAAGCGGTCTTTTAACATATGATGCAGTACCATTACTCTGGTTGAATGTAATTAATAATAAAACACATTTTTTTCTATAGTGTTATACTAAAAGCACTGTGTTAAAGAACTTATTGATATAGGATAGATTAATCACATAGTGTTAAAGAAGAATGAAGCTGCGACAAACCATTGCTCCACTAATTACCGGAAGACGTATACTACTAGTAGCCAGCGCTTTGATGACTCCTGACATATGATTATATTGGTCTTTCCCAATTCGAGACCATTCTTCAAGTTTTGATATCTGCAATAATTATATTATAGAAGTATTATTATGTGAAACTGTTTTACGTTAATTACAATGATAAAATTGAAATTTACCTGGCTCTTGAGAATAAATTGGAACTTTGCATATTACAGCATGTATTGTAGCTCGATTCTTTTATTTCTATCAGAACAATGCAATCTTGTGATGATTAATAATGCATTGTACAGTTTTTCCTGTAAAAAGTTCGAATGCCATTCTTTAGTTACGCTGTAGAATTAAGCAACTCATAGTATATAAAGGCGAATAAACTTTTATGAGGATTCAAATCATTACTTAATAAGTTTGTACGATTAGAACATAATCAGTTAATGAACTTTTTAAATCTACGTGCGTTTAACACCCGAAATAAGCAACTTATAGTTACCCAAATAGTTACCCATATACCTTGACCCTAGAGCACCACTAACAAAGCGCTATGGCACGAATGCACGCTGACAAATAGTATCACATAGAAACACTTTGACCCGAATACACATTTAAAGGGAAGAAATATAGGTTTTAGGTATGTAGAATATATTTCCTGTTTTAGTGTATTTGTTTTAGTATTTTTTCTGTTTTCATGTATTCTGTGTTTGTAAAGTTGGCTTGACGTAGTTTTGTATATTTTGACTTTTGTACATATATTCTGGGTGGCTCTGTATTTTTGTTTTTTTTTTGACATAGAAACATTTTATTTCCCTCTTCGGTTTTATCGTTCATGGTATCAGAGCCATGCGATTTTCTCCACAAATCTAAACCCTAATTTCTTACGGGTCAATCGAGTGATATCTCGAGTTCTAATCCAGAAAACCTAGGGAATTCTGCGATTAATTACAATGATCCCTATTTTCTTTCTCATGGCGATAACCCTAATTCTCAATTAGGTCAAATCGTCTTTAATGGTGACAATTATCTTAATTGGAGTCGCAGTGTTCGATTAGCTCTTGGAGCAAAGAATAAAATCGGATTCGTTGATGGATCTATTCTTCGACTAGCAGATGAATCTCCAGATTTGCTGAAATGGATTCGAAATGACTATATGGTGACAGCTTAGATTCTTTGTTCAATGGAGAAGAAGATTTTAGAGAGCTTTATTTTTTATTCTTTTGCTAGACAGCTTTGGATTGAGATTCAAGAGAGGTATGGACATTCTAATGCTCCTCAGATCTATGAAATTCATAAGAAATTGATGAATATACAGCAAAATGATGATAATATTACTACATATTATACAAATCTTAAGGAAGTTTGGGATCAATTGCAAATCACAGAACCCTACCCTGATTGTACATGTGGAGCAATTCTTCAATGGTCTTGCGGGTTGCTTAAGAAAATTCTTGAAGCTGATCAGTTGAGAAAGCTTATTCAATTTATCTCTGGTCTAAACAAATCATATGATCAAGCCAAGATTAATCTTCTTAGTATGGATCCTTTACCAAATGTAAACAGGGCTTATCATATGTTGCAACAAATTGAAAGGCAAAATAATCTTAACATTGCTATTCAGTCAACTGAAGTAAGTGCTCTTTATTCTGCAAAGAAAGATTTTAAGAAGGCTAAGCTTGATAAGTTTTGTGATCATTGCAAATCCAAAAGGCATATCAAGGAAAAATGCTTCAAAATTGTTGGTTATCCTGATTGGTCGAAAGGCAAAAACAATCAGAAACATCAGAGATTTGCGGCAAATGTGCAAGAAAATTCTGTTGCCACTGGAATTCTTGGATCTGCACCTGCCATGTCACCTTTAGAACTTAATACTGATGCTATTAATAGCTCCACTCCAGTTGATTCTCAGGTGATTTCTTTTTCTTTAAGGAATTTTTCAAGATGGTGCAATCGAATCAAGGGTCTTCTTTTTCATCTGATGCTTATAATGCTGCAGTAAACTTTGCAGGTATTGTTTCTGCATTTAATGTGAATTTTTCATTTAAACATGCAAGTGTTTATACATGGATAATTGATACAGGAGCTAGTGATCATATGGCGTTTGACATAAATATGTTTGATAAAGTTCATACTCTTAAACAACCTATTCAAATTGTTCTTCCTGATGGTAGTTTAAAAATTGTTTCTACTATTGGCATCATTTCTATCAATCCTCATATCACTCTTAAGAATGTTTTCTATGTTCCAGATTTTAAACATAACCTTTTATCTGTTGGAAGGTTATTAGACCAAAATAATTTAATTGCCAAATTAGAGCAAAACTCTTGTTCTTTTCAGGACCTTACAACTAATCAAGTGAAGGCTGTTGGTTTGAGACAAAGGGGTTTGTATAGATTTGTTAAATACTTACATTCTATTTCTGTTTCTCCAAATAATGTTGTATCTGAACATTATCCAGTTGTTCTTGTTTCTAATACACAAAATTCAATTGACTTGTTTCATGCTAGACTTGGTCATGCCTCTATAGGCAAACTGAAACATGTACCTTGTTTTTCATCTTCATTCCAAAATAATAATAATAATTTTCATTGTGAAGCATGTATTTGTGCAAAACATCATAGATTACCTTTTCCTCTATCAAGTTCCATTGCAAATGCATGTTTTGAATTAATTCACATTGAATTGTGGGGGCCATATCGTGTCCCTTCTATATCTGGTGCAAGATATTTTTTAACTATTTTAGATGATCATTCAAGAACTACATGGACTCATTTAATTCATCATAAAGATCAAGTTCCTCAAGTTATAACTGGATTCTTGGCATATGTTGAAAATCAGTTTCAGAAATCTATTAAAATCATTAGCTCAGATAATGGAACTGAAATTATTCAACAGTCTTGCACACTATTGTTTACATCGAAAGGAATTATTCACCAGAGAAGTATTGTAGGAGTTCCACAACAAAATGAAAGGGTTGAACGTAAACACAAGCACTTGGCTGAAACTGCTAGAGCTTTAAAATTGCATGCTAATTTACCTAGTAAGTTTTGGGGAGATTGTTTTCTTACAGCAACTTATTTGATAAATCTTATGCCTTCCTCTGTTCTTAATTGGAAAACTCCATATGAGGTCTTGATGAATAAGTTTCCAGATTATTCACATTTGCGAGTTATGGGATGTTTAGCTTATTCAACTGTTAAAACTCACGACAAAATGGCTTCTAGATCAAGAAAATGTATTTTTCTTGGATATCCTTATGCTCAAAAAGGATATAAACTCTATGATTTAGAAGATCATAAAGTATTGTTGAGTAGAGATGTTATTTTTAAGGAAAATTTTTTTCCTTTTCAATCTTCATCACTTGTTTCCTCATATTCAGATCAAAATGCTGATTTTCCTCTTGTTAATCCTGCCATTTATTCTGATTCTACTCACAACATTTCAAATTCAAATATTGATCAATCACCACAAGATAATTTTGAAAATATTCCTTCTTTTCCTCAAATGTCCTCTTCATCTAATTCTTCTCCACAACAATGCTCACCTTCAACTACATGTCCACCAATTAGAAAATCTGCTCGAGCTACTCATTTGCCTTAAAGATTTGATCAATTCATTCTAGATAATCATATCAAACCTCCTACTACCTCTTCATTTGTTCAGCAGTTTCTTCCCAGTTCAGATCTGAATTATTTAAGCTCAGAGTACATTAGCGGTTTAGCTAATGCTTTGTTTGTTCATGAGCCAAGTTCATATGCTCAAGCTAAAGATGATCCTCAATGGGTTGACGCTATGGAGAAAGAATTACAGGCTCTTGAGAATAATAATACTTGGGAGATGACTACTCTTCCTTCGAATAAAACTCCTATTGGGAGTAAGTGGGTGTTTAAGGCCAAATTCAATCCAGATGGAAGTCTAAATAAATGCAAAGCAAGAGTTGTGGCTAGAGGTGATAAGAAAATTAAAGGTAAAGATTTTAAATATACTTTCAGTCCAGTTGCAAAGTTTACAACTGTTTGGATTCTTATAGCTTTAGCTGCTGCAAAAAATTGAGAGCTTCACCAATTAGACATAAACAATGCACTTTTACATGGACATATCGAAGAAGAGTTGTATATGCAGCCACCACCTGGCTATTCAAAGGCTGGACCTGGGCAAGTATGCAAATTAAAAAAGTCTTTGTATGGTTTGAGGCAGGCTGCAAGGCAATGGAATGTGGAGCTAAGCAGACATCTAATTAATTCAGGTTACAAACAATCGAAGCAAGATTATTCTCTTTTCATTAAATCTGATGATAATTGTTTTATTGTTGTGGTTGCTTATGTTGATGATTTATTGATTACTGGGAATTCCATTTTTGAAATTCAAGCTGTTAAACATTCTCTACATTCAGTGTTTACAATCAAAGATTTAGGTCCTTTAAGATATTTTTTGGGAATAGAAGTTTTTAGAACCGAATTGGGGATTCTTCTTAATCAAAGAAAATACATTTTGGATTTATTGAAGGACACAAACATGCTAGAATGTAAACCTGTTCCTGTTCCTTTACAATGAAATTTGAAACTTAGCAGTGAAGATGCACCTTTGATTGAAGATCCTGAAGTTTATAGAAGACTTATTGGTAAACTATTGTATCTCAATATGACAAGACCTGATATTTCATATGTTGTTCAACAACTTAGTCAATTTTTGAGTGCACCTGCACAAACACACTTAAATGCTACGCTGCATGTGCTTAAATATCTGAAAGCTACTCTGGATTTGGGTCTGTTTTACTATGCAAAGTCTGATTTTCATCTCACATCATATGGTGATGCTGATTGGGGAAGTTGTCCTTTTTCTACTAAGTCCCTTTCTGGTTATACTGTGTTTTTGGGTAATTCTTTGATATCTTGGAAAAAAAAAGAAACAGAAGACAACATCTAAGAGTACTTGTGAGGCTGAATATCGAAGCATGAGTTATGCTACAAGTGAATTAATCTGGCTTGATGGGTTGTTAGCTGATTTGAAGATAAAAGTGCCTCTTCCTATTAATTTTTTTTGTGACAATATTTCAACCAAATATATTGCATAGAACAAAGTATTTCAAGAAAGAACAAAACATTTGCGAGTTGATTGTCATTTTATTCGAGACTATGTGGATTCAAATTTCATCAATATTCTTCATGTTAGATCAGCACTTAAACTTGCAGATTTACTTACCAAGCCTTTGGGAGCAGATTAACATGGTTTTCTGTCGGCCAAGCTTGGACTTGTTTCTAAACCACCAAGTCCAGCTTGAAGGGGGATGTAGAATATATTTCCTGTTTTAGTGTATTTGTTTTAGTATTTTTTCTGTTTTCATGTATTCTGTGTTTGTAACGTTGGCTTGGGGTAGTTTTGTATATTTTGACTTTTGTACATATATTCTGGGTGACTCTGTATTTTTTTTTTGAAATAGAAACATTTTATTTCCCTCTTCAGTTTTATCGTTCAAGGTATCACCAGCGCAACTTTACTCCATTGCCCATCCCAAAAAGGTTTATATCAAGCAGCCAAAATAATCCCCACCCATAAAACTAAACTAACACAAAAAGCCACCTACAACCTAAACCCACAGCGGAAATAACAAAGCCTAGAAACGTCTACAACCAGTGAACAAAAAGTAATCCAAACCCATTCAAATATATGAACCAAACAACCTTAATGAATATGTCAAGAAAGCAATCAGTTAGGATATAATTTTGACTCATATTTTCTTCTATACAATTAACAAACCACAATTATATCAAATGTGTATCTAACATTCGTTTAATGGATAAGTCATAGCTATGATAACGAACTACCTCCAATATCAATAAACTAAACTCCTGATATTAGTAAAAGTAAAAATCAATCTTAATAAATTACCCGAATATAAGAAAAATAATAACTGAAATTATCATATAACTTGATCGATCCACTAGGAAAATTCGATAATCGATGCAAAGATGAAATGAGAAAATCCTTTTTGAAAAAATTGAGGAACAATGAGGGAGAGAGAGAGGGGGAGCGGAATTATTAGGGAATGGGTGTATTCGTTTGAGCTTAGTGTATTATTATCGAACAAGTGTATTCAAGTGGGTCGTAAAATAAAATAAAATGCAGGGAAACTCTGCAATTGTCTCGAGCCCTTACCAAAGAGCAATGGCCCGAGTCTGTTGCAATTAATTTTGCAACGGCTCAAAAACGTTGCAATATTACAATGGCTCGAGGCCATTGCGAATTTTTTGCATGGGGGCATTGCAAATTTATATTGGTTTAAGACCAACATGGGCATGGGTCAGCCTTTACGGGCCCGTGGCAGATCAGTTGAGCTGGCTTTAATTGGATCGAACTGCCTTTAATTGTCCTAGTAACTACTTATAAGAAAATTGAGCAACATATTGCCCTCCAACTCCATTTCCACTTGTGGATGCAGGCTTGAAAAATCATACAAATCTTGCCTCTTAATGGCTTGGCAACACATTTAATGCACTTTCCATGTGACTTTGAGAAATTGGCTGTGAGGCTTCATTTTCCAGATGTGGTAGAGACGTATCACATCTTCCCACGTGCATGACTAGACTTAATATTGATCTCTTTGAATGGCTGGAATTTGTTCCTTTTGAATTAAGTGTGTGCGATTGAGGGCATGGATATATAAATATCCCTTCTTCTCCTTCCCCAAGCCTATAAAATCATTTTTCAAAAAAAAATCAAAGCTTGTAAATCTTTTGTGTTTATTTACTGATAAAAAGCGGCTAGCATCATCATCTACTTCCTTTCCAAACACCTTTGCATGCATTCCTTCTTATCGAATTTAGCTAAGATGCTGACGTTGTTTGAACTGCCACTTGTTGATTGCAGTTCAAACCATTGGGTGGTAACTTTTGCTTGGGGTGGATTTTGCTCTACTACTTGGCTTGGATCCTCGCCTATAGGACAAATTCTGATAATGGTTGTACATCAATCTCAGACTAATAACTTAGGTGAAGCTAGGGTACTTTCTTACTTTGGGGATCTATCACTCCAGACTTAGGTTGATTTGGATGCTTCTACGCTTCTTGGGAACAAGTAGGGGGTTGTAGCCTCTGTTTCTTCCACAATAGACGAAGTCTTAGTTTGCTCTTTGGTGAGAATATTCGAAAGCTTCTTGAGAGCCCTCGCGGGACTTGATGGGAAGGGCGTTGGAGATGGGAGCACGCTTAGTTTTCTTCAGTAAATTCTTGATCGTTTGGAGGGCCAGAGGAGCTCGAAATTGCATTTGAAGCTGGATCTTCTAAATTGCTCCATTGACATGCTTCTTCTTATCTTCTCTCTCTTTTTCTGCTTTTCAACTAGCTAGTGATAAGAATTTTCTTGTAAGCCTTGTGGGAGAGACATTGTGCCTCCATGCTCTTTTCAACTTAATGAAATAGATCTATTATTGCAAACTCTGATTTGAGAAATTTGCCGTGTCCCTTGATCATCTATGTGACTTGTTGAGCAAAATACCTAGAATATCCGATAGTCCCTTAGTTATTCTATAGAAATTTCATTCTTATTAGGATTATGCGAACATTTAATGTGATAGTAAGGCAGGTTGGATACAATCATTAATGCAGCCAAGTGACAGGCAGATGTAGAGAGGCAGTTTGCTTCGGCATGAGCTGAAACACAAATTTGCTCTTAGGTTCTCTTGGATAGCAATCGATCAAGCGTAGAGTGGTGGATGAGCCTAGGACCCGAGCGCATGAGACTACGAGGTTCTCCTGGATGACACATCGCCTGTCCGGTGTTTAAAGTGGTGGACTGACCCGAGCAATATAAAATAACACACGGGTTAGACTATGTCTAATCAAGGGTATAAAATCATGGTAACACCATATAAACACGAAATAATAATGTGATAACATTAATATCAATAATCAAGTCATAAGAAAACATGCAAAGTATGCCCATAAAGATAATAATGTATGCCTAAAATATATGTGTTGTAAATAATCATCAAGCATCACACCGCTCAAAGAACTCAAATCCATGTGAAATGGTCAAAAATAATATCAAAAGGTGTCATCATCCATATAGATACATGTCCAATGAAGAATCACCGAATCAACACATGGGTGAATCGTACATATCCAGAAATCAACACCGAATTCCTAAAAACATCCATGATATCAATATAAGTAGACATCTGGAATCAAAACATAGTAATGGCAATGCACGTCAAAGGAATGTGTAATTGGTGACACATGCCTATGAAAATATTGTTGGCGCTAATAACTTACAATCGACGACACATGTCTAAGATAGTTAATTGGCAACACATGCTAATAAATTGTGGTTGGCGACACATGCCAATGAGAAATAAAAACAACACATGAAAATAAATAATAGTTGCAGCACACGCTGAAGAAAAATAATAGGTGACACACGCCAAAGAAGGATATGAGGATTGATCATACACATGACATGGTCTTTGGTATAATCAAAATTTATCATATCCATCACGAGAATAAGTATTTTCTATATCATAACACACCATAACAAAATAGGAGACTGATGGACATAACTTTTCTTTGAGACAACACACATAACTGGCAAACACGACACACATGACCAACCAACATGGCTCCGACAGTCTTGTTTACATCAATGAACATCATGACTCTTATCCACCACATGTCATAAACACACCATAGGCCTATGCTATGCATTGGTCATGATCTTGCTTTTCCCATAATGGTAACAGACTTTTGGCCTAGGTGACATAAGGGGCTAAACATCGTCGACACATGGCTCTACAATTGTTGACACACAACTCTATAAGTTACCAACATATGGCTATAAATATTTTCGACATATGACTAGAACATTATCGACATACTACTAGAATGATGTCAACACAAGAACTAGGGTTTCATAAATCTAGGGCGCGACCACCAAGATCATATATAAATTATTTCATATATTCAAATCAATGTACGTTAAAGGTTAATCTGGAAGCTATGAAATAGATAATCTGAATTAAATATAATTAGAAATAACTAAATCGTTTCTTGTAAAATCATTCACAGCATTTTATCCCATAATAGAAAATAAATATTTGTGAATGAATAATGAATAGACATACACGAATTAACAAGAAATAAACTCAATAAAAATCTTATTATTTAGAATAAATGATTAATTTTTCAATCTTTACTAAAAAAGTCATTATTTAGATATTTACAAATATGTTAAATAACTCATTTTAATTATTTCTAATTCCCAAAATAGTTTATAAAACAAAATATTACAGACCCATAAGAAGTGAAAAATTCTGTAAATAAATATTTTTAAAAACCCAATTATAAGGGTTGACAAAGAAAATGATGTAACAACAATCTGCAATGGTGAAAAGGATAAGACCATAAGGCGACGTGGTAAATATTCAATAATACAAAATCAAGTACAAAGTGCACAACAACAAATTAGGAAACTTAAGGAAATGTAGATGTACACACTGAAGATTGCACATAAGATGTACAAATGCAACTTGGTCAAGAAATAAACCAAGTGCAGTAATATATATGTAAAGAATAATTATAACCGTAAATATGAGATAGCAAATGCACATATTCATAGCCTGAGCACAACTACTTAGGAACACATACACGCATACAAACTATTACCTACACACACATACACACACATATATATACTTATATAAATGCAACACACACACACACACAAACTGTGTATACACGCATGCATAAAAACAGGAACTTAAACTCATGCAAGATCACGCACACACACATATATGGACATACATATATATACATATACATATACACACACATATATATGTGTATATATATGTAGATGTATATATATGTATATGTATATATATGTGTGTATATGTATATGTATATATATGTATATGTATAGATATATGTGTATATACATATAGTGTGTGTGTGTGTATGTATATGTATGTGTGTGTGTGTATACATACAGGTACAACCCAAAAGCACTGCTTCCCTACCGTGAGACACAACACTAGCCACAAGATAACACACACATACAAAATCACTCGACAACGGCAGCAATCACAAGGTCATAGGTCAACTGGTCAGACACTGGCAGTCGTCCGGTACTTGATAATCGATCGTGATCTGCCGTTGTTTGTCAAACACTTTCAGGCCATTAGCAATACATTCTGTTGTTTAATACCAAATACAAAATCACACACCTAATATCAACCCCTTACAGAAATGATTTTAAAACCAAAAAACATACATGTCATGAATTACTTGATTAAACATTGGTTCATGAATTTAAAATCACCTGAAATTATCGTTCCTTCTCTTTTCCTTTCTCCTTCTACACGAATGCAAATTAGAACCTGCCACCGAGTCCCCTGCTTCCTTGTTTGCACACTCTAGAAACCTAATGCCTTATACTCGAATTCTCTCATGCGCAAGGGCATATCAGTGTCAAGATATACATACTATTTTCAAATTTAACATTTCAACAATAATTTTTTGTCACTTACTAAAATAATTTTCAATTTAATTAATTCACTAAAAAAAATCTTTAAATTATGTATGCATACATATACACACTCTTCTATTCACAAATTCTCTATTACTATAAAATAGAGTGATATTACCTCATTATGTGTGATAGTGATTACTAATAACAATTGGTCGTAATATTGACTATGTAATCAATACTGCCTCACCAATGATCATAGTCGTGCACTAAAATCCAATGGCTTCAACTATCACCAAAAAAACATGCTATCACATAAAATATCCTCCACGAACCAGCTGCCAAAATAATAAATATAAACTCTAGTTCCCAAATCCTTTACAAATATAAATCTCAAATACCGCTTTACCAAAATAATTTACTTCACTTAATTTCCCTTTTAAAAATTCAAGTCTATTCCAAAATACTTTAATCTTCCATAAATTACTTATATCTGTCTAAATAATCGTGTCCAAATGACTTGTTCAAGTGTTTTAGAATTTCTATCCTATACGTGGGCACCCACATCGACCACAATCCTTAACACACTAAATAAACAAATTAACACAATCTTTATTTTAAAAAAATATTTATAAGTGTTGCTTTCCCAAATATCAATTACACTAGTTTCAAAAATAAGAAATATTCAAATCCTTATTTAAACGTTACTTATGGTACATACACTTTTCAAATAATTTTTAATTAAAACATTCACTTTACTACTTAATTTTTTATATAATAAATCTTTTCTTTCACTAAACACTTATTAATTTTTAAAACATTTCCAAACAGTCTTTAAAACACACATATCTTTATGTACACTACTCAACAAACAGTTTCAAAAGGCAAGTTATAATAACAAACAAAATTATTTATATTTATTTTAAATATGCATAAACAAATAAGTAAATTCATTTCATACTTTGATAATTATCCACAAATCCCCAAATCAAATTCAATTCCCACAACTTCAAATTATCAAATAAATGCACGAGACTAATAAAGGCACTCAGCGGAAACTAATAATTCCACTATATACACTAATAAAAACAATGAAAGCTCAATTAGAATATTTCAAACCAAACGCTATAATGCAATATCAAACCATTAAAAATTATAAATACAAACATTATAAGTTGAACTAACTCCTTTCTTCCTTGCAACTCCAACCACTTTATACTTCATTTTTTAAAGAAAATTAACTATGAAGTTTTAAATACATGTATTTGTAAAGCCATAAATACGTTCCCTGATGATTACCCTAGTAATCATCCTATATAAAATATATTATTTCTTATTATGGAAAATTACCCAAGTCACCCAAGGTTGGGGACTCTAAGTCTCATCTAAGATCTCGACTTGTGTCTCTTCTATACACTGTATTGTTCTAAACCTGTTCTAATACCAATTGAAATAACCTACCTCTATACCCATATTATCCATGAATATTACCAAGTAATACTGTCAGATAATATGGCGAATGAGGCTATATAAGGTAATACCTGAATATAATATCAAATAAATATCTAATATATATAGTATTGGATAAAGTAATAAACATGCATGCCTTTGGGATAAGACATTATACAATAAGCAGCAAAGAACACAGAGCTAGTCGAAGTGATAACATATAATATATAATACAATAATATTATAATAATATAATAAAACTCAAATGACATTTAAGTATACACCGTTAACCAATGCCATACAAAAATCATGCAACAATGCTAATATAATACTCCTCTAAGCCTAATAAAACAAATGCTGATCATGTCATTCCTTTACCTAAAATGTCTCTAACTAATCCGAGAATTATAAAATAACACATGGGTCGTACTATGTCCAATTAAGGGTATATAATTATGATAACACCATATAAACACATAATAATAACAACAACAACATTAATATCGATAATCAAATCATAAGACGGCATGTCAAAGGATGCCCATAAAGATAATAGTGTATGCCTACATATATGTACTGTAAATAATCATCAAGGCATCACACCGCCTAAAGAACTCAACTCTAAGTGAAATGATTAATACTTATATCAAATGATGTCATCACGCATATAGGAACACATCCAATAAAAAATCACCGAATCAACACAAATGGTGAATCGTACATATCCATAAATAACCATTAAAATCCTAAAAGCATCCATAATATTAATATTGGTAGACATCTAGAATCGAAACATAGTAATGGCGGAACACGCTAAAGGAAGATGTAACCAACGACACACGCCTATGAAAATATAGTTGGCACCAATAATGTTTAATCGACAACACACGTCTAGGATAGATAGTTGGCACCACATGCCAATGAATAATAGTTGGCTATACATGGCAGTGAGATATAAAAACAACATATGAAAATTAATAATAGTTGGCAACATTGGCCAAAGAAAAATAATAGGTGACACATGCCAAAGAAGGATGCGGGGATTGATCATACACAAGACAAAGTCTCTGGTATAATCACAATTTATTATCCCCAATAAGAGAATAAGTACTTGTCTATATCACAACATACCAGAACCTGATGGAAGACTGACGGACGTACCTACTGCAGGAGATTATACATGTAACTAGCGAATACAACACATGTGCATAGCCAATAAGGTTGCTACAATCTCTATTACCTCGACGGGCATCGTGACTCTTTTCCATCATGTGTCATAAACACACTGCAAGACTACGCTCTGCATTGGTCATGATCCTACTTTGCCTCTAATGGTAACAAACTATTGGCCTAGGTGACACAAGGGGCTAAACATTTCCGACACACGGCTCTATAAATGCCAACACATGGCTTATAAGTTGCTTACACGGAGCTATAATTAGTGTCAACTCACAACAAGAACATTGCCAACACACAGCTAGAATGATACCGACACACATCACTGAGGTATCACGGATGCAGGGCTCGGTTACCGCGATCAGGCCTTCAGGGTGGATAATGGTCAATCTGGTTCACTTCCAAAACATAATGGGAGTTAGACAATAATAGGCAATTACTATAAATTATAAAAGTAGACACAAAGTTATATTACTAATACACGGTACTATACATTTGTTGACACATAGCTGAATACATATACCGACACACGGCTCCACATTAGTCAACACATGACAATAATATATTTACTATGGTGAATAGCACACTTCGTATCCCCGTATTGAGTGTCGTCTACGGGAAAAGGATAACCAAATAAATGCTCACATATCCACTCACCTTTAACTATTCTATATAAAGAATCCAAAGAACAACCGAAGAAATATTACCAAATGCCCCATCTCAAATGGTATTATAACTCCATTTATTCAGATTTCTCATCACATAGAATAAATAACAGTGAACCAAACAAGGATGGAATCACCATATCATATTAAAATCATCAATCAAATCAATCTTAATGGTGAATCACTTATATAGTCTGAATCAATATAAAGCAGATGAGAAATCATAAACTAAGATAAAACTAATTATCTAAACAAATATATATAAACAAATGAATAAATTCTTAATAAGTATACATTGACAACATATAATTTTGTATAACGAAGTAATTACTAAAAGATGGTTAGTAAATTCATATTCAAAAATAACCTATAGATCTAAGTACTTCATATATATATATATATATATATATATATATATATATAATATCATATATTCAAATTAACGTACGTTAAAGGGTAAATTGGAAATTATGAAATAGACTGACTGAATGAAATATAATTAGAAATAACTAAATCGTCACTTAGTAAAATCAGTCGTATCATTTTATACCATAAAAGGAAACAAATATTTGTAAATGAACTATGAATAGACGTACGCGAATTAACAAGAAATAAATTCAATAAAAAATTTACTATTTACAATAAATAATTAATTTCTCAATCTTTACTAGAAGTAAGTAATTAGTTAAATATTTATATAATATGTTAAATAACTCATTTTAATTATTTTTAAGTACTAATATAGTATATAAAACAAATTATTACACATCACAAGAAATGAAAAACTCTTCAACTAAATATTTTTTAAAAGCCTAATGCAATAAGGTTAACAAGGAAAATGATGTAACAACAATTTGTAGTGGTGGAAAGGATAAGCCCATAAGGCGTATATGCTAAATATTTAACAATACAAAATCAAATACAAAGTGCATAGGAAACTTAAGGAAATGCAGATGTACACACTGAACACACTACTATTCACATAAGATGTACAAATGCAACTTAGTCAAGAAATGAGCTAAGTGCAGTAATACTTATAAAAAGAAAAATACAACTCTAAATATAAGACAGCAAATGCAAGAATTCATAGCCTGAGCAGAGCAATGTACGAATACAAAATGTTACCCACACACACACATATATTTATATAAACACAACACATAAAAATAGGAACTCAAACTTACACGAGATCATACATACATACACACACAGACACACACACATATAGGTACAACCCCAATACACTGCTTCCCTGTACAGATATTCAACACTAACCCAAAAGATAACACACACGTACAAAATCACCCGACAACAGTAGCAAACACCAGTTCATAGGTCGACCGTCAGACACCAGCAGTCGACCGGTACCTGATAATTTATCGTGATATGCTGCTGTTTTTTGAATAAATAATTGATCACGATCTGTTGCTGTTTATCGAACATTTTCACACCATCAACAACCCATTCTGTTCTTTAATAAAAGATACAAAAGCACGCACCTAATATCAACCCCTTACACAAACGATTTTGCAATCAGATGACATACACACATATACATACATACATACATATATATATATATATCATGAATTTATTGATTAAATATAGGTTCGTGAGTTTAAACTCACATAAAATTAGCATTCCTTTTCTTCTCCTTTCTCCTCTTACATGCACGCAAGTCAGAAGCTATCACTTAGTCCCATTCTTCCTTGTTTGCACACTTTAGAAACCCAACGCCTCAATGATAGTCGAATTCCTCTCATGCCAACGGTATATCGGTGTCGAGATATACATATTTAAATTTAGGACTAATAAAATTTATTAGAATTTTATTTTGATTTATAAAGTGATAGTGTATAGGTGGGATGTATGATTTTCTAAAAAAAATCAAATGAATATGAGGGGTATTTATTTTATAGACATGGGTGCAGGATCTAGAAAAAGAAAAGTTTGGAGGCAAGGATATTGCGAAGCATTAGTTTGGGCTTGGGTTACTTAAATTTTTAGACCCAACAAATAAAAATATATTTGTGTATTCTTTTACTTTTAAAATCAAATTCCATTCCATTAGAAAATAACTTCATTTACTTGTTAATATTGTATTCTAATTACATCACTGTTTTGAAATATGTTTTCTTTCACATTTTACTTTATTTTAACTTTCAAATATCGTATTTTCACGATTTAACTCCTTTCATTCAATAATTTCAGTACCCATTTATCAAATAAATCACCAAATTCTTATTTAATTAATCAGATTACTATAATTAACTTAAATGAATTATTACTTAAAAACAGGCTTGTTACATAATGGCATTCAGCTCGGCAAGCATTGGTTTTTCTTTTAACAGATTATAAGTAGTTGTATAATCAAGTACTACAAATTTTATTAGATCTTTGAAGTGAGAGGCTCTTGACAAATGTTTTTACGAGTGAGGTTGTGCCCATCGAATAATGCCCATACCTCGAAAGCCATAAGTGGGCAAGGCATACAGGGTAAAGCTGGAGGCATGAAGCCTGAAAGCTTCAAAGACTTTCTTGAACATGACGTTGATCGAGTTGGCCCATCCATGAAGGCTCAATACACATTGGAGATAGCCAAAGCAAGAGTAACGACCATAGGATCTTGATGGGGTTAGGATACTATTTCCTTGTCTTGGGCCGTGAAGTAGATCATATCACGGCCGCTTTAATTCCAATTGGGGCGCCTTAGACGCCCGGGACTCCAGTAATTAAACCTACCGGTAGTGCTCGCTTCTCTTTGATACTAGGAATGGGCCCTTTGGCTATTGTCGGCCACATGCAGGTCCCCTCATATAACCAAGACCTCGGTGACGGCTAGAACACAGACATTATTCGATTGAGGGGGCTAATTCTATTATGCTTTTATGGCTGATGTCAAACAAATTCAAGTAGTACTCCTTCCCGGATGAGCATTTCGATCTCATCCTTGAGAATACGGCAGTCTACTATAGAATGGCCATTGATTCGATGGAACTCTTAGTACTTGCCATTGCGGTAAGGTTCGTCGTGCTTTCCATCTCTGATGGTAGTGGGCCTTTGATATTGCACTTGGTTCTTTATAGCGATGTTGATGATGGTGATATCCCTGTTCAAGTATGAGTAATTACGGTAACTACGATTGTAGGGAGGTTCAGCCTCTGGGTGCCTTTTGACATCAACTGATGATCGTTATTGTAGCGATTGTTGTTGCAAGGACTGGTTTGGCAGCGCACTTTGGCTCGATGTCATTATTTGAAAGATCTACGTCTTTCATCCTCATCATGCCATTTGCTCATGGATAGAAGTCGGTTAGGAATGAAGCCGGCTGTTTTTGGACCTTTCTCTACATTCTGGACTTATACCTAACCCCTTAGCATTGAGCCACGAACAAGCTGCTTAATCTGCACCCCTATTCTGGGTAGACTCTTTGTCAAAGCAGCTAACATATGACTATAAAATTTTAGAAGGATCTTGCTCTATATTGCCTTACCACTGGCCAACATGATATGGGAACAGGACACGAAGAAACGAGTCTTAAAGTTTGCATATAGATCGCAGGTGCAAGAACAAGGGAGAGGTCGGTCCTTTAAGGCTGAAAGGAAAGAGCAAGGACTTTGTTGTGCTAGAGAGCTATCCAGCGTGGGTGATAAAGTTAAACGCCATGATGTGGTGAGATGGGTCGGCACTCTCATCGTTGTAATGACCCGTATTTTACGTATCGAAAGGTTGCAGGATATTATTTTTGAATTAATATTAGGTCGTATGACAATATAACTTTGGGAGATGAAGAGTGATGGCATTTCTTACCTTGAGAAATTTTATCGGACGATTTTACCCCAAAAACCCTTTAATGGGCATAAATTTTGTTCAAAGTCAAATCAGCACCTGAGCACTTCCATTGGAAAGATAAGATGATTTTTGTTTTCATGGATGGTCATTAAAGCATTTGGACTTTCTAGGTAGGCGATATGATTGTTTGAAGTCAGGCAGTTTTGGAGCAAATTAATAGGTAACTAGTGAGATTGTGGATAAGCCCACCAACCCATTTTGGATTTTACACTATTGGAAGCTAAAATAACCTTCCTCAAATCATTTTTCCTATATCCCAAATAAATTTAAGCTCACATTAAAACTTTCTTCATCGAAACTTTCACATTTCCCCTACAAATTAAGTCTAGATCATATATTATTGGTAGATTAGCAAGGAAATTAGCTAGAAATCTTCAAATCCATATTTTTTGGGAAGAGAAATTAGGTCTATGTTGTTCATTCTCAGATTCACCTCGATTTACATGCAAAACCTGGATCTTTGGTGGTTTAGTGGTTTGGTGAGTGATTTACATCTCACACCTTGTTATATATATACTTATAGATTTAAAATATTTTAGATCCATTTTTAAAGTCCAAATTATGTTATAGTGCTATTTTAAAACCCTACGTGTAGTGAAAACATGAATAAATGGATTTTTGGTATTCTAATCAAGTTTTTTAGATGTGTGATTGCCTTGATAAATGTTAGGCTATGTGTTAGGTGCATTTATGTAGCAAACCTGGTTTTGGGGATTACCTATTGATATTAAATTATAACGGTAGTTATAATTTAATATTGAGAATTAAATACAATTGGAGTTTTAAATTGTTTGCTTAAAAAAACAATGAATTTTAGGATTTAGTTGTGAAAATAAAGGTAGAACTTTATTTTATTTAGTATGGGTTGTTAAAAAATAGGAAATGATTTTATTTAAGTGAGAATGCAATAATTATATCAATTGTTGCCCATTTACTTATTTTAATAATTTTCAAAGAAGTAATTGATCTTAAAAGTGGTTTATCTAAATAAAAAGGTGGAAATTGGTTTTAAAATATGTTTTGGTTGTAAATAAGGTTTGGAAATGGTTTGAAATATTTTTCTAAGTGAGAAAAGTATTTTTGTTGAATTTTCAAAGTTAAAATTAGAGACTTTTTCATTTTGTTTGTGTAAATAGTGTATTTTTGTAAATTTAGGTTTTAATAATAAAATACTTTAAAAATAGAAATTAATTTTTTTATATGTTGGAAATATTTTATTCTTCATGTTTGTAAGTTTACAAATTTTATTTGTGTGAAAATTGGAAGAAAATGGCTTTTGCTCTTTTATGTAATGTAAATATGAAGCCTTTTGACTTAAGTTTTAATTAATAAAGCCTTAGCCATTTTATTTTATTTTTATTGTTGGGTTAAGCCCACTTAGGACTTAACCTAGTTGAGAAAAGGGAAACTAAGCTTATGTACATTCATTTTTGCAATGCCTTCCTCTTTCTCAAAACCTGAATACAGAAATCCATCTTTCTCTTGTAAACCCTAGCCTAGAATCTTCAAACTAAATTCAAATTTAGTGCTTAAAAAATCAATTTGAAGCTAAATCTATAGGTAATCAAAATCTAAAACCTAATATTTCATCAAAAATCCAAATTTGTAAATGATTGTTTGTTAACTACTTTCTTCTTTCTTACAAGCACCTGTTTCATAGTTTACAGATTGTAGAAGCTCAAATTTAACCCAACCTCCAAATTTTTAGCTAATAATTCGAGTTTTTGGTCAAATATAGTAAGGTGAGTTTGTTAACTCATAAGCTCTAGTAAAAAACGAGTTACTGCAATCGTTCTCTGTTTATACTTTACTTCTCTGTGAAAAAAACAGTTTTATGTTGTCTCTTTGAATGACTGTAACTTGAGATTTCGAAAATGCTGCCAGATTTATTTCATTTGGTTGCTTAGATGTTGTATTACATGCATGTCAAATTTCATAGCATTTCAACTTCATTTGATATGTCAAATTTGTGCTTGAAAATCAGGTCGAGGCTGAAAAAATTTCCTGAGCAAATTTCGTGCCACCTAGGGGTCGACGTTAAGCTCTCTAGGTCGACCGGAGAGTGGTCAACCTTGAGGTTGACCTGCATGTCGACCCTTGAAGCACTTTTTCCTATAGATCCTTTTCTCTTGTGCTGTGTAATCCTAATGCTTGATTTTATTGTTTTCTCTCCTTTTCACTAGATTTTGAAGTTGATTTTGTGATGTATTGAGAGCTATGATGCCTATTAATAGGATTGCTAATTTTTTAGAATTTTAAATTCAAATTTATATTGAATTTTAATTGATTTTGAGTTGAATTTGAATTGAATTTGAATTGAATTCAAATTATCGGTTTTGAGCTATCTTCCTTGTTTTTCTTGTTTTCGTGAATGGATTTCTCCAAACCTTTTTGAAATAATTTTGGAAATAAATGGGCATTTCAAATTATTATTATATAGTATTTTATAATTTATTTTCAAATATAAAATCTATTTATTTTCTATAATAAAGGAATTTCCAATATCGGTTTCAACAATCGTTTTGTGGAAAATAGTTTTAAAATCTAGTTTTCTCTAATAAATTATTTTAAACATTAAATACATATTTTTTTCACTATTCGAATGTATGATAAAGAGAATTAAATGATCTAGTAAAACACATGGTATGGACCATGCGCGTTTACTGATTCGGTTAATTCCGGACTTGTACGATCGAAGCTATTAGAGGGTATCAATTTTGAGTTGTTTTGCCATTTTAGGGCGTATTATGAGTTTTATAATTCCTATTTACCGGAATTATCTGGGATGGCCAATATTTGGTGAGTTATTATGGTTTGAGATCTCCTATTTTAAGAGTTATGGTCGATGAGAACCATTACGATGTTTTTATACTTACCGACGATATGAGGCAAGTTTTGAGCTTATGGTTTCCTATCTTGATATTTTTGGTTCATGAGGAATCATCACGAGGTTTATTTATACTTGTCGATGAGATGATACAAGTCGTGAGTTTTCTAATGTGGCATTGGCTAGCAGTTAGCAAACCATTTAGTGAAAACGTGTGGTATGAGACACACATTACCACTTTTTGGGTTCCTAGGGAGTGTTTGTGAAAAATTCTAAATTAGTGACAAATTCTAAGTTATGCCAGTACAGGAGCTGTTGGGCTCATATTGGGCTGTTGGGTCCAATCTTTATCGAGCTGTTGCGCTCAATACGAGTTTATGGACTTCGATCGTCTGAGTTTTATGACTCCGGTCGTTTGGGATCTACGACTTTGGTCGTTTGGGATAGGTACCTATAATTTATGTAGTACGGGACAAGAGTTTTGCACGTGCATATTTCAAAATCTGAGCTATTGGGGTCCTATTGGGCTATTGGGTCCACCCTTTTTATTGGGTTGTTGGGTCCATTCTTTCATTGGGCTGTTGGGTCCATACTTGAGATTCGAGTTTGCTGTCTTCGGTGTTTTATATGAGATTTATAATCTCCTTCTTGGATATATATATATATATATATATATATATATAATATGAGTTTCCATTTGGCGTATTTTGAGTTTTGATATCACTCTATTTTGAGTTATATTTGTGTTTTCCATTTATGGCGTTTCTTGAGTTTTCAATTTGAGACTCCTCCTTTTAGGGAATATGGTTCATTGAAACCATTATAGATGTTTTGGGACGTTGTCGATGATATGAGGCATTTATTTCTATATTTAAGTGTTATTGTTTTAGTTACCTCTTTTGAGGTCTTTTATACTTAAGTGACATTGGTCCACTTAAGTCATTGGTGTGTTTTTCTGTTGCTTCTTCTTGTTCGGGAAGAATTATCACCTTGTATTATATGCTTCATATCGTCTATTCTTATTAACCGATTGTTTTAGCTAGACTGACCCGTGTATTTTGTACTCGGGTCAGACCGAGTTGTTTCAGGTTAGCTTTCAGGTATGGTACTTAGCTTTGATGCATCTGCTTGGATATCATCCTACCACTTTTCTGAAGTTTATATTTCTTTCAACTTGACTCTGATATGTATTTTGATTAGATGTATATCATTGAAGTATTTGAACCCTTTTGTGAATTATTTTTCACTGTACTGGGATATATCGGTGTATATGTATTTATATATATATGATGTTTACTGTTCTGTGATGTGATATGCATTTTGTTACTTTATTTCTTTCTGATAGATCCATTAGCCACCTATAGTTTTTTGTTAAGCATTTATTGGATATGTCGATCCATAAGATATAAGCAAAATATTATAGAGCACTTATCAACATATTTAGTAGATGTTTAAGACAAGATTATAGATGGTCATGAAGGTGTGTAAGCTGTGTGGCTAGTTAACATTTAGGATCATGTAATATAGAATATTATATTAGAGCAAAAATATAAACTAGATAAAAGATAATGGTAATAAAGTAAATGAAAATAAGCACACCAGGACATTTTATACTGGTTCGAACTTTCTGCTCTACGTCCAGTCCTAGACTACACTATGGATTTAAATTCTATAAACCCCTCCCATAACTCTGAGGAATAGGTATACAACACCTTAGCAGTCAAACATGATTTTCCCGCCTCAAGCAGCTGAAGAGGACTTTTACCGCCTGTGTAACGACCCGGAATTTTCGATCCCGAAAATTCTAGATTGTTAGAAAAAGAAGAAAGAGATAGAAGGAGAAGAAACAGAAACACAACACAGATTCTCACATTCGCAGCAGATCAAAATATAATATCAAATAATAACAGTTTATAAAAGAATAATGTATCTGTCAATTACTTTTTAATACATCAGAGTTACGCACATACACAAACACTGGACATATACAAATCAACATGTCTCGGATAAACAGAAATATATCACAGTGGAAACACTCCATACGTTCCTGCCCTCCAGCTCGACTCCTGAGCTCTAGAATGTCCTTACTTGAAAATATGTAATACTCGGTTTGACCCGAGCATTACATCAAAGTAACACCCGGGTCAGGCTGGAAACCAGCGTGAGTAAATCCATCTAACATGGAATACAAAAGTATACAACTTATATAAAATTGGGGTAACTTATATCAAATTACAACTTCACAAGTTGTAATAAATCTCACTTATTTCGCACATCAATTTCTAAGTACCAAAACTTAGATTAAATAATCCAATTCACGTAAATCATTCCATTTCAACCTATTGATTCCACATATCAGTTATAAAGAATCGAAGTGGTTTCGGGTATTTACTATACCCAACTTCGGTCTCTTCGAACCAATGTCATCTTAACCCACGCTATTCAAGTGAAACACAATTCAACCTTTAAATACAAGATTTCACTTTTTATACAGCAATTCATCATTGATAGAAAACTACAATATCATAGTTCACCCAAGCATATCATATAATAAAACATTTCATTCCAGAGGTAACAATCAATTCAAGGCATTTAACATCATTAAATCATCATAAGCAAAAATTTATCACTACCAAATTAATTTAATTATTTCTAAATAAATTACTAACCTCAATCACTTAGATTACCTTTTCTTAACAATAATTAATCTCAAATCAATTAATTAATCATCTCTCAGTTATCCATCAGTTACATCACGAAGTAATCTCATTAAGTAATTATACATAAATCAATTACCAAATGACTATCTTTAATCAATTAACAAATTAATTAATCACATTCATCTCATTAAATTTAACTGGTTGATTCATCCCTTAATTACCCTATAACTAATTAATTAATCTTTAATTTTTAATTAATAAATCTTAATTATCAATTAATCTCCTTTAATACAAAGTAATCATTCTTAATTACCTTTAAAATCAATTAATTAACCATCAATTAATTGTTTAGTTATCCATTAACTATTGATTAATTACCTTAATTATTAATCCATATCTCTCAATACAAATTAATTAATCCATAATTACTTTAATTAAATTAAGTAATTATACTTAAATTTCTTAATCAACTTAATTAATCTCTAGGCATTAAACCTTAATTATCTTAAGATAAAACTGAATCTTATCAATGCCTTATTACATTATCATTTTAAAACATTTTATCATTATGATTACCTTTACTTAATTAAATCATTAATTAAGTTTTAGAATAAAATGATCATTTAACCTGGTAATTTTAAATTTAAGAAAACTTAACTTCCTTAAAATAACTTAAAACATTATCAAGTAGAAGTTTTTAAAAACTAATTTCAATTTGTATTTTAAAACTTGCTTTATAAAATCTCATTTAAACTAAGTTTTAAAATCACTTTAAATTTACAAAATTTAAATTAAACCAATTTTGAAAACTTCTTAATTAATTGTTAAAGAAACAATTATACAAAGTGTAAGTTTAAATAAAACAGTTTTAAACTAGATTTAAATTTAAATTTCAAAAACAATTTGATTTTAAAACATTTTTAAAACTGTTCAAAACTGTTGCTTCAGGTTTTACCCGAAGGCCACTCGGGCCTACCCCTGAGTTTCTCTTCTTTTCCCCCCTTATTTTCAAAAACTTAAATTTTATTTAATTTTAAAAACCTTTTGACTTATTCCCAACAAATCACATGAGTATGAACTCGAGTTCCACCCTCCAAAACCCGATACCACCATCGAGACATCCTTCTTCTTCCCAAACATAACAGCAACCAGAACCCAAACTGACACTGTTGACCCATCGTGCACGTGCAACGTTGATCGCAGGCACTCCGACCATCGGCGCTACCTCCAGCACATCACCAAACCTCCCCTCAGTCGATTCCGATCTCCCAAATTTCATCACGAAAACTAAATCGAAAACGAGCATTTCGTCCTCATCTGGAACATGCTGTTCGACCAAAATCCATCTCGATCTGACGCTGTCGACCACCTGAGGTCGTGAAACTCCGTTTTCACCCTTGCCAGACCTCCATGACTCCATTGCACCCAATCCCAAACCACTCGATGCACCAGAGATGATGCAGTCATCTCATTTTCGACCACGACCCAAATTAAGGTTAAAAACCCAAATCGATCGACCGACGTCGCCATGGTGGTTTAACCAACAACCAGAAAATTTTGGTCACGTACCCCAAACCTTTTCTCTCCTCTAGTCGAAATTCCGACCCCCAGAAATGCTCCGGTCACCAGAAATTGCTCGAAGACACTTTCCTGACCATCACCAAAATGCCACTTCAAACCCAAACTAAAATCCATGAATTTTGTTTTAAAAATCATAATTTTCAAAGAATTTTTAAGTTATATAATTGGATCCACAAATTATGACATTTGATTTTAACATGAATTTTAAAATTTCTACTGTACCACCTAGATTACAGCAGATATTCAAACTTACTTTGCTTGAATAAGATTTAAACCTTAATTCATATTTAAACAAACACATTGTGTTTGAAACTCAAAGTCCAACGGTGTCTAGATAAAGATATTTTGAATTTTTGGTTTATTTACAAACTCTGTAACCAAGAAAACAGAGCAGTACAGATAAATCCAACATGCACAGAACAAACACAAACATTCACACTTATAAACACACATGCAAAGCATAATTTATCCAAGAATCACATGCATATATCTTAGTTACTTAAGCTTTAAAATTATGTGTTTACTCACCTGTAAAATTGTTTGAACAGAGCTTGATTATATTTAAAAAAAAAATGTGGAATTTGGCTTGATCTTGAGGTCGTAAACTTTTGATTTGAAACTGCTGTTTTCCTTAACCTTACTTGATTGTTATGAGCTGAAACTGAGTTTGATTCCAGTTTTGAAGTTGCTTGCGTTTGTTTTAAATCTTCCAGTTTGGGATTGCTCAATGCTGGTTTCATTTCTTAGTTTTACATCCTTACTGGTTTTAAGTTTTGAGTTTCAAAGTTTTTGGACTGGAAAAAATGGTATAGTTCTCAACATTTTTCTATAGTTCAATTTTGAAGAAAACTTTGCCACATGTTACATTGCATGCTAACTCAAGTTATAATTGTTAATTCATGTGTTATAAGGCTTATAAATGTCTTAATAATTTTTCTTTTAAAATTATATTTGCTATTTATTTTTATATGTTTTTATATCATACTTATATTTCTATGTTTAATACTTATATTAAAGAAAGTATAAACCTTATTAAATCCTATTAGTCTTTCTTTTTATTTTAATGCTTTATGTTTTATTTAATTTTATGTTACATTATCACGTTAACACATTTTCTCTTAACTTATTTATAAAACCCTTTAAAGAAAATAATATAGAACTAATTATATACTTGTAAAAAAAATATACAATATTATTATTATTATTATTATTTTATTTTTACTTTATTATTATTTTTAAATCCAATTTACTTTAAGATATTTATCTTTGGATTTCAATCTCAAATTCAATTTTAATTTTAAATTGACTCATATATGTATTTAAACAAACACACATTATTATTTTGTTTGAAAATAACAATTTTACAAATTTTTAAATAATAAATAAAGGAGATTATTGCATTTTAAATTGTTTGAATTATATTAATATCTTTACTATTTCTCAGTGGCCTTATATATATACACACTTAAGATTTCCAACATTATGGAATTTTGAATATATATATATATATATATATATATATATATATATATATATATATCTGTGTGTGTGTGTGTGTTAGCGCCAAAATTGGTCAATAACACCCAAATCCTAATGAAAGCACCAAATCTCAATCACAGCTCATAGACAGGATGTATGTAGAGAGTAATAATATGAAGAACAGTTAAAATTAAAATGAAAGCAGTAAAGAACAACTGATTTTATAGTGGTTCAACTAACTCTGGCCTACGTCCACTCCAGAAGTTTACTTTTTATTGATGTAATAATCCATTACAGTTACAATGTGGTAGACTTGTCTTAGTCTTAGAAAGTAAAACGTAAGAGAGCGAAAAGAAGAAGAAGCAGTCGTCCTCCAATCTGGAGACCCACATGCTGTATTTATAGGAAAAACCAGGTTGTTGGGCCTCCTGAGTAGTTTGGGCCCACCAAGTGTACCGAGGTATGGATCTACCGAGGTATGGATCTACTGAGGTACGGAGGTATGGATCTACCGAGGTATGGACCTACCGAGGTATGGAGGTATGGATCTACCGAGGTTTGGACCTACCGAGTTATGGACCTACCGAGGTATGGGGGTATGGATCTACCGAGGTGTGGACCTACCGAGGTATTGTAACAACCCTAAATTTTTGCCTATATATTTTTAAATTTGACTTTATTTTATTTTTAAATTATTTTAAAACTTGTTTTATTTCAAACATTTCATTTTAAATATAAATGATGATTATTAAGTGATTTATAGTTCAAATTAGTATAAATTGAATATTTTACTGAAAAGTGAATTTCTGGTCAAACTGTGACTTTTAAAATTCAAATTTAAATTATTTAAAATCTTAAATTTTATCTTTTATTATGAAAATAGATGTAATGACTTGAACACTGCTTTTCGTTTCGTTGGAAACGGAGTTAAACTGTAAAAGTTATGTACATTTCAAATTTTGAGTGTAATTTGATTTATTTAACAATTTTGTCTATTTTAAATCAAATTTTTTTTTCTTTGTCATATTTATTTTAATATGTTATTGTATGTATATTTTTGTATTATAATAATTTTAAAATGAATTAAACAATTTTCCAAAGTCAATGGTGATTATTTGTAATTTCTGGACACCGTTTTGGATTTTTAAGCAATTTCTTTAATCTTTTTCTATTTTATTGAAAAAAAAAATTTCTTATGTGTTAATGGTTTATTTTAAGTATATTTTGTCTTTTAATATTTTTTAAAGTGATGTTATAATTTTACCAAAGTTTACTGTGTTGATTTCTTTTTTTTTTAAAATGCTGTTTTCTTATTTTCTGCTATTTTCTTCATTAAAATTATATTTAAATTTAGTTTTTTATTTTATTTTGTGAATGTACTTTTATTTTATGTTATTATTTATGTTTAAAAATATATTACAAGCTCATATGAATTTTCTAAAATTTATTTCATGTAATTTCAAATTTTCTAGACTAGTTTACTATTTTAGCTATTTTCCTTAATTTAACTTTATATAATTAATAAATATTATATATATTTTTATATTTTGATAAATTTTCGAAATTTTATCTGGGATTATTATTATTTCCAGAAATATCAAGTTATATAAACAAAATTAAGGAAATTTGAAATGTTTTAAAAGCTTTGAAACGTAAAGTCGTTTCACCTCCTAAGTCGTTTCTTTTACCGTTTCCTCATTTACTCTTTGACCGTTTTTTTTTATTTTTCTATTGAATAGCCATGTATTTTCCTTCCTATTCATGTGAGAAAATTCTCACTTTCCATCATCAAACTCACGGCTAGAAGTATTGAAGGTAATGGCTTCCATTTCATCTTCTTCTTCCTTTGTTTTTCTACTTTTCTATTTGAATTTTGCTCTTTCTTTCTTCACCTTCAAGGCTAAGCTCCTTCCGTCTCCTCCACCTTGGCCTCCTCCACCACCACCACATCTGGTCAACACTTCCTCCAGCCCACAGCCAAGCCATGGCTGTGCCTTTGTGTTGACTAGATCCACTAAATATGAACATACACCACATATATGCACCGAGCCGAGCCTACCTTAGCACCACCACCTCAAAACTCCACTTTGGCCGCCACATACACCACCACCACCACCCTAGCTGACCTGATACACCTCTTCCACATCATCCTCCACCCCACCTAGACCTTGAAAGGCCATGCTAGCTTGTGGCCGAGCCTTTCTATTGCTTAGAAAACCATGTAGTTTGCATTGACTTGTAATTCATGTGTCACAAACCTTTGCTCCATCGTTGCCCATGCTATGGCAGACCTTTAGGAACCCAAACCTGATCTAAAACCATGTTGTAGGCCGTGCCATTTCGGATCATAGCTGAGCTTAACCCATCCATAACCGATCCATGTGAAGTTGAGAACAAGTGCAAAACATTTGACTTTGTTCTGGACATTGATTTCTAGTGTTGTTCAAGTGTTACATTGTTTTGTAACTTATATGTTGTATTGTTTGTTTAAATATTTGAATAAGAAAATTATCTTTGGCTCTCTCAATATCAAATCTTTGTTATGCCATCGTGCTTTTGAAGATCTTAGTTTGGGTCATTTGTATCGCAATCTCCAACTCAAACAAGTGAGTATTTCTCACCAGACATTATGTACTTATATAAGTAGTAAATTGACAACCTGTGAATCTGTAGAACTATATGATCATGTTATAACTGCTTATATTATTATCATATGATGTTCACACCTATTATTACACTTATTATGTTATATGTTACTATTATTTCATGCTATTCTTTTTATTTTATCTATCCATCACACTGCAAGTTCCCTTTAGATTAGAATCACTATGGGTTGAAATGATACATACCCGAACGGACTTTAGAATAAGGGAAAATTGTTATGGGCTGAAATCATAGGCCTGAATGATTTTCAACTTATTTTATTTACTTGGGACTGCGGGTTTGAAATGATAAAACCCGGATTTTTCTTGTAAATTACGGGTTGAAATGATACATTACCCGTATCACTTTACCTAGCGTAGAAAATTATATACGGGCCCGTAGTTAAAATATGTTTTCTAAAATTTTTAAATATTTTAGAAATTTAATTATTAAAATATTTTGATTTAAAACTAAATCAAAATATAATTTTTGTAAAGTATTATTGATTTTCTGGAAATCTATAAGTTAAATAAATTATAAAAAAGTTAGAAAATCTGAATGTAAGTTATTTTGGAAATTTTGATTTAATTTTTAATGAAATTTAAATTAACTTTAAAAATACGATAAATTTATGATATTTTGAATTTAAATTAATTTAAAATGACTTTATAACATATTAATGATTTTTGAATAAAGTTAAAATGTTAATGAGTGAATATTGAGTTGAATTTGGAAATATAACTTAAATTGGAATTTATGAAATTGGTTTAAAAGTGAAATTTTAAGTTAAGTTAAACAAAATGGAATTAAGTTATATTTGAAATTTTAAACTTAAGTGTTAAGTTGAAATTTAATGTAATGAATTTAAATTTGAATGTTGAAATTTAATAAGCGAATTATAAATAAATATTGATTTTTGAAAGGAAACTTAACATTATAAAATCATGAATTTAAGGAAAAATTAAATGATGCTTATAAATGTGAAAATGTATGATTTTGTAAGTTAAAAATGATTTAAAAAAAATTAGTGTTTGTGAAATTCTATTGAATATTTGAAGTTAATTAACAGCATTTTTAAATGTTGTCTTTTGTTAAATTGAATTGTTTTGAATGTAACTTTCTGTAGCATTTTCTATATGCTGCGAAACTTGAATTTTCATTGTTTTAATAAATTTAAGCACATAAATGAACATTGAAAAGTTTAAACTTTTGGCATTTAATAATTTAATTATTAAATGTAATAACTTCATTTTATGATTTAATAATCAAGTAATTTGTTTTGAAATATAACTATTTGATATATTAAAATGATTGAAATGTGGTTTCGAAAGATATGATATTTTGATATATTAAAATGATTGAAATGTGGTTTCGAAAAGATATGATATTTTGATATATTAAAATGATTTGAAACGAAGTTTCGAAAGATATGATATTTTGATATATTAAAATGATTGAAATGTGGTTTCGAAAAGATATGATATTTTGATATTAAAATGATTTGAAAAGAAGTTTTGAAAGATATGATATTTTGACATTAAATGATTTGAAAAATGAAGTTTTGAAAGATATGATATTTTGATATTAAATGGTTTGAAAAATGGAGTTTTGAGAGATATGATATTTTGATATTAAAATGATTTGAAAAGAAGTTTTGAAAGATATGATATTTTGATATTAAATGATTTGAAAAATGGAGTTTTGAAAGATATGATATTTTGATATTAAATGATTT
This sequence comes from Allium cepa, assembly GCA_030765085.1. Taxonomy (NCBI): domain Eukaryota; kingdom Viridiplantae; phylum Streptophyta; class Magnoliopsida; order Asparagales; family Amaryllidaceae; genus Allium; species Allium cepa. Next base: position 1,032,345,493 of record CM060945.1, on the reverse strand, counting down.
GAAAAACGAAGTTTTGAAAGATACAATATTTTGATATTAAAATGATTTGAAAGAAGTTCTGAAAGATATGATATTTTAAAAATGAAGCTTTGAAAGGTTATGATAATTTGATATATTAAAATGATTTGAACGGAAGTTTTGAAAGGATATGATAATTTAATATATTGAAATGGTTAGAAATGACTTGATATTTATTTCGATAAATATTTGAATTGAAATATATGGTATGATGATATATTGAAATGGTTTGGAAATGATTTAATCTTTATTTTGATAAAGATTTGGGTTGAAATGATATTTTATTTTGAAGTATAAAATATTGTTTTAAAGTTATAACTACGGGTTATAATAACGATTGGTTGTTAAAGAGACCGGGATCGGATATTGCCTTATAGCCGGCCAATACCGAAAACCACTTTAACAACTCTGTATGTGGTGGAGATTCCAGAATGAAGTAGGATGGTGGCGACGTTCTCGAGGTATATTACGTGGACCCAACTCCCGTGAGGTTACATATATAACTAAAACAGGAGCTATACCGGGCTACACGAAGGGTCGCACCCTTTCATAGAGCATGCTCCATCGGAAACCATTCTATTACTTTTGTGATTCAATACGTGGCGCCATTTTGATACGGGGGTATTGTTCTAGGTGGGCGGAAGCTGCTAGCTTGCCGTCACCACCGGTGTGGGAGTGCAAACGGTGTATACAACCTGGCATTGCCTCGCGTGCCATGTCATATCCTTATATGGAGCCCACTATGATTTTGGTTTTAAAGATCCGATCGCGTTAAGGTTCACCATCCCCTTAATGCTATTTTCTATATGATTATACTTTACTGATTAGACACTACTGTATGTTATCCTGCATTTTGGCAAAGCTGCGATACCAAAAGATCGATCGAAAACGAAGGATAGTTCGTATCAGAGATTGGTCATACTTCGTTTCGCTATGGATATCGCTGAATTTTGTCCGAGTCCAGATGTCATGACCCAACTTCCTATCTCCAGGAAATTGCATCGCTAATAAGAAAGAAAGGGGTAGAGAATAGAAAGAAAGAGAAGAAAGAAGAAACAACACATCAGAATCTAAACAGCGGAACGAATAAATTATATTAATAACATAAAATATTTACATAGTTTACAACCACTATCAGAGTACACAGATATACAACTCATACTTGACAGTTATATACACCTGTCTAGTATTTACAACATAATACAATCTCAGAGACAACACAGAACACACAGCGGAATACTAATATCTAAAGCAGAAGCCTCCTGCTCCATTGCCCCTCCAATACTCGTCAAAGCTAACCCGAATCCTAACCTGAATCCCTTGGCTACTCGTAAAAATTTGAGTACCCAAGAGTTTATGAAGAAAAAAAATAAACTCAGGGTCAGACATGGGTCTGGTGTGAGTAACAGGTTAAAGTTGCTTAATTTTCAAAAACCTTTAGAAAGAAAAGGTATCACGTAAGACTTCCCACACATAAACATGGAAAAGTTTTTACCTTACGCTAACCAAAACATTTGATAGGAAATCCGATGATATTATAATAGTGTCTAGGGTTTTCAAATAAATATGAAATAGCCGAAATTGTTACATTTATTAAATTCCAGCTACATAGGTATACAATCAAAACCGTTGGCACATGTTGGATTTTGGATTCCATACAATGGCAGGGCTACTTGGGTACCGTCCGTCACAGTACGTGGCCTAGATCACCGTACCGAGGAGTACTCCCACTCCCCTGCAACACAAGGCCGGACCCGTTCCTTACTGAACAGTTCTGAACAAGACAACCCCAGCAGTTGTCGCGAACCACCCGCCCACACAGCCGAATATAAAGGGACCTCTAGACAGGGACAAATCTTGCTCTCCAGTGGGAGCTACCAACGAAGCCTTGCTGCACCTCCCCTGTTTTAGCCATTCCCGATTGATGAGGCTTGAGGCTACGATTACCTTTATAGGACATCAAATCTTAGAATGCTCATCGTCCGCCTGACTATGTGCTGAAAGCATTCAATCCATACAAGTTCGTTCCGGGTTCGAACGAAACCGAAGGCACTATCTCGTTGCACTCATTATTGGAATCACCCTCAGAGTCAACGACCATAGCCCTTGCACTCTAATTCACCATCTCGAATCTATAAGCACTATTCCGTCAACTCATTACGGAATCACCCACAAAGTTATACTGACGTATAGCCCTTACACCTCGAGTCTTCACTTGCTCCACTTAGATTAACGACCTAACGTTATTTGGAATCGATGTGGTTTTCGGATATCCAAATATGGAAACCCGATCCCGGTCTCATCTAAATCCAAAGTGTGTCTTTTAGGTCCAAGTTGTTTTAAGTTTAAAACAATTAAATCTAAACTATCTATATACACATAGATAGATTCTTCATATCATCATAATAGATAATCAACAACATTATCATAAACAAGTAATCATCACAAATTGATAATCTATATTATCATCACAAATAGATACTTATATCATCATCACAATGCAACCAATGCATCCATAACACATAACACTATTTATCTCATGTCTGAGATTCAAACCATTTAAGGCAAACCATATCATCCATTCATAAGCAAAGATCTATAATCACACCATATATAATTAATTTAAAATGAATTAAATTAATTACTTCTATGTTTAATTAATTTAAAGTGAATTAAATTAATTACCTATCTTTAATTAATTTAAAATGAATTAAATTAATTTCTTCACCATTTAAAACTTGCTTACTTAACTCTTAATTGATTTCCAATCAATCAAATAATTATCCTCAAATTAATCACCCTTGATTAATTATCCCTTAATTACATTCAAGTAATTATCTTTAATTAATTTTACAAATTAATTATCCTTCACCAAATTCAGTAATTAACCTTTAATTACTTCATTAATTAATTAATTATAATTAATTACATTAGTCCTTAATTAATTACATCAATTAATTACTTCCTTAATCACTTATCATTGATTAATTAATCTTAATTAATTAATCCTTAATTACATCATTAATTATATTAATTAATGATCCTTAATTAATTTTAAATTAATTACTTATTTAAATTAATTACATTAAGTAATTAACCTTAATTAAACCATAATTATTAATCATTCTTGATTCATTACATTTAGTAATTAACTACCCTTAATTACTTCTTTAATTACTTCTAAATTAATTACATTTAATAATTAATTATATTAATTAATCATCCCTGATTAATCACATTAGCAATTAATTACTCTTAATTAATTACATCACTTAATTATTTCAAATAACTTAATTGATAAATGCTTAAATTAATTACATTAAATAATTAATTATTAATCACTTCATAAAGAAATTATCTTTACATTAATTACACAAAGTAATTAATCCCAAAACCCGATACTTCAATTAATTACTTCCAGTAATTTATTTGTCTTAATTACTTCTCTAAGTAATTATTTCTCAATGATAACTTATCAACTCATTTAATGATTATTCTAAATTAATTAATTTAATTAATTAATTTAAACTAATCCAATTAATAAATTAATTACAAAGAGTAATTAATATCTTTAATTATTTCCATAAAATAATCATACTTAATTAAGTTTCATAATTGATTATTTAAATTAATTAATCCGATTAATTTATCAAAATTAATTACATTAATTAATTAATAAATAATCACAAGTTAATGACCTTCATTAACTTATTAACAATTTCTTAATTACCTTTCTTAAGTAATTAACTTAAATTAATTACTAATTTAATTAACCTTAATTAATTTCAAATCTTCAATTAATTAAACAAATTAATTAACTACAATATTTAAATTACCTTACTAATTTAATGAAACAAAGATCATTAAACCTTAAATTTACTTTTAAAAATAAAACATTTCTTATTCATGGTTACTTTATCATAAATAAAGTAACTTTAAAACAATTTAACTTAAAATTGTTCCAAATTACATTTTAAGTTCAAAATTTAAAAAGAAATCAAACTTAACTTAAACAAAGTTTAAAAAAATTTAAAATCTTTTTAAAACTTTATACTAAAGATTTTCTTATTATTTAATAAAACAAGTTATAAGAAATTTAAATCCCAAATTCATTTCAAATACAAATCATATTTAAATATGTTTCAACATCCAAATTCGTTTAAACATTTAAATTGCCTTAAAACTCCCTTTATTTTCAAACCATTGTTTCAAATTGGAATTTGATTTTCAGATTTAAACTCATGTCTGAATCTCTACTTAAATTTAAAGATTTATTCAAAATTAAAATATTTAATGTGACGACCCGGAATTTTGAGCAATATCAATTTAATAATCTTTGTTTATAATTAAATTGATTTGATCATTTTACATTATAAATTAACAAGTTAAATTTATTTTAAAGATTAATGATAATAATTTGTTAATATCTATTCATATTTTTCTTTACAATATGAATAGGCAAGATTAATTCTTTTGAAAATTTATAATCTGATTTGAGATATTTATTTTGATAAACAAGAAGTTTCTAATGTAATAAAACTTTATATTCAAATTGTAATATATATGAATGTATATATTGTGATTTGATTTGGAAATTAATAAATTTAATATTAGAATGTTTCTATTTGAAATGTGTGTATATATATATTTGTATATATATATTTGAAATAGGAATTGCATTAATTTGAATTTAATAATAGTTTTCAAACTTGAATATATTTAGTTTTGAATTTAAAATGATAATTTGATTTAATGACTTTAAATTGATAATTGAGATTTAAATTTTAAAATAACAAAGTTAATTCCTTATTTATGATAAATATGTACCTTAAGCTTTTAAATAAGATTTAAATTAAAATAGATGTTTCAAACATATAAACATTTAATTGAATTAAAATGTAAGTTACTTGAATGAATATTTTTAAAAAGGATAAGTATGCATATTTTATAATCCATTTTATATTACATAAATACATGTACATAAGGATTTAATAAATTGTTAAAGACAAATAAAATTTAAAGAAAAACATTAATAAAACAATAGTAACACTTGTAAACATTTTAGGGTTCATTAAAGACAAATGTAAATTTAATTGCTTAGGTGTAAATAGATTAGAGTTCTTTGTGACAAATGTCTTTCTTTTGTAAAATAAAATTTAAAATCTAATTGTAAATAAAGGATGGGTTCATTTCTTCAGCAAAAGATTTTCTTCTTCTCAACTAAAACATGAATTCAGATCTGAAAAACAAATCAGTGAAAAAGAATGCAAATCAAAACAAAGTTCAGGAAGTAAAATCTGGAAAGAAGAAACAAATGCATGAAACTGCATAGAAGTCTGGAAATTCAACAGAGGCTAAAACTTGATTCTCAAATAAAGTTAGAGGCAAGTTCAAAACAAAGAATAGCAGGGAAAAATTTAATCAACATGCAAAGCTAGGAATCATCAACATGCAGCAACAATTAATCAACATGCAGTGGAATTCAATAAGCCTGGAAAGAAGAAATGCAGTTCCTGTCCTCTGCATTAATCAAGTGAGTAAATAAATTTTAAAAACAGATTTAAACTCGATTCTATCTTGAATTGTGAATGAATATCATACTATTACTTGATTGAATTAAATGCATGTTTATATGTGAGAGTTTGAATTGCATGTTTGAGCATATGGGTTGGAATACCTGTACAGTTTGAAAGATTTCAGCATGTATAAAACAGATCAACCTCATGATAAAATCAATAACTTGATATTGGATTCGAATTTGACTTTGATTTATATATAAAAGATGTCTGTAATTATCTAACTTATCATCTAAAAATGCTTGTAGGTTTTAAAATTGAATAACTAGTTTAAATATTCAAATTTTCAGTACATTTCAAATTTGGGTCAAAACTTTTGTATTCAAATTCAAGTTTTGATATTATAATTGGTTTACCATTGCGGAATCATGAATTTTAGTGCTCGAAACATGATTTTTACTTTATTAGTTTAAGAGAATTTTGGGATTTTCTGTTTTGGGCATTTTGGTTGATTGGGGGCGATCGGCAGCAAATTGGTTGGCGTGGATGAGCACGAAGGTCGAGGGGACGTAGGGGACCATCAGAAAAATGGGTATGGAATTTATTAATGAAGGTGTTGATTGGAAATCGAGGAGTTAGGGTTTATTTACTTGATTTTGGCCGATGGGTTCATCGCGACTTTGAGGGATCATGGAGCTGTTGGAGGTGATCGCACTTGGTGCTAGAGGGACTGGGGTGTGAGGGGAAGCTATGGTGATGAAGGCGTGGTCTCTGGTGAAGGGAGTGGTCGGCGGTGGATGATTTTGTTGGAGGTGGGTTTCGAACAGGTTGGGTTCGAATGTTGAACTTTGATTTTCGAGCATTTTTGATTTTCTAGATGGTGCGATGGGTTGTTGAGGTCGAGAGAGACTCAACGGAGTTGCGACGATGGTCGCCGGTGGGAGGAGTGGTGGTGCACGTTGCACGGTGCAAGGAGATATCAGGGAATATGGGTTCAGGGATGAGGATGGAGGAGGAACTCGAAGTTTGCTCCGGGTATTTGATGTTCTGACCCGAAGTAGTGGGTTGGCAGGGGAGACTCGAGTTGTTTACTAGATTTACTCGGGTGTGGCACGGGTTGTAGCTGGTTACTCGTGTTTTTCAGAAGGTCAGGCTTTAGAACTTAATGTTTTAGTTGTTCTATGCAAAGAAATTTGGTTTTAGGAAGTAAAGTCCTCAAAACAGAGGTTGAACAGGTTTCAAAATTTAGTTGTTTCAAAGTTATGTTTTAAACAAGTTTATATATTTTAAATATGGGAGTTTTAAATATAATATGTAGATTTGAAATAAAGTTTATATTAAACTTTATTAAATAAATGTGGAAAGGTTTTTAAAGACTTAAAGATTCAATTTAAAATATGTTTAGATTTAATAGATTTCTAAATCATTATATTTTATTTAAATTAAGTTTAATGATTTAGAATTTGATAATCAATGGTAATAAAGATTATCTTTAATTATTTTGAATTTGATTTAATTAAAGATAAATACATTTGTAAAGTTAATTGAGATAATTGAATCATTTTTAATTATCAAGTTTTATTTGTTAATAAATGATTTAATTAAGATAATGGTTTCTAAATTAAGAATCTTTTAATATAATAAGTTAAGAATCATTTAATTAATTTTAAATGATTAAGTTAAATAGTTAATTAAGTAATTAACTTATGATTAATTAAAATAATCACTTTGGATTAATCTAATTACTTGAGAAGTAATTAAAGTAATTAAATGGTTAATTACTAAAGGTAATTAAATAAAGGATAATTACTTTATTAAAAGTAATTAAGTAAGTGTAATTAAGAGTTAATCACTTTAGTTATTAATTAAAGACTTAATTAATAATTAGTTAAAGGTTTAAATTATTTGATTTATGATTAATTAATAAAAAAATTAAGAATAATTAATTAAGTGATTAATTACTTGTGAAAGTAATTAATTAAGAAAGAAATTTAATTAATGAAGTAATCATTAATTAATGAAAATAATTAGTTAATTGTTAATTAATAATTTAAGAATAATATATAATTAAGTTTAATTACTAAATGTAATTAGAGTAATTAATCAAAGGTGATTAATTAAAAGTAATTAATTAAGTATGATTAATTAAAAGTAATTAATCAAGTGTGGTTAATTAAAAGTAATTAATCAGGTATAATTAATTAAAGGTAATTAAGGAATAATTACCAGAATAATTAGAGGATAATTTATCAAGTATGATTAATTTTGAAAGGAAATTAAGAGGTAATTACTTAGTATGATTTGGAGATAATTAATCAGGATGATTAATTAATATGGTAATTAAGTAATAATTACTTAAGTAATTAAGTGATAATTAATCAGGGAAGATTAATTGAAGTGGATAATCAAATGATGTTAATTAATTAATTTGTAATTAATTAATGAATAAGAAGTTGGATTGAGGATAATCCAAGTGATTTATTAAGGATTAATTTAATTTAAGGATTAATTAAATTAATCAAGTTTGAATCAAACTTGTTTATGAATGGTTAATGATTGGATGATTTATATATCATTGAATGAGTTAATGATATTGGATGTTGTTGGATGGCATTGATTGATGGATGATGATATGTATATGCTATATCTGATTGTGATATATATGCTGCTTTGTGATATGTATAGATGCATGTGATAATAGATGCTTATCTATCTGTGTAATATGATACATTCATTTGTGTTAAGTGATATTTTCTAAATATCTATTGTCTAAAATCCCTTAAGTACAACTTGGACATTAAAAGAGCGTTTGGTTTCGATGAGACCGGGATCGGGTTTCCATATTTGGAATCCGAAAACCACATCGATTCCAATTAAACGTTAGGTCGTTAATCCAAGTGGAGCAAGTGAAGACTCGAGGTGTAAGGGCTATACGTCAGTATAACTCTGTGGGTGATTCCGTAATGAGTTTGACGGAATAGTGCTTATAGATTCGAGATGGTGAATCAGAGTGTAAGGGCTATGGTCGTTGACTCTGAGGGTGATTCCAAAATGAGTGCAACGAGATAGTGCCTTCGGTTTCGTTCGAACCCGGAACGAACTTGTAAGGATTGAATGCTTTCAGCACATCGTCAGGTGGACGATGAGCATTCTAAGATAATTGGTCCTATAAAGGTAATCGCAGCCTCAAGCCTCATCAACCGGGAATGGCTAAAACAGGGGAGGTGCAGCAAGGCTTCGTGGGTCGCGCCCACTGGAGGACAAGATACATCCCTGTCTAGAGGTCCCTTTATATTTCGGCTGTGTGGGTAGTTGGTCTGCAGCCAACTACGGGGTGGTCTTGTTCGGGACTGTTCAGTAAGGAATGGTCCCGGTCTTGTGTTGCAGGGGATGAAGGGAGTAATCCTCGGTACGGTGATCTAGGCCACGTACTGTGACGGGCGGTACCCCAGTAGCCCTGCCATTGTTGGAAACCCATTTTCCCTACGAGACCCTACGGTTTTGTTTGTATTACCCACTTTTGTGGCTAGTAGCTGGAATTTAATCATGTAACAATTTCGGCTATTTCATATTTATTTGAAAACCCTAGACACTATTATAATATCACTGGATTTCCTATCAAATGTTTTGGTTAGCGTAAGGTAAAAACTTTTCCATGTTTATGTGTGGGAAGTCTTACGTGATACCTTTTCTTTTCAAAGGTTTTTCTAAAGTTAAGCAATCTTAAACCGTTTACTCACACCAGACCCCTGTTTGACCCGAGTGTTTATTTTCTGTTTTATTAAACTCTTGGGTACTCATATTATATATGAGTAGTCAAGTGATTCAGGTTATCTCTTGACGAATTCTGGAGGAGCTTTGGAGCAGGAGGCTTCAGCGTGTAGATATGATTAGAGTTTCCGCTGTGTTGTTGTCTGTATGATGTCTGGTATTGTATTAGACAGAAATGATATAACTGTCTAAATTGAGATGTTTAGTTGTGTACTCTGATGTATATGATACTATGTATATGTTCTATATTATATTTAAATCGTTCCGCTGTGAGATTCTGATGTGTTGTTTTCTCTTTCTTCTCTTTCTTTTCTTCTTCTATCCCTTTCTTTCTTAATTAGTGATGCGATTTTCCGGGAGTGGAAAGTTGGGTCGCTACAGTTGGTATCAGAGCATTAGGTTGAGTGAATACCTAGGCTCTGGAGTGGTGTCTATCTTGAGAGAGCGTACTTGTAATTTTTATATAAATATATATATTTATATATCTACCTAATCTGTTGGATTATCTGTTCGGATTTTCCAACATAGGCTATAAAGGTAGATAAGGTAGAAGTGTGTGGAACACGACTACCACTGTTGGTTGAGGCTTATATGTGGTGGTTGGAGATGTGTTTATCGAGATTGTAGACCTAATACTGTCTCGAATAAGATTTAGTGGATTGAAGAAAGGATTTCTTTGAGTCCAAAGGAAGTCTTTTTCAAGGATTGGAGTATATTCTTGAAGTGTGAGGTTGATTTGCTCTTAAGTGAGCGGGATTTCCAAGAGTTGAGTTGTCAGCTAAATAGAAGCAAGTGTTGGTATCTTGATAGCTTCAAGAAGAAATAGCTAAGATGAGATGCAGTTTTCATCGATGGTTCTGAAGATGTTTCTTTTGAGGCCAGTTTTAGATGGTGTTGGAAGAGCATTGATGTCTACTGCAAGGAAGATGCGGATGTTTGGAGATTCTTTGGATCTCAAGTAAAGGTGTCTTATCTTTATTAAAGTTTGAGACTAAGGTCGATGAGTTATCTCATTTCGGACATGGTCTCATTTGTTTTCTTAAGAAGATAAGTGGTTGGTGTTTAGTTTGGAGCCGAGTTTCTTGAGGAGATGTCTACTCGTCTCAAGGATGTTTTAGAGGAATTGGATGTTAATTTTGAGTTTCAAGGAGCTTTTGGTTAAGGATGATCTTTTGGTTTAGCTGTATCATTGAAGTGAAGTTTGGAAGCAGCAGTGTGGATCTGTTTCTTTGATGATTCAGTAATCTGTGGGATTCTACTATCGGCAGACCAGGCAGTTGGTGGGGCTTATTCATTTCTTTGGAAGGCTCAGCAAAGCGAGATATTTGTTGGAAGTGATCTATCAGTTTCTGATAGTAAGCCATTCTGGAAAGATTGATCTTGATGGGAAAGGCTGTTCTAGTTGGGGAGACAGTTCTTTGAAATCAGAACTGAGTAGGATCGCAAAAGTGACTTGCGATTAGCTTGGGAAGCTTGGAGTATTCTTGGTTTGAGATTGAGATATCTCATATGAAGGTATAGACTGCTTTAGTAGTCAGGGGATTCTCTAGATACTTTTTTGAGGAATTCAGAAGTCTACCTGAATCGGAGATTGAGATTTCTTATCAACTTGGATTTCTAGGAGCAGTATTGATGGTCTAACCATATAGTGGGATGACTCTTGGAGCGAGGTGAGTTTGGTGAGGCAGCTCAGGATTCTTTGGAATTGATCATCTTATTCTAAGTTGAGATTCTGTTGAGATGTTTTGACCAAGTGGAATGGTCAATAAGATTTTTATGAGTCGGATGAACCGTGTATAGTGAAAGATTGTGCTTGTGTTCTTCGATAGCGTTCTTTTCTGCTCTAGATCAGAGTTGTGCAGCGGAAGTGAGTTGGGAATTATTCTAGTATGGAGCAACCGGATGTTGCAGTAAAGGAATTTCTACAGGAATTCAAGTATGAAGGAATTTTCTGGATTTGGTAGGCAAGGTTGTCTAGTACAACTGTTTGGCTATTCAGATAGGAGATATAGGTTTGAAGTCCATTGATGTTTGTGGTATAGAGTTGTATTTTGGATTTCAGCAAATTATTTTTGGAAAAGCCATTTTGTTGAGTAGAACCTGGAGATTTGGTTTGAGTTGGTGCTGTTGTTTCATGGAGCAATCAGCAAGGGTTAGGCTGATCAGGTATATTGGAGGTGACTCAGAGCATCTGAAGAATTGTGCAGTTAAGAACTGAGGAGATTTGGGATGTGCAATTAGAGTTTGGATATTGATTTGGTTTTATCCAATTAAAGGAGATATAAGGTTTGGTAAAACTGGAGAGTTGGCTCCGGAGGTATTTGGAGTTTATCTGTGATCTCTAGAGATTTGATTTTGATCTACAGGATTGAATTGCCAGTTTGGATAGCTGGAATTCATTGTATTTCACATATCTCTGAGAAATATGTGTATGATTCTTCGAGTGATAGAATCAGCAGTTCAGAAGGAATCTGGTAGTTGAGTTGGTTTTGGGATTAGTCTGATATCTTGTTCAGATTTGAAGAATCAGGTAAGGGAGTTCTTGGTTTTAGTAGTGTAGTTAGTTAAGATTTGTAGAGCGAGTATTCCAGTATAGGTATCTGGAAAACTCTAGATAATATTAGGAAGTTCTATTCAGAATTTTTCTGAATAGATAAATTGTTTGTTTGTTTGAATTGGTTGCTATGACTGATTGTTTGATTTGCTGATAGGAATTTAAATTCTTTAACTGGGTTATTAAATTATCTTTGCTTTTAAATTTCGAGGACGAAATTCTTTTAAGGGGGGAGGAATGTGACGACCCGGAATTTTGAGCAATATCAATTTAATAATCTTTGTTTATAATTAAATTGATTTGATCATTTTACATTATAAATTAACAAGTTAAATTTATTTTAAAGATTAATGATAATAATTTGTTAATATCTATTCATATTTTTCTTTACAATATGAATAGGCAAGATTAATTCTTTTGAAAATTTATAATCTGATTTGAGATATTTATTTTGATAAACAAGAAGTTTCTAATGTAATAAAACTTTCAAATTGTAATATATATGAATGTATATATTGTGATTTGATTTGGAAATTAATAAATTTAATATTAGAATGTTTCTATTTGAAATGTGTGTATATATATATTTGTATATATATATTTGAAATAGGAATTGCATTAATTTGAATTTAATAATAGTTTTCAAACTTGAATATATTTAGTTTTGAATTTAAAATGATAATTTGATTTAATGACTTTAAATTGATAATTGAGATTTAAATTTTAAAATAACAAAGTTAATTCCTTATTTATGATAAATATGTACCTTAAGCTTTTAAATAAGATTTAAATTAAAATAGATGTTTCAAACATATAAACATTTAATTGAATTAAAATGTAAGTTACTTGAATGAATATTTTTAAAAAGGATAAGTATGCATATTTTATAATCCATTTTATATTACATAAATACATGTATATAAGGATTTAATAAATTGTTAAAGACAAATAAAATTTAAAGAAAAACATTAATAAAACAATAGTAACACTTGTAAACATTTTAGGGTTCATTAAAGACAAATGTAAATTTAATTGCTTAGGTGTAAATAGATTAGAGTTCTTTGTGACAAATGTCTTTCTTTTGTAAAATAAAATTTAAAATCTAATTGTAAATAAAGGATGGGTTCATTTCTTCAGCAAAAGATTTTCTTCTTCTCAACTAAAACATGAATTCAGATCTGAAAAACAAATCAGTGAAAAAGAATGCAAATCAAAACAAAGTTCAGGAAGTAAAATCTGGAAAGAAGAAACAAATGCATGAAACTGCATAGAAGTCTGGAAATTCAACAGAGGCTAAAACTTGATTCTCAAATAAAGTTAGAGGCAAGTTCAAAACAAAGAATAGCAGGGAAAAATTTAATCAACATGCAAAGCTAGGAATCATCAACATGCAGCAACAATTAATCAACATGCAGTGGAATTCAATAAGCCTGGAAAGAAGAAATGCAGTTCCTGTCCTCTGCATTAATCAAGTGAGTAAATAAATTTTAAAAACAGATTTAAACTTGATTCTATCTTGAATTGTGAATGAATATCATACTATTACTTGATTGAATTAAATGCATGTTTATATGTGAGAGTTTGAATTGCATGTTTGAGCATATGGGTTGGAATACCTGTACAGTTTGAAAGATTTCAGCATGTATAAAACAGATCAACCTCATGATAAAATCAATAACTTGATATTGGATTCGAATTTGACTTTGATTTATATATAAAAGATGTCTGTAATTATCTAACTTATCATCTAAAAATGCTTGTAGGTTTTAAAATTGAATAACTAGTTTAAATATTCAAATTTTCAGTACATTTCAAATTTGGGTCAAAACTTTTGTATTCAAATTCAAGTTTTGATATTATAATTGGTTTACCATTGCGGAATCATGAATTTTAGTGCTCGAAACATGATTTTTACTTTATTAGTTTAAGAGAATTTTGGGATTTTCTGTTTTGGGCATTTTGGTTGATTGGGGGCGATCGACAGCAAATTGGTTGGCGTGGATGAGCACGAAGGTCGAGGGGACGTAGGGGACCATCAGAAAAATGGGTATGGAATTTATTAATGAAGGTGTTGATTGGAAATCGAGGAGTTAGGGTTTATTTACTTGATTTTGGCCGATGGGTTCATCGCGACTTTGAGGGATCATGGAGCTGTTGGAGGTGATCGCACTTGGTGCTAGAGGGACTGGGGTGTGAGGGGAAGCTATGGTGATGAAGGCGTGGTCTCTGGTGAAGGGAGTGGTCGGCGGTGGATGATTTTGTTGGAGGTGGGTTTCGAACAGGTTGGGTTCGAATGTTGAACTTTGATTTTCGAGCATTTTTTATTTTCTAGATGGTGCGATGGGTTGTTGAGGTCGAGAGAGACTCAACGGAGTTGCGACGATGGTCGCCGGTGGGAGGAGTGGTGGTGCACGTTGCACGGTGCAAGGAGATATCAGGGAATATGGGTTCAGGGATGAGGATGGAGGAGGAACTCGAAGTTTGCTCCGGGTATTTGATGTTCTGACCCGAAGTAGTGGGTTGGCAGGGGAGACTCGAGTTGTTTACTAGATTTACTCGGGTGTGGCACGGGTTGTAGCTGGTTACTCGTGTTTTTCAGAAGGTCAGGCTTTAGAACTTAATGTTTTAGTTGTTCTATGCAAAGAAATTTGGTTTTAGGAAGTAAAGTCCTCAAAACAGAGGTTGAACAGGTTTCAAAATTTAGTTGTTTCAAAGTTATGTTTTAAACAAGTTTATATATTTTAAATATGGGAGTTTTAAATATAATATGTAGATTTGAAATAAAGTTTATATTAAACTTTATTAAATAAATGTGGAAAGGTTTTTAAAGACTTAAAGATTCAATTTAAAATATGTTTAGATTTAATAGATTTCTAAATCATTATATTTTATTTAAATTAAGTTTAATGATTTAGAATTTGATAATCATGGTAATAAAGATTATCTTTAATTATTTTGAATTTGATTTAATTAAAGATAAATACATTTGTAAAGTTAATTGAGATAATTGAATCATTTTTAATTATCAAGTTTTATTTGTTAATAAATGATTTAATTAAGATAATGGTTTCTAAATTAAGAATCTTTTAATATAATAAGTTAAGAATCATTTAATTAATTTTAAATGATTAAGTTAAATAGTTAATTAAGTAATTAACTTATGATTAATTAAAATAATCACTTTGGATTAATCTAATTACTTGAGAAGTAATTAAAGTAATTAAATGGTTAATTACTAAAGGTAATTAAATAAAGGATAATTACTTTATTAAAAGTAATTAAGTAAGTGTAATTAAGAGTTAATCACTTTAGTTATTAATTAAAGACTTAATTAATAATTAGTTAAAGGTTTAAATTATTTGATTTATGATTAATTAATAAAAAAATTAAGAATAATTAATTAAGTGATTAATTACTTGTGAAAGTAATTAATTAAGAAAGAAATTTAATTAATGAAGTAATCATTAATTAATGAAAATAATTAGTTAATTGTTAATTAATAATTTAAGAATAATATATAATTAAGTTTAATTACTAAATGTAATTAGAGTAATTAATCAAAGGTGATTAATTAAAAGTAATTAATTAAGTATGATTAATTAAAAGTAATTAATCAAGTGTGGTTAATTAAAAGTAATTAATCAGGTATAATTAATTAAAGGTAATTAAGGAATAATTACCAGAATAATTAGAGGATAATTTATCAAGTATGATTAATTTTGAAAGGAAATTAAGAGGTAATTACTTAGTATGATTTGGAGATAATTAATCAGGATGATTAATTAATATGGTAATTAAGTAATAATTACTTAAGTAATTAAGTGATAATTAATCAGGGAAGATTAATTGAAGTGGATAATCAAATGATGTTAATTAATTAATTTGTAATTAATTAATGAATAAGAAGTTGGATTGAGGATAATCCAAGTGATTTATTAAGGATTAATTTAATTTAAGGATTAATTAAATTAATCAAGTTTGAATCAAACTTGTTTATGAATGGTTAATGATTGGATGATTTATATATCATTGAATGAGTTAATGATATTGGATGTTGTTGGATGGCATTGATTGATGGATGATGATATGTATATGCTATATCTGATTGTGATATATATGCTGCTTTGTGATATGTATAGATGCATGTGATAATAGATGCTTATCTATCTGTGTAATATGATACATTCATTTGTGTTAAGTGATATTTTCTAAATATCTATTGTCTAAAATCCCTTAAGTACAACTTGGACATTAAAAGAGCGTTTGGTTTCGATGAGACCGGGATCGGGTTTCCATATTTGGAATCCGAAAACCACATCGATTCCAATTAAACGTTAGGTCGTTAATCCAAGTGGAGCAAGTGAAGACTCGAGGTGTAAGGGCTATACGTCAGTATAACTCTGTGGGTGATTCCGTAATGAGTTTGACGGAATAGTGCTTATAGATTCGAGATGGTGAATCAGAGTGCAAGGGCTATGGTCGTTGACTCTGAGGGTGATTCCAAAATGAGTGCAACGAGATAGTGCCTTCGGTTTCTTCGAACCCGGAACGAACTTGTAAGGATTGAATGCTTTCAGCACATCGTCAGGTGGACGATGAGCATTCTAAGATAATTGGTCCTATAAAGGTAATCGCAGCCTCAAGCCTCATCAACCGGGAATGGCTAAAACAGGGGAGGTGCAGCAAGGCTTCGTGGGTCGCGCCCACTGGAGGACAAGATACATCCCTGTCTAGAGGTCCCTTTATATTTCGGCTGTGTGGGTAGTTGGTCTGCAGCCAACTACGGGGTGGTCTTGTTCGGGACTGTTCAGTAAGGAATGGTCCCGGTCTTGTGTTGCAGGGGATGAAGGGAGTAATCCTCGGTACGGTGATCAAGGCCACGTACTGTGACGGGCGGTACCCCAGTAGCCCTGCCATTGTTGGAAACCCATTTTCCCTACGAGACCCTACGGTTTTGTTTGTATTACCCACTTTTGTGGCTAGTAGCTGGAATTTAATCATGTAACAATTTCGGCTATTTCATATTTATTTGAAAACCCTAGACACTATTATAATATCACTGGATTTCCTATCAAATGTTTTGGTTAGCGTAAGGTAAAAACTTTTCCATGTTTATGTGTGGGAAGTCTTACGTGATACCTTTTCTTTTCAAAGGTTTTTCTAAAGTTAAGCAATCTTAAACCGTTTACTCACACCAGACCCCTGTCTGACCCGAGTGTTTATTTTCTGTTTTATTAAACTCTTGGGTACTCATATTATATATGAGTAGTCAAGTGATTCAGGTTATCTCTTGACGAATTCTGGAGGAGCTTTGGAGCAGGAGGCTTCAGCGTGTAGATATGATTAGAGTTTCCGCTGTGTTGTTGTCTGTATGATGTCTGGTATTGTATTAGACAGAAATGATATAACTGTCTAAATTGAGATGTTTAGTTGTGTACTCTGATGTATATGATACTATGTATATGTTCTATATTATATTTAAATCGTTCCGCTGTGAGATTCTGATGTGTTGTTTTCTCTTTCTTCTCTTTCTTTTCTTCTTCTATCCCTTTCTTTCTTAATTAGTGATGCGATTTTCCGGGAGTGGAAAGTTGGGTCGCTACATTTAAACTCTTTGAAGTTGTTTAAACATTTTTGTTTCAAAGTTTAAATTTAAAATTTCAAACCTGGATTCAATTCTCATTTGAAATTCATACCTTAAATTTTGATTTAAATTCTGTTTTCAAAATCCTGCATTAGATTTTAAAACCAATCTTTAAATTAAAAACTACAGGCTTTTCAAAAACCTATAATTACAGAAGCAAACCCGAGCCACTCTCTTCAGTTTACTTCGAGTAAACCCTAGGCCATCTTCGAGCAAAAGCTCGAGTTAAATCGAGTATAACCCGAGTAACAAAACACAGCAATTCCCAAAAAAAACATTCTCCTGAAACACCACCCCCACCGTGCATATGCACGGTGGCTGTAGCCACCTCCGACCACCACTAAAACAACCAGCAAGTCGACGTTTCCCCATAGATCCATCCACGATCATCCAAATCCCACCAACATCACGGCAACAAATTCGATTGCCCCCAAACAAAACCTGGAAACACTGACATACCCCCATTTCCCAAAACCTAAAACCGTCTCGTACTACCACCGCTGACCACCAGAACACCGACGACTCCGGCCATGCCCTCGTCCATGCCCTAGCTACTATCCCCCAGAGTTACATCGAACTCGATCAACCAGAGGATCGTAATGATCTAAAATTACAAAACTGCTCAAAACTAGGTTAACAAACTCCATCCACCTTCCATTGCCTCCACCTGGCTCTGTTCAACTCCCTGATATTTTTGCCATACCCACTGACCATTATACTTCCTCCACCAAGAACCCCAAACCTTCTGATCCACTTGGTCATCAAAGATTGACTCAAACCCAATTTCAATTCCAATGGGTGCTGTAGTCTCAATCCCTAACTAAAAATTTTGATTTTAGTTTTAAAATTCATCTTTTTGTTTAAGTTTCCAGATTATAACATTGTATTTATAATTTAAAATGTTTGAGTTTCATCTTAATTTAACATACTCTGAAGTTTAAAATTTACAGAGACATTTCCCAATTTGATTTTTACTTAAATAAGTTTCTAAGCTAAACTATGGTTTAATCATCACATTTGCTTCAAGACTTAATCCTTAAAAAATTTAAACAAGAACAAAAGTATTTTATTTTTATTTATATGTATAAGAATCTGGAACTAGAATCATAAGAGCACAGTCACATACATTCAAACTTTTGTATGCATATGTTCAGCAATACATTTAAAATCATATGCGCAAGCAAACAAATCAACATGCAATCTAAATAGCATACACAAACATACCTATTTAAAGCAACAGTTTATATTTAAATTTTCAAAAAGAGTTACTCACCTGGGATTTCATGAAAGACAGAGCATAAATTTTGGAAAGCTTTTGTTTTGAATTTCAAAAATCGGTGCCTTGCTTTAAAACTGGAAATTTCTTTGCCTCAAATCTTCAATTGCTAATGAAACTTAGTTACTTGTTGTTGATGCTTGCATGCAGGCTTCAGGTTTTAAAGGATGCAGACAATCATGTTTTTGATATGAATTCAGGTTGCAGGCTTGATTCCAGATCTTAAAAGAATGCAAAGGCTTCCAATTTGCTTTGAATGAATTTTCCAGTGCAGGCTTTGATTTTGAAAAAGAAATAAAAGATATTGATTTGATTACAGTTTTGATTTCAGGTTTGAGAGTTTTCTGAAACAAATTTGTTTCAGCTGAGATTCTTCTTTCTTTTTTTTCTTGAGAAATGAAAATTAGAAAAGAATATAGATCAAGAAAACATGTTTTATACAAGATAAAAATGATTTATTTAAAATATAAAAGAAAATCAAAATAAAAGACACTTGTCACAAACTTATATTAATATGATAACACATGTCTGGTGGAGCGGATAAATCGAAACTAACTTCAATCGATGGAATGTAGCAATCGGTGAGTTGAGAATACTGCAAGGCCCAAATCTGTTGATCCAAAGATACCGGATTCTAGCTATCTTCGTCTCGTTGATCGCGCACGATACCGAGAAAGAAGATCTACGATTCTTCGTACGTTGATCTAGCGCACTAGATACCGTGAATCGGCTTCTACGATCGTTGAATCGAGCGCACTCGATTAACCGAAAGAGGAGATAGGAGATCACACTCAACTACCAATTTGTATGAAAGCACAAAGCTAACAAAAGAGAATTTTATTCAAAAATCAACCACCATTACAAATGTCACAACACTGCTATTTATAGCTTTCACAACGCAACACAAACAAAACATCACCAGACTCTTAGGTCGGCCGCGACTTACGACCTAACTTAGGTCGGCAACGACCTAACGACAGCGACTCAACGCTATACTCAACACATTTTTACAACACTTAGGTCGGCCACGACCTAACACTTGCGACTCAAAACAAACAGACTCAATTATAGGTCGTGAACGACCTAACATCATCCAACAGCGCCTTAAAGGATGCGGCAGCAGGTCAGCGTCCTAACTTAGATCGGAATGTTCTTTGAGCGACCTATCTTCTTGCGACTTAGTAAGGTCGTTCGCATATCTTCAACATCCTGCGACCTAATATCTGGGCGACCTAACATGTTAGATCGTGAACAACCTTCACTAGGTCGTGAACGACCTAACTTCACCGAGCGACTTAATTCCGAAGTTTTCTCCACATTAACTCGTAGCTTCTTTTCTCGTGGATCCTTTGGTCGTAGACGACCTAACATCCTCTCCTTAGGTCGTGACCGACCTAAAGTGCCTTCATTAGGTCGCAGCTCAGTTTCATGTATTCCCTTAGGTCGTTGCCTGTTTAAGTTAGCTCGGAAACGACCTATACCTTTCTCCTTAGGTTGTATACGACCTAGGCCTTCTCCTTCCTTAAGACGAGAACGACTCATGCTAGGTTGTGAACGACTCATGCCTTGGAAACTGTTAGTTTGCAATTCTTCAATCCGGGTCTGAGCTGCATCATCCTTCCCTGGTTGAGAAAAATTCGTCCTCGAATTTGTAAATTCTTCCACATCAGATTGTTCATCTCCATAATATGGTATAAGATGTTTAACATTGAACACGTCAGAAGTGTACACATCCTCCGGCAGCTTCAGCTTATAAGCGTTTTCATTAATCCGTTTCACAACTTCCACAGGACCAATTTTTCTAGCTTTCAACTTGTTATAAGCACCCACCGGAAAACGATACTTTGTCAATACAGCATAAACCAAATCACCTTCCTTAAATTCAACACTTCGTCATTTCAAATCAGCAGCCCGCTTATACTTCTCATTTGACTTTTCCAATCGTTCTTGAACGATTCTATGACATTCCGTCAATCCTTCAACAAAATCAGCAGCTCGTTTAACCGTCCCCTTCGGTTGTGGTACCACCGCTAAGTCCAATGGTCCCCTGGGTAAATTTGAATATACAATCTGAAATGGACTGTAACCCGTACTACGATTCATGGCATGGGTATGAGCAAACTCTGCTTGGCATAGCTTCATGTCCCAACTTTTCAAATTATCCTGTACAAGACATCGCAACAAATTTCCCAATGACCTGTTAACAACTTATGTCTGTCCATCAGTTTGCGGATGGTAAGCGCTACTAAAATTCATCTTTGTCCCAATCATCTTCCACAAACTCAACCAAAAGTGACTCAGAAAACGAGTATCTCTATCCGACACAATAGACTCTGGCAATCCATGAAGTCGATAGATCTCCTTGAAAAATAACTGAGCAACACGAACAGCATCCGACGTCTTCTTGCAAGCAATAAAATGTGCCATTTTAGAAAATCTGTCAACCACTACATATATAGAATCATTACCACGCTGCGTTCTTGGCAATCCCAATACAAAGTCCATACTCACATCAACCCATGGTCTAGCCGGTACAGGCAATGGCATATACAAACCAGCATTGGTCGCGGTTCCTTTCGAAACTTGGAAAATATGACATCGCTCCACAAATCTTCCCACTTCTTTCCTCATCGATGGCCAAAAGTAAGACTGTGAAATTAATTGCAAGGTACGATCACGGCCCACATGCCCTTCCTCGTGTAACTCCTTGACAATTTTCAATCTCAAGCTACAATCCGGTATACATAAATGATTCCCCTTAAACAGAAAACCATCAACCAACATAAATTCATCGGTACTCCCATCCTTCACTTTCTCAACATATTTCACAAAGTAAGGATCTTCTTCAATCATCTATGGCAGTAATTCGAACCCCGTCACTTCAACCTTCAATGTTGTCAACAAATGACTCCTCCTACTTAAAGCATCAGCCACACGGTTCGTCACCCCAGATTTGTGTTTAACAACAAAAGTAAATTGTTGCAAATAAGCAATCCACGATGCATGTCTCGCTGAAATGTTATCCTGCCCCTGTAAATGCTTCAATGCCTCATGATCAGTGTACAGAACAAATTCTTTCTGAAATAGATAGTGTCTCCAATGCTTAACAGCTTGTACAACAGCATAAAATTCCACGTCATATGTACTGTATCTCATCTTTGCCCCTGACAACTTTTCACTGAAATATGCAATAGGTCTCCCCTGCTGACTCAACACTCCTCCAATCCCAACCTTTGATGCATCAGTGTGTAGCTCAAACAACAACTGAAAATCAGGTAAAACAAGAATTGGCGCTGTCGTCAACAGTTCTTTGATTCGTTCAAAAGCAATCCCGGCTTCTTCTGTCCACGAAAACTGTTTACCCTTCATGCAATCAGTAACTGGAGCCATCACAGTACTAAAGTGTGGAATGAATCTTCGGTAGAATGATGCTAGCCCATGAAAACTTCTCACTTCCGTAATTGTCTTTGGCTGTGGCCAATTCCTGACTGCCTCTACTTTACTCTGATCAACTTGAATACCTTCTCCTAAAACAACATAACCCAGGAATAAGACACTTTTTGTCATAAACACACATTTCTTCGTAGCAGCATAAAATTGTTCTTCACGGAGAATAATCAACACTTCCCTCAAATGTAGAACATGCTC
Source organism: Allium cepa (assembly GCA_030765085.1). Classification (NCBI taxonomy): domain Eukaryota; kingdom Viridiplantae; phylum Streptophyta; class Magnoliopsida; order Asparagales; family Amaryllidaceae; genus Allium; species Allium cepa. The sequence continues at coordinate 1,032,323,066 of CM060945.1, read as the reverse complement.
TTCCATACTCCTGCTATATATCAGAATATCATCGAAATAAACCACGACGAACTTCCCAATGAATGGTCTAAAGATTTGATTCATCACCCGCATGAATGTACTAGGTGCATTCGACAAACCAAATGGCATAACCAACCATTCGTATAACCCCTCTCTTGTCTTGAAAGCTGTCTTCCATTCGTCTCCAGGTCTAATCCGAATTTGATGATAACCACTCTTCAAGTCAATCTTCGAAAATATAGTTGCCCCACTCAACTGATCCAGCAAGTCATCCAACCTTGGCATAGGAAATCTATAACGAACAGTAATCTTGTTCAAAGCTCTACTATCTGTGCACATTCTCCATGTTCCATCCTTCTTTGGCACCAACAATGCTGGCACTGCACAAGGACTCAAGCTTTCCTGAACACGTCCCTGTTCCAACAACTCTTCCACCTGCCTTCGTAACTCCTCGTGTTCCTTCGGACTCATTCGGTAATGTGGTCGATGTGGTAGCACTGCTCCCGGAACAAGATCAATCTGATGTTGAATGTATCTAAGTGGCGGTAACTCCTTAGGCAACTCCTCTGGAAAGACATCTTCAAATTCTTTCAAAATTGGCTTTGCTTCTTCTGGAATTTCAACTTCTTCATTACTCTCTCTCCCAATCAACAAAAATATTTCAGGTTCTTCTTCAACTTCCATGAAAAACTCTTTCAAAGTCAACAGAGTTTTCAATTCCTCGATCTCCTCTAGCTTGCTCTCCTTCTGTTGTTGTTTCTTGGGAACCAAAGTGATTTTAATACCCTCGAACATGAAACTGTAACTATTGGCACGGCCATCATGTTGAACTGCTCTATCGAACTGCCATGGTCTGCCCAACAACAGATGACAAACATCCATATCCACTACATCACACCAAATTTCATCTTTGTACTTCTTCCCAATAGAAAAATTAACACAAGCCCTTCGACACACCTTCACTTCACCACCCTTCCTTAACCATGCTAGCTTGTACGGTTTAGGATGTTTCTCAGTCTTCAAGTTCAACTTCTTTACTGCTTCTGTAGAAATAATATTATCGCAACTTCCAACATCAATAACGAACTTGCAAACTTTTCCCAGAATAGTGCATGTCGACTGAAAAATATTGCTTCTCAACCAACTACAATCCTCCTCTTGCTTTGGTGTGAGACATGACCTCCTCAACATAAGATTACAACCTTCATCTCCAAACAATTCTTCTTCCTCCTCAACATAAGGTGCATTTGAACATTCTGCCTCACCATCATCCTCCTCAACTTCTGCAACCATGGTTCTCTTCTTCGGCTTCGGACATTCGTTGCTTTTGTGACCCAACTCCTGACAGTTATAACATTTGAACCCACTGCTAACCTTCGCCTTCTCAGCCTCCTTCACCACTGGTTTTGTAACAGGTTTAGGAACACTTGAACTTCCACTAAAACCCTTCGCTTGATTATTGGAATTAGTAAACACACCACCTCCACGCCTTCCTTGCTTCTCCCAAGCTAACGCTTTCTGATGTGCCTTTGCAACTGATCTAGGATCGAACATATTAACCATATCCTGGATCTGCATTCTCAATCCCCCAATGAATCTAGCAGTTAGCTATTCTTCCGTTTCCATAATATCATTTCTGGCAATGAGTTGGTAAAATTCATCAGCATAATCACTAACAGACTTCGTCCCTTGCCTCAGATTCTGCAACCTTTGGTACATAAGTGACTGATAATTGTAAGGTAAGAAAGTAGATCTCATCAACTTCTTCATCTTATCCCACGATTCTATCTTTGACTTCCCCATTCTCTCCCTTGTAAGTTTAGTTTGCTGCCACCACGCCAAAGCTCTCCCCCTCAACCTAGTAGCAACCAACTTCACTCTCCTATGTTCAGGAACCTCTTTGAAATCAAAGATCTCTTCAACATTAGAAATCCAATCGAGAAATTCTTCTGCTACCATTCCTCCTTTAAATTCTGGAATTTCTATCTTCATACCCGATTCCCATCGTTGATCATCTTCAATATTACGGTAAGAATTTCGAACTTCGTCCCGATCTCGATAATGAATACTAGCTCCATCACCCTCTTCAACAAAATCAAAAGTACGCCTACATCGATCTCGATCATTATCATCCCTTCGCTCATGCATGCTTCTTCGACTATGTCTCTCTTCATCTCTATATGCTTCATGGTCAAATTCACGTTGACTCCTTCTCTCGTCATGTGCATAGTCATGATGATCTCTTCGTGATGAAATTGATGTTTCTCTTCTATCTCTACAAGAATGTGGTGATACCCTCCTCGCTTCCGTAACCGATGGCGAAACTCGGTTTCCTCCATGGTTCGAGTTTGGTGATCTCCTCCTTTGATTCAAATCATTCATCAATTTCTCCAACTTTCCAATGCCTTCATCAAACTTTTTATTAATACGTTGTTCCATAAGCTCGGCTTCTTCTCTTCGATACAAAGCTTCAACGTTTTGATGACGATTGGCTCTCCTTGGTGGCATGATTGAATCAACACAACACCTCAACAAAACAACAATAAATCGCGGCTCAACCTTCAAAACAACTTCACAAGGCTCGGCTACTTCCCAAGTATACACGGCCCAACTTCAACTCCAAACACCTTCCAACACTTTGATCCAAAAAGCAATGGATCGAAACTTCTCCTTTCGTTGCCACTTTAAGATGAACACGATGAACAACTTCAAACTTCAACTTCAAATACTTGGCTCCAAGAATCAACTTAGCTATGATTGGCTAAGTATGGCTTTGATACCAAACTGGTGCAGCGGATAAATCGAAACTAACTTCAATCGATGGAATGTAGCAATCAGTGAGTTGAGAATACTGCAAGGCCCAAATCCGTTGATCCAAAGATACCGGATTCTAGCTATCTTCGTCTCGTTGATCGCGCACGATACCGAGAAAGAAGATCTACGATTCTTCGTACGTTGATCTAGCGCACTAGATACCGTGAATCGGCTTCTACGATCGTTGAATCGAGCGCACTCGATTAACCGAAAGAGGAGATAGGAGATCACACTCAACTACCAATTTGTATGAAAGCACAAAGCTAACAAAAGAGAATTTTATTCAAAAATCAACCACCATTACAAATGTCACAACACTGCTATTTATAGCTTTCACAACGCAACACAAACAAAACATCACCAGACTCTTAGGTCGGCCGCGACTTACGACCTAACTTAGGTCGGCAGCGACCTAACGACAGCGACTCAACGCTATACTAAACACATTTTACAACACTTAGGTCGGCCACGACCTAACACTTGCGACTCAAAACAAACAGACTCAATTATAGGTCGTGAACGACCTAACATCATCCAACAGCGCCTTAAAGGATGCGGCAGCAGGTCAGCGTCCTAACTTAGATCGGAATGTTCTTTGAGCGACCTATCTTCTTGCGACTTAGTAAGGTCGTTCGCATATCTTCAACATCCTGCGACCTAATATCTGGGTGACCTAACATGTTAGATCGTGAACAACCTTCACTAGGTCGTGAACGACCTAACTTCACCGAGCGACTTAATTCCGAAGTTTTCTCCACATTAACTCGTAGCTTCTTTTCTCGTGGATCCTTTGGTCGTAGACGACCTAACATCCTCTCCTTAGGTCGTGACCGACCTAAAGTGCCTTCATTAGGTCGCAGCTCAGTTTCATGTATTCCCTTAGGTCGTTGCCTGTTTAAGTTAGCTCGGAAACGACCTATACCTTTCTCCTTAGGTTGTATACGACCTAGGCCTTCTCCTTCCTTAAGACGAGAACGACTCATGCTAGGTTGTGAACGACTCATGCCTTGGAAACTGTTAGTTTGCAATTCTTCAATCCGGGTCTGAGCTGCATCAATGTCTCATTAGTTGATTAAAATGTTAACATTTGTTTTATACTACTTAATGTGTTTTATAAATGAAATTTATTTCTTTTTATTTTATTTTAAAAGTAAATAAAACTCTTTCACTTTATTTGTATTTATATATGTGTAAGTTATTTCCATGAGTAAATGTATATACATTGTTGAATATGCACTTATATGATTTTTGTTTGATGATAATAAACATATATACATTCGTTTAAATGTATTTGATAATATACTATTTTTCACAGATTAAATAAATATTTGCTGAACAAAATAAATAACACGGAATTTGAATTCAAACGAATATTTTATTCAAACAAATATTTATTACAATTTTGAATAGTATACAAATTCAAGCTCTCACTATTCACTATACAACTTTGATACAAATTCATTTACATCACTATTTTACACATCATCACCTCACTACATATCACTCACACTCGATTTATCTTCAACTGCATTCCAGTTTGAATCCAGCATCTGAGCAATCTGCAAAAAATATAAACTAACGCAGTAAAATTGAAAAAGAAATATTTTTGCAATTCAAAAATAGAAGATAATTTTTGAAAATATGATTTGCCTCAGTTATTTGGGTTGTTCGTCATAATTTAAATTTGAATTCATCATACACGAACAACTTGTGACATACACAGTGTATTACTGTATATGCCACAAGGCCGTGCACGCCGATATATACACTTGATTGATTTACAGGGACAGGCGAGCACTGGTCAAACCCAAATGAAAAACCGGGTTCAACTCACGTGCAATATATTCAAAATCACGACACGAGCACAAGGTCAAACCCGAGTTTTGAAACTGGGTTCAACACATGGCAAACATGCATGCAACATGGAATGCAAAGACAATGCATCAATGCAAATTCAAATAATGTTCAAAAATAAGTCCAGCAGCATGAAGCAGTCATCACAACTTCAACAGAATCAAGCCAACATGAAACAAGACTGTGTACCCAGCAAATGCAACGACCAAAATCATCAATGAACAAAGACTCCAAGCCTACAAAACTGCATGCACACAGCAGTATCAAATACAATATGGTCAGCAAAAGTGATCAACCTCAATGGACCAGTGATGCAACTAAGCACAAATCACTTACAACATGTATGCAGCCCAATAGACCAAAGTACAACATCACACAATCAAACTACAACAGGCCAGAGGTGAAAACAATACAATACTGAAGTGATGAAGTGCATATAAACAACTGAAACACAGATGAATGCAAATACATGTACTCGAGACAATATGCACAAATGTAAGACCAAAGTGCAACAGACCAATTCCAAATGCATCAGAGAAGTAGTAATGAAACTGCAGTGAACAAACCAGAAGAAAACCATACAAGACTACCAAGCACAACTCAGTAACAATATGTATGGGGGCACTGGACTACAGCACAACCAGACCAACATGATGACAATGCTCAACATCATGAATATAAATCCAAATCAACTCTACTGGACAATACAAGGAAATGAAACTGACTCAAAGCACAAAACTGCACAGCAACAGTGAATGGGGCAATGCACAAGACAGTGTACAACATCAATATGCAATGCCACAGTACTGAATACCATATGGACACAGCAATGTTCAAGACCAAGGTGGTCAATGCCAAAATCATCAATGCAATGCACAGCAAAGTCAAGGGCATATGAAGACAAGTGTAACATCACAACTAAGTACAATGAATTCACAGGGCCGAAGCAAACACATGAATTCACAAATCAAAGCCGTGTCGAAATCAAAGTTGAAATGGTCAGAGCCGTAGTATACAGAAGTCACAAATTAAAGTCAAATTCTAGCCGAGTATATTACACCGTGATAGTAAGCATATGACCAAGTCACAAATCGAAACCGTGAGTGCCAAGCAATATCAATTTATACGAAATTGAAATAGCCAGTGACATCTAAATCATCAAAACAAAATCGAGCGGCCAAAGCACAGTAAAGACGAATTCAAACAAAAATTTATACGAACGCAAAAATAGGGTTTTGAATCCTATATAAACATTCATCATCGGCAACGAAGAAAAGCATCGAGTTCGAGTACGAAAGATTAGAAAAAGCAAAAAGCACAAATTACATACCGAAGCAATCGAACTCGATCAAGGAGGAGAAGCCGCAAACAATTGAAGCAAATCAGAGAAACAGTGATTGCAATCAACCAACAAAGGCAGCGACTTCAATTTGAAACCCTAATTTAAGAGCACGGCACCAAAGGGACGAAGCCCTAAATCTGCAAGAGGAGCGGCCATTTTTTCACGAACGAAAAAATAAAAGGAACGGGTTGAAGAAGTGAATAAGGGGCCGACCTTTGTTTTATTAATTTGGGCTTAGTTTTTATTAAATAGGGTTTTGTATTTAAATTGTTTTTAAATTGTATTTTTCTTTTAAACCGTTTTTAATTTTCTAGTCGTGTGACTAGGGGACAAACTACGGTGTGTAGTTTGGGAATTCGCAACTCGGTGGTTGAGTTGTGTCAGGGTTTTGAGCGTAGAATTAGATTAGTCAGTAGCGGGTATAGCGAATTTACGTGTGTAAGCGAGGGACTATCTAATTTCTAGTAGAAACCTTGGGGGCAGCACGTAGGCAGGGTTTTGCCGAAGCTGGGTAAATTCTGTGTTGTTCTGTTTTATTCTGTTATTTTATATTCTGCGATATCTGTGCTGCTATTCTGTGATCTGAATTGAAATTAATTTATAAGCTTCTGCGATTAATTTTTATAATTTATACCATCACCCTATTCACCCCCCCTCTAGGATGAAATCGATCCTACAAGTGGTATCAGAGCTAGGAACAAAAGCCATTTTTGTTTTAAAATTTTGATTTTACAAAAACCAATTTTTGTTTAAAAATTCGTGTTTCAAAAATCAATTTTGTTTTAAAAATTCGTGTTTCAAAAATCAATTTTTGTTTCAAAAATTCGTGTTTAAAAAAAAAAATCGGTTTTTGTTTTAAAATTTTGAATTTTTAAAATGGCTTCTTTTAATAATGCTTTTGCAGAAGGTCAATCTATAGTTAGACCACCAATGTTCAATGGTGAATATGCTTATTGGAAAAATAGAATGCAAATTTTTCTGAAAACCATTGACATTTGGAATATTGTTGAGACAGGTTATAGAATACCAACTATAATTGTAAATAATCAGGAAATAGAGAAACCAAAGGAACAATGGACAGAACTAGAAAATAAATTACAAAATACTAATGCCAAAGCTATGAATTCTATTATCTGTTCATTGGATCAATTTGAATTTAATCGTGTCTCACATTGTCTAACTGCGCAGGAAATATGGCACATACTAGAAGTGACTCACGAAGGAACATCTCAAGTCAAAGAATCTCGCCTTGCAATGCTAAGCAGCGAATACGAGAACTTCAAAATGGCGAAGGAAGAAAATGTCAAAGAGATGTACGGACGACTCTCCAATATCGTATACAAATCAAAAGCTCTCGGAAAAACATACACCGAATTAGAAATAGTCTGAAAAATCCTCAGAGTCCTTCCACGAAGCTTTGAAGCAAAAGTAACTGCCATACAAGAATCGAATGATTTAAAACAACTTAAAGTTGAAGAACTCATCGGAAATCTCACCACTTATGAGCTAGAAATGAAATTCAAAGAAGAGCGTGAAGGAGGTGACACTCAAAAGAAATCAATAGCTCTCAAAGGAACAACCAAAAGTGATGATGATAACGATGAAGATGATGGAGCAGCAGAATTGGAGCTGTTAATAAGGAAATTCAAAAAATGGAATCAAAAACATGGAAATTCAGCTCGAATTCAAAAAGCAAAAAGCAGAATAGCCAAAGCACTAGACTACTCGGAAGAACAAAAGTTTATTTGTTATAATTGCAACAAACCCGGCCATATCAAGCCCGATTTTCCACAAATTAAATCCAGCCATGGAAAGAAACAGAAAAAGAAAAGTTTTGCAGCCACTTGGGATGAAATAGACGAGAATGATCAAAGCACTGGCAGCGAAAGCGAAAAGGCAGAATTGTGTCTTCGAGGTGATACAACTGACAGTGACGATGACGAGCCAAGTGAGGTATCAAAACTTACCCATTCTGAGTTGCTTATATATTTTCATGAAGTAAACGGTTGTTTTGAACGACTTAGGGAAAAATACGCCAAACTTGAATCTCAAAAAGATACTTTGATAGAATGTAATAAACAACTTGATCAATTAGTTAAAACCTATCAAAGTAGGATCCCTAAGTGTGATAAGTGTCCAACATTTGATGAAGAAATTAAAAAATCAGAAATTAAAATGAAATCGCTTGAAAATGAAATTCTGATTTTAAAAGAGAATGAAAATACAAGGAGAGAGAATTCTATCAAAAAGTGCACTCAATTGTTAAATGAAAATGAATCTCTCAAAACACAAGTCCAACATATGTCAACGACTTTAGATAAATTTTCCAAAAGTGAAAAATCGTTGAACATGCTATTAGGAAAGCAAACTGTTAATACGGTTAGACAAGGACTTGGATATAGTCATTATAAAAATGTTCGAAACGAGATTAATCGAGAAAATTTAATGTGCACAATTTGTAGAAAATTTGGACACGATCACAATAGTTGTTGGTATAGACTCAAACATGTGAAAACTATACCGATTTGGGTTCCTAAAGGCACCAACATAAAATCTCTCAAAGTTAAACAAATTTGGGTGCCGAAGGGAACAATTATAAATAGTTTTGGGTCTTCACAAAATTATTCTTCTAAATTTTCTGCCACTAACAACCATGGACCATTAAAAAAAAAAAGGTCACATAAATCTTTTCCCATGTAGGTGTGGTGGCAGGCTAAGGAACAGCAATAGTGTCTCTGGATTTTTTGGCTATTTCAGAAACACAACGGGCGACAAAGCAAAGTTCATTAGCCTAGTATAAAGGTGACAGAATCACAATGGACAACGACGAAAAATATCGTAAAGGTAAAACAGGTAATGGTATGTTTTAAACGATATATTAAATGTGATAATCTGCACCATATTCTGAATTAAAATCAGCCAATATTGAGATTGATGAAAAGATGATGATTTTTGATTTTGACCTATTCAACATGGTTGGCCAATTATATTCTTATGCCAAAAACACTATAAAAATATCTAGATTCTTTGAATTACTTCATATATATCAGTTTGGATTAAAAATAGTGTTTTGTTGGATAATAAAATTGGTTATAATTCGGCTAACTCTATATTCACGGTTTTCTGATTATTATCACGGCTTCATTTCAAATTCAAAAGAATGTCATTTAAATTGTTGTTAAAATTGAATTTGAAAGTTTTGGTGCACACTTCATGTTTTGGTCTATAAAATTCAATTGATGATAATTTTGAGTGAGAGAGAAATTCAGATGCAGATTACACTGGTAATCTAGTTGATAGAAAAATTACTAGTGAAACGTAATTTTTGTTGAGACATTTAGCAACTGCATCATGTTTTTTTCAAAGAAAATATCTGCATATTCTTCATTTCAAATAATTTTCAAATAGCAGAAAATTTTCTTTTAAAACCCCCTGGAGAAAATTATTTTTGACCATAGTTTCAGATTAGTCATTTTTGAAAAATTAATTTCGTAATTATTTTTGAATTTGATTTTAAATGACTATTTTGACTAATCTGACTCCCTAATGTTTATCGAAAAGAAAAATAGTGATTGAAAAAGTGATGAGTGTTAATGTTGATCAAATATTATGACTCGAGACGGTATAATTAATGAATTTCTTTAGAAATTTAAACAAGTGTTATAAAACTGTTTGTTGGTAAAAATTCCATGACCATCTCTATATCTATCATATTTCTAACGACCATCACTCATCAAAATTCTATATAGTTTGTCGATATGTGGTACTTTAAACAGGAATCGTTCGTTTTTCATTTTTCACATTTTTTAAAAAAAAATAAAAAATAAAAATAAATAAATAAATACCAAAGTATTCACTCTCATTTAAAAGTTCTCACGGTTATGCATGGGTGAATTACTTGGAATTTGTTATGTGCTTCCATGCTCATTTAAAAGTCCTCACGGTTATGCATGTATGGAACGCATATCAAAAGTTGATTTTTTAAAATAAACAAGTTGATTCTAATCCCATTTAAAAGTCCTCACGGTTATGCGTGGTTAGAAGATACTTGAATTCATTTTTTTTTTAAAATAAAATTGGAATACTACTAATCTCATTTAAAAGTCCTAACGGTTATGCATGGTTAGTAGTTATTCAAATTCCTGATATAAATATACCACAAATAGACACAACTGTATGGTTTTATATGATGATATCATTCCTATCATTCTAAAAGTGGAATATGCGCCTAACAAAATATTTATGATTTTTGTTTGATTTTTTATTGAAATTTAATATTTATATTCAATTGAGTTTTAATGTTGGTTAATATCAATAACTTTATCTCTATTTTCTCTAACACTATTACTCTTTTGCTGATAACAAAAGGGGGAGAGAAAAGTTAAGATTTTGTCTAATAAAATCAAGCAAAGGTCAAATAATTTTCCATTTGCATATAGGCTCATTTATATATTTCTATTTGTATGCATATATGTAGGGGGAGCTTTGTGTAGAGAGGAAGCATTTAAATAGGGGGAGCAATTAGGATATATCTATGATCAAATACATTTAACATATTCAAAATCTTAAATATATGTTTGTTATCATCAAAAGGGGGAGATTGTTGAATATGCGCTTATATGATTTTTGTTTGATGATAATAAACATATATACATTCGTTTAAATGTATTTGATAATATACTATTTTTCACAGATTAAATAAATATTTGCTGAATAAAATAAAAAACACGGAATTTAAATTCAAACGAATATTTTATTCAAACAAATATTTATTACAATTTTGAATAGTATACAAATTCAAGCTCTCACTATTCAATATACAACTTTGATACAAATTCATTTACATCACTATTTTACATATCATCACCTCACTACATATCACTCACACTCGATTTATCTTCAACTGCATTCCAGTTTGAATTCAGCATCTGAGCAATCTGCAAAAATACAAACTAACGCAGTAAAATTGAAAAAGAAATATTTTTGCAATTCAAAAATAGAAGATAATTTTTGAAAATATGATTTGCCTCAGTTATTTGGGTTGTTCGTCATAATTTAAATTTGAATTCATCATACACGAACAACTTGTGACATACACAGTGTATTACTGTATATGCCACAAGGCCGTGCACGCCGATATATACACTTGATTGATTTACAGGGACAGGCGAGCACAGGTCAAACCCAAATGAAAAACCGGGTTCAACTCACGTGCAATATATTCAAAATCACGACACGAGCACAAGGTCAAACCCGAGTTTTGAAACTGGGTTCAACACATGGCAAACATGCATGCAACATGGAATGCAAAGACAATGCATGAATGCAAATTCAAATAATGTACAAAAACAAGTCCAGCAGCATGAAGCAGTCATCACAACTTCAACAGACTCAAGCCAACATGAAACAAGACTGTGTACCCAGCAAATGCAACGACCAAAATCATCAATGAACAAAGACTCCAAGCCTACAAAACTGCATGCACACAACAGTATCAAATACAATATGGACAGCAAAAGTGATCAACCTCAATGGACCAGTGATGCAACTAAGCACAAATCACTTACAACATGTATGCAGCCCAATAGACCAAAGTACAACATCACACAATCAAACTACAACAGGCCAGAGGTGAAAACAATACAATACTGAAGTGATGAAGTGCATATAAACAACTGAAACACAGATGAATGCAAATACATGTACTCGAGACAATATGCACAAATGTAAGACCAAAGTACAACAGACCAATTCCAAATGCATCAGAGAAGTAGTAATGAAACTGCAGTGAACAAACCAGAAGAAAACCATACAAGACTACCAAGCACAACTCAGTAACAATATGTATGGGGGTACTGGACTACAGCACAACCAAACCAACATGATGACAATGCTCAACATCATGAATATAAATCCAAATCAACTCTACTGGACAATTCGAGGAAATGAAACTGACTCAAAGCACAAAACTGCACAGCAACAGTGAATGGGGCAATGCACAAGACAGTGTACAACATCAATATGCAATGCCACAGTACTGAATACCATATGGACACAGCAATGTTCAAGACCAAGGTGGTCAAGGCCAAAATCATCAATGCAATGCACAGCAAAGTCAAGGGCATATGAAGACAAGTGTAACATCACAACTAAGTACAATGAATTCACAGGGCCGAAGCAAACACATGAATTCACAAATCAAAGCCGTGTCGAAATCAAAGTTGAAATGGTCAGAGCCGTAGTATACAGAAGTCACAAATTAAAGTCAAATTCAAGCCGAGTATATTACACCGTGATAGCCAAGCATATGACCAAGTCACAAATCGAAACCGTGAGTGCCAAGCAATATCAATTTATACGAAATTAAAATAGTCAGTGACATCTAAATCATCAAAACAAAATCGAGCGGCCAAAGCACAGTGAAGACGAATTCAAACAAAAATTTATACGAACGCAAAAATAGGGTTTTGAATCCTATATAAACATTCATCATCGGCAACGAAGAAAAGCGTCGAGTTCGAGTACGAAAGATTAGAAAAAACAAAAAGCACAAATTACATACCGAAGCAATCGAACTCGATCAAGGAGGAGAAGCCGCAAACAATTGAAGCAAATCAGAGAAACAGTGATTGCAATCAACCAACAAAGGCAGCGACTTCAATTTGAAACCCTAATTTAAGAGCACGGCACCAAAGGGACGAAGCCCTAAATCTGCAAGAGGAGCGGCCATTTTTTCACGAACGAAAAAATAAAAGGAACGGGTTGAAGAAGTGAATAAGGGGCCGACCTTTGTTTTATTAATTTGGGCTTAGTTTTTATTTAATAGGGTTTTGTATTTAAATTGTTTTTAAATTGTATTTTTCTTTTAAACCGTTTTTAATTTTCTAGTCGTGTGACTAGGGGACAAACTACGGTGTGTAGTTTGGGAATTCGCAACTTGGTGGTTGAGTTGTGGTCAGGGTTTTGAGCGTAGAATTAGATTAGTCAATAGCGGGTATAGCGAGTTTACGTGTGTAAGCGAGGGACTATCTAATTTCTAGTAGAAACCTTGGGGGCAGCACGTAGGCAGGGTTTTGCCGAAGCTGGGTAAATTCTGTGTTGTTTTGTTTCATTCTGTTATTTTATATTCTGCGATATCTGTGCTGCTATTCTGTGATCTGAATTGAAATTAATTTATAAGCTTCTACGATTAATTTTTATAATTTATACCATCACCCTATTCACCCCCCTCTAGGGTGAAATCGATCCTACAAGTGGTATCAGAGCTAGGAACAAAAGCCATTTTTGTTTTAAAATTTTTATTTTACAAAAACCAATTTTTGTTTAAAAATTCGTGTTTCAAAAATCAATTTTGTTTTAAAAATTCGTGTTTCAAAAATCAATTTTTGTTTTAAAAATTCGTGTTTAAAAAAAAAATCGGTTTTTGTTTTAAAAATTTGAATTTTTAAAATGGCTTCTTTTAATAATGCTTTTGCAGAAGGTCAATCTATAGTTAGACCACCAATGTTCAATGGTGAATATGCTTATTGGAAAAATAGAATGCAAATTTTTCTGAAAACCATTGACGCTTGGAATATTGTTGAGACAGGTTATAGAATACCAACTATAACTGTAAATAATCAGGAAATAGAGAAACCAAAGGAACAATGGACAGAACTAGAAAATAATTACAAAATACTAATGCCAAAGCTATGAATTCTATTATCTGTTCATTGGATCAATTTGAATTTAATCGTGTCTCACATTGTCTAACTGCGCAGGAAATATGGCACATACTAGAAGTGACTCACGAAGGAACATCTCAAGTCAAAGAATCTCGCCTTGCAATGCTAAGCAGCGAATACGAGAACTTCAAAATGGCGAAGAAGAAAATGTCAAAGAGATGTACGGACGACTCTCCAATATCGTATACAAATCAAAAGCTCTCGGAAAAACATACACCGAATTAGAAATAGTCTGAAAAATCCTCAGAGTCCTTCCACGAAGCTTTGAAGCAAAAGTAACTGCCATACAAGAATCGAATGATTTAAAACAACTTAAAGTTGAAGAACTCATCGGAAATCTCACCACTTATGAGCTAGAAATGAAATTCAAAGAAGAGCGTGAAGGAGGTGACACTCAAAAGAAATCAATAGCTCTCAAAGGAACAACCAAAAGTGATGATGATAACGATGAAGATGATGGAGCAGCAGAATTGGAGCTGTTAATAAGGAAATTCAAAAAATGGAATCAAAAACATGGAAATTCAGCTCGAATTCAAAAAGCAAAAAGCAGAATAGCCAAAGCACTAGACTACTCGGAAGAACAAAAGTTTATTTGTTATAATTGCAACAAACCCGGCCATATCAAGCCCGATTTTCCACAAATTAAATCCAGCCATGGAAAGAAACAGAAAAAGAAAAGTTTTGCAGCCACTTGGGATGAAATAGACGAGAATGATCAAAGCACTGGCAGCGAAAGCGAAAAGGCAGAATTGTGTCTTCGAGGTGATACAACTGACAGTGACGATGACGAGCCAAGTGAGGTATCAAAACTTACCCATTCTGAGTTGCTTATATATTTTCATGAAGTAAACGGTTGTTTTGAACGACTTAGGGAAAAATACGCCAAACTTGAATCTCAAAAAGATACTTTGATAGAATGTAATAAACAACTTGATCAATTAGTTAAAACCTATCAAAGTAGGATCCCTAAGTGTGATAAGTGTCCAACATTTGATGAAGAAATTAAAAAATCAGAAATTAAAATGAAATCGCTTGAAAATGAAATTCTGATTTTAAAAGAGAATGAAAATACAAGGAGAGAGAATTCTATCAAAAAGTGCACTCAATTGTTAAATGAAAATGAATCTCTCAAAACACAAGTCCAACATATGTCAACGACTTTAGATAAATTTTCCAAAAGTGAAAAATCGTTGAACATGCTATTAGGAAAGCAAACTGTTAATACGGTTAGACAAGGACTTGGATATAGTCATTCTAAAAATGTTAGAAACGAGATTAATCGAGAAAATTTAATGTGCACAATTTTTAGAAAATTTGGACATGATCACAATAGTTGTTGGTATAGACTCAAACATGTGAAAACTATACCGATTTGGGTTCCTAAAGGCACCAACATAAAATCTCTCAAAGTTAAACAAATTTGGGTGCCGAAGGGAACAATTATAAATAGTTTTGGGTCTTCACAAAATTATTTTTCTAAATTTTCTGCCACTAACAACCATGGACCTATAAAAACAAATAGGTCACATAAATCTTTTCCCGTGTAGGTGTGGTGGCAGGCTACGGAACAACAATAGTGTCTCTGGATTTTTTGGCTGTTTCAGAAACACAACGGGCGACAAAGCAAAGTTCATTAGCCTAGTATGAAGGTGACAGAATCACAATGGACAACGACGAAAAATATCGTAAAGGTAAAACAGGTAATGGTATGTTTTAAACGATATATTAAATGTGATAATCTGCACCATATTCTGAATTAAAATCAGCCAATATTGAGATTGATGAAAAGATGATGATTTTTGATTTTGACCTATTCAACATGGTTGGCCAATTATATTCTTATGCCAAAAACACTATA
This sequence comes from Allium cepa, assembly GCA_030765085.1. Classification (NCBI taxonomy): domain Eukaryota; kingdom Viridiplantae; phylum Streptophyta; class Magnoliopsida; order Asparagales; family Amaryllidaceae; genus Allium; species Allium cepa. The sequence continues at coordinate 1,032,307,474 of CM060945.1, read as the reverse complement.
AAAATATCTAGATTCTTTGAATTACTTCATATATATCGGTTTGGATTAAAAATAGTGTTTTGTTGGATAATACAATTGGTTATAATTCGGCTAACTCTATATTCACGGTTTTCTGATTATTATCACGGCTTCATTTCAAATTCAAAAGAATGTCATTTAAATTGTTGTTAAAATTGAATTTGAAAGTTTTGGTGCACACTTCATGTTTTGGTCTATAAAATTCAATTGATGATAATTTTGAGTGAGAGAGAAATTCAGATGCAGATTACACTGGTAATCTAGTTGATAGAAAAATTACTAGTGAAACGTGATTTTTGTTGAGACATTTAGCAACTGCATCATGTTTTTTTCAAAGAAAATATCTGCATATTCTTCATTTCAAATAATTTTCAAATAGCAGAAAATTTTCTTTTAAAACCCCCTGGAGAAAATTATTTTTGACCATAGTTTCAGATTAGTCATTTTTGAAAAATTAATTTCGTAATTATTTTTGAATTTGATTTTAAATGACTATTTTGACTAATCTGACTCCCTAATGTTTATCGAAAAGAAAAATAGTGATTGAAAAAGTGATGAGTGTTAATGTTGATCAAATATTATGACTCGAGACGGTATAATTAATGAATTTCTTTAGAAATTTAAACAAGTGTTATAAAACTGTTTGTTGGTAAAAATTCCATGACCATCTCTATATCTATCATATTTCTAACGACCATCACTCATCAAAATTCTATATAGTTTGTCGATATGTGGTACTTTAAACAGGAATCGTTCGTTTTTCATTTTTCACATTTTTTAAAAAAAAATAAAAAATAAAAATAAATAAATAAATACCAAAGTATTCACTCTCATTTAAAAGTTCTCACGGTTATGCATGGGTGAATTACTTGGAATTTGTTATGTGCTTCCATGCTCATTTAAAAGTCCTCACGGTTATGCATGTATGGAACGCATATCAAAAGTTGATTTTTTAAAATAAACAAGTTGATTCTAATCCCATTTAAAAGTCCTCACGGTTATGCGTGGTTAGAAGATACTTGAATTCATTTTTTTTTTAAAATAAAATTGGAATACTACTAATCTCATTTAAAAGTCCTAACGGTTATGCATGGTTAGTAGTTATTCAAATTCCTGATATAAATATACCACAAATAGACACAACTGTATGGTTTTATATGATGATATCATTCCTATCATTCTAAAAGTGGAATATGCGCCTAACAAAATATTTATGATTTTTGTTTGATTTTTTATTGAAATTTAATATTTATATTCAATTGAGTTTTAATGTTGGTTAATATCAATAACTTTATCTCTATTTTCTCTAACACTATTACTCTTTTGCTGATAACAAAAGGGGGAGAGAAAAGTTAAGATTTTGTCTAATAAAATCAAGCAAAGGTCAAATAATTTTCCATTTGCATATAGGCTCATTTATATATTTCTATTTGTATGCATATATGTAGGGGGAGCTTTGTGTAGAGAGGAAGCATTTAAATAGGGGGAGCAATTAGGATATATCTATGATCAAATACATTTAACATATTCAAAATCTTAAATATATGTTTGTTATCATCAAAAGGGGGAGATTGTTGAATATGCGCTTATATGATTTTTGTTTGATGATAATAAACATATATACATTCGTTTAAATGTATTTGATAATATACTATTTTTCACAGATTAAATAAATATTTGCTGAATAAAATAAAAAACACGGAATTTAAATTCAAACGAATATTTTATTCAAACAAATATTTATTACAATTTTGAATAGTATACAAATTCAAGCTCTCACTATTCAATATACAACTTTGATACAAATTCATTTACATCACTATTTTACATATCATCACCTCACTACATATCACTCACACTCGATTTATCTTCAACTGCATTCCAGTTTGAATTCAGCATCTGAGCAATCTGCAAAAATACAAACTAACGCAGTAAAATTGAAAAAGAAATATTTTTGCAATTCAAAAATAGAAGATAATTTTTGAAAATATGATTTGCCTCAGTTATTTGGGTTGTTCGTCATAATTTAAATTTGAATTCATCATACACGAACAATTTGTGACATACACAGTGTATTACTGTATATGCCACAAGGCCGTGCACGCTGATATATACACTTGATTGATTTACAGGGACAGGCGAGCACAGGTCAAACCCAAATGAAAAACCGGGTTCAACTCACGTGCAATATATTCAAAATCACGACACGAGCACAAGGTCAAACCCGAGTTTTGAAACTGGGTTCAACACATGGCAAACATGCATGCAACATGGAATGCAAAGACAATGCATGAATGCAAATTCAAATAATGTACAAAAACAAGTCCAGCAGCATGAAGCAGTCATCACAACTTCAACAGACTCAAGCCAACATGAAACAAGACTGTGTACCCAGCAAATGCAACGACCAAAATCATCAATGAACAAAGACTCCAAGCCTACAAAACTGCATGCACACAACAGTATCAAATACAATATGGACAGCAAAAGTGATCAACCTCAATGGACCAGTGATGCAACTAAGCACAAATCACTTACAACATGTATGCAGCCCAATAGACCAAAGTACAACATCACACAATCAAACTACAACAGGCCAGAGGTGAAAACAATACAATACTGAAGTGATGAAGTGCATATAAACAACTGAAACACAGATGAATGCAAATACATGTACTCGAGACAATATGCACAAATGTAAGACCAAAGTACAACAGACCAATTCCAAATGCATCAGAGAAGTAGTAATGAAACTGCAGTGAACAAACCAGAAGAAAACCATACAAGACTACCAAGCACAACTCAGTAACAATATGTATGGGGGTACTGGACTACAGCACAACCAAACCAACATGATGACAATGCTCAACATCATGAATATAAATCCAAATCAACTCTACTGGACAATTCGAGGAAATGAAACTGACTCAAAGCACAAAACTGCACAGCAACAGTGAATGGGGCAATGCACAAGACAGTGTACAACATCAATATGCAATGCCACAGTACTGAATACCATATGGACACAGCAATGTTCAAGACCAAGGTGGTCAAGGCCAAAATCATCAATGCAATGCACAGCAAAGTCAAGGGCATATGAAGACAAGTGTAACATCACAACTAAGTACAATGAATTCACAGGGCCGAAGCAAACACATGAATTCACAAATCAAAGCCGTGTCGAAATCAAAGTTGAAATGGTCAGAGCCGTAGTATACAGAAGTCACAAATTAAAGTCAAATTCAAGCCGAGTATATTACACCGTGATAGCCAAGCATATGACCAAGTCACAAATCGAAACCGTGAGTGCCAAGCAATATCAATTTATACGAAATTAAAATAGTCAGTGACATCTAAATCATCAAAACAAAATCGAGCGGCCAAAGCACAGTGAAGACGAATTCAAACAAAAATTTATACGAACGCAAAAATAGGGTTTTGAATCCTATATAAACATTCATCATCGGCAACGAAGAAAAGCGTCGAGTTCGAGTACGAAAGATTAGAAAAAACAAAAAGCACAAATTACATACCGAAGCAATCGAACTCGATCAAGGAGGAGAAGCCGCAAACAATTGAAGCAAATCAGAGAAACAGTGATTGCAATCAACCAACAAAGGCAGCGACTTCAATTTGAAACCCTAATTTAAGAGCACGGCACCAAAGGGACGAAGCCCTAAATCTGCAAGAGGAGCGGCCATTTTTTCACGAACGAAAAAATAAAAGGAACGGGTTGAAGAAGTGAATAAGGGGCCGACCTTTGTTTTATTAATTTGGGCTTAGTTTTTATTTAATAGGGTTTTGTATTTAAATTGTTTTTAAATTGTATTTTTCTTTTAAACCGTTTTTAATTTTCTAGTCGTGTGACTAGGGGACAAACTACGGTGTGTAGTTTGGGAATTCGCAACTTGGTGGTTGAGTTGTGGTCAGGGTTTTGAGCGTAGAATTAGATTAGTCAATAGCGGGTATAGCGAGTTTACGTGTGTAAGCGAGGGACTATCTAATTTCTAGTAGAAACCTTGGGGGTAGCACGTAGGCAGGGTTTTGCCGAAGCTGGGTAAATTCTGTGTTGTTTTGTTTCATTCTGTTATTTTATATTCTGCGATATCTGTGCTGCTATTCTGTGATCTGAATTGAAATTAATTTATAAGCTTCTACGATTAATTTTTATAATTTATACCATCACCCTATTCACCCCCCTCTAGGGTGAAATCGATCCTACAAGTGGTATCAGAGCTAGGAACAAAAGCCATTTTTGTTTTAAAATTTTTATTTTACAAAAACCAATTTTTGTTTAAAAATTCGTGTTTCAAAAATCAATTTTGTTTTAAAAATTCGTGTTTCAAAAATCAATTTTTGTTTTAAAAATTCGTGTTTAAAAAAAAAATCGGTTTTTGTTTTAAAAATTTGAATTTTTAAAATGGCTTCTTTTAATAATGCTTTTGCAGAAGGTCAATCTATAGTTAGACCACCAATGTTCAATGGTGAATATGCTTATTGGAAAAATAGAATGCAAATTTTTCTGAAAACCATTGACGCTTGGAATATTGTTGAGACAGGTTATAGAATACCAACTATAACTGTAAATAATCAGGAAATAGAGAAACCAAAGGAACAATGGACAGAACTAGAAAATAATTACAAAATACTAATGCCAAAGCTATGAATTCTATTATCTGTTCATTGGATCAATTTGAATTTAATCGTGTCTCACATTGTCTAACTGCGCAGGAAATATGGCACATACTAGAAGTGACTCACGAAGGAACATCTCAAGTCAAAGAATCTCGCCTTGCAATGCTAAGCAGCGAATACGAGAACTTCAAAATGGCGAAGAAGAAAATGTCAAAGAGATGTACGGACGACTCTCCAATATCGTATACAAATCAAAAGCTCTCGGAAAAACATACACCGAATTAGAAATAGTCTGAAAAATCCTCAGAGTCCTTCCACGAAGCTTTGAAGCAAAAGTAACTGCCATACAAGAATCGAATGATTTAAAACAACTTAAAGTTGAAGAACTCATCGGAAATCTCACCACTTATGAGCTAGAAATGAAATTCAAAGAAGAGCGTGAAGGAGGTGACACTCAAAAGAAATCAATAGCTCTCAAAGGAACAACCAAAAGTGATGATGATAACGATGAAGATGATGGAGCAGCAGAATTGGAGCTGTTAATAAGGAAATTCAAAAAATGGAATCAAAAACATGGAAATTCAGCTCGAATTCAAAAAGCAAAAAGCAGAATAGCCAAAGCACTAGACTACTCGGAAGAACAAAAGTTTATTTGTTATAATTGCAACAAACCCGGCCATATCAAGCCCGATTTTCCACAAATTAAATCCAGCCATGGAAAGAAACAGAAAAAGAAAAGTTTTGCAGCCACTTGGGATGAAATAGACGAGAATGATCAAAGCACTGGCAGCGAAAGCGAAAAGGCAGAATTGTGTCTTCGAGGTGATACAACTGACAGTGACGATGACGAGCCAAGTGAGGTATCAAAACTTACCCATTCTGAGTTGCTTATATATTTTCATGAAGTAAACGGTTGTTTTGAACGACTTAGGGAAAAATACGCCAAACTTGAATCTCAAAAAGATACTTTGATAGAATGTAATAAACAACTTGATCAATTAGTTAAAACCTATCAAAGTAGGATCCCTAAGTGTGATAAGTGTCCAACATTTGATGAAGAAATTAAAAAATCAGAAATTAAAATGAAATCGCTTGAAAATGAAATTCTGATTTTAAAAGAGAATGAAAATACAAGGAGAGAGAATTCTATCAAAAAGTGCACTCAATTGTTAAATGAAAATGAATCTCTCAAAACACAAGTCCAACATATGTCAACGACTTTAGATAAATTTTCCAAAAGTGAAAAATCGTTGAACATGCTATTAGGAAAGCAAACTGTTAATACGGTTAGACAAGGACTTGGATATAGTCATTCTAAAAATGTTAGAAACGAGATTAATCGAGAAAATTTAATGTGCACAATTTTTAGAAAATTTGGACACGATCACAATAGTTGTTGGTATAGACTCAAACATGTGAAAACTATACCGTTTTGGGTTCCTAAAGGCACCAACATAAAATCTCTCAAAGTTAAACAAATTTGGGTGCCGAAGGGAACAATTATAAATAGTTTTGGGTCTTCACAAAATTATTTTTCTAAATTTTCTGCCACTAACAACCATGGACCTATAAAAACAAATAGGTCACATAAATCTTTTCCCGTGTAGGTGTGGTGGCAGGCTACGGAACAACAATAGTGTCTCTGGATTTTTTGGCTGTTTCAGAAACACAACGGGCGACAAAGCAAAGTTCATTAGCCTAGTATAAAGGTGACAGAATCACAATGGACAACGACGAAAAATATCGTAAAGGTAAAACAGGTAATGGTATGTTTTAAACGATATATTAAATGTGATAATCTGCACCATATTCTGAATTAAAATCAGCCAATATTGAGATTGATGAAAAGATGATGATTTTTGATTTTGACCTATTCAACATGGTTGGCCAATTATATTCTTATGCCAAAAACACTATAAAAATATCTAGATTCTTTGAATTACTTCATATATATCAGTTTGGATTAAAAATAGTGTTTTGTTGGATAATACAATTGGTTATAATTCGGCTAACTCTATATTCACGGTTTTCTGATTATTATCACGGCTTCATTTCAAATTCAAAAGAATGTCATTTAAATTGTTGTTAAAATTGAATTTGAAAGTTTTGGTGCACACTTCATGTTTTGGTCTATAAAATTCAATTGATGATAATTTTGAGTGAGAGAGAAATTCAGATGCAGATTACACTGGTAATCTAGTTGATAGAAAAATTACTAGTGAAACGTGATTTTTGTTGAGACATTTAGCAACTGCATCATGTTTTTTTCAAAGAAAATATCTGCATATTCTTCATTTCAAATAATTTTCAAATAGCAGAAAATTTTCTTTTAAAACCCCCTGGAGAAAATTATTTTTGACCATAGTTTCAGATTAGTCATTATTGAAAAATTAATTTCGTAATTATTTTTGAATTTGATTTTAAATGACTATTTTGACTAATCTGACTCCCTAATGTTTATCGAAAAGAAAAATAGTGATTGAAAAAGTGATGAGTGTTAATGTTGATCAAATATTATGACTCGAGACGGTATAATTAATGAATTTCTTTAGAAATTTAAACAAGAGTTATAAAACTGTTTGTTGGTAAAAATTCCATGACCATCTCTATATCTATCATATTTCTAACGACCATCACTCATCAAAATTCTATATAGTTTGTCGATATGTGGTACTTTAAACAGGAATCGTTCGTTTTTCATTTTTCACATTTTTTTAAAAAAAATAAAAAATAAAAATAAAAATAAATAAATAAATAAATAAATACCAAAGATTCACTCTCATTTAAAAGTCCTCACGGTTATGCATGGGTGAATTACTTGGAATTTGTTATGTGCTTCCATGCTCATTTAAAAGTCCTCACGGTTATGCATGTATGGAACGCATATCAAAAGTTGATTTTTTAAAATAAACAAGTTGATTCTAATCCCATTTAAAAGTCCTCACGGTTATGTGTGGTTAGAAGATACTTGAATTCATTTTTTTTAAAAAATAAAATTGGAATACTACTAATCTCATTTAAAAGTCCTAACGGTTATGCATGGTTAGTAGTTATTCAAATTCCTGATATAAATATACCACAAATAGACACAACTGTATGGTTTTATATGATGATATCATTCCTATCATTCTAAAAGTGGAATATGCGCCTAACAAAATATTTATGATTTTTGTTTGATTTTTTATTGAAATTTAAAATTTATATTCAATTGAGTTTTAATGTTGGTTAATATCAATAACTTTATCTCTATTTTCTCTAACACTATTACTCTTTTGCTGATAACAAAAGGGGGAGAGAAAAGTTAAGATTTTGTCTAATAAAATCAAGAAAAGGTCAAATAATTTTCCATTTGCATATAGGCTCATTTATATATTTCTATTTGTATGCATATATGTAGGGGGAGCTTTGTGTAGAGAGGAAGCATTTAAATAGGGGGAGCAATTAGGATATATCTATGATCAAATACATTTAACATATTCAAAATCTTAAATATATGTTTGTTATCATCAAAAGGGGGAGATTGTTGAATATGCGCTTATATGATTTTGTTTGATGATAATAAACATATATACATTCGTTTAAATGTATTTGATAATATACTATTTTTCACAGATTAAATAAATATTTGCTGAATAAAATAAATAATACGGAATTTGAATTCAAACGAATATTTTATTCAAACAAATATTTATTACAATTTTGAATAGTATACAAATTCAAGCTCTCACTATTCACTATACAACATTGATACAAATTCATTTACATCACTATTTTACATATCATCACCTCACTACATATCACTCACACTCGATTTATCTTCAACTACATTCCAGTTTGAATCCAGCATCTGAGCAATCTGCAAAAATATAAACTAACGCAGTAAAATTGAAAAAGAAATAATTTTGCAATTCAAAAATAGAAGATAATTTTTGAAAATATGATTTGCCTCAGTTATTTGGGTTGTTCGTCATAATTTAAATTTGAATTCATCATACACGAACAACTTGTGACATACACAGTGTATTATTGTATATGCCACAAGGCCGTGCACGCCGATATATACACTTGATTGATTTACAGGGACAGGCGAGCACAGGTCAAACCCAAATGAAAAACCGGGTTCAACTCACGTGCAATATATTCAAAATCACGACACGAGCACAAGGTCAAACCCGAGTTTTGAAACTGGGTTCAACACATGGCAAACATGCATGCAACATGGAATGCAAAGACAATGCATCAATGCAAATTCAAATAATGTACAAAAACAAGTCCAGCAGCATGAAGCAGTCATCACAACTTCAACAGACTCAAGCCAACATGAAACAAGACCGTGTACCCAGCAAATGCAACGACCAAAATCATCAATGAACAAAGACTCCAAGCCTACAAAACTGCATGCACACAGCAGTATCAAATACAATATGGACAGCAAAAGTGATCAACCTCAGTGGACCAGTGATGCAACTAAGCACAAATCACTTACAACATGTATGCAGCCCAATAGACCAAAGTACAACATCACACAATCAAACTACAACAGGCCAGAGATGAAAACAATACAATACTGAAGTGATGAAGTGCATATAAACAACTGAAACACAGATGAATGCAAATACATGTACTCGAGACAATATGCACAAATGTAAGACCAAAGTGCAACAGACCAATTCCAAATGCATCAGAGAAGTAGTAATGAAACTGCAGTGAACAAACCAGAAGAAAACCATACAAGACTACCAAGCACAACTCAGTAACAATATGTATGGGGGCACTGGACTACAGCACAACCAAACCAACATGATGACAACGCTCAACATCATGAATATAAATCCAAATCAACTCTACTGGACAATACAAGGAAATGAAACTGACTCAAAGCACAAAACTGCACAGCAACAGTGAATGGGGCAATGCACAAGACAGTGTACAACATCAATATGCAATGCCACAGTACTGAATACCATATGGACACAGCAATGTTCAAGACCAAGGTGGTCAAGGCCAAAATCATCAATGCAATGCACAGCAAAGTCAAGGGCATATGAAGACAAGTGTAACATCACAACTAAGTACAATGAATTCACAGGGCCGAAGCAAACACATGAATTCACAAATCAAAGCCGTGTCGAAATCAAAGTTGAAATGGTTAGAGCCGTAGTATACAGAAGTCACAAATTAAAGTCAAATTCAAACCAAGCATATTACACCGTGATAGCCAAGCATATGACCAAGTCACAAATCGAAACCGTGAGTGCCAAGCAATATCAATTTATAAGAAATTGAAATAGTCAGTGACATCTAAATCATCAAAAAAAAAATCGAGCGGCCAAAGCACAGTGAAGACAAATTCAAACAAAAATTTATACGAACGCAAAAATAGGGTTTTGAATCCTATATAAACATTCATCATCAGCAACGAAGAAAAGCATCGAGTTCGAGTACGAAAGATTAGAAAAAGCAAAAAGCACAAATTACATACCGAAGCAAACGAACTCGATCAAGGAGGAGAAGCCGCAAACAATTGAAGCAAATCAGAGAAACAGTGATTGCAATCAACCAACAAAGGCAGTGACTTCAATTTGAAACCCTAATTTAAGAGCACGGCACCAAAGGGACGAAGCCCTAAATCTGCAAGAGGAGTGGCCATTTTTTCACGAACGAAAAAATAAAAGGAACGAGTTGAAGAAGTGAATAAGGGGCCGGCCTTTGTTTTATTAATTTGGGCTTAGTTTTTATTAAATAGGGTTTTGTATTTAAATTGTTTTTAAATTGTATTTTTCTTTTAAACCGTTTTTAATTTTCTAGTCGTGTGACTAGGGGACAAACTACGGTGTGTAGTTTGGGAATTCGCAACTCGGTGGTTGAGTTGTGGTCAGGGTTTTGAGCGTAGAATTAGATTAGTCAATAGCGGGTATAGCGAGTTTACGTGTGTAAGCGAGGGACTATCTAATTTCTAGTAGAAACCTTGGGGGCAGCACGTAGGCAGGGTTTTGCCGAAGCTGGGTAAATTCTGTGTTGTTCTGTTTTATTCTGTTATTTTATATTCTGCGATATCTGTGCTGCTATTCTGTGATCTGAATTGAAATTAATTTATAAGCTTCTGCGATTAATTTTTATAATTTATACCATCACCCTATTCACCCCCCCTCTAGGGTGAAATCGATCCTACATACATTCCTTTTTTTTTAAAGAAAATGAAGTGAAACAATTTATATAAAAATGAAAACTTATTTACAAGGTTTATTCATTTGAATTTCAAAATGAATTCAAATTCAAATGCTATTTACATTTAAAATCCAATTTTAAAACTAATTTATATTAACATATTTAATTTAACAATAATAATTTTGTCTTTTAAAACATATCTACATTTATACATTTATTATTATTAGAAAATACTCATTTATCAATTTTAAATTATTTATAAAGAAATTATAAATTTCTTATCTTATTTATCTTAATTAAAAGAATTAATGTTTAATGTTTAAGTGGTATTTTAAATTTCTAAATAATTCCAAATTATAATTATTAAACTATATTTAAAAAGAAATAAAATAATCTTTTGTTTATCTTATTAAAATTTTAAACTATGTTTAAAATACAATTATACAATTTAAAACAATTACTTTAAGTATTTTAAACCATTAGTTATTTATTAAATAAAATAATAATCTTCAAACTATCAAAATGAATATTAAAATTTAAAAACCATATTTTATTTGTTAATTTAACTTCACCTCAAAATTTATCTATTCACAATATATATATAAATATATATACATACATTATAAATAGGAAAAACAATTATTAGCTTTTAAAAGATAAAATTCATAAATTACACATTTATTTAATTGGATTATTAAATCAAGTTAATTTTTATTAAAAGTTTATCAAATCAATTTAATATTAAATACAGATTATTAAATTGATATTGCTAAAATTTCCGAGATATCACATTCCTCCCCCCTTAAAAGAATTTCGTCTCCGAAATTTAAAAGCAAAAGTAATTTAATAACCCATTTAAAATTTTAAACTTTAAATCACAAACCTACATCAATCATAGGCTAACAACCATAGCAACTAATTTATCTAATCAAACAAATTTAATTATCCAGATAAAATTCTGGATAACATTTCCCACGAGTTTCCCCTAGTATATATATACCGGGATACTCGCCTTACAGAATCCAAACAATCTAAACTACGAAGCTACAGAGCTTCTACTCATCTAGATCTATAGAACTAGACAAGATATCAGACTACAGACGAGTCTGACTCAACTACTAAACCTTCTTGAACAGCTGGTTCCACTTCCAGAGATAACTTATACACGTACTCCCTCAGAGACACGTGAAACTCATAAATCCAATTATCCAAACTGGCAATTCAACTCTTGAAAACCAAACACTAATCCAACCAAAACACAGAAGAGATCCAAACAAAACTCCGACTCCGGAATCCAAATTCCTTCGTCTCATATCCATAAAACTCTTCGGATGATCCGGGGCTGCCTAAATCCAAACTGATTAGCTCAACTCTTGCTGATTCCTCTAAAAACAATCTAGACCAAAAACAATCCAACACAACGATCTTCTCAAGATCAACCAAGATTAAGTCCACCAATTCTACTCTTCAACCATCAGAAGAACAAACTCACTTCTTCTATTCAGAAAAGACAAAACAGAAGCATTCCCAAACAGCTTCCGCTGCGCAACTCTGATCTGGCACAGAAGACACTGCTGATGCAGGAATATGAGTACAAACTGGACATCACTTCCCAGAAATATGGCTCAACATATCTAAGAAAACTCAGAAGTTCCACCCTCCTGAGCTGCCTCACCCAACTCTATCTCTAAGAATCATCCTTTTACTAGCTGATCCACCGGTAGCACTCATGGAATCCGGTCGATAAGCAAACTCAATCTCCAGTTACAAACAAACCTCTGACTTCTCAGAAGACAACCAAAAATTCTTCAATACCTCAAAAGAACATTCAAACTATCGCAGGTCACTTTTGCGATCACTAGAGACCAATTCCCAAACAAAACTGTTCTCTCTTTACCAAACAGAACGGCTTACTCTTAATTAGCCGATCCAATAAAGTATTGGGTCCACTCTGCTGACTCTGAACTCCACCTTCAGATACTACTCAGCCAGTCAACTTCTGCCAACAAAGACACTCCGAGTTGCACCGTTGACACCAATGCCAAAACTCCCTTAGCTGAAGTTCACCGAGAAACTCGGCCCTCAAATCCAACCACCACATACTGCTGAACCCAGCCACAACACCGAAGCAGACACACTTCCCAAAACTTGTTCCAAAGAAAACATCTTCGGAAGTAATCCATAGTCACTGCACCTCATCACGCAGCTACACTTCCTGAGGTATCAAAATACCATCACACACTTCTGCCAACCAACAGATTCAAACTCAACTTATCCATATTCAAAGATGAACTCTGACCCTTTACAAGTTACCTTCAGAGATCGATGAAATCTCTACACTCTGCACAACCCACTCGAGACGGTATTAGGTCTACAGTCTCGACAAACACACTTCCAACCTTAAACATTCAAACTCCAACCAATGGTAGTAATAGTGTTACACACACCACTACCTTATCTAACTTTATATCTTATATTGGGAAAAACCCGAACAGGTAACCCAATAGATAGGTAGAAATAATAAATATATATATAGATATATATCAAAACTACAAATACGCTCTCTCAAGATAGACACCACTCAAGATCCTAGGTATTCACTCAACCTAATGCTCTGATACCACTGTCACGACCCAACTTCATATCTCCAGGAAATCGCATCGCTAATAAGAAAGAAAGGGGTAGAGAATAGAAAGAAAGTGAAGAAAGAAGAAACAACACATCAGAATCTAAACAGCGGAACGAATAAATTATATTAATAACATAAAATATTTACATAGTTTACAACCACTATCAGAGTACACAGATATACAACTCATACTAGACAGTTATAAACACCTGTCTAGTATTTACAACATAATACAATCTCAGAGACAACACAGAACACACAGCGGAATACTAATATCTAACGCAGAAGCCTCCTGCTCCATTGCTCCTCCAATAATCGTCAAAGCTAACCCGAATCCTAACCTGAATCCCTTGGCTACTCGTAAAAATTTGAGTACCCAAGAGTTTAAGAAAAACAAAAAATAAACTCCGGGTCAAACATGGGTCTGGTGTGAGTAACAGGTTAAAGTTTCTTAATTTTCAAAAACCTTTAGAAAGAAAAGGTATCACATAAGACTTCCCACACATAAACATGGAAAAGTTTTTACCTTACGCTAACCAAAACATTTGATAGGAAATCCGATGATATTATAATAGTGTCTAGTGTTTTCAAATAAATATGAAATAGCCGAAATTTTTACATTTATTAAATTCCAGCTACATAGGTATACAATCAAAACCGTTGGCACTTATTGGATTTTGGATTCCATACAATGGCAGGGCTACTGGGGTACCGCCCGTCACAGTACGTGGCCTAGATCACCGCACCGAGGAGTACTCCCACTCCCCTGCAACACAAGGCCGGACCCGTTCCTTACTGAACAGTTCCGGACAAGACAACCCCGGCAGTTGTCGCGAACCACCCGCCCACACAGCCGAATATAAAGGGACCTCTAGACAGGGATCAATCTTGGTCTCCAGTGGGAGCTACCCACGAAGCCTTGCTGCACCTCCCCTGTTTTAGCCATTCCCGGTTGATGAGGCTTGAGGTTACGATTACCTTTATAGGACATCAAATCTTAGAATGCTCATCGTCCGCCTGACGATGTGCTGAAAGCACTCAATCCATACAAGTTCGTTCCGGGTTCGAACGAAACCGAAGGCACTATCTCGTTGCACTCATTATTGGAATCACCCTCAGAGTCAACGACCATAGCCCTTGCACTCTGATTCACCATCTCGAATCTATAAGCACTATTCCGTCAACTCATTACGAAATCACCCACAGAGTTATACTGACGTATAGCCCTTACACCTCGAGTCTTCACTTGCTCCACTTAGATTAACGACCTAACATTATTTGGAATCGATGTGGTTTTCGGATATCCAAATATGGAAACCCGATCCCGGTCTCATCGAAATCCAAAGCGTGTCTTTTACGTCCAAGTTGTTTTAAGTTTAAAACAATGAAATCTAAACTATCTATATACACACAGATAGATTCTTTATATCATCATAATAGATAATCAACAACATTATCATAAACAAGCAATCATCACAAATTGATAATCTATATTATCATCACAAATAGATACTTATATCATCATCACAATGCATCCATAACATACAACACTATTTATCTCATGTCTGAGATTCAAACCTTTCAGGGCAAACCATATCATCCATTCATAAGCAAAGATCTATAATCACTCCATCTATAATTAATTTAAAATGAATTAAATTAATTACTTCTATCTCTAATTAATTTAAAGTGAATTAAATTAATTACCTATCTTTAATTAATTTAAAATGAATTAAATTAATTTCTTCACCATTTAAAACTTTCTTACTTAACTCTTAATTGATTTCCAATCAATCAAATAATTATCCTCATATTAATCACCTTAATTAATCACCCTTTGTTAACGCTAAAATTTGAACGCTAACACCCCGGTGTATGAAGTGAGATTGTGAAAGCACCACCCGATAGCTCGGGAACAGATTATAAGCAGATAATAGTGAAAAAACAGTAAACAACAGTAATTTTATAGTGGTTTGGCTTAAGAGAGAGCCTACGTCCACTTTGAATATCTTTATTGACGATTTGATTACAAGTCAATGCAGTTACACTTTGATTACAACACACTTTGAGTTTCAAGTGACTTAGGACAAGTAGCCTAAACTTCAATGTCGATCCAAATCTTTGAACACATGTTAGACATGCTTGATTTCTTCGTGAAGTTCCTTGAAGGTGTTGAAGTAGTTCAGAATGCAGCAGAGTAACGGCGCTTGAAATGAATGAGCCAAAAGTCCTTTGCTAGTTGGAACTAGGGTCGTATTTATAGGCATTTTTCGGAGTTAGGTCGTAGGTCGTGACCGACCTAAGTTAGGTCGTAGGTCGTGGCTGGCCTAAGATGCACTGTTTTCTCTTTCACAAGAACACGCATGCTGATTTGTACAAGTCCTAGGTCGTGAGCGACCTATCTCCCTGCGGCACAGTATAGGTAACTTCTTTACTCAGGTATTTAGGTCGTTAGCGACCTATCCTAGGTCGTGAGTACTTTTCTTATAGTTATAACTGGAGTCTTTAGGTCATGACTTCCCTTAGGTCGCGAAGTATTCCTACTTCTTAGGTCGCAGCTCTCTGTTAGGTCGTGAAGCTTGATAGGTCGAAACATCTTCTGAGTCGCAGCCTTCCTTAAGTCGCACCTCTCTGTTAGGTCGCGGAGCTTCATAGGTCGCGGCCTCCTTTAGGTCGCGAAGCATCTTTAGGTCGTTCTCCTTTTTAGGTCGAGCCATTTTTAGGTCGTGGAGTCTTCTTAGGTCGTTATAACCTTTAGGTCGCCGCTATTTTTTAGGTCGTGGCCTCCTTAGGTCGCAACTACTTCTAGGCCGCTTCATTAGTTAGGTCGCTAGCAGTGGGGAGTTAACATTTCCCCCTCGAAGTATGTGACCAAGCTATAGGTCGCGTGCTTCGATTTCATTAACTCGTGCTCTGGAGGGTCGTTAGGTCGTAGACGACTTAGAGAGAGGATTAGGTCGCATGCTGTCGATTCGTGTTCCACTACCCCGGAATATAAATACCGTAGGTCGCTCCTTCCCTTCTTCATTTGCTTCGGCATCCATTCTACCATTAACAAGCTTTTGAACTTCTCGTGGGCGATTCCGATCAGCTCAATCTTCATTCTTTTCCATCATCAGATTGTGTAAGTGAATTCTATCAACATTCGACCACATCCATCATCAAACCGCGAATATTCCACTTGTCGTTCTTAATACATTTCTGCATGCTGCGTTTTCCCATAAGTCACGAGTCGATTAACCTTTTGATTGAGTTACCGTGGTGATTCTTGTGAATATGGCAATACATCAGATGTACGGTGGATTTGAGACGATTTGGGTTGGATTCTTGGGTAATTCGTGACGATGTAGGAGGAAGATGGCGAATTATGGTGTTTCGAACTAGTTGGCTTGCAAATTTGGAAGAGACGAGGAGGGTTCCGATGGGTTAACGGGTTAATGGATTCTCAGCTACACGGGTAATGGAGGAGATGATGTGGCAGCGTGTGAGTGGAGGATCGACCTTAGGGCTGTCTGCTTGAATACTAACCATGTGACCTAACTTCTTAGCGATCTAACTTTGTAATGACCTAAGTTCTTGCGGCATTGATTTTAGGTCACGGCCGACCTTAGACTTAAATTCCTGTGGCACAGAAGTTAGGTCGCTGCCGACCTAGTACTTGGATGGTTTGCACATGAACTTTGAACCGAACGACCTAACAGTTTAGCAACTTATCACCTTTGAATGACTGCATAGGGACTTAACACATCAACGACCTATCTTTTGCGACATAAGCTTTAGGTCGCGGCCGAGTTAGGACATGAACAGATTTGCATTGAGCGACTTAAGTTAACCCCGACCTAGGTTAGGTCACCAGACGACCTAGGACTTGACAAATTTGCACATGAATTCCAAGCAGCACGACTTAACAAATTAACGACCTAACTCTTTTGCGGCATAGGCTTTAGGTCGTGGCCGAGCTAGGACTTGAACAAATCTGCATTGTTTTGAACCCCTTTAACTTGCACATTGCGACCTAATATAGCCTTGACCTATGCTAAGTCGCAGGGGATAGTCTGGATGACCTATGACTTGTAAAATTTTGAGAGAATTTGATTGAACTGCTTGGACTTGAATCAATTGAAATTCATTACATTCCTTTGCAGATTGCTCTAACTTTTAATTTAACAACCTGTTTAAACATAACATTTGCAGAAAAATGGGACGAATATACTGTCACTGACCGCCCACATCGAATGACAGATTAGTCGATAAAAAATAATCAACTTAAATGAACTGTGTGAGTGAAATGCTGTGAATCAACCGACTCAAATGAAGTGTTAAAGAAAAGCTAAAATTTTGTTTGAATTAACACTGCACTCGAGTTTTAAATTAACAAGTCCTGAAATCTCACAATCAATCAGTTGTCAATTAGTTTAATTTCAGTTATTTTGCTTGTTATTTTTATTAGTTTTGCACAACACTTCACACTTTTAGGAAACGTGCACCTTCACATCTGAACATCCAGTTGCTTGTATAGAATGACGTCTCAACAAGAAGAGATGATAGAACACGTCGAAGGGGCTCCTCCGATTGCTATTCCACTAGAGAACCCTCCGGAAAGAACTCCTACCCTTCTGAAACAGCAGGTGCTTAATCAATTATGCGTTCAATTTGGCATTGCTGAGGCAGAAGTTTTACTCCCTGGACCAAATGATTTTGCTGATAGACCACCTTCCGGTTTTGTTGCCATTAATCGCCAAATGTGCTTAAGTGGAGTAATTCCTCCCTTTAATGAATTTCTTCAACAAATCCTTCTTCGACTGACGATCTCTCCTTTCCAACTGCATCCCAATGGCTATGCCATTTTGATGGGATTGTGCGTTCTGTTCAGGAGAACTCTTGACCGTCTTCCGAGTTTTGAGGAAATCTGTTACCTGTGCACTTTTGCGAAGAACAAGGACCACCCTTCGATTGTACTTGTGAGAGGTGCGAGGAACCGTAAACTAATTTTGGATTTGCCGGAGAGTGCACATGGTTTTTTGAATCAATTCTTCTATATTCGTTGCCCCGCAGGATTTTACGCAGACTGGAGAATAGGAAGTGAGATCTTTTTTCCCTTCTCTCTTCAATTTCATTTTAAGTTTTTCATGGTTCGTATTGCTAGATGCTGATTCCATTCCTTATTTTTACAGCACTTCCTCCTCCTTCTAGAGATTCCAGTCATAAACCAGTCTTTGAAAGGCTAAGCATTGTGGCTGCTGAAGAGAGGAGCGCAAAATTTCTATTGACAGATGAACTTCTTCATCGGTTTGAGCTTTTACATTCTTCCCGTTCTACTCTACTTCATGAAGTTCCGACTGAAGTTCCCGATTCTCCGATGAAAACTCCTGATGCCCCGGTCTCTATTAAAGAGCACATGCGGGGAGGAACCTCTATAGAAACTTCACTAGTAAAATGTTCCACTCCAAGGGATGATGCGGAGCCGTTTGAAAAGCCTGCACTTGCCCCCATAACTGAAGAAGAGGAGTCCCTTCCTCATACTGATAAGAACGTTGATCTTGGAGTTGATATTTTTGGGAGTTTAAGTGACATAATGGTCACTTCTCAAGAACTTTTTAAGGATGATGTTTCCAAAACTATCTCTTCTGTAATTGAGGCGACATCTTCTCTACAACAAATGTCAACCCCTTCTACTCAAGTTATCACTACCTCTACTCCACAGAGTGGTCTGTAACGTGATGCATGTAGCTTACACGTTACACAACACTTAGGATTTTTCAGCACTTCTACGCATTCATCTTCTTATACTTTAAAGATTTCTAAAGCTTATTATTTTTACTCCAAATTCTCCAATGGGGCGCAGCAGCTCATACTATGATGATTTCCAGCGCTACGGGAGGCGTAGCCAATATGATTATAGGCGTCACCTCCCCTCTTACAGAGAATCCGATGAAGAGAGGGCCATCCGGAAAGCAGACGAGAGACGAGCATATGAAGAACGTCATCGAAGAGAACAAGAAAGACATGACCCTCCCCACAGAGATGATGATACCCAAAAAAGAAAGACTCACGATGAGAGAGGTAAAGGTCACATGGACGATTCTTCTAGCAAGCGGGCTAAACTTACTGAAGAAACAATGCCGACAGCTTCTGAAAATGTTCCTGCTTAATCTCCTGCCCCCGTTCGTTCCGACATTCAAACAATCATCAACCGGCCCGCATACCAAGTTGGGCAAGGTCCTCCCACTCTTCAAAGTCGATTCCCTCAGTGGTGCCTGAGAGGGGTTCAATTTGATCTCGACTTGGTTCCTCTCGACAAATCGGCTATGCTGCGAAATCTTGATACTGTCAGGACCGATATTGAAAGAATGTCGAACTGGCAAAAACTTGTCGACGAGCTTCAGAGGGTTAACCGAGCCAATCTCGAGGCCATGCTCATAATGGAGAACGATAAGGCTGAGTGGCAGAAGACTCTCGAACAGCATGACGCCGAAATGAGAAGTATTGCTTCCTATAATGAAAAGCTGGAAGCGGAAGTAGAAAAGCTTAAGGAAGAATTAGCTACTTCATCTACATTCTATTCTCAAAAGGAGAGCATACTTCAGCAACAAGTACGAGATGCGCATGCCAGTCAAAGGGCAGTCGAAGATAAGCTTACACACAAGGAGAAGGTCATAGAACAATATCGCGCTGAAACTTTACAGCTGCGAGAACAGACCGGCTCTCAAAGCTTGGAGATAGAGATGTTAAAAGCTCGACTTGATATGGCCGAAAAGGAGCGTGACAAGGCTGTTGCTGGTAAACTCGCGGCCGAAGAGGCCCATCAAGCAACCAAAGCTGACATTGGCTCCACATTATTTGATTTTTATCTGCACAGCATTTTGAGGCGTGGCAGCCTTGCCTTTCTAGGCCCTAAGTATGAAATTACACTAGCTGAAATTTGTGAGGCAGCACTCGATATGCTCGGTGGTAAAGGTGCTGGCTATGCTGAGTCAGCTCTTGAAGAGCATTATCTTGATGATGATGCCCGCGCCGCTCTTGCCAAGGGAAAAGAGCAACTCGCCAGAGTGCGGGCCGGAATGGCGGAAGGGGAACGTTCTGAAAAAGAAATACCACCTACCACTGCTGAACGTCTTTTAGTTTCTTCTAAAGTTGACATCACAGGTTCTAGTGCTCATTCGCTGCCTCCTACAAAAACCGGGGTAATAACCCCTACTGATGATGAGGCTTTGGAGGATATCGGGGCTCAAAATTATGAGATTGAACTAACGAAGCAAACATCTTCAGGTAATTTTGACATTGGTCCGATTCAGGTGGATCGCTTGCTTGCTCCTCAAAAGTTTGATGAGCTTCTCGATTATTTATTGAATCTCGACGAACCCATATCTCCCTTCTTTTGGGGAGGTACTAATATTTTTAATTTCTCTTCTTCTGCAGTTGAAACACCAAGTGCTGTGCAGACTTCGCCTCCTCCGGTTATCCCTCCTCCGTCTCTTCAGGTGACTCCTCCTTCTGCTTCACAGCCCGGGTCACAAGAGGAGCAAATTGAGGCTCTTCATGGCTTGGATGACCCTATCGCTTCGCAAGAGCAGAAAGACGAGGGACTTGAAGGAGGCGAGATCTCTCCGGAGCGGACTCCTTCTGATGACGTAGTTTTGTCCACTCTTGTTACTCCAGGGAGTGAGTCTTCTTCGAAGAGAAGAAAGAAGCACGGAACATCGAAGAGGAGGGGGAAGAAAATCATTGCTACTGAAGAGGAACCGGAAGTTGCACCGGTTGCACCTCCCTCTCCTTCTTCCCTTATGCCTATAGATAGACCTGAAAAACTAATCATTCGGTCGGGCAAAGGGTCCAAAGGTGGTAAGAAGAAGTGAAGAGTCGGGCTTCGGGCTTTTTGATTCCTTTTTTGTGTAATGGTCGGATGTTGTGCAGGCACCGGCCCCTGCTTTTTTATTTTGAAACCTGTATTTGCAATTGAATAAAATGATGCTTTATTTGTACAGACTCTTGTTTGAATTTGAGAATGCATTTACTATTCATTTTTGCACAAGTTTATTTATATGATATTGCGGTGAACTTGTGGTATGTTGTTTGAGCGTACTTTACCGATGTAGCTATACCATTTTGTATGTAACTATACCATGTTGCCCCCATACCATAAGCTTGCTGCAATATTTTATACTTTGAGGGGACTTGCACTCTTATTTTCTGAAGAATAATTACTTCATTCTTGAAGAAATTTTTCGTAGAGTACAACTTCCTTCATATAAGTTTTTACGCTTTGTCCTTCGAAGAAATCACTTTTTTTTTTCTTTTGCTTATGTACGCATTTTGCCAAGTGAATTCTTCTATGTGGTAAAGCGGGCCTCTGAAGGGTACTTTAACTTTCTTCCTCTTTTTTTTTTGTTTTTTTTTTTGAGGAAGGTTATTTTCTAGAATAGGTAAATCACTCTTCCTTTGAAAGTTAAAGTATGCCCTTGATGAGGATTTTTTTTTTAAAAATAGAAATTTGTACCTCTGAGGAGGGATTTTCCACGTTTCAACACTTGGAAGTTTTATTTCAATCTTGGTGAAACGTGTACCTCCAAAGAGTTGTGCCTTTGAAGAAAGCCTTTTCACGTTTCAACACTTGGAAGTTTTATTTCAATCTCGGTGAAACATGGGCTTCCGAAGAGGTCTTTCTTTTTGATTGTGTCCCCGGGAGGGGGTTGTACCTCTGAGGAGGGATTTTTCACGTTTCAACACTTGGAAGTTTTATTTCAATCTTGGTGAAACGTGTACCTCCAAAGAGTTGTGCCTTCGAAGAAAGCCTTTTCACGTTTCAACACTTGGAAGTTTTATTTCAATCTCGGTGAAACGTGGACTTCCAGAAAGGTCTTTATTTTGTTATGCATTTCAACTTTGGTGAAGTGAAATTCCGAAGAGCGGCTGTTACACTTCAACTCCTGGTGAAATGTGCCTCCGAAGAGGTCTTTATTTTGTTTGCATTTCAACTCTGGTGAAGTGAAATTCCGAAGAGCGGTCGTAACACTTCAACTCCTGGTGAAATGGGCCTCCGAGGAGGGCTTTTATTTTGTTTGCATTTCAACTCTGGTGAAGTGAAATTCCGAAGAGCGGTCGTAACACTTCAACTCCTGGTGAAATGGGCCTCCGAGGAGGGCTTTTATTTTGTTTGCATTTCAACTCTGGTGAAGTGAAATTCCGAAGAGCGACTGTTACACTTCAACTCCTGGTGAAATGTGCCTCAGAGAGGGTTTTCATCGCCTGGAAGTTACTCTCTCATGGTTGGAGGGTCATGACTCCTCCAATCTTTTTTGTTGAGTAGAGAACTTTCTTTTTTGTGGCGTATGACCCATTACACGTCTTTATCCTCCGAAGAGTTGCGCCTCCGAAGAGGACTTGTGCTGCCGGTGATGGCTTTGGTTGTTCCCTTATCCACTTGCTTATGCCTTTTCAGCGATCCTCCGTTTTTTTTTTTTAAAGCTTTCCTTCCCTTTTATTACAAGTAACTTGTTTAATCCAAGGAAGTGTACTTCAATGTCAGGCAAGTTCGTGAGAACGAGCATCAGCTTCTTAATTGGATGTTTGTTTGTTCAAACGATCTCAATTTATTAGCAAAGGCCCGTTTCTGTCGAAATCATAGGCCGTTCAATTGAAGTACTTCCTATCTAGGATTTGAATTCAGAGCTTTTGTGACTTGAAATTTGGCGAGAATCACTTGGTCTTATTATGTGCAAGTTTCACTTCCATTGTCTGCAAAAATTTAAATTGACATTTCAGCAATACATTCTATGTACTTTTTATATCGAAAATAAAGCAAACATGTAATAATAATAAGGAACACAAGATTTATAGTGGTTCGGCCAGGAAATTGGGCCTGCATCCACTTTATATTTTTTCATTATTTACTTGCATCAGTTTTACAATTGCCTTCAATTACAAGAATCATACATTCATAATTCTTTTTACAATATTTCAACAAAATTTTCAAGTAAAGTATGGACGCAAATGATTGCTGTTCCATGCCCTTGGAATTTGATCTCCTTCAACAGTAGTGAGTTTGAATGTGCCGTCAAGAAGCTTCTGACCTATGACATATGGTCCTTCCCAATTTGGCCCAAACACACCTGTCGCTGTCATAATTCTCTTCAGGACTAGGTCTCCAATCTCAAAGTTGCGTTGGCGAACTTTGGAATTGAAATGTCTGGCTATCCTTTGCTGATGAGCTGCAATTCTGAGATTAGCCTCATCTCTTTTTTCATCAAGGAGATCTAGCGCTTCAAGTTGTAGCTTTTCGTTTTCTGCTTGATTGAAATGGATTCTTCTATGTGAAGGGACCTCTATTTCTACCGGAATCATTGCCTCTGACCCGTATGCTAATGAAAACGGGGTGTGCCCGTCGCAGTTTTGTGAGTGGTTCTGTATGCCCATAGTGCTAGTGGTAGCTTATCGACCCAACCACCTTTTGCTCTTTCAAGTTGCTTTTTGACGGTTGACTTAATAATTTTATTCACGGCTTCCACTTGCCCGTCTGCCTGCAGATGAGCCACTGCTGAGAAGCTTTTTCGGATTTTGAATCGCTTGCAAAAATCTTGGAATTCTTCACTTTCAAACTGAGTACCATTGTCTGTAATTATTTTTTGAGGCACATCGTATCCGCAAATGATGTTTTTAGTCACAAAACTTATCATCTTCTTTGAGGTGATAGTAGCCAGTGGTTCAGCTTCTGCCCACTTAGTAAAATAATCTACAGCAACAATGGCATATTTAATTCCAGATTTGGCAGTTGGTAACGGTCCTACAAGGTCTATCCCCCATATTGCAAACGGCCATGGACTGACCATCTGTGTGAGTTCAGTGGAAGGAGCTCTAGGAATTTTGGCGAATCTTTGGCATCTGTCACATTTTCGGGAATACTCTGCTGCATCTCGATTAATTTCTGGCCAAAAATATCCGTATCGGAGAATTTTCTTTGCTAATGTTTGGCCACCTGAATGATCACCACATTCTCCTCCATGTACCTCCACTAGGATTGCTTTGGACTCTTCCCTGGATACACATCGAAGTAATGGCATTGAGAATCCCCGTCTGTATAATCGGCCATCCTGGATTATATATCGAGAGGCTTTTCTCAGTAGCTTTTGTCGCTCTTTTGAGTTCCCTGGTAAGGATCCATTGAGCAGATATTCTGTTATCGGAGTCATCCATGATTCTTGCTCTTGAGACATGCTCATGATCCAATCAATGTCCATCTCATTAATGCTAGGAGTCGACAGGACCTCCACTGGAGTTAACCCTAGAAATTGAGCTTCGCCTGTGCTAGAATGCTTTGCGAGAGAATCTGCTTTCATGTTTTCTTCTCGAGGAATGTGACTTATCATGTAATGATCGAAATCACCCAGGAGTTCCCAAGCCTTTGACAAGTAGGCGGGCAGATTCCCCCCTTTTGCTTGGAATTCCTTTTTGACTTGGCATACAATAAGCTGAGAATCACTGAATATTTGTAACGCTCGGATGATTAATTCTTTAGCAATCCTTAAGCCAGCGATAAGGGCTTCGTATTCTGCTTCATTGTTTGTTGAAGGAAATTCCAACCTTAGTGCATAGCATAATGATCGGCCTTCAGGGGTCTCAAGTACAACTCCGGCTCCAGAACAGTAGTCGTTTCTCGCACCATCGACATATAACTTCCATTGGATTAGGGAATTGTCGACCGTTTCCCCCTCACTGTTACCCTTATCTGTGAATTCTGCGATGAAATCTGCTAAAGTTTGTCCATTGATTTCTTTTCGGGGATGATAAGTGATGTCATACTGACTGAGTTCAATATTCCACTTTAGAAGACGACCCGAAGTCTCAGGACGAAACAGGACTTGCTTTAAAGGTTGATCAGTGAGGACTCTGATAGGATGAGCTTGAAATTATTGCCTCAACTTCCTAGATGCAATTAGTAGGCAATAGGAGAGTTTTTCCAACTTAGAGTAATTCATCTCTGCCCCAGTGAGTCTTTTGCTGATATAGTAAACTGGATGTTGAATCCTTTTGTCTTCTCGTATCAGCGCTGCACTTAAAGCATGAGATGATACTGCCAAGTATATAAGAAGATCCTCGCCATCGCCAGGCCTAGAAAGTATTGGAGGCGTTTCCATATGGCGAATCAATTCATTAAAGGCTTTTTAGCATTCGGGAGTCCAATCGAAGTTTTTCTTTCCTTTCTTTAGGGTGTCAAAGAATGGGATGCATTTATCTGTGGCTTTGGAAATGAACCGACTCAAGGCGGCGACTTTTCCATTGAGACTTTGCAATTCCTTCTTTGTTCTAGGGGCTTTGACTTCTTTCAGTGCAGTAATTTGAGCTGGACTGGCCTCAATGCCCCTAGCGCTCACGATGAAACCTAAAAACTTGTCGGATTCCACTCCAAATGAACACTTTAAAGGATTGAGCTTCATTCTGTATTTTCGGAGGACTGCGAACATGTCTGCTAAGTGTTCTATGTGATCCACTGCTTTCTTAGACTTTACTAACATGTCATCGACGTAGACTTCCATAGTCTTGCCCAGTTGCGGTTTGAACATAGCATTAACAAGTCTTTGGTATGTTGCCCCTGCATTCTTCAGCCCGAAGGGTATAACTCTGTAGCAGTAAAGACCAACGTCGGTGATAAAGCTCGTGTCCTCCTGATCTGGCTCATGCATCATGATCTGGTTATATCCGGAGTAAGCATCCATAAAAGATAACAATTCGTGTCCCGCTGTTCCGTCTACCAGTTGGTCGATTCTGGGTAATGGGAAGCAGTCTTTGGGGCAGACATTGTTTAGATCTGAAAAATCGATGCATACTCTCCATTTTCTGTTGGCTTTCTTAACCAGCACTGGATTTGAAACCTAATTCGGACAGGTAGATTCTTTGATAAAATTATTCTCCATGAGCCGATCAACTTCTTCTTTTAGTGCCGCCGACCTTTCTGGACCTTGAGTTCTCCTTTTCTGTTTCACAGTTGTAAATTTTGGATCAATATTTAGAGCGTGCACTGCAACTTCTGGGGATATTCCGCACATATCGGCATGAGTCCAAGCAAAAACATCCAGATTTGCCTTTAAAAAAGATATTAAGATATTCTGAATTGACGCATTAAGTTGTGAACCCACATTCAACACCTTGTTTGGGTCCTTTGGGTCAACAGGTATTGGTATTGTCGTTTCCACTGGTACCACTCTATTTTCCCCTGCACTGACTTTTCTAGGGTCCATCTCTTTCCTTGCTCCGCTGTGCTCGCCAGTGCAGGGTCCGCCCTGTAATTGCTACAAGGCTGGTTCTTTGATGCGGACTGGGGCTGCCGCATTCTTTCCCATTTCTCTTTTTCTAGTTTCTCGTAGCTCTGTTAGATAACATTCTCGCCCCGCATTTTGATCCCCTTTTATAACTCCCACTCCATTATCTGTGGGGAATTTAATGGTGAGGCACCACGGGGCCAAAATAATTTTGAATGCTGCGAGAGTTGGACAGCCAAGGAAAGCATTGTAAGCAGAAAATTCATCGACAATCACAAAAGTTTGCTTGCGGACCACTTTTCTCTCTCCTTCTCCAAGTTCCACAATCAAATCAATGGTTCCTACCGGCTGCTTTGGCTCCCTTGTGAAACCAGCAATTTTCTGCGATGAGGCTTGCACATCAGCCATAGGGATCTTCATTTGGTCGAATGTTTTCTTGAAGAGGATATTGCAGGATGCGCCACAATCAATGAGAACTCTTCTGACAATAGCTGGCCCGATACCAGCCAAGATGACTAGGGGATCCAAGGTAGGAGCTTCAATACCTGCGGAATCCCTAGCTTTGAACACAATATCATCATCAAAAGTTCTTTGTTGCTTCAAGGGCGTAGCACCTTCCAAAACGAATACATCTTCCTCGGTCGGTACATACTTTAAAGCTCGGGTATACCTTTCCATCTCACCCCAGCTTCTGCCTGCTGGGTGAGGTCCTCCTGTAATGACATTGATAATGGGCCTTCCAGATTCATGCTCTACAGCCTTCTCACTCGTCCTAGGCTGATGAGTAGGAGTCTGTTGCCCCCGACTAGATGAAGCAGGATTGTTGCTATTCTTTTTCACAAATTGCTGCAGTTTGTTTTCCCTTAGTAACTCTTCAATCAGATTTTTCAACTGGCGGCATTCGTCGGTCTCGTGACCGGGTTTATTATGGAAGCGGAAGAACTTCCCACTCTGTATAGCCTTTTTCCCGGTCCTTAGAGGAGGAGGTTTAGGAAAGTCAACAGAATCTTTAGTGGCAAGGTAGATACGCTCCGGCGTATCTGATAAAGGAGTATACTCTGATGGCTTGAAGGATCGGGGCTTCTTCAGATTACTCTGTTTCTTCCCATTGTTATTTTCCCTTTTTTGCCCTACAGATTCATTCTTGCGTGGAGCAACAGTGTTATCTTCAGCTTTTTCCAATACTGTCTTTACCGGTACGGGACGGCTTTCCAAGCGTATGAATTCATCTGGTTTTTTATAGAATTTTTTCAAGGGAATTTGGTTCCTTCATGTTTAGCCATTTCCCAAATTCGCTCGACTTGTCAATAGCCCTCATCAGATAAGTCAATATCATTCGCGGTTCTGCGTTGTCCACCTCAGCTAGTGCTATATTAAAGCGGTTTAAGAAAGATCTGATAGATTCACCTGGATTCTGTTCCAAACTCGACAGTGACATGATATCCTTGGCTTTTGAGGCATATAGTCTGAACTGCTCCTTGAATTTCCGGGTTAAGTCAGAAAAATGATCTATAGATCGGACTGGAAGCTTGGTGAACCAAAGCAGAGCTACACCTTCAAGATACACAGGAAAATATCGGCACTTTATTTCATCAGAGGCTCTGGCACCTGTCATGTGCCAATCATACTTGTATAAGAATTCGTTCGGATCACTTGTCCCCTTGTAAGCTGGAATGGTTGGAGGGACAAACTTCCTTGGGAATTCAGCCTTTAAGATTTTCTCAGTAAATGGAGTTTTACTCAGGGCGAAACCCCATTCTTTCTCGTCTTCAACCCTCTGCATACTCTCTTTCATGATTTGTCGGACCATTCCAGAAAGATACTCCTCATCATGTCGAGTTCTAGATCCACCAACCTCAGGAAGTGTTTGTTCAAAGGGGCTAGCAGCCCTTTCAGGAGCATTCCTTTCTTCAGCCTCATGAATGTTGCAAGCAAAATACCTTTCATTACCTGCCGGTTGACGGTTTGCCCCAAGCAAATCGTTCAACCTATTCAGAATTAGGGCATTCTGGGCATTCTGAGCCTCGAATTGTGCATTTTGGGCATTGATCTGTTGGTTCAGCCCTAAGATTGCAGCATCCAGCTCTGCCTTTGTAACTCCGACAGCTGGAGTGGCTTGATTTGATATAGGGGAAGCGGAGGTTCCCTCTTGAATATTCCCAGATCTGACAGATCTACTTTTCCTTCCAGGAGCCATAATCTCGGATAGACTTCTGGTTTTCAAGGAAATTCTCTCTACAAACCTCTGTGAAGCAATGATGATAGTTCTCCTGAGTTCAGTTCTCAGTGAAAGCACCAAAAAATGTTAACGCTAAAATTTGAACGCTAACACCCCGGTGTATGAAGTGAGATTGTGAAAGCACCACCCGATAGCTCGGGAACAGATTATAAGCAGATAATAGTGAAAAAACAGTAAACAACGGCAATTTTATAGTGGTTCGGCTTAAGAGAGAGCCTACGTCCACTTTGAATATCTTTATTGACGATTTGATTACAAGTCAATGCAGTTACACTTTGATTACAACACACTTTGAGTTTCAAGTGACTTAGGACAAGTAGCCTAAACTTCAATGTCGATCCAAATCTTTGAACGCATGTTAGACATGCTTGATTTCTTCGTGAAGTTCCTTGAAGGTGTTGAAGTAGTTCAGAATGCAGCAGAGTAACGGCGCTTGAAATGAATGAGCCAAAAGTCCTTTGCTAGTTGGAACTAGGGTCGTATTTATAGGCATTTTTCGGAGTTAGGTCGTAGGTCGTGACCGACCTAAGTTAGGTCGTAGGTCGTGGCTGGCCTAAGATGCATTGTTTTCTCTTTCACAAGAATACGCATGCTGATTTGTACAAGTCCTAGGTCACGAGCGACCTATCTCCCTGCGGCACAGTATAGGTAACTTCTTTACTCAGGTATTTAGGTCGTTAGCGACCTATCCTAGGTCGTGAGTACTTTTCTTATAGTTATAACTGGAGTCTTTAGGTCGTGACTTCCCTTAGGTCGCGAAGTATTCCTACTTCTTAGGTCGCAGCTCTCTGTTAGGTCGCGAAGCTTGATAGGTCGAAACATCTTCTGAGTCGCAGCCTTCCTTAAGTCGCAGCTCTCTGTTAGGTCGCGGAGCTTCATAGGTCGCGGCCTCCTTTAGGTCGCGAAGCATCTTTAGGTCGTTCTCCTTTTTAGGTCGAGCCATTTTTAGGTCGTGGAGTCTTCTTAGGTCGTTATAACCTTTAGGTCGCCGCTATTTTTTAGGTCGTGGCCTCCTTAGGTCGCAACTACTTCTAGGTCGCTTCATTAGTTAGGTCGCTAGCAGTGGGGAGTTAACACCCTTGATTAATTATCCCTTAATTACATTCAAGTAATTATCTTTAATTAATTTTACAAATTAATTATCCTTAACCAAATTCAGTAATTAACCTTTAATTACTTCATTAATTAATTAATTATAATTAATTACATTAGTCCTTAATTAATTACATCAATTAATTACTTCCTTAATCACTTATCATTGATTAATTAATCTTAATTAATTAATCCTTAATTACATCATTAATTATATTAATTAATGATCCTTAATTAATTTTAAATTAATTACTTATTTAAATTAATTACATTAAGTAATTAACCTTAATTAAACCATAATTATTAATCATTCTTGATTGATTACATTTAGTAATTAACTACCCTTAATTACTTCTTTAATTACTTCTAAATTAATTACATTTAATAATTAATTATATTAATTAATCATCCCTGATTAATCTCATTAGTAATTAATTACTCTTAATTAATTACATCACTTAATTATTTCAAATAACTTAATTGATAAATGCTTAAATTAATTACATTAAGTAATTAATTATTAATCACTTCATAAAGAAATTATCTTTACATTAATTACACAAAGTAATTAATCCCAAAATACCATACTTCAATTAATTACTTCCAGTAATTTATTTATCTTAATTACTTCTCTAAGTAATTATTTCTCAATGATTACTTATCAACTCATTTAATGATTATTCTAAATTAATTAAAGTTAATTAATTAATTTAAACTAATCCAATTAATAAATTAATTACAAAGAGTAATTAATATCTTTAATTATTTCCATAAAATAATCATACTTAATTAAGTTTCATAATTGATTATTTAAATTAATTAATCCGATTAATTTATCAAAATTAATTACATTAATTAATTAATAAATAATCACAAGTTAATGACCTTCATTAACTTATTAACAATTTCTTAATTACCTTTCTTAACTAATTAACTTAAATTAATTACTAATTTAATTAACCTTAATTAATTTCAAATCTTTAATTAATTAAACAAATTAATTAATTACATTATTTAAATTACCTTACTAATTTAATGAAACAAAGATCATTAAATCTTAAATTTACTTTTAAAAATAAAACATTTCTTATTCATGGTTACTTTATCATAAATAAAGTAACTTTAAAACAATTTAACTTAAAATTGTTTCAAATTACATTTTAAGTTCAAAATTTAAAAAGAAATCAAATTTAACTTAAACAAAGTTTAAAAACATTTAAAATCTTTTTAAAACTTTATACTAAAGATTTTCTTATTTAATAAAAGAAGTTATAAGAAATTTAAATCCCAAATTCATTTCAAATACAAATCATATTTAAATATGTTTCAACATCCAAATTTGTTTAAACATTTAAATTGCCTTAAAACTCTCTTTATTTTCAAACCATTGTTTCAAATTGGAATTTGATTTTCAGATTTAAACTCATGTTTGAATCTCTACTTAAATTTAAAGCTTTATTCAAAATTAAAATATTTAAACTCTTTGAAGTTGTTTAAACATTTTTGTTTCAAAGTTTAAATTTAAAATTTCAAACCTGGATTCAATTCTCATTTGAAATTCATACCTTAAATTTTGATTTAAACTCTGTTTTCAAAATCCTACATTAGATTTTAAACCAATCTTTAAATTAAAAACTACAGGTTTTCAAAAACCTGTAATTACAGAAGCAAACCCGAGCCACTCTCTTCAGTTTACTTCGAGTAAACCCCAGGCTATCTTCGAGCAAAAGCTCGAGTTAACTCGAGTATAAATCGAGTAACAAAACACAGCAATTCCCAAAAAAAAACATTCTCCTGAAACACCACCCCCACCGTGCATATGCACGGTGGCTGTAGCCACCTCCGACCACCACTAAAACAACCAGCAAGTCGACATTTCCACATAGATCCATCCACGATCATCCAAATCCCACCAACATCACGACAACAAATTCGATTGCCCCCAAACAAAACCTGGCAACACAGACATACCCCCATTTCCCAAAACCTGAAACCGTCTCGTACTACCACCGCTGACCACCAGAACACCGGCGACTCCGGCCATGCCCTCGTCCATGCCCTAGCTACTATCCCCTAGAGTTTCATCGAACTCGATCAACCAGAGGATTGTAATGATCTAAAATTACAAAACTGCTCAAAACTAGGTTAACAAACTCCATCCACCTTCCATTGCCTCCACCTAGCTCTGTTCAACTCCCTGATATTTTTGCCATACCCACTGACCATTATACTTCCTCCACCAAGAACCCCAAACCTTCTGATCCACTTGGTCATCAACGATTGACTCAAACACAATTTCAGTTCCAATGGGTGCTGCAGTCTCAATCCCTAACTAAAAATTTTGATTTTAGTTTTAAAATTCATCTTTTTGTTTAAGTTTCCAGATTATAACATTGTATTTATAATTTAAAATGTTTGAGTTTCATCTTAATTTAACATACTCTGAAGTTTAAAATTTACAGAGACATTTCCCAATTTGATTTTTACTTAAATAAGTTTCTAAGCTAAACTATGGTTTAATCATCACATTTGCTTTAAGACTTAATCCTTAACAAAATTTAAACAAGAACAAAAGTATTTTATTTTTATTTATATGTATAAGATTCTGGAACTAGAATCATAAGAGCACAGTCACATACATTCAAACTTTTGTATGCATATGTTCAACAATACATTTAAAATCATATGCACAAGCAAACAAATCAACATGCAATCTAAATAGCATACACAAACATACCTATTTAAAGCAACAGTTTATATTTAAATTTTCAAAAAGAGTTACTAACCTGGGATTTCATGAAAGACAGAGCACAAATTTTGGAAAGCTTTTGTTTTGAATTTCAAAAATCAGTGCCTTGCTTTAAAACTGGAAATTTCTTTGCCTCAAATCTTCAATTGCTAATGAAACTTAATTACTTGCTGTTGATACTTGCATGCAGGCTTCAGGTTTAAAGGATGCAGACAATCATGTTTTTGACATGAATTCAAGTTGCAGGCTTGATTCCAGATCTTAAAAGAATGCAGAGGCTTCCAATTTGCTTTGAATGAATTTTCCAGTGCAGGCTTTGATTTTGAAAAAGAAATAAAAAATATTGATTTGATTACAGTTTTGATTTCAGGTTTGAGAGTTTTCTGAAACAAATTTGTTTCAGCTGAGATTCTTCTTTTTTTTTCTTGCAAAATGAAAATTAGAAAAGAATATAGATGAAGAAAACATGTTTTATACAAGATAAAAATGATTTATTTAAAATATAAAAGAAAATCCAAATAAAAGATACTTGTCACAAACTTATATTAATATGATAACACATGTCTCGTTAGTTGATTAAAATGTTAACATTTGTTTTATACTACTTAATGTGTTTTATAAATGAAATTTATTTCTTTTTATTTTATTTTAAAAGTAAATAAAACTCTTTCACTTTATTTGTATTTATATATGTGTAAGTTATTTCCATGAGTAAATGTATATACATTCCTTTTTTTTAAAGAAAATGAAGTGAAACAATTTATATAAAAATGAAAACTTATTTACAAGATTCATATAGGTTTATTCATTTGAATTTCAAAATGAATTCAAATTAAAATGCTATTTACATTTAAAATCCAATTTTAAAACTAATTTATATTAACATATTTATTTTTACAGTAATAATTTTGTCCTTTAAAACATATCTACATTTATTATTATTAGAAAATACTCATTTATCAATTTTAAATTATTTATAAAGAAATTATAAATTTCTTATCTTATTTATCTTAATTAAAAGAATTAATGTTTAACGTTTAAATGGTATTTTAATTTTGTAAATAATTCCAAATTATAATTATTAAGCTATATTTAAAAAGAAATAGAATAATCTTTTGGTTATCTTATTAAAATTTTAAACTATGTTTAAAATACAATTATACAATTTAAAACAATTACTTTAAGTGTTTTAAACCATTAGTTATTTATTAAATAAAATAATAATCTTAAAACTATCAAAATGAATATTAAAATTTAAAAACCATATTTTATTTGTTAATTTAACTTCACCTCAAAATTTATCTATTCACAATATATATATAAATATATATACATACATTATAAATAGGAAAAACAATTATTAGCTTTTAAAATATAAAATTCATAAATTACACATTTATTTAATTGGATTATTAAATCAAGTTAATTTTTATTAAAATTTTATCAAATCAATTTAATTTTAAATACAGATTATTAAATTGATATTGCTAAAATTTCCGGGATATCACATTCCTCCCCCCTTAAAAGAATTTCGTCCCCGAAATTTAAAAGAAAAAGTAATTTAATAACCCATTTAAAATTTTAAACTTTAAATCACAAACATACATCAATCATAGGCTAACAACCATAGCAACTAATTTATCTAATCAAACAAATTTAATTATCCAGATAAAATTCTGGATAACATTTCCCATGAGTTTCCCCAAGTATATATATACCGGGATACTCGCCCTACAGAATCCAAACAATCTAAACTACGAAGCTACAGAGCTTCTACTCATCTAGATCTGTAGAACTAGACAAGATATCAGACTACAGACGAGTCTGACTCAACTACTAAACCTTCTTGAACAGCTGGTTCCACTTCCAGAGATAACTTATACACGTACTCCCTCAGAGACACGTGAAACTCATAAATCCAATTATCCAAACTGGCAATTCGACTCTTGAAAACCAAACACTAATCCAACCAAAACACAGAAGAGATCCAAACAAAACTCCGACTCCGAAATCCAAATTCCTTCGTCTTTTATCCATAAAACTCTTCGGATGATCCCGGGCAGCCTAAATCCAAACTGATCAGCTCAACTCTTGCTGATTCCTCTAAAAACAATCTAGACCAAAAACAATCCAACACAACGATCTTCTCAAGATCAACCAAGATTAAGTCCACCAATTCTAGTCTTCAACCATCATAAGAACAAACTCACTTCTTCTATTCAGAAAAGACAAAACAGAAGCATTCCCAAACTACTTCCGCTACGCAACTCTGATCTGGCACAGAAGACACTGCTGATGCAGGAATATGAGTACAAACTGGACATCACTTCCCAGAAATATGGCTCAACATATCTAAGAAAACTCAGAAGTTTCACCCTCCTGAGCTGCCTCACCCAACTCTATCTCTAAGAATCATCCTTTTACTAGCTGATCCACCGGTAGCACTCCTGAAATCCGGTCGATAAGCAAACTCAATCTCCAGTTACAAACAAACCTCTGACTTCTCAGAAGACAACCAAAAATTCTTCAATACCTCAAAAGAACATTCAAACTATCGCAAGTCACTTTTGCGATCAATAGAGACCAATTCCCAAACAAAACTGTTCTCTCTTTACCAAACAAAACGGCTTACTCTTAATTAGTCGATCCAATAAAGTATTGGGTCCACTCTGCTGACTCTGAACTCCACCTTCAGATACTACTCAGCCAGTCAACTTCTGCCAACAAAGACACTCCGAGTTGCACTGTTGACACCAATGCCAAAACTCCCTTAGCTGAATTTCACCGAGAAACTCAGCCCTCAAATCCAACCACCACATCCTGCTGAACCCAGCCACAACACCGAAGCAGACACACTTCCCAAAACTTGTTCCAAAGAAAACATCTTCGGAAATAATCCATAGTCACTGCATCTCATCATGCAGCTACCACTTCCTGAGGTATCAAAATACCGTCACACACTTCTGCCAACCAATAGATTCAAACTCAACTTATCTATCTTTAAAGATGAACTCTGACCCTTTACAGGTTACCTTCAGAGATCGATGAAATCTCTACACTCTACACAACCCACTCGAGACGGTATTAGGTCTACAGTCTCGACAAACACACTTCCAACCTTAAACATTCAAACTCCAACCAATGGTAGTAATAGTGTTACACACACCACTACCTCATCTACCTTTATATCTTATATTGGGAAAAACCCGAACAGGTAACCCAATAGATAGGTAGAAATAATAAAAATATATATAGATATATATCAAAACTACAAATACGCTCTTTCAAGATAGACACCACTCCAGAGCCTAGGTATTCACTCAACCTAATGCTCTGATACCACTATCACGACCCAACTTCCTATCTCCAGGAAATCGCATCGCTAATAAGAAAGAAAGGGGTAGAGAATAGAAAGAGAGAGTAGAAAGAAGAAACAACACATCAAAATCTAAACAGCGGAACGAATAAATTATATTAATAACATAAAATATTTACATAGTTTACAACCACTATCAGAGTACATAGATATACAACTCATACTAGACAGTTATAAATACCTGTCTAGTATTTACAACATAATACAATCTCAGAGACAACACAGAACACACAGCGGAATACTAATATCTAACGCAGAAGCCTCCTGCTCCATTGCTCCTCCAATACTCGTCAAAGCTAACCCGAATCCTAACCTGAATCCCTTGGCTACTCGTAAAAATTTGAGTACCCAAGAGTTTATGAAAAAAAAACTCCGGGTCAGACATGGGTCTGGTGTGAGTAACAGGTTAAAGTTGCTTAGTTTTCAAAAACCTTTAGAAAGAAAAGGTATCACGTAAGACTTCCCACACATAAACACGGAAAAGTTTTTACCTTACGCTAACCAAAACATTTGATAGGAAATCCGATGATATTATAATAGTGTCTAGGGTTTTCAAATAAATATGAAATAGCCGAAATTGTTACATTTATTAAATTCCAGCTACATAGGTATATAATCAAAACCGTTGGCACTTATTGGATTTTGTATTCCATACAATGGCAGGGCTACTGGGGTACCGCCCATCACAGTACGTGGCCTAGATCACCGTACCGAGGAGTACTCCTACTCCTCTGCAACACAAGGCCGGACCCGTTCCTTACTGAACAGTTCTGAACAAGACAACCCCGGCAGTTGTCGCGAACCACCCGCCCACACAGCCGAATATAAAGGGACCTCTAGACAGGGATCAATCTTGCTCTCCAGTGGGAGCTACCCACGAAGCCTTGCTGCACCTCCCCTGTTTTAGCCATTCCCGGTTGATGAGGCTTGAGGTTACGATTACCTTTATAGGACATCAAATCTTAGAATGCTCATCGTCCGCCTGACGATGTGCTAAAAGCATTCAATCCATACAAGTTCGTTCCGGGTTCGAACGAAACCGAAGGCACTATCTCGTTGCACTCATTATTGGAATCACCCTCAGAGTCAACGACCATAGCCCTTGCACTCTGATTCACCATCTCAAATCCATAAGCACTATTCCGTCAACTCATTACGGAATCACCCACAGAGTTATACTGACGTATAGCCCTTACACCTCGAGTCTTCACTTGCTCCACTTAGATTAACGACCTAACGTTATTTGGAATCGATGTGGTTTTCGGATATCCAAATATTAAAACCCGATCCCGGTCTCATCGAAATCCAAAGCGTGTCTTTTAGGTCCAAGTTGTTTTAAGTTTAAAACAATTAAATCTAAACTATCTATATACACACAGATAGATTCTTCATATCATCATAATAGATAATCAACAACATTATCATAAACAAGTAATCATCACAAATTGATAATCTATATTATCATCACAAATAGATACTTATATCATCATCACAATGCAACCAATACGTCCATAACACACAACACTATTTATCTCATGTTTGAGATTCAAACCATTCAGGGCAAACCATATCATCCATTCATAAGCAAAGATCTATAATCACACCATCTATAATTAATTTAAAATGAATTAAATTAATTACTTCTATCTCTAATTAATTTAAAGTGAATTGAATTAATTACCTATCTTTAATTAATTTAAAATGAATTAAATTAATTTCTTCACCATTTAAAACTTGCTTACTTAACTCTTAATTGATTTCCAATCAATCAAATAATTATCCTCAAATTAATCACCTTAATTAATCACCCTTGATTAATTATCCCTTAATTACATTCAAGTAATTATCTTTAATTAATTTTACAAATTAATTATCCTTAACCAAATTCAGTAATTAACCTTTAATTACTTCATTAATTAATTAATTATAATTAATTACATTAGTCCTTAATTAATTACATCAATTAATTACTTCCTTAATCACTTATCATTGATTAATTAATCTTAATTAATTAATCCTTAATTACATCATTAATTATATTAACTAATGATCCTTAATTAATTTTAAATTAATTACTTATTTAAATTAATTACATTAAGTAATTAACCTTAATTAAACCATAATTATTAATCATTCTTGATTAATTACATTTAGTAATTAACTACCCTTAATTACTTCTTTAATTACTTCTAAATTAATTACATTTAATAATTAATTATATTTATTAATCATCCCTGATTAATCTCATTAGCAATTAATTACTCTTAATTAATTACATCACTTAATTATTTCAAATAACTTAAATGATAAATGCTTAAATTAATTACATTAAGTAATTAATTATTAATCACTTCATAAAGAAATTATCTTTACACTAATTACACAAAGTAATTAATCCCAAAATACCATACTTCAATTAATTACTTCCAGTAATTTATTTGTCTTAATTACTTCTCTAAGTAATTATTTCTCAATGATTACTTATCAACTCATTTAATGATTATTCTAAATTAATTAAAGTTAATTAATTAATTTAAACTAATCCAATTAATAAATTAATTACAAAGAGTAATTAATATCTTTAATTATTTCCATAAAATAATCATACTTAATTAAGTTTCATAATTGATTATTTAAATTAATTAATCCGATTAATTTATCAAAATTAATTACATTAATTAATTAATAAATAATCACAAGTTAATGACCTTCATTAACTTATTAACAATTTCTTAATTACCTTTCTTAAGTAATTAACTTAAATTAATTACTAATTTAATTAACCTTAATTAATTTCAAATCTTTAATTAATTAAACAAATTAATTAATTACATTATTTAAATTACCTTACTAATTTAATGAAACAAAGATCATTAAATCTTAAATTTACTTTTAAAAATAAAACATTTCTTATTCATGGTTACTTTATCATAAATAAAGTAACTTTAAAACAATTTAACTTAAAATTGTTTCAAATTACATTTTAAGTTCAAAATTTAAAAAGAAATCAAACTTAACTTAAATAAAGTTTAAAAACATTTAAAATCTTTTTAAAACTTTATACTAAAGATTTTCTTATTATTTAATAAAAGAAGTTATAAGAAATTTAAATCCCAAATTCATTTCAAATACAAATCATATTTAAATATGTTTCAACATCCAAATTTGTTTAAACATTTAAATTGCCTTAAAACTCCCTTTATTTTCAAACCATTGTTTCAAATTGGAATTTGATTTTCAGATTTAAACTCATGTTTGAATCTCTACTTAAATTTAAAGCTTTATTCAAAATTAAAATATTTAAACTCTTTGAAGTTGTTTAAACATTTTTGTTTCAAAGTTTAAATTTAAAATTTCAAACCTGGATTCAATTCTTATTTGAAATTCATACCTTAAATTTTGATTTAAATTCTGTTTTCAAAATCCTACATTAGATTTTAAAACCAATCTTTAAATTAAAAACTACAGGTTTTTCAAAAACCGGTAATTACAGAAGCAAACCCAAGCCACTCTCTTCAGTTTACTTCGAGTAAACCCCAGGCTATCTTCGAGCAAAAGCTCGAGTTAACTCGAGTATAAACCGAGTAACAAAACACAGCAATTCCCAAAAAAAAACATTCTCCTGAAACACCACCCCCACCGTGCATATGCACGGTGGCTGTAGCCACCTCCGACCACCACTAAAACAACCAGTAAGTCGACGTTTCCCTATAGATCCATCCACGATCATCCAAATCCCACCAACATCACGGCAACAAATTCGATTACCCCCAAACAAAACCTGGCAACACAGACATACCTCCATTTCCCAAAACCTAAAACCGTCTCGTACTACCACCGCTGACCACCAGAACACCGGCGACTCTGGCCATGCCTTCGTCCATGCCCTAGCTACTATCCCCCATAGTTTCATCGAACTCGATCAACCAGAGGATCGTAATGATCTAAAATTACAAAACTGGTCAAAACTAAGTTAACAAACTCCATCCACCTTCCATTGCCTCCACCTAGCTCTGTTCAACTCCTTGATATTTTTGCCATACCCACTGACCATTATACTTCCTCCACCAAGAACCCCAAACCTTCTGATCCACTTGGTCAACAAAGATTGACTCAAACCCAATTTCAGTTCCAATGGGTGCTGCAGTCTCAATCCCTAACTAAAAATTTTGATTTTAGTTTTAAAATTCATCTTTTTGTTTAAGTTTCCAGATTATAACATTGTATTTATAATTTAAAATGTTTGAGTTTCATCTTAATTTAACACACTCTGAAGTTTAAAATTTACAGAGACATTTCCCAATTTGATTTTTACTTAAATAAGTTTCTAAGCTAAACTATGGTTTAATCATCACATTTGCTTCAAGACTTAATCCTTAACAAAATTTAAACAAGAACAAAAGTATTTTATTTTTATTTATATGTATAAGAATCTGGAACTAGAATCATAAGAGCACAGTCACATACATTCAAACTTTTGTATGCATATGTTCAGCAATACATTTAAAATCATATGCAAAAGCAAACAAATCAACATGCAATCTAAATAGCATACACAAACATACCTATTTAAAGCAACAGTTTATATTTAAATTTTCAAAAAGAGTTACTCACCTGGGATTTCATGAAAGACAGAGCACAAATTTTGGAAAGCTTTTGTTTTGAATTTCAAAAATCAGTGCCTTGCTTTAAAAATGGAAATTTCTTTGCCTCAAATCTTCAATTGCTAATGAAACATAGTTACTTGCTGTTGATACTTGCATGCAGGCTTCAGGTTTAAAGGATGCAGACAATCATGTTTTTGATATGAATTCAGGTTGCAGGCTTGATTCCAGATCTTAAAAGAATGCAGAGGCTTCCAATTTGCTTTGAATGAATTTTCCAGTGCAGGCTTTGATTTTGAAAAAGAAATAAAAGATATTGATTTGATTACAGTTTTGATTTCAGGTTTGAGAGTTTTCTGAAACAAATTTGTTTCAGCTGAGATTCTTCTTTCTTATTTTTTTTCTTGAGAAATG
This sequence comes from Allium cepa, assembly GCA_030765085.1. Lineage (NCBI taxonomy): Eukaryota > Viridiplantae > Streptophyta > Magnoliopsida > Asparagales > Amaryllidaceae > Allium > Allium cepa. The sequence continues at coordinate 1,032,266,297 of CM060945.1, read as the reverse complement.
AAAATTAGAAAAGAATATAGATGAAGAAAACATGTTTTATACAAGATAAAAATGATTTATTTAAAATATAAAAGAAAATCAAAATAAAAGACACTTGTCACAAACTTATATTAATATGATAACACATGTCTCATTAGTTGATTAAAACGTTAACATTTGTTTTATACTACTTAATGTGTTTTATAAATGAAATTTATTTCTTTTTATTTTATTTTAAAAGTAAATAAAACTCTTTCACTTTATTTGTATTTATATATGTGTAAGTTATTTCCATGAGTAAATGTATATACATTCCATTTTTTTAAAAGAAAATGAAGTGAAACAATTTATATAAAAATGAAAACTTATTTACAAAATTCATATAGGTTTATTCATTTGAATTTCAAAATGAATTCAAATTCAAATGTTATTTACATTTAAAATCCAATTTTAAAACTAATTTATATTAACATATTTATTTTGACAATAATAATTTTGTCTTTTAAAACATATCTACATTTATACATTTATTATTATTAGAAAATACTTATTTATCAATTTTAAATTATTTATAAAGAAATTATAAATTTCTTATCTTATTTATCTTAATTAAAAGAATTAATGTTTAATGTTTAAATGGTATTTTAAATTTCTAAATAATTCCAAATTATAATTATTAAGCTATATTTAAAAAGAAATAAAATAAACTTTTGTTTATCTTACTAAAATTTTAAACTATGTTTAAAATACAAATATACAATTAAAAACAATTACTTTAAGTATTTTAAACCATTAGTTATTTATTAAATAAAATAATAATCTTCAAACTATCAAAATGAATATTAAAATTTAAAAACCATATTTTATTTGTTAATTTAACTTCACCTCAAAATTTATCTATTCACAATATATATATATATATAAATATATATACATACATTATAAATAGGAAAAAAAATTATTAGCTTTTAAAAGATAAAATTCATAAATTACACATTTATTTAATTGGATTATTAAATCAAGTTAATTTTTATTAAAATTTTATCAAATCAATTTAATTTTAAATACAGATTATTAAATTGATATTGCTAAAATTTCCGGGATATCACACCAGATTGAGCTACAATTGATAGGACACGACAAGAAAGGTCATAGAAGTCAGCATCTCAAATTTCAAGTCAATCCGAGTTCATAAGTTCGAGTTATGATCGATTCAATTTGAAGGGGAAGACCTAGGTTTCGAACCCATCACTGATCAATCGTTCTAACTGATCACCTTCGTATCGATCGGCTTCGAACCCACCAAAGCGCCTCGGGTTCGACTCCATCACCTTCGAATCCATCGGGTTCGTATCGATGGACCTCGCATCCATGGAGAAGTCACAAAGCTCGTATCCATCAGAGGAACTCAAGTTCGAATCCATCAAACATCAGTTGTTCGAACCCATCAAAGGAGCCTTGTTCGAACCCATCAAAGAAGCCTTGTTCGAACCCACCTGTGAAGCTTCGTTCAAACCCACTGGGTCAACTAACCATGATGACGTGTCTTTCATCGGTTCGAATGCGCCGAGATATATGGAGTCGAAGCATTCAACTCGGAGCAAAACCCGGATCGAGGCGAAGTGTGCGCTCCACGTCAACAAGAGGACATGTGCCACCATGGATTCGATACCATCGATTCGAGAGGGTGGTTTCGAACCAAACAGCCACGCAATGAATCCCATTTCGTATCCATCATATCTCTCAATCCACTGATCCAAACGCCACGAAATTTTCACAGAAGCTTGCATACATGTCGAAGAACATCCACACCGAATTTCACCTCGATTGGATGATTTTTTGATCGATTCGAATGGAGTTCGAATCGATGCCAAAGTTGGCCCAAATTTCCTAAGGCCAGGCACGTGGGCCCCCTCACATGCCAGAAGTGGTCTCCTGAGTTTTCAGCGAAATATCAGCAACCTACATCTATAAATAGAGCCCCAAAGCCAACAGAAAAAGGATCTTTTCGACTCTCAAGCGCCCAGACTCTGCCGGATTGAGATCTTCATCGTCCTACATCATATACTTGCTGCTGATTTCGAATTTTCAGTTGTAACTTGCTGTTGCTTGCTGTAATCGCTTGTAAACGTTGAAAGAGAATCAATAAAACATCAAAAAACTTCACAGTGGACGTAGGCAACACGCCAACCACTATAAATCGCTTGTCTACGCATTTACTTTACTGTTGATTGGAGTTTTTGTTAGATAATATCTGTTTTGAATTTACATTCTTCACTATTATCTCTTCAATGACTCCCGAAGAGTGTTGTGTCCAATTTTGGTGCAAACACTTTGGTGCTTTCACTGAGAAAACCCAGATTTTCTCCTGCTCTTTGGATCTGTCATCGATACCGGATTGAATAAATCTAAGAGAGAGATCCAGGTCATAAAATCCAACTTCCTTCCCTTCTATTCAGATTTGCACAAAGTCTAGGAAAGGAATTCAGCTTTCAAGATGGTTAGCACAAGAACCACCTCAAACGCTGTCAACCAAGAAGAGCAGGATAGACAGAATCCTACCCCGCTACCTTCATCTAATCAAGATGTTGCTGGGCACTCGGAACCGTCAGGTCCTATTACCCGACAAGAGTTGCAGTTGCTACTTCAAGAGCTGACCCAGAGTCGGCAACAACTAGAAGAACAGCTACGCGCTAACACTGAGCTAATCAACAAGCTGGATCGCCAAAAACGGAAGAGATCCACGAGAGACCATGCTTCTCGCTCCTCCAGCGAAAGTTCTTCATCCTCTGATTATCATAACCGGCCTCCACGACCCCGGCTAGATGGGAGTCGTATGCCACCATTGGAAATCAACCGGCACTGACCGTTGGACAACTCAGAGTTGGTCCGTCAGCCAGTTTCCAAACCGGACCCTCCTCCCGAGGAGGTGTCGTTCCTCACCACACTGCAGAATACCGCACCACTAACATTGCGGCTGAACCAGGGGTCGACGCCCAAGATCAGTCGGACCTGGACCGTCGTCATAGCGGACATACTCCTGAACCGTACGCCCCAGAGGACTATGAGCCAAGAAGGCAAGACTTGGACCGTCGACGATATCCGGTTCAAACCGAAAGTATGGAACGTGATCATACTCCGGCGCAAATGCCGGATCTTTTAACTATGATACGTCAGATGATCCGTGAGAGCCAGGGATTCACAAATGACGATTGGGGAGTCTCCCGAAGCCACACTCCTTTTACGGACGATATCCTTACTACCGAACCCCCACGGAGATTCCGAATGCCAACTCTACCCATGTACGAGGGAAACTCCGACCCCAACCAACATATTCTAAAATATGAATGGTCGATGACTGCTGCCAGGGCTGACGATGCAGTGAAATGTCGTAGTTTCCCCATATCCTTGGGGGGCATCGCTACCATGTGGTTCAGCCGACTGCTACCTCGATCCATCTCTTCATTCGACCAGTTAGCCATAAAATTCGTTGAGCAGTTCCGCATGCACGTCGCAAGGCCAAAAGATGTCAACACTCTGTCTAGCGTCACTCAAGCTCCTGGAGAGACGCTCAGAAAATAGTTGGAGAGATTTCATACTGCATGTGCGGAGATCAGCAATCCAAACGATAACTCCATCCTTATGGCGTTGACTAAAGGGATCGACCCCGATTCTGAGTTTGGCAACTGGTTAGCTGGAAAACCACCCGCATCGTTGGACCGTTTCCATGCCAAAGCGGCTCAATTACTGAGACGAGAAGATGCGAAACAGTGTAGGAAGCAAACCAATGCCGGGCCAAGTACGGAAGGGATCCAAAGCAATGTTGCAATCAAACAGTCCGGTGAGAGCTCCGGAAAAGTTCAGTTGAACGTTAGAAACAAACAAGCTCGGCGAAGAGAGAGCATGAATCAAACTAGGAAACGAGATCAAAATCCTAGCCCGCAGCGCAAGAGCCCAACGTTTGACAGTTACACTCCTCTGAATACATCACTGGAGGACTTGTACTTACAAACCTGTGATACGATTCAATATCAAAAACCTGCACCAAGACCGTCGTTAGAAAGACAAATCCAAACGGGAAAGTTTTGCAGGTTCCATGAAAGCTACGGGCACAATACGAACGAGTGTCGTCACTTACAAGATCTCATTGAAAAACTGATCAGAGAAAGGAAGCTGGAACGATTTGTGCGGACGCCGCAGCACAGAGAAGCAGGACCATCAAATCAAAACAATGAACCCAATCGACCGAGACAGGAGGACTCGAATTGTTCCCGTGGAAGATTGGTGATAAACGCCATCAGTGGCGGACCATCTTACTCAGGAGCCTGGAACGACGAAGATCCTCGTCACTGTCACACATGACAGGCTCATTCAATCTATGAATACTTTGCAATTTCCTTTACATTCTGAAATTTGAATTTGTAATAAGGCACTGACTTTGCCATATTTTCTTATTTCAGCAATAAAATACTATCTCTTCAAGCTAGAGCTGTGATTCACCGAATACAACGTTCAACAATCACGACACACGAAGAGCTAAGTTCCATCAAACAATGGAATTTATTCAAATAGCGAGTGACTGTGATACGACCGGCCACTCACTAAGTGTAACCCTGGCTCGGGGGCAAGCCAACACATCAAAGGCTGAACTGGACCAACACACGATAGTCCATTCAATAACTCGTTCCCAGAGCGCGAACGGACTCTAACTTCCCAGAGCATGAATCGGAGTATAAACATTCAACAACTCGTTCCCAGAGAGAAAACGGACTCCAACTTCCCAGAGCGTGAATTGGAGTATAAGCATTCAATAATTCGTTCCCAGAGCGCGAACGGACTCCAACTTCCCAGAGCGTGAATTGGAGTATAAACATTCAATAACTCATTCCTAGAGCGCGAACGGACTCCAACTTCCCAGAGCGTGAATTGGAGTATAAATATTCAATAACTCGTTCCCAGAGCGCGAACGGACTCCAACTTCCCAGAGCGTGAATTGGAGTATAAACATTCAAAAATTCGTTCCCAGAGCGTGAACGGACTCCCACTTCCCAGAGCGTGAATTGGAGTATAAACATTGAACAACTCGTTCCCAGAGCGCGAACGGACTCCAAATTCCCAGAGCGTGAATTGGAGTATAAACATTCAATAACTCGTTCCCAGAGCGCGAACGGACTCCAACTTCCCAAAGCGTGAATTGGAGTATAAACATTCAATAACTCGTTCCTAGAGCGCGAACGGACTCCAACTTCCCAGAGCATGAATTGGAGTATAAACATTCAACAACTCGTTCCCAGAGCATGAACGGACTCCAAATTCCCAGAGCGTGAATTGGAGTATAAACATTCAATAACTCGTTCCCAGAGCCCGAACGGACTCCAAATTCCCAGAGCGTGAATTGGAGTATAAACATTCAATAACTCGTTCCTAGAGCGCGAACAGACTCCAACTTCCCAGAGCGTGAATTGGAGTATAAACATTCAACAACTCGTTCCCAGAGCGCGAACGGACTCCAAATTCCCAGTGCGTGAATTGTAGTATAAACATTCAATAACTCATTCCCAGAGCGCGAACGGACTCCAACTTCCCAGAGCGTGAATTGGAGTATAAACATTCAATAACTCGTTCCCAGAGCGCGCACGGACTCCAACTTCCCAGAGTGTGAATTGGAGTATAAACATTCAATAACTCGTTCCCAGAGCGCGAACGGACTCCAACTTCCCAGAGCGTGAACTGGAGTATAAACATCAAATCTATCGTTCCTAGAGTGTGAACGGACTCCTAAAAAGCCCAAATAGATGTAACTGACCATCCAGCGGCTAACTCCAGATTCCCGAAGAACGAGTCGGAGTACAAACATCAATTGCAGGTTCCCGAAGCGCGAACCCAAGCATACATGCTAACACCAAATTCCCAGAGTACGGATTGGAGCACAAATACTACGTCAAAGCTCCCGGAGTGCGAACCGAAGTATCAATACTAACTCCGAGTTCCCGGAGCGTGAAGTAGAGTACAAACGTCAATTCCAGGTTCCCGGAATGCGAACCGTGTTACAGATATCGACAACTCTCAAATTCCCGGAGTGCGAACGGATTATCGATCTCAAATTATCCTAAGTCCCCAGAACGTGGACATGTGCTAAAGATTTGCAATGAATGCGATCAACCACCGAAATACAAATGTTGTTCCTCGAAACTGGAGGGCAAAAAAGCTAAGTGTTAATCACTGACCAAAGTGATGCAATGTCTGAAGTTCAATTATTCATCGATAACAACTTGTGACCAAGATTCTCAGGCTTGGCAAATGAAACGAACTCTACTTGACGGTAAAAACACCACAAGTACACCAGACTGAAAACAAAACACTACAAACACTTAAGCACAAATAAAACGAGAATTGAAACAAAGAAACTGAATTTTATTTCAGCTAACTAGAGACAAAAACTTACATGCAAATAAGTTCTTCAAAAAAAGAATTCCTACTTGCAGGGGCCGAACCTGCATATATACACGACCTATCTACCAAAAAATCTACTTAAACGGCCGATTTATTTCTTCTTTTTCGACCTTCTTATCAGTGGTTCGTCGTCGGAATCACTAGGAACAGAAATCCTTCGTTTGGAGGGTCTCCTCTCCGGTGGCCGCTCTTCGGCCGGGGGCATAATGTTCACGTCCTCCTCAGAACTTGAACTTAAATGAAGGCTTCCTACCAAAGGAGTTGAAGGAACTGGACCCGCAACAGAAGGTGGAATAGTGCCACCTGATGATACTACCCTTACAGGTGCTGGACTGTGCGCCGCCGTGCTGCCACCAATACTACCACTTTGCCCCACAGCCTCTATTTCAGCGTTGATCTCGGCCAGAATTTACTCGTCACGAGTCGCTTGGGCCTGGCTAGGGGCATCCGCAGTCTGCATTGAAGAGCTAGAGGTTGGCGGGAGGTCAATAATGATGAACGGTAGGTCTGTGGAGAAGCCACCCTGCACACCGAGCAGCTCGCTCACCATTTGTTCATCAAGAGATAATCCGCTCCCCTGCGCCGCCTCAGTGGGTACTGCTGTTACGACAGTAGTCTCAGTGGTGATGGCCCTACCCCCTTTACTTGATTCTTGGGTCGCGTCAATCGGCGCAATTCCAGTCACTAAGCAAAGATAAGAAGAAATTATTAGTAATCACTTCAAAACAAACGCTTTAATAGAAACACACTTGAGATATGTTCAAAGTACCTTCCTTAGTTTGACTCGTTGACGGTTGGACGGCCTCAGAGACGTGCTCCCGAATGGGAGATAACCGCGGCTGTTCTGGCTCATAAGAAGGAACAGATTGTGAACCAACCACAGATACAGGCTCTAACGAAGGTGGAGCGGTGATTTCAGTAACAGTGGCGTGATGCTCAACACCTGATCCCTCTCAAACCTCCAGAGATCGACCACCAATCATCTCCTTCTCATGAGCAATAATAGCGTCATGAAGGATTTTCTTCTCGTCATTTGTCAGCAACCGGTTTTCAAGTTCAAATCGGTCGACCGATTCATCTGGATGCGCTTCCTCTTCTTCCTCAACCAATCGACCCCAAGCGCTGCGGAGGTGTACCGGGTAATCTTGGAGCCAGGCCAAATTTCGGTGTCTCAACACATTGGCATTGTAAGTGATCAGAAAATCTTCAATATCGGCCTCCAGCCTGGCCTCCACTTGATGAACTCTCTCCATAACCTCCGTCTCGACTGCCTGGACCTTAGCTACTATCGCATCCCGTTCAGTCCGGAGAATCACGGCTTGTTCACACGCCTCCTAGGCTGCGTTATTCGTATCATCCCTATCCTTGGCGATTTCGGCAAATTTGGACTTAAGCTCGTTCAACTCCTTCAGGGCTGCATCCCTCTCGGCAGTGACCAGGGTGTTTCGATGGCCCATATCCTCTACCGTGGCATAATGCTCACGTTTCATCCTATCCATCGTTGCCTGGGCTTCGTCGGCTTTTTTGATAGCCTCCATCTCAGATTTCCGAGAAGATTCGGCTTCAGTGTTCAGCACCTCAATAATATGGCTCTTCTGAGCTAACTCAGCCTGCAACCTCTCGATGGTGGCCCCACGCTCAAAAGCCAATGCCGACGCTTTGTCAGCCGCTTTCGACCACGCTTTGTACTGAGCATAAAAATCGTGTACGTAGTCATGTACCAATTTCTCAGCTTCCTCCGGGATTTTCTTTAAATGTGGAGGAAAGATATAGTTGTCGAAGCAGATGTTTGGAAAATCTCTCTTCAGCTGAGCAAGCTTGATTGCTCCCTCCCCTGAAATTTCCACGGGGGGGCTGTTCTGTAACGGCAGCAGTCATCGTTTCGCTCCTAGAATGGCGGGATTCATGCCTAGAAGATTGAGAGGCAGACATGTGGTGTGAAGATTCAGAGGGACAAGAGACATGAGCAGGAGGTTGAATGGGATCTCTGGGAGGAGGAGGAGTATGCGATCGAGATCGACGCTTATAACCTCTGTCTGTATCATATCTCTCCTGACTAGAATACCCAGAGCGTCCCTGGTCACAATCTCTGTCCCCTTCTCGCCTGCGTGAATCATGATATGAAGACTTGCGGACATGTCGAAGACTCCCTAACATCGAGCCTCGCCTAGACATAGTATCTGCAGGACAAAATAAAATAGAATTAATCACCTTCCGAAACATGTAGTTTATAGTCAAAGGTTATGCAGTGTTGTGAAATATGTATGAATGTGCAACCCCCCGACCCACCGGATGTGTCTGCGCACCAGTGGGAAAAGACTCGCTCAAAACTAAAGTCTCTGAAAGTTCTTCCAATCCGGCATCATGCTGCAGGGACACGTAGTCCGGAATTGGAATATCGGCGAGCCCTTCGTTAAGACTTTCAGTTCTCGGAGGAGACATCTCCGAAATTCTAACTCCGGGAGAGGATCGGGCCGTGACAGCCGATTTCCATCTCCCCTTCTTAGTTGGCGTGACGACGGCTGTCTTGCCTTTTCTCTGCTCCGCGACATCCTGAACTACATCCGTGGGCTCGGTCAGCGGCTCATCATCGGTATGGGTTCTTTTAGAATCAGCCTCCTCGACTATAATAACTTGGGGTTTCTTGTGCTTGACTCGGTTTTTCGAGATAGTCCTTAATGCCCCGTCAAACTGTATGCTTTGCCCCCGTTCAATCAACCCGTAAGTCCGGAGATTCCTATCCGTCAGAAGCAACTCGATATCCCTATCTTCACTCGAGACTCCCCGGAGTATTCGTACTATTTCCTTAAATTGTTCACCTTCAGGTCGCGGAATCGTCGCTGTTAAAAAAAAAGAGACATAAGTTTCACTTTGGCTGCAATTGCCTTAGTAATTATTTGAGAACTCAGCTACATTCACGTCTGAATAACCATCGCCGGGCAAACCCCGGAGGACATCTGACGTAGAACCATTCCGTCCTGTAATAACTCAACCTGTCTAGGATCCAGTAACCACTTGACAATTCCTCACCGCTTCCAGAAATGTGAAAGAAGGGTAATCCGCTCGAGTTTTGAAATTGAATAAATATCTGATCTCGGTCGGGATCGGTGGCCTATGAAGGTACTCCATGAAGACGATGAATAAACTATTCACGGAAGCATATCCGTTCGGGTGTAATTGAGATGGAGCGATCCTCAAAAAAGACAACACTTCCCATATGTACTCGTTGAACGGGGAAATCGTTCCGGCCGCACACGCGTGGCGGTTAAATGCTGTATATCCCTCCGGTGGATTATGTGGTCTATCATTCGGCCCCGGCAATAACACATCGTCCAGTGACAGGCCGTGCCTTAAGCATATTCTCCCCAACATATCTTCAGAAATATTGGATTGAACGGAATCCAACGGATTGGCAATGAAAGACGCATTGGGAAGTTCGTCCGGGGCCGGACCAATGATCTCAGGTTCAATATGTGGAACCTCTAGTCTCGGAGCAGCTGCGCTTTGAACCTCCTGCTGTTGCGAACTTGAAGGTTCCATGACTAGCAACTCATGAGAAACCATCGTTAGACGACAAAGGACCCGTGCATTCCCCAGTGTAAAGTGTATGAATGTATGTTGTATAGTGCCATGCATTACTTGAATAAATATCGCAGAGTTAAAGAAAATATGCAAACGACAAAGCTACGAAGCCCAGTTATAATGACCATCATCGCTGACCGTCATCACTAAACCGTTTGTATGATGGAATTTGATTTGGATAGAAGTTGTTATGGTTCCATCGACGAGCTTCGAAAGGTGGTCAAGTGTGATTATCAGGTCCAAATATGCAAAAATGAAGCTTGTCGGAATTATGCTTAGAAAATGTCAAGCTTTGGTATCCATCATAGAGGGTTCAAACCGATCACATGGAGCTCATTCGAACCCATCCCAACATCACTTCAAATCGATGTAGAAAGGCGCGCTTCGAATCGATGATCAGGTGTCATATTCGAATAGATCATTGAAGGATGACTTCGAATCGATCCTTGGTTAACTGGTTCGAACCGATAAGGAAGCCTTCCACTTAACATCGACCATGTTCGAATCGATACCCTCCGTATCAATGTAAAGTCAAAAGCTTCGAACCGATAGCTGATGGATTCGAATCCATCGATTCGAATGGACCCATCAAAGATAGTCAATCGCTGCGAACTGCATCACCCCCATAAAGTCATTGCAGAGATCGATGCGAAGTCCAAAGAAAAATGACGCCGTCATAATCGATTCGAACTCGAGTCCACGAATCGATTCAAAGCTCTCCCAAACCAGATCTGGTTTTACTAATCACTAGAGTGGCCAATCGATGAAGAAGAGGTAGGTTCGAAATTGCTTTGCTGTTTGGATTCGAGGCTAATTACCTAGTTTGAATGATGGATTCAAGGAATTGAAGACTTGAATCTTAATTGATTCGGTGACGTGACACAGTGTTTTCTTCTCTGAAACTTCGAAACGATGCAGAACACAGTAAAAGCAAGGCGAGAGTAAAAAGTGAAAAGTGAAAAAGTGGCAAACCCACTGCTATTTATATGGAGCCTTGATTGCAACCGAGACGATTCCCCTTCCGGTAAACTTGACCGGTCGCAACCAGTTAAGGCGTGGATCGGTTCGAAATCTCCATTCGAAACCATTTGCCTAATGCCTTGTGGGTTCGAAGTTAACCTCATATTTCATCGATACGAAGCACACGACAAAACATTGAGTCGCATCGATGCGAAACGCACAGTGGGCACATCAGTTCGAAGCCCTTGTTCACAACTCCATCCACAACCTTCCGATACGAACGACGAATTTCGTATCCATCATTTCCTACCGATACGAACTACTATTTCGTATCCATCCTTTCACATCAGTTCGAATGTCAGTTTCGTACCCATCATAGCACAAGCGTACTCCATCCATATGAATGTAGATTCGAACCCATCAATGCTCCAACACATCGGTTTGAAGTATTACATTCACACAAACCAAAGTCGTTTCCTTCGACCTTCTATATCAGTTCAGGAGAGGATCGATACGAAGGGACTTTTCAAACCAACCATCATGCGTTGTCTCAACTTAAATTTCCAAATCGGTTCAGGAGAGAATCGATAAGAAATTCAATAGCAAACCAAACTGACAACGACTCGTGGACGCATGACGTTAACAAGGGTCAAACTAACATATGTGCATATATGTCAAACTAACATTCGATTTTAAACATTTACAAGGATCGAATACTCATCTTGTTACAAATGCAACAGCCAATGGCTAAGCGCTATTATATAGCAATCAATTATATCAACGCAAGGTTATAGCAATACGGAGTACGAGTCTCAATAAAAAAGAGAGCAATGATTGTTCAGAGAGAAATTACAGCTATTCAAAGCACGTCATGTTCCCACAAGACATACTTTGGGGGGCAAAATGTTATCCTGCTTTTTGGCAAAGCCGCGATACCAAATGCTCGATCGAAAACGAAGGATAGTTCGTATCAGAGATTGGTCATACTTCGTTTCGCTATGGATATCGCTGAATTTTGTCCGAGTCCAGATTGAGCTACAATTGATAGGACACGACAAGAAAGGTCATAGAAGTCAGCATCTCAAATTTCAAGTCAATCCGAGTTCATACGCTCGAGTTATGATCGATTCAATTTGAAGGGGAAGACCTAGGTTTCGAACCCATCACTGATCAATCGTTCGAACCGATCACCTTCGTATCGATCGGCTTCGAACCTACCAAAGCACCTCGGGTTCGACTCCATCACCTTCGAATCCATCGGGTTCATATCGATGGACCTCGTATCCATGGAGAAGTCACAAAGCTCGTATCCATTAGAGGAACGCAAGTTCGAATCCATCAAACATCAGTTGTTCGAACCCATCAAAGGAGCCTTGTTCGAACCCATCAATGAAGCTTTGTTCAAACCCACTGGGTCAACTAACCATGATGATGTGTCTTTCATTGGTTCGAATGCCCCGAGATATATGGAGTCGAAGCATTGAACTCGGAGCAAAACCCGGATCGAGGCGAAGTGTGCGCTCCACGTCAACACGAGGACATGTGCCACCATGGATTCGAAACCATCGATTCGAGAGGATGGTTTCGAACCAAACAGCCACGCAATGAATCCCATTTCGTATCCATCATATCTCTCAATCCACTGATCCAAATGCCACGAAATTTTCACAGAAGCTTGCATACATGTCGAAGAACATCCACACCAAATTTCACCTCGATTGGATGAATTTCTGATCGATTCGAATGGAGTTCGAATCGATGCCAAAGTGGGCCCAAATTTCCTGAGGCCAGGCGCGTGGGCCCCTCACGTGCCAGAAGTGGTCTCCCGAGTTTTCAGCGAAATATCAGCAACCTACATCTATAAATAGAGCCCCAAAGCCAACAGAAAAAGGATCTTTTCGACTCTCAAGCGCCCAGACTCTGCCGGATCGAGATCTTCATCATCCTACATCATATACTTGCTGCTGATTTCGAATTTTCAGTTGTAACTTGCTGTTGCTTGCTGTAATCGCTTGTAAACGTTGAAAGAGAATCAATAAAACATCAAAAAGCTTCGCAGTGGACGTAGGCAACACGCCAAACCACTATAAAATGCTAGTCTACGCATTTACTTTACTGTTGATTGGAGTTTTTGTTAGATAATATCTGTTTTGAATTTACATTCGTCACTATTATCTCTTCAACGACTCCCGAAGAGTGTTGCGACCAATTTTGGTGCAAACACAGTATATAGCATATATTACTATATAATAAATCGTTTAACGGATCCTTAGAGGATGGGCGGTCCCAAGCATCTTCTAAGTTACTTGTATCTTTGCTACAGTTCACTTGAGTTGGTTTACATTGTATAAGTATGTATGTCCTGACTCGAGTGTTTGTATTTTTATTTACGCTCGGGTCAGCCTTAGTATTCACAGATTTGGGTTTCCACTTTCTGGAGATTGAAATCGCTGGAGATTATCTGCTTGTCAAGTTTTATCTTTTGCAGTCTGTTGTTCCTTTCAGCTCTTGTATTAGTAGACTTCTATGTAGTGGGACTTCCTCTGTACTTTATTTCTTCTGTTGTATTTTATGTAAATCTGATATTTTTATATAGTAGCTTCATGAACTACTATTTCTTTTACTTCCACCGCATTATTATTACTCTGCGTCTGTGATCTGTGATTTTTATTTACTGTATATTCTGAGATTTGCCAAAATTTTTATTTACAACGCGGTATTTTGAGCAATTCAATTCCGGCATGAGTGTCTACCTATACACTTATAATGGATGCGAATGGTTGAAAATATCGGGTCGTTACAATTGGTATCAGAGCTTTGGTACCTCTAGGCAAAACTCAGCATATGGAGTGAATGTATTTACAGAACCACTTTCATTCGAGTTTGAATCTCTTCCTTTTTGACTCGATTCCTTTGAATTTTGGAACATTCCCTACGGTTCCAAAATCCATTCGTGTCCCTCACTATTCATCTTCTTTTGACTCTGGAGTATTCCAAAACTCTGATTCTAATGATCTTTCAAGTGAGTCGGCGGTCACGCCAATTTCAAATTTAATTGAAAAAAAGGGGAAACTCCTTTACAATTAGCATCGATTCACTAGAGATTTATATCTATCCTTGGTTTAGATGCTAATATCTTTTGTTATTCCAAACTTTATCTATTGAGATCGAATGTAGATTTACCCTAGAAAAATCCACATTGATCTTATTCTTTAAGCCACGGTTGACCCGGTAAATGTTGCCCGTGATTTATTTAAGCTTATCCACCTCCCTTTTTTTTAATTTAATCATCTTGTCTTTAGTTTCCAACCTATTTTCAAACATTTTTAATTGTACTTGTAAATCTATGTTTTGTTTATATATTGTGTTGTTTGAGTTGTTGATGTTGAGTTGGGTTTCTGATCGATTCGTCTGATCAACGCAATCGATAGGATTTCTAAAACACTTTGACAGAACAAACTAATACAATATTATTTTAAAATTTGGTTAATGAAATAAAATTTTGATATATAAGTAAATTTACGGAACTTAATAAATTGATTTAAAATTGATTATTTGAAATGATAATACTTAATTTATCATTTATTGTTCTATAAATGAATTTATAGATAGTTGTTTATAAATTTATTTGGGAACTGAAATGAATTTAAAACAAGAAATTTGAGAATTTAATTTCTGATGGTTTCAAACTTTGTGTTTAAAGTTTTAAAAGGTTATATTATTTAAGGTATTTTCGAATAGAAATTTGTTTTCAAAGAACTTGAAAGTTTAAAAATTAGTGCTCTTCTCTTTGTCGCTGGAAAATAACTTCGTTGATGACTGCAGCATCATCGACATTCATTTTCGAGTCTCGAAGTGAAGAGACTGCTCTGTAGTCTTGCTACAGCTTTGTTTTGGTAAATCAAATTGATTTGAATTGAATTTCTAAAATATGACTTGATTTATAATATATATAGACATATGATTTAAATTTTATTTGATAAACTATGTACATACATTTAGTTATCTCTAAATGGTTTGAAGAAATCAGAAATCTAATTATTAAATTTTATTTTAAAGAATAATTTCAATTATAAAAAGAAAATAAAATTTTTGGATGAATAATCAAGCATGAAATGATTTAATTGTATAATACAATTGCATTCAAATATAACTTACCTTAATTTCAAAAGTTAACAATGTAATCGGATAATATACAATATAAAAAGATTATTTTTATAAAAAAAATTGAGTGGTTATAATAAATGTTATACACTTAAATTTTAATTACAACATGATTAACAGAGGTAAATATAATAAAGGGTAATTGAATAACTTATAATAAAATAATGTTAAAAGAACTAAGAATAAAAGAAAGCAGTTATAATAAGTGTAAGCATATTTAACATAAGTGATAAATATATTGAGAGGAATAAATTTAATTTTAATTAGGAATAAAAAAGAATTAAATTTATTAAGTACACTATGAGTGTAATAAATGATTATTTTTCAAACCCATGGTTTTAAAAATTGTTAATTTAAGGTGATTGGATAATAAGATAATGAAATTTGAGATAGTTAACGATTTATTTAACTTATGAAAAAAAGGGAAAAAAATTTAATTTGAAATTCCCATGCTTTCAAATTTATTTCCTTATTTTGTTTTTTCAAACTATCTTTGGTTGTCCTTATCATCCTTATCTTACTATAGACTGGTATAAGCATCTTTCTATAATCTTTCTGTTTAGAAATCATTCTATAATCTTTGATAATCTGCACCTTGTTAAACTTACCTATAACAATAGTTATCAGGTATAATTTCAATCTCCTTATTATCTTGTCTTAATCTTATTTCACTTTATCTTTTTCTATGCTTTTCCGTACCTCATTCCATTTCGGGGACGAAAAGTTTTGAGTGGGGGAGAGTGTAACAACCCAAATTTTTTGCCTATATATTTTTAAATTTGACTTTAATTTATTTTTAAATTATTTTAAAACTTGTTTTATTTCAAACATTTCATTTTAAATATAAATGATGATTATTAAGTGATTTATAGTTCAAATTAGTATAAATTGAATATTTTACTGAAAAGTGAATTTCTGGTCAAACTGTTCAAACTGTGACTTTTAAACTTCAAGTTTAAATTATTTAAAATCTTAAATTTTATCTTTTATTATGAAAATATATGTAATAACTTGAACACTGCTTTTTGTTTCGTTGGAAACGGAGTTAAACTGTAAAAGTTATGTACATTTCAAATTTTGAGTGTAATTTGATTTATTTAACAATTTTGTCAATTTTAAATCATAATTTTTTTCTTTGTCATATTTATTTTAATATGTTATTGTATGTATATTTTTGTATTATAATAATTTTAAAATGAAGTAAACAATTTTCCAAAGTCAATGGTGATTATTTGTATTTTCTGGACACCGTTTTGGATTTTTAAGCAATTTCTTTAAATCGTTTTCTATTTTCTTTAAATTTAATTTTTTTTTCTTATGTGTTAATGGGTGATTTTAAGTATATTTTGTCTTTTGATATGTTTTTAAAGTGATGTTATAATTTTTCCAAAGTTTACTGTGTTGATTTCTTTTTTTTTAAAGGCGGTTTTCTTATTTTCTGCTATTTTCTTCATTAAAATTATATTTAAATTTTTTATTTATTTTGCGAATGTACTTTTATTTTATATTATTATTTATGTTTAAAAATATATTACAAGCTCATATGAATTTTCTAAAATTTATTTCATGTAATTTCAAATTTTCTAGACTAGTTTACTATTTTAGCTATTTTCCTTAATTTAACTTTATGTAATTAATAAATATTATATATATTTTTATATTTTGATAAATTTTAGAAATTTTATCTGGGATTATTATTATTTTCAGAAATATCAAGTTATATTAACCAAATTAAGGAAATTTGAAAGGTTTTAAAAGCTTTGAAACGTAAAGTCGTTTCACCTCCTAAGTCGTTTCTTTTACCGTTTCTCATTTGCTCATTGACCGTTTTTTTTCTTTTTCTATTGAATAGCCTTGTATTTTCCTTCCTATTCATGTGAGAAACTTCTCACTTTCCATCATCAAACTCACGGCTAGAAATATTGAAGGTAATGGCTTCCTTTTCATCTTCTTCTTCCTTTGTTTTTCTACTTTTCTATTTGAATTTTGCTCTTGCTTTCTTCACCTTCAAGGCTAAGCTCCTTCCATCTCCTCCACCTTGGCCTCCTCCACCACCACCACATCTAGTCAACACTTCCTCCAGCCCACAGCCAAGCCATGGCCATGCCTTTGTGTTGACTAGATCCACTAAATATGAACATACACCACATATATGCACCTAGCCGAGCCTACCTTAGCACCACCACCTCAAAACTCCACTTTGGCCGCCACATACACCACCACCACCACCCTAGCTGACCTGAGACACCTCTTCCACATCATCCTTCACCCCAGCTAGACCTTGAAAGGCCATGCTAGCTTGTGGCCGAGCCTTTTTATTGCTTAGAAAACCATGTAGTTCGCATTGACTTGTAATTCATGTGTCACAAACCTTTGCTCCATCGTTGCCCATGCTATGGCAGACCTTTAGAAACCCAAAACTGATCTAAAACCATGTTGTAGGCCGGGCCATTTCAGATCATAGCTGAGCTTAACCCATCCATAACTGATCCATGTGAAGTTGAGAACAAGTGCAAAACATTTGACTTTGTTTTGGACATTGATTTCTAGTGTTGTTCAAGTGTTACATTGTTTTGTAACTTATATGTTGTATTGTTTGTTTAAATATTATTATCTTGGCTCTCTCAATATCTAGTCTTTGTCATGCCATCGTGCTTTTGGAGATCTTAGTTTGGGTCATTTGTACCGCAATCTCCAGCTCAAACAAGTGAGTATTTCTCACGAGACATTATGTACTTATATAAGTAGTATATTGACACCCTGTGAATCTGTAGAACTATATGATCATGTTATAACTGCTTATATTATTATCATATGATGTTCAAACCTGTTATTACACCTTTTATGTTATATTTACAATTATTTCATGCTATTCTGTTTATTTTATTTGTCCATCACACTGCAAGTTCCCTTTAGATTAGAATCACTATGGGTTGAAATGATACATACCCGAACAGACTTTAGAATAAGGGAAAATTGTTATGGGATGAAATGATAGGCGCCTGAATGATTTTCAACTTATTTTATTGACTGCGGGTTTAAAATGATAAAACCCGAATTTTTCTTGTAAATTACGGGTTGAAATGATACATTACCCATATCACTTTACGTAGCGTAGAAAATTATATACAGGCCTATAGTTAAAAAATGTTTTCTGAAAATTTTAAATATTTTATAAATTTAATTATTAAAATATTTTGATTTAAAATTAAATAAAAATATAATTTTTGTAAAGTATTATTGATTTTCTGGAAATCTATAAGCTAAATAAATTATGGAAAAGTTAGAAAATCTGAATGTAAGTTATTTAGGAAATTTTGATTTAATTTTTAATGGAATTCAAATTAACTTTGACAACCACTTTAACAACCGTGATCGGATATTGTCTTATAGCCGGCCAATACCGAAAACCACTTTAACAACCATGTACGCGGTGGAGATTCCAGAATGAAGTAGGATGGTGGCGATGTTCTCGAGGTATATTACGTGGACCCAACTCCCGTGAGTTGGCATATATGACTAAAACAGGAGCTATACCGGGCTACACAAAGGGTCGCACCCTTTCATCGTGCATGCTCCATTGGAAACCATTCTATTACTTTTGTGATTCGATACGAGGCGCCATTTTGATTCAGGGGTATTGTTCGAGGTGGGCGGAAGCTGCTGGCTTGCCGTCACCACCGGTCCAGGAGTGCTAACGGTGTATCCACCCTGCATTGCCTCGCGTGCCGTGTCATATCCTTATATCGAGCCCACTACAATTTTGGTTTCAAAGATCTGACCGCATTAAGGTTCACCATCCCCTTAACGCTATTTTCTATATGATTATACTTTACTGATTAGACACTACTGTATATAGCGTATATTACTATATAATAAATAGTTTAATAGATCCTTAGAGGATGGGCGGTCCCAAGCATCTTCTAAGTTACTTGTATCTTTGCTACAGTTCACTTGAGTTGGTTTATATTGTATAAGTATGTATGTCCTGACTCGAGTGTTTGTATTTTTATTTACGCTCGGGTCAGCCTTAGTATTCACAGATTTGGATTTCCACTTTCTGGAGATTGAAATCGCTGGAGATTATCTACTTGTCAAGTTTTATCTTTTGCAGTCTGTTGTTCCTTTCAGCTCTTGTATTAGTAGACTTCTATGTAGTGAGACTTCCTTTGTACTTTATTTCTTCTGTTGTATTTTATGTAACTCTGATATTTTTATATAGTAGCTTCATGAACTACTATTTCTTTTACTTTTGCTACATTATTATTACTTTGTGTCTGTAATCTGTGATTTTTATTTACTGTATATTCTGAGATTTGCCAAAAAAATTATTTACAACGCGGTATTTTGAGAAATTCAATTCCGGCATGAGTGTCTACCTATACACTTATAACGGATGCGAATGGTTGAAAATATCGGGTCGTTACAGGTATGGGGGTGTGGATCTACCGAGGCATGGAGGTATGGATCTACCGAGGTAAGGATCTACCGAGGTATGGAGGTATGGATCTACCGAGGTATGGAGGTATGACGAATGGCCCATCCAATGCCGAACGATATTTAATGAACCGAACCTCCACCATGCTGAACCATGTTTAATGCCGAACCATGTTTCCTAGACCTAAATTATAGTCGGTTCATTTTTATCCGATCATATTTCCATCTTCCAAACCTGCTGTGTCATCCAACCATCCAGTCGCCTGAATCCATCGTACATCAGCCTCGACGCACGCGTAGTCAATTAAGTTAAATCAGCATATCCATGGCCTTGCCAAAAGACGGGTTAACACTTGCCCCCAAAACATACCTTGATGTTGGAAGGTGTGTTTTGAATAGCCTCAAATCCAATATCCGAATTCCATGCTTCATCCATATCCAATAACCAATAACCGACTTTAGGACCTCTCTTGGTCAATATCCAAACCTCTGCCGTTCATAGCCGATATCCATATCTGTAACCTCTCCGGGTTCTTGTCAAGCGCAATCCACACCTGACGACCGTGATCATGTGTCCCTGGATGTTGAGTATTGTCGTGGCTTAAGTCCTAAGCCGAATCCTGGTCGCTCCGGACCCTTGCCGAGCATTGTCCATACTCGACGACCTGAAATAGTAACCGATAATATGGGGCCAAAGTCCTAGGCCGAATCCTGGTCTCTCCGGACCCTTGCCAAGCATAGTCCATACTCGACGACCTGAAATAGTAACCGATAATATGGGGCCTAAGTCCTAGGCCGAATCCTGGTCTCTCCGGACCCTTGCCGAGCATAGTCCATACTCGACGACCTGAAATAGTAACCGAAAATATAGGGCCTGAGTCCTAGGCTGAATCCTGGTTTATCTGGACCCTTGCCGAGCATAGTCCATACTCGACGACCTGAATAAGTCAATTCACCGCATTTGGGAGAAAAGACTTACCCCTTACTGGGCACAATCCATACCCGACGACCGTTTACCAAAAACCAGATAAAAATCCAATCAAAAGCCAATCCAAAATCCAGATCAAATTAGAAAACAAAAATCCATATCGAAAATCCAAACCAATATCCAAACCAATATTCAAACCAGGAAATAAATAGAATCAAGAGTTCGAACCAAACTCCAAAACCAAACCAGAAAAACGGAAATCCAAATCAAGAGACAAACAAAACCAGGAGTTCAGTCCAAACTCCAAAACAGAATCAGAAAAAGCAAATGTCCAAGCCAAAATGGCAAACCAGAAAACCAACCAAACCGGGAGTTCAATCCAAACTCCGAAACCATACCAAAGAAAAGTAAACGTCAAAATACGAAAGAGGGAACCAAAGTTTGTAGAAAAATAGAAAGAAAGTAGGATTTCATAGACTCAAGTAGCACGATTTTTTATCATCTCAGAGCATGCCTAGGGACCGTCCTCGATCCCGTACGAGTGTAAGTGACCCAGCTGCATTACTTTGAGTTCTATTACTTATTCAAAACCATAAACCTGTTTAGTTGATAATGAGATGTCGTTGCCCAGATCCAGTGTCATCTCCGTTTAAGGTAGGTGGTAGTCTTTCTATGGATTGGTCCAACATTTCCTGGTGGTATGCCCCTGAGTCTAGATCCATCTGGATTGATAGCCGTCTGCTGATTGGGGGTTGCCCCCTGCTGAGCCATTCCCTCTGCTTGCTGGTTGAGCGTTTCAGATCCAGCTCCATGGATCTGAGCCCCTGCCTTTCCTGCTCGCGCAAATTGTCTGAGAAGAGCCTGCATCATCTCCTCTTGTCTTTTTACCATGGCTTCCATTTCCTTTCTGGTGATGTAAATGGATGCTCCACCTGCTCCATTTCCAAAGGAAGCCTCTTGACTTCCTTCCTGATTGCTCCTCTCTATCACTTGCTTCCTTACTGATGGTCTAGCCATTGCTCCTTCAAATCCAAGTTTCTAACTCCAAAATTCCTAAGCGCTTCAGTTCTCAGTGAAAGCACCAAAATGCTAGCGCCAAAATTGGTCACTAACACCCAAATCCAGATGAAAGCACCAAATCCCAATCACAGCTCACAGATAGGATGTATGTAGAGAGTAATAATATGAAGAACAGTTAAAATTAAAATGAAAGCAGTAAAGAACAACAGATTTTATAATTGTTCGGCTAACTCCGGCCTACGTCCACTCTAGAAGTTTTCTTTTTATTGATGTAATAATCCATTACAGTTACAATGTGGTAGACTTGTCTTAGTCTTAGAAAGTAAAAAGTAAAAGAGCGGAAAGAAGAAGAAGCAGCTGTCCTTCCATCTGGAGACCCGCATGCTGTATTTATAGGCAAAACCAGGTTCTTGGGCCTCCTGAGTAGTTTGGGCCCACCAAGGGTACCGAGGTATGGATCTACCGAGGTATGGAGATATGGATCTACCGAGGTATATCTACCGAGGTATGGAGATATGGATCTACCGAGGAATGGATCTACCGAGGTATGAACCTACCGAGGTATGGAGGTATGGATCTATCGAGGTATGGATCTACCGAGGTATGGAGGTATGGATCTACCGAGGTATGGAGGTATGGATCTACCGAAGTATGGACCTACCGAGGTACCGGGGTATGGATCTACCGAGGTATGGATCTACCGAGGTATGGAGGTATGGAGGTATGGATCTACCGAGGTATGGAGGTATGGATCTACCGAAGTATGGTCTACCGAGGTATGGAGGTATGGATCTACCGAGGTATAGAGGTATGCCGAATGGCCCATCCAATGCCGAACGAGATTTATGCCGAACCTCCACCATGTTGAACCATGTTTAATGCCGAACCATGTTTCCTAGACCCAAATTATAGTCGGTTCATTTTTATCCGATCATATTTTCATCTTCCAAGCATGCTGCGTCATCCATCCATCCTGTCGCCTGAATCCATCGCACATCAGCCTCGACGCACGCGTAGTCAATTAAGTTAAATCCGCATATCCATGGCCTTGCCAAAAGGCGGGTTAACAATATATATATTAATTTACTGTAAAATTTATTATTTCTTGATATTTATATTTCAAAATTTATTATAGATTCAAATTTATTTATATTTTCAGATGTCAGAATTTTATCTGTTCACAGTTAATTATCCACTTATCAGATGTCCAAAAAACTAGGTTATCACATTCCTCCCTCCTTAGAATCTTTTCGTCCTCGAAAAGCAACGAAGCCGGAATTTTATTAAAATATTATTTATCCGATAAATTATTCTTTGATCATTTTTAAAACACTTTTAAAGTCTACATAATATTATAAAATAGTTTTTATGAAAATATCATTTTATAACTCGATGTTTTAACAAGTCCGTCCTCGTTCTAACAGAAATTCGGTCATACGTTGATCGGGCGTAAGACTGAAAATCTGTAAGTACTTGGTAAACCCGTTTTCAACAACCAGTGAAAATACTTGGAAAATACTTTTATTGAAAATATCGAAAACATTTTTGAAAATAGAGGAAATATCATTGGTGAGAATGCTCTGGAAATCATCACCCCCATCCATGGTCGCAGTTACATCCCGGGTTACGTTACCATCGCAGCAAAAGTCCATGGAACTGTAGGCACTCCGCGCCCCTCGATTACGCCATGAAACCCACAACAGATCGCAGTTATATTCCAGAGTTACGTTGCCATTGCAGCAAAATTCCATGTAACTGTAGGCATCAGCGCCCTCGATTTTTGCTGTCAAAGTGAAACTTCTCCACTCCTACATAGGTCGCAGTCTACTGATGTAAAATCAAACGCAGACTGTTGACTCTCAGCGGCACACACGACTTTCGCTATGTTACCATAGGTCGCTGTCTACAGATATAAAATCAAACCTAGACTGTTGGCTCTCAGCGGCACACACGACTTTCGCTATGGTCTGCAGTAGATCGCAGTGACATCGAGTTACACTGTCGTCACAGCATAACCCAAATGCCTCTGTAGGCCTCAGCGCCCTCGTCTTCCGCTACACACTACACAAAATCCTCAGGAACTGGTTTTGTCCGGACTCCTCACAGGATTAACTTTAGAACCCCCCTAGGGTTCAAGGCAGCACCACCCGGTTGCACTCCTGAGAAGTTCATTTCAAAAGAGCGCTTTTTTCCCTAGAGCCATTATCAAAACACTTTATACTATACACATATAGTATCTTTCAAATCATACACCTAGTATGATCTCATACAAAGCTCCTTTACACAAAATTGATTATCCCAAAATCGATAATTCTCAAACTAGGCTTTCCAAATTCCAATATTGAATTTACCCAAAAATCAAAAGCCTTTCCAAATCCAAAGGTTCCCAAAACATTTCTCCAAAATCCTCATAAGATCCTTTATATATCTATATATATAGAGATATAAAAAATTTCTTTTTTTTAAAACTTTGGATCATTTCAAACTTGTATAAAACTCCTTTTATACTTCAAGCACTTTCGAAATCCTTTTCTTCCAGCAATAAATTCAACAAGGGGAGATTTATCTTATATAACAAAGATATATAACTTTGTTTATTCAAAATCAAATATTCAAATTTGATTACTCTTTTTTTAAAGTTATTTCCATCTTACTTATCAACATAAAAATATCCAACTTTCACTTTTATCCATTGTACATTTCACGAAATATACTTTCATTTCAAAAGAAAACATTTCACATTCTTATCCACAAATTCCCAATATCAATTTCATTTCAACCCGTACGATGTACACATATCATGCGTATGCTATACCAATCTGATCGCTCACTCGGCCACACAATTTCACTTCCAAACTCGTCCACCCGACTTCCTACTGCGGACTCAGATCTGGTTTCTTGATCAGAAACCATCATTCTCCTTGCATAGCCATAACTATGATAGAGAATATCCAGAACCAATCAACAATCCATATCCAGGTTCGCCGTCGAAAATCGAGTGAAAAATCCTAACTCGGATCGATAAATTAACTCGAATCCGAATCAAATCACTATGCGAATAGAATAATATACGTACATCCTATGTATCCATCTTCATTGATTATTAGCCAAATCAATCTTCTTTCTATTCACCTTTACTTTGATTCAATTACTTAATTCACCATTACTTCAAACCCATTTGGAATATCACCTCAATTCTTATCTTAAATGGATGTTTAATCATAAACATTTTGAACTCTGTCCAGCTTAAATTTGGAAAATAGCTTAAAAATTAAAAATAGACAAGTAGTTGAAAAATAATTATTAGTTTGTAAAATAGCTGTAAAATAGTTAAGCAATTGTAAAATAGTTGGAAAATAGTCAAATAGTTATAGAAATTTTAAATAATTTGCAAAATAGTTGTAAAATAGTAATTAGTTATAAACTAATTGAAAACGGTAATTAGTTTATAAAACAGTTGAAAAAAATGTTAAATAGTTCCAAAAATAATTGTAAAACAAGTATAAGATAGTTTTGGGTTTAATAAGAAAGGTTGTATATAAAATAAATAGCTTGGAAAAATAGATTTGTATTAAAACAATTTATTTTGAAAATAGTCCAAAGCCAAACTATTCCATTCCCGATCTCTATTCCATCAATTTAATTTAAATTTCCATTTCTATTTAAATTGACTTAATTCCAATTTGAATTGATCCCAATTCCCATTAATTGCCAATTTGAATTTGAACTCATTCAACTTCAATTTCATTTCCAATTCAAATATTCCATTTGGATTTTTTTTTAACTTTTCCATCTTCAATCACAATTCCAACTAATTCAAATCAAATTCAATTTGAACTAATTCAATTCCAATCTCAATTTTAAACCATCTCGAATTATATAAATTTGAGTTAAATTTTCAAATGTTGATTAATCCTTTAAATCAAATCAACTTATATCTTTAAACCATTTAATTCTGAATCCAAATTCCATTTTATCTTAATAATGGATATATTACCATACCCCTTTCTTCATTCATTTAAACAAATCCAATTTCAGCTTTAAGATTATTAATAACAATAGGATGGCATCATTCAAATTATTTTAAAACAACTATCCATTTCAAATTTCTAGATCTCGAACACATTTTGAGATCACACAAACTCCCAATTCAAATTAACCATTTTAACTCCCCAGGTTAAATCCCAATTTCATCTTGAAATTTCCAAATCGGGTTGTTCATTAACTTATTTAACTTCTCCCAAGTTAAATTCAATTTACTTAATCCAGTCAACCTTACTCAATTTGAATTCCCAATTCAAATTTTAAACTTCACATTAATAACCTTCCCATTTATTAAGTTCAAAAACTTATCACCTTGGGTATCACATCTCATTCCAAATTTCAAACTCAACATTTAGAGTTTATTTCAAATCATCTTTGATACTTAAGTATATCCACACACACACATATACATATTTTATTTCTTCGCCTACCAAGCCATACTTTAAATTTTAAACTACCTTTGGTTTTTAATTCGAAACAAATTCCTTTAAAGTTTTCAAACAACTCTTATTTTAATTTAAGATCACATTCAAAATAAATCTGAATAATATCATTTATTCTTTCTTTTAACATTTTGAAACAATTCAAATGTTTCTAGACTTAGGTTTTAAAACTTCACAATTTAAAACCTACTTCAATTTAGAAGTTATACTCATCTTCAGTTCCAATTTATAAGTCATACTTGCCTAAATGTTTTACTTCCCTAAAATATTTCATTTTGCTTATTCATTAATACACGTTTTATTAAACACAACAATCATTTATGATGATAACCAAGATTAGCATATCTGGAAACCAATTCATTAATATCTTATTCTAAAACACTTTCCCAAATTCAAGATTTTAATTTCAGTTTGAATCCATTTCAAACTTATTTTTATTTAATTTTAACTTGGTTTTATTTCTATTACCACTTGATTTAATTTCAATAATTTAACAACCAATTACCTTAATATTTATTAGAAAGAAATATTGCTTTATATATCAAAATATATTCTCACACAAAATCATTTAAAATCTTTATATAAGAAAATAACAAGTGCGCTCTCATAAATATATATACACTCAACTCATCCTAGGGTACTATTGATCCTATCCTTAATGGGTATCCCACCAGAGCCAAGGTTCTCGCTTAACCTTCCTCTGATACCAAATGTAATGATCCGGAATTTTCGATCTCGAAAATTCCAGATTGTTAGAAAAAGAAGAAAGAGATATAAGGAGAAGAAACAGAAATACAACACTGATTCTCACATTCGCCGTGGATCAAAATATAATATCAAATAATAACAGTTTACAAAAGAATACCGTATCTGTCAATTACTTTTTAATACATCAGAGTTACTCACATACATAAACACTGGACATATACAAATCAACATGTCTCAGATAAACAGAAATATATCACAGCAGAAACACTCCATACGTTCCTGCCCTCCAGCTCGACTCCTGAGCTCCAGAACGTCCTTACCTGAAAATCTGTAATACTCGGTCTGACCCGACCATTACATCAAAGTAACACCCGGGTCAGGCTGGAAACCAGCGTGAGTAAATCCATCTAACATGGAATACAAAAGTATACAACTTATATAAACCCGGGGTAGCTTGTACCAAATTACAACTTCACAAGTTGTAATAAACCTCACTTATTTCACACATCAATTTCTAAGTACCAAAACTTAGATTAAATAATCCAATTCACGTAAATCATTCCATTTCAACTATTGATTCCACATATCAATTTTAAAGAATCGATGTGGTTTTAGGTATTTACTAATACTCAACTCCGGTCTATTCGAACCAATGTCATCTTAACCCACGTTATTCAAGTGAAACACTATTTAAACCTATAAATACAAGATGTCACTTTTTGTACAGCAATTAATCATCGATAGAAAACCACAATATCATAGTTCACCCAAGCATATCATATCATAAAACATTTCATTTCAGAAATAACAACCAATTCAAGGCATTTAACATCATTAAATCATCATAAGCAAAAATTTATCACTCCCAAAATTAATTTAATTATTTCTTATTAAATTACTAACCTCAATCACTTAGATTACCTTTTCTTAAAATTAATTAATCTCAAATCAATTAATTAATCATCCCTCAATAATCCATCAGTTACATCACGAAGTAATCTCATTAAGTAATTATACTTAAATCAACTACCAAATGACTATCTTTAATTAATAAACAAATTAATTAATCACATTCATCTCATTAAATATAACTGGGTAATTCATCCCTTAAAAACCCTATAACTAATTAATTAATCTTTAATTATAGATTAATTATTCTTTAATTTTTAATTAATAAATCTTAATTATCAATTAATCTCCTTCAATACAAAGTAATCATTCTTAATTACCTTTAAAATCGATTAATTAACCATTAATTAACTGATTAATTATCCATTAACTATTGATTAATAACCTTAATTATTAATACATATCTCTCAATACAAATTAATTAATCCATAATTACTTTAATTAATTTAAGTAATTATACTTAAATTTCTTAATCAACTTAATTAATCTCTAGGCACTAAACCTTAAATTATCTTAAGATAAAACTTAATCTTATCAATGCCTTATTACCATTATCATTTTAAAACATTTTATCATTATGATTACCTTTACTTGATTAAATCATTAAATAAGTTTTAGAATAAAGTGATCATTTAACCTGGTAATTTTAAAGTTAAGAAAACTTAACTTCCTTAAAATAACTTAAAACATTATCAAGTAGAAGTTTTAAAAAATAATTTCAATTTGTATTTTAAAACTTGCTTTATAAAATCTCATTTAAACTAAGTTTTAAAATCACTTCAAATTTACAAAATTTAAATTAAACCAATTTTCAAAACCTCTTAATCAATTGTTAAAGAAACAATTATAAAAAGAGTAAGTTTAAATGAGACAGTTTTAAACTAGATTTAAATTTAAATTTCAAAAACAATTTGATTTTAAAACATTTTTAAAACTGTTCAAAACTGTTGCTTCGGGTTTTACCCGAAGGCCACTCGGGCCTACCCCCGAGTTTCTCTTCTTTGCCCCCCTTATTTTCAAAATCTTAAATTTTATTTAAGTTTAAAGACCTTCTGACTAATTCCCAACAAATCACACGAGTATGAACTCGAGTTCCACCCTCCGAAACCCGATACCACCTTCAAGACATCCTTCTTCTTCCCAAACATAACAGCAACCAAAACCCAAACTGACACTGCTGACCCATCGTGCACGTGCACCGTTGATCGTAGGTACTCCGGCCATCGACGATGCCTCAAGCAAGTCATCAACCTCCCTTCAGTCGATTTCGATCTCCCAAATTTCAACACGAAAACTAAATCGAAAATGAGCATTTCGCCCTCATCTGGAACATGCTGTTCGACCAAAATCCATCTCGATCTGACGCTGCCGACCACCTGAGGTCGTGAAACTCCGTTTTTACCCTTGCCAGACCTCCATGACTCCATTGCACCCAGTCCCAAACCACTCGATGCACCAGAGATGACGTAGTCATCTCAATTTCGACCACGACCCAAATTAGCGTTAAAAAACTAAATCGATCGACCGACGTCGCCATGGTGGTTTAACCAACCACCAAACAAAATTTGGTCACGTCCCTGAACCTTTTCTGTCCTCTAGTCGAAATTCCGACCTCCAGAAATGCTCCGGTCACGAGAAATTGCTCGAAAACACTTTCCTGGCCATCACCAAAATGCCACTTCAAACCCAAACTAAAATCCATGAATTTTGTTTTAAAAATCATAATTTATAAAGAAGTTTTAAGTTATATAATTGGATCCACAAATTATGACGTTTGATTTTAACATGAATTTTAAAATTTTTGCTGTACCACCTCGATTACAGCAGATATTCAAACTTACTTTGCTTGAATAAGATTTTAAACCTCAAATTATATTTAAACAAACACATTGTGTTTGAAAATCAAATTCCAACGGTGTCTAGATAAAGATATATTGAATTTTTGTTTATTTACAAACTCTGTAACCAAGAAAACAGAGCAGTACAGATAAATCCAACATGCACAGAACAAACACAGACATTCACACTTATAAACACACATGCAAAGCATAATTTATCCGAGAGTCACATGCATATATCTTAGTTTACTTAAGCTTTAAAATAATGTGTTTACTCACCTGTAAAATTGTTTGAACAGAGCTTGATTATATTTTTGAAAAAAAACCTGGAATTTGGCTTGATCTTGAGGTTGCAAACTTTTGATTTGAAACTTCTGTTTTCCTTAATCTTACTTGATTGTTATGAGCTGAAACTGAGTTTGATTCCAGTTTTGAAGTTGCTTGCGTTTGTTTAAAATCTTCCAGTTTGGGATTGCTCCATGCCGGTTTCATTTCTTAGTTTTACATCCTTACTGGTTTTAAGTTTTGAGTTTCAAAGTTTTTGGACTGGAAAAAATGGTCTAGTTCTCAACATTTTTCTATAATTCAATTTTCAAGAAAACTTTGCCACATGTTACATTGCATGCTAACTCAAGTTACAATTGTTAATTCGTGTATTATAAGGCTTACAAATGTCTTAATAATTTTTTTAAATTATATTTGCTATTTATTTTTATATGTTTTTATATCAAACTTATATTTCTATGTTTAATACTTATATTAAAGAAAGTATAAACCTTATTAAATCCTATTAGTCTTTCTTTTTACTTTAGTGCTTTATGTTTTATTTAATTTTATGTTACATTTTCACGTTAACACATTTTCTCTTAACTTATTTATAAAACCCTTTAAAGAAAATAATATAGAACTACTTATATACACGTAAAAAAATATACACTATTATTATTATTATTATTATATTTTTATTATTATTATTATATTTTTATTATTATTATTTTTTTAAATCCAATTTACTTTAAGATATTTATCTTTGGATTTCAATCTCAAATTCAAATTTAATTTTAAATTGACTCATATATATATATATATATATATATATATATATATATATATATATATTTAAACAAACACACATTATTATTTTGTTTGAAAATAACAATTTTACAAATTTTTAAATAATAAATAAAGGAGATTATTGCATTTTAAATTGTTTGAATTATATTAATATCTTTACTATTTCTCAATGGCCTTGTATATATACACACTTAAGATTTCCAACATTATGGAATTTTAAATATATCTATTATATATATATATATTAATTTACTGTAAAATTTATTATTTCTAGATATTTATATTTCAAAATTTATTATAGATTCAAATTTATTTATATTTTCAGATATCAGAATTTTATCTGTTCACGGTTAATTATCCACTTATGAGATGTCCAAAAATCCGGGTTATCACAGCCTGAACAACCGAACAGGACTTCTACTAGTTCAAGTAAATAGTTGACGCTTGTGTTCTGAATAACATGGATATGTCTTTAATAGTACACCCTTCCTATAGTCAAATTCTAAAGTATATATTGTGTGTGAAGATATGAAAGAAACATATTGCTTAGAATCGAAGAATATATTAATTATTTTGGATATTCAAGCAATATATAGATTATGATTGCTTTCATATTGCAAAGATAGATAGTAGAGAATATAGCAAGAAATCAAAATAAAATTATTGATTCGAGAAGTGATTCTAATGTGTTTATATAGTGAACAAATAGTTACAACTATTCACAAAAAGTTTGAATCAAAAGTTGCAGCCATATCTCTTCAATTTGAATCGAAACTCTTCGTAATTTGAAGTGACTCTTTAGGAAAAATAGCCGTTAAAACCGTTCAGTCGACTGAGCAAAATCGACCGGTCAACAGAATATTCAAAAAACAATGTAAAACGATGCATATGTGTTCACTGAAAAGGTTTAGTCGACTGAGCAAAATCGACCGGTCAACTGAATATTCAAAAAACAATGTAAAATGGTGCATATCTGTTCACTAAACAGGTTCAGTCGACTGGTCAATTTCGGTTAGTCGACCGACATGGTCATCAGTGCACATTTTGCACATATTTCAAAAAAAATTGAACTTTAAAACTACTTTGACTATATGCAAACTACTTGAGGATAGATTATAACAATTATAAACCATATCTAAGACTAAAACTTTAGTAAATAATCATAATATACTTAGATTTGTAGTCTCGTCTCCTTTGTATTTTAATAGGTTGCATATCTCATTCTCTTTTTGTCGCTTGATCATATAGTCTATCACTAATTGTTTAAGCTTTTTGTCATGAATCAAAACTCATGATTCAATATTCTCCCCCTTTTTGATTGATGACAACCTATTTTTGATGATGCTATATATTAAGAATTATATACCGGAAGTTATATATTTCTCCCCATGAATATGTGGCGACATATCTAATCCTGCAAAAATTGCTTGATCGTACAAATTTCTCCCCCTTTGTCATTGACAAAAAGGAAATAAACAATCATATAATATGTTATCACATGAGCATTGTGAACTAACAACATAACAATCACAAACAACCATATTTTCCAAACTCTATTGGGCTATTTATACAAGCCCATCAACATTAAAGAAATTAAACGATACTAGAATGTTTTTTAACTAAAAAATAACTTACTACCACCATCATGAATTACCGTCATTGCTCAACAGAATCTGAATCTGTTTCTTCTTCCTCTTCTTCTTGTGTTGGTTCATTGGCTCATGAAGAGCTTTCCACATATTGTCTGTCGCCACCATGTCCACTAGTATCAGAATTTGTATGTTCTTTGGATGTAGACCAAGTAAAATGGGGTACCGGGCGTTTTTCTGGATTATAATGTGAAGGGTCTGTAGTGGTCAAGGAGGAACAAGAGACTGCATCCTATAAAATTCCGAAAAAGAGTTTGATCTTGTCAAACTTCCTGTCAATCTTCTTGTCGAGATTCTTAATGCGAGAATCCAAAATTACTTGATTACGTGCAATGAGATCAATGGACTCTCGGGTGCTTTGGAATGAGGTGGTGGTGTGTTTTTCATCTTCTCGTTGTTATGGAGTAGCAGCTCATCGATGAGGCCTTGATTGCCAAACTTGGAATGACATGATAGTGAGCGGTTTTGGAGGCAATTTCATCAAACTAATTGTGTGGCTGTTTAATGTTTTAACTGTTGAGGTGTCTGATTCTGGAATTGGAACTTGTAGATTCGTTAGGAGCCACATAATATACTCGCCATAATAAATGATGTTCATCTGTCCTTGGTTGAAGGCTAGGAATTCATCAAGTATAAGCTTAGACCAACTAATTTGAACATCACCCCAAATTGCACATAAAGCTCTATAATTCTCTGGGTAGACAAGCTCGTAAGACCCAATACGAGGAAGGATTGTGTGCATTAAGGCTCGATGCCTAATTCAAGCTGTAGGTCGTAATGCAGTGGATTTTAATTCTATCATATCATCCTCTAAAATCTATGACTCACTTCATATTGTTCCCCTAAAACTACATTCAAATCTTCTAGTGGAATACCATTTGTTGGCGTTTGTAGAATGTGTCCAATTCTGTCTAACGACAAGAAGACTTGTTGACCACAAACTAAACTCCATACCCAGTTGTTATAGTTTCTTGGATTTTGATGACCCAAATTCAAGTTAGCGTAATAGATTTTTACCATTGTATGATTTATCTTGAGATTATTCCAGTTGTAGTAAGGAGAGATTCAAGACCACTTCTTCTTGTAAGATCTTGAATTTTATATGCTGCGAAGTCTGGAAATACAACAAATGGTCCTTCTAGAAAGCGAGCTTCATTCATATCGTTCCATCTTTGGATAGCGGTGGCATTTTTGCAACAACCTGTTATTTTCAACCATTCGCATCCGAACGAGTCGGAATTGAATTGCCCAAAATACCAGATTGTAAGTTTATATTTGGCAAAACTCAGTAGATACAGTAAATAAATAATCACAGATCACAGACACAGAGTAATAAATGCAGCGGAAACAAATGAATAGTTGATCATGAAGCCACTATGTATATGTAACAGAGTTACATAAGTTATAACAGAAGTCTCGAATACAATAGTTAAATACAAGAATCAGAATACATCACTAGAATCAACTGAATATCTGAAAGCTAGATAGATAACTGGATCTCCAAGCGAAGCTCCAACTCCAAAGGTGAGTCTCGAATACAGGTACACTCAGTCTGACCCGAGCATAAAGCAAAACACAAAACACTCGAGTCAGGATTAACATTCTTATATCAATAAATCCAACTCAAGTGAAATAACAACTAAAATACAAGTAATTCAAAGGATGTTTGGGGTATCCATCCTCTAAGGATCCATTAACCTATCTACTATGTAGTAATATACGCTAAATAGATAATGCCTATGAGTAATATAAAGTATCAAAATAGCGTTATGGCGTTACCATTATCCCCCCTAACACATTTTATATAAATGTTATTGTCTATACAGCACTGTAAACTCCGCCGTAAACTAATGGGATATCAGGGAGTACTTCATAGGTATAATACAAAAAAATTATAGTGGTCGCGTATAGGGATACAAGTATGACAAGGCATATGATGCAATACCCAAGGTAGTGAAACTACCGTTTGCCTGATCCGGACTGGTGAGAACGCATCGCCGCAACGATCGCAACACCGCGAAACAAGTAATGAGTAGTTTATGAAGAAGTGTGTTCCGTCGAGGTGGCTAACCCCATTTGGCCCGGCACGGCTCATGTTTTAGTCATTTCCAATTTGACACAAGTGTCAAGGCTATCCATTATCATTCTCTTTCTTCAGTCATCACGTACATCATTCCAACCACTTCATTCTGGATCACATTCCGTGTATAGTTATTAAAGCGGTTTTTGGTTTAGACAGAGAGTATGTTCATAACCGATCCTGTTTTCTTTAATAACTTTCGCAATTATTACACCAATTGGTCGTTTAATAAATTTCAAAAAAACCAAATCATTTTCAATCTCACTTAGAATTTGAAAGCCAACATTTCATTCGTCTTCCTATATCAATTTCAATAATTTACGTTTCAAAACTTCCAAATTTACCCTTTCAAAACTCTATAATTCAACTTCAATTTTATTTAAAACAATTCAAATATTTATTTAAATTCATATATTGGTTTCATCCCATAATCATTTAAATTAAGTTAATTTAACATTCAAAACAATTTAAATTCTTTGATGGATTCATTAAGTAATCATTTAAATTAGTAAATTTATCATTTCAAAATAATTTCAATTGAATTTCTAATTCATTAAATCAATCACTTAAGTTTACCTACATTATATCAAAACTTATGAATTGAATTAAATTAAATTCGTCAAACTAAATTCTTTAAATTACAAGTTTCATATTAATTTCCATCAATCACATTTTATCTCTTATTAAAGAAATTTAATTTCACTTATTTATTTATTTAATTTATACACGTTTCAAAACTTAATTATTAAAGGAACTTAATTTCACTTATTAAAGAATTAAATTTCACTTATTAAAGAATTCAATTTCACTTATTAAAGAATTCAATTTCACTTATTAAAGAATTCAATTTTATTTAATTATTAAATAATTTCAAAACTTAATTTAATAATTTACTTAAATTTAAACAAAATTCTTTCATCAAACACTTTGTTAATAATAATACTTTGTAAATCAAAATTTAGAAATCATAATGCTTGGAATCATAAAACTATCTACTTAACTGTTTAAATATAAATAATAGTATATATAATAAAATAGTTTATAATTTAAAATAGTTTATATAAAAATAATTTATATTAAAATAGTTTATATGAAATAAATTTATAAAGTAACATATATAAATAGTTTTAATATAATTTAAAAAAAATACTTTATATAATAAAATAGCTTCCTCAAATTACACAAATCGATTCTAATCGATTCAAATTCCAAAATTTAAATTTAATCAGATCTCAAATCATCCATTTTAATTTATTTCAGTTTCTCAATAAACCATTTCACATTATATCGATTTCAACTATAGATTTTTAACCACAAAATAAACCATTTTAGTTTCAATATTTTCAAAGCTTTAAATATTCAAACATTTCAAAACAAGATTTGATAATTCCATATATATCAAATTCACATTACTATTATTTATTTTGAAATATTTACTTACTAAATCCATTATCATTTAAATAAAACCCCAAATTTCAAATGACTAAATATTTCCTTCAATTCATTTAAACTTGAAATATTCGTTAAATCACCTTAAACCAAATCAAGTTATAAAAATTATATCCTTTGAAAAAATCTCAAATTCAATAAGCTCCAAATCGATTTCTAATTAAATATATTTCTTAATTAAAATCAATTTTAAATCAATTTACAATCTATCTTCTCAACCTGAATTTATTTAATCATTATAAACTCTATATTAAAATATAATTTAAATAAATACTTAACCATATTATATTTTAATAAAATCAAACTTTATTATTAAGCTTAAAATCAAGAATTTAACTATATATAAAATAACATTTATATAATATCTAAAATCAATATTCTTAAAACCATATATTTATTCCAAAACCATAGTAATCATTTCAAATTATTTATATATGGACCAATGGTGCCTGTATTTAATTTTCTATCCTATGTTCAAGTGATACAGATATTTATCATTTCAATCCGCAATTTAAATATATGCGGGTATATATATCATTTCAACCTGTAATCCCAAATTCAATTCAATGAAAATCGCTTGGGTCTATCATTTCAATCCATAACGATTTTCTCATATTCTAAAGTCCATTCGGGTATGTATCATTTTAACCCATAGTGATTCTATACTAACAGGAAACTTGCAGAGTGATAACAGATATGGTAATAATACAACAGGCATATATCATCAATATAAATAATAGATAATGGTGTCAGATGTCACAGGTGAACTGATACAGATAATAGCATATACAATAGTGTAAATAACTAACAGCAGTGTATTTTAATTGTCGTTTCAGTTAAAATCAAATTTAATAAATAAAAGAACATTAATCGTGAGTGATTGCTCACCTTTTGAGGCAAGAGAATAGATTGAGTCACGAATCCAAACATGAATTCCAAATCAAAGCAAGATTGGCACGAATTCGACGATCAAAGCGGATAGATAACAATCGATGAGAAATGAATCATAATAAATTTGATAGAACAACAATATTATTATTATTTTCCATGAAATCGATATTGATTTAAACACATATTATCTTAAATATAAATAAACACATATAAAACAACGTAGCTGCATAATATAGACTAAAATAAAATATATATTATTTTATTATATTATCTTCTTAAACCATTATTAAATTAAAATACGTATGTAAAATCTACACACACACACACACACACATATTCTGAAATCCATACTGTATCTTTTAAACACATATATAAAAAATATATTCACATAGTTTGAAACTGATATAAAATTTAAAACACATATTAAAACTAAGCATCATCATATTATATTGAATGACCAATACTTAAATTTTAAATACATATATCTAATCATATGTATTATTATATAAATTCTAGTATTAAAATTTCAGTATTTAAACACATATATCTAATCATAGTTTGAAATAGAGGATACATATCTAAACATATGTATAATACAACAACTTATATCTCTCTATATATATTTGAAATCATTTATTCACAACTAATATATAAATACCCACATATATATAAACTTTATAACTTACGTGAAACCCAAATATTTCAAATATCCGCAAACTTGTAATATAAAACTGTATGAACTTTATGACTTTAGAAACTTTATAAATGTACAACATAAGTAAGAAGATTACTGATATATTTATGCTTTGACGTGTTACAACAGATATATATATATAAACCTATGAATGCAAAGTGACAAAATACTTTTATATATAAACTTAATATCATATACAATATTTTAACGTATGTATGTGTACATAGAGTTTGGCTTACCAACAGCAAAAGTCTTTTTTTACCGCATATAACGAATGAAACATATATGCGCACCTTGTTATAAATTTAATGCATATAGAATGGAACGTGGGTTGCACGAATAGATGTGGGGATGGCTGCGTCAGGGTGCAGGTGGAAGGTGGTAGGCGACTTGGAAAAGTAGAGGCTGTGAGGCTCGGTGCGGATGAAGAGTTCGACTGGCTCGAGAAAGAGACGCTCGGCCATCTAGGTGCGGAGGAAGGCCGAAGGGAAAGTCTGGTTCTCGCGCTTGGGTCAGTGAGGCTGCAGAGTTGCTCGAGGAAGAAGGAAATGGCCTCAGCCATGTCTGCTTGGCGTTGGGTTTTTGTTGTTTAAAGGGAGGAAGCGGCTACCGACTCAAGGCCTGCTGTGG
Organism: Allium cepa; assembly: GCA_030765085.1. Lineage (NCBI taxonomy): Eukaryota > Viridiplantae > Streptophyta > Magnoliopsida > Asparagales > Amaryllidaceae > Allium > Allium cepa. The sequence continues at coordinate 1,032,228,365 of CM060945.1, read as the reverse complement.
GGTTTTGTCCACGCACAGGCGAAGTTGAAGGATTTGCTGGTCGGCGCTATGGATGGGCGTGGAGAAAACGCGGTGGCGAAAGGCACGGTGGGGTGAAGCCATGAAGGGTGGAGTGTGGAGTTGTGGGCTCACGTGGTGGAGATGATTTAAAGCAAAGCCAAAGAGAAATGTATCTTGAACTTTATCCCAAAAAAAAATATAGCTGGTTACCATTGTAAATGAAAAATGTGATCCAACCAGAGAAGGAAGAGAATGAATGGACACAAGTAAATAAATGTTGAACCAATAGGAATAGAAAATGGCAATCACTAATAAATATAAAAATAAATGCAAATGCGGAGGGACAAAAGTAGTTTCAAAGTTAAATAAAGAAATTACAGATTGTTTACACGGTGGAGGCTTGAAAAGACACAAGGACAAAATGACACAAGTACGGTACAGATACGACGGACCGTTACACCGACTTCGTTGCGTATCAGACATCAAAATGCACAACTGAATACGCTGCAGAGGTCAGCAATATGAGACGATCAAAATGGTATATAGATATCAGTGATTCGGTTGAATTATAAAAATTCGAATTGTCTACTAGCGGAAAATGCAGCAAAAACGCAGAAAAATAAGATCGACGGAGCTAAAGAAGTCCAAATTTGAGAAAACGAAAAATGACATCTCAGTCAGAAGATGATTTAGAATTTTTCTATGTAAAAATATTTAGGTTTCGAAAACATTTTATTTTCATGAATTCCTAACTGATTAAATTGAAATAAGATTACACACACGAAATAAACTTTCATATTTTCGGATGAAAATTTACCAGTTGCTATGTTTAACTAGATGCATTTCAAATATTAAATTTTTATTTCAAAATTTTATTTTTTAAAATTTCACGAAAATTCAATTAATCACATTATTAAAACGGTTAAAATTTACGGGTCGTTACACTCTCCCCCATCCAAAACTTTTCATCTTCCAAAAGGAAGGAGGTAGGGGAATAGAAAAAACTAGAAAGATAATAGATTTGAGAAAAAAAACAATTAATTTAAACATATAAATTTGAATTTAAATAAATTAATATTCAACAATTGATTTAATCCATTTGATTTTCTTACGTTAATTTCACTAACTATTCCTAACTTTATATTGATTTATTCATTACCTTATTATTCAGTTATTTTCAATTAACAGTTTCTAAAATCATAATTTGAATAGTCATTTGTTAAAATTATATTTTATTCAACAGATTTAATTTCCTTGATTCCAAAAATTTTATTATATTTATTCCACTTAATATATCTTATCACATATATTTAACAGATTGTCACTTATTATAACCACTTAAACTATTTATGGATTCCATTGATATCATTTTATATTGTATAATATTCAATTACATAGTTAACTTTTAGAAATTTAGGTAAGTTATATACAATGCAATTGAATATTATCCAAATGAAATTTTGCAATTCACTTATTTCAAGTTAAGTATTTAGTCAAAAAATTTGGCTTCATTGAAAATCATCCTTAAATCAAAATTTTAAGAATTAATTTCTGATTAATTTCAAACCATTTTATAGATAAAATAAATATATATATACACACACACACACACACACATAATATATCAAATTAAATTTAAAATCGTCAATATATATTATAAATCAAGTCATGTTTAGAAATTCAAATCAATTTATTTTTTCCAAACAAAAGTGTAGCAGGGCTACAGAATAGTCTCTTCACTTCGAAACTCGAAAATGAATGTCGATGATGCGACCGTCCTCACCGAAATTATTTTCCAGCGACAAAAGAGGAGAGCACTGATTTAAACATTTTAAACTCTTTGAAATAGTTTTTATTCGAAAATACTTTAAATAATATACATTTTTAAATTTTAAAACCAAAGTTTGAAATCACCGAAAATTAAATTCTCAGTTTCTTATTTTAAATTCATTTAAATTTCCAAATTAATTTATAACTATGTTTTATAATTCTATTATTGATATATGAGACAAAACCAATGGTTTATAAGCTATATATAAAATCAATTCTTTTTACTTAACAGCCATTCAAATAACTATCAAAATTCAGAAAATTATACCTATATATATAATATAATTATTCAAAATTTATTTCATTTTGAAACAATTATGTCAGTTTGCTCTATTCAAGTGTTTTGGAAATCCTATCGATAGCGTTGATCAGACGAATCGATCGAAAACCCAAATCAACATCAACAACTCAAACAACACAATATATAAAACATTTAAATATCAATTTACAAATACACTTTCTCGCTCGACGATATAAGAGTGGATTTCAAAGCAAGGATAGAGATTCAAATTTGATGGACTCAAATCACCGAGAATTTTGATTCGAAGATAAGTTCTAAACAAAGATAAGATGATTAAATAACAAAATAGAGAGACAGATAAGTTTATATAAATCACGGGCGACCTTAACCGGGTCGACCGTGACTTCAAGAATAAGATTAATGCAGAATTCCGAAGCAAATCGACATTTGATCTCAAGAAATAGAATTCAGGCGTAGCAAGAGATAGATAGCTTCGTAAACCGAGGATATAGAAATCTCCAGTAAATCGATGTCTGCTGTAAAGTAGTTTCACCCTTTTTATAAATCAATTTGAGGTTGCAAAGACCGCCGACTCGTTATAAAGATCATTCGAAGTGGAGCTATGGGATACTCCAGAATAAAAATAAGACGAATGGTGAGGGACACGAATGGATTTTGGAACCGCAGGGAATATTCGAAAATTCAAAGGAATCGAGTCAAAAGGAAGAGATTCAAACTCGAATGAAAGTGCTATGTAAATACATTTACCCTATATGCTGAGTTTTGCCTAGAGCTACCAAAGCTCGGATACCAAATGTAATGACCTGATATTTTCGACCTTTAGCATCCAAACGTGCCGGAAATGAATTGCCCAAAATACCAGATTGTACGTTTATGTTTGGCAAAACTCAGCAGATACAGTAAATAAATAATCACATATCACAGACACAGAATAATAAATGCAGCGGAAACAAATGAATAGTAGTTCATGAAGCTACTATGTATATAAAAGAGTTAAATAAGTTACAACAGAAGTCTCGAATATAATAGTTAAATACAAGAATCAGAATACGTCACTAGAATCAATAGAATATCTGAAAGCTGGATAGATAGCTGGATCTCCAAGCGAAGCTCCAACTCCAAAGGTGAGTTTCAAATACTGGTACACTCAGTCTGACCCGAGCGTAAAGCAAGACACAAAATTGTAACAACCCGCATATTTTACGATTTAATATTTAAATATTTTAATTAAATATTTTATCGCTAGTCGGATTTTAGTCCGAAAAGTTACTTTTTGCAAACGGTCAAATTAGGACTCGAGACCACTTCCAATGAGTTCAAAATGACGTTTGCATTCTTTTTAAGTATAAAATTTGATATGTTTGGAGTTAGTGGAATTTCACTGCTTTGTCGCTTTGGACTTTGGTTTGGACTTAAGCCTATTAGCCCAACCTCCACTCCCTCTTCTCTTTATTTCCTTCATAATTTCCTAACACAAAAGCTTCATCAAAAATGGTGGAGGGAATGGGAAATTAAAACTCCAAGCTCAAGTTCATTTGCAAATCCAACATCTAACTCCAAATTCAAGGAGAAGCCATTGATTCAAGCTTGTGGTTGATTCTTGCATTGCTTTAAGCTTCATTTTCATTGGTTTTTGTGCAAAGGTGAGATTTTTATCTCACATTCTTGTCTATAACTATCTTGGATTGTTGGGAATGAATTCCTATCACTTTAGCATGTACATTTGCATTTGGTTTGGATTGGATTGGCGAAAAACTCCAATTTTTAGTGTTCTTGGTGAATTTCTGACTTTAGGTCATTCTAGTGGAAAAGTCACCTCGGTTTTAGGTCGTTAGCTCGGCCATGCATTAGGTCGCTAGCCCTTAGGCCGTTCTGCCTACATTTAGCTCGCCACGAGCTAGGTCGCTTGGCCTACCCACCTTAAGTCGATGGACCTTAGGTCGTTTCCCTTTAGGTCGTTAGACCTTAAGTCGTTCGCCATGGGTTAGGTCGCTCGGCCCTTTTTCACATTACGTCGCGATCCGTTAGGTCGCTTGACCCCATCTCCACTTTAGGTCAGCTTCTAGGTCGTTTCACCTTGGGCCGCTCGGCTATGCAAGCTCATTCCAGTAGGTCGTGACTCGTTAGGTCGCTCGGCCCTGTTTCAGACGTTGGCTCGCTCAACCCTTAGGTCGCTCGCCCATGTCGCTTGGCCTCACATCCATTAGGTCGCATGACCTCGTTTCCACTAGGTCGCTCGACCTGTCTTACCTTAGGTCGCTTGACCTGTAGGTCGTTCCATTGCATCTTTAGCTCGGTCGTGTTAGGTCGCGCCATCTTGATCGTGCCTAATTCCTGTGTTGAATTTTGTTATGTCGCAGGGGAACTTCCACTTTGATGCATTTTGAGCTGATTTCCTTGGATTTCATTCACGTCTTTGAATGTGAATTTTTATGACTGATTGTTTCTACAATCGTTTTTGTGATTTTTCACTTTAAAAATATAAAGGTTTCAATACTAGTAGTAAATATCAAAACTCTTTCATCAAGGCGATTTCAACACTATTTTATTACAAAGCTCTTTTCGTAAACTGTTTTCCAATCTATTAGTATATACAAACCTTTACGTCATTCTTATGAGAAATCTAATTAAACGACTTAGTAAAACAAGTGATATGAAATGCTTGCGTTTGCTTTGTCGGTTAATTTTTGGACTTGTTCGATTGAATCTCTTGTGACAATTTTCTATTGAAGATCTACAGTTTGTTCGTAAATATTTAAGTTAAGCAAGTGGTTATGGGACATGAAGCCAAACTCATATATTTACTAGCTTAGTGTAATTGACACTTCTTTATGATCAATGACGATCATTTTTTTTGATTTCGACTAGCAATTATGCGATGTCTCTTGGTCTACGAGGGAGACTAAACCCCATTTGTGTGATGTTTCGACTCACATATGTGGGGTAGCGCCCCCACGGTCTTCGGGCCATTATTTTGGAGCCTCGACTCAAAATTAATGGTTAGCTACCATGAGATAGCCTCTCGTTTTGTGATACACGTGTTGGTGATTTTTCATAGTCCCATTTTGTGATGGCCCTCCCTCTTTTTGTGATTTTTGGATTTTGTGTGTTGATTTCTGGAATTTGTGCTTCACCAATTTTCGTGATTTTCATTGATAAATTTTATCAATTTTTGTGCATTGGTGAATTCGTGTGTCATTACCTTTTTGTGGACTTGGATCTTTGAGAAGGTTCTTGTGATATTGATTAATCTCTTGTTGATTGTCATTTACATACTTATAGTAGTATGCCATTATGGTTATTATACGTTTATGCCATATCTCTTATTCTATATCATGTCATCTGATATCTATAGCTAGACTGATCCGTTTATTATTTTCTTATGAAATAATACTCGGGTCAGACCGAGATGTTACAGGTGCTTCTGCTTGACTTCTCTCCAGGGATCTATTACTTTGACTTTTGGCTAACTACTTAGATTAGTAGTTTTTGTTGTATACATTTGAGATATCGACTCATAGATGTATTCTTTTGTATAGCACATGTTGCTATCTTTTGTGTTATTATGGATCTTTCAGACCACTACTCTGATGTACACTTTCATGTGTTATAAATTCATATCTTTTTCCGCCTTGTGATATGGATGTCCGTGACTGATTTGTGTTATGTTTATTTCTATATTTGTTTCCGAAGATTATATATAGCCACCGTGTAGTAGCTTTGAGTTTGTATCAGTATGTCGGATTTCCTTCTTAAATGAAATGCATGCTATACTAACTGACACATCGGTGCTCGCACAAAGAAATTATATGGATGGTCGCTCCTCCACAGCCTTATTCTCCATGCTAGTTGACAGTATTACTCCGTAGTGTTCTTGGCTAGTGTGGGTATAGAGGTGGGGCGTCACAGCTTGGTATCAGAGCGAAACTTTGGAACAATGTAGAATAATCTAGCAAGGATCATCGTCCTAAGTCCATCTTTGGAGTTGTGCTTTAGGATTTAATTCAAATCTTCGTACCTATTCATCCTATTCCCTTTATGATTCCTTGTTTATCTATCAAGAGTGCTTGATATTCATTTGGTAAATAACCTTATCTTTCTTTTTCCTTTCTTTCAAAAAGGAAGAGAAATGGTTAGACCTGGCCGTCCCAGCGCCAGTGAGTCTCGTGCTACTCCCTAAGATGTAGTATTTATGGGCTCAACGGCTTCTTGATCTAGTAAGGAATGCTCAAGCAGCCGGATCTAATCCGGAGTCTACTCACCCTAGGTCTGGATTTGCACGCTTGTGCAGCGATTATAACAATTTGGGTGGGAAGCCATTCAAAGGTTCTGAGACTATCATCGAAGTCCAGGCTTGGCTAAGAACATGCGATCGAATCTTTTCTCGCATGAATCTTATTGATCTTCATTGTGTTCAGGTGGCCTCTAGTATGCTCCAAGAAAGAGCATTAGACTGGTATGAGCTTCTGATTTCTAAAATAAATAAAGTGGATCTTACTTGGGAGAAATTCCGGGAGCGCTTCGAATTAATATTTATGCCAGAAGCTAAGAAGGTGACTTTGGCTCGCCATTTCATTGACCTTGTTCAAGGTGAATCTTCCATGACAGACTATGTCACGTCTTTTGAATCTCTCTCTAAATACGGGGTTGAATACATCAATACCCCATTGAAGAAAAATCAGAGATTCGTCTATGGCTTGAATAAAAATCTCAAGAAGCCATTACTTCTAAAGTTAGAAGTTTCTTTTGATCAACTTGTTGACATCGCTCTTCGACTTGAAGAGGCATATAAAGAGAGTGATGTTGAAGTTGTGAGTGTTAAACCAAACTTAAACAACAAGAAAATGCCTAATAAGTTCAAAGGTCCTTATCCCAGCAATAAGAAAGGGAAGCAAGCCTCTCCGGCAACTAAGACTTCTACCTCAAGTAGTGGGCAATGCTACAACTGTGGTTCTAAGGACCATTATGCGAACAAGTGTTCAAAGCTTCGTACTTGTCGCTATTGCAAAAGCCCGGATCATTATTTATCTTCTTGTCCCAAACTTAAAAATAGGAAGGAGGGAAAGCTTAATGTTGCTCAAGCCCCTGGCAACACATCTCGTGGTAATGGTATTTCTCATTCTATCCTTGATGGCATTATTTTATTTCGTGATCATCCTATTCGAGTTCTTTTTGATACGGGTATGTCCCATTCTTTTATTTCAAAAGAACTTGTTGATACCTTTTCTTTGGATGTTATGTGTTTAATGACTTCTCTGAGAATTGCAAATCCGGTTGGTGGATCCGCAACAATCACTTTATTGTGTAAAGATGTCGAGGTTATTTTGTGTGATTTTTCTTTTCGAGCCGATTTGCATGTCATGCGCTACTTAGGCTTTGGAATGATTTTGGGAATGGATTGGCTTAACCGTTATGAAGCCCAAATCCTATGTCCTGAGCGGACTATTTATCTTCGGCATCCTCAATCTGTTAAGCAGATTTCTACTGACCTTAAAGATTCGTACTCTAGTTTGGTTGCATCTTTATATTCCTTAAATCCTCATGATGATGAGGAAGATATTATTTCTCTTATTCACGTTGTTCGTAAATTTTCCGACATATTTGAGCCCGTTTTAGGATTACCACCTAAGCGAGCAATTGAGTTCAGAATTAATCTCATTCCTGGAGCTCAACCCATCACTCGTCCTCCTTATCGTATGTCCAATAAAGAAAATGAGGAGATGCGCAAACAATTATCCGAATTGGAGATGAAGCAATTTATTCGCTCTAGTTCCTCTCCTTGGGGAGCTTCGGCTATTTTTGTGAAGAAATCCGATGGTACACTTAGGCTTTGCGTTGACTACCGCAAGCTTAATGATCTTACTATCAAGAACAAATATCCTTTACCTCGGATTGATGATCTATTCGATCAACTTAGGGGTGCTAGAGTCTTCTCACAGTTAGACTTAGCTACCGGTTTCCATCAGCTTCGTATTGCAGAGGATAACATTTCTTTGACGTCGTTCCGGACTCGTTATGGATCGTATGAACGGCTTGTTATGCCATTTGGTTTGACGAATGCTCCTGCTTATTTCGTTGACCTTATGAATAGAGTTTTCAAAGACTTCCTCGATCGGTTTGTTCTCATCTTTATTGATGATATTCTAGTGTATTCTAAAACCAAGGAGGAACATGAAAAGCATCTTCGGATTGTGTTGGAAACTCTTAGGAGCAATCAATTGAAAGCAAAATTTTCTACATGCCACTTTTGGCAATCTCGTGTGAAGTTTCTCGGTCATATTATTTTCGAATCCAGAAATTCTGTGGATCCTTCAAAGATTGATCAAAATTGGAAGAGATCACAGAGTGTGACGGAAATCCGTAGCTTTCTTGGATTGGCGGGTTATTGCCGTCGTTTTATCAGAGACTTTTCTAAAGTTGTCGTGCCTCTCACTAGCTTAATGAAGAAAGGTGTTAAATACATTTGGTCGGACAAATGTGAAACTTCTTTTCAGAAATTAAAAGAACTCCTTTCAGATGCTCCTATTCTTGTTATTCCCGAAGGGAATCAAGATTTTATTGTTTATACCGATGCTAGCCGCGTTGGTTTGGGTGTCGTTCTTATACAAAAAGAACGTGTTAGTGCTTATGCTTCTAGTCAATTAAAGCCAGCCAAGACTAGATATTCCACTCATGATTTAGAGCTCGCAGCTATTGTTTTTGCCCTTCGTATTTGGCGTCATTATCTTTTGGGAGAAAAATTTATTCTCTACACCGATCATAAGTCTTTGAAATATTTATTTTCCCAAAAGGAACTTAATTTGCGTCAACAGCGTTGGCTCGAATTTCTTGCATCTTATGATCTTGATATTCTTTATGCTCCCGGAATGGGAAATCGTGTTGCCGATGCACTTAGTCGCAAGCGGTTGTTTCCATGATGATATCCGAATGGAATGATCTCGAGGTTTTATCCACTTGTGAGATTCAAGATCGTGTTTCTATGACGCCCCACCTTTATACCCACGCTAGCCAAGAACACTACGATGTATTGCTGTCAACTAGCCCAGAGAATAAGGCTGTTGAGGAGCGACCATCCATGTAACTTCTTTGTGCGAGCACCGTTATGTCAGATAGTATAGCATGCATTTCATTTAAGGAGGAAGTCCGACATACCGATACAAACTCAAAGCTATCACACGGTGGCTATAAATAATCTTCGGAAACAAACATAGAAATAAGCATAACACAATCAGTCACAGACATCCATATCACAAAGGCGGAAGAAGATATGGATATAAAACTAACACATGAAAGTGTACATCAGAAAAGTGGTCAAAAAGGTCCACAATAATACAAAAGAATAGAAATACGTGCTATACAAAAGAATACAACTACGAGTCTATATCTCAAGTGTATACAACAAAAACTGCTAATCTAAATAGTTAGCCAATAGTCAGAGTAGCAAACCCCGGGGAGAAGTCAAGCTGAAGCACCTGTAACATCTCGGTCTGACCCGAGTATTATTTAAGAAAACAATAAACGGATCAGTCTAGCTATAAATATCAGATGACATGGTATAAAATAAAAGATATGGCATAAACATAAAATACCCATACTAACATACTACTATAAGTATGCAAATGATGATCAACAGAAGATCAATCAATAAGAGATAAATCAATATCAAAAGAATCTTCTCAAAGATCCAAAGAGGGCATCATACCCTAAACTTGTACTCATAACAAGTCAATAACATAAATTCCATAAATCAACACAAGAAATTCAGAAATCATAGAAAACGGGAAAGAGACCTATCACATGACGGTCCGAAGACCATTGGGAGCTACCCCATATGTGTGAGTTGAAATCACACAGGTGAGGTCTAGACTAACCAAAAATCAAAAACGTATGTGTGAGTGAAATCACACAAGTGGTGTCTAGTCTAACCTAGCAAACAAAAATGTATGTGTGAGTGAAATCAAACAAGTGGTGTCTAGACTAACCAAGAAGGTAAAAAGGTATGTGTGAATGAAATCACAGAAGTGGTGTCTAGTCTAACCAAGCAAACAAGAGACATCGCACAATTGCTAGTCTAAATCATAAGAATGATCGTCATGATCAACGAGAAGTGTCAATTACACTAAGCTAGTAAATATAAAAGTTTAGCTTCATGTCCCATAACCACTTGCTTAACTCAAATATTTACGAACAAGCTGTAGATCTTCACTAGAAAATTGTCACAAAAAGGTTCAATCGAACAAGTCCAAGAGTTAACCGACGAAGCAAACGCAAGCGTTTCATACCACTTGTTTTACTAAGCCGTTTAATTCAATTTCTCATTCGAGTGAGGTAAAGATTTGTATATACTAGTAGATTGGAAAATGGTTTAAGAAAAGAGCTTTGTTATTGAAAATAGAGTTGAAATCATTTTGTTGAAAGAGTTTTGATATTTACTACTAGTATTGAAACCTTCATATTTTAAAGTGACAAATCATAGAAGTGATTGTAGAAACAATCAATCATAAAAATTGACATAAAAAGACGTGAATAAAATCCAAAGAAACCGATAAAAAATCCATCGAAATAGAAATTCAAAAATCCATAAAATCGACCGAGAAGCCCAAGATAGTTTGTCTCAAAGAATAGTCAACTTAGCATCTCAACAAAGCAAGTTCTACTGAATGTTTTTCAGATAAGATCCCCTACGGAGGGGGTCCAGGGGGGTGGCAACCCCGCAAGGTGGGGGTGCGGGTGCAACGCCCCTGCTACAGGTTCGACCTGCCCGGTCAGGTCGCGGGGGTCCATGGGCAGCGCCCCCGGCGGGGTGCGGGGCAGCGCCCCGTCCAAAACTGTCCGACCTAGTGGTTAAAGGGGCATGACCTAGTGGTCGAGCGACCTAAAGGGTAAAGGTCATGCGACCTAAAATGGGTTCGCGACCTAACACTCAAGCGACCTAAAGAAAATAAGGGGCCGAGCGACCTATAAGAAGCAGCGACCTAAATAGAATCGTGGTCCAACGACCTACGGGTTAGGTCATGTGAGTTAAGGAGGTCAACGACCTAACAGGGACACGCAACCTAATAAAGGAACGCGACCTAAAGGCACGCGACCTAGCGACCTAAGCAGGAAACGCGACCTATAAGGGACAAGCGACTTAAGTGGGGAAACGGCATAAAGGAAAAAGGTCCAACGAGTTAAAGCCCAACGACCTAGTGGTTTACGCGACCTAGTGGGCGAACAGGTCGAGCGACCTAAGAGGTTTGCGATTTATCGGTTTAATAAGGCCGAGCGACCTAATGAAGGAACAAGGCCGAACGACCTATAGGGCTCGCGACCTACGACCTAAAAGGCTAAACGACCTAACGACTCAAGGGTCTGACGACCTAAAAGTATAAAGGTCATGCGACCTATCGATTTAAGAGGCGAGCGACCTAAGTGTTACGACCTAAGAGTCGAACGACTTAGCCTGGAAGCGACCTAAAAGACATAGGACCTAATGACCTAAGGTCATACGACCTAGCGGCCTAAAGAGTTAAGACCTAAAGTCGAACGACTTAGCGACCTAAAGAGTTACGACCTAAAGTCGAACGATTTAGCGACCTAAAACCCAACGACCTAATTCCGAGGCGAACGACCTAACACGTGCTAACGGGTTTTAAGGCCAGAAACAAGCTATTTGAAGGCCGAGACTTTTCCATGCGAACGACCTAGCATTGGCAGAACGACCTAAGTGCAGAATTTTACCAAAATCACTAAAAATTAGAGTTTTTGGCCAATCCAATCCAAATTAAATGCAAATGTACATGCTAAAGTGATGGGAATTATTTCCAACAGTCCAATATAGTTATAGACTAGAATTGTGAGATAAAAATCTCACCTTTTCACTAAAATGGATGAAGATGAAGCTTGAAATGCTATGCAAGGATCAACCACTAGCTTGAATCAATGTCTTCACTTGAGTTTTTGAGTTGATGTTGGATTAGCAATGAAGACTTAGCTTTTGGAGTTTTAATTTCTCTTTCCACTCACTATTAATGGAAAAGCTTGAGTTGGTAGGAATTTATGAAGAGTGAAGAGAAGGAGGGGGTTAGGCTTGAGTTATAATGGCTAAGTTAACCCAAAGTCCAAAGCGGGAAAAGTTTAGTGAAATTCCACTAAATCCAAACCTATCAATGTTTATACTTAAAAATTGTAAACGACATTTCAAACTCAATGGAAGTGGTCTCGAGTCCTAATTTAACCGCTTGCAAAAAGTAGCTTTTCGGACCAAAATCCGATTAACAATAAAATATTTAAATAAAATATTTAAATATAAATCGACAAATAGGCGGGTTGTTACAGACTCCCCTCCTTAAAGAAATTGCGTCCTCGCAATATATAAGATGGATATAAAAAGTAACAACCATAAAAGCATATTAACATAAAAGAAATTTGAAATAGGAAGTTCACCATAAAGAGATCTGGTGAAACTTCAATTTCTTCCACAACACATGGCTCAAGAATAGAATCGGAATCTCGAAAGCATCTCCATAATTGAGAAACGTAATACACGCCATATAATAGAAGAAAATTGAGCTGGTAATAAAAGGCGATAAGCCATGGAATCCATACGTACGGTGATAGGAAATGGCCCAATATACTGAGGCGCTAATTTTCCCGTTCGACTGAAATGTATAACACCCATCATAGGTGAAACTTGAATAAATTCTGAATCTAAAACCAGCTTCTCACCGGCCTCAAGCCAACAAGAAGGAGATCGGCATGGCCTTCCCTAGAGTGTCTCGAAAGATGCCATACCAATACTAGATTGGAAGCTATTATTATAGGAAAATTCAACAAGAGGAATATGATCTTCCCAACTTCGACCGACATCAAGCACACAAGCTCAAAGGAGATCTTCAAGAGTTTGATTCACACGCCCGGTTTGTCCATCGGACTGGGGTGATAAGCGGTGATAAAATCTCGAAGACTTTTCCAAAGTCCACTAGTAAACAGTGGAGCACTATCGCTATCAATAGAAGTAGGAACTCCATATAATTTAACAATCTCTTTTAGTAAAGAGTTTGGCCAAAAGAGGAACGATTCGCTTAAACTGAACGGGAATAAAATGGGCTGATTTAGTAAGTCTATCTACTATAACCCATAAGTTACCATGACCCGAATGAGAACGGGAAAGGCCATCTATAAAATCCATGGAGATTTGGTCCCACTTCCAAATTGGAATTTCTAAAGGTTGCAATAACCCAGCAGGCCTTTGGTGTTCGGCCTTGACAAGTTGGCAAGTCATGCAACACTTAACAAAGTTAGCGATAAAAGATTTCATTCACTCCCAATAATAAAGTCGCTTCATATCTGCGTACATTTTACTACTACTGGGATGAATGGTAATTTTAGAACGATGAGAATCTTCTAAAATATTTTTACGAAGATCACTAATAATTGGTATGATAAGTTTACCAAATTTTCAAATGCCGCTACAAGAATCAATATCAAAGTCTTTCAAACCTTCAATATCAATTTTTCATCCCTACAACTTTGGCTAAGAAGAGCCAATTTGGGATTTAGCCCATTCTGAGCTTTAAGAATGCAGTCTAAAAGAGAATGATGAGCCTAAATTGGATACGCGCTCTCGAATCTCACAAGTGGATATAATCTCGAGATCGTTCCATTAGAATATCATCATAGAAATAACCGCTTGTTGTTTACGGTTAAGAGCATCGGCGACACGATTACCCTTACCGGGGTATAAAGAATATCAAGATCATAAGGTGTAAGGAACTCGAGCCAACGAAGTTGACCCAAATTAAGTTCCTTATGAGAAAATAGATATCCCAATGATTTATTATCGAGGTAGAGAACAAATTTCTCCATCAAAGATGATGATGCCAAATATTTAAAGCGAAATCAATAGCCGCGAGCACCAGATCATAAGTGGCATACCTAGTCTCGATTGGTTTTAAAGATTTAGAAGCAAAAGTGATTGCACGTTCTCTTTCGCAAGAGAACGGCATCCAAACCAATACAATAAGCATTGGTACTAAAGCTAAAGTCTTGGTTCCCTTTGGGAATCACAAGAATAAGAATATTGAAAAGAAGGAATTTAATCTTCTTTCCCAAAAAGCTAAAACTTTAAAAATCACAATTACCTTCATAGAAAAATTTATATTTTACAAGTCGATTTATTGTGTCTGATTATCTTATCAAAGCGTTTAGGAAATCCCTATCGATAGCGTTAATCAAGCGCATCGACCGGAATTCTTAAAACACTAAATGGGCAATACAACACAAAATTATCTTTTTATAGAAATTTAAAATATCTTCTTAAAAAGATTTGCAAAATTTTAAATTTCTATTCTCATCCAAAATTAATAAATACAAGATTGGAATTATTGAGATATTCGTAGAATACTCGATTTATAAAAGGGATGAAATAGACTGGATAAACTGAATGACACAATATGTCATTCATATAAATCATAACGAGTGCGGAATGCGGTATGTGGAAGGCGAACCTCCGCAACTCGTAGCGATTGAAATTCGGTGGCAAGGTCAAACTGGAAAGACCTTAACACCACTCAAAATGGTTGCTTAGGTGATAATTGTAAGACAAACTCAAAAATACCGGAAAATTCTCAATCGATAAGAATGAGAGAGATATCTCTTTACTCAACACGTGAGCTACAAGAGCAAAATGATGTCATCGATTTGAAATCGAAATCACAAAGGAAAAATATGAATCTGCTTAATAGATCGAAAATATCGAAAATGAATAGTCCTTACGGAAAAATTGGATATGGGCTTTGCAATAAGCCAATCCTTTCACGCAAATCAATTTCGAAACCTAAGCAATGCATAACATGCAAATTGGTTCGGAAAGAAAAATCACATGAAATAATTTTCGATATCAATAAAAATCAAGTAGAGTGTTGCGGATCCACTAATCCGAATTCGCAATCCTCAAAGAAGTCATCAAGCCCAAAACATAAAAAGAAAGAGAATCATCAAGTTCTTTTGATATAAAAATGATGAGACGAACCCATATCAAAAAGAACTCGAATCGGATAATCGAAAACAAATGAAATCAAGGATTAAATAAGAAGTACCTTGACCCAGAGGAGTTTCGTTAGAAGCTTTTAGCTTTCCTTCTCTTTTGCTAGGTCGCACGGGACATGCAGACAAGTAATGGTCCGAGCCTTTGCAAAAGAGGCAATAGAGAGGTTCCGGGCACTTAATTACATAATGGTTTGTGGAACCACTATTGTAACATCGTTTAATACTAGAGGTAGGTGGCTTGGCTACCGAAGTTTCTCGTTCCACCCTCTTCTTGCTTAGAAGTATGGGGCAGACAGAAATATGATGACTGGAATCTTTGCAATAACGACAAAAGAGTGGTTCCAGACACTCCTTCGCATAGTGGTCCCTAGAACCACAATTGTAGCATCGTCCATGATGAAGGATTGGAGTCTTTGCTACAAAAGCAGGTTGCTTCACCTTCTTATCGGGATAAGGGCTTTTGAACTTAATATGGCTCTTCTTGGACATCCCAATTGTAGGATCGATTTCACCCTAGAGGGGGGGTGAATAGGGTGATAGTGTAAATTATTAAAAATTAATCGCGGAAGCTTATAAATTAATTTCAATTCAGATCACAGAATAGCAGCACAGATATCGCAGAATATAAATAACAGAATAAAACAGAACAACACAGAATTTACCCAGCTTCGGCAAAACCCTGCCTACGTGCTGCCCCCAAGGTTTCTACTAGAAATTAGATAGTCCCTCGCTTACACACGTAAACTCGCTATACACCGCTATTGACTAATCTAACTCTACGCTCAAAACCTTGACCACAACTCAACTACCGAGTTGCAAATTCCCAAACTACACACCGTAGTTTGCACCCTAGTCACACGACTAGAAAATAAAAACGGTTTAAAAAGAAATACAAATTAAAACAATTAAAAAAAGAATAACCCTAATTAAAAAAACCCTTATATAAAAAATATTCTCCCTTTAAAAATAATAGGCCGGCCCTTTCTTCACTTCTTCAACTCGTCCTCCTTTTTTTTTCGTTCGTGAAAAACATGGCCGCTCCTCTTTCAGTTCTAGGCTTCGTCCCTTCGATTCAATTAGGGCTTTTGTTTCTCTGATCCAAATTCAGGGTTATTGAAGCGCCGCTTCACGTTGGTCGAATCGAAACTAATGATTTTTAGTTGCTTGCCTTTTCGATTCGTTGTTGCTTTGAATTGTGGACGGCTACTTCGAGTTCGGCTGAGTGATATGGTATGTGATTTCCTTTTTATTTGTTCTTCTTTGTTGTACTCGAACTCTCTGCAATGCCGATGATGATTATTGGGTTTTATATAGGATTCGAAATCCTATTTTTGCGTACATCTGATGTTTTCCAAAATTGTGCTTTGGCCATACGATTTTGTTTGGATGATTGTGATAAATTTTTGGCTAATTCAAATGCGTATATATCACTGCTCCGATCATTTCTCTGTTGACTTGTTCAATTGTGACTTCGGCTTTGAATTTGACGCGTTCGAAGAAGTTTGATTCATTCACCTTCGGCCTTGACTTGACTTTGCACACTGACCTATACATATTGTTGCTTGATTCTGGTCTCTAATTTTATCTTGTTCGATATTGCTTTTGGTCAGTATGGTTGTTGATTTTGTGGCCGTTCTTTATATCAAAACTGCTACTTGATATTGTAATTGACATTCTTTCATGTTCGACCTGATGCTGCACTTGGTTGTATTCTTCTCTGTCCACTGTGATTTCACTGATGCATGGTTATTTTGTTCATAGCTACTTCATTTGAGACTGTGAATTGCATTCGTATCCTTGCTTTAGATGCTTGAGTACATGCTGTTTAGTCTTCATGTATGTGCATTTGCTAGTTCGAGCTTGCACTTGTATTGTAGCTGTTTCATATTGATTGTACACTTGAAGTTCTGATGGCTTTAAGTCTCTGTTTGATCATTGAAGTGTGCTCGAGTCTGCACTTTGTTATGCAACAGCTTGGTCATGCTTTTGTTTCTTTGCTGCCTCTATTATGTATGCATTTGCATACTGCTTGTTGTTTGAATATTTTTGGATGCCATCTTCATGATTATTGTATATGTTCTCTGATACATGTTTATGTTGTGGGCTTCGTGTAACTTCGACACTTTCATCTTGAGCTTGTGTAATTTGAACCTTGCTGTGCATTGCATTGATGATTTTGGCCTTGACCACTTTGATACTGTAACCATTTTGCAACAGTTTGGGCTTGCCTTCTGGTTTATATTATTGTTGCCTTGAGACTATTGACATGTGCACTTGGTCTTCATTTGTGTTGCATGTTAGTGTGCTTCTGTCTTTGGCTATCTTTCTTTCAGTGCTTAGTGTCTTGATGCATTGCTTGTTGCACTTACTTACTTGTTGTCGTAGACGTTTTGGACTGCATACTTCTTGTTGCAGTCTTGTAGTTTTCTTTGACATTTGCTGTGACATGAATTTGTTTATCTGCACTGTTGTATATTCGAACTGCACCTGTGTTGAATCCAGTTTTATTTGGATTTGACCTTGTGCTGAAGTCGTGATATATTGCATGTTGCACCTGAGTTGAATCCTGCTTTTTATTTGGATTTGACCTGTGCTCACCTGTCCCTGTAAATCAATCAAGTGTATATATCGGTGTGCACGGCCTTGTGGCATATACAGTGATACACTGTGTATGTCACAAGTTGTTCGTGTATGATGAATTCAAATTTAAATTATGACGAACAACCCAAATAACTGAGGCAAATCATATTTTTAAAATCATCTTTTAATTTATATTGCAAAAATATTTTCTTTTCAATTTTACTGCGTTAGTGAATATTTTTGCAGATTGCTCAGATGCTGGATTCAAATTGGAATGCAGTTGAAGATAAATACGAGTGTGAGTGATATGTAGTGAGGTGAACTGTAAATATGAAATGTAATGAAATTTGTATCAAAATTGTATAGTGAATAGTGAGAGTTTGAAATTGTACTATCAAAGTTGTAATAAATATTTGTTTGAATAAAATATTCATTTGAATTCAAAAACTGTGTTATTTATTTTTATTCAGCAAATATTTATTTATTCTGTGAAAATTAAAATAGTACGTTAACAAATACATTTAAGTGAATGTATATATGTTTATTATCATCAAACAAAAATCATATAAGCGCATATTCAACAATCTCCCCCTTTTGATGATAACAAACATATATTTAAGATTTTGAATATATTAAATGTATTTGATAATTTCAATTGCTCCCTCTATTTGAATGCTTCCTTTTTATATGATACTCCCCCTACATATATGACTCCCCCTACATATATGCATACAAATAAAAATGTGCAAATGAGTCTATATGCATATTGAAAACTTCTTTGACCTTTTCTCTTCCTTTTTACAAAATCTTAACTTTTCTCTCCCCCTTTTGTTATCAGCAAAAGAATAATAGTAATAGAAAAAGTAGAGTTATAGTGATCGATATTAATTCAACATTAAAACTCAATTGAATATAAAAATTAAATTTCGATAAAAAATCAAACAAAAATCATAAATCCTTTAATTGACGCATATTCCACTTTAGAATGATATGAATGATTTCATCAAATAAAACCATATAGTCGTGTCTATTTGTGGTATATTTATTTTAGGAAATTTGAATATCTACTAACCATGCATAACCGTTAGGACTTTTAAATGAGATTAGTAGTATTCACAATTTTTATTTTTATTCTAAAAATGAATTCAAGTATCTTCTAACCACGCATAACCGTGAGGACTTTTAAATGGGATTAGAATCAACTTGTCTATTTAACCAATTAATTTTGATATGCATTCCATACATGCATAACCGTGAGGACTTTTAAATGAGCATGGAAGCACATAATCAAAAATCCAAGTAATTCACCCATGCATAACCGTGAGGACTTTTAAATGAGAATGAACACTTTGGATATTTATTTTATTGCTAAAAATATAATAAATTGAAGCACAAATGATTTCCTGTTTAAAATACCACATATTGACATACTATATAGAATTTTGATGAGTGATGGTCGATAGAAAAATGAAAGAATTAGAAATGGTCATGAAATATTTATCAACAGAAAGTTTTTATAACTCTTGTTTAAATTTCTAAAGAAATTTACTAATTATACCATCTTGAGTTATAATGTATGATTAATATCAACACTCATCTTATTTTCAATCACTATTCATCTTTTTGATAATTATTAGGGGGTTAGATTAGTTAATATAGTTATTTAAAATCGATTTCAAAAATAGTTATAAAATCAAGTTTTCTTAAATAACTAATCTGATACAAGGTCAAAAAATGTTTTTCTAGAAGGGGTTTTATAAGAAAATTTTCTGCTATTAAAAAAATTATTTCAAATGAAAAATATGCAGACATTTTCTTTGAAAAAATGATGCAGCAAATGAATGTGTCAAAAATTAATCACGTTCCACTAGTAATTTTTCTATCAACTATATTACCAGCGTAATCTGCATCTGAATTTAAATTTCACTCAAAATTCACTCGTTGAATGTCAAGGACCAAATCATGAATTTTGCAAAAAAAATTTCAACAAATTATCTCAGAATAAAGTTCTCTTGAATTTGAAATGAAGCCATGTTGACAATCAAACAGATATCAAAGTGTCAATTTTAGAAGCTATCCAACATCATTTTTATTTCAAAGCAATTTCTTGAAATCTAAAAAAAATTAAAATCCTTTTTACAATTTTTAAATAGAATTCATTAGGATTTTAAATCGAGGCCGTGTCAAACCATGAATAGAGATTTAGCCAAAAATATTATAACAAAAATATTATTATCCAATCAAAACACTATCTTTATCCCAAACTTATATATCAAGTAATTCTAGAGAAATTTATAGTGTTTTGGCATAAGAAAATAATTGGCTAACAATTTTGAATAAGTCAGAATCATCATCTTTTCATCATCTCAATATTGGCTGATTTTAATTCAAAATACGGTGCAGATTATCACAATTAATATATCGTTCAAAAAAATATACCATTACCTATTTTACCTTTACGATATTTTTCGTCGTTGTCCATTGTGATTCTGTCACCTTTATACTAGGCTAAGGAACTTTGCTTTGTCGCCCGTTGTGTTTCTGGAACAGCCAAAATATCCAGATAACACCGTTGTTGTTCCTTAGCCTGCCACCACACCTACACGGGAGAAGTTTTATGTGACCTATTTGTTTTTATAGGTCCATGGTTGTTAGTGACAGAATAATTATACAAATAATTTTGTGGAGACCCAAAACTATTTATAATTGTTCCCTTTGGCACCCAAATTTGTTTAACTTTAAGAGATTTTATATTTGTGCCTTTTGGAACCCAAATCGGTATAGTTTTCACATGTTTGGGTCTATACCAACAATTATTGTGATCGTGTCCAAATTTTCTACAAATTGTGCACATAGAATTAACTTGATTAATCTTGTTTTCAACAATTTTCGAATTATTAAATCCAAGTCCTTGTCTAACCGTATTAACAATTTGCTTTCCTAATAGCATATTCAACGATTTTTCACTTTTTGAAAATTTATCTAAAGTCGTAGACAATTGTTGGACTTTTGATTTGAGAGATTCATTTTCGTTTAACAACTGTGTGCACTTTTTAATAGAATTCTCTCTCCTAGTATTTTCATTCTCCTTTAAAATCAGAATTTCATTTTCAAGCGATTTTATTTTAATTTCTGATTTTTTAATTTCCTCATCAAATGTTGGACACTTATCACACTTAGGGATCCTACTTTGATAGGTTTTAACTAATTGATCAAGTTGTTCATTACATTCTATCAAAGTATCTTTTTGAGATTCAAGTTTGGCGTATTTTTCCCTAAGTCGTTCAAAACAACCGTTTACTTCATGAAAATATATAAGCAACTCAGAATGGGTAAGTTTTGATACCTCACTTGGCTCGTCATCGTCACTGTCAGTTGTATCACCTCGAAGGCAAAATTCTGCCTTTTCGCTTTCACTGCAAGTGCTTTGATCATTCTCGTCTATTTCATCCCAAGTGGCTGCAAAACTTTTCTTTTTCTGTTTCTTTCCATGGCTGGATTTAATTTGTGGACAATCAGGCTTGATATGGCCGGGTTTGTTGCAATTATAACAAATAAACTTTTGTTCTTCTGAGTAGTCTAGTGCTTTGGCTATTCTGCTTTTTGCTTTTTGAATTCGAGCTGAATTTCCATGTTTTTGATTCCATTTTTTGAATTTCCTTATTAACAGCTCCAATTCTGCTGCTCCATTATCTTCATCGTTATCATCATCACTTTCGGTTGTTCCTTTGAGAGCTATTGATTTCTTTTGAGTGTCACCTCCTTCACGCTCTTCTTTGAATTTCATTTCAAGCTCATAAGTGGTGAGATTTCCGATGAGTTCCTCAACTTTAAGTTGTTTTAAATCTTTCGATTCTTGTATGGCAGTTACTTTTGCTTCAAAGCTTCGTGGAAGGACTCTGAGGATTTTCCGGACTATTTCTAATTCGGTGTTTGTTTTTCCGAGAGCTTTTGATTTGTATACAATATTGGAGAGTCGTCCGTACATCTCTTTGACATTTTCTTCCTTCGCCATTTTGAAGTTCTCGTATTCGCTGCTTAGCATTGCAAGGCGAGATTCTTTGACTTGAGATGTTCCTTCGTGAGTCACTTCTAGTATGTGCCATATTTCCTGCGCATTTAGACAATGTGAGACACGATTAAATTCAAATTGATCTAATGAACAGATAATAGAATTCATAGCTTTAGCATTAGTATTCTGTAATTTATTTTCTAATTCTGTCCATTGTTCCTTTGGTTTCTCTATTTCCTGATTATCTACAGTTATAGTTGGTATTCTATAACCTGTCTCAACAATATTCCAAGCGTCAATGGTTTTCAGAAAAATTTGCATTCTATTTTTCCAATAAGCATATTCACCATTGAACATTGGTGGTCTAACTATGGATTGACCTTCTGCAAAAGCATTATTAAAAGAAGCCATTTTAAAAATTCAAATTTTTAAAACAAAAACTGATTTTTTCAAAAAAAATCGAATTTTTAAAACAGATGTTGACTTCTAAACCTGTCCTAGCTCTGATACCACTTGTAGGATCGATTTCACCCTAGAGGGGGGGTGAATAGGGTGATAGTGTAAATTATTAAAAATTAATCGCGGAAGCTTATAAATTAATTTCAATTCAGATCACAGAATAGCAGCACAGATATCGCAGAATATAAATAACAGAATAAAACAGAACAACACAGAATTTACCCAGCTTCGGCAAAACCCTGCCTACGTGCTGCCCCCAAGGTTTCTACTAGAAATTAGATAGTCCCTCGCTTACACACGTAAACTCGCTATACACCGCTATTGACTAATCTAACTCTACGCTCAAAACCTTGACCACAACTCAACTACCGAGTTGCAAATTCCCAAACTACACACCGTAGTTTGCACCCTAGTCACACGACTAGAAAATAAAAACGGTTTAAAAAGAAATACAAATTAAAAAAATTAAAAAAAGAATAACCCTAATTAAAAAAACCCTTATATAAAAAATATTCTCCCTTTAAAAATAATAGGCCGGCCCTTTCTTCACTTCTTCAACTCGTCCTCCTTTTTTTTTCGTTCGTGAAAAACATGGCCGCTCCTCTTTCAGTTCTAGGCTTCGTCCCTTCGATTCAATTAGGGCTTTTGTTTCTCTAATCCAAATTCAGGGTTATTGAAGCGCCGCTTCAGGTTGGTCGAATCGAAACTAATGATTTTTAGTTGCTTGCCTTTTCGATTCGTTGTTGCTTTGAATTGTGGACGGCTACTTCGAGTTCGGCTGAGTGATATGGTATGTGATTTCCTTTTTATTTGTTCTTCTTTGTTGTACTCGAACTCTCTGCAATGCTGATGATGATTATTGGGTTTTATATAGGATTCGAAATCCTATTTTTGCGTACGTCTGATGTTTTCCAAAATTGTGCTTTGGCCATACGATTTTGTTTGGATGATTGTGATAAATTTTTGGCTAATTCAAATGCGTATATATCACTGCTCCGATCATTTCTCTGTTGACTTGTTCAATTGTGACTTCGGCTTTGAATTTGACGCGTTCGAAGAAGTTTGATTCATTCACCTTCGGCCTTGACTTGACTTTGCACACTGACCTATACATATTGTTGCTTGATTCTGGTCTCTAATTTTATCTTGTTCGATATTGCTTTTGGTCAGTATGGTTGTTGATTTTATGGCCGTTCTTTATATCAAAACTGCTACTTGATATTGTAATTGACATTCTTTCATGTTCGACCTGATGCTGCACTTGGTTGTATTCTTCTCTGTCCACTGTGATTTCACTGATGCATGGTTATTTTGTTCATAGCTACTTCATTTGAGACTGTGAATTGCATTCGTATCCTTGCTTTAGATGCTTGAGTACATGCTGTTTAGTCTTCATGTATGTGCATTTGCTAGTTCGAGCTTGCACTTGTATTGTAGCTGTTTCATATTGATTGTACACTTGAAGTTCTGATGGCTTGAAGTCTCTGTTTGATCATTGAAGTGTGCTCGAGTCTGCACTTTGTTATGCAACAGCTTGGTCATGCTTTTGTTTCTTTGCTGCCTCTATTATGTATGCATTTGCATACTGCTTGTTGTTTGAATATTTTTGGATGCCATCTTCATGATTATTGTATATGTTCTCTGATACATGTTTATGTTGTGGGCTTCGTGTAACTTCGACACTTTCATCTTGAGCTTGTGTAATTTGAACCTTGCTGTGCATTGCATTGATGATTTTGGCCTTGACCACTTTGATACTGTAACCATTTTGCAACAGTTTGGGCTTGCCTTCTGGTTTATATTATTGTTGCCTTGAGACTATTGACATGTGCACTTGGTCTTCATTTGTGTTGCATGTTAGTGTGCTTCTGTCTTTGGCTATCTTTCTTTCAGTGCTTAGTGTCTTGATGCATTGCTTGTTGCACTTACTTACTTGCTGTCGTAGACGTTTTGGACTGCATACTTCTTGTTGCAGTCTTGTAGTTTTCTTTGACATTTGCTGTGACATGAATTTGTTTATCTGCACTGTTGTATATTCGAACTGCACCTGTGTTGAATCCAGTTTTATTTGGATTTGACCTTGTGCTGAAGTCGTGATATATTGCATGTTGCACCTGAGTTGAATCCTGCTTTTTATTTGGATTTGACCTGTGCTCACCTGTCCCTGTAAATCAATCAAGTGTATATATCGGTGTGCACGGCCTTGTGGCATATACAGTGATACACTGTGTATGTCACAAGTTGTTCGTGTATGATGAATTCAAATTTAAATTATGACGAACAACCCAAATAACTGAGGCAAATCATATTTTTAAAATCATCTTTTAATTTATATTGCAAAAATATTTTCTTTTCAATTTTACTACGTTAGTGAATATTTTTGCAGATTGCTCAGATGCTGGATTCAAATTGGAATGCAGTTGAAGATAAATACGAGTGTGAGTGATATGTAGTGAGGTGAACTGTAAATATGAAATGTAATGAAATTTGTATCAAAATTGTATAGTGAATAGTGAGAGTTTGAAATTGTACTATCAAAGTTGTAATAAATATTTGTTTGAATAAAATATTCATTTGAATTCAAAAACTGTGTTATTTATTTTTATTCAGCAAATATTTATTTATTCTGTGAAAATTAAAATAGTACGTTAACAAATACATTTAAGTGAATGTATATATGTTTATTATCATCAAACAAAAATCATATAAGCGCATATTCAACACCAATATCACTATCAATTCCTTTATCAGCCTTATCTTCTTGTAGAGTGATATCTACAAGTTGGTCGAAAGGAACTTCTAGTTTCAAAGGTATGATCTTTGTGGGATGCTTTCTCAAAGCACAGATAAACCTTTGATTCTGAGCAAGATCCAAAAGTTGCTGGGCAGACATGTATAAGCCATCCAGAGAAGGACTACTGGATTGACCAGCGCTAGGACTGCCAGAACTAACCATCTCTTCCTCCTTCAAGAAAGAAAGGAAGAAGAAGGAAAAGATTATTCTCAGAATGAATATCAAGCAATTTTGATAGATAGAACATGGAATCACAAAATAAAATAGGATGAATCGGTACGAAGACTCGAATTAATCCTAAGGTAGGACTCCTAAGATGGACTTAGGACGATGATCCTTGTTAAGTTATTCTACGTTGTTCCGAAGTTTGGCTTTGATACCAAGCTGTGACGCCCCACCTCTATACCCACAATAGCCAAGAACACTACGATGTAGTGCTGTCAACTAGCACGGAGAATAAGGCTGTTGAGGAGTGACCATCCATGTAACTTCTTTGTGCGAGCACCATTCTGTCAGATAGTATAGCACGCATTTCATTTAAGGAGGAAGTCCGACATACCGATACAAACTCAAAGCTATCACACGGTGGCTATAAATAATCTTCGGAAACAAACATAGAAATAAGCATAACACAATCAGTCACAGACATCCATATCACAAAGGCGGAAGAAGATATGGATATAAAACTAACACATGAAAGTGTACATCAGAGAAGTGGTCAAAAAGATCCACAATAATACAAAAGAATAGCAACACATGCTATACAAAAGAATACAACTATGAGTCTATATCTCAAGTGTATACAACAAAAACTGCTAATCTAAATAGTTAGCCAAAAGTCAGAGTAGCAAACCCCGGGGAGAAGTCAAGCTGAAGCACCTGTAACATCTCGGTCTGACCCGAGTATTATTTAAGAAAACAATAAACGGATCAGTCTAGCTATAAATATCAGATGACAAGGTATAAAATAAAGGATATGGCATAAACATAAAATACCCATACTGACATACTACTATAAGTATGCAAATGATGATCAACAGAAGATCAATCAATAAGAGATAAATCAATATCACAAGAATCTTCTCAAAGATCCAAAGAGGGCATCATACCCTAAACTTGTACTCATAACAAGTCAATAACATAAATTCCAGAAATAAACACAAGAAATCCAGAAATCAGAGAAAACGGGAAAGAGGCCTATCACATGACGGTCCGAAGACCATGGGGAGCTACCCCATATGTGTGAGTTGAAATCACACAGGTGAGGTCTAGACTAACCAAAAATCAAAAAGGTATGTGTGAGTGAAATCACACAAGTGGTGTCTAGTCTAACCTCGCAAACAAAAATGTATGTATGAGTGAAATCACACAAGTGGTGTCTAGACTAACCAAGAAGGTAAAAAGGTATGTGTGAATGAAATCACACAAGTGGTGTCTAGTCTAACCAAGCAAACAAGAGACATCGCACAATTGCTAGTCTAAATCATAAGAATGATCGTCATGATCAACGAGAAGTGTCAATTACACTAAGCTAGTAAATATAAAAGTTTAGCTTCATGTCCCATAACCACTTGATTAACTCAAATATTTACGAAAAACTATAGATCTTCACTAGAAAATTGTCACAAAAAGGTTCAATCGAACAAGTCCAAGAGTTAACCGACGAAGCAAACGCAAGCGTTTCATACCACTTGTTTTACTAAGCCGTTTAATTCAATTTCTCATACGAGTGAGGTAAAGGTTTGTATATACTAGTAGATTGGAAAATGGTTTAAGAAAAGAGCTTTGTTATTGAAAATAGAGTTGAAATTATTTTGTTGAAAGAGTTTTGATATTTACTACTAGTATCGAAACCTTCATATTTTAAAGTGACAAATCATAGAAGTGATTGTAGAAACAATCAATCATAAAAATTCACATACGAAGACGTGAATAAAATCCAAAGAAACCGATAAAGAATCCATCGAAATAGATATTCAAAAATCAATAAAATCGACCGAGAAGCCCAAGATAGTTTGTCTCGAAGAATGGTCAACTCAGCATCTCAACAAAGCAAGTTCCACTGAATGTTTTTCAGATAAGATCCCCTACGGAGGAGGGGTCCGAGGGGGTGGCAACCCCCCAAGGTGGGGGTGCAGGGGCAACGCCCCTGCTATGGGGTTCGACCTGCCCGTTCAGGTCGCGGGGGTCCAGGGGGCAGAGCCCCCGGCGGGGTGCGGGGTACGGGCAGCGCCCCGTCCAAAACGGTCCGACCTAGTGGTTAAAGGAGCACGACCTAGTGGTCCAGCGACCTAAAGGGTAAAGGTCATGCGACCTAAAATGGGTTCGCGACCTAACACTCAAGCAACCTAAAGAAAATAAGGGGCCGAGCGACCTATAAGAAGCAGCGACCTAAATAGAATCGAGGTCCAACGACCTACGGGTTAGGTCATGCGAGTTAAGGAGGTCAACGACCTAACAGGGACACGCGACCTAATAAAGGAACGCGACCTAAAGGCACGCGACCTAGCGACCTAAGCAGGAAACGCGACCTATAAGGGACAAGCGACTTAAGTGGGGAAACGACATAAAGGAAAAAGGTCCAACGAGTTAAAGCCCAACGACCTAGTGGTTTACGCGACCTAATGGGCGAACAGGTCGAGCGACCTAAGAGGTTTGCGAGTTATAGGTTTAATAAGGCCGAGCGACCTAATGAAGGAACAAGGCCGAACGACCTATAGGGCTCGCGACCTATGACCTAAAAGGCTAAACGACCTAACGACTCAAGGGTCTAACGACCTAAAAGTATAAAGGTCATGCGACCTATTCGTTTAAGAGGCGAGCGACCTAAGTGTTACGACCTAAGAGTCGAACGACTTAGCGTGGATGCGACCTAAAAGCCATATGACCTAACGACCTAAGGTCATACGACATAGCGGCCTAAAGAGTTAAGACCTAAAGTCGAACGACTTAGCGACCTAAAACCCAACGACCTAATTCCGAGGCGAATGACCTAACACGTGCTAACGGGTTTTAAGGCCAGAAACGAGCTATTTGAAGGCCGAGACTTTTCCACGCGAACGACCTAGCATTGGCAGAACGACCTAAGTGTAAAATTTTACCAAAAACACTAAAAATTGGAGTTTTTTGCCAATCCAATCCAAACTAAATGCAAATGTACATGCTAAAGTGATGGGGAATCATTCCCAACAGTCCAATATAGTTATAGACTAGAATTGTGAGATAAAAGTCTCACCTTTTCACTAAAATGGATGAAGATGAAGCTTGAAATGCTATGCAAGGATTAACCACTAGCTTGAATCAATGTCTTCACTTGAGTTTTGGAGTTGATATTGGATTAGCAAAGAAGATTTAGCTTTTGGAGTTTTAATTTCTCTTTCCGCTCACCATTAATGCAAAAGCTTGAGTTGGTAGGAATTTATGAAGAGTGAAGAGAAGGAGGGGGTTGGGCTTGAGTTATAATGGCTAAGTTAACCCAAAGTCCAAAGCGGAAAAAGTTTAGTGAAATTCCACTAAATCCAAACCTATCAATGTTTATACTTAAAAAGTTGTAAACGACATTTCGAACTCAATGGAAGTGGTCTCGAGTCCTAATTTAACCGTTTGCAAAAAGTAGCTTTTCAGACCAAAATCCGATTAACGATAAAATATTTAAATATAAAATCGACAAATATGCGGGTTGTTACAGTTTTCGATTTATGTTCATCTCTTGTTTTATGTAGCCTTGGGGCACATCCTTCTCTTTTAGACCGCATTCTTGAAGCTCAAAAGTTAGATCCCGAATTGGCTCTTCTTGGACAAAATTTTAGGGATAAAATTGATATTGAGAGTTTGAAAGATTTTGATATTGATCCTCGTGGCGGCATTCGAAAATTTGGTAGACTTATCGTACCAAATATTAGTGATCTTCGTAAATATATTTTAGAAGATTCACATCGTTCTAAATTTTCAATTCATCCCGGTAGTAGTAAAATGTACGCGAATATGAAGCGACTTTATTATTGGGAGGGAATGAAATCTGATATAGTTAACTTTGTTGAGTGCTGCATGACTTGCCAACTCCTTAAGGCCGAACATCAAAGGCCTGGTGGGTTATTACAACCTTTAGAAATTCCAGTTTGGAAGTGGGATCAAATTTCCATGGATTTTATAGACGGCCTTCCCCATTCTCGTTTGGGTCATGATAGCTTATGGGTGATAGTCGATAGACTTACTAAATCCGCCCATTTTATTCCCGTTCGGTCCAATCGAGCCGTTCCTCTTTTGGCCAAACTCTTTATCAAAGAAATTGTTAAATTGCATGGTATTCCTACTTCTATTGTTAGCGATCGTGATCCATTGTTTACTAGCGGATTTTGGAAGAGTCTTCAAAAAGCTTTGGAACGAAGCTTAATTTTAGCACCGCTTATCACCCCAGTCCGATGGACAAACCGAGCGTATGAATCAAACTCTTGAAGATCTTCTTCGTGCATGTGTTCTCGATTTTGGTGGAAGTTGGGAAGATCATATTTCTCTTGTTGAGTTTTCCTATAATAATAGCTTCCAATCTAGTATTGGTATGGCACCTTTTGAGGCGCTCTATGGAAGGCTATGCCGTCTCCTTCTTGTTGGCTTGAGGCCGGTGAGAAGCTTGTTTTAGGTCCAGATTTTATTCGTGGTTCCACAGAGAAGATTGACCTCATTCGTCTTAGGATGAAAGAAGCCCAAAGTAGACAAAAATCCTATGCCGATAACCGGGGAAGGAAATTAGAATTTTCTATGGGAGACCTTGTGTTTATTCGTGTTTCACCTATGAAGGGTGTTGTACGTTTCAATCGATCAGGAAAATTGGCGCCTCGATATATTGGGTCGTTTCCTATCACCGAAAGTATTGGTTCCGTGGCTTATCGCCTTTTATTACCGGCTCAGTTTTCTACTATTCATGACATATTTCACGTTTCTCAATTACAGAAATGCCTTCGAGATTCTGATTCTATTCTTGAGCCGGTGTTGTGGAAGAAATTGAAGTTTCACCTAATTTGACTTATGAGCAACATCCTATTCGTATTATTGCTTCGGAGGTCAAGCGCCTTCGAAATAAAGATGTTCCGCTTGTTAAAGTTCAATGGTCCTTAAATCCTAAGGACTGCTCTTGGGAATCTAGAGAATTCATCGAGCGAACACATCCGGACTTACTTTCTCGTGCTCTTTGAGGTGAATTTCTTATTTCAAACTCCTCTTGTGTTGAATATGCTTTTATGGTTGTTACCATATATTTTCTTCTTAATTATTGCCAGGACGCAATTTCTTTAGGGGGGGAGTCTGTAACAACCCGCATATTTTATGATTTAATATTTAAATATTTTAATTAAATATTTTATCATTAGTCGGATTTTAGTCCGAAAAGCTACTTTTTGCAAACGGTCAAATTAGGACTTGAGACCACTTCCAATGAGTTCAAAATGACGTTTGCAATCTTTTTAAGTATAAACTTTGATATGTTTGGAGTTAGTGGAATTTCACTGCTTTGTCGCTTTGGACTTTGGTTTGGACTTAAGCCTATTAGACCCAACCTCCACTCCCTCTTCTCTTCATTTCCTTCATAATTTCCTAACACAAAAGCTTCATCAAAAATGGTGGAGGGAATGGGAAATTAAAACTCCAAGCTCAAGTTCATTTGCAATCCAACATCTAACTCCAAATTCAAGGAGAAGCCATTGATTCAAGCTTGTGGTTGATTCTTGCTTTGCTTTAAGCTTCATTTTCATTGGTTTTTGTGCAAAGGTGAGATTTTTATCTCACATTCTTGTCTATAACTATCTTGTATTGTTGGGAATGAATTCCTATCACTTTAGCATGCACATTTGCATTTGGTTTGGATGGATTGGCGAAAAACTCCAATTTTTAGTGTTCTTGGTGAATTTCTGACTTTAGGTCGTTCTGGTGGAAAAGTCACCTCGCTTTTAGGTCGTTAGCTCGGCCATGCATTAGGTCGCTAGCCCTTAGGCCGTTCTGCCTATGTTTAGCACGCCACGAGCTAGGTCGTTTGACCATTAGGTCGCTCGGCCTACCCACCTTAAGTCGATGGACCTTAGGTCGTTTCCCTTTAGGTCGTTAGACCTTAAGTCGTTCGCCATGGGTTAGGTTGCTCGGCCCTTTTTCACATTAGGTCGTGATCCGTTAGGTCGCTCGACCCCATCTCCACTTTAGGTCGCTGACTTCTAGGTCGTTTCCCCTTGGGCCGCTCGGCTATGCAAGCTTGTTCCAGTAGGTCATGACTCGTTAGGTCGCTCGGCCCTATTTCAGGCGTTAGCTCGCTCAACCCTTAGGTCGCTTGCTCATGTCGCTTGGCCTCACATCCATTAGGTCGCACGACCTCGTTTCCACTAGGTCGCTCGACCTGTTTTACCTTAGGTCGCTTGACCTGTAGGTCGTTCCATTGCATCTTTAGCTCGGCCGTGTTAGGTCGCGCCATCTTGGTCGCGCCTAATTCCTGTGTTGAATTTTGTTATGTCGCAGGGGAACTTCCACTTTGATGCATTTTTAGCTAATTTCCTTGGATTTCATTCACGTCTTCGAATGTGAATTTTTATGACTGATTGTTTCTACAATCATTTTTGTGATTTGTCACTTTAAAACTATAAAGGTTTCAATTCTAGTAGAAAATATCAAAACTCTTTCATCAAAGCAATTTCAACACTATTTTATTACAAAGCTCTTTTCTTAAACCGTTTTCCAATCTATTAGTATATACAAACCTTTACCTCATTCGTATGAGAAATCTCATTAAACGACTTAGTAAAACAAGTGATATGAAACGCTTGCGTTTGCTTCGTCGGTTAATTTTTGGACTTGTTCGATTGAATCTCTTGTGACAATTTTCTATTGAAGATCTACATTTTGTTCGTAAATATTTAAGTTAAGCAAGCGGTTATGGGACATGAAGCTAAACTCATATATTTACTATCTTAGTGTAATTGACACTTCTTTATGATCAATGACGATCATTTTTTATGATTTAGACTAGCAATTGTGCGATGTCTCTTTTTCTACGAGGGAGACTAAACCCCGTTTGTGTGATGTTTCGACTCACATATGTGGGGTAGCGCCCCACGGTTTTCGGGCCATTCTTTTGGAGCCTCGACTCAAAATTAATGGTTAGCTACTATGATATAGCGTCTCGTTTTGTGATACACGTGTTGGTGAGTTTTCATACTCCCATTTTCTGATAGGCCTCCCCCTTTTTGTGATTTCTGGATTTCGTGTGTTGATTTCTGGAATTTGTGCTTCACCAATTTTCGTGATTTTCATTGATAAATTTTATCAATTTTTGTGCATTGGTGAATTCGTGTGTCATTACCTTTTTGTGGACTTGGATATTTGAGAAGGTTCTTGTGATATTGATTAATCTCTTATTGATTGTCATTTACATACTTATAGTAGTATGCCATTATGGTTATTATACGTTTATGCCATATCTCTTATTCTATATCATGTCATCTGATATCTATAGCTAGACTGATCCGTTTATTATTTTCTTATGAAATAATACTCGGGTCAGACCGAGATGTTACAGGTGCTTCTGCTTGACTTCTCTCCAGGGATCTATTACTCTGACTTTTGGCTAACTACTTAGATTAGTAGTTTTTGTTGTATACATTTGAGATATCGACTCATAGATGTATTCTTTTGTATAGCACATGTTGCTATCTTTTGTATTATTATGGATCTTTCAGACCACTACTCTGATGTACACTTTCATGTGTTATAAATTCATATCTTTTTCCGCCTTGTGATATGGATGTCCGTGACTGATTTGTGTTATGTTTATTTCTATATTTGTTTCCGAAGATTATATATAGCCACCGTGTAGTAGCTTTGAGTTTGTATCAGTATGTCGGATTTCCTCCTTAAATGAAATGCATGCTATACTAACTGACAGCATTACTCCGTAGTGTTCTTGGCTAGCATGGGTATAGAGGTGAAGCGTCACAAAAACACTCGAGTCAAGATTAACATTCTTATATCAATAAATCCAACTCAAGTGAAGAAACAACTGAAATACAAGTAACTCAATGGATGTTTGGGATATCCATCCTCTAAGGATCCGTTAAACTATCTACTATGTAGTAATATACGCTAAATAGATAACGCCTATCAGTAATATAAAGTATTAAAATAGCATTAAGGCGTTACCATTATCCCCTTTAACACATTTTATATAAATGTCATAGTCTATACAACACTGTAAACTCCACCGTAAACTAGTGGAATATCAGGGAGTACTTCATAGGTATAACACAAAACAAATCGTAGTGGTCGCGTATAGGGATACAAGTATGACAAGGCACACGAGGCAATACCCAAGGTGGTGAAAGTACCGTTTGCCTGATCCGGACTGGTGAGAACGCATCGCCGCAACGATCGCAACACCGCGAAACAACACTCCCAAATCAAGGGTGCACACCAATCAATAACAAGTAATGAGTAGTTTATGAAGAAGTGTGTTCGCTCGAGGTGGCTAACCCCATTTTGCCCGGCACGACTCCTGTTTTAGTCATTTCCAATTTGACACAAGTGTCAAGGCTACCCATTATCGTTTTCTTTCTTCAGTCATCACGTACATCATTCCAACCACTTCATTCTGGATCATACTCCGTGTATAGTTATTAAAGTGGTTTTTGGTTTAGACAGAGAGTATGTTCATAACCGATCCCGGTTTCTTTAATAACTTTCCTAATTATTACACCGATTGGTCGTTTAATAAATTTCAAAAAAACCAAATCAATTTCAATCTCACTTAGAATTTGAAAGCCAACATTTCATTCATCTTTCTATATCAATTTCTATAATTTACGTTTCAAAACTTCCAAATTTACCCTTTCAAAAATCTATAATTCAACTTCAATTTTATTTAAAATAATTCAAATATTTATTTATATATTGGTTTCATCCCTTAATCACTTAAATTAAGTTAATTTAACATTCAAAACAATTTAAATTCTTTGATGGATTCATTAAGTAATCATTTAAATTAAGTAAATTTATCATTTTAAAATAATTTCAATTGAATTTCCAATTCATTAAATCAATCTCTTAAGTTTACCTACATTATATCAAAACTTATGAATTGAATTAAATTAAATTCGTCAAATTAAATTCTTTAAATTATAAGTTTCATATTAATTTCCATCAATCACATTTTATTTTTTATTAAAGAAATTCAATTTCACTTATTTACTTATTTAATTTAAACACGTTTCAAAACTTAATTATTAAAGGAACTCAATTTCACTTATTAAAGAATTCAATTTCACTTATTAAAGAATTCAATTTTATTTAAGTTTTAAATAATTTCAAAACTTAATTTAATAATTTACTTAAATTTAAACAACATTCTTTCATCAAACACTTTGTTAATCATAATACTTTGGAAATCAAAATTTAGAAATCATAATGCTTGGAATCATAACACTTCCTACTTAACTGTTCAAATATAAATAATAGTATATATAATAAAATAGTTTATAATTTAAAATAGTTTATATAAAAATAATTTATATTAAAATAGTTTATATGAAATAAATTTATAATGTAACATATATAAATAGTTTTAATATAATTAAAAAAATACTTTATATAATAAAATAGCTTCCTCAAATTTCAAAAATCGATTCTAATCGATTCAAATTCCAAAATTTAAATTTAATCAAATCTCAAATCATCCATTTTAATTTATTTCAGTCTCAATAAACTATTTCACATTATATCGATTTCAACTACATATTTTTAACCACAAAATAAACCATTTTAATTTCAATATTTTCAAAGCTTTAAATATTCAAACATTTCAAAACAAGATTTGATAATTTCATATATATATATATATATCAAATTCACTTTACTATTATTTATTTTGAAATATTTACTTACTAAATCCATTATCATTTAAATAAACCCCAAATTTCAAATGACTAAATATTTCCTTCAATTCATTTAAACTTGAAATATTTGTTAAATCGCCTTAAACCAAATCAAGTTATAAAAATTATATCCTTTGAAAAAAATCTCAAATTCAATAAGTTCCAAATCTATTTCTAATTAAATATATTTCTTGATTAAAATCAATTTTAAATCAATTCCTATCTTCTCAACCTGAATTTATTTAATCATTATAAACTCTATATTAAAATATAATTGAAATAAATACTTAACCATATTATATTTTAATAAAATCAAACTTTATTATTAAGCTTAAAATCAAGAATTTAACTATATATAAAATAACATTTATATAATATCTAAAATCAATATTTGTAAAAACATATATTTCTTCCAAAACCGTAGTAATCATTTCAAATTATTTATATATGGACCAACGGTGTCTGTATATATTTTTCTATCCTATGTTCAAGTGATATGGTATTTATCATTTCAATCCGCAATTTAAATATATACGGGTATATATATCATTTCAACCCGTAATCCCAAATTCAGTTCGAAGAAAATCACTTCGGTCTATCATTTCAACCTATAATGATTTTCTCCTATTCTAAAGTTTGTTCAGGTATGCATCATTTCAACCCATAGTGATTCTATACTAACAGGAAACTTGCAGAGTGATAACAGATATGGTAATAATACAACAGGCATATATCATCGATATAAATAACAGATAATGGTGTCAGATGTCATAGGTGAACTTATACAGATAATAGCATATATAGCAGTGTAAATAACTAACAGCAGTGTATTTCAATTGTCGTTTCAATTAAAATCAAATTTAATAAATAAAAGAAAATTAATCGTGAGTGATTGCTCACCTTTCGAGGCAACAGAGTAGATTAAGTCACGAATCCAAGCACGAATTCCAAATCAAAGCAAGATTGGCATGAATTCGACAATCAAAGCTGATAGATAAGAATCGATGAGAAATGAATCAGAATCAATTTGATAGAATAGCAATATTATTATTATTATTATTTTCCATGAAATCAATATTGATTTAAACACATATTACCTTAAATATAAATAAACGCATATAAAAGAACGTATTTTCATAATATAAACTGAAATAAAATATATATTATTTTATTATATTATCTTCTTAAACCATTATTAAATTAAAATACGTATGTAAAATCTATATATATGTACACATATATTCTGAAATCCATACCGTATCTTAAAAACACATATATAAAAAAAAATATTCACATAGTTTGAAACTGATATAAAATTTAAAACACATATTAAAACCAAACATCATCATATTATATTGAATTACGAATACTTAAATTTTAAATACATATATCTAATCGTATGTATTATTATTATTAAAATTCCAGTATTAAAATTTCAGTATTTAAACACATATATCTAATCATAGTTTGAAAGAGAGGATACATATCTAAACATATGTATAATACAACAACTTATATCTCTATATATATGTTTGAAATCATTTATTCACAACTAATATATAAATACCCAAATATATATAAACTTTATAACTTACGTGAAACCTAAACATTTCAAATATCCGCAAACTTGTAATATAAGACTATATGAACTTTATGACTTTAGAAACTTTATAAATGTACAACATAAGTAAGAATATTACTGATATATATATATATATATGCTTTGACGTGTCATAACAGATATATATATAAACCTATGAATGCAAAGTGACAAAATACTTTTATATATAAACTTAATATCATATACAATATTTTAACGTATGTATGTTTACATAGAATTCGGCTTACCAATAGAAAAAGTCTTTTTTTTACCGCATATAACGAATGAAACAAATATGCGTACCTTGTTATAAATTTAATGCATATAGTAAGGAACGTGGGTTGCACGAATGGACGTGGGGATGGCTGCGTCAGGGTGCAGGTGGAAGGTGGTAGGAGACTTGGAAAAAAAAAGACTATGAGGATCGGTGTGGATGGAGAGTTCGACTGGCTCGGGAAAGAGACGCTCGGCCATCTAGGTGCGGAGGAAGGCCGAAGGGAAAGTCTGGTTCATGTGCTTGGGTCAGTGAGGCTGCGGAGTTGCTCGAGGAAGAAGGAAATGGCCTCAGCCATGGCTGCTTGGCATTGGGTTTCTGTTGTTTGAAGGGAGAAAGCGGCTACCGACTCGAGGCCTGCTGTGGGGTTTTGGCCATGCACAGGCGAAGTTGAAGGATTTGCTGGTCGGCGCTAGGGATGAGCTCGGAGGAAACGCGGTGGCGAAAGGCACGGTGGGGTGAAGCCGTGAAGGGTGGAGTGTGGAGTTGTGGGCTCATGTGGTAGAGATGATTTAAAGAAAAGCCAAAGAGAAATGTATCTTGAACT
Organism: Allium cepa; assembly: GCA_030765085.1. NCBI lineage: Eukaryota > Viridiplantae > Streptophyta > Magnoliopsida > Asparagales > Amaryllidaceae > Allium > Allium cepa. Next base: position 1,032,191,073 of record CM060945.1, on the reverse strand, counting down.
TTATCTCAAAAAAATATATAGCCGGTTACTATTGTAAATGAAAAATGTGATCCAACCAGAGAAGGAAGAGAATGAATGGACACAAGTAAATAAATGTTGAACCAATAGGAATAGAAAAGGGCAATCACTAATAAATATAAAAATAAATTTCAATGCGGAGGGACAAAAGTTGTTTCAGAATTAAATAAAGAAATTACAGATTGTTTACACGGTGGAGGCTTGAAAAGACACAAGGACAAAATGACACAAGTACGGTACCGATACGACGGACCATTACGCCAACTTCATCGCATATCAGACATCAAAATGCACAACCGAATACACTGCAGAGGTCTGCAAGATGAGACGATCAAAACGCTATATAGATATCAGTGATTCGATTGAATTATAAAAATTCGAATTTTCTACTAGCGGAAAATGCAACAAAAATGCAGAAAAATAATATCGACGGAGCTAAAGAAGTCCGAACTTGATAAAAAGAAAAATGACGTCTCAGTCAGAAGATGGTTTAGAATTTTTCTATGTAAAAATATTCAGGTTTCGAAAACATTTTATTTTCATCAATTCCTAACTGATTAAATTGAAATAAAATTACACACGAAATAAACTTTCAAATTTTCGGATGAAAATTTACCAGTTGCTATGTTTAACTAGACTCATTTCAAATATTAAATTTTTATTTCAAAATTTTATTTTTTAAAATTTCATGAAAATTCAATTAATCACATTATTAAAACAGTTAAAATTTACGGGTCGTTACAATTATAAAGCCATTGAGCTATATGGATGTCTATAGGTTCAGAGGCTGAGGATGAAGCTTTTCTTGAGCGTTTTGGTTGTCTTGGAGCAACTAGAATGAATAATTGAGTAATGGATTTTGAAAATTTGGAGGGCTAGGGTTTTGAAATATTGATGGTGGAAAGTAAAAGTGAAGAAGATAGATCATATGGGTAAAAAGTAGGTGAAACAAGAGTTAATAGGCCCAAATAAGCCGGTCAGCCGACTGATCAAATTTGGTCAGTCGACTGATCAAATTTCCTAAAACATTCTGTTTCTAGATTTAGTTGACTGACCAAAATTCATAGTTGACTGAACGCTTTTTTTTCAGCATTATCAGTCTTTCTGCTTAAAAATGAAATTTTCTATAAACAATATATTAAACAAAGAATGTATACAAATGAGATTGAAATAGGAGAAAAGATAAATAAAAATCGTATAGATGAAGAAGAAATGGATGAATACGGGGTTTTGCAATCTTCCGGTTCAACTTTAGTCTTCTCTTTGCAAGGTTTCAATTGAAACCAGTGATTTCCATGCTCCCATGAATTTGGTGACACATGAGGAGGTTGTGGTGACTGATCTGGTGGATTCCGATAAGAAGACGTTGTGGGTTAATAAACGTCGGATGTAGATGTCCCGCAGAATTTACAGCGAAGTTGCTCTAGAGAGCTAAGTCGTTTTGAATTAACCTTTTGTTCGTAGTACATTTCTCGTTGTATTTCTATTGATTCCCGTTGATAATGATGTATATCATCAATCTTCTGTTTTGTTGTCGAAGAACCAAAGAATAAGAAACGACATGCCTTCTTCTTATCTGGAGTATAACCAGTATGATAGTTGGATGGTCTGGTAGGTTCATAACATGGAGTAGGTGTAGGTAGGCTAGAAGAATCTGAGGATGATGTGGAAAAATCAAGAGAAGAGTAAGCAGAATCATTTTGGGAGTTGTTTTGGGAAAACAGTGTTGTAAGGAACAATCAATATTTGAATCAAACATCAAGGTGGAGAGAAAATAAACAAACAAACCTCAAATTTATATAAAATAGGTATTTTAAAAATAGAGTGAATGATTGGTTAAACAAGGGATAACCAGAAATAATGAAAGGAGTAGAATAAACAGAATTTTGCATGGTTAAAAAAAACTTTAAACAACTGAAAATAATATACGAATAAGTGTATTATAGAAATAGTTGTGCAATAACAAATAGAGAAACAGTAAAGACATAGGACTTCCAATGTAGAGGTGTTGAGTTCAAGTGATAGCAAAAAAATTATTTTCATTTTATTTATTTATTTTAAATTTCAAATACTATAATTCTTTAAAAGAAATTATACCTAGTTCTCTTCTTAATTTTACAAAAATATTATCATTGAGTGGTTTAGTGAAAATATCAGCTAATTGATTTTCATAATTTACAAATTCTAAATTTACTATATCCTTTTCAATATTATCATGAAGAAAATGATGACGAATGTAAATATATTTAGTTTGTGAGTTGTTGACAGGATTTTTAGATAAATTAATTGCACTTGTGTTATCACAGTATTTTATAGATTTATTTAATTTTATATCAAAATCTTGTAGTGTTTGTTTTATGTAGATGACTTGAGCACATGCTAAAGATGCAGATATATATTCTACTTCACATGTCGATAGTGAAACGCGGTTTTATTTCTTGCTAAACCAAGATATTAAGGACTGCCTGATGAAATGACAAGTTCCACTTGTGCCTTTTCTATCCGTCCGACTTCCTCCAAAATCAGCATCGCTATAGGATACTAATTCAAACGGACATTCTTTCGGGTAAAATAGTCTGAAATGCTCGGGCTTGCTAAGATAACGAATTATATGTTTTACTGCTCGCATATGTGATTCTTTAGGATTTGCTTGAAATCGAGCACATAAACAAACACTCATCATTATTTCAGGTCGACTAGCAGTTAAGTAAAGTAATGATCCAATCATACTACGATATAATTTCTGGTCGATACTCTTACCATCTTCATCTCTATCGAGATGCATAGTTGTACTCATAGGAGTTGGTTTGGCAGAAGTGTTTTCCATACCAAATCGTTTAATTAGATTATTACAATATTTTTCCAGATTAATAAAAATACCATTTTTATTTGTTTAATTTGTAATCCCATAAAATATGATAGTTCTCCTATATGAGACATTTCAAATTCATTTGTCATGATAGTCGAAAATTCCTGACATAATTTTTCATTAGTTGAACCAAATATAATATCATCAACATATATTTGTATAATAAAAATCTTGATTAGTTTTCTTAATAAATAAAGTTTGATCAACCTTTCCAATTTCAAAACCAGAGTCAATTAGATAGCTCTTAAGTCGGTCGTACCAAGCATGGGGTGCATGTTTCAAACCGTATAAGGCTTTCTTATGTTTATAAACATGGTATGAAAAATTTTCATGAGCGAAAAGAGGAGGTTTTTCAATGTAAACATTTTCTTTTATATATCCATTTGAAAATGCACTTTTAAAATCCATTTGATATAATTTAAAGTTATGAAAACATGCAAAGGCCGATAGAATACGTATAGCCTCTAATCTTGCGACAGGAGCAAACGTTTCTTCATAGTCTATTCCCTCTTCTTGATTATATCCTTGTGCTACTAATCTAGTTTTTTTTCTAGTAATATTTCCTAGTTCATCAGCTTTGTTTTTAAAAACCCATTTTGTACCAATGACCGATTGATCACTTGATCTAGGAACTAATTCCCAAACTTCGTTTCTTCTAAATTGGTTTAGCTCTTCTTGCATAGCTATAATCCAATAGTCATTAGTGGAGGCTTCCTTAATATTTTTAGGTTCTATATTAGAGCGAAAAGCTACATGACCCATTTAATTTATTTGATGTCTTGTTCTTACATTTGAATTTACTTCTCCAATTTTATTTTGAACAGGGTGATCTCTAAGAATTCATGGAGGAGATCTTACAATATTTTCATTATGAACAATGTTTTCATCTTCTTTAGTATAATGAACAATGTTTTCATCATGAAAAATAATATCACCATCTTTTGTAATATTTGTTATGATTTTATTAGAATTATTTTCAAAGTTAATATTAGAAGAGATTTTGAAATTTTCATTGAATGAAACATGAAGAGTTTCTTCGATTACTTAAGTCCTTTTATTAAAAACTCGATAAGCTTTGCTTCTCTCTGAATATCCTATGAATATTCCTTCATCGAATTTTGAATCAAATTTGCCAAGCTGATCTTTAGTGTTAAGTATAAAACATTTTGAACCAAATACTTTGAAATAAGACATTTTAGGTTTTCTACCATTTAAAAGTTCATATGGGGTGTTTTTTGTTAATGGTCGAATAGAAGCATGATTCAAAACATAACAAGAAGTTGCAACAAATTTTGCCCAGAAATGTTTCGGTAGAGCACTTCCATTTAATAAAGTTCTTGCAAATTCTTGTAATGTTCTGTTTTTCCTTTCTACAATTCTGTTTTGTTGTGGTGTTCGAGGAAAAGAAAAATTATGATTAATTCCTTTCTTGTTACAAAAATGTTCAAAAACTTCATTTTCAAATTCACCTCCATGATCATTTCTAATATTTTTAACTTTTAAATTCTTTATATTTTAAATTATTTGAACAAAAATTTTAAAAATTTCAAAAGTATCACTTTTTTGTTTCATGAAAATAGTCCATGTATATCTTGAAAAATCATCTACTATAACAAACATATATCTATTGTGATTAATAGGTTGAACTTGATTAGGTCCAAAGAGGTCCATATGTAGTAGTTCAAGTGGTTGTGTTGTAGATATGATTTTCTTAGATTTAAAAGAAGATTTTGTTAATTTTCCTAATCGACATGCATTACAAATATGATCAATTTTGAATTTCATATCAGGTAGTCCTTTAACAAGTTTATTTTTAGCTATTTTATTAATAGTACTAATATTTATATGACAAAATCTTTTATGCCACAGCCAAGAATCATTTTCCAGTTGCTACTAAACACATGTTTGTGTTATGATTTACATTCATATTTAAAATATAAATATTTCTATCTCTTATACCTTCAAAAGTAAATTTTGATTTTTATCAGAAATATTGCATTTATTTTTCTAAAAAAGATATATTAAAACCTTTATCACATAATTGACTTATGCTCAATAAATTATGTTTTAACTTTTTAACTAATAAAACATCAGAAATGAGAGGTAAATTAGAGATACCGTTATTGCTCACATCACCTTTGCCGATGATATAACTGTAGGATCGATTTCACCCTAGAGGGGGGGTGAATAGGGTGATAGTGTAAATTATAAAAACTTAATTGCAGAAGCTAATTAATATTAACACGGATCACACAATAGCAGCACAGATATAGCAGAATATAAATAACAGAACAGAACAACACAGAATTTACCCAGCTTCGGCAAAACCCTGCCTACGTGCTGCCCCCAAGGTTTCTACTAGAAATTAGATAGTCCCTCGCTTACACACGTAAACTCGCTATACCCGCTATTGACTAATCTAACTCTACGCTCAAAACCCTGCCACAACTCAACTACCGAGTTGCGAATTCTCAAACTACACACCGTAGTTTGTACCCTAGTCACACGACTAGAAAATTAAACGGTTTAAAAAGGAAAATACAATTAAAAACAATAAAATAAAATAAAACCCTATTAAAAATAAACTATAGCCTTATAATAAAACAAGGCCGGCCCCTATTCTTCAACCCGTTCCTTTTTCTTTTTCTTTTCTCCGTTCGTTGTTATGAGATAGCGGCGGCTTTGTCCTTCAATCCAGATTAGGGCTTTCGTTTGTGCGATCCAATTTAGGGTTTTTCGTGATTTCAAAGAGTCCGACTTTTGATCGATCGAATATATGCTCGTTGCTTGCTTTCGTCGATCGTTTTCTTCTCTATTTTGCTCACGGCTTCGATGAAATTGATCGAGTTCGACTATAACTTCGGTAAGTACTTTGTTCCTTTTGCTTTTACTGATTGTTGGCTTGCTTGAACTCGATGCAGATAATTGCCGATGATGATATCAATTTATATAGGGTTTGTAACCCTGGATTTGCGTCGTATATTTTGTACTTGAATTTGTCAACTGATATTTGATCAGCCGTTCGATTTCACTTTGATGATGAGATGATTTCTGACCTTTTCAAATGCGTATATTTTTGTTGCTTGCTTCCCACGGCTTTGATTCGTTTCGTGATGACCACGGTTTTGAATTAGACTTGTTCGTTTGATTGCGACTTGTTCAAAATTGACTTTGGCACGAACTTGATATTGATAGCTTCGGTTTAATTGTTATCTGACTTCGGTCTTCTGGTTCGATGCTTGGTGCATTGTATATTTGTTTTGGACTTGCTTCATTTGCTGGTCTTCAATGCCTTTGCCCACTGATTTTGAAGTTGTAACCTAGATCATTGGTTCAATTTTGGTTGATTGTCATATATGCATCTTGCTTTGACATGCTGTACATATATTTACACAGATGCTTCACTGCATCTGTTGTAGTTGCTTTATACTTCACTGTGCACTTTACTTGGGCATTTTGTATGTTTCATTTTGATCCACTTTGTCATTGCATATCTATATATGCTTGACCTCTGTTGCATGCTTGCTGTATTCATTTGAGTTGATTGTTGCATTGTCACTGGTTCATTTGATAGCACTAGCTGTTGGTTACTTGATTGAGTTGTGTGGGAACTGGATTGATTTCTTTTGGCTTCACTTGTGTATACTGTGTCATAGTGATGCATTCTTAAGTCTTGGATATTGAACAGTATCATGTATTTGTAGTTTGCATCCATTGTTGTTTCCAGTTGCACTTGGTCATTTCACTGTGTTGCATTCTTTGATGGTTCATTTGCTGAAATCTGTAGCATCTTGATCAACTTGATGTTGTAGCTTGCTGTGTTGATCTTCCTTGCTACCTGGTTGACACTTGCACTGATATTCATTTGAGTTGTGCATCATGTATTTGTTGCAGTCCATGTTGTTGCTTGAGTCTTTGTTGCCTTACTTCTGTCCATGTTTATTACTGCAATACTTGTTGCACTTTTGTGGTCTGCACTGCTTGTTTTGCTGTTGGCTTGTATATTATTGCTATATATGCATTGTGCTTGCCTGTTGTACTCTGGTCTGTCCACTGACTTGCTTCCTTCATGTATATGTCGAACTGATCGGTTGCATCTGTGGTATGCATATGTGTAGTTGTTATTGCCAGTTGCCACTTTGACATTTTGGCCTTGAACCTGTACTTGTAGTTTGCATTCATGTACTTGCAGTGTTGGTCTGACTTGAATTCGATTCACTTGTGTTGAATCCAGTTTCAAAACTCGGATTTGACCTTGTGTTCGTGTCGTATTTTTGAATTTATTGCACCTGAGTTGAACCTGTCCATGTATTTGGGTTTGACCTTGTGCTCACCTGTCCCTGTAGCATTATCAAGTGTATATATCGGCGTGCACGGCCTTGTGGCATATACAGTAATACACTGTGTATGTCACAAGTTGTTCGTGTATGATGAATTCAAATTTAAATGATGACGAACAACCCAAATAACTGAGGCAAATATTATTTTCAAAAATCATATCTTATTTTATTTTGCAAAAATATTTCTTTTTCAGTTTTACTGCGTTAGTGAATATTTTTGCAGATTTCTCAGATACTGGATTCAAACTGGAATGAAGTTGAAGATAAATACGAGTGTGAGTGATATGTAGTGAGGTGAATTGTAAATGTGAAATGTGATGTAATTGTAATCAAAGTTGTATAGTTATAGTGAGAGCTTGAAATTGTACTATTCAAAGATGTAATAAATATTTGTTTGAATAAAATATTCGTTTGAATTCAAATTTCGTGTTATTTATTTTATTCTGCAAATATTTATTTAATCTGTGAAAAAATAAAATAGTATATTATCAAATACATTTAAACGAATGTATATATGTTTATTATCATCAAACAAAAATCATATAAGCGCATATTCAACAATCTCCCCCTTTTGATGATAACAAACATATATTTAAGATTTTGAATATGTTAAATGTATTTGATCATTGATATATTCTAATTGCTCCCCCTATTTAAATGCTTCCTCTCTATACGATGCTCCCCCTACATATATGCATACAAATAAAAATATGCAAATGATTCTAGATGCAAATAGAAAATTATTTGACCTTTGCTTGATTTTATTTGACAAAATCTTAACTTTTCCCTCCCCCTTTTGTTATCAGCAAAAGAATAATAGTGTTAGAGAAAATAGAGAAAAAGTAATCGATATCAATACAACATTAAAACTCAATTTAATATAAATATCAAATTTCAATAAAAAAATCAAACAAAAATCATAAAAATTTTGTTAGGCGCATATTCCACTTTTAGAATGATGGAGATGAATCATCATATAAAACCATACAATTGTGTCTATTTGTGGTATTTTTATATCAGGAATTTGAATATCTACTAATCATGCATAACCGTTAGGACTTTTAAATGAGATTAGTAGTATTCCAAATTTATTTTTAAAAAAAAATGAAATCAAGTATCTTCTAACCACGCATAACCGTGAGGACTTTTAAATGGGATTAGAATCAACTTGTTTATTTAAAAAATCAACTTTTGATATGTGTTCCATACATGCATAACCGTGAGGACTTTTAAATGAGCATGGAAGCACATAACAAATTCCAAGTAATTCACCCATGCATAACCGTGAGGACTTTTAAATGAGAGTGAATACTTTGGTATTTATTGTTATTTTTATTTTATTTTTTTTATTTTATTTTATTTTATTTTATTTTTATTTTTTTTATAAAAAAATGTAAAAATGAAAAACGAACGATTCCTGTTTAAAGTACCACATATCGGCAAACTATATAGAATTTTGATGAGTGATGGTTGATAGAAATATGATAGGTATAGAGATGGTCATGGAATTTTTTACCAACAAAAAGTTTTATAACTCTTGTTTACATTTCTAAAGAAATTTTCTAATTATACTTTCTCGAGTTATAATATATAATCAATATCAACACTCATCACTTTTTCAATTACTATTTTTCTTTTCGATGATTTGTAGGGAGAAAAAAATGTTAAAAATTCAGCAAATTTCTAAAACACCTAGACTGAGTCGTAGTTTACAAAAACTATTTTCTGGTAGGGGTTTTGTAAAGATGTCTGCCAATTGAGAATCAGTTGAAATAAAATTTATGCATATATTTTCTTTGGAAATATGATCTCTAATAAAATGATGTCTTACATCTATATGTTTTGTTCGCGAATGATGTACAGGATTATTTGTGAGATCAATTGCGCTTTTGCTATCACACATTAATGGTGCACGTTTAAAATTTAGGCCATAGTCATGCAATGTTTGTATCATCCATAAGATTTGAGCAGAGCAACCGCTCAAAGCAATATACTCTGCCTCTGTTGTGGATAATGCAATACAATTTTGTTTTCTACTCGACCATGCAACTAATGAATGTCCTAACATAAAACATGCTCCACTAGTACTTTTTCTATCAACCAAATTTCCAGCATAATCAGCATCTGAAAAACCTTTCAATTCAAAATTATCATTTGATGGATACCAAAGACCAAATCGTGGTGTGTGCAATAAATATCTTATAATTCTTTTAACAGCTTTTAAGTGAGATTCTTTTGGGTTAGATTGAAAATGTGCACATAAGCAGACAGAAAACATGATGTCAGGCCTAGAGGCGGTAAGATAAAGGAGTGATCCAATCATACCTCTGTACTGCTTTTGATCAACTGTCTTACCCTTTTCATCTTTGTCAAGTTTAAGTGTTGTACTCATGGGAGTTCTTGCTGGTTTAGCATCTTTCAATCCAAATTTGTTGACAAGTTCCCTAATATATTTTGTTTGAGAAATGAATGTGACTTTATTGCTTTGTTGGATTTGAAATCCTAAAAAGAATTTTAACTCTCCAACCAAGCTCATTTCAAATTTTTCCTGCATGACTTTTTCAAATTTCTCATACAATAACTTGTTAGTAGCACCATAAATGATGTCATCAACATATATTTGAACAATCAAAATATCATTGTTTTCATGCAACAGAAATAGTGTGGTATCTACACATCCCTTTTTGAACCCATTTTCAAGGAGATAAGAAGTAAGACATTCATACCAAGCTCTGGGAGCTTGTTTTAATCCATATATTGCCTTCTTTAGTTTGTATACATGGTTTGGATATTCATGACTTTCAAAACCTTCTGGTTGTTCAACAAACACATCTTCTTTTAAAACTCCATTAAGAAAAGCACTCTTAATGTCCATTTGTCTTAATTTAAATCCTTTGTAACAAGCAAAAGCTAACAATATTCTAATTGATTCTAGTCTAGCTACAGGCGCAAAAGTTTCATCAAAGTCAACTCCTTCAATTTGATTGTATCCTTTAGCAACTAGTCTAGCTTTATTTCTAATTATATTTCCAGATTCATCATATTTATTTTTAAAAATCCATTTTGTTCCTATAACTGGATAATCCTTAGGTCTAGGTGCTAGACTCCAAACATTATTTCGTTCAAACTGATTTAGTTCTTCTTGCATGGCCATGAACCAGTTTTCATCATTAAGGGCTGAATCTATGCTATTTGGTTCTATTTCTGAAATAAATCCACTATATAAGCACAGATCACATAGATTTTTAAAGGATGAACGAGTTTGTATACCTGCTATAGGGTTTCCAATTACCAATTCTGGTGGATGGTCTGTTTTGTATTTCAGCTTTTATGGATCCAGATTTCTTCGGACTTCTTGAGTTGTGATAGTTTCAACAGCAGTTTCTTTTGGTTTTTCGAACTCATCTTTTTCTTTCTCCTCTTCAACGTTGCTTTTGGATGTGTCCTGTTCGTCAATGCCTTCATCAAATTTCACATTGATTGACTCTACGATTGTTTTAGTCTTTTTGTTGTAGACTCTATAAGCTTTGCTTCTCGAAGAGTAACCCATGAAGATGCCATCATCAGCCTTTGCTTCAAATTTTCCTAACTGATCACCTGTATTAAGAATATAGCAAGGACATCCAAACACTTTGAAGTAAGCGATGTTTGGTTTTTTGTTGAACCATAGCTCATAGGGGGTTTTGTTAAGAATCGGTCTGATGATAACTCTATTCATTACATAACATGCTGTATTTACAGCTTCTGCCCAGAGATGCAGAGGTAGTTCATATTCATTTAACATAGACCTAGCCAATTCTTGTAAAGTTCGATTCTTTCTCTCAACTACCCCCATTTTGTTGTGGAGTACGTGGTGCAGAGAACTCATGTTTGATTCCGCTTTCATCACAGAAAGTTTCAAATTCATAATTTTCAAATTCTCCACCATGATCACTTCTTAACGAAACAATAGAGACTTCTTTTTCATTTTGCACAAATTTTGCGAATCTTGTGAAGTATGAAAAAGTTTCTGATTTTTTAGCTAAGAAGTATACCCATGTATATTTTGAGTAATCATCAACTAACACAAAGCAATATTTCTTACCTCCTAAGCTAGCAATGTCATTCGGTCCAAATAGATCCATATGAATTAGTTCAAGAACTCTAGAAGTGCTTACATTGTTTTTGGCATGAAACGATGATTTTCTAAGTTTTCCCAAAATACATGCTTTACAGATGTTTTCAATTTCAAACTCATGTGATGGCAACCCTCTTACCAAACTTTTCCTTTTTAATTTGTTTAATAAGTTCATACTAGCATGCCCTAAACGTCTATGCCATAAATTCACTTCTATATCCTTAGCTACCAAACATTTAGAGAGGATGAGATCATCAAAAGATAGAGAATATATATTACCTTTCCTTTTTCCTGAAAATAAGATTTCTTTTGATGATTTGTCAACAATTTTGCACATGTCAGAATCAAAGATAACATTCATACCTTTATCACTAGCTGGCTGATTGATATCAAATTGTGGTGCAGATTTTCAACATATAAAACGTCATTCAAGGTAAATGTATTGTTACCTACTTTACCTTTACCGACAATTTTACACTTGTCATTGTTCCCCATTGTGACTCTGCCACCTTTGTACTTTTCTAGGCTAAGGAACTTCGATTTATCGCCTGTCATGTGCCTGGAACAGCCAGAATCCAAGTACCATTGCTGTTGTTCCTTAGCCTGCCAGCATACCTACACGAGAAGAGAGTTTAGTGACCTATTTGTTTTTATAGGTCCATGGTTGTTAGTGGCAGAAAATTTTGAAAAATAATTTTGTGTAGACCCAACACTATTTATAATTGTTTCCTTTGGCACCCAAATTTGTTTAACTTTGAGAGATTTTATATTTGTGCCTTTTGAAACCCAAATCGGTATAGTTTTCACATGTTTGGGTCTATACCAACAATTATTGTGACCGTGTCCAAATTTTCTACAAATTGTGCACATAGAATTAACTTGATTAATCTTGTTTTCAACAATTTTCGAATTATTATATCCAAGTCCTTGTCTAACCGTATTAACAGTTTGCTTTCCTAATAGCATATTCAACGATTTTTCACTTTTTGAAAATTTATCTAAAGTCGTTGACAATTGTTGGACTTGTGATTTGAGAGATTCATTTTCGTTTAACAACTGTGTGCACTTTTTAATAGAATTCTCTCTCCTAGTATTTTCATTCTCTTTTAAAATCAGAATTTCATTTTCAAGTGATTTTATATTGATTTCTGATTTTTTAATTTCTTCTTCGAATGTTGGACACTTATCACACTTAGGAATTCTACATTGATAGTTCTTAACTAATTGATCAAGTTGTTTATTGCATTCTATCAAAGTATCCTTTTGAGATTCAAGTTTAGCATATTTTTCCCTAAGTCGTTCATAACAGCCATTTACTTCATGGAAATAAATTAGTAATTCAGAATGAGTGAGTTTTGATACCTCGCTTGGCTCGTCGTCATCACTGTCTGTAACTTCACCATGAAGGCACATGTTTGCTTTTTCATTCTCACTCTCGGTGTTATCACTTTCATCTTCGTCAGTTTCATCCCAAGTAGCCGCAAAGCTTTTCTTCTTTAGTTTCTTTCCTTGATTTGATCGTTTTTGAGGACATTGTGGCTTGATATGGCCGGGTTTATTGCATTTGTAACATATGATTTTCTGATCTTCTGGGTTGTCTAGTGCTTTGCCTATTCTGCTTTTCAATTCATGATTTCGAGCTGGATTTCCGTATTTGTGATTCCACTTTTTGAATTTCTTTATTAGTAGCGCTAGCTCCGCTGCTCCATCATCATCGTCATCATTCTCATCATCACTTTCAGTTGTTCCTTTGAGAGCTATTGATTTCTTTCGAGTATCTCCACCTTCACGCTCTTCCTTGAATTTCATTTCTAGCTCATAAGTGGTGAGATTTCCGATGAGTTCTTCGACTTTGAGTTGTTTTAAATCTTTCGATTCTTGAATGGCAGTTACTTTTGCTTCAAAGTTTCGTGGAAGGACTCTGAGGATTTTACGGACTATTTCCAATTCGGTGTATGTTTTTCCGAGAGCTTTTGCTTTGTATACGATGTTGGAAAGTCGTCCGTACATCTCTTTGACATTTTCTTCTTTCGCCATTGTAAAGTTCTCGTATTCGCTGCTTAGCATGGCAAGGCGAGATTCTTTGACTTGAGATGTTCCTTCGTGAGTCACTTCTAATATGTGCCATATTTCCTGCGCAGTTAGACAATGTGAGACACGATTAAATTCAAATTGATCTAATGAACAGATAATAGAATTCATAGCTTTGGCATTAGTATTCTTTAATTTATTTTCTAGTTCTGTCCATTGTTCCTTTGGTTTCTCTATTTCCTGATCATCTACAGTTATAGTTGGTATTCTATAACCTGTCTCAACAATATCCCAAGCGTCAATGGTTTTCAAAAAAAATTTCATCCTATTTTTCCAAAAAGCATATTCACCATTGAACATTGGTGGTCTAACTATGGATTGATCTTCTGCAAAAGCATTATTAAAAGAAGCCATTTAAAAATTCAAATTTTTAAACAAAAACTGATTTTTTTTAAAAAAATAGAATTTTTTTTTTTTAAAACAAATGTTGACTTCTATTCCTAGCTCTGATACCACTTGTAGGATCGATTTCACCCTAGAGGGGGGGTGAATAGGGTGATAGTGTAAATTATAAAAACTTAATTGCAGAAGCTAATTAATATTAACACGGATCACAGAATAGCAGCACAGATATAGCAGAATATAAATAACAGAACAGAACAACACAGAATTTACCCAGCTTCGGCAAAACCCTGCCTACGTGCTGCCCCCAAGGTTTCTACTAGAAATTAGATAGTCCCTCGCTTACACACGTAAACTCGCTATACCCGCTATTGACTAATCTAACTCTACGCTCAAAACCCTGCCACAACTCAACTACCGAATTGCGAATTCTCAAACTACACACCGTAGTTTGTACCCTAGTCACACGACTAGAAAATTAAACGGTTTAAAAAGGAAAATACAATTAAAAACAATAAAATAAAATAAAACCCTATTAAAAATAAACTATAGCCTTATAATAAAACAAGGCCGGCCCCTATTCTTCAACCCGTTCCTTTTTCTTTTTCTTTTCTCCGTTCGTTGTTATGAGATAGCGGCGGCTTTGTCCTTCAATCCAGATTAGGGCTTTCGTTTGTGCGATCCAATTTAGGGTTTTTCGTGATTTCAAAGAGTCCGACTTTTGATCGATCGAATATATGCTCGTTGCTTGCTTTCGTCGATCGTTTTCTTCTCAGTTTTGCTCACGGCTTCGATGAAATTGATCGAGTTCGACTATAACTTCGGTAAGTACTTTGTTCCTTTTGCTTTTACTGATTGTTGGCTTGCTTGAACTCGATGCAGATAATTGCCGATGATGATATCAATTTATATAGGGTTTGTAACCCTGGATTTGCGTCGTATATTTTGTACTTGAATTTGTCAACTGATATTTGATCAGCCGTTCGATTTCACTTTGATGCTGAGATGATTTCTGACCTTTTCATATGCGTATATTTTTGTTGCTTGCTTCCCACGGCTTTGATTCGTTTCGTGATGACCACGGTTTTGAATTAGACTTGTTCGTTTGATTGCGACTTGTTCAAAATTGACTTTGGCACGAACTTGATATTGATAGCTTCGGTTTAATTGTTATCTGACTTCGGTCTTCTGGTTCGATGCTTGGTGCATTGTATATTTGTTTTGGACTTGCTTCATTTGCTGGTCTTCAATGCCTTTGCCCACTGATTTTGAAGTTGTAACCTAGATCATTGGTTCAATTTTGGTTGATTGTCATATATGCATCTTGCTTTGACATGCTGTACATATATTTACACAGATGCTTCACTGCATCTGTTGTAGTTGCTTTATACTTCACTGTGCACTTTACTTGGGCATTTTGTATGTTTCATTTTGATCCACTTTGTCATTGCATATCTATATATGCTTGACCTCTGTTGCATGCTTGCTGTATTCATTTGAGTTGATTGTTGCATTGTCACTGGTTCATTTGATAGCACTAGCTGTTGGTTACTTGATTGAGTTGTGTGGGAACTGGATTGATTTCTTTTGGCTTCACTTGTGTATACTGTGTCATAGTGATGCATTCTTAAGTCTTGGATATTGAACAGTATCATGTATTTGTAGTTTGCATCCATTGTTGTTTCCAGTTGCACTTGGTCATTTCACTGTGTTGCATTCTTTGATGGTTCATTTGCTGAAATCTGTAGCATCTTGATCAACTTGATGATGTAGCTTGCTGTGTTGATCTTCCTTGCTACCTGGTTGACACTTGCACTGATATTCATTTGAGTTGTGCATCATGTATTTGTTGCAGTCCATGTTGTTGCTTGAGTCTTTGTTGCCTTACTTCTATCCATGTTTATTACTGCAATACTTGTTGCACTTTTGTGGTCTGCACTGCTTGTTTTGCTGTTGGCTTGTATATTATTGCTATATATGCATTGTGCTTGCCTGTTGTACTCTGGTCTGTCCACTGACTTGCTGCCTTCATGTATATGTCGAACTGATCGGTTGCATATGTGTAGTTGTTATTGCCAGTTGCCACTTTGACATTTTGGCCTTGAACCTGTACTTGTAGTTTGCATTCATGTACTTGCAGTGTTGGTCTGACTTGAATTCGATTCACTTGTGTTGAATCTAGTTTCAAAACTCGGATTTGACCTTGTGTTCGTGTCGTATTTTTGAATTTATTGCACATGAGTTGAACCTGTCCATATATTTGGGTTTGACCTTGTGCTCACCTGTCCCTGTAGCATTATCAAGTGTATATATCGGCGTGTACGGCCTTGTGGCATATACAGTAATACACTGTGTATGTCACAAGTTGTTCGTGTATGATGAATTCAAATTTAAATGATGACGAACAACCCAAATAACTGAGGCAAATATTATTTTCAAAAATCATATCTTATTTTATTTTGCAAAAATATTTCTTTTTCAATTTTACTGCGTTAGTGAATATTTTGCAGATTTCTCAGATACTGGATTCAAACTGGAATGAAGTTGAAGATAAATACGAGTGTGAGTGATATGTAGTGAGGTGAATTGTAAATGTGAAATGTGATGTAATTGTAATCAAAGTTGTATAGTTATAGTGAGAGCTTGAAATTGTACTATTCAAAGATGTAATAAATATTTGTTTGAATAAAATATTCGTTTGAATTCAAATTTCGTGTTATTTATTTTATTCTGCAAATATTTATTTAATCTGTGAAAAAATAAAATAGTATATTATCAAATACATTTAAACGAATGTATATATGTTTATTATCATCAAAGAAAAATCATATAAGCGCATATTCAACAATAACCTTTTGAATTATCTCCAAAAGTGACCGATCCTCTATTTGAGTAGACAGTGTTAGTTAAATTTAGGTCTGTCAACAGATACTTTCGGATGCTGATAGTGTCATATCTGCATCCGCATCCGAAATGATTTTCGGATATCGGATATCCGCATCCGCGGATACGGACAAATATCGGATAATTATCCTATCTGCTAACGACTGATAAATCAAGATATATAAATATAAATATAAATTTTAAGCTTAGCATACATTTTTTTTCAATCCAATTGATTACAAAAGCATTAAATATAAACAAATATGGCGATAATAAATAGTTTTGAGCAATTAATATGCATTAAGTGCATAATATAAACTACTAACTTAATAAAACAATAAGTAAATATCTTTCATTATACTAAAATATACATAATTTGTACTATAATCTTGACAAAGACTGGACGGATAATTTTTAGATACGGATATCTCCGTATTTGCATCTGCATTCGTTTTTCCGGATATAAGATATTATCCGCTTTTCGGATACGGATGCAGACGGATTTCGAATTTTTCGGGTATCCATTGACGGCCCTAGTTAACATGTCCTTATTACTAGTTATGTGTTTTGAGCAACCGCTGTCTAAGATCAATTTCCCCTCTTTTTAAGTGGTACCTGCATAATGATTAAATTGGTACCCACTTTTCTTTTAGGGTCCTAAGAGTTAGGTCTTAGGAATCCAAACCTAAGCGGGTTCAGAATTACCTTTATAAATATAATTATTATTTTTATGAATAGTTTCCATAAATGTTTTGATATGTCTATTCCTAGTTAAATTATTATTTGCTTTAGGAATCCATATCTTAATAGTTTTAATATCTTTAGAAATTGTCTTCTTAAAATCTTTCTTAATTTTGTGTTTAATCTTATTTTTAAACTTTCCAGATTTCTTTGGATTTTCAATTTTTTTGTATCCCAATCCCATTTTATTTGAAGTAGACTGATAATTTTCTATTATTATAGAAATATTCTCTTGTCCTTTATTGAAGTTAGAAATATTTTTATTGATATCTTCTAACTTGGTTTTGAGACTAAAATTTTCTAGCTCTAATACTTTAGTATTAGATTTTAAATCATTAATCTCTACTGATAAATCATCATTTTTATTTTTCTTAATTTCTAATTCCTGAGTTATCATAGAAATTTGAGATGTTAAATTAGAATTAGATTCTTGAGTCATTTCAAGTTCTTCTTCTAAAAATTTCTTTTCATCACTGAGCATACTAACTTCCAGTTCATATCTATTCAGTTTTCCTTGTAACTCTTTATTTTGCTTTTTAATTTGTTTTACTAAGTCTACTAGTTGTGAATTAATTTCAACCAGATCTACAAAACTTAATATACTTACATCATCGCTTGTAGCCATGAAGCATACATTTGCTTGCCCTGTGTCACTATTGTTGTCGCTATCTGATGATGATGAAGAATCTGAATCATCCCATGTCACTGAAAATGCTTTCTTCTTGAATTTGTCCTTCTTGAATTTCTTTTTCTTTTTATCTGGACAATCTTTCTTCATGTGACCCTTTTTATGACATTCATAACATTCCGTGACAGTGGATGATGGTTTACTGTTATAATTGTTGTTGTTGGAGTTATTTTTGTCATTCCAGAACTTGTTATTCTTTTTGAATTTCAAAAACTTTTTGAAACTTTTAGCAATAAGTACCATATCCTCATGAATCTGAATCATCTTTTTCTACTTGAAATGTTATATTCTTCTTATCTTGTGTCTATACTTTCTTTGCCTACAAATTCACTTCATATGACATTGGATTTCTATCAATTCTTCTGGTTTCATAGTGGTAAATCATTAGCTTCTTCAATTCTAAGACTTGTCGTGCCCAACCGTCCGTTCAAGAATAAAGGATTTTTGTAACAATATCAAAATCAGAATTTTTTTGATCTAGTGCCAATAGTGAGTGATATATATATCTTAGAATCTAGAGTACATGTCATTTATAGTTTCATTTAGTTTCATTTGGAAATTCTGGAACTGATTATTAAACATAGAGATTTTGCTTTTTTTGACTTTGTTAGTTCCTTCATGAGTTACTTTTAGAGTTCTCCATATATCATAAGCAGTTGTATACATACTGATCCTATTAAACTCATGTTTATCCAATGCACAGAATAACATGTTCATGGCTTTAGCATTTGAAGTAACATCAGTTTTTGTGCAACAATCCTAGTTGAAAAATCTTCTGTTGGCATGGTATATTCTTTTTGAGTATTATTCTAGGTTTCAAAACCATTAGCTTGCATATATATTCTCATTCTAGCAGACCACTAATTATAGTTAAGATCATTAAATAGCGGTGGTTGTGCAGTTGACTGTCCTTCAGTAAAACTAGTGTTAATGTTAATGCTAGAGTTGGTGTTAATTTCCATGCTACTAAATATATCAAATAATTGTGTTACAGTTAAAGGATGTCCTTGCTCTGTACCAAATGAATGTGTCTGAGCTATTTAGCTAGTTAACACTTAGGATCGTGTAATATGGAATATTATATTAGAGCAGAAATATAAACTAGATAATAGATAATAGTAATAAAGTAAATGAAAATAAGCATGCCAGGACTTCTTATACCGGTTCGAGCTTCCCGTTCTACTTCCGGTCCTAGACTACACTCTGGGTTTAAATTCTATAAACCCCTCTCTTAACTTGGAGGAATAGGTATACAACACCTGAGCAGCCGAGTAAGATTTTTTTTCCTTAAACGGCTGAAGAGGACTTTTACCGCCTGAACATCCGAACAAGACTTCTACTAGTACAAGTAAATAGTTGACGCTTCTATTCAGAATAACACGGATATGTCTTTATAGTACGTCTTTGCTATAATCAAATCCTCAAGTATATACTATGTGTGTGAAGATATGAAAGGAAGATATTGCTTAGAATCGAAGAATATATTAATTTGTTTAGAGATTCAAGCAATACATAGATTGTGATTGCTTTTAGATTGCACAGATAGATAGTAGAGAATATAGCAAGAAATCAAAATAAAATTCAGTGATTTGAGAAGTGATTGTAATGTTTTTATATAGTGAAGAAATAGTTACAACTATTCACAAAAAGTTTCAATCAAAGGTTGCATCCATATCTTTTCATTTTGAATCGAAACTCTTCTTAATTTGACGTGACTCTTCAGAAAAAATAGCCATTTGAGCCGGTTAGTCGACTGAGCAAAATCGACCAATCAACTGAATATTCAAAAACAATGTAAAATGGTGAATATTTTTGCACTGAACAGGTTCAGTCGACTGGTCAATTTCATTCAATCAACTGACCTGGTCGTCAGTGCACAGTTTGTACATATTTTAAAAAATTTGAACTTTAAAACTACTTTGAGTATGTGAAACTACTTGAGGATAGATTTTAACAGTTATAAACCATATCTAAGACTAAAACTTCAGTAAATAATCATACTATAATTGGATTTGTAGTCTCATCTCATTTGTAGTTTAATAGCTTGCATATCTCATTCTCTTTTTGCCGCTTGATCGTATAGTCTCATCACTGATCGTTTAAGCCTTTTATCATGAATCAAACTCATTATTCAATAGGTCGCTCCTAACCGGCCATATTCTATGCATTAACAAACAGAATTTCCTAGTAATTTTCATGGTTAATGTGGGTCTCGGGGTGGGGCGTCACTGCTTAGTATCAAAGTAGAGTTTAGAACAAAATAGGATAAACACAGAACAAAATATATATTACGATACATCAATGTGCAATATGAGTGAAATCATCGTTCTTAGTCAAACTTGTTTCGAATTGCGCCTTGACCTTTTTGAGTCATTGGGGGTAGATTAATGGGAATACGTCTCAGAATGTGATTTTATAATTCGGTAGTATTCCTTAATTGATGAACCTTGTTAATAATATGTATCCCTGTGGATAATCTATTCTATCTTAACTTTCAGCTCATGGCTGGAAGAGAAAGAAGTCGCACCTCGGAGGCTGAGCGGCCTAGTGGCTCATGTCCCAAGGATGTGTACATGTCAAATTAATCAGATCTTAGAGCTTTTTTGGAGCATCCAGCCTCCTGCTCCATCCAATTCTTCTCCTCCATTGAAATCCCCATTTGCGTGTATGTGCAGTGACTATTCTCAATTGGGAGGCAAGCCTTTCAAAGGTTCCAAGACCATTCTTAAGGTTCAAGCTTTGCTTCGGCCATGCGAGCGCATCTTCCCTCGCATGGATTTATCTGATCATCATCAAGTTCTTGTAGCATCGAGAATGATGCAAGAACGTGCTCTCAATTGGTATGAGCTTCTTATTGCTAATATTAATGAGTCTACCGTCTCTTGGCAACAGTTTAGAGAGCACTTCAAGCTTAAATTTGTGACAGATTTTAAGAAAGCTTCCCTTGCCCGTCACTTCCTTGAATTGAAGCAAGAGAAATTATCTGTTTCAGAGTATGTTTCTTCTTTCAAGTCCCTATCCAAGTATTTGAAAGTCTGTGTGGATCGATAGTTATGGAATTTATATTAAACTAAGTTCGAAAGCAGTTAAAAACAGTAAAGTAAATAAAAGTAAGCACACCAGGAATTTTTATACTGGTTCGAACTCCCGTTCTACGTCCAGTCCCAGACTAACTTTTGGCTTTAACTAACAATACCCTCACTTAACCCGGAGGAATAGGTCTGAGCAACAGAACAGACACCTGACCAACAGAACAGGATTTTTGCCTCAACATCCGAAGAGGACTTTCCCTTGCCTGAGCAGCAGAACGGGACTTAACAGAATATAAAAGTAGTTGACTTAATGTGTTCTTGATAACACTGATTTGTCTTTAAGATTACAAACTTCCTACAATCAATTCCTCAAGAATATAAAGAGTATGTGAAGATTTGAAAGGAAGAATATTGCTAAGAATCAAAGTACATGAAATATAATTCAAAGATTTAAAACAACGAAGAGTATGAATGCATTAGAATAATCACAATAGAAGATAGAAAGAATTAGAATCAGAAATAGGTGATTATGAAGTATGTGATAACACTTATATATAGTTTTAAGAGAGATGCAACTCTTAGTGAAGAGTTTCAGCCAAGAGAGGCATCTTTTCACGAAGTGCAACTCTTCATCAAAGAGAATGTCCATTTAGAATTTTGACAGTTGAAGCCGGATCAGTCGACTGGTCGATTTCTATCAGTTGGCTGAATTTGAAAAAAATTTGATCGTTTTCAAATTTGAAAAGAGTACACTATTTTTCATATGCACAGTCAGTCGACTGGGCATGCATAGCCAGTCGACTGGTTGGGCATATATTGCACGGTGAACTCTGTTTTTTTTAAAGAAAAATGGAAAGCTAGAAAACTTAAGGATTGATTTTAACATATGTCTAAGTCTCAACACACATAATAATTACTTTAAGCATAAAGTTGTAGTCTTGATCCTCTGATGTCTTTTTTTGTCATGCATGAGTGCATATTTTTCTTTAGCTTCTGAACCGTCTTGTCATGAATCAAAAAACTAGTGATTCAACATTCTCCTCCTTTTTGATTGATGACAACCTGTACATATCTTAGAGAGAAATTTTTTCTCCCCCTGAATATATGATATAATTTTCCTGCATCAAATATGTTAGTGCGCATACTTTTTCTCCCCCTTTGTCATCGACAAAAAGGCGACGGATGAAATAAATTTTAGTGTACAACACACAAACAGAGAAATGAGAGTACAACATACGAATAGTACACATAGATAAAATAGAGTATCATAGTACATGAGATGAATAAAAACATAAACAACAATAATGAGACTACTTACTACAAGTCTCATAATGTTTACTAGAGTAGTTTACAAATTCTATCAAATCTTACCAACAATAGATAGAAGCTTAATTATAATGATCCTAGTCAAATTCCTCTGAAGACATATGCTCCTTTCTAGGCCTTGGTTTGTTTTGTCCACTACCACTTGGTCCACTAGTATCGCATCCGGTGTGTTTCTCGAAAGTAGACCATGTGAATCTCGGTTCTGGTCACTTACCATGTGCTACCGAAGAAGTAGTCGTGGATGAAGAACATGAAATCGCATCCCATAGTACAGAAAAGAATCCTTTGACGCTGTCTAATTTTTTATCAACTTTCTTCAAACGAGTTCCTAGTATTTGTATATTTTTAGAAAGGATCTCTATGGATTCTCGTATACTAACCGATTTTGCAAGACAAATTTCTTCGCCTTCTTCGGGATGAGGTGTTCGATCTCGAATGATTGGTCCGCCTGATTGTTGTTGTCATTGTTGGCGATGTCATTCTTCATATGAGATAACTGTAGGAGGAGCTAATGGTAGTTTCATGAGACTTAATGTGTGAATGTTGATAACTCCAACGGAAGGAGTGTCGGATTCAGTTTGAGGTGTACCCACATTTAAAAGTAATCTCATTATATATTCTGTGAAGTAAATGATTCTCATATTACCGTTGTTGAAGGTTAGAAATTCGTCCAATATTTTCCGTAGCCAATTAACTTGAATTCTTCCCCCATACCGCATATAGTGCTTTGAAATTTTCCAGGTAGATAAGTTTATAAGACCCGGCTCTTGGAAGGATACTCCTCATGAATGCTTTCTGAAGAATTCTTGCTTTTGGTCGAAGAAGAACGGATTTTAGTTCTGTCATATTGTCACCCATGAACATATGGCTAACTTGATCTCTTTGTCGAATATTACAATCGACATCATCTAGAGGAGTACCTTGGTTAGGAGATTGAAGTATGTGCGCCATTCGGTCCAAGCAAAAGAAAACTTGATGCCCACAAACTAAACTCCAAACACAATCATCTCTATTTGATGGACGTCGATGAGGAAGATTAAATTAGCATAGAAAAGCTTTACCTTGAGATGATTGATCTTGTGAGAATTGAGATTCAAGTCGAGTAGTGATTCCAATCTGGATCTATGCATATGCTCTTGTAATCTGTAAGCCGCAAAATTGCTGTAGACCATAAATGAACCTTCAAAGATCTACGAATTTTTCATTTTATGCCATCTTGCTACTGCTACATCATTATATAGCCATTGTGTAATTTGGGCATCGGTAGGTTCGGCGGAAGAGGTGCTTTGCGTATTTTGCTTTGTAGGAGCCATTTGAGCAAGAAATTGATGAAAAATGTGAATTAATTTGGTATTTAGGGTTTTTTTACGAAAAGGATTTGGGTAAAAACCAGAGAATGGTAAAGAGAGAGAAGAGTAAAAGGTAACTAAATAAGGGAACAGAAGAATTTTCCTACAGCAAATCGAATGAAAAAAGTAGTCAGTCGACTGGTGCACTGGAGAAAAACAAACAATTTATACAGCCAGTCGACTGATCGTGTTAGGTCAGTCGACTGACTGGTTTCCCGAGAGTTTTGGTTACTTGTAACAGTTGGCTGAATTTGAATTTCAATCGACTGACTGTAAAAAAATTGCAGAACAGCTTTTGAATTATATTTCATGAAGACATACAAGTTTTATTTATGAACATAAGTACATTTTTAAAAAAAAGACAATGAGCAAGAGATTTTGCGTATACAAAAATTAGAAATGAGAGTGTGAGTCTTCCGATTCTTCTCCCGGTTCAATTTTTGTATTTTCAACAAATAGTTTTATAGGTGAACATTCTTTTTGAATTGGTGAGTTGCTCGTTCCTCCATGTTCCTATGAATTCGGTGATACATGAGGGCGTTGAGGTGAGTGAATATGTGTGTTCATGTTGATGGGGGATGAACCACATATTTTTGCAGCACATCGTTCAAGAAAACTAAGTCTCCTACCATGACTCTTTTGTTCATAATACATTTCACGCTGAAGTGCAAGTGTTTCCCTCTGATAGTGATGCAAGTCATCTATCTTTTCTTTAGTTGTCGAAGTTGGAAATAAGTTTCTTTACGTGCGTTTATTTTCTGGCGTATATCCCGTATGGTGGTTTTGTGGTGGACATATTGGGATATAAGCAGGAGTCGGAGTTGGAAGTATTGAAGACCCTGAACTTGGAGATTCATAATTAATTGAAGAATATCCATGTGAGTAAAGAGAGGAAGGCTCGTCTGAGGATGATCCAGCCATGGCATAGATAAACAATGTAAAGTTGAAAACCATGTTTGATAGTTTTTGATAGAAGTAATATTTTCTTTAATCAAGTAGGAATATTTTCCAATGAATATAATAGAGAAGTCTAGAAAAAAATGAATAGCTGAGATGAAATATAGAGTGATTGAATTTCAGCCATAAGAGGCATCTTTTCACGAAGTGCAACTCTTCATGAAAGAAGATGTCCATTTAGAATTTTGGCAGTTGAAGCCGGATCAGTCGACTGGTCAATTTCTATCAGTCGACTGAATTTCAGCCATAAGAGAATTGAGGACAATAATCAAGGAGATGCGGACCATAAAAAAAAGAAATAAGCTGAAGTTGCCTATGAGCTTGGACAAGCACGTAGCCTACTGTCAAAGACATATCCATACTTACCAGGAGGTTCTGAGTTCGAATCTCGGCTTATCAAAAAAAAAAATTATAAATTTTTAAACGAGATGATTCCAAGTTCTCGTCTCAATTTTACAAAAGTGTTTTCATTTAAAGGTTTAGTAAAAATATCGGCCAACTAGTTTTTAGAAGATACGAAATCAAGATTTATTATATCTTTTTCAATGCAATCACGAAGAAAATGATGACGTATGTCAATACGTTTTGTTCGTGAATGATTAATTGGATTTTTAGATAAGTTGATTGAACTTAAGTTATCACAAAAAATTGTTGATTTAGATAAATTAAAACCAAAATCTTGAAGAGTTTGCTGCACATAGATTACTTGAGCACATGCTAAAGCTGCAGATATATATTCTGCTTCACAAGTTGAGAGTGAGACGCAATTTTGTTTCTTACTAAACCAAGATACAAGAGATCGTCCAATAAAGTGACAAGTTCCGCTTGTACTTTTTCTACCTGTTCGACTTCCTCCAAAATCAGCATCACTATATAAAACTAATTCGAAAGGACATTCTTTCAGTTAAAATAATCCAAAGTCCTTGGTTTTATTAAGATATCGTAATATACGTTTCACTGCTCTAATGTGTGACTCTTTTGGATCTGCTTGAAATCGTGCACACAAACAAACACACGTTATAATGTCAGGTCTAATAACTGTTAAATATAGTAACGATCCAATCATACTTCGATATAATTTTTGGTCAATACTTTTGCCATTTTCATCTTTATCAAGATGTATGGTTGTACTCATAAGAGTTGGTTTGGTAGAAGTATTTTCCATACCAAAGCGTTTAATTAGATTGTTACAATATTTTTCTTAATTAATAAAAATACCATTTTCTAGTTGTTTTATTTGTAAGCCAAGAAAATAATTTAACTCATCCATATGTGACA
This sequence comes from Allium cepa, assembly GCA_030765085.1. NCBI lineage: Eukaryota > Viridiplantae > Streptophyta > Magnoliopsida > Asparagales > Amaryllidaceae > Allium > Allium cepa. The sequence goes on along the minus strand of CM060945.1, from coordinate 1,032,165,042 downwards.
TTTAAAATTCATTGGTCATTATTTTAGAAAATTCTTGACAAAGTCTTTCATTTGTATATCCAAAAATTATATCATCAACATATATTTGAATAATTAAAATATCCTGTTTATTTCTTTTAATGAACATAGCTTTTCCAATTTCAAAACCAGAATCTATTAAAAATCTTTTAAGACGATCGGACCAAGCACGGGGTGCTTGTTTCAAACCATATAAAGCCTTTTTAAGCTTATAGACATGGTTAGGAAATTGTTTGTGTATGAATAACGGAGATTGTTCAACATAAACATTTTCTTTTATAAAACCATTTAAAAAGCACTTTTGATATCCATTTGATATAATTTAAAGCTATGAAAACATGCAAATGCTAGTAAGATTCGTATTGCTTCTAGTCTAGCGATTGGAGCAAACGTTTCTTCATAGTCAATTCCTTCTTCTTGATTATATCCTTGAGCAACTAATCTAGCTTTATTTCTTGTAATATTTCCTTGTTCATCTGCTTTATTTTTGAAAATCCATTTTGTACCAATAACTGATTGATTACTAGGTCGTGGAACTAAATCCCAAACGTCATTTCTTTCGAATTGGTTTAGTTCTTCTTGCATAGCGATTAACCAATTTTCATCGGTAGATGCTTCTTTAATATTTTTAGGTTCAATATGAGAAAGGAAAGCTACATGACCCATTTGATTTAATTGACTTCTTGTTGTAATAGATGAATTGAGTTCTCCAATAACATTAACAAAAGGATGATCTCTTAATAATCTAGGTGGAGATCTTAATTCATTGTTATTGTGAACAATGTCTTCATTATTTTCAAGATTTGAAGTTTCTGTGTTTGTGATATTATCAGGGAATTCTGCATCATCTCTTAACTTGGGATTTCTTTAAAATTTTCATCAAAAGATACACGAAGTGTTTCTTCGATGATATTTGTTCTTTTATTATAAATTCGATAAGCTTTGCTTTGATCAGAATATCCTAAAAAGATTCCTTTATCGGATTTTGGATCGAATTTGCCAAGCTGATCTTTTGTGTTTAAAACAAAACATTTTGAACCGAAAACTTTAAAATAAGAAATATTTGGTTTCCGTCCATTAAGAAGTTCATAAGGAGTATTCTTAGTTAGTGGTCGAATAGAAACTCGATTCAAAACATAACAAGCTGTTGCAACTGCTTCAGCCCAGAAATATTTTGGTAATGTACTTCCATTTAACAAAGTCCTTGCTCATTCTTGTAAGGTTCTATTTTTACGTTCTACAACTCCATTTTGTTGTGGAGTTCTAGGAAATGAAAAATTATGGAATATTCCCTTTTTCTTACAAAAACGTTCAAAGGCTTCGTTTTCGAATTCACCTCCATGATCACTTCTTATGCTTTTGATTTTTAAACCTTTAAAATTTTGAATTCTTTTGACAAAAGTTTTGAAATTATCAAAGGTATCACTTTTATTTTTCATAAAAACAGTCCAAGTATGTCTAGAAAAATCATCAACAATAACAAATACATATCTACTATGATTAATGGATTATACTTGTGTCGGTCCAAATAAATCCATATGTAGTAATTCAAGTGGTTGTAAAGTTGAAATGACCTTTTTAGATTTAAAAGATGACTTAGTTAACTTTCCTAACTGACATGCATCACAAATATGATCAATTTTAAAATTCATTTTTGGTAGACCTTTCACTAAATCATTTTTAGAGAGCTTGTTTATAGTTTTGAAGTTAATATGACAGAATCGTTTGTGCCATAACCAAGGATCATTTTCTTTCGCTATTAAACACATATCTGAATTATGATTTATTTTCATATTCAGAACATAGATATTTCTATCTCTATTTCCTTCAAAGGTAAGATTTTGATTTTGATCAAAAATACTACATTTGTTTTCAGAAAAAGTGATTTTGAATCCTTTGTCACACAATTGGCCGATACTAAGTAAATTATGTTTTAAATTTTTGACAAGTAAAACATTTGAAATAAGAGGTAAATTTGAAATATCATTGTTGCTCACATCGCCTTTGCCGATTATATAACCTTTGGAGTTGTCTCCAAAGGTGACGGAGCCTCCATCTGAGTAAGTAATATTTGATAACATATCTTTATCTCCCGTCATATGTGTTGAACAACCACTGTTGAGTATCCGTTTTCCTCTTTTCTTGAGTGGGACCTATATAAAATATGAGATAATATTGATACCCACTCTTTAATAGGGTCCTAAGAGTTAAATCTTAGGAAACCAAACCCAAGAGGGCTCAGTATCCCATTTAAAAATGTAATCCTTATTTTTATGAACAGTTTCTAAAAAGGTGTTTATATATTTCTTCCAAATCAAACTACTGTTTGTTTTAGGAATCCATATTTTTATAGTTTTCAAGTTTGTCCTTTTTGAATTTCCTTAGTGATTGTGGGTTTAGAATCAATTCTCCTTTTATTTTCTATTCTAGATGGAGCTATTGACTACTTAACATAACCTAACCCTTTTTACTTGACACTGATTGAGCATTTTCAATAATTTTAGACAAATTTTCTCTTCCTTTATTAAAGTTAGAAACATTTTTAGTAATATTCTCTACCTTACTTTTTAGCACAATATTGTCTAGTTCAAGTAATTTTACTTTTGTTTTTAACTCGTGATTTTCAGAGACAAGAATATCATTCTTTTCTTTTTGATTTTCAATTTCATGACTCAATAAAGTTAGTTGAGAATAAGTATTAGAGACTGATTCTTGAAGTTTTTCAAGTTCTTCCTCTAGTATTTTCTTCTCATCTTTAAGCATATCTCTTTCGAATTCTGCTTTGTTCTGATTTTCACGAGCTTCTTTATATTTTTCTTTTGAAACTTTTTAGGGTGTTCAAAAGTTCTGAACTAATTTCTATTAGATCATCAAAAGCAAGATCACTAACCTCATTTTCTGTTGCCATGAAGTATACGTTTGCTTGTTCATTTTCATTATCACTGTCACTATCAGATGATGAGGAATCTGAGTCGTCCCATGTGACAGAGAACGCTTTCTTTTTGTACTTGTCTTTTCTGCCCTTGTTAGAATAACTCTCCTTTAGTTCTGGAAAGTTTTTCTGGATATGTCCATTCTTGTGACAGTTATAACATTCTAAAGCTGATGCAGATGGTTTGCTTGAGAAATTCTTTTTATCATTGAATCTGTTGTTCTTTCGATACTTTAAGAATTTCTTGAAATTCTTGACAATGAATGCTAAATTCTCATCATCTGAATCTTGGGTCTCTTCTTCTTCAGCCCGAAAAGCAATATTCTTTTTGTCTTGTGTCTGTACTCTTTTAGCCTGTAGATTAACTTCATAAGACATTAGATTTTCTATCAACTCCTCTGGTTTTATGGTAGAGATATCGTTAGCTTCTTCGATAGCTAAAACTTTTCTCTCCCATTCATCCGTGAGTGAGTTGAGGAGTTTTGACACAATATCAAAATCTGTATACTTTTCTCCTAGTGATAACAATGAGTGATATATGTCTTGGAATCTAGAGTGCATATCATTTATAGACTCATCTTGTTTCATTCTAAAGTTTTGAAACTGATTTTTGAGCATGGGGATTTTGCTTTGTTTGACTTTGTTAGTTCCTTCATGAGTGATTTTAAGCGTTCTCCATATTTCATAAGCAGTTTGACACATGCTAACACGATTAAATTCATTTCTATCTAATGCACAAAATAACATGTTCATAGCTTTAGCATTGGCAGTAGCATCTAATTTTTGTGTGTTTGACCAAGTGGTGTATTCTCCAGTAGGAAGAGTGTATTCATTCTGTGTGATGTTCCACGATTCAAAACTATTAGATTGCATGTAGATTCTCATACGAGTAGACCAATAATTATAGTTCATACCATTAAAAAATGGAGGTCGTGTAGTGGATTGACCTTCGATAAAACTAGTGTTAGTGGTAGTGCTGGTATTATTTTCCATATTAGCAAGATATCAGATAACTTTGTAACGGTTATAAGAAACCTGCTCTGATACCAAATGAAAGTTTGTACGGATCAATAGATATGGAATATATATTAAACTAAGTTCGAAAGTAGTTAAAAGCAGTAAAGTAAATATAAGTAAGCACACCAGGAATTTTTATACTGGTTCGAACTCCCATTCTACGTCCAATCCTAGACTAACTTCTGGCTTTAACTAACAATACCATCACTTAACCCGGAGGAATAGGTCTGAGCAGCAGAACAGACACCTGAGCAACAGAATAGACACCTGAGCAACAGAACAAGATTTTTGCCTTAGCAGCCGAAGAGGATTTTTCCTTGCCTGAGCAGCAGAACATGACTTAACAGAATATAAATGTAGTTGACTTAATGTGTTCTTAATAACACTGATTTGTCTTTAAGATTACAAACTTCCCATAATCAATTCCTCAAGAATATAAAGAGTATGTGAAGATTTGAAAGGAAGAATATTGCTAATAATCAAAGTACATGAAATATAATTCAAAGATTCAAAACAATGAAGAGTATAAATGCACTATAATAATCACAAGAGAAAATAGAAAGAATTAGAATCAGAAATTGGTGATTATGAAGTATGTGATAACACACATATATAGTTTTCAGAATGATGCAACTCTTAGTGAAGAGTTTCAGCCAAGAGAGGCATCTTTTCACGAAGTGCAACTCTTCATGAAAGAAGATGTCCATTCAGAATTTTGACAGTTGAAGCCGGATCAGTCGACTAGTCGATTTCTATCAGTCGACTGAATTTGAAAAAAAAATTGATCGTTTTAAAATTTGAAAAAGAGTACACTATTGTGCATATACACAGTCAATGGACTGGGCATGCATAGCCAGTCGACTGGTTGTGCATATATTGCATAGTGAACTCTGTTTCTTTTTAAGAAAAATGGAAAGCTAGAAAACTTGAGGATTGATTTAAACATATATCTAAGACTCAACACACATAATAATTACTTTAAGCGTAGAGTTGTAGTCTTGATCCTCTGATGTCTTCTTTTTGTCATGCATGAGTGCATTTTTTTCTTTAGCTTCTGAACCGTCTTATCATGAATCAAAAAACTAGTGATTCAATAGTATAGGATCTAATTTATCAGCACTCCATGTAGAAATAATCGTAGATTAGTTTTTGGTTTGAAGAAATGCTTTAAGAAATCTCTTATGCTCCAGCTTAAGTTATCCTTCGAAGAGCTTGTTGATTCGACGCTCCATCTTGAAGCTATCGAGAAGGAAAGGGATAGTAGCGATGAGGCTGAGGTTCGCAAGAACCTAAACAAGAGGAAACTTCCCTTTCAAGCATCCTAATCTTTTTCTCAAAAAAAGAAGCATCTTGCCTCTTGTTCTCATTTTGGTGCAAGCCACCATTCTCACAAGTCTTGTTTCAACTATGGTTCTCATGATCAATTTATTCGAGAATGTTCTAAGCCTATCATTTGCCGCACTTGCAAACAAGAGGGACATTGGTCTTTCCACTGCCCCATTTCATCTAACGGTCCTTATTCGGGAAAGCTTATCGTGATGGATGCTTCTAGTGGTTCATATCAACCTAGAGGTACTCCTTCATCTTTTTTTAGAGATCTATGTTATTTTACAGTCATTTTATTTGTGTCTCTTCGATTCGAGTGCTTCAAGGTCACTCATGTCAAAGAAGCTTGGTGGTATTTTGCTTTTGATTGTTTCATGTTTTGTCACTTCTTAAGGATTATGAATCCCATTGAGGGACCTACAACCTTAGTATTTTGAGTATGGGGTGTTGAACTTATTTTGAGTATTTTCCTTTCCTAGGTATTTGCTTATTCACCATCTTGAGATTTGTATATTTTGGGATGGATTGGCTTGCTTATTATCAAGTCCAATCCTATGTTCTTGAAGGGTCCTATATATATTTTAGGTATCCTGATTTGGCTGATTTGCTGTTACTTGTTCTTTGGAATGTTGATCAAAATTCTGAAGTATCTTTATTTGTTGTGTGTTTCAAGATGATGATGATTTATCTCGAATTCTGGTTATTGTGGTTTTATTGATTTCTGTGAGTTCGTTTCGGGTTTGACACCCAATCGAGCGATCGAGTATTGTATTGTCCTTATTCCTAGCTCTGAGCCTTTTAGTTGTCCTTCCATAAGGATATCCACTAAGGCATGAGGCGATTGATTGAGTTTAAATGATACTATCATTCTTGTTTCTTTTGAGATATCCTTTTTGGATTCTAATTTGTTGTTATATTTTTGTGGCATTACTTCATTCGAAGTAATGATATGTTGTCGGTGTGCTTCTTCTCGTTTGAGAAGAATATCTTACCCTTGTCTATATATCTCATTGATCTATTATTTGATCTATTGTGCGGTGCTCGAGTCTTTCCTTAGCTTGACCTTGCACCAATTTCCTTCAGCTACGAGTCGCGGGAGAAAGCATTCCTTTCACCGCATTCTGCACTCGTATGATTCTTATGAGTGGCTCGTTATATCTTTTGGATTGATGAACACTCCATTTTATTCTATCAACCTTATGGATCAAGTATTCTAGGAATATCTCGATGAGTCCTCTTTAGTGTTCTTTGATTTTGAGTTTTCACAGCTATTTGGTACTTGTTTTAAGAGAAATTAGATTTTTAGTTATTATGAAATCAAAGAACATTTTGTGTATTATATGAGAGGTATTTCTTTTTGTAGAATTTATTTCTGTGTTGGGTTGTCCATTGAGTGCTTTAATAATTCTGGTCGATGCGCCTAATTAATGTTATCGGTAGGAATTTCCTAAATGCTATAATGAGGCAATCAGACACGGTAATGGAGATTTTATGAGATTGGGTTTGGAAATATATTATTTTTGGAAATTTGGTATTAAAATTTTGTTTTGAGTAGTATATATAGCCATTGAACCATAGTGCTGGTTAATTAGGTGGCGAGGCAGTTTTCATTACTTGGTCAACTCTACAGCCAATGCATAGAATCTTTCATTATAAACTGATGGCGAGGTAATGCTATTATATTGTTTTGAATTTATAGATTAAATATAAATATGCTTATTGTTAAAAAAGTGGTTTACTAGATAAAATATGTTTTGGGTTTTAAAATTTTAAAATGTCTACTGGATATTTTAGTGTAATATAAAAGTTATATGTCATAAATTTGAAGCGTGTTTTCAAAATTATTGGTGGTTTGAAAAGAAAAGAGTGATAAGATTTTAAAATTTACTTTGGAAATATACTGGAATGAGATTATAAAAATTCTTTTGGGAATTTAATTTTGCTACAAGAATAATATGAATTTAAATTTTAGTCTTTGTAGCACTTATTAAGTATTATAGTAAAGAATCTTGAAAAAATTTCAAGTGTTAAATATTGTGGCTATAATTACAAAGATATTGGATTCCGGAACTCTAAGAATTTTGGTTATGAGTTAACCCATATATTTGTTCCGTATGCTTATTTACTCCTGCGCTATTTTATAACGACGTGCATTTTTGCGGTCATTTGAGTATGGTGGCTTTTAAGGAAACCACCTTTTGGTTGATCTATCTTGCCTCTATTGTGTCTATCTAGCATCGGTGTAGTTCCTTTCGTAGTGTCATAAAGAAAGATCATATCGATAATCATCTTGTTGATTAGAGTTCAGGTTGGAGTTGTGCTAAATCCCGACTCTACTCGAGGAGTTTATGAGAAATCAATCTCATTTGGTTAATCCTTTGTGTAGCATCTTGTTGTGTTCTCATTCGAAGGTGAGACGCCTTCGAAGTCTTGATTGTTGTCAAAAAATTCCATGGTTCACTAATCCTATTATTAGCGCTTTGGAAACTATAGAATTAATTGAGCACGTCTTTTTTTGGTCTTCTACCATCCTATCTCGAGAATGTGGGAAATTTTTAAAACTCAAGCTTGTTTATTTATCCTTTGCTTGATGAATAAGTGTGTTGTTTACAGCTCTCTTCTAGAAAATTACGAGGACACAATTTTTATAAGGAGGGAGCCTGTAGCAACCCTTGTTTTAGTGACTACCTGTTAATATTAAATTTTAACGGTAGATATAATTTAATATTGAGAATTAAATACAATTGGAGTTTTAAATTGTTTATTTGAAATAAATAATGAATTTTGGGATTTAATTGTGAAATAAAGTTAGAACTTTATTTTATTTAGTTTGGATTATTAATAAATGGCAAATGATTTTATTTAAGTGAGAATGCAATAGTTATATCAATTATTGCCCATTTACTTCTTTTAGTAATTTTTAAAAGAAGTAATTGGTCTTAAAAGTGGTTTATTTAAATAAAAAGATGAAAATTGGTTTTAAAATATGTTTTGGTTATAACTAAGGTTTGGAAATGGGTTGAAATATTTTTCTACGTGGGAAAAGTATTTTTGTTGAATTTTAAAAGTTAAAATTAGAGACTTTTGCATTTTATTTGTGTAAATAGTGTATTTTTGTAAATTTATGTTTTAATACAAAAAATACTTTAAGAGTAGAAATTAAACTTTTTATACGTTGGAAAATATTTTATTGTTTATGTTTGTAAGTTTACAAATTTTATTTGTGTGAAAATTGGAGGAAAATGGCTTTTGTTCTTTTATATAATGTAAATATGAAGCCTTTTGACTTAAGTGTTAATTAATAAAGCCTTAGTCATTTTATTTTCTTTTTATTATTGGGTCAAGCCCACTTAGGACTTAACCAGGTTGAGAAAATGGAAAACTAAACTTCTGTACGTTCATTTTTGCAATGCCTTCCTCTTTCTCAAAACCTGAATACAGAAACCCATCTTTCTCTTGTAAACCCTAGCTTAGAATCTTCAAACTAAATTTAAATTTAGTGTTTTAAAAATCAATTTGATGCTAAATTTATAGGCAATCAAAATCTAAAACCTAATATTTCATCAAAAGTCAAAATTTGTGAATGATTGTTTGTTAACTGCTTTCTACTTTCTTGCATGCACCTGTTTCATAGTTTTACAGGTTGTGGAAGCTCAAATTCAACCCAAGCTCCAGTCTTTCAGCTAATGATTCGAGTTTTTGCTAAAGTATAGTAAGATGAGTTTGTTAACTCACAATCTCTAGCAAATCAAAGTGGCAAATTGCTTGATTCAGTGAAAAAGGAGTTGCTGTAATCGTTCTCTATTTATATTTTAATTCTCCGTGAAAAAAACTTTTTTATGTTATCTCTTTGAATGACTGTATCTTGAGATTTCGGCAATGAAATGCTGTCAGATTTCTTTCATTTGGTAGCATAGATGTTGTATTGCATGTATGTCAAATTTTGTAGCATTTCAACTTCATTTGATATGTTAAACTGGTGCTTGATAATCAGGTCGAGGCTGGAAAAATTTTCCGGGCAAAGTTCATGCCCTAGGTCGATATGCATGTCGACCTTGGGGTCGACCTCAAGCTCTCTAGGTTGATCGTACGATCAACCTGGAGGGGAGAGTGGTCGACCTGCATGTCACCCTTGAAGCATTTTTTCCTGTAGCTCCTTTTCTCTTTTCTTGTGTAATCATGTTGCCTGATTTTACTGTTTTTCTCTCCTCTTCACTTTATTTTGATGTTGTTTTTATGATGTATTGTGATGCCTATCAATAGGCTCGCTGAATTTTTAGAATTTGAAATTCAAATTCAAATTGAACTTGAATTGATTTTGAGTTGAATTTGAATCAAATTCAAGTTATCGCTTTTAAGCTATCCTTCTTGTTTTTCTTGTTTTCGAGCATGGATTTCTCCAAACCTTTTTGAAATAACTTTTGAAATAAATGGGCATTTCAAATTATTACTATATAGTATTTTAAAATTTATTTTTAGATGTAAAATCTATTTATTTTCTATAATAAAGGAATTTCCAACATTGGTTTCAACAATCGTTTTGGGGAAAATTGTTTTAAATGCTAATTTTCTCTAATAAATTATTTTAAACTTTAAATATAAATTTTTGCACTATTCGAACGTATGAGGAACAGAATTAAACGACCTAGTAAAACATGTGGAATGAGACATGTGCATTCACTATTTCGGTTAATTTCGAACTTGTACGATTGAAGCTATTAGAGGTTATCGATTATGTTGTTTTTTCGTTTTAGGGTGTATTATGAGTTTTATAATTCCTATTTATCGAAATTATCTAGGATAGCCAATATCTGGCGAGTTATTATAGTTTGAGATCACCTATTTTAGGAGTTATCGTCGATGAGAACCAGTATAATGTTTTTACACTTGATGATGATATGAGGCAAGTTTTGAGCCTGTGATTTCCTATTTTGAGATTTATGGTTCATGAGGAACCATTATGAGGTTTATTTTTGCTTGTTGATGAGATGAGGCAATTCATGAGTTTTCTAATGTGGCATTGCCTAGCGGTTAGTAAACCATTTTGAGAGAAAATGTGGTATAGGACGCACGTCACCACTTTTCGGGTTCCTAGTGGAGAGTTTATGACACATTCTAAGTTATGTCAGTACTAGAGCTGTTGGGCTCATATTTTGCTGTTGGTTCCAATCTTTATCGACCTGTTCGGCTCAACACGAGTTTATGGACTTTGGTCGCCTATATTTTATGACTTCGATCATCTAGGATTTACGACTTTGGTCGTCTGGAATAGGTACCTATAATTTATATAGTACTGGACAAGTGTTTTGCACGTGTATATTTTGAGATTTGAGCTGTGGGTTCTTATTGGGTCCATCCTTTGTACTGGGCTGTTTGGTCCATTCTTTCATTGGGTTGTTGGGTCCATACTTGAGATTTGAGTTTGCCATTTTTGGAATTTTATATGAGATATATAATCTCCTTGTTGGATATATATATATTGATGAGTTGCCATTTGGCGTATTTTGAGTTTTGAGATCACTCTATTTTGAGTAATATTTGTTTTTTCCATTTATGGCGTTTCTTGAGTTTTGAATTTGAAACTCCTCCATTTTAGGGAATATGTTTCATTGAAACCATTATAGATGTTTTGAGATGTCTCCGATGATTAGAGGCATTTATTTCTACATTTGAGTGTTATTGTTTGAGTTACCTCTTTTGAGGTCTTTTTATACATAAGTGACATTGGTCCACTTAAGCCATGGGTGTGTGTTCTTTCTATTGCTTCTTCTCATTCGAGAAGAATTATCGCCTTATATTATATGCTTCATATTATCGTCTATTCTTATTAACTGATTGTTTTAGCTAGACTGACCCGTGTATTTTATACTCAGGTCAGACCGAGCTGTTTCAGGTTAGCTTTCAGTTATGGGACTTAGCTTTGATGCATCTACTTGGATATCATCCTACCATTTTTGTGTAGTTTATATTTCTTTTCGCTTGATTCTGATATTTATTTTGATTAGATGTATATCGGTGTAGTATTCGAACCACTTCTGTGAATCATTTTGTATTAAACTGGGATGTATCATTGTTTATGTATTTATATATATGATGTTTACTATTCTGTGATGTGTTATGCATTCTGTTATTGTATTTTGTTCTGACAGATCCATTACCCCCTAAATTTTGTATTAAGCATTTATTGGATATGTCGATCTAATGGAAGAGAGGAAAAAAATATAAAACATTTACGTATTCAGTTGATGTTTAAGACAAGATTATAGATGCTTGCTCCCAACCAGCCCTATTCTTCACATTAGCAAACAGAATTACCCAGTAATTTTCTTTGTTAATGTTGGTCTTAAGGTAGGATGTCACATTATATGTTGATTTCTATTATTTTTGTGTGTTTTGCATGCTTGAATGTTGTTTGGGGTGATGCTTGAATAGTTGAAAATGCTTATCGAAGCGAACCAGAGGTAGGGAGCATAGAACCGGTGACGCAGCTTAGACTAGGCTCGAATAGTTTAGATGCCAAACTATCGCAACCTATCCACGATCTTCCTCACGAATTGATGATTTCGTGTCAATAAACCGATAGAACGATAAATGCTCCATTCCATTGATTGTGATGATGCTGGAATCTAGCTATCTCTAACCCGTTGATCTCGCAAGATGCCGTGTTGAAAGATCTATAATTCAATCGTTGATCACTCGCAAGTGATACCGAGAACTATCTTCAACTTCGTGGATTCGCGCACGAATAACTCGAAGATGGAAAGAAGAAGGAGATCACACTCAACTTCAAAAATGGTGGCAAAAGCTCACACACAATTTTATTTCAAAAATCAACTCCCCTTTACAAATGACAACACACCCCTATTTATAGGAAATTACAACACACGCGACTTAACACCATACGACTCACGACCTAATACAAACATGCGACTTAACAATACAACATCATACGACTTAACAATACATGCGACTTAACAATACATGCGACTTAACAATACATGCGACTTAACAATACAACAATACATGTGACTTAACAATACATGCTACTTAACAATACAACAATACATGCGACATAAAAACTTGTGACTTAAGCAGATAGCACAACTTCATGCGACATACGACTTAAGCGATATAAGCTTCAGGAACGACTTAAGAAGATACACAGCTTCATGCGACATAAGAAAAAGCACGGCTTCAGGAACAACTCAAGCGACTTAAGGAATCAGCGACTCAACACATGCGACTTAAGAGAACGGCTTAAGAGAAAAGCGGCATAAGTGAAGGCTTAAAGAAATGCGGCCTACGACTTACGACTTAAGGAATGCGGCATAAGTGAACGACATAAATAAATGCGGCCTTGTTTTCTTGAGTCGTTATCTTATAAGGTTGAGCGACTTAAGGTAGTTGGCATACTATTGACATAACTCGCAGGCGACTTAAGATTGAGCGACTTAACATAGTGCGCTGCATCATCCTCCCCTGGTTGAAAAGAATTCGACCTCGAATTTACACTTTCCTCTTCTTTGACATACTTATTCTCATGATATGCAATCAAGTGTTTGACGTTGAAAACGTCGGCAATATGGATATGATCCGGCAATCGTAACTGATAAGCATTCTCATTAATCATTTTCACGGTTTCCAAAGGACCAATCTTTCTAGCAGCTAGTTTGTTGTAAGTACCAATAAAAAATCGATCCTTAGTCAATACTGCATATACAAAATCTCCTTCTTTGAACTCAACATTTCGTCGTTAAATATCTGCAGATTGCTTATATTTCTCATTCGCCTTAAGCAATCGTTCCTACACAACCATGCGGCACTCTTGCAATTCATTCACAAAATCACTAGCTCGTTTGATCACTCCTTTCTGATGTGGTACTATAGATAAATCTAATGGTCCCTTAGGAATTGTTGAGTAAACGACCTGGAATGGACTGAACCCAGTGCTATAATTAACTGCATGGTTGTGTGCAAACTCAGCTTGACACATCTTGGAATCCCAACTCTTGAAATTGTCATTCACAAGGCATCTCAATAGATTACCTAGGGATCTGTTCACAACTTCTGTCCGTTCATCCGTCTGTGGATGATAAGCACTACTAAATTTCAGCTTTGTCCCGACCATTCTCCATAGACTCATCCAAAAATGACTCAGAAAACGAGTGTCTCTATCCGATACAATAGATTCAGGCAACCCATGAAGACGATAGATCTCTCTGAAGTATAACTGTGCGACATTAACTACATCTGCCGTCTTCTTGCATGCGATAAAATGTACCATTTTTGAAAACCGATCAACCACCACGTAGATAGAATCATTGCCACGTTGCGTCCTCGGCAAGCCCAATACAAAGTCCATACTAACATCCACCCATGGTTTAGTAGGTATAGGCAACGGCATATATAAACCTGCATTTGTTGCGGTACCCTTTGAAACTTGACAAATATGGCACCTATGAACAAACTTTTCAACCTCCTTCCTCATTGACGGCCAAAAATAAGACTTTGAAATCAACTGCGTAGTACGGTCGCGGCCCATGTGTCCTTCTTCATGTAATTCTTTGATGATTTTCATTCGTAGACTGCAATCTGGAATACACAACTGATTTCCTTTGAATAGAAAACCTCCAACCGGCATATATCCAACCATGTTTCCCTGCTTGACTTTGTCTAGGATTTCGGAAAAATATGAATCTGAAGTTAGAAAATCTGGAAGTAAGTCAAAACCCTTTACCTCTACTCGCATGGTTGTTAGTAAATTCTCCCTTCGACTCAATGCAACGGTGACGCGATTAGTTACTCCAGACTTGTGCTTACGACGAATGTAAATTGCTGTAAATAAGCTATCCACGATGCGTGCCTAGCTGCAATTTTATTCTGCCCTTGTAAATGTTTCAACACTTCATGATCTGTATACAAAACAAATTCTTTGTGGAACAAGTAATATCTCCAATGCTTCATAGCCTGCACAATAGCATAAAACTCCACATCATAAGTATTGTATCTCATCTTTGCTCCAGAAAGTTTTTCACTGAAATAGACGATTGGATGACCCTTCTGACTCAACACTCTTCCAATTCCAACTTTGGATGCATCTGTATGTAACTCAAATAGTAACTGAAAATCTGGCAACACTAGAATCGATGCTGAGGTTAAAAGTTCCTTGATTTGTTCAAAAGCAGATCATGCCTCTATCGTTCATGAAAACTGCTTTCCTTTCATACAATCAGTAATAGGAGCCATTACACTACTAAAGTGCGGTATAAATCTTCGATAAAATGAAGTTAACCCATGGAAACTTCTTACTTCTGTTATAGTTTTGGGTTGTGGCCAATTTCTGATTGCGGCTACTTTACTCTGGTCCACTTGTATCCCTTCCTTAGACACGACATAACCCATAAATAAAACACTTGGCGTCATGAACACGCATTTCTTCGTTGCTGCATAGAACTGTTCTTGACGAAGAATAGTTAGCACCTTTCGCAAGTGTTGAATGTGCTCCTCTGTGCTAGCACTATATATCAAGATATCATCAAAGTAGACTACAACAAACTTCCCGATGTAAGGCCTGAAAATCTCATTCATCACCCTCATAAATGTACTTGGTGCATTAGATAGACCAAATGGCATTACCGGCCATTCATATAATCCTTCCCGAGTCTTGAATGTTGTCTTCCATTCATCACCTGGTCTTATGCGAATCTGATGATAACCACTCTTAAGATCGACCTTCGAAAATATTACAGACCCACTAAGTTGATCCAATAGATCATCAAGTCTTGGCATAGGAAATCTGTATCTGACAGTTATTTTGTTGAGTGCCCTGCTGTCTGTACACATTCTCCATGAACCATCTTTCTTCGGTACCAACAGAGCTGGTACAGCACAAGGACTGATGCTCTCTCGAACACACCCTTGCTCAAGCAACTCCTCAACCTGTCTCCATAACTCTTCATGCTCTTTTGGACTCATACGATAATGTGGCCTATGTGGTAAAATAGCACCTGGCACCAGATCAATTTGATGTTGTATATCCCTTAGTGGCGGTAATTCCTTAGGTATTTCCGCAGGAAAGACATCTTCAAATTCATTTAACACCGGTCTAACCTCCGCAGGAATTTCAAGATCTTCACTTGTTTCATACCCAATCAACATAAACAATTCAGCACTATGTTTCACTTCTTCAACAAATTCTCTCGTAGATAATAGACTAGTTGATTCCACTTTCTTCTCTGACTTGCTTTCACTTTGTTCACGCTTCTTAGGAAATAAGGTAATTTGGGTCCCTTCGAACATGAAACTGTAGCTGTTGGTGCGACCATTATGTTGTACAGCTTTATCATATTGCCATGGTCTTCCCAATAGTAGATGACACACATCCATATCGACAACATCATACCGTATATCATCTTTGTACTTCTTCCCAATAGAAAATGTAACAAATGCTCGTCTTCGCACTGTCACTTCTCCACCTTTCTTTAGCCATGCCAGTTTATAAGGTCTAGGGTGTTTGTCAATCTTCAACCCTAACTTCGTGATGGCTTCTTCAAAAATAATGTTGTCGCAGCTTCCCGCATCAATAACAAATCGACAAACCTTTCTCAAGATAGTACATGTAGACTGAAAGATATTGCTTCTCAGCCAACTAGAATCATTCTCATGCTTTGGTACTAAACAAGACCTCCTTATCATCAAGTTACACCCTTCGTCTCCTGACACAACTTATTCATCTTCATCAAACTTCGATGGTTGAGAATAATCAATTTCAGCTTCCACATCCTCATACTCACATTCCTCTGCAACTAATGCGCTCTTCTTTGGCTTTGTACATTCATTACTTTTATGGCCAAACTCCTGACAATTATAGCACTTGATACTGTTATTGACCTTTTCTTTAGTGGCTTCATGAACAATTGGTTTACTGACTGCCTTGGAAACGTTAGCACTGCTACTAGCACCCTTATTCTGGTTGTTAGAACCCGTAAACACACCACTTCCTCGCCTCCCTTGTTTCTCCCAAGCTAGAGCTTTCTAATGTGCTTCAGCAACAGACATTGGATTGGACATATTAACCATTTCTTGAATTTGCATTCGTAACCCTCCAATATATCTAGCTGTTAGCTGTTCCTCGGTTTCCATAATATCATTCCTTACAATCAATTGATAGAATTCTTCTGCATAGTCATTCACTGTCTTCGTCCCTTGTCTCAAATTCTGCAAACGTTGATACATAAGAGATTGATAATTGTATGGCAAGATAGTCGCTTCCGTCATCTTTCTCATCTTCTCCCAAATGACAACTTTTGATTTTCCCATTCTCTCCCGAGTTAGTTTAGTTTGTTGCCACCAAGCCATAGCTCTTCCCCTTAGTTTTGTAGCAACTAATTGGACTCTGCGATTCTCAGGCACCTCCTTGAATTTCAAAATTTCTTCAACGGTCGACAACCAATCAAGAAATTCTTCTGCTTGCATACCACCTTTGAATTCTGGAATTTCCGACCTCATACTTGATTCCCATTTATGATCATTTTCTGAATCCAGATATTGATTTCGCACTTGGCCTCGATTTCGATAATGAATACTACCTCCATCACCATCCTCCTCAAAATCATATGTATTTCGATATCGATCCTGATCATCTACATCCCTACGACCACGCATGTCCTTTCTACCCTGTCTTTCAGCATCACGATGTGGTTCATTTTCAAACCCATGTTGAGTTCTTCCCTCTTCATTTCGATACCCATGGTGTTCTCGCATTATTGAAACTGATGATTCTCTCCTATCTCGATAAGACCGGGGTGACATCCTCCTTTCTCCCGAAACCGATGGTGAAACCCTGTTTCCACTCTGGTTCGAAACTGGTGACGTTCTCCTTTGATTTTGATTCATGTCGCTCATCAATTTCTCCCATTTTGCAATACCGTCATTGAAATTTACATTGATACGATGTTCCATCTGCTCAGCTTCTTGTCTTCTATACAAATTTTCAACATTATGATAGCGATTAGCGCGTCTCGGAGGCATGATCATTAAACAATCTCATTTCTGTCTCTGATTTAGCTCTGATTTAGCTCTGATACCAATTGACGCAGCTTAGACTAGGCTCGAACAATTTAGATGCCAAACTGTTGCAACCTATCCAGGATCTTCCTCACGAAATGATGATTTCGTGTCAATAAACCGATAGAACGATAAATGCTTAATTCCGTTGATCGTGATAATGCCGGAATCTAGCTATCTCCAACCCGTTGATCTCGCAAGATGCCGTGTTGAAAGATCTATAATTCGATCGTTGATCACTCACAAGTGATACCCAAAATTGGCTTCAACTTCGTTGATTCGCGCACGAATAACCCGAAGATGGAAGGAAGAAGGATATCACACTCAACTTCAACAATGGTGGCAAAAGCTCACACACAATTTTATTTCAAAAATCAACTCCCCTTTACAAATGACAACACACCCCTATTTATAGGAAATTACAACACACGCGACTTAACACCATACGACTCACGACCTAATACAAACATGCGACTTAACAATACAACATCATACGACTTAACAATACATGCGACTTAACAATACATGCGACTTAACAATACAACAATACATGTGACTTAACAATACATGCTACTTAACAATACAACAATACATGCGACATAAAAACTTGTGACTTAAGCAGATAGCACAACTTCATGCGACATACGACTTAAGCGATATAAGCTTCAGGAACGAATTAAGAAGATACACAGCTTCATGCGACATAAGAAAAAGCACGGCTTCAGGAACAACTCAAGCGACTTAAGGAATCAGCGACTCAACACATGCGACTTAAGAGAACGGCTTAAGAGAAAAGCGGCATAAGTGAACGCTTAAAGAAATGCGGCCTACGACTTACGACTTAAGGAATGCGGCATAAGTGAACGACATAAATAAATGCGGCCTTGTTTTCTTGAGTCGTTATCTTATAAGGTTGAGCGACTTAAGGCAGTTGGCATACTATTGACATAACTCGCAGGCGACTTAAGATTGAGCGACTTAACATAGTGCGCTGCATCATCCTCCCCTGGTTAAAAAGAATTCGACTCGAATTTACACTTTCCTCTTCTTTGACATACTTATTCTCATGATATGGAATCAAGTGTTTGACGTTGAAAACGTCGGCAATATGGATATGATCCGGCAATCGTAACTGATAAGCATTCTCATTAATCATTTTCATGGTTTCCAAAGGACCAATCTTTCTAGCAGCTAGTTTGTTATAAGTACCAATAAAAAATCCATCCTTAGTCAATACTGCATATACAAAATCTCCTTCTTTGAACTCAACATTTCGTCGTTAAATATCTGCAGATTGCTTATATTTCTCATTCGCCTTAAGCAATCGTTCCTACACAACCCTGTGGCACTCTTGCAATTCATTCACAAAATCATTAGCTCGTTTGATCACTCCTTTCTGATGTGGTACTATAGATAAATCTAATGGTCCCTTAGGAATTGTTGAGTAAACGACCTGGAATGGACTGAACCCAGTGATATAATTAACTGCATGGTTGTGTGCAAACTCAGCTTGACACATCTTGGAATCCCAACTCTTGAAATTGTCATTCACAAGGCATCTCAATAGATTACCTAGGGATCTGTTCACAACTCCTGTCTGTTCATCCGTCTGTGGATGATAAGCACTACTAAATTTCAGCTTTGTCCCGACCATTCTCCATAGACTCATCCAAAAATGACTCAGAAAACGAGTGTCTCTATCCGATACAATAGATTCAGGCAACCCATGAAGACGATAGATCTCTCTGAAGTATAACTGTGCGACATTAACTACATCTGCCGTCTTCTTGCATGCGATAAAATGTACCATTTTTGAAAACCGATCAACCACCACGTAGATAGAATCATTGCCACGTTGCGTCCTCGGCAAGCCCAATACAAAGTCCATACTAACATCCACCCATGGTTTAGTAGGTATAGGCAATGGCATATATAAACCTGCATTTGTTGCGGTACCCTTTGAAACTTGAAAAATATGGCACCTATGAACAAACTTTTCAACCTCCTTCCTCATTGACGGGCAAAAATAAGACTTTGAAATCAACTGCGTAGTACGGTCGCGGCCCACATGTCCTTCTTCATGTAATTCTTTGATGATTTTCATTCGTAGACTGCAATCTGGAATACACAACTGATTTCCTTTGAATAGAAAACCTCCAACCGGCATATATCCAACCATGTTTCCCTGCTTGACTTTGTCTAGGATTTCGGAAAAATATGAATCTGAAGTAAGAAAATCTGGAAGTAAGTCAAAACCCTTTACCTCTACTCGCATGGTTGTTAGTAAATTCACCCTTCGACTCAATGCAACGGTGACGCGATTAGTTACTCCAGACTTGTGCTTACAACGAATGTAAATTGCTGTAAATAAGCTATCCACGATGCGTGCCTAGGTGCAATTTTATTCTGCCCTTGTAAATGTTTCAACACTTCATGATCTGTATACAAAACAAATTCTTTGTGGAACAAGTAATATCTCCAATGCTTCATAGCCTGCACAATAGCATAAAACTCCACATCATAAAACTGGTTGATGGTAATGGGAAACCAGAGAAGAAGTGCCTTTCGGTGATGGCGGACTTTGGGTTTGGCAAGTATGTTCTTCGGTCTGGTCTTAGGAGAATTGCAGGGCTAGCTTCAGTCAATCTTTAGGGATTGATCACTGGTATTTTCTTCAGGTGTCAAGCAAGATATCTTATTCAAGGGGGGTAGCTGCGTTAGGTTTGAGTAAGGATGGTTTCGATCTGGCATTGGTAGAATGTCGAACAAAGGAGTTTTTGGAAAACTTCAAGTACGCTTATGGAAGGCTTTGGGTTTGGTCTTGGCATACTTCAAGTATGTCTTAGGACCACTCCAGGTTTGTTTTCTAAGCGAGGGCATACAGCTTCGAGATGACGCAAAGCGACTTTGGAACTTGTGTACGAACAAGTGAATTATAATGTGGCGCTTCAACATAACGATGGCTTTGGGACTTTAGTGCGATGGTCTTACGACTTAAGATGGGTGTTATGAGGCGTTCTGATGACGATGACTCAATGATGGGAGTTGTGACGATGATCCACAAGGACAAGTTCAACGATGAGGGCTTGTGAGTAAAATTGCGATTGTGTTCTACCGTAAAGATAACCGAGATGGAATAATGATTGAATTCTACTATAAAGATGAGTGCAAAGGGATAATTAGTAACTCGAAGGTTTTTGTTAGTCCTTGAGATGATGATTTTGATGACAACAACCTTAGAATAGGATTATAAAATATAAATACTAACATTATAGTTTAGAAATATATGTATATGCAGGATTTAACCATGTAGGTACCAAGAATAAAAACTGTACAGTATAGAGATTCAAGATATCAAGATTAAAGACTCATGATTATGAAGAATATCAAGAATATCAAGAGTTCAAGATTTCAAGAATAAGTAATTTAATTAGGAATTTTGTTAAAACTCCTAGAAAAGCACTGGCATCTTAAAATCCAATTTATTCGTGGAATGTAATCCACTTCGAGCTTGTTAAAGGGATGGAACTCTAAGTAGGATGAAACCTATAAAAAATCTAGTGGAACATTATTTTGTATCCACTAACTTTTATTCAAAATGTTTTTACAAAATTATATCTTGTTTTCAAAATGATTTCAAAACCTTTCTTTTAAAAGAATCAAAAACATCTATCCTGGTTTTAAATATTTTTAGCCTCAAAATAATCTTTATCTTCAAAATCAAATTATCCTTATTTTTAAACTATCTTTTAACAATAATATAATTAACTTTTAGCATTTTTACTTAGATTTAAATATAAAATTATAGTAAAATTTTATATATACCAAAATATTATTCTCTATATTTTTTATGTATTTTAACTATATTTAAGTATATTTATACAGTTTAAAATAGTTTTAATATAAGATAAAAATTATTTTCAAGGAAAAACAAACAACCAAAATTACCTTTGGGATGTCGACATACTCAAGATACCCATGTCGACATAGTGGCAGTTGATTTCAAAATTTTGAATTTCAAAAGAAGTGTCTATTCATCATATCCCTTCATGAATGGACATGACTTTTGGTGTTCTATAAATAGGGGTTGTTTTCAACGAATTTCTAATCATATTTTTTTGGTTTTCACTCCTTTTATTCTTCCACATTTCTTTATACATATTCTTATCATTACTCTGCCGAAATCAATATTGAATCTAACTAGATCATTTCTGGTTTGATTCTTTATCACTATCTCAACAAGATCCTCAGTGCTATTCAGAGTTATAGCTTCTTTGTAATCAATTTAGCGAGAAAAGGTGAGATTGTAGCCTTGGAAATCAATCAAGCGAGAAAAGGTGTGATTGTGGCCTTGGAAATCAATCAAGTTAGAAAAGGTGTGATTATAGCCTAGGAAATCAATTGGGTGAACTTGTTGCCCGTGAAATCAAACATCTCTACCCAGAGGATTGTGAATCTGGATGGTGTACCTCATAGCCCTGAAATCGACGGTGTAATTGTAAAGATTGCTTTTGAAAGGAAATCTGTACTTGTGTGCGGGACTGTATATAAGGTAACTCCGAACTAGTATAAAATCCGGTGTGTTCTTTCCTTTATTTCTTTTAATTTATTTCTGCATCTGTGTTTGATTGTATGATCATATCCGTGTCTGAATATTGCATACATTTGTGTTCAAATTAACAAAAACTCAAAAAGATTTAGTAATTTCTTTAAATACTATTCACCCCCCTCTAGTGTTAATCCCAGCCTTAAGATCCTTATTCTGCACTTCTCACATTTGGTATCAGAGCAAGGTTTTCAAAGTTTTTATAATCTGAATTTTGAAAAAATTTCAAAATGGCTACCAACACTGGTACTGGTAACACTACCAACACTTGTTCTATCATCCCTGTCACTAGTTCATTTGTAGAAGGTACTGTCAGACCACCACTTTTTATTGGCTGTAATTATGCATATTGGGCACGTAGTATGAAAATATATTTACAATATGTAGGATTAGACACTTGGAATATCACACAGACTAAATATTCTAAACCCACAACTGATTTTGCACAGTGGACAGCTGAGCAAAAGACAGTTGCACAAAATAATTCTAAAGCAATGAATATTATGTTTTGTTCACTTGGTAGGAATGAATTCAATAGAGTGTCGGTTTGTAAGTCTGCATATGAAATCTGAAAAACTTTGCAAGTTACTCACGTAAGAACAGGCAAAGTTAAACAGACGAAAATTTCCATGCTCACAAATCAGTTTCAATTATTTAAAATGAATTCTAATGAGTCTATTTCAGATATGTATAGTAGATTTCAAGATATTGTGCATTCTCTAATATCCTTGGTAAAGGAATTTTTGAAAGAAGATCAAGTCGGAAAAATCTTAAATTCTCTTACTCCAGAATAGGATCAAAAGACACTTGCGATCGAAGAGGCAAATGATATTAGTACCTTAAAGATAGAAGAATTAATTGGAAATCTAATGTCTTTGAAGTCCAAATGATTGGGAGAAGAGAAAGCAAAGCATCTGAAAAGAAATCAATGGCATTCAATGCATTGACCGATGGATCAGACTTAAATAGCGATAATGATGAAGAGACAGCCTTTATTACCAAGAATTTTCAGAAATTCCTGAAATACAGAAAGATGAAAAATCTCAAGAGAAATAACTATAAGAACTCTGGAAATCAGAATGTAGTGCCAAACAATATCATATGTTTCAAATGTGACGAACCATGCCATATCAAAAGAGACTGTCCATATCCAGATAGGAAAAATCTTCCTATAAACAATGATTCCGTAAAGAAACAAAAACGTGCATTTACTACTACTCTAGATGACTCAGACTTGTCCCTAAGCGATGATGATCAGAAGACAGATAATTCATATATGTGTTTCACAACAGTTCACCACTCTGACGAATTCAGAGAAACGGACTCAGAAAAAGGTACACATTTACAATATAATTGGTTGAATTGCACGCTTAGATTTGGATGCTTAATTGCTTGATTGATTGATTTTGAATTGGTGTGTTATTTGAATTTTAAATTTTTTATTTTTTACTATTATTTTATTATTATTTTTATTATTATTTTTTTTATTTTTAATTTTAAAAGTATTATAATATTTTATTGAATATACTATAATTTCAGAATTATTCTAATTATATATATATACATTAAACATAATAAGTATATATATATATATATTAGAATACTTAGGAAAAATAAATCATAGAAATTCAAAGACACATGTCAACATGGTCCCTACCATGATGTCGACATGGGTACAAAATTTGAAATTCAAAATTTGAATTCAAATGGTTGAATTTCCCTCCACTTTTTCATTTCATTCAATTCTCTAAAAAGGCATCTTTTGACCAGAGAACATGTCCTTTGAGAATCTAATTATTCACTTTTTTTATCACATATTTTCACTCTCATTTTCAAATTCAATTTCTCTCTTTAAAACTTCATGCTCTCTACTCTCTACTCTAATGGTTTCTTCAAGCAAACCCTCCACCATGAGAATTTCTAGAAAGATAAAAGAGCAACTCTTTAATGATCCGGAGGCCATAAAAGCATACATCAATTATTCTAACTACGGAAAAGTCCATCCCAAAAAGTTTGCTATATTTCAAGATTTCTCTTCTTATGAAAATGATTCTCTTTTTGCAAACAATCAAATTCTTAGTCTTATTGATGCTTCTCAAAAAAAATTTGTTTGTTATCCAAATCTTGTTAAAATTTTCTGTGCAAATTTAACCGTGGATTTTATATTGGAAATAAAGATGAGATTTGGAGTAGTGTCAAAGGGAATAGAATCGTTTCTAATTGTGATCTTTTGGGTACCATTCTCAATTGCAAAAGCATGGGAATGGATCTTTCCTGCTTTAATATTGATGAAAATGATCGTGAGATGTTTCATCACATTTTTGAAGGAAATGATGATTTTGAATTCAAAAACCGAAACTTTTGACCAAAAGCTAGAATTGTCAATCTTCTTTTACAACATTCTTTGACCCTAAGATCGGAGAATTTTAACAATCCTACTTCCAAAGTTTGCAAAGATCTCTTTTCTATTTTTGGAAATTATGATATTAATTAGGCACAAGTTATTTGGATGAACTTTGTCACAAAAATCTTGAAATGGGTGAGAATACTTTCTATAATGGATTCTATCTCACTCGGATTTTTAACTATTTTGGAGTAGATTTCAAAGGAGAAGAATTTGTTTCAAGAAAGGTTTTCACTCATTCCAATATTTCTCTCATGAAAATTCCATTTGTTTTTCAATCTTATGAGACTCTTGCCGAAAAGGAAGAGCGTTTGGAAAATGAGGAGATAGAAGAGGAGGAAGAGGAAGAAGAAGAAGGGGATGAAATGGAAATTGGAGAAGAATAAGAAGGTGAAACATCTTTGAAAAAACTGATTATCCTCCTAATCCAACAAAAAAAACCCTTCTCAAAAAACCAAAAGACAATTGTTGAGAATCAGCGGATTCTTAAATGATCCGTTAGTAAGAAGTTGGACAAAATTTCATCCAAGATGAACAGGTTTATTTCTAAAGTCAACAAGAAGCTTGGATTATCTTCATCTTCATCATCCTCTGACTAGTTCTATCTTTTCATTTCATGTTGTATTAGTTTAGTTTGTTTTAATTTAAAAGTTCATGTAGTTCTTTGTGTTTAATCGTTGTATCGTGTTATCATGAAATGAAATTGAATTTTCTTTCTGTTATCTAGCTTATCTTATCTCCAGAATAAATGTTGATATATTATATAAATATATACATATATACAATTATTCACAAAATCAAAATAAGCCATCAAAATTCACTACACATGTCGACATCCCCCCCTATGACCATGTCGACATGTACTGGTCAGAAATGACATTTCATTTTGAATTTGAAATTTGAATAACTACCTTATGTCTAGTCAATTTCAAACGAATTTCTACACCTGTAAATACCTATTTCTTCCAGAATTCATCCCTCGGTATTATTTCTTATCTACTTTGCCTCTCATTCTTCTCACAGACTAAAATATGGCCAATCCAATTCATAATTTATCCGAGAATCTTGAAGAGACTCTTAATTCTTTCAAGAATGTTCTTTCGTTCATTCTTTGAAACCAGCGTCACTAAGAGTTGAGTCAAATGCAGATGATCAAGGAGCAAGAAAGGCATTTCGGTGCAATACAATGGATGATGTCCTCCCTGCACAAGGATGATAACGAAGCACATCCTCCAGTTTCTCTGACTAATGATAATGAAAATTGGGATGCCATTAAAGCAGACCCTATATTTGGAGAAGAAGGATGGGTGGAAGTTCCTCGTATTGTTTGATTTGATTGCTTTGTTTGATTTGAATTGTTTGCTTTGATTGATTTGATTTGATTTGGTTTGGTTTGGATTGATATTTGGTGAGAAAAACATGTATAGATATGCATTGATATTTATATGATCTTTAATTAATTATCATGTCTATCGGTATAATTATCTCTTAATCTATCTATTATATACTCCATTGTATAGTTTATTAATGTAGGTACCTTGGTTCAAGAATGAGGGGGAGTTATATAGTTTGGATACTATATAGTTTGGAGTTAGTTTTTGTTGATGACAAAGGGGGAGAAATATAAAATAGAATAGTTAGGCATAGATTAAGGGAGAGTTATTAGTTTTAGGGGGTGTTATTAGGATAGAAGTAATATTTTATAAACAAAGGTTGTCATCATCAAAATGGGGGAGATTGTTAGTCCTTCAGATGATGGTTTTGATGACAACAACCTTAGAATAGGATTACAAAATATAATACTAACATTATAGTTTGGAAATATATGTATATGCAGGATTTAACCATGCAAGTACCAAGAATGAAGACTGTAAAGTATAGAGATTTAAGATATCAAGATTGAAGACTCATGAGTATCAAGAATATCAAGATTATCAAGAATTCAAGATTTCAAGAAAAGGAAGTTTGTTAAAATTCCTAGAAAAGCACTGGCATTTTAAAATCCAATTTATTCGTGGAATGGAATCCACTTCAAGCCTGTAAAAGGGAAGAAACCCTAAGTAGAATAGAACCTACGAAAAATCTAGTGGAACATTGTTTTGTATCCACTAACTTTTATTCAAAATGTTTTTACAAAATTATAACTTATTTTCAAAATGATTTCAAAACCTTCCTTTTAAAAGAATCAAAAACATCTATCCTGGTTTTAAATATTTTTAGCCTCAAAATAACCTTTATTTTCAAAATCAAATTATCCTTAGCTTTAACCTATCTTTTAACAATAATATATTTAACTTTTAATATTTATACTTAGATTTAAATATAAAATTATAGTAAAATTATATATATACCAAAATAATATTCTCTATATTTATTTATGTATTTTAACTATATTTAAGTATATTTATAAAAGTTTAAAATAGTTTTGATATAAGATAAAAGTTATTTTCAAGGAAAAACAAACCACCAAAATTTTCTTTTGGATGTCGACATACTCAAGATACCAATGTCGACATAGTGCCAGTTGATTTCAAAATTTTGAATTTCAAAAGTGGTATCTATTCATCATATCCATTCACGAATGAACATGGCTGTTGTTCTTTTATAAATAGGGGATGTTTTCAACGAATTTCTAATCATATTTTTCTAGTTTTCACTCCTCTTATTCTTTCACATATCTTTATACATATTCTTATCATTACTCTGGTAAAATCAACATTGAATCTAACTAGATCATTTCTGCTTTGATTCTCTATCACTATCTCAACAAGATCCTCAGTGCTATTCAGAGTTATAGACTTCTTTATAATCAATTTAGCGAGAAAAGGTGTGATTGTAGCCTTGGAAATCAATCAAGCGAGAAAAGTTTTGATTGTGGCCTTGGAAATCAATCAAGTTAGAAAAGGTGTGACTGTAGCCAAGAAAATCAATTGGGTGAACTTGTTGCCCGTGAAATCAAGTATCTCTACCCAGAGGATTGTGAATCTGGAGGGTGTACCTCTAGCCTTGAAATCGACGGTGTAATTGTAAAGATTGCTTTTGGAAGGAAATCCGTACTTGTGTGCAAGACTGGATGTAGGGTAACTCCGAAATAGTATAAAATCCAGTGTGTTCTTTCATTTATTGCTTTTACTTTATTTCTGCATCTGTGTTTTATTCTGTGATCATATTTGTTTCTGAATATTGCATACATTTGTGTTCAAATTAAAAAAACTCAAAAAGAATTAGTAATTTTTTTAAACACTATTCACCCCCCTCTAATGTTAATCCTAGCCTTAAGATCTGTATTCCACACTTCTCACATTTGGTATCAAAGCAAGGTTTTCAAAGTTTTCATAATCTGAATTTTGAAAGATTTTCAAAATGGCTACCGACACTAGTTCTATCATCCTTGTCACTAGTTCATCGGTAGAAGGTCAGTCTACTGTCAGACTGTAACGACCCTGGATTTTTGACCCCGTTTATTTTAATATATATTTAATTTAATTAAATAAAAGTAGCTTGATCATCTTAAAATGAATATGATTTGGAAATACTGCCATTTATTTATATAAACTATATTTTTTAAAAGAAGAGTAATTTGAAAATTTAAAATAAATCTCAATAATATTTACAATAAATTGTTCTTATATAATTCAATTGAAATAAAATTTATCTTATATGATTGAATTACAATACTTTGTCTTATTAACATGTGATTAATAAATATATTGATGTGAATGATAATGTTTAAATAAAATTTAAAGTTTATCAATATACAATATAAATATTAAATATAGGTAAAACTTAAGAATATAATGTTAATATTGATAATCAAAATATAAAATACTAATATAAATAAGTATGCAAGCAGATGAATATCATTTAAATATTGATAGTTAAAATACAAATACAAACAAAAGTATAAAGCTAATATAAGTCACCATCTGGAATATAATTCAAATATGGTTAGTCGAAGCCAAGATACAAATGTGAATACAAACATATGCCGTACACTATTAAACTGGGATATAAATAACAAAACAAATATTTTGTTGTTTATGTAAGACCAAAAGTATAAAGTACAAATCTGAAAAAAAATGTATATGAATTTTTAAGCTAAAACAAGTTTGTACTTACAAAGATATCTTCACATATATGTCCAACTGTTGCCTGCAAATTCAAACTAGAAGATAATAAAGAAAATATTTATAAACATATGTAAATAAAAATAAAGCAAACATTTTTTATACCAAACAAAGATCTTTATACAATGTCTTCATTCACAAGCCATTGACCTGAAATGTATATGTCAGCAAAACAAATGATAATTATGTAAACTAAGTTAGAAACCAAAGTACTGAATATTTTCTGCTCAAGCCTAACATTTTGTCAGCTCGAAATATTTTTAAAGATTTGCTCATATCAAAACAAAAATGAGAAATAGCCTAACTAGTTAATACCTGCAATGAGCTTCCAGTCCTTTTCTTATATGTATGAATAGAACTGGCCATTCTAGTTCGTTCAGCATAAATAAAACTTGGTAAACCTGAGAAAACAGAGAATAAAAAAAAGAGTAAACTCCAAATTTATTCGAAAAAAAAAAACAGACAAGAACACAAGCAGTTTCAACTGCAGATTCAAAGAGTTCAAGTTTCAGATAATCAACATCAAATTTTCTTTTTTCTTTCAGGAATGATTCAGGTGAGTAAACTTAAATTTTCAAGCTTAAGTTAATTAAAGTCAGTAAGTTAATTCATGGGACATATATATGAATTGTATGTGCTTTATTCTGATATGAATCTGTGATTTCATATAAGCTGTTCTTGGAATATTGAATATGCTGTCTCACTACTATGTGTTACAGGGTTGAAAACAATTAAATCTTGAATTGTTTTCATTTGATTATGGTAAGGTTTTAATTTTTTTTCCAACAAAACTTGTTGCTTGAACTTCAATCAGAAATTTTTAACTTGTTTCAAATATATTAGTAACATATACTTCTGGAAAACCCTGCTTACAGTCAGTCAAGGAAAAACATTTGTAAATTCGATCATCATGAAAAGCTAATTCAAGTTTATATCTTGAATTCTTATTGAAATTCACGATTATTAAAACAAAAACGAAGGGTTATAGATTGGTATTTGATGAACAGTTCGGAATTGAATAAAAATTGCTCTTGCACAAACTTAAGATGATTGAATCAATAGAAGTTGTTGAAACTCGAATTGAGGCAAGCATAACCATCCTTGATCTCGGGAAAAATGTGAATTAATTTTTCTATTGTGTGAAATTAGAGTATGAGATCGTATTAGGGTTGTGGTTGGAGTTTTTGGGTCGTGTCTGTTAGGTGTCGAGTTCGTCACCATAATGCGATCGAGTTATTCGTGGAGTTGGTTGAGGGTAGCTGGAAGTGTTGTCGTGGCGTGGATGAACTTTTGGCGTCTCCGGTGGTCTAGGAGGTGGTGGCAAGGCGTTTTAGATGATGGGTGTGTTTGCGGCAATTCGAGTGAACTGCTGTTTTTTTGAATTCGTTTCTTCAGGCGATCTGAAGTTTGATTTCGTGCTTGTGGACCATTTGCATCTTGTCGTCGTTTTTGGTGTTCGCCGTAGATGGGAGTCGCCGCCATGCACGTGCATGGCAGCGGTGATGGATGTCAGTACCGTAAGGGGTGTGGATCGTGTCGTGCTTGAGAATAATGGAGATAGTCTCGAGTGGGATCACGTAAGATTGCTGATACTAATTAACTTTGTTTTAATTTAAAACTTACTGGAATATAAAATAAAAGGGGAGAAGAAGAAGTAGGCGAAAAGACTCAGGTGATTCAGGTGGTTAATCGAAGTAACACCTGAGTATAATGCAGGGGAGGTCTCGAGTGTTACCATGGGAAGTCTCGGGTTTCCTTTTAACTGCAGTAGTATGTTTAGAGGTAAGTTAAGCAACAGATTACATCAAGTTTAAAACACTGTACAATTAAATAATGTTTAACAGTTTAAGTTAAAAAATTAATACAAGTTTTGACTATCTTAGTTAATACATAACAATATTTTATCACTTAATTATTTCTTAAACCAAGCAATTACTTCAAGACGAGTATGAATTTATTAATATTTAAGTTTGTAATTAGCAATATATCGATTTTCAAAGGGTTTTCTTTTAAAAGGTTAATTAAGTCGAATGATTAATATTGATTAATTATTTTTATAAAGTAACTAAGAATGATTAACTTTTAAGTTTTATTTAGAGTCGGATTGCTTAATGGTTAAGTGATAAATAAAAGGGTAATTAACTACTTGAGTTAATTAATGAATGAATTAATAGTTAACTAATCAAGTAATTTAATTATGAATAATAGTTAATTAATTTAGTAACTTGATTAAAAATTTATTTAAGTAATTAGCAGATAATAATCAGATAATTAAGTTTCATTAATAAACAATTAAAGATATTAATTAATGGATAAGGAATAGTAATTAAAATTAAACAACTTAATTAAGGAGTAATTAAGTTAATAGTGTGAAATAAAATAATCAAGTAATTAAATAAATAGGACTTAATAATTGATTAAGTTAAGATTCATTAATTTAAATAAATTGAAAAGAAATAAGTAATTAATTGTTAATTAATAATTAATTAAATAGGGTTCGGTAATTAACTCTGATGTAATTAATTTAAATTAAATTAATTAAAAATGAGAATTTCAGATGATTGCTTATGGATTGTTGTGTAAGTAGTATATCTGATTGTGATATTTATTTGATGATATTCTATGTTCTCTGTGATATGCTGTGTATATCTATGATGATTGTGTATGGTTCATTTGTGATAATGCTATGTTAATTCAATTGTTACATTTAAATTATTAAAGCTGTTTAAGTTAATTAGGCAACTTGGCCTTTAAAATGGCGTTTGTATTTCGATGAGACCAGGATCGGGTATCCAATTGATATTCCGAAAACCACATCGATCCAATTTAAACATTAGGTCGTGAATTCTGAAATGAAGATCGAGATGGTGTTTTCAGAATGCAAGGGTTATCGTCGTTAACTCTGAGGGTGATTCCAAAATTAGTGTGACGAGATAATGCCTTCGGTTTCGTTCGAACCCGAAATGAACTTGTATGGATTGAATGCTTTCAGCACATCGTCAGGTGGACGATGAGCATTCTAAGTGATATTTCCTGTAAAGGTAATCGCAGCCTCAAGCCTCATCAATCGGGAATGGCTAAAACAGGGGAGGTGCAGCAAGGTTAGGTGGGTCATGCCCAAGCAGGACAAGATATTTCCCTTGTCTAGATGTCCCTTTTTATTTTGGCTGTGTGGACGGTTGCTAGCTACAACCGCGGGGTTTATCTTGTTCGGGACTGTTCAGTAAGGAATGGTTCCGGCCTTATGTTGTAGGGGGTCGGGAGTGATCCTCGGTACGGTAATCTAGGCCCCGTACTGTGACGGGTGGTACCCAAGTAGCCCTGCCATTGTTGGAAATCCATTTTCCCTGCGAGACCCGACGGTTTTGATTTGTATTACCCACTTTTGTGGCTAGTAGCTGGAATTTAATCATGTAACAATTTCAGCTATTTTCTATTTACTTGGAAACCCTAGACACTATTGTAATATCACTGGATTTCCTATGAAATGTTTTGGTTAGCCTAAGGTAAAAACTTACCCGTATTTATTTGTAGGGAGTCTTACGTGGTACCTTTATTTTCAAATGTTTTTCAAAGTTAAACAACTTTAAACCGTTTACTCATACAGACCCATGTCTGACCCGGAGTTTATATTTTGTTTTTCATAAACTCTTGGGTACTCAAATTTTTATGAGTAGCCAAGTGATAGGTTTCGGACGTTGATTTCTGGAGAGCTTGGAGCAGGAGTTCCAGACATATGTAGCTATCTATCTAGTTCCATTGTGTCAGTAGTTGATGTATGTATTGACAGATAGATGTATGATTGTCATGTGTATTGATATTGTATAACTCTGATATATGAAAAACTATGTAATATTTATGTGACAAAATTATATTTTGTTCCGTTCCCTGTAAGATTCTGATGTTGTTGTTCTTCCTTTCTCTTTCTTTCCTATTTCTATCTGTAACGACACGGAATTTTGGGCAATAGCGATTTAATAATCTGTGTAAATAATTTAACTGGTTTGATGATTTTCTTTATAAAATTGGCTAAATTAATCTTTTAAAGGTTAATAAATTTTAATCTGATGATATTGATAAGAGTTATTTTCCAAAGCTAATGAAATTTTATTCTGTTTATAATATATATGTTGATATATATTGTGAATAGAATATCTTTTGTTTTAAATTAAAAGTTGAATTTTCAAATTTGTAATATATGTAAGCATATGTTATAATTTGATATTTGTTTTGAAAATTTAATCTTATCTATTAATAATTTGAATATGTATGAAATTATAATTTAAAGCTTTGTTTTGTTTCTCTTAAAAGTTTGAATTTAAAATGGTTATAAGTATATACATAAATGTTTTAAATTTTAAAAATACATATATCATGCATTTATTTGTTTTAAAAACATAAGTTATGTATAAAACCAATGTTTATAAAATATCTTTAACACTTGTATATTTATCTAAATTCAAAAGTTTATTAACATTAAAAATACAAATATTCATATTACATAGATATAAGAGATAAATATTATTTTTAT
Organism: Allium cepa; assembly: GCA_030765085.1. Lineage (NCBI taxonomy): Eukaryota > Viridiplantae > Streptophyta > Magnoliopsida > Asparagales > Amaryllidaceae > Allium > Allium cepa. The sequence continues at coordinate 1,032,132,015 of CM060945.1, read as the reverse complement.
AAGGTTTTAAAAGCAATTTTGCAAAGGTCTTTAACACATGTAAAGTAATTAAGTAAATTAAATGACAAATGTACGTAAATTAGGATATAAATGACAAGTGTTAATCTTTAAGAACAAGTGTCTTCATTTTATTTTATTTTTATATAAACATAACTTTCTTTCATTTTTTTATCCTTTGTTTATCTTTCTTTCAAATGTTTTAATGGCAAAACAATAAACCACTTTCTCAAATCTGAAATTAAAACCAAAAGTAAAGATAAAACCTGCAACTTCAAAACCAGAAAGTTTTTCTCAACTTCAAGCTATAAAATCTTCAACCTGCAACATAAAATCTTCAACCTGCATGAAGTACAACCTCAATTCATAAGCATGCAAAGGAGAAAATTCCACAGCAAAGCATAGTTAAAGTCTTTTCAAATTAAAGATTCAGGTGCCTGGAATTTATTCAAATCCTGGAAGCAAATTGAAACTGCTCTGCCTCTTTAATTTAACAGGTGAGTTAATGTTTTTAAAAACAGTTGATTTAAAATTTACTGCTATGCATGTGTTGATTGTTTTGAATTAAAATACTATAGTTTTAAATTTATATGAATTGTTATGTTTATGATGGAAGAGCTTGTCTGTTCATATATATGCAAGAGTTCTCTGTTAATTTACTATGAAGGTTCTGATAAAAGAAAAAATTCAATTCCAACAACTCGAATCCATACTGGCCTTACTATTTGAACGAAATAGATTTGTAATTGTAAAATAAAGATTTTAAAATAGCCTGGAAATTTTAAATATCATAAATCATGATTTAAGTAAAGGTTACAGAGGAACATGAATATTTGTTAAAAATTTATTTTCTTAAATTCAAAATCAACTCCATGCATGTAATCTGGATGAAAAATCATGAATTTAGATATGAAGTATGTAATTTATAGTTTAGAAATTCATTCGAAATTTGGGTTTGAATGTTTTAGAAATTTTTGTGCACTGCGGATGATTTACATGATAAATCGAGCTGAATTTTGGATCGTAGGCAGTTTTTGAGATGTAGAATTTGGGAAAAATGTTGAATTAATTTTTCATTGAGTGATTTGTTCGAAATTGAAGATAGTAGGGTTTTAGTTTGTTTGGGTTTCGGTCTGGCTTTGGGAAATTTCGCGACCTAGATAAGAGATCGAGGTTGATCGCGTGTTGGGTAATGGGGACATGGAGATGAGACGGTGCTGTGGAAGGGTCGCTGGTGTTTCTAGTGGAGGTGATCATCGATGGCGTTGGGTTTGGTGGTCGAGTAGCTGTAGAATTTCGAGTTCGAAGACAAAATTTCGATTCGATTGTCTTTGGTTCGATCTGGTTGTTCGATCGTGTTCATGGGTGGATGAGTGATGATGGGCAATGGAAGCGATGACCCACGGTGGCCGTTGGTAGCAGGGCACGTGCACGGTGCACGTAGATGAGTGCACTGGAATTATGTTTTGGGAGAGATGAATTTCTCTCGCGCATGGATGCGTGCAAGCATCGGGGGCGACTCGAAGCATATGGTGCTGGGGGGTTTCTCGGTGTAGTTCGCGTGTTATTGCCGTGTTTACTCGAGAGTGTGGTCGTGTGTTATTTGGTGAGTACTGTGAAGTGAAGTTTCAAATTTAACCTGTTGTATAAATAAAAAGAAATCATGTTTAAACTTTATAAAAGGTAAAGGATTTACAAGTTAAAAACTTGTTGTTGAAACAAAATTTAATCGAACTTTTAAAAGGTGTAACTTGAAATTATTTAAAATTTAAATTGGTTAAAAATGATTTCTCATAAAAGTAATTTAACTAAATTGAATTTGAATTTTTGAATTTAAAACGGGGGGATGTTTTGCATTTGAATATTGAATAAAATTTTAAGTTAAAGAAATGTTCAAAAACTTAAGTTTCAATTTATATTGAAATTAATAAGTTTAATTAGATGTTTTGAGTTTTAAAATTTATTTCCAAATGTATTTTTTTTCCAATTGAGTTATTGATATGAATTTTGTAAACCTATAGAAAAGGTTTATTTTTAAGTTATTAAAATTTGGATTAACTTCAAATAATTTATCTATGTAGGTATTTATGAACAATTTATTTTGATATGAACTTAAAGGTACTTAATTAAATTATGATTTATTAATAAGTAAAAGTTTAATTAAGAATGATGTTTTGTTAATTAATTAAAGATTTTGAAATATATTAGAAGTAATTAATTAATAGTTTAATTAATTTCAAATAGTTAGTTAATTATTTATTTAATTTTTAATAATCACTTAATTATGAATTAATTAAGTGTGATTACTTAATGAAGTAATAAATGGTTAATTTTTTGAATGTAATTAAGAAAGTAATTACTTATGGAAGTAATTAAAGTGGAAGTGATTAAAGGTTAATCACTTAATGTTATCAATTAAGAATTGATTAATATAATTGTTTTTTTTGAAGTTAATTAATTATGGAATAATTAATTAATTAATAAAGAATTAAGGATTTAGTTAATGATGAAATAATTACTTGTTAAAGTAGTAATTAAGAGTTATTAATAGAAGTAATTAGATATAATTACTTATGTAAGAAATTAAGAGTTGATTACTTAATTATTTTAGATAATTAATTAATGTGATCAATTAATTAATGAATGGGATTAAATAAAGGTAATTACTAAGTGTAATTAATTAAAATTGTAATTAATTATTAGAGTAATAAATTAAGGATTTGTTAATTAATTTAATTGAATAATAATTACTTAATGAAGTAATTAAAGATTAATTAAATGGATTAATTAATCAGGGATTAATATAATTAATTAAGAAGTTAATTAATTAAGATAAGTAATTACAAATTGTTAATTATTGTTTATGATTAATAAGATGATTAATTACAAGTTAATTATTTAATTAATTAAAGAATTATTAATTAATAAAGAATTATTAATTAATATAATTAATGAAGTAATTAATTTAAGTAATTAATTTAAATATGATTAATTAATTGTAATTAATTAAGGATTAATGTAATTAATTATAGTTAATTAATTTATGAAGGATCATTAATTTTGTAATTAATGATAGTAATTAAAGTTTAATTACTGATTATGGTTGAGGATAATTACTCGAAGGTGATTAAGAATAATTAATCGAGGAAGATTAATTAGGAAGGACATTTGAAGATGATTAATGAATTTGATTTGTAATAAATCAATGAAGCAGGAGTTAGGATAATCCAAGTGATTAAAGGACAGTAATTAATTTAATTAGAGATTAATTAAATTGATTAAGAGTTAATCAATTCTGCTATGGGTGATTGATTAATATTGAATGGTTGATATTGAATGATTAATATTGGATGTTGAATGATATTGGATGATTGATATTGGGTGATTGGTTGATACTGGATGATTTGGATGTCTATGAAATATGTGATATGCTGCTTTGTGAGATGAATGTTGTTATGAATTATTTATTGTGATAATGTTATTCATCTATCTATTTATATCATCCTGAATAAGTTAAACTGTTTAAATTCCTTAAGTACAACTTGGACATTAAAATGGCGTTTGGTATCGATGAGACAGGGATCGGGTTTCCTTATTTGGAATCCGAAAACCACATCGATTCCAATTAAACGTTAGGTCGTTAATCCAAGGGGAGCAAGTGAAGACTCGAGGTGTAAGGGCATACGTCAGTATAACTCTGTGGGTGATTCCGTAATGAGTTGACGGAATAGTACTTATAGCTTCGAGATGGAGATTAGAGTGCAAGGGCTATGGTCGTTGACTCTGAAGGTGATTCCAAAATGAGTGCAACGAGATAGTGCCTTCGGTTTCGTTCGAACCCGGAACGAACTTGTATGGATTGAATGCTTTCAGCACATCGTCAGGCGGACGATGAGCATTCTAAGAGACTGTGTCCTATAAAGGTAATCGCAGCCTCAAGCCTCATCAACCGGGAATGGCTAAAACAAGGGAGGTGCAGCAAGGCTTCGTGGGTAGCTCCCACTGGAGAGCAAGATTTACTCCTGTCTAGAAGTCCCTTTTTATTCGGCTGTGTGGGGCCGTTGATCCGGACAACTGCCGGGGTTGTCTTGTTCGGGACTGTTCAGTAAGGAATGGTCCCGGCCTTGTGTTGCAGGGGAGTTAGGGTGGCTCCTCGGTACGGTGATCTAGGCCACGTACTGTGACGGGCGGTACCCCAGTAGCCCTGCCATTGATGGAAACCCATTCTTCCTACGAGACCCTACGGTTTTGTTTGTATTACCCACTTTTGTGGCTAGTAGCTAGAATTTAATAGATGTAACAATTTTGGCTATTTCTTATTTACTTGAAAACCCTAGACACTATTATAATATCACAGTATTTCCTATCAAATGTTTTGGTTAGCGTAAGGTAAAAACTTTTCCATGTTTATGTGTGGGAAGTCTTACATGATACCTTTCCTTTCAAAGGTTTTTCTAAAGTTAAGCAATTTTAAACCGTTTACTCACACCAGACCCCTGTCTGACCCGAGTGTTTATTTTCTGTTTTACTAAACTCTTGGGTACTCATATTATGTATGAGTAGTCAAGTGATTCAGGTTTGCTTGACGAATTCTGGAGGAGATATGGAGCAGGAGGCTTCCACGTGTAGATATATTATGTTTCCGCTGTGTATGTTGTCAATGTATCTTGTATACTTGAGTTGTATGAATTAGACAGATGTTTATAACTATCTAATGTGTGTTGTATAGTTGTGTACTCTGATGTATTATGATACTGTGTATTATTTTATGTGATGTATTATATTTTATTCGTTCTGCTGTGAGTTATCGGTTGCTGTTGTGTTCTTTCTTTCTCTTTCTTTTCTTCTTCTATCCCTTTCTTTCTTCACTAGTGATGCGATTTCCTGGAGATAGGAAGTCGGGTCGCTACAGTTGGTATCAGAGCATTAGGCTGAGCGAATACCTAAGCTCTGAAGCGTGTCTTTCTTTAGGGAGCATTAGGTTGAGTGAATACCTAGGCTCTGTAGTGGCGTCCTCCTTGAGAGAGCGTACTTGTAATTTTTATATAACTATATATATATATATATATATATATATACATTTATATCTACCTAATCTGTTGGGTTATCTATTTGGATTTTCCAACATAAGTTACAGAGGTAGATGGAGTAGTGGTTTGTGTGTGTAACACGACTACCACTGATGGATGAGGTTCATATGTTGAGGTTGGAAGTATTTGTCGAGACTACCGTCTCGAGTGAGATTTGTTGTTTAGATTAAGGATTTCTCTGATATCCGAAGGAAATCTTTTTCAAGATTCGGAGTTTATCTTTGAAGTGTAAGTTTGGATTTCGCTCGGGTGAGCGAATTTTCTTAAGTTTGGATCAGTTGGAAGTGCAGAAGTAAGTGATGATATCTTGATAACTGCGTGATGAGATGCAGTATCTGTTGATATTTTCTGAAGATGCTTTCTCTTGAAGCAGTTTTAGAGGTGATTGAGGAGCAGTCTTTACCTGCCTCAGGGAAGACTCGTCTGTGTAGTAGTTATCTGGATCTTCAGTATGGAAGTTGACAGTTCTGGAATATGAGACTAAGGTCTATGAGTTGTTTCTCTTCAGGCATGGTCTCATTGTTATTCCTTAAGGAGTGCGAGATGTTGATGCTGGGTTTGGAGCCCGAGTTTCTTTTGGGTTGTCTTCCATCTCAGAGGTCTTTTGTGTGGTTTGTTAATGGTTTGGGGTTCGAGGAGCCTTTGGATTAGAAGTCCTTGGTTAGCTGAGGTAGCAGTTCAGCTCGAAGTGATCGGTGTGCTGACGAGTGGATATTTTAGCTTTGCAGTGTCATCGAGATAGAGTTTGGAAGCAGCAAGCTGGTTGTTTCTCTGATGGTTCGGGAATCTTGGTGTTTATTCTAGTAGCAGCCCGAGCAGTTGGTGATGTTTTCTTGAAGGGTTATCCTTGTTTGGAAAAGCTTTAAGCTGTTCTAATTGGTAAAGAGAGGACAGTTTCTTGGGAATCCGAACTAGGTAGTATCGCAAAAGTGACTTGTGATTGGTTTGGAATTTTCTTAAGTATTCTTTTGTCGGAGGCTGAGGATTCTCATGAGAAAGTAGGAGCTACTGATGTAATCAGTAGTTTGTCTGCATCTGGAATTGAGATCCATATTATTTGGTTCTAGAAGTGATTTGGTAGTTAGCCTGGTTGTAGGATGGTTCTTGGAGAAGTAGAGATTGGTGTAGCAGCTTAGGAATTTATTTTTGGAATTTGGATTTGGTTAGATCTTGTTTTTGAATTGGATTCCGTAATAAGGTTGTGTGACCGAGTCGGATGTGTCACTAAGATTTTATGAATTTGATGAACAAAGTTTCTGGTATATATTGGAGAAGTTTGTATTCATGTTCATCAACAGTATTCTTATCTATTCCGGAATCAGAGTTGTGCAGCGGAAGCGAGCTAGCAGCTGTACAAGGAAGGAGACAAGTTCTTTTGCTATTTCTTGAGTAGTAGTGTTTGTGTTCTGGGTTTCGACGAATTATAAAGACTTTTCTGTTTAATAGGATCCAGAAGCTAGTTTGCTTTGGTCTAGTTGTTTCTGGAAGTATCAGCATATGTTGAGCAGATAAGGAAGAGATTGGCAGCCCTGGATTGTCTGCCGAGTTATACAGATATGAGATAAGGAGTGTTGGAATTCGAAGTTGGAGACTTCATTGTTGTTGAGATTTCTCTGGTTAAGAGAACATAAATTGGATAAGATTGGTTGGTTAGTGCTTTGGCATTTGAGATTTCTTATCTGTGTTCTGATAAGATAAGATCTGTTGTCTATGAGATCGAATTGCTAGTTTGGATAGTTGGAGTTCATTTTATTTCACGCATCTCTGAGAGAGTACGTGTATGATTCATTGTTGTTTGTTGAATCTGTAGTTCAGTTGGAGTTGGATGTTAAGCTGTATTTGAGAGTGATCTGATGTACTATTTAGATTGAAGGATCTAGAGATGAGTGGAGCTCTAGATTTTGATAGTGTAGTTAGTTTGTTAGCTTCTATAGAGCGAGTCTCCCGGTGATTCACACTTGGGAAACTTGAGATAGTATTAGAAATTTATTCTGATTTGTGTCAGGATAATTAGTTGGGTTTGTTTGTTTGATAGATTGCTTTGGTTGTTAGTAACTGATTGTTAGGAATGCTTTGCTAATTGAATTAAAATCTTTGCTGGGTTATTAAATTAACTTTGCTTTTAAATTTCGGGGACGAAATTCTTTTAAGGGGGGAGGATTGTAACGACCCGGAATTTTGGGTAATAGCGATTTAATAATCTGTGTAAATAATTTAACTGGTTTGATGAATTTCTTTATAAAATTGGCTAAATTAATCTTTTAAAGGTTAATAAATTTTAATCTGACAATATTGATAAGACTTATTTTCCAAAGCTAATGAAATTTTATTCTGTTTATAATATATATGTTGATATATATTGTGAATAGAATATCTTTTGTTTTAAATTAAAAGTTGAATTTTCAAATTTGTAATATATGTAAGCATATGTTATAATTTGATATTTGTTTTGAAAATTTAATCTTAATCTATTAATAATTTGAATATGTATGAAATTATAATTTAAAGCTTTGTTTTGTTTCTCTTAAAAGTTTGAATTTAAAATGGTTATAAGTATATACATAAATGTTTTAAATTTTAAAAATACATATATCATGCATTTATTTGTTTTAAAAACATAAGCTATGTATAAAACCAATGTTTATAAAATATCTTTAACACTTGTATATTTATCTAAATTCAAAAGTTTATTAACATTAAAAACACAAATATTCATATTACATAGATATAAGATATAAATATTATTTTTATAAGGTTTTAAAAGCAATTTTGCAAAGGCCTTTAACACATGTAAAGTAATTAAGTAAATTAAATGACAAATGTAAGTAAATTAGGATATAAATGACAAGTGTTAATCTTTAAGAATAGTGTCTTCATTTTATTTTATTTTTATATAAACATAACTTTCTTTCATTTTTTTTTCCTTTGTTTATCTTTCTTTCAAATGTTTTAATGGAAAAACAATAAACCACTTTCTCAAATCTACAGTTAAAGCCAAAAGTAAAGATAAAACCTGCAACTTCAAAACCAGAAAGTTTTTCTCAACTTCAAGCTATAAAATCTTCAACCTGCAACATAAAATCTTCAACCTGCATGAAGTACAATCTCAATTCATAAGCATGCAAAGGAGCAAATTCCATCAGCAAAGCATAGTTAAAGTCTTTTCAAATTAAAGATTCAGGTGCCTGGAATTTATTCAAATCCTGGAAGCAAATTGAAACTGCTCTGCCTCTTTAATTTAACAGGTGAGTAAATGTTTTTAAAAACAGTTGATTTAAAATTTACTGCTATGCATGTGTTGATTGTTTTGAATTAAAATACTGTAGTTTTAAATTTACATGAATTGTTATGTTTATGATGGAAGAGCTTGTCTGTTCATATATATGCAAGAGTTCTCTGTTAATTTACTATGAAGGTTCTGATAAAAGAAAAAATTCAATTCCAACAACTCGAATCCATACTGGCCTTACTATTTGAATGAAATAGATTTGTAATTGTAAAATAAAGATTTTAAAATAGCCGGGAAATTTTAAATATCATAAATCATGATTTAAGTAAAGGTTACAGAGGAACATGAATATTTGTTAAAAATTTATTTTCTTAAATTCAAAATTCAACTCCATTCATGTAATCTGGATGAAAAATCATGAATTTAGATATGAAGTATGTAATTTATAGTTTAGTAATTCATTCGAAATTTCGGTTTGAATGTTTTAGGAATTTTTGTGAACTGCGGATGATTTACATGATAAATCGAGTTGAATTTTGGACCGTAGGCAGTTTTTGAGATGTAGAATTTGGGAAAAATGTTGAATTAATTTTTCATTAAGTGATTTGTTCGAAATTGAAGATAGTAGGGTTTTAGTTTGTTTGGGTTTCGGTCTGGCTTTGGGAAATTTCGCGACCTAGATAAGAGATCGAGGTTGATCGCGTGTTGGGTAATGCGGACTTGGAGATGAGACGGTGCTGTGGAAGGGTCGCTGGTGTTTCTAGTGGAGGTTCGCTGGTGTTTCTAGTGGAGGTGATCATCGATGGCATTAGGTTTGGTGCTCGAGTAGCTGTAGAATTTCGAGTTCGAAGACAAAATTTCGATTCGATTGTCTTCGGTTCGATCTGGTTGTTCGATCGTGTTCATGGGTGGATGAGTGATGATGGGCAATGGAAGCGATGACCCACGGTGGCCGTTGGCAGCAGGGCACGTGCACGGTGCACGTAGATGAGTGCACTGGAATTATGTTTTGGGAGAGATGAATTTCTCTCGGGCATGGATGCGTGCAAGCATCGGGGGCGACTCGAAGCGTATGGTGCTGGGGGGTTTCTGGGTGTAGTTCGCGTGTTATTGCCGTGTTTACTCGAGAGTGTGGTCGTGTGTTATTTGGTGAGTACTGTGAAGTGAAGTTTCAGATTTAACATGTCGTATAAATAAAAAGAAATCATGTTAAAACTTTATAAAAGGTAAAGGATTTACAAGTTAAAAGCTTGTTGTTGAAACAAAATTTAATCGAACTTTTAAAAGGTGTAACTTGAAATTATTTAAAATTTAAATTGGTTAAAAATGATTTCTCATAAAAGTAATTTAACTAAATTGAATTTGAATTTTTGAATTTAAAAAGGGGGGATGTTTTGCATTTGAATATTGAATAAAATTTTAAGTTAAAGAAATGTTCAAAAACTTAAGTTTCAATTTATATTGAAATTAATAAGTTTAATTAGATGTTTTGAGTTTTAAAATTTATTTCCAAATGTATTTTTTTTCCAATTGAGTTATTAATATGAATTTTGTAAACCTATAGAAAAGGTTTATTTTTAAGTTATTAAAATTTGGATTAACTTCAAATAATTTATCTATGTAGATATTTATGAACAATTTATTTTTATATGAACTTAAAGGTACTTAATTAAATTATGATTTATTAATAAGTAAAAGTTTAATTAGGAATGATGTTTTCTTAATTAATTAAAGATTTTGAAATATATTAGAAGTAATTAATTAATAGTTTAATTAATTTTAAATAGTTAGTTAATTATTTATTTAATTTTTAATAATCACTTAATTATGAATTAATTAAGTGTGATTACTTAATGAAGTAATCAATGGTTAATTTTTTGAATGTAATTAAGAAAGTAATTACTTATGGAAGTAATTAAAGTGGAAGTGATTAAAGGTTAATCACTTAATGTTATCAATTAAGAATTGATTAATATAATTGTTTTTTTTTGAAGTTAATTAATTATGGAATAATTAATTAATTATTAAAAGAATTAAGGATTTGGTTAATGATGAAATAATTACTTGTTAAAGTAATTAATTAAGAAGTAATTAAGAGGTATTAATAGAAGTAATTAGAGATAATTACTTATGTAAGAAATTAAGAGTTAATTACTTAATTATTTTAGATAATTAATTAATGTGATCAATTAATTAATGAATGGGATTAAATAAAGGTTAATTACTAAGTGTAATTAATTAAAATTGTAATTAATTATTAGAGTAATTAATTAAGGATTTTTTAATTAATTTAATTTAATAATAATTACTTAATGAAGTAATTAAAGATTAATTAAATGGATTAATTAATCAAGGATTAATATAATTAATTAAGAAGTTATTTAATTAAGATAAGTAATTACAAATTGTTAATTATTGTTTATGATTAATAAGATGATTAATTACAAGTTAATTATTTAATTAATTAAAGAATTATTAATTAATAAAGATTATTAATTAATATAATTAATGAAGTAATTAATTTAAGTAATTAATTTAAATATGATTAATTAATTGTAATTAATTAAGGATTAATGTAATTAATTATAGTTAATTAATTTATGAAGGATCATTAATTTTGTAATTAATGATAGTAACTAAAGGTTAATTACTGATTATGGTTAAGGATAATTACTCGAAGGTAATTAAGAATAATTAATCGAGGAAGATTAATTAGGAAGGACATTTGAAGATGATTAATGAATTTGATTTGTAATAAATCAATGAAGCAGGAGTTAGGATAATCCAAGTGATTAAAGGATACTAATTAATTTAATTGATTAAGAGTTAATCAATTCTGCTATGGGTGATTGATTAATATTGAATGGTTGATATTGAATGATTAATATTGGATGTTGAATGATATTGGATGATTGATATTGGGTGATTGGTTGATACTGGATGATTTGGATGTCTATGAAATATGTGATATGCTGCTTTGTGAGATGAATGTTGTTATGAATTATTTATTGTGATAATGTTATTCATCTATCTGTTTATATCATCCTGAATAAGTTAAACTGTTTAAATTCCTTAAGTACAACTTGGACATTAAAATGGAGTTTGGTTTCGATGAGACCGGGATCGGGTTTCCTTATTTGGAATCCGAAAACCACATCGATTCCAATTAAGCGTTAGGTCATTAACACGAAGGGAGCAAGTGAAGACTCGAGGTGTAAGGGTTATACGTCAGTATAACTCTGTGGGTGATTCCGTAATGAGTTGACGGAATAGTACTTATAGATTCGAGATGGAGATTAGAGTGCAAGGGCTATGGTCGTTGACTCTGAGGGTGATTCCAAAATGAGTGCAACGAGATAGTGCCTTCGGTTTCGTTCGAATCCGGAACGAACTTGTATGGATTGAATGCTTTCAGCACATCGTCAGGCGGACGATGAGCATTCTAAGAGACTGTGTCCTATAAAGGTAATCGCAGTCTCAAGCCTCATCAACCGGGAATGGCTAAAACAGGGAAGGTGCAGCAAGGCTTCGTGGGTAGCTCCCACTGGAGAGCAAGATTTACTCCTATCTAGAAGTCCCTTTTTATTCGGCTGTGTGGGGCGGTTGATCCGGACAACTGCCGGGGTTGTCTTGTTCGGGACTGTTCAGTAAGGAATGGTCCTGGCCTTGTGTTGCAGGGGAGTGAGGGTGGCTCCTCGGTACGGTGATCTAGGCCACATACTGTGACGGGCGGTACCCCAGTAGCCCTGCCATTGATGGAAACCCATTCTTCCTACGAGACCCTACGGTTTTGTTTGTATTACCCACTTTTGTGGCTAGTAGCTGGAATTTAATAGATGTAACAATTTCGGCTATTTCTTATTTACTTGAAAACCCTAGACACTATTATAATATCATTGGATTTCCTATCAAATGTTTTGGTTAGCGTAAGGTAAAAACTTTTCCATGTTTATGTGTGGGAAGTCTTACGTGATACCTTTCCTTTCAAAGGTTTTTCTAAAGTTAAGCAATTTTAAACCGTTTACTCACACCAGACCCCTGTCAGACCCGAGTGTTTATTTTCTGTTTTATTAAACTCTTGGGTACTCATATTATGTATGAGTAGTCAAGTGATTCAGGTTTGCTTGACGAATTCTGGAGGAGATATGGAGCAGGAGGCTTCCACGTGTAGATATATTATGTTTCCGCTGTGTATGTTGTGACTGTATCTTGTATACTTGAGTTGTATGAATTAGACAGATGTTTATAACTGTCTAATGTGTGTTGTATAGTTGTGTACTCTGATGTATTATGATACTATGTATTATTTTGTGTGATATATTATATTTTATTCGTTCCGCTGTGAGTTATCTGTTGCTGTTGTGTTCTTTCTTTCTCTTTCTTTCTCTTTCTTCTATCCCTTTCTTTCTTCACTAGTGATGCGATTTCCTGGAGATAGGAAGTCGGGTCGCTACACTATCTCTTTTTTTCTTAATGATGATACGTCTTTCTGGTAGTAGAAAGGCGGGTCGTCACAGTTGGTATCAGAGCGAGGTTGGTGATAACCTTGGCTCTGGTAGGAATTGCCCATAGAATAGAACTTGTTGAACTCTAAAATGAGTTTGAGTGTATTAATAGATATGAGCGCGTATTTGTTAGTGAATATAAAATTGTTTTTATATTGTGTTGATTTGTCTGTTGAGGTTTATGGATTCTAGTCGATGTATGGGACGCCATTTCATCGATAGGGATTTCTAAACTCTTAAACAAGGTAGTCCGACACAGTATCGTTTTTTTAAAGTAGGTTAAATGAAATAATTTTACCCGAAATTATATTTTGACATAAAAGAAATATTTTTCTCAAATTATTATATATATATTTGGATGTTTGGTTGTTAATGCTATAGTTGAATAAAAATTTAAAATTTTAGTGGCTTATAACCAAGTAAAATTGTTTAAATAAAAAGGAATATAACTAAAATTTGATTAAACCAAAATTTAAGTCCCGGAAATTTAAAAGGTGTTTAAATGAATTTAAACAAAAGGATTTGGAAATTGGAAATTTTGGAAATGTTTGAAATGTTTTTCCAAAGATTTGAAGGTAATAATGGAGTATTGTTTCGGAAAATATTGTTGAATGGAAATTGTTTGGAAAGAATTTGTGGAAGTAAGGAAGCACTGAACTCACTTCAGTCGCTGAAAAATAATCCTGATGATGATGGCCACATCATCAGTATTCATTTTCGAGTTTCTAAAGTGATGGATTGCTACCAGGATAGTTGGACATGATATTGTTTGGGCTTGTTGGGTATACAAGTTGTTTTAAAAATTTCAAAAGGGAAAAATTGTTTTGGTGAAAACAAGTGTTTGGAATTTGGAAATTTGATTTAACATACCAAGTGGATATGTGTAGTTATCATTTCAAAATGGTTTTGGAAATGAAACCGGGCAACTGAATTCTAAGAAATTCTATTTAGATGATGTGAAAAGTTTAAATGAATCAACTATTGAACTTATAAAGTAAAGTTGATATTAATAAGAAGAAATTGGGAATTTTAATCCAGGAATTAAAATTTAATTTAAGTAAATGAAAGTGAAGAAAATATATTTGAATTTAACCTGAGATGAGTTAGATAAAATTGAAGTTGAAATTAAATTGAAATTGAACTAAATTGGAAGGTAAAATGATTGTAATGGTGAAATGAAAATTTATACCTCAAGATAGTAAGTGTTATATATATATATATATATATATATATATATATATAAAATCTGAAATTGTGATTATAAGATGAAATGACTCAAATGAGCAATATAAGCCTTTAAGTAGATAAATGAGTTTTGAACTCATATATTGAGTAATATTTAAAAGAATGGTAAGTAGCTAAATTTAACTGAAATTGAGTTGGAATAAAATTGAATTTAAATGAATTCAATCGAGTTACAGAAAATATTGAATGGAATAAAATTCTTATGAAAATAAGTAAATATAAACCAAGTAAGTATTGATTGAATTAAATTAAAATAGAATTGGTGTGAGTTGTAAACAAATCTAACTCAAGCATAAATTGAATGACCTTATCATAAATAAATTCAATAATGAATTGTTAATGTAAATTAAAATTTAAAGATGGATAAAAGAATAAACTAATCGAATAAATTAGTAAATAGTTGGGATTTGATTAAAGGAAAATCAAATCAAAGATTTAAATGAAAATTGGTGGAATGGAATAAACTTAAGTTATTGGGTGGAACAGTTGAAGAAAATAAATAACTTAAGTAAATTATGAGATGGTTATTTAAAACATTGGTTGTCATGTTCAGTAAAATGGTTTGGAATCAAACCTGTTGAAATGAAAGAAATGCAATGTAAGGATTGTGAATAAATTAATTGGGATGGAATCAAGTGTAAATTGAGTGGAATCAATTTTAAAAAAAATTATAAAGCTTAAGTAATTATTTATTCACAATAATATTGTCAAATTGCATATGAAAATGGGTCGTTTGAAGTAAATGAGATTAGATAAAATTCTATGAACTATTAAAAGCGAAATAGGATGATTTTGAATATGAGTTTGTTTTGCTTAAATGAATTAAATATAAGCAAGTAAGTCATAAATCACTTTAACTAAAGGGAATGATTTGAGAATTGGTTAGAATTAATTGTAATAAGTGTTGAAATTATACATATGTGCTTATGAAAATATGTAATGCTAAACAAATGGAGACTCTGCCAAAACTTTTCAAAATTTTGGGAACCAGAAAAAAAATTAAAACTTTAGGAACAAACCGATTTCAAATTGGAAATTGAAATGAATTAGTGGATGAAACTAATTTAAAATAATGATAGAAATCATTTATAAATGGAAGATAGTCAATAAAATTAAATATTTAGAGTTGAAGAAAAATTGAATTCACATGGAATTGGAAATTTAGATTTAAATAAGAGGATATAAAGGCTAAAGTGGTAGAGTAATAATATAAGAGTATATATAATGCTTATATTAAACTTGAGAAATGAATGATGAAATTCTTAAGGTAAATTTGATACTGAGAAAATTATTCCAAGTGGATAGAAATCAAAATAATATGAATAGAAAAAAATTGATATAGTTGATAATCAATGGATATAAATACGTAGGATGTACGTATATTATTTTATTCGCGTAGCAATTGGATCCAGATTCGAGCAAAGAATTTCGAGATAGTTATATCGATCCGAGTTGGGATTTTTCACTCGATTTTCGATGACAAACCATGGATATGGATTTTGATTGATTTTGGAAATTCTCTATCATAGTTGTGACTATGCAAGGAGAATGACAGTTTCTGATCAAGAAACCAGTTCTGAGTCCGCACTACGAAGTCGGGTGAACGATACTAGTTCGAAAGAGAAATTGTGTGATCAAGCGAGCGATCGGATTTGATATTGCGTACAAATGGTATCTGTACATCGTATGGGCTTGAATGAATAAATATTGAAATTCTGTAAAAAAAAAGTCAATAAAATTTGGAAAGAGTTAATACTGTAGATTTCGGTATTAAATTGCTAGAACGGATATCTGGAATTCATAATGTATTTCATGTATCCCATTAGGGAATTTGTTCATGATTCATCATTAGTTGTTGAACAAGTAGTTCAGGAATTTGGAAGTTGAGTCGAATTTAACTGTGGTCAGGAATCCGGTTCGGATTGTTGATCATCGAGAGATAACTCTGGATAATTTTAGGAAAGCTTATCTGGATTCCTGTTCAGATAGCTAGTAATGTTTGTTAGGATAATCTGTTTGATTGTTAGCTACTGTATGAATGATATCTATGTTTGAATGATTGACGTAACAGCTTTTAAAATTATCTTTGTTTTAAATTTCGGGGACGAAATTCTTTTAAGGGGGGAGGAATGTAACGACCCTGGATTTTTGACCCCGTTTATTTTAATATATATTTAATTAAATTGAATAAAAGTAGCTTGATCATCTTAAAATGAATATGATTTGGAAATAACACCATTTATTTATATAAACTGTATTTTTAAAAAGGAGAGTAATTTGAAAATTTAAAATAAATCTCAATAATATTTACAATAAATTGTTCTTATATAATTCAATTGAAATAAAATTTATCTTATATGATTGAATTACAATACTTCATCTTATTAACATGTGATTAATAAATATATTGATGTGAATGATAATGTTTAAATAAAATTTAAAGTTTATCAATATACAATATAAATATTAAATATAGGTAAAACTTAAGAATATAATTTTAATATTGATAATCAAAATATAAAATACTAATATAAATAAGTAAGCAAGCAGATAAATATCATTTAAATATTGGTAGTTAAAATACAAATACAAACAAAAGTATAAAACTAATATAAGTCACCATCTGGAATATAATTCAAATATGGTTAGTCGAAGTCAAGATAAAAATGTGAATACAAACATATGATGTACACTATTAAACTGGGATATAAATAACAAAACAAATATTTTGTTATTTATGCTAGACCAAAAGTATAAAGTACAAATATGAAAAAAAATGTATATGAATTTTTAAGCTAAAACAAGTTTGTACATACAAAGATATCTTCACATACATGACCAACTGTTGCCTGCAAATTCAAACTAGAAGATATTAAAGAAAATATTTATAAACATATGTAAATAAAAATAAAGCAAACAGTTTTTATACCAAACAAAGATCTTTATACAATGTCTTCATTCACAAGCCATTGACCTGAAATGTATATGCCAGCAAAACAAATGATAATTATGTAAACTAAGTTAGAAACCAAAGTACTGAATATTTTCTGCTCAAGCCTAACATTTTGCCAGCTCGAAATATTTTTAAAGATTTGCTCATATCAAAACAAAAATGAGAAACAGCCTAACTAGTTAATACCTGCCTTGAGCTTCCAGTCCTTTTCTTATATGTATGAATACAACTGGCCATTCTAGTTCGTTCAGCATAAATAAAACTTGGTAAACCTGAGAAAACAGAGAATAAGAAAAGGAGTAAACTCCAAATTTATTCGAAAATAATAATAATAATAACAGGCAAGAACACAAGCAGTTTCAACTGTAGATTCAAAGAGTTCAAGTTTCAGATAATCAACATCAAATTTTCTTTTTTCTTTCAGGAATGATTCAGGTGAGTAAACTTAAATTTTCAAGCTTAAGTTAATTAAAGTCAGTAAGATAATTCATGGGATATATATATGAATTGTATGTGCTTTATTCTGATATGAATCTGTGATTTCGTATAAGCTGTTCTTGGAATATTGAATATGTTGTCTCACTGCTATGTGTTATAGGGTTGAAAACAATTAAATCTTGAATTGTTTTTATTTGATTATGGTAAGGTTTTAAATTTTTTTCCAACAAAACTTGTTGCTTGAACTTCAATCGGAAATTTTAAACTTGTTTCAAATATATTAGTAACATATACTTCTGGAAAACCCTGTTTACAGTCAGTCAAGGAAAAACATTTGTAAATTTGATCGTTATGAAAAGCTAATTCAAGTTTATATCTTGAATTCTTACTGAAATTCATGATTTTTAAAACAAAAACGAAGGGTTATAGATTGGTATTTGATGAACAGTTCGAAATTGAATAAAAATTGCTCTTGCACAAACTTAAGATGATTGAATGAATATAAATTGTTGAAACTCGAGTTGAGGCAAACATAACCATCCTTGATCTCGGGAAAAATGTGAATTAATTTTTCTATTGTGTGAAATTAGAGTATGAGATCGTATTAGGGTTGTGGTTGGAGTTTTTGGGTCGTGTCTGTTAGGTGTCGAGTTCGTCACCATAATGCGATCGAGCTATTCGTGGCGTTGGTTGAGGGTAGCTGGATGTGTTGTCGAGGCGTGGACGAACTTTTGGCGTCTCCGGTGGCCTAGGAGGTGGTGGCGAGGCATTTTAGATGATGGGTGTGTTTGCGGCAATTCGAGTGAACTGCTTTTTTTGAATTCGTTTCTTCAGGCGATCTGAAGGTTGATTTCGTGCTTGTGGACCATTTGCATCTTGTCGTCATTTTTGGTGTTCGCCATAGATGGGAGTCGCCGCCGTGCACGTGCACGGCAGCGGTGATGGATGTCAGTACCGTGAGGGGTGTGGATCGTGTCGTGCTCGAGAATAATGGAGTTTGTCTCGAGTGGGATCGCGTAAGATTCCTGATACTAATTAACTTTGTTTTAATTTAAAACTTACTGGAATATAAAAAGAAAAGGGGAGAAGAAGAAGTAGGGGAAAAGAATCAGGTAATTCAGGTGGTTAACTCGAAGTAACACCCGAGTATAATGCAGGGGAGGTCTCGAGTGTTACCATGGGAAGTCTCGGGTTTCCTTTTAACTGCAGCAGTGTGTTTAGAGGTAAGTTAAGCAACAAATTACAACAAGTTTAAAACACTGTAGAAATTAATAATGTTTAACAGTTTAAGTTAAAAACTTAATACAAGTTTTGACTATCTTAGTTAATACTTAACAATATTTTATCACTTAATTATTTCTTAAACTAAGCAATTACTTCAAGACGAGTATGAATTTATTAATATTTAAGTTTGTAGTTAGCAATATATCGATTTTCAAAGGGTTTACTTTGAAAAGGTTAATTAAGTCGAATGATTAATATTGATTAATTATTTTTAGAAAGTAACTAAGAATGATTAACTTATAAGTTTTATTTAGAGTCGGATTGCTTAATGGTTAAGTGATAAATAAAAGGGTAATTAACTACTTGAGTTAATTAATGAATGAATTAATAGTTAACTAATCAAGTAATTTAATTATGAATAATAGTTAATTAATTTAGTAACATGATTAAAAATTTATTTAAGTAATTAGTAGATAATAATCGGATAATTAAGTTTCATTAATAAACAATTAAAGATATTAATTAATGGATAAGGAATAGTAATTAAAATTAAACAACTTGATTAAGGAGTAATTAAGTTAATAGTGTGAAATAAAATAATTAACTAAATAAATAAATAGGACTTAATGATTGATTAAGTTAAGATTCATAGATTTAAATAAATCGAAAAGAAATAAGTAATTAACTGTTAATTAATAATTAATTAAACAGGGTTCGGTAATTAACTCTGATGTAATTAATTTAAATTAAATTAATTACAAATGAGAATTTCAGATGATTGCTTATGGATTGTTGTGTAAGTAGTATATCTGATTGTGATATTTATTTGATGATATTCTATGTTGCTCTGTGATACGCTATGTATATCTATGATGATTGTGTATGGTTCATTTGTGATAATGCTATGTTAATTCAATTGTTAAATTTAAATTATTAAAACTGTTTAAGTTAATTAGGCAACTTGGCCTTTAAAATGGCGTTTGGATTTCGATGAGACCGGTATCGGGTATCCAATTGATATTCCGAAAACCACATCGATCCAATTTAAACGTTAGGCCGTGAATTCTGAAATGAAGATCGAGATGGTGTTTTCAGAATGCAAGGGTTATCGTCGTTAACTCTGAGGGTGATTCCAAAATGAGTGTGACGAGATAATGCCTTCGATTTCGTTCGAACCCGGAACGAACTTGTATGGATTGAATGCTTTCAGCACATCGTCAGGCGGACGATGAGCATTCTAAGTGATATTTCCTATAAAGGTAATCGCAGCCTCAAGCCTCATCAACCGGGAATGGCTAAAACAGGGGAGGTGCAGCAAGGTTAGGTGGGTCATGCCCAAGCAGTATAAGATATTTCCCATGTCTAGATGTCCCGTTTTATTTCGGCTGTGTGGGCAGTTGCTAGCTACAACCGCGGGGTTTATCTTGTTCGGGACTGTTCAGTAAGGAATGGTTCCGGCCTTGTGTTGTAGGGGGTCGGGAGTGATCCTCGGTACGGTGACCTAGGCCCCGTACTTTGACGGACGGTACCCTAGTAGCCCTGCCATTGTTGGAAATCCATTTTCCCTACGAGACCTTACGGTTTTGATTTGTATTACCCACTTTTGTGGCTAGTAGCTGGAATTTAATCATGTAACAATTTCGTCCATTTTCTATTTACTTGGAAACCCTAGACACTATTGTAATATCACTGGATTTCCTATAAAATGTTTTGGTTAGCGTAAGGTAAAAACTTGCCCGTACTTATTTGTGGGGAGTCTTACGTGATACCTTTATTTTCAAATACTTTTCAAAGTTAAACAACTTTAAACCGTTTACTCATACCAGACCCATGTCTGACCCAGAGTTTATATTTTGTTTTTCATAAACTCTTGGGTACTCAAATTTTTATGAGTAGCCAAGTGATAGGTTTCGGACTTTGATTTCTGGAGAGCTTGGAGCAGGAGTTCCAGACGTATGTAGCTATCTATCTAGTTCCGCTGTGTCAGTAGTTGATGTATGTATTGATAGATAGATGTATGACTGTCATGTGTATTGATATTGTATAACTATGATATATGTAAAACTATGTAATATTTATGTGACAAAATTATATTTTGTTCCGTTCCGCTGTGAGATTCTGATGTTGTTGTTCTTTCTTTCTCTTTCTTTCCTGTTTCTATCCCTTTCTTTCTTAATGATGATACGTCTTTCTGGTAGTAGAAGGGCGGGTCGTCACACAGACCACCAATTTTTAATGGCAGTAATTATGCATATTGGGCATGTTGGATGAAAATATAATTACAATCTGTAGGATTAGACACTTGGAATATCACACAGACTAAATATTCTGAACCCACAACTGGTTTTGCACAGTGGACCGCTGAGCAAAAGACTGTTGCACAAAATAATTCTAAAGCAATGAATATTCTGCTTTGTTCACTTGATAGAAATGAATTTAATAGAGTGTCAGTTTCTAAATCTACATATGAAATTTGGAAAACTTTGCAAGTTACTCATGAAGGAACAAGCAAAGTTAAACAGACTAAAATTTTAATGGAAACAAATCGGTTTCAATTATTTAAAATGAATTCTAATGAGTCTATTTCAGATATGTATAGTAGATTTCAGGATATTATGCATTCTCTAATATCCTTGGGAAAGGAATTTTCGGAAGAAGATCACGTCGGAAAAATCTTAAATTCTCTTACTCCAGAATGGGATCAAAAGATACTTGCGATCGAAGAGGTAAATGACATCAGTACCTTAAAGATAGAAGAATTAATTGGAAATCTAATGTCGTTTGAAGTCCAAATGATTGGGAGAAGGGAAAGCAAAGCATCTGAAAAGAAATCAATGGCATTCAATGCATTGACCGATGGATCGGACTCAAATAGCGATAATGATGAAGAGATAGCCTTTATGACCAAGAATTTTCGGAAATTCCAGAAATACAGAAAGAAGAAAAATCTCAAGAGAAAGAACTATAACAACTCTAGAAATCAGAATGTAGTGCCAAACAATATCAAATGTTTCAACCGTGACGAACCAGGCCATATCAAAAGAGACTGTCCATATCCAGATAGGCAAAATCTTCCTATAAACAATGATTCCGTAAAGAAAAAAAATGTGCATTTATTACTACTCTAGATGACTCAGACTTGTTCTCAAGCGATGATGATCAGAAGAAAAATAATTCAAATATGTGTTTCACAGCAGTTCACGACTCCGACGAATTCAGAGAAACGAACTCAGAAAAAGGTACACATTTACAATACAATTGGTTGAAATTGCGTGCTTAGATTTGGATGCTTAATTAGTTGATTGATTGATTTTCAATTGGTGTGTTGTTCGAATTTTAAAAATTTTATTTTTTACAATTATTTTATTATTATTTTTATTTTTAATTTTAAAAGTATTATAATATTTTATAGAATATGCAATAATTTCAGAATTATTCCAGATATACATATATATATATACATTAAAAATAATAAGTACATATGTGTGTGTGTGTGTATATTAGAATACTTAGGAAAAATAAATCATAGAAATTCAAAGACACATGTCGACATGTTCCCCACCATGTTGTCGACATGGGTACAAAATTTGAAATTCAAAGTTTGAATTCAAATGGTTGAATTTCCCTCCACCTTTTCACTTCATTAAATTCTATGAAAAGGCATCTTTTGACCAGAGAATATGTCCTTTGAGAATCTATTTATTCACTATCTTTTATCACATCTTTTCACTCTCATTTTCAAATTCAAATTCTGTAACGATCTAGAGTTTTGGTCGTTAGATTTTGAACATTTAATTCATTTTAAATGTTAAATGTGGATTTTGAATTGATTTTGAAGGAAGAAGATTTTGGTTAAATCAATATAATTAGTTACAATATCGAGTATGGCAATTCAATTGGATTTGAATAATAAAAATTAAATATTTAGAATTGGGATAATTAGTGAATCTGGATGTAAATGGTTATGAAAACGGTTTCTAAGATTTCTTTTTGGTCTTGTTTGATTTGATTTGTAATATTGAATTTTTGGATGGAATCAAAGGTCGATAAGCTGAATTTGGAATTTCTATATTTAATTTAATAATGGGATTTAATATATAGTAATGGTAAATAATTAGATTTTGATTTAAAATGAATCAGAATGATTTCTAATGTGATTATAAATTCTATATGATTTATTATTGAGTTAGTAAAATTTTAAAGGTGAAATTTTAAGTGATTTCGACGGTTTTGGAAATCGCTCGAACTTATCGACAAGTTAAAATAGCCTTCTGGGGCACCTCTCGGAATTCGAAGAATCCAGTTCCATTGGATCCGTAATAATGTATTTTTATCGGATTTCAAATTTCGCAGCATTTGGATTTACCGTTTGCTCGTACGGGTGAGAAACACGTTGAAATTAAAATCGATAATTTAACATTTAAACTCAATTCAAAAAGCTATCTTTCACATATGATTAAATTAGATCCCGGAACATGTTCCATTGTATTCGGAATGCGGGTGAAACCTTATAAACGCCTGGCGGCACGTGTGATTTGGAGTACGTTTGTAAAAGTTTGACAAATTTGAGAATATTAATAGAATAATATTTTTATAAACGTGTATATATACATAATAGCCAAACCCTAGCCTAATCTTCTTCAGCCACCTCTCAAAGAAACCAATGGCCGAAATCACTTATCCTTTCCCCTCCATTTTCTCATCATCCATTCTTCGATCGAAGAAACTCCCAACTGGAAAGTCGGCGAGCTCGACAAGATCTTAAGACCTAATGGTCGTGATGGTTTATAGTTCGTCGATGGCGATATAATCTAGTCACGTCCGTCGGCCGTTTGTGCTCGTTTTTCGAGCTGATGGAGGCACCGAACTTGCTCGTTTCCTGGCCGTGGGTGCGTGGCGACGTGCCGTTCGTTGTGGTGGTCGCCGGTCAAGCCAAAGTTCATCGTAGAGGGTGCGGCAACAAACCCTAGCTAGGCGTCGATGGGTTCATTTTAGCCTGTGCGCGATCGAGAAGAAGAAGAGAGCGGTCACGATTTCGTTTGGTAAATAAATAATTAAAAGGAGAAATTGTTTTTACAAATTTTATTTACCACCTTTAAAACTGAATATCTTTTGCTTGCGTAGTCGGATTTCGACGAAATTGGCGGCGCTGTAACCGCAGCGAGGGGCTCTACGCTGATGTTCAAATCTAAGATCGATTGGAGTTCGTGAAGATTTTAGGTCAAATCGAAGGCGTTCGATTTAATTTAAAATTTAAACACTCGACGAAACTCAAGGTGAGTTAATCTCACTCACATCTGGAATGCTAGTTAGTTTTAAATAGCTAATATTTAAACGATTGATTGGTTGAATATGAAAATTATTATCGGATTTGATCGATATTTATTTTTCATGCTAACATCAATGGATGTAGGAAAACATATTGGAGGGATCCAACTGGATTCCTTAAAATATTTAGATTTCTTTAAATATTCTATGATATAATTATTTGATATACTTTGATGAATTTTATTGATAATTGGAGTATTGGATGTTGTGGTTTGATCGAATATATTTGGGTATAATGAGTTACCAAAAATATATAAATTGGATTTTTGGAAAGAAAATAAAGGAAGAGAATTTGTAAGCGAAATAATTATAGAGAATTTGAATAAATTTAAGGAAGAATTGGAAAAGAATAAAAGTGATTTTAAATTTTAATAAATAAATTCCGAGTATAGAATGGGGATTTTGAATAAACAGGAAGATAATAAATTTTAAACTTAAGTGTTATTATTTAAAGGAATAAAGAATTTATTTTAAATTTAAGATTTAAATTATTGGTAAAGATAAAGAAGGAATTTGGGGAAAATCTAGAATTGGTATTTTCATTTAAAAAGATTGTAAATCATAATTAAGAAATAAAATCTGAAGTCTATGGGTTTTGAATTAAAATTGAGTAAGAAAAGGAATTTATTTCAAAACGGGAGTATTTGGAAATCAATTTGAAGATTGATTAAGTGTCTAAAACCCGGATTTTTAAAAGAGAAGCGAGACTTTGGTATTTATAAACTGGGTTTATAAAGCTGAAGTAATATATCAGTGGATATTTAAAGAATAAATCCACAATGGGAATTTATTAAAGGAATGGAAAAGTTTGTTTAAAAATAAATAGTGATTTATTTTTAAAGGATGTGAAGAGAAGTATATTTCCGTGGATTGCCAAGTACGTTTTCAAAGTAAAATTTTTAAATATAAGTTAAAAGCTTTAATGTTGTTTAAAAAAAAGCATGTTTAGAAAATTTATTATTTCTAAATGTTTAAATTCTAAAGTAAGTATTTTTAAAATCTATTATTGTAGTAATTATTTAAAGGTGACTTGATATTATGTTTTAAAAAAGATAAAAATTAATTTTATGCTTTATAAAGTAATTTATTTTAAATATTCTTAAAGTATATATTTTTGATAAAGTATTAAAGTGATTTTTAAATTTAAATGTTAAAGTATATTTTATAGTATAGTGTTTTAAAATTGTTTTAAAATCTAGAATTTTTGGACTTGGTTGTTTTCAGTGGAAATTGAAATATTTGAGGAATTTATTCCGTGTCAAAAGAGTGTTTTGAAACTGTTTTCAAAAAGGGTTGAAAATGTAAATATATCTTGCGAAGATATTTTGAGGATAATAAATAATTTGGGAAATTATTTATGTTTGATGGTTGTTTGTGAATGTTATTTGATAGTTAAATAACCGACTATCAATATTGGCCAATGCGCTGATCGTTTCGAAGAGACCGGGATCGGGATTTATTTTCTGAAAATCACTTCGATCCGGTTCGAACGTTTTCGTGTGGAAAATAAGAGTTTGGATTTGAAGGTGGAGTAGTGAAGTGCAAGGGCTAGTCGCTACTAATCCTGAGGATGATTCTAAAATGGATGTAGTAGGAGTAGTACCTTCGGTTCCGTTCGAACCCGGGACGGACTTGTATGGATGAATGCTTTCAGAACATCATCAGGAGGACGATGAGCATTCTAAGAGATGTGTTCTAAAAAGGCAACGCTTAGCCTCAAGCCTCATCAATCGGGAATGACTAAAAATCAGGGGATATGCAGCAAGGCTAAGTGGGTAGCACCCATTAGGGTGAGGTCATCCCTGCCTAGATGTCCCATTTATTAGGCTTAGTGGTGCGGTTGCTGATCCAATAGTGGGGTGATCTTACTCGAGATTATCCAGTAAGGGGCAGTCCCGGTCTTGTGTTACAGGGGATTTAGGTTGGATCCTTGGTAC
The DNA here is from genome assembly GCA_030765085.1 of Allium cepa. Classification (NCBI taxonomy): domain Eukaryota; kingdom Viridiplantae; phylum Streptophyta; class Magnoliopsida; order Asparagales; family Amaryllidaceae; genus Allium; species Allium cepa. Next base: position 1,032,106,069 of record CM060945.1, on the reverse strand, counting down.
GCTGATCTAGACCAGGTACTGTGATAGGTGGTACCCCAATGCCTAGTCATTAGTTGGAAATCCATTCTCCCTACGCGCCTGTACGGTTTTGATTGTGCCCAACTATTGCTGAAACATTAGATGCAAACATTTCAGCTAGATTCTATTTTACTTTCTATAGACACTATTATAATATCAGCCGGATTTGATAAAAAGTGTTTTGGCTATCGTAAGGTAAAAACCCGACATGTTTATTTGTGGCGTGGTCTTACGAGATGCTTTTGATTTCAAAGGATTTTGAATCAATTTGGGTGTGTTTTTCTCGCGCTGGTATTCCAGACTGACCCGGGTGTTATTTCATTATAGTGCTCGGATAAGACCGAGTATTATAGATCACAGGAAAGGATGTTGTGGAGCTCAAGGGAGGAGCTGGAGTCCGAGACGTATTACCGTATATGTTTATATCCACTGCTGTTATTGTTTGAAATTTTCAGGCTGGTAATTGTAGTTTGTTTGTTATACTCTGATGATGTAATATATAAAACAGATGTAGTTTTCATTTTGTGTAAAGATCTGTTATTGACTATTATATTTTTATTCCACTGCGATTGTGAGATTCTGTTATTGTTTGGTTCCTTCTTTCTTCTATCTTCTTTCATTTTCCTCAAGAATCTGTATTTTTCGGCACCCGATCGTCGGAATATTATACTGTAGTATATTTTGTGTCGATTTTCGAGGGTCGAGAGAGGATGGGTCGTCACATGTGGTATCAGAGCTTAGGCGATAACCTAGACTTTGGTGGAAATTACTCATTAGATATAGAGTCCATAGTACTCTAGAATGAGTTGAGTGTAAAAATAGACATGAGAAAGCACTTGTTAGTGAATATAAAACTGTTTTTGTACTATGTTGACTTTCGGTTGAGTGTTTATGAATTCTGGTCGGTACGGGAAGTACAACCGTAGATAGGGGTTTCTAAACTCTTAAACAAGATAAACCGACATGGTATTGTTTTTAAAGTGGGTAAATGAATAAATTTGCCCACAATTATATTTTGACATAAAAGGAATAATTTTCTGAAATTATTATATATATTTGGATGTTTGGTTGTTAATATTATAATCAAATATAAGAATCTAATATTTGAAATGGTTATAACCAAATAGGATCCTATAAGTATGATTTATCCAAAAGAAGAATAACTAAAGTTTGATTTAGACCGAAATTTAAATCTCGATAATTTTGAAAAGCGTTTAAAGTGTATTTAAACAAAGGTTTGGCAATCTTGGAAATGGTGGATATGTTTTCCAAAAATTTGAAGGAAATAATGGAGTATTATTTTGGGAAATATTTTTGAATGAAATTGTTTTGAAAGGAATTTATGGAAGTAAGGAAGCACTGAACTCATTTCAGTCGTTGGGAAATAATCCTGATGATGGCTACATCATCAGAATTCATTTTCGACTTTCTAAAGTGATGGATTGCTACTGTGGTGATTGGTTATGATATTTGTTTGGACTTGTTGGGATACAAGTGGTTTTAGAAATTTCAAAAGGGAAATTTGATTTGGTAAAACTAAGTGTTTTCGAATTCGGAGATTTGATTTCATATACCAAGTGGGTACGCGTTATTTATGATTTCAAAATGGTTTTGAAATAAAACCGGGTAATTGAGTTCGGGAAATTTATTTAAATAATGTGGAAAGTTAACATCGAACGTATAAAGTGAAGTTGATATTAATAAGAAGAAAATGAAAATTTTAATCCTAGAATTAAAATTTAAGTTGAGTAAATGGAAGCGAATAAAATATATTTGCATTTAACTCAGGATAAGTTAAATTCAAAATAAAATTGAAATTGAAAACGAATATAAAATTGATATGTACAATGATTATAATTGTGTAATGTTGTACCCTTAAGCAATTAAGTGATATATACATATATGTATATGTGTGTGTGTGTGTGTAAATTGTGGAATTGTGATTATAAGGTGAAAATGACTCAAATGAGCAGTATAAGCTTTTAAATAAATAAGTTGGTGAACTTAAGAATAGGAAATGAAAGTTGTAAAACCAAAATAAAATGGTTGGTATTTTATGGGAAATTCAAAACTTGATCCTAAATGAAATATAAATTGGAATAAGGTGAAGAGAAATATAAAATGTGAATGGACTTAGGATAGTAAATAAGTTTTGAACTTATATATAGAGAAATAAAATTTAATTGAAATTGGATTGAAGTAAAAAATCAAAATTCAGTTGTGTTATAAATAATATTGACTGAAATTAAATTCTTATTTAAAATAGTAAAGGAAATGGTATGAATTTAAGTTGGCTAAATAAAATTTAGTTGGACTTGAATTAAATTTGGAAAAGAATTGAATTAAATGGAATTTAAATTAAGTAAGAATGATATTGAATGAATTAAATTCTCACTCAACTAAATTCAAAAAGAATTGTTTGGAAATGAATTTAGCGTAAGCTAAATTAAATAAAAGGGTAATGGGATGAATAAAATTTTGGTAGCTTGTTAAAAATTTGAAAGGCAAAATAAAACCCAGTTCTGGTTTAGAATAATTGGAATGGTTATGTTATTAATAAAATAAATTCAGAAGTGAATTAAGGAGGTGAATTAAAATTTAATATGGATTAAGTCAGTAAACTTGTAACAACCCGCATATTTGTCGATTTTATATTTAAATATTTTATTTGAATATTTTATCGATACTCGGAATTTAGTCCGAAAAGTTACTTTTTGCATACGGTCGAATTAGGACTCGGGACCACTCCCATTGAGTTTAAAATTCCATTTGCGACCTTTTTGAGTATAAGCTTCGATATGTTTGGAGAAAGTTGATTTTTGCTACGTTTTCACTTTGGGTTTGGGTTCAGCCCTATGTTTAACTTATACCCAAATCTGAGCCACTCCTCCCCATTCACCCTCACTTTCTTCTCTTTTCAGTTCTAAAGCATCAATGGTGGGAGAGATGGGAAATTAAAACTCCAAAACCCTAGTTTTCTTTTGCAAATCAAACTCTAGCTCCAAACTAATAGAAGAACCCATTGGTAAGCTTCTCTTCTTCTTCCCCAACTCTTTCTCTCTTTGATTTCAGAAAATTCCTAAATCTAATTTGGGAAATGTTTCTCTTTTTAGCTTAGAGTCAAGCTTCTTGAGTTGGATTTGAAGAGTGGTTGACTCTCCTTTGCTTTCAAGCTTCTTCTTCAATTGTTTGGGTTCAAAGGTGAGATTTTTATCTCACATCTATGCTTATAATTATCTTCGAATTTTAGGTATGAATTCCTAACACTTATTCGTGTGCATTAGCTTTTGGTTTGGATTGATTTGGTGAATATTCTAATTTTTGGTATTTTGGGTTCAATTCTTTAAAAATCATAGCTTTGATGTTCAAATATGTTTTTGGTGATGCAACAAGGAGCTCATAGGGCCAGGTAGTCGATTGGCATAAATCCTTAGTTTCGATGCTCGAGTGGTTGCAATTTGGTAGTGATTGGCCATTGTATTCAATGGGCTAGGAGGGGACTGGGAACAGGTTCGTCCGACCGAGCCCTATGGCCGATCGACCGACCTGCTACTATGGTGCATATGCACCTTTCTGTCTCTGGTCCGGTCGACTGGCTACAGGGCTCAACCGACCGACCTACTTCCCGAGACTTTTTTGGAACAGGGTCCGGTCGACCGAGCTCTGTAGCCGGCCGACCGACCTGGTGCATTTTTGCCTAATTCGCCTAGTTGTTTGAATTTCCAACTTTAATCGATTCGTGTTGTTTCCTACGTGTTGTTATCATTTTCTATGACTTTGATGACTCCTTTTTAGGGATTTTTGAATATCCATTTCGATAGATTCTTTATCGATTTCGTTGGATTTTTATTCACGTCTTCGTATGTGAATTTTAGTGATTGATTGTTCCTACAATCTTCTTTGTGATTTGTCACTTTAAAATTACAAAGGTTTTCTATACTAGTAGTAAATATCAAAACTCTTTCTTCAAATGATTTCAACAATATTTTATAACAAAGCTCGTTTTCTCAAACGGATTTTCAATCTATTAGTATATACAAACCTTTACCTCACTCGTATGAGAAATCTAATTAAACGACTTAGTAAAACAAGTGGTATGAAATGCTTCGTTTACTTCGTCGGTTAATTCTTGGACTCGTTCAATTGAAACTCTTGTGACAATTTTCTAATGGAGATCTACAATTTGTTCGTAAATATTTAAGTTAAGCTAGTTGTTATGGGACATGAAGCTAAGCTCATATATTTACTAGCTTTCTGTAATTAACACTTCTTGATGATCATGACGATCATTTTTGTGATTTAGATTAGCAACGTGCGATGTCTCTTTGTCTGCGAGGGAGACTAAACCCCGTTTTGTGAAGTTTTGACTCAAATTGATGGGGTAGCGCCTCATGGTCTTTGGGCCGTTCGTGTGTCAAAAATTAATGGCTAGCTACCATGAGATAGCGTCTCGTTCGTGTGATACATATGTTGGTGAGTTTTCATGCTCCCATTCGTGTGATAGGCCTCCCACTTATTTTGAATGATTTCTGAATTTCGTGTGTCGAATTCTGGAATTTTCTTCTTCACCTATTTTTGTGATTTCTATTGATATGATTTATCAATTTTTGTGCATAGGTGAATTCGTGTGTCATTGACTGGATTTCTTGAGATGATTTCTAGAATTTGTGCTTCACCAATTTTCGTGATTTCCATTGATATGATTTATCAATTTTTGTGCATAGGTGAATTCGTGTGTCATTGACTGGATTTCTTGAGATGGTTTCTAGAATTTGTGTTTCACCAATTTTCGTGATTTCCATTGATAAGTTTTATCAATATTTGTGCATTGGTGAATTTGTGTATCATTGACTTTTGTGATTGACATTGATATAATCGTCAATATTTATGGTTTAGTGAACAAATTAGGAGTATGACATTTCCTTTGATTCTTGTGTAGATTTGGTGATATTGATTAATCTCTTGTCGATTTTCAATTACTTATATATATCACAGCTTGGCATTGTGATTATTATGTGTTTGGTCATATTCCTTGTTCTATATCATTTCATCTGATATTTATAGCTAGACTGATCCGTTTATTATTTTCTTATTAAATAATACTCGGGTCAGACCGAGATGTTACAGGTGCTTCTGCTTGACTTCTCATCCAAGATCATTACTCTGTCTTTTGGCTAACTACTTAGATTAGTAGTTTATTTTGTTGTATACACTTGAGATATAGACTCATAGTTGTATTCTTTTGTATAGCACGTGTTGCTATTCTTTTGTATTATTGTGGATCTTTTTGACCACTACTTTGATATGCACTTTCATGTGTTAGTTATATATTCATATCTTCTTCCGCCTTTGTGATATGAATTATCTGTGACTGATTAGTGTTATGCTTATTTCTATATTTGTTTCCGAAGGAATTACATAGCCACTGTGTAGTAGCTTTGAGTTTTTATCGGTATGTCGGATTTACTCTTGAAATAAAATGCATGTTTTACTATCTGACATATCGGTGCTGGCATAAAGCAATTACATGGATGGTCGCTCCTCTACAGCCTTATTCTCCGTGCTAGTTGACAGCATTACACTGTAGTGTTCTTGGCTAGCGTGGGTATAGAGGTGGGACGTCACAGCTTGGTATCGGAGCCAAACTTCGGAACAATATGGAATATTATAACAAGGATCATCGTCCTAAGTCCATCTTAGGAGTCGTGCTTTAGGATTTAATTCGAGTCTTCGTACCGATTCATCCTATTTTCCTTATGATTCCTTGTTTATCTATCAAGATTGCTTGATATTCAATTTGGTGAATAACCTTTTTTTTCTTCTTCTTCTTCTTCTTCTTCTTTCTTACTAAGGAAGAGAAATGTCTAGACTAGGCCGCCCTAGAGCCGTACCATCTAGCACTCCACCCCAAGATGGAGTTTTTATGACTGCTCAACAGCTTCTTGATTTAGTGACGAATGCTCAAGCAGCTGGAACTAACCCGGAACCTACTCACCCAAAGTCGGGATTTGCACGCTTGTGCAGCGATTACACTAATTTGGGTGGGGTGCCATTCAAAGGTTCCGAAACTATTATTGAAGTACAGGCTTGGTTAAGGTCATGCGATCAGATCTTTTCTCGCATGAATCTAATTGACCTTCACCGAGTTCAGGTGGCCTCTAGTATGCTCCGAGAAAGAGCATTGGACTGGTACGAACTTCTTATTTCTAAGATTAATGAAGCGGATCTCACCTGGGAGCAATTCTGGGAACGCTTCGAGTTGAAATTTGTACCAGAAGCAGAGAAAGTGACATTGGCTCGCCGATTTATAGACCTTGTTCTAGGTGATTCTTCGGTGACTGATTATGTCGCCTCCTTCGAGTCGCTTTCTAAATACGGGGTTGAATACATCAACACCCCTTTAAAGAAGAACCAGAGGTTCGTCTATGGCTTAAACAAAAATCTCAAGAAGCCATTACTTCTAAAGTTAGAAGTTTCTTTCGACCAACTCATTGATATCGCTCTTCATCTTGAAGAGGCGGATAGGGAGAATGATGTTGAAGTGGTGGGTTCCAAACCAAACTTCAACAACAAGAAGAGGCCAAACAAATTCAAAGGTCCTTATCCCAATAAGAAAGGGAGGCAAGCAACTCCTGTTGCAAATACCTTTTCCTCTACTGAAGGGAAATGCTTTAACTGTGGTTCCAGAGACCATTTTGCGAACAAGTGTTCAAAGTCTCGTACTTGTCGCTATTGTAAAAGCCCGAACCATTTTATGCATGTTTGTCCCAAACTTCAAAATAGGAAGGAGGGAAAGCTTAATGTTGCTCAAGCCCCTGGCAACACATCTCGTGGCGAAGGTATTTCTCATTCTATTGTGGATGGAATTATTTTATTTCGTGATCATCCTATTCGAGTTCTTTTTGATACGGGTGCGCCCATTCTTTTATATCAAAAGAATTTGTTGATACTTTTTCTTTGGATATTATGTGTTTAATGACTTCTTTGAGAATTGCGAATCCGATTGGTGGATCCGCGACGATCAGTTTATTGTGTAAAGATGCCGAGATTTTTTTGTGTGATTTTTCTTTCCGAGCCGATTTCCATGTCATGCGTTATTTAGGCTTTGGAATGATTTTGGGAATGGATTGGCTTAACCGTTATGAAGCTCATATCCTATGTCCTGAGCGGACTATTCATCTTCGACATCCTCAATCTGTTAAGCAGATTTCTATTAATCTTAAAGATTCGGATTCCAGCTTGGTTGCATCTTTATATTCTTTAAATCCTCGTGATGACGATGATGATGATGAGGGTGATATTATTTCTCTTATTCACGTCGTTCGTGAATTTTCCGACATATTCGAGCCCGTTTTAGGATTACCACCTAAGTGAGCAATTGAGTTCAGAATTAATCTCATTCCTAGAGCTCAACCTATCACTCTCCCTCCTTATCGTATGTCCAATAAAGAAAACGAGAATATGCGTAAACAATTATCCGAATTGGAGACGAAGCAATTTATTCGCTCTAGTTCCTCGCCTTGGGGAGCTTCAGCTTTTTTTGTGAAGAAATCCGATGGAACACTTAGGCTTTGCGTTGACTACCGCAAGCTTAATGATCTTACTATCAAAAATAAATATCCTTTACCTCGGATTGATGATCTATTCGATCAACTTAGTGGTGCTAGAGTCTTTTCACAATTAGACTTAGCTACTGGTTTTCATCAGCTTCGTATTGCAGAGGATAGCATTCCTTTGACATCATTCCGTACTCGCTATGGATCTTATGAATGGCTTGTTATGCCATTTGGTCTAACGAATGCTCCAGCTTATTTCGTTGACCTAATGAATCGAATTTTCAAAGACTTCCTCAATCGATTTGTTCTCATCTTTATTGATGATATTCTTGTGTATTCAAAAACCGAGGAGGAACATGAGAAGCATCTTCGTATTGTGGTGGAAACTCTTAGGAGTAATCAATTAAAAGAAAAATTTTCTAAATGCCATTTTTGGCAATCTCGTGTGAAGTTTCTCGGTCATATTATTTCCGAATCCGGAATTTTCGTGGATCCTTCAAAGATTGAAGCGATTCAAGATTGGAAGAGACCGGAGAGTGTGACAGAGATTCGTAGTTTCCTTGGATTGGCAGGTTATTACCGCCGTTTTATCAAAGACTTTTCTAAGATTGTCATGCCTCTCATTAGCTTAACGAAGAAAGGTGTTAAATACATTTGGTCGGACAAATGTGAAACTTCTTTCCAGAAATTAAAAGAACTCCTTTCTGATGCTCCTATTCTTGTTATTCCCGAGGGGAATCAGGATTTCGTTGTTTATACCGATGCTAGTCGCGTTGGTTTGGGTGCCGTTCTTATGCAAAAAGAATGTGTTATTGCTTATGCTTCTAGGCAATCAAAGCCTGGTGAGACTAGATATGCCACTCATGATTTAGAGCTCGCGGCTATTATTTTCGCCCTTCGTATTTGGCGTCATTATCTTTTAGGAGAGAAATTTGTTCTTTATACCGATCATAAATCCTTGAAGTATTTATTCTCTCAAAAGGAACTTAATTTGCGTCAACAGCGTTGGCTTGAATTTCTTGCACCATATGATCTTGATATTCTTTATACTCCCGGTAAGTGTAATCGTGTCGCCGATGCTCTTAGCCGTAAACAACAAGCTGTTGTTTCTATGATTATATCTGAATGGAACGATCTCGAGATCTTATCCACTTGTGAGATTCGAGACCGCGTATCCGATTTATGCTCATCATTTGTTTTATGTAGCCTTGAGGCTCGTCCTTCTCTTTTAGACCGCATTCTTGAAGATCAAAGGCTAGATCCCGAATTGGCTCTTCTTGGCCAAAATATCAAGGATAAAATTGATATTGAAGGTTTGAAAGACTTTGATATCGATTCTCGTGGCGGCATTCGAAAATTTGGTAGACTTATCGTGCCAAATATTAGAGATCTTCGTAAAGATATTTTAGAAGATTCTCATCATTCTAAATTTACCATTCATCCCGCTAGTACTAAAATGTACGCGGATATGAAGCGACTATATTATTGGGAGGGAATGAAACTTGACGTCTCTAACTTCGTTAAGCGTTGCATGACTTTCCAACTCGTTAAGGCTGAACATCAAAGGCCCGGTGGGTTATTGCAACCTTTGGAAATTCCAATTTGGAAGTGGAACCAAATTTCCATGGATTTTATAGATGGGCTTCCCCGTTCTCGTTCGGGTCATGATAGCTTATGGGTGATTGTTGATAGACTTACAAACTCTGCCCATTTTATTCCCGTTCGATCTAACCGAACCGTTCCTCTTTTGGCCAAACTCTTTGTTAAAGAGATTGTTAAATTACATGGGGTTCCTACTTCTATTGTTAGTGATCGTGATCCATTGTTTACTAGTGGATTTTGGAAGAGTCTTCAAAAAGCTTTGGGAACGAAGCTTAATTTTAGCACCGCTTATCACCCCCAATCCGATGGACAAACCGAGCGTGTGAATCAAACTCTTGAAGATCTTCTTCGTGCATGTGTTCTTGATTTTGGTGGAAGTTGGGAAGATCATATTTCACTTGTTGAATTTTCCTATAATAATAGCTTCCAATCTAGTATTGGTATGGCACCTTTCGAGGCACTCTATGGAAGGCCATGCCGATCTCCTTCTTGTTGGCTTGAGGCCGGTGAGAAGCTGGTTTTAGGTCCAGATTTTATTTGTGATTCCACAGAAAAGATTGAACTTATTCGACCTAGGATGAAAGAAGCCCAGAGTAGACAAAAATCCTATGCCGATAACCGGAGAAGGAAGTTAGAGTTTTCTGTGGGAGATCTTGTGTTCATTCGTGTGTCACCTATGAAAGGTGTTGTGCGTTTCAGCCGATCGGGAAAATTAGCGCCTCGATATATTGGGCCATTTCCTATCACTGAACGTATTGGTTCCATGGCTTATCGCCTTTTATTACCGGCTCAATTTTCTGCTATCCATGACGTGTTTCACGTTTCTCAACTTCGGAAATGTCTTCGAGCTTCCGATTCTATTCTTGAGCCTAGTGTTGTGGAAGAAATTGAAGTTTCGCCTAATTTAACTTATGAGCAGCATCCTATACGAATTATTGCTTCGGAGGTCAAACGTCTTCGAAATAAAGATGTTCCACTTGTTAAAGTTCAATGGTCTTCAAATCCTAAGGATTGTTCTGGGAATCTAGAGAGTTCATCGAGCGATCACATCCGGATTTACTTTCCCGTGCTCTTTAAGGTGAACCTTTTATTTCAAACTTCTTTTGTGTTGAATATGCTTTTATGGTTGTTACTATATATCTTCTTCTTAAATATTGCTAGGACGCAATTTCTTTAAGGAGGGAAGTCTGTAACAACCCGCATATTTGTCGATTTTATATTTAAATATTTTATTTGAATATTTTATCGATACTCGGAATTTAGTCCGAAAAGTTACTTTTTGCATACGGTCGAATTAGGACTCGGGACCACTCCCATTGAGTTTAAAATGCCATTTGCGACCTTTTTGAGTATAAGCTTCGATATGTTTGGAGAAAGTTGATTTTTGCTACTTTTTCACTTTGGGTTTGGGTTCAGCCCTATGTTTAACTTATACCCAAATCTGAGCCACTCCTCCCCATTCACCCTCACTTTCTTCTCTTTTCAGTTCTAAAGCATCAATGGTGGGAGAGATGGGAAATTAAAACTCCAAAACCCTAGTTTTCTTTTGCAAATCAAACTCTAGCTCCAAACTAATAGAAGAACCCATTGGTAAGCTTCTCTTCTTCTTCTCCAACACTTTCTCTCTTTGATTTCAGAAAATTCCTAAATCTAATTTGGGAAATGTTTCTCTTTTTAGCTTAGAGTCAAGCTTCTAGAGTTGGATTTGAAGAGTGGTTGACTCTCCTTTGCTTTCAAGCTTCTTCTTCAATCGTTTGGGTTCAAAGGTGAGATTTTTATCTCACATCTATGCTTATAATTATCTTCGAATGTTAGGTATGAATCCTAACACTTATTCGTGTGGATTGATTTAGTGAATATTCTAATTTTTGGTGTTTTGGGTTCAATTCTTTAAAAATCATAGCTTTGATGTTCAAATATGTTTTCGGTGATGCAACAAGGAGCTCATAGGGCCGGGTAGTCGATTGGCATAAATCCTTAGTGCCGATGCTCGAGTGGTTGCAATTTGGTAGTGATTGGCCATTGTATTCAATGGGCTAGGAGGGGACTGGGAACAGGTTCGGCCGACCGAGCCCTGTGGCCGGTCGACCGACCTGCTACTATGGTGCATAGGCACCTTTCTGTCTCTGGTCCGGTCGACTGGCTACAGGGCTCAGCCGACCGACCTGCTTCCCCCGACTTTTTTGGAACAGGGTCCGGTCGACCGAGCTCTGTAGCCGGCCGACCGACCTGGTGCATTTTTGCCTAATTCGCCTAGTTGTTTGAATTTCCAACTTTAATCGATTCGTATTGTTTCCTATGTGTTGTTATCATTTGCTATGATTTTGATGACTCCTTTTTAGGGATTTTTGAATATCCATTTCGATGGATTCTTTATCGATTTCGTTGGATTTTTATTCACGTCTTCGTATGTGAATTTTAGTGATTGATTGTTACTACAATCTTCTTTGTGATTTGTCACTTTAAAATTACAAAGGTTTTCTATACTAGTAGTAAATATCAAAACTCTTTCTTCAAATGATTTCAACAATATTTTATAACAAAGCTCGTTTTCTCAAACCGATTTCCAATCTATTAGTATATACAAACCTTTACCTCACTCGTATGAGAAATCTAATTAAACGACTTAGTAAAACAAGTGGTATGAAATGCTTGCGTTTACTTCGTCGGTTAATTCTTTGACTCGTTCGATTGAAACTCTTGTGACAATTTTCTAGTGGAGATCTACAATTTGTTAGTAAATATTTAAGTTAAGCTAGTGGTTATGGGACATGAAGCTAAGCTCATATATTTACTAGCTTACTGTAATTAACACTTCTTGATGATCATGATGATCATTTTTGTGATTTAGACTAGCAATGTGCGATGTCTCTTTGTCTACGAGGGAGACTAAACCCCGTTTTGTGGAGTTTCGACTCAAATTGATGGGGTAGCGCCCCATAGTCTTCGGGCCGTTCGTGTGTCAAAAATTAATGGCTAGCTACCATGAGATAGCGTCTCGTTCGTGTGATACATATGTTGGTGAGTTTTCATGCTCCCATTCGTGTGATAGGCCTCCCCCCTGTTTTGTGTGATTTCTAAATTTCGTGTGTCGAATTCTGGAATTTTCTTCTTCACCTATTTTTGTGATTTCTATTGATATGATTTATCAATTTTTGTGCATAGGTGAATTCGTGTGTCATTGACTGGATTTCTTGAGATGATTTCTAGAATTTGTGCTTCACCAATTTTCGTGATTTCCATTGATATGATTTATCAATTTTTGTGCATAGGTGAATTCGTGTGTCATTGACTGGATTTCTTGAGATGGTTTCTAGAATTTGTGTTTCACCAATTTTCATGATTTCCATTGATAAGTTTTATCAATATTTGTGCATTCGTGAATTTGTGTATCATTGACTTTTGTGATTGACATTGATATAATCGTCAATATTTATGGTTTAGTGAACAAATTAGGAGTATGACATTTCCTTTGATTCTTGTGTAGATTTGGTGATAATGATTAATCTCTTGTCGATTTTCAATTACTTATATATATCACAACTTGGCATTGTGATTATTATGTGTTTGGTCATATTCCTTGTTCTATATCATTTCATCTGATATTTATAGCTAGACTGATCCATTTATTATTTTCTTATTAAATAATACTCGGGTCAGACCGAGATGTTACAGGTGCTTCTGCTTGACTTCTCATCCAAGATCATTACTCTGACTTTGGCTAACTACTTAGATTAGTAGTTTATTTTGTTGTATACACTTGAGATATAGACTCATAGTTGTATTCTTTTGTATAGCATGTGTTGCTATTCTTTTGTGTTATTGTGGATCTTTTTGACCACTACTCTGATATACACTTTCATTTGTTAGTTATATATTCATATCTTCTTCCGCCTTTGTGATATGAATTATCTGTGACTGATTTGTGTTATGCTTATTTCTATATTTGTTTCCGAAGGAATTACATAGCCATTGTGTAGTAGCTTTGAGTTTTATCGGTATGTCGGATTTCCTCTTGAAATAAAATGCATGTTTTACTATCTGACATATCGGTGCTGGCACGAAGCAATTACATGGATGGTCGCTCCTCTACAGCCTTATTCTCCGTGCTAGTTGATAGCATTACACTGTAGTGTTCTTGGCTAGCGTGGGTATAGAGGTGGGGCGTCACAAAACTAATTGAATTAAAATTTGTAATGGATGTGAATTTGATTGAATAAGAATCAAATTAAAATGAAAATAAAATTTGTTGTAAGAAAAATGGAATGTAATAGAGTTTAGATAACTTAATAAAATGGTGAAAGGGTTGTTGTCAAGCCTATGTAATGGACATTGAATGAATCGATATGGATAATGAAATCGAATGTAAGACTAGGGATTTAATTCAATGATTGTAATGAAGTAAGAATGTTTGGGTTGTGAATAATTCCGAATGGAATAAAATTAATACAGATTGAGATGAATTAATTGAAATTGGTATAAGCTTATGTAATTGTTGTTTGTATAAATAACATTATAATTTGCACAAGAAAATACTCGTTTTGTCATAAATGGAAGTAAATTGATTTGAAAAAGCGAATAAAGTTGGTTTTTGAATATATTGGAATGGGTTGGAATTCTAATTAAGTGGATTTGTATATAAATGAAAGAAATTATGAATATGATGCAAATTAAACAATTTAGAATTGGAAAAGGGTGAAATTTATGTAAGTAAGGCTTATAAACAAATTTTTTGTGAATATGAGATTAATTGGTGCAAAGATGAATTGGTTATGGAAAATATGAATTGTATGTAGAAAACTTGAATGTAAATCATTCTAGTGAAATAAAAATGAAGTTTGGATTGGTAAAGGAAATAGAAATGTTGTTGAACCTTGTGATTCTTATAAAATATGGTTAACATGTGGGATTATGAAATTTGTTGTTTAGACTATGTAATTGTTGTGTTTGGCTAAGATTAATGAATAGAAAGTTGTTAAAATCTCATGTTATCGAAAACTTATGTGCTTGTTTGAGTAAGTACAGGTACGGAAGGCAATCGATAGAGCTGGAGCGCATAAATGCAATATAAATTAGCCACTTGTTTTTAAAATGCTAATCTAAGGTACGCCTACGCAATAAAATTTGAAAATAATATATATATTGTGATATATTTTGTTTTTCGACCGTTTGGGTCGATGTATATATATTTGTGTCTATTGTGATATTGTGAAACGCTCTCCGTACAAAGGAGACGCTGTCAAAAAAATTTCAAAATTTTTGTGAGTTAGAAAATTTTTGGGAATTTTGAAAATTTTGGGTTAACGAGGAAAGTGATTTTTGAAGTGATATTGAAAACAAGCTTTTGAGTTAAAAATGAAGCAAATGGTTTTGGAATTGAGCTAAAGGTTTTGGTGAAGTGAATGTAAGTTTTTAACTAACTAAGTATGGGTAAGTAAATGAGTTTAGTAGCATTTTTCATACCTTAGAAAATTTCAAGGATGAAATATTTATAAGGGGGGAGGATTGTAACGACCCAAAATTTTGGTTGTTAGATTTTGAACATTTAATTTTAAATGTTAAATGTGGATTTTGAATTGATTTTGAAGTAAGAAGATTTTGGTTAAATCGATATAATTAGTTACAATATCGAGTATGGCAATTCAATTGGATTTGAATAATAATAATTAAATATTTGGAATTGGGATAATTAGTGAATCTGGATGTGAATGGTTATGAAAATGGTTTCTAAGATTTCTTTTTGGTCTTGTTTGATTTGATTTGTAATATTGAATTTTTGGATGGAATCAAAGGTCGATAAGCTGAATTTGGAATTTCTATATTTAAACTAATAATGGGATTGAATATATAGTAATGGTAAATAATCAGATTTTGATTTAAAATGAATCAGAATTATTTCTAATGTGATTATAAATTCTATATGATTTATTATTGAGTTAGTAAAATTTTAAAGGTGAAATTTTAAGTGATTTCGACGGTTTTGGAAATCGCTCGAACTTATTGACAAGTTAAAAT
Source organism: Allium cepa (assembly GCA_030765085.1). Taxonomy (NCBI): domain Eukaryota; kingdom Viridiplantae; phylum Streptophyta; class Magnoliopsida; order Asparagales; family Amaryllidaceae; genus Allium; species Allium cepa. The sequence continues at coordinate 1,032,090,878 of CM060945.1, read as the reverse complement.
AGCCTTCCGGGGCACCTCTTGGAATTCAAAGTATCCAGTTCCATTGGATCCGTAATAATGTATTATTATCGGATTTCAAATTTCACAGCGTTTGGATTTACCGTTTGCTCGTACGGGTGAGAAACGCGTTGAAATTAAAATCGATATTTTAACATTTATACTCAATTCAAAAAGTTGTCTTTCACATATGATTAAATTAGCCTCCGAAACACGTTCCATTGTATTCGGAATGCGGGTGAAACCTTATAAACGCCTGGCAGCACGTGTGTTTTGGAGTTCGTTTGTAAAAGTTTGATAAATTTGAGAATATTAATAGAATAATATTTTTATAAACGTGTATATATACGTAATGGCCGAACCCTAGCCTAATCTTCTTCAGCCACCTCTCGAACAAACCAATGGCCGAAATCACTTATCCTTTCCCCTCGATTTTCTCATCATCCATGCTTCGATCGAAGAAACTCCCAACTGGAAACTCGGTGAGCTCGACGAGATCTTGAGATCAATGGTCGTGATGGTTTATAGTTCGTCGATGGCGATAAAATCTAGTCACGCCCATCGGCCGTTTGTGCTCGTTTTTCGAGCTGATGGAGGCACCGAGCTTGCTCGTTTCCTGGCCATGGGCGCGTGGCGACGTGCCGTTCTTTGCGGTGGTCGCCGATCAAGCCAAAGCTCATCGTAGAGGGTGCGGCATCAAACCCTAGTTAGGCGTCGATGGGTTCATTTTAGTCTATGCGCGATCGAGAAGAAGAAAAGAGCGGTCACGATTTCGTTTGGTAAATAAATAATTAAAAGGAGAAATTGTTTTTACAAATTTTATTTATCACCTTTAAAACTGAATATCTTTTGCTTGCGTAGTCAGATTTCGACGAAATTGGCGGCGCTGGAACCGCAGCGAGGAGCTTACGCTGCTGTTCAAATCTAAGATCGATTGGAGTTCGTGAAGATTTTAGGTCAAATCGAAGGCGTTCGATTTAATTTAAAATTTAAACACTCGACGAAACTCAAGGTGAGTTAATCTCACTCACATCTGGAATGCTAGTTAGTTTTAAATAGCTAATATTTGAATGATTGATTGATTGGTTGAATATGAAAATTGTTATCAGATTTGATCGATATTTATTTTTCGTGCTAACATCTATGGATGTAGGAAAACATGTTGGAGGGATCCAACTGGATTCCTCAAAATATTTAGATTTGTTTAAATATTCCGTGATATGATTATTTGATATATTTGATGAATTTTATTGATAATTGGAGTATTGGATGTTGTGGTTTGATTGAATATATTTGGGTATAATGAGTTACCAAAAATAAATAAATTGGATTTTTGGAAAGAAAATAAAGGAAGAGAATTTGTAAGTGAAATAATTATAGAGAATTTGAATAAATTTAAGGAAGAATTGGAAAAGAATAAAAGTGATTTTAAAATTTTAATAAATAAATTCCGAGTATAAAAAGAGGATTTTGTATAAACAGGAAGATAATAAATTTTAAACTTAAGTGTTATTATTTAAAGGAATAAAGAATTTATTTTAAATTTAAGATTTAAATTATTGGAAAAGATAAAGAAGGAATTTGGGGAAAATCTGGAATTGGTATTTCAGTTAAAAAGATAGTCAATCATAATTAAGAAATAAAATCTGAAGTCTATGGGTTTTGAATTAAAATTGAGTAAGAAAAGTAATTTATTTCAAAATGGCAGTAATTTGGAAATTAATTTGAAGATTGATTAAGTGTTTAAAACTCGGATTTTTAAAAGAGAAGCTAGACTTTCGTATTTATAAACTGGGTTTATAAAGCTGAAGTAATATATAAGTGGATTTTAAAGAATAAATTCACAATGGGAATTTATTAAAGGAATGGGAAAGTTTGTTTAAAAATAAATAGTGATTTATTTTTAAAGGATGTGAAGAGAAGTATATTTCCGTAGATAGCCAAGTACGTTTTCAAAGTAAATTTTTTAAATATAAGTTAAAAGCTTTAATGTTGTTTAAAAAAAAAAGCATGTTTAGAAAATTTATTATTTCTAAATGTTTAAATTCTAAAGTAAGTATTTTTCAAATCTATTATTGTAGTAATAATTTAAAGGTGACTTGATATTATGTTTTAAAAAAGATAAAAATTAATTTTATGCTTTATAAAGTAATTTATTTTAAATATTCTTAAAGTATATATTTTTAATAAAGTATTAAAGTGGTTTTTAAATTTAAATGTTAAAGTATATTTTATAGTATAGTGTTTTAAAATTGTTTTAAAATCTAGAATTTTTGGACTTGGTTGTTTTCAGTGGAAATTGAAAATATTTGAGGAATTTATTCCGTGTCAAAAGGGTGTTTTGAAACTGTTTTCAAAAAGGGTTGAAAATGTAAATATATCTTGCGAAGATATTTTGAGGATAATAAATAATTTGGAAAATTATTTATGTTTGATGGTTGTTTGTGAATGTTGTTTGATAGTTAAATAACCGACTATCAATATTGGCCAATGCGCTGATCGTTTCGAAGAGACCGGGATCGGGATTTATTTTCTGAAAATCACTTCGATCTAGTTCGAACGTTTTCATGTGGAAAACAAGAATTTGGATTCGTAGGTGGAGTAGTGAAGTGCAAGGGCTAGTCGCTACTAATCCTAAGGATGATTCTAAAATGGATGTTGTAGGAGTAGTACCTTCGGTTCCGTTCGAACCCGGGACGGACTTGTATGGATGAATGCTTTCAGAACATCGTCAGGAGGACGATCAGCATTCTAAGAGATGTGTTCTAAAAAGGCAATGCTTAGCTTCAAGCCTCATCAATCGGGAATGACTGAAAACCAGAGGATATGCAGCAAGGCTAAGTGGGTAGCACCCTTTAGGGTAAGGTCATCCCTGCCTAGATGTCCCTTTTATTCGGTTTAGTGGTGCGGTTGCTGATCCCAACAGTGGGGTGATCTTACTCGAGATTATCCAATAAGGGGTAGTCCCGATCTTGTGTTACAGGGGATTTAGGTTGGATCCTCGGTACGCTGATCTAGACCAGGTACTGTGATAGGTGTTACCCCAGTGCCTAGTCATTAGTTGGAAACCCATTCTCCCTACGCGCATGTACGGTTTTGATTGGGCCCAACTATTGCTGAAACGTTAGATGCAAGCATTTCAGCAAGATTCTATTTTACTTTCTATTGACACTATTATAATATCAGTCGGATTTGGTAAAAAGTGTTTTGGCTATCGTAAGGTAAAAACCCGACATGTTTATTTGTGGCATGGTCTTACGAGATGCTTTTCATTTCAAAGGATTTTGAAACTTTAATAATCAATTTGGGTGTGTTTTTCTCACGCTGGTATTCCAGACTGACTCGGGTGTTATTTCATTATAATGCTCGGATCAGACCGAGTATTATAGATCACAGGAAAGGATGTTGTGGAGCTCAGGAGAGGAGCTGGAGTCCGAGACGTATTACCGTATATGTTTATATCCACTGCTGTGATTGTTTGAAATTGTCAGGCTGGTAATTGTTGTTTGTTTGTGATACTCCGATGATGTAATATATAAAACAGATGTAGTTTTCATTTTGTGTAAAGATCTGTTATTGACTATTATATTTTTATTCCACTGCGATTGTGAGAATTTGTTATTGTTTGGTTCCTTCTTTCTTCTATCTTCTTTCATTTTCCTCAAGAATCTGTCTTTTCCGGCACCCGATCGTCGGAATATTATACTGTAGCATATTTTGTGTCGATTTTCGAGGGTCGAGAGAGGATGGGTCGTCACATGTGGTATCAGAGCTTAGGCGATAACCTAGGCTTTGGTGGAAATTACTCATTAGATATAGAGTCCATGGTACTCAAGAATGAGTTGAGTGTAATAATAGACATGAGAAAGTATTTGTTTGTGAATATAAAACTGTTTTTGTACTATGTTGACTTTCAGTTGAGTGTTAATGAATTCTGGTCGGTATGGGAAGTACAACCGTAGATAGGGGTTTCTAAACTCTTAAACAAGATAAACCGACATGGTATTGTTTTTAAAGTGGGTAAATGAAATAATTTACCAACAATTATATTTTGACATAAAAGGAATAATTTTCCGAAATTATTATATATATTTGGATGTTTGGTTGTTAATATTATAATCAAATATAAGAATCTAATATTTGAAATGGTTATAACCAAATAGTATCCTATAAGTATGATTTATCCAAAAGAAGAATAACTAAAGTTTGATTTAGACTGAAATTCAAATCCCGGTAATTTTGAAAAGCGTTTAAAGTGTATTTGAACAAAGGTTTGGCAATATTGGAAATGGTGGATATGTTTTCCAAAAATTTGAAGGAAATAGTGGAGTATTATTTTGGGAAATATTTTTGAATGGAATTGTTTTGAAAGGAATTTATGGAAGTAAGGAAGCACTGAACTCACTCTAGTCGCTGGGAAATAATCCTGATGATGGCCACATCATCAGAATTCATTTTCGACTTTCTAAAGTGATGGATTGCTACCGTGGTGATTGGTTATGATATTTGTTTGGACTTGTTGGGATACAAGTGTTTTTAGAAATTTCAAAAGGGAAATTTGCTTTGGTAAAACCAAGTGTTTTCGAATTCGGAGATTTGATTTGATATACCAAGTGGGTATGCGTTATTTATGATTTCAAATCGGTTTTGAAATAAAACCAGGTAATCGAGTTCGGGAACTTTATTTAAATAATGTGGAAAGTTAAGATTGAACGTATAAAGTGAAGTTGATATTAATAAGAAGAAAATGAAAACTTTAATCCTGGAATTAAAATTTAACTTGAGTAAATGGAAGCGAATAAAATATATTTGCATTTAACTCAGGATAAGTTAAATATAAAATAAAATTGAAATTGAAATTGAAATTGAATATAAAATTGAAATGTACAATGATTATAATTGTGTAATGATATACCCTTAAGCAATTAAGTGATATATACATACATAAATACATATATATATATATATATATATCTGTATGTATGTATGTATGCATATATATATATATATATATATATATATAATTTGGAATTGTGATTATAAGGTGAAAATGACTCAAATGAGAAGTATAAGCTTTTAAATAAATAATTTGATGAACTTAAGAATAGGAAATGAAAGTTGTAAAACCAAAATAAAATGGTTGGTATTTTATGGGAAATTCAAAACTTGATCCTAAATGAAATATAAATTGGAATAAGGTGAAGGGAAATTTAAAATGTGAATGGACTTAGGATAGTAAATAAGTTTTGAACTTATATATTGAGAAATAAAATTTAATTGAAATTGGATTGAAGTAAAAAATCAAAATTTAGTTGTGTTGTAAATAATATTGAATGAAATTAAATTCTTATTTAAAATAATAAAGGAAATGGTATGAATTTAAGTTGGCTAAATAAAATTTAGTTGGACTTGAATTAAATTTGGAAAAGAATTGAATTAAATGGAATTTAAATTAAGTAAGAATGATATTGAATGAATTAAATTCTCACTCAACTAAATTCAAAAAGAATTGTTTGGAAATGAATTTAGCGTAAGCTAAATTAAATAAAAGGGTAATGGGATGAATAAAATTTTGGTAGCTTGTTAAAAATTTGAAAGGCAAAATAAAACCCAGTTCTGGTTTAGAATAATTGGAATGGTTATGTTATTAATAAAATAAATTCAGAAGTGAATTAAGGAGGTGAATTAAAATTTAATATGGATTAAGTCAGTAAACTAATTGAATTAAAATTTGTAATGGATGTGAATTTGATTGAATAAGAATCAAATTAAAATGAAAATAAATTTGTTGTAAGAAAAATGGAATGTAATAGAGTTTAGATAACTTAAGAAAATGGTGAAAGGGTTGTTGTCAAGCCTATGTAATGGACATTGAATGAATCGGTATGGATAACGAAATCGAATGTAAGACTAGGGATTTAATTCAATGATTGTAATGAAGTAAGAACGTTTGGGTTGTGAATAATTTCGAATGGAATAAAATTAATACAGATTGAGATGAATTAAATTAAATTGGTATAAGCTTATGTAATTGTTGTTTGTATAAATAACATTATAATTCGCACAAGAAAATACTCGTTTTGTCGTAAATGGAAGTAAATTGATTTGAAAAAGCGAATAAAGTTGGTTTTTGAATATATTGGAATGGGTTGGAATTCTAATTAAGTGGATTTGTATATAAATGAAAGAAATTATGGATATGATGCAAATTAAACAATTTAGAATTGGAAAAGGGTGAAATTTATGTAAGTAAGGCTTATAAACCAATTCGTTGTGAATACGAGATTAATTGGTGCAAAGATGAATAGGTTATGGCAAATATGAATTGTATGTAGAAAACTTGAATGTAAATCATTCTAGTGAAATAAAAATGAAGTTTGGATTGGTAAAAGAAATAGAAATATTGTTAAACCTTGTGATTCTTATAAAATATGGTTAACATGTGGGATTATGAAATTTGTTGTTTGGACTATGTAATTGTTGTGTTTGGCTAAGATTAATGAATAGAAAGTTGTTAAAATCTCATGTTATCGAAAACTTATTTGCTTGTTTGAGTAAGTACAGGTACGGAAGGCAATCGATAGAGCTGGAGCGCGTAAATGCAATATAAATTAGCCACTTGTTTTTAAAATGCTAATCTAAGGTACGCCTACGCAATAAAATTTGAAAATGATACATATATTGTGATATATTTTGTTTTCCGACCGTGTGGGTCGATGTATATATATATTTGTGTCTATTTTGATATTGTGAAACGCTCTCCGTACAAAGGAGACGCTGTCAAAAAAATTTCAAAAATTTTGTGAGTTAGAAAATTATTGGGAATTTTGAAAATTTTAGGTTAACGAGGAAATTGATTTTTGAAGTTATATTGAAAACAAGCTTTTGAGTTAGAAATGAAGCAAATGGTTTTGGAATTGAGCTAAAGGTTTTGGTGAAGTGAATGTTAGTTTTTAACTAAGTAAGTTTGGGTAAGTAAATGAGTTTAGTAGCATTTTTCATACCTTAGCAAATTTCAAGGATGAAATTTTTATAAGGGAGGAGGAATGTAACGACTCAAAATTTTGGTCGTTAGATTTTGAACATTTAATTTTAAATGTTAAATGTGGATTTTGAATTGATTTTGAAGCAAGAAGATTTTGGTTAAATCAATATAATTAGTTACAATATCGAGTATGGCAATTCAATTGGATTTGAATAATAATAATTAAATATTTGGAATTGGGATAATTAGTGAATCTGGATGTAAATGGTTATGAAATGGGTTTCTAAGATTTCTTTTTGGTCTTGTTTGATTTGATTTTTAATATTGAATTTTTGGATGGAATCAAAGGTCGATAAGCTGAATTTGGAATTTCTATATTTAATTTAATAATGGGATTTAATATATAGTAATGGTAAATAATTAGATTTTGATTTCAAATGAATCAGAATGATTTATAATGTGATTATAAATTCTATATGATTTATTATTGAGTTGGTAAAATTTTAAAGGTGAAATTTTAAATGATTTCGACGGTTTTGAAAATCGCTCGAACTTATCGACAAGTAAAAATAGCCTTCCGGGGCACCGTCTTGGAATTTGACGAAATCAGTTCCATTGGATCCGTAATAATGTATTATTATTGGATTTCAAATTTCGTAGTGTTTATATTTACCGTTTGCTCATACGGGTGAGAAACGCGTTGAAATTAAAATCGATAGTTTAATATTTGAACTCAATTCAAAAAGCTATCTTCAACATATGATCAAATTAGCCTCCGAAACACATTTCATTATGTTCGGAATGCGGTTAAAACCTTATAAATGTCTGGCGGCACGTGTGATTTGGAGTTTGTTTGTAAAAGTTTGATAAATTTGAGAATATTAATAGAATAATATTTTTATAAACGTATATATATACATAATGGCCGAACCCTAGCCTAATTTGCTTCGGCCGCCTCTCAAACAAACCAATGGAGAAATCACTTATCCTTTCCCCTCGATTTTCTCATCATCCGTGCTTCGATCGAAGAAACTCCCAACTGGAAAGTCGGCGAGCTCTACGAGATCTTGAGATCCAATGGTCGTGATGGTTTCTAAAGCATGTTTAGAAAATTTATTATTTCTAAATGTTTAAATTCTAAAGTAAGTATTTTTTAAATCTATTATTGTAGTAATTATTTAAAGGTGACTTGGTATTATGTTTTAAAAAAGATAAAAATTAATTTTATGTTTTATAAAGTAATTTATTTCAAATATTCTTTAAGTATATATTTTTAATAAAGTATTAAAGTGGTTTTTAAATTTAAATGTTAAAGTATATTTTACAGTATAGTGTTTTAAAATTGTTTTAAAATCTAGAATGTTTGGACTTGGTTGTTTTCATTGGAAATAGGAAATATTTGAGGAATTTATTCCGTGTCAAAAGGGTGGTTTGAAACTATTTTCAAAAAGGTCTGAAAATGGAAATATATCTTGCGAAGATATTTTGAGGATAATAAATAATTTGGGAAATTATTTATGTTTGATGGTTATTTGTGAATGTTATTTGATAGTTAAATAACCGACTATCAATATTGGCCAATGCGCTGATCGTTTCGAAGAGACCGGGGTCGGGATTTATTTCCTGAAAACCACTTCGATCCGGTTCGGATGTTTTCGTGTGGAAAACAAGAGTTTGGATTCGAAGGTGGAGCAGTGAAGTACAAGGGCTAGTCTCTACTAATCCTGAGGATGATTCCAAAATGGATGTAGTAGGAGTAGTGCCTTTGGTTCCGTTCGAACCCGAGACGGACTTGTATGGATGAATGCTTTCAGAACATCGTCTGGAGGACGATGAGAATTCTAAGAGATGTGTTCTAAAAAGGTAACACTTAGCCTCAAGCCTCATCAACCGGGAATGACAGAAAATCAGGGGATATGCAGCAAGGGTAAGTGGGTAGCACCCATTACGGTGAGGTCATCCCTGTCTAGATGTCCCTTTTATTCGGCTTAGTGGTGCGGTTGCAGATCCCAACCGTGGGGTGATCTTACTCGGGATTATCCGGTAAGGGGTAGTCCCGGTCTTGTGTTGCAGGGGATTTAGGGTGGATCCTCGGTACGCTGATCTAGACCAGGTACTGTGATTGGTGGTACCCCAGTGCCTAGTCATTAGTTGGAAATCCATTCTCCCTACGCGCTGTACGGTTTTGATTGTGCCCAACTATTGGCGAAACGTGGGATGCAAGCATTTCAGCTAGATTCTATTTTACTTTTTATAGGCACTATTATAATATCAGACGGATTTGATAAAAAGTGTTTTGGCTATCGTAAGGTAAAAACCCGATATGTTTATTTGTGGCGTGGTCTTACGAGATGCTTTTGATTTCAAAGGATTTTGAAACTTTAATGATCAATTTGGGTGTGTTTTTCTCACGCTGGTATTGCAGACTAACTCGAATGTTATTTCATTATAATGCTCGGATCAGACCGTGTATTAAGATTACAGGAAAGGATGTTGTGGAGCTCAGGAGAGGAGCTGGAGTCCGAGACGTATTACCGTATTTGTTTATATCCACTGCTGTGATTGTTTGAAATTATCAGGCTAGTAATTGTTGTTTGTTTGTGATACTATGATGATGTAATATATAAAACAGATATAGTTTTCATTTTCTGTAAAGATCTGTTATTGACTATTATATTTTGTTCCGCTGCGATTGTGAGATTCTATTATTGTTTAGTTCCTTCTTTCTTCTATCTTCTTTCTTTTTCCTCAACAATCTGCCTTTTTCGGCACCCGATCATCGGCATATTATACTATAGCATATTTTGTGTTGATTTTCGAGGGTTGAGAGAGGATCGGTCGTCACACATTCTCTCTTCAAAACTTCAAGCTCTGTACTCTCTACTCTAATGGCTTCTTCAAGCAACCCTTCCACCATGAGAATTTCCAGAAAGATAAAAGAGCAACTCTTCAATGATCCGGAGGCCATGAAAGCATACATCAATTATGCTAACTATGGAAAAGTCCACCCCGAAAAGTTTTCTATATTTCAAGATTTCTCTTCTTATGAAATTGATTCTCTTTTTGCAAATAATCAAATTCTTAGTCTTATTGATTCTTCTCAAAATAATTTTGTTCGTTATCCAATTTTTGTTAAAATTTTCTATGCAAGTTTAAAACGTGGATTTTATATTGGAAATGATGATGAGATTTGGAATAGTGTCAAAGGCATTAGAATCGTTTTAAATTGTGATCTTTTGGGTACCATTCTCAATTGCAAAAGCACGAGAATCGATCTTTCTATTTTTAATATTGATGGTAATGATCGTGAGAAATTTCATCACACTTTTGAAGGAAATGATGATTTTGAATTCAAAAATCCAAACTTTCGACCAAAAGCTAGAATTGTCAATCTTCTTTTACAACATTCTTCGACCCCAAGATCGGGGAATTTTAACAATCCTACTTCAACAGTTTGCAAGGAACTTTTTTCTATTTTTGAAAATTATGATATTATTTGGGCGCAAGTTATTTTGGATGAACTTCGTCCCAAAAATCTTAAAATGGGTGAGAATGTTTTGTATCATGGAATCTATCTCACTCGGATTTTTAACTATTTTGGAGTAGATTTCAAAGGAGAAGAATTTGTTTCAAGAAAGGTTTTCAATCATTCCAATATTTCTCTTATGAAAATTCCATTTGTTTTTCAACCTTATGAGACTCTTGCCGAAAAGGAAGAGCATTTGGCTCATGAGGAGATGGAAGAGGATGAAGAGGAAGAAGAGGAAGGGGATGAAATATAAATTGAAGAAGAAGAAGAACGTGAAACATCTTTGAAAATTATTGATTATCCTCCTAATCCAACAAACAAAACCCTTCTCAAAAACCAAAAGACCGTTGTTGAGAATCAACGGACTCTTAAACGATCCGTTAGTAAGAAGTCGGACTAAATTTCATCCAAGATGAACAAGTTTATTTCCAAAGTCAGCAAGAAGCTCGGATTATCTTCATCTTCATCATCTTCTAACTAGTTCTATCTTTTCATTTCATGTTGTATTAGTTTAGTTTGTTTTAATTTAAAAGTTCATGTAGTTCTTTGTGTTTAATCGTTGTATCATGTTATCATGAAATGAAATTGAATTTCCTTTCTGTTATCTAACTTATCTTACCTCTAGAATAAATGTTAGTATATTATATAAATATATATACACACAATTATTCACAAAATCGAAATAAGCCATCAAAATTCACTACACCATGTCGACATCCCCCCTATAACCATGTCGACATGTACTGATCCGAAATGACATTTCATTTTGAATTTGAAATTTGAATAACTACCTTATGTCTATTCATTTCAAATGAATTTCCATACCTATAAATACCTATTTCTTCCAGAATTCATCGCTCAATATTATTTCTTATCTACTTTGTCTCTCATTCTTCTCACAAACTAAAATATGGCCAATCCAATTCATAATTTATCCGAGAATCTTGAAGAGACTCTTATTTCTTTCAAGAATATTCTTTTGTTCATTCTTCGAAACCAGTGACACTTAGAGTTGAGTCAAATGCAGATGATCAAGGAGTAAGAAAGGCATTTCGATGCAATACGATGGATGATGTCCTCCCTACACAAGGATGATAACAAAGCACATCCTCTAGTCTCTCTCACTAGTGATAATGAAAATTGGGATGCCATTAAAGCAGACCCTATATTTGGAGAAGAAGATGGGTGGAAGTTCCTCGTAATGTTCGATTTGATTGCTTTGTTTGATTTGAATTTTTTGCTTTGATTGATTCGATTCGATTTGATTTTAATTGAATTGAATTGGTTTGGATTGATATTTGGTGTGAAAAACATGTATAAATATGCATTGATATTTATATGATCTTTAATTAATTATCATGTCTATCGGTATAATTATCTCTTAGTCTATCTATTATACAATCCATTGTATAGTTTATAATGCAGGTACTTCGGTCCAAGAATGAGGGGGAGTTATATAGTTTGGAGATTATATAGGTTGGAGTTTGTTTTTGTTGATGACAAAGGGGGAGAAATATAAAATAGAATAGTTAGGCATAGATTAAGGGGGAGTTATTAGTTTTAGGGGGAGTTATTAGGATAGAAGTAATATTTTATAAACAAAGGTTGTCATCATCAAAAAAAGGGAGATTGTTAGTCCTTCAGATGATGGTTTTGATGGCAACAACCTTAGAATAGGATTATAAAATATAAATACTAACATTATAGTTTAGAAATATATGCATATGCAGGATTTAACCATGCAGGTACCAAGAATGAAGACTGTACAGTATAAAGATTCAAGATATCAAGATTGAAGGCTCATGAGTATCAAGAATATCAAGATTATCAAGAGTTCAAGATTTCAAGAATAAGTAATTTAATTATGAATTTTGTTAAAATTCCTAGAAAAGCACTGGCATCTTAAAATCCAATTTATTCGTGGAATGGAATCCACTTCGAGCCTGTTAAAGGGATGCAACCCTAAATAGGATAGAACCTATGAGAAATCTAGTGGAACATTGTTTTGTTTCCACTAACTTTTATTCAGAATGCTTTTACAAAATTATATCCTGTTTTCAAAATTACTTCAAAACCTTCCTTTTAAAAGAATCAAAAACATCTATCCTGGTTTTAAATATTTTTAGCCTCAAAATAATCTTTATCTTCAAAATCAAATTATCCTTAGTTTTAAACTATCTTTTAATAATAATATATTTAACTTTTAATATTTAAACTTAGATTTAAATATAAAATTATAGTGAAATTTTATATATACCAAAATATTATTCTCTATATTTATTTATGTATTTTAACTATATTTAAGTATATTTATAAAAGTTTAAAATAGTTTTAATATAAGATAAAAGTTATTTTCAAGGAAAAACAAACCACCAAAATTTCCTTTGGGATGTCGACATAGTGGCAGTTGATTTCAAGAGTTTGAATTTCAAAAGAAGTGTATATTCATCATATCCCTTCACGAATGGACATGGCTGTTGTTCTTCTATAAACAGGGGTCGTTTCAACGAATTTCTAATCATATTTTTCTGGTTTTCACTCCTCTTCTTCTTCCACATTTCTTTATACATATTCTTATCATTACTCTGCCGAAATCAACATTGAATCTAACTAGATCATTTCTGGTTTGATTCTCTATCACTATCTCAACAAGATCCTCAGTGCTATTCAGAGTTATAGACTTCTTTGTAATCAATTTAGCGAGAAAAGATGTGATTGTAGCCTTGGAAATCAATCAAGCGAGAAAAGGTGTGATTGTGGCCTCGGAAATCGATAAAATTAGGAAAGGTGTGATTGTAGCCTAGGAAATCAATTGGGTGAACTTGTTGCTCGTGAAGTCAAGTATCTCTACCTAGAGGATTGTGAATCTGGGGGGTGTACCTCGTAGCCTTGAAATCGAGGGTGTAATTGTAAAGATTGCTTGTGAAAGGAAATCTGTACTTGTGTGCGGGACTGGATGTAGGGTAACTTCGAATTAGTATAAAATCCGGTGTGTTCTTTCCTTTATTGCTTTTACTTTATTTCTACATCTGTGTTTGATTCTGTGATCATATCTGTGTCTCAATATTGCATACATTTGTGTTCAAATTAACAAAAACTCAAAAATATTTGGTAATTTCTTTAAACACTATTCCCCCCCTCTAGTGTTAATCCTAGCCTTAAGATCTGTATTCCGTATTTCTCATAGTTTTTATGTGCTCGTATAGAAGGGGTAAGTTGGGACATCCACCCGCAATTATGATTGCATCTAGATCTTATGATTGTGGATTGCTTTGGAATTTGCGGTTGCTAGTCTAGTCCTTAGCCCTATAAAGTGGCAATGATTTGAGCACTAAATAAGGTGGGATTTTATCGATTCCCTAGTTATAATTACACCATATGTGTTGTCATATATCCTATGTGCATGAGTGATGGCGAGGATTTTTTTATGGATGCTATGTTTGCCATGGTTGCTTTTCACTCTAGTGTGTCACACAATGCATGTATTTTCGACCGTATACTTAAACATTGGATATTGTACTTTGATTGTATTACATTCACATGATAATTATACTTGATTGGCATATATCGACTGTTATGTACTAAGTCTTTGGATGCATGGATATAACATGTATGATTATACATGCCCTATATCCTTATTATTATATACGATTTTTTGTATTTTTGAGATGACGTGTCGCTCACACCGGATTGTTATATGACTTGAAATTTTATGCTTTTCTTTTTATTCTCTCCAATACTCCTAAATGAGTAGATTAGGGATAACAAGTCTGGATAGCGGTTGGAGCTGTACGAAGTACGAGCAAGAGGCTACACTTTTATATATTTATACTTTGGAGCTTACTATTACAAATATTCCATTATACAGCACTATGGAGCTATACCGGTACTTATATTACTATAGAGACAATTAAAGAGTTTATTTTGGAGATTTAGGTGTAGAACTCTTTTATTTTCGGTTTTGTATAATCTCTGAACCTGTTGCACTCTGACGTTCTTACTTATGGTTCATATTAATTATGTTACTATCTTGCCTATTTCACGTCTATGTTTTAATTATATTTTTTCTATGCATTGTGAAATGTTCTACAGGTTCTATGTTTGGATTTCAATACTTTTCATCCTTGGTCATAGCCTTACATCAACTGGGTATCTCTACAGTGCACTCTATAGGTATGTTGGGTACCAGTAGTGTGTGGCGATCATCACATTTGGTATTAGAGGTAAAGTTGTATAGGTGACCTAAGATGATATTTAGATCCATTAGAGATAAGTCACATTAGAATGGATCGAGCGATATATGAGAGAGTGTACTTGTTATATTTAGGTTTTCAAAACCATATTGCAGTATATGGTAGTAAGTCATATTGCACATATGAGTACCATTGATGCAGTTTTCCTATCTGAATGACTAATCATAATTATTACAGTTTGTAAGTATGGAAAAGCATATTGGAATTTTACACCGAAAGCTAAGTAGGGAAGGTTCACTGGGATAGCAAATGACTTGGAAGTGCAAGCAGCATATATTCATATGATGGTAAGCGTAATGCAAGAAGCCTAAAGAAGAGCTGTACGGGCAATCGATGGTGGCGCTCAATTGCAAGCACAATGGAATATTGTTCCTTAAGAAGAAACTAAATCTCAAGTAGGATAAAGTAGCAAAAGAATGAGGGACTATGAAGGTGGAAAATATTCCAAAAGGATGGTGACCAAATAAAGTCAAGTGGGAGCAGATGTGCTTTAATTGAAATGAAAGGGATAATACTAGTAAGGACTATAGAGACGCAAAGGGTGGCGATAGGAAGTGCTTCTACTATAGTAAGACCGAGGATGTTAAGCTAGATTTTCCAAAGCTGGTTAAGGAGGCACGATCCCAAATGAAGAATGGTCAAAAAGAAAGAAAATGGTAGCCTATCTGATATGATTGTAGGGAGAAGGGCTATCTTATTAAAGACTATAAGGCAAAAGGCAAGAAGTACTATAATTTCAACAAGCCTGGACACATCAAGAAGAAATGTTCAGAACTGCCAAGGAACCAGAAGTATGTTGCTTTCTTACGCTTTGAATGTCGTTCCGACTTTATCGAGTGCTCCATCGACGAAGGAGAAAGAGATGTGGGTAGAGTACTCTTTCTATTTCTGATACACCTGTACATATTTTATTCGATACCGAGGTTTCACATCCCTTCATATCAGCTGATTTTGTAGATGGAGTAGGATTGAAAATCGTGATAGTTGATTGACCTTTGATGGTTACCAACCCTATTGGAGGATGAAGCAGCCTTGGCGTGGTTTGTCGAGACTTAGCCTTATCAAGTCATAGGTGTTTGTTTATGATTGCTTTGTTCTAGATTTCATAGGGTTCGGTAATATTCTAGGGATGGACTAGGTAAGGAGGCACAAAGTAGTGGTGGACTTAATTGGATGTCTGTGATAATGGGGATGGATGATGGGCATAGATTGGAGATAGGGTGCCTACCTAATGACGAGGTGATAATTAGCATTTTGTATTCGCTTAAGATTCCCCACCACAAGTTGTCATCCGTGCCTGTAACTAGGGAGCATTCAGACATATTCGAGGAGGTGACCTGATTGCCACCACATAGGGAGGTCGTGTTTCCTATAGATTAGGTGAAGAATGCCATACCGATTGTTATGCCATTGAGGCATGTAGTGCCAAAAGAGAAGGAACTAAAGGTGCAAGTAAATGACCTTTTCTGACAAGGGTTTATTAGATGGAGGATATCAGAGTGGGGAGAACCTGTCTTAATTACCACAAAGGTGGATGGCTTTTTGAGGTTGTCTGTACTTACCGTCGGTTGAATAAGATGACAAAGAAAAAGTATCTGCACTCATGTAATGATGACCTGTTCGATTAGCTCCACAGGTGAAGGTATTCTCTTAGTTAGACCTTGTGATAAGGTTTTGTCAACTAAGAGTGGCGAAGGAGAGTGTGTCGATTATGGAATTTCGTATGCCATCTAGTTCTATTAGTGTTTACTTATATCATTCGAGCTAACGAACGTACCGGCGTACATTATTGATCTTATGAACTGGGCCTTTAGGGATTAACTGAAGAAGTTTGTACTTGTTGGAATGCCCTTGAATTTTAATTAACATTATTCGGGATATTTAATTGGATAAATTAAATAGAATAAGGTGAATAATTAGGGAGATGAGAATAATAAATTCAACGGCCGTGTCCTAATGAATGAACTAAAATAAGACTTAATTAAATTTAGGAGGAGGAATTTCCTAAAGGGTAAACTTGGAAATGGGGCTACAATTCTTGGTATAAATCTCTTCCTCCACCTTAATAAATTTTTACCTTCTCATTCATAACCCATCACCTACTTTCGGTCGGCCATTAAAAGCTCCAGGAAGAGCATAAATTGAAGAAAAAGCTAAGGAAGTAAAGCTGGGAAATTATCTCATTCTCCAATTAACTAATAAAGGTAAATAATCATGTTTATCATCTCATTTTCTTGGTTTGGATCGGCTATGGTTTATACCTGATTCATGTTTGCGTTTTGGCTAGGATATAACCATTTGAACCTTTGTTTGGATAAGACATAGGTGTTTTAAATGTTAATGGGCTAATTAACACATTTTTATTAGGTTTTGGCTAAATTCTGAGTTGTTTTGATCTTCATATGCTTTGAAATTTTAATATGTTGAAGAGAACATATTAGTTGATTTTCTAGAATTTTTCCAAAATTTTTCAAGATGTTTTAATGGTTATATAAAATTATTTAAGGTATGGGACTTAAATGTTTTGTATAATTATAAAGGAGAAAGGGGGTTTTTCAAATTTATTAAAATTTCCAAATAAGGATCGGTAGCAATTTTGAATATAAAATTCTGGCAACCAATCAGATTTAGACAAACAAGGCAAGTGGTTTACATAAGAAATATTTTAACAGTATTTTCATTGTTTTAACTCTTTCAGCAAGACCTTCCACCTCTATTCCAAACCTTCAGACAAGGTCAAAAGGTATCAAACCTTCCAACTATGTAAAAAATCAATGCACATGGTATCAGGCGACTGGTATGTAGTGAATTGAAAGGGGTCGAAAGGTTTAAGGACGAAAGGTTAGAGCTTTCAAAGGAGTTGAAACCTTGTTTTGGTTTTAAAGAAAATACATGTGCTAGCTTTCAACAAAGATCTTTCGACATTGTCAAATGGTTTAAAAGAAAAAGGTTTTGATTGGTTTGCTTTCTTGTTTTAAATGAAACCTTTCGACAAAGTCGAAAGGTTAGCTTTCGACTGGGTCGGAAGCACAGTTGCCGCTTCCAAACCTTTCGACACAGATAGAGTCAAAGGTTATCTTTTGTTTTACAAAAATTGCCGCCTTTCTCCAAGGATTTCGAAGGGTTGATTCCAACACCACCTCTTCACTGTTTTTGAACGGTTTCGATTTCAAAAGTTTTTGGTTTCAAAAGGTTTGATTTCGAAAGTTTTCGAAGGGGTTACCTTCAATGATATCGAAAGGTTTTGAGTTTAGTGATTTCAAAAAAATTATAAATGGTTTTATAGGGGGATACCCTAGGCTTTTGACAAAGTCGAAAGGTGAAATCTTTCGACTAGGTCGAAAAGAAACTTCCGACAAGGTCGAAAGGTATGATTTTGTGATGCTTTCAAAAGGAAGACTTTCGAATGGGCTAACTTTGGATGTTTATTTTCTTTCGAATGGGGCTTCATTCGAAGGGGTTTAAAGGGTTGTTTTAACGATTTTTCCTTAGGTAAAATTTGCTAATTTAAAGGGGTTACTTCGAAGGGTTATAGCATAAAATACTTATCTTTGTTCAAATATGTAAGGGGGGTCCTTATATAAATTGAATGTAAATAAACCTTAGGGGCACCAGGGTAGTTTAATGTTTTCGATACATAGTTTGGGGTCATAAACAGAAAAATGCTTCGAAAATATACATTGGAGCTATTAATGTGTTTTATTTACTTTAACCCAATTGGGGCTACCAATGGAAATAGGTTAAATAGTTGGTATACCTAGGGAAAATAAATAATCATGGGGATCATGAATTTTAGTAAATAATCATGGGGATCATGATATTCTAATTGGCCAAGTATTGGGTTCTTAGTTAGCCTAGGAAAAGCATGGAATGTGCGGTGGATAGCCCACATCAAATTTCTAAAGTAAAGAATGTTTTGTCAGAGGTGGTTAGCCTTGAGATTTGGCACCCAAGGTTCATTATCATCCTAGGAAAATTATGGAGTGTGCAGTGGATAGCCCAATCCAACTTTTATATAACAATGTACGATGGAAAATGTGCATTTATTTTGATTATTTTAGGATGGGTGGTCCTATTAAATTTTTGACGGATAGTCATTTTTAAAGATTTTAAAAGAGAACTCTAATAATTTGCTTTTAGATTGGATATCTAATAAATGGGTGATTGGGATTTCCCATATATATAATTTATGGTTTTATTTCATATAGTGTTAAGACTAATCATTTTGGGTGCAGGGGCATAGTAAATGATTTGCATTTTTTGCTTTGGATACTAGTGAGGGGAAAACTGGTTCCGCTAAGTAGCATGGTCTCACTAGCTATCTGTTTATGATAAGAGATGATAGGGGATTATTCAAACCAAACTTATTATTTGACTCAAAGTTTGTGTTTCTCCACAAACTCTCGGGTACTCAAAATTAATTTGAGTAGTCTGAGAGTGGGCGACTTTCAGGTTTTTGGACGAATAAGCTTCCGAAGACGTGCACGAGGCAGTGTTAGCTATATAGGAGCTATTTTTTTTTGCTATGATGTACTAAGAACTGTAAAGTTCATATTTATTTGTTCTCTAATCATCATAAGGGGACATCTTCAGATGTCGCTCTTATCGTATTTTGTATATGTAAATGTGATCTGAACATGGTTAACGTCCGAGATTATGTAATTAAATCTTAAATTATAAGTTGCATGAAATGGGAAATTCTAGTTATTGAAAGTTTAAAATTTTCCATATTCAAGTGTTCCAGTGTATCAATATTAACTGTGCCACATTTGCTCGCCAAGAAATAACCACTACGAATGACCGCAACATCAGTAGCGGTTAGTTTTAGGCCTTAGAAGGCGGGATGCTACAAGTTGGTATCAGAGCGAGATTTATGTACTTAAAAGGAATTTAAAACTTAAAAGATATTTAAAGCATAATCTAATGAATCTAAAATGTAGTTGGGCTTGGGTAAGCGTTATCGTAATGTATATGTAATTTGCTATAAATACCTAAGTATATATTCCCCACTCTGTCAAACCATACTTCAGTATCTAACAAATTTGGATTTCACCTAGTAGGGAAGTATGATATGGACGTAGGAAATGGAAGAGTGAATCAAGGTGGAAGATGTACAGCAATAAGTGGAAATGTTTGACCCAATACTACGAGTAACCAGGGTCGACGGGCAAATGTTAATGTTGGTGTTGAGTTCCTACCGGTTGATATTGGGATAATATATCATTTCTTCGTGGATATGATGCAAGCTGAAGCAGCTGCGGGAGTGGCCATAGGGAATGCTGGAGGAGCTAATCTGGCGGCTCCAGTTGGCAGTAACTATGCCAAGCTGAGCAGGGATTATGCTAGTCTTGGAGAGAAGTCTTTTCTAGGAACTGAGGATGTAGTAGGAGTGGAGAGCTAGCTATTGCATTGTGAAAGGATATTTGCATATCTCGGCTTGACATATATGTAGAAGAGAAGATTTATAACGACCCGAAATTTTCGAATCTGAAAATTCCAGATTGTTACAGAAAAGAAGAAAGAAGGTAAAAGAAGAACAAGACAACAACATCTCACATTCGCAGCGGATCAAAATATAATATCAAATAATAGCAGTTATACAAAGAAGAACTATATATGTTAATTTACATCAATACATCAGAGTTACAACCATTACACAAAACTGGATAGTTAAAATTAACTTGTACCAGAAATACAAAAATTAAAATACACAGTGGAATACTCCATACGTCCTGCCATCCAGCTCGTCTCTTGAGCTCCAGAACGTCCTGACCTGGAAATCTGCAACACTCGGTCTGACCCGAGCATTACATCAAAGTAACACCCGGGTCAGGCTGGAAACCAGCGTGAGTAAACCCATCTTACAATGAAATTCTAATGCATAAAATTTATTTAAACCCGAGGTAACTCGTACCTTACTACGAGTTCTTAACTTACTATAGTCAAAAACACATCTTACAATCATATCTAAGTATCATTACTCAGAATAAGTGACCATGTTTACATTATTCATTCCATTCCAGCTTATTTATTCCAAAATCAAACCATAAAGAATTATCGTAGATTACAAATCAAAGTGGTTTTCGGGTATTTACAGATACCCGACCCCAGTGTAACATCCCGCCTTTTCGCACACTTTAAATCGACACACGTGTCAATTCAAACCATACGGAAGGGTGGAGTGTTATGGGGTAAATAAGAAAACAGAGGAGAAAAAAAACAAAACAGAATTTCACCGTGGAAGGATAAAATATAATAATTAATATACAGTTCATAAAACTGTTTCCAAAACATTTGATTCTTCTTTATACAATAAATATCAGAGTTTACATACCAATAAATATCAATGCAGCGGAACAGTATGAGTGTAGTGCAATAATATAAATAATAATAATACAAATCTTCGTCTTCTTCCTCCAGAGCTAAATCTTCAAATCCTGAAACGCTCGGACTGACCCAAGCGAATTGAAAAGACAAAACACTCGAGTCGGAATTAAAAGATCTTATGTAAGTTAAATTAACAGAAATAAATATGAGTGCAGTAACTCAAGAGATGCTCGGGATTTACATCTCCTATGGATCCGTTAAACTATTTACTATGTAGTATATTTCTCTATTATAATAGTGTCTAATTGTAAAATAAACTTACATTTAAATAGCGTTAAGGCTTTACATTTTCCACCTTAACACGTAAAATGCCAATAGTCTATACAGTACTGTAATACCTCTTGATCAGGAGGCTACCAGAGGATACTCCATAGGTACGACAACAACAGAAACTCGTAGAAGGCGCGCTAGGGTAGGTGACACGGCACAACTAGGCAATGCCAGGGTAGATATACCAATTACGCATCTTGGCTGGTGGTAACGCGTAGCCGCATCTACCGCCCACCTCGGACAAACTTCCCCCTAAAATCAAAGAAATCAAAAGTGGCCACCGAATCAATCCAAAGTCAGAGTACAATATCGAAGAGGAGTATCCGATAAAGGGCGCTAACCCCCTTGCCCCGAGAATTGCTCCTGTTTTAGCCACCTTATGCCAACTCACGGGAGTCGGGTCCATGTATTTACCTCAAAGGAAACGTCGCCACCATCCTACTTCATTCTGGAATCTCCACCGCGTACATGGTGGTTAAAGTGGTTTTCGGGGTTGGCAGCGAGTATGACAACTTCCGACCCCGGTCCCTTCAACAACCAATCGTTATTATAACACTGTGGTTTTTCAAGATAATTTATACTTTAAAACCAGAATATAATATCCCTTTTAAACCATATAAATACGATATCATTTATATTTTTAAAACCCAAATCAATATGATATCATTTTTATTTTATAAATATCTCTTTCCCAAAATCATAATATTTTTCAAATATATATACCTTGAAACCATAGCTTTGAAACATAACTTTTAATACTTAATGGTTCAAATATTATATTACTTTATAAAATAAACAGCTTCTTCAAATTTCACAATAAATTCCCAATATCAATTTGAACCTCCAAATAAACCATTTTAATTCCCATATATTTCAAAGCTTAAATATTCTATATTTCAAAACTTTATAGCTCATATATTTCAATCTTTAAATATTCCAATATTTCCAAAAAAAATTCTTTGATAATTTAATATATATCAAATCCAAATTCCTATTATTTAAATCTGGAATATTTACTTAATAAAACAAATATTATTTAAGTAAAACCCTTAAACCTCAATAATAGGATATTCTTTTAATTAAATTAACTTGATAATATTCTTTAAATACATTTGATATTCGTTTAAATCCTCAAATCAAAAATCAAGTTATTAGATCATACCCTTTAAATCTTAATTTATTTACATTTCAAAACAAATTTTTCGAGGAAAATTCTTAAATACTTTAATTCAAATCATATTCACATTTATCTTCAACCTTACTTTTATTTGAGTTATTATAAACTTTATATACAATAGAATTTCAAATATATTCTTAACCATATTATATAACCGAAATCAACTTCATTATTTAGCTTATTTTAAAATTTGAAACAAATTTATACATAGCTAAATTCAAGAATTTTACTATATATATATATATATATATATATATATATATATATATATATATATCAAAATTTAATATTTATTAAACCGTATTCTTTCCAAAACCATAGAAAATCATTTCAAAAATAATTTTATATATATAATGCGATGTCTGTATATAATTTTATATCCTATGGTCAAGTGATACGGATATTTATCATTTCAATCCGCAATTTAAAAATAATAATGCGGTTGTATATCATTTCAAACCGCAATCTCCAAAAAAATGAAAATGCATAATAACTTGCAGTTTATACAATATAAATACAGCAGCCATTCATCCATCATATCAATCATCAACCATTTATCAATTTATCATCCAATTCAAACAATCACATCAATAAATAATAGTTAATTACTAACAGTTTATTTTTCAATAATGAATTAAATAACTGTTTAACTGTAGTTTATATGCTATAATAAATAAATTTAACTAGCAGTTTATATGCAATAATAAATTTGACTAAAATTTTTAACTGGCAGTTTATATGCAAACAAATGAATTAAATAACAAGTAAATTTTATGAATGCAAATTAACTGAGATAATGATGAAATATATGCCAAAAAGCTATAAATAAATTTCTAAACACATCATAAATCAATTTAACAAACATAAGAAATCTTAGAAGTTGTGAGTGGGTTAAAACACTCACCCTTTGAATTTAAATTGAATTTAAATCCAATTTAAACTTAAAAATTTCACGGTCTCAGAATCCGTCCAAACTAGTGTCAAGGCGTCCGGAATTTTATTACGATCCTAACAAAAAAAATCGCATGTGAAACGGAACACGTATGTAAAAGTTATTGATAGTTAAAGTGGATTGAAAAAAAATGAAAAAAAATAAAACAAAGCTCACCCCAATAATCATCCTCGTCACCGAACCTTCTTCACGCGAGCTACAGGAAGACGCACACAAAAACCTAAACTCGAACCATCTTTCGCATGTAACTTCCAGCCGCCGCGCCACGCTGCCCCCACGCCTCCGCCTCTGGCCATCGCGCCCCCTCTACAACGCCCGCCGCCTCCTCCGTGACCGTCCCCACGCCAGTGGCTCGGTCGGCATGACCTAGGGGCAGCAGCTGACACTTGAAAACGTGCCCAAATCGAATTATGCACAAGATCCAGTCGTTAATTTCCCACAAAACTTGTATGGATGGATTCCGCTCGAGAATCTCCACAAATCCCTGTCATTGATTCGACGATCGGTCGAAGTCAATCGCAGCCTAACGAACGACCGAGAATTGATCTAAAATTTATGGACAAACGATAATCTGAATCGAAAAACGAACACCACCAGTGAATTACGCTAGTCGAGAGCTTCAACATATATTTTTCTGAAATTTTCTGAGGACTTTGAATTTTTAACTTTGATTTTGAAATTGATTTGGATCTGAAATTTATGTTTTCCTCCAATGAGGAGGAGAGAGTTGAGATATGCGTATAGCCAAACGAAAATAAGGGGAATTAGGGTTTATAACGATATATTTGTAGACAAAGTTGAAATTGGATGGATCGGATAAGATAGATGTACGCGCTAAACGATACATGGCCCGAAAAGCCCGTTTCGACTCCGGAACGAAATTGGGTCAACCCATATATCAAAATAGATGTTTTAAAATATTCTGAACGCGATGGAAAAAGTTTCACGTCCAAATTCCATCGTATGAAGAAGTTATGCTAAAATCAATATTCTCAAATTGATTTCAATTGATTTCAATTTCGTTTATTTCAAGGCGTTTCGAGTCCATTCGATCAAACGACAAGCCCGATCGCTACAAAACTTGAAATCCTACAATAATTCACCATTATGGATCCGATGAAACTGGTTTTGACGAAATTCGAGTCGGTAGCCAAAATGGCTATTTTCCACTAATTAATTAAATAAATAAATTAGCTAATTAAATCAAATTTTAAATTTCAATTCGAAAATTGACAAATTTCATCACTTATGATTCCTCAATCATTTACAATGATTTAAACAAATTTAAATGTCAGTTTAGAGATGATTAATTTATAAATTTCAATATTAACCCTAATTTCATTTAATTCAAAATTTATAAATTTAATTTCCAAAATTCTATTAGATTCACCTTTCATTCTATTCAATTCACTATTCTTAAACGGATAAAATTTTACACTTAATTTGCAAACTATTACCATAATATTCTTACATTCCATCTAACTTTCTATTAACATAATAAATTTAGTGTTAAATTTCATTTATTGCCATTAATTCAATTATTGAATTTTTTATTACTTTCATTAACTTTAAAAAAAAAAAATCTTTCCATTCTTTTAAATTCAGTCAATCATTATCTTATGGGTAAATTTTACATTACTGTAAAATCCAATTCCCTAATATTTCCAGTAATCAACTAAATTTATATCAACGTAGAGATTAATTTCGTTTTATTGAAATGGATTTAGATCTAATTTACTAAATTATATACATCGGTAAACAATTAATAGTTATCACAATAGGCCAAATCTACTCTCATTCATAACCTATTAACAATTAACTAAAATAAAATTTCTTACCTATCATCGATTATGTCAAATTACAATTTTACTGCGTATTATTTCATCAATTATTATAACTTGAATTTAATTTCCAATTTGCTGATTTCGATCAATTAAACTTTACCATCTGTTTCAATTAATTGGGTATGCACAAATTTAGCTATTCAATAAATTGACATTTATAGGTGAAATTAACATTGACTTATATTTCATATCATAAATGCATGCTTTATTTCATACTATTTAGTTATATTTGCCAAGTATGTATATTAATTACTAATTATATTCTTAATTAATTTACTTCCTTGGTTTCATACTTAATAAGTTTTCACTTTCAACAGTATTATAAATCACCTACAGGACATTGATGTTTTTCCATGAATTCATTAATTAATCCGATAAATGCATTTGTTTCCTTATATTCAATTTATTGCCATTTAAGTACGTTTATCATCAACAACACTCGTTGCAATTACTTATCTACAACTATTTCATTGGTTTACTCAACAGTTACATTTATTTACTTCTTTTCTATTTTAAAACCAAATGTAACCATTTTCACTATTCATCATTATATTAATGAATTCCATCCTAGTTAATACTTTTATTAATATTTCACAAATTCAACCTTTCTATTGGTTTCTTATTTTAAACCTATAACCAAGTATGACACTTTATATTATTTCGATTTATTGCCATATAAATATTATATTGTTAATGTTTAATTACAATTGCTTCATCAAATTTTTACATTTTCTCCAATATAAATTTTAAGACTTTATTTCTTTCCAAATTAAATTAAAATCTTATTAAATTAACTAATTTTAAACCATCGAATTTTACGGGTCGTTACACTCTCCCCCACTCAAAACTTTTCGTCCCCGAAAAGGAAAAGAAGGAAAAAGAAGAATTAAGAAATCAATATGTCTTATTCAAAACATTATACCCCAACCCGGGAAAATATATAAAATAGCGCTATAAAACATAATCCGAGAAACGTACCTATTCGTCGGGCAATTACGTTTAATTATGAAACCAAAAGCAGTAGCAATTGCTTCCATAACCTGTATTTCACTCATATAATCTAAAAGGGTTAACAATTATATAAATGAAATATTAAAGTTGTTTCAACCATAAACAAACAAATCAATATAATCCAACAACTACTAACAACAAGGCATACAACCATCACATAAAATTTTACACAAAACAAACATTCATTCATATCAACGAAGCAAGTAGTTGTTCGGGTTTAAAACTTTAAATTGTACGGAATGAAAAATAACTACTAAGTGTACCCTTCACTCAACAGTCTTAGGTGAAACTAAATAGATTATTCATTCATCCAAACAATTTTAAAGTATCCTTACCCAACAACCATAAACCAAACAAACAACAAATCCAAACAATAAACTAGTTTATTCTTGTTAATTATATTTCATACTATTGTTGTTTGATTTCCCTTTGTTTGCATTTCATTCAAATATTTTCTCAATTTCATTTATTTATTTAGCGCTTACATTTCTATTATACTAAATTTTAGAAATACTTCAATTTCAACTTAAGTTTATAACTTTATATCATCAATTTCTTATTTATTAAGGTGATTCATTTTTTTTCCACCCTTAATATTATTTATCGTATTCGCCTTTCCATTTATTTGATTATAAATAACTTCAATCCTTTTTAAACTTATTTTCATTTCTTTATAACTGTTTTATTATTTTTAATAAGTGGCCTTTCAATCATAACTTAGATTTATAACAATTATAACATTAGATTTTTTTTAATAACAGCAATTTATTTAACACTTCATTACATACTTTTACTTGTATAATTTCCATTACATTTCTTATTAAACGTTTCAACTTTTTATATTTGGTAAGTTATATATGTTAAAGAAAATGCAAATGAACTTATACAAGTTTTATCTCATCCTTTAATTAATTTTAATGTTCAATAATATTATTCATAATACTTACATTTCTATTAACTAGTAGCATTTCAATTACAACTTAAATTTATAGCTTTATAACGTCTATTCTCATAAACAAAAGAAATTTATTGGATACTTTCATTTCCTACTTAATTCCATTTATTCTTTCATTTATTACTAAATTCCAGTTATAATACTTAGCTTTTGTTTTTAATTAATAGTCTTTTATTTTTATACTTAAGTTTATACCAACTCTAACACCAAATTCTTATTTGTTAAGGAATTTCATTGAATACTTTCATTATTTCAGATTTACTTGTATAGTATTCTATTACAATTTCTTATTAACCATCTTAACTTTTTATATCTTTTGGTAAGTTACATATATGCCTTTAAGAATGTAATTGAAAATCATACAAGTTTATCTTATTTCCTTTAAAATTTATTAAATGTTCAATAATTATATCCTTTATTTCATAGGTTGCAATTTCAAATTTCATTTAATACCACTTATAACCTAGCATTAAATCTCTTATTTCCTTTAGAGGTTCCAATTTATTAATTACCTACGTTCCAGTTCACTAATGTAATTGAAACTATTTATTAATGGAAACTTAAGAATTAAATACCGGGTTTTATTTCAAATCATTTTAAAATAATAGATAAATATATACTTACAGTTTATATATCCAATCATATTTAAAATGATTTAAAATTTTATATTTGGTTTATCAAACAAATCTGCGATAACTACTACAGTGGCCTTCCCACTTTGAAACTCGAAAATGAATGTCGATAATGCATGCACTCATCACCGAAATTATTTTCCAGCGACAGAGAGGGGAGTACAAAACTTATTTCTTTACAAAATTTCTTTTAAAACATTTCTTTCAAATTATCTTGAAATATTTATATCAGAAAATACTTCTAATAATATTATTATTATATTCCAAATCATTCAAAAGAAATTTGCAAACCCCGAAACTTAAGTCCCAAAATTTCCAATTTGATTTATTTTATTTTAAATCTTATCTCAACTATTATTTATAAATTTCATTTCCTAACAACCAATATATTGCAACCAAATATATATATATATATATATATATATATATATTGTTTAAAAAATTTATCTTATATATAGAAAATATAATAGGTAAAATTATTCCATTCATCTATATTAAAACAAATATTATGCTGGTATGTCCTATTATGTGTTTAGAAATTCCTATTGATGTCACAGCGTCCCATGCACCAACCAGAATTTATAAATACAAAACAGAACAGATTAACACAATATTAAAATCTTTTTATAACACTAACAAATACGCTCTCTCATATATATACACTCAGCGACTCCCATAGGGTCTTATTACCCTATTAACAAAGAGTCAGACCCCCACAAAGCTAAGGTTTATCGCTAAACATGGCTCTGATACCACATTGTAACATCCCGCCTTTACGCACACTTTAAATCGACACACGTGCCAATTCAAACCATACGGAAGGGAGGAGTGTTATGGGGTAAATAAGAAAACGGAGGAGAAAAAAAAGAATTTCACCACGGAAGGATAAAATATAATAATCAATATACAGTTCATAAAACTGTTTCCAAAACATTTGATTCTTCTTTATACAATAAATATCAAAGTTCACATAGCAATAAATATCAATGCAGCGAAACAGTATGAGTGTAGTGCAATAATATAAATAATAATAATACAAATCTTCGTCTTCGTCCTCCAAAGCTAAATCTTGAAATCCTTAAACGCTCGGACTGACCCTAGCGAATTGAAAAGAAAAAACACTCGAGTCAGAACTAAAAGATCTTATGTAAGTTAAATTAACAGAAATAAATATGAGTGCAGTAACTCAAGAGATGCTCGAGATTTACATCTCCTAAGGATCCGTTAAACTATTTACTATGTAGTATATTTCGCTATAATAATAGTGTCTAATTGTAAAATAAACTTACTTTTAAATAGCGTTAAGGCTTTACATTTTCCACCTTAACATGTAAAATGCCAACAGTCTATACAGTACCGTAATACCTCCTGATCGGGAGGCTACCAGAGGATACTCCATCGGTACGACACAAATAGAAACTCGTAGAAGGCGCGCTAGGGTAGGTGACACGGCACAACTAGGCAATGCCAGGGTAGATATACCAATTACGCATCCGGGCTGGTGGTAATGCGTAGCCGCGGCTACCGCCCACCTCAGACAAACTTCCCCCTAAAATCAAAGAAATCAAAAGTGACCACCGAATCAATCCAAAGTCAGAGTATAATATCGAAGAGGAATATCCGATAAAGGGCGCTAACCCCCTTGGCCCGAGAATCGCTCCTGTTTTAGCCATCTTATGCCAACTCACGGGAGTCGGGTCCACGTATTTACCTCAAAGGAAACGCCGCCACCATCCTACTTCATTCTGGAATCTCCACCACATACACGGTTGTTAAAGTGGTTTTCGGGGTTGGCAGAGAGTATGACAACTTCCGATCCCGGTCTCTTCAACAACCACTCGTTATTATAACACCGCGGTTTTTCAAAATAATTTATACTTTAAAACCAGAATATAATATCTCTTTTAAACCATATAAATACCATATCATTTATATTTTTAAAAACCCAAATCAATATGATATCATTTTTATTTTATAAATATCTCTTTCCCAAAATCATAATATTTTTCAAATATATATACCTTGAAACCATGGCTTTGAAACATAACTTTTAATACTTAATGGTTCAAATATTATATTACTTTATAAATTAAACAGCTTCTTCAAATTTCACAATAAATTCCCAATATCAATTTGAACCTCCAAATAAACCATTTTAATTCCCATATATTTCAAAGCTTAAATATTATATATTTCAAAACTTTATAGTTCATATATTTCAATCTTTAAATATTCCACTATTTCAAAAAAAAAATCTTTGATAATTTAATATATATATCAAATCCAAATTCCTATTATTTAAATTTGAAATATTTACTTAATAAAACAAATATAATTTAAGTAAAACCATTAAACCTCAATAACAGGATATTCTTTTAATTAAATTAACTTGATAATATTCTTTAAATACATTTGATATTCGTTTGAATCCTCAATCAAAATCAAGTTATAAGATCATACCCTTTAAATCTTAATTTATTTACATTTCCAAACAAATTTTTCGAGGAAAATTCTTAAATACTTTAATTCAAATCATATTCACATTTATCTTCAACCTTACTTTTATTTGAGTTATTATAAACTCTATATACAATAGAATTTCAAATATATTCTTAACCATATTATATAACCGAAATCAACTTCATTATTTAGCTTATTTTAAAATTTGAAACAAATTTATACATAGCTAAATTCAAGA
The DNA here is from genome assembly GCA_030765085.1 of Allium cepa. Lineage (NCBI taxonomy): Eukaryota > Viridiplantae > Streptophyta > Magnoliopsida > Asparagales > Amaryllidaceae > Allium > Allium cepa. The sequence continues at coordinate 1,032,060,188 of CM060945.1, read as the reverse complement.
ATTTTACTATATATATATAACAAAATTTAATATTTATTAAACCATATTCTTTCCAAAACCATAGAAAATCATTTCAAAAATAACTTTATATATATACCGGTGCCTGCATATAATTTTCTATCCTATGGTCAAGTGATATGGATATTTATCATTTCAATCCGCAATTTGAAAATAAAAATGCGGTTGTATATCATTTCAAACCGCGATCCCAAAAAAAGTGAAAATGCATAATAACTTGCAGTTTATACAATATAAATACAGCATCCATTCATCCATCATATCAATCATCAACCATTTATCAATTTATCATCCAATTCAAACAATCACATCAATAAATAATAGTTAATTACTGACAGTTAATTTTTCAATAATGAATTAAATAATTGTTTAACTGTAGTTTATAAACAATAATAAATAAATTTAACTAGCAGTTTATATGCAATAATAAATTTAGCTAAAATTTTAACTGGCAGTTTATATGCAAAAAAAAATGAATTAAACAATAAGTAAATTTTATGAATGCAAATTAACTGAGATAATGATGAAATATATGCCAAACGGCTATAAATAAATTTCAAAACACGTCATAAATCAACTTAACAAACATAAGAAATCTTAGAACTTGTGAGTGGGTTAAAACACTCACCTTTTGAATTTAAATTGAATTTAAATCCAATTTAAACCCAAAAATTGCATGGTCTCAGAATCCGTCCAAACTAGTGCCAAGGCGTCCGGAATTTTATTACGATCCTAACAAAAAAATTGCATGTGAAACAAAACACGTATGTAAAAGTTATTGATAGTTAAAGCGGATTGAAATAAAAAAAACAAATCTCACCCCAATAATCATACACGTCACAGAACCTTCTTCACGCGAGCTACAGGAAGACGCACGCAAAAACCTATACTCGAACCATCTTTCGCACGTAACTTCCAGCCATCGCGCCACGCTGCCCCTACGCCTCCACCTCCGGCCATCGCGCCCCCCTCTACAACGCCCGCCGCCTCCTCCGTGACTGTCCCCACGCCAGTGGCTCGGTCGGCATGACCTAGGGGCAGCAGCTGCCACTTGAAAACGTGCCCAAATCGAATTATGCACAAGATCTAGCAGTTAATTTCCCATAAAACTTGTATGGATGGATTCCGCTCGAGAATCTCCACAAATCCCCGTCATTGATTCGACGATCGGTCGAAGTCGATCGCATCCTAACGAACGACCGAGAATTGATCTAAAATTTGTGGACAAACGATAATCCAAATCGAAAAACGAACACCAACAGTGAATTACGCTAGTCGAGAGCTTCAACATATATTTTTTCTGAAATTTTCTGAGGACTTTGAATTTTTAACTTGATTTTGAAATGGATTTGGATCTGAAATTTATGTTGTCTACCATAGAGAAGGAGAGAGCTGAGATATGCATACAGCCAAATGAAAATGAGGGGAATTAGGGTTTATAACGATATATTTATAGACAAAGTTGAAATAGGATGGATCGGATAAGATAGATGTACGCGCTAAACGATATATGGCCCGAAAAGCTCGTTTCGACTCCGAAACGAAATTGGGTCAACCCATATATCAAAATAGATGTTTCAAAATATTCTGAACGCGATAGAAAAAGTTTCACGTCCAAATTCCATCGTATGAAGAAGTTGTGCTAAAATCAATATTCTCAAGTAGATTTCAATTGATTTCAATTTCGTTTATTTCAAGGCGTTTCGAGTCCGTTCGATCAAACGACAAGCCCGATCACTACGAAACTTGAAATCCTACAATAATTCACCGTTACGGATCCGATGAAACTGGTTTCGTCGAAATCCGAGTCGGTGGCCAAAATGGCTATTTTCCACTAATTAATTAAATAAATAAATTAGCTAATTAAATCAAATTTTAAATTTCAATTCGAAAATTGACAAATTTCATCACTTATGATTCCTCAATCATTTACAATGATTTAAACAAATTTAAATGTCAATTTAGAGATGATTAATTTACAAATTTCAATATTAACCCTAATTTCATTAAATTTAAAATTTATAAATTTAATTTCCAAAATTCTATTAGATTCACCTTTCATTCTATTCAATTCACTATTCTTAAACGGATAAAATTTTACATTGAATTTGCAAACTATTACCATAATATTCTTACATTCCATCTAACTTTCTATTAACGTAATAAGTTTAGTGTTAAATTTCATTTATTGCCATTAATTCAATTATTGAATTTTTTATTACTTTAATTAACTTAAATTTTTTTTCTTTCCATTCTTTTAAATTCAGTCAATCATTATCTTATGCGTAAATTTTACATTACTGCAAAATCCAATTCCCTAATATTTCCAGTAATTAACTAAATTTATATCAACGTAGTGATTAGTTTCGTTTTATTGAAATAGATTTAGATCTAATTTACTAAATTATATACATAGGTAAACAATTAATAGTTATCACAATAGGCCAAATCTACTCCCATTCATAACCTATTAACAATTGACTAAAATAAATTTTCTTACATATCATCGATTATGTCAAATTACAATTTTGCTGCGTATTATTTCATCAATTATTATAACTTGAATTTAATTTCCAATTTGCTGATTTCGATCAATTAAATTTTACCATCTGTTTCAATTAATTGGGTATGCACAGATTTAGCTATTCAATAAATTGACATTTATAGGTGAAATTAACATTGACTTATATTTCATATCATAAATGCATGCTTTAACTCATACTATTTAGTCATATTTGCCAAGTATGTATATTAATTACTAATTATATTCTTATTTAATTTACTACCTTGGTTTCATACTTAATAAGTTTTCACTTTCAACAATATTATAAATCACCTACAGGACATTGATGTTTTTCCGTGAATTCATTAATTAATCCGATAAATGCATTTGTTTCCTTATATTCAATTTATTTCCATTTAAGTACGTTTATCATCAACAACACTCATTGCAATTACTTATCTACAACTATTTCATTGGTTTACTCAACAGTTACTTTTATTTACTTCTTTTCTATTTTAAAACCAAATGTAACCATTTTCACTATTCATCATTATATTAATGAATTCCATCCTAGTTAATATTTTTATTAATATTTCATAAATTCAACCTTTCTATTGGTTTCTTATTTTAAACCTATAACCAAGTATGACACTTTGTATTATTTCAATTTATTTCCATATAAATATTATATTGTTAATGTTTAATTACAATTGCTTCATCAAATTTTTACATTTGCTCCAATATAAATTTTAAGACTTTATTTCTTTCCAAATTAAATTAAAATCTTATTAAATTAACTAATTTTAAACCATCGAATTTTACGGGTCGTTACACCCAGTCTCTTCGAATCCAAAATTATCTCAAAAACAAAGCTGTATAAATTTAAACATTTCCATTTATATCAAAAATTTCATATTTACATAGCCATTCATCACAGATAGACAAACCGTATTATCACAGTTCAACCCAAACATATCATATCACATAGCATCAGCAATCACTTATCAGAAATATCAAATAATCCAATGCATTCAATATCATTCAATCATTCATAAGCACGATTAGTTAGTCACGCCATTTCTAATTAATTTAAATAAACTACATTAATTTCTTCAATCACCTTTTAATCCTGCTTTCATAACATTAATTAATTACAAACCATTAACTAATCATCCCTTAATCTCCTCTTTAATTACATTAAGAAATTAGCCTTTAATTAATAACACAAATTAGTTAACCTTTAACTATTCACATTAATTAACCTTTAAGTATTCTCATTAGTTAATTAATTACATTGATCCCAAATTAATTACTTTAATTACTTATCCTATAATCACTTACTTTGATTAATTATCTTTTAATTAATCCCATTCACTGGCCAACCTTAATCAACTTCCTTAATTAATCAATCCTTCAATTAATTATACTAAGTAATTTATCCTTAATTACTTCCCTTAAGTAATACCCCTTTTATCACTTTCATCAAGTAATTATCCCATTCGTTAATTATCCTCAATTAATTAACCTTTGATTATTAATTAACTTAAGACATTCTACTTAACAATCATCCATAAGCAAGAATTATTAACCCCTATTATAATTAATTTAATTAATTCAAATTGAATTAATTACTTAAGAATTAATCACTTAACCCTACTTAATCAATCATTAATTAATTACTTCATCAATTAATTAATCTTTAATTAACTAATTAATTATCCCTTAATTATTAGTTAATAAACCTTAATTGTTAATTAATAAAACTTAATTACAAATTAATTAATCCTTAATCACCAGTCAGTTAATCTCTATTTACTTAATTAATTAATTCTTAATTATAACTTAATTACTTAATAAAAAATCTATAATTATATAATTAATGATCCTTAATTACAAATTAATTAACCCTTAATCATTAATTGATTTAATTAATTAATTATACTTAAATTACTTTATTACCTTAACTAATCATTAAACATTAAAACCTTAATTAACTTTGAGATAAATCATTACCTTTATTAATGACCTAATCACATTATTATTTTCAAAACATTTATCCTTTTAATTAACACTTAATTACATTTATAAATTGTTAGCGCCAAAATTGGTCACTAACACCCAAATCTAGATGAAAGCACCAAATACCAGTCACAGCTCAGAGATAGAGCGTATGTAGAGAGTAATAATGTGAAGAACAATCAAAACTAAAATGAAAGCAGTAAAGAACAACTGATTTTATAGTGGGTCAGCTAACTCCGGCCTACGTCCACTCCAGAAGTTTCCTTTTTATTGATATGAGAATCAATTACAGTTACAATGTGGTAGAGTAGCAATAGCCTTAGGAAATAAAAATTCAGAGAGCAGAAAGAAGATCCATTTTCTAAACCCTTACGTGCTGTATTTATAGGCAAATCCTGAGTTGTTTGGCTTTCTTGAATGGTATAGGCCCATCAAGACCTTCCACCGAGCCACCTACCTCCAAGGCCGAACGACCTTCTACAATGCCGAGCAACATACCTCCACAATGCCGAGCCACACCAGCCGCACCACAATGTCGGGCCACACCAGTTTCACCACAATGTCGAGCCGTCTAACCAAAGCCGAGCGACCCTGATGTGACCAATGCCGAGCGATCCTGACCTCACCGATGCTGAGCCGTCTCACCAATGCCGAGCGGCATAACCTCCCCTCAATGCTGAGCAGCCTAACCTCACCAATGCCGAGCGGCATAACCTTACCTCAATGCCAAGCGGCATAACCTCACCGCGATGCCGAGCGGCATAACGTGGTAGAAGCTCACCTCGATGCCGAGAGGCACAACCTCACCTCGATGCCGAGAGGCACAACCTCACCTCGATGCCGAGAGGCACAACCTCACGTCGATGCTGAGCGGCACAACCTAACTTCGATGCCGAGCGGCACAACCTCACCTCCACGTCGAGCGGCATTACCTCACCTCCACGCCGAGCGGCACAACCTCACCTCCATGCCAAGCGGCATAACCTCACCTCAATGTAGAGCGGCACATTCAGGTGAACTTCATCCCTTTGAACCGAATCCATCAAATTTCAGCCTCGATAATCGTGAAATTAGTTAGGTTGAATCCCCTGTTTATGGCCTTGACAAAAGGTGGTTTAACATTTGCCCCTAAAACATGCCTTGCTATTGGAAGGTGTGTTTTGAATAGCCTCAAATCCGATGTCCGATGTTCATATCCTGTTCATAACCATATTATTAAATCCATGACCTCCTCGGGTTTAACCTTGAATCTGTAGACCTCGCCGGGTCGCGATATCCTATTCCAGCCTTGACTCTCCCATCAAAGGCTTGTATGTTCTTTGTCTTCAGCACTTCGTCCAAGGAATTTAACAATCACCGACCTCGGCCCTCTGGCCAAGGACTTTTATATTCACCAGCCTCGGCGCTCCTGCCAAGGACTTTTATATTCACCGGCCAAGGACTTTGATATTCACCGGCCTCGGCACTCCGGCCAAGGACTTTTATATTCACCAGCTTAGGCACTCCGGCCAAGGACTTTTATATTCACCGTCCTCGGCATTCCAGCCAAGGACTTTGATATTCACCGGCCTCGGCACTCCAGCCAAGAACTTTTATATTCACCAGCCTCGGCACTCGGACCAAGGACTTTTATATTCACCGGCCTCGGCACTTCGGCCAAGGACTTCTATATTCACCAGCCTCGGCACTCCGGCTAAGGACTTTAATATTCATCGTCCTCGGCACTCCGGCCAAGGACTTTTATATTCATCGTCCTCGGCACTTCAGCCAAGGACATTTATGTTCATCGGCCTCGACACTTCGGCCAAGGACTTTTATATTCATCAGCCTCGGCGCTCCAGCCAAGGACTTTTATATTCACCAGCCTCGGCACTCCGGCCAAGGACTTTTATATTCACCAGCCTAGGCACTCCGGCCAAGGACTTTTATATTCACTGGCCTCGGCACTCCAGCCAAGGACTTTGATATTCACCGGCCTCGGCACTCCAGCCAAGAACTTTTATATTCACCGGCCTCGGCACTCCGGCCATGGACCTTTATATTCACCGGCCTCGGCACTCCAGCCAAGGACTTTTATATTCGCTGGCCTCGGCACTTCGGCCGAGGACTTTTATATTCACCGGCCTCGGAACTCCGGCCAAGGACTTTGATATTCACCGGCCTCGGCACTCCGACTAAGGACTTTTATAATCATCAGCCTGGGTACTCCGGCCAAGGACTTTGATATTCTATCCGAGTCCATCCCATCGCTCTCAGGCGAAGGGACTCATAACTCGCGATCACTTCCCTGTCTCTTCGGTTGGGACAGTAATCGTAAAACCTGAACTGTTTATTACATTAATCCAATCAGAAAACCAGAAATCCATATCAAAAATCAAAACATCCAAATCAAAATGGAAAACCAAAAACCAACCAAACCGGGAGTTCAATCCAAACTCCAAAACCATACTAAAGAAAAGTAAATGTCCAAAGTACCAAAGAGGAAACCCGAATTTGCAGAAACAAAGAAAGAAAACAGGATTTCATAGACCCAAGCAGTACGGTTTTTCGTCATCTCAGAGCACGCCTAGGGACCGTCCTCGATCCCGTGCATCTGTAAGTGACCTAACCGTATTACTTTGGATACTATTACTTATTCAATATCATAAAACCATTCAGTTTACAAGTCGGCAGTGGCCAGATCCAGTGCCACCATTATTCGAGGTAGGCGGTGGCCACTCCTGCTCTCCCGCCTCAGCTCAATTCTTTATGTACTGTTGTAGGTGACCATTCCTTGCATGATCCTCAATGATATCTTTCAAATGCGTGCAGTCGTTTGTGTTGTGCCCATCTAGCTCATGGAATAGGCAATGCTTTCCCAATGCCTGCTCGTATTCAGAAGGTTCCCTTCTTAGGCCTTCGGTACTGGAGGTGCCCTCGAGTATCCAAGTAAATCCTTTCTAAAGTCTCAGTTAAATCTATGTAGGAAAAAAACTTTGACTCCTTTCGAGGCCTCTTCAAAGTGCCACCGTTGCCATTTGTTTTCTTTTTCCCTTTATCATCTTTACTTGGATCCTCCCTGGGTGGACCTCCAACCCTCACTGCATAAGCTTCAGCCTCTCTCCCTACTCTCTCAGCCTGCGCATCCTCCTGTCTCAGGAACCTTTCCGCCTTATGGAAGAACTCCCCGAGATCCCTCAGTGGGTCCTGTTCCAATAATATCTTGAAATCCGAATTATCCACGATTCCTGAGACTACTGCCATCAACACCATTGATGGATCGGGTCGATCCACCAGGCTACCGCTGCGTTGAATCTGGTTAAAAAGTTCCTGAGCGACTCTCCCATCCATTGCTTCATCGATGTCATGGTCATTACGTTCTTGGGTCTGATTATATGGACCCGAAACTGTCTCATAAACCTTTCAATCAACTCTGTCCATACGTCGATAGAACCACTCTTCAGCCGCTTGAACCACATAGCTGCGATATCCGTCAAATACAATGGGAAGCATTGAGCCATGACCTCATCCGATGCCCCCAGTACCTCCATATGCCTCATGCACCTCGTCAGGTGAACGGTGGGATCCGTTCTCGCATCATACATATCCAACGTTGGTGGCCTAAAGTCCGGTGGGTTCCTAGCTTACCTGATAGTAGGAGTAAAGGGACTCCTATCCACATCCTCCAAGTCTTTGTTTACCAATCCACCTCTCACAACTCGTCTGACCATCTCCACTAATATGTCGTTGTCCCCAAACTGTAACCCTTGTATGTTGCCTCCGGTCTGCCCCCCGAGTTCATGAGGGAACTCTGGCATATACTCCTCATCTCATACTCCTGCACTTCTGTTGGAGTCGGGTTGCACAGCGTCATCTGGTATCCGTCCATGGATTGGTCCAACATTACCTGGTGGTATGCCTTCGAGTCTAGATCCATCCAAATTGATAGCCATCTACTGATTGGGGGCTTCCCCCTGCTGAGCTATTCCCTCTGCTTGCTGGTTGAGCGCTTCTGATCCAGCTCCACGGATCTAAACTCCTGCATTTCATGCTTGTGCAAATTTCCTAAGAAGATCCTGCATCATCTCCTCTTGTCGTTTCATCATCACTTCCATCTCCTCTCTGATGATGTAGATGGATGCTCGACCTACTCCATCTCCAAAGGAAGCCTCTTGACTTCCCTCCTTATTGCTTCTTTCTGTCACTTGCTTCCTTGTTGGTGGTCCAGCCATTGCTTTCTAACATCCGAGTTCCCAAGCTTTTCAATCCAAAATCCAAGCTCCAAAATCCCCGAGTGCTAGCTTTCTCAGTGAAAGCACCAAAATGTTAGCGCCAAAATTGGTCATTAACACCCAAATCTAGATGAAAACACCAAATACCAGTCACGGCTCAGAGATAGAATGTATGTAGAGAGTATTAATGTGAAGAAAAATCAAAACAAAATTGAAAGAAGTAAAGAACAACAGATTTTATAGTGGTTTGGCTAACTTCGACCTACGTCCAGTCCAGAAGTTTCCTTTCTATTGATATGAGAATCAATTACACTTACAAGGTGGTAGAGTAGCCTTAGCCTTAGGAAATAAAAAGTCAGACAACAGAAAGAAGATCCTTTTTCTGAACCCCCACATGTTGTATGTATAGGCAAATCCTGAGTTGTTGAGCTTTCTTGAATGGTATAGGCCCATCAAAACCTTCCACCGAGCCACCTACTCCATGGCCTAACGAACTTCCATAATGCTGAGCCACATACCTCCACAATGCTGAGCCACACTGGCTACACCACAATGTCAAGTCACACTGGCCTCACCACAATGCCTAGCCATCTCACCAAAGCCGAGCGACCCTGACCTGACCAATGCCGAGCGATCCTGACCTAACCGATGCCGAGCCGTCTCACCAATGCCTAGCGGCGTAACCTCCCCTCAATGCCGAGAAGCCTAACCTCACCTTGATGCCGAGCGGCACAGCCTCACCTCAATGCTAAGCGGCACAGCCTCACCTCGATGTCGAGCGGCACAGCCTCACCCCGATGCCGAGCGGCACAGCCTCACCCCGATGCCGAGCGGCACAGCCTCACCCCGATGCCGAGCGGGACAGGCTCATCGAAGTTCATCCTTTTAAACTGAATCCATCATCTTTCAGCCTCGATAACCGTGAAGTTAGTTAGGTTCAATCCGCCTGTTTTTGGCCATGACAAAAGGTGGGTTAACATAAATTAAGTCTTAAAATAACTTAAAAATTTATTTAACAAATTTAAGTTAAACAAAACATATAACTTCTTATTCAAATGTTAAAGAAAACATTTATATATGGAAAAGAAATTTAATTAAGAAAAGTTTTAAACTAAATTTATTTAAATTTACAAAACTTGCTTTTCAAAAACTTTTAAAACATGTTTTCAAACTTTTGCTTCGAGTTCAACCCTACAATTGCTCGAGTCCTGACTTGGGTTTCTTTATCTTCTTCCATTTTTTTTTTAAAAAAAATTAGTTTAAAATTTTAAAAAAATGATATGATACCACCCCTCACGCGAACTCGAAAACTAACCCAAGTCCGTCTTCTCTTTTCCTGAGCTTCGACCCGAGGCAAACAACCTCGCAAACAAATAGACACACATGAACGTGCACATGCACAGTGCCACGACGGCGCTCCGGCAACCCATTCTACCTTCGGCGAGACTTCGATCACCTCTACTATCGATTCCGACTACCCAGAATTCATCCCAAGCCCTAAATCAAAAACGAGCTTCTCAAGTCAAACTGGAAACCAACCCTCACCTGAAAACAGCCTCGAACCATCGACCACAGGACCTCCCAAACTCCAGCCACACCCTCAATGGCCTCCATGCTACTGTCTCCCAAGCTCTGATGAAACTCGATCACCCATGGCAATGAAATTTCTGATCTCGACCATTTTGGGTTTTAAAACCCTAATTCGCCCAATCGCCGGCACCATGACGAACTATACTCCCTTCAGACATATTTCCCGACATCCCCGATCACCACTCTAGCTTTGGAAAAAACCTCGACCACCAAAAATTCGTCAATCATCAAAAGAAGGTCGAAACCTATTTTTTGATCATCTTAAAAATTCTCATCCAAAACTCAACTAAAAATCCTAGTTTGCAAAGATATATCATACTATACACATGAATCTTCAATTTATTCCATTTGGAATTTTGATAAAATCAAGTTTTTACTGTAATAAATAAATCTTGATTGATACTGTCGGAAGTTCTTGTTTTAAATATTTTTAAAATTTAAATCATGTTGTTTAAACAAATTTTTTTCAAACATTATAACATAAAGCTGATCAAAGATTAAAACAATTGATCATTTTAAATGTTATTTGCATCCAGTAATTTAAGAACAGAGCACAACCTTGAATACAGACATGCACATAGAGACATCCACATACATATATACATATATCATTAAATCCAACATGCAAACCATTGTTACCTATTCAAACTCAAGTTTTCTGCATGCATCTAGGTTATAAACAGATTTAAAGCTTTTTAAAACATATTTTTTTACTCGCCTATTTATAAGATGAACAAAGCTTTGAAACAGATGCTAGAAAACTTAAATTGCTTTGATCTTTTAAAAACTAAAATGCTTAGTTGTTGCTTTGATTAAGAACTGAAACTTTGAAATCTGGTTGTTGAAATGATCAAGCTTTTAAAACAGAACTGAAGTTGCTTTTAATCTGAGAAGGTTGCTTTGTTATGGTGATCTTTTTTACATGCTTTGATAAATGGTTTACAAATTTTATTGAGAAATGTTTTACAGGTTTGGTTTGTAGATTTGTGCTACAGGCTTTATTCTTGAGTTTTAGAAAATGAAGATAGAAAAAACGAAGTGAAGAAAGAAGATAGATGTTTATATAGAGTTAATTAGGATTCTTAAAAATTAAAGAAAATAGAATAAAATAAGTGGCACTTGTTAATTCAACTAACATTTTTCAAATACATCATTTAATCATATTACACATGTTATTAACATGATCTCACCATTTAACACTTGTACTTATGCATTTTTTTAATTACTTATTTTAAATGTTAATAAAAAGCTTTTGTATTAAATTTCCTAATTAATAAATACCTTTCTAAACTTATATAAGCAAAACCTTTTAAAGAAAATAAAATAAAAACCAATTATATTCTAAATAAAATCATATATAATATATTTAATTTCGAAATATATTTAAGATATATATCTTTTAAATTTCAAATCCAAATTCAAATCGAAATTCAATTTAAAAATCCATTTTAAAATCAACTAAAATATATATATATATATATTTAAACAAACACAAATTCAATTGTAAATAATAATTCTATTTAAAATACATTTATATATATAAAAACAACACATTATTACTATTGTTTTGAAAACAACAATTTTACCAATTTTGAATAATTTATAAAGGAGATTATCACATTTTAAATTGCTTGAAATTCCGGTATATCACATTCCTCCCCCTTAGAATCATTTCGTCCTCGAAAAGGAACAAAGCCAGAGTTTATCAAAATACTTATATCAGATAAATTACTCTTTGAACCTTCTTAAATTATAAAGTCCCTTCTTATTAAGAATTTTTAAAACACTTCTAAAATCTACATAGTATTACAAAAATAGTTTTATAAAAATACTTTTTATAACTCGATGTCTCGACAAGTTCACTCTCGTTCTCGTAGAAATTCGGTCATACGTTGATCTGGCATAGGACTGAAAATCTATAAGTACTTGGTAAACCCGTTTTCAACACTCAGTAAACATACATGGAAAATATTTTGGTAAAAATATAGAAAACATTATGAAAAAAGAGGGAACATCTTCAGTGAGAATGCTATGGAAATCATCATCCCCTTTATGATCGCAGTTAACCCAATGGTTACATTACCATCCCGGCAAAATCCATAGATAACTGTAGGCACTCCGCGCCCCTCGATTACACCATGGAACCCGCTACAGATCATGGTTACATCTAGGGTGACGTTGCTATCACAGCAAAAACCCATATAACTGTAGGCATCAGCGCCCTCGAATTTCGCTGCCAAAAGAATGAAACTTCTCCACTCCACCATAGATCACAGTCTACCGGTGTTACGTTGCTTTCCCGGCAAAATCAAATGTAGACCGTTGGCACTCACCTCCACACGATTTCTGCTATGGTCCACAGTAGATCGCAGCGACATCGAGTTACACTGTCGTCACAGCATAACCCAAATGCCTCTATAGGCATCATCGCCCTTGACTTTCGCTACCCAATATCCTCAGGAACTTCAGTTTGTCCGGACTTCCTCACATGATCCACTTTAGAGCCTCCCCCTTCGAGCTCAAGGCAGTACCAACCTACGGTACTCCTTAGAAGTTCATTTCAAGAGAGCGTCTTTTTCCCCAAATCCATTCTCAAAACACTTTATGCTATACACATGTAGTATTTTCCAAATCATACACCTAGTATGAAGTCCATATAAATCTCCTTTTCTCAAAATCGATTGTCCTAAAATCGATAATTCTCAAACTAGACTATCCAAATTTCCAAAATTGATTTTTCTCCAAAAATCAAAAGCCTTTCCGAAATCCATAGGTTCCAAAACCTTTTTCCTAAAACCATTCTCATAAAATCCTTCATATATATATATATATAAATATATATATATAGATATATATAACTTTGAAAATCTTTGGATCACTTCATACTTGTATAAATTCCCTTTTTATACTTCAAATATTTTCAAAAACCCTTTTTATTCTGGCTATAGATTCAACAAGGGGAGTTTGTCAATTATATATACATAACTTTGTTTATGCCAAATCAATATTCAAGCTTGATTACTCTATAAAGTCACTTACCATATTACTTACTTCCATAAAGTAAATTTCTACCATAGAAATATCCCATTTCCACTTTATTTCATCATATATTTCGCAAAATATACTTTTCATTTCAAAAACCATTTTACAGTTCTTATCCACAAATTTTCAATATCAATTTCATTCAAACCCGTACGATGTACACATATCACCCGCACGCCATATCAATCTGATCGCTCACTCGATCACACATTTTCACTTCCAAACTAGTATCGTCCACCCGACTTCCAAGTGTGGACTCAGATCTGGTTTCTTGATCAGAAACCGTCATTCTCCTTGCATAGTCATAACTATGATAGAGAATTTCCAGAACCAATCAAAAATCCATATCCAGGTTCGCCTTCGAAAATCGAGTGAAAAAACCCAACCCGGATCGATATACTATCTCGAAATTCTGTGTTCGATCGGGATCAAATCATTATGCGAATAGAATAACATACGTACATCCTACGTATCTATCCCCATTGATTATTAGCCAAATCAATTCCCTTTTCTATTCACATTCATTTCAATTTCTATTCACTTATTCACAGTGGCCTCAATTTCCATTTGGATTATCACTAAAATTCTTATCTCAATTGGTATTTAATTATAAATAGTTTGAACTCTGTCTAGCTTTAATCTAGAAAAATATCTTGAAAATTTTAAAATAGAAAAGTAGTTGAAAAATAATTGTTAGTTGTAAAATAGCTGTAAAACAGTTAAGTAATTGTAAACCAGTTATAAAATAGTTAAATGGTTATAAAATAGTTAGATAATTGCAAAATAGTTTAAAGTAGTGAGTAGTTGAAAAATAGTAATTAGTTTATAAAACAGTTGCAAAATAGTTAAATAGTTCCAAAAATAATTGTCAAGTAAGTATAAAATAGTTTGGGCTTTAAAAAGAAAGATTGTATAGTAAATAGCTAGGAAAACAGATTTAAAATAGTTTATATTAAAATAATCTATTTAAAAATAGTTTCAGAGCAAACTGTTCAATTCCCAATCTCCATTTCCAATCAATTTCTTATCCCATTAAATTGATTAAATTCCATTTCAATTTGAATTAACTTCAATTCCTTTCCCAAATTTAAATCAATTCCCATTTGGACTTAAACCTATTCAACTTTAATCAAAACTCCAAATTATTCAAATCAACTTTCAATTTGAACAATTCAATTTCAATCTCACTTTAAACCATCTGAATTATATAAATTCGAGTTAAATTTTAAATGTTGATTTAATCCCTTAAATCAAATTAACCTTTACTTTTAAATCAAATCAACCTTTATTTTTAATTTAACAACTTAAACCTTTAAACCATTTAATTCTGAGTCCAAATTCTAAAATTTCATTTTAAATTATCTTTACTTAACTTATTTCAAAGTTCAAATAAGAATTCAAAAATAATTTAATCATCAGATTCTAATTTATTATCCATTTTTAACTTCAAAACCAATTCTTAGTTTCATAGATTATTTATAACAATAGAATGATATCAGGATAAATAAACATCCTAATTTGTCCAAACACCAATTAACAGCATCCATTTTCAATTTCCAGATCTCAAACCCATTTTGAGATCACTCATAACTCTCATTTTAAATCAACCATTTAACTTCCCAAGTTAAATTTCAATTTCATCTTGAAATTTCTAATTCAGGTTGTTCATTCCAAACTTAACTTCCTCTAAGTTAAGTTCAATTTAATCCCGTTAACCTTACTCAAATTTGAATTCCCACTTCCAAATTTCAAATTTTAAACTTTATATTAATATCCAATCCCATTTATAAGTTCAAAAACTTATCACTTTGGGTTTTCACATCTCATCGCAAGGAAGGATCAAAACTCAACCTTAGAGCTTATTCAAATCATTTTTAATATTATGTACATCCTACGTATATACATTATTTATTTCCTTTACACAAATTTTTTTAAACCACCTTTGTTTTAATTCAAAACAAATTTCTTTAAAATTTTCAAACAACTCTTTTTTGAAAACAGGACCCTTTCATTCAAATAATACTATTTATTATTTCTTTCATCATTTTGAAACAATTTCAAATTTCTGAACCTAAATTTAAAACTTCACAATTTAGATCATTTTCAATTCCAATTTATAAGTCATACTCACCTAAATGTTTACTTACCTAAAACATTTCATTTTTGCTTACTCATTAACACATATTTCATTACTAAACACAACAACCATTTATGATAATAACCAAAATTATTATATATGGAAACCAATTCATTATTATCTTATTCTTAAAACACCTTTACAAATTCAAGTTTTTTTTTTAATTTCAGTTTGGATCCAATTCAAACTTATCTTCATTTAATTTTAATTTGGTTGTACTACTACTTCCACTTAATTCTCACTGTTTTATTTAATTCCAATGATCAAACAACCAATTTCTTTAATATATTTAATAATAAGAAAAATTATTTCTTTATCTATCAAAAGATAAACTTATATAAAAATCATTTTTAAAATCATTTTATAAGAAAATAACAAATACGCCCTCATATATACAACACTCAACTCATTCTAGGATACTATTAACCCTATTCTTAATGAGTAAACCCACCAGAGCCAAAGTTCTCGCTTAACCTTCAGCTCTGATACCAAATGTAACAACCCAAAATTTTCAACTCTGGAAATTCCAGATTGTTAGAGAAAAGAAGAAAGAATGTAGAAGAAGAACAGAACAACAACATCTTACATTCGTAGAGGATCAAAATATAATATTAAATAATAGCAGTTATACAAAGAAGAACTTTATCTTTTAATTTATATCAATACACCAGAGTTACAACCATTACATAAAACTGGATAGTTAAAATTAACTTGTCCCAGAAATACAAACAATAATATAACAACGGAATACTCCATACATCCTGTCATACAGCTCGCCTCCTGGGCTCTAGAACGTCCTAACCTGAAAATCTGTAACACTCGGTCTGAACCGAGCATTACATCAAAGTAACACCCGGGTAAGGTTGGAAACCAGCATGAGTAAACCCATCTAACAATGAAATTCTAATGCATAAAATTTAATTAAACCCGGTGTAACTCGTACCTTACTACGAGTTCTTAACTTACCATAGTCAAAAACACATCTTGCAATCATATCTAAGTATCATTACTCGGATTAAATGATCATGTTTACATTATTCGTTCCATTCCAGCTTATTTATTCCAAAATCAAATCCATAAAGAATTACTGTAGATTACAAATCGAAGTGGTTTCGGGTATTTACTGATACCCGACCCCAGTCTCTTCGAATCCAATATTATCTTAAAAACAAAGCTATTTAAATTTAAATAATTCCATTTATATCAAAAAAATTCATATTTACATAGCCATTCATCACAGATAGACAAATCATATTATCACAGTTCAACCCAAACATATCATATCACATAGCATCACCAATCACTTATCAGAAATATCAAATAATCCAATGCATTCAATATCATTCAATCATTCTTAAGCAAGATTAATTAGTCACACCATTTCTAATTAATTTAAATAAATTAAATTAATTTCTTCATTCACCTTTTAATCCTGCTTTCATAACATTAATTAATTACAAACCATTAATCAATCATCCCTTAATCTCCTCTCTAATTACATTAAGAAATTAGCCTTTAATTAATAACACAAATTAATTAACCTTTAACTATTCACATTAATTAACCT
This sequence comes from Allium cepa, assembly GCA_030765085.1. Classification (NCBI taxonomy): domain Eukaryota; kingdom Viridiplantae; phylum Streptophyta; class Magnoliopsida; order Asparagales; family Amaryllidaceae; genus Allium; species Allium cepa. Next base: position 1,032,043,101 of record CM060945.1, on the reverse strand, counting down.
TTAAGTATTCTCATTAGTTAATCAATTACATTGATCCCAAAGTAATTACTTTAATTACTTATCTTATAATCACTTACTTTGTTTAATTATCTTTTCAATCCCATTCACTGGCCAACCCTTAATCAGTTTCCTTAATTAATCAATCCTTTAATTAATTACACTAAGTAATTAATCCTTAATTACTTCCCTTAAGTAGTACCCTTTTTATCACTTTCATCAAGTAATTATCCCATTGGTTAATTATCCTTAATTAATTAACCTTTGATTATTAATTAATTTAAGACGTTCTGCTTAACAATCATCCATAAGCAAGAATTATTAACCCCTATTATAATTAATTTAATTAATTCAAATTAAATTAATTACTTAAGAATTAATCACTTAACCCTGCTTAATCAATCATTAATAAATTACTTCATCAATTAATTGATCTTTAATTAACTAATTAATTATCCCTTAATTAATAATTAATAAACCTTAATTATTAATTAATAAAAATTTAATTACAAATTAATTAATCCTTAATTACCAGTCAATTAATCTCTAATTACTTACTTAATTAATTCTTGATTATAACTTAATTACTTAATTAAAAAATCTTTAATTATCTAATTAATGATCCTTAATTACAAATTATTAACCCTTAATCATTAATTAATTAAATTAATTAATTATACTTAAATTACTTTATTAACTTAATTAATCATTAAACATCAAAACCTTAATGTAACGACCCAGAATTTTAATTATTTAAAATTTGAATATTTAATTAATTTTAAATATTAATAAGTGAATTTATAAGTCGAATAAATTTTTATTTCGAATAATTGGATTTAATTGGATAATTAAATCAATAATTTAATATGTTAAATTATGGAAATAATTGAAAATTGAGTTAAATACGATTGTAAATGAGTTGTAAAATTTTATTTTATCTTGTTGAAGTTAGAATGATATTTTATAACTTTTAAAATCGAATTAAGAGTTAATTTGTGAAAATTGAATATTTTAATATTAAAATCGACTAGTGAAAATAGTCAATTTTTGAACAGTCTCAGAATTGGACGAAACTAGTTCCATTGGATCTGTAATAGTTAGTTATTACCGAATTTCAATTTTCGTATCAATCGGAGTTATCGTTTGATCGTGGCAGCTCGAAACGCATCGAATTGTTTTTAATATTAATTTGGCGAGTTAAAATAGCCATTTTTCAAAAAGTCTCGGATTTCGACGAAACCAGTTTCATCGGATCCGTAATGTGATATTATTGTAAGGTTTCAAATTTCGTGTCAATTGGATTATCGTTTGTCCGGTACAAATTGAAACGCCTAGAAAATCGTTTGAATCGGTTTAATTTAAATCGATCGTTTATAGCCATAACTCGCACAGATGTCCGAATTAGCTTTCGAAACCTGTTCCATTGTGTCCGGAACGCGGGGTAAACCCTAGAAATGCTGGTTACGGCGCGTAAATCGGAGTTCGGAATTCCCGGATGAATAGTGTTCGTTCGGTTCTCTATAAATAGCCCGCCTCCCTTCATAAATTAAAAAAAAAAAATATAAACCCTAAAATCTAAACCCTAGCCGCCTCTAACATATTCAAAGGCCAGAAATCATCCTCCTTTCCTCCTCAATTACTTCCAATCCGTCGATAATTAGCCAAAGTGTTCAACACGGAAGTCGAAGGGCGCGAAGAGAGCTTTCAATCTATACGGTGATGATGGGGTATGGCGCGACGTGGAGGGAGCTAGGGGGTGCGTGCGTGGCTGTTCATCTTCGTGCGCGCGCATAGGGAGGGGGCTGAACTTCAAGTCGTTCATGGTGGAGGTAGCTCTTGCAATGGGCTTCAATATGGAGGTGGTTTGATAAAGTTTAGTCGAGTATTGGAGGAGCAAGATAGAACCCTAGTTTTGTGTTCATGGGTTTGAGCTTGCGTTTGTTTCCTGGAGGCAAAGTTGCGTGCGTGATGAAGAAGATGGGGGGGTGTGCAGCCTGATGTGTTTGGGTTTGAGATGGAGGGCCGTGATTAAAAGTTAGGTTATAAATAAAAATTTTGTTGTAAATTTGTTTATATAGAAATCGAGTAAACTTCATAAATTCATAACTTTTTCATACGAGATCGAAAACGCGCGAAACCAGTTGCTTTTGGAATCGTATGGACGAGCACTACGCTATGGAATTGGATTGGAGTCGTTTGGTGTTAGTGAGAATTTTGGGTAAAATTAAACGTCCGTTTAATTTTATTCGAAATAAATCGCTAAAACGAAATTGAAATCAAGGTGAGAACTTCTCGCTCAATCGAATCAGTTTCGATTTTATTTTAAATTGTTAGATTTAAAATATTTGAATGCATGTTTGAATGATGATTGTTATCTATTGATTGTTAAAATAGACATTATGCGCCGTTATTAAGCGGATGTTATTTATTAAAAACATATACCGCGAATATTTCATAAACAGTGAAATTGGTATTATATATAATAGCAATATATATATTGGCATATGTATATATTGGAGTTATTGATTTCCCGCATTTGTATAGCGGATGAGACCCTATTGCGCCATCTATTAAGCGGATAATATTTTAAATCCCATATACCGCGATAATTTCGTACTGGAGCGAAATTGGTATTGTGCTAATGTTTGTGGATGCAAGAAAACAGGTTGGAGGGATCCAACTGGATTCCTCAACAGTATTTATTTGAATTCAGATATTTTGATATTTGATGGATTATCATATCGATATATGATATCGTTGTTGTCGTGATTGACTATTTGGTGTGTAGCATCATTGGACCAAATTTGGAATTTTAAAATGATTTTTAAAGTGATTTTTGAAAATATACTATATGTTTGGAATTGATCCATTTTAAATAAATAAACGTTATAATTTTAATGTTATAAAAATTATGATTTTTTGAGAAATACAGTTAAAGGTTGATTTTTGAAAATATAGGATTAATGATTTTATAAAATAGTTTAATCGGGATTTTTGAATTTATTATAAAAAGTTTAAAAATAGGATTTATGAAATTTGATTATTTTATAAATCAAAATGATGAAGTTTTTAAAGGAGTTTAAAGACGTTTTAAATATGAATATAAATTGAATTATAAAACGATTTTTTATAAGTGTTAGAATGAATTATGAATGAATTTCATAAATGAATGAAATTTATAGAATTATAAATGGTGAAGTTATAAATGAAATTTATAAATAGTAAGATTTATAAATTTTGTGAAGTTATTAAAGAATATATTTGGATAAATAATTGAATCTTATAAGTTATAAGATTTATAATTATGAAGTTTAAAGGAACGATTTTGTAAAATAATCGTTTTATAAGCATTTAACTTATAATATGAACTTTTGTTTTATAATTGAGTTATAAATCGAATAGGTTAATAAAGGAGATGTATAAATGGAAGTAGTTATAAAATGAATAAAAATGGAGTTTATAAACGTTGTTTTATAAATTCGAAAATGACTTATTTTGAGAAGTAAATTGTTGAAACTTATTAATGGAGTTATATTCACATTTTTGACTGTGAATAATCCTTTAAAATGAAATGTATAAAAGGATGAAATGTGTTAACGTAGTATATTCACGTTTTTGAATAGTGAATAATATGTTAAAGAAATTGTTTAGAATGTGGTATTTTAAATTGAATTAAAACGATCTAACGATGTTTTAAATTATGTTGACATTCGAAACCATAAATTTCAACATTCATTGTTGAAATAGACGTTTTCGAGAAATAAAAGGAAATGGTGGACTATAACACTGTTGTTATAGTAAATGATTTCCGAAAGGAAATGTTTTGTATAGTATTGGGATTTATATATCTATTTTAATTTCGAATCCCTATACTAGTGATCTTGGGTTGTCGTAACGATGTTTTACGTAACATTCGTTTTGGCCCAAATGGATAATTTATGAGAATTTATCTTTTTGAAGATAAATTGAAATGGATAATTGAAATCGTATATGCATGGATATTGTGAAATATAAATTCACTATGGAATTTATGAATGAAAAGGAGAATTTGTTTAAAAATAAATATTGATTTATTTTTGAGGAATTGAAATAATATATCTTGTAAAGATATTTTGAAAAATAAATAATTTGGAAAATTATTTGGAAACTGGTGATGTGTGCATATCCATTGATAGTTCAATAACCGACTATCAATATTTCCCTTTGAATGGGTAATTGATGTGATTTGTTTGAATTTGAATGCCACACTTATTTTTGAATAAGCGCTCACTATTCGGGTTAACCGGGAAAGGACCATGGGGTCGTATAACCCATTCCGAATATGTGATACGTCGTTATGAATTGCATTTGAAGATCGGTGTTGAAGACCGGATCTTTTTGAAAGCGAAAGGACAACTCGTCGATTGTCTTTGCACCGAGTAGCTACGGTATAGACACTCCCTATGTGATGGGAAGTCCGGACGTGATTAGAGATTATCCGGATTGCAAGGACTTCTTTGTAAGTGCCTTCGGTTCTGTTCGATCCCGGAACAGACTTGTATGGATTGTATGTCTGACGTTACAAATTGAGATATAAAGTAGATTTCTTTCAAATATATTTCTGTTGGTGGCGAAGAATTTATTCTCTTAGCTTAACACCCTTCTCTGAGACGTATGAGCTCAGAGGTTATGTAGTTGAAGGTTATCAGCGATATATTCCCATTTTGGTAATGTGACATGCTGAGTGTTGCTGTGAAATGATCATTGTGTTGATTATTTGTGATAGGATCATTTATTTGATCGTCTATCTTGGTGATCATTTCTATGATCATTTGTTGACCCAAAGCATGGCTTTTGTATAAAGTGTGTTTTTGTGGACGTGACTTCGTCGAGCCTCACACCCCGGAATGGTCAAAACAGGAAAGATGCAGCAAGGTTATGAGGGGTAGCGCCCTTTAGGATATGTGCATTTCCTTCTGGAAAAGGGTAGTATCATGGTATGGAGCCCAGATACTTACTCATGTTGAAAACACTTTATGATTGTGTGAATTGATTACGAACGCTCGGTGAAAGGTCCCAAAGGACCGGGGGATGGCATATTCGGTCAGTTGTTACTCAGTTAGGGGTAACCCGGCCTTGTGTTGGTAGAGATCCGGTTTGGTTCTCGGGGATGTCCATCCAGAGGCATTCTCATGTGGCAATGGGAAGTTCCTTGGCCTGATCATTCGTTGGAAATCCAAAGAAACAATACGAGACTTGTACGGTTTTAGTTGTAGAACCTGCCATCTAATATGGTAGCTATTAGCAGGCATTATATAATGGTACCTATGCTGGCTAAGATTTATATTCTACTTTCGAAATGATTTTTTCCAACACTATGCACTAGTAATAATATCAAATGTTTTCTTTTAATGCGTATCAAGCATCTTTGACTAACATAAGAAGAAATCTCCTCCAAGTCTGCGTTTGCATTGTGTGTGTGGCGGGCGGTCTTATGGTAGTCTCATTTTTAAAAGCATTGCGAATTGACTTTAAAAATATTCCTCTATTTTGTTTTCAAAGATAAATAAACTGTTTTGAGTTCTCACACCAGTCACATGACTGACTCGGAGTTTATTGTTTTCCTTCCTAAACTCTGGGTGCCCACCAATTTCCACACGGGCAGTCGAGAGTTAAGTTTTATCAGGATATTCTGGAGTTGCTGGAGGCAAGCTGGATGGCATGGCGTATTATTAGTATATAGTATTTCTTTTCCGTTGTTTGTTGTTGTTTGATGTTGTACACTCTGATGTAATGAAATGTAATGTATAAAATGTAATAACTGATATAGTTCTTTGTTTAAAGATTATTCATTTATTATTATATGTTGTTCCGCTGCGATTGTGAGATTCTGATGTTGTTCTGTTGTTTTCAGTTCCGTTCTTTTATTTTCTTTTCTCTCTATTTTTCTATCTTCTTATCTCTTCTTCTGTCTTTTCTTCTTCTAAAACCCTCAGTGTTCGGTTTTCCGTCGTTCGATTGCTTGGCAGTCGATAAAGTAAGTATCGATGTTGAATTTTCGGAAGACGAAGAATCGGGCCCTGACAATGTGGTATCGGAGCATATGGTTAAGCGACAACCATGGTTCTATTGGGTATTACTCATTAGAGATAGAGTCAGTAGTATTCTAGAATGAGTTTGAGTGTAATAATAGCTATGAGAGCGTATTTGTTAGTGAATATATAAAATTGTTTTATATTGTGATGATTGGTTTGTTGAGTGGTATATAGATTCTGGTTAATACGAGTAATTAACGTTGTTGATAGGGATCTCTAAACACTTGTACAGAACAATTCGACACAGTATTGTTTTTAAATTGGGTAAATGAAATAATTTTGCCTTGATTATTTTTATATATAAAGGAATAATTTTTCAGAATTATTAAAGTATATAAGTTGATTGTTTGGTTGTTTGAATAATCTAAATAAAAGAAGTATTGTGTAAGCAAAAGAATTATAAGAATTGAATTATAATTAAAGTGATTTACAATTGTGAAATAAACTTATATATAAGAAGTGAAACTATATGAATATATTTATAAATATGAGTTGAAATAAAAATGAATTTAAAGTTAAATGAAAATTTGCTTTAGAATTGGAATCTGAATTTATTTGTAAGTGGGAATTTAAGTTATGTAAAATAAAGTGATGTTGAATGAAGTTGATATTGGTATCAAAGTAAATTAATAAAGTTAAGTGGTGAATGTGAACTTAAGTTATGTAAATGAAATTCAACTTTTGTAATTGAATTGAATTAATGGATTAAATGTAAACCAATTAAATGTAAATTAAGTTGATATGGAATAATGAATGTAAGTGTTAATTCATTAAAATCTAATTTATTAGAAGTTGAATAGCTGAATAAAAATCATTTAATTAAACCAATTGAAAGTGATGGTGTTAAACCAAATTGAATGAATGTAAGCAAAGGAATTTGGTTGTAATTAATATACATTGATTGTTATATGATTGTTAATTGATTGTATATAATTCATTAAGTATTAATGAAATTGAGTTAATGAAAATGGAAGCTAAAGTAATTGGAATTCAATTGGAAGTTAAGTCAATCTTAAATAAAATTGAATTTGAATTAGAAGTGAACAAACTTGAATATGAATTAGTGAATATAAACTAATTGAAAATGAATGTTAGTAAGAACATCCAATGTTAATGAATCAAATGTGATTTAAATTGAAAAACTATTTCATGGAATATTAATGAGAATATAAATGAATATTTATTGGTTATGAATTAGTTGAATGTTAGTTGGTTGATGGTTGAATATATTGCTTTTGTTTCATTTGCTATGTTGGCATATATAGTTATTATGTTGCTATATGATGTATATTGATATTATTGTCTATATGCATGTTTCTCATGTTGTTTGTTGAGTGTTTAGTAGGTGCGGATCGCGTTTGCTTCGCATTTGGAGCTCGCTTTCGCGCTATATTAGCCGTATATGCTCGCTAATAAAATATAAGGTACATATCTCGGATTACATACCGTACTTCTATACTTTTTCCCTTCGGGATGCCTCATTACTTGATGAGATGTATATTTATGATATATATACTGTCATTTTTTTTCGGATCGAGCCGCGCAAAGGAGACTATGGCGAATTTTTCCGGAAATTTAAGGCGTTAGAAAAAATTTGAGAAAATTGGAAAATTTTGAAAATTTTAACTTTGATTTGGAATTGAAAGTTAAACAATAGTAGTTTTTTTTGAGAAGATAACTAAGTATGATTTGAAAACTTAGTAAAGTTATTGTAAGAAATTTAATTATGGATTTTGGGAAAATTAATAGATTCTGTAACTTTTCTTACTTGATAATTTCGAGGACGAAATTCTTTTAAGGGGGGAAGATTGTAACGACCCAGAATTTTAATTATTTAAAATTTGAATATTTAATTAATTTTAAATATTAATAAGTGAATTTATAAGTCGAATAAATTTTTATTTCGAATAATTGGATTTAATTGGATAATTAAATCAATAATTTAATATGTTAAATTATGGAAATAATTGAAAATTGAGTTAAATACGATTGTAAATGAGTTGTAAAATTTTATTTTATCACGTTGAAGTTAGAATGATATTTTAGAACTTTTAAAATCGAATTAAGAGTTAATTGTGAAAATTGAATATTTTAATATTAAAATCGACTAGTGAAAATAGTCAATTTTTGAACAGTCTCAGAATTGGATGAAAGTAGTTCCATTGGATCCGTAATAGTTAGTTATTACCGGATTTCAATTTTCGTATCAATCGGAGTTATCGTTTGATCGTGGCAGCTCGAAACGCATCGAATTGTTTTTAATATTAATTTGACGAGTTAAAATAGCCATTTTTCAAAAAGTCTCGGATTTCGACAAAACCAGTTTCATCGGATCCGTAATGTGATATTATTGTAAGGTTTCAAATTTCGTGTCAATTGGATTTACCGTTTGTCCGGTACAAATTGAAACGCCTAGAAAATCGTTTAAATCGGTTTAATTTAGATCGATCATTTATAGCCATAACTCGCACAGATGTCCGAATTAGCTTTCGAAACCTATTCCATTGTGTCCGGAATGCGGGTTAAACCCTAGAAACGCTGGTTACGGCGCGTAAATCGGAGTTAGGAATTCCCGGATGAATAGTGTTCGTTCGGTTCTCTATAAATAGCCCACCTCCCTTCATAATTTAAAAAAAAAAATTATAAACCCTAAAATCTAAACCCTAGCCGCCTCTAACATATTCAAAGGCCAGAAATCATCCTCCTTTCCTCCTCAATTACTTCCAATCCGTCGATAATTAGCCAAAGTGTTCAACACGGAAGTCGAAGAGCACGAAGAGAGCTTTCAATCTATATGGTGATGATGGGGTATGGCGCGACGTGGAGGGAGCTAGGGGGGTGCGTGCGTGGCCGTTCATCTTCGTGCGCGCGCATAGGGAGGGGGCCGAACTTCAAGTCATTCATGGTGGAGGTAGCTCTTGCAATGGGCTCCAATACATAGGTGGTTTGATGAAGTTTAGTCGAGTATTGGAGGAGCAAGATGGAACCCTAGTTTTGTGTTCATGGGTTTGAGCTTGCGTTTGTTTCATGAAGGCAAAGTTGCGTGCGTGATGAAGAAGATGGGGGGGGGGTGTGCGGCCTGATGTGTTTGGGTTTGAGATGGAGGGCCGTGATTAAAAGTTAGGTTATAAATAAAAATTTTGTTGTAAATTTGTTTATATAGAAATCGAGTAAACTTCATAAATTCATAACTTTTTCATACGAGGTCGAAAATGCGCGAAACAAGTTGCGTTGGAATCGTATGGACGAGCACTACGCTATGGAATTGGATTGGAGTCGTTTGGAGTTAGTGAGAATTTTGGGTAAAATTAAACGTCCGTTTAATTTTATTCGAAATAAATCGCTAAAACGAAATTGAAATCAAGGTGAGAACTTCTCACTCAATCGAATCAGTTTCGATTTTATTTTAAATAGTTAGATTTAAAATATTTGAATGCATGTTTGAATGATGATTGTTATCTATTGATTGTTAAAATAGACATTATGCGCCGTTATTAAGCGGATGTTATTTATTAAAAACATATACCGCGAATATTTCATAAACAGTGAAATTGGTATTATATATAATAGCAATATATATATATATTGGCATATGTATATATTGGAGTTATTGATTTCCCGCATTTGTATAGCGGATGAGACCCTATTGCGCCGTCTATTAAGCGGATAATATTTTAAATCCCATATACCGCGATAATTTCGTACTGGAGCAAAATTGGTATTGTGCTAATGTTTGTGGATGCAGGAAAACAGGTTGGAGGGATCCAACTGGATTCCTCAACAGTATTTATTTGAATTCAGATATTTTGATATTTGATGGATTATCATATCGATATATGATATCGTTGTTGTCATGATTGACTATTTGGTGTGTAGCATCATTGGACCAAATTTGGAACTTTAAAATGATTTTTAAAGTGATTTTTGAAAATATATTATATGTTTGGAATTGATCCATTTTAAATAAATAAACGTTATAATTTTAATGTTATAAAAATTATGATTTTTTGAGAAATACAGTTAAAGGTTGATTTTTGAAAATATGGGATTAATGATTTTATAAAATAGTTTAATCGGGATTTTTGAATTTATTATAAAAAGTTTAAAAATAGGATTTATGAAATTTGATTATTTTATAAATCAAAATGATGAAGTTTTTAAAGGAGTTTAAAGACGTTTTAAATATGAATATAAATTGAATTATAAAACGAGTTTTTATAAGTGTTAGAATGAATTGTGAATGAATTTCATAAATGAATGAAATTTATAGAATTAGAAATGGTGAAGTTATAAATGAAATTTATAAATAGTAAGATTTATAAATTTTGTGAAGTTATTAAAGAATATATTTGGATAAATAATTGAATCTTATAAGTTATAAGATTTATAATTATGAAGTTTAAAGGAACGATTTTGTAAAATAATCGTTTTATAAGCATTTAACTTATAATATGAACTTTTGTTTTATAATTGAGTTATAAATCGAATAGGTTAATAAAGGAGATGTATAAATGGAAGTAGTTATAAAATAAATAGAAATGGAGTTTATAAACGTTGTTTTATAAATTCGAAAATGACTTATTTTGAGAAGTAAATTGTTGAAACTTATTAATGGAGTTATATTCACATTTTTGACTGTGAATAATCCTTTAAAATGAAATGTATAAAAGGATGAAATGTGTTAACGTAGTATATTCACGTTTTTGAATAGTGAATAATATGTTAAAGAAATTGTTTAGAATGTGGTATTTCAAATTGAATTAAAACGATCTAACGATGTTTTAAAATATGTTGACATTCGAAACCATAAATTTCAACATTCATTGTTGAAATAGACGTTTTCGAGAAATAAAAGGAAATGGTGGACTATAACACTGTTGTTATAGTAAATGATTTCCGAAAGGAAATGTTTTGTATAGTATTGGGATTTATATATCTATTTTAATTTCGAATCCCTATACTAGTGATCTTGGGTTGTCGTAACGATGTTTTACGTAACATTCGTTTTGGCCCAAATTATATGTTTAAAAAGAATGATTTCCTTAAAGAATGATATATATACTTAATTTCGATTTAAGTGTATTGAATATTTTCTAAGTATTGAAAATAAATAAAATTTGTGAATTACTTATGAATAAATAAGTATGGAAATATTTTCCAATATTTCATTGAATATTATGAGAATTTATCTTTTTGAAGATAAATTGAAATCGTATATGCATGGATATTGTGAAATATTAATTCACTATGGAATTTATGAATGAAAAGGAGAATTTGTTTAAAAATAAATATTGATTTATTTTTGAGGAATTGAAATAATATATCTTGTAAAGATATTTTGGAAAATAAATAATTTGGAAAATTATTTGGAAACTGGTGATGTATGCATATCCATTGATAGTTCAATAACCGACTATCAATATTTCCCTTTGAATGGGTAATTGATGTGATTTGTTTGAATTTGAATGCCACACTTATTTTTGAATAAGCGCTCACTATTCGGGTTAACCAGGAAAGGACCATGGGGTCGTATAACCCATTCCGAATATGTGATACGTCGTTATGAATTGCATTTGAAGATCGGTGTTGAAGACCGGATCTTTTTGAAAGCGAAAGGACAACTCGTCGATTGTCTTTGCACCGAGTAGCTACGGTATAGAGACTCCCTATGTGATGGGAAGTCCGGACGTGATTAGAGATTATCCGGATTGCAAGGACTTCTTTGTAAGTGCCTTCGGTTCTGTTCGATCCCGGAACAGACTTGTATGGATTGTATGTCTGACGTTAAAATTGAGATATAAAGCAGATTTCTTTCAAATATATTTCTGTTGGTGGCGAAGAATTTATTCTCTTAGCTTAACACCCTTCTCTGAGACGTATGAGCTCAGAGGTTATGTAGTTGAAGGTTATCAGCGATATATTCCCATTTTGGTAATGTGACATGCTGAGTGTTGCTGTGAAATGATCATTGTGTTGATTATTTGTGATAGGATCATTTATTTGATCGTCTATCTTGGTGATCATTTCTATGATCATTTGTTGACCCAAAGCATGGCTTTTGTATAAAGTGTGTTTTTGTGGACGTGACTTCGTCGAGCCTCACACCCCGGAATGGTCAAAACAGGAAAGATGCAGCAAGGTTATGAGGGGTAGCGCCCTTTAGGATATGTGCATTTCCTTCTGGAAAAGGGTAGTATCATGGTATGGAGCCCAGATACTTACTCATGTTGAAAACACTTTATGATTGTGTGAATTGATTACGAACACTCGGTGAAAGGTCCCAAAGGACCGGGGGATGGCATATTCGGTCAGTTGTTACTCAGTTAGGGGTAACCCGGCCTTGTGTTGGTAGAGATCCGGTTTGGTTCTCGGGGATGTCCATCCAGAGGCATTCTCATGTGGCAATGGGAAGTTCCTTGGCCTGATCATTCGTTGGAAATCCAAAGAAACAATACGAGACTTGTACGGTTTTAGTTGTAGAACCTGCCATCTAATATGGTAGCTATTAGTAGGCATTATATAAGGGTACCTATGCTGGCTAAGATTTATATCCTACTTTCGAAATGATTTTTTCCAACACTATGCACTAGTAATAATATCAAATGTTTTCTTTTAATGCGTATCAAGCATCTTTGACTAACATAAGAAGAAATCTCCTCTAAGTCTGCGTTTGCATTGTGTGTGTGGCGGGCGGTCTTATGGTAGTCTCATTTTTAAAAGCATTGCGAATTGACTTTAAAAATATTCCTCTATTTTGTTTTCAAAGATAAATAAACTGTTTTGAGTTCTCACACCAGTCACATGACTGACTCGGAGTTTATTGTTTTCCTTCCTAAACTCTGGGTGCCCACCAATTTCCACACGGGCAGTCGAGAGTTAAGGTTTATCAGGATATTCTGGAGTTGCTGGAGGCAAGCTGGATGGCATGGCGTATTATTAGTATACAGTATTTCTTTTCCGCTGTTTGTTGTTGTTTGATGTTGTACACTCTGATGTAATGAAATGTAATGTATAAAATGTAATAACTGATATAGTTCTTTGTTTAAAGATTATTCATTTATTATTATATGTTGTTCCGCTGCGATTGTGAGATTCTGATGTTGTTCTGTTGTTTTCAGTTCCGTTCTTTTATTTTCTTTTCTCTCTATTTTTCTATCTTCTTATCTCTTCTTCTGTCTTTTCTTCTTCTAAAACCCTCAGTGTTTGGTTTTCCGTCGTTCGATTGCTCGGCAGTCGATAAAGTGAGTATCGATGTTGAATTTTCGGAAGACGAAGAATCGGGTCCTGACACTTAATTAACTTTAAGATAAATCATTACCTTTATTAATGACCTAATCACATTATTATTTTCAAAACATTTATCCTTTTAATTAACACTTAATTACGTTTATAAATTAAGTTTTAAAATAACTTAAAAATTTATTTAACAAATTTAAGTTAAACAAAACATATAACTTCTTTTTCAAATGTTAAATAAAACATTTATATATGAAAAAGAAATTTATTTAGAAAAGTTTTAAACTAAATTTATTTAAATTTTCAAAACTTTCTTTTCAAAAACTTTTAAAACTTGTTTTCAAACTTCTGCTTTGGGTTCAACCCTACAATTTCTCAAGTCCTGACTTGACTTTCTTCATCTTCTTCCATTTTTTAAAAAAAAATTAGTTTAAAATTTAAAAAAATGATATGATATCATCCCTTTCGCGAACTCGAAAACTAACCCGAGCCCGTCTTCACTTTTCCTGAGCTTCGACCCGAGGCAAACAACCTCGCAAACAAACAGACACACAAGAACCGTGCACGTGCACAATGCCATGGCGGTGCTCAAGCGACCCATTCTACCTCCGGTGAGACTTCGTTCACCTCTACTATCGATTCCAACTACCCAGAATTCATCCCAAGCCCTAAATCAAAAACGAGCTTCTCAAGTCATACTAGAAACCAACCCTCGCTTGAAAACAGCCTCGAACCGTCGACGCCAACCACCAGGACCTCCCTAACTCCGGCCACACCCTCAATGGCCTTCATGCTACCATCTCCCAGCTTTGGTGAAACTCGAGCACCTAGAGACGCCACTGCAATGAAATTTTCGATCTCGACCATTTTGGGTTTTAAAACCCTAGTTTGCCCAATCGCCGAAGCCACGATGAACTATACTCCCTCGAGACATTTTTCCCGACATCCCTGATCACCACTCTAGCTTCGACAAAAAACTCGACCACCAAAAGTTCGTCAATTGCCAGAAAAAGGTCGAAACCTATTTTCTGATCATCTTAAAAAATTCTCATCTATAACTCAACTAAAAATCCTGCATTCCAATTTAAAAATCCTAGTTTGCAAAAGATACATCAGATTATACACATGAATCTTCAATTTATTCGATTTGGAATTTTGATAAAATAAAGTTTTTACTGTAATAAATAAATCCTGATTGATATTATCTAAAGTTCTTGTTTTAAATATTTTTAAAATTTAAATCGTGTTGTTTAAAAAAAATTTGTTCAAACATTATAACATAAAACTGATCAGAGATTAAAACAATTGATCATTTTAAATGTTATTTGCATCCAGTAATTTAAGAACAGAGCATAACCTTGAATACAGACATGCATACAGAGATATCCACATACATATATACATATATCATTAAATCCAACATGCAAACCATTGTTACCTATTCAAACTCAAGTTTTCTGCATACATCAGGGTTTTAAACAGATTTAAAGCATTTTAATACAAAGTTGTTTACTCATCTGTTTATAATATGAATATAGCTTTGAAACAAATGCTAGAAAACTTGAATTTCTTTAATCTTTTAAAAACTGAAATGCTTAGTTGTTGCTTTGATTAAGAACTGAAACTTTGAAATCTAGTTGTTGAAATGATCAAGCTTTTAAGACTGAACCGAAGTTGCTTCTAATCTGAGAAGGTTGCTTTGTTATGGTGATCTTTGTTATAGGCTTTGATTGTTGAGAAATGTTTTACACGTTTTGTTTGTAGATTTGTGTTACAGGTTTTATTCTTGATTTTTAGAAAATGAAGATAGAAAAAAAAGAAGTGAAGAAAGAAGATAGATGTTTATATAGAGTTAATTAGGATTTATTAAAAATTAAAGAAAATAGAATAAAATAAGTGACACTTGTCAATTCAACTAACATTTGTCAGTTACATCATTTAATCATATTACACATGTTATTAACATGATCTCACCATTTACACTTGTAATTATGCTTTTTTTTAATTATTATTTTAAAATGTTAATAAAAAGCTTAGTATTAAATTTCCTAATTAATAAATACCTTTCTAAATTATATAAACAAAACCCTTTAAAGAAAATAAAATAAAAAACCAATTATATTCTAAATAAAATCATATATAATATATTTAATTCCAAAATATATTTAAGTTATATATCTTTTAAATTTCAAATTTAAAATCCAAATTCAAAGTCAAATTCAATTTAAAAATCCAATTTAAAATCAACTCAAATATAAATATAATATATATTTAAACAAACACAAATTCAATTTGTAAATAATAATTATATTTAAAATACATTTATATATATATAAACAACACATTATTATTATTGTTTTGAAAACAACAATTTTACAATTTTAAATAATTTATAAAGGAGATTATCACATTTTAAATTGCTTGAAATTTTGGGATATCACAAGACTTGCTTTAAAGAAATTGCAGGGAGCAGCGTTGTTTTGGAGGAACGGAGTTAGCGTAGAAGAGCCGGAGAAAGACCTGACTTGGGCTAAATTTCGAAGGAGATTCAAAGAAAGATTTCTATCAGAGGTTTACAAGTCAGCATTTTTCAAGAAGTTTGCAGATTGAGTCCAGAGTGATAAATTGGCGATTGAGTATGCTACGAAATTTGATTAGCTATTCCGTTACGGATATGCTACTGCGGATACGGTCATTCGGAGGAATGAAAAGTTTATCAGGGGGTTGCATCCTGGTATTGCCAGAGCAACCATGCCAAACCTTCGGAATCCATGTCATATAGTTATTGGGATGGCTATTCAGAATGAAGAGATGCTTTCTACTTTTGGAAAGAGGAAACCAGCCGAGGTTCATAATTTTCAGTGGAAGAAGCGGAAGTTCTTCAAGAAGAAAGGTGCCCGGTCGTGGATAGCAACTAAGAAGAGCAAGGCTGATATTATCTATTACAAGTGTGATAAGAAGGGGCACTATGCTAATGAGTGTCACTCGGGTGATGGAAGAGAAGTTGCAGTGAGGTCTAATGTTAAGTGCTACAACTGTGGCCAGATAGGGCATTACAAGGACAAGTGTCCCGAGGCTAGTAAAGCTGGAAAGGGAAAGGTCTTTGTGTTGGAACCATCATCCTCTATACCAACGGCTGCTGAGAAAGGAAAAGCTATGATGGAAGGTATGCTTATGATTCATGGTACTCCAGTTAGGATACTATTTGGTATAGGTGCATTACACTCATTTATATCTCAGCATTTGATACATTTCTTATGTTTGGAACCTTGTACCTTATTACTCCTTTAAGGATTACGAATCCTATAGGAGGGTACGCAACTCTAGGAGTGAGATATGACCGGTTAGGACTTGATTTTTTAGGTTATATGTTTGCATGTAGTTTATATGTTTTTGATTTCATAGGTTTCGAGATCATATTGGGTATGGATTGGTTAGATGGATATGATGCTAGGATATTTTTCTAAGAGGGGGAAATATCATTGAAACACCCTAATAACTGCAACCGGGTTATTGACTCAGTAAGAAGTTTGAATGGAAATGCTTATGCGTATTGGGTGTCATAGGAACGAAAGCATAATTGAAGTAGGTTTATGTTGCAAGAGAGTTTGCAGATGTGTTTGAACCAGTTTCGTGCTTGCCGTCGAAAAGGGCAATCGTGTTTCGGATAGATCTCATACCGGGTGCTGAAATCGTAAGTAAACCACCTAGCAAAATGTCACCAACTGAGATGAAGGAATTGAAGGTGCAGTTAGTGGAATTGGAAGGAAAGAATTTAATCCAACCAAGTAGTTCACATTAGAGAATGGCCACGGTATTCATGAAGAAGCCAGATGGGTCGTTAAGGATGTGTATCGACGACCGTAAGCTGAACAAGAGGAAGATCAAGAATAGATATCCTTTGCCGAGAATCTACGACTTATTCAATCAGTTGAGTGGAGCCAAAGTGTTTTCCCAACTAGATTTGGCGATAGGTTTCCATCAGCTAAGAGTGGTAGATGACAGTATTCCTTTGACAATGTTTAGGAGCAAATATGGGTCTTACGAATGGTTGGTTATGCAATTCGGGCTTACTAATGCGCTAGCCTTCTATGTGGATATGATGAACCTGGTTTTTCGAGAGAAGTTGGATAGGTTCATGTTGGTTTTTATTGATGACATTTTGGTATATTCTAAGAATGAAAAGGATCATGCAGATCATCTTAGAATAGTGTTGGAGGCGATAAGGAAACATCAGCTGAAAGCGAAGTTCTCAAAGTATTATTTCTGGAAGAGGGAAGTGAAGTTCCTTGATCATGTAGTTTTCGAGGAAGGTTTAGCAGTTGATCCGGATAAGATCGAAGCTGTTAACAATTGGAAGAGACCAAAGACGGTAAATGAGATTAGAAGTTTTCTTGGCTTGTAGGATACTACCAAAGGTTCATTTTTCTCGCGGATAGCGGCATCCTTGACCATGCTAACCAAGAAGGACGTAAAGTTTGTTTAGTCTGACAAATGTGAGGAAGCATTCCTTAGATTGAAACATTTTTCACCAATGCACCCGTGTTAGTAGTTCCAGGTGGGAATCAGGGGTTGGTAGTTTACACCAATGCATGCGGTAATGGGTTTGGTGTTGTGCTAATGCAGAATGGAAAGGTTATTGCCTATGCTTCTAGACAGCTTAGACCGCATTGAGTGAGATACCCTACTCATGATTTGGAGTTGGCAATGGTAATCTTCGCATTGAAAGTGTGGAGACATTATCTTTTGGGAGAAAGATTTGAGATATTCACGGTTCATAAGTCTCTATGATATTTATTCTCTTAGAAGGACCTGAACATGAGATAGCAAAGATGGCTGGAGTTTGTTGCAGCTTATGATTTTAGCATTGAGTATACATCGGGAAAAGGAAATAAGGTGGCAGATGCGCTTAGTAGGAAACATTACAATGTGGTGTTAGCTATGTTGGCGGAATGGAAAGACTTGGAAGCACTGGCTGCTTGCAGTTTGCAGTTGAGGTCGACTGCTAGATCTAGTCGGAATATCGCCATGATGTCTTGTTTGGAAGTTCGACCAGTCCTGACCGAACGAATTGCTTCTAGGTAGAAAGAGGATCCAATGTTCGCCAAGAGGATTAGAAGGTTAGAAGCTGGAACCGACATCGATGATTTAAAGGGTTTTATTCTTGACCATAGGGGTTAGTTGAGAAAGTAGGAACAATTATGTGTTTAGGATGTTGGAAACCTTAGGAAGGAAGTTTTAAGGAATGTCATCGAACGAAGTTTACAATTCATCTTGGAGGAACCAAGATGTATCAGAATATGAAGATATTTTGGGAAGGAATGAAGAGGGTAGTTGGCTTATGGGTAAAACAGAATTTGAACCGTCGACAAGTAAAAGCCAAACATCAGAAGTCTAGTGGTTTGCTTCAGCCTTTGGATGTTCCAGTTTGGAAGTTGGACTCGATATACATGGATTTTATTGATGAGTTGCCAAGGTCAAATTGGGGTAATGAAAGTATATGGGTCATAGTGGAAAAATTGACCATGAGTGCCCATTTCGTTCCGCTAAGGTCAACCAGGATGGCACCTATTTTGGCTAAGTTGTTCATGAAGAACATCGTTTGACTGCATGGAATTCCTACTAGTATCGTCAGTGATAGAGATGCTTTGTTTACTAGCGAGTTCTAGAAGAGCATGTAGAGTGTTTTAGGCACTAAGCTCAAGATGAGTACCGCATATCATCCTCAGAAGGATGGGTAGCCAGAGAGAGTCAATAAGGTACTAGAAGATCTATCGAGGGCTGGTGTGCTGGATTTTAGTGGTTCTCGGGAAGATCACTTGCACTTAGTGGAGTATTCCTATAATAATAGTTATTAGACTAATATAGGAATGGTGCCTTTTTAAGCTTTGTATGGAAGACCATGCAAATCACCAGCATGTTGGTTGAAGACCGAAGACAGATTGGTCCTTGGTCAAGATTTGGCGAGAGAGACGGAAAAGATAGAGTTGATATGGGAAAGAATGAAGGAAGCTCAGTCTAGGCAGAAGAGTTACATAAACAAGAGGCATAAGCACCTAGATTTCTCAGTTGGAGAAAGAGTTTCATCAAGGTATCGCCGATGAAAGGTGTGGTTCGGTTTGGGAAGACTAAAAGCTAGCACCGAGATATGTCGGACCATTTCCTATATAAGAGAGGATAGGGAGACTAGCGTACCGTGTAGATTTACCGAGCAGTTTGGCCGAGGTCCATAATGTGTTTCACATTTCTCATCTTAGGAAGTATGTTCATGATCCAGAAACTACTATCGCTTCTACAACACTGGATGATTTGTGGTGGAACCGGATATGACTTTTGTGAGGCAACCAGTTTGTGTTGTGGCAAAAGATGAGAAAAGGCTAAGGAACAAGATAGTCAAGTTGGTGAAAGTTTAGTGGAGCGACATCGTGAAGGACTGTACTTGGGGGACAAAAGATAGGATTAGGGCTACTTTTACTGAGCTATTTAGCTGGTATGTTCTATATAGGTTTTATATAGAATTTGACTAGTAGGTTAAACTAGCTTTGCTTGCATGGGCTATATGCTTATTATTGTGTCTTTACTGAAATTTTGGGGATGAAATTCTTTAAGGGGGAGGTCCGCAATGCCCTTGAATTTTAATTACCATTATTTAGGATATTTAATTGGATAAATTAAATAGAATAATATGAATAATTAGGGAGATGAGACTAGTAATTCCAATGGCTGTGTCCCAATGAATGAACTAAAATAAGACTTAACTAAATTTAGGATGAGGAATTTCCTAAGGAGTAAACATGGAAACGGGGCTACATTTCTTAGTATAAATCTCTTCCTCCACCTTAATAAATTTCAACCTTCTCACTCGTAACTCCTTACCTACTTTCGGCCAGCCATTAAAAGCCCTAGGAAGAGCATACATTGAAGAAAAGGCTAAGGAATTAAAGCTAGGAAATTATCTCATTCTCCAATTAACTAATCAAGGTGAATAATCATGTGTATCATCTCATTTTCTTTGTTTGGATCGGCTATGGGTTATACCTGATTCATGTTCGCATTTCGGTTAGGATATAACCATTTAAACCTTTGTTTGGAAAAGACATATGTGTTTTAAATGTTAATGGGCTAGTTAACACGTTTTTATTTGGTTTTGGCTAAATTTCAAGTTGTTTTAATCTTCATATGCTTTAAAATTTTAATGTTTGAAGAGAACATATTAATTAATTTTCTGAAATTTTTCCAAAATTCGTCAAGATGTTTTAATAGTAATATAAAATTATTTAAGGTATGGGACCTAAATGTTTTGTACAATTATAAAGGAGAAAGGGGCTTTTTTCAAATATATTAAGATTTCCAAATAAGAAAAGTCAACAAAAATTTTGAATATAAAATTCTGGCGGAAAATCAGATTTAGACAAACAAGGCAGGTTGGTTACGTAAGAACTATTTTAAGTAGTATTTTCAATGTTTTAACTCTTTCGGCAAGACCTTCCGCCGCCATTCCAAACCTTCTGACAAGGTCAAAAGGTATCAAACCTTCCGACTATGTCAAAAATCAATGCATATTGTATCAAACGACTGTACGTAGTGAATTGAAAAGGATCGAAAGGTTTACAGACGAAAGGTAAGAGCTTTCGAAGGAGATGAATCCTTGTTTTGGTTTCAAAGAAAATACACCTGTTAGCTTTCAACAAAGAGCTTTCGACAAAATTCTTTCGACATTGTGAAACGGTTTAAAGGAAAAAAGGTTTTAATTGGTTTGCTTTCTTGTTTTAAATGAAACCTTTCGACAAAGTTAAAAGGTTAGCATTTGACATGGTCGGAAGCATAGTTGCCGCTTCTAAACCTTTCGACCCAAATGGAATCAAAGGCTGTCATTTGTTTTATAAAACTTGTCGCCACTCTCCATTGATTTCGAAGGACTGATTCCAACACCAACACTTCACTATTTTTGAAAGTTACGAAGGTTATTGACTTCGAAAGGTTTTGATTTCGAAAGGTTTTGGTTTCAAAAGGTTTTGGTTTCAAAAGGTTTTTGGTTTCGAAAGGTTTTGGTTTCGAAAGGTTTTGGTTTCGAAGGGCTTACCTTCATTGATTTCAAAAGGTTTGATTTCAGAACGTTTCTAAGGGGTTACCATCAATGGTTTTGAAAGGTTTTGAGTATCAATAATTTCAAAAGGTTTTGAGTTTCAATGACTTCGAAAGGTTTTGAGTTTCATTGCTTTGAAAAGTTTATAAATGGTTTTATAGGGGGGATACCCCAGGCTTTCGACAATGTCGAAAGGTAGAACCTTTCGATTAGGTCGAAAACAAACCTTCTGACGAGGTCAAAAGGTAGGACCTATCGACAAGGTCGAAAGGTATGTTTTTGTGATGCTTTCAAAAGGAAGGCTTCCGAAGGGGCTAACTTTTGATGTTTATTTACTTTCGAATGAGGCTTCATTCGAAGGGGTTTAAAGGGCTGTTTTAGCCATTTTTCCTTAGGTAAAATTTTGCCAATTTGAAGGGGTTACTTTGAAGGATTATAGCATAAAATACTTATCTTTGTTTAAAAATATAAGGGGGATCCTTATATAAATTGGATATAAATAAACATTAGGGACACCGAGGTGGGTTTAATGTTTTCGATACATAGTTTGGGTTTAAAAACAGAAATATGCTTTCGAAAATGTACATTGGGGCTACCAATCTGTTTTTATTTAATTTAACTTAACCTAATTGGTGCTACCAATGGGAATAGGTTAAACATGTGGTATACTTGGGGAAAATAAATAATCATGGGGATCATGAATTTTAATAAATAATTATGGGGATCATGATAATTTAGTTGGCTAAGTGTTAGGTTCTTAGTTAACGTAGAAAAACAATGGAATGTGCAGTGGATAGCCCACATCAAATTTCTAAAGTAAAGATTCTTTTGCCGGAGGTGGTTAGCCTTCGGATTTGGCACCCAAGGGTTCATAGTCATCCTAGAAAAACTATGGAGTGTGCGGTGGATAGCCCACACCAACTTTTATAAAATAATGTACGATGGATAATCAGCATTTATTTTGATGAATTTGGGATGGATAGTCCTATTAAAGTTTTGATGGGTAGTCATTTTAAAGATTTTACAGGGGAACTCTAATAAATTCCTTTTAGATGGGATATCTAATAATTGAGTGGATGGGATATCCAATATGTATGATTTATGGTTTTATTTCGCATTATGTTAAGACTAATCATTTTGGGTGCAGGGGCATAGTAAATGATTTGCATGTTTTGTTTTGGATACTAGTGAGGGGAAAAATTGTTTCGCTAAGTCGCGTGGTCTCACTAGATATCTATTTATGATAAGAGATGATAAGGGATTATTCATACCAGACATATTGTTTGATTCGAAGTTTGTGTTTCTCCACAAACTCTCAGGTACTCAAAATTATTTTGAGTGGTCTGAAAGGAGGAAACTTTCAGGTTTTTGGATGAATAAGATTCCGAAAACATGCAGGAGGCAGTACTAGCTATATAGGAGCTATTTTATGTTTTCTGCTGTGATGTAGTAAGAACTATAAAGATCATATTTATTAGTTCTCTGATCGTCATAAGGGGACATCTTCATATGTCGCTGTTATCGTATTTTGTACATTTATATGTGATTTGAACGTGGTTAAAGTTTAAATAGTAATTTGCATTAAATGGGAAATTCTATTTATTGGAAGTTTAAAATTTTTCATATTCATGTGTTCCAATGTATCAATATTAATTATGCTGCATTCGGTCGTTAAGAAATAATAACCACCGATGACTGTAGCATTAGTAGCGGTTAGTTTTGAGCCTTAGAAGGCGGGATGTTACACATGTGTTCATGGATGATATCCTTATTTATTCGATGATGGAGGAAGAACACAATGAACATTTAAGGATTGCGCTCAAGGTGTTGAGTAGGCGCCAATAGAAGCCAGAGTTTTTGAAGTGTCACATCTAGAGGAGGGAAGTGCAATTTTTAGGTCACATGGTTTCTAAATAGAGCATTGTCGTAGATCCTATGAAGGTCGCAATAGTACAGGATTGGGATCTACCCAAGAACGATACAGATGTGAGAAGTTTCCTAGGACCGACAGGATATAATAGACATTTTATTAAAGAATTCTCTAAGTTAACAGCATCGTTAACCAATTTGACAAAGAAGAATCATACTTTATTTAGGACAGGTGGTGCGAGCAATTGGTAGGATCGTTTTCACCCTAGAGGAGGGTGAATAGGGTGACACTAATAATAAAAATTAATGTAAAAATAAAAAAAAATAACAGAAAGTAATGCAGAAGAGGACACACAAATTTACCCAGCTTCGGAAAAGCTTGTCTACGTGCTGCCATCAAGGTTTCTACTAAAAATTAAGTAGTCAGATGCTTACAAACACACGTAAACTTGCGACACCTGCGAACTTGACTAACCTAACTCTAAGCTCAAAACCGTGCCACAACTCAGCCACTGAGTTGAAAATTCTCAAACTACAAAACCGTAGTTCGTACCTAGTTACACAACTAGAGTTTGACTCAAATTTTAAAAGAAAGAAACTTTCAAACTAAAACTATAAATTGCAAACACAAAACCCTATTATAAATTAAGCCAATTGTAAAGAACCGATTCTTCGACTTCCGAGAATCGA
This sequence comes from Allium cepa, assembly GCA_030765085.1. NCBI lineage: Eukaryota > Viridiplantae > Streptophyta > Magnoliopsida > Asparagales > Amaryllidaceae > Allium > Allium cepa. The sequence continues at coordinate 1,032,019,149 of CM060945.1, read as the reverse complement.
CATCAATACGTCCTACTGTATCAACTGCCGAGCAATCGAATGCCGAAAAACCGAATTCTTAGGGTTTAAGAATAAGAAGAAAAAAGGCTAGAAGAAGAAGAAAATAGAACGGAAGAAAAACATAACAGAAATAATATCAGAATCTCACAGTCGCAGTGGAACAACATATAATAGATAAGTGAATAATCTTTAACACAAAGAACTATCTCAGTTATTACATTACATTTTCATCAGAGTGTTAAGCAACAATATACAACACAACAAAAATTCAATGGACAGCTATACAAAACATGTCCTTACAAGTGAATTCTACAGCGGAAAAGATAATATCATATACAAGTAATACGTCTCGCCATCCAGCTCGCCTCCTGATCTCCAAAGCACTTCTGAATCCAGAATGACCTGATAACCTGACTCTAGACTGCCCGTGTGGAAAATTTTGGGCACCCAGAGTTTAGGAAGAGAACAATAAACTCCAGGTCAGTCATGGGATTGATGTGAGAACTCAAAACAGTTACTTATCTTTTAAAACAACAACAACAAGGGAAGTGAAAAATATTCGCAACGCTTTTGGAAAATGAAACTACCATAAGGCCTCCACGCACACACACAATGCAAACGCAGAATTGGAGGAGATTTCTCCTTATGATAGTCAAAGATGCTTACTACGCAAAACAAATCATTTTTGATATTATTATTAGTGCATAGTGATGAAAGCATTTATAAAATAGAATATAAATCATAGCTAACATATGACCATTATCGTATGCCTACTATAGCTACCATGTTCGATAGCAGGTTACCGCCACATTCCAAGGCAGGTTATACAACTAAAACCATACAAGGCTCAAATTGTTTCTTTGGATTTTCCAACGAATGGTCAGGTTAAGGAACTTCCTACTGCCACATGGGATCACCTCTGGCGGGACGTCCCGAGAACCTAACCGGATCTCTGCCAACACAAGGCCGGGTTACCTTTGTAACTAGGTAACTGCTTCTCGAGTATGCCACTCCTCGGTCCTTTGGGGCCTTTATCCGAGGGCCCTCTATCACCAAGCAACAACCACACAGAAAAATGAGATTGGAGCAACCATATAGGTTAAGCATCAGGTCTCCATACCTGACACCACCCTTTTCCAGAAGGAAATGACATACCCTAAAGGGCGCGACCCTCATAACCTTGCCGCATATTCCCTTTTTGACCATTTCCGGGGTGTGAGGTCCGACGAAGGTTCGTCCACAAAGCTACGCTTTTTCACAGAGCAACGCTTTGATCAACAAATGGTCAATAAATAATCATCACACAGCAACACTCAGCATGCCACATTACCAAATTGGGAGTATATCGCTGATAACCTTCAACTACAAAACCTTTGAGCTCGTACGTCTCAGAGAAGGGTGTTAAGCTAAGAGAATAAATTCTCCGCCACCAACAGAAATGTATTTGAAAGAAATCAGCTTTATATCTTAAAATGTAATGTAAGACACATAACCATACAAGTCTGTTCCGGGTTCGAACAGAACCGAAGGCACTTCAAAAGAAGCCCTTGCAATCCGGGTGTTCACAATCCCGATCGAATTTCCCATCACAAAGGAAATCTCCATACCGTAGCTAACGGTGCAGAGATAATCGATAGGTCATCCTATCGTTTTCACAAATACCCGGTCTTCACCACTGGTCTTCAATGCTATCCATTACGTCGTATCACTATTCGGAATGGGTAATCCGAATAACGAGCGCAATAATTTAAAAATAAGTGTAGCATTCAATTTCAACCAATCCACAACAAATAGCCATTTAAGGGTCAATATTGATAGTCGGTTCATTTACTATCAATTAATATTCACAACATAACCTGATTTCAAATAATTTCCCAAATTATTTATTTTAAAATATCTTTATAAGATATATTTTCCACACTACAACCATTTGAAAACAGATTTCAAATCAATTTTTCACCTTTACCACTTCCATTTCAAAATGGTTCGTTTAAACCAATTAATTAAATCCTTACCGATTTATTAAATTTACGTTCCAAATTCATAATTTATTTCCACACTTTTAAAAATAAATCGATGTTTATTTTTAAACAATTTTCCTTATAAATTTCCATTGTGAATTTACATTTCCAAATATTCACCTTTTATACGATTTCTCAAATCGATTTCAATTATTCACTTTCAATTTATCTTTAAAAGATAAAATATCAAAACATTCACTTCATATTGAAAAACATTTCCATACTTATTCAATAATAAGTAATTCACAAATCCATTTATTTTCAACATTTGGAAAATATTCAATATACTTAAATCCAAATTAAGTATAAATTTTATTCTTTAAGAAAAACATTTTCGTAAACCATTTATTTGAGTCAAAACGAATGTTGCGTAAAACATCGTTACGACAATCCCAAAATCACTAGTATAGGGATTTGAAATTTAAGATAGATAGATAAACCCCAATACCATACAAAACTTTTCCTTTCGGAAATCATTTACTATAACAATAGTGTTATAGTCCACCATTTCCTTCTATTTCTCGAAAACGGCTATTTCAACAATAAATGTTGAAATTTATGGTTTCGATACTTAATACATTTTAAAACATTTTTGAATCGTTTTAATTCTATTAAAATATCACTTTCCCAAAATATTTCTTTAATATATTTTTCACTGCCCAAAATCGTAAATATATTTCGTTGACCAAAATTAATTTCTACATATTTTATTTAAAGGATTATCCACTGTCCAAAAATCGTGGATATATTTCCTTTAATAAGCTATAATAATTAAACTTATTAAAATAAGTTGATTTCGGATTTATAAAACTACGTGTATAAATTCCATTTATAATTGATAACAACTTCAACTTATAAAATCACTTTATTAACAAATTCTATCCATATCCCTTTTACACGCCAAAATCCAATTTATAAGTTAATTACTTATAAATCTTTTATTTTACAAAATCTATTCATTTTATAACTTCACAATTTATAAATCTATAAATTTCATCCACTTATGAAATCCATTTATACTTCATTCTGGTACTTATAAAAACTCGTTTTATAATCCCAACATTTTAATTTATAAATATCAATTTTATAAATCTTTTATATAAAACATTTATAATAATTCAAAAATCCCAATTTAAACCATTTTATAATTTAATCGACTACTTATTTCAAAAATCACATTTTGGTTATATTTCACAAAATCATAATTTTTATGACATAAAATTTCAACGTTTATTTATTTAAAATGAATCAATTACAAAATTAAATTTTGTTATGAATTCTCAACTTAAATTTTCAAAAATCCAATTTTATTTATTTTCGGCATCTAACGATACTAAAAATATATTCGGCTAAAATTTAGCCTTTAACAATTTCAGTCACAAAGATAATCACGCAGATTATAAATAGATCAATAAATAGATCAACACACAACATTGAAACAAATTCAAATGTTTGAAGAATCCAGTTGGATCCCTCCAACCTGTTTCCCTGCATCCAAAGATGTTAGCACAATACCAATTTCACTCCGAGGTGAAATATCACGGTATATGCGATTTATAAAATACTATCCGCTATTATGCGGCGCAATAGAGTCTCATCCGCTATATAATGTGGGAAAATCAACTCCAAGTACATATATAATATCAATTCCATACAAATTGGAATTATCGCGATATATGATTTTAATAAATAACCTCCACTTAATATGCGGCGTATAGGGTCTATTTCAATACACAGATAATAATTATCATCCAATCACACAATCAAGCAATTTTAAATCTAACTATTTAAAATTTTTATCGAAACAATTCGACTGAGTGAGAAGTTCTCACCTTGAGTTTCCAATAACAGTTGTAGCGTTTTGTTTCGAATAAAATTAAACGTGCGTTTAATTTTACCCGAAATTTTCACTAGCTCCAAACGACTCCAATCCAGCTCCATTTCGTAGTGTTCGTCCATACAAACCCAACACAGTTTGTTTCGTCATTTTCCGACCTCGTATGAACAAGATACAACGTTTTAAAATTTATACAATTTCAAAAATAATTAATTTCACAATTTCCTTTATTTATTTTCAAACCTAGATTCAATCTCTGCCGTTTGTTCCTTGTAATGAGAATCTGGCCACCTCCCTCTTCTTCCTTCCTCACATTCATCTACAGGTAAACGCATGCATACATGAACCTAAAGGCCGCCTTCTTTGTTGAATTATCGCCACTACTACGAGCTACTTGGAGATGATCGGCCTACGGCATATTGAAGCCCTTCACACGAGCTACGCACGGCCCTAAGGAAGTGGAACTCGGTCAGCCCCTGACGTGGATTTCCGTGCACGAACGTGGCAACTATCGGCCATGATAACTTCCTCCACATCGCTCCATTCTTGATCACAGCCGTTGGAATCATAGTTCGCAACGTGCTCTACGCTTTTCTAGTTAGGAGTTTCTGGTGAAAATTGATGGATGCGGAGATATTGGAGGAGGAAGAAGATGCTATTTCGGCCATTGATGTTTTAGGAGGCGGCTGAAGCTTTTGAAACCCTAGGGTTTGCTTTATCTTGCAAAAGTGAAAATAAAGGGGGCTTTTATAGAAAATTTCACAAATTACTATTCACTCGAAATTTTCCGAACTCCAAATCTCGCACGGTGACTGGCGTTTTTAGGGTTTACCCCGTGTTCCGGAGACAATGGAATAGGTTTCGGAGGCTAAATCGATCATCTGTGCGAGTTACGGAAATAAACGATCAAATTTAAATTAAATCGATTTAAACTAATTTCTATGCGTTTTACCTTGCCCCGGACAAACCGTAAATCCGATTGACACGAAATTTGAGATCTTACAATAATATAACATTACGGATCCGATGAAACTAGTTTCGTCGAAATCCGAGACTGTTTGAAAAATGACTATTTTAACTCGTTAATTAAATATTAAAATATTCAATTTTCACAATTTAACTTTTAATTCAATTTTAAAAGTTCAAAAACATTTTTCTAACTCCAATATGATTTAATATAAATTTATAAATCATTTTTAATCACATTAAACCCAATTTCAAATTATTTACGCAATTTCAAATATTAAATTATCGATTTAATTATCCAATTAAATCCAAATATTCGAAAAATAAATTATTCGACTAATAAATTTTACTTGTTGATATTTAAAATCAATTAAATATCTAAATTTTAAATGACAGAAATTCTGGGTCGTTACACCAATATAAAGTAACAATAGACCAGCCCAATTAAATAAAGATGAGAATGTCTTCCTCTTTTGTTTGTAAAATGTTCGACCGTTCTTATTCCCTTTCTTCTGAAATTAGGGTTTTGATTAATTGAAGTCGCCGCTTAAATTTATCAATTGAAGTGATGATTCTAAGTTAAATTGCTTTGTCAATCGATCTCTTTGCTTATCAACTTGTGGCTGCTCCAAACGTTGAGCTTGAATGTCAGTGCTATGAATTGGTACGTGTTTTCCTCATTTTGAATTTTTGATTATGCCCGAACTCGGTTCGAGTTGCAGGCTCTCTGATTTCTCTTGAACTTCAATAATTATATGTCGATGATGATAATGGGTTAAATGGGATAAATTTCCAATATTTACGTTCATATATTTTTATTTGATTTCTTCAAATGTTTTTCTTGATCATTAGATTATTGCTTAAACTATTGTGATAATTCTAAATTGTTCTTAGATGATATGTTTGAATTGCTTTGAGTCGGTTCCCATGACTTCGGAATTTTAATATACTTGACTTGTTCATTTAAAACCCCCTGTGACATTAAACCATTTTGAATTTATGTTTGAACACTTCAACACTACTTTTTGTAAAACTATAAACTGCTTCGAGTCATTTTATTTTGAACTTCCATGTTCACTTATGTGTGTTGCTTATGTCTTGTTAGCCTTGCTTGCTTGGAGTCATACTTGCTGTTTGTTGTTGATGTTGAAACTGATAATTTGCTTTTCTGGTTTCATTGTCCATGTTTTGTTGCACTACTTTATTGTATTGTCATGTTCACTTATGTCTATACATATGGTTGAATCTCGAGTTAAACTGCCCAGTTGCTTCGGGTCTGGTTGCTTGTGTGGATATGCATTCATATTGATCTTCATGTATGTTGATGTGTTCTCTTTTGAAGTCTGATCTGAGTTGCCTCCCTTTGTGTTCATTCGAGTCTGGTTTCTTGCCTCAAGTTTGAATGGTCTTGTTACCCTTACATTTGATAGGAACCGAACTTGTACTCGACCATTTTGTTGAGGCTTCATGAGTCTGCATTGTAACTGGTTCCATTTGAATACTTTTGTACTCCATGTACTTGTGCCATTAGTTTGATTTGAAGTTTGCATGTAGCTTGATATATTGCTCCTGACCATATGCATCAAACTTGTACATTTTATGATCTGGTTTGGTCTTCATGTATATATAATATATGTTCACATTGCTTTGACCATTCATGCTGGTGCCTGACCTTGTTTGATTTCTTTATATTGCTGTTTACTTCATTCTTGTGTTCTCTGTTGCTCTTGAAGTATGGTATAATTATGTTCATTACCGTTTGTCTCTATTCTTATAGGTGGCATCTCCATGTATATACATACATGTATGTATATACATACATGTATGTATATATGTGTGCGCTTCATTTTTCCTTTGTATATTACATTCAAGTTGACTGGTCTGAGCGCATGTCTTGGGCCATCTACACACTTGAGCATGTTGTTTTCATTTGCACTTGACCATGCCTGAATATTGTCTTGGCCCATTGGCTTGTTGAGTTCATTTGGTTTGGTGCACTTTGGTCCAGGTTTTATGTTGATTTCAGGTGTATTTGCATTTGCACTTGAGTTGAATTCAGCCTTGGCTCGGGTTTGACCTTGTGCTCACATGTCCCTGCAGTTTTAACAAGCAAGTGTACATCGGTGTGCATGAACTTATGGCACGTACAGTGATACACTGTGCATGTCACAAGTTGTTCGTGTAAGATGAATTAAAAGAAATGATGACGAACAACCCAAATAACTAAGGCAAATAATACTGTCAAAAACACACATTTTATTGCACATTACAAAATAATTTTTTTTCAATTTTACTGCGTCAGTGTTTATTTTGCAGATAGTTCAGATACTGGATATCGGCAGAAATAGAGTTGAGGGTCAAATACAAGTGCTGAGTGAATATGTAGTGAGGTGTAATATGTAAATTGAAAATTCTATTGTAATTGAAATTTTATTGTAATTGAAAATGTGCGAATGTAGAGAGAGCTCAAATTTGTACTATTCGAATTTGTAATAAAATATTCGTTTGAATATTGAATAGGAATTCTGGATTATTTATTTTATTCAATAAATATTTATTTAATTATGTGAAAAATAAAATAGTACAACCGAAAATACATTTAAACGAATATATATATATTTGTTATCATCAAAAAAAATCATATACTAGCATATTCTACAATCTCCCCCTTTTGATGATAATAAACATATATTAAGATTGTGACTCTATTAAACGTATTTGGTCTTGATGAATTACATGAGCTCCCCATATTTGAATACTCTCCCTACAGCAAGGCTCCCCCTTCACATATGCATGAAAAAATATGAAACTAAAATAAAAAAAACAAATGTAATGAGCCATATATGCTTGCCAAAATCTTAACTTCTCTCCCCCCTTGTTATCAGCAAAAGAGTAATGGTGTTAGAAAATAGAGATAAAGTGATAGACATTAATACAAATTAATATCTAAACAAGTATAAATATTAAATTTCAATAAAAAATCAAAAAAAAATCATAAATACTTTGTTAGGCGCATATTCCATTTTAGAGTGATAGTGGTGATGTCGATATAGAAAACCATATAGTTGTGTCTATTTGTGGTATATTTATGAAAGGAATTTGAATACTTACTAACCATGCATAACCGTTAGGACTTTTAAATGAGATTAGTAGTATTCCTAATTTTTATTAAAAAAAAATGAATTTCAAGCATCTTCTAACCACGCATAATTGTGAGGATTTTTAAATGGGATTAGACTTAACTCGCCTATTTAATAATCAATTTTGATATGTGTTCCATACATGCATAACCGTGAGGACTTTTAAATGAGCGTAAAATCACATAATCAAAGATTCTAAGTACTTCACTCATGCATAACCATGAGGACTTTTAAATGAGAGTGAGTACTTTTGGATAATTTTATTTTTATTTAATTAAAAAATGAATAATTTCCTGTTTAAGTACCACATTTTGACATGCTATATTGGATTTAGATGAGCGATGGTCGTTAGAAATATAATAGAAATAGAGATAGTCATGAAATTTTTACCAACCAAATTTATTACAAATTTTTTTTTTAAATTTTTAAATAAGTTTACTAAATGTACCTTCTCAAGTCACAATATATGATTAATATCAACACTCGTTACTTTTTCAGTCACTATTTATCTTTTCGATAATTAGTAGAGAGACTTATTAGTTAATGTAGTCATTTAAGATCAAATCCAAAAATATAAAATCAAATTTCTAAAATGCCTAATCTAAGACGAAGTTGAAAAAAAAATTATTTTCTCGAAGGGGTTTTGTAAAAACGTCTACCAATTGAAAATTAGCTGAAATGAAAATTTATGCAGATATTTTTTTTGGAAATGTGATGCAACTAATGAATGTCCCAACATAAAATACGTTGCACTAGTACTTTTTCTATCAACTAGACTGCCAACATAATCTCCATCTGAATACCCTTTTAACTCAAATTTATCATTAGTTGGATACCATAGACCAAACCACGGAGTGTGCAACAAATACCTTATAATCCTTTTTACAGGTTTTAAATGAAATTATTTTGGATTTTATTGAAATCGTGCACATAAACAAGCAACGAACAAAATGTCAGGTCTAGAAGCAGTAAGATATAGAAATATACTCATGTGTATCTAGAGTAATCATTAACCACTACAAAACAATATCGCTTACCACCTAAAACTTGCAACATCGTTAGTCCAAACAAATTCATATGAACTAGTTCAAGGACTCCAGAAGTACGCACAGTATTCTTAGTATGAAAAGATGATTGGTCAATAATTTTTCATAAATCCGAATCAAATACAACATTCATTTCCTTATCATATAGCTGGCTGATTGAAATCAGATTATGGTGTAGATTTTCAACATATAATATATCGTTCAAGATAAATGTACAGTTACCTATTTTACCTTTACCGATAATTTTTCATTTATCATTGTTGCCCATTGTGACTCTTCCATCTTTGTTCTTCTCTAGGCTAAGGAACTTCTATTTATCGCCCGTCATGTGCCTGGAGCAGCCAGAATCCAGGTACCACTCTTGCTGTTCCTTAGCATGCCAACACACCTACACGAGGAAGGATTTTTGTGACCTATTTTTTTGTAGGTCCATGATTGTTAGTGACCAATGATTTTGAAAAACAAGTTTGAGCAGAACCAAAACAGTCTATGCTTGTTCCTTTTTGCATCTAGATTTGTTTGACTTTAAAGGATTTTACATTCATGCCTTTAGGAACCCAAATTTGAATGGTTTTCATATATTTGGGTCTAAACAAGCAATTTTTTTGATTGTGTCCAATTTGTTTTACAAACGTGCACTTGGAGTTTAAATGGTTAATATCACTTCTAACTCTTTCAAATTGAGTATACCCAAGTCCTTGTCTAACAGTATTAACAGTTTGTTTCCTTAATAGCATATTTAGTGATCTTTCTTATTTGGAGATATTTCCTAAAGTTATGGACAATTATTGGACTTGTAACTTGAGAGATTCATTTTCATTCAATAACAAAGTGCACTTTTTAATAGAGTTTTATCTCCTAGTATTTTCGCTCTTTTCAAAATTAGAATTTCATTTTCAAGCGATTTTATTTTAATTTCTGATTTTTTTTATTTCCTCTTCAAATGACACTTATCATACTTAGGGCTCTTATTTCGATAGTTTTAAACCAATTGATTAAGTTGCTTATTTAGTTCTATTAGACTATCATTTTGTGATTCAATTTTAGCATACTTCTCCTTAAGTCTTTAAACAACCGCCATTTATTTCATAAAAATATATAAGTAATTGGGAGTGAGTAATTTTTGACACCTCGCTTGACTCGTCATCATCGCTGTCGCTTGTTTCTCCATGAAGACACAGATTTGTTCTATCACTCTCACTACCAGTGCTTTTATCAACTTCATCACTTTTATCCCAAATAGCTGCAAAATTTCTCCTTTTTGTTTCTTTCCTTTGCTGAATTGATTTTGATGACAATTTGGCTTGATATGACCAGGTTTATTGTAGTTTTGACAAATGATCTGCCGCACTTTTGAGTCGTCTAGAACTTTGACTATTCTGCTCCTTAATTGTTGATTTACATTTTTTGAATTTCATTATTATCGGTGCCAGTTCAGCTACTACATCCTCATCATCATCATCTTCACTTTCTGTTGTTCCCTTGAGAGCTACTGATTTCTTTCATGTGTAACTTCCTTCGCATTCTTCCTTGAATTTGATTTCTAGCTCATAAGAGTGAGATTTTCGATGAGTTCTTCAACTTTAATTTGTTTCAGATCCTTTAATTCTTGAATGGCAGTCACTTTTGCTTCAAAATTTTATGGAAGAATTCTAAGAATTTTTCGGACTATTTCCAGTTCTGTGAATGGTCTTCCTAGGGATTTTGATTTATATACAATATTAGAAAGTCCTCCATACATTTCTTTGACACTTTCATAAGTTCTTGTATTTGCTACTAAGTATGGCAAGGAGAGATTCTTTAAACTGGGAGGTTCTTTCATGAGTCACTTCAAGTGTATGCCAAATTTCCTTTGCAATTAGACAATGCGAGGCATGATTAAATTCAATACAAATAATAGAATTCATTGCTTTAGCATTCGCATTTTGCAGTTTATTTTCAAGATCTGTCCATTGATCAATAGGTTTTTCAACTTCTTGATTATTTACCATTATTGTTGGTGTCCTATATCCCGTTTCAACTATATTCCATGCATCTATGGTTTCCAAAAAAAAAATTATTCTATTTTTCTAATAAGCATATTCACCATTGAGCATAGGTGGTCTAACTATGGACTGACCCTCAGCAAAACCATTATTAAAAGTAGCCATTTTTAAAAAAATTGAATTTTCTAAAAACAGAAAAATGGTTTTTGTTCCTAGCTCCATTACCACTTGTAGGATTGTTTTCATCCTAGAGGGGAGGTGAATACGGTGATACTAATAATAAAAATTAATGCGGAAATAAAAAATAATAATAACAGAAAGTAATGCAGAAGAGATCACGCACAAATTTACCCAGCTTTGGCAAAACCCTGCCTACGTGTTGCCCCCAAGGTTTCTACAAGAAATTAAGTAGTCAGACGCTTACAAAAACACGTAAACTTGCAGCACCCACTAATTTGACTAACCTAACTCTATGCTCAAAACACTACCATAACTCAACCGTAGAGTTGCGAATTCTCTAACAACAAAACCATAGTTCGTACCCAGTTACACAAGTAGAGTTTGACTCAAATTTTAAAAGAAAGAAAATTACAAAATAAAATTAGAAATTACAAACACAAAACCCTAGTATAAACTAAGCCCAATATAAAGTACCAAAGGACCGGCTCGACCAAAAAAAGAAGAGAATGTCTTCCCCTTTTGTTTGTAAAATGTTCGACCATTCTTTTTCCCTTTCTTCTAAAATTAGGATTTGAAGACTGCATGTAGCTTGATATATTGCTCCTGACCATATGCATTAAACTTGTACATTTTATGATCTGGTTTGGTCTTTATATATGTGTGTGTGTGTGTGTGTGTGTGTGTGTGTGTGTTCATACGACTTTGACCATTCATGATGGTGCCTGAGCTTGTTTGATTTTTTTTGTATTGTAGTTTGCTTCATTCTTGTGTTCTTTATTTCTCTTGAAGTCTGGTAAAATTGTGTTCATTACTGTATGTCTCTACTGTCGTAGTTGGCATCTCCTTGTATATACATACATATATGTATGTATATATGTGTGAACTTCATTTTGCCTTTGTATGTTACATTCAAGTTGACTGGTCTGAATGCATGTCTTGAGTCATGTGCACATTTGAGCATGTTGTTTACATTTGCACCTGACCATGCCCTAATGTTGTCTTGACCCATTGGCTTGTTGAATTCATTAGGTTTGGTGCACTTTTTTCCATGTTGTATATTGATTTCATGTGTATTTCCATTTGCACTCGAGTTGAATCTAGCCTTGGCTCGGTTTAACCTTGTGCTCACATGTTCCTGTAGTTTTAACAAGCAAGTGTATATCGGTGTGCATGACCTTGTGGCATGTACAGTGATACATTGTGATGTTCATGTAAGATGAATTAAAAGAAATGATGATGAACAACCCAAATAACTGAGGCAAATAATATTTTTAAAAACACATATTTTATTGTACACATATTTTATTTTATTGTACTATTCGAATTTGTGATAAAATATTTGTTTGAATATGAATTCTGAGTTATTTATTTTATTCAACAAATATTTGTTTAATTATGTGAAAAATAAAATAGTACAATAACAAATTCATTTAAACGAATATATATACACACACATATGTTTATTATCATCAAACAAAAATCATATACTAGCATATTCTACACATGCATCCATGAGTCTGAAGGACAGATTGATGAGTGCACCGGTGTTAGTCATTCTGAACGGGAATAAGGAGTTGACAGCATGCACAAACCCCCATGGTACTAGACCAAGTGTGATGTCGATGTAGAGGGGAAAGGTTGTCGCATATGTTATTCGACTGCTAAAATAGCATGAGAAGAAGTATATGACTTATGATTTTGATTTGGCCTGGCAGTATTCGCTTTGAAGATATGGAGACGTTATATGCTTGGAGAGAGGTTAGGGTTGTATACGTATCATAAATCATTTAACTGCCTCTTCTCCTTAAATGATCTTAAACTTCATCAGCAGCAATGGTTAGAGTTCCTAGCCTCCTACGACTTGGACATTTCCTTTATGCCCGGTAAGGAGAATGTGGACGTTGATAGTAAGAGAAATTCCAACTTGGGAGCGATGTTCCTAGAGTGGAAGCAGTTGGAGTTTATTGCTAGCTATGATTTTAGACCTTAATGTGAGCTAGAGCCAGAAGTATTAGTTAGCTTGTCGAACAGACCCACTTATATTGAGCGCATTGGTACTAGTCAGAGTCAAGATGCTAAATTATCAAAGATCATAGTGAAGATAGAGGAAGAAGTAGAGTCTAATGAGATAAAGCAGTATGGGTCGACCGTGAGGGTTGTCTCCATAAGGATGGGAGATTTTTTGTGCCTGATGTCGATGGTTGAGGGACGAAATGCAATGAGAGTGCCATCATTCGAGATTGACTATAAATCCCGGTGGTAGTAAAGTGCACCAAGATATATGATAGAGATTTTACTAAGAAATGGTGAAGGAGGATGTTGGGGCATTGATCTCGTAGTGCATGAACTGTTAGTCAGTAAATGAAGAGCAGAAGAAGTCGAGTGGTTTAATGAAATTGAACGAGATTCCTGACTGGAAATGGGAGCTTGTTTCCACGAACTTCATCGATGGATTACTGAGGATCGCAGGAAGGTACGATAGCATCTGGATCATAGTCAATAGATTGGTGAAGACTGCTGGATTTATACCTGTAAAGTCTAGTAGGATGACATCTAAATCAGATAGGTTGTATGTGAGGTAGGTTGTGTGATTCTACGGTCTACCATAGTGCATTGTGAGCGACCGAGACACTTTGTTCACTAGCTGGTTTTGTAAGAGGTGTTGGATGTAGAGCTGCATCTGAGTACAGTTTATCACCCACAAACTGATGGGCAGATCGATAGGGTGAACTGTATCTTATAGGACCTCTATGAACCTGCATTCTCAATTTCGATGTCTCGTGGGATGATCACTTGCATTTGGTAGAGTTTGCATACTGCAACAATTATCAGTCTAGTATTGGTATGGCACCATTTAAAGCATTGTATAGCCAACTATGCAACTCTCCTTCATGTTGGTGGGAAGCGGGCGAGATACTAATACTTAGGCCAGATATGATTAGAGAGACTTCAAAGAAGATCGAGATCATTTGGTAACAAATCAAAGCTGCTCAAAATTGACAGAAAAGCTACACTGATAGGAGAAGGCGAGATATAGATTTCTTTATCGATAATATGGTGTTAATCAAGATCACTCCATTGAAAAATCTTGTTTGATTAAATACTAAGAAGAAGTTGGCACCAAGATTCATTGGTCCTTTTCCGATACTTAATAGGATCGAGAATTTAGCTTACAAAGTCGAATTACCTTAAAAGAAGGGAGTGTGCACAACGTGTTCAACGTTGCTCACATGTGGAAGTTTTTTCATGGCTAAGGCATGATAGTCGAACCAAATCAGCTTGATAATATCGAAATTGAAGCATAAGCTTTGAGACCTCATGGCCTATTCATATCGTTGAACATGATATGAAGCAACTTAAGAGATAGACGGTATACACTACAACAAAATCAACCTTCGGATGTAGAAATTCGTGATGTTTAATTGTAAGACCTAGATCATTTTAAAATATAAAAAACAACAAAGAAACGCTACTTGTTGATTCCCGCCAACATTTCACTAAAATTTCGCTATAACTTTACTCGGCCTCTTATGTAATTTTTTTAGGGCATTGTTATTGACACCCCAAAAATTGTTAAGGGGAGGTCATTTTCTATTTTAAGGCATTGTTATTGACACTCCAAAAATTGTTAAGGGGTGGTCATTTTTTTTAAAAAATGAAATTTTCTAAGAGGGTTCAAAAAAATTAGTCCCCCCTTAACATAAAATTATAGTCTTACCAAATTACACTTTTTTATTATCTTTTCTCATATTTTGTTAAATTGTTACTACAGTTATCAATTTTTTCCTCCTTAATCAAAATCATTAGTCCCTAATCATGAAGAAATCTACTCTTAATGAAATTTACTCACTGGAGAAAGAGAATGATATGATTCTAACTCAAGAAAGCGAATGCTTTGCTGAATTCGTCGAAACAAACAAGGAAGAAGTAAGTTTTTTTGTTGGCTGGGGTTTACATAAGGTTTCACAGATGAATTAGCATTTCTGCAAAAATGCTAATTCGGAGAGCACGCGCCGAGTTTACTACACAAATTCAAGAGTAACATGCTGAGATATACGATCACTGAAGCTTACATAATATTTCAGAGCGTTGACATCGAAATTTTTGTGTAATTTCGAAAAAGAGTATTCATTTTTTTCTACGATAACTGAGTGCAACATTTTGGCGTCTTCGTGCCGAGATATATGATTATATTCGATTGTTGAAGTTTATTTATAAATGCAAATCATGGCTATTCCATGCTGAATTTGAAATCATTTTTTTGAATCATTTTTTAAATTTTGAGATTGACTTCTTTCTTTTCGCTAGGTACCGGAGAATGATTTGATGATTGAATCAGCTGAAGTGGATGAGTTCAAAGAATTTGAAAACAATAAAAAAAGATTGCAATGAATCAAACGACGTGGACAATTGCAAAGGATTTGGGAACGATGATGCCAATAACAATAATAAAGAGGAAGTCACCATGCCGTCTTCCGATTACCTCGAATTGACCTCTCATTTCACTACTGATGTGGTACGATAAAGATATATATGTATATGTATGTATGTATGAATGATTTGTTTTATTTTGATTTATGTTACGTATTTATGATGCAGTTGTTCGAGACAAAGGAAGGTGTACGAGATTGGTGCAGGGATCGTGGGATTAGTGTCAACTGTGTTATTGTGATGAAAAGAACAAGAATGAAAAATTTGCGAGGAAATGGAAAAGGGTCTTGGATGGTTCTAGTATGTGAACGAAGTGGAGAGTATATTGACCATAAACCAAAGAGTCATGTTTCGAAAACCCAACAAAAACGGAGAAGGTCGGGAAGTAGAAAATGTGGATGTCCATTTGAGTTAAATGCACATTGTATTAATGATGGAAGATGGATGTTGAATGTGAAGAACGGATGACACAATCACAGTCTTGATAATGTATTAACCGGGCATCCGTATGCGGCGAGGCTGAAAGATCACAAAATTAAGATTGTTGAAACAATGACAAAGAGTGATGTTAGGCCTTGAAATATTCTAACCGCTATTAAAATTGACAATTCGGATAACCAGTCAACGATAAGAAATGTTTACAATGCGAAAGTGAAGCTGAAACTACGTTATACGGAAGGTAGGTCAGTTATGCAGCAGTTTATGAAATTCGCTACAAGTCATCATTATTCTGTGCACCATAGAGTTGATGGTACAACCAATGAAATTTCCAACTTATTCTTTAGTCATCCTAGATGTGTTGCTCTTGCGCAGTGTTTTCATAATATTTTGCTCTTAGATTGCACGTTCAAGACGAATCGATACAAGTTACCATGTTTCCATATGGTGTCGCAAACATCAACCGGAGCAACCTTTACCATTGCACTTGCTTTTATTAGTCGTGAGACTATGGAATCATACATATGTGCTCTTGAATGTGTTCAAAAGTGTTATAGACATAAATAAATTCTGGGTGTTATCATCACAAATGCCGAAATTGCTCTTACAAATGCAGTAACTACTGTCTTCCCATCAGCACGTCATATTATGCGCGCATGGTATATTTCGAAGAATGTTTAGGCGAATTGTAAACTCAATTTTATAAAAAGGAAATGAGTATTGATTGGGGATAAAGAGGTACTATTGGAGGATGAGGAAGGAAAAAAGAAGTATGAACTTTTTTGGGATGGTTGGATAAATGCAATTAACTCATTGTCCGAGGAAGAGTACTATCGAAACTTAAAATTATTTCATGACAAATGCATTGACAAACACAATAATTTGTGACATATGTATTGAAAAATTGGCTCAATAAATATAAGGAGATGTTTGTTTGGCTTGGACCAACAAAATAAAACATTACGATAATGTATAAACAAGCATAGACGAAAGTGCACACCATCGTTTGAAATTGTACTTCGATTCAGCTGCTGGTAGCTATGTGCAATGTTGGACTAGTTCACATCTTTGTTGTGAGAATGAATTAGTTGCAATCGAACATGCGTTCAAAATGAGTACATCTAGAACAATGCATAGATTTCAATGTGAACCAATGTTTAAAGAAATTTTAGGATTTGTGTCTCACAAATCACTTGATTTACTATTAAACGAATTGTGTAACATTTCAAACGTCAGTTTGACTATTGACAATTGTGGTTGTGTTTTATGGAAAGTAAATGGGCTACCATGTGCACATATGCTTGCAGATTTTAGGCATTTAGAAGGTTTCATACCTCTAACCGTTATAGACTTTTATTGGAAGCAATAATCTTGCACTCCGCCTACGTTGCATCGCTCAACTTTAGATTTTTTTGACTTGTCGGAAATCATAGCTTTGAAAAGTAGGTATGACGAATCGCCTAATAATGTGAGACTTGTTATGCAACAAGATTTGAAAGTGCTAGCGTTCCCTCAAACTACCACTATTTAGAACCCTCTGTGGCAACTATTAGAAAAGGTAGACCTTTGAAAAAAGATAAATCAACTAAACGAGATCCTTTTTACTTTGAATATGTAGAAGCGTCACTGTCATGTGGATCAAATCTTACTCCGGTTGGTCACTACTTAAAGAAGAATGGCATCAAAACTAAAGCATGTGCCAAAAGTCAAGTCGACGATGAATATTTATTGCAAGTGCCCAAACTATGAGACCCTACATGATTGGCATAGACAATATGCCAAGTGATGGTAATTGCGGCTATTGGGTTGTGGTTAATCAATTGAATCTCCATAATCGAAGACCGAAAAATCCGTGTACATTTGTTCATGAGTCTATGGTTGATAATTTACTGCTACGGTCGAAAATGTACAAAAGAATGTGGGATGATTGTGGTTTTGAAGAAATGAAGAAAAGGATATAATGTCCAAATGTAATTGGATTTAGTGAGTGGATGCAGATGCCAGAATCAAGATTTATAATAGCTGAAACGTTTAGCATTGTGGTTGTCTTTTTAAGCAAACATATGAGTTGACATTTGTTCCCACAACAATACATTCGACCATGTAAAACCATGATAGGATGATAGTTATGGGTCATGTAAACAACTCACATTATGTGGGTATTAAACTCAGTTCCGACTCTCCTTTGCCTCCTACACCTCAATTTACTTATTTTTGGCAGTTCTATAATACTAACGTGGAAGATTGAATCAGACCATATGCGGAAAGAGTGAACAAGTACTTAGCTTATAGGGATGACGACGAAGATGAAGGCAGTGCACTTAACGTACTTACTGGTGAAGAGGAATGAAATGTCGTTACTTTGAGACATGTATGGAATTTGGCATATGTACTGACTTTGGGATATGCACTTGATGGGTTGTAATGGATTTGAGATATATAAATGAATTGAAAAACATATATTGGCTTTCATGTTTTTGCTTCTATTCATGTTCCTAGTGTTCATCTGAATTTGTAATAGGAATCATTGTCAATGAGTATATGTTCATGGCGTTGTGATGACAATTACTATATGGTCTTGATCATTTTCTATTCATGTTCATAGTGCAAGTGAATGAGTATATGAAAAATAAACTGTTTTTCACTGTTTAATTTTCTTTCTAGTTGTTGATTGTTTTGGATTTCCTTTTTTGGACCACCTGTTGATTGTGTTATGATGACAATAAGTACCCAATGTCTATTCGAACAGCATCCAACGTCTATTATTTATATTTTCGACCAAAGCTTATCGATCCCGAGAATTCTGTCCACTATCGATGAATATACAATGACCTATCTAATAAATCTCGTCCCAACTTCGCGTTCCAGCGATAGAAAATTGAAGATCAGCCACAGTGATCCCGTTTTGAGACCTGCTACTATCGATGAATTACTCTTTACGCTTTGATGACTTGTCAAAACGAAGCTTTCTGTGAGTTTCATGGCTTTGACAGTTTTAAACCGTCAATGGACAGTTTCATACCAAAAAAAGACCATCTGAATCTCAATCGGGTCTCGAAAGTTTTTTACCCATCGTTTTTTCGCCACGTGGATTTTTGCCGTAAAACGGGACTACCATGGCTGGTCTTCGGTTTTCCATCGCTGGACGGTGGTGCACCATGGTACAGCTCCATTTCAAATCCATGCACCTATTTCTAAAAGTCGTACGGCACAGTTTCGGCATTTTGGATAGATGTTCCACCTTGAACCGTAGATGTTGCACCCTGTGGATATCAATTCTTCGGACGTTCATAACTATTGACTCGTTTCGAGTAACAGGAGCCATAGCCTGTCAAAGCGAAGTTCTCTGTGAGTTCTACGGTTTTGACATCTTTAAGTCGTCAATGTATAGTTTTATACCCTAAAAAGACCATCCGAATATCAATCGGGTCTCGGAAGTTTTTTACCCTTCGTTTTTTCGCCACGTGGATTTTTACTGTAAAACGGAATCACCGTGGCTGGTCTTCGATTTTCCATCGCTCGATGTTCCACCACGGTTACATTTTCTCCTTGCCCAATTGATTTCCAAGACTCTTGGTATGCATACCTGCACTAATTGAGATAAGTGTTATGGATTTTTTATAAGGAGCGATTGAGTGAATAATAACTATTGTATATGACCTGAGCAAATAGTTAATGTAGTGGTAAAGATGCGAGTTACAGTTTTCTAACTCAAATGTTAAAAAATTTAAACATTGCACCCTTTGGCTTTTATTGTTAGCAACTATATGACTGCTAGCTGGTGAAACTAGTTCTAAATTATATTTAGTAACGAAATTAGGCTTTTCACTTTTTAATTGGCTTGTGTGAACACCTTTATTCTAGCATTAAATGTGTAACATTTTCGTTTTGAAATCAAATTCAAATTGGAAATTAATTTAATTTTTGGAATTAAATTGTGAATAAATTTGATATTTCCCAAATTAAACAAGATATGTGCTTGTTTATATAAATAAATTTGAAATTTGAAATTTGAATTTGAAACTCAAAAAATAAATATATTGGAAATAAATTGGAATTAAAATTTTGTTTTTAAGTTAATAATAATTTGTTTTCTAATTAGATTAAACATGTATTTTGATATTTTGAATTTGATATAATAAATTTTTCAAAGGCTAATTAAGAATTAAATTCTAATATATTTATTCATGTATAATTAAAATTTAAAACCATTTTCTTTAAAAGATTGTAGAAATGATTAACAAAGAAAATATATTTATTTAAAAAGGAAATATAATACAAAGTTCTATTTAAAATATTGTTTAAATTGTTTAAAATATAAACATAAGTACTTAATTCCAACAAGGGTTTAAAAACATGAAACGTGTTTTATAAATTAAAACATATCTTAGCATAATGGTTAAAACAAAAATTTATAAATAAAATAAAATTTAAGCAATGGGTTTAAACACAAAATCTATACATTTGAACATTTGTAAGGTTGAGATTATATGAATTAACAAGTGTACATTAATTATCCTTGTAATTAAACAAGTGTAGCTTGATAATCACATGCAAAATTACATGTGTTAATTCAATTAACAAGTGGAAATTAAATCTTATTTTAAATTGAGATTATAAACATAATGTACAAGAGTGAAACCATGTTTCTCAATATTCTTTCTCAGTTTAAATTTTTCTAACGCCTGAAACAAATCTGAAAACTTAAAACAAAATCATCAACCTAAAAATAAAACAAGTATAAAGGAGATCAAGCCTGGAAAATCAAACAAAGCAGTTGAAAATCAAAATCTGTTCATAGTCTTCAACTTGGAAATAAAAAAAATTAATACAAGATCAAGATTTAAAACCTGAGATCAATGGAGATTTAATTCAAACAAAAAGTCTCAGATCAAAAGTAAAGTTTAAAGCATTCAATCCTGAAGAAAAACAAGTTCCAGAAAAATCAAAAGCCAGAGAGAAGATGAAGCAATTTAAATCAAACCAGAGCATATTCAAACCTGGGCAAATCTAAACAGAAACAAATCAAAGTACCGGATTTTAAGTCCAAAGCTTGTTCTCTGTTCAAACCTCAATCATGGTGAGCAAACCCCTAAACTAAATCCCTCTTTTATCATTAAATTTACCTGAATCTGTTATAATCGGGATGTATGTTGAAGTTTTGTGTGAGAAATATAAAATACTACTTACAGGTTGTATATATGCATTGATAGTGTGCATATGCTTATCTGTTCTGTTTTTAGTAACAGGATCCTCATCAAGGAAAAAATCAATATCTCTTCATATAATTAATATTATGCCATGATCATTAAAGAAAATTTATTCGTGTTAACCAAATGCTATTTTTAAAAATAATTATAAATAATATAAAGTAAGATATTTTACTGGAAAAGGAAAATTTATAGAGGAATTTTTTTAAAAACTAAAAATCAGTATTTTTAAATTCACGTTTTGACTTGATAATTGGAATCACATTAGAATACGATGAATTTTAACAATCAGATCCGGATTTTTAGTTTGGTAGATTGTGGGAAGTTATGAGTTGAACAGAAAATGTATTTTTGTCAATATCTGATGGTCGACGTTTATTTATGGGTTGAAGCTGATGTTGAAGGTAGTGGAGAAGTTGATGAGGCTGGGAAAAATGATCATAGTATTTCTCGATCATCAGAATGACTGTGCGGCAACAAATTAGGGTTTTGAATAAAGCTTTTTTCATCAAGGAAGACGTGACGATTTCGTCAATGATAATGGATCGGAATCATTCGCACCGGGGAAAAGCTTGGTGGATCGTCGGGGCATCTTGGGTCAAGATGGCAGAGTTGCCGGTGGTCCGTGGCGATGGGTCGAGGGGATTTTAGTCGATTAGGTTGTTGAGTTCCAAGAGATCGATAGGTTGATTTTTGATTTCAGGCTTGAATCATCGAACTGGGTGTTTGGGTTAGTCGACGGTGATGTCGACGACTTGTCGAAGGCTACGGTGATGGTCGGAGGTTGGTGGTTTGACTGTGCACGTGCACCAATATCATTGAATATCTGGTTTTTTTGTTGTTTGGGAGGGAAGGGTTGTTGCCTTGGGGACAAGCTCGAGATCGATCAGTTTGACCCGAAGGAAATGGTAGAGCAAGTTGCCCAGGGTTTGTGCTCGGAAAAATCGTAATTTGGCTCGGGTTTTACATGATAATGGTTTATTTTTGAAAAGAAAATATAACAAGTTTTAAAAATTTAAAATTTAGTCAAGTTTTAATTAGTTCCTTAATCACTTCTTTCTAAATAATAAAGGTTTGTTTAAATTTATGATAAATTAAGGGTTTCAAAATGAATTATTTTTAATTTACTTAAGTTTAAGTGTTTAATACATATATAACTTCATTTTAAATATTATTTTAAATAAACTTAATGAAGTGTTTTCTAAACTTTAATCCCACTTTAAGATCTTAAGTTAATTAGAGTGATAATGATAATTTATTAATAAAGATTTAAATGATAATCAAAGTAATTAATAAAGATAAAATGATTTACCTTAAAATTAATTATGTAGTTAATTGTTTGGTTAATATAAGTGATTAACGGATAAATTAATTAGTTAATAATTAATTAGAAGATAATTTGTAATCAAAGGTTAATTACTTAACAATTAAAAGTTATTTAATTAAAGTGATTAATTAAAGGAGAATTAACCAATATGATTAATTAATTAATTAATTAATGTGATTAATTAAAAGTTAATTAATTAATGATTAAAGAATAATGAATCAATTTCTTAATTGATGATTAAAAGGTAATTTATTACATAAGATAATTACTTAATGAACGTAATTAAGAATAATTAATTTATGATTAAAAGACAATTAATTAATGTGATCAATTAAAGAATAATTAATTAATTAAGGATAATTAATTTATGGAAATAATTAATTAAGGTAATTAATTTGAGGATTATTAATTAATTAAAGGTTAATTAATTAATGAAATTGATTAAGGATAATCACTTATTGAAATTAAATAAGGATAATCAATTAAAGAATAATTAAATAATTAAAGATTAATTATTTAATGATTAAAGGTTGATTTAGTTACTAATTACGATTAATTAATTAATAATCAAAGGTTAATTAATTTATCATTAAAGGTTCATTAACAAGTGATTAAAGGATGATTAATCAAGATGGTTTGTAATTAATTAATGTTAATCAACTAGGATTAATGATTAATCTGGTTTAAATTAATCACGTGACTAATTGAACTTAATTATGGATGTTTGGATTGTACTGAATGCCTTGTATTGTTTGATATACCTGATGTGTAATGCTTTGTGATATGAATTATTTTTTATTTGAGATATGATGGATGTAATTTATTTAACTGTGATAAATTTATATTATTTATCTGTGAATTTGTGAATGGAAGATAAGCGTTATAGATTATACCACTTATTGATATTGATATGATTGAATGTGTGATGATTGATGATGTTACACTATTGTGAAAAACCCCTGGACTACACCATACACACACAAATATGGATTGCACGAGGAAATCGGTTAAGTCACAAATATTATGAAATGGTTTTAAAAGTTGAATTTTGAATCCAAATGATTTTTGAAATGGAATTGAATTGAATGTGAAAAGCCTTTGAAAGGGAAGTTTTGAAAATGAAATTTAGTTTTGAATATACTAAGTCTTGTTAAATATTATTTGAAATTATTTTGGAAATTATGGTTTGAAAGCGGTATACAGGTTATATAATATATATATTAATTTAAAACTATTGTTTTGGGAATTTGAATTTAAATTAGAACTTGCCAATAATATGGCAGTTCGTTGGTTCTCTGGTTTATACTTTTAAAGGCTATAATTTGTGTATATTTGATCAGATTTTTCCAAAAAAAAAAGTATTTGTTTTCAAAGGATAATAGCTTTCAAATAAAGAAAGGATTTCTAGTTTTAGTTAAAAAGGGGTTTCAAATTTGAAAGGGAATTGTTTTGAAAGCTATAATTGAATCTTTGTGAAAGATTTGTGAACTTTGTTTCCAAATTGAAGAGGATCTTAATGGTATATCTTCTGTATAAAAGATTTGGAATTGTAAATAGTTTTGAAAACTATGAAAGAATCTTTATGAAAGATTGGTGAATTTTGTAAAGTAAATCTTTTTGTTTAAAGATTTGAAAATGGTAGTTTGTTTAAACCATTTAAAGAAAGGTTTTGGGCTTTAAGTTATGACTTAACTAAGATCCCATATATCCATATAGTTTTAAAATTAGCGCTCATTATTCGGTTAAGCCGGGAGAGGACCTTGTGTCATAAAACCCATTCTGAATAATGATACGGCGATATGGATAGCATTTGAAGACCGATGGTGAAGATCGGGAATTTTCGAGAACAAAAGGATTACCCGTCGAATGACTCTGCACTGAGTAGCTACGGTATAAAGATCTCCATATGTGATGGGGAGCCTTGCAAGGGCTTCTTTATGAAGTGCCTTCGGTTCTGTTTGAACCCAGAACAGACTTGTATGGATGTGTGTCTGACATTACACTTTGAGATGTAAAGTTGGTTTCTATCAAATACATTTGTGTTTAGTGGCGGTGAATTTATTCTCTTAGCTTAACACCTTTCTCTAAGACGTACGAGCTCAGAGGTTATGTAGTTGATGGTTACTAGTGATACATTTTCAATTTGGCAATGTGGCATACGAAGTGCTGCTGATCATTTGTTAATCAAATCATGGCTTTTGTGTAAAGCATAGCTTTGTGGACGTGACCTCGTCGGACCTCACAACCCGAAAATGGTCGAAACAGGAAAGATGAGGCAAGGTTATTTGGGGGTAGCACCCCCTGAGGGTATGTCCATTTTCTTCTGGATAAATGTGGTATCATGGTCTGGACCCTAGATATTTAACATATGTGGTTACTGCAAATTTATTACTTTATGGTTGTTGGTGTCGAGCGCTCGGATAAAGGTTGGTTACGACCGGGGATGGCATACTTGTAGGTGTTACTTCCGGGCAGGGGAACCCGGCCTTGTGTTGGCAGAGAGCTTGTTAAGTTCACGGGGCGTCCCTCCAGAGGCGTACCTATACGGCCTAGGAAGTTCCTTAGCCTAACCATTTGTTGAAAAGCCAATCATCAATACACGCCTTGTACATTTTTAGTTGAATAACCTGCCATTTACATATGGTGGTCATCACTGTTTAGATGGTAGCTATAGTAGGCATAGTTCGAAATGTCTACGCTTGCTAAGATTAATATTATACTTGCAAATGTTTTCCCCTATGCACTAATAATAATATCAAAAGGATTTTCGCATATCAAGCATGTTTGACTATCATAAGGAGAAATCTTCTCCAATTGTGGATTTGCATTGTGCGTGTGGCGGGAGGCCTTATGGTAGTTTCATTTTCCAAAAAGCTTTGCGTATTTATTTTAAAAATTCTTTTGTTTGTTTTGTAAAAGATAAACAAATGTTTTCGTTTGCTCACACCAATCCCATGACTGACATGGAGTTTATTGTTCCCTTCCTAAACTCTGGGTGCCCCTAATTTTCCATACGGGCAGTCTAGAGTTGGGTTTTTCAGATAATCATATAATAGGAATAGATTCGATGGCATCCAGTCTTTGGATTTGGCGATGGAATTTGTTCACGTGGACTGACCTTGCTTAGTTCAACGTGATGATGGTGGTTCGAGCTTCCGACTTGGAGTCTTTGGAGCTTTGGCTTTAGAGATGGAGTTATTGGGATTTTTATCCTTCTCCTTTTTAAAGTTAAAGTTGGTGTTCCTCCGTCGAAGATTTTCTTTCCATTGTTGTGTATCTCTGATAAATATTGATATTCATTTGTATCTGATGTTGTATATCAATGATATATTCTTTTTTCTTCCACTGTGTTGTTGTACTTAATGTGTTATAAGCTCCGGAACGAATCGGATTTCAACTATTGAATCTGCGGCAATCGAGTACAAGTGAAGTACAAGTGTCGATTTTTGAACGCTGAAATTTAGGTCGTGACATTTTGGTATCAGAGCTACAAGTTGAAATTTAGCTCAGGAGTATAACACATTAGGTAACTCATTAGAGATAGGGTGAAGTATACCCTAGAATGAGTATATCCCTAAGATATCCGTCTGTATGCCTACGTAAATTCTCTTACTATCCACTGATAGTGTGTATGAGTGCAAGCAGAAAACGAGATAGGGGACAAGGAAGTACCAATACAAATGGTCGATACCCTACAACAACGGAAGCAACTTTCTCTATCAATCTCTTTGTTGATCGTCCGATATCAATTCTTTGATTGCTTCCTGGCAGCTCCAGAATGAAGCTTTGGTGTGCTGATGGCCCTGCGAATCGTTATAGATAAGTTTCTATTTCGTATTCTCTTCGTCAAATTTCTATTAGCTTTTCATTTTTAACTCTAACGAAATTGAAATTTTATTGGAATAAATTGGTTAACTAAAAATATGAAGTTAAATTTGACTATACCAATATAACGATTTCGGTTAAAACCAAATTTGAGAATTTTGTTATGATTTCTTGTGTGAATCCAAGTCCGAAGAGGGACAAGCTAGTGTATACTTAGGGATATTCTGACTTGAGTTGAGTATCCGTTTGTCTATTCTTTGGGTCCAGATATATTCTAAGAACGGTTAGTCATCCTTCGAACTAACCAATACCCATGTATATTACGTAGACTGGATGACCCGAGTACTTTATGAAATATTGAATGAGTTTGTTCTCATAATTATTGGTGATATTCTGATTTGGTGAGCCAAATGCAGAATGGATATTCAGTTTGATCTGGAAAACTGTTTATCTATCTTTGTGTGTCCATCTGTTCTTTGTTGTCTCCCTGTCTAGCAAATTTCGAAGATGAAATTTTCTTAAGGGGGGAATTTGTAACTTTCCCGTTTTTAGATCAAATTCAAATTGGAAATTAATTTAATTTTTGGAATTAAATTGTGAATAAATTTGATATTTCCCAAATTAAACAAGATGTGTGCTTGTTTATATAAATAAATTTGAATTTGAATTTGAAACCCCAAAACACAAATATATTGGAAATAAATTAGAATTAAAATTTTATTTTTAAGTTAATAAGAATTTGTTTTCTAATTCTATTGAATATGTATTTTAATATTTTGAATTTGATATGATAAATTTTTCAAAGGCTAATTAAGAATTAAATTCTAATATATTTATTCATGTACAATTTAATTTTAAAACTATTTTCTTTAAAAGATTATATAAATGATTAACAAAGAAAATATATTTATTTAAAAAGGAAATATAATACAAAGTTATATTTAAAATATTGTTTAAAGTGTTTAAAATATAAACATAAGTACTTAATTCCAACAAGGGTTTAAAAACATGAAACATGTTTTATAAATTAAAGCATATCTTAGCATAAGGGTTAAAACAAAAATTTATAAATTAAATAAAATTTAAGTAATGGGTTTAAACACAAAACATATACATTTGAACATTTGTAAGGTTGAGATTATATGAATTAACAAGTGTACATTAATTATCCTTGTAATTAAACAAGTTTAGCTTGATAATCACATGCAAAATTACATCTGCTAATTCAATTAACAAGTGGCAATTAAATCTTATTTTAAATTAAGATTATTAACATAATGTATACGAGTGAAACTAGGTTTCTCAATATTCATTCTCAGTTTAAATTTTTCTCAAGCTTGAAACAAATTTGAAAGCTTAAAACAAAATCATCAACCTGAAAATCAAACAAGTATAAAAGAGATCAAGCTTGGAAAATCAAACAAAGCAGTTCAAAATCAAAATCTGTTCATAGTCTTCAATCTGGAAATTAAAAAAAATTAAAACAAGATCAAGATTTAAAACCTGAGATCAATGGAGGTTTAATTCAAACAACAAGTCTAGGATCAAAAGCAAAGTTTAAAGCATTCAATCCTGAACCAAAACAAATTCCAGAAAAATCAAAAGCCAGAGAGAAGATAAAGCAATCAATCAAACCAGAGCATATTCAAACCTGGGCAAATCTAAACAGAAACAAATCAAAGTTTCGGATTTTAAGTCCAAAGCTTGTTCTCTATTCAAACTTCAATCACGGTGAGCAAACCCCTCAACTAAATCCCTCTTTTATCTATTGTTGCTTGTGAGTGAACCTTTACCTTGAATCTGTTATAATCTGGATGTATGTTGAAGTTTTGTATGGGAAATATAAAATACTGCTTACAGGTTGTATATATGCATTGATGGTGTGCATATGCATATCTGTTTGTTTTTAGTAACAGGATCCAAATCAAGGAAAAAATCCAATATCTCTTCATATAATTAATATTATGCCATGATCTTTAAAGAAAGTTTATTCGTGTTAACCTAATGCCATTTTTAAAAATAATTATAAGTAATATCAAGTAAAATATTTTACTGGAAAAGGAAAATTTACAGAGGAATTTTTTTTAAACTAAAAAATCAATATTCTTAAATTCATGTTTTGACTTGATAATTGGAATCATATTAAAATATGATGAATTTTAACAATCGAATCAGGATTTTTAGTTTGGTAGATTATGGAAAATTACGAGTTGAATAAAAAATGTATTTTTGTCAATATCCGATGGTCGACGTCGATTTATGGATCGAACCTGATGTTGAAGGTAGTGGGGAGGTTGACGAGGCTGGGAAAAATGATCGTAGTATTTCTCGATCATCAAAGTGGCTGTGTGGCAACAAATTAGGGTTTTGAATATAGCTTTGTTCATCGAGGAAGACGTGACGATTTCGTCAATGATAATGGATCGGAAACATTCGCACCGGGGGAAAAGCTTGGTGGATCGTCGGGACAGCTTGGGTCAAGATGGCGGAGTTGCCGGTGGTCCGTGGAGATGGGTCGAGGGGATTTTAGTCGATTGGGTTGTTAAGTTCCAGGCGATCGATAGGTTGATTTTCGATTTCAGGCTTGAATCGTCGAATTGGGTGTTTGGGTTGGTCGACGGTGATGCTGACGACTTGTCAAAGGCTACGGCGATGGTCGGAGGTTGGTGGGTAATTTATTACTTAAGATAATTTCTTAATGAAAGTAATTAAGAATAATTAATTTATGATTAAAAGATAATTAATTAATGTGATCAATTAAAGAATAATTAATTAATTAAGAATAATTATTTTATGGAGTTAATTAATTAAGGTAATTGATTTGAAAGTAATTAATTAATTAAAGGTTAATTAATTAATGAAATTGATTAAGGATAATCACTTATTGAAATTAATTAAGGATCATTAATTAAGAATAATTAAATAATTAATGATTAATTATTTAATGATTAAAGGTTGATTTATTTACTTAATTAAGATTAATTAATTAATAATCAAAGATTAATTAATTTATCATTAAAGGTTAATTAATAAGTTATTAAAGGATGATTAATCAAGATGGTTTGTAATTAATTAATGTTAATCAATCAGGATTAGTGATTAATCTGGTTTAAATTAATCAGGTGACTAATTTAACTAAGTTATGGATGTTTGGATTGTACTAAATGCCTTGTATTGTTTGATATCCCTGATGTGTAATGCTTTGTGATATGAATTATTTTTGATTTGAGCTGTGATGAATGTAATTTATTTATCTGTGATAAATTTATATTATTTATCTGTGAATCTGTGAATGAAAGATAAGCGTTATAGGTTATACCGGTTATTGATATTGATATGATTGAATCTGTGATGATTGATGTTGTTGCACTATTATGTAAAATCTCTGGACTACACTATACACACACAAATATGGATTGCACAAGGAAATTGGTTCACAAATATTTGAATTAAATATTATGAAATGGTTTAAAAGTTGAATTTTGAATCCAAATGATTTTTGAAACGGAATTGAATTAAATGTGAAAAGCCTTTGAAAGGGAAGTTTTGAAAATGAAATTTAGTTTTGAATATACTATATCTTTTTAAATATTATTTGAAATTATTTTTGAAATTATGGTTTGAAAGCGGTATACAAGTTATATAATATATTTATGAATTTAAAACTATTGTTTTGGGAATTTGAATTTAAATTAGAACTTGCCTATAATATGGCAGTTCGTTGATTCTCTGGTTTATACTTTTAAAGGCTATAATTTGTGTATATTTAATCATATTTTTCCAAAACAAAATGTATTTGTTTTCAAAGGATAATAGTTTTCAAATAAAGAAAGGATTTCTAGTTTTTTTCAAAAATGGGTTTCAAATTTGAAAGGGAATTGTTTTGAAAGCTATAATTGAATCTTTGTGAAAGATTTGTGAACTTTGTTTCCAAATTGAAGAGAATCTTAAAGGGGTATCTTTTGTATAAAAGATTTGGAATTGCAAATAGTTTTGAAAACTATGAATGAATCTTTGTGAAAGATTGGTGAACTTTGTGAAGTAAATATTTTTCTTCAAAGACTTGAAAATAGTAATTTGTTTAAACCATTTAAAGAAAGGTTTTGGGCTTTAAGTTGTGACTTAACTAAGATCCCATATATCCATATGGTTTTAAAATTAGCGCTCATTATTCAATTTAGCCGAGAGAGGATCTTGTGTTATTAAACTCATTCCGAATAATGATACGACGATATGGATAGCATTTGAAGACCGGTGGTGAAGACTGGGTATTTTCAAGAACGAAAGGATTACCCGTCGAATGACTCTACACTGAGTAGCTACGGCATAAAGATCTCCATATGTGATGGGGAGTTCGATCGGGATTGTGAATACCCGGATTTGCATTGGCTTCTTTGTGAAGTGCCGTCGGTTTTGTTTGAACCCGTAATAGACTTGTATGGATGTGTGTCTGACATTACACTTTGAGACGTAAAGCTAGTTTCTATCAAATACATTTCTGTTTGGTGGCGTAGAATTTATTCTCTTGGCTTAACACCCTTCTCTGAGACATACGAGCTCAGAGGTTATGTAGTTGATGGTTACTAGTGATACATTCCCAATTTGGTAATGTGGCATACGAAGTGTTGTTGATCATTTGTTGATCAAAGCATGGCTTTTGTGTAAAGCGTAGCTCTGTGGACGTGACCTCGTCGGACCTCACAACCCGAAAATGGTCGAAACAGGAAAGATGCGGCAAAGTTATTTGTGGGTAGTGCCCCCTGAGATTATGTCCATTTCCTTCTGGATAGAGGTGGTATCATGATATGGAGCCCAGATATTTAACCTATGTGGTTACTGCAAATTTATTACTTTGTGGTTGTTAGTGTCGAGCGCTCGGATACAGGTTGGTTACGCCCGGGGATGGCATACTTGTAGGTGTTACTTCCAAGCAGGGTAACCCAACCTTGTGTTGGCAGAGAGCTGGTTAAGTTCTCGAGGCGTCCCTCCAGAGGCGTACTCATCTGGCCCAGGAAGTTCCTTAGCTTGACCATTTGTTGGAAATCCAATCATCAATACACACCTTGTACGGTTTTAGTTGTATAACCTGCCATTTACTTATGGTGGTCACCACTGTTTAGATGGTAGCTATAGTAGGCATAGTTCGAAATGTCTATGCAAGCTAAGATTAATATTACACTTGAAAATATTTTCCACTATGCACTAATAATATCAGAAGGATTTTCGCATATCAAGCATATTTGACTATCATAAGGAGAAATCTCTTCCAATTGTGCGTTGCATTGTGTGTGTGGCGGGAGGCCTTATGCTAGTTTCATTCTCCAAAAAGCATTGCGGATTTCTTTTAAAAATTCTTTTGTTTGTTTTTTAAAAGATAAACAAATGTTTTCGTTTGCTAACACCAGTCCCATGACTGGAGTTTATTGTTCCCTTCCTAAACTCGGGGTGCCCACAATTTTCCACACCGGCAGTCTAGACCTGGGTTTTTCAGATAATCATATAATAGTAGTAGATTCGATTGCATCTAGTCTTTGGATTTAGCGATAGCATTTGTTCACTTGGACTGAGCTTGCTTAGGTCAACGTGATGATGGTGGTTCGAGCTTCCGACTTGGAGTCTTTGGAGCTTTGGCTTTGCAGATGGAGTTATTGGGATTTCTATCTGTGACGACCCGACTTTCTCACAATAGAAAATCGCACCATCTTGAAGAAAGAAAGGGATAGAGAAGAGGAAAGAAAGAAGAGAAAGAAGAAACAACACAGAATCTTAACAGCGGAACGAATAATTTATATTAATAACATAAATACTATATAGTTTACAACCATTATCAGAGTTACAAAGATTACACATCACACACTAGACAGTTATAAACTCCTGTCTAATTTTACAACTCAATACAATACAAGGAAACTACTCAGAGAAACCAACACAGCGGAACACTATATATCTACACGCTGAAGCCTCATGCTCCATTGCTCCTCCACAATTCATCAAAGCTAACCTGAATCCCTTGACTACTCGTAAAAATTTGAGTACCCAAGAGTTTAAGAAAACAAAAGATAAACTCCGGGTCAGACATGGGTCTGGTGTGAGTAACAGGTTAAGGTTGCTTAACTTTCAAAAACCTTTTGAAAAGAAAGGTATCATGTATGACTTCCCACACATAAACATGGAAAAGTTTTTACCTTACGCTAACCAAAACATTTGATAGGAATCCAGTGATAATATAATAGGTCTAGGGTTTTCAAAGAAATATGAAATAGCCGAAATTGTTACATCTATTAAATTTCACCTACTAGCCACAAAAGTGGGTAACACAATCAAAACGATGGCACTTATTGGATTTTGGATTCCACACGATGGCAGGGCTACTGGGATACCGCCCGTCACAGTACGTGACCTAGATCACCGTACCGAGGAGCCACCCTAACTCCCCTGCAACACAAGTCTGGAACCATCTCTTACTGGACAGTCCCGAACAAGACAACCCCGACAGTTGGGGCTCACAACTGTCCACACAGCCGAAATAAAAGGGACCTCTAGACAGGGGAAAATCTCGTCCTACTTGGGCATGACCCACTTAGCCTTGCTGCACCTCCCCTGTTTTAGCCATTACCGGTTGATGAGACTTAAGGCTACGATTACCTTTATAGAACACATCACTTAGAATGCTCATCGTCCACCTGACGATGTTCTGAAAGCATTCAATCCATACAAGTTCGTTCCGGCTTCGAACGAAACCGAAGGCATTATCTCGTTACACTCATTTTGGAATCACCCTCAGAGTTAACGACGATAACCCTTGCACTCTGAATCTTCATTTTCTCTTGAGATTCATGACCTATCGTTAATTTGGATCGATGTGGTTTTCGGATATCCAAATATGGAAACCCGATCCCGGTCTCATAGAAATCCAAAACGTGTCTTTTAGGGCCAAGTTTTTTTAAGGTTTAAAACAATTCAATTTAATTATCTATATACACACAAATAGATAACTCACAAATCACAATAGATAATCAACATTAACATAATAAACAGGTGATCCACATTATCATTATAAACAGATAATCCATACTATCATCAAGATAGATAATCCATATTATTATCACAATGCAACCAAAACATTCATATCACACCGCATCACTTATCTCATTTCTAAGATCACAAACCATTCAAGGCAATCAATATTATCCATTCATTCATAAGCATTGATTTACTTCATCACACTATAATTAATTTAAAATGAATTAAATTAATTACTTCCATCTCTAATTAATTTTAAGTGAATTAAATTAATTACTTCATCTTTAATTAATTTAAAATAAATTAAATTAATTACTTCATCATTATAAATCTTGCTTATCTAACATTAATTAATTACAACTCGATTAATTAATTATTCAAATTAATTACCTTAATTAATCACCCTTGATTAATCATTCTTTAATTACATTCATGTGATTATCCTCAACCAAAACGGTAGTTAACCTTTAATTACTTCAATTAATTAATTAACTATAATTAATTAGATTAATCCTTAATTAATTACATTAATTAATTACTTTTAATCACTTATCATCAATTAATTAATCTTAATTAATCAATCTTAGTTACATCATTAATTAATTAATGATACCTAATTATATTTTTAATTAATTTCTTTATTTAAATTAATTACAATAAGTAATTAATCTTAATTAAACCAAAATTATTAATCCCTCATTGATTAATCACATTCAGTAATTAACTAACCTTAATTACTTCATTAAATATTCCCAATTAATTATCCTTAATTAATCCCTTGATTAATTACTAAGTAATTGTACTCAAATTACTTCCATTCTTAAAACATCTTCTATTAATTACATTCAGTAATTACCAATTAATTACTTCACTAAGTAATTCCAATCCATTAATTACATTAAGTAATTATCATCAAATCATTCAGTTTTTAAAATTAATTAAACTTAATTAATCAATTTAAACTAATCCCATTAAACTCAATTAATTTACATTATATAATTATTATCAAATCATCTAGTGTTTAAATTAATTAAACTTAATTAATCAATTTAAATAATCACATTAAACTAAATTAATTACATTAAGTAATTAATTCCTTAATTACTTTCATTAAGTAATTACACTTAAACAATTCACAACTGATTATCTTTAAATTAATTAATCTAATTAATTATTAAAAATTAACCACATTAATTAATTATTAAATAATCCTAGTTAATGTCCTACATTAACCATTCTTTAATTACTTCCATTAAGTAATCAACTTAGATTAACCATTGTTAATCACAAATTAATTTATCTCTAATTATCCTCTAATTATTTAATTAATTAAGTGTTAGCTGTAACTTAATCAATCCTTAATTGCTTGACTAATTAACGCTGATTATAACTTAATTGCTTAATTAATAAATCTTTAACCATTAATTAATAATCTTAAATTATCTAATTAATGATCTTAATTACCAATTGATTAACCCTTAATCAATTATTTATTAATCCCTAAACAATTAATTAATTAAATTATCTAATTATTCCTTAATTGCCCCATTAATTTAATTAATTTCAAATCATTAAATCTTAATTTAATTTTAAGATAAAAACATTTCTTAATTATGACTAATATGTCATTAACAAATACATTTGAAAACAATTTACTTTTGAACTTACCTTAAACTTTCATTTCAAATATGAAATTTAAAATGAATACGATTTAACTTAACAAAGTTTAAACAATTTAAAAGCCTTTTGAATTACCTGGCAAAAAAATACTTGCCTTATAAAAGAAAATTTATAAGAGTTTAAACCAAATTCATTTTTAAGTTCAAATAATTTAAATATACACTTTAACATACAAAGTTGTTTAAATCTTTCAAAATTTAAAACTTCTTTATTTCAAACTGAAATACCAATTTAAATCTTTGATTTCCAGTTTTAAATTTAACTTTAAAGCTTGCTCATATTTTTAAAACTTCATTTTTAAAAATTCAAACTACCTACCATTTTAAAGTAGTTTAACAATTTAAATTTAAAATTCTTATATTTTTTTCTAAACTGAGATTAAATCTTAAACTTGAATTCTAGATTTCAAACTTGAATTTTAAACTTAGTTTAAACTCTAGCTTTACATTTATAAACTTCAGTTTTAAAATTTTAAAAACAGATATTACAGGTTTTCTCAAAACTTGTAAACAATGAAATACCCGAAACACCCCCAATTTACTTCGAGTTTAAAGGCCAACCTCCCCGAGCTAATCTACCCAACAACTTCGAGCAACTCATAAATCTTTTCGAGCATAAAACAACACCTCAACAAACTTCATCAGATAACAGGGTCTGTGCACATGCACGTTGCCACCAGTCATCCCCGATCACCAGTGATGATCATCCCATATCCAAAATCACTCAATCACCCCAACGCGATCATCAGACTAGCTCCAACCCAACTCGAATTTGAATTCGAGTTTCAATCTAAACCTGGAACCCAACTCAAGGTCAATGCTTCAACCTGGAAGTTTGCCTCGCCAGCACAATCCCGACCATCGGAGTAGCTGAAACTTCGGCCAAACCATCGCCTACTTCCAAACTTCCATCACCCAAAAGCTTGAAACACTCGATCCACCGTATAACCCGTAGTGATCGAATTCCTAAACTTAACTAAAACTAGGGTTCTAAAAGAAATTTCACAGCTGCATTTACCCCAATGATTTTCATCACCATCAAATATTTTTCCAAGATTCACTGATCACCTCTCCATCAACTGGAAGAAACCCGTCCCCTCAAGATACATAGATCACCAGAAAAATCAAATATTCCCATTATAGTTCATATCTTAACTGCACCTTCAACCCAAACCTAAAAACTAAAATTCTTGTTTTAAAAATCATATTTTTGTTTATGTATTCAGTTTTTAATACTGGATTTACAATTTAAAAGGTTTGAGTTTTGATTTTATCTAACATGCACTGATGTTTTTATGTTTCCAGAGACAACAAGCTTATATTTTAACTTACTTAAAATTTTAAATATTAACCTAAGATAAATCAAACAGCTTTGATTTATAAATTACATCCAATCTGCAACTAATTAAAAGAATAGGAATTTTAAATAGAAATTTTGAGCCTGGGTACAAAACAGAACAGAATACCTATACACAGCATGCATACAAATAATATTCACTTCAGACATTCATGCAATACACATTTATTTCAAACATACAAGCAACCAAATTTATTTTTAAATTTTAAAAGTTACTCACTTGAATTTGAAGAAGACAGAGCTTCCATTTGAAATGCTTTTGATACTTTGAACTCCTTTAAAAACTGACATGCTTCTATAAAAGCTTGTTTTTAAAAACTTGCAGACAACTCCAAAGATTTCCTTTTGATACTTAAGTTGAAAGAATGAATGCAGACAGACCTGTTTTAAAACTGTAGTTGCCCTGGGTTTGAAGATGTGCAGATTTGCTTTTTGTTTGAAAATGGCAGGCTATAGATTTGATATGAGGAGTTTGTTTTTCATGAGAACAGATTTTGCATATTGAAATTAATTGCAGGGATTTGGATTTTGATATAAAGAGTTTTTAACAGATTTTGGGTTTTGAAGGGTTGTTTACAGATTTTGGAAAATGATTCAGGGTAATGATTTACATTTTTAAACTGAGGATTTGAAGAGGATTACAGATTTACTTGATTATTGATTTTAAATCTGAAAATGGTTTTCATGTTTTCAGATTTGTTTTCTTAACTTTTGAACTATGAAGATAGAAAAGGAAAAAAAAGAGGCAAATGCATTTATATAAGTGGATTTTGTGATTTAATAAAATAAAGAAAATAAAAATAAATAAGGACACTTGTCTAAAAACATAACATTTGTCAAAACATTTGCTTAAAAATTTACACTTGTTATATTAGGCTTAATACTTACATTTGTCACTTAAGTTGTTAATACTTTATTCCTAAATGAAAATAAAGGTATTAACTTAATTCATTAAATACTTATCTATATAAATGACTTATGTAAATGTATATGTGCACTTCTTATTATAGAAAATGAAATAAAACAAATTATATAAAAATGAAAGCTTACTCACATAATTTAAATATGTTTATTCTTTTGAATTTCAAAATTAATTCAAATTCAAATTCTACTATAATTTACAAATCCAATTTAAAGCTAATTTATATCATATACAAATTTAAAATAGAAATTCTATTAACCTATGTTTTTTTTTATACATTTATTACTATTTGAAAATAACAACTAAATTTTCTTTAAAATCTGTTTATAAAAATAACACATATTTATTAATGTTTGAGAATAATTAGTTGTTAATTTTAAACAATTTATAAAAGAAATTATTTCTTTACTTATAAATTGCTTATTTTATTAAGCTATATTTAAAAAGAAGAACAAACCCATTTTGTTAATTAATTTAAATTTAAAACTTAAGCCAAAATCATTTTAAACATTTAAACATCTTTCTTAACAATTTAAAATCATATACTTATTTATTACATAGCTTTGAAAACTTAATATTAAATTAAATCAAAATTTCCAAATTATTAATATATATATTAGAATTTGAAATCAAGATTCATTTATTAAATTCAAACCAAGATTATTTATTTAATAACTTTGAAAAGCTTTATATTAAATAAAAACTAATTTTCAAATTACTAAAAATATTAGAATTAGAAAATATGCTTTATTTATTAAATTTAAAACAAAGCTAATCTATTTACAATATAAACCAAATATTTATATTATAAATAGAAACCAATTTATTAGCTGAAAAAGATAAAATCTACCAATTAAATATTTATTTAAGAGGATTTTCAAATCAATTCAAATTTTATTAACAAAAATTATCAAATCAATTTAATTTTAAAACAGATTATTAAATTGATATTGTCAAAAATTCCGGGTTATTACAATCATTCCCCTTAAAATAATTTCGTCTCCGAAATTTAAAACAAAGGTAATTTAATAATCTCATTAAATATTTTAATTTTAAAAACACAAGCATTTATCAAACATATGCTAACAACCATAGCAACCAATTCATCCACTCAAACAAATTTAACTATCCAGAAAAAATTCTGGATAGAATTTCCTCAAGTTTCCCAAGTATAAATACCGGGATACTCGCTCTACAGAATCCAAGCAATCGAAACTACTAAGCTACAGAGCTCCTATTCATCTATATCTACAAAACTAGATAGGATATCAGACTATAGACGAGTCTGACTCAACAACCAAAACTCCTGAACTGCTGGTTCCAAAACCAGAAATAGATCATACACGTACTCCCACAGAGATACGTGAAACTCATCGAATCCCAGTTATTCAAACTGGCAATTCAATCCTGTAGACCAAACACTTAACCTCCAAGATCACAGAAAAGATTCAAAACACCTCAGAGCTAGCTTCTCAGACTTTCCCAATCTTATAGCTCCTTAATCGGAGAAAACTTATCCAAAATCAAATCTTTGACTCCGGAATCCAAATTCGTTCGTCTCTAATCCCCAAAAATCTCCGGACGATCCTGGGCTGCCTACATCCTTACTGATCAGCTCAACCTTCGCTGATGCCTCTAGAAACAAACAAAACCAATCATCTCAACAAAATGACCTACTCAAGATCAATCCAAAACCAAGAACAATCCCTACTCTTCAAACAACAGAAGACTGATTTACTTCTCCTTATCCGAAAAAGACAATCAAAAACACTTCCAAACCGCTTCCGCTGCACAACTCTGATCTGAAGTAGATAAGAATGCTGATGAAGAACACGAGCACAAACTGGACAACACATCCCAGAAATATGGTTCAACAGATCCATAAGAAAGCTCAGAAGTTCTTCCAAAACCTGAGCTGCTACACTAACTCAATCTCTAAGAATCATCCTTCTACTAAGCTGAACCATCGGTACCACTCCTGTAATCCTAGTCGATAAGAAAACTCAATCTCGAGATGCGGACAAACCTCTGACTTCTTTGAAGACATCTGAAAAAATTCTGATAACCTAAGAGAACACACAACTATCGCAAGTCACTTTTGCGATTGCCCAACCTAATATCCAAAGAAAACTGTTCTCCCTTTACCAAACAGTACAGCTTACACTTATCTAGCCAATCTATCGAAGAAACGGATCTACTCAGCTGCTTTCGAATTCCTCCTTCAGAAACTTCTAAGCCAGAAGACTCCCTGTCGGCATACAGAACACTCCAAGCTGCACTGCTGCCACAGATGCTAAAGACTTCCTAATCCAAAGCTCTTCGAGGAACTCGACCTCAAACCAAATAGAAACACCATGCTGAACACAGCCACAACCGATGCAGACCTACTTCCTTAAACTTGTTCCAAAGAAAACTTCTTCGAAAACATCCATAGTCATTACATCTCATTACGCAGCTATTACTTCCTGAGGTATCAAGATACCATCACTCGCTTCTACCTAACCGACAGATCCAAACTCTACTCATCCAAACTTCAAAGATAGACTCCGAACCTTAACAGGTTTCCTTCAGAGATTAATGAAATCCTTTCACCACAGAAAAGCACACTCGAGACGGTATTAGGCCTACAGTCTCCCCAGATACACTTCCAACCTTAAACATTCAAACTCCAACCAATGGTAGTCGTGATACACGCCACTATCATATCTACTTTTATAACTTATATTGGAAAACCTGAACAGGTAACCCAACAAATAGGTAGAAATAACTATATATATATATATATATATATATATATATATATATATATATATATATATATATATATATATATTTTAAAATTACAAATACGTTCTCTCAAGATAGACACCACTCGAGAGCCTAGGTATTCGCTCAACCTAGCGCTCTGATACCAAATGTGACAACCCGACTTTCTCACCATAGAAAATCGCATCATCTTGAAGAAAGAAAGGGATAGAGAAGAGGAAAGAAAGAAGAGAAAGAAGAAACCACACAGAATCTTAACAGCGGAACGAATAATTTATATTAATAACATAAATATTACATAGTTCACAACCATTATCAGAGTTACACAGATTACACATCACATACTAGACAGTTATAAACTCCTGTCTAGTTTTACAACTCAATAAAAAAACAAGGAAACTACTCAGAGAAACCAACATAGCGGAACACTATATATCTACACGCTGAAGCCTCCTGCTCCATTGCTCCTCCACAATTCGTCAAAGCTAACCTGAATCCATTGGTTGCTCGTAAAAATTTGAGTACCCAAGAGTTTAAGAAAACAGAAGATAAACTCTGGGTCAGACATGGGTCTGGTGTGAGTAACAGGTTAAGGTTGCTTAACTTTCAAAAACCTTTTGAAAAGAAAGGTATCACGTAAGACTTCCCACACATAAACATGGAAAAGTTTTTACCTTACGCTAACCAAAACATTTGATAGGAAATCCAGTGATATTATAATAGTTCTAGGGTTTTCAAGTAAATATGAAATAGCCGAAATTGTTACATCTATTAAATTCCAGCTACTAGCCACAAAAGTGGGTAATAAAATCAAAACCGATGGCACTTATTGGATTTTGGGTTCCATACAATGGCAGGACTACTGGGGTACCGGCCGTCACAGTACGTGGCCTAGATCACCGTACCGAGGAGCCACCCTAACTCCCCTTCAACACAAGGCCGGAACCATCCCTTACTGGACAGTCCCGAACAAGACAACCCCGACAGTTGGAGCTCACAACTGTCCATACAGCCGAAATAAAAGAGACCTCTAGACGGGAAAATCTCGTCCTACTTGGGCATGACCCACTTAGCCTTACTGCACCTCCCATGTTTTAGTCATTCCCGGTTGATGAGGCTTGAGGCTACGATTATCTTTATAGAACACGTCACTTAGAATGCTCATCGTCCACCTGACGATATTCTGAAAGCATTCAATCCATACAAGTTCATTCTAGGTTCGAACGAAACCGAAGGCATTATCTCGTTACACTCATTTTGGAATCACCCTCAAAGTTAATGACGATAACCCTTGCACTCTGAATCTTCATCTTCTCTTGAGATTCACGACCTATCGTTAATTTGGATCGATGTGGTTTTCGGATATCTAAATATGGAAACCCGATCCCGGTCTCATCGAAATTCAAAACATGTCTTTTAAGGCCAAGTTGTTTTAAGGTTTAAAACAATTCAATTTAATTATCTATATACACACATATAGATAACTCACAAATCACAATAGATAATCAACATTATTATAATAAACAGGTGATCCACATTATCATTATAAACATATAATTCATACTATCGTCAAAATAGATAATCCATATTATTATCACAATGCAACCAAAACATTCATATAACACCGCATCACTTGCCTCATTTCTGAGATCACAACCCATTCAAGGCAATCAATATTATCCATTCATTCATAAGCAATGATTTACTTCATCATACTATAATTAATTTAAAATGAATTAAATTAATTACTTGCATCTCTAATTAATTTAAAGTGAATTAAATTAATTACTTCATCTCTAATTAATTTAAAATAAATTAAATTAATTACTTCATCATTATAAATCTTGCTTATCTAACCATTAATTAATTACAAGTCGATTAATTAATCATTCAAATTAATTAACGTAATTAATCACCCTTGATTAATCATCCTTTAATTACATTCATGTAGTTATCCTTTCACAAATTAATTATCCTTAACCAAAACAGTAATTAACCTTTAATTACATTAATCCTTAATTAATTACATTAATTAATTACTTTTAATCACTTATCATTGATTAATTAATCTTACTTAATCAACGTTAGTTACATCATTAATTAATTAATGATACCTAATTATATTTTTAATTAATTTCTTTATTTAAATTAATTACAATAAGTAATTAATCTTAATTAAACCATAATTATTAATCCCTCATTGATTGATCACATTCAGTAATTAACTAACCTTAGTTACTTCATTAATTATTCCCAATTAATTATCCTTAATTAATCCCTCGATTAATTACTAAGTAATTATACTCAAATTACTTCCATTCTTAAAACATCTTTTATTAATTACATTCAGTAATTACCAATTAATTACTTCACTAAGTAATTCCAATCCATTAATTACATTAAGTAATTATCATCAAATTATTCAGTGTTTAAAATTAATTAAACTTAATTAATCAATTTAAACTAATCCCATTAAACTCATTAAATTACATTATGTAATTATTATCAAATCATCTAGTGTTTAAATTAATTAAACTTAATTAATCAATTTAAACAATCACATTAAACTAAATTAATTACATTAAGTAATTAATTCCTTAATTACTTTCATTAAGTAATTACACTTAAACAATTCACAACTGATTATCTTTAAATTAATTAATCTAATTAATTATTAAAAATTAACCACATTAATTAATTATTAAATAATCCTAGTTAATGACCTACATTAACCATTCTTTAATTACTTCCATTAAGTAATCAACTTAGATTAACCATTGTTAATCACAAATTAATTTATCTTTAATTATCCATTAATTAAACTCTAATTATTTAATTAATTAAGTGTTAACTGTAACTTAATTAATCCTTAATTGCTTGACTAATTAACCTTGATTATAACTTAATTGCTTAAGTAATAAATCTTTAATCATTAATTAATAATCTTAAATTATCTAATTAATGATCTTAATTACCAATTGATTAACCCTTAATCAATTATTTATTAATCCCTAATCAATTAATTAATTAAATTATCAAATTCTTCCTTAATTACCCCATTAATTTAATTAATTTCAAATCATTAAATCTAAATTTAATTTTAAGATAAAAACATTTTTAATTATGACTAATATGTCAATAACAAATACATTTGAAAACAATTTACTTTTGAACTTACCTTAAGCTTTCATTTCAAATATGAAATTTAAAATGAATACGATTTAAGTTAACAAAGTTTAAACAATTTAAAAGCCTTTTAAATTACCTGGCAAAAAAATACTTGCCTTATAAAAGAAAATTTATAAGAGCTTAAACCAAATTCATTTTTAAGTTCAAATAATTTAAATATACACTTTAACATACAAAGTTGTTTAAATCTTTCAAAATTTAAAACTTCTTTA
Source organism: Allium cepa (assembly GCA_030765085.1). NCBI lineage: Eukaryota > Viridiplantae > Streptophyta > Magnoliopsida > Asparagales > Amaryllidaceae > Allium > Allium cepa. The sequence continues at coordinate 1,031,975,595 of CM060945.1, read as the reverse complement.
TTTCAAACTGAAATACCAATTTAAATCTTTGATTTCCAGTTTTATATTTAAGTTTAAAACTTGCTCATATTTTTAAAACTTCATTTTTAAAAATTCAAACTACTTACCATTTTAAAGTAGTTTAACAATTTAAATTTAAAATTCTTATATATTTTTTTTTAAACTGAGATTAAATCTTAAACTTGAATTCTAGATTTCAAACTTGAATTTTGAACTTAGTTTAAACTCTAGCTTTACATTTATAAACTTCAGTTTTAAAATTTTAAAAACAGATATTATAGGTTTTCTCAAAACCTGTAAACAATGAAATACCCGAGACACCCCCAATTTACTTCGAGTTCAAAGACCAACCTCCTTGAGCAAATCTACCCAACAACTTCGAGCAAATCATAAATCTTCTCGAGCATAAACCAACACCTCAACAAACTTCATCAGATTACAGGCTCTGTGCACATGCACGTTGCCACCAGTCATCTTCGATCACCAGTGATGATCATCCCACATCCAAAATCACTCAATCACCCCAACGCGATCATCAGACTAGCTCCAACCCAATGCGAATTTGAATTCGAGTTTCAACCTAAACCTGGAACCCAACATCAGAGTCAATGCTTCAACCTGAAAGTTTGCCTCGCCAGCACAATCCTGACCATCGGAGTTGCTGAAACTCCGGCCAAACCATCGCCTACTTCCAAACTTCCATCACCCAAAAGCTTGAAACACTCGGTCCACCGTAGTACCTGTAGTGATCGAATTCCTAAACTTAACTAAAACTAGGGTTCTAAAAGAAATCTCACAGTTGCATTTACCCCAATGATTTTCATCACCATCAAATATTTTTCCAAGAATCACTAATCACCTTTCCATCAACTGGAAGAAACCCGACCCCTCAAGATACATAGATCACCAGAAAAATCAAATATTCCCATTATAGTTCATATCTTAACTGCACATTCACCCCAAACCTAAAAACTAAAATTCTTGTTTTAAAAATCATATTTTTGTTTATGTCAGTTTATAATACTGGATTTACAATTTAAAAGGTTTGAATTTTGATTTTATCTAACATGCACTAATGTTTTTATGTTTCCAGAGGCAACAAGCTTATATTTTAACTTACTTAAAGTTTTAAATATTAACCTAAGATAAATCAAACAGCTTTGATTTATAAATTACATCTAATCTGCAACTAATTAAAAGAATAGGAATTTTAAATAGAAATTTTGAGCCTGGGTACAAAACAGAACAGAATACCTATACACAACATGCATACAAATAATATTCACTTCAGACATTCATGCAATACACATTTATTTCAAGCATACCAGCAACCAAATTTATTTTTAAATTTTAAATGTTACTCACTTGAATTTGAAGAAGATAGAGCTTCCATTTGAAATGCTTTTGATACTTTGAACTCCTTTAAAAACTGACATGCTTCTATAAAAGCTTGTTTTAAAAAACTTGCAGAAAACTCCAAAGATTTCCTTTCGATACTTAAGTTGAAAGACTGAATGCAGGCATGCCTGTTTTAAAACTGCAGTTGCCCTGGGTTTGAAGATGTGCAGATTTGTTTTTTGTTTGAAAATGGCAGGCTACAGATTTGATATAAGGAGTTTGTTTTTCATGAGAACAGGTTTTGCATATTGAAATTAATTGCAGGGATTTGGATTTTGATATGAAGAGTTTGTAACAGATTTTGGGTTTTGAAGGGTTGTTTACAGATTTTGGAAAATGATTCAGGGTAATGATTTACATTTTTAAACTAAGGATTTGAAGAGGATTACAGATTTACTTGATTACAGATTTTGAATCTAAAAATGGTTTTCATGTTTTCAGATTTGTTTTCTTAACTTTTGAACTATGAAGATAGAAAAGGAAAAAAAATGAGAGGCAAATGCATTTATATAAGTGGATTTTGTGATTTAATAAAATAAAGAAAATAAAAATAAATAAGGACACTTGTCTAAAAACATAACATTTGTCAAAACATTTGCTTAAAAATTTACACTTGCTATATTAGGCTTAATACTTACATTTGTCACTTAAGTTGTTAATACTTTATTCCTAAATGAAAATAAAGGTATTAACTTAATTCATTAAATACTTATCTATATAAATGACTTATGTAAATGTATATGTGCATTTCTTATTAAAGAAAATGAAATAAAACAAATTATATAAAAATGAAAGCTTACTCACATAATTTAAATATGTTTATTCTTTTGAATTTCAAAATTAATTCAAGTTCAAATTCTACTATAATTTACAAATCCAATTTAAAGCTAATTTATATCATATACAAATTTAAAATAGAAATTCTATTAACCTATCTATTTTTTTTACATTTATTACTATTTTAAAATAACAACTAAATTTTCTTTAAAATCTATTTATAAATATAACACATATTTATTATTTTTTGAAAATAATTAATTGTTAATTTTAAACAATTTATAAAAGAAATATTTCTTTGCTTATAAATTGCTTATTTTATTAAGCTTTATTTAAAAAGAACAAACAAACCCTTTTTGTTAATTAATTTAAATTTAAAACTTAAGCCAAAATCATTTTAAACATTTAAACATCTTTCTCAACAATTTAAAATCATATACTTATTTATTACATAGCTTTGAAAACTTAATATTAAATTAAATCAAAATTTCCAAATTATTAATATATATTAGAATTTGAAATCAAGATTCATTTATTAAATTCAAACCAAGATTATTTATTTAATAACTTTGAAAAGCTTTATATTAAATAAAAACTAATTTTCAAATTACTAAAAACATTAGAATTAGAAAATATGCTTTATTTATTAAATTTAAAACAAAGCTAATCTATTTACAATATAAACCATATATTTATATTATAAATAGAAACCAATTGATTAGCTGAAAAAGATAAAATCTACCAATTAAATATTTATTTTAAGAGGATTTTTAAATCAATTCAAATTTTATTAACAAAAATTATCAAATCAATTTAATTTTAATACATATTATTAAATTGATATTGTCAAAAATTCCGGATATTACACCATCCTTCTCCCTTTTGAAGTTAAAGTTGGTGTTCCTCTGTCGAAGATTTTCTTTTCGCTGTTGTGTATCTCTGATAAATATTGATATTCTTTTGTATCTGATGTTGTATCAATGTTGTATATCAATGATATATTCATTTTTCTTCCACTGTGTTGTTGTACTTAATGTGTTATAAGCTCCGACGCAAATCGGATTTCAACGGTTGCATCTGCGGCAATCAAGTACAAGTGAAGTACGAATGTCGATTTTCGAATGCTGAAATTCGGATCGTGACAAAATGTCAGAGATGTAACTACTGCAGTAATATTGAAATAGGAATAATTTGAATTTATCATTTTAAAGAAGAGGTCAAGCGAATGACCAAAATAGAACCCCTTATGAAACTTATTTAACATATAATTAGAACTAACTATGGAACTATGCTGAAATGTAAAGATGCAGAAACGTATGGAAATAAATCTCTAGTTTGAGACTTTTTGGCTATCAGATAATGTTAATAAAAAGCATGTGTATGTATAAACATATTAAATAAAGTCATTTCATTTCCAAAAATAGTAGCAGTTGCTGAATGGCTCCAAATGGTGTTTCCAAAAGAGTTATTCAAGGATAAGACGTTTACACAAAGGTTTAGTTGAAAATGCAACTGTTCTAATATACCAGAAGCTTTGCATCTCTATTCATCATCGATCTAATATGAATGTCAAGCTAATAAATTTAGTAATTTACATTATGCAGCATATTTACATGATAAGGGAATAGTTAGAGCTATTGGATGCAAATTAAACTAGTGACATTTGGAAAAGGTACAGAGGATGCCAAGCCACTAACATTTTAAACACATCAACATATGACCATATATCATTCAGATTTCAAAAGTATACAAAATATATCAATATAAATGCTTCGTCTTTATGGAAAAAGAAATCAAATGAAATTCATTTCATGAAATAATGCCTAAGCAAAGAAGTTGCAAATATATTTGGTTTAAGAATAATTCAATTTTGGTCCACAATCTTCCATGAAAAAAGTATGTATCTTATGCATTTGAATTATGTCTAGCTTTCAACAGGTTACGCAATTATTAATTATTAATTATTAATTCACTCAATTAGAATGGAATGAATTCATATGAAATAATCTAATCATAGGCCTATGAAAACAAATTTCCTTCAAATTACAAAAACCAAACATGGATCTTTTCGACATAGTTCTTAGCTTTGACCAATGAGTAACTATTTCACCCATACATAGCTACACATCATATAATCCACACTTATTAAAACAAACCTGCTTTTACTTTAATAAACCAAAATAGTTAACAATTTAAGGAAAATATATCATATGATATATAAATCATAAAATCTAAATAAATCTAATGAATTAATCTGCAAATTTTATTAAACTACGAATGAAGGAGATAAGTTCTTTATTACTATGAAAGTGAAGGTAATACCTTCATGTAGATTTAACAGCATGTATATAGAAATAGAAGCAAATCAAACCAAACCAAAATTATATACTTATATGACATATGTACCATAGTTTAGTACATTTAAACACTATAACATGAGGCAACAAAAGCAATCAATTGCTGAAACCATGTAGTAAATGGTGTACCATAGTTGACGTTTCATAGTTTCAATCATGAGAATTTGCATTATCATTAAAGTTCATGCATTTATGCACTGAGTAAAATTTAGTGTATGCTTTTGGATATTTATATTATTAGACTAAGTACTCATGCAACCATTTTTGTTCTTTCGCTATACTCAGCGACAATGTTAACGATTGAACTGATTTAGTCGAACCTCTATTCAATAGTCATATACCACCTAATTTAAAAATTATAAAACATAAAAAAATCAACTTCACCAACTTCCATTAACATCATTTTATTTTCAACAATCAAACCAGCATCAAATCCATAAAAAAAGTTTCCTACTCCTTGCAACCACCAGCACATGCCTTGGGTGATTCTTATCTATAAGTTATTTTGGTCGCTTAACAATTTTATTCATCTCTGGACAAATGAAAAATGCGAATGTTTCCTTATTGTTTGGTTGTTCACCTTAGGCCAAGCAAACTAGTGGTATAAATGAAGAATTACAATAATACAGCTGGAGTAACATCGTAGGGCTGAACTAAAACTATACAAAAAGGTCTTGAAGCTAGAATTATGTCTTGACTTCATAATATTTTAAAACAATATTATGACATTAACTGATAGGAACCAAAATATTTCAATAACATACAGAATTGCATACCTTTCATTGTGTTTTATTAATCACTTTTCCAATTGGCCAGGCTATGGGAACGCAAAGGAATCTTCCATGTACATCAACTGTGATGTGGGTCTCCACAACTCTGCATTCGGAACAGTTTCACCTAAATCTTAACAGCATAGCCCAATGATATGAGTCTATGGTATTAAAATAAACTGTCCCTGTTGATATTGTAACTAGCGACATTACTAAACCTATTAGCGAAATTCTGCACTTTTGAGCGTACATCGCATTACTCGAGATGTAATAGCAAAAAATACATCAGAAATGTTTTGAGGTAGCTTAATCATCTTAAATTGTAGTTGCACAAGATTAAATAAGAAAAGTATGGTATTGACTCATCTCAGTTTTAAAGCAAAAGTCAGATATTCAAATTTAGAGAAGATATGATAATGGCATAAAATACAACTAAGAGATAACTTTAACTTCATATAAATCATCTGACATAGCACCCACCCAGTATTATAATGCCGTTACAGAAGTTTCAAATAAAACTCCATTGCATCCTGTTCAAATAAAAAATTATAGATATAATTTCTAGAGGTAACATGCAGCTCTCATTATCAACTATACAATCATACCTGAGATTTATACAAACAAGGCATCATATAGCCGTCTTTGAATAGACTTAACAATTCAAATATAGCGGTTGTTATTTTCGAGCACCGTGTATGTATTCTTTCCTGATCACTATATCTACCATCGGCACACCTTGGGACATATGTTAAGCTTGATAAAGAAGCCTAAACATGGCTATTCATTCATAAATCTCAAAAAACTTTAAGTCGCTTCCCTACATCAGCCAAAGAAATGACAAAACTACTCAGAGTTTCAATAATTAAGTTTGAACATTGCACTAAATTGTATGGTAATAAAAGGCCATTCAGATGTCAGCAGTTACATTTTCTCCTGGCCCAATTGATTTCCAAGACTCTTGGTATGCATACCTGCACTAACTGAGATAAGTGTTATGGATTTTTATAAGGAGTGACTGAGTGAATAATAACTGTTGTATATGACCTGAGCAAATAGTTGATGTAGTGGTAAAGATGCGAGTTACAGTTTTGTAACTCAAATGTTAAAAAATTTAAACATTGCAACCTTTGGCTTTTATTGTTAGCAACTATATGACTGCTATCTGGTGAAACTAGTTCTAAATTATATTTGGTAATGAAATTAGGCTTTTCACTTTTGAACTGGCTTGTGTGAAGACCTTTATTCCAGCATTAAATGTCAGAGATGTAACTACTGCAGTAATATTGAAATAGGAATAATTAGAATTTAGCATTTTAAAGAAGAGGTCAAGCGAACAACCAAAATAGAACCCCTTATGAAACTTATTTTAATATATATTTAGAACTAACTATTGAACTATGCTGAAATGTAAAGGTGCAGAAACGTATGGAAATAAATCTCTAGTTTGAGATTTTTTGGCTATCAGATAATGTTAATAACAAGCATGTGTGTGTATAAACATATTAAATAAAGTCATTTCATTTCCAAAAATAGTAGCAGTTGCCGAATGGCTCCAAATGGTGTTTCCAAAAGGGTTATTCAAGGATAAGACGGTTTACCCAAAGGTTTCGTTGAAAATGCAACTGTTGTAATATACCAGAAGCTTTGCATCTCTATTCATCATCGATCTAATATGAATGTCAAGCTAGTAAATTTAGTAGTTCACATTATGCAGCCTATTTACATGATAAAGGAATAGTTAGAGCTATTGGATGCAAATTAAACTAGTGACATTCGGAAAAGGTACAGAGGATGCCAAGCCACTAACATTTTAAACACATCAACATATGACCATATATCATTCAGATTTCAAAAGTATACAACATATATCAATATAATTGCTTCGTCTTTGTGGAAAAATAAGTCAAACGAAATTCATTTTATACAATAATGCCTAAGCAAAGAAGTTGCAAATATATTGGGTTTAAGAATAATTCAATTTTGGTCCACAATCTTCCATGAAAAAAGTATATATCTTATACATTTGAATTATGTCTAGCTTTCAACAGGTTACACAATTATTAATTATTAATTATTAATTCACTCGATTAGAATGGAATGAATTCATATGAAATAATCTAATTATAGACCTATGAAAACAAATGTACATTTCGTACAAATTACAGAAACCAAACATGGATCTTTTCGACATAGTTCTTAGCTTGACCAATGAGTAACTATTACACTCATACATAACTACACATCATATAATCCACACTTATTAAAACAAACCTACTTTTACTTTAATAAACCAAAATAGTTAACAATTTAAGGAAAATATATCATATGATATATAAATCATAAAATCTAAATAAATCTAATGAATTAATATGCAAATTTTATTAAACTACGAATGAAGGAGATAAGTTCTTTATTACTACGAAAGTGAAAGTAATACCTTCATGTAGATTTAACCGCATGTATATAGAAATAGAAGCAAATCAAACCAAACCAAAATTCGTATACTCATGTAACATATGTACCATAGTTTGGTACATTTAAACACAATAACATGAGGCAACAAAAGCAATCAATTGCTGAAACCATGTAGTAAATGGTGTACCATAGTTGACGCTTCAAAGTTTCAATCATGAGAATTTGCATTATCATTAAAGTTCATGCATTGATGCACCGAGTAAAATTTAGTGTATGCTTTTGGATATTTATATTATTAGACTAAGTACTCATGCAACCATTTTTGTTCTTTTGTTATACTCAGCGACAATGTTAACGATTGAACTGATTTAGTCGAACCTGTATTCAATAGTCATATACCACCTAATTTAAAAATTATAAAACATAAAAAAATCAACTTCACCAACTTCCATTAACATCATTTTATTTTCAACAATCAAACCAGCATCAAATCCAAAAAAAAAAAGTTTCCTACTCCTTGCAACCACCAGCACATGCCTTGGGTGATTCTTATCTATAAGTTATTTTGGTCGCTTAACAATTTTATTCATCTCTGGACAAAAGAAAAATGCGAACGTTTCCTTATTGTTTGGTTGTTCACCTTAGGCCAAGCAAACTGGTGGTATAAATGAAGAATTACAATAATGCAAAAGTAGATAAGGACATGCCAATATCGATATCTTAAATCAGTTAACCAATTCAAGCAACCAGCTCTTACAACATAATCTAAGAATTAACCAATTTACATTTTGGATAAACAGAAATCAATTCAAGCAACAAATTCAAACAACGTAAAAAAAATTGAACTCGATTCAAACAACAACCTCAAACAAAATTAATCTAATCCTACTAAAAATGGAAACAGAAAAGAAAATCGGTTTTTAAATTACCTCATAAGAGTTGAATTGTGCAAGATAGAGGACGAATTTTTCATCCATATTTTAGGTGTTAGGGCTTGGGGAGGAATCGACATGAAGATTAATTACAGAAGCCAGAAGATGAGGAATTTTGTGACCGATGTATATATCAATTGGTAAAAGAGGACAAAAAGAGATTTAGTGTTGAATCAGTTTCGAAAAAATTATAATTTTTTTTGAGTTTTTCACTGTTATTTCTTGAGGATAAAGAAAAAGTTATGGTGATCTTGTTTAACGTAAATAATCCACGTAGCGAAACAACAAGGGTAAAAAAATTTCAAGACCCAATTGAGATTCGGAAGGTCTTTTTTTGTATAAAACTGTCCATTGACGGTTTAAAGCTGTCAAAGCCGTAGAACTCACAAAGAGCTTCGTTTTGACGGGTTATGGTTCCCGTTACTTGAAACGAGCCAACAGTTATGGCCGTCTGAAGAATCGCTATCCACAGGGTGCAACATCTACGGTGCAAGATGGAACATCCGTCCAAAATGCCGAAACAGTGCAGTACGACTTTTAGAAATAGGTGCATGGATTTGAAATGGAACAGTACTATGGTGCACCACCGTCTAGCGATGGAAAACCGAAGACCAGCCACGATGATCCGTTTTACCATAAAAATTCACATAGCGAAAAAACGATGGGTAAAAAACTTCGAGACCGGATTGAGATTCGGATGGTCTTTTTTTGGTATGAAACTGTCCATGACGGCTTAAAGCTATCAAAGCCATAGAACTCAAAGAAAACTTCGTTTTGACAAGTGATCAAAGCGCAAAGAGTAATACATCGATAGTAGCAGGTCTCAAAGTAACGACAAGGTTGGGTCAAGATTTATTATATAGGTCGATGTATATTCATCGATAGTGGACAGAATTCTCAAGATCGACAAGCATTGGTCGAAAATATAAATAATGGACGTTGGGTACCGTTCGAACAGATGTTGGGTACTCATTGTCATCATAACACAATCAACAGGTGGCCAAAAAAAAAAAATCCAAAACAATCAACGACCAGAAAGAAAATTAAACAATGAAAAATAGTTTATTTTTCATATACTCATTCACTTGTACTATGAACATGAACAGAAAATGATCAAGACCATATAGTAATTGTCATCACAGCACCATGAACATATACTCATTGACAATGATTCTTATTACAAATTCAGATGAACACTAGGAACATGAACAGAAGCAAAAAAATGAAAGCCTGTATATATATTTTTCAATTCATTTATATATCTCAAATCCGTTACAACCCACCAAGTGCAAATCCCAAAGTCAGTACATATGTCAAATTCCATACATGTCTCAAAGTAACGACATTTCATTCCTCTTCACTAGTAAGTATGTTAAGTGTGCTGCCTTCATCTTTTTCGTCATCCGTATAAGCTAAGTACTTGTTCACTCTTTCCGCATATGGTATGATCCAATCTTTCATGTTAATATTATAGAACTGTCAAAAACAAGTAAATTGAGGTGTAGGAGGCAAAGGAGAGTCGGAACTGAGTTTAACACCCACAGAATGTGAGTTGTTTACATGGCCCATAACTATCATCCTATCATGGTTTAACATGGTCGGATGTACTGTTGTGGGAACAAATGTCAACTCATATGTTTGCTTAACAAAACAACCACAGTGCCAAACGTTTCAGCTATTATAAATCCTGATTCTGGCATCTGCATCCACCCACTAAATCCAATTTCATTTGGACATTGTATCCTTTTCTTCATTTCCTCAAAACCACATTCATCGCACATTCTTTTGTACATTTTCGACCATAGCAGTAAATTGTCAACCATAGACTCACGACCAAACTTACACGGATTTTTCGGTCTTTGATTATGGAGATTCAATTGATTAACCACAACCCTATAACCGCAATTACCATCACTGGACATATCGTCTATGCCAATTATGTAGGGTCTCATAGTATGGACATTTGCAACAAATATTCATTGTCGACTTGACTTTTTGCACATGCTTTAGTTTTGATGCCAAGCTTCTTCAAGTAGCGACCAACTGGAGTAAGATTTGATCCACATGACAATGACGCTTCTACATGTTCAAAGTAAAAAGGATCTCGTTTAGTTGATTTATCTTTTTTCGAAGGTCTACCTTTTCTAATAGTTGCCGCAGAGGGTTCTAAAATAGTGATAGTTTGAGGGAATGCTAGCACTTTCAAATCTTGTTGCATAACAAGTCTCACATTATCAGACGATTTTTCATACCTACTTTTCAACCGGCAAGTCAAAAAAATCTAGAGTTGAGCGATGAAACATAGACGGAGTGCAAGATAATTGCTTCCAATAAGAGTTTATAACGGTTAGAGGTAGGAAACCTTCTAAATGCCTAAAATATGCAAGCGTATGTGCACATGGTAGTCCATTTACTTTTTATAAAACACAACCACAATTGTTAATAGTCAAACAGACATTTGAAATGTTACACAATTCGTTTAATAGTAAATCAAGTGCTTTGTGAGATACAAATCCCAAAATTTCTTTAAACATTGGTTCACTTCGAAACCTATGCATTGTTCTAGATGTACTCGTTTCGAACGCATGTTCGATTGCAACTAATTCATTCTCACAACAAAGATGTGCACTAGTCCAACATTGCACGAAGCTACCAGCAGCTGAATCGAAGTACAATTTCAAAAGATGGTGTGCACTTTCGACTATGCTTGTTGATAAATTATCATAGTGTTTTATTTTGTTGGTCCAAGTCAAAACAAACATCTCCTTATATTAATTAAGCCAATTTTTCATTACGTACATCACAAATTTTTTATGTTTGTCAATCCTTTTGTTACGAAATAATTTTAAGTTTCGATAGTGTTATTCCTCGGACAATGAGTTGATTACATTTATCCAACTATCCCAAAAAAGTTCATACTCCTTTTTTCCTTCCTCATCCTCCAATAGTACCTCTTTATCCCCGATCAATACTCGTTTCCTTTTTATAAAATTGAGTTTACAGTTCGCCTGAACATTCTTCGAAATATGCTATGCGCACAAACTATGGCATGCTGCTGGGAAGACAGTAGTTACTGCATTTGTAACTGCTGGGAAGACAGTAGTTACTGCATCTGTGATGATAACACCCTGAATTTCTTTATGTCTATAACACTTTCGAACACATTCAAGAGCCCATATGTATGATCCCGTAGTCTCACGACTAATAAAAGCAAGTGCAATGGTAAAGGATGCTCCGGTTGATGTTTGCGACACCATATAGAAACATGGTAACTTGTGTCGATTCGTCTTGAACGTGCAATCTAAGAACAAAATTTGATGAAAACACTGTGCAAGAGCAACACATCTAGGATGAATAAAGAATAAGTTGGAAATTTCGTTGGTTGTACCATCAACTCTGTGGTGACCAGAGTAATGATGACTTGTAGCCAATTTCATAAACTGCTGCATAATTGACCTACCTTTCGTATAATGTAGTTTCAGCTTCACTTTCGCATTGTAAACATTTCTTATGGTTGAACGGTTGTCCGAATTGTCAATTTTAATAGCGGTTAGAATATTTCGAGGCTTAACACCACTCTTTGTCATTGTTTCAACAGTCTTAATTTCGTGATATTTCAGCCTCGCCACATACGGATGCCCGGTTAATACATTAGCAAGACTGTGATTGTGTCTTCCGTTCTTCACATTCAACATCCATCTTCCATCGTTAATACAATGTGCACTTAACTCAAATGGACATCCACATTTTCTACTTCCCGACCTTCTCCGTTTTTGTTGGGTTTTCGGAACATGACTCTTTGGTTTATGGTCAATATACTCTCCACTTCGTTTACATACTAGAACCATCCAAGACCCTTTTCCATTGCCTAGAAAATTTCTCATTCTTGTTCTTTTCGTCATAATAACACAGTTGATACTAATCCCACGATCCCTACACCAATCCCGTACACTTTCCTTTGTCTTGAACAACTGCATCATAAATACGTAACACAAATAAAAAAAAAACAAATCATTCATAAATACATACATATACATATATTACTTTATCGTACCATATCAGTAGTGGAATGAGAAGTCAAATCGGGGTAATCATAAGACGCCATGGTGACTTCCTCTTTATGATTGTTACTGGCATCATCGTTCCCAAATTCTTTGCAATTGTCCACATCATTTGATTCATTGCTGTAACGACCCGCTATTTTCAACCATTCGCATCCGCACAAGTCGGACTTGAATTGCTCAAAATACCGGATTGTTAATTTAAATTTGGCAAAACTTAAACATATACAGTAAATAAATCCATCACAGAATCACAGATACAGAGTAGTACAATAATATGCAGCGGAATAAATGAATAATAGTTCATGAAGCTACTATATAAACATCAGAGTTAGAAATAAAGTACATCCGATATCTCAAATACAGTGAAGTCTTCAGTACGAACCAATGACTCCTCTGAAATAATCAACTAGAAAAGCTGAAAGCTGAATCGATAGTTGGACCTCCAACGAAGCTCCAAACTCCAAAGGTGGGTCTCTAATGTTGTGTCACTCAGTCTGACCCGAGCGTAAAGCGAAACACAAAACACACGAGTCAGGATTAACATTCTTATATCTATAAATCCAACTCAAGTGAAATATCAATTGAAATATAATTAACTTAAAGGATGTTTAGGATAACCATCCTCTAAGGATCCAAGGAACTATCTACATGGTAGAAATATACACCATAACACCGTGGTCATTTCAATTTTATTTATATTTCAAAACTAAAATATCATTTTCATTTCAAATGTCTCTATTTTCCAAATTAGTATATATATCCAATAATTTATGAAGTAAAGTATTTTTATTTCCTCAAACTTCACAAATCGCTTCAAAATCAACTCGACCTTCCCGTTCAAATTTAATTAAATCAAAATTTATCAATTTCCATTCAATTTAGTTTCTGAGTAAACTAATTCAAATTTTATCTATTTTAAATACAGATTTGAACCACAAAATAAACCATTTAAATTTCAATATAATTCAAAGTTAATATATTTCGGAGCTTTAAATATTCAACATTTCAAAGACTAAACTTTGATAGTTGCGTTTATCTCCCAACCTGACTTCACTATTATTTAGCTTTGAAATATTCACCTAATAAATTCAATATTATTTATATGACCTTAAATTTACATTTTCTATATATTACCTTCGATTTCTTTAGACATGAAACATCCATTAAATTTCTTAAATAAAAATTCAAGTTATAGGATCATATGTTAAAGTTTCGAATTTAATAGTTTCAAATTGATTTAACTAAATAAAATCCTTAATTAATGACAAATTCAAATAAGTCCCAAATATGTCTTCAAACCTTAGCTTAAAAAATTTATTCCAAAAATCTATTTCAGAAATACAAATTTAATAAATCCTTAAACATATTTCATATTAATAAAATAAATCTTAATTAAATTATCTTAATATTAAATCTATATATAAAATAACCTTTATATATAATACTTTAAATCAATATTCATTAAAACCATATATTTCTTTTCAAGGCCATAGAAATTATTTTCAAAACATTCATATAGACCACGGCGTCGATGTAAAATTTTCTATTCTATGGACAAGAGATACAGATATTTATCATTTCAATCCGTAAGTTAAATATATACGGGTGGATATCATTTCAACCCGTAATCCCAAATTCAATTCAAATGAAAATCGCTTGGGTTTATCATTTCAACCTATAACGAAATTCTCCTATTCTAAAGTCCGTTCGGGTATGTATCATTTCAACCCATAGTGATTTCTATACTAATAGGGAACTTGCAGAGTGATAACAGATATGAAAATAATAATAACAATAGGCATATATCATCAAAAATAAATATAAACAATAGGATATGGTGTCATATCCGATAAGTGAACAGTTACAGATAATAGCATATATAACAATTTAAATAACTACAGCATCATATTTCAATTGTCGTTTCAATTTAATCAAATTTAACAAATAAAAGAATGTTAATCGTGAGTGATTGCTCACCTTTCGAGGCTAGAGAATACAGAAGATGACATGGATACGCACACTGATACAGACACTGAAATTTGAATTATAAATCCGAGCATGAATTTCAAAGCAAAGTAGGATTGTCACGAATTGGACGAACGAGGCTGATAATCAAGAATTTATGAATTGAATCAGAATCGGTCTGATATGTACAGAAATTTTTGCTATTTTAATAAAAATCAAAATTGCATCCCTAAGAAAAATTTAAAGTCGAATCACATATGTATGTGTGTGTGTATATATATATAATTTACCTTTTTTCATACATAAACCAATAGTTTTAACATTTGAAATAAAGCATGTATGTTAAATAAAAATCCTTATAATTTTTCCAAACCATTTTGATTTTTACACATAGATCAAAATTTCTATTTACAAATCTAAGACCAAAACCACCCCATACGACCTATGTATATAATATCATTAAGATTTATATTTTAAAATAAGATTAATATATAAAACTTCAACAAATTACACTGTTCAAATCTCATTTATAAACTACTATATGCATATGGTACAAAATCCACTTCACAATACAATTATAAATTTTAAACACTTTACCTATATATATAAACTAATATATAACTACCCATATATAAACAGTAAAGCCTATACACAGACCTATATAAAATTTTAGACAACGGATGTACGAATTACTTATATAACTTATATTATAACTTATTTTATAAATATATATAATATTGTAACCTGTGCAGACCGAAAGTATAAGTTAGAATGTAAACTTTATACAATATATATAAATAGCAACTAATATAAACTTTAAAATATATACAAAGCAACTGGTCTACACTAAAACACATATACACTTGCCTACTCCAAATATAAAACAGACCATATATATTAATAATATATATATATATATATATATATATATATATAATGTAGACACTGCTATCATTTACGTAATTATATAGAAACAAATAAACAATGTATAAATATAAGTTATAATAACACGTACACAAACACGAATGCACTTACACAATAGCCACTAGAACCTATTTTGTTGTTTCCAGTACATTGCATTAAGAAAGAGTAATATATAACAAAACCAACAAAACCCCAAAAAGATTCAAAAAAAAGTATATATGTTTTTAAATCACCTTATATTATTTCATTTAATAACATGATACGAAAAGCTTCACTTAAATCAAATTCACGTTTAAAATATTATAAAAAAACAAAATACTAAGCTTAAACAAATTAGAACAAAAAGCATCTTTACATACAACAGCCGAAAAAGGAAAATTTTATTTTATAAACTAATATAACAGCATATATACATATATACCCAAATACATTTATATATATAAAAGAATAACTTTGACATATATATATTTATATATATATATATATATAAACCATATAATAGACGCTGCAAAATTTGTATAATATATTATTAAACTGGAAACAGGGAAACCCATGATAATATAACCCATGTAACAAATTCACTAATATATATATATATATATATATATATATATATATCTATATGCTAACAAACATAAGTACTATACCTAATATATGCGAACGTATGCAAGCTAGTAGTGACAAGTGTCTAATGGGTGATGGCAATAGGGGTATCGGCTGTTATGGCCTTGAAGAGGCGCTGTAAAAACTTGGAAAAGAAAGAAAATAGGCTTCAAGGAGGAAGATGAAGCAACAGTAGGTATAAACCCAAAGTTATAAAGGCAGAGGAAAAACGCTTTGCACAATTTAAGGTGAGCTTTAAATTTTTAATAAATACAAAACGAATCAAAGTTTATACGTTTATAACTTTCCAGATGTAGTGTATATATATAATGGATGGTCATAATGAAAGAAGTGGAAACAGGGAGCGTAGGAAAGGAAATGTTAGAAAAATAAAATTTCCACCCTTAAATTCCGGAGATTAATAAGGTAACGTACCTCTTTAATGAAATGTACAACAACGGTCACAAGCTAAAATTTAGCTGAAAGTTTAAAAAAATGAGGGAAAGATGGGTTTTTAAATTAATCACTTCCCAGAATTAACATGTCAACGAAAAAGGAAAGGAGGTGAATCAGGGAAACGTATTATAACTTATATATAACTATTAAACGGATAGATGGAAGAAAAGGTGAGCAGGTGAGTAAAAGTGAAAACTGATTTATAAGCGAAATGGAATGTGAGCTGTTGCCTAGGAAGAAAATGGAACACTTTAAAAATTAAAGGCAATGACTGCTAAAATTAAATGAGTATAAAACGTGTAAAAGTTATATACTGAAACAGCTATAAATTTCAATTATTATTATAAAATGGGGAATAACGAAAGGCAAGGACGATGATTTCAAAGTCTATTAATGGCTAGGAATGGGGAAGTCTATCTGTGAATTGGAAAAATTATTAAGCAATTGAAATTTTAACGGTAGAAAAAGTAATAGCTACACACTGTTTTAGAAACAATCAAAGCAATTAATAACTTGATTGGACAGCAAGAATAAATATGGAAAGACACGTTATAAAGGCAAAATGAACCATTTGAAAATAAAAAAAAGAAATGATGACAAATAAAACAGCCGTGCCTTGAATTTCCCAAAATAAATTATTTTATGAACATCAATTATTATTGACTTAAATTGAACATAATCACACCCTAAAATATACTTTCTTAATTTTTGATGAAAATTTATCATTTGCCACATTTAACTATACGTAATCCAAATGTAAGATTTTATTTCAAAATATTATTATTTAAAATTTCTCAAAAATCAAATTAAATACGCTAAATCAAACCACTAAAAATTATCAAAATTTTACGGGTCGTTACACTCTCCCCCACTCAAAACTTTTTGTCCCCGAAAAAGGAAGAAGGTGGGAGAATAGAAACAAGCAGAAAGATAAATAGATTGAAAGACAAGGATAAACAATTAATTTAAAACCATATAAATTTTTCTAGAAATATTCATTTGAAAACTTCATTTGCAGTTCAATAATCTTTAATACTTTAAAACTTTTCAAAACTCATTTGTAAAATTTCCTGCTTCCCTTATAAATAACATTTATATGTTTCAATAACACCTTTATAAATATATATGAAAACTATTTGGAAATAGTTATTCACATCCTTGGTTATATTTTCAAGGTAGTTATTTGACAACATTAAATCCATAGTTTATAAATTTACTAATTTATCTTAGGACACTTTCAACATTATAGATAAATCAATACTCATTTCTTAAATATGTTATATTAAATTAATAACTTCTGAAATATTAATGACACTAATGATTTACTATTAAACCATGTACTATATAAATAAACAATATTTTAAAGATTATATTCAAAAAGGAAAGGAGAGTAGATTCGGAAAAATGGAATATAGGTGAATAAATAAAGCTGAGCAGATAAGGTAGGTTCAAAGGGATAGTATCGGGCTCGAATAATTAAATCAAACCATAAAATTTTAATCTCAAATATTAATACAAAATTTCTTTGTTGGAAATACCTTTATAATAAAATACTTTTATATCGAAACGAATTTTTCCTTTCAAAAATACTTTTATAACTCGATGTTTCAACAAGTTTAACCTCGTTCTTGCAGACTCTGGTCATGCGTTGATCAGCCGCAAAGTCAAGTACTTAGTAGACCTGTTTCAACACCCGATGAAAATACTTGAAAAACCTTAAAAAACAGATATGGAAAGTACAATCCAAACAAAACAATCAAACCAAAACCTTTGTCCAAGCATGGTTCGCAGATACACAATGGTTACGCCCGGATCCCCCAGGAAACAATCCGTATCCGTAAGCTTTCTCAGCCCTGCGAGTTACGCCATGATGACTAGTAGGGTGCAGGATACACAATGGTTACGCTGGGTCCCCCAGGAAATAATCTGTACCCCTAGGCTGTCTCATCCAGGCAATTTCGCTACTAATGCGACCTACACAGATTGCAGGATACACAATGGTTACGCCTGGATCCCCTAGAAAACAATCCGTACCCCTAGGCTAGACTCAACCAGGCAGTTGCGCTATGCAGTCGCGGGAGAAAAAAAACATGGGTTACGCCACGGTGGAAACACTCGAGTAGTATCACATCCGGAAAACCAAAAATCAGAGAGAATAATATCGATAGAATGAATCCACAATGTGGCCACAAAGCGGATATCAAGCAGAAGACACTTTCCATATCTTTACTTCGAAAAAATATATATTATATAGTACCTTTCCAAATACTTTCAAATATCATACTTATATAAAGTCCATTATATATAGGATTCCATTTTCAATCGAATACTTTCCAAATTGAGTACCTTTCAAATCAATAGGTTTCAAATCAATTTTGTACCATACAAATCAGTTTTATATAAGTTCGATAACTCCCAAATCAAGTATTTAGTAAATCAAGGTTCTAAAAAAAAAATCGTTTCAGTAACATTTCAGTTTCAAGATCATATATGATTTCACCAAATTTTCTTTCAAATTAAACATATTCAGTTTCAAAGTTTCTTAAACAATAGGTTTAGAAAATAATCCAAATTTCCAAATCAACAAAATTTAGGTCAAACAAATTAATTTCCAAAATCACCATATAAGTACTGGTATTAATTCCAATCTAATTTCAAAACCAAATATTTTTATCAAAACCAGTTGTACTCAAAATGGTTTCTAAATTTATAGTTATCCCTTTAAAACCTTTAAACTATTTATTTCTATATGAAAAATCCAATTTTCCTTTTTCAAATTATTTATTTAAGAAAAGATTCAAATTTACTTAAGTCATACTTTTCATACATTAAACATACAAAACTAAACTTATATTCTTTATCAAATATTTTATACTCTTCAAAATTTCTTAGTTTTAAAATTTTAAACCTTAATTTGGAAGTGCTCGAACCTTCAAAATAGTCGGTGAAATCAAATTTCAAATCCAAGAGTTGGAAATCAGCAACAAATCAGTAAATCAATTTTTTTTTTATAAATAGAGTTATACTAAATCAAATCGAAAACTCGAGGACTGAACACCCGTTCGCTTTAAATCATTTCAAATATAAATACATATATCTTTCGAATATCAAATCGTACTTCGGCACTTGAAATCAAAATTTGGTTTCACAAAATCACTCGCATAGCAAAGCTATTAGAGTGGTCTCTCCCCCACTCTGAAACTCGAAAATCAATGTCGATGATGCGTGCACTCATCACCGAAATTATTCTCCAGCAACATAAGTGAGTTCTGGACTTCTATTTTCTTCAAAACTTTATTGAAATTTCTTCTAAATCGTTGTAATTCTTTTGAACTCTTTTGAAAATTCGGAAAATACTTTTAAATCGTATTATTATTATAATTTCAAAAATCTTAAAACCAATTTCAAAATACCGGAGTTCAATTCCTCGAAATTAAGGTTCAAAATCCCTCGGTTATAAATCCTTTATATAATCGAATTCCTTATAAATTTTCAAAATTTCAAATCCTTTCAAAATTTCAGACTTTCGTTTATAAAATATATATAATCCTTATCGAAAATATTTCACTTTTATATATAGGACAAAATCATACTTATCAAAATAATAATTTCGATATATAAAACAATTTCAAAAATGCAAACATACCCGATTTTCAAATGGTGATTCACGGATGGATTTCAAAACAAAGCTAGAGATTCAAATTAGAGGGACTCTAATCAAATAGAATTCTGATTCGAAGATAGGCTCGATCGACGATTAGAGAATTAAATTACAGAAATAGAAGATGGATATATTTATATAAATCGCGGGCGACCTTAACCGGGTCAACCGTGACTTCAGGAATATGATCGATGCGGAATTCTAAGGCAAATAGACATTCGATTGCTAGAGATAGAATTCGACATATCAAGATATAGCAGCATCGTAAACCGAAGATACAAAAATCTTCGGTGAATCGATGCCAATTGTAAAGGAGTTTTCACCCCCTTTACAAAACATTCAGTGGAGTTATGGGATGCTCCAGAATCAAACGAATATAAATAGAAAGAGATAAGAATGAATTTCGGAACCGAGAGACATTCCAAAATTCAAAGGAAATCGAGTCAAAAAGGAAGAGATTCAACTCGAACGAAAGTGATTCTGTAAATAAATTTACCTTGTATGCTAAGTTCCGCCTAGAGCCATAGCTCTGATACCAACTGTAACGACCCGCTATTTTCAACCATTCGCATCCGCACAAGTCGGACTTGAATTTCTTAAAATACCAAATTGTTAATTTAAATTTGGCAAAACTTAAACATATACAGTAAATAAATCCATCACAGAATCACAGATACAGAGTAGTACAATAATATGCAGCGGAATAAATGAATAATAGTTCATGAAGCTACTATATAAACATCAGAGTTAGAAATAAAGTACATCCGAATATCTCAAATACAGTGAATTCTTCAGTACGAACCAATGACTCCTTTGAAATAATCAACTAGAAAAACTGAAAGCTGAATCGATAGTTGGACCTCCAACGAAGCTCCAAACTCCAAAGGTGAGTCTCTAATGCTGTGTCACTCAGTCTGACCCGAGCGTAAAGAAAAACACAAAACACTCGAGTCATGATTAACATTCTTATATCTATAAATCCAACTCAAGTGAAATATCAACTGAAATATAATTAACTTAGTGGATGTTTGGGATAACCATCCTCTAAGGATCCAAGGAACTATCTACATGGTAGAAATATACACTATAACACCGTGGTCATTTCAATTTTATTTATATTTCAAAACTAAAATATCGTTTTCATTTCAAATATCTCTATTTTCCAAATTAGTATATATATATCCAATAATTTATGAAGTAAAGTATTTTTATTTCCTTAAACTTCACAAATCGCTTCAAAATCAACTCGACCTTCGCGTTCAGATTTAATTAAATCAAAATTTATCAATTTCCATTCAATTTAGTTTCTGACTAAACTAATTCAAATTTTATCTATTTTAAATACGGATTTGAACCACAAAATAAACCATTTAAATTTCAATATAATTCGAAGTTAATATATTTTGGAGCTTTAAATATTCAACATTTCAAAGACTAAACTTTGATAGTTGCGTTTATCTCCCAACTTTACTTCACTATTATTTAGTTTTGAAATATTCACTTAATAAATTCAATATTATTTATATGACCTTAAATTTACATTTTCTATATATTACCTTCGATTTCTTTAGACATGAAACATCCATTAAATTTCTTAAATAAAAATTCAAGTTATAGGATCATATGTTAAAGTTTCGAATTTAATAGTTTCAAATTGATTTAACTAAATAAAATCCTTAATTAATGACAAATTCAAATAAGTCCCAAATATATCTTCAAACCTTAGCTTATAAAATTTATTCCACAAATCTATTTCAGAAATACAAATGTAATAAATCCTTAAACATATTTCATATTAATAAAATCAATCTTAATTAAATTATCTTAATATTAAATCTATATATAAAATAACCTTTATATATAATACTTTAAATCAATATTCATTAAAACCATATATTTCTTTTCAAGACCATATAAATTATTTTCAAAACATTCATATAGACCACGGCGTCGATGTAAGATTTTCTATTCTATGGACAAGGGATATGGATATTTATCATTTCAATCCGTAAGTTAAATATATACGGATGGATATCATTTCAACCCGTAATCCCAAATTAAATTCAAATGAAAATCGCATAGGTTTATCATTTCAACCCATAACGAAATTCTCCTATTCTAAAGTCCGTTCGGGTATGTATCATTTCAACCCATAGTGATTTCTATACTAACAGGGAACTTGCAGAGTGATAACATATATGAAAATAATAATAACAACAGGCATATATCATCAAACATAAATATAAACAATAGGATATGGTGTCATATCCCATAAGTGAACAGTTACAGATAATAGCATATATAACAATTTAAATAACTACAGCATTATATTTCAATTGTCGATTCTATTTAATCAAATTTAACAAATAAAAGAATGTTAATCGTGAGTGATTGCTCACCTTTCGAGGCTAGAGAATATAGAAGATGACATGGATATGCACACTGATGCGGACACTGAAATTTGAATTATAAATCCGAGCACAAATTTCAAAGCAAAGTAGGATTGGCACGAATTGGACGAACGAGGCTGATAATCAAGAATTTATGAATTGAATCAGAATCAGTCTGATATATACAGAAATTTTTGCTATTTTAATAAAAATCAAAATTGCATCCCTAAGAAAAATTTAAAGTCGAATCACACACACACACACACACACACACACACACACACACATATATATAATTTACCTTTTTTTTCATACGTAAACCAATAGTTTTAACATTTGAAATAAAACATATATGTTAAATAAAAATCCTTATAATTTTTCCAAACCATATTAATTTTTACACATAGAACAAAATTTCTATTTATAAATCTAAGATCCAAACCACCCCATACGACCTATGTATATAATATCATTAAGATTTATATTTTAAAATAAGATTAATATATAAAACTTCAACAAATTACACTGTTCAAATCTCATTTATAAACTACTATATACATATGGTACAAAATCCACTACACAATACAATTATAAATTTTAAACACTTTACCTATATATAAACTAATATATAACTACTCATATATAAACAGTAAAGCCTATCCACAGACTTATATAAAATTTTAGACAACGGATGTACGAATTACTTATATAACTTATATTATAACTTATTTTTTAAATATATACAATACTGTAACCTGTGCAGACCGAAAGTATAGTTAGAATGTAAACTTTATACAATATATATAAATAGCAACTAATATAAACTTTAAAATATATACAAAGCAACTGGCCTACACTAAAACACATATACACCTGCCTACTCCAAATATAAAACATACCATATATATTAACAATATATATAATGCAGACACTACTATCCTTTACGTAATTATATAGAAACAAATAAACAATGTATAAATATAAGTTATAATAACACGCACACAAACACGAATTCACTTACGCAATAGCCACTAGAACCTATTTTGTTGTTTCCAGTACATTGCATTAAGAAAGAGTAATATATAACAAAACCAACAAAACCCCAAAAAGATTCAAAAAAAAATTATATATATTTTTAAATCACCTTATATTATTTCATTTAATAACATGATACGAAAAGCTTCACTTAAATCAAATTCACGTTTAAAATATTATAAAAAAAACAAAATACTAAGCTTAAACAAATTAGAACAAAAAGCATCTTTACATACAGCAGCCGAAAAAGGAAAATTTTATTTTATAAACTAATATAACAGCATATATACATATATACCCAAATACATTTATATATATAAAGAATAACTTTGACACACACACACACATATATATATATATATATATATATATATATATATATATATATATATAAACCATATAACAGACGCTGCAAAATTTGTATAATATATTATTAAACTAGAAACAGGGAAGCCCAAGGTAATATAACCGATGTGACAAATTCACTGATATATATATATATATATATATATATATATATATATATATATGCTAACAGACAAAAGTACTATACCTAATATATGCGAACGTATGCAAGCTAGTGGCGACGAGTGTCTGATGGGTGATGGCGATAGGGGTATCGGCTGTTATGGCCTTGAAGAGGCGCTGTAACAACTTGGAAAAGAAAGAAAATAGGCTCTAGGGTGGAAGAGGAAGCAACAATAGGTATAAACCCAAAGTTATAAAGGTAGAGGAAAAACGCTTTGCACAATTTAAGGTGAGCTTTAAATTTTTAATAAATACAAAACGTATCTAAGTTTATAAGTTTATAACTTTCCAGCTGTAGTGTGTATATATAATGAACGGTCATAATGAAAGAAGTGGAAACATGGAGCGTAGGAAAGGAAAGGTTAGAAAAATAAAATTTTCACTCTTAAATTCCGGAGATTAATAAGGTAACGTACCTCTTTAATTAAATGTACAACAACGGTCACAAGCTAAAATTTAGCTGAAAGTTTAAAGAAATGAGGGAAAGATGGGTTTTTAAATTAATCACTTCCCAGAATTAATATGTCAATGAAAAAGGAAAAGAGATGAATCAGGGAAACGTATTATAACTTATATATAACTATTAAACGGATAGATGGAAGAAAAGGTGAGTAGGTGAGTAAAAGTGGAAACTGATTTATAAGCGAAATGGAATGTAAGCTGTTGCCTGGGAAGAAAATGGAACAGTTTAAAAATTAAAGGCAATGGACTGCTGGAATTAAATGAGTATAAAACGTGTAAAAGTTATATACTGAAACGGCTATAAATTTCAATTATTATTATAAAACGGGGAATAACGAAAGGCAAGGACGATGATTTCAAAGTTTATTAATGGCTAGGAATGGGGAAGTCTATCTGTGAATTGGAAAAATTATTAAGCAATTGAAAATTTAACGGTAGAAAAAGTAACAGCTACAAACTGTTTTAGAAACAATCAATGCAATTAATAGCTTGATTGGACAGCAAGAATAAATATGAAAGGACACATTATAAAGGCAAAATGAACCATTTGAAAATAAATAAATAAAATGATGGCAAATAAAACAGTCGTGCCTTGAATTTCCCAAAATAAATTATTTTATGAACATCAATTATTACTGACTTAAATTGAACATAATCACACTCTAAAATATACTTTCTTAAATTCTGATGAAAATTTATCATTTGCCAAATTTAAATTAACAATTCGGTATTTTGAGCAATTCAAGTCCGACTTGTGCGGATGCGAATGGTTGAAAATAGTGGGTCGTTACAATTGCAATCTTTGTTTTTACTGTTTTCGAATTCTTTGAACTCGTCCACTTCAGCTGATTTAATCGTCAAATCATTCTCCGGTACCTAGCGAAAAGAAAGAAGTCAATCTCAAAATTTGAAAAACGATTCCAAAAAATGATTTCGAATTCGGCATGGAACAGCTGTAATTTGCATTTATAAATAAACTTCAACAATCGAATATAATCATATATCTCGGCACAAAGATGCTGAAATGTTGCACTCAGTTATCATAGAAAAATACGAAAATTCTTTTTCGAAATTATAAAAAAATTTCGATGTCAACGCTCCGAAATATTATGTAAGCTTCAATGATCGTATATCTCGGCATGTTACTCTTGAATTTGTGTAGTAATCTCGGCACGTGCTCTCCGAATTAGCATTTTTGCAGAAATGCTAATTCGTTCATGAAACCCTATGTAAACCCTATCCAATAAAAAAACTTACTTCTTCCTTGTTTGTTTCGACGAATTCAACAAAGCATTCAGTTTCTTGAGTTAGAATCATATCGTTCTCTTTCTCTAATGAATAAATTTCATTAACAGTAGATTTCTTCATGTTTACAGACTAATGATTTTGATTAAGAAGGAAAAAATTAATAACTGCAGTAACAATTTAACAAAATAGAAGAAAAGATGATAACAAAGGGTAATTTGGTAAGACTATAGTTTTATGTTAAGGGGGGACTAATTTTTTTTACCCAAATGACCACCTCTTAACAATTTTTGGAGTGGCAGTACCCAACTTTTTTTTATCCTCACGAAATAACAGTGAAAAACTCCAAAAAAATTGTAATTTGTTCGAAACTGGTTCAACACTAAATCTCTCTTTGTCCTCTTTTACCCATTGATATATACATCGGTCACAAAATTCCTCATCTTCTGGCTTTCGTAATTAATCTTCATGCCGATTCCTCCCCATGCCCTAACACGTAAAATATGGATGAAAAATTTGTCCTCTATCTTCCATAATTCAATTCTTATGAGGTAATGTAAAAACCGATTTTCTTTTATGTTTCCATTTTGAGCTAGATTAGATTAATTTTATTTGAGGTTGTTGTTTGAATTGAGTTCAAATTTTTTTACGTTGTTTGAATTTGTTGCTTGAATTGATTTCTGTTTATCCAAAATATAAATTGGTTAATTCTTAGATTATGTTGTTAGGGTTGGTTGCTTGAATTGGTTAACTGATTTAAGATGTGGATATTGGCATGTCCTTATCTACTTTTGCATTATTGTAATTCTTTATTTATACCACTAGTTTGCTTGGCCTAAAGTGAACAACCAGACAATAAGGAAATCATTCGCATTTTTCTAATGTTCAGAGATGAATAAAATTGTTAAGCAACCAAAATAACTTATAGATAAGAATCACCCAAGGCCTGTGCTGGTGGTTGCTAGGAGTAGGAAACTTTTTTATGCATTTGATGCTGGTTTGAGTGTTGAAAATAAAATGATGTTAATGGAAGTTGGTGAAGTTGATTTTTTTTATGTTTTATAATTTTGAAATTAGGTGGTATATGACTATTGAATACAGGTTCGACTAAATCAGTTCACTCGTTAACATTGTTGCTGAGCATAACAAAAGAACAAAAATGGTTGCATGAGTACTTAGTCTAATAATATAAATATCCAAAAGCATACACTAAATTTTACTCGGTGCATAAATGCATGAACTTTAATGATAATGCAAATTCTCATGATTGAAACTTTGAAGCGTCAACTATGGTACACCATTTACTACATGGTTTCAGCAATTGATTGCTTTTGTTGCCTCATGTTATAGTGTTTAAATGTACCAAACTATGGTACATATGTCATATGAATATACGAATTTTGGTTTGGTTTGATTTGCTTCTATTTCTATATACATGCTGTTAAATCTACATGAAGGTATCACCTTCACTTTCGTAGTAATAAAGAACTTATCTCCTTCATTCGTAGTTTAATATAATTTGCAGATTAATTCATTAGATTTATTTAGATTTTATGATTTATATATCATATGATATATTTTCCTTAAATTGTTAACTATTTTGGTTTATTAAAGTAAAAGTAGGTTTGTTTTAATAAGTGTGGATTATATGATGTGTAGTTATGTATGAGTGTAATAGTTACTCATTGGTCAAGCTAAGAACTATGTCGAAAAGATCCATGTTTGGTTTCTGTAATTTGTAGGAAATGTACATTTGTTTTCATAGGTCTATAATTAGATTATTTCATATGAATTCATTCCATTCTAATCGAGTGAATTAATAATTAATAATTAATAATTGTGTAACCTGTTGAAAGCTATACATAATTCAAATGTATAAGATATATACTTTTATCATGGAAGATTGTGGACCAAAATTGAATTATTCTTAAACCCAATATATTTGCAACTTCTTTGCTTAGGCATTATTGTATAAAATGAATTTCGTTTGATTTATTTTTCCACAAAGACGAAGCAATTATATTGATATATGTTGTATACTTTTGAAATCTGAATGATATATGGTCATATGTTGATGTGTTTAAAATGTTAGTGGCTTGGCATCCTCTGTACCTTTTCCGAATGTCACTAGTTTAATTTGCATCCAATAGCTCTAACTATTCCTTTATCATGTAAATAGGCTGCATAATGTGAACTACTAAATTCATTAGCTTGACATTCATATTAGATCGATGATGAATAGAGATGCAAAGCTTCTGGTATATTAGAACAGTTGCATTTTCAACTAAACCTTTGGGTAACCGTCTTATCCTTGAATAACCCTTTTGGAAACACCATTTGGAGCCATTCGGCAACTGCTACTATTTTTGGAAATGAAATGACTTTATATAATATGTTTATACACACACATGCTTGTTATTAACATTATCTGATAGCCAAAAAATCTCAAACTAGAGATTTATTTCCATACGTTTCTACACCTTTACATTTCAGCATAGTTCAATAGTTAGTTCTAAATATATTTTAAAATAAATTTCATAAGGGGTTCTATTTTGGTTGTTCGCTGGACCTCTTCTTTAAAATGCTAAATTCTAATTATTCCTATTTCAATATTACTGCAGTAGTTACATCTCTGACATTTAATGCTGGAATAAAGGTCTTCACACAAGCCAGTTCAAAAGTGAAAAGCCTAATTTCATTACCAAATATAATTTAGAACTAGTTTCACCAGCTAGCAGTCATATAGTTGCTAAGAATAAAAGCCAAAGGTTGCAATGTTTAAATTTTTTAACATTTGAGTTACAAAACTGTAACTCGCATCTTTACCACTACATCAACTATTTGCTCAAGTCATATACAACAGTTATTATTCACTCAGTCACTCCTTTTAAAAATCCATAACACTTATCTCAGTTAGTGCAGGTATGCATACCAAGAGTCTTGGAAATCAATTGGGCCAGGAGAAAATGTAACTGCTGACATCTGAATGGCCTTTTATTACCATACAATTCAGTGCAGTGTTCCAACTTAATTATTGAAACTCTGAATAGTTTTGTCATTTCTTTGGCTGATGTAGGGAAGCGACTTAAAGTGTTTTGAGATTTATGAATGAATAGCCATGTTTAGGCTTCTTTATCAAGCTCAACATATGTCCCAAGGTGTGCCGATGGTAGATATAGTGATCGGGAAAGAATACATACACGGTGCTCGAAAATAACAACCGCTATATTTGAATTGTTAAGTCTATTCAAAGACGGCTATAGGATGCCTTGTTTGTATAAATCTCAGGTATGATTGTATAGTTGATAATGAGAGCTGCATGTTACCTCTAGAAATTATATCTATCATTTTTTATTTGAACAGGATGCACTGGAGTTTTATTTGAAACTTCTGTAACGGCATTATAATACTGGGTGGGTGCTATGTCAGATGATTTATATGAAGTTAAAGTTATCCCTTAGTTGTATTTTATGCCATTATCATATCTTATCTAAATTTGAATATCTAACTTTTGCTATAAAACTGAGATGAGTCAATACCATACTTTTCTTATTTAATCTTGTACAACTACAATTTAAGATGATTAAGCTACTTCAAAACATTTCTGATGTATTTTTTGCTATTACATCTAAGTAATGCGATGTTCACTCAAAAGTGCAGAGTTTCGCTAATAGGTTTAGTAATGTCTCTAGTTACAATATCAACATGGACGGTTTATTTTAATACCATAGACTCATATCTTTGGGCTATGCTGTTAAGATTTAGGTGAAACAGTTCTGAATGCAGAGTTGTGGAGACCCACATCCCAGTTGACGTACATGGAAGATGCCTTTGGCGTTCCCATAGCCTGACCAATTGGAAAAGTGATGAAGGAAACACAATGAAAGGTATGCAATTCTGTATGTTATTGAAATATTTTGGTTCCTATCAGTCAATGTCATAATATTGCTTTAAAATATTATGAAGTCAAGACATAATTCTAGCTTCACGACCTTTTTCTATAGTTTTTGTTCAGCCCTATAATGTTACTCTAGCTGTATTTATTGACATATTATCCTTGGTCGGGATATCGTTGTAGACTTCTTACATGACAATAAAGGACAGGAAATGTAACATTAAACCAAGCTACTTAACAGCAAAGCAACTCAACTCTGAGTTGCTTCAGCAAAGCAACCCATGGCTGTTGAAACAACTCAGAGTTAAATGGTCAAGAAATTGTTTGGCTCAGGTAGGTATTACACTGTCCAGGGAAATTGTTAGCAGTTGATGCTCGTGTAGTCTTGATAACCATCAGATTTTGACAACTGCCTTTATTTATTCCTTACTGGCTGTTCTTTTTACATCAAATTTGGCTCATTAAACCTATTGGTGTGCAAGTGAGAAATAGTAATAAATTAATAATAATAATAAATTAACCAAGCTAATAAAAATTAACTAAGTTTTGTTAAAATTAAATAAGTTTTATATAATTAACTAATTTAAAGTTAACTAATTAATAAATAACAATAATATAACTAATTTAACATAGTTTTATAAATGATGATGATGATGAATTAACTAAGTTTATAAAAATTAACTAAGTTTATAATAATAATAATAATAATAATAATAATAATAATAATAATATAACTAAGTTTATGTTAACTATATTTTGTAAAAAGTTTTATAAATAATAATGATGACAACGATGATGAATTAACTAAGTTCATAAAATTAACCAAGTTTGTCTTAATAATAATAATACTAATAATAATACAATTAAATTAACCATGTTTTTAATAATAATAATAATAAAATTAACTAATTTAACCTAGTTAATAAAAATTAACCAAGTTTTATTAAAATTAAACAAGTTTTATAAAATTAGTTAGTTTTAAGCTAACTAAATTTTATAAATAATAGTATAAATAATTTAAAAAAGTTTTATAAATAATAACATTGACTATGATGACGATGATGAATTAACTATATTTATGAAAATTAACTAAATTTATAATAATAATAATATATAATTAAATTAGCCGAGTTTAACTAATAATAATAATAAACTAACTAAGTTAACCAAGTTAATAAAAATTAACTAAATTTTGTTAAAGTTAACTAAGTTTAAGTTAACTAAATTTTATAAATAATAATAATAATATAACTAATAACAAAGATTTATAAATAACGACGATGATGATAAATTAAATTTGTTTATAAAACTTAACTAAGTTTATAATAATAATAATATAATTAAGTTAATTGAGTTTGAATAACAACAACAACAACAACAACAACAATGATAAATTAAGTTAACCAAGTTAATAAAAATTAACTAGGCTTTGTTAAAATTAAACAGGTTTTATAAAATTAACTAAGTTTAAGTTAACTAAATTTTATAAATAATAATAATATTACTAATTTAACAACATTTTATATATAACTTTAAGATTGGACTTTATTTATTTTATTTTGTTTATAACTTTGATTATTTATATGATATTATTTATAATATGATATACTCGTACAATGTTGTAGATATTTGATATTAGATTTGAAGTCCTACGAATTAACATAATTGTTTGACTATATGTTGTGCTTTCACTTGTGCAGGCATTGGATTTCCGGAGCGAGGAATGTTGGACTTTTATGGTGCAAACTTTCACTTATGCATGCAACAAAGAATTAAGGGTAATCAAGCATTTTGTTAGCACCAGTTTGGTAAAACATTTTGCTAGTACTAAGTGTGCAAATTTGTATACGAATGGTTATTGTATGTGAGTTCAGTCATTTTATCAAAAAACTATTATATTAGATTGGTTATGGATATCTTATTTGATTATATGATTAATATGTTTTTTTAATTGTTTGAATATGATAATTATGCGAGTGATTGTTGATTGATATAGTAGAAACAAAATAGACCATCAACAGGAAATAATAGCATGAAAAAATGATGCAAAATGATCAACAACTTTTTGTAGTGTTTAAAAAACGCTATGGAAATACATAGAGTGGCGTTGAGTAAACGCAACCGTAAAGTAAGGGTGAAGTTGGAAACTTTATTGAGCACGTTTTTAAAACGCTGCAAAATGATTTATAGTGGCGTTTGAGAAAGCTGCAATAAAAAGATTTATAGTGGCGTTGAAATAAATGCAACCAAAAATCATGGATTTTTAGCTGCGAGCTTTACCACAGGTTTTATCGAAATGCTACCATAAGTTTTGGTAGCGTTTTTTTTATGCCACCAAAAATAAAATTTCTCGTACTGATAGCTGGTGAAGGTTCAGTGGAGTGAGAGCGTATGTGATTTTATTTGGGAGACCAAGAAAAGCACGTGGACTGCTTATTAGCAGCTTTTTATGGTGAGACTTTCTGTTTATCGCATTTTCACTTTCGATATCATATATGATAGTTTAGTATCATGCATGTTAGGATAGGTGTAGATTATATCTCTTTCTTCCGTATGTGCACGTTTGATGTTTAATATGACAGCTCGTGATTGTTAGGCATGTAGGATACCTATGTTTGATTTTTCCTTGGTTGTACGGGGGAAAAATTCCTAAAGGGGGTGGGGTTGAGAATGTAACGACCCACATTTTACGTATCGAAGGGTCATGAAATATTATTTTGAAATTCATATTGGGTTGTATAATACTATAACTTTAGAGGATGTTGAGAAGTGACATTCTTGACCTTGAGAAATTTTATCAGATGGTTTCGCCTCTGAAAACTTGCAATGGCTATAAATTTTGATAGAATCTGAATTAGGATCCAAGACCACTTCCTTTGGAAAGATATGCTAATTTTAATTTCCATAGAGTAGTCAAAATGGTGATTTGGACTTGCTGGCTAGAAGACATGGTTGTTTAAAGTTTGACAGTTTTTGTAGCAGCTTAATAGGTAATTATTGAGATGGGAACATGTCCACTTACCAATTTCGAGTTTTACAATTAGAGGCTTAAATAACCTTCCCCGAATCATTTTTTTCATCTACAAATTAGATCTAAGCCTCTATTAACTCTTTCTTCGCCGAAACCTTCACCTTTCTCCTCCAAATCAAGTATAGTTCAAAGATTAAGGGTAGATTAGCAAGGGGATTAGTTGGACATCTTCAAATCTACATTTTTTGGGAAAGAGAAATTGGATTTTTGCTATTCATTCATGGATTCACCTCAATTTGCATGAAAAAATTAGATTTTTGGCGATTTGGCAAGTGATTTATCATCTCCTACCATGTTGTATATGTATCAATAGGTTTTAACATGTTTTGGTTCTATCTTTAGAGTCAAAATTATGTTTTAATGCTTTTTTAAAACCCCACCTATAATAGGAACTTGAATAAGTGGATTTTTTGGTGTTCCAGTCCTGTTATTTGGATGTTGATTAACTTTATAGATGTTAGACCATGTGGTAGATACATTATATGATGACTGATATGATTTGTTATGTGTTTTACATGTTTGAATGTTGTTTGGTGTGTGTGCTTAAACTGTTGAAAAGGTCCATCGGAGCAAATTAGAGGTAGGGAGCGTAGAACTGGACTTTGAAGGATACACTCTAGGATGTTGGAGTCACATTGATGCATATGGAATGCATGTGGGTCGAATGTGGAGTGTAGCGATGGAATTAACATGAAATTATGGCATTTGAAATGGTTATAGGAAATAAATTTGATGGTTATTTTTTCGGCACTTAGTGGTTAGCCGATGATGGATGGTTGCTAGTGATGGGGTACTGGAAAAGAAGTGGTGTCCGATGGTGGTGGATTTTGAGTTCGACGAGTATGTGCTTCGGTCCGATCCTAGGTGAATCACAGGGCTAGCTTTGATCTGGCTTTTGGGAGTGTTCAGTGGTGTTGTGTCTAGGTATTGAGCAACATATCTTATTTGGGACGGCAGCTGCTTTGGTTTGGAGTAAGGATGTCTTCGATTCCGTCTTGGTAGAATGTCGAACAGAGGTGTTTTTGGAGAAACTTCAGGTAAGCTTAGGGTGTAAAGGCATGCTTCAAATATCTCTTAGGGACACCCCAGGTTTGTTTTTGAGGCAAGCGCATAGGACTTTGGGACGACACATGGGAACTTTAGAGCTTGTGTATCGATTATTGAAGCGATGGCATGACGCTTCGACACAACGATGACTTCGTGACTTTGGCGTGATGGCTCTACCACTTACAATGGGTGTCGAAAGGAATTTTGATGATGACAGTTCAACAATGGGAGTTGTGACGGTGATCCACAAGGAAAAGTTCAACAATGAGGTCTTGTGAGTAGAAATGGGACTGGGTTCTACCGCGCAGATAGCCAGATGGAATAATGATTGAGTTCAATTTTGGAGATGCATGCAAAGGGATCATTGATAACCCGGAGGTTTCTAGTGTGGTCATATGGAAGGGGAACATGGTGATGCCCACCCGTATTACGATTGCGTTAGGATCTTACTATTGTGGATTACCTTAGAGTTTATGATTGTGAGTCTAGTTCCTTACCTTATTAAGTGGCATGGTTCGAGCACTAAAGAAACCAGGATTTGATCAAGTCCCCGGTTAAGATTACCCCATATGTGTTATCATGTATCATACGCATGTGAGTGATGGTGAAGATTATTTGATGGATGTTATGTTTGTCATAATTGCTTATCACTCTAAGGTATAACACAATGTAGGTATTTACAATTGTATACCTAGACATTAGATATTGTACATTGATTGTAGTATACTAACACGATGATTATTGTAAAATAGTATATATCGACTTTTATGTGGCAACTCTTCGGATGTAGGAACGGGTCTGGTATGATTATGCATACCCTATGTCCTTGTTACTATATATGATTTTTATAGTATTTTTGAGATGATGTATCACCCATGCCTATGCAGTTAACGCCCAGCTAAAGCCCCGCAAAATCCCTTATATAGCGCAGTGTTCTTCAACCGCTACACCTTTTCAATTTAGTATTTTTAAACAGTAGATCCGCTTCAAGCACTGCTATTTTCTACTACACCTGCTAAATCAAGGCTTTTTAGCATCTCCTTTAGCAAAATTTAAAATGGTTGATTTGGTTAGTTCTCTTTTAAACGAAATCAATAAATTTAGGGCAAAGACCTAATTTTAAGGAATAAATGCTCAATAAAAGTTAAAAATCTATTGTAGTAGAGAAATTTAGACAGCATAAATCTTGTTATTCTTCAGTTTTGTTATATTAGAGTAAACAATATTTCTTTTTTCTATATAAATGATGTAATAATAAGAATAAATTGACTTCAAATATTTTCTTTTATATTTAATGAAGCTATTTGCACCTCCGCTATATCCTAGCATTATCCCCGTTATAACATTTTGCACCTCCATCGCAATCGAACCGCTAAGCACTTTAAATGCACAGGCTTACACCAGACTGTTGTTTGACCTGACGTTTTATGCTTTTCTTCTTATTATCTCGAGTACTCTTAAATGAATAGATCGTGGATAACAGGTTTGGATAGCGCATGAAGCTGTACGGAGTACAAGCAGGTAGCTATGCTTTCATATATCAATACGTTAGAGCTGACTGTTGCTTATATTCTATTGTGCCGTGCTATGAAACTATATCAGTACTTGACACAGTTATATAATTTATTATGGAGATTTTGATGTATAAACTATTTATTTTCAGTTTTTTATAATTTGTGAACCTATTACACCCTAATGTTCTTACTTATGGTTCATATTGATTATATTACTGTCTTCCCTGTTTTACATCTATATCTATATTATTATTATTATATTTACTCTACGTACTATGAGATGTTTTGTAGGTTCTATTTTTGTATATTTTCAACTTTTTTCCTTGGCTATCATCTTACATTGGTCGGGTATCTCCATAGTGCACTTCATAGGTATAATGAGTATTAGTGGCATAGGGTGCTTCTAAAAATCATATTTGTCAAGTGACGTTAGAGCATACCGCTGATGAACGTAAGCATGAAGGATTTCATTGGAAAACAACTCCATGTTCTCATCATTTGAGATTGCCTCACCCCCAGCATTAAGGGCATTCATTCTACTGCGCTGTTGGCAGATGATGTGCATTTCTTCCCTACGGCCAGCTTCAACCTATCGTGGGATGTTCTGGCCAACTAAGGCTGAAGACTCAGCCTGCACCTAGGTTGGGTAGGAGACCGATGACAAGATAGAGAATAAAGATGACGAGCTGGAGATCACCCCCTATTCACTGAGGGGATCTAAAATGCAAGGACCGCTCTCCTCTATGCCTATATCCATCCACATCCCAATGGGATTGGGAGTACAGCGAAGGAGCCATGCGCGCCTTATTGACGGCAAAGGGACCGCCGGTTGGACGATCAATTGAAGAAGTTCATGTTCGATCAGGAGTCGATGACCATTCCACCAAAGGGAAACGACGTTGGGTTGGCCCCATAGGTGAAGCCATGTCCAAGGCAAGATCAATTCAGGTAGGCACGTGCACAATGTACCTTCTAGGATGGACGAGGAGGTCCATTGGTAATTATTCTAGCACCACTCTTTCCTATGCCCGGTGGTGTTCATGAGATCATAGCCGTCGGGATGCATTGGTCCACGACCAGGCAGGTCGACCAAGTTGACTATTGGAGGAACTGGTTGGACAAAGTTCATGGTGGCTTGAGCATCCAGCTGCATCCTCAAGCCATTTTTTACTAGTCGGCTAACCAATGTTTAATAGCTTTAGCAGTACAACATGCCACAGTTCTTCATTGGAGCTAAGATTAGGCTTGGCGAGACCAGCAAGACTGTTGTCGATGGTTTGGTGCTTGTTGGACTTGTTACCTTCAAAACAATAGAAGAATGTCCATGGCAACAAGTTAGATTAGGTCTTGTAGAGTTGAAAGGTGTGGAAAGAGGAGAGCTTTTCAAGGGAGGCTCTCCTTCTAGCTTCAAAATGTTGACTAGTTTTCTAGCCAACGTCGAAATGATAAGAGTGCATTGTGAAACATAAGGTTACCTGCTAATCAATAGGCTAAAAAAAGAAAAAACAAGAAGTTAAATATGTAGCTGAAAGTTAAATAACATAAGATATTGAGTGGTTCGGCAAAATTGTCTATGTCCGCTATGAAGTTCTCTTACTATATATTTCTATTACAACTATAGGTAAACACAAGGGAATAATGAGAAATGGTGGGCACTTAAGACCAGTAAATCTACGTAACCCTAAGGATTTATGTGGTATCAAGAGCGCTAAATAGTAAGTAGTATTCAGAATTCTTGAACGTTTCAACTTACTTTAAGTTGCAATGCAAGGTATATTTATAGCAGCTGAAGTGCATGATGGACGGTTGAGATCACGCTGTAAAGCTGGCAGCAAAAGTGTTCGACCGTTGACCTGACTGGAGATGTGGATGGTTGATAGTTGTAAAGTACACCAAAAAAATGTGCGACGGATGAGAATATACTCACTACCTCTCTATACTAGGAGTGGGCTTGCATTAAATGCGTGCTTAATGCTGATGGTAAGCCACATTCGTTCAGCTGCCTAACCATGGTGCTTTGGATGGATGGAGGGATGTCTTTGTTGTTCACTTGAGTGCTCACAAGGCTGAACTAGCTGAGCTGGCCGACCGAATGCCAACAGCCACTACACTATACTGCCTTTTTTCCACACTGCAATGTCGAAAATTTACCATGGTCTTAAGCCATGATAAAATTGCCATGGCTTTTGGCCATTGTTAAACAAATGGCAACGGTTAAGGGCAATGACAATTTTGCAATGGCTACAAGCTGTTGCAAAGTTTCCTTATTTTTTTCACCCTTGCGTATACTATGCTACACCCATCCAATACATTACGCTCATCAAAACAGCAGCCATTCTATAAAAATTACAAATTCCACCTTCCCTAATTCCACCCCTACTGCCAATCGCTCTGCATCCTCTCTCTGTCCCTCCGCCCTCCTCTTTCTTAGTTGCATCGTGTTCCCGTGTATGCTAATACTGTTGTTCTTCCCCAAAACCTCGAAGCATTCTCATTCTCGTGAATATCGCCTAACCGCCTACATGTCGTTTTCGCTGCCTAGCTTACATTCTTATTGCCTACTCTCATTGTCACCACCGACTAAAACAATAACGAAGAAGAAAGGATGTGTAAATTCAAAAATCCAATCGTTCCCAATTCCTCTTGAACCACTCTCTCCCCGCCTCCGTGGTGCGGTTGGAATTGGTTGAGGTAATTGTTGTTATTTAATTAGTACTTTTGTCTAGATTGGTTAATTCAGTTCTGCATTTAATTTAATTCTGTTGTAAGCATCTTTGCATTGTTGTATTCACGGTTTGGATAGCAGTTGTTTATTATGTAAAATTTTCTTTTTCACAAGGTTCTTTGCATTGTTCTTCTTATCATAAATAATGAAGTTAATTTACAAATAATCTTTGCATTATTTTTTGTCATAAATTAATTTATTAATTAAAACTCTAAATAATCATTAGTTGTCAAAAGAGCTGGATATTTTACTATCAATCAAATTTTATGATTATGAGAATTGTGAAGTCGGAAAAACAATGGAATTTAGTTTTCATAACTAAAGTTTGGATATTACGTGAGGATAAAAAATATAATAAGTTCATTTTTCATGATTAAGGTACTCACTACTAGAAAAGGCTGAAATACCGACAGAGCACAGCGATGACTTCCGACGGCTAATTTCTGACGGCTTCCGATGGACCATCGGCGGCCATCGAAAGTCTTCAAAAATTCGCGATATACAGGCTTCAGCCGAACCCCTTTCTTCCCCATTTTGCAGCACGAAAACCTTAATCAAATAACCCCCAAATTCCCAATTCAAGCTTTCAATGGACAATTTTAAGTTTCCGGATCCTTCATGGCTGCCTAATCACACTCTATTGCTTTGAATCTCGGGTACAATCTCTTACTTTTATGAAAAATCTAATTTTTACCCTAAATCTAGATATGCATGAGTTGATAAATTAGGGCTAATTAGTGATTTCAATTGTTTCCAATAGCGTAATAATGGTTTATAGTATCCCATGGTATACCTATTTCATATATTATTGTGAAATTTTAAAGAATGTATATAATTTGTGATTTTGTATGTATGTGTAAACCATTGTATATATGTTTGTTTCTACCAATGTATTGTATTAATTGGAATAAGACATGAGTTGTATAACATCTTGACTTGTATAACAATAATGAATGCACGAGTCTAATTTTTTTTTAACTATATTGGAAAATGACAACAATATTAAAGCAGCCTTATTTAATAAAATACGTGGAAAAAATGTGGTAAATTAATCATTTTTTGAAATATATAAAATTAGTAAATATTCCTTTTTATAAACTACTTTTTTATGTCCCTTAGAGAGTTTTTGGCCCCATCCGATGGGTGTTGTACATGATCATTATATAAATAGCAATTTTTGTCACAAAACGACAATTTGTATTCATCGGTACAATACTTGTTGGATTTGTTCCTATATTGAAAAAGTTATAAACACAGGAAACAACTACATTTCATACATTATTTCGTTTTAAATGGTTCACAAAATTTCACCGTCACTTTCCTTTCTTGTTTTCTGCGTACATGCATTTGTGTATAACACAGGAAACAAAAGGAAAGTGCTGCCAAAATTTTGTTGAATCGTTTAAAACGAAATAATGTACAAAATGTAAGTGTTTACTATGTTTGTAATGAGAAGTAGGATGACTGACCTAGAAAAAAGATAACCATAAACCAATATTTCTATATTGTATTCTTAAGTGGGTTTAAAATTGACGCGTATAAGTTTTTGTATCGGTACATTGAAAAATAAAATGTGAATTCGTAGTATGACCAATATTTATTTTTGAATTTGTGATATATTTTTTCAAATGGAAAAAATGATCGATTATTTTGTTGATCAGAGGAGATAGATGTATCAAAGAAGGGGATTGAGAGGCTCAATAAGAGAATATTTTTGTAATGGTATAAACGTATTTGTTGAATTTGCTTTAAGTAATAACGGAAACGATGTAGAAATTCATTGTCCGTGTACTAGGTTTAAACCTTTGGGGTATTTGTTACCCGATATTGTGAAAGTCCATTTGTGCAAAAACGGTTTCGTGCCGGAGTATTATGTTTGGGATCGTCATGGAGAAGTTGTAGCAAATACTTCTGTACAGTCTGAATTAGACATTGCAGGTAATAAAACTGTTATGATGAACCGTATAGAAAATATTGTTGAAAATGCAGCACGATCAATGTTCCCTATGGTTGAACTTGACGACGATGATGAAAATGTTGAAGAACCAAATACTGAAGCAAAAAAAATTATGATTTACTGGATGCTGCTAAGAAACCTCTTTGGAATGGTTGTAAAAGCGACACCCAACTATTAGTAACCGTAGAATACATTGCGATGAAGTCAAAATACAACATCACCGAAGCCGGATTTACAACCATTGTATAAGCTGCAAAAAGACATATGGCACTCGATACTTTAATGTGCGAAAATCACTCTGAAGTTAAAAAAACTTATGTTGACTTTTGGTTTAGCTTATTAGAAAATAGATACATGTTTAAATGGCTGCATGTTGTTTTCGAAAGAGGGCATCACTCTTAGGAAGTGTAGAATAAGTAATGAGGAAAGATATAAACCAAGAAAAAAGAAGGGAAAGGGAGTTCCATACAAACATATGCAATATTTTTCCATCACTCCTAGGCTTCAAAGATTATACTCATCTTTTATAACTACATCTCATATGAGATGGCATATTGTGAGAATAGAGGATGAGGCTACGTTGACACATCCAACTGATGGAGAAGCATGGAAGCATTTCGAAAAATCTTATTCTAATTTTGCAGCGGAGAGTCGTAATGTTAGACTTGGATTATGTACGGATGGTTTTTCACCATTTTCTCAATTTGGTGCTAAATATTCATCTTGGCCCATTATCATCACATCTTATAATTTACCACCGTGGATGTGTATGAAAACGCAATATATGTTTCTTACTGTTATCTTCCTGGCCCCGACGATCCGACACAAGGAACCGATGTTTATTTACAACCGTTGATTGAGGAGTTGAAAATGCCGTGGAATGAAGGAGTAGAAACATACAACGTTTCAAAGATTTTTTTTCATATGTTTACTTCTTTGTTGTGAATTATAAGTGATTTTTCTGCCGATGCAATACTTTCAGAGTGGAGCACATCCGGTCGTCTAGCATGTTCATAATGCATGGAAGAAACACAGGCATTTTCTTTATCGAATGGTAAGAAAATTTTATGGTTTGACTGCCATCATTGTTTTCTCCATGTCAATTATCCCTTGAGATGAGTCTAGAAAAACTTTATAGCTAATAGAGTAGAAACCAGACAACCACCAACGATATGGTCAAGTGAAGACATATACGAACTTGTAAGGGACTATCCAAAGATATATGAAACTGTAGTGCAAACAGAATTTGTAGGCAAATGGACTATTCATAATTAGTGCAAACAGAATTTATTTTGGGAGTTGCCTTATTGAAAAGATCTTCTGCTTCGTCATAATATTGATGTAATGCACAATGAGAAAAATGTCTTTGATAATGTTTTTAACACAATTTTGAATGTCAAGGGAAATACTAAGAACGATTTGAAATCAAGACACAATATATAAGAATTATGCAAAAGTCCTGAGCTTCGTATGAAACCAAATGATAGTAAAAAGGCCAAAGCATGTTACTAGTTAGATAATAATCGAGTTGAAGTTGTATTAAAATGAGTGGAAGAATTAAGATTTCCTGATGGGATTTCATCAAATCTTCATAGATGTGTTGACTTTAAAAATGATAGATTGAGTGGAATGAAAAGCCACAACTGTCACATAATGATGGAAAATTTATTGCCCGTTCTATTCAAAGAACTATTACCGTTAAAAGTTTGGAAGGTAATAACGGAGCTTAGTCTGTTTTAGAAAGAGCTTTGTTCGACTACTTTAATGGTGCAACGTTTACGTAAACTTGAAAAAGATATTCCTATATTGCTCTGCAAATTGAAAAAAATTATTTTCGCCAGGTTTTTTATTATAATGGAATATTAACCTGTTCATTTTCCATCTGAAGCACGACTTCGAGGTCCTGTGCAATATGAAGGGAGATATCCATTTAAGAAGTATATAGTATGTTACCTATTAATTTAATTACATTCGAAAGTACAAGTTAATGTAAATTAATTTTGCATAGATACTTGAATCATCTAAACAAAAAAAGCAAGGCAAAAAGCACGAGTTGAAGGTTCGATATGCAAATCTTACATAGAAAAAGAAGCTTCATTTTCTCTCTCTCAGTATTTCAGTGACCATGTGAACATATCATTTGAAAGTGTTCCTTGTAATGACGAAGGCGATGAACAAGAGTCCTCTCAAATAATGTTATCTA
Organism: Allium cepa; assembly: GCA_030765085.1. NCBI lineage: Eukaryota > Viridiplantae > Streptophyta > Magnoliopsida > Asparagales > Amaryllidaceae > Allium > Allium cepa. The sequence continues at coordinate 1,031,933,241 of CM060945.1, read as the reverse complement.
TTTGTAGAAAATATGATCGACCTTTTGGAAAATGTGTAGAAGTACGGTTAGACGATAGAGATCTTCATGTAGCAGACACTTATATTCCTCTTAATTGTGCTGAGGTTGCACCATTTGTTCAGTAATCTGAAATTATAATTTATGATTTATTCATTTTCATAATGCATGCGTGTGTAGAATTTAATGCAATATTTTAGTCATATATGCAATATTTATGGAAGTGAACATTCACATAGAGATTTCAGTAAAGAATTTTCTAATTGGTTTTCAAAGTACGTTTATGAACCGAGAAATTGTGTGTTTGACGAAGGTTTGAAACATCTTGCGTTGAGACCAGAAATAAATGTCAAGATATATCCAATATATTTCGTCAGTGGATATAAATTTAACACCAAAGAGTACAGTACAGAAAAATTAACTAATAATACATGTATTTGTTAACAGTAGTGATGATCCAGAAAATCACATAAATGATTTTTATGGCGTTTTAATACAAATTTTGCAACTAACATATTTCTCATGACCCATTGAGGAGGTGTTTCTATTTAAATACAATTGGTTTAGCAATGTTCTAGGTTCTGCAATTGATGTGCACAAAGATTATAATCTTATTGAAATAAAGCACACATCGCATTATCACAAGTACGATACTTTTGTACTAGCCAAGCAAGCATTGTAAGTTTATTACGCTTCTTATCCGTCTCTAAAAAGAGATAAAATAGATTGGTCGGCAGTTTTTAAAATAAAAGCAATATTTACATTTGATGTTGAAAAATATTCCAAACGAATAAGATTATCAGACCGATCTTGAGCAAAGCAACAAAATAATAATAATAGACGATCGTACTGATTTTGGACCTCCGGACGATGAATCAAACGTTTTGGTAGAAGCATTCGAGAGTAGGGAGGAAAACAACGTAGAATATGAGACCGAATTTGAATCCGAAAATGGCGAGGATTGACATAAATACTATGTTGAATTCTTAATGTATTATGCAATCGATGTAATTGATGAGATTTATTTTACTAGTTATGTAATTTATGTCATTTATGAAACTAAATCTGCATATCGTCATTTACATCATTTATGTCATTACCGTTTCCGTTATTTTTAGCACTTATGTTAAAAATGCAATGTATTCTGTTTATCGTCAAAATTTGATACCCAATCTGAATCAGGTATACTTTGTACTTTCTGTACTTTATATCATTTATGTCATTTAACTACAAAATATATTTCATTATCATGTCATTGTTCTATTTTAAAATGATGTGTCTATGACAAGTATCATATCATCCAGAAGGAGTAGTTCTTCCCATTCTTCAGGAGGCGATGACAACGGTCCATCGCAACCGACACAGCGACCGGTTGTGTCTCTAGTACCTAGAGCGGTGGAGTGAGTATTAATTTTTTTTCAGCATCTTAAATAATTTATGGACGATATACTAATTTGTATCATATTTAACATATGGGGTTTGAACTACAGCCATCAGCTGTATTTCTATCAGTTTCGAGAGATTTGTACAAAAGTAGGATGTCGGCTTGTTGGCCGAAGTGTGATAATACCCCTTCTCACATCCTGAAGTGTATTTGGCATGATTTTATTGTAAGTATAATATTATGTTTTCCATCCTTAATTTCTTTTTTGTCGCATCTTTATTTTTCACCTTTTATTGTTTAATTTTTAGTTGCTTGTTTATCATGAACTGGAGGCCGCGGTGGACATACAATCAGGTGACTTGCAGCTGGTACGACATTACTGTATGCATAAGATGAGGAAGAATTACAGGGATTCCATGTCGATGGTGAAGCATAAAGGGCAGAAGCCAAACTGGATGAGGATGAATGTCTGGAAAGGGTGGCTGACATATGTAATAAAATATAAGCTTAATAGTAATTTTCGCTTTTTATGACCCATGTCACTGACGTTGCCCCGTTCATTAACTTCTCTATCGCGCCACTCCTCTGATTCTAGGTATTACAAAGTCGATGCTTAGGTATAAACAGATCAAGTTGATATTTCTCTCATTTTGAGTTAATAACAATGTTGCAAATTTTAGGTATATGATGCGAGCGTCCCTACAACATTTTTTTAATATTTTTAGACTAGTTCAGTGGACGCTTTTCTTCAATAGTTCTTGAAACCCTAAAGAACAAGGCGACTTTGAACAAGGACAGTTTTCATGGATACTATTTTGTTTGTACTTCTTCGGCACTAGTGATTCTTATGAGTTTAGGTATTTTTCAATGCATACTCAACTGAGTTTTTCTTGCTGACTGAAATTAAAATACCGTATTTTATGATTTTTACAGTTTGAACGATATTTGATTTCTGCTGTTGTTGTGAATAAATCACAATAAAGCTAGAATTGAAAATTCCAAAGTTGGTTTAACTAGCTACGAAGCCTCCGTCCCTAAGTAAAACCAAAACCAAAACCAGCAAAAAAGCATACACATGTGGATCAGCTTAAGCTTTCGAGAAGAAGTTTAGATGAACTCTCTTTCGCATGTTGACATAGAGCTGTCACATGGACTTGGCTTACAGTTTATCTTCTAATTAAAGAGCTGTCACATGGCACTTATAAATCAAAATTTGGTCGTTACTTTGCTTAATATTGTATTGTGTTTCAACTTGCTTAACGAGCAAATAAAGTTAGATCACTACTTACAACTACACTTCCGCTATTACAGGGGAGAGGTTAGAACAGTGGTGTACTCTCAGTTTCTGGAATCATACAAGAGCGTTTCTTTGGAAGCAATGACTTCAGCGTTTGGTGTAACCGTACACTTCATTGATTTGTAAGTCATTTCTAATCCATTTCTCAAGCCAATGAATTTTTTTATTTTATGCATTTCTTGGTACTAGATTTGCTACAACTTACTGTAATTGTCCTGATTGGAAAAACCATTCGATCATCAAAACTTGTATAGTTTCATGGTATACGCATATTTGCTATATTTCACAGCTTGAGTTGTATTTTACGACCATGCCAGATAAAGATATGACGACTTTGAGCATCATCGTCAGTGGAGTTGGCATGACTAAACCTGTTATGTCTTGATTTATTTTCAAAATTTTAAGTTAAGACTTATGTTATGGTTAATTGTTTTTTTTTTTTTTTTTTTTTTTTTACCATGTTGTCTATTGAATTCAACATTAATTTTGATTTTCCCGTTCATTTATATCTTATGTTGAATTCTGGCGACACCATATAAAGAATTAAAGAGCTCGAAAATAACTTTATAACGATGAAAATGGTTTGCTAATCAAAGCTCTAAGGAGGAATACATTGTGAAGTAAGTGGATATTGTGGCCAGCATCAGGCGACAGACATCTGACATAAAGTGACGGACGTCTGTGATAGCAAGGTTTGAAATCCGAGACTTGGGTCAGACGTCCGTAGTTTCAGGACATGATTTCTCGAAACATATGACAAACGTCTGTCATCAAGTAACAAACGTCTATGATGTTTTTCAACCTATTTTCAACCTGGATTTTGGTGTGAAGATTTGTGATATTCGGAGTGACAATTCTGAAATTTTGCCTAACTTTTCTACTCTTCTATATAAGCTACTTTTAGCATTCAGAAACGGATGAGATTAAAGGTTTAATCTAGGGTTTATCCTCCATTAATTAGGCTTTATCTAAACCTAATTTTCTTCAATTCTCTTCTCCACAAATCAATTCTATTAGAATTTTGATCATTGTCATCAATCTCTTGCACTATCTTATTGGTATTAATAAATGCACTCTCTCAAAGTGGATGTACACTAACAAGGCATTGGTGGAATCATTATAAATCGGTGTGTGATTCATTTTATCGTTATTGCTTTGATTATTAACTGCTTGTTTGGAAATTGTGATTGGTTTTGTATTGGATTGAGATATTGATTGATTGTTTTTGCACTTCTTACCACGATCTCGTTTTTCTTTGGGGTTTTGATTTGAGTGGAGTAGCGCTTTATGTACGTGGATCGTACGCGGGTTCGGGTTCACAATTGGTTATAAACCAGTGGAATGACGATAACGATTTTGATAAGTGGCAATGAATGATGAAAGCGGTTCTAAGGAGAAATCAGGTGCATCAGGTAGTGTTTGACATACATTTGTTGTCGGAAGACATCTCGGATATTGAGAGAGAGGAAATGAAAGAGTAGGCGTTCACTGCACTTCAATTTGCTATGAGAGAGAATGTTATAATCTCCGAAATTTATGGTGAGACGTCCGCTAAGGGTATATGGGACAAGTTGGAGGAGTTGTATATGAAGAAGTCATTAACTAATCGTTTGATCTTGTTGTCAACGTTCTTCACCTATAAGATGGAGGAAGGTACTTCGCTAAAGGCGCACTTAAATACATTTGATGCTTTGCTAATGAAGATAAAGGAGGTTGATTTGAAGATTGAGGAAGAGCAAAAGGTAATGATGTTGTTGTGTTCGTTGCCGGACCGTTATACGAGTTTTTCAAATAGTTTGACCTATAGCCGGGATACTTTGACTCTAGATGATGTCAAAACGGGTCTTCTTAGCAAGAAGTTGCAGGATCAAATGAAGGAGTTGGGTGATGGAATTAGTGGTTCTAGTAGTGGTGACGGTTTATTTGTGGAGGAGGGATATGCGAAGAAGGAGAATCGTGGATGTTCTAAACCAAGGAACCACTGATTGGAAAGGAAAGTCGAACGAAAGAAAGAGAAAATGTTATATTTGTAAGAAGTCTGGTAATTGGAAGAATGAGTGTCCGGATAAAGAGAAAGCAAAAAAGAAAGTAGCATCTTTATCCATAGCGGGGGAGAGTGGAATTGGTGAGGGAGACGTAGATGAGTTGACGGCGGTAGCATCAGATGTTTCGATAGCGAATGGTTGCTCGAGTCGAGAGCGTCTTATCATATGACGCCGAATAGGAATTATTTTTTTCTTTATGTCAACAAAGAAGGAAATTCAATTGTTATGGGTAATGGTGCTATTTGTAAGTCGAAAGCATTGGTTTTGTGCAAATTTGGATGTTTGATGGAGTGTTTCGTATTATCACTAATTTATGCTATGTTCCGGGACTTCGGAAGTCTCTTATCTCTTTGGGACAACTGGATTCTTTAGGTTGCAAGATCACTATTGAGAGCGATAGCTTTCCGGTTTTGAAGGGTGCACTTGTGGTGATGAAGGCTTATAACAACCCAATATTTTTGAAGTTAATTTTTATTGAATTTATTTCACTTTGAAAATGTTTTAGGAATTATTTTATTTAAAATTTTTTTTAAAATATTTTTAAAGTGAAGTAGAAATTTTTCTAGAGTTAATGGTAATGTTTTATAATTTTCATTCCCTGTTTTCAATTTTTAAACAATTTCTTTACTTCTTTTTCTATTTTTCTCCAATTTAATTATTTATTTCATTTTATAAATGATAAATAAATTATTTTATTTCAAATTTTTGATTTATAATATTTTTAAAATGAAGTGGATATTTTTCCAAGGCTAGTGATGATTTATTTGTAATCTTTGAACACTGTTTGAATTTTTATGCAATTTCTTTAATTATTTTCTATTTTCTTTAAATTTAATTATTTATTTTCATTCCATTTCACTTTGTTTCGGTTTTTAAATGTATTTAATGAAATTATTTTGTTTTATTTGTTTTAAAAGAAAAGGTAAATTGAAGAGACAAGACTTTTCCTATTCCTATGGCATTTCATTTCTAGACTTTTCAATTTCATAACTCTTCATTTAACTTTCTTTTGGCCGTGTAAATTTTTTTTGGTTTAGCCGTGAGTTTTATTACTTCTCACGCACAAAAACATCTTCCTCACTTTCCATTCACGGCTAGAAACATTTTGGTAATGTCTTCCTCCTTCTTTTTCTACTTTTTTTTCCTTATTTCCATACATTTTTGCCTTGTTTTCTCATGTATGTTTGATTGGCTTCTCCTCCATAGCCACGACCACCACCTCCTACACCTCTTCCCTGCCATCATCACCAGCTACCCCTCTGGTCTTAACCAAGGCCGAGCCCACCATGGTGCAAAAACTCCATAAAAATGCAACATAAGCCATGAAACATGCTAGTTTGACCACCACTTGCCTCATCTCCTTCAACCACCACCACGGCCACCACCCTAGCCGCCACCACCTCACTGACCTGACCACCACACACCCCTCCAGCCACTGGCCAGTCATGGTGCACCCCAGGCCGAGCCCAATCCTCCATGGCCGAGCCTTTGTTTTGGCAAAAATCACACGACATTGCCTAAAGCCCATTCACCTTCTCATGTTATAAACTCCTATCCATGTTCATGCCTTAAACTCGAGCCATGCTAGCCCAAAACCCGACCCATGTCTTGATCAAAACCTAACCATATGCACCCCTAGGCCGTGCAAAAGAATAGAGAAAGCGAGGCAAAATTTGTTGCATTCAAATCTCTTTTTATTCCAAAGTTATATCAATTTCAATATGGTATTGAATTATAATTTGTTTGATTTGTTTTGGGTTGTAACACAACATCTGTAGCATTGGATCTCGCTCTCCACTCAAATTTGTAGTTTTGTCATTTTTCTCTTGATTCCGCTATGTCAGTTGTATTGCAATCTCCAGCATTTAGAGGTGAGTAAATCTCACACGACATCATATACTTATGCAATTGTGAAGCGACAACATTTGAATGTATAGAATCAAATATGATGTTATAACTGCCTGTGATTATTTATGTATGATGTTAAACCTGTAAATTACATGTCATATCACCTGCTACAGTTGTATATTGTACATTTATATCTGTTTATCACACTGCAAGTTCCCTGTAGATTAGAAATCACTATGGGTTGAAATGATACATACTCGAACGGACTTTAAAATAGGAAAAAATCGTTATGGGCTGAAATGATAGGCCTGAACGGTTTTTAATTATTTATTTTGACTTTGGACTGCGGATTTGAAATGATAGAACCCGATTTTATTTGTAAACTGCGGATTGAAATGATATATATCCGTAACTTGACCTAGGTTAGAAAACTATATACAGGCCCGTGGTTATTTTTACAAAAATTTTCTGGAATTTTTAAGTAATTTTAAAAGTGCATATATATGAAAATTTTATTTAAATTGGATTTCTAAATATTAAATATAGAAATTTGTAATTTTCTATAAGTTAAAAATGTTGGAAAAATGAATAGTTACATTGAATTTTGAAAATATAACATAAGTGGAAAATTGGAATTTTGTTAAACAAAAATTTAGTTATACAAGTAAAAATGGAAATTAAATTTTATTTAAAAAAAATGGAGAAAATTTAAGTTTTAAGTTGTTTATTTAAAAATGGAAAGAATTGGAAACTTTTACACTTGAATTTATTAAGTAATTTGTTGAAATTGGATTTAATTATAAGAAATTTATTTTATAAAATTAATATGTTAAATGACATGTCAATGAACATTTTTCATGTTAAAATATGATTTTTGACAATGTTTAAAGGGTTGAAAATGAAGTTTATTAATTGTTGGAAATACACTAAAATCTGGAAATCACTTTTAATAACATTCAGAAGTGCTACTGGAAATGAACTAAAATGCTAATAAAAGAGCTATTATAGCATTTTTGAAATGCTGTAGTTGCTGTAGTAAATTAAAAAGGCTAAAACTTGATAAAGGCCTATTACAACAATTCTGTAAACGCTGTAGTGGTCTGCTGTCTTTGCAGAAATGAATAAAGACCCTTGTTTTGAAACCTAAGCTATTAGAGCATTTCTAGAAATGCTGTCTTTGCTAATTTGAACTAAAATTTAACTAAAACTGAGTTTTAACAACAATTTTTAAGTGCTGTCTTTGCTGAATTAATATGTTTTCAAGTGTAACTTATAACAGTTTTTTTTAAATGCTGTGAAAGGCTGGATTTTTTTTTAATAATTATGGGTTTTGACTTAGTAAATGAGCTCAGAATGACTAGGCACTTTGAAATTTGAATATTCTACTTGAAAGAACAATAACTTCACTTTAAAATGATTTAAATGAATAAATTTAATTGGAAAATGAATCATTTTAAAAGACGATTTGAATTGAAAATAAATGAATGTTATCTTTGAATCTTAAAAGGGTATTAAGTTTGATATTTGTATTTGAATTCAAATATTGATTTGAAAAGGAAGTTTTGAAAGGATATGATATTTTGAAATATTGAAATGGTTGGTAATGATATAAAAATTGGGTTTGAAATGATATTTTATTTTGAAGTATAAAGTATTATTTTTAAAGTTATAACCATGGGTTATAATAACGATTGGTTGGCAAAGAGATCGGGATCGGATATGGACATACTCTTTGTCGATATCGAAAACCACTTTGACAACTGTGTACGCGTGGAGATTCAAGAATGAAGTAGCATGGTGGCGACGTTCTTGTGGTATGTTATGTGGACCCAACTCGCGTGAGTTGGCATAAGGTGGCAAAAACAGGAGCGGTCTCGGGCCAAACGGGGTAGCTCCTCTAGTCGGACGCATTACTTCGATACCATTCTATTACTTGTGATTGTTTGGTGGCCACCCTCCGATTTGGGAATGTGTTCCAAAGTGGGCGTATGTGGCTGCTACGTTACCACCAGCCCGGGTATCGTAATTGGTATATCTACCCTGACATTGCCTTGTGTGCCGTGTCACCTACCCTATCGAGCCTTTACTATGAGTTTGGTTTTCTCCCGTAGCCCATGCGTATCTTCTCGTAGTCTCCCGATCAGGAGATATGCAGATATTGGATGGACTACTGGGACTATTACGTGTTAAGGTGTAAAATGTAAAGCCTTAACGCTATTTAAAAGTATGTTTATTTTACTGTTAGACATTATTATAATAGTGCAATATACTACATAGTAAATAGTTTAACGGATCCTTAGAGGATGGACGGTCCCAAGCATCTTCTAAGTTACTTGTACCTTTACTACAGTTCACTTGAGTTGGTTTACATTGGATAAGTATATATGTCCTGACTCGAGTGTTTGTGTTTTATTTACGCTCGGGTCAGCCTGAGTTATTCACAGATTTGGATTTCCACTCTCTAGAGGTCTGGAATTGCTGGAGATTATCAGCTTATCTAGTTATCTGTATTTTGGTTCTGTTGTTCTGTTGTCAGCTTTGTATTAGAAGACTTCTTTGTATTTGGGATTTTATGTTGTATCCATTTTTAGTCTGACGTTTGTATTTGATTTTGTGACTTTGTGATAGTAGCTTCATGAACTACTATGGTATTTTATTTTCCGCTGCGAGATATTATGATATTCTGTGTCTGTGATTCTGTGATTTGATTTGATTTGATTTGCTTCGAATTTTTATTACAATCTGTTATTTTGTACTATTTAAGTTTGGCATATGTGGATTATTGTCGATTTGAATCGTGGAAAGTAACAGGTCATTACAAGGCTGCTAGGACTCATGGTGTTTATTTGCTTCAAGGAGTGACTATAGAATGTGAAACTTGAGTGGGAGTTGATAGTTCTCGTGGCTTGGATGCGACTAGGTTGTGACATTTGAGGTTAGATCATGTTTCGAAGAGGATTTTTGATATTCTTTGGAAGAGAGAGATGATCAATGGAGAGAGCTTCAACAAACTTGAGTTTTGCGAGGAATGTGTTATACGCAAGAAAACTAAAGTATCAATCGGTGAAGGAAGCATGATTTGAGAAAGGTTCTTGAGTATGTTCACACAGATGTTTGGGGACCGGCACCAGTAGCTTCTTTGGGAGGAGCTTGCTATTATATTTCTTTTATTGATGAATTTTCTCGAAAGGTGTGGGTGTACGTAACGAAAGCCAAGTCGAAGGAATTTGCAAAGTTCAAAGCATGGAAAGCTCTTGTTGAGAATGAGAGTGGCAAGTCTTTGATATTTCTAAGGTCTGACAATGGCAGAGAATATGTTTCCGGAGTGTTCTTTGAGTATTGTCATAGTATTCGGGGGCATTTTACTACATTGGGAGATCCTCAATCGAATGGTGTTGCGGAGAGGATGAACCGTACTCTACTTGGGAAAGCTCGATGCTTGAGATTGACATCGGGTTTGTCTAAGGGATTTTGGGCGGAAGCTTTGTCGACCGAGGTGCATAATATTAATCGAATTTCGTGCTCAGCTATTGGTAACAAAATTCTTGAGGTAGTGTGGAAGGGAAAGGGCATTGACTTGAATTATCTTCGTGTGTTTGGTAGTCTGGTTTATGTGCATGATTCGAGAAATGATAAACTTGAGCCTAGAACGTTCAATGGAACTTTGCTTAGTTATATGGACGATGTATAAGGCTACCGGATATGGAATCCACAAATAAAGAAGGTTATCAATTCTCGTCATGTTACTTTTGATGAGTCGGCTTGTTCAAGGAGAATGAGAGCTCATCGGATGTTCTGAATTTGGTTCATGGTGAATCAAAGGAGAAGGAAGTTATTCCCAACTTTCGTCCAAGAAGTAGAGCAGTTGGAGATGCTTGTGAGGAGGAAGCGGTTGATGTAACATCATATAGTGCCTCTAGTAGTGTTGGTGATGTGCATGATTCTAGAGAGGATTTGGTTCAAGGTGGAGCCGAAGGCGGTTTGGGTGATGGTATTGCTACTCAGGTTGGTCGCCGTGCTATAAGGCCACCCGAATGATATGGTGATTGAAACTATCTTAGCTTTTATGATAATTTGACTATGCACTTCATGTAGTCCAAGATGAGCCGATGGATCTTGACGACGTCATGGATTCGAGTGATAGCTCGAAGTGGATTTGTGTCATGGAGGAAGAGATGCAATCGTTGATGAGGAATCAAACTTGAGAGTTGGTTCCACTTCCTAAAGGAAACCGTGCAATTGGGTGCAAATGGATATACAAGGTGAAGGACAATGGGAGGTATAAAACTAAGCTAGTGGCTAAGGGGTTTGCACAAAGAAGGGAAAGGGGTATGATGAGATATTCACACCGGTTGTCCGTCATACTTCTATCTGGATATTACTTGCCATAGTTGTTAGCCACAACTTGGAGATGGAGCAACTTGATGTGGAAACATCCTTTTTGCATAGTGACTTGGATGAAGACATTTACATGGAGAAACCGCAAGGGTTTTTTGTAGATGGTAAGTCAAATTTTGTTTACAAGTTAAAGAAATTACTATATGGTTTAAAGCAATCACCTTGGCAATTATACAAGAGATTTGATCATTTTATGATTGAAATGGTTTTGACAGAAGCATTAAAGATGCTAGTGTATATTTCAAGAAGTTAGAAAATGATTTTTCGGTGTATTTACTCTTATATGTGGACGACATGCTAATTTCTTCTAAGGATAAGAATGAAATCTACAGGTTAAAACTAAGTTTGAAATTCGAGTTTGAAATGAAGGATCTTGGAGAAACAAATATTGGCATAGAAATAGAAATGGATCGAAAGCGTTTTGAGTGAAATTGACTCAAAAGGAGTATATAGAGAAAGTGCTTTGCCGGTTTAGCATGGAGAGTGAAAAGGCGCCAAATACACCTTTACCTTTGCATATGAAGCTTTCGAGTAAGGGATCACCTGTCTTGGAGAAAGACAAATCTTATATGTCAAATGTGTCATAAGCTAGTGTGGTTGGAAGTTTAATATATGCAATAGTGTGTCGATATTGCAAATGTCGTAGGGATGGTTAGTCGGTATCACTACAATAAAAACTATTTATAGTTGCGAAAATTCTTTGCATTTCTATTAAATGCAACCAATAATATTTTCACTAATAACATAAACGCGGCCAAAAGCATTTCGCGTTCCCGCCTTTTTAAAAAAATTCCGCATAAGCTAAATAAACGTGACCAACCTAAATCCATTCATATACTTAGAAAAAATTATTATCCTCTTTCACTTTCAACCCTTTCACTTTCTTCTGAAGAAAAATTCCCCTCCCCCCCTTAAACGAGCTCAAATTTCATCGCGCTGAAGAGTTTCTTCTTTTCATCGTCAACTTCGTCGTTGTACTCTACTCAATATTGTTCGTGGCAGCTAGCAAGAGTTTCTCCTCACGGTACAGGTATATTTAGGTATGAATTTTTTAAATCATTATTGTGGTTCAGTTTGATTTTATATTAATTTGAATGCATCGTATTCTTGAATTTTTGTCTAACTTGAATAGTTGATTTGGCCTTAATTTGAGTAGTTGATTTTATTATGTATCTTATTTCAATAAATGCGACTAATTTGAATCATTTAGCATTTAATTTGAACTATTTTTGTTTACAATGTAAGACGTTTAAGGACAAAGTAGTGAAGAACTATTTTGTTTTAGGGGGTATACCAAGAACTCAAAGTTTTAGAATGAAAATTAGGTGTTAATATCTTATAATGATCTCTGTCCTGTTTATATGTAGGGAAAGTTAGTAAATGCTATATAATGATGATATGTGCTTTGATTTTCTTTGAGTATATGAATGTTACGTTGGGATATTGTTGTATTTGGGTTTGTATTCAAATATTGATTCACTCTCTATTCAATATGCTCATATTTAATGCTGCATGAATTTTGTTTGGTTTTATCTATGTGAATGAATGCATGTTTTGTTGAGTTTTCCTTTCTTTGAAATGATCAAATTATAGCCATATGGTTTTTATGTTATATAATTCTATTCGTTTACATCTTTTTTGTGAACTTGCTCTTAAGTTCATGTAAACAAGGTTAGTTTGACATGTAAAATAATAATTAGATAGTCTAGATTGCATAAGGATTGCAGGTTATTTTATTTACCAATTGTAAACAGAAAAGATAATTTTGTGATTGTTTGTGATTACAACAGGTTATTTTATTTTAGTATAAGTGATTACTGCAAGTCCTATTAATTGTTTATAGCAGTCTTACTGATCAAGATATGGAGGAAAGATAATTTTGTATTACAGATTTTGTGTTTTAAATATAGAATTTGATAAGGTAAAAGTTCCACCATATGTGTTGGAATTTTGTTGATGCATGATTTAAATTTTTGCATACACTAACTAAATTGCAGCACTAGCAAAACATTTAAGTGAAAATTTTCTTCTCAATTTGATATTTTTTTTTTCTTAGTTGAAATATAGCTGAAGAAATTAGTGGCTTGATTTTCTGATGAAACTTCTATTTAATAGCTATATTTTGAGCATCTTAATACCATAAATCTTGCATCTAGAGATACATACATGGTATAATGTAAACAAATACACCTTTTAAATTTTTCTTTCTATAGTTTGCACTTCAAATGTGGTAAAATTTCATTTTTAACCGTCTACTATTCTTTATGTTCAATTTCTCAAAATGGTATATTGATTTCTGTGTAATAATATATACTCCTTTGTTAGGGTAAAATGTGGTTAGGGTTATAAGCATATAATTTCTTATTTAGTAACATACTCTTCTTACAATTTTATTACAATCTGTTACTCAGTTTTTGTTGCTGAAGTATATAAGAATACAATTAAGAAAATGTATTGGAGTTTGTTATTTCTCCTAACTTTCTACATGAAAAATAAGTATATGAAATAGGATAACCACCAATAATGACATTGAAAACCACATGAATTAACCTGGTGTACTATGCATATAACCTACAACCTACATTTTTACGTTTATTTCATTGTAGTTCCTTAGTCTAAGATTTTTAGACTTGTTTTAATTTGATTTATTTATATCAATTTTAATTGGTATGTCATATCAACTGTAATTTTCTTTCTTGTATGCTCAATTTGGATTACATGTTTGAAATATCTTACTCCCACTGAAAATATATTATTGAATTAATTCTTGTTTGAGCGTTTCAATACTTATCATATAAAGATTATAGTAAAGCTCAAATTTACTATAAATGGTTATTTGGTTCAGTGAACAATTTTGACATGTATTTATTCTTTAATTAAATTTTTTTTACGATGATATGCAACAAGTTACTTGATTTTACTTATATTTCAGTCATTATGTTTTTTTACATAATTATTACTTCCAAATATAAAAAGAAATGTCGCGTTGATGACATTTTTTATAAAATCAATTTTGTAGTACGTTTTCTTTTCTATTAGTGTGTTTTTTCATAACAATTTATTGTCTGATGCAACGGTCCCAACTTGTTAAAGTTGCTATAAACTTTTTATTGCCTCCATTTTCCCAAACTAACGATAGATTTCTACAAATGTATTTAAAAGTTGATATTCTTAATGTCATTATTATAGGAAATTGGAGATTTTCAATTATTTAGAGTGCTTGTCGTAATTTTTTGCATTTAATTATTCTTGAAAATGTGTAGTTATTTTGTTGGTTACAACAGTAACCAATATCTTCGTCAAAGTTTGGAAACTTATTTTCCTTCATATTTTGATGATGGAAAAAGATTGGATTTTTTTTAAAAGGTGATAATAAGATGATTGGCTTAATATGTATTTTGAGAATTAAAACATGTAATATAATATTAAAACTCAATTTTTTTTTATGTTTTTAACTTTTGTGATAGAACTAGTATAGAGTACCGACTAGGAGTATCGAATTTCATGCATGCTGCAAAGAGGAATGTAAGTTGTGTAGAAAAAATTTTATGTGCTTGCAAAGATTGTCAGAACCTTAGTCATCATGATGACCACATCGTCGTCGAACATTTAATTATAAAAGGAATGGATCCTAGATATACGGATGGTTTATGGTTTAACCATGGTGAAGAGATAAATGTAGAGAAGCAAAAAATGTATTTGATGTATATGAGTTATTTAAGATGATTCACTATGAAGATGAAGATTTTCTGATTCGTGAATTTTTTTATGATGATAAAGATAATGTTGATTCTCAGAGAAGAGAGGACGAGTTTATCAAGAACTTGGAAGATGCAGCAAACTCCATTGTATATTTGTTGCACGGATCACACAAACTTATCCGCCATCACAGTTTTGTATAATCTTAAATGTGAGACCGGCTTGTCTGATAGTGGATTTGATAAGCTTTTAATTGGGAAACATTTATTTTTGCTGAAGATAACGTGCTTCCTAAAACCTTATATGAAGTAAAGTAATTTCTTAAAGCATTGGATATGGGTTTTGAAAAGGTACATGCTTATGAGAATGAATGATGCCTTTTCTGAAAAGAATATAAAGATTTAGATACTTGTCCAAAGTATGGTTCTTCGAGATGGAAGAAAAATCAAGATACTGAAGAGGTTATACAAGGTATTCCAGTTAAAGTGTTGAGATATTTTCCAAAAATTTC
Source organism: Allium cepa (assembly GCA_030765085.1). Classification (NCBI taxonomy): domain Eukaryota; kingdom Viridiplantae; phylum Streptophyta; class Magnoliopsida; order Asparagales; family Amaryllidaceae; genus Allium; species Allium cepa. The sequence goes on along the minus strand of CM060945.1, from coordinate 1,031,918,062 downwards.
GAGATTTATAAGAATGTATAGATTTCAAAAGATGGAAAAAGATTTAAGATGACATTTTAATAATGCAAGCAATGATGGAAAAATGCATCATCTCGTGGATTCTATGGCATGGAAAATGGTGGATGAAAATTATAAATCTTTTTCATCTGATCCATGCAATCTTAGGCTTGGTCTCGCTACAGATGGATTCAATCCATTTTTCATGTTGAGTTCGAAATATAGTTGCTGGCCGGTAATGCTTGTGACATACATCTCTCGCTTATATTATCTATGAACAAGGAAAATATTATGTTAACTTTACTTAGTCCAGGCCCAAAGAGACCCGAGAATGATATTGATGTATATTTGGCACTTTTGGTGGAAGACTTGCAACATTTGTGGTGTATTGGAGTTGATGCTTATGATGCATTTCGTAAAACTTTGTTAAACTGAATGCAATTTTGCTATGGACGATTAATGATTTTCCAGCTTATGAAATCTTGCTGGATGTCTTGTGAAGGAGGAAAAAGCTTGCCCATTATTTGGCGTCAATACCCATTCTCATTTGTTGAATCATAGTCGAAAGAACGTCTACATGGGCCATAGAAAATTATTACCTACTTCGGATTCATGGAGGAAACAAAAGGCATTGTTTGATAACACCATAGAGAAAGGTAATGCTCTTAGAATTTTAACTGGAAGAAAAATATGCATTGTTGAAGGATTATCCAAATGATTTTGGAAAAGAAAAAGGAAAGAAAATTAAGAAGAGGAAGTGTGCTTATGATACAGATCATGAAGATGATAATATTAACGATTCTACAAAAACGGAGCTATCAAGTTGAAAAAAAAGATCGACTTTCTTTGATTTGCCATATTGGAAGGTTAGCGATTAATTTATTTACTTTTCATAGTTTTAACAAAAGAAATACCCAATAATGTCTTATTGTTTCGGTTTTCGTAGGAACTTCCATTACGTCACAATTTAGATGTGATGCATGTGGAGAAAAACATTGTTGAAAGCCTATTGGGAACGATGTTGCATTGTAATAAATCAAATGATGGAACCAACTATAGAAAGGATTTAGGGAATTCGACATGAGATTCATGCGCAACCTCATGGGAATAAAACATATCTTCCACTGATTGCCTGTGTACTGCTAATTGTTGTATAGCTTGTATGTAACAAGCCAGCCGGTGCTTTCAATGAAGGCCATGAACGAGAAGTCAATGCTAGAAAGCGAGACAGTGTTTGTAACGACGACAATGAAGACAAAGAACTCCACTCAGAAAATGAATTCCAATTTGACCAAACTGATGATGCTGAGATGGAAATTGGGAGATCAACTGAAGCTGAAATTGCAAGTACATCTTGGAAAAGAGGTAGTAGAGGTCCAATAAAAGTAAAAAAAACTCCCAGTAAACGTTCATGATCGAACTGAAGTTGAGTTCAATGAAGTAGGCATAACAATAGGGCTAGGGTCAGTATGTATATCCTCCTTTCTTGGACGGCTTGTGTAGGAACAAGTCCCATACACACTTGATGATTGGAGGAAACTAAGTGATGAGTTAAAAGTTGTTTTATGGTGATCAATTCTGACATGGAATGCAAATAATTACACTTATTAGGATAACTTTTGCAATGCCAACATTTTTTGTTTTTAAGAGCAGAATAGATTAGTTTATTACTTCTATTTTTGTATACCATTTTACTAGTATCTCTATGGTTGAATCCATTTCTATATTAGGCGTTTAAATTGGGATGTAAACAACCAAAAGATTATTGCATTTGATGCCTGTACCTTCGTTAATGTACAGTACCAAATTCAAAAACATATACATTTCAACATTGAATTAACAAAATATTTAGTTGACATGTGAATCAATAATTAGGTAAAAACATAGATTTATGTAATTGTCTTTGATATTAGTGTTAACAAATTATTAGTGTTAGATATACAGTAACGATTTTGCAGTGCTTAATTTTGTAGTATAAAAATTTGTACTACTTTTTATTTGGGTCATGTCTAGATTATATATTTTGAAAACTTTATAACTATGATCTGATAAAGATTATGGTTTTATTTGGCTTATGGATGTAGTTTTAGTGTAATACATGTACAATGGTGTACATGGACTCACAATGACTGCTTCTTTGCTATTTGTGATTTAATTTTGATTGTGTACAAAGATTCACATGTACAATGGTGTACAAATGTGAGCTATTTGTGATTTAATTATGCATATCCACTTTAGTGCTCCTAAGATTAAAGTATGGTAATATTACTACTTTGTTGCAAGGTAAAGAAAGTTTGAAAGGTAAAGAAAGTTAGAAAGAATGGAGCACACCTAAATTGGTAAATTTAATAATTATATTACTCAAGAAATAACATTTGGATTTTAGTTTTTTATCCAGTAATTGATATAATTTTCGGTTGAATAATGATATAGCAATAACGATATAACAACCTGATATTTTGGACCATTCAAATCGACAATAATACTATACATGTCGGACTTTGAATAATTCAAAATACCAAATTGTTAATTTAAATTTGGCAAAACTTAACATCTACAGTAAATAAATCAATCACAAAACCACAGATACAGAGTAGTACAATGATACGCAGCGGAATAAATGAATAGTAGTTCATGAAGCTACGATATAAACAAAGTTAGAAAAAAATACATCAGAAAATCCCAGATGTAGCGAAGCCTCCAGTACGGGCAGATGACTTCTCTGGACCAATCAACTGGATGACTGAAAAGATAGATAGATGGATCTTCAAGCTAGCTCCAACTTCGAAGGTGAGTCTCAAATGCTGTGTCACTCAGTCTGACTCGAGCGTAAAGCAAAACACAAAACACTCGAGTCAGGATTAACATTCTTATATCTATAAATCCAACTCAAGTGAAATATCAACTGAAATATAATTAACATAGAGGATGCTTGGGATAACCATCCTCTAAGGATCCAAGGAACTATCTACAGGGTAGAAATATACACTATAACACCGTGGTCGTTTCAATTTTATTTATATTTCAAAACTAAAATATCATTTTCATTTCAAATATCTCTATTTTCCAAATTAGTATATATATCCAATAATTTATGAAGTAAAGTATTTTTATTACCTCAAACTTCACAAATCGCTTCAAAATCAACTCGATCTTCCCGTTCAAATTTAATTAAATCAAAATTTATCAATTTCCATTCAATTTAGTTTCTGACTAAACTAATTCAAATTTTATCTATTTTAAATACGGATTTGAACCACAAAATAAACTATTTAAATTTCAATATAATTCGAAGTTAATATATTTCGGAGCTTTAAATATTCAACATTTCAAAGACTAAACTTTGACAGTTGCGTTTATCTCCTAACTTGACTTCACTATTATTTAGTTTTGAAATATTCACTTAATAAATTCAATATTATCTATATGACCTTAAATTTACATTTTCTATATATTACCTTCGATTTCTTAAGACATCAAACATCCATTAAATTTCTTAAATAAAAATTCAAGTTATAGGATCATATGTTAAAGTTTCGAATTTAATAGTTTCAAATTGATTTAACTAAATAAAATCCTTAATTAATGACAAATACAAATAAGTCCCAAATATATCTTCAAACCTTAGCTTATAAAATTTATTCCACAAATCTATTTCAGAAATACAAATTTAATAAATCCTTAAACATATTTCGTATTAATAAAATCATTCTTAATTAAATTATCTTAATATCAAATCTATATATAAAATAACCTTTATATATAATACTTCAACTCAATATTCATTAAAACCATATATTTCTTTTCAAGACCATAGAAATTATTTTCAAAACATTCATATAGACCACGACGTCGATGTAAAATTTTCTATTCTACGTACAAGGGATACGGATATTTATCATTTCAATCCGTAAGTTAAATAAATACGGGTGGATATCATTTCAACCCGTAATCCCAAATTCAATTCAAATGAAAATCGCTTTGGTTTATCATTTCAACCCATGACGAAATTCTCCTATTCTAAAATCCGTTCGGGTATGTATCATTTCAACCCATAGTGCTTTCTATACTAACAGGGAACTTGCAAAGTGATAACAGATATGAAAATAATAATAACAACAGACATATATCATCAAAAATAAATATAAACAATAGGATATGGTGTCATATCCCATAAGTGAACATTTACAGATAATAGCATATATAACAATTTAAATAACTACAGCATCATATTTCAATTGTCGTTTCAATTTAATCAATTTAACAAATAAAAGAATGTTAATCGTGAGTGATTGCTCACCTTTCGAGGCTAGAGAATACATAAGATGACATGGACACGCACACTGATACGGACACTGAAATTCGAATTATAAATCTGAGCAGGAATTTCAAAGAAAAGTAGGATTGGTACGAATTGGATGAGCGATGCTGATAATCAATAATTTATGAATTGAATCAGAATCAGTCTGATATATACAAAAATTTTTGCTATTTTAATAAAAATAAAAATTGCATCCTTAAGAAAATTTTAAAGTCGAATCACATATATATATAATTTACCTTTTTTTGTCATACATAAACCAATAGTTTTAACATTTGAAATAAAACATATACGTTAAATAAACATCCTTATAATTTTTCCGAACCATTTTAATTTTTACACATAGATCAAAATTCCTATTTACAAATCTAAGACCCAAACCACCCCATACGACCTATGTATATAATATCATTAAGATTTATATTTTAAAATAAGATTAATATATAAAACTTCAACAATTTACACTGTACAAATCTCATTTATAAACTACTATATACATATGGTGCAAAATCCACTTCACAATACAATTATAAATTTAAAACACTTTACCTATATATATAAACTAATATATAACTACCTATGCATAAACAGTAAAGCCTATACACAGACTTATATAAAATTTTAGACAACGGATGTACGAATTACTTATATAACTTATATTATAACTTATTTTATAAATATATATAATACTGTAACCTATGCAGACCGAAGGTATAAGTTAGAATGTAAACTTTATACAATATATATAAATAGCAACTAATATAACTTTATTTTTTTTATTTTTTTTGCGAAAGCAACTGGTCTACACTAAAACACATATACACCCTTAACTTTTATGCAAACATGCATGCCAACTGAAATGAAAACTTATATATTAGAAAACTAACTCCATACATAAGTGTATGCAAAGTATATATATATATATAAGGCCATAAAGATATATCTATAATTATTATAACTTTATATAAATATATGTCATATACGAACTTAGAAAAATAAACAACTTAAAAAATCCTATACAACTTCCATAATAATAAGATGTAAATTGACCTTCAATAAAAGTTATAAACCTGTTTATTATAAAACTATATATATAATAACGGATTTACAAAACTTATAAAATAAATCATACAATATGGTTTGTAAAATATACATATATGCACTCAAAGTAAAACAAAAATGAATATAAATCTACATGCCAAATATGCAGACTCCATTTGCAGATCCAACACAAACATACACTTCTAGAAACAAAACAAACTTTTCAAAAAAAAAATGAAAACCACGTTTGGTATATATATGTATTCAAATCCAACAACTTTATATAAACCACTATATGTATGCATCTTATATTTTTATATCACTATCAATATATCATAACTATACTCCATATAAACAAATATGCGTACCAACTTTGAATGCTAGAATATGCATCAACAGCACGTACAGGGGACGTGTATTGATAAAATCATCCATATCATAGCTAAATATAAAACTATATATAATATATATATATATATATATACACACAAATAACACTTGCAAATATAAACTTAACTTACCTATGCCTGGTTATGCAAACAGTAGAGGAAACAGGGGAGGGTCGCTACGTCTTCGATGGATATTGCGCAAGGGGAAGAGTGGGTTCGGTGGAGGAGCGGAGTTTGGAAAAGGTGAAGGAGAGGTCAAAATTTGTAGTGCCAGGCAAGTTTATATAGAAGAGGAAGAACAATAGAGAGGGAAAGAAGAGAAATCTGGGAAGAAGCAATAAAAAAGGGAAGAAAATACGAACAGAAGTAAATGGAAACGACTAAATAAAAGTAACCAAAGAAATAGCACAATCACGTGCTATGATTTAGTGGAGGATTTGAGGCAAAATATTTACGTTGATTCAGGAAAATAATCAAAGCAAATAAATGGTAGCATGTTTCAAATTTGAACGGATGGAAAGAGAAAAGTCACAATTTCGGAAAAATAACAAAGTAACAGCTACACATTGATTCAAGAGTTATTAAAGCAATTTTTTAAATTGTGAAGGCAACGTTACTCTGCTTTATATTTTTAAAATAAGAATGCTGAACGAAAATCAACAGTCAAATATGGTGCGGTGTAAATGGCAAGAGTCACGCTGATTACTGAATAAAATAAAACGAATAACCATTTATTTATTTTTTTAGACGGTGGAAAAATGAAGAAATAAAAGGTCAGTGAAAGTAGGAATGAATATATTAGAAAAGTAACGATTCTAGTAGCAACGGTCATCTTAGATTAAGTTGAAAATTTTATAATAATTTATTACCGTGGCTATGGTTCAAATTTTTGTTTTGAAAGCATGGAAACCAAAAGGTCACAATTAAAGGTAAGCTTTAAATTTTTAAAAATACAAAACGTATCTAAGTTTATACGTTTATAACTTTCCAGCTGTAGTGTATATATATATATATAACGAACGGTCATAATGAAAGAAGTGGAAACAAGGAGCGTAGGAAAGGAAATGTTAGAAAAATAAAATTTTCACCCTTAAATATACTTTTTTAATTTTTGATGAAAATTTATCATTTGCCACATTTAACTATACGTAATGAAAATGTAAGATTTTATTTCAAAATATTATTATTTAAAATTTCTCAAAAATCAAATTAAATACGCTAAATAAAACCATTAAAAATTAACAAAATTTTATGGGTCGTTACAGACGACGTATGTTCGGTATATAATTGGGATAGAACCTATGGATTTGTTATTAGTAGGAGAGTGTTGTCCGAGGACCCAATTGAAGTTGTCAATGGCATTGTCTTGGACCAAATACTGTGAGCGTTATTATAGATTTCATGGAAAACCAACTATTTATTTATGGTTGCCTACACCTGAAATGACCGTATTAGCAAACACTGAGAATAAGGCAGTAGTATGGCCATCGACTTGCATAAAGAGGGCATTACGAGCACGTTTGAATGAAGTCAGTATGGTAAATTTTATAATTCAAAATAATTTCATAGATCTTCTACAAATTTAGTTTAGAAATATGCCATGTACAATATTTTCATTTAATCACTAAACTCTTGATTCATGCTTCCCCTTTTTAGAGTAACAGGAGTGCCCAAGATGACAAATGGTTGGAATGAGGGTGAGGGGGTAGTTGCCGAAGGAAGAATCTACGCTAGAGATCCTTAACATATTGTTAATGGTATTCTATTCGGTCCGTCTGCCATTGTGATTTGGATGGACAACGTAATAAATGGAGATGCTTACTTGTGGCGGCCCACAGTTGATATGTCATGCATTAGAGATGTAGTCGGTATGAAAATAGCATGGCCTAAATCAAAAGTTGAAGTTGGTAATGAAAATCTAAATGTGACTGGAAATTTTGCAACTTCTCCCCTGAGATCCACACCCGCATTCATGAAGCAACATACACAAGAATGTGTAAGTATATATTCTACAGTTTATATTTTGTTATGCTTTCATGTTTATGTCCAGTAAGTTCAATTTAATTATTCAATTTAATGTTTACCTATACACAATAGTGGAAATTAGCCACAAGGGCCTCTTTAGCATGTGCAATTAGTTTCTAGGACACACAACTGAAATAATTATTTTTAAGGACAAAATGCAAAATAGTTAGTTTCTAAGGCTTAAAATCCTATAAAATTATGTCCTTGAAAGTAATTGGATTGCTGACTTTGTCCTTAAAAGTAATTATTCTGCTAAATTTGGCCTTGAAATTAATTTCTGTGGATGTATGTCCTAGAAACTAATTGGACTACAAAGTTTGTCCTTCTAGTGAAATGCCCCTATACAATAACTATGATTTTGTTTGATTTCATGTTTATGGTACCGCTTTTTACATCTACTTTCCGAGTTAACATTATTTTGGATCATGGTTTAAATATTTTGTTTGTTCATTATTTTTATTCTGGTTTCATTTAATGCGTTGGTTTTCTTGTTAATTTGGCTTCAGTTCCACTATTTGTGCAATTTTATGGCTTTGTCTATTCTACATATATTGTTAAAAATATAGATTCTGATGATATTCAATATAATTTACGATTCCGACCTCGTTCCCAATCTTTTTGTGAAGTGGCAACATGACTTATAGTATAAGTGGTTCCTATTTATTGTTGGTTCCAAACATAAGTATACTTGATGAATGAAGGAATGCGAGCGAGTTCTTCTTTTTATCATTTACGATGAATATAATTGTGGTTATTATGTGTCAATGTATTTATGTTCAGTATTTATGTGCATGTATATAAATATCGCATATATATTTAGTATTTATATGTGTGTGTATTCTGCATAATAATCTCTCTTTTTTCCAAACAATTGTGATGTTGGTAAATGATGATAAATGCAAGCAAATCGATGTGGGTGGAACCAATGAAGTAGTGGCTAAAGGAACAGTCGCTTTAACCGATCCAATATCGATGGTTCATTGTTGTCCATTAGGATGTGATGCTGTTAAGGTTTGGGTTGAAACAATGAGAGTTCCGAATGCATAGCTATGGAGACTCGCATCAGAGTTGACATGCATGGAGGATGCCTTTGGCGTTCCCATAGCCTGGCCAATTAGAAAAGTGATTAAGGAAACATAATGAAAGGTGTGCAATTTTGTATGTAATTGAAATATTTTGGTTCCTATCAGTTTATGTCATAATATTGCTTTAAAATATTATGAAGTCATTAAATTGAATGTTCAGAAATGTAAGGAGCATGAACTTAGGCCATACTATATCAGAGTAAATGATTTTCTGACAGTATATATAGGCAATGTTTGAAAACATAATTTTGATAGAAAAGAATTATTTTAAGTGCAGGAATACACTGAAAAATTGATTAAAAATAACATAATGTTGTAAAATTTAATTAACATATGGTCACAACTTACATATGTAGTTAATGGAAGAGGTATAGAGTGCATAATGGATACTTACCTTATAATCGGCCGTGATTAGCTTAGAAATTGTAAAAAATGATCCTGTTAGGCATCATTGTTCCTCCAACATCTGGATACCAGAAATAAGTGGAAAGTTATGGTACAAACTAGCCAAAGAAACATAAAAAGTTTATATGAGGGTCAAAAATAAAAACGCACTTAACATAATGAATTGGTACTACGTAAAGCATATATTGAAGTTCAAGGGTTGGTTTGGAGTTGTAGAAGTTGGTGATAATCAAAGTTTTTTGGTAATTGGTTGCTAAGTGGAGTGTACGAGGGTTGTGGTTTAAAGGAAGGGAAGATAGGTGAGGCCGCGAGTTATGGAAGTGGCTATTAGGTTGCGATTGTATTGACGGTGGAAAGGTGATTGGGTCTGTGATGATGTAGAAGTATGGTGAGAGGAGGCGATGAAGAGCAATTTGATGTTTTTTGTGAGTCGAGGAAGAGGAAGTATTTTGTTGTATATTTTTGTAGTCGAATGTTGGTTGTCGACAGTGGTGGGGTGTTGAAGGTGATTGTTTTAGGTTGTAGAAGTGCCCAGAGAGGATTAATGTATTTTCGAGTCATGTTGTAGCTAAGTTAGGTTTGAAAGTTATAGTTATGAGCATTTCGCCTAGTAAGGTAATATATTCTGTGACGACCCACAAATCCATACCCTTTGAATCGACAATAAACCACACAAATCTGCCCAAAAAGCACAGACTGACGGAAAGTTAGGAGAAAGAAAAGTAGAGAGAAGAAGAGAAGAGAAGAAAGAGAGAAGATAGAACAAAAACAGAACAATACAGAATCTCACATAGCAGCGGAAAATATATAATATCCTATCAATTATCTTTACAAAGCAAAAACTATATATGCATACATCAATCAGAGTACAACAATCAAACAATAATTATCAGTCTAGGCAGTTATAATAATCTGTCCTCACAATTGCCGATAATATACAACAACTAAGAAGTGGATAAGAAACTGATACGTGTATACGAAAATGAAGATCTCCAGCTCTCTTCTTGAAACTCCAAAAGCACCAAATATGAACCTATAAATATACTCGATCTGACCTGAGCATTAAAAGGAAAGAATTCCGTATCAATCTGGTAAACCAGCATGAGAAACGCACTCAACTGAATTTATTGAATTACCAAATTTTTCCTTCAAAACAAAATTATCTTGTAAGACGTGACCACACATAAACACGGACGTGTTCTTACCTTACGATAACTAAAACATTTCATACCAAACCATCTGATATTATACTAGTGTCTAGCATACAAATAATAATCAAAATAGCCAAAATTATTACCATTATTAAATTCCAGCATATAGCCCAAAATGGGTAATACAATCAAAATGGTAGGCACGTAGTAGAGTTTGGATTTTCATACAAATGACCAGGTGAAGGGACTACCTTCCGGGAGTACATTTCTAGAGGAATGTACCGAGAAACCATCACAAAGTTCCTCTACCAACACAAAACCGGCCCACCTCTATAACTATATGGTACCGAATATGTCATCCTCCAGTAGTCATCGAGCTTTACCGAAGGCCCTTGAATCATACAAACCACAATAATCAGATACATGACGTCATAGCGTGTAAAAATATATCTTAAAGAGGATGATCATATCCTATTTGGGAATGACCCACTTAACCTTGCTGCATCTAACCCTATTTTGGTCATTTCCGGTTGATGAGGCCTGACGAGGTAACGATTACCTTTCACAATCACATATCACATCACTTTGAATGCCACATGGCCATTTCCGTTGACTACTAATTGCCTTCCGCAAAAATATAACCCTTAAGCTCATACGTCTCAAGGAGGGTGTTAAGCTAAGAGAAGTTGCCTTCTCCGCCACCACTGATGTACGTTTGTAAAAACCAATGTACGTAATCTTTAGAAATGCAATGTCAGACAAACATCCATACAAGTTGTTCATGAACAAATCGAAGGTACTTTCCTACCACATCCTATCGGGAAATCCCTATATTAGTAGTCCTTGCATTGGATATTTCATAATGAATAGACTATTACTACTGGATGTATATTGGGATTTTAACCCCAAACGATTAACAAGTAGTCTCCCACTATGAAAATCCTGAATATCAATATCATCGGCCAACCTACACAATCGAACGCATATACATTGGTTCGAAGTGGTTTTCAGATAAATCTGATCCTGGTCTCTTCGCACCAACAACGCAAAAGCGTTTCTCAACCTCATACAGAAACTAAGTCTCATAGACGTATCACATCTCCAACTTTCAACTTGCTATCCTTCAGCCAAGAAGGAAGCTCGATAGATTGGAGTAATACTCCGCACTACATGAATCAACATCCTCAACATAAAAGACAATCAAGCCTGCACAAAAGGCTATGTACTAAGTGTACGACTAAATAGTTCCCACATCAAGTCGAGTAACTAAAAATGGCCAAATTTGATAGTCGGTTATTTAACTATCAAAGCAACAAACAACAAATGTTTAGCACCATAAGCAATCAGTAGGCCCATTTAATTAATCTTTTATTAATTAAATCACTTGCTAAATATTCGCTTCAAATTATCTTTAAAAAGATATATTCACAAAACCATTTCAATATTTCAACATTGTAAAACATTTCCATATACTTATTTCGACTATATAAGCATATTCACAAATATCTTTATTTTCAACACTTAAAAAATATTACATATACTTAAATCAGGATTAAGCATATATTTATTTCTGTAAGGAAAACATTCTCTTAACATATTTATTTGGGTCAAAATGAATATTGCGTAAAACATCGTTATGGCAACCCAAAATCACTAGTATAGCGATTCGAAAGTAAGATAGATATATAAATCTCATATACTATACAAATATTTCCTTTCGAAAATCGTTTACTATAACAACAGTGTTATAGTCCATCATTTCCTTATTTCTCGAAAACGTCTATTTCAACAACGAATGTTGAAATCTATGTATTCGATATTAACACATTTTAAACCATCTTTATATCATTTAACTTCGTTTAAAAGATCACTTTCCAAAACATTTATTTAACTTCAAATTATTGTTCAGTATCTAAAATCATGAATATAGTTCATTTACTAAATCCAATATTTCTACACATTTTATTAAAGGATAATCAACTGTCCAAAACCGAGGATATAATCCCAACCAAATACATTACTTTTACACATTTAATTTAAAGGATTATCCACTGTCCAAAATCATGGATGAAATTCCTTTAAAAATTTCTATATTTAACTTATCAAATTCAATTGATTTCAGATTTATATACAATGTTTATAAGTTCACATTTCTATTTTATAAAAATTTCCATTTCAAAAATCTTTTTTATTAACCAAAATTCCATTTATTTCATATATATGCCAAAAATCCAAATTATAACTTAATTACTTACAATTCTCTTTATTTCTAAAATTTATTCATTTTATAACTTCACCTATTCTATAAATCTATAAATCTTATTTACTAATAAAATCCACTTATAACTTCATTTTAACATTTATAAAACTCCTTTACAATTTCATCACTTTGATTTACAAAAATTCAATTTTATAAACCGTATATATAAACCGTTTATAATAAATTCAAAAATCTCAATTTAACTATTTACAAAATAATTAACTCCATATTTCAAAAATCATATTCTTATTATATTCTCAAAAATCATAATTTTTATAACATAAAAGTTATAACATTTATTTATTTAAAATAAATTCCTTCTTTTAATAAATTCGAAAATCAATAAAACATCTATTTTCAAAAATCACTTTAAAATCCATTTAAATTTGAAAATCATAACTTTAAACATTTTTAATTACCCAAAATAGGCCCAATGCTGCAACAGCACCAAATACATCAATCACGACATCCAAAACATCAAAAATCACATGATAACGGCATATATATATATATATCAATATCTATAAAATAAAATCAATACCGGTGAGGAATCTAGTTGGATTCCTCCAACCTATCACCTACACCAAATATACATATTAGAATTTGTGTACAATGTCCGCTTTGAGGCAGACGCGCGAACAAAGGGTCATCCGCTTTATACACGGGAACTTGTAGGGCCTCATCTGCTCCAATAGGCAGGAATATATCCAAATACCAATCAATTATATAATATATCATATCTCATCTAAACAATCATCAATCATCATGAAATTGCCCAATTGCCCAATCAATATATAATATAATATATCTTATTACTTCCTCCTGCATTCCAGATTCCAAACGAACCCAATTGCCACAGATATTTCTTGAATTTCAGCGTCACCTGCGACGATCTATACGATGATCGAGCAACGCCTATCGAACGACCACCTTGTGCTCCACCTTCGGCCGAAGCCACGTCCAACTCGGTCACGCCATTGCCTAGATAAACATACTCGAACGACACCACTACAAGTTTCTAGTTGGAAGATTTTCAAAATAATCGAGGGATTGAAAGATAATGAAGGAGGAAGATCGGCAATTTCTGGCCATAGAAATGTTAATAGCAACTAGGGTTTATGATTAGCTAGGGTTTGTGAAAAAAGGAAATAATGGATGGCTTTTATAGAAAATCTCACGACAATATTCACCGCCAAACTTTTCGAATTAGAAATGAAGTGTGCCGCCTGACGTTTATAATATTTTACCCCTATTCCAATCATAATAGAATATACATTGGAAGCCAATTCCATCGTATTTGGAAGATATGTTTTCGAATCGACTATTTAAATTTAAAATGTACTTAAATAGATTTCTACGCGTTTTAGCTTGCCCTGGACAAATGGTAAATCCGATTGATACAAAATTTGAAATCTTACAATAATATAACATTACAGATCCAATGAAACTGGTTTCATCGAAATCCAAGACATTTTCAAAAATGACTATTTTTACACTTTAATTAAATATTAAATATTCAATTTCTACAAATTAACATTTAATACAATTTCAAAAGTTTACTAACATAATTCTAATTCAAATAGAATTTATATAAACTTTATAAATCATTTATATTCACATTAAATCCAAATTTCAATTATTTCCACAATTTCAAATATTAAATTAACAATTTAATTATCCAATTAAATCACGATATTCGAAATATAAGCTATTCAACTTACAAAATTAACTTGTGAATATTTAAAATCAATTAAATATACGAATTTTGAATGACTAAAATTCTGGGTTGTTACATATTCATACATGAAATGAATTGTCAACTATATACAATAATATATGGGATTTCTGCTTGTTGTATAAATGAGATATAAGTGTAGATATGCGTGCTTGAGTGTAGATATGGTTGTTTCTATAATAGTACAATTGTGGGTGTGTTTAGTTTATGTATGTAATTTGTTTCATGTGTGAGTGCGTGAATTGTGTTAAAGTTCTCGGTAGTGGGTGAGTCTATATATATATGCAACTGTGCTAAAAGTGTTGTGTAGTATAAGTTGATATATTGGTATCATGCATGAGTTAAAGTGCAGGGTAGGATGTGAAAGACCTACGCCTGTTGTGAGTTTGTTGAGTAAAGAGAAATAGAGCTGCTTGTTTGCACATACATTTATGATTTTACATGCTAGTACATGCTTTGCTTAACTTGCGTGTAAGTGGCCTACCTATTCACGCTTTTATTAACTACATGCTTTTACCGAAACACACACACTATATATATATATGTGTGTGTGTGTGTGTGTGTGTGTGTGTGTGTGTGTGTGTGTGTATTTGACCTATTATATTTTGGTTGTGTTATGTAGATAATGACTTGCTGCCGATATTTTGGATGAAGCTTCAGGTATCACGTTTGCAATATCACATTACACATTTGCAATATCAATTTTGGATAAAGTTGTTTATTAGGTAGTTCGGTTGTTTATTGTACTTGCTTAGCTCAACTGTCTATGATACTTTAGCTGCAGCGCTGTTTATGGTAGTTCGGTTGTGTTACTATATGTACGGTTAAGTTTATGATAGTTTGGTTTTGTAACTATATGTACGGTTAACTTCTTGTCTTGAAACTACTATATGAACTAGTTGTGTTTATGTTATTGCAGTTGTTTATGTATTTTGTGGTTCTTTGAATGTCTGTGCTTATGTATTTTGTGGTTGTTGAATGTGTTTATGTTTAATTGTGTATGTGATTATGTATATACTATAATATAAGCTATGAATAAATTGAATTGGAGGGCAGAAGGTTTTCAGCAGCGTTTGGAAAACGCTATGGAGTGAAAATAAGGAAAAATCTAAAAGTTATGGTAGGGGAGTAAAAACGCTATAGAAGTATAAAGTCGCAAAACTGAAACAAATGGTGGCAAACAAAAATGCTACAAAAATGTACAGGTGGAGAAACAACATACAAAATTAATATGGTAGTGTTTAATAAAAGCATAGAGTTTGGCTATAAGTTGCACCCTAAATTAAAGCGTTTGGAAAACGCTACCAAAATAGTTTACGATAAAACAATAACTTTTACCGGTGTTTAAGCAACGCTGCAATAAATTTTATTAGCAGCATTTATGAAGCACTGCAAAAATAATATTTTTAGAGGCGTTTATATAAATGAAACTAAAAAACATGTATTTTAGTTGCGGGATTTATCACGGCCTTTATCAAAACGCTGCCAAAAGTTTTGCTAGTGTTTTTGGTGCGCCACCAAAAATAAAATTTATTGTACCATATATGGTCAACCCAGGGAAATCGCGTCGGGAAGCTGTGAAGCTTATATTTCGATACCTTAGAGGTACAACATCTCATGGTCTTGTTTTTGACGGTATTAACGGGATGAATTGCAAGTTGATTGGCTATTGTGATTCAGACTACACCAGTGATAGGGATCAAAGAAAATCAACTTGCGGGTAAGTCTTCACACTTGGAGGTATGGCCATAGGTTAGAGATCGAGAATGCAAACCGTTGTTGTTTTATCCACTACGGAAGCGAAGTTCATAGTCGTAGTGGAGGTGGCAAAAGAGGCACTTTATTTAAGGCGATTGTTGTGTGACTTGGGATTCAAGCATGATAGCATTGATGTTCAATGTGATAGCCAGAGTGCTATTCACTTGGTAGGGAATTTGGCATTTTGCTCACGGACTAAGCATATTGAAGTGAGAGATTCATATTTAGTAGCCATGGATGAAGATAAGCAAGTATATTTTTGGAAAGTGCACACAAAGAATAACGCAATGGATATGTTCACTATAGCATTGCCGTTTGGGAAGTTCGAGCATTGCTCGAACTTGATTCGTTTGAAGAAGTGCTAGGTGCTATGGGGTGGCACGGTTGAAAGAGGAGCTTGGTTATGGATGAAGAAGAGTATCAGCGAGAGATTATGGTTCTATCTTCTTGGTCGGTACTAGTTTACACTCCATAGTGTTTTTGCCTTTTGGTGAGACGGTTTTGGATTTAGGTATTTTGCACACTTCGTTAGCGGACGGAGACTTTGCTTGAACTCGTTGATGGAGTATAGTGGGCCGTTACTTTATCGAAGCTCATTGGGAAAGCATTCATGTTTGGTTGAAAATAGAAGTGGCGATAGTCGGTGCTATCGGTTGTTGTTGATGGTATGGTACCATTGGAGTTGGAGATGGACATAGTGTCGAGGTGGAGTGTTGAATTTTAAAGATACTGTGTTGTGATATCCCGGAAATTTAGCAATATAAATTTAATAATTTGTGTTTAAAAATTAATTTGATTTGATACTTTTGATAATAAAATTTTGAATTGATCTAATAATCATCTTATAATAAATATTTAAATTGGTAGATTTTATCATTTTAAAGCTAATAAATTGTTTTCTGTTTGTAATATATATATAATAGTATATATTGTAAATTGTTAAACTTTGATTTTTGAATTTAGTAAATGAATTAATTTTCTAATTTTAATTTAATTTGATAAATTGAAAATTTGATTTAAGAACTGGCTTTCCAAAGCAATGTAATAAATAATGTTATAGTTTATACTACGATAAATCTTATTTGTTTTAAAATTTTATTTAGCTTAAAAATATGAATTTAAAATCAGATAAATATAAAAGCTAAGTTTTTTTATATTACTTGGGATTTATATATATAAGAATTTAAAATAAAATTACAAATGATCTTAATTTGTTTATAATCTCTTTTATAAATTATTTAATATTGTTTAATTTGTTATTTTCAAATGATAATGATAAAACTTAGTTTTTATAAACCTAAATAAATTTTGTTAAAAATAGGATTTGTTATATTTTTATTTTAATAAGAATTATATATGCATATGTATAACTTGACTTTTAAATTGGAGTTTTATAATTTAATTTGATTTTGAATTGAATATTTTGAAAATTTAAAGAATAAATGTTTAAAATATTTGAATAAGCTTATAATCATAATTTGCTGTTTCATTTCTTTTAATTAGAAAAAGGAGAAGAAATAAAATTCATTTATATTTATACATAAGAAACAATAAGTTTATATTTAAAAGTTTATTAACATTTTATATTAAAATAAAAATATTTAAATACATGTGTAAGTTTCTTTATATACCTAGAAGACATGTGTTAAGCCCTTAATCAAACCAAGTGACAAATGTTAGAAACCAAAACAAGTGTTCCCTTTTATTTTAATTTTCTTTAATTAAATCAAAAACTTGTTCATGTAAACATTTCTCCTCATCTCATTTCTTTTTCCATTCTTCTTTTCTTCAACAATTTAAGAAATTATTCAGATCTAGAATCTAAAATCATCTACATGCAAAAACAAAACCATTTCCAGAATCTGTTTTCCCCTCAAGAAAAAAAAATGATGAGAAAAGAAAAAAAAGAATCTGAAACCCCTGTTCCCCTCAAAACTCAAAACTAGCTGAAACCATTTTTCAAAATTACCTGTAGCCCTTCAATTCGAATACCTGAAAGTTCATTTGCAACTTCAGAATCATGCATGCATCTGCAGTCTGCATTTTTAACAACCTGGAAATAAGACTGAAATTTCTTTATTATATCTGGAAACATGCAACTGAGTTTTACGTTCAAAAAGAAAATTGAAGTTCAACTCATAAAAAACATATAAAAGTAGAACCTGAAGCTTTTAAAGGCCTGCAAAATTTTTCTCTGGAACTTGCATGCATCTGAAATCATCTGAAGCCGTATGATCATCCTACAAAAATTCAAATGCCTGCATTTTCTAGGAAGCATGCATCAGGGGAAGCTTTTCCAGAAATAAGTTTGCTCTGCCCCTATAATCTGTGAGTAACAATTTGTTTTCTCTAACTAAACTCAAGTAATAAATTAGATGCTTGCTATTTCTAAACTTTGTGTGTTTTTATGTCATATTTTAATGTTTATTACTGGTATAACATATGAGTTTGAAGTTATACATGTTGCTATGAATTTATCTTTCTGTAACTCAAGTTGCAGATTTGGGAATTGCTTAAAAATATTTACTCCATTTAAATTGATGTATGTTAAGTTTTAACATTTAAATCAAAACAAGGCTGTTAACCTTGTTTACAGTTTAAATTTTATTTAATATGAAAATTTTCTGTAATGGTATTTGTAAATTCAGAGAATACAGAACCAAACTTTTGAAAATAAGAATTCGATCTTCCAGATTCTTTGATTTGAGATTATAAACCGATTTCGTGATCGAAGTTATGAATTTTAAAAATAAATTAGAAATTATAGTTTGATAAAGGGTTGAGTATCTCTGGTTTAACCTGTAATCTTAGTTTGGGTTTGAACTGATGACCTAGAGGATCGGGGTGGCCAGTATTGTTTATGGTGATGAAGTAGTGATAGTAGAATCAAGGAAAAATGTAGGGAGGTGAATTAAAACAATGAGGCAGTGTTGATTTGGGATTAAGGGTTTTAGCTCTAGTTTTCTGTTGCTCGAAATTATTGATCACTGCAACATCTTTTGTTGACCGAGCTTTTCCAGATTTGGGGCATTGAGAGATGGAGTTTGGATGAGGTCGTGGCTGGAGATGAAGCCATTCTAGTGATCGGTGGCGAGAGTTTTGGTGATTCCTAGTTTCGACTATGTTCCAATATTGAGCTCGTATGCCCAATTTTGGGTTTTAGCTCCTGCAACTGTTTTGATGGTCGGAAATGTATGGGAAGGTGATCGCCGACGTGCGTGGATGGTTGCGAGATGCCGGAGGTGTCGGCAATGGTGGTGCAGGTGCACGGTACTTGGTGTATCATCAGATAGTTTTTGGGGGATGAAGGGTACTCGAGTTTGGTTTCAGGTCACATCACGAATTGCTCGAAGTATTGGGGTTTGAGACTCGAAGTATGGATTACGTGGGCTCTGGGGAAATGTTGTTACAGGCTTACGTTTAACTGTCAGTACCTTAAGGTTTAAATGCATTCAAATGAAAGGTTACTCGAAGCTTACTCGAGTTATTTAGTGTTTTGCTCGAATGAATTTTTGTGTTGTTCGAGTTAGAATTGTTACAGGTTAGAAATCTGTTTTATTTAAATTTTTTTTAAAACTGAGTTTAAAATACTAAGCAAAGATTTAAAACAAGTTTTAAATCTAATTTTTATTTTGGATTCAAGTTGAATGGAATCTTAAGTTGGAAATGATTAAATATTTAAATTCAAATTTGTTTAAATAAATATAAAAGGGAATTTATTGTTTAAAATGTTTTTAAAGAAATTTGAATTTAAATTTGAAATTGAAATATAAAAGAATGTTTAAACAAAGTTTAAATTTAATTCAAAATCTAGATTTGAATCTTTGTTTTCAAATTAGATTTAAGTTTTAAAATATTAAGTGTTTTAAACAAATTTGAATGATAATGTAAAATTTAAATATTTTGAATTTAAAAACAAATTTGTTTTAACCCTTGTAAATGTCTTTTATAAGAAAAGTATTATCTATTATCTAATGTATAAGTTTTAAATTGGTGTTCAAACTTGTTGAAATTAAATTATGGTTTAATGATTTGTTATACATTTAATTATTAGTATAATTAAATGAGTAATTAATTTATTTAATAAATTAATAAGATGGTTAATTACTTAGAGTTATTAAAGGTTTCAACTTAAAGGTTTAAGAATAATTAATTTTAATTTAAGAATAATTAATTAAATAAGGTTTGATTTTTATTAATGATTAATAATTAATTAATCAAATAATAATGGATTAATTAAGTTTTAATTAACACTTAATTATTTAATTAATTAGGGATTAATTAATGGGCTATTCATGATTAATTAATTTGTAATTAATAATGATTAAAGTAAGTTAATTACTTTGAAAATTAATCAATGAATTGTTAATAGTTAATGAACGTAATTAACTAAGGATTATTTAATAATTAATTAATGTGATTAATTTTTAATAATTAATTAGATTAATTAATTTAAAGATAATCACTTGTGTAAATTATTAAGTATAATTACTTATGGAAGTAATTAAGGAAATTAATTACTTATTGTAATTAATTGAGTTTAACATGATTAGATTAAGTTAATTAATTCAGTTTAATTAATTTAAATTAATCATTTGATGATTTGTGGAATACAATTACCTAATGTAATTAAATGAAGGGAATTACTTAGGGAAGTATTAATGGGTAATTACTGAATGTAATTAATTGAAGTAATTGAATGATGGAAGTAAATTTGAGAATTAATCAGGGGATTAATTAGAGATAATTAATTATGGAGTAAGTAATTTATTTGGTAAAGTAATTAAGAGTAGTTAATTATTGAATGGAGTTAATCAAGGGTGATTAACAATTATGGTTTAAATTAAGACTAATTACTTAATGTAATTAATTTAAATAAGGTACTAAATTGAATTGTAATTAGAAATCATTAAGTAATATAAATAATGATGTAATTAAAATTGATTAATTAAAATTAATTAATCAATAATAAGTAATTAAGGGTAATTAGTTAATATAATTAATTAAGGATTAATGTAATTAATTATAGTTAATTAATTTGTGAAGTAATTAAGGTTAATTACTATATTTGGTTAAGTATAATTAATTTGTAAAATTAATTAGAGGATGATTACTTGAATGTAATTAAGAATAATTAATCAAGGGTGATTAATTAAGGTGATTGATTAGAGATTAATTAATTAATTAATTGTAATTAATTAATAATGATGTAAGTAAGATTTATATTGATGAAGTAATTAATTTAATTCACTTTAAATTAATTAGGAAATGATGTAGTTAATTTAATTCTCTTTAAATTAATTATAAATGGTGATTATAGATCATTGCTTATATCGATGGATGATATTGTTTGACTTGATTGGTTTGAATCTCAAATATAAGATAAATAATGTTGAGTGATATAGATGCATTGGTTGCATTGTGATGATGATTGTGATTATCTTTGATAATGATAATATGGTTTATCTGATATGATGATAATGTTGATTATCTGTTGTGAATCTGTGATTTATCTATCTGTGTATATAGATAATTGAACTGTTTTAAACCTTTAAAACAACTTGGCCTTAAAAGACACGCTTTTGATTTCGATGAGACCGGGATCAATTTTCCATATTTGGATATCCGAAAACCACATCGATCCAAATTAACGTTAGGTCGTGAATCCAAGTGGAGCAAGTGAAGACTCGAGGTGTAAGGGCTATACGTCGCTATAACTCTGTGGGTGATTCCGTAATGAGTTTGACGGAATAGTACTTATAGATTCGAGATGGAGATTCAGAGTGCAAGGGTTATCGTCGTTAACTTTGAGGGTGATCCCAAAACGAGTGTAACGAGATAATGCCTTCGGTTTCGTTCGAACCCGGAACGAACTTGTATGGATTGAATGCTTTCATAAAATCGTCAGGTGGACGATGAGCATTCTAAGAGATGTGTTCTCTAAAGGTAATCGCAGCCTCAAGCCTCATCAACCGAGAATGGCTAAAACAGGGGAGGTGCAGCAAGGCTTCGTGGGTAGCCCCCACTTGAGAGCAAGATTTTCCTCTGTCTAGAAGTCCCTTTTAATTTTGGCTGTGTGGGTAGTTGGAACGTAGGCCAACTGCGGGGTTGTCTTGTTCTGGACTGTCCAGTTAGGGATGGTTCCGGTCTTGTGTTGCAAGGGAGCGGCCGTACTTCTCAGTACGTTGATCTAGGCCACGTACTGTGACGGGCGGTATCCCAGTAGCCCAGCCATTGATGGAATCCAAAATCCAATAAGTGCCAACGGTTTTGATTGTATCACCCACTTTTGTGGCTAGTAGCTGGAATTTAATAGATGTAACAATTTCGGCTATTTCATATTTACTTGAAAACCCTAGACCTATTATAATATCACCAGATTTCCTATCAAATGTTTTGGTTAGCGTAAGGTAAAAACTTTTCCATGTTTATGTGTGGGAAGTGTTACGTGATACTTTTCTTTTCAAAGGTTTTTCAAAGTTAAGCAACTTTAACCTGTTACTCACACCAGACCCATGTCTGACCCAGAGTTTATCTTTTGTTTTTCATAAACTCTTGGGTACTCAAATTTTTACGAGTAGCCAAGGGATTTAGGTTAGCTTTGACGAATTATGGAGGAGCAATGGAGCAGGAGGTTTCTGCGTTAGATATATAGTTCCGCTGTGTGTTCTCTGTATTGGTATTTCTGTGTTAGTATTGTTCTATTGAGTTGTATAACTAGACATGTGTTTATGACTGTCTAGTATGTGATGTATATGCTATGTAACTCTGATTACTGTTGTAAACTATGTAATATTTATGTTATTAATATAATTTATTCATTCCGCTGTAGATATTCTGATGTTGTTTCTTCTTTCTTCTCTTACTTTTCTCCTTTCTATCCCTTTCTTTCTTATTAATGATGCGTCATTCTGTGGAGTCGGATGGCGGGTCATTACAGTGGTATCAGAGCATTAGGTTGAGTGAATACCTAGGCTCTGGAGTGGTGTCTATCTTGAGAGAGCGTATTTGTAATTTTTACATATATAAATATTTACTTCTACCTATCTGTTGGGTTAGCCGTACAGGTTTTCCAATATAGGTTATAAAGGTAGATAAGGTAATGGGGTGTGTAACACGACTACTACCAATGGTTGGAGTTTGAGTGTTGAAGTTGGAAGTGTATCTGTCGAGACTATAGACCTAATACCGTCTCGAGTAAGCTTTGTAGTGATGAAGGATTTCATTTATCTCTGAAGGTAACCTGTAAAGGTTCGGAGATCATCTCTGAGTTGGATAAGCAGAGTTTGGATCTGTCGGTTGGGCAGAAGAAATTGATGGTATCTTGATACCTCAGGAATTAGTAGCTGTGTGATGAGATGCAGTGACTATAGATGTGTCCAAAGATTTTTCTTTGGAACAAGTTTAGGAAGTATGTCTGCTTCGATGTTGAGGCTGGGTTCAGCAGGATGTTTCTGACTGATTTGAGGCCCGAGTTTCTTGAAGAGCTTTGGATTAGGAAGTCTTTGGCGTTGGTGTCAACAGTGCAGCTTGAAGTGTTCTGTGCTGACAAGAAGGATTTTTGGTTAACAGTTTTTCTGGAGGTGGAGTTCAGAAGCAGCAAAGTGGATTCATTTCTTTGATGGGTTGGCTAGTTAAGCATAGACTGTTCTGATTGGTAAAGAGAGAATAGTTTTCTTTGGATATTGGACTGGTTGATCGCAAAAGTGACTTGCGATGGTTCGAGTGTCCTCTTGAACCATGAGAAGTTTATCCGTACCTGGAGGCTGAGTTTTCTTATTGACTGGATTCCCGGAGTGCTACCGGTGGTTCAGTTTAGTAGAAGGATCAGATGGGATATCTGAGTTTTCTTTTATGGATCTATTGGACTATATTTTTGAGATGTGTTGTCCAGTTTGTGCTCGAGTTTTTCTTCTGCTTCAGATCAGAGTGTGCAGCGGAAGCAGTTTGGGAGTGCTTTTGTTTTATCTTTTCCGGATAGGAGAAGTAAGTTAGTTTTCTGATGTTTATGGAGTAGAGTTGGTATTCTTGGTTTGGGATTGATCTTGAGGAGATCATTCTGTTGGGTTGTTTTGGTTCAGTTTGTTTTTAGAGACATCAACAAAGGTTGAGCTGATCAGGAGAGTTGAAGGCAGCCTAGGATCGTCAGGAGTGTTTTGTGGATAAGAGATGAAGGAATTTGGATTCCGAAATCGGAGATTTGATTTAGGATAAGTTTTCTTCGATCTAAGGGGTTATAAGATTGAGTAAGACTGGATAAGTCAGCTATGAGGTGTTTTGGATATTTCCTATATTCTTGTGAGGATTGGTATTTGATTTTCAAAGTTGAATTGCTAGTTTGGATAACTGGGATTCGTTGTGTTTCACGTATCTCTGAGGGAGTACGTGTATGGTTTATTTCTAGTTGTGGAACCAGCAGTTCAGGAGAATGTGATTGTTGAGTCAGACTTGTTTATAGTCTGATATCCTGTTTAGTTTTGTAGATCTAGTTGGATAGGGGCTTTATAGCTTAATAGTATTGATTGTTTAGATTCTATAGTGCGAGTATCCCGATATTTATACCGAGGAAACTCGTGAAAATTCTATCCAGAATTTTTTCTGGATAATTAGATTTGTTTTGTTTGAATAAATTGGTTGCTATGGTTGTTAGCATATGTTTGATAATATATGCTTGTGTTTTAAAATAAAATCTTAAGATAGATTATTAAATTACCTTTGCTTTTAAATTTCGGGGACGAAATTCTTTTAAGGGGGTAGGAATGTGATATCGCAGAAATTTGGCAATATAAATTTAATAATCTGTGTTTAAAAATTAATTTGATTTGACACTTTTGATAATAAAATTTTGAATTGATCTAATAATCATCTTATAATAAATATTTAAATTGGTAGATTTTATCATTTTAAAGCTAATAAATTGTTTTCTGTTTATAATATATATAATTGTATATATTGTAAATTGTTAAACTTTGATTTTTGAATTTAGTAAATGAATTAATTTTCTAATTTTAATTTAATTTGATAAATTGGAAATTTGATTTAAGAACTGCCTTTTCAAAGCAATGTAATAAATAATGTTGTAGTTTATACTACGATAAATCTGATTTGTTTTAAAATTTTATTTAGCTTAAAAATATGAATTTAAAATCAGAGAAATATAAAAGCTAAGCTTTATTTTGTATTACTTGGGATTTATATATATAAGAATTTAAAATAAATATCACAAATGATCTTAGTTTGTTTATAATCTCTTTTATAAATTATTTAATATTTTTTAATTTGTTATTTTCAAATGATAATGATAATACTTAGTTTTTATAAACCTAAATAAATTTTGTTAAAAATAGGATTTGTTATATTTTTTATTTTAATAAGAATTATATATGCATATGTATAACTTGACTTTTAAATTGGAGTTTTATAATTTAATTTGATTTTGAATTGAATATTTTGAAAATTTAAAGAATAAATGTTTAAAATATTTGAATAAGCTTATAATCATAATTTGCTGTTTCATTTCTTTTAATTAGAAAAAGGAGAAGAAATAAAATTCATTTATATTTATACATAAGAAACAATAAGTTTAGATTTAAAAGTTTATTAACATTTTATATTAAAATAAAAATATTTAAATACATGTGTAAGTTTCTTTATATACCTAGAAGACATGTGTTAAGCCCTTAATCAAACCAAGTGACAAATGTTAGAAACCAAAACAAGTGTTCCCTTTTATTTTAATTTTCTTTAATTAAATCAAAAACTTGTTCATGTAAACATTTCTCCTCATCTCATTTCTTTTTCCATTCTTCTTTTCTTCAACAACTTGAGAAATTATTCAGATCTAGAATCTAAAATCATCTACATGCAAAAACAAAACCATTTCCAGAATCTGTTTTCCCCTCAAGAAAAAAAAATGATGAGAAAAGAAAAAAAAGAATCTGAAACCCCTGTTCCCCTCAAAACTCAAAACTAGCTGAAACCATTTTTCAAAATTACCTGTAGCCCTTCAATTCGAATACCTGAAAGTTCATTTGCAACTTCAGAATCATGCATGCATCTGCAGTCTGCATTTTTAACAACCTGGAAATAAGACTGAAATTTCTTTATTATATCTGGAAACATGCAACTGAGTTTTAAGTTCAAAAAGAAAATTGAAGTTCAACTCATAAAAAACATATAAAAGTAGAACCTGAAGCTTTTAAAGGCCTGCAAAATTTTTCTCTGGAACTTGCATGCATCTGAAATCATCTGAAGCCGTATGATCATCCTACAAAAATTCAAATGCTTGCATTTTCTGGTAAGCATGCATCAGTGGAAGCTTTTCCAGAAATAAGTTTGCTCTGCCCCTATAATCTGTGAGTAACAATTTGTTTTCTCTAACTAAACTCAAGTAATAAATTAGATGCTTGCTATTTCTAAACTTTGTGTGTTCGTATGTCATATTTTAATGTTTATTACTCGTATAACATATGAGTTTGAAGTTATACATGTTGCTATGAATTTATCTTTCTGTAACTCAAGTTGCAGATTTGGGAATTGCTTAAAAATATTTACTCCATTTAAATTGATGTATGTTAAGTTTTAACATTTAAATCAAAACATGGCTGTTAACCTTGTTTACAGTTTAAATTTTATTTAATGTGAAAATTTTCTGTAATGGTATTTGTAAATTTAGAGAATACAGAACCAAACTTTTGAAAATAAGAATTCGATCTTCCAGATTCTTTGATTTGAGATTATAAACCGATTTCATGATCAAAGTTATGAATTCTAAAAATAAATTAGAAACTATAGTTTGATAAAGGGTTGAGTATCTCTGGTTTAACCTGTAATCATAGTTTGGGTTTGAACTGATGACCTAGAGGATCGGGGTGGCCAGTATTGTTTATGGTGATGAAGTAGTGATAGTAGAATCAAGGAAAAATGTAGGGAGGTGAATTAAAACAATGAGGCAGTGTTGATTTGGGATTAAGGGTTTTAGCCCTAGTTTTCTGTTGCTCGAAATTATTGATCACCGTAACATCTTCTGTTGACCGAGCTTTTCCAGATTTGGGGCATTGAGAGATGGAGTTTGGATGAGATCGTGGCCGGAGATGAAGCCATTCTGGTGATCGGTGGCGAGTGTTTTGGTGATTTCTAGTTTCGACTATGTTCCAATATTGAGCTCGTATGCTCAATTTTGGGTTTTAGCTCCTGCAACTGTTTTGATGGTCGGAAACATGTGGGAAGGTGATCGCCGACGTGCGTGGATGGTTGCGAGATGCCGGAGGTGTCAGCAATGGTGGTGCAGGTGCACGGTACTTGGTGTATCAGCATATAGTTTTTGGGGGATGAAGGGTACTCGAGTTTGGTTTCGGGTCGCATCGCGAATTGCTTGAAGTATTGGGGTTTGAGACTCGAAGTATGGATTACGTGGGCTCGGGCGAAATGTTGTTACAGGCTTATGTTTAACTGTCAGTACCTTAAGGTTTAAATGCATTCAAATGAAAGGTTACTCGAAGCTTACTCGAGTTATTTAGTGTTTTGCTCGAATGAATTTTTGTGTTGTTCGGGTTAGAATTGTTACAGGTTAGAAATCTGTTTTATTTAATATTTTTTTTAAACCGAGTTTAAAATACTAAGCATAGATTTAAAACAAGTATTAAATATAATTTTTATTTTGGATTCAAGTTGAATTGAAACTTAAGTTGGAAATGATTAAATATTTAAATTCAAATTTGTTTAAATAAATATAAAAGGGAATTTATTGTTTAAAATGTTTTTAAAGAAATTTGAATTTCAATTTGAAATTGGAATATAAAAGAATGTTTAAACAATGTTTAAATTTAATTCAAAATCTAGATTTGAATCTTTGTTTTCAAATTAGATTTAAGTTTTAAAATATTAAGTGTTTTAAACAAATTTGAATGATAATGTAAAATTTAAATATTTTGAATTTAAAAAGAAATTTGTTTTAACCCTTGTAAATGTCTTTTATAAGAAAAGTATTATCTATTATCTAATGTATAAGTTTTAAATTGGTGTTCAAGCTTGTTGAAATTAAATTATGGTTTAATGATTTGTTATACATTTAATTATTAGTATAATTAAATGAGTAATTAATTTATTTAATAAATTAATAAGATGGTTAATTACTTAGAGTTATTAAAGGTTTCAACTTAAAGGTTTAAGAATAATTAATTTTAATTTAAGAATAATTAATTAAATAAGGTTTGATTTTTATTAATGATTAATAATTAATTAATCAAATAATAATGGATTAATTAAGTTTTAATTAACACTTAATTATTTAATTAATTAGGGATTAATTAATGGGCTATTCATGATTAATTAATTTGTAATTAATAATGATTAAAGTAAGTTAATTACTTTGAAAATTAATCAATGAATTGTTAATAGTTAATGAACGTAATTAACTAAGGATTATTTAATAATTAATTAATGTGATTAATTTTTAATAATTAATTAGATTAATTAATTTAAAGATAATCACTTGTGTAAATTATTAAGTATAATTACTTATGGAAGTAATTAAGGAAATTAATTACTTATTGTAATTAATTGAGTTTAACATGATTAGATTAAGTTAATTAATTTAGTTTAATTAATTTAAATTAATCATTTGATGATTTGTGGAATACAATTACCTAATGTAATTAAATGAAGGGAATTACTTAGGGAAGTATTAATGGGTAATTACTGAATGTAATTAATTGAAGTAATTGAATGATGGAAGTAAATTTGAGAATTAATCAGGGGATTAATTAGAGATAATTAATTATGGAGTAACTAATTTATTTGTTAAAGTAATTAAGAGTAGTTAATTATTGAATGGAGTTAATCAAGGGTGATTAACAATTATGGTTTAAATTAAGATTAATTACTTAATGTAATTAATTTAAATAAGGTACTAAATTAAATTGTAATTAGAAATCATTAAGTAATATAAATAAAGATGTAATTAAAATTGATTAATTAAGATTAATTAATCAATAATAAGTAATTATGGGTAATTAATTAATATAATTAATTAAGGATTAATGTAATTAATTATAGTTAATTAATTTGTGAAGTAATTAAGGTTAATTACTATATTTAGTTAAGTATAATTAATTTGTAAAATTAATTAAAGGATGATTACTTGAATGTAATTAAGAATAATTAATCAAGGGTGATTAATTAGGGCGATTGATTAGAGATTAATTAATTAATTGTAATTAATTAATAATGATGTAAGTAAGATTTATATTGATGAAGTAATTAATTTAATTCACTTTAAATTAATTAGGAAATGATGTAGTTAATTAATTCACTTTAAATTAATTATAAATGGTGATTATAGATCATTGCTTATATGGATGGATGATATTGTTTAACTTGATTGGTTTGAATCTCAGATATGAGATAAATAATGTTGAGTGATATGGATGAATTGATTGCATTGTGATGATGATTGTGATTATCTTTGATAATGATAATATGGTTTATCTGATATGATGATAATGTTGATTATCTATTGTGAATCTGTGATTTGTCTATCTGTGTATATAGATAATTGAACTGTTTTGAACCTTTAAAACAACTTGTCCTTAAAAGACACGCTTTGGATTTCGATGAGACCGGGATCGGTTTTCCATATTTAGATATCCAAAAACCACATCGATCCAAATTAACGTTAGGTCGTGAATCCAAGTGGAGCAAGTGAAGACTCGAGGTGTAAGGGCTATACGTCAGTATAACTCTGTGGGTGATTCCGTAATGAGTTTGACAGAATAGTACTTATAGATTGGATATGGAGATTCAGAGTGCAAGGGTTGTCGTCGTTAACTCTGAGGGTGATTCCAAAACGAGTGTAACGAGATAATGCCTTCGGTTTCGTTCGAACCCGGAATGAACTTGTATGGATTGAATGCTTTCAAAAAATCGTCAGGTGGACGATGAGCATTCTAAGAGATGTGTTCTCTAAAGTTAATCGTAGCCTTAAGCCTCATTAACCGGGAATGGCTAAAACAGGGGAGGTGCAGCAAGGCTTCGTGGGTAGCCCCCACTTGAGAGCAAGATTTTCCCGTGTCTAGAAGTCCCTTTTTATTTCGGCTGTGTGGGCAGTTGGAACGTAGGCCAACTGCGGGGTTGTCTTGTTCGGGACTGTACAGTAAGGGATGTTTCCGGTCTTGTATTGCAGGGGAGCAAGCGTACTCCTCGGTAAGTTGATCTTGGCCACGTACTGTGACGGACGGTACCCTAGTAGCCCAGCCATTGATGGAATCCAAAATCCAATAAGTGCCAACGGTTTTGATTGTATTACCCACTTTTGTGGCTAGTAGCTAGAATTTAATAGATGTAACAATTTTGGCTATTTCATATTTACTTGAAAACCCTAGACCTATTATAATATCACCGGATTTCCTATCAAATGTTTTGGTTAGAGTAAGGTAAAAACTTTTCCATGTTTATGTGTGGGAAGTCTTACGTGATACTTTTCTTTTCAAAGGTTTTTCAAAGTTAAGTAACTTTAACCTGTTACTCACACCAGACCCATGTCTGACCCAGAGTTTATCTTTTGTTTTTCATAAACTTTTGGGTACTCAAATTTTTACGAGTAGCCAAGGGATTCAGGTTAGCTTTGACGAATTATGGAGGAGCAATGGAGCAGGAGGCTTCTGCGTTAGATATATAGTTCCGCTGTGTGTTCTCTGTATTGGTATTTCTGTGTTAGTATTGTTCTATTGAGTTGTATAACTAGACATGTGTTTATAACTGTCTAGTATGTGATGTATATGCTATGTAACTCTGATTACTGTTGTAAACTATGTAATATTTATGTTATTAATATAATTTATTCATTCCGTTGTTGAGATTCTGATGTTGTTTCTTCTTTCTTCTCTTTCTTTTCTCTTTTCTGTCCCTTTCTTTCTTGTTAATGATGCGTCATTCTGTGGAGTCGGATGGCGGGTCATTACATATACGGAGAATTAAAGAGGTCGAAAGTAGCTTTATAATGGAGAAAATGGTTCGCAAATCGGAGCTCGAAGGAGGAAGATATGGTGAAGTAAGCGGATGCCATGGTCAACATTAGGCGATAGATGTATGTCATAAAGTGATAGACGTCTTTGATAGCCGGGTTTGGAACCTAAGACTTGGGACAAACGTTTGTCACTTTGGGACAGACGTTTGTCACTTTGGGACAGACGTCTATGGTTTTAGGAGATGATTTCTCGAAACATATGAAAAACGTCTGTCGTAAAGTGACGATGTTTTTCAGCTTATTTTCAGCCCAGGTTTTAGCGTGAAGATTTGTGATATTCGGAGAGGCAATTCTAGAATTTTGCCTAGGTTGTCTACTCTCATATATAAGCTATTTTCAAGATTCAGAAAGTGGATGAGATTAGTGGTTTAATCCAGGGTTTATCCTCCATTAATTAGGTTTTATCTAAACTTAATTTTCTTCAATTCTCTTCTCTACAAATCAATTCTATTAGAATTTTGATCATTGTCATTAATCTATTGTACTCTTCTCATTGGTATTAATAAAGACACTCTCTCAAAGTGGATGTACACTAACAAGGCGATAATGGAACCACTATAAATTGGTGTGTGATTTATCTTATCGTTATTGCTTTGATTATCTATTGCTTGTTTGGAGATTGTGATAGGTTTTGGAATGGATTAAGTTTTGGATTGAGATATTGATTGGTTATTTTTGTACTTCTTACCACAATCTCATTTTTCCTATGGGTTTATGATTTAAGTGGTCTCAAGATAGAATTTCTAGAACATCTTGTACAAATTTTGCTGAGTAATTTGGACTAAGGTATTCAAAATCACTTGCCGATTACTAGTATTCTTCCTTAGCACTGAAAGAAATTTCCATGTTGCTTTAATGTTAGCTTAATCAATTCTCTTCTTCCTATAAATGCAGAATGACGTTGTCCATATCCTTGTAAATCCTATTGAGCCAATTCCTTCACAGATATGTCACAACTTTGTGATGATGCATCACGCTTTCAATATTTACATTTCCTGCTTCAATATCTAATTGCTGGGTTATAGATTTGAAATTTTAACTTAATGTGCCTCTTTATATAGGTTTGTCGTAAGAAAGAAAAACTGCATATTGTAATGTCCTTGCTTCAATGTGATGCGCCAAAGTATATAATAATATTTTTCAGTGAGCAGGTTTATGCTTTTTCCTCATTCTACTGTTCTTGCCTGAAGTAGACTGATGTTTTGTATAGTAACTGACCGTAAACAAACAAAGATTATTTTTTTGACAGTCGAAGAAATCTAAAAGGGCTGGGAAGCCTCCTTCAAGCACTACTGTCATGGAATATCTGAGGATGTATTACAAAGGCAGTTTGGAGGTTTTCCTTGTAGAGGAAAACGTGAGTTTCAATGCACGAACAACCTCCCTCTTTTTAAATTTGTTTTCTTATACTATATAATTGCATATATTGCATGTATGCCTATTATAACATGATAGTTATTTCTATTTATTGATAAATGAGATGAGAAATATAAACTGGATGCAGGATTGAGATGAGGAGGCAACATGTTAGTGATGACGAATATAATAAGTAGAGGGTTTGATCTACGAGAGACAAAACATGTTTATAATTTTGATCTTCCAAAGAGTGCAATAGATTACCTTCATCAAAAAGGAAGAACTAGAAGAATCTCGTTTTCTAAAGATGCATGTGTTGTCGCAAGCCTTATTACCAACTAGGTGGTTCCAGAATGGGCCGAGCAAACTGTTGAAAGATCACATTTAAAGTGATAAAGAGCAGAAATTTGTGCACATATTCTTAGAATATAAATATTGTATTATGTTTGTGGATAATTATATTGATTAGTTTTTCACAAACAAAAGAGTATGTTTAGTTTGGAAAAACTAATGTGAAATCCCTGTATTATGTATGGTAATGCAAAAAAAATACTGTTAAAAATTGAAATATTTTGGTTAGGAAAATGATTTTAATTATTGATTTATACATTTATGTCCATGTAGTGTTCTGCGGAATATTGTAACTGTAACAACCCTGAAGTTTAATTGTTTAAATTATATATATATATATATATATATATATATATATAAATTTAAATATTTTTTAGAATGTGAATTCTAAATTTAGATAATATTGGAGAATTAACATATGAAGTGAATCTTTTTGAGTTTATAAACAAATCTAATTTAATAAGAAAAATAGAAAATTTGTATTATTCTAGAAAAGATAGTCAATACACTTTATAGTTTGAAATTGAAAGAATTTAGTAGTGGAGTTGAAGAGAAATCTCTAATTTATTTTATATCGTTTATTTTGTTAATAAAAGAAGATTAGAAATTCATAAACTCCTTTTTAAAATAAATAGCGGTTCACAATTTAATAGTATTCAAGAAATTATATTTAGATTCACTTTGATATATGGTTTTAAACATTTAATTCTTTTTAAGTGGTAATTTATCCTTATAGCCCAGAATCCATTAAGCTATTAGGAGATGAGAAAATTTCTCATATGTTGATTACTGTACATTAGTTTTATTCCTCATTTTGTTACAGTAAAATCAAACTCGTTATTCTTTCTCTTTCATAGACCTAAAACCCTAATTCTCCCAATTTAATTTAGCTTCCTCTACAAATTAGATCATTTTGAAAGAAATTAAATTCAGGTAAAGAAATCTATGACTTATTCTCTTTTTATTAGAGATGTTGTTTTAGTTTACAGTTGTTGAATTTGGTTTCTTTTTGCTGTTTTGATTGAATATTTTTAGGGTTTTCTAGTTGAGGCAAAAACAGTCTGCTGTAGTGTTTACTGCTAAAATAAGGGAAGAAAGGTGATTTAATCCTCACGCAACCTATCTAGAATCGTCTAAATTGCATGCTAAACTGAAATCAATTCTTGGAGGTTAATTGATTGTGAAATTAGCGATCTATTATAAGTTGTTTGCATTGCTGTGAACTGTTATTTACTGTTATCATAAAGGCCTGTTATTTTTGATGAAAATCATCTCAAAATCGTTATAGTTTGCTTCTATATGGTTGTTATAATATTGCATGCAAGTAATTAGTTGTTTTCAGTCATCATTTGTTGCCAGAATTAGGTAAAATAGCCATAGATTCCACCTGTAGTTGCGGAAGACGTAAAACCTGGAGCTATATAACTCCAAGAAGTTGTGACCAGTAGACTGAACTTGTTTTTAGTCTATTGGATTATCATTCTGGAGCGTATAGCTCCAAGTAGTCGACTGAACAAGTGGTTCGGTCGACTGGCCGAGAACCTGGAGCATATATGCTCTAGGTAGTCGACTAGACCACTTGGTCCAGTCGACTGAACAGAAGCCTGGAGCTTGCTCCGGGTGTCGTGTTCCTTTACTTTGACCCACGCCCATTGGTTTGTTTTCTTAGCCTTGTTCAGTTACTTTGATGATTTTGTTCCATAGTTTTATGCATGTTGAGATGATTTTTCTTGACCATTCAGTTACTTCAATCCTTTCTTGGTGCCTTTATTTCTATGAAGATATTGATATATTTTAATGTACTGAAAACACTACTATAGTACTAGTTTTCAAAACTTCTCACAAATAGAAATATTTCAAATCAAATTGATTTTATGACGTTACATATATCTATTTTATTAAAAGGATTTTGGAATGTAAATACGCATATAATTACTCATTGCTTTCTACGATTGGTTTATGTGTGTTTGTATATACATACATACATACATACATATATTTGTGTAGAAATAATTTTGGGAAAAATAGATAGATAGATTATCCCGAATTTCAAAGTAGTTGCAAAGGAAGAGTTATATCACTATATATACGAACTTATCATGCTTTCTACTATATAATATTAATTTTTGTTAAACTACTATCTCGAATTAGATTTCAAAGCAAAACTATTTTCCTATACAAATAGACAATCTCACCTGAATGAGAAATTGAAATAGATGGTTTATTAAAACAAGTGGTATGAAACCCTTGCGTTTACTTCATCGGTTAGTTCTTGGACTTGTTCGAATAACATTTATTTGTATGAGTGGAAATTTACCATCGCTTGGTAAATATTTAAGTATCGCTAAGTGGTTATGGGACAACGTGCGATACTTATTTAGTAACTAATTTAAAATATTACACTTATCGGGTGGAGTTTACTAAGTTATAGTCGATAGTCAAGTAAACCTGTGTGGTATGAGACACACGGTCGTTGTTCGAGTGATTACTATTAGGAAGTATATAACACATATTTTTTCGAATTTTCCTACTCGTCTTTGGGTAATCTATTTTAAGTGGATTAAACGGGATTTCATGCCTACTTAGTATACTCGTTTACAAATGAGTTATGACTTGCAAAGTGCTCTTCTCTTCTGTTGGCATGTGAAGTATGTGTCTTTTGGTTGACTTATGAAGTGCTTGTCTATTAGGCTAGCTATTAGTTATGACTTGCGAAATGCTCGTCTCTTGTGGTGACTTGTGAAGTGCTTGTTTTATAGTCGACTGGCGCAGTGCTTATTTAATTATATGCGAAGTGTAAGTCAATGATTATTGACTTGCGAAGTGCTTGTCTTTCGCTTTCATATATGATAGTGAATTTTTATGCTCTTATTTTGATAGTGGGTATAACTTTGATGTTTGGTTTTAAATGAGCAAAGTTTAATTTTAAGTCATGAAGCTTCATATGGGATTTTAGTATATGAGTGAAGCATAATCTATGAATACTTTGTCTGTAAAGTTTATGTAAGCTTACTATTATTATGGACTCATATTTTATGATAATTAGAGATAGTCTGACCCATTTATTTTATAATACCCGAGTAAGACCGAGACTAAACATGTGTTGGGACTTTTTGGCTTTGGACATGCGCTAGCTTAGGTAGAAATTTATGCTAGCTTATATATATGTCATAGGTTCATTTGAGATGTCTTAGGTATGGATGTATCTTATTTGAGATGTAGACTCATTTTGTATTTTGTGCTTTGCCTTAGTCTTTGTATATGTGTATATGTAAGTCTAGTTCACTTCTCCGTTGACTCACTATATTATATGATACATCTTGTATTATATTTATCGACGCAATCTGTGGTTCTATGTTTATAATGTTATATATTGTTCTGTCAAATTTTAGCCAACGTGCATATTGCTTTGTGCCTAGACAATTCACGTCTATATATGATGATATGAGATAAGGAATGATGTGATAGTATTAGCCCATGGGAATAGACATCGAGGTGGGGGTTGCTCGTATCCAACCTTATTCTCTTTATTACTTGACAATATTACATGTAATATTCTTGGGTAATATAGATATATAGGTGTGGCATTATATTTGGTATCGGAGCTTAGGTTTAAAACAATATAGGCTATAAAAAACACGAAACTTGACCTAGAAAGACTTAGAGTTCCGTCCCATTGGTGTGCAGGTAGATTTTACCTTTTTAGTTGTAGTTACATAATAGTAAGGGATATTATAGAAACACACTTGTAATATCTTACTTATATAATGAGAAGTTTTATCTCACGTATGGTAGAAGCAAGATATGGCTGGTAGTAGGAACACTCGTTTTGACTCGAGGCCATCCAGCATTCCCAGATAGGAAGGTGTATTCATGACTACCCAGTAGGTTTTAGAGTTAGTTCGGGTTGTTCAGACTTTAAGCATAGCACCCAGTATCCTCCAATCCACCGATCAAGCTTTGCTAGTATGTGCAATGATTTTTTTCTTCTTGGAGGGAAGCAGTTTATAGGCATTGAAGGTGTTATAGGAGTTTAGGCTTAGTTGAAGATATGCGAGCGTATTTTTACTTGCATAGAGTTGTTGGGTGCTCATAGAGTTCAGGTGGCATCAAGTCAGCTGCTGAAGAGGGCTTTGGATTGATACGACTTGCTAGTAGCAGAAGTTGATGAGGTAAAGTTATCTTGGGAGCAGTTTAGATCCTGTTTTGAGCTGAAGTTCATGCCTAAAGAAGTGAAAGAAACTTTAGCATAGAAATTCATTGACCTTCAAGGTAGCTCCTCAGTTTTAGGGTATGTGGCTACATTTGAGCCTTTGTCTAAGTATGGATTGGAGCTTATCCGCACACCTCTATATAAGAATCAGATGTTTGTTTATGGATTGAGGAAGATTTTGAGGAAAGCACTTTTGACCCAACTTGATGTTTTATTCAAGGAGCTTGTGGACATCGCACTTTGAATCAAGAAGGCAGAGAAGGACAATGGCGATGAAGATCCTCGACAAAGAAGGAATTCAACCATAAGAGGAAGGAGCCACATAACAAGCAGAAGGCCGGATTTTTGAATGAAGGACGCAAAGAAGAAAGATTCTAATTTCAGTAATCAAAGGCATGCACTAGTTGAATGCTTCAATTTTCGAGCAGAGGATCACTTCGTTAAGATCTAACCAAGACCTAAGATGTGTCGCTTTTGTTAGAAGGAGGGTCATCTTGTTTCTGCTTGTCCAGTTGCAGCTCAGAAAGCGGTTCGAGGAAGGCAGAACGTAATCGAGTTCTTAGGAGGTCCTAGAAAGCATTGGGTAGCTTATCTTTCTCTTCATCTATTCTTTTGATTTTTTCCTTTTGTTTAGGATCCTATCTTTTGGGTTCAATCAACACGGGTGTTTTCTTTTCCTCATGTCAAAAAGGCTCATTAATGCTATTTCTTTATATGTTGTTTGTTAGCTTCTTTCTTTAGGATCTTGTAGTGAATAGTGATGCATGGTGGAGACTAGTAGATAGTCTTCCACTATAGGTGATGTTTACGTTTTGTGATGAGTGTGTGCTTTGTCATATTGATTTTAATTTTTTTGATAATTAAAGGGTATGCATAATATAATTAGAATAGGAAATAAAATTATACATAAACCTATGTAATGTAATGCATACCAAAAATATAAATAATAAAAGGATAAATGAAGTATTTTTGTTGCTTATAATAAATGGGCTAAGTGTCAGTATGATTTCAAGATATAAATATTTTTATGTAAGAAAATATATGCTTTAAGAAGGAAATTTAGTATGGGAATTATTTTATAAAGTAACTAAAATGATTAAGAGCTTATTTTCAATTTCGAATTATCCGTTGAGTGGTTAAGAATCCTGGTCGACGTGGGTGCATACGGATTAATAAGATTTCCTAAATACTTAAACGAGACATCGAGGCACAGTAAAAATCTAAATTCATTTTATACCTTGAAATATGTGCATTATTTAGTAAGGCAATAAATTGTTTAAGGAAAATGTTTATCTTTGTTTCGAATAAAATTGAGTTAAATGCTTTTATTAATTAAAAAGAGTTTATGGAATATTTTTAAAATATATTAAAATGTTTTGGACATGCATTGGAAACATGGATAAATTATATTGAAAAGGAAATTAAAGCGAATATAATAAATAAGATTTCTTAAAATTGTGTTATTAAGAACTACATATTTTATGTAAAGCATTTTTCCTTGTGTATACTATTTAATTTGTTTGTAAGAAGTTATTAGTGAAAAATAAAATTTGTATAACCCTTGACTTTCTGGAAAAGTGATTTTAGAAGACAGCTTAGTTTTAGAATTTTGACTAAGAATACTTGTATTTTTTTAAATTCTAATTTGGAACAAATTAAAAAGTATAGAGTAAATATTGTTGTTGAAACTTTTCTTCAAAAAGTGATGAAGTGAAAGTGCCATTACTTTTGATTGGTAAATCCACTTTTGGTGAATCTTTTGAAGTAGAAATTTAATTCCATAAGAAAGAACTTTTATTTAGATCATCTTTTAAGATTTTGCAATTTTATTAGCCTAATTCTTGTTTTAAACTGAATTACAAACTCTGTCCTGTCATGAATTTTCTAAGCTAAAGCCTTAACTTGTTCTAATCGTAACTTTTGAACCGTTAATCCGATTTGAGTATATTTCTGCTCTCTGGAAAGCTAAATTGTAAAGAAATTTTTTCGTTTGATAAGTTTTGTCAAATTATAACAATAGCTAATTGAAACTCGCCGACTTGTGAAGAAGACCTGAGAATTGAAGAGTTTTCAAGTTAAATATTTGGAGTTTGCAAATGATAGTTAAAAATGCATTTTGTTTTCTTAATTTAATAATGAAAAGGGGATTTAAGGAACGTTTTACAACTCCATTTTGGGATCATTGATAATAAATTGTGCTGGGGAAATAAATAGTGTTTATGATAATAACATAGTTGTTTATGTACTTGGATGATATTTGTATGTTGAGTAATGTTTGAACTTTAAGTTTTAGTTAAGAAGTATTTCTAAACAAGTAAAAGGTGTAATGGATTTCCGCTAATCAAGAATTGCAAGGATGAAATTTCATTAAGAGGAGGTATGTAACAAACTTGAATTTTAATTGTTATATATTTTATGTTATCCCGCCTTTTAGCAAGGCCATGATACCAAAAGATTAATTAGAAACCAAAGATATTTTTCCTCGATTGCCAGTTATGTACAGATCGGCTATGGATATTGGTAAACTTTGTCCGAGTCCGGATCGAGCTATAATTGACAAGACATGACAAGAAAAGCTGTGAAAACCTACATTCCAAATTTCCAGTCAATCTGAGGTCATATTCTCAAGATATGATCGATGCAAGCCAAGGGAATCAATTCATTCGCCTCTATCTGTTTGCATCCATCAAGCTTCATCTGTTCGTATCCATCAATTGCCTCCATCTATTCACATCCATCAAGCTTCATCTTTTTGTATCCTTCGATTACTTCCATCCATTCGTAGCCATCT
Source organism: Allium cepa (assembly GCA_030765085.1). Taxonomy (NCBI): domain Eukaryota; kingdom Viridiplantae; phylum Streptophyta; class Magnoliopsida; order Asparagales; family Amaryllidaceae; genus Allium; species Allium cepa. The sequence continues at coordinate 1,031,878,159 of CM060945.1, read as the reverse complement.
GTTCGCATCCATCAAACTTCATCTATTTGTATCCGTCAATTGCCTCCATCTATTCGCATCCATCAAGCTTCATCTGTTTGTATCCATCGATTGCCTCCATCCATTCGTAGCCATCTATTCGCATCCATCAAGTTTCATCTGTTCATATCCATCAGTTGTCTTCTGTCCGTATCCATCATGTACACCCAACTTCGGGTCCATCAATTAGGATCAATTCGTATCGATCCCAAACCATTAAATGATCGACACGAAAATAACGATGACGATCGATATGAAGTGGAGTGCACAAAATGTGAAGCACAATCAATCGAACGAATAGTACAACGATGATGGGTACGAGCAGTGCAACGATGATCGATGCAAACAGTGCAACGATGATCGGTATGAATAGTGCAACGATGATCGATGCGAACAGTGCAACGATGATCGATGCGAATAAGGAAGAGGTGATCGGTGCGAACGAGATACACTCCAATGAAAGACTAAGTCACTCGACATGAAAAGTGGATCGATGCGAGGAGTTAGCGCAACGTCAGCTTGCAAGCACGTGCCCAAAAAGCAATACGAAAAGATCGATACGAACTAAATAGCCTACATAAAACCAAACTTGCATAGATCATAACTCACAATCTACAAGCCCAAATGCCACCAAATTTTCACAGGAGCTTGCGTACAACCTAAAGAATGTTCAAGATCGATCTCGACTCGACTGGACACGATCTTGATCGATAAGAAATTCGTTCGTATCGATCACGGATCGAGTCGAAATCACCTATGATCGATCGCGTGGGCCCACGAACGTGCAAGAAGAGGTCTCCCGAGCTCTGAGCGAGATATTTGTAGCCTACGCCTATAAATATCACCCTAAGAGCTTCAGAAAAGGGGATTTTTTGGTTCTTCTATGCCGCTGCTCTGACGAAATCGTCACTGCACTTCAATTTGCAATCAGTTGTAACTCATTGTAACCAACGAACAAAAATCAATAAAGCGGCAACCCTTCAAAGTGGACGTAGGCTACAACGCCGAACCACTATAAATCGTGTGTTTCTACTGCTTTTCTTTGACATTTTGAGTGGTCTTGATATTTGTGTTCTCTACGTACTTGCTATCTGAGATCTGTGATTGTGAACGGGTACTTTCATCGACAATTGGGTGTTTGTGATCATTTTTAGCGCAAACATTTTGGTGCTTTCACTAAGAAGGCTAGCATTCAGGGATTCTACGGCTTCTATCTTGGATTTGAAGACTTAAAGACTTGGATTTGGAAAGTCATGGTTAGGCAATCATCTAGAAGACAAATGCACTAACGCCGTATCTGGCATAGTTGATGGAACAGAGTTCAAAAATTCACTAACAAGGGATCCACCAATGGATCTAGGGGAATTTTATCATTAGTCCGAAGGATTTCTACGATTAGAGGATGCAAATGCTGAGAGAGAAGAAGGAGAGGGAGTTGATGTTTACGCAGTCAAAAGCAGAGATCCACTTGGAAAAGATTTAGGCAAGGATAAAGGAAAATGAAAAGTCGAGGATGCCGACGATGAATCAAAATGACCGCGAAAGGAACCGAGATTCACCTCTTATACGGAGCTGAACGAGACTTTGGAACGGATCTACCAGGACACCAGGGGCCGGGTACCTTATCGAAAGCCAATAAGGAGGGATCCGACCAACAACGAGAGGAAATCAGACAAGTACTGCTTATTCCATGAGCTAAGTGGCCATAATACTAATGGTTGCAGGAACTTAAAGGTTGAGATAGAAGGGCATATTCAGAATGGCATGTTATTACAGTACGTAAGGAGGCGAATCGTGATGGTGGAGCAAGAACGACCACCACCCGCATCAACTGGGAACGGCTCAGGATCGAGGCGTCAGCTTGTCAACAATTGATTGAAATAATGATGAATAAGTGGACAACTCCACACCAACGAGATTAAGTCATTTACATTTGTACATGACCGCGAATGATCCTCAGGCATGCTCTGATACGACTACTAATCGCATCGGCGTAGGTATTTGCACCTTGACGTCTCTGTGTTACTTTTGTTTTCTATTTCTCATGTTTGGATTTGGTTTTGTTGGACATTTTTGTTAAAAGACACATTTTGAATGTAAATCTGCTATTTGTGATTCCATAACGACTAAGCCAATTACGCATGCATGAGATCGCGAATGGTCCTCAGGCATGCTCTGAGATGGCGATAAACCGCCATAACAAACAAGTAAGGAATTCACTCGAACGTGAAATTTGACATTAATGATACTAAGTCTCCCCCGGGCACACACACCTTGCCTCGAACGGCACCCGACCGCGAAGGCCACAACTCACCTCGAACGGCACCCGACCGCGAACGGCCACAACTCACCTCGAACGGCACCCAATCGCGAACGGTCATAATTCGCCTCGAACAGCACCCGATAGAGAATGATCACAATTTGCTGCGAATGATCACAATTCGCTGTGAATGGCACACGATCACGAACGATCACAATTCGCCGCAAATGAAATCCGACCATGAACGGTCACCATGCACCGCGAATGGCACTCGTCCTCGAACAGTCGCATACCACCCCGAATGACATACGATCTCGAACGATCGTCGTTCACGGTCAGGTAAGACTATCAATTTCTTTGTAAGTCATTAATAGGATACGAAAATCCAGCTTATGGCACTAAAAGACACACCTTGCTATCGCAAGGCAAGTTTTGGGGGGCAAGTGTTATCCCTCCTTTTAGCAAGGACATGATACCAAAAGTTTAACTGGAAACCAATGACAGTTCTCCTCGATTGCCAATTATGTACAGATCGACTATGGATGTCAATAAATTTTGTCCAAGTCAAGATCAGGCTACAACTGACAAGACATGACAAGAAAAGCTGTGAAAACCTACTTTCCAAATTTCAAGTCAATCCAAGTTAATATGCTTAAGATATGATCGATGCAAGTAAAGGGAACCAATTCGTTCGCCTCCATCTGTTCGCATCCATCAAGCTTCATCTATTCGTATCCATCAATTGCCTCCATCTATTCGCGTCCATCAAGCTTCATCTGTTTGTATCCATTGATTGCCTCCATCCGTTCGTAGCCATCTGTTCGCATTCATCAAGCTTCATTTGTTCGTATCCATCAATTTCCTGCATCTGTTCGCATCCATCAAGCTTCATCTGTTCGTATCCATCAATTGCCTCCATCCAATCGCATCCATCTGTTCGCATCCATCAAGCTTCGTCTATTTATATCTATTAATTATCTGCTGTTCCTATCCATCACGTACACCCAACTTCGTATCCATCAATTGGAATTAATTCGTATCGATTCCAAACCATTAAACGATCGATACGAACAAAATGATGACGATCGATACAAAATGGATTGTACAAAATGTGAAATACAATCAATTGATACGAACAGTGCAACAATGATTGATATGAACAGTGCAACGATGATCGATGCGAACAGTGCAACGATGATTGATATGAACGGTACAATGATTATCGGTACGAAAAGTGCAACGATGATGGATGCGAACAATGCAACGATAATCGATGCGAACAAGGAAGAGGCGATCGATGCGAATGAGATACACTTCAATGAAAGAATTAGTCACTCGTCATGAAAAGTGGATCGATCCGAGGAGTTAGCTCCACGTCAACTTGCAAGCACGTGCCCATAAAGCGATACGAACAGATCGATACGAAGGGGATCGATATGAACTAAACAGCCTACATAAAACCCAAACTTGCATCGATCATAACTCACAATTTACAAGTCCAAATGCCACCAAATTTTCATAGTTCATGATCGATCTCGACGCGATTGGACAAGATCTTGATCGACACGAAATTTGTTTGTATCGATCACGGATCGGGTCGAAATCACCTGGGATCAATCTCTTGGGCCCACGCACGTGCAAGAAGAGGTCTCTCGAGATCTGAGCAAGATATTTGTAGCCTACGCCTATAAATAGCACTCCAAGAGCTTTAGAAAAAGGGATCTTGTAAAGGCCCGTTTTCCCGTACCCTTTGAATCGACAATAAACCACACATGTCCAACTCAAATTGTACGAAAAGACGGATCTTTAAGGGTGATTAAAGAAAAGTAGATAGTACAGAATCTCACACGAATGGAATAACATAGAATATTGAACAAATATTTTTACAGCGGAAACTTTTAAATACATATATCAGAGTTTAACCTAAATTCAGCTTGGACAGTTATAAAACCTGCCCTTACAATTGCTGACAAACATCAAACAAAATACACTAAGCAAAGATGATAGTAGAATATCTCCATACGTCGATGAATATCTCCAGCTCTCATCGGGAAACTCCAACTGTCTTCGACTATCCTGAAACTACTCGGATCTGACCCGAGTATTGAAAATACCCGGATCAGGCTTGATAAACCAGCGTGAGAAAAACACAATAATAAATGATAGTGTCATATATCAGCCTTTGAATTAAATCCTTTTGAAATAAAGAGTATCTCATAAGACCATGCCCACACATAAACACAGACGGGTTTTTACTTTATGATAACTAAAACACTTTTATATCAAAACATTTAATATTATTTCTAATGACATTCTTTGACAACATTTGCAAATAAACTTATTAATCTTAGCCGAAATTGTTGCATTGATTAAATTCCAACATAAAGGTTTACAATCAAGTCCGTAGGTTCTTATTGGAGAATGAATTTTCCATACAGATGACCAGGCGCAGGATCTACCTTCCGAAATGGATACACCTCTAGATGGATGTCCCGAGGCATAGAACATCTGCCCTCTACCAACACAAGACTGACCTACCTCTTTAACTAGATAGTACCGAATATGTCATCCCCCGGTCGTTACCGACCTTTAACCGAGCGCTCGTTTTCCATACACCACATTAATATACATCCCGAACGTCATAGCGGGAAGAAATATATCTAGAAGGGGATGATCATACCCTAATTGGGAATGACCCACTTAGCCCTGCTGCATCTAATCCTGTTTCGGTCATTTCCGTTTTGATGAGTCTTGAGGCAAACGATTACCTTTTCACATAGCACATATCACATCTTTGAATGCCACATTGCCATTTCTTTTTAACTATTAATTGCCTTCCACAAAAATACAACCCTTGAGCTCGTAAGTCTCAAGGAGGGTGTTAAGCTAAGAGAAGTTGCCTTCTCCGCCACCACCGATGTACGTTTGTAAAAACCGATGTATGTAATCATTAGAAATGCAATGTCAGACAAACGTCGATACAAGTTATCCAGGAACAGGACAAACCGAAGGCACTTTCCTCGGCCATTATTAGGCGAGAAGCCCTTCCAATCCACAAAATCTCCATCACGAGGAGACCACTGCTATATATAACTCTATAATGGGTGCGACCCCGAGCAAATCAACAAGCAGTCCTCACGCTATGAAGATCCACGGTCTTCAATAATCATCGTCTTCAACATGTCTTCACGTTCGAACGTATACATTGGTTCGAAGTGGTTTTCGGATAGGAATTAACCAAATCCGACTCCGGTTCCTTCGAAATCCAATCATCGATAAAAAAATGAATATGAGTATATAGGATTTATTAAGTCTTTTTTCACTTTAGTTCTTTTCAGATGATTTTGAATTCTCTTTCTTTTGACTTAGAGTGATTTCTAAGAAATTCATTCTTTTGCTTTGGAAAATATCTCAAATTTCCTTACTTAACTTTCAATTAAACCCTTTAACTTTTAGGCGGGTCAAAAACAATGTTATTTAACACATCGTTTACAATAAACCCTAAATCAATCTTAACAAACATTTTGAAGTAAATAGGATCATAGAAATCATTCACTTAGGAGATTGCTTAACATTTGGATAATACCAATCTTCTTTTAATTCAAAAACTTAATACAGTCTTTTTATTTAAGAGCATCCGGGCTTTCCTTTCGATCTGTTCCACCCCTCGCTTAAGAAAAGAAAACATAGGCCAGGTAAGTTCAGGGCACTGGTTGCTCCATCCCTAACCTTAGGTAAACACCTTGTTTTATCTTCCCAGATCTCACAGGCGGGCAAATGTACTAGTCGTTTCCACATACTCGGATTTTCAACTTTATTTTGGAATTGCTTATAAATATTCCAAATTATCTTTCAAAATGCTTAATTATCCTTTTTAAAACATTCACAATTGATTCTGGAAAACGTCGTTACATTTAAACTCATATTCCAAAAATTATAGAACTCGCAACATTAAGTGCTACGGAAAGTGCTAAATAAGCTTATTTTGAATTAAACAGCTTTTAAACATTCGATAATTCATATTTTCCAATCCCAATCTATTTTAAATCATTTAAATAGATTTATCAATTTTATTCCATATTTTTTCTTAATTAAAAACATCCATTTAAACAAATTTTCTGTTATGGACACTAAACTGCACTAGCGTGATTTTTGTAGAAAATTGATTTGGACTTAATTCAAAATTTACTTATCGAAACATTGATTTTCTTTCTTCGTTTAGAAGATATGGATATAATAGTCCGAAATTTTCTTATCTCGAAGAATTCTGAGCTATATTCCACTCTATACACTCATTTGAACTTTTCGGCACGAAATCGCGAACTACCGTTACGCGACGCGTCTAGTTTTAACTTATTTTTCAATATTTGAAATAATCTATTCAAATTGGATTTTATCATTTATAAAATCATTAGAAACAATTTTAAATCAATATTTTCACTTTTAAAAGTATTTAAAATGAATTTTCACTATTACCATATTATAATATTATTATATTCACATTATTTTAATATTAAATTTTAAATCCCAATTTCAATTCAATTTCAATTCTAATCTCAAATTAAACAAATTTAAAACTTAGATTTCAAATCTAATTTCAATTTAAACTTCAATTCATTCTCAAACTAAACTTCACTTTTTCAAAATCGATTTCAATTTTAATTTCACTATTCATCTTAATTTCAATTTCTAATTAACTATCATTTTCAAATCCGATTCACTTCAAATTTCAAATTCTCTTTCATTTTAACTTTAATTTCACTTTTAAATGAAAAGAGACTTAGTTTTCCACAATTTCTCATATTACTAAAATATGGTCTTACTAAAAAAAGTGATTACTTAATTAAAATGAACATATCCAATATTCATATTTATCACTAACATAACATCCATTCAATCAATCACATACATATGATTTCAAATCCAACATTCACTATTAATATCATAATGAGATATATTATCAAAATTTACTTAATTAACTAACTACCAAATCATCCATATTAACAATCAATTTGGTATAAACATTCATATGTCATAAAGGTAAAAAGGTGATTGTTTTAACATAACTAAATATCAAATCAAAAGTGATGAGAATTTCTCACCTTTAACCAAAACGTTTAACTTCCTACCAACATTCATTTAATTCAACGCTTCACTAAGCCTTTCTAAACCTTATCATAAACATGCTTCCAAGTGCTCGACCATCTCCATCTCTACTTTCTTTGCTCACGCCCTCCCCTTATCCACTCCCAAACTCACGGCCTAAGGCCCTTTTTTAAGAAGAGAAGAAGAAGTGAATTAAGAAGAGGTTAGAGAGTAACAAGCGGATTAGTGCTTAAGCACTCCTCTATTTTTAACCCTCCTACCTCTCTTAAAGAGAGAAGCCATTAAAATAGTTTAAAGGAAGAAGAAGAAGAAAAGAAAGATTTGTGTGAAAATGAAAGAGGTATGCATGGCTATTTATAGGAAAAAGTTTGGAATAAAATATTGTTATGTAAAATGACCAAAATGCCCGTTACTTACTTTTTAACTTAACATCACATTTCAAATCATACTTTATGTCACTTTCACTTAAGAAGTAAGAAAAATAAAGTAATAATTATGTTTGGTTTGATTTGAGGTTTTACCTTTTGCTTTGAAATGACATTTTTGTCTTTTTGTGCTTACTTTTTCTTAATTGTTTTCTAGAAGTTTCTAACCTTGTTTAGTAAAAGTAAACTTGATTAGTTAATTAATTAACACTTACACTATTAGAATCTACGTTCCTATATAAGAAAATAAAGGTGCGACGACGTTGCGACAACTTTTAATCGACAAAATGTCGTTTTTCGACAAAATATTTTACGGTCACATTTTGACGTTTTAGTTAAACTATTTATTTATGTAAACCAAATTTAAAAATGAACTTTTTACTTCTTTAAATAAATTAAAACAAGTCTCTTTATATTTTAAAATCATATTTAATTAATATCAAAATCTCTAATTTTACAGTGTATGTAAAACTGACAAAATGTGACAAATTTTTGGTTATTTTTGCAAAACGATTATTAACAAACATTTAAATCTTTTAACATACTTTTATTATCTTTATTATATGTTTTAAATAAGATTTATCTTTTTAAATAAATATTCAAATCCATTTATTTAAGCCTATATTTATTTTTGACAAAACTTAACTTTTGTCGATTTGTTCTAAAATCCAAATTTATATTTTTTAATTTATTAACTATAAGAGTAGATAATTATTTATTATATATAACATACTTATTTAATATTTAAACTCCTTTTTAATTTAAATCGAACGAAATCTCTCATTTTCGATATAGCGAAATTACGGGTCGTTACAGATCTTCTGGTACTTCTACGCTGCTACTCTGCCGGATTCGTCACTACACTTCAATTGTAATGTTTTAATCAGTTGTAACTCATTGTAACCAGCGAACAAAAATCAATAAAGCAGCAACCCTTCAAAGTGGACGTAGGCTACAACGTAGAAACACTATAAATCGTGTGTTTCTACGGCTTTTCTTTTACATTTGAGTGTTCTTGATATTTGTGTTCTCTACGTACTTGCTATCTGAGATCCATGATTGTGAATGGGAGCTTTCATCGACAATTGGGTGTTTGTGACCATTTTTGGCGCAAACATTTTAAAATTTTTTAGAATGTGAATTCCAAATATAGATGATATTAGAGAATTAATATACAAAGTGAATCATTTTTAGTTTATAAATAAATCTATTTTAATAAGAAAAATAGAGAACTTGTATTATTTTAGAAAAGATGGTTAAACACTTTAAAGTTTGAAATTAAAGGAATTTAGGAGTAGAGTTGAAGAGAAACCTTAATTTGTTTTATATCTTTTATTTTGTTAATAAAAGAAGATTTGAAATTGATAAACTCCATTGTGAAATTAACAATAGTCCATAATTTAATAGTATTGAAGAAATTATATTTAGATTCACTTTATCCTATGATTTTGAACAATTACTTCTTCTTGAGTGGTAATTTTATTCTTATGGCCCAAAACCCATAGGCTATTAGGAGATGAGAAAATTTCTCATGTACCGAGTACTGTACATGAGTAATATTCCTCATTTTGTTACAGTAAAACCAAATTCTTTATTGTTTCTCTTTCATAAACCTAGAATCTTAATTCTCCTAATTTAATCTAGCTTCCTTTACAAATTAGATCATTTTGAAAGCAATTAAATTCAGGTAAAGGAATTTAAGACTTATTCATTTCTTATTAGTGATTTTTGTTTCAATTTACAATTGTTGAATTTAGTTTCGTTTTGCTGTTTTGATTGAATATTTCTCGAGTTTTCTAGTTGAGGCAAAAGCAGTTTACTGTAGTGGTCACTACTAAAATAAAAGAAGAAAGGTGAGTTAATCCTCATGCAACCTATCTCGAATTTTCTAAATTGCATGCTAAACTGGAATCAGTTCTTAGATGGTGATTGATTATGAAATTAGCGATCTATTATATGTTGTTTGCATTGCTACGAATTGTGATTTACTATCATCTTAAAGGCTTGTTGTTTTTTAAAGGAAATTATCTCTAAATTGTTATAGTTTGCTTCTATATATTTGTTACGATCTTTCATGCAAGTACTTAATTGTTTTTGGTCATCTTTTGTTGCCAGAATCGAGTAAAATCGTTGAAGAGTCCAGCTATAGTTGCAGAAGACGCAAAACCTGGAGCTATACACTCCAGGATATCACGATTAGTCAACTGAATTTGGTGTTAGTCGACTGGATTATCGACCTAGAGAGTATAGCTCCAGGAAGTTGGCTAAACAAGTGGTTCAATCAACTAGCCTAGAATATGTAGCATATATGCTCCAGGTAGTTGACTAAACCACATGGTCCAGTTGACAAAATCGAAGCTTGGAGCTTGCTCCAGGTGTTGTGCTCCTTCTTGCTGACCTATCGCTCTTGAGTTTGTTTGCTTAGCCTTGTTCATTTGTTTTGATGATTTTGTTGCATAGTTTTATACACGTTTAGATGATTTTTCTTGACCATTCGGTTACTTGAATCGTGCCTTTGTTTCTATAAAGATGTTGATATATGTTGATGTACCGAACACATTATTATACTACTAGTTTTCAAAACTTATCATAATTAGAAGTATTTCAGATCAAATTGATCTTTATATAGTTACATATATCTATTTTATTAAAAGGATTTTGGAACGCAGATATGTATATAATTACTTATTGCTTTCTATGATTGAGGTGTGTGTATGTGTGTATTTGAATAGAAATGATTTTGGGAAAAACTGATAGATAAATTATACTTAATTTAAAAGCAGTTGCAAAGGAAGATTTATGTATTTATAGATACGAATTTAATCACGCTTTTTACTGCATAACATTAATTTTTATTATACTACTATTTCAAATTAGATTTCAAAGCAAAACTATTTTCCTATACAAATACACAATCCCACTTGAATCAGAAATTGAATTAAATGGTTTAGTAAAACAAGTGGTATGAAACGCTTGCGTTTACTTCACTGGTTTATTCTTGGACTTGCTCGAATGAACATTTATTTGCACAAGTGGGAATTTACCATCGCTTTTTAAATACTTATGTATCTCTATGGTTATCGGACATTATGTGATACTCATTTTGTTACTAAATGAAAGTATATTACACTTACCAAAAAGTTTACTAAATTGTAGTAAATATTCAGGTAAAATCGTGTGGTATAGCACATGGGGTCATTGCTTGAGTGATTACTATTAGGAAGCATATAACACTTATTTTGTCGATTTTTCTGACTCATCATTGGGTAATCCGTTTTAAGCGGATTAAATGGGATTTCAGGTCCATCTTGGTATACTCTTTTACAAACGAGTTATGACTTGCGAAGTGCTCATCTCTAGTGTTGGCACGTGAAGTACGTGTCTATTGTGTTGACTTGCGAAGTGATAGTCTATTAGGCTAGCTATTAGTTATGACTTGCGAAGTTCTCATCTCTTATGGTGACTTGCGAGGTGCTTGTCTTATAGTCGATTGGCGAAGTGCATATTTAATTACGTGCGAAGTGTACGTCAATGATTATTGACTTGCGAAGTGCTTTTCTTTCGCTTACATATATGATAATGAATTTCTATGCTCTTATTTGATAATTGCAGCATGTTTGATGCTTGGTTGTCAATGGGGATAGTTTAACTTAAATCATGAAGCTTTGTATGGAATCTTAGTATACTAGTGAAGCATAATCTATGATCATTTTATCCGTAATGTTTATGCAATTACTATTATTATCGACTCGTCTTTTATTATAATTAGAGATATCCCGACCCATTTACTTTATAATACTTCGGTCAGATCATGACTTGATTGGTGCTAGGATTTTTTGGATTTGGACATGGCTAGCTTGAGTAGAAGTTTATGCTAGCTTATATATATGTCATGGGTTCATTTGAGATGTTGTCTTATGTATGGATGTATCTTACTTTAAACATAGACTCATTTTGTATTTTGAGCTTTGCCTTATTCTATGTATATGTGTAGATGTGAGTCTAGTTCACTTCTTTGTGGACTCACTTTATGTTATATGATATGTCTTGTATTATATTTATCGATGCGATCTATGATTCTTTGTTTTATATTATGTTATATATTGTTTTGTTAAATTTTAGCCAACGTGCCTATTGCTTTGTGCTGAGACAGTTCACGTCTATATATGATGATATGAGATAAAGAATGATGTGATAGTGTTAGCCCAAAGAATTGACACCATAGGAGAGGGGGGTCGCTCCTATCCAACCTTATTCTCCATTTACTTGATAATATTACATGTAATATTCTTGGGTAATATGGGCATAAAGGTGGGGCGTTAATTGTTGAGTGCTGCTCATGCAAGGGTTTATTTCTTTATTTATTTTAAAATGCAAATTAGCAATGGCTAATAGCCGTTTCTCAACAATATTTAGCTATGGCCTCGTCGAATTCCGATAATAATATACTATTACGGATCCAATGGAATTGGTTTCGTCGAATTCTGGGATTGTGCCTTGGAAGGCTATTTTTAAATATCAATTAAAACGATATATTTTTAAAACTGAACAAATCACCTTAAAATTCAATTTTAACACTTCTATTATGTTTAGTATTGCCAATATAAATTTTATAAACCATTGAGATATTTTTAACAAGCTTTAAATTCCAGATTTAACATTTTCTCAATTTCCAGTAATTAAATTTCAATAATTTAATTATCCAATATATAGTGATATTTGAAATTTTAGTTAAAAAATAACATTTAAATATTTAAAATCAATTAAATATTCCAATTTCAAATGTCCAAAATTCCGGGTCGTCACATTCCTCCCCCCTTTAGAATTTCGTCCCAGAAATTACTAGTTAAGAAGAATGGTCCGATATCCGTTATTATTTTTCCCAAAACCAAATAGTTTTCAACGGCTTCCCAAACAATCTTTTTGTTGAAGTCACAATGTCACCCTTACTAACTTTCCAAACTCTTTTATAGTTTCCAAACAACATTACTTACTCAGCAATTCAAATTTAAATTTTAATACCAAATTTTAAATTATCAAAATTCCTTCAAAAAATTTCTAACTCCCTAAATTTTCGAAAAATTTCGCTAGTGTCTCCTTTGCGTGGCTAGGTTGGTACAGCTACAAAATGCCTCTACGGGCCCCCATATTTCAAAAGGAAAAAAACGCCAAGTGGCTAGATCAGAAATCCATTAAATTTCATATGACAATTTAAACGCATACCTTTTTTTGATGGGCAACTCAAGTTTATCTTCTGAAATCAAAACATTAATTTATCTTTTGCTTTTAAATACCTGCATCCTACTTAGCAATAATGTCCAATCATAGAATTCAAAATCATTTTCTTTATTTATTTCCAAAATTTTCAATATTTGCTTTATTTAAGCCCGTACAATGCACATATATCATCCATACGCAATATCCATCTGATCGCTCACTCGATCACACAATTTTCATTTCCGAACTAGCATCGTCCACCCGACTCTCTAGTGCGGACTCAGATCTGGTTTCTTGATCAGAAACCATCATTTTCCTTGCATAGCCATACACTATGATAGAGAATTTCCAGAATCAAAAAAAAATCCATGTCCAGGGTTCTCCGTCGAAAAATGAGTGAAAAATTCCAACTTGGACCGATATAACTATCTCGAAATTCTATGCTCGAATTGGATCAAATCGTTATGCGAATAGAATAATATACATACATCCTACATATTTATCTTCATTGATTATTAGCTAAATCAATTTTCTTTTTATTCACATTCATTTTGATTTCTATTCATTTACTCACAATTATCCCATTTCATATGCCTTTATTTAAATCTTCTTCCAATTATTAACTTAGTATATTTCTCCATTTCAAATTTACTTAAGAATTTCACAATCCATTTCTTAAGTCAATATGAAGATTTTTATACTTCTTATAACTATTTTAACTTTACCACTTAAGCTTTCACATCTATTTTCATTTAACTAAATTTCCAATTCCATTCTGAATTCAATTTACCTTTCATTTTTAAATATTGAATTCAATTCATTTGCTTACCAATTTAAATTAATTAGTTCCATTCACTAATTCATTTCTAATCAAATTCTATTTCAATACACTTATCTCAATTAGCCTACTTAGGCTTATTTTCCTCAAAGTTCACTTTTATTTAGCTTAATCCGGTTAAATTTCATTTCCATTCAAATTTTTTAAACTTCTATAGGTTTTCCAACTTATTTGTATTCCATTTGGTAATCTCTTCCAACTCACTTCATTTAATTCACTTCAACTAATGAGCTTACCTTCTAACATATTTTGTTTTCACACTTACTTCAATTTAACTCTTCTCAAGTTGAATTTTATTCTAACAAATTTCAAATTCTATCAGCTATCAAATCCATTTTATTTCATAAACATTTTTAATTAAACTTCTAGAGTCGTTTAAACAATTTCTCAATATTTCAAAATCATTTTTGAAATCAATTATATATATATACATAATTCATTTGCATATCAAATTATTCTTTGAATTTTAAGACCAAAATCAGTTTTGTAAACAATCTAATTTTAAAACATTTAGGCAACAATTATTCTTTTGGAAACTCGAAAATGAACATCGATGATGTTGCAGTAATCACCGAAAATATTTTCCAACGACCGAAAAGAGTTTAGTGCTTTTACTTCGTTCAATTTTTTTTAAATATTTTTAATTCCAAATCTCACCAGATTTCATATCCAATTCAAAAATATTTCTGAAATAATATTACCATTATTTTCTCCAAAACCTTTGAAAATCATTTTCAAACTCAAAGGAAATTAATTTCGAATTCCAAATCCTTTCAATCTATATTCAAATATTACTCTAGACTTTTATTTCAAATTATAAATTACATTTATAATTCATGTTTATGAATTCCAATTTGTATATGAATTTATTTCTTAGCTTTTAGTTATGATTTCAGTTTTTATTCAATTTCCACACCATAATGATAATAATTTAATATTATGAATTTCTAACAACCAAGCAACCGTATATAACTATAATAATTTCTGAAAATTATTCCTTTTATATATAAAAATAATTTGGGCAAAATTATTTCACTTACCCTATTTTAAAACAATACCATGTCGAATTGTTCTATTCAAGTGTTTAGAGATCCCTATCAATAGCGTTAATTACTCGTATTAACCAGAATCCATAAACCACCCAACAAACCAATCGACACAATATAAACCCATTTTATACACCAACTAATACGCGCTCATATCTACTAATACACTCAAACTCATTTTAGATTGCTACTGACTCTATTTCTAATGAGTAATCCCTATCAAAGTCAAGGTTCTCGCTTAACCTTTAGTTCTGATACCAACTGTCACAGTTCGATTTTTCGACGCCCGAAAATTGACATCAATACGTCCACTATATCAAATGCTGAACAATCGAAAGCCGGAAAACCAGACCGTAAGTGAAAGAAGAAGGAGGTAGAAGAAGAGAAAAATAAAACAATATCAGAATCTCACAATCGTAGTGGAATAACATATAATAGATAACAACAGATTTTTATAAAAAAAAATCTGTAACTGAATAATACATTATATCATCAGAGTACATACAAACAACAGCCAAATACCAGACATTTGTAACAACTTGTCCTCACCCAAAAGCAGACTATATAGCTTATACTGCACATCGGAATATATATCAAGTAGCCATCCAGCTCGTCTCCTGAGCTCCACAACATCCCATCGTGTATCCTATAATACTCGGTCTGACCCGAGCATTATAGTAAAATAACACCCGAGTCAGTCTGGAAAACCAGCGTGAGAAAACACACTCAATTGGATTATCAAAGTTTCCAAAATCCTTTATAAGTCAAAGGTATCTCATAAGACCACGCCACAAATAAACATGTCAGGTTTTTACTTTACGATAACCAAAACATTTCTTATCAAATCCTCTGACATTGTAGTAGTGTCTACATACAAATACTTATTCAAATAGCCGAAATTGTTACATTCATTAAATTTCAGCATAACAGATATACAAACGAGTCCGAAGGCACTTATTGGAGATTGGTTTTCCATCAATGGAAGGGCTACTGGGGTACCACCCGTCACGGTACGTGGTCTAGATCAACGTACCGAGGATCCCTCCCGATCCCCTACAACACAAGACCAGAGCTACTCCTTACTGGATAGTCCGAATAAGATCACCTTGCGGTTGGGATCAACGACCGCCTACAAAGCAGAATAAAAAGGGACATCTAGACAGGGATGATCTTACCCTAATTGGTTGCTAGCCACTTAGCCTTGCTACACCTCCTTGTTTTAGCCATTCTCGGTTGATGAGGCTCGAGGCTGTGCGTTACCTTTTTAAAACACATCTCACTTAGAATGCTCATCGTCCTCCTGACAATGTTTTGATAGCATTCATCCATATAAGTTCGTTCCTGGTCCGAACAGAACCGAAGGCACTACTCCTACTACATCCATTTTGGAATCACCCTCAGGATTAGTAGCGATTAGCCCTTGCACTTCACTACTCTATCTTCGACTCCAAGCTCTTGTCTTCCTTAAGAAAACGTTCAAACCAAATCGAAGTGGTTTTCTGAAAATTAATCTTGATCTCGGTCTCTTTGAAACGATCAGCGCATTGGCTAATATTTATAGTCGGTTATTTCACTATCAAATAACATCCACAAACAAAGATCAAGGCCTAATAATTTCCTAAATTATTTATTTCAAAATATCTTTGCAAGATATTTTTCTACATTCAACCCTTTAAAAATCATTTTCAAATCACTTTTTCTCACGCGGAATAAATTTCCACCCAGTTGTTTTATTTCCACTAAAAATCACCAAGTCTTAATACTTTAGATTTTTATATAATTTAAATCACTTTATCCAAAAATGTATATACCTTAAAACATTAAAAATAAAAATTACTTAAAACACTTTATTAAAATCCTAGTTATGAAATTTTATAATAATTTATCATGTAAAACTAAAGCCAAAACAAATTTTAAAATAAAAGTTATTCTATAAGGTATATATATATATTAAATAATTTTTTTTAAAATCATAATACTAGTTAAACCTTTAAAATAATTTACTTATAAAATTAACTTAATAAATATTACTTTTGAAATTTTTAAAGCCACTAAATAATTATTTCTCTCTAAAAACATTCTTTTAAAACCACTTTAACACTTCTAACTTATACTTGGAAATCTTCTTTGAAAATATACTTGGCTTTTCAGGGTAATACACTTTCCATTTAAATATAGCCATCGGATCATTTATAAATCCTTCTCGATTTATCATAATTTAATTTACGTTCGAATCCCATAAATTTTCTTTTCCACACTTTTTAAAAGTAATCCACTATTTATTTTTAAAACAAATTACCATCTCCTTATAAATTCCCATCATGAATTTATACTTTCAAATTTATCCACTGATAAATATGTCACTTTATTTATAAACCCAATTATAATTTCCAAGCCCTCATTTCCCTTTAAATCACAGTTTTCAAAATACTTAATCGATTCCCCCAATTGATTCCCAGAATTACTTCCATTTTAAAAATATATTTTGATATACCCAATATAATCCAAAATATGTTTATTTCATTTCACTCTTTATTATGATTTTAGATCCCGTTTAAATCTGGAGTTTTAATTTCATACTTAATATCAAAATTCTCCCTTTATTTCTCCCAAACCATTTTAAATCCTGAATTTAAAAATAAATTCTTCAAATTTTAAACAATATAACTTAAGTTCTCAAAATTCATTTATCAACATTTATTCAAAAATCTTTTTCCCATACTCGGAATTTATTCGATAGGATTTTAAAAATCAACCTCTTATTCTTTTCCAAATTCATTCTTTTAATTTATCCAACTCCCTAAAATTATTTTACTCAAAATTATCTCTTTTATTTTCCTTCAAAAATCCAATCTTTATATTTTTAATATGTCAACATACCCAAAGTATATTCAGTCAAACCATAGCATTCAATATTTCAATTTCCAATATAATCAATATAATCTATCACAGATTATCAAAGAAAACAGATCACCGAATATGAAAATAAATTCCAACATCTTGAGGAATCCTGTTGGATCCCTCCAACCTGTTTCCCTGCATCTACAGATGTTAGCACAATATAAAAATACCAATCCCACTTCGAGGGGGATATCGCGGTACAAATAGTCATCCACTATTATGCAGGGCGCATAGGGTCTCGTCCGCTATATGATGCGGGAATATCGATCACTCCAATATATATATATACACTACTATATATATAATATCACCCAAACTGATAAAAATCAACAAATTCAATCCATCAACCAATAACTAAATTTACTACTTAAAAAGTAATTGCAGAAATTCCAACTTGAGTGAGATTAACTCACCTTTCATTCTGTTTACAACCCATTTCCATCTTGACTTAGTTTCATGATTTTTCGACCTTGTATAAACATTTAATGAGTTATTAATATTTGAACTGATTGAACAACTAATTTCCATTTAATAGATTGAATTAACTAATTATTAAATTTAAAACTAAATTTTCTTTAATAAATTATTTTTATTAACTAAAATAATTAAATAAGTTAATTTAAACAAATTATTCACCTTAATCCATTATTTTAAGATAAACTAGTAGGTTTAAAAATGTATATGTATTTTTATTTTATTTCTTTGAAACTACATACTAAAATATCTATATAGATTTTAAAAATCTAATTTTTATATAAACTCTACAACATTTGGAATTTCCATTTCCAAAATCTTATCTTTATATATTTATGTCTTTTCCTGTAATTAACCCAAAATAGTAAGTTCTTTACTGTAAAAAACTTTTTCTTTATTTTTAATATATATATATATATATATACATATATTTGTGAAAATAAAAATCTTGGTTTAAAATTCTTTTCTCTGTATATATATGTCCCTGGCTAACAAAAAGTTTCTGTAAATAATAAAAGCAGTAATTTCTTTACTATAAAATCTTTCCTGCTTTTCATACATATATATTTGTAAAATTTAAAAATCTGATTTTAACATTACTTTCTCTATTTATATATATATATATACACACACACATTTGAATTAAACAGCTTACAGTTGAAATAATTTTTCTTTGAATCCTATATTTATATATATATATATATATATATATATATATATGTTAAAATTATAAACTACACATACCTCTGTAAAAGAAATTTCCAGGCAACGGCAATACCACACATCACCAACCACCGCTTCTTTCCCTCACACGACGTCCTTGACTTACGAGAGCCACGACAACCATCAGCCTCGCACTACTACAGGCGAGTGCCATCCATCACCGTCGAATCCGACAACTATACCCAAAACTCCTGACCCACGTACACCACATCGACCCCATCGCCGCTCACAATTCTCCACGACATTGACTCCCCGAGTTTTCAAGCGACACACAATCGATCGCGAAGAACAAAATGAACACGAATCTCGTTCGATTCCGTTATGGGAAATTTGAAGATAGACGAGGAAGGGGAAAGTTGTCTCCATTATCCTTCGATTCGCTTGCTTTTATTTTTTTAGAATTGATTCGATTTCGAAAGAGGAAGGGATGAAGAAATGAGGGCAATTTTGAATCTGTAGAATAGAAGGAAGTGGCAGTAGATTGAAAAGCTCGACCACTAAAATTTTCAAGCAAACTATTTTTATTTTTACTTTTGAAATGCTTTTGATAATCTAAGTTTATAAATCAGGAATGAAAGGGGATAGGACACAATGCTAAAGAGAATGTGGCGTGTTCGTAGAACATGCTATAGCGATCACGAGACGACAACCAAAAAGGTCTGATGGAAATATAGATTTTGAAGGATTGAGTATATATAAAATTTTATTTAAATTTTAAATCGTTACGAAATCGTAACTCAAAATCTCGATCTCCTATCGAGGCATGCCGCTAGGCATTCATAATATTATACCCCTATTCTGAACGCAATGGAAAAGATTTTGAGTCCTAATTCGATCGTATGGAGATGATAGCTTTCTAGACCCAGTTATTATATTGATTTCCAATAGATATCAACGCGTTTATATATCGTACGATCACACGACAATTCCAATCACTATGGAATTTGAATTTCGATAATAATACACTATTACGGATCTAATGGAACTAGTTTCGTCGAATTCCAAGACTATGCCAGGAAGGCTATTTTTTAAATATCAATTTAAATGATATATTTTTAAAACTGAACAAATCACCGTAAAATTCAATTTTAACTCTTCTATTATCTTCAGTATTATCAATATAAATTTTATAAGCCGTTGAAATATTTTTAACAAGCTTTAAATTCCAGATTTAACATTTTTGCAATTTCCAGTGATTAAATTTCAATATTAATTATCCATTATATAGTGATATTTGAAATCCACGTTAAAAATTAACATTTAAATATTAAAAATCAATTAAATATTCCAATTTCAAATGTCCAAAATTTCGAGTCGTCACACATCAATTGCCTCCATCTATTCGCATCCATCAAGCTTCATCTATTTGTATCCATCGATTGCCTCCATCCGTTCATAGCCATCTGTTCGCATTCATCAAGCTTCATCTGTTCATATCCATCAATTGCCTCCATCTGTTCACATCCATCAAGCTTCATCTATTCATATCCATCGATTGCCTCCATCTGTTCGTAGCCATCTGTTCGCATCCATCAAGCTTCACTGTTCGTATCCATCAATTGTCTGCTGTTCGTATTTATAATGTACACCCAAGTTCGTATATATCAATTGGAATCAATTCGTATCGATCCCAAACCATTAAACGATCGATACGAACAGAACGATGATGATCGATACAAAGTGGAGTGCATAAAATATGAAATACAATTAATCGATACAAACAGTACAAGGATGATCGATGTGAACAGTGCAACGATGATCGATGTGAATAGTGCAATGATGATCGATACGAACGGTACAATGATGATCGGTACGAACAGTGCAACAATGATGGATGCGAACAGTGCAACAATGATCGATGCGAACAAGGAAGATGTGATCGATGCGAACGAGATACACTCCGATGAGAGACTTAGTCACTTGGCATGAAAAATGGATCGATCCAAGGAGCTAGCGTCAGTCAACTCGCAAGCATGTGCCCAAAAAGCGATGTGAACAGATCGATACGAAGGGGATCGATACGAACCAAATAGCCTACATAAAAACCAAACTTGCATCGATCATAACTCACAATCTACAAGTCTGAATGCCACTAAATTTTCATAGGAGCTTGCATACAACCGAAAGAATGTTCATGATCGATCTCGACTCGATTGGACAAGATCTTGATCGATACGAAATTTGTTCGTATCGATCACGGATCGAGTCGAAATCACCTGGGATCGATCGCGTGGGCCCGCACACGTGCAAGAAGAGGTCTTCTGAGATCTAAGCAAGATATTTGTGGCCTACGCCTATAAATAGTGCCCCAAGAGCTTCAGAAAAGTGGATCTTTCGGTACTTCTACGCTGCAGCTCTGTTGGAATCGTCACTACACTTCAATTGTAATGTTGTAATCAGTTGTAACTCATTGTAACCAGCGTACAAAAATCAATAAAGCAGCAACCCTTCAAAGTGGACGTAGGCTACAATGCCGAACCACTATAAATCATGTGTTTCTACGGCTTTTCTTTGACATTTTGAGTGTTCTTGATATTTGTGTTCTCTTCATACTTGCTATTTGAGATCTATGATTGTGAACGGGTGCTTTCATCGACAATTGAGTGTCTGTGACCATTTTTGGCGTAAACATTTTAAAATCCTTTAGAATGTGAATACTAAATATAGATAATATTAGAGAATTAAAATACAAAGCGAATCATTTTAAGTTTATAAATAAATCTCTTTTAGTAAGAAAAATAGGGAACTTGTATTATTTTAGAAAAGATAGTTAAACACTTAAAGTTTGAGATTAAAGGATTTTAGGAGTAGAGTTGAAGAGAAACCTTAATTTGTTTTATATCTTTTATTTTGTTAATAAAAGAAGATTTGAAATTAATAAACTCCATTTTGAAATTAACAATGGTTCATAATTTAATAGTATTGAAGAAATTGTATTTAGATTCACTTTTTCCTATGGTTTTAAACAATTAATTCTTCTTGAGTGGTAATTATATTCTTATGGCCCAAAACCCATAGGCGATTAGGAGATGAGAAAATTTCTCATGCACTGAATACTGTACGTGAGTATCATTCCTTATTTTGTTACACTAAAACCAAATTCTTTATTATTTCTCTTTCATAAACCTAGAATCCTAATTCTCCTAATTTAATCTAGCTTCCTTTACAAATTAGATCATTCTGAAAGCAATTAAATTAGGGTAAAGGAATCTAAGACTTATTCATTTCTTATTAGTGCGTTTTGTTTTAATTTACAATTGTTGAATTTAGTTCCTTTTTGCTGTTTTGATTGAATATTTCTCGAGTTTTCTAGTTGGGGCAAAAGTAGTCTACTGTAGTGGATACTACTAAAATAAAAGAAGAAAGGTGAGTTAATCCTCATGCAACGTATCTCGAATTTTCTAAATTGCATGCTAAACTAGAATCAGTTCGTAGATGGTGATTGATTATGAAATTAGCGATCTATTATATGTTGTTTGCATTGGTATGAATTATAATTTACTGTCATCTTAAAGGCTTATTGTTTTTTGAAGGAAATTATCTCTAAATTGTTATAGTTTGCTTCTATATATTTGTTATGATATTTCATGCAAGTAATTACTTGTTTTCAGTAATCTTTTGTTGCCAGAATAGAGTAAAATTGCTGAAGAGTCCAGCTGTAGTTGCGAAAGACGCAAAACCTGGAGCTATACGCTCCAGGAAATCACGACTAAACAATTGAACTTGGTTTCAGTCGACTGTATTATCGGCCTAGAGAGTATAGCTCCAGGAAGTTGACTAAACAAGTGGTTCAATCAACTAGCTGAGAACATGTAGCATATATGCTCCAAGTAGTTGACTGAACCACATGGTCCAGTTGACAGAATCGAAGCTTGGAGCTTGCTCCAGGTGTCGTGCTCCTTCTCGCCGACTTATCGCTCCTGAGTTTGTTTTCTTAGCCTTATTTATTTGTTTTGATGATTTTGTTGCATATTTTCATGCATGTTGAGATGATTTTTCTTGACCATTCAGTTACTTGAATCGTGCTTTTGTTTCTATGAAGATGTCGATGTATGTTGATGTACCGAACACATTGTTATAGTACTTGTTTTCAAAACTTATCATAATTAGAAATATTTCAAATCAAATTGATCTTTATGTAGTTACATATAAAGGATTAGAACGCATATATGCATATAATTACTCATTGCTTTCTATGATTGAGGTGTGTGTATTTGTATAGAAATGATTTTGGGAAAAACAGATAGATAAATTATACTTAATTTCGTAGTAGTTGCAAAGGAAGATTTATGTAATTATAGATACGAATTTAATCATGCTTTTTACTGCATAATATTAATTTTCGTTAAACTACTATTTCAAATTAGATTTCAAAGCAAAACTATTTTTTTATACAAATACACAATCCCACTTGAATCAGAAATTGAATTAAATGGATTAGTAAAACAAGTGGTATGAAACGCTTGCGTTTACTTCACCGGTTTGTTCTTGGACTTACACGAATGAACATTTATTTGCACAAGTGGGAATTTACCATCGCTTTTTAAATACTTATCTATCTCTATGGTTATCGGAAATTATGTGATACTCATTTTGTTACTAATTGAAAGTGTATTACACTTATCGAGTGAGTTTACTAAATTGTAGTGAATATTCAAGTAAAATCCTGTGGTATAGCACATGGGGTCGTTGCTTGAGTGATTACTATTAGGAAGCATATAGCACTTATTTTGTCGATTTTTCTGACTCATCATTAGGTAATCCGTTTTAAGCGGATTAAATGGGATTTCAGGCCCATCTTGGTATACTTGTTTACAAATGAGTTATGACTTGCGAAGTGCTCATCTCTAGTGTTGGCACGTGAAGTACGTGTCTATTGTATTGACTTGCGAAGTGATAATCTATTCGGCTAACTATTAGTTATGACTTGCGAAGTGCTCATCTCTTATGGTGACTTGCGAGGTGCTTGTCTTATAGTCGATTGGCGAAGTGCTTATTTAATTACGTGCGAAGTGTACGTCGATGATTATTGACTTGCGAAGTGCTTTTCTTTCGCTTACATATATGATAATGAATTTCTATGCTCTTATTTGACAATTGCAGCAAGTTTGATGCTTGGTTGTCAATGAGGATAGTTTAAGTTTAAATCATGAAGCTTTGTATGGAATCTTAGTATACTAGTGAAGCATAATCTATGATCATTTTATCCGTAATGTTTATGCAATTACTATTATTATCGACTCGTCTTTTATTATAATTAGAGATAGCCCCATCGATTTATTTTATAATACTTCGATCAGACGAGGACTTGACAAGTGCTAGGATTTTTTGGATTTGGACATGGCTAGCTTGAGTAGAAATTTATGCTAGCTTATATATATGTCATGGGTTCATTTGAGATGTTGTCTTATGTATGGATGTATCTTCTTTTAGACGTAGACTCATTTTGTATTTTTAGCTTTGCCTTAATCTATGTATATGTGTAGATGTGAGTCTAGTTCACTTCTTTGTTGACTCACTTTATGTTATATGATATGCCTTATATTATATTTATCGATGCGATCAATGATTCTATGTTTTATATTATGTTGTATATTGTTCTGTTAAATTTTAGACAACCTGCTATTGCTTTGTGCCGAGACAATTCACATCTATATATGATGATATGAGATAAAGAACGTTGTGGTAGTGTTAGCCCAAGGAATTGACACCATGGGAGAGGGGGGTCACTCCAATCCAACCTTATTCTCTATATTACTTGACAATATTACTTGTAATATTCTTGGGTAATATGGGCATAAAGGTGGGCCGTTACAGTAATATTGTTAAGTTCTTCTCATGCAAGGGTTTATTTGTTTATTTATCTTAAAATGCAAATTAGCCACGGCTAATATTTGTTTCTCAACAATATTTAGCCATGGCTCTAAGCCGTTGTTAAGCTTATTTAGCCATGTCTCTCAGCCGCGGCTAATATATATTCAGCTGCGGCTTAGAGCCATGGCTAAATATTGCTTAGCCATGGCTTAGAGCCACAGCTAAATATCAGCTACTGCCCATTTTGCCACAACCCAATGCCATGGTGAAATGGCTTTTCTGATGTAGTGAATATGGAAGAGACTTGTAATCTTATTGTGGACCATGTAGGGAAGACGGTTAATGACTAAGCATGAGGCAGCTGGGAGGGTGGCCTGATGCCGATTGGAGTTGTCTATATTGAATCTACGCTATAGCTGAGCTACGCTTGGCCACTCTTGCCAAATGTGCCGTCTATTGGGGCAGACCCCGATAATAGTCGACCATGAGCAGATGTAACAATCTACACCTTAATGGGACCGGTTTTTTTTTCTAAATTGAAAACCCAAGTCAACTAAAGTACGGATCATTGGTGTTGGTAACATGTAATAAACGTAAGTATATCAAAGAGCTATTTATACGAATTCATAATAGAATTGTAGAATATAATAGAACATATATACCGAATAAGACTACTACCTAGGAAACAATATTATTCCTTAGATATCTAGTTTCCTTGTCAGTGCATAGCATGAATGAGAAGACCTGTGGGCTAAGGTGATGTAATACTTCTTAAATGGAATCAATCGGCCTAAACTAGTGTTATGGATAAAGTATGTAATTTACCAGTCACTGGAACATTGTTACGACCCCTTCTCATTACAACTCTCATCATAGATTTAAAGGGGCATGATATTGGTACAAGATTAGAACGTTAGGTGGACAGGTCTTATCATTCATACTCTGCATTGACAAGGCCACTAGATATCCAAACAATAATATTGGTTCCAAGGTAGTAGCCATAGTCAATATTTATGTTTTGTTATATTTTTCTATTCCACTACGATTTCTTATGGATATTTCTCTAGTGTACTTATGTTTACTATAGGTTACCAACACTAACGATCCATACCCTAATTGACTTGGGTTTTCGATTTAGTTGAAAATCAGGCCCATTAAGGTGCGGGTTGTTGCAGCTGATGTAATACCAAGGAAATTATATTGGCTTTTAGCAACTACTCGAAAAAGTTCGATATAGGATAGCTTGTTAGGACCAAGACCGACCTGGCCGAAATGGGAGGGGCTAGGTCTAGACCTTTACCAAGTAAGGCTATTGCTTTAGGATGAGACGATCGGGCTTTATCTTGGCACTTTATTAAGTAGAAAGGTTGGTTTGATGCCAACATGGTTTTTCTCAGGCCTTTGAAGGCCTGTGGTAGATCAATTGGGCTAGCTTTGATTGGCCAAACTACCTTTAATTGACCTGGAAATCACGTGCGAGAAAATTGAGTAGAAAAATCGATTTTTAGATGTCTGTTATACATGTTAGATATCTAAAAATGAGCTTAGACATCTGAGTGCCTAACAAATATTGTTTATAAAGTGAAGGTCAAACATATGAAATAGATAGCCATACGTCTGAATTATTTTAGAAAGCACAGTTTCAACCTAGACCCGGTGTATCGCAAGTAGCACGTGGTAAGGGACTCATATTCCAAAATATCGACTATTAGGAGTTTGCATAGCTTTATGGAGCAAGTGCAACGAATAGTATCACTTCATGGTGGGCATAGTATGGAGCTCAATGGGGGCAGGCATTAGCATCACAATTGGAAGCTCTTATTGTTACTAAGGTACACCTGGTATAATGTGAAACACATAGGAACCAGGTAAGGTAATACAAAGGCATTCGCATCATAAGGCTACACGACTCAACAACGATCGGACCTACATGGAAATCAATGTAGTGATTTTTTAATACTTCAAGTTAAATGGTAAAGAGCATTGGATACGTCTACCATTGATATATCGACACAAATGCTTAGGTGGGCCATAAATCATCGAGATAGTATACTCGATGCAAGCCTAGGCCCAATGATGTTCGCTCAGTGTGTAAGTGTGATATACATAGTCGGTCATTTGGGAATGTTAACTCAATTTTTGTTTGGAAGCTAATCACCAGGGTTCACATACTAGGAATTGACTTAATATTGTTAGAGGTTAGTTATCCAACCCTTAGTTGGAAATATTGTATGTTGTTTATGGTTATAAGTGTAACTGGAATTATACACTTGATTTGGTAACTAACCAATCCTTTATATATAGTAAATTAACATAAATGGACACCCTAAATCACATAGGTTATAAATGAAGTTAATTGCTTGTGAACACCGTATAATAGTAAAACAAATCATTCGCTAGACTTTGTTTGATTCACCCCTTTTCTTTCCTTTTATACCCACTACATGAGGACAAGTCAATAGGTGATTTGGCATAGATACTATGCATAGAGGAGGAGAATAAGTGCCTAAAGTTATATCTAATTATTTTTACTCTTCACATACTCAATTCACAATATCTTATCCTATTTATCAGACCCTGTGTACTACGATTTATGGATATTGCTTTAGGGACCACGTTATTAAGATATTTATCTAAGTTGGATTATTTTCAGTATTAATGTTTTACTTCCTTCCACTACGATATCTAAAAGTGTAGAATTCTATAAATTATATTAATCTCTATATCATATAATGTTAATGTTATAGAACCTTGATGTCCCGTACTTCCTGGAATGACACGAGTTCGAAAGTAATTTTAGGCTTTGAATTGATGTATCCAAAGTGTAGGTTATCATATTGGGTATCAGAGCCTAGGTTCATGATTGTTTAGGGATTAGGTGCATACTAAGAGAGTGTACTTCGATATTTTCAAAAGCAAGTTTTACGTATGTATATATACGAGTATAATTATAATGCAAACAAACCCTTATGATTCCAATAATGTATATAACTTTCTAAGGAAACTTGCCAATAATTCCTATTTACAGATAATTGAGAATAAATGGAAATAGTTCTAGTGAGATAGTTGAGGTTCCTGGCATGAACATTCCTATACGATTCCACCAGTACCTTCAAGCAAGAGAATAGATTGAGCTCAACCCCAATAGATGACCTATAATGTAAGTGCATGTTGTAGTACTAGCTCCTTCGCATACTTTGAATTTTTCAAAGTTATGTCAAGATTTCCGAAACCTAGGTGGAAAAAATTATCATGGGATTATCTAGAGGCACAGGAATGGCTCAGGAATTGTGATAGGATTTTTGTTTAGGTCGGTATAGAGGATGCAATGAAGAGGCAGCCTTCCTAGCAATTGCAAGGAGATACCTTAAACTTGTGGGAGATTGTTGTTGCTGAGACTAGTATTTCTTGAACCGATTTTAAGAGGCGCTTTGAGACTAAGTTCATTTTTGAGGTGGATAGGGGAGTAGAGCCGGAGAAGTTCATTCGGTTGGGGGCAAGGCGACTGTAGTGTCACGGAGTATGTGAATGACTTTAATTATCTACGAAATATAGTTTAGACCTTATTAATATACCAGTGAAAAAGCAATGAAGTTTGCTAGGGGATTGAATCTATCCTTGAAAGGTATTTCATTAAGCCATGTACCTACTGGAGCTACTTTTGAGAGCTTGGTGAAGATAGCGTTGCTAAATTCAATTAGAAAGAAGGACCTAAGAAGGCAGAGGTAACCTAGTTTAGCAAGACCACAACAAGTGAAATAGGAGCTCAGGGCAAGATAAAAAGCCAAAGTTTGAGTGTAAGAAGTGCCAAGGAAGGGGCATATGGCAAAGGATTGTAGGGCAGGCGTTGCAAAGAGCAAATTCTACAACTGCAACATATTTGGCCACATACAGAGAGAATGTCCAAATTCACTTAAAGCTTCTAACCAAGTGGTTCTAGCATTTACACCAGATGTTATTCCTGGCTCGAGCGCTGCTCCAATTATGGACAAGGGAAGGAAGGTCATTCTTGAAGGTTTGTTAACTCTTTTCGATTTATCTATTCGTACATTATATAATACTGAGGCATCGTACACTTTTATTTTGATTAGACTAGTTGATAAATAGCACTTAGAAACTAGCGTAGTTGTAGACCCTGTTGTGGTATCAAACCCTATTGGAAGATCGACTCGGTTATCCATGATCTGTAAGGGTTTGAAGTTGTATATTTTGAGTGTCAAATTTGATAGTGATGCTTTTGTTATTGGATATTTTGGATTTGGTTTAATTTTGGGAGTGGACTAGATGGATATGTACAGAGTAGTACTAGATTGTGATAGGAAGGTGGATAGGTTAGGTACTTATAGTGGGCATAACTTTTAGGTTACTACGACCCTAGAAGTTTAGATATGTTGAGGTACATGTATACTTTAGACCTATCATAAGATGATATGGTAGTTTGTGACTACGCATATGTATTTTTTGAAGTTTCAGGTATTTTGTCCCAAAGGGAGAACGAATTTTGAATTTATCTTGGAGAGAATGGTAGAACTATTGCCCTACCTCTTAGCCATATGGCTCCTAGAGAAAGGTGTGAGCTAAGTAAGCAAGTAAACAAATTATTAGCGAAGGCTTAATTTGGAGAAGAATTTCAAAGTGGGAAGCTTCGGTTATCTTTGCTACTTAAGTAGATGGCACACTAAGGCGTTGCATCGATTATCGAGAATTAAATAAACTAACAAAGAAGAACCATTATCCACTACCCAATATGGACGATCTCTACGATCAGTTAGTTCAAGCATAGTTATTTTTTTAGCTTGACTTGGCTACCAAATTCCATCAGTTCTGTGTAGCTAAGGATTGTTGTGATATCCTGGAATTTCAAGGAAATTAAAATGTGACAATCTCTTAATTAATTATTTAAAATTGGTAAAATTTGTTAATTTCAAACAATACTAAATATAATGTGATGTTTTTAAATGTAGTTATAAATAGATTTTTAAATGGAATAATAATTTACAAATTTAAATTGTGTTATTTTATAAATAGATTTTAAATAGACTTATTATTTTCAAATTTAATAAATGTGTTTAAATATATATATATATATATGTGTGTGTGTATTTAAATTGATTTTAAATAGAATAATTATTTAAAAGTTAATAATGTGTTTGTTTGAAATTAATATTTATATTTATTTGAATTGATTTTAAATTTGAATTTGAATTTAGATTTAAATTTGAATCTTTAAAGATGATTATTTTTAAAATATTTTGAATATAAGAATATACGTGTGAGGTTTTTATTTAAAATAAGATTGTTTTATATTATTTTCTTTAAAGGAAATTTATTTATATAAATTTAGAAAAACAGTTATTTATTTACAAAGATATTTATTAATTAGGAAAATTAATATAAAAGCTTTAAAAATCTTTTAAAAATAATATAAATATAAATTATTACAAGTGTTAAGTTATAAACCCCTTAAAATAACATGTGTTAGCATATTAATAATGGTAGAGAAGTGTCATTTTCTTTTTATTTTCTTTTTATTTAAAAATAAACTCTATTTATAACCCCTATCTTCCTCTTCATTTTCTTTTTTTCCTATCTTCATTTCTAATAGCAAGAAACTTCACTTGAAAAATCTTCTCAATCCAGAAATGCAAGAATCAAAACTCTGTAGCAATTTTTCTAAAACCAGAAAAACACCCTGAAACATTTCCTCCACAACAAAAACCTGTTATCATCTCCTCTGAAACAAACTCGAACCAAAACCCTATGATTTCCTCAAGAATAAAACCTGTAACCTCCTAAATCTCAGGCCTGTAAACCTAGAATACATTTTCAAAACTGCAACCAGGGATTAAAGTTGAATAATCCTCATGTTCCAGACCAGTTCATTTTCAAAGCTTCAGTTTTCCAGTGTGTTAATCAAAGCAATGCAAAGCTTTTCAGTTTTGAAGTTTTCAGCTTTTCAAGTTTTCAGTTTCAAATGAAATAAAGCTTCCCAGTTCTTTTCAAACTCTCTGCATTTTCAAATGGTGAGTAAACATCTATTTAAAATCCTAAGTAATAACGATTCTGTTGCTTATTAGATTTCTGAAATGAAATGATTAATGTTTGCATGTGTATATATAAGTGATATTTAACTGTATATATGAATGTATTTGAATATGTATGTCTGATGTCTGTGCCTCTCTGTTTTCAAGATTACAGATATTTAAAAAAATAAACCAAAATTCAAACCTCTTAATCTAACCACTGTAAAACTTTAGTGTTCAAACAAGTTAGTTTAGTTTAAACATCATCTAGGTTTTTAAAACAAGTTCTAGTATTTTAAGTTTAGAAATTTCCAGGAACCAAGAAAATATAGTAGAAATCTTAATTATATGATAAAATCAAGTGTTGAAATTTATTGATTCAAGTATATATCTTGAATCATCTCTGAAAGATAAGATTTTTAAAATCAAAATCACAATTTTTAATGAAGTATTGAATGTGTAATTTGATGATGTCTAGAATTGGGATTTTGGGTGATTTCTAATGGCCACAAGGTCTAAGGTGATCGGGGCCTTGGATGGAGGTAGAGGAAGTATCGGGAAGTACGACAAAAATGGCTGGTAGGGTGCCAGATGGTCGTGGCCTCGGCGGTGAGCTGATTTAGATTTTAAACCTAATTTAGATTTTAAACCTAATTTAGACGAAATCTTAATGAAGTACCGTGTTTTTGAGTTGGTGACTCGAGTGGAAACTTGAGTAGCTCTGGAATGTTAAACCTGTTAAAAATTTAGTTGTTATGGGGTTGTTAAATTTAAATTAAATTTTTGAAAATTTAAGAAAAAGAAATGGAACTTGGAATGGCTTGAGTGATACTCGGGTTCAAAATGAAGCAGATAATTAAGTGAAATTTTTAGAAAGTTTTAAAAGGTTTTTATAAAACAAATTTTAAATTTAAATAAAGAAAGTTGTAAATTTTTGAAATGAATCTTGTTTTTAAAATTCTATTCTTTATAAAAATAAATGTTTCTTTAATATAATTTATTAAGAAGTTTGAAAATTTGTTTAATTTAAATTTTGTTAAATAAAGTTAAAGTTATTTTTAAAACTTAAGTTGAAATGGATTTTAAAGTCAAGTTTTAAAATTTAAATTAAATTTAGTTTAAACCATCTTTAGACAAATGTTTAAGGTTATGGAAGTTGAGTTTTGTTAACTTTAATTTATCAAGAAATGATTATTTTATTTTATAACTTAATTATTGATTTAATAAAGTATAGTTAATTATAAAGATATAATGGTTTAAAAGTGTAAATGTTAATAAAAGCATTAATAAGATAATGTTTTATCTTAAGGTTTTTAATATCTTGATATTAATTAAATTAATTAAGAAAATTAGATATGAATAATTAATTTAATTAATAATCATTAAAGATTGATTAAGAAATTAATTAAGAGTAATTAATTGATTTAATTAACTTATTTATAATTTATGATTAAGGGTTATAAGTTAATTAATTGGAAGTTAATTAATTTATAATTAAGTATAATTAATTAAATGATTAAATATTAATTAATTAAGTAATTAAGGTTAACTAATTAGTAATTAGAAATTAATTAACTTGTAATTAAAAAGTACTTTATTTGTAATTAAGTTTTATTAATTAATAACTAGGCTTTATTAATTAATAATTTAGAAATTATTAATCTATAATTAAAGTTAATTAGGGATTAATTAACTATTATTTAGGGTTAGTTAATTGTTATTAAGGATTGATTAACTGATTTATTAAGGATTAATAAATTGGTTATTAAGTTTTATTAATTGATAATTAAGGTTTATTAATTAATAATTATGGATTCATTAATCTATAATTAAAGATTAATTAGTTTATTTAAAGGGGTAATTAAGGGATGAATTACCTAATTATAATTAATCAAATGAATGTGATTAATTAATTGGTTGATTAATTATAGATGATCTTGAACATTAATTAAGTATGAATACTTAATGAGATTAAATAATGTAATTACATAGGGTAAGTAATTAATGTATAATTACTGGATGTAATTAATTAAAGGGAATTACTTAATGAAAATTAATTAAAGTATAATTACTTAGTAGAAGTAACTAAGGGTTAATTACTTGGTGTAATTAACTAAATGATTAATATAATTAATTAAGGAGTTAATTAATTAAAGTAAGTAATTACATGATGGTAATTACTGTTATGATTAATTAAGGTTGAATAATGGAAGTGATTAATTAAATTTTAATTAATTAATGCAATTAATCATGGATCAATGTAATTTATTATAATTAATTAATTAATGGAAGTAATTAATTAAGGATCATTAATTAATGTAATTAATGAGAGTAATTAAGGGTTGATTAATTAAGATTAATTAATCAACAATAAGTGGTTGTAAGATAATTAATTAATTGTAATTAATTAACGATTAATGTAATTAATTAAGGATTAATGAAGTAATTAAAGGTTAATTACTGTAATGGTTTGTAGATAATTAATTTGTGTAATTAATTAAGGGTTAATTATTTAATGTAATTAAAGGATAATTAATCAAGGGTGATTAATTAAGATGATGATCACTTAATTGATTTGTAATTAATTAATGGTTATGTAAGGCAAGATTTATGTGATAAAAGTAATTAATTTAATTTATTTTAAATTAATTAGAGATGAAGTAATTAATTTACTTCATTTTAAATTAGTTATAGATATGTGATTAATAAATCATTGCTTATGGATGGCTTATTGGTATTGAATGCCTTGATTGTTTGATACCTCTGATGAGATATGTGTGATATGTGATATGAGATGATTTGGTTGAATTGTGATAATATGGATTATCTATTTGTGGATATGTGAATTATCTATTTTTATGAATATAGATAATGATTTGAATTGAATTGTTTTAACTTTAAAACAACTTGGACCTAAAAGATGGCGTGTTGGATTTTCTAATGAGACCGGGATCGGATTTCCAAATTTGGATATCTGAAAACCACATCGATCCAAATTAACGATAGGTCGTGAATCTCAAGTGAAGATGAAGATTCAGAGTGCAAGGGTTATTGTCGTTAACTCTAAGGGTGATTCCATAATGAGTGTAACGAGATAATGCCTTCGGTTTCGTTCAAATCCGGAATGAACTTGTATGGATTGAATGCTTTCAGCACATCGTTAGGTGGACGATGAGCATTCTAAGATAGATATGTTCTCTAATGGTAATCGTAG
Organism: Allium cepa; assembly: GCA_030765085.1. Classification (NCBI taxonomy): domain Eukaryota; kingdom Viridiplantae; phylum Streptophyta; class Magnoliopsida; order Asparagales; family Amaryllidaceae; genus Allium; species Allium cepa. The sequence goes on along the minus strand of CM060945.1, from coordinate 1,031,844,100 downwards.
CCTCAAGCCTCATCAACCGGGAATGGCTAAAACAGAGGAGGTGCAGCAAGGCTAAGTGGGTAGCACCCAAGCAGGATGAGATTTACCCATGTCTAGAGTCCCTTTTTATTCGGCTATGTGGGCGATTGCTAGCTACAACGTGAGGTTTTCTTATTCGAGACTGTCTAGTAAGGGATGGTTCTGGCTTTGTGTTGCAGGGAATTGGGAGTAATCCTCGGTACGGTGATCTAGGCCCCGTACTATGATGGGCGGTACCCCAGTAGCCCTGCCATTGTATGGAACCCAAACTCCAATAAGTGCCCTCAGATTTGATTGTATAATTCACTTTGTGGTTAGTATGCTGGAATTTAATAAATGTAACAATTTCGGCTATTTTCTAGTTTACTTGAAAACCCTAGACCCTATTATAATATCACTGGATTTCCTATCAAATGTCTTGGTTAGCGTAAGGTAAAAACTTACCCATGTTTATGTGTGGGAAGTCTTACGTGATATCTTTGTTTTCAAAGGTTTTTAAAGTTAAACAACTTTAACCGTTTACTCACACCAGACCCATGTCTGACCCGGAGTTTATTCTGTTTTTCTTAAACTCTTGGGTACTCAAATTTTTATGAGTAGCCAAGAGATTCAGGTTAGCTTTGACGAACTCTGGAGGAGATATGGAGCAGGAGGCTTTAGCATTGTAGATATATAGTGGTTACACTATGATGATCTCTGTATTATTATCTGTGTTGTATATTGAGTTGTAAGATAGACAGGATTTATAACTGTCTAATGTATTATGATATGAAGCTGTGTAACTCTGATGTATCTGATACTATGTAATATATTATGTGATTAATATAATTTATTCATTCCGCTGTTGATATTCTGATGTTGTTTCTTTATTTATTCTTATCTTTTCTCTTCTCTATCCCTTTCTTTCTTAATAATGATGCGTCTTTCTATGGAGTGAAAGGCGGGTCTTTTTATTTGGTATTAGAGCGCTAGGTTGAGTGAATACCTAGGCTTTGGAGTGATTTCTTTCTTGAGAGAGCATACTTGCAATATATATATATATATATATATATATATATATATATATATATATATATTTCTACCTATTTGTTGGATTACCTGTTCGGGTTTTCCAATATGAGTTCTAGAGATAGGAAGGGTAGTGGTGTGTATAGCACGACTACCAATGGAAGTGGTCTGAGTGTTGAGGTAGGAAGTGTATCTGCCAAGACTGTAGACCTAATACCGTCTCGAGTAAGCTTTGCAGTTGTGTTAGGATTTCACCAATCTCTGAAGGAAACATGTTAAGGTTTGGAGTCCATCATTGAAGTGTAAGTTTGATCACGCTCATGTGAGCGGATTTTCTAGAGTTTGGATCTGTCGGTTGAGCACAAGCGTGTCATGGTATCTTGGCAACTTTAGGAAGAAGCAGCTGTGTGGTGAGACGTAGTGAGTATGGATGTTTCCGAAGATGTTTTCTTTGGAGCAAGTTTAAGGAAATACGTCTGTATCAGTAATGAGACTAGGTTCAGCAGGGTGTTTGTGTTTGGATTGAGGCCCGAGTTTCTTGAGGAGATGTCTGCCCATCTCAAGGCTCCGTGTGGGATTGGTTGATATAGTTTTGAGGGTCAAGGAGCTTTGGATAGAAGTCTTTGGCATCTGAGGCAGCGATGCAGCTGGGTAGTGTTCTATGTGCCAGTAGGAAGATCTTTTGACTTTACAGTTTCCAAGAGGTGCAGTTCAGAAGCAGCAGAGTGGACCCGTTTCTTCGGTGGATTGGTTAGATAAGGATAAGCTGTTCTGATTGATGAAGAAAGAATAGCGTCTCTGGATACTTGTCTGGATAGGATTGCAAAAGTGACTTGCGATAGTTTGAGTGTTTCTTGGATAATCTTTTGCTCGGGATTGAGGCATATCTAGAGGATGTAGGAGTTAGAGTTGTCAGAGATTTTTCGGATGTCTTCAGGAAAGTCAGAGATTTGTCTGCATTGGAATTTAGTTTCGTATCGACTTGGTTCATGGAACTATCGGTAGTTCAGCTAGGTAGAAGGATGTCTCCTAGAGTAAGGATTTGGTAGAGTTGCTCAGGATTGCGTGGAACTTCTGAGTTTTCTCTTTATGGATATGAGAAACCATGTTTTCTGGGATTTGTCGGACTAGTCTGTGCTCGTGTTCATCGACGGCATTCTCATCGGCTCCAGATCAAAGTTGTACAGCAGAAGCAAGGTGGTAGCTATTCTAGAATGGAAGCAACTGGAAGTTGCAGTGTTTTGGATTAGAGGGTTTCTACAGGAAGTTTTTAAGATCTGAAGGTTTGATTTGCGAATGCACATGTTTTGTCTTTTCCGGATAGGAGAATAAGAGTGAAATCTACTGATGATTGTGGAGTAGAGTTTGTGTTCTTGATTTGGGTAGATCTTGAGAGGATATTTTTGTTGGATTGTTTTTGGTCCAGTTTGTTTCTAGAGGCATCAGCGAAAGTTGAGCTGATCAGAAAGGATGTAGGCAGCCTGGGATCGTCAGAAGAGTTTTGTGGTTAAAAGACGAAGGAATTTGGAATCCGAAGTTGGAGACTTTGTTTTCGTTGAGAATTTCTCTGGCCAAGGGAGCAATAAGATTGGGTAAGATCGGTGAGTTAACTCTGTAGTATATTGGATTCTTTTGACTTTTGGTAAGGATAAGTGTTTTGGTTTTCAGGTTAGGATTACCAGTTTGGAAGACTGGGATTTAATATATTTCACGTATCTCTGAGGGAGTATGTGTATGATCCATCTCTAGATGTGGAACCAATAGTTCAAAAGGATTTGGTAGTTGAGTCGATCTTGTCCGTGATCAGATCTCTTACGTAGATTGTAGATCAAGATAAGTAAGAGCTCAGTAGCTTAGTGGTGTAGCTAGTTTAGATTTTGTAGAGCGAGTATTCCAGTATCTGTACCTGTGCAACTCGGGATAATTTTAAAAAGCTTATCCGGATCTGTGTCCCGATAGCTAATGTTGTTTGTTGAATTGATTGTTTGGATGAAATTGTTTATTTGGTTGATTGTGTATGGTTGATATGTATGATTGGATTGTTGAAATAAAATAAAATAAAATATAAACTTTGGACTATCTTTTGCTCTAAATTTCGGGGACGAAATTTATTTAAGGGGGGAGGAATGTGATATCTCGGAATTTCAAGGAATTTAAAATGTGACAATCTCTTAATTAATTATTTAAAATTGGTAAAATTTGTTAATTTCAAACAATAATAAATATAATGTGATGTTTTTAAATATAGTTATAAATAGACTTTTAAATGGAATAATAATTTACAAATTTAAATTGTGTTATTTTATAAATAGATTTTAAATAGACTTATTATTTTCAAATTTAATAAGTGTGTTTAAATATATATATATATATATATATGTGTGTGTGTGTGTGTGTATTTAAATTGATTTTAAATAGAATAGTTATTTTAAAATTAATAACGTGTTTGTTTAAAATTAATATCTATATTTATTTGAATTGATTTTAAATTTGAATTTGAATTTGAATCTAGATTTAAATTTGAATCTTTAAAGATAATTATTTTTAAAATACTTTGAATATAAGAATATATGTATGAGGTTTTTATTTAAAATAAGATTGTTATATATTATTTTCTTTAAAGAAATTTATTTATATAAATTTAGAAAAGCATTTATTTATTTACAAAGGTATTTACTAATTAAAATTAATATAAAAGCTTTAAAAATCTTTTAAAAATAAAATAAATATAAATTATTACAAGTGTTAAGTTATAAACCCCTTAAAATAACAAATGTTAGCATATTAATAATGGTAGAGACAAGTGTCATTTTCTTTTTATTTTAATAAATCAAAATAAACTCTATTTAAAACCCCTATTTTCCTCTTCATTTTCTTTTTATTTTGATAAATCAAAATAAAATCTATTTAAAACCCCTATTTTCCTCTTCATTTTCTTTTTTGCTATCTTCATTTCTAATAGCAAGAAACTTCACCTGAAAACTCTTCTCAAACCAGAAATGCAACAATCAAAACTCTATAGCAATTTTTCTAAAACCAGAAAAACACCCTGAAACATTTCCTCCACAACAAAAACCTGTTATCATCTCCTCTGAAATAAACTCAAAGCAAAACCCTGTAATTTCCTCAAGAACAAAACCTGTAACCTCCTAAATCTCAGGCCTGTAAACCAAGAATACATTTTCAAAACTGCAACCTGGGATCAAAGTTGAATCATCATCATGTTCCAGACCAGTTCATTTTCAAAGCTTCAGTTTTCCTGTGTGTTAATCAAAGCAATGCAAAGCTTTTTGGTTTTGAAGTTTCAAGTGTTCAAAGCTTTTCAAGTTTTCAGTTTCAAATGAAATAAAGCTTCCCAGTTCTTTTTAAATCTCTGCATTTTCAAATGGTGAGTAAACATCTATTTAAAATCCTAAGTAATAACTATTTTGTTGCTTGTTAGATTTTTGAAATTAAAAGATTAATGTTTGCATGTGTATATATAAGTGATATTTAACTGTGTACATGAATGTATTTCAATATGCATGTCTGATGTCTGTGCCTCTCTGTTTTCAACGTTACAGAGATTTGAAAAAATAAACCAAAATTCAAAACTCTCAGTCTAATCACTGTAAAACTTTGGTGTTCAAACAAGTTAGTTTAGTTTAAACATCATCTAGGTTTTTAAAACAAGTTCCAGTATTTTAAGTTTGGAAATTTCCTGGAACCAAGAAAATACAGTAGAAATCTTAATTATATGATAAAATCAAGTGTTGAAATTTATTAGTTCAAGTATACATCTTGAATCATCTCTGAAAGATAGGATTTTTAAAATCAAAATCACTATTTTTAATGAAGTATTAAATGTGTAATTTGGTGATGTCTGGAATTGGGATTTTGGGTGATTTCTGATTGCCACAAGGTCTAGGGTGATCGGGATCTTGGGTAGAGGTAGAGCAAGCATCAGGAAGTACGTCAAAAATAGCTGGTGGGGTGCCAGATGGTCGTGGCGTCGGCGGCGAGTTGATTTAGATTTTAAACCTAATTTGGTCGAACTGTGAAATGGGATCACTGCTTCTTCTCTGGTGCATCGAGTTTAATGGGACTTTGGGGATGGTTTCGTGGATGATCGAAGATGGTGTGACCGGGGTGGCGCGATGTTTAGTTGTCGGAGATGTGAGTTTTAAAGCTTTTGGCCATGGTGATGGGTTTCCTGTTTCATTTGAGTGGTTCGATTTCGATTTGAGGCACGTATTAATTTTGTATGATCGGAGTGGGTTGCTGCGACGTAGAGTGACATGCCAGAGGGTTCGTCAGTGGTCGGAGGAGGCTATGGCGATAGTACATATGCACGGTGTAGTTTTGGTGTCAGTGGGATTGTGGTGGTTGTGTTGGATGTTAACTCGAAGGAAGTACAGTGTTTTTGAGTTGGTGACTCGAGTGGAAACTCGAGTAGCTCTGGAATGTTAAACCCGTTAACTGTTTAGTTGTTATGGAGTTTTTAAATTTAAATTTAAATTAAATTTTTGAAAATTTAAGAAAAAGAAATGGAACTTGGAACGGCTCTAGTGATACTCGGGTTGAAACTGAAGCAGATAATTAAAGTAAATTTTTAAAAGGTTTTAAAAGGTTTTTATATAACAAGTTTTAAATTTAAATAAAGAAAGTTGTAAATTTTTGGAATGAATCTTGTTTAAAAATTCTATTCTTTATAAAAATAAATGCTTCTTTAATATAATTTATTAAGAAGTTTGAAAATTTGTTTAATTTAAATTTTTTAAATAAAGCTAAAGTTATTTTTAAAACTTAAGTGGAAATGAATTTTAAAGACAAGTTTTAAAATTTAAATTAAATTTAGTTTAAACCATCTTTTGATAAATGTTTAAGGTTATGGAAGTTGTGTGTTGTTAACTTTAATTTATCAAGAAATGATTATTTTATTTTTACACTTAATTATTGATTTAATTAAGTATAGTTAATTATAAAGATATAATGGTTTAAAAGTGTAAATGTTAATAAAGGCATTAATAAGATAATGTTTTATCTTAAGGTTAATTAAGGTTTTTAATATCTTGATATTAATTAAATTAATTAAGTAAATTAGATATGATTAATTAATTTAATTAATAATGATTAAAGATTAATTAAGAAATTAATTAAGAGTAATTAATTGATTTAATTAACTTATTTATAATTTATGATTAAGGGTTATAAATTAATTAATTGGAAGTTAATTAATTGGAAGTTAATTAATTTATAATTAAGTGTAATTAATTAATTGATTAGAGATTAATTAATTAAGTAATTAAAGTTGACTAATTAGTAATTATAAATTAATTAACTTGTAATTAAAAAGTACTTAATTTGTAATTAAGTTTTATTAATTAATAATTAGTCTTTATTAATTAATAATTAAGAAATTATTAATCTATAATTAAAGTTAATTAAGGATTAATTAACTATTATTTAGGGTTAATTAATTATTATTAAGGATTGATTAACTGATTTATTAAGGATTAATAAATTGGTTATTAAGTTTTATTAATTGATAATTAAGGTTTATTAATTAATAATTATGGATTAATAATTAAAGATTAATTAATTTATTTAAAGGGGTAATTAAGGAATGAATTGCCCAATTGTAATTAATCAAATGAATGTGATTAATTAATTGGTTGATTAATTATAGATAATCTTGATGATTGGTTAAGTATGAATACTTAATGAGATTAAATAATGTAATTACTTAGGGTAAGTAATTAATGTATAATTACTGGATGTAATTAATTAAAGGGAATTACTTAATGGAAAGTAATTAAAGGATAATTACTTAGTAGAAGTAATTAAGGGTTAATTACTTGGTGTAATTAATTAAAGGTATTAATTAATGAGTTAATTAATTAAGGTAAGTAATTACAGGATGGTAATTGCTGTTTATGATTAATTAAGGTTGATTAATGGAAGTGATTAATTAAAGTTTAATTAATTAATGTAATTAATTATGGATCAATGTAATTAATTATAGTTAATTAATTAATGAAAGTAATTAATTAAGGATCATTAATTAATGTAATTAATGGAAGTAATTAAGGGTTGATTAATTAAGATTAATTAATCAAATAAGTGATTATAAGGTAATTAATTAATTGTAAGTAATTAAGGATCAATATAATTAATTATAATTAATGAAGTAATTAAAGGTTAATTACTGTAATTGTTTGTAGATAATTAATTTGTGTAATTAATGAAGGGTTAGTTACTTACTGTAATTAAAGGATAATTAATCAAGTGTGATTAATTAAGACGATGATCAATTAATTGATTTGTAATTAATTAATGGTTATGTAAGAAAGATTTATGTGATGAAAGTAATTAATTTATTTTAAATTAATTAGAGATGAATTAATTAATTTAATTCACTTGAAATTAATTATAGATGTGTGATTAATAAATCATTGCTTATGGATGGCTGATTGATATTGAATGCCTTGATTGTTTGGTATCTCTGACGAGATATATGTGATATGTGACATGAGATGATTTGGTTGAATTGTGATAATATGTATTATCTAATTGTGGATATATGAATTATCTATCTACATGAATATAGATAATGATTTAAATTGAATTGTTTTAACTATAAAACAACTTGGACTTAAAAGATGGCATTTTGGATTTTGATGAGACTAGGATCGGATTTCCAAATTTGGATATCCGAAAACCACATCGATCCAAATTAACGATAGGTCGTGAATCTCAAGTGAAGATGAAGATTTAGAATGCAAGGGTTATTGTCGTTAACTCTGAGGGTGATTCCAAATTGAGTGTAACGAGATAATGCCTTCGGTTTCATTCGAACTCGGAACGAACTTGTATGGATTGAATGCTTTTAGCACATCGTCAGGTGGACGATAAGCATTCTAAGATAGATGTGTTCTATAAAGGTAATCGTAGCCTCAAGCCTCATCAACCGGGAATGGCTAAAACATGGGTGGTGCAGCAAGGCTAAGTGGGTAGCACCCAAGTAGGATGAGATTTACCCCTACCTAGAATCCCTTTTATTCGGCTGTGTGGGTGGTTGCTAGCTACAACCGTGGGGTTTTCTTATTCGGGATTGTCCAATAAGGGATGGTTCCGGCTTTGTGCTGCAGGGGATTGAGAGTAATCCTCGGTACGGTGATCTAGGCCTCGTACTGTGACAGACGGTACCCCAGTAGCCCTGCCATTATATGGAACCCAAACTCCAATAAGTGCCCTCGAATTTGACTGTATAGTCCACTTTGTGGTTAGTATGCTGGAATTTAATAAATGTAACAATTTCAGCTATTTTCTAGTTTACGTGAAAATCCTAGGCCCTATTATAATATCACTGGATTTCCTATCAAATGTTTTGGTTAGCGTAAGGAAAAAACTTACCCATGTTTATGTATGGGAAGTCTTACGTGATATCTTTGTTTTCAAATGTTTTTAAAGTTAAACAACTTTAACCATTTACTCACACTAGACCCATGTTTGAACCGAAGTTTATTCTGTTTTTCTTAAACTCTTGGGTACTCAAATTTTGATGAGTAGCCAAGAGATTCAGGTTAGCTTTGACGAATTTTGGAGGAGATAGGAGCAGGAGGCTTTACCGTTGTAGATATATAGTGGTTCCGCTATGATGATCTCTGTATCATTATCTGCGTTGTATATTGAGTTGTATGGTAGACAGGCTTTATAACTGTCTAATGTATTGTGATATGAAGCTGTGTAACTCTGATGTATTTGATACTATGTAATATATTATGTGATTAATATAATTTTTCGTTCCGTTGTTGAGATTCTGATGTTGTTTCTTTCTTTCTTCTCTATCTTTTCTCTTCTTTATCCCTTTATTTCTTAATAATGATGTGTCTTTCTATGGAGTGAAAGGCCAGTCTTTACAATTGTATTCAGAAAACTTCTTTTCGTACATTCAATGGATTTTATGAGTGGCTAGTCATGCCATTTGAACTAGCCAATGCACCAGCATATTTTGTTCACCTCATGAGTTGAGGTTTTTAGAGGATCGCTAAATAAGTTCATGGTAGTATTCGTTGATGATATACTTGTCTATTCGAAAAGTGAAAAATAGCACATGTCGCATTTAGGAGAATTGCTCAATACTTTCCGTAGGCATAAGCTAAAGGACAGATTGCCCAAATGTCACTTTTGGTGAAAGGTAGTTCACTTTGTAGGACATTTCATCTCTGAGCATGAACTAGTGGTCGATCCTAATAAAATTGCTGCAGTACATGATTGGCATGTATCGAAGAATGCCACGGAGGTGAGGATTTTTCTTAGTTTGGCTGGCTAGTGTTGGAATTTCATTAAGTACTTTGCTAGAATTTCAACACCATTAAACACCTTTCCAAGAATAATTTAATATTCTTGTAAGCTCAAATTATGAAGATTATATTACTAAGCTAAAGGAGTGTTGATTAGAACACCTGTCCTAATACTCCTTGATGGTATGAAGGTGTTCGTAGTATATAAAGATGCTTGTGGTATAGGACTAGGCATATTGTGATGCAGGAGGGTAGAGTGGTTTGTTATGCTAGTTGACAATTGAAAGCTTATAGGAGAAATTACCCAATCTAAGATATTGATTTCGCAACTATTGTCTTTGCTCTCAAATCATAAGGCACTATCCTATAGGGGAATAGCTTGAACTATTCATGGATTGTAAGCCTTTGAATATTTATTCTCCCAGAAAGATTTGAATATGAGGTAGCAGAGGTGGATGGAGTTCTTGACGTCGTATGATTTTAGTATCTCACACACTCTAGCCAAAGGCAATGTTGTAGCTGATGCTTTGCATAAAAAAACATGCGATGTTAAGCCTTATGTTCTTAGAATGGAAGCACTTGGAGTTCATTTCTCATTTAATTTTCGACCTTCATCGGAGATTTCACCAAGATTATTGGCAGCTTTAGATGCTTAGTCTTCACTTATGGACCGTATTGGTTTGAGTCAAAGGCAAGACAAGGAGTTGATGGATATTTTTGAGAAGTTGAACAAGGGAGAGCACTCTAATCATTCGGACTCTTATTCCATTGACTCGAAAGGGTGGTTTTAGAGGGATGGTAGGTTGTGCGATCCTCTCCTTATGGAATTGTTTGATATTGTACTAGCTAAGTCTCATAGTAGTAGGATGACCATTTATCCCGATGGTGAAAATATGTATCATGATATGAAGAAAGTCTTTTATTGGCCTAGTACAAAGTAGCACGTAGCGGAGTCTGTTTCAAATTATATGACTTGTTAGATGGTAAAGGCAAAGTAGAAGCAACCCAATGGATTACTACAGCCATTAGATACACAGTGGAAATGAGAAATTATCTCTATAGACTTTATTAATAGGTTTCCTTTGAGTAGAAGGGAGAATGAGAGAATTTAGGTCACAACCGATTGACTGACCAAATCAGATCATTTTTTTCATCCAAGAGCACGAGGGCAGCTGCATTGGTAGCCTTATACGTAAGAGAGATAGTTAGGTTGCATGGAGTTCCTTCTAGCGTTGTAAGTTATCGAGATTCACTTTTCACTGGTGAGTTTCGAAGGAATTTTCAAGAGGCATTAGGAACTGAATTAAACTAGAATAACATTTGCCACACATAGGCAGATGGGCAGACTAAGAGGAGTATTTGGCATTAGAGGACTTTTTTCCGATGTGTATTTTGGATTTTGGAGGTTCTTGGGAGGATTAATTCCCGTTAGTAGAGTTTGTACATAATAATAGCTATCAAAAAAATATTGAATGGCACCGTTTGAGGTGTCATAAGGGAGGCCTTGTAGATCACCATCATGTTTATAGGATACTACAAATAGGATCATTCTTGGACCAGATATTAGAAGAGACACTTCACAGATTCTAGGCTTGATCCATAGAAGGATGAAGACTGCCCAAGACAGATAGAAACCTTATGTCGATAGAAGACTCATGGATTTAAATTTCGTAGGGGGTGACATGGTCTTTGTGAAGGTCTTTCCACATAGACACGTTATGAGTTTTTGTAGTTTAGGAAAGGTAGACCAAGGTTTATGAGGCCTTTTCCAGTTATCGAGAGAGTAAGGAACTCAACTTACATAGTGGAGCTTTTTGAAAAGTTGATGGGAGTTCACAATGCATTCCTTGTGTCACACTTGCAAAAATGTCTACCTTATTCGGTTGTTATGGTCGAATCAAGTCAGTTGGAAGATGTTGAAGTGAAGAGGGAGTCACTTCTCTGTCGTGATGTTCATCACTGGTATTTTTAAGCATGGGACAATGCAACTATATAACAAAATAATTAAACTGGTTAGAGCCCAGTAAGGAGACAACCTAGCAGAGAGTACTTAGGAACCGGTGAGAGAATCCAAGCCGCCTATTCAGAAATCTTTTCTGGTACATTTCCATTTAAATTATATAATTATTAGTGTAGATAGTATTTAGCTTAGTACATTCCATAAGTAGAAGTGCTTGGATGCTAAGCAATGTTGGGAGCATGTCATTAGGACGTGTTTTGGATGATAATGACTAATGGATGAATTTTATTAGTTAGTATTGCACCTATAGGCAGATATATTTATATTATCCAACACCACACCACCTTATTCATTTTATTTAATCAATTTATATGCATATGGTTGTTACATATGTATTGAGTGGTTGTTCATGCATATCGAATTGCAATATAGGATGTTGCATACATTTTGGATACATGGCATAAGCACTTGCATTTTAGGAGGTCGGCTAGTTTAGAAGACAGCCTGATTTTACATTACTTATATATTCACATGCATCCTATACCTATATATACATGCTGCATTAGAAAATTTGAACTTAAGGACAATATTTGCAAATTATTGATGGTTTAGTATATGGTTGTTGATATTAATTGTATGAGCGAATAACATTTTTTCATCCTTAAAGATTTCAGGGTCGAAATCCTTTTATAGGGAGAATGCAACACTACAATTTTTTTAATAATAAACTAAAATAATAATGATAAGGGGAAAATGTAGTGTTACATAAAAGGACAAAATAATAAACTTTAACAAACGTTGGAACTGGGTTACAGACCTATTCCATTGCTTTTGGAATGTCATTTGCAACTACAAAACATATATAACTTGCTAAATTTAATAAAATGGGTCGAAAAAAGAAAATAATATGACCAATGATATTTTCATAAATATATATTTTGGGCCTAAGTTAGAAAATTTAGTTTTCATCTATAAACTAGACCCTAGCCTCCACTATTTTTTATTCCAAACCCTAGGCATCACATGTACGTACATTTTTTCTTCCTCTCTCTCTCTCTCAAAAACTTATCAACCTAAATGAACTACTATAAATCTCCCAAAAATTTCCAAATACAAATAAATAAAATAAAATAATGATAACAAAGGAGAATCCAAATTATAAGAGAAAATGAGGAGGAAGGTTAATCAATCAAGGAGGTCTCGATTCAAATCAAGGTTAGGAAGACGAAAGTTTCGTAATGGTAAGTGACTTGATACTATGCTTATGATTATTATAAGTAATAGAATTCCTTTATAATTCTATATGATTGAAAATGTAACTTTTGAATTTGAATAATAATTCCATGTCGAATCTATTTTTAATTACAATTTCATTTACGAAAGAAAATGAATAGTGATGATGGAAAATCCTTGTTGTTAATTTAATTGAATAGTTATTGAAAAAGGGAAAAGATTAGAATAGTGAAATACAAATCTAATTCTATGAATATAAATCTTTATATATGACATTTGAATTTGTTTGGATTAATGAAGAAATCAAATACCCCTTTTATTTCACCTTGATTTGATTTTGTAACTTGAAATATTCATAGAATTTTGATTAGAAGCATATATGTAGTCTTAAATAAAATGGTGCAAGTATACATATACAAGCATTGAAATTAACAAGTTAAGTTTTTGTAAACAAAGGATTATACACAAAAATATGGTTGAAATTGAATGTTATGTCTATAATCAAAATCACGAAGAAGATAAATGAAAAACAACAGAAATAAACAAATTCTAAATTTAAAAACACCATAACCAGACATTTGAAAAATATAACTTGAATTTCGAGTGTGGGTCTAGACGTCTGTAATTCTAGAAATTCAAACCTGAGAGCAATAAGTTCAAATTTGACTTGATTCAGATGTTTGAATCCATTTTCAAAAGTTTGGAATCAAAGTCTAATGTTTGAAAAAAGGGGTCGGACGTTAGGAAAGGAGGCCGGATGTCAGAATGCCTGGAAAATTGCTTTTTTATAAAGTAAAGGTCAAACATTTGAAATAGATAACCGAAGCTATGAATTATTTTGGAAAGCACGAGTTGAAACTGGACCAGGTGCATGCCAAGTAGGGTGAGGTAAGGGACTTGTATCCGACAGTATCTACTGTTAGGAGATCATGTAGCCTCACGAAGCAGGTGCAACGAGTATTATCACTTTATGGCGAACATAGAGTGGAATTTAATATGGCGGACATTAGCAACAAAAATTAGAGGCTCTTATTATTGCCGAGGTACATCACATGTTAAACATGTAAGAATGGGGGAAGATGAGATGAAGGCATCCACATATAGGACTATGTGATTGGGCAGCGGCTAGACCAACAGAGAAGTCACTACGCTGACTTTCCATAATACTTCAGGTTGAAAGATAAAGAACATAGGACACATTTACCATTGAGATGTTGACAAAAATGCTTAGTTAGGCCGTAAGCCATCGAGGTAGTAAACTTGACGTGAGCCCAAGCATTGCGATGTTCGCTAAGTGTGTAAGTGCGATATATATAGTTGGTCATTTAGGAGTGTTAACTAAATGTTGGTTAGAAAGTTAACCATCAAGATTCACATACTAGGAATTGACCAAGAATTGTTAGAGTTGGTTGTTCAACACTTTGTAGGAAGCCTTTGTAAGTTGTTTATGGTTGAAGGTGTAATTAGAATTATACCTTTGATTTCTAAAATAACCAATCCTTTATATAGTAATTAAAAATAAATGGACACCCTAGGTCATGTAGGTTATAAAAGAAGTTAATTCCTTGTGAATACCATACACAAGTATTGCAATTCATTCGCTAGACTCTGTTTGATCCACTACTTTTCTCCCTCTTTTATACCTACCACTGGAGGATAGGCTAGCGTGTGATTTGGCCAAGATAAAATGCGTGGAAGAGGAGACAATGCTCTTGGAGTTATATCCATTTGTTGTTACTCTCCATGTAATCTATTTTGTATTATGTAATTCATGTTTATTAGAATCTATGTACTACTATTTGGGGGATATTGTTGTATGGACTACATTATTGAGACTATTATCCAATTCAGATTATATTCGGTATTTATATTTTATTTCCTTCCACTGTGAGATCTAAAAGTGTAGAATGCTTAGAATTTTATATTAATATATTTATCATGTAATGTTCTAAATGCCTGTTTTCCATACTACTTGGCATAACGCGAGTTTGAAAGTCATTTTAGGCTATGAATCCGCCTACCTAAAGGTGTAGATTGTCACGGTTGGTATCAAAGCTTAGCTTAGGATTCTTTAGAATTAGGTGTGTACTGATAGAGCATACATGTATATTTTCCAAAAATTATTTTTATCCATAAGTATAACATAAACATACCCTTATAATTCCAATAATGCTCAACACTATCCGAGGAAAGTTGCTAACAATTCCTATTTACAAATAAGTGAGAATGGGAAATTAGTGTGGAAATAGTTTCTGTGAGGGATGAGGTTTCAGGCTTGAACACTCCTATATGTTTTCGTCAGTATTATAAGAGGCCAAATTGAGCTCAACCCCTAGTGGAGAATCCATAGTGCAAGCGCAAGCTGCAGCCTTAGCTCCTACCCCTGCTTTGAATTCTCATAAGTTATGCTTAGATTTCCAAAGTCTGAGTGGAAACTATTATCATGGGACCAAATTATTTGAAGAGATGTTAGCATGACTAAGAAATTATGATAGGATTTTTACTACGATGGGTTTGGAGGATGTAGTAAAGAGACAGTTAGCTTTGTGGCATTTACAAGGTGAGGCTTAAACTGGGTGGAGATTGTTGTTGCTAATATGAGACCAGTATTGCTTGGGCTGATTTTAAGAAGCACTTTGAGGCTAAGTTCATTTTTGAGGCAGAATAGGAGTAAAGCTAGAGAAATTCATTCATTTGGAGCAAGGCAATCATAATGTTAACGAGTATGTGAATAAGATTAACCAACCGACGAACTATTGGTTGGACCTTATTAATACAATAGCGAAAAAGGCGATGAAGTTTGCTTAGGGGTTGAATCCGTCTTTGAGAGGTATTGCTTTGAGCCATGTACCTACTGGAGCTACTTTTGAGAGCATGATGGATATAAAATTACTGAATTCAATTAGGAAGGAGGAACCTAAGAAGGAAGATGTGAAGCCTGTTCAGCGAGACCACCGCAAAATTGGTATGGGAGCTCAGGGCAAGGTAAAAAAGCTAAAGTTCAAGTGTAAGAAGTTCCGAGGAAAGAGGCATCCAGCAAAGGATTAAAGGGTGGACATGCAAAGGTTTAATGCTACAATTACAACCAAGTAGGCCACATGAAGAGCGAGTGTCTGAATGCACCTCGCACTTCCATGCATGTGGTTCCAGCATATGCACTGGATTATATTCCAAGCTTGAGCGTTTCTCCTACTGTAGATAAGGGAAAGAAGGTCATTACTGAAGTTATGTTAACATTTTTTGATTTATCTATCCGTACTTTACTTGATACAAAAGCATCACACATATTTATTTCGAGTAGTCCAGTAGATGAATTGCGTTTAGAAACTAGTATAGTTACAGACCCTATAGTTGTATCAAACCCTATTGGAGGATGATTCACTTATCCATGATTTTAAGGATTTGAAGTCATATGTTTTGTGTTTTGAGTTCAATTGCTTTTTTTGGGGATTTTTTGGGTTTGGCTTAATTTTGGAATGGACTGGATGACTATGCATGCAGCAATACTATATTCTACGTATTTCTAGTAGGCGTAGACTTGAGGTCTACAATGACCCTGGGAGTTTAGCCATGTTAAGTTATCTTTGTTCTTTAAACCTGTCACATGATAAGTTAGCTTCAGTACCATTAGTTTGCGTCTATGCATATGTCTTTTTCAAAGTTTCTTATCTTCCATCCATAGGGAGATCTAATTTTGAATTTATCTTGAGGAGAATGTTAAACCTATCACCATACCCATTAGGCATTTAGCTCCTAGAAGGCGTGAACTAAATATGTAATGAACAATCGAAGAAGGGCTTCATTTGGAGAAGTAATACGGAGTGGGGAGTACCAATTGTCTTTGCTAATAAAATAGATGGCTCTCTAAGGCTCTACGTCGATTATCCAGAATTGAATAAGATGATAAAGAAAAATTATTATCCACTACACTGTATAAATGATCCCTTTGATTGGTTAGTTGAAGAAAGGTATTTGTAACGACCTGCCTTTTGAACCCCCGAAATTCGGCACCTAATACATCCATAGTTTTAGAATGTCAAGCATCCAAGCGTCGAAAAGATGGATTGTTCGGGTAAAATAAAAAGTGAAAGAATACGGGAAACAGAATCTCATAACAGAATGACGACATGTAATATAACAAAGACAGTAAAAGCTATCACTCTAAGATGCATGGTATATTGAAGTTAAAAACAGACCTCATCAGCTAACATTTATACTTTCTTACCTTACAATGGTCGATGAGTATACATAATAATATGGTGGAAAATAAAAGTACTTCGGTAGGTAAACATCTAACTATACACCATGAGCTTCATGTTCCACTAATGACAACATGGAAAAACTTGGTATGACCCGAGTATTATAATAAAATTACACCTGGATCAGTCTGGAAAACTAGTGTGAGAAAAGTCAAGAAATATGATGAACATAAAATAATTTCTGAGACCACGCCACTAAACAAGGAATGAGTTTTAGCTCACATGAACAACATCCATACATGAAAGAATTGAAACAAATCAAAACAAAACCCAAATTGAAAGAATGGGCATAAATGAGATCAAAATCCAAACTTAAATAATGGACATAAATAATTAAACATAGAGAAGGGCGCAAGGAACTCTCGATATAATTAAGAAAACGATTCAAAGATTTGAATGAAGCAAGGAAAAGGAATTTTTCTAACAATGACTAGGAGGTGCGCCCTTACCGAAAGCATACCTCTAGAAAATATATTTGAGAAGGTCATATACTTTGTGACTTTCTGAGAAATGTAGAAGCCAAACCTTGCCAACCTTATGGAGAATCCGAGTATTTCACATCTCCGTGCACATACAACCAAATCCAATCTAGAGTAGATGTGAAGATACCTTAATGGGAGCAACCCTACATAGCTTAACATCTACCCGCTCTTTGGTTTTAGTCATTTTTGACAAAGGATATCAGCATAAAGAAGATAGTAAAATTGATAGTAAATAAATAAATCATCAGAAATAACAAAAATAATCGTATATGGAAAGTAAATCACATACACTTATAACCACTTGTCGAATTCAAACCTATACTACCCCTCGGTTAACAATGAAGGCGGACAAGTTGGGGCATTTTTGCTTCTCAGACCTTACCTCGACATACGTTCTTATCTTTCAATATAGAGACGAATTTCCATATCTCAACGTTTAGTGTTAAGCATATGTCTAAATCCTTTTCCATAAGTGATATCACTAATGGAAATTACATTTCTTGCCATTATCACCAAAACTTTGGTTCCCAATTCTTATTACACCTTGCTTAAAAATGAAGCTAGGTTACTCAGGGCGCTGGTTATTCCTAGCCTTTCCTAGACACTCTAATTTTTAAATCTCATAGATAGCAATAAATCAACCTTCTTTATATTTGGTACTAAGGATAAGACTAAATCCTTTCCATGAACAAAATCAAACTTTTAAACTTTAAAATATTTGACTCACACTTGTGCTAGATTTTCACATCACAAATATTTGTAAAACACTTTAGAAATACTTCTTAAAAGTATTCCTTTAAAGAGCTAATTATATTTCAATGTGTATCAAAAAGAAGGGTTAAAAACAAATGTCATTAAAACACTTTTTACTATAAACCCAAAACCAATTACACATAGCTTTATCTTTGAAACAATCTTTTAAAGACTTTTTCATTTATAAAACATCACTTATAAATCAACTTATTTTTATCTCTAATACAAAAATTCTCCAATGATTTAAAAATATCAGCACTTATTAAGTCAAGCAACAAGTTTTCTTAGTAACTTGACGAAAATCATTTATTATAACAAAAGTGTTATAATTTATTTCTCAACTCTTAGAAATCATTTATTACACTAATGGTGTTGAAATTCATGCTTCCTTCTCACTTTCAATAAAGCAAAAATACTTGAAATGTAGTTTAATACATCCATTTCAAATATTACTCAGAAAGAAAATCTCAAGTTTAATATATAACAAAACTCAAAACCATTTCCTTTTCTTATTTTTCAAAATAAAAACTTGTTCTTCTAAATATTTATATAAATGCCAAACCATTTTTAAAACACTTTAAAATATGTTAGAAAATTCACTAAAAGGATCGAAGAAGAAAAATAAATTTTAAAACCATTTTATAAAATTTGGAAATAGTGTTGTAAAACAACCACTAAGTAGAGTATGTAAAACTTCTTTAAATCGGGTCTTTTCAAAATGGAATTTTCTCCTCATTTTTACAAAGCGTGAATACTATATTTTATTTTTAGAACAACATACTTTGAGTCTGGTATGCACTCACAAAAATGAAAGACTTTTTAAGTCAATAAAATCAACTTGAATGTTGTTTTAAAACTTGACTTTTGAACTGCAAAACTGCGACCAAAACTTTTCTATCTTTTAAACAATTATAGTTAAGTGTTGTAACCTTTTTCAAGCCATCAAAATATCGTTCAAATAACATTTTTAAAGCACAAAAGCGCCAATAGATATTTAATGATGTAAACACAGGCACAAGACTGTTTGTGTCAAAATTGGGCACAACATTCTTCGGGCGTGTTTGAAGAGATTAAATTGAAGAATATAAATGGAAAATGAGGCAGATCTAACAAACGCACAAAAAATAGACAAAGAGAAGTATGAAAACACAGAGATTTTGAGTGGTTCAACGTTGTAGGCTACGTCCACGATAGAAAGTTTCATGTTTATTGATATTACTCGCTGATTACAAACGTTTACAACAGTACAATCAAAGTACAATAATGATTTCGGCAGAATATCGGCATACCAGCATCCAAAAGTCCATTTTCTTAAGGCCTTGGACAGATATTTGTAAGTATAGGCTGCAAATATCTTGCCCCAATCTTGGAAGACACCTTCTCTCACGTGGGTGGGCCCACGTGATCGATCTCTGGACATTTCGACTCGATCCATGACCAATATGTATCAAATTCATATCAAGCTAAGTTGTGTCTTTTTGGGCCGAGATCGATTAGTACATTCTTGAGGTAGTATGAAAGCTTCTATGAAAATTTGGTGGCATTTGGACTTGTTGATTTTGAGATATGATCGATGCAGGTTTGTGTTTTCAATGTGTAGCCGAGCTTGTATCGATACGTTTTATATCATTCTTCTTCGTATCGATAATATGCACGAGTTTTCTTATTGACTTGGCGCTATTTTCTAGGATCGATTCACTTTTTATGTTGAGTGATCGAGTCTTTCTCTTGAACATGCCTTGTTCGTTCGAGGGATTGTAACAGCTCTGTATCGATACGAATCAATATACTTCATATCGAGGTACTCCTTTGCTCTTCGTATCAACGCGAGGCAACCTTGTTCGTATCGTTCTAAGTTGTCCCATTCGTATCGTTTCGCTCAGCCCCATTTCATATCGGTAAGAGGTGTTATCTTGTATCGCTTATTGGATGACCCATTCGTATCGACCGTTGGTTGACTGACAAACAAGATCGATATGTAGTGGCTTTAGTTGATGGATACGAAGTAGAGTACATGTGATGGATACGAAAAGGAGGAGCAAGGTGGATAAGAATGATGCCTTCTTCCATGGATATGAACGCGGTGCTTCTGTCATGGATACGAACCACTGTTTACTATGATGGTTACGAATTGTAACTGTCTTCCTTGATTTTGATCGATCAATATCTCGAGCATACGAACTCTGATTGCCTTAAAATTTGGGACGTCGGCTTTCATAGTTTTGCTTGTCATACTGTATCGATTGTAGCTAGATCCGGGCTCGGACAAAATTTACTAGCATCCATATTGAACCTGTGTATAAACGACCTTTGGGAAGAATTGTCCTTGGTTCCCAGTTAATTTCTTAATGCTACGGCCTTGCAAAAGGCAGAATAACATTTGCCCCCCAAATTATGTCTTGTGTGAACAAGACGTGCTTTGGAAAAGCTGCAACCTTCCGTCTGAGAAGTTCTATCTGATTTGACGAGTGGTCGTCTTTTCGCCAAAAAATGCGATCTTTGATTGTTTTGGGTAATATAAATACTGGATTGTTGACAGCCAATGATTATATAGTGTATCATTATAATTGAATGTTGAATGCCAAAATTCTGTTGTTCATTGTCGCAATTGTCACCAAGTGAGCTTTCAATTCCTATGAATTTGAAAATTGAATGTTAATTCATTACATAAATATATGTCAACCCAACTCCCATTAACATTTGCACGTTCATGTGTCATTGTCAGTTCAGTTTTTCCTTTTGTTTCGAATCTCGTATCGATCCTCTCCTAAATCGAGGTGAAACTCAAGTTGTAACAATGCTGATGGTTGTTTTAGTGTACATCTTCGTATTGACCCTCTCCTGGATCGATGTGGAAAATTGAAAAATCATATGCATATCTGTGGTGATCGACATGAATTGGTTGGCTTCTCAAAACATTTCGTATCGATGAATACGAATCTCTGTGAGCTTTAGGTTAATGGACACGAATAAGAAATTTCATATTGACGCATTTTTATTGGGTTCAAACGATTCAGATAATTTTTTCCTTGCATTTTGTATCGATAAACTAATGGATACAAGAGGCTTCATCTTAGATTGATCATGGATGGATGCGAAACTGGCTCCGTACCCATGGTGTTCGATGGGTACGAATAACTCAATCGGCCTTTGCTTTGTGCTTCATCTCGGTTGCCTGATGGGGAACTGTTTCAACCAGTCATAGTGACTGGTAGACGAACGGACACCTTCCTAGTTATAAAAGGCTTTCGTACTTAGACAATTTTCACTTTCTTGCTTTTCATTCTTTCTACCTTGCTTTGTATTGATTAAAAGATTAAAAATTAAAATTCGCTTTCATCCCCAAATTAGCACACTCCTTAATCCCTTGAATCTACACTTTGATTTAGGTAACTAATTAGCGAACTTATGTCAAGAACGATGAGACTTGAATTCGACTGCTAATTCTTCTGCGTTCATAGCCGGGTCTGGTGATATGGAGGCCACGGATGGTCAGAACGGGTATGGAAAAGGAGGAGATGATGCCTGAGTGGATGTTGAGAAGAAAGCATGAGGATACGAAGATGGCATTCGTATCAACCTGGGGTGCTAAGTTTATATCGGTCTGAAATTGATGAATTGAAGGAGGAAACTTGTATCGATCTTGGTTGCAATGTGATTTCGTATCGAGGGAAAGCTCGTGCTTCATATCAACTGCTGGTGGAACTACGGATCGATCGATTAATTTAACATAATGATCGATACAAAGGCCTTAAGGCTGATTGATACGAAGCAAGGGATCTCGCATTGATACGAAATGGTCTTTGATGATCGAAATGAGATGATTCCCCAGAACCGATACGAGGTGATGATCCCATGATCTGTACATAGGGCTGGTCATTGATGATCGATAAGAGATGATGCCCCAGGACCGATATGACATGATGATCCTATGATCGATACGAAGTGATGGTCTTTGTGATCAATCCGTGCCAAATCTTGATGGACACAAAGCTTCTTGTACACTCGAACACCTGATCCGACGAGCTTCTGCCTTGCATAATTGGACTCAATCATTTCACTACATACTTGAATGCCTTTCGAAGCTCGTCGATGGAACTGTAACTTGACAAAATTTGACAAACTTTGACTTGGACCGGTACCCATAGTCTGGATTGCATGCTTGTGATAGTCAGTGTTGACAGTCACTTTAGTTGAATTCTGAATTCTCTTTATTCAAACAGTCTTTAAATCTCGTAGCATTTCATAGATAATATACAGCACTGCACTGCATAACACATTCATGCACTTCACACTGGGGGAAACATGGGTTTATTGTCATCTAACGATGATTTTTGCTGAGTTGACTAGTTATGGAACCTGGAAGTTCGCAACAACATGAGGCTCAAACCCGCCTTTTCCTATAACAGAGATGCCGGCTATCCCCGTCGAAGTTATAAGTCTAGCTCCAGATGAGCTGCCAGTAGCAGCCTTTATTGAGAATCCACAAGACTCTGTTCCGTCTAATATCTCTGCGGAAATGCTAGGTAGGATTTGCACAAGGCACGGATTGTTGAAGGATAATGTCATACTACCAGGGGCAGAAGACAGACCCTACTATCCCCCGGAAGGGTACACCGCTTTTAACAGATTCTTGTGCACAGCTAGGACACTCCATCTATTCGATCAATATATCTAGGAACTGTTATCCTACTTAAGGACTGCTCCGTCAAAAATGCACCCGAATGGGTATGCTTTGCTGAACAGCTTATTTATCGTCTTCTTGGAGCATCTCTTTCAATCCCCGACACCAGTGGAAGTCCGATACCTGTTCAATATAAAGAGCCGTGGGGATAATCCATCTTTCACCTTCTTAGAGACGGTTAGGAACTGTTAGGTCATCATCAAAGTGTGGACCAAGCTAAGTTATTTCAAGACTGAATGGTTCTACGTCTGATGCCCACCGGGTATCGCCAGACGGTGGCTAGTCAGGCGTAAGTACATCAACTTTTATGCTGATTGACTGGATAATCTTATTTCATGTCGAATCTAATATTTTCTTTTTTTCACAACTTCGATTCCCTAACCCGAAGGCGACTAGTTCAAAGATATTGTAAGGGTTCTTCAAAGAGTGCCAGCTGTGGATAGAGGAATTGATAAAGTTCTAACGAATGAGATTTTGAGGTCCGTCGGGTTGATCGGTGGAAATCAAAGCATCAGGCTTAAAGGGTTTCTTTAGGCAGTTCCAGTAAGGCAAGTTAGGAGATTAATCCCTGGGATAGTGATCACTGAGCAAGGTGATGATGGGGATACGCACGCTGGAGATGAACCCACACCCGGGCCTTCACAAAGCCATCAACATTATGAGAGAATAGGGAAATGCAAGGTCGTTGCCCAGAAAGCTCCGAGATGCAAGTCTGTTGTCATGTATTTACCAGCAGCGGGTGTGGTAATTTCAGGGGCTCCCTCCTTGCACACGAAGAGCCCTTTTGAAGGACTTACAGATCTCCAAACTCCAGATGATGTATCTCTTCAACAAGACATCGGATTGGAAGAGCTTCAAAGTGCCTTCGATTTAGGATTGCCAACTCCTCTGAGGATGGCTATAACAACCATTAATTGGGGGTTAACAGATGCATGCATACACTCCATGGCACTACAAAACGAAATCTATGAGCTGTTCAACTTCCGACGATAGCTAACTTTATTTCTCTTTTCACACTAAAGATTCAATGTCGAAGCAACCATCTATGCTTGGTAGCCTCCACACTGCACACCAATCGTCTAGTTCATATAGGGGGTTCCACAGGCATGATTCTGACCACGACCGCCGTCATTCCAGCCAGGTCAGGGATTACTATGATAGAGAAAGAACTAGGGAAAGGGCGAGAGAAAGAGAAAGAGAGAGGGAGCGAGATAGGCGGCTCTCTCGATCATGCTTTCCTCCACCCAGGGTTTCATTGCCAACCCCAGCTTTGGAACACAAACTGTTGGATCCTTGCGCCAACTAGTCCTCCCCAAGTTCCAAGGCCTGGTGAACATCGCGATGCAACTGAGGAAGACACTTCAATCGTTACCACTTCAAGGGATGAAAAGATAACATGGGAGGGAGCCGCGCGAATTGCCCAATTGTAAAGAGTGTTTCCCAACATCTTTCTACGGCTTCCATTTCCCTGCAAATTTGAGGGTTCTTCCAGATGCGGCAAAGAAAATTGTACATAACTATGTTTATCATGCTTTTGGCCAATATCGTGAGTGGAAGAAAACCACAGAGAAGGCCTCAACTATGGCATTTGATCGGGCAAAGAAAATTGAAGAGCTACAAGGAACTAGCGCTAAGAAAGATTGAATGGTCACAGTGCTTATTAGTGAAAATGACATTTTAAGGAATTTTGAAATAGAGGCTCTGAAGAAAGTGGACGAGGCCAACAAGGAAATAGAGCGGATGAGGCAGGATCATTTAAAGATGGTAGACAATATGGGCTACAGGAATGCCACTGTTATAGCCGAGAGGGATACTGTGATCAAAGGCTTATGGAGCTTAAGAAAAAATACAACGAAGTCGTTAAAGAAAAGGATGAGGCAAACAAGGCCGCTCAGGAGGCATGTGGCAAACTGTTGAGCTCAAAGGTGAATGGAATGCGGTGGTGCTAAGGGTTCAGGAGGCTGAGGCTAGGATTGAAGCCGAAGTTGGGGCAGCGGAGGCCATGCTTGAAGTCGATATGGAAGATCTTTTAATCACCTATAATGTCAACATCCTAAATATCATGACTTAAGCTGGCTCAACGATTATCCGACTCACCTATATGATGCCTGGCGCCGTTTGTTGGCTGGTAAGAAAGTAGAGCATCATACTGAATCCATTAATGAGTTTGAATTAGAGAACCGGGTGCTGATCGAGGACGAGAAAAGAGTTCTACATGATGTCGCTATCATATTTGAAAAAGAGAGACTCGCCACTCAGCGTCCAGAGGCTGGGAAGGGTTCTAGTGTTGAGCATCATAATACGAGTTCTTAAATTCCTATGCCAACCCAGGCCGAGTCTACCCCTGTAGTCGATCCTCTATCTGTGCCTGCTTACAATCCTAATCAACTACAATTATCTTCGACTCACGAGCACATCTCCGAAGGATCCTCGAATCCACCTGCGAGCCAACCCAAGGAAGGTATTTTGAACGCTTCTCGAATTCATTCTAAGTTTGGAGTATTATTAGAAGAAGTCACTAATATTTTCCTTATCTTAATCCAGTGATAGGAGCTGCACCGACCATGCCACCTGCAACCCAAATGCAGCATCAAGAGCAGGAGGCTGTCGTGATGGAGGTAAGGAATGAACTTATAATCTGATGATCGAGTCGATTCCATGATTATAAGTTCATAACCGCAGCCCATTTTGGGCAGAACAGATCTACTAATTCTTTTATTCCAGTTGGTAAGAGGGATCTCTACCATTGGTACCACAACGACCGAGGAAGTTCAAGTGAGTGCTTTTATCTTCAATGAACAGATGATGGAAGAAATCCTCCGTCGTCAGAGCGATCCACTTACAGATTTGCCTTTTGTCATGGGTGAAGGCATGTTTACAACCATCTCTTCGGCCCCAGCTGCCTGCATTCTGCCAGACGCTCAAGAAGCTCATGATGAGGCGATAATGGCGAAGATCAATGATGAGATGGCCCGCGCTGGGCGGTAGTATGGAAGTTGGTATGGCAGGTCCTGGCCCGGCTCCTTTACACATGGTCTCTCTGGGTGGTACAATCATCGTCACCGGGGTAACCCCCGTGTCTCCTCATGTAGAAAGCACCCCCTTCCCTGCGACCAAGCATTCCGAAAGTGTTCCAATTTCTGTGAGTTCTGAGGAGAAGATCACAATTCTTCGCTCGATAGGGATAAGTCGGGTAAAGGCAAGAGATCAAAATGGCACCACAGTGACAGCTCAAGTGGGTCGACATCAAAGGGGAAGAAGAAGAAGCCCAAGGAGTAGGCGTGTGTGTTGGTGTCCCCTTCTTTGCTAGATAAGTAGGAATTAATTTTTTGGTTTTTGTAGGCCGTGTATAGATGTAGGTTCGACCCCTATTTATAGAGATTTTTGAAATAAGCTTCTTTTTGTACTCACATTTGCTTCCAAAGAATAGATGGAATAAAATATCCTTTTGTTTTTTAGCATAACTCCGAATTGATTTATCTAAGTGTCTTTGCACTCGAATTTCCATTTAATTTATTTACGAAGCTTTATTTTGTAGGTTGGACTTATGTTTGGTTGTTATGTCCTGGAATCATGGCTTCGGGTCGTAACCAATCGTTTAGTCGATTCTCGATGTTGTACTGTCCCGATCAGTAGCTGCTACTGGAGTTATGCCCCTAGTTCTGGGGATGAAGTGATGTGGTCTGATGGTGATTGCTTTTTACCCTCTATATTTTTATTTTTACTTAGTCGGAACTAAGTTGTTGTGAGATGAGTTCGAGCGGTCGGATCACACTAGCTCATGTATTGACAATTGCATCCACACTTTGGGGATTGAACTCGCATGCGGACGGTCGATCATGCCTTCTTAATGCTAAAGTTATGTCCATGCTCTGGGGAGTTAAGTTGTTTTTCGAACGGTCAGTCGCACCCATTTTAATAATCAAAATTGCGTCCACACTCTGGGGACTTAGATTGAATTGTGGGCGGTCAATTCATGCCCAATTTATGTTTATACTCCACTCCACACTTTGGGGACTTAGAGTTAGTTGGTGAGCGGTCGGTTCACGCCCATTCGATGTTTATACTCCAGTTCACGCTCTGAGAATTTGGAGTTAGCTAACAGACAATCGATTATATCTGTTTTAAGTTTTTGAGATCTCATTTGCACTTTGGGAATGATAAATTGATCAGGATCATGGATGGTCAGGTCACATCCACCCTAAGTAAACAAGCAAAGTCGTAGGTGGACGGATCCACCCTCCTCGAGCTTTTGAATGTGGAAAGCGATTCATAATATGGTCGGGTCCATCCTCCTCAAGCTTTGGTGGTACATGGGAGAAGTTGTAGGTGGATGGATTCACCCTCCTCGAGCCCACATTTGTAAGTTTATACTTCAGCTCGCACTCTGGGAGCGAAGTTGGTTAAAGGATTGTCGTGTATCAATCCTTTTTGGCTTCAGTGTGGTAGTTTGCCCCCGAGCTCAGGTTTTTAGTGAGTGACAGATCATATCACAGCCAATCCCTATTTAAATAAGTCCCACCGTAGGATGTAACTTACCTCTCCGTGCATTGTGATGGTCGCATGATGCATTTCAAGAATCACTACTTTGGCACGAAGAGATTGCCTTTGCTGAAATAAGAAAGTACGACAAAGTCAGTTGCCTTAATAAGTTAAAATTTCAAAATGCATAAACAAATTACAAATGAAAAGCAGACTAAATTAATAAACAAAGCCTGTTATGTGTAGTAGCGACAAAGACTTTCACTGTTCCAAGCTCTTCGCAAAGTGAGCCCATCGACGGTTGATAATTTGAATGTCCTTTCTCCGAGTCTTCATTCAATAACATGCGGTCCTTCCCACGTTGGCTTCATATGCGAAGGGACTGGATAAATTCTCTTAAGCACGAGATCACCAAGCTCAAAGGTTCGGGGTCGGACCTTAGCATTGTACAGTCGGGCGACTCAACTTCGGTGCACGGCTGCCCTCAAATCAGCCTCTTCATGCTTCTCATCTAATAAGTTCAGAGATTCGGCAAGCAATATAGCATTTGTCTTTGGATCATAGTAAGTCACACGATGAGAAGGTACTTCCAGTTCGACCGGAATAACGACTTTTGATTCGTAAGAAAGTGAAAATGGAGTGTGGCCGGTCGTGGACTTGTGGGTAGTTCGATATGCCCACAGGGCCATGGGAAGCTCATCGACCCATGCCTCCGGCCTTTTACAGTCGCTTTTTCGGAATGGACTTGATAACTTTGTTATCAGCTTCAATCTGTCCATTCGCTTGAGGGTGAGCAACTTCTAAGAACTTCTTCTGAATGTGGAACGTTAACAGATGTCCTTTAACTCGACACTGTCGAAATGGGCTCTATTATTAGTGATAGTAGTATATGGGAGGCCGAAACGACAGATGATGTTGCGGACAACAAAGTTGATTACTTTCTTCTTCGTGATAGTAAGAAGGGGCTCAGCTTCCGCCTGTTTGCTAATGTAGTCAACTGCAACGATGACATATTTCGCACCACCTTTTGCTAAAGGTAAAGATCCAATTATATCTATGCCCCACGTGATAAACGGCCATGGACTGACCATTTGAGTAATTTCAATAGTCGGGACTCTTGGTATCCGAGCATATTTCTGACATCTGTCACACTTCTTGGAATAGTCTAATGCGACATGATTCACAGTTGGCCAATAATACCCATATTGGAGTATCTTCTCAGCAAGGGCTTGCCCCCAATGTAATCGCTACATTCTCCCTCGTGCTCATGTAATACTCATTTGATTTCATAATGGGCGATACACTGGAGTAATGTAATAGAGTATCCTCTTATATACATAACTCCAATTTGGATAATGAATCATAAAGCTTTTCGAAAAACTTGACTTTTCTCATTTCTGCGCTCGAGCAAAATTCCATGCTTGAGATAGTTTCGGAAAGGGGTCATCCATGACTCTTTCTCGGGTATGGCTTCATGAACCCAATCTGTCTCCATCTGATCAATACTCGAAGAGGTAAGTCTCTTAACAAGGACAAGTCCCATTTAATGTGCTTCGTTAGTGCTGGCTAGTTTTGCTAGAGAATTGTCCTTCTGGTTATGATCTCGGGGTATGCAATAGATGGCATAATAATCAAACTAATTCAATACTTCCTGGACTCGAGCAAGATAAGCAGCCAACCTCTTATCTCTAGTTTGGTATTCTCCTCGAACTTGACAAACAACTAATTGCGAATTGCAGTAAATCTCCATGGAAATAGTCCCCAAGTCTCTGACGAGTCTGAGTCCGGCAAGTAAAGCTTCGTTTTCGGCATCGTTATTGGTTACGCAAAAATCAAACCTTAAAGTATAACATACGGATCAACCTTCTAGGGTATCAAGCACAACCCCAACACTTGAGCAGCGGTCATTTGATGCACCATCAATGTAGAGTTTCTATATATATATATATATATATATATATATATATATATATATATCTAGGAGATTCATTGGTCTCGGGCAAGTCCTTTGGAATAGTGAATTCAGCAATGAAATCCACCAGAACTTGTCCTTGAATAGCCCACCTTGGTGTGTAAGCAATATCAAACTGACTTAACTCGATGTTCCACTTCAGTAACCTACTAGACGTCTCAGGCCGCATAAGGACCTGCCATAAGGGCTAGTCGGTGTAGACTGTGATAAGATGAGCCTAAAAGTAGGGATGATGCTTTCTTGAGGCAATGACGAGATAGTAGGATAACTTTTCCAACTTCAGAAAGTTTCTCTCCGCTCCGGTCATTCGTTTTCTAATGTAATAGGTCGGTCATTGTATCCAATCCTCCTCCCAAATTAATGTTGCACCGATTGCATTATTTGACACTGGCAGATAAATTTATAGTCTTCCATGACCAATCAGCTTTGATAGAATAGGCGGCGTAGGTTGGTGCTGAACCAGTGCTCAGAATGCGCCCTTACACTCCTTAGTCCATTCGAAGTTCCGCTTTCCTTTCCTGATCAGATCGAAGAAGGGAATACTTTTTTCGGTGGATTTGGAGATGAACCTGCTTAATGCTGCTACCTTCTCATTAAGGCTTTGCACTTGCTTTACTGTTCTTGGAGTCTCGAGATTCCAAATCGCCCAGATCTTCTCAAGATTGGCCTCAACTCCTCAAGCGTTGACAATGAATCCAAAGAACTTTCCGGAGGCGACTTCGAAGTGACACTTTAATGGGTTGAGCTTCATTCGGTATTCTCGGAGGATGTTGAAATTAATTCAAGGTCTTTGACGTGATTGATGGAGATTCGCGACTTTACAAGCATGTTATCCACGTACACCTCTATAGTTTTCTCGATCTAGCTGGCGACCATTCGATTGACAAGTCTTTGTTAGGTTGCCCCTGCGTTCTTAAGTCCGAATGACTTTACTTTGTAATAATAGAGTCCAAGATAGGTGTCAAAGCTGGTATGCTCTTCATTAGATAGGTGCATCGGCATTTGATTGTAGCCAGAATACGCATCCATAAAAGACAAGAGCTCATGTTCGGCCGTTGAATCTACAAGCTGATCAATTCTGGGAAGCGAGAAATTCGCACTAGCAATTCTACCATTCCATTTGGTATATTCGCACTTCCACTAGCAATTCCACTAGCAATTCTATCATTCCATTTGGTATATTCGCACTTACATTGAAACCATGTATATGGGAATGACACGGCTTCAGGTCCTTTGCTTCCATTTTCATTTGGTCATAAGCTCGCTTGAAAAGTAAATTCACTGAGCTTCGACTGTCCAGTACGATACTCTTCATCTAATCAGGACCTATCTGAGCTGAAATGACTAGTGGATCAATGGCGGGGGTTTTTGACTCTGTCGGCATCTCTATCTTGGAAAACGATGTTGTCTGTCATCGTCTTCTATTATTTAGCCGAAGCCCCATCGCCAAGATTACTGCAACATTCAAAGTCTGCATGCCTAATCGAACTGGCATACAACTCCATTTCCCTCCAATTCCTATCCACTAGGTGAGGACCACCACTAACTGTATTAATCACTAACCTCCCGCCAATTCACACGGGTTCCTCCGTTCTAGCCTAATTCGGTACTTGATCCTGGTTTGATGGGCTCGCACCTCCAGCCTGCGGCGCCCGAACAAATTGTTCCAACTTCCTATCTCGGATTAGCTTCTCAATGATATCCTCTAAATGGCAACATTCATTAGTATTGTGACTATAGCAATCATGGATTCTACATAATTTTCCAGATTGAATCTGCTTTTCGGATAACAAGTTCGAAGCAGGCTTCTTATATTGGCCAGTATTACCGGTTTTCAAATACACATTCTCTAAGGATATATTCGAAGGAGTATAGGTGTCAAACATAGGAGCTCTACGTCGCGGTCTGTGATTTTGATTCCGCTTCTTAACCTAACTTCCATCGCCTTTCTACTGATTCTTCTTATTCTGTATATTTAACTACACCTTTCCGAAACTCTCACCGGTTCGTTTCACGACGACATTGCTCTGGATTTCATCCACACTGGGTCCTGCATTATCCTTCTTCCTAGACTATTTATCATCTTCCCTCCTTAAGAACTAGGCTACCTTGGAATAGAAAAGGTCCAATGATGCGGGGGGTTACCCAACCTACCAGTTGCCAAATTCGGAATCAGGATCGATTCCTTTAATCAGTGCCATCAACATGGAACCATCATAGGGTTACTAATCTCTGTGCAAGCGGCATGAAACCTTTCCAGATAGTGTCTGAGCGTCTCTCTAGGAGCTTGAGTGATGCTAGATAAGGAATCCACATCCTTAGGTCTTGTAACGTGCATAAAGAACTATTCGATGAATTTCGTAGCTAACTGATCAAAGTATGAAACAGATTTAGGTGGCAAGCGAGTAAACCACATAGTTGCGATGCTCCTTAAGAGATTGGAAAGCTTTTGCATTTTACCACATCATCAGCTCGTGCGACATTCATAAGCCATTCATACTTCAAAATGTGCTGGTTAGGGTCAGAGCTCCCTTCATAAATAGGTAGAGTAGGCATTCTGAACCGACGAGGTGGTTCAGCATACAAGATGTCATTAGTGAAGGGTGTATGACTCTAAGAGACTCTCCAATCGTCATTGGCGAGGCGCTGACTTTCACGAATCCTTTAACAAATCATGGTCGAGATTTCTGGCATCTGGACATTCTAAGCATGCTGGGCCATGGTGTGGTCGGGTTCCACAATGCAAGGATGGCTCAGGTGCAGTCGACGGTCCATACCTCACCTCCTTGGCTCTAGGTTTCGGGAACATAAGGTTCAGGAGTACGATCGTATTGACAAAGGTTTGGATCTGTTCGGTTTCAAATGATAGCTTACAAGTTGATAGCAGCGGCCGCAGCGCGATTATCAGTGATGTGATAAGGAGGTGTCCCTCCTCGAGAGAAGGGGCCTGCCTGGTGACTAGCAAACGGCCCAGGTCCCACTTGTCCATGATTCGAAGTGCGCTGATGACCGGGAGCTTGCGCGTAACTTCCATCCAGTCATGGACATGTGGATCTGTGATGGTAACCGAAGGAAGCAGAGCTCTCAGTAGATGAGTAGCAAGCTTGATCCCTTCTGGATCACCTTCGTCTTTCCTGATTCAATCGATTGGTTAACTCCGTGTTGTCATGGATCTGTTGGGTAAGCTATTGGCGGCTTTGGGTCAACTCTTACATTAGCATCTAGAACTCCTCCCTAGTGACAGGGCCTTGCGGATCTGAAGGTCCAACTGAGTTCTGGCTTATGGTGGGTAGCTACGCAAGGTTTTTTCTATCTCTTCCTTCCTGAACCGCTGTGGTTGAGGTAGTCCTTGTAATAACCGTGGTGAAGGTGAAGCTCTTTCCTAGACTTGGTACAAAACTGAATAGGATTAAAGAACTTCTAGGTATGAGATTTGGATATTCTCCTTAGGTTCTTACAATTCGATATTGGTAGTAGATCCAAAGAGCAGGAGAAAAGCTGTGTTTTCTTAGTGAAAACACCACAGTGTTTGTGTCAAAATTGGGCACAACACTCTTACCGCATGTTTGAAGAGATTAAAATGAAGAATATAAATGGAAAATGAGGCAGATCTAACAAACACACCAAAAGTAGACAAACAGAAGTATGAAAACACAGAGATTTAGAGTGGTTCAGCATTGTAGCCTATGTCCACTATAGAAAGTTTGTTGTTTATTGATAATACCCGTTGGTTACAAACATTTACATTAGTACAATCGAAGTACAACAATGATTTCGGTTGAGTATTGGCGTTCCGGCGTCTAAAAGTCCATTTTCTGAAGGCCTTGGACTGTTATTTATAGGTGTAGGGTGCAAATATCTAGCCCCAATCTCGGAAGTCTCCTTCTCTCATGTGGGTGGGCCTATGTGATCGATCATCGAACATTTCGACTCGATCTGATCGATACATATCAAATTTGTATCGATCCAAGTTGTGTCTTTTTGGGCCGAGATCGATTAGTTACATTCTTGAGGTAGTACGCAAGCTCCAATGAAAATTTGGTGGCATTTAGACTTGTAGATTTTGAGATATGATCGATGCTAATTTGTGCTTTCAAATGTGTAGCCGAACTCGTATCCATACGTTTCGTATCATTCTTCTTCGTATCGATAATATGCACGTGTTTGCTAACTGAAGTGACGCTATCTTCTAAGATCGATCGGCTTTTCATGCCGAGGGACCAAGTCTTTCTCTTAAACATGACTCATTCGTATCGAGGGACTGTAACTGCTCTATAATGATACGAATCCATATACTTCGTATTGAGGTACTCCTTTGCTCTTTGTATCGACGTGAGGCGACCTTATTCGTATCGTCTAAGTTGTCCCATTCATATCATTTCACTCAACCCCATTTCCTATCGATAGGAGGTGTTATCTCGTATCGCTTATTAGATGACCCATTCGTATCGACCGTTGATTGACTGATACGAACTATACAGTCGAGATCGATATGCAGTGGCTTTAGTTGATGGATACGAAGCAGAGTACATGTGATGGATATGAAACGGAGGAGCGAGGTGGATACGAATGAGGCTTTCTTCAATGGATATGAACATAGTGCTCTATCATGGATACGAACCTTTAGCATGATGGATACAAATTGTAGTTGTCTTCCTTGATTTTGATCCATCAATATCTCGAGCATGCAAACTCCAATTTACTCGATATTTGGGATGCTGGCTTTCATAGCTTTGCTTTTCGTACTGTATCGATTGTAGCTCGATCCGCACTCGGACAAAATTTACCAGCATCCATAATAAACCTATGTATAACCGATCTTCGGGACGGACTGTCCTTGGTTTTCAGTTAATTTCTTTGTGTCATGGCCTTGCCAAAAGGCGGGATAACAAATATTTCAAACAAAGGATTTAAGGAGATGGGATTTCAAAGTGCAATTACCCGATTTCAATGTGCGAAAGCACGATATTCCACTGCTCAACAATTTTTGCTACTTTAACATCTCAAACAACAATGAAACATTTATATAATCAACATGCATATAAGAATAAATAAATAATAGCGAGAAACTCCTTAGGTTCTCTCTACAAAGTCCCTTGTAAATCCCACAAGCGTATGTTCTTTGAAGTGTTCTATAGCGACATGTTCGCTATGAAATCAATTCGACTTCCTCTTACATTTGTCCCATACAAAATAACGGTTACCTCTGTCTTCCACTTTAAGTGGGAATCAAATCCAAACAAGTAATATACATAAGTAAAAACAACATAAACAACAATTTATATTTTTCCCTATTTTGTCAATTTTAAAACCACTTTAAAGCGAGATTAACTACTTTCAACCCCAAGATGAAGCTATCTCTTCCTACCATAACAAAACCTTCACACCACGACTTCCTACCTCAAACTAGTACCCTATGTCCAAGCTCTTCCTCCTAATTGAAGCTTACGCCCAAGCCAAGGAGGCTCCCGCAGCTCGCAGCCATGAATGAAAAAGAGGAGATGGGCTTTAAAATTTGCAGCTTTGGTATGATGAAGACGAAGAAAATATTATTTAAGTTTATTCAATGATTTGGATGAGAAAGAGTTTTTTTATGTCGTTTCTATTTAACAAAGTATGTAGACATAAGAATGAAGAAGATAAAGAAATGAGAGCTAAAGAAAGGAAAATGGAAATTTAAAGAGAAAAGTGAAGGTAATGCTTCTTATTTGTAGAAATGGAAATTTGACAAATTAACTCTATTACCCCTTTACCAAACTACCTAACTACACTTACAAAATTCAACCATGGTGTGCCCTCTCCTATATGCCAAAGTACTTTCCATCATAACACAAATGAAGCAGACAAATTTATGTACTATTTAGTACTTTTCTCATTTTAAAATAAGGAAGAAAAATCCTCTTTACTTTATTACTAAATGGAAATTATATTAGTTCATTTTATTTAGTGCTAATTGAATTTCTATTTGCTAAATGTGTACACAAATATAAGTGTGGTGTGCACCAATGTTGCAACAACTTTTGTTTGGTAAAAATTCGAAAATCCAAAAAATGAATTTCAGTCACATTTTAATTTTTTCACCGAATATTTATTTATCTAAAGGCTTACAAAATGAGTTTACCATCTTTATTTATTAATTTAAAGGAGTTTAGTAATGCTATTAAATACATTTAATTAATATTAAATTCATAATTCAAATATTTAAATAATCCCTATATTTGAATATAAAGTATTCACATTTTTTCGGGATGTTACTGTATTCTGTCAGCTTGATTTTTCTACCGAATTCCATCAGTTGCAAGTAGGTGAGGATAGTATTTAGAAAATTTCTTTTTGTACACTTGATGGACTTATGAGTGGTTATTCATGCCATTTAGACATACCAATGCACCAACATATTTTGTTGACCTCATGAGTCGAGTCTTTAAAGGGTTGCTAAATAAGTTCATGGTGTTGTTCATTAAAGACATATTTGCCTATTTGAACATCAAGGAAAAGGTGTTTCATTTAAGAGAAGTGTCAAATACTCTTCGTAGGAATAAGCTGAAGGCAAAAATTTCCCAAATTTCATTTTTGGAACAAAGAGGTTCACTTTCTAGGATATGTTTACTTCGAGCATGTACTAGCAAATGATCCTAATAAATTTGCTGTGGTATAAGATTGGCACATACCAAAGAGTGCCATGGATGTGAGAAACTTTCTTGGTTTGGCTAGCTATTATAGGAAGTTCATTAAGGACTTTACTAAAATTTCCACACAGTTGACCCTTCTTAAATGAAGAATTTAGTTTTCTCAAGGAGCTTAGATTGTGAAGATGCTTTTACTAAGCTAAATGAGTTGTTGACTAGTGCACTTATTTTAGTACTACCTAATGATACGAAGGCATTCATAGTATATACCAATGCTTAATGGGCATAGTGTTGATATAGGAGGTTAAAGTTGTTTGTTACGCTAGTCGACAATTAAAGTCCATGAGAGAAAGTACCAAAATCCTGATCTTGAGTTGGCAGTTATTGTCTTTGCTTTCAAATCATGTAGGCATTATCATTTATGAGCGCACTTTGAGCTATTCACAGATCATAAGTCTCTGAGGTATTTATTCTTCCAGAAATATTTGAAATTGAGGTAGCAGAGGTAGATGGAGCTCTTAGCATCGTATGATTTTGGTATCTCCTACGGTCCATTCAAAGGTAATATTATAGTTGATGCCTTGAGTAGAAAGCATGCGATGTCGCGTATGTTCTTGAAGTGGAAGCACTTGGAGTTTGTTTCTACATCTGATTTTCGACCTTCATCTGACATTACACTAGGATTTTTGGCATCTTTGGATGTTTATCCTTAACTTATGGACCATACAGGTTCATGCTAGAAGAAAGAGAAGTAGTTGTTGGATATTTTTGAGAAGCTTGACATGGGAGAGCATTAGAGTCATTGGATTTCTATTCCATTAATGCAAAAGGGTGGTTGTGGAGAGATGGTAGGTTGTGTGTTCCTCTTATTATGGAGTTGATTGACATGGTACTAGCCGAGTCCCATTGTTCTAGGATAACCATTCATTCCAATGGTGAAAAAATGTATCGTGACATGAAGAGAGTGTTTTATTGCCTAGTGAAAAGGGGCATGTAGCAGATTTTGTTTCGAAGTGTGTGACTTGTTAGAGGGTAAAGGTTAAGCAAAGGAAGCCTAGTGGATGATTACAATCATTCGATTTCTACAACGAAAATGGGGAAGTATCTCTACGAACTTTATTGATGGTTACCTAGGACTAGAAGGGGCAATAAGAGTATTTGGATCATAATCGATCTACTAACCAAATGCACTAATTTTATTCCAATCTAGAGCACAAGGACAATTGCATCTTTGGCGACCTTATACATAAGAGAGATACTTAGCTTGCATGGAGTTGCTTCTAGCATGGTCAATTATCGAGAACTGCTATCTACTAGTGAATTTTGGAGGAGTCTTCAGGAGGCCTTGGGAATTTAATTAAATGTTAGTACTGCTTATCTCCTATAGACAGATGGGCAGACTATGGGGTAAATATGGCAATTGAGGATTGCTTCAGAAGCGTTTCTTGGATTTTCGAGGTTTAGTGGAGGATCGCTTGTAATTGCTTGAGTTTGCATATAATAAAAGCTATCTGGCAAGTATTGGGATGGCTTCGAGATATTGTAAGAGAGGCCTTATAGATCACCATCTTATTGGTAAGACACTACAAATAGAATCATTCTTGTACTAGATGTAACACCCCACCGCTATACCCAGTTTAGCAAAGAACGTTACAAGTAATGTTGTCTCCAAATTCGGAGAATATGGCTTGTTAAGGGCGATCGAATGTTAACATATCATTACACTAACACTGACACGTCATTTAAACCTTTTTACTTAATGTCTGAACTGGAATTTGACGCATACAGTATTAATATAATGTAATAGACACATTGATTTCATAGAATTAGAACAACATATCGTATAAAATCAGTCACTGATCATAAAGGAATAATAAACATTTATACCTATACAAACCATGAGTCTACAAAATGAAATTCTGGACTCAATAATATACAAGTTTAAAATTCTCTAATCATAGTTATACATTTAATATATAAATTCCAAATGTTTAACTCCTTGCTAGCCTACCCATCAAAAGGTCAACCTGTTCTGCAACCTGAAAAGTCTCGGTCTAACACGAGCAAAGTAACATCCGGGTCAGACTATCTCTAAATATCCAATAGGGTGAGAAGAAGATATAACATAAGAATAAATAATATATATAGTTAATACAAATGTCCAAGAAATAATAAGTCATGTGATTTAACTTAGAATTCATCACAAGACACATGTTTATACATTTTGGTCACGAACACAAATTAGGCACTAAACACTGAATTATTAGAACAATGCACAACATCTCTAAGTACACAAATATCAATAATTTAATTTATAATTCATCACAAAACACAAGAACATATATATTTATTTCACTAATAAAAATAGTTACAGAATCCTAATTTCTAGAATCCAGGAGATCTTAATCCAAACCGATCGTAATGATCGTCAAAAACAATTGCAAACCGATCTGATACTAAGGATCGTACTAAGACCGGGAACAAAGAATAAAAGAATGATCACAAGGATAGTCCATACCGGTCAAGTGATCGTAGAAACCATGACTCAATAAATCTACATTTATTTAATATTATTATATTATTATGTTAGAAAAGAAATCCAAGAATAAACTTCTTAAGGATCTAGCAGCCATTTGCCGTACACCAAAAGAGAGTAAACTCTAAAGTGCAAAATACAATCAGCTTCTGTAATCACTCAAACTTAACCAATATGTCCTATACCATATGGTGAAATCCAAGTATTTACTAAAAGCTAGTAAATATCACTTATTACGGATACCACCAGAAAACCTGAACTACATTCTCTTAAGGATTTAGCAACCACTTGTCGCACAAAAGAGAATAAAACTCTAAAGTGTAAAATATTTCCTAATAGGAATCACACAAATTTAACCAAGTCATCCTATACTACCCGGTGAAATTCGAGTATTCACTAATGGTCTAGTAAGTTCAACTCAAACATTCTATTCAATGAGTTATACCATATCGATGAGGCGTTATTTGAAAGCATTTAAACCAACTGATGACACTAAGTCGATTATTAGTACTCCTCAAATTATAGAATTAAGGCTCTCAAAACATTTTTCTCTTTTGAGTTTATTATTTAAAACACTTAATAAAATTTTCCATAAATTCGTTCATTATTTAACTTTGTAAAAATATTCAAAGATTTGCTAAAATATTCCATAACTCTGAATTTTTTCAAGATTTTACTTATACACACAAAGTTTTCTCAAATTTCCATATGTCATATTATGTATAAAACCATATTTTAATTACTCTTATAAATCCATATTAAAATATAACCATTTTATTTAGAAATAAACTAAGTTTATACTTTTCAAAATTACCTTTCCTAATTCCATGAATCCTAAATCATTTATTTAATAAAACTGTAATACTTATATTCCAATGCCAAAATCACTTTTACGTAAAAATAAATTAGATTTGCATTTCCAAATCCATAAATATTTTACTAATCGTGTGTAGTATATAAAATTACTTGCTAAAAAATCATTTTTAATATTTATTAACTTAATTTAGAAATAGTTCTAAGATTTGTAAATATAAATAATTCTCTTTCATAAAATTACTTGTATACGAAGCTTATCAACTTATTACATTTAACTCAAATTTTGGGTTTAAAGGTCTGTAGTTACGACAACATACAAAACTTAAAAAACGAAAGTTGTAGACAAAAGTCTAAGATTTCAGAGAAAAAAAAAGATCATTGAATTTGGACTAAAGGTTCAATAGATATGACGAATATCACACTCAAAAAATTGATATTCGTAGGGCTAAGGCATTCGGTTGTCATTTCGACAATCTAAACCTAAAAAATTTCAAAAACTTACAACATTTTAGTTACTCCTTAATGTCTTCGATTTCTATCAAAAAAAAGTTTGTATAATTTGGATTTATGGTTAAAAAGTTATGGCCATTTTACTATCAGGCATCAACTCAATAAAATTGATAGGGCTGTGTTATAACATCAGTTTCAAACTTAATTTAGACCCTTTTAATCGTAGTATTTCAAAAAATTCTCAAATGAAAACTTGTAGCTTATTGAAATATATTTTTGCCATAAAAAGATTGAGCTAATTTGGATCATTTAACACCAAAATATCTCTTTTTTACTATAATGAATTTCACAAATAATTTTGAACAAACAAATTTGAAATTTCAACATACAATCATATGCAAGCCACAAATAACTATAGATATCGAAACAACACTAAAACTTAGCATGAAAACATTATTTGTTATACCACTCACTTTCTAACTTTGCTATACACCCAAAACATAACATGCAACTTACTGCAATCACCAATATAAACATACACAAATACGCAAGCAATCAACAAGAAATGTGACAGCCCGCCTTTCATTCCATAGAAAGATGTATCATCATTAAGAAAGAAATAGGTAGTAAAAGAATATATAGAAAGAAAGAAATAAAATATCAGAATCTCACAGCGGAAATGGAAAAATATATTATATCACATAAATATTACATAATCATTACACATTAGAGTCAATACAGTTACAACATCACAGTAGACAGTCGTGAAGACATGTCTATCCATTACATCCCAAAATACAAACAGTCAAATCATACCAACACAGCGGAGATAGAAAAAAA
The DNA here is from genome assembly GCA_030765085.1 of Allium cepa. Lineage (NCBI taxonomy): Eukaryota > Viridiplantae > Streptophyta > Magnoliopsida > Asparagales > Amaryllidaceae > Allium > Allium cepa. The sequence continues at coordinate 1,031,803,693 of CM060945.1, read as the reverse complement.
TAGACACACCAAGGCTCCTGCTCGAAACTTTTCCAAAATTTGTCAAGCAAACCAAATCACTTGGCTACTCATAAAAATTTGAGTACCCAAGAGTTTAAGCAAAATAGAATAAACTCTGGGTCAGACACGGTTGGGTGTGAGTAATCGGTTAAGTTGTTTAACTTGAAAAATCTTTGAAATAAAAGGTATCTCGTAAGACTCTCCGCAAGTAAACACGGACAAGTTTTTCCCTAACGATAACAAAAACATTTGATAGGAAATCCAGTTATATTATAATAGTGTCTAGGGTTTTCAACATAAATTAGGTAATAGCTGGAATGCTTACATCTCACGTTCCAACATAGTTGGGCACAATCAAAACCGTATAGGCACTTATTGGAGATTGGATTCCATACAATGGCAAGGCAACTGGGGTACCGTCCGTCATAGTATGTGGTCTAGATCACTGTTTCGAGGATCCACCCTGATCCCCTGCAGCACAAAACCGGAGCTACCCCTTACTGTATAGTCCGAATAAGACAACCCCGCGGTTGTGGCCAACAACCGCCCACAAGCCGAATAAAGAGACCTCTAGACAGGGGAAAATACTATCCTACTTGGGTGCTACCCACTTAGCTTTACGTGCACCTCCGCTGTTTTAGCCATTCCCGGTTGATGAGACTTGAGGATATGATTACCTTTTTAGAACACTTATCTGGGAATGCTCATCGTCCTCCATTGAAGATGGTCTGATAACATTCTTCCATACAAGTTCGTTCCAGGTTCGAACGAAATCGAAGGCACTCTCTCTGTTACACTCATTTTTGAATCACCCTTAGAGTTAACGACAAATAGCCCTTGCACTCTGAAACTTCATCTCGATCTTCACTTGAGATTTCATGACCTATCATTTAACTTGGATCGATGTGTTTTTCGGATAATAAATTTGATATCCGATACCGGTCTCAGCGAAATCCAAACGCTATCTTAAGAGCCAAGTTATTTAAGTAAACAATTTAATTTAATTCAGAACGTTGAATTTACACGGTATTGATCACAAATAAACAACACACATTTCATAGCTATATCCAAAGTATTGCACATCACATAACATCACAGATTATCATACTATAAATATTAATCAATCCACACATTCTATACAATCAATCATCCATAAGCAAGACTTATTAATCCATAACTATAATTAATTTAATTCTAAACCAATAGATTAATCACTTATGAATTGATTACCTTCTTAATTAATTATTAATTAATTACAAACCATTTTAATAATTATTTAATTAATTAATATTTCTTTAATTACTTTTAATCAATTAATCCTTAATTACCGATTAATTATCCTTTAATTACTAATTGATTAATCCTTTAATTATTAATAATTAACCTTATTTATTAATTAATAAATCTTAATTATTAATTAATAAATCCTTAAATACTAATTAATTAATCCTTAATTACTAATTAATTAATTAGTCTTTAATTACTTCATTAATTTAATTAATCTTTAATTTCTATTTAAATAATTAGTTAATCTTTAATTACCCAAGACCCTAATTAATTTTAAGATAAACCATTAATCTTTATTAACTACTTAACCGTTATTAAAATCTTATTTAATAAATCTTGGAATTAATTATCATTAACATATAAATTAAAAACATTTTACTCTTTTAGTTAACTACTTAATTACACATTTAATTTAAGTTTAAAATAAACTTAAGAATTTAACTTACTAAATTTAAGTTAAATAAATCATACAACTTTTCTTAAACCAAATATTTAAAAACATTTATTATATAAAATAAATTGATCTAAGAAATAGTTTAAACTTGATTTATTTAAATGTAAAAACTAGCTTAATTTAAATTTTAAAACTGTTATAATTATGAACCGAAGTTCAACCTAGTACCTACCCGAGCCCAAACCCGAGAACTTCACTTTTTTTCTTTAAAAAAACTTAGTTTGGTTTTAAATTTAAAAACTGTTAACATGTAAAACACTCGCGATGACTCGAAGCTAAACCTGGACAATCACTCCACTTTCCCGAGTTTTACCTCGAGGCAACCTTTCTCCTCCAATCCCACTGACACCCGAAACTCGTGCACGTGCACCGATGAACGAAGCGACTCCAACCACCGATGCTACCTCCAACACATCGTCGACCATCTCCACCTTTGATTTCGGCCACCTAATCTTCAATATAAACACTAAATCAAAATCGAGCATACATGATCAAACTGGAACAGAAACCATCGTCCAAGAACCACCTCGAACTGATGCCTCCGACCACCAGAATCCTCGAGACACCGTCCACAGCTTCGCCGACCAACCTCGCACCTTTTCCCCCCACCTTCGATCAACTCCGGTGCTACGGTGGCGATGCAGCATCCCCATTCCCAACCTCGACCAAAACCCAAGCTTAAACCATACCTTGTCGATTTGCCGCCGCCACGGTGATCTAAAAACCTTGCAACTATTTTTCCCAAGATCTCCTAACTTCTCGCTACCTCCAGTAGTGATCTCGACCACCCCGAACCCTTCGATCACCCGAAAATGCCCAAAACATAAACTCTGATCAACCCACAAGTTCTCTCACATTACATACTTAAAAATCATGATTCTTCATTAAAAAATCATAGTTTTCAAAGACAAATCAGATTATATACATGAAACACTAAATTACTAAAATCGAATTTTATCATACTTTGGGTTTTCACTGTATATTTTAAATTACCAGAAATCTTTAAACTAATTATACTTAAAACTATTTTTAAAATTAAGATCTTACAAATTTAAACAGTTTTTTTAAACATTAAAGCCTATAAGAGAGTAAGTGAAGAGATTTTCATTTTTGACTTTGTTTTAAACCCTGTAAACTAAGAACAGGGCAAGCACAAATGCACACACTTATATCACATACATATATACATGAAATCTCATTTATACAACCATGCAAAGCATATTTCATGTCATACATTCTAGGATATTCACATGCGTTAGATTATTATTAACTTTAGCTCTTAGAAAAAAATGTTTACTCACTGTAACATGATGTTGAACAGAGGAGTTTTGAACTGGGGATGCTTTGATCTTTTTGAAAACTTAAAACTGGAAATTTGTTGAGTTGAAATCTTGCTTTAAATCTTGTTGCTTCAGGTGAAGTTTGTAAAGAGTTGTTGTCTGACTTTTATTTCTGGTTTGATTTTTCTTCTCGGGTTTGTTTACCGGTTTTGAAAAGTTTGAAAATGAAGATATTAAAGAAAATGTAAGAGTAGAGTATAGATATATTTATAACGTTGATTTATGATATATTTTAAAAATAAAAGAAAATAAAGCATGCTATTCATCTTACATTTGTTATTTTTCATGTGTGAATAATTTTTAATATGTTTTATATAATTTTATATTTCATTTTCTATTTAGTTTATTATATTTCCTTTATTTATGTTTGTAAAATCTTCTAAGGAAAATGATATAAACTAATTATATACTAATAAAAATCATATACTTATTATTTTTAAATCCAATTTATTTTTTAAAATATTTATCTTTTGAATTTCAATTTCAAATTCAAATTCTATTTAAAATCTACTTATATGTATACATAAACAACACATTATTATTTATTTGAAAAAAGAATAATTTTGCACAATTTATATAATTTATAAAAGAAGATTATCACATACTTATTTGCCTAAAATTCTGGGATATCACATTTCTCCCCCCTTAAAAGAATTTCGTGCCCGAAATTTAAAAGCAAAAGATAATCCAAAAGCTCTTATTTCAAACAATCCAAGCATACATATCAGCCATACACTAACAACCAAACAAACATTACTAACTATCCTGACACAAATCCGGATAGGCTTTCCTAACACTGTCTAGAGTTTCGCAGGTACAATCTCTGGGATCATCGCTCCACTAAACCTTGACCAGCTTTACCACTTTTTTTACGAGCTGCTTCTCATCTTGATCAACTATCTAGACTGGATGCCTGACTACCGTTAATTCCGATTCAACCTTTAAATCTTCCTGCACTGCCGGTTCCCCGACTAGAGATGGGTCGTACACGTACTTCCTCGAATAAGATACGTGAAAAACATTGTGAATTCCAGCCATCTGGTCTGGCAATTCAATCTTGTAGGCCAAAGCTCCAATTCTCTCGAGCAAACGGAACCGTCCAATATATCTCGGGGCCAGCTTTCCCGTCTTACCAAATCCGATCGCTCCTTTTATCGGGGAAACCTTGACAAAATCCAAATCTCCGACTTCAAATTCCAATTGCCTTCGTCACTTGTCTGCATAACTCTTCTGACAATCCTGGGCTGCTTTCATTCTCTTTTTGATTAGCTCCACCATTGCAGATGCCTCTTGGATCAAATCAGGACCAAAAACAAGACAATCTCCCGATTCTACCCAACAAGACGGTGATCTACAAGGTCTTCCGTACAAAGCTCATAGGGTGCCATCTTTATACTCGCCTGATAACTATTATTGTATGAGAATTCCACTAAATGTAGATGGCCCTCCCAAGATCCACCGAAATCCAAAACCCAAGCCTCAACATATCCTCGAGAAATCGATTCAACCTTTCTGTTTGTCCAGCGGTCTGGGGATGATAGACTATACTCAAACTCAATCATGTACCCAAAGCTGTCTGCAGAGCTTCCCAAAATTTGCTGGTAAAGATTGGTCATGATCACTTACTATGTTAATGGGGACTCCATGCAACCCGACAATCTCCTTCAAGAAAATCTCCCCTAAAGATGCTGTAGTTCTGGTTGCCTTAACCGGAATAAAATGGGCGCTCTTGGTCAGCCGGTCTACGATTACCCATATTCCTTCATTTCCTTTTCTGGTCCTGGGAAAACCATCAACAAATCCATCGATATCTTTTCCCACTTCCACTTTTGGACTTTCAGAGGCTGCAACAATCCTGTAGTCTTCTGTTGATCACCCTTTACTTGTTGACAGATCACACATCCATTGACGAAAGTAGCAACATCCTTCTTCATGTTTTGCCACCAGAACTCTCTTTAAATCCTTATACATCTTTGAGGTCCCCGGATGGATAATCAACCTTGATATGTGGCCTTACAGCAAAACTTCCTACCTCAATCCATCCACATCTAGCATACACAAACGTCCATTGATCCGCAAAGCTCCCTGACCATTTATCTTGAAATCCGAATATCGACCTTCCTTGGCTCCAAGAATCAATTCCTCAAAAGTTCTTTCCTTCATCTGACTGCTTGTGATCCTTTCCTGTAGAGATGGAACAACTTCCAAAATATCCAAAACTGCATTCCCACTCAGAGCATCCGCCACAATATTTACTTTCCCTGAAGTATAAAAAATATCTAGATCATATGATGCCAAAAATTCTACCCACCTCTGCTGCCTCAAATTCACATTCTTTGGGAGAAAAGGTATTTCAAAGGTTTATGACCAGTGAAAAGCTCGAACATCTCTCCCAATAGATAGTGCCTCCAAATCATCAAAGCAAAGATGATGGCCAACAATTCCAGGTCATGCGTAGCGTAATTCCTCTCATGTGGCTTCAACTGCCTGCTTGCATACGCAATTACTTTCTCATTCTGCGTTAGCACAGTACCCAGTCCTATTCCACAAGCATCTGTGTAGACTTTGAACTTACTCTTACCATCAGGAATAGCCATGTAATATCCCAGAGTTTTGGACAATATAAGTTTAATAATCTGTGTTTAAATTTAAATTGAATTGATAATTTTTGTTAATAAATTTTATTTGATTTAATAATTTTCTTTTTTTAAATATTTAATTTGTGAATTTATTTTTAATAAACTGATAAATCTGTTTTCCATTTAATAATGTATATGTATAGACAAGTTGTTTTTAATTAAATTAGTATAGCATAATTTTAATATTTTGAAAATAGGAAATTGTGATTTATTTTTGGATTTAAGCTTTTCAAAAATATTTAATAAAATACTAAATGATTTTAAATATGTAAGATAAATGTTTTATTGGTTTAAAATTCATTTTTAACTTAAGTTTGAATATTTAAAATAAGGTTCTAAAATGTTTGTTTTATTCTTTTTAAATTATTGATTTATAAAATGTGATTTGCTAATTTAATATGAAATTTAAAATATGAAACATGTATTCATTTAAGTTACAATCTCTTTTATAAATTTATTTTAAGTATTATTTCCAAATAATTAATTTGTATATTATTTTCATTTATAATAATACTTTGTTTTATTCTTTTAAAATTATTTATCTATATATAACTAAGTATTTAAAAACTAATTAACTATGCTTAATATTTCATTAACTCTAATTATAAATACCAATTAATTTAAGATGACAAATGTAAGCATATTAAGGCATAATTAACATGTGTAAGTTTAAACACACAAAACATTTACAAGTGTCAAATTTGATCTTTTATTTTTATTTGTTTTTAATAAATCATAAATTTAGTTTATAAAATATTGCATTTACTCATTCTTTTCCTCTTTCTCATTTTTTCTTCTAAACAAAGAAATCTGAAAATCACTCTTCTTACCATAATCCAAACACAAATCATCCTCAAACCATATTCCACCTGAAAAATCAAAACACCCTTATTCAAATACACTCTAATTTCTTTAACCTGTAACATGCAAAATACAAACCTGCATGTAAAATTTGAAAATACAATATTCTGCATTTTTAAATCAAGTATGAAGCCTGCATGTTTTCAAAAACAATCTGGGATGAAACTGCAAATTTCAAATTGCTATGCATTCCATTCAAGCAAACAACCTGCATGTAAGATATGGAAGCATCTTTTAAAACAAGTTTAAAAAGCATCAAATTGGAAGCAAGTTTTAAAAAGCATTCAAGCTTTCTGCAAGGATTTCAAACTGTGTTCTGCATGTTCAAATCTAAGCTTTGCTCTGCATTTTATTTCAGGTGAATAACAAATTCTTTTCTAAAATTTAAATATATGAATTATGGTTGCCTGATTTAAAAACTGGAATATGAATACTTGTTATAAATGCATTGTTATGTATATTTATATATGGTTGTACTTCTGGTTGTATGAATCTGCTTGTTGTTTATTTACAGAATCTACACTGTTATAGTTCTTGTTCAAGTACAAATATCTTGATTTAATCATTACTAAATCTGAGTTTCAAATGAAACTTGTTAGATTAATTTCAAACTTTAATTTAGGATTTTACTTAGTTAAAATAACCTTAGGTTGTATCTGGAAACTGAATCAAAAGATCAGGTTCAAATAAGTGAAAATCTTAGTGTCACAACTTATTGATTCAGGGTTATATATCTAAACATCATGAAAAAGTATGGTTTTTAAAAACAATATTACAATTTTTAGTGTTAATTCCAGAATGCAGTTCATATTTTACTGTATTTTGCATTTTGGGTTGTAAGTATTAATCCCTGGGTTCGAATGGATTGGAATTTCTCCTAGAGGTGGGGGAACAATCAAGGGTGAGGAGAAAATTATTGGATTAGGATGCATTTCACTTTGGAAGTTGTGATTGTGATTTGTAGTATAGAACCCTAGTTTTACTGGGTTGGGTAAGATCGAACTTTTCGGCCATTACAGTTGATCGAGTTCAACTATTCTTTGGGCATTGGAAGATGGTGGGTAGTCGAAGACTTCGTCGGAGTTTTAGGGGTAGCGGTGGCCGGAGGCGCGTGAATGAGGTGTTGACAGGTTGGGATGTTGCGGTGATGTGTTATTCCGGGTTGGGGTTGTAGCAACTGTAGTATCTCGTGTTGGTCTCAGGAAAATTGAATTTTTACTCGAAGCAAAGGAGGATGTGACTCGAAGTATATTATAAGTGGCTCGAGTAACTTTGTTTTTTTTAGGTTTTCAATTTTAAACAGGAAACCTGTTTCTGAAGTTTTTAGAATTTGAAATAGAGTTTGAATTTAAACTAAAAACTTGAATTAAGTTAAAACCTGAGTTGAACTTGATTTAAAATTGGTTTGAAGTTGAGTTTTTGAAATATTTTGAATTCAGAAATATAAGTTGTTTAAAATCAAAATAGATTTTTTTTTTCTGTTTTTTAAATTTTAAAAATAAAGTTTAAAAATGTAAGTTAAAGTTCAAACTGAAATTTTTAAACCTGAAATTTAAATCTGAGTTCAATAATTTAATTCTTTGATTTTGAAACATTTATGAATTCAGAAATTTAAGATGTTTTAAACCAAACAGAAACTGTTTTTCTGTTTTAAATTAAAAGTAAATTTTTAAGATGTAACTGAAAATTTAAAAAAAAATTAAATCTGGAAAACTGAAATATGAAATACAAGTAGGTTTTAGTTTGAATTTAATTTAAATCTGGAAAGTTAAATTTAGATTTTAAACTTTTTACAGTATAAAAGAACATTGATTTGAATTTAAAACTATGAGTTATAGTTTATGAAATAAAATTTATAATAAGTTTTAATTCAGTTTTAAAAACTGAGATTTGATTTTAGTGACAGTTTTTAAAATGAAATAAGTTTTTAAATTTAAATTTGTTGTAACTATTTTGGAATAATTTGAATTTAAAAATGAAGATAGAGATGTAAGTATAGTTTTGATTTTTAAATTTGAATCTGGAATGAAAATGTAAATTGTGTTTCAGTTTGAAATTTAAAAAGATTTTTTTAATTGAATTTGTTTGAAACAAATTGTTTAAAAATACTTTATATAAGAAGAATGTTTCTTAATTTAGAACTTAAGAAATTGGCTTCATTTAAATTATTAAATTAATTTAAATGGAATATTAATTATTTAATTAATGAATAATGTGGATGTTTAATTAAGTTATTAATAATTTTTAAGTTAATTAATTTGATTTGAGATTAATTAATTAAGGTTAATTAATCTATAATTAAGGATGGTTAATTAAATTTTAATTGATGATTAAGATTTATTTAATCAAGTGATTAATGATTAATTAAGATTTTAATTAACACTTAATTAGTAATTAGAGATTAATTAAATTGTAATTAAATATTAATTAATTGATAATTAATAATGATTTGTATAAGTTAACTCTTAATTATTTAATTAAGAAATGTTAATGAAGGTCATTAACTTAAGATTATTTTAAGAATTAATTAATGTGATTAATTTTTGATAATTAACTAAATTAATTAATTAATAATAATCAATTGTTTAAGTTTAATTAATTAATGAAAGTAATTAATGAATTAATTACTTAGTGTAATTAGTTTGATTAATGTGATTAGTTTAGATTAATTAAGTTTAATTAATTTAAACATGTATGGATTGATTGATAATTACTTTATGTAATTTATGGATTTGTAATTACTTAAGAAAGTAATTAATTAATAATTACTGAATGTAATTAAAGATATTTATTAAAGAAGTAATTTGATTTAAATTACTTGAAATTAATCATGGGATAAATGGAAATAATTAATTAAGAGTAATTAATTATGGGATGAGTAATTAAAGCAGTTAATTACTGAATGGTTATTAATCATAGGTGATTAATATATATATAGTTTAAATTGAAGATTAATCACTTATGTAATTAATTTATATAGAGATTGATTAAATGTAATCAAAAATCATTAATTAATTAATGACGTAGTTTAGAATTGATTAATTAAGGTATAAATAATGAATGAATGATTAATGTAATTAAGTAATTAATTAGGTGGTTACAAGTTAATTATCTGCAAAGGGTTTAATATAATTAACTTGTGTAATTAATATTAAAGGCTAATTACTTATTGTAATTAGGGAATATTAATCAGTAATGATTAATTGAAATGAATATTGAGATGGTGATTATTTAAATTGATTTGCAATCAATTAAGGGTTAAAGTAAACAGAATTTTAATGATGAAGTAATTAATTTAATTTATTTTAAATTAATTAGAAAATTAAGTAATTAATTTAATTCATTTTAAATTAATTATAGAAGGTGTGATCGTTAGATCATTGCTTATGTTTGATGATTGATATTGGTTGCCATGTATGGTTTGTAATCTCAGCTATGAGATGGGAGATGTTATGTGATATGGATGTATTGGTTGCTTTTGGATGATAATATGGATTATCTGATTATGATATGAATTATCTGTTCGTAATGATAATGTTGATTATCTAGTGTGTTGTGAATTATCTATTTGTGTGTATATAGATAATGAATTGAATTTTTTTAAACTTAAAACAACTTGGACCTAAAAGACACGCTTTGGATTTCGATGAGACCGAGATCGGGTTTCCATATTTGGATATCCGAAAACCACATCGATTCCAATTAAACGATAGGTCGTTAATCTAAGTGGAGCGAGTGAAGACTCGAGGTGTAAGGGCTATACGTCAGTATAACTCTGTGGGTGATTCCGTAATGAGTTGACGGAATAGTACTTATAGGTTCGAGATGGTGATTCAGAGTGCAAGGGTTATTGTCGTTAACTCTGAGGGTGATTCCAATATGAGTGTAACGAGATAATGCCTTCGGTTTCGTTCGAACCCGGAACGAACTTGTATGGATTGAATGCTTTCAGAACATCGTCAAGTGGACGATGAGCATTCTAAGTGATATGTCCTATTAAGGTAATCGTAGCCTCAAGCCTCATCAACCGGGAATGGCTAAAACAAGGGAGGTGCAGCAAAGCTTCATGGGTAGCCCCCACTTGAGAGCAAGATTTATCCTTGTCTAGATGTCCCTTTATTTTCAGCTTAGTGGTGCGGTTGCTGATCACAACTGCGGGGTTGTCTTGTTCGGAACTCTTTAGCAAGGAATGGTTTGGGCTTTGTGTTGTAGGGGAGCGGGCGTACTCCTCGGTACGGTGATCTAGGCCACGTACTGTGACGGGCGGTACCCCAGTAGCCCAGCCATTGATGGAATCCAAAATCCAATAAGTGTCGTACGTATTAGTTGTGCCCAACTATGTTGGAACGTGAGATGTAAGCATTCCATCTATTTCTATATTTTACTTGAAAACCCTAGACACTATTATAATATCACTGGATTTCCTATCAAATGTTTTGGTTAGCGTAAGGTAAAAACTTTTCCATGTTTATGTGTGGGAAGTCTTACGTGATACCTTTTCTTTTCAAAGGTTTTTCAAAGTTAAGCAACTTTAACTTGTTACTCACACCAGACCCATGTCAGACCCGGAGTTATTTTTGTTTTTCTTTGACTCTTGGGTACTCAAATTTTTATGAGTAGCCAAGGGAATTCAGGTTAGGATACAGGTTAGCTTTGACGAATTGTGGAGGAGCAAATGGAGCAGGAGGCTTCTGCGTATAGTTATATAGTTTTCCGCTGTGTTGGTATCTCTGAGTGTCTTCTGTAATGTATTGAGTTGTAATAACTAGACAAATGTGTATAACTTTCTAGTATGTGGTGTATTGTCTGTGTAACTTTGATATTGTATACTATGTAATACTTATGTTATTAATATAATTTATTCGTTCCACTGTTGAGATTCTTGTGTTATTTCTTCTTTCTCTTCTTTCTTTTCACTTTTCTATCCCTTTCTTTCTTAAGGATGATACGACTTTTTGTGGAGAAAAAGTCGGGTCATCTCAAGCTAGATTAGGTGCACTGGTCATCCTTTCCTTCAAATCCAGGAATGCCTCTTCACACTTGAGGGTCCACTTAAACTTTGCTCCTTTCCTAGTCGACTTGGTCAAGTGTGAAGAAATCTTAAAGAAGTCCCAGATAAATTTCCTGTAGTGCCAAACCCAGAAAACTATGGACTTCCGTAGGAGTTGCGGTTGCTTCCACTCTTGAATAACTGCTACATTGGCCGGATCTACAGAAATACCCTCTCCGGATACAATATGCCCCAAGTATCTAACTTCCGATTTCCAGAAATGGCACTTCGAAGACTTAGCCTTCAGGACATGCCTCCTCAAAGTCTCCAACACTATCTTCGAATGTCGCTTATGCTCCTCTTCAAACTTGGAGTAGACGAGAATGTCGTCGATGAACACGAGCATGAACTTGTTCAGCACATCCTGGAAAACTCAGTTCATCAAATCCACTAAATAGTCAGAAGCGTTGGTTAGCCCAAAAGGCATAACCAACCACTCATAAAAACAATCGGGTCCTTTGAACGCAGTCAATGGTATACTATCCTCAGCAACCCTTATCTGGTGGAAACCCGAAGCTAAATCCAATTAGGAGAAAGTAGAAGCTCCATGGAGTTGATCAAAAAGATCGTATATACGGGGCAAGGGATACTTATTCCTAATAGTAACCTTATTCAACTCCCGATAATCCACACAAAATCTCAATGACCCATCCTACTTGGTCACAAAGACTACAGCCGAACCCCAACCAGAATAACTGGGCTGGATCAAACCTCTCTCTAAGAAATCTTGGGTCTGCTTCACCAACTCTTCTCTCTCTCTTGGCACCATCCTTCTACTGGGTTGAACAACAGTTGTTGCTCCCGAAACCAAGTCGATCTGGAATTCTATCCCCCGATGCGGGGTCAAACCTTTAACTTCTTTGAAGACATCTGGAAAATCTTGGACCACTTCGATGGATTCTACGCCTTCTGGAGATGCCTCGATTCCATGAAAAAGACTACTCAAGTGAACTCCTGAATTATCGCAAGTCACTTTTGATCCTTCCCAAATCATTCTCTAAAATCAAAATTCTCTCTTCATAAATCAGAACAGCCTTATGCTTATCCAACCAATCCATTCCCAGAATAAGGTCAAATCCTTTGAAATCCAATATAAATGGTTCGCAACAGAAACTACAGGATAGATAAGAAATTCTTAGGCCTCTACAGATCTTATCTAACTTGGTCACTCCCCCTATAGGATTAGATACAAAAATAAGGCGGTGAATAATACTTGGGGTAAGATGAAACTTCTCTACCGTATCCTAAGAAATAAAACTAAGGGATGCACCAAAATCAAACAAAACTCTAACAAAAATTCCATTTAAAAGCAAAGTACCTTCTAGAACGCCTTTACCTTTCCTATCCGAAGAAGTTAATGGCCCTTCTTGAATAGCAAACACCTTAGTCGGCTGAGCTCTCTGAAGAAGTGGACAAGCCTTCACCATGTGCCATGGCTATTGACAGTTGAAACACAAAGACTTCTGAACCATTGCAGAACCGGGTCCACTCTGACGCTACTACTGCTGCTGGGTTCTTCCTTTGGGACATTGCTCAGCCAAATGACCCTCTTGCTGACACACATAACACTTACGAGCTCCATTATTGCCTCCCTGTTTCCCTTTGCCTTGTTTTTTCCAATTTGGGTTGAATTTCCTTTTGTTCAGATTGGAAGAAGTTCCACTCAGTGCTGCTATAGATGCCAAAGGTTTCTTATTCATAAGCTCCTCATACCTCAATGCCATATCAATCAATTCCATGAATGATGCTTTGAGATGAGCTGTCATCTTCTCGTGAAATTCGGGTCTCATTCCCAGCACAAACATCTCGTTCTTCTTGAGGGGTGTGTCGATAAGACTAGGTCCGTAGCGACATAATTCATTGAACTTAGTCTCATATTCGGATACCGACATACTTCCTTGCTTCAGATCTAGAAAATCTCTATACGGACGAGTCTTCCCAGCTGTAGGCATAAATTGTTCCTCAAACAGTTCCTTAAACTTGCCCCAAGAGATATCATCTTCTGAAATATTCATTGTAACTACATCCCATCATGCAGCTGCTCCTTCTTGAAGTTTCCACGATGCCATCACTCTATTTTGCTCATCTGACAGATCCAAACTCTTAAAAATTCGCTCACACGAGCGTAACCAAGCCTGAACTTCAATGATGGATTCAGTTCCTTTAAAGGGCTTTCCTCCCAGATTGGTAAAATCCTTGCACAAAGGAGCAAAACTTACTTGAGGCGGCATTGGATTTACAGCCTTGCTAACGTTTGGACCTCTTCCATTATTGGTCGTCGTGTTATCCACAACTCTGCCTCTCCTTCCTCTAGAACTCATGTTGGCAACCTAGACAGGTAACCCAACAATTAGATAGGTATATAGATATATAAAAATTACATGTACGCGCTCTCAAGATAGATATTACTCCAAAGCCTAGGTATTATCTCAACCTAGCGCTCTAATACCAATTGCGACGACCCACCTTTCATTCCATAGAAGGGCGTATGATCATTGAGAAAGAAATAGGTAGAAAAAGAATAGATAGAAAGAAAGAAACAACAATATCAGAATCTCACAGCGGAAATGGAAATATATCACATAAATATTACATAGTCATTACACATCAGAGTCAATACACTTGCAACATCACAGTAGACAGTCGTGAAGACCTGCCTATCCATTACATCCCAAAATATAAACAGTCAAATGATACCAACACAGCGGAAATAGGTATATATAGATACGCCAAGGCTCCTGCTCCAAGCTTTTCCAAAGTTCTTCAAGCTAACTTGATCACTTGGCTACTCATAAAAGTTTGAGTACCCAAGAGTTTAAGAAAAACAGAATCAATTCCAGGTCAAACAAGGGTCTGGTGTGAGTAAACGGTTAAGTTGTTTAACTTGATAGACCTTTGAAATAAAAGGTATCTCGTAAGACTCTCCGCAAATAAACATGGACAAGTTTTTCACTTACAATAGCCAAAACATTTGATAGGAAATCCAGTTATATTATAGTAGTGTCTAGGGTTTCAATATAAAGTAGGAAATAGTTGGAATGCTTACATCTCATGTTCCAACATAGTTAGGCAAAATCAAAACCGTACAGGCACATATTGGAGATTGGATTCCATATAATGGCAGGGCTACTGGGGTACCGCCCATCATAGAACGTGGTCTAGATCACTGTACTAAGGATCCACCATGATCCCTTGCAACACAAAGCCGGAGCTACCCCTTACTAGATAGATCGAATAAGACAACCCCGCGGTTGTGACCAACAACCGCCCACATAGCCGAATAAAGGGACCTCTAGACAGGGGAAAATCTTATCCTACTTGGGTGCTACCCACTTAGCCTTACATGCACCTCGGCTATTTTAGCCATTTCCTGGTTGATGAGGCTTGAGGCTAAGATTACCTTTTTAGAACACTTATCTTGGAATGCTCATCGTCCTCCATTGACGATGGGCTGATAGCATTCATCCATACAATTTTGTTCCGGGTTCGAACGAAACCAAAGGCACCCTCTCCGTTACGCTCGTTTTGGAATCACCCTCAGAGTTAACGACAAATAGCCCTTGCACTCTGAAACTTCATCTCGATCTTCACTTGAGATTTCACGACCTATCGTTTAACTTGGATCGATGTGTTTTTCGGATAACAAATTTGATATGCAATCCCGGTCTCATCGAAATCCAAACGCCATCTTAAGGGCCAAGTTGTTTAAGTAAACAATTTAATTTAATCCAGAACATTGAATTTACATTGCATTGATCACAAATAAACAACTCACAATTCATAGCTATATCCAAAGTATTGCACATCACGTAACATCACAGATTATCATACTATAAATATTAATCAATCCAGACATTCTATACAATCAATCATCCATAAGCAAGACTTATTAATCCATAACTATAATTAATTTAATTCTAAACCAATATATTAATCACTTATGAATTAATTACCTGCTTAATTAATTATTAATTAATTACAAACCATTTTAATAATCATTGAATTAATTAATCATTCTTTAATTACTTTTAATCAATTAATCTTTAATTATCAATTAATTATCCTTTAATTATCAATTAATTAATCCTTTAATTATTAATAATTAACCTTATTTATTAACTAATAAATCTTAATTATTAATTAATAAATCCTTAATTACTAATTAATTAATCCTTAATTACCAATTAATTAATTAATCTTTAATTACTTCATTAGTTTAATTAATCTTTAATTGCTATTTAATTAATTAGTTAATCTTTAATTACCCAAGACCCTACTTAATTTTAAGATAAACCATTTATATTTATTAATTACTTAATTGTTATTAAAATCTTATTTAATAAATCTTGGAATTAATTGTCATTAACATAAAATTAAAAACATTTTACTTTTTTAATTATTTACTTAATTACACATTTAATTTAAGTTTAAAATAAACTTAAAATTTTAATTTAATAAATTTAAGTTAAATAAATCATACGACTTTTCTTAAACCAAATATTTAAAAACATTTATTAGATAAAAGAAATTGATCTAAGAAATAGTTTAAACTTGATTTATTTTAAATTTTAAAAACTTGATTAATTTAAATTTTAAAACTGTTATAATTATAAACCCGAGTCCAACCCGGTACCTACCCGAGCCCAGACCCGAGACCCTTTTTTTCTTTAAAAAAGCTTAGTTTAGTTTTAAATTTAAAAACTGTTAACATGTAAAACACTCATGACGACTCGAAGCTGAACCCGGGCCATCACCCCACTTTCCTGAGTTTTCCCCCGAGGCAAACTTTCTCCTCCAATCCCACTGACACTCAAAACTGGTGCACGTGCACCGATGAACGAAGTGACTCCGGCTACCGATGCTACCTCCAGCACATCGTCGACCATCTCCACCTTCGATTCCGGCCACCTAATCTTCAATATAAACACTAAATCAAAATCGAGCGTACATGATCAAACTGGAACAGAAACCATCGTCCAAGAATCACCTCGACCTGATGCCTCCGACCACCAGAATCCTCGAGACTCCATCCACAGCTTCGCCAACCAACCTCGCACCTTTTCTCCCACCTCCGATGAACTCCGGTGCTACAGTGACGATGCAGCAACCCCATTTCCAACCTCGACCAAAACCCAAGTTCAAACCCTACCTCGTCGATCAGCCGCCGCCACGGTGATCTATAAACCCAACGACTATTTTTCCCGAGATCTCCTAACTCCCCGCTACCTCCATTAGTGATCTCGACCACCCCGAACCCTCCGATCACCAGAAAATGCCCAAAACACAAACTCTAATCAACCCTCAAGTTCTCTCGCATTACATACTTAAAAATCATGATTCTTCTTATAAAAATCATAGTTTTCAAAGAAAAAACAGATTATATACATGAAACACTAAATTATTGAAATTGAATTTTGTCATACTTTTGGTTTTCACTGTATATTTTAAATTTCCAAAAATCTTTAAACTAATTATACTTAAAACTATTTTTAAAATTAAGATCTTACAAATTTAAATAGTTTTTGTTTAAGCATTAAAGCCTATAAGAGAGTAAGTGAAGAGATTTTTTTTTGACTTTGTTTTAAACCCTGTAAACTAAGAACAACGCAACCACAGACATGCACACTTATATCACATACATATATACATGAAATCTCATTTATACAACCATGCAAAGCATATTTCATATCATACATTCCAGGATATTCACATGCATCAGATTATTATTAACTTTAGCTCTTAAGAAAAAAATGTTTACTCACTGTAATATGATGTTGAACAGAGGAGTTTTGAACTGGGGATGCTTTGATCTTTTTGAAAACTTGAAACTGGAAATTTGTTGAGTTGAAATGTTGCTTTAAATCTTTTTGCTTCAGGTGAAGTTTGTAAAGAGTTGTTATTTGATTTTTATTTCTGGTTTGATTTTTCTTTTTTGGTTTGTTTACAGGTTTTGAAATGTTTGAAAATGAAGATACAACAAAAAAATGAAAGAGTAGAGTATAAATATATTTATATCCTTGATTTATGATATTTTTAAAAAGTAAAAGAAGATAAAAATGTGACACTTGTAAATTTGCATGCTATTCATCTTATTTTGCATGTGTGAATTATTTTTAATATGTTTTATATAATTTTATATTTCATTTTCTATTTAGTTTAATATATTTCCTTTATTTTTGTTTATAAAATCTTATAAAGAAAATGAAATAAACTAATTATATACTAAGAAAAATCATATATATATTATTTTTAAATCCAAATTATTTTTTAAAATATTTATCTTTTGAATTTCAAATTCAAATTCTATTTAAAATTTACTTATATATATTAACAACACATTATTATTTATTTGAAAAAAAATAATTTTGCATAATTTATATAATTTATAAAAGAAGATTATCACATACTTATTTGCCTGAAATTTCGGGATATCACAAGAAAGGTTTTGGGGAAATGCATCTCTAAATTAACTTAGAGATTCATAATTCATCAAATTCATGATTATAACGAACATACATCAATTCAAAGACACAAAATCATAAGACTTAGATATAGCGGTGAGTGCATACTCGCCGTAACTCCTTTCTATCAACTCTAGAACATTCCCTAACCTTGTAGGTTGCCAATCTTCACCAAATCGTGCTCAAAACCCTAACTTTGATCTCAGGACAGGAAATAAAATAGATCAAAACAAGGCTAAACCCGAAAACAAGATATCTAAAAGATGTAGAATAGATAGGGGGCTCACCATTTTTCTTCTACTTTTTATGGATTTTTCTCTAATATATTCGGCCAAAATTTTGAGACAGAGCACAAGAGTTTTGAGAGAGGGGTTCAGTTTCTTTTGTTCTGCAAATGAAAATGTACGTATAAAATTTTGAGGAAGGAGATATGGAGAAAAGGCTCTATCATATTTTCTCTAAGTGTTGGCTAAGTGGGCTTAAAATGAAATGGACCCGATAGCTAATTTAATTAAAACAAAGGTTTTAATACTTTTTTTCTCATTTAAAACATACAATGAAAATGTAATCAAAAACTCTAATTCTTAATTGCAAAACTAATTTAATCCTCTTCATCATTAAAATGGTTTACTTTCACAAAATCCCATTTTAGCCCAAAAATCGGATTAAATCATTTTCTTACCAATTACCCAATTTATCAAAAATGAGAAAATCCATCTTCTAAAATAAGATAACATGACAAATAAGTAATTTAACTTTACAAATCCTCATTTTTTTTCTTTAAGTAAAATTACACAATATTTAGAAAACACTAGCACATTATTTAACAAGTTTCTTATTTTGCTCTTCCAATTATTATGTAAATAAGAAACTTAATATTCAGATCCACTTCAACAAATGAGAAATCCAATTCCTCACTAAAATTACAAGTTTAAATCTTTATTAAATTTAAATTAACAATACTAAAAAATTAGGGTTGTTACAAACTTCCCCCTTTAAATAAAATTGAGCCCTAGCAATTTACTTAACGAAAGAAATCTGAAAAATTAAATTTCCAATTAATTCTTTCTATAATTTATATATTTCCGAATTATTTTTCACTAAAATTTTCAACTTTCACAAATAATAATATCAAGTCTTCAAATTATTTACTTAATATTATTATCAAACTCTAGTTAACATTAAGATTTATGTAGAACAATTTCCTTTAATGAAAGAAATCCATAATATAAATTTCTTCTTAAAAAATTGTTCCTCAATTATTTTCTCATTTAATTTCCAAACATTCGATTAATACCATTTCAAATTATAATGCTAAAAATCAAATTTTTTAGTTATCATAATTTTCAAAAAAAATTCAAAATTTTTCTAAAGCTGAATTTACAGAAAATTTCCCCAACGTCTCCTTTGTGCAGCTAGCATGTTGAAAATTTACAATAGGTATATAATTACATAATATACATCTCATCTAAAGGATGAGGCATCCCATAAGGAAAAACAAAAAATGTGATATGTAATCCGAGATACATACCTTATATTTGAAATATTAGCGGGTTCGCTAATGTTCCTTAAGCAAACAATTTATAATCTTTTAAATGAAATCTACTTATAATCGGATATCTACACTATCTCAAAAATTCATATTAATATTTAATATCAAATTCATACCATATAGGAGATATTAACAACTCATGATATTCCACTTTAGTTAGATTGACATCATAATATTTCATAATGAAAGAAATCCATACTTAAATTTCTAATTTTAATTATTACTTATGTCAAAATGTCACGTTCGATGTATAGGAATCCCTATCGACAACATGGCGTCCCACATATCGATCAAAATACTTAAATAACATCCGGATAAGTCAACATAATATATAATATCAAGTTTAGATGAATTTATTTTATTATCACTAATATACATGCATCCAATTTTAAATAAATGCAACAAAACAATCAATTCCTAGCAACCAATCAACCAAAACATACATAATCACTTACACAGGAACAACTCAATGTTTGGATTCCACTGCACAACTCTGATTATTACTAAATCATTTAAATATTAAACTTATTCACTTAAATTTTCTATTAAAATAAAATAGTTCACTTTAGTTTAATGAATTCTAATTTAATTCCAAATTTTCTCGGCTTCAATAGATTTACTCATTATTCTCTAAAGGTTTTAATGTCACAAATTCCAATTTATCGATTTAAATTTTTTTAGATTAATTTACATCCCAAATGATTATCCCATTAATCATTTCATATTCCTATCCCTAATTAGATAATTAGTATAACTATCTATCACACACTCTAGAGGATATGACTCTATGTCATCTAGGTCTCGATCCGTAATATTAAATGCTACAAAGTACTGACACAGCTCTGATACGAAACTGTAATGACCCCACTGCAATACCCAGTATAGCAATGAACATTACAAGTAATGTTGTCTGCTAATCCAGAGAATATAGATTGTTAAGGGCGATCGAATGTGAATATTTCTTTATACTAACTTTAACACGTCATTTGTACCATTTTACTTAATATCTGAACTGAAATTTGACGTGTACAGTATTAATACAAAGTAATAGACACATCTATTTCACAGAATCAGAACAATATATCATATAAAAATCAGTCACAGATCATAGCGGAATAATAAACATTTATACCTATACAAACCGTGAGTCTAGAGAATGAAATTCTAGACTCAATAATATACAAGTTTACAATTCTCTAATCATAGTTATACATTTATATATAAAGTCCAAATGTTTAACTCCTTTCTAGCCCAACCATCCAAAGGTCAACTTGTCCTGTAACCTGAAAAGTCTTCTAACTCGAGCAAAATAACATCCGGATCAGACTATCTCTACATATCCAATAGGGTGAGAAGAATATATAACATAGGAACAAATAATATGTATAGGTAATACAAATGTCCAAGAAATAATAAGTCATGTGATTTAACTTAGAATTCATCACATGACATGTGTTTATACATTTAGGTCACAAATACAAATTAAGCACTAAAAACTAAATTCCCAGAGCAAAGCAAAACATCTCTTCGCACACAAATATCAATAATTCAATTTCATGTTTTAAAAATATCAAACTCAGAAAATTAATATTCATAGATCTGAGGCATTCGATTTCCATTTCGACAATCTTAACCTTGAAATTTCAAAAATATGGAGCATGAAAGTTATTCCTTAATATCTTATATTTCTATCAAAAAAAACTTTGCATAATTTGGATTTACGGTTAAAAAGTTATGGCCATTTTACTATCAGGTATCAACTTAGAAAATTTGATATAACTGTGCTATAACATTAGTTTCAAACTTACTTTTGACCATTTTAAATGTAGTATTTCAACAAATGCTCAAAAGGAAACTTGTAGCTTATTGAAATATCTTTCAAACACAAAATGATTGAACTAATTCGGATCATATTACACAAGAATATCATCATTTTACTACACCGATTTTGACAAATAATTTTCAATAGACAAATTTGCAAATTTCAACAAACAATCATATGCAAGCAACAAACAACTATAAACATTGGAAAAAAAACTAAAACTTAGCATGAAAACCTTGTTTTCTATAACAATAAGTAATCATTCACTTTCTAACATCTCCAAACACCCAAAACATAACATGCAACCTACTACAATCACCAATATCAACATACACAAATGCGTGAGTTATCAACAAGAAAGGTTTTGGGGAAATGCATCACTAAATTAACTTAGAGATTCATAATTCATCAGATTCATAATTATCACAAACATACATTAGTTCATAGACACAAAATCGCAAGATTTAGATATAGCGGTGAGTGGAAACTCACTTTAACTCCTTGCTATCAATTCTAGAACATTCCCTAACCTTTCTAGCCGCCAGTCTTCACCAAATCATGCTCAAACCCCTAACTTTGATCTCAGGACAGCAAATAGAAGAGATCAAAAAAGGCTAAAACTGAAAATAATATACCTAAATGATGTAAATGGATAGAGAAACTCACTAGTATTTTTCTCCTATTTTTTCTGGATTTTCACTAATTTATTTGGCCAAAATTTTGGGCTAGGGTACAAGAGTTTTGAGAGAGGTGTTCGGTTTCTTTTATTCTATAAATGGAGTTGTTTTTACAAAATGTTGAGGAAGGAGATAAGGAGAAAAGCCTCTATCATATTTTCTCTAAGTTTTGGCTAAGCGGGCTTAAAATGAAATGGACCCGATAGCCAATTTAATTAAAACAAAGGTTTTAATTTTTTTTCTCTCAATGAAAATGTAATCAAGAATTCTAATTTTTAATTGCAAAACTAATTTAAATCCTCTTCATTAATAAAATGACATACTTTCACAAAATCCCATTTTAGCCCAAAAATAGGATTAAATCATTTTCTTATCAAAATTACCAAATTTAACAAAAATGTGAAAATCCATCTTCTAAAATAAGATAACAAGACAAATAAGTAATTTAACTTTAAAAATCCCCTTTTTTTATTTAAGTGAAACCACACAATATTTAGAAAACACTAACATATTATTTAACAAGTTTCAAAATAAGAATTTTGACATCAACAAATTTCTTATTTTTCCCTTCCAATTATAATGTAAATAAAATACTTATTATTCAAATCTATTTCAATAAATGAGAAATCCAATTTCTCATTAAAATTACAAGTTTAAATATTTGTTAAATTTAAATTAAAAACACTGAAAAATTGGGGTTGTTACACTATATATGATAAGGAGACTTTGGAGAATGCAGACTTGATCCAAGAAGGATGAAGATTGCCCAAGATAGATAGAGATATTACGCCGACAGGAGATGCATAGATTTGGATTCTACAGTGGGTGACATGGTCTTTGTGAATGTCTTGCCACTTAGATACATTTTGAGGTTTGGCAGTTTGAAAAGTAAGCAACAAGGTCTGTAAGGCCTTTGCAGATCGTGGAGAAAGTAGGTGTAACAGCCCTGACTCGACCTTCGAAAATCGGCACCGAATACGACACTCATATTCAAATGCCACAGATCCAAACGTCGAATCTGGTTCGCTGGAGCTTATAACACATCAAGTACAACACAGCGGAAGAAAAAGAATATCAATATATATAACATTGATACAATGACAGATACAATATCTGATATACTATGATACAACGGAATGATACAATAGATGTCAATACTACAGAGATACAAGACACAGCGGAAAGAATATCTTCAATAGAATGCATCTCCAAATCCAATGCGCCAATCCAAAGCTAGCTCGAACCAACATCACGTTTCGCAAAGATAAGCAAGTGCAGTCGTGATTCAAAGACTGGACTAACTCCAGATAATCTACTAAACCTGACTATCTGAAAAACTCAACTCTAGACTGCCCGTGTGGAAAAATTGTGGGCACCTAAAGTTTAGGAAAGGAACAGTAAACTACGAGTCGGTCATGGGATTGGTGCGAGTAAACAAAAACAGTTTATCTTTTAAAACAAACAACATAAGAATTTAGATTGAAAACCGCAATGCTTTTTATAAAATGAAACTACCATAAGGCCTCCCACCACACACACAATGCAAATGCAGAATTGGAGGAGATTTCTCCTTATGATAGTCAAACATGCTTGATACGAGAAAATTTCTTTGATATAATTACTAGTGCATAGTGCAGAAAACATTTTGAAAGTATAATATTAATCTTAGCCAGCATAGGCATTTCACACTTATGCCTACTATAGCTACCATGTTTAATAGCAGGTCACCGCCACATTTCATGGCAGGTTATACAACTAAAACCGTACAAGGAGCGTATTGTTTTGATTGGATTTCCAACAAATGGTCAGGCTAAGGAACTTCCTACTGTCAACGGGTACGTCTCTGGCGAGACGTCCCGAGAAACTAACCGAGTCTCTGCCAACACAAGGCCGGGTTACCTCTGTAAATAGGTAACTACTACTCGAGCATGCCATCCCTCGGTCCTTTGTGACCTTTATCCGAGGCGCCTCTAAACCACAAAGCAACAACCACACAGTAAATGAGATTGAAGCCACCACATAGGTAAATATCTAGGCTCCATACCATGATACCATCCTTTACCGGAAGGGAATGACACACCCTAAAGGGTGTGACCCTCATAACCTTGCCGCATCTTTCCTGTTTCAACCATTTTTGGGGTGTGAGGTCCTGATGCAGTCTCGTCCACAAAGCTACGCTTCATACAAAATCCATTCTTTGATCACAAATGATCATCAACACACAGCACCACTCAGCATGCCACACTACCAAATAGGGAGTATATCATTGATAACCTTGAACTACATGACCTCTGAGCTCGTACGTCTCAGAGAAGGGTGTTAAGCTAAGAGAATAAATTCTCTGCCACCAACAGTTATGTATTTGAAGGAAATCGGCTTTATATCTCAAAGTGTAGTGTCAGACATACAACCATACAAGTCTGTCCCGGGTTCGAACAGAACCGAAGGCACTTCCGAAGAAGCCCTTGCAATCCGGGTATTCACAATCCCGATCGGACTTCCCATCACTTAGGGAATCCCTATACCATAGCTACTCGGTGAAGTGACAGTCGATAGGTTATCCTATCGTTATCACAAACATCCGGTCTTCAAGACCGGTCTTCAAATGCAATTCATAACGTCGTACCACTATTCGGAATGGGTTATATGACACAAGGTACTCTCCCGACTAAACCGAATAATGAGCGCAATATTTGAAAATATATGGATATGGGATTTCAGTTAAGTCACAACTTCAAAGAAAACCAAAACCTTTCTTCAAATGGTTTAAACAAATTACCATTTCAAATCTTTAAACAATAAGATTTATTTCACAAAGTTCACCTAGTTTCACAAAGATCTATTTACGGATTTCCAAACAATTTCCATTTCAATTGGATTAACTCATTAAATATTTAAATCAAGGATTTAACCTATAGCTTTCAACCGTTTCCATAACTTGGAAATCATTTTCATTTCAAATTAGAAATCCTTTTAACACAAATTGGAAGTTCATTTCTTATGTGAAAGCTTTTATTATTTGAAAAAAAACAGTTTTCGTTTCAGAAAAATCCAATTATGTTTGCACGAGTTAAAGCCTTTGAATTTAAATTCAAAATCCTAAATCAATACCTTTAGAATGGTTTAACCCATATAAACTTGTATAACATCTTTAATCCCTAGTTTCAAATCATAGAATTCGGTTTCAAATATTGAATTTAAATTTAAATCAAATTATTTAAATTTCAAAACTTTGTCAAGTTATTCAAAAATAAATTTTATCTTTGAAACTCCTTTTCAAAAGCTTTTTACTTTAATCCCAATCCATTTCCAAAACTATTTGGATTTAAAAATTCAATTTCAAACTATTTCAAAAATCTGCAACTTAACCAATTTCCACGTGCAATCCATATTTGTGTGTGTATAGTGTAGTCCACGGGTTTCACACAATAGTGCAACATCATCAATCATCACAGATTCAATCATATCAATCTCGATAAGCGGAATAATCCATAATGCTTATCTTCATTCACAGATAAAGTAAATTTATCAATCACAAAGATTTACCATTATGATTCGATGTGGGTTTCGGATAGCCAACTGGAATCCGACTCCCTATAGCATCGAAATTTAAATGTTGTTTACGGGCAAAAAGGGTTTTCACATACGCATAGAAACAAATCACAAATCACAGTTAAGCATAAAGCAATTCACATTACATAGCATCGCAATCACATATCAAAATTATCAATCTAGTACACCATATTTGATAATTCACTTAAATTAAATCAAATCAAACTTAATTAATTACAATGAGCAATTAATTTCTTAATTACTTTCGTAAAGTAATTACACTTACTCAATTCCACAAATGATTATTATTAAATAATTAATCTAACTTAATCGTTGAAATTAATCACATTGATTAATTATTTAAATAATCCTAGTTAATTATCTTCATTAGCTAAAAACAATTCTATAATTACTTTCCTAATTAATCTCTAATTATAAATTAATCTAAATCGTTAATTTATAAATTAAATAAATAAGTCATTCTTTAATTATCTTATTCATTAAATCATTTTAATACCTTAATTATCTCTAAGGTAATCCATTTCTTTATTAATGACTTCATTAATATTAAAGTTTATTTAAAACATTACACTTCTAAATTTAGATTCAAATTTCATTTTGAATTTGAGATTCAAAATGATTATATATTTCAACATTAACCAAATTTAAATATCAACTTATAAACCTATATAAGAAAAGTTCTAACTAAATTACTTAAATTTTTATTTAAAACTTAAGCTTTAAAATACATTACATTTTAACTTGCAAACTCAAGTTAAAACAAATTATTTAACTTTCCATTCAAAATCCTTTGTATAAAAGAACTTTATCAAAATCCAATTCAAATATTTATTTGAAAACAAATTGCTTTAAAAAGCTATTTGATTTAAACTTGTTTAAAACATTCAGATTTAAAAACTAATTTAAATCACAGATTTGAATTCAAAAAACCTGAATTCATATTTAAACTGTGATTCAAAACTCAATTTAAATTTTGATTTATAATTAAAAATTAAAATTTCAAAAACAACAGAATAGTTTTGTTTTAAACCTGTACAAGTACTTCTACCCGAGCTAATACTCCATTTGCTTCGAGTCCAACACTTAAAACTTCGAGTAAAACTTGAGTTAAACACGCAAGAGTACCCTGAAACCACCCAAGCTATCACATTTCCAGGTTACCAGAAACTCGTGCATGATGCACGTACACGACACCGCCGCTCGCCTCCAGATGTCGCCTCGTCATCGAGCAAGTCGACGACCATCCACGAAGCCGTCCCCGATCGTCAGAACTCCCTCATCTCCTCGAATTTAAATTCGAGTTAAATTCCAAACCTGGAACACAAACTGCCAACCAACTTCCAAAACCTAGAACTTTGCCATACTCCAAATTCCGACCACCTAAGAGCCATTACCATCGGCCATAGCTTCGACTACCAGCCCTCTACCAATCCCCAAAAGCACGTTGAACTCAATGATTGGGGTAGTCGAACCAACCCAAAATCATCCTAGTTAAAAACTAGGGTTCTGAACTTCAAACACTTGCCGCCTCCACCACGACCATCAGACCACCATCCTAATATTTTTCCTGCAACCACCATTCATCCCTCCATCACCAGCCAAAACCCCGACCTCAACACATCAGAGGATCACTAGAAATCACCAAAATAATGAAATCTCAACTAACCCAAACTGCTCTTCCTTCTTAACTCTAAAAATTATGACTTTTGCTTTAAAAATCGTGTTTTAGTGTAAGGATTCAACTTGCATATCTGAATCGAAAATTAAAAGGTTTGAATTTTAACTTATTTTGACTTTTCTCTATTGTTTTATATTTCCAGAACCAATACAAATTGTTTTTCTTTTAAACAAATTTTTAAACTTAAGTCTATGTTATAACAAACATTTTATGTTCAAAACTTAAGTCTTATCAAAGCTTGGATTGAGAGCAAATGAATTTCGATGAGTATTTAAGCCTAGAATTAAAACAGGACACAATACATATACACATCATACATACAATTGAATATTCACACCAGATTTTCACTTATATACACCTGCGAAAACTTATTCATTTCAACCATACTAGCATGAAAACAAATATATTTTTTTAAAAGTTACTCACAATAGATTCCATAAGAATGAACAGAATTTCCTTTTTGAACTAGGCTTTGAATTTTGCTAGCTGGAACTTCTTGTTTGAATTGTTTTAGTTGATGTTGATGGTTTCAAGTTGTAGCTTTTCCTTTTTTTTTCTTTTATTAATACTCAGGTTTTAGATTGATGAATGAAAGAAGAAGATGGTGTATATAAGAAGATAGTATGCAGGTTGATATGAGTTTACAGGGTGATTATTTTATTTTGTACAATACCAAACCAAAGATATTTCTTTGCTTGTTGACTAGCCGATTTCTTTACTTTACTTTGGTGGCTAATTATCTTGTTTTAGTGGCTGATAAGATATATATGCGTGCTAGCATTGATTTTCTTTGTCTTCTTTTTATTTTATTTTAAATCTACATACTTGAAATATATCACTGTCTTCTTATGCAAGCCTTTCATATACATGTTTACTTGTTTCATATTTATACTTTATTTGTTTGTACATAATTATTTTGTCTTGCATACACAAACTTGTCATGTTTTGCATAATATACATATCAAATAAATTACATAGATATATTTTTATAATTTCAAATTATTTTTAAACATTTGCTTAAAATTTACATTCAAATTCAATATATATATATATATAAATTTAAATCCACTCATATATGCACATATACATATATATTCACATATATATGTAAGTTTTAAATTCAAATGATTTTTAAAACATTTATTACTTCAATCAAAAGAAATTGAAGTTTTATTCATATAAATTAACACATATTGTTATTCGAATTTGGAGAAACTCAATTCAATTCACCAACAAATTTCACAAATTTTATTCAAAAATTAAATTAATTTAAACTTTGAAAAAATCTGGGATCATTATAGATTCCCCCCTTAAAAAAATTTCGTCCTCGAAATTTGTAGGCACGAAAAAAACAAAGATAGATACACAAAGACAGAAAAACAGTTTTTCGGTTCAAACTGGATATCTATTCTGTATTTGGCTTACCAAATCAGAATATCGACAATATGAGAACAAACTCATACCATTATTACACAAGATACTCGGGTAATCAGATCTACGAATATGCAGGGGCACTGGTTAGTTCGAATGATAACTAAACATTCGTAGAATATATCGGACCCTAGAGAAGAGATAGATAGATTCAATCTCCTACAATTTCTCAAACACTAGATATGGATTCCAAATTCAAGTCAGAATACTCCAAAGTTTATATCAACTGTCCCTCTTCGGACTTTGATATTCACAAGAAATTACAATAGAATTTAAAATTTGGTTTTAACCGATATCGTTTTATTGATTCAATTCAAATTTAGCTTTATATTTGTTAACCAATTTATTCCAATTTATTAAAATTTTCAATTTCAAATTTTCAATTCATTAAAGTTTAAATCAAAAAGCTGATAAGAAACCGATGAAGATACGAAGTAAGGATTTTCTACAACGATTTGTAGGGCCACCACCACACCGAAACTTCTTCTCATAGCTGCTACGAAGCAAATCAAAGAATTTGGAATCGAATCAAAGAAGAATGATAGAGAAAATTATTTCCACTGTTGCAGGGTATTGACCATTTGTAGTGTACTCCCCTGTCCCCTATCTCGTCCTCTTCTCGCACTCATACATACTATCAGTGGATAGTAGAGAACTTACTAAGGCATTTGAACGGATATCTTAGGGATATAATCATTCTAGGGTATGCTTCACCCTATCTCTAATGAGTTACTTAATGTGTTATACTCCTGAGCTAAAGTTTTAACCTTCAGCTCTGATACCAAATGTAACGGCCTTGACTCGACCTTCGAAAATCGGCACCGAATGCGACACTCATATTCAAATGCCACAGATCCAAACGTCGAATCTGGTTCGCCGGAGCTTATAACACATCAAGTACAACACAGCGGAAGAAAAAGAATATCAATATATATAACATTGATACAATGACAGATACAATGTCTGATATACTATGATACAACAGAATGATAAAATAGATGTCAATACTACTAGAGATACAAGACACAGTGGAAAGAATATCTTCAATAGACTGCATCTCCAAATCCAATGCTCCAATCCAAAGCTAGCTTGAACCAACATCACGTTTCACAAAGATAAGCAAGTGCAGTCGTGATTCAAAGACTGGACTAACTCCAGATAATCTACTAAACCTGACATTTGAAAAACCCAACTCTAGACTGCTCGTGTGGAAAAATTATGGGCACCCAGAGTTTAGGAAAGGAACAATAAACTATGAGTCAGTCATGGGACTGGTGTGAGTAAACAAAAAAGTTTATCTTTTGAAACAAACAACAAAAGAATTTAGATTGAAAACCGCAATGCTTTTTAGAAAATGAAACTACCATAAGGCCTCCCACCACACACACAATGCAAACGCAGAATTGGAGGAGATTTCTCCTTATGATAGTCAAACATGCTTGATACGAGAAAATTTCTTTGATATTATTACTAGTGCATAGTGCAGAAACATTACGAAAGTATAATATTAATCTTAGCCAGCATAGGCATTTCACACTTATGCCTACTATAGCTACCATGTACAATAGCAGGTTACCACCACATTCCATGGCAGGTTATACAACTAAAACCGTACAGGGCGCGTATTGTTTTAATTGGATTTCCAACAAATGGTCAGGCTAAGGAAATTCCTACTGTCAATGGGTACGCCTCTGGCGGGACGTACCGAGAACCTAACCGGATCTCTGCGAACACAAGGTCGGGTTACCTCTGTAACTTGGTAACTACTACTCGAGTATGCCATCCCCCGGTCCTTTGGGACCTTTATCCGAGGCGCCTCTAAACCACAAAGCAACAACCACACAGTAAATGAGATTGAAGCCACCACATAGGTAAATATCTGGGCTCCATACCATGATACCACCCTTTACCAGAAGGGAATAACACACCCTAAAGGGCGCGACCCTCATAACCCTGCCGCATCTTTCCTGTTTCGACCATTTCCGGGGTGTGAGGTCCTGATGCAGTCTCGTCCACAAAGCTATGCTTCATACAAAAGCCATGATTTGATCACAAATGATCATCAACACACAGCACCACTCAGCATGCCACACTACCAAATTAGGAGTATATCACTAATAACCTTCAACTACATTACCTCTGAGCTCGTACATCTCACAGAAGGGTGTTAAGCTAAGAGAATAAATTCTCCACCACCAACAGATATGTATTTGAAACAAATCGGCTTTATATCTCAAAATGTGGTGTCAGACATACAACCATAAAGTCTGTCCCGGGTTCGAAGAACCGAAAGCACTTCCGAAGAAGCCCTTGCAATTCAGGTATTCACAATCCCGATCGGACTTCCCATCTTTTAGGGAATCTCTATACCGTAGCTACTCGGTGTAGAGACAATCGATAGGTTGTCTTATCGTTCTCACAAACATCTGGTCTGCAACACCGGTCTTCAAATGCAATCCATAACGTCGTATCACTATTCGGAACGGGTTATATGACACAAGCTCCTCTCCCGGCTAAACCGAATAATGAGCGCAATATTTGAAAAGATATGGATATGGGATTTCAGTTAAGTCACAACTTCGAAGAAAACCAAAACCTTTCTTCAAATGGTTTAAAAAAATTACCATTTCAAATCTTTAAACAAAAAGATTCATTTCACAAAGTTCACCTAGCTTCACAAAGACCCATTTACGGATTTCAAAACAATTTCCATTTCCATTGGATTAACTCATTAAATCTTTAAATCAAAGATTTAACTTATAGCTTTCAACTGTTTCCATAACTTGGAAATCATTTTCATTTCAAATTAGAAATTCATTTAACACAAATTGGAAGTTCATTTCTTATGTGAAAGCTTTTATTATTTGAAAACAAACAGTTTTCGTTTCAGAAAAATCCAATTATGTTTGCACGAGTTAAAGCCGTTGAATTTAAATTCAAATTCCCAAATCAATACCTTTAGAATGGTTTAACCCATATAAACTTGTATAACATCTTTAATCCCTAGTTTCAAATCATAGAATTCAGTTTCAAATTTTGAATTTAAATCAAATTATTTAAATTTCAAAACTTTATCAAGTTATTCAAAAATAAATTTTATCTTTGAAACTCCTTTTCATAAACTTTTTACTTTAATCCCAATCCATTTACAAAACTATTTGGATTTAAAAATTCAATTTCAAACTATTTCAAAAATCAACGACTTAACCAATTTCCACATGCAATCCATATTTGTGTGTGTATGGTGTAGTCCAGAGGTTTCACACAATAGTGCAACATCATCAATCATCACAGATTCAATCATATCAATCACGGTAAGCAGAATAATCCATAACGCTTATCTTCATTCACAGATTCACATATAAAGTAAATTTATCAATCACAAAGATTTAGCATTATGATTCGATGTGGGTTTCGGATAGCCAACTGGAATCCGACTCCCTGTCGCATCGAAATTTAAATGCCATTTACGGGCAAAAAGGGTTTTCACATACGCATAGAAACAAATCAAAAATCACAGTTCAGCACAAAGCAATTCACATTACATAGCATCATAATCACATATCAAAAATATCAATCCAGTACACCATATTTGATAATTAACTTAGATTAAATCAAATTAAACTCAATTAATTACAATGAGCAATTAATTTCTTAATTACTTTCATAAAGTAATTACACTTACACAATTCCACAAATGATTATTATTAAATAATTAATCTAATTTAATCGTTGAAATTAATCACATTGATTAATTATTTAAATAATCCTAGTTAATTATCTTCATTAACTAAAAACAATTATTTAATTACTTTCCTAATTAATCTCTAATATAAATTAATCTAAATCATTTATTTATAAATTAAATAAATAAGTCATTCCTTAATTATCTTATTCATTAAATCATTTTAATACCTTAATTATCTCTAAGGTAATCCATTTCTTTATTAATGACTTCTTTAATATTAAATTTTATTTAAAACATTACACTTCTAAATTTAGATTCAAATTTCAGTTTGAATTTAAGATTCAAAATGATTATATATTTCAACATTAACCAAATTTAAATATCAACTTATAAACATATATAAGAGAAGTTCCAACTAAATTACTTAAATTTTTATTTAAAATTTAAGCTTTAAAATACATTACATTTTAACTTGCAAATTCAAGTTAAAACAAATTATTTAACTTTCCATTCAAAATCCTTTTTATAAAAGAACTTTATCAAAATCCAATTCAAATATTTATTTGAAAACAAATTGCTTTAAAAACTAATTGATTTAAACTTATTTAAAACATTCAGATTTAAAATCTGATTTAAATCACAGATTTGAATTCAAGAAACCAGAATTCATATTTAAACTGTGATTCAAAACTCAGTTTAAACTTTGATTTATAATTAAAAATTAAATTTTCAAAAACAACATAAAAGTTTTGTTTTAAACCTGTACAAGTATTTCTACCCGAGCCAATACTCCATTTGGTTCGATTTCAACACTTAAAACTTCGAGTAAAACTCGGATTAAACACGCAAGAGCACCCTGAAACCACCCAAGCTATCAAATTTCCAGGTTACCAGAAATTCATGCACGATGCACAGCACCGTCGCTTGCCTCCAGACGTCGCCTCGTCGTCGAGCAAGTCGACGACCATCCACAAAGATGTCCCCGATCGCCAGAACTCCCCCATCTCCTCGAATTCAATTTCGTGTTAAAACCCAAACCTGGAACACAAATTGCCCACCAACTTCCAAAACCTAGAACTTCACCGTACTCCAAATTCCGACCACCTGAGAGCCATCACCACCGGCCATAGCTTCGACTACCACCCCTTTACCAATCCCCAAAAGCATGTTGAACTCGATGCATTGGGGTAGTCGAACCATCCCAAAAATCAACCTAGTTAAAAACAAGGGTTCTGAACTTCAAACGCTTGCCGCCTCTACTAAGACCATCAGACCACCATCCCAATATTTTTCCTGCAACCACCGTTCATCCCTCCATCACCAACCAAAACACCGACCTCAACACATTAGAGGATCACCAGAAATCACCGAAATAATGAAATCTCAACTAACCCAAACTGCTCTTCCTTCTTAACTCTAAAAATTATGACTTTTTCTTTAAAAAACGTGTTTTAGTATAAGGATTCAACTTGCATATCTGAATTCAAAAATTAAAAGGTTTGGATTTTAACTTATTTTGAGTTTTCTCTGTTGTTTTATATTTCCAGAACCAATACAAATTGTTTTTCTTTTAATTTTTTTTTAAACCTAAGTCTATGTTATAACAAATATTTTTTGTTCAAAACTTAAGTCTTATCAAAGCTTGGATTGAGAGCAAATGAATTTTGATGAGTATTTAAACCTGGAATTAAAACAGGACATAATACATATACACAGCATACATACAATTGAATATTCACACCAGATTTTCGCTTATATACACCTACGAATACTTATTCATTTCAACCATACTAGCATGCAAACAAATTTTTTTTTTTTAAAAGTTACTCACAATAGATTCCAGAAGAATGAACAGAATTCCTTTTTAAACCAGGCTTTGAATTTTGCTAGCTGGAACTTCTTGTTTGAATTGATTTAGTTGTTGTTGATGGTTTCAAGTTGTAGCTTTTCCTTTTTTTTCTTTTATTAATACTCAGGTTTTAGATTGATGAATGAAAGAAGAAGATGGTGTATATAAGAAGATAGTATGCAGGATGATATGAGTTTACAGGGTGATTATTTTGTTTTGTACAATACCAGACCAAAGATATTTCTTTGCTTGTTGACTAGCCGATTTCTTTACTTTACTTTGGTGGCCAATAATCTTGCTTTAGTAGCTGATAAGATATATATTGTGTGCTAGCATTAATTTTCTTTTTCTTCTTTTTATTTTATTTTAAATCTACATACTTGAAGTATATTACCGTCTTCTTATGCAAGCCTTTCATATACATGTTTACTTGTTTCATATTTATACTTTATTTGTTTGTACATAATTATTTTGTCTTACATACACAAACTTGTCATGTTTTTCACAATATACATATCAAATAAATTACATAGATATATTTTTATAATTTAAAATTATTTTTAAACATTTGCTTAAAATTTACATTCAAATTCAACATATATATAAATTTAAATCCACTCATATATGCACATATACATATAAATTCACATATATATATGTAAGTTTTAAATTCAAATGATTTTTAAAACATTTATTACTTCAATCAAAAGAAATTGAAGTTTTATTCATATAAATTAACACATATTTTTAGTCGAATTTGGAGAAACTCAATTCAATTCACCAATTAATTTCATAATTTTTATTCAGAAATTAAATTAATTAGCAATTTAAACTTAGAAAAAATCCGGGATCTTTACAGTAGAGAAGTTGGGTTATAGACTAAAGCTTCCTAAACAGTTTGCGGGAGTTCACACTATGTTCCATGTGTTAAACTTATTAAAGTGTCTACATGATTCAGCTTCTGTAGTTGAGCCTAGTCGGTTGGAAGAAGTCAAAGTGAATAAAGATTCACTTTTTCATCATGTATCTACCATTATTATTGAGAATGGGATGAGGCAA
Source organism: Allium cepa (assembly GCA_030765085.1). NCBI lineage: Eukaryota > Viridiplantae > Streptophyta > Magnoliopsida > Asparagales > Amaryllidaceae > Allium > Allium cepa. The sequence goes on along the minus strand of CM060945.1, from coordinate 1,031,768,272 downwards.
CTCCGTAACAAAGTAATCAAACTGTTAGAGTCCGATGGGGAGACAACTCAACAAAGGTTACTTAGAAGCCCAAGGAGAGAATCTAGCTTCCTATCCGGAGCTCTTTTATGGTACTTTTCCATTTAACTTAGTACCATTTTTAGTATGCATAGTATTTAGCTTAGTATATTCCATAGGTAGGAATGTTTGGATGCTGGGCATTGTTGTGAATGTGTTATTAGGACACGTTATGGGTGACGGTTGCTAATAAATGAAATTTATTAGTTAGTATTACGTGTACGAGTTGATATATTCGGGTTCGACTAAACATACCCCGCCTTGCTTACTGTAGTTTATCAGTTATACGCATATGGTTGTTTCATCTTTTTGCATATTTGTTGAATGGTTTCGCATCCATGTAGAATTGCAAGTATATAGGGCATTTCATACATTTTGGATACGCAGCATACGCAGCATACGCACTTGCATTCAGGAGGTCAACTAGTCTAGGAGACAACCTAATTAGACATTACTTGTATGTTCATATGCATTTCATACCTATATATACATATTGCATTAGAAATTTTGAATTTAAGGACAATGATTGTGTATGGTTGATGGTTAAGGAGATGGTTATAGATATTAGTTGTATGAGTTATATTTTTACATCCTTAGAGATTTTGAGGATGAAGTACTTTTAATGGAAGGAGAATATAACACTTCATAAATTTTAATAAATAAATTAAAATAATATCAAGGGAAAAAATGGTAATTTTATATTAAAGGCTAAAATATAAAATTTTACAAACGTTGGAATTTGGCTATGGGCCAATCTATTGGGTTTGAAATGCCGTTTACAGTTAAATACATATATAACTTGTTAAAATTGATTAAACTGGTCAAAAAAGGAAAAATATAACTAATGACATTTTCATAAATATGGCTTTCGAACCTGAGTTAGAAAACCCTGGTTTTCAGCTATAAATTAGACATTACCCTTCACTACTTCTTATTCCAGAACCAGCCGTCACTTGTAAGTACATTTATTCTTTCTCTCTTGTAGAAACTCCTCAACTACAACAAACTTCTCTAGCTCTTCTAAAAATTTATACATATAACAAAGTAAAATCAAGATAGCAAGAGAGAATCCAAATTAGAAGACAAAATAAGGAGGAGGAAAATCAACCAAAAAGATCCAGATTCAAATCAAGATTAGTAACAGGAAAGCTTCATAAGGTGAGTGAGTTGATTACTACGTTTATGTTGATTATGAGTAATTGAATTCCTTTATAATTCTATATTGTTTGATAATTAATTGTTGAATTTGAATAATAATTCCCTCTTAAATCTATTTTGAATTATAATTTCAAATATCAATTAAAATGAACGGTGACAATGGAATACCGCAGGTATTGATTTAAGTGAATAGTTACTAAAAAGGGAAAAGATTAGATTAGTGAAATCGATATTGAACTCTATAAAGATAAATCTTTATCTTTAATGTTTGGGTTGGTTGGATAAAAGAAAAAAATCAAATACCCCTTTTATTTCACCTTGATTTGATTATGTAATTTGAAATATACGTAGAATTTTCATTAGAAGTGCATACATGTTTTTAAATAAAATGGTGTAAATATACATATATAATTATTAAAATTAACAAGTTAAATTCGTATAAATAAACCTACGAATTATAGACAAAAATCTGATTGAAAATAAACCTTACCATATTCAAAACAATGAAGAAGATGAATGAAAAATTACCAAAACAAAAAAAATCCTAAAATCTGGAAACATCCTAACCAAACATCTAAAAAACATAGCCAGACATACGAATGGGGGAAATTAAGGAAATTCCAACTCTAGAGCAATAAAAATTTAAATCCATTTTCAAACAACTGAAATCGAAGTCAGTCGTCTTAAAATAGGAATCGGACGTTTGAATGCCTGGAAAACATTTTAATAAAGTGAAGGTCATACGTCTAAAATAGATAACTATACATCAGATTTATTTTAGAAAGCACAGGTTTAACATAGTCCTGGTGTAACCCAGTAGGGCAAGGTAAGGGACTTGTATCCCACTGTATCGACCTGTAGGAGTTCGCGTAGCTTCGTGGAGCATGTACAATGGATAGTATCACTTCATGGTGGGAGTATCATGGAAGTCGATATGGATGGCATTAGCAGCACAAATAGAAGCTCTTATTATTACTGAGGTATGTTTGGTCATAGGTTAAACATATCGGAACCGGGAAGGTGAGACAGAGGAATTCACATTGTAGTGCTACATAGTTGGATAGCGGCTGGACCTACAGCAAAACAATATAGTGATTTTTCATAATACTTTAGGCTCAATGATAAAGAGTGTTGGTCATATTTACCATTGAGATGTTGACACAAATGCATAGGTAGGCCATAAGTGCTCATGGTAGTATGCTTGGAGTGAGCCTAGGCATTGAGATGTTCGGTCGGTGTGATATACATAGTTGGTCATTTGGGATTGTTAACCAAATGTTGGTTAGAAAGTTAATCAGCAGTATCCATGTATTAGGAATTGACCTAGAATTGTTAGAGGTTGGTTGTTCAACCCTTGGTTGGAAATAAGTTGTTTATGGTTGCAAGTGTAACTAGAATTATACCCCTGATTTATAGAATAACCAATCCTTTATATATAGTAATTAAACATAAAGGGACACCTTAGGTCATGTAGGTTATAAATAAAGTTAATTTCCTATGAACACCATACATTAGTAATGCAATTCATTTACATTACTTTTTTTTGATCCACTTATTTTCTTGCCCTTTTGTACCTACTATAGGAGGATAGGCCAACAGGTGATTTGGCCCAGAAATATTGTGTGTAGGAGGAGATTGTGTGCCTAGATTTATATCTATTTATTGTTACTCTCCATGTACTCTATTTTGTATTTTGTATTTTGTTATTCCTATTTATTAAACACTATGTAATACTGTTTGAAGATATTGTTGTGTGGACCACGTTATTGAGACTGTTATATGATTTTGATTATTTTCAATATTTATATTTTATTTCCTTCTGCCGTGAGATCTAAAAGTTATAGAATCCTTTAAATTTTATATTAATCTTTGTATGTTTTAATGTTCTAAAACCCTGGTAGCCTGTACTTCTTAGCACAACGCGAGTTTGAAAGTCATTTTAGTATTTGAATTGGTGTGCCCAATGGTGTGGGTTGTCACAAGTGGATATTAAATAACTACAAAATGGATTATCTAAAAGTTTTCTTTTGGTTAAGAGCAACTAGGTCAAATAGGTAATCTAAATATGAAGATTTTACATGGTTCCCTTGACTTGAGAATACTATGAAACTTCAATATGAATACTCCACTTTGATTATAATTAAATCATGATATGGCGCTCCATTAAGTGTGTAACAACCTGATATTGAAGGGTAATTAATTAAAAATTATTAATGATGATTTAATAAATTAAAATGGATTTTTAAGGATTAAATAAGAATATTTTAGATATATTTAGGAATATTGGAATTTAACGATAAAATAACTAGTGATGAAATTAAATTGTATTAGAAATAATTACTTGTCAAAAAGATTATGGAATAAATTATTTTGGAATTTTTTTAATAAAAGGGTTTAGAATATAAATATAAGATATTCAAATTTAAAATAAGTTAAATTATGGGAAACAAATTCTATAGACAATCATAATGATGAGTGAATATCCAAGTGTTGTAAATTTAATTTTTATTCGAATTTTATTGTGATTTGAGCTGAACAGAAAATAGTTTATATAAAAAAATAAAGTAAAACAATATGAAATCCTCCACTTTTAAATTTCTAAACAAATGAAATAAATCATTTTAAAATTTAAAAATTTAAAATTTAAATATTTGGTTCTCAACACCAATCTACACCTAAAGCAAAGAAGAATTGATTATTTGTTCACATTTTGGAGTTCCGGAAGTGAGAAGTAGAAAGGAAGTTGAAGTATGAAACTTCCATGTAAATTTAATTTGCTCACAAACCTATGTTTAGATCAAATAATTGTATATATGTATTGGAATTTAATTGTTTTTGGGGTAAATATTATTGTATATATTTAATTGGTGGTGATAACAACAAGAAGGAGGATGAAGAAGTCCATTAAAATGATCGATTGGAAGTGTGAATGGTGGGTTAATCGATCAACCTCCCAAGCTCCAATCGGTTGACCTCTACATCTCAACTGGTGGTGCAACCAGTTACACAAACGAGGTATGGTCTGATGGTAAGGGCTTATACTCTTCTACCAACCCATACAGGTTCGAGTCTTGTGTTATGCTATTTTGTATATGTATATTTTAATAGTAAATAAATTATATTTGCATTGAAAATAAATGTAAGAAATTGTATAAAGTAAGTATATAATTTTACATAGAAATGTTATTACATGAATTAAGAATTTAGATATATTTAAAGTTATAATTTATAAAGAAGAAATTCATTTTGGGTTAAAATAATTATTTGGAAGATTTGTAAAAATTTCTAGAAAATATGAAATGTTTTATAAATTATATTTTAAAAGTTCTATCGTATATTTTATGATTTCTTTGTTTAAATAAGGGATTTTATAAGTGTATTTTAAGTGTTCAAGAAAAAGAAAACCTTGTTAAACTTAGTTATTAATTCATTTCTCAACTAAATTGGGATTTTATTCATGATTTATAGGTTTTTGGATTTCTCATCTCTTCTATAAGGAATTGGATTGTATGAATGGTCCACCTTTGATATTGATTTGATTAGCGATTTTGATGTGATATGGCGATAACATCCCTCTACTTGATTTTGTGATATTTTAATTCTATATAGCGAGGAATCTAAAAACAAAGTTATAATACCATCCAGTATGGAACTTTCTGTAATATTACACTGGTCATTCTTTGGACTCGTTATATAGAATATTACGGAGATTCAGTGTAGTATATGAGCAATGAATAAGTGGTTGAGTATCACGTGGCAGTATGGGACATCGATGTAATATTTATTCGATTATTCATTGTAAGTAGATATCCCTCATGTGATGGGATTAGTAATACTGGGTAATACTTACGTGAGGTGATGCTCATGGTGTTGAGCAAGCTCATGGATTTGAGTTAGGGGTACTTAAATTGTAGATGTCGTGTGTTTGTCTATCACGATGTACTCCTAGATTTTGTGCTGGAGCGGACCAGATGGCTAGCAATTATACTAGTGGCTTAATCGTGGGGTCATGCCCCATATCCGTGACACCTTTAGTTGTTATCATAGAGTATGAGTGAATCCAAGTGGATTGCCCCTGTGCTCGATTATTATAAAGTAGGAGCAATTCTAGGTGGATAACCCGTGTACCTTTATCCTTTTATGTCACCTAGACCAGTAATTTGTTACCATGAGGGAAGGAGTCGGGTCGTGAATGGAGAGTCCTCGTGTTGACAAGCACATTGGTTGATATTGTGTCTCTATAACCGTGTAGGTTACAAAAGACTATAGTAACGGATCTAGGTGGATAGCCCGTGTGTTCCTGGAGTAGGTGGTTAGCTATCAGTCTCCCTTTTGGTTCTAATAGAATGATATATGTATATATACTATTTATATCCTTAGTTTAGTATTAAAAGAATATCCAAGAGGATAACCCATATGCTTATAGAGCAGGCGGATAGCCATTAGCTTCACATGTTGAGGTATGGCTCTACTTAGGATTTTATGTTTTGTCGTATAGTCAAACCCCACTATCATTTATAATGTGTTATATCCATATGAGGACATAAAATTATACCACTATAGATGTCCAAAATATAGTGGTTCTCATATCATTTATTATATGTACAATTTTATTGGTAGGAGGCCTACTTTATGTTAATTAAGGATAGGACTTTACTATTTGATATTGATGGATAAACTTGGGCTGTTCTATGAGCTAGCCTAACTATACATGATTGTATATCAAGTATGGATGAATTATGTATTTTGATGATGATTCTAGATATAAATGATTCACCTATATGTCATTGATTCTGTGGTTTCTTATTTAATGTTATTTTACATGGGAGATGGCATCTTTATACGTGGTTTTGAGATATTCGACATTTTGTGATACTTTAGGATTTTTATGTATTATAATTATATACCATGCATACATTAATATTATTATATATACATAAACATATACACCGACATTATGGTTATTATCTTGAGTTATTTTAATGGTGTTATCATGTTGTTATTGTTGGAACTGAGCCAGTTAGTAGTGGAAGAAATAAGAGAATTTCAAATGTTTTAACCATTTTGGATCTTTATTGGGCCTATGAAGTCTAATTTATTGAGAACATTTCTAAATGTCATTTTAAATAAAATCATTATTTTATTTACATTTATAATATTGTTTTATATTATGTAATTAATATCATATTATGGATATGTACATGTGTATCATATGCATATATATGTATGTGTGCGCATGTGTCACATAACAATCCTGGCAAGGCACAACATGTCCGTTTATAAGTACTGGGATTTACGCTGCAACAGACTATTAGCTCATCTATTATACAAATATATCATCCTAATGTATGCTTATATACTTTAATTTATGTATACAAAATATTACAAATACATATACATACATTTGTATGTACATATGCATGTATACAAACTACATTTTATTTTGATATATATAATTGTATAAGTATATTTTAAAGCATTTATAATTATATCAAAATTGTAGCTTTTTGCTGCAAAATCGAATGCAATTTTTTTTTCATAAACGTATATATTAAATACATATATACATGTATATAAATAATTTAATAAATATTAAATAAAAAATATAATATATATTAAATATATAAACTCTTGATAATGCTCATAGCAAAGAAATGTTTTTTTTGAATTTAAATACATATATTAAAATGAAATTTTCATATGAAAACTGGGGGAAAATTAAACAAAACTTATTTTTAAAATATAATTTTGAATTTTAAAATTTTAGCAATAATCCAAGAGATATTTTAGTATTTGAATATTTTATGTATAATTTTGTCATTTAACAATAATTTTAAATTCGATTTTGATTTTTGCTAATATTTAAATAATTAAATTATATATTGTTGATAACGACGGATTTTCTATCGATTAGAAAATCGTCGTTAAAAATATTATCATTAAACTACCGCTAGTGCATGGTGTACAATTGTAGTATGTATGCAAGTATGGGTCGATCCGTAGGAAAATGAATTAATTTTAAATTATACTCAATCAAATTTTCCCAAAGAGTTTGAAATTGTTTTAAACTAAAAAATTTCAAAACTAGTTAAAGCAAAAGTGAATAAAGATATGAGATTAAGAGACAATTTAGAGGCAAATCCACTCTCATACCGTCACATAAATCAATATAAAATTTAATGTATGATCTCTCATATAAATTTAGTAGTATTAGCGATGTATTTATCATAAGTATGATTTACAAATTCCAATGGTTTGGATTCGCAAAAATGCTATGAACCAAGCCCACTGAAGCCCGAGTGGGTATCTGGTATCATGTAAATAGGCAAAGACAAATATATCAGGGCTCAATAATTTATTTCTCAGCAGGATTGACTAAAATATAATAGTGAGTAAATACTCACCAATATAATAACACTCTCTAAACATATGTCTTACAATTGGAAGGTCTCTGTCATCTACTTAACATGTAGGGTGTTATACGGAGGGGGTCAGAACAAAAGTTTTGGTGAATGGATAAATTATACAATTCTAAGCTTAATTCTACATATACCTTTTTATTTCCATTTACTATTATATTAGGTTCATTAGGTTTACAATACTTTCGCCTCTATTCGTGAACCGGGCCCATCTACTCGATAGTAGATTAAAGCCTAATAACTAATGTATACATATACATAGCTATATGCCCAATGACCATATTTGTCCTAGGTGGCACCCATGGCACCTTCTGTATCCTCCTCGAAAAGGGCTCAATTGTCTTGCTCCGTAGCTATATCTGTAAAGGACTACTTCATAAGGCCTACAATACAGATACTCCATCATCTTGCTCCACGAGCGTTCCGTAGCTATATCTGTAAAGGACTGCTTCATAAGGCCTACAACACATATGCTCCACTACTTACTATGAAAACGTAAATCGCGTCGCACTAGTTCATGCCAGTGATCAGACATCCACAATGTACCATCCAGTGCGTACACTAAGGGATACGTAATAGTTCTGCCTACTATCTGAATCCCGCCAATAAGGTCTACCTTGTATGGAATTCAGTTGGGGATTTTCTACATCTTTAAAGGACTGCTTTGTTAGACCTACAATATAGATATTCCAGTTGGCCTGTCTCTTTTCTCGTCGTGGCTATAGCTCATGCAGCCACCCCTCAACTAAATTGAGACCACTAAAGAGTTAAGTGGTCGTGCCCTATTGCGAAAAATCTAACATCCAATTGGCGGTGCCCCCATCTAATGTCTCAATAGTGAAAGAATCATTGGATGTTGGTTAGTCTTTCCCGAAATCGCTCTTGGTCTTGATGCTGGCCGATATCCGCATGCGACTATCCTTAAACTTACTTACACATGCTAGACATACGAATACCATACTCCGAACACCAAGCCCTTCCGACTGCCTACAAAGGTTTGCTTCATTAGGCATACAATGCAAATGCAGTTAAGGCATACTCTCTTGATGGAACACCTACAGAACTGCCTCCGTGGGTACAGCTTTGTTAGGCCTACCCAGAGGGCCACCGTAGAGTATCCTCACGTCCCATTGAAGTTTCGTACTTCCTTAAAGCCCAAATTTACTAAGTTGGACTTGCTTCTCCATTTCTGAAATCTGTGATGAACTGCTTTGTTAAGCGTTCCATCCTTTGGGCTGTCCCAAACGCATCTCAATTCTTTTATTAGACCCTAAGTCTAATCTTTTAATTTGCATTTAGTTTACTTTTCTTATTCTATTGGCTACTTATCACCCTAATTAGCATATTCTTGGCCTCATCTCGCTTCTGGCTATTGTGAGACCACCATTGATCTAATAGGGAATGTTATTGGCGTTGCCACTTCATGCTTATTGACTTAATTTAAGTCTTAAGTTTATTAAATAAGCATCTTTTGTTTTATTTGCTTATTAATTTAATAGAAATATAAAATAAAATTTTACTATTTATGTTTTCTATTATTGCTTATTTATCCTAAATTGCCAAATAAGACTTTCTATTCTTTTACTTAATCATAAATTATGTTATAATTATACTTGTTATTGTTACTATTATTTATTTTAAAGTTTGTATATAATTACAAGTGTTTCTTTTCTGTTCTATTCTGTCTTCTTTTACTATGATATAGAATTCTTTTTAATCCTCTTTTATTATATGATTAACTTATCATAATAAATATCTTTTTATATAGTCTACGTGGTAAATGCAGACTTATGTTGGTTTATTATTTACAGCTTTAGTTTCTTATCTAATAATTTATTTGATTCATTTCATGCTCTAATTTATTTTCTTTTATTCTAGGAAGTAATTCTATTTTATTTGGTTGGTTACGAAAGCTATACTAAAATCTATTTTCATAATTTAAAACTAAATAATACTATAAACAATAATTCATAACTAAAAGATATTTCTTTTATTATTTTAGGCTAGTGTAAAATACTGTTGTACCTCTATTTTACACCAGTTTCCTTTCTCTTTCTTTTTATTCTTGCAGTTACATTTATCATTATCTTTTAATTATTAAATTACAGAAATTTATTCTACTTTCTAAACCAACCAATTAATCTATTACTGACTCCCTAAATTAAATTTTCAAATAAATTTATAGTTTCCGTTCAGTGTAATTTATTGCGGAACTATACTTTTCTAATTTTATTCCAATTTCTCAATTTTCTTATTTTACATCAACTTCTATAAAGTCTAGTATTTTAATCCATAACCGCGAATTATCTTTCTAACTATATTACTCACGTAAAAAGGGAATAAAAGGAACCAGTATTTATGACTTTTAAAATAGATGTAAATAACTGTAAATTTCTTAATTTTATGCCTATGCATTTTCTAACTATCAAGCCTAACTAAATATAAATAAAATTAATAGTGTTTGCATAACTAATAGAATTAATTACTGGAATAAATTATCTAACGGAATTCGATGATAATATATATTATGAACGTAAAACAATATAATTAAATCCACTCACATGTCGTCCTTAGCTTCAATCTCTATCCCTTTTAATTTGCTATGCTTTTCTCCCCTTTTCCCCCTTTTTAATTCGCTGTAAATTACTAGATTTGCTCACGCAATTCTCTGATTTACTTGTATGTATATCCTTGCTTAATTTTTTTTTTTTGGGGAAGGATTTGATTGATAGAGGAGAAAGGAAGTGGAAGAAGTGAAGAGCAGTTTGCTGTAAATGACAGCAGCTGATTTAGAGAAAATAGTGTGGGCTAGGGTTAAGTTACGTTCAATTTATAGGTGTAGTGAACAACTATGAACCATCTGATTAACCCTAAAAAGAATCCTCACCATTATTTATTGATTTTTTTACGTTAGCTTATTACGTATGATTCTCTAGTGTTATTCATTTATTCTTTTGTTATACCCTGATAATTCACATTTCCTTCTAAATAAGATTCTCCCATTAATTATCCAATTAATTAGATCATACATATATACATACATGCATGCATGCATGCATACATACATACATATATCCAATATTAATTTATTCTTATACGTTATAATTTCTTGGCTATTTGAACACATCAATTAATACCTTTATTAATTGATTGTATGTAAACGTTATACTTTTTAATTTATTCTTATTAACTTACCTTCATCATAAACTTAATAATCCGTTTGATTTTTCTATGCATTCCAATTCTTTTTTTTCTTTTTAACTTGGAAACAAATAATCCTATAACTAGCGTTTTCTTCTAGCTAATTAATTTATGTTGTTAGCTATTGTAACAAGGGCATATTCTTTGATTAATTGACACCCGTTTTAAAATTCTTAACTGATTGCCGATTAATTAATTGGCACGTTTTTCCATTTTAATCGATATCTAAATTAATTCCTAGGCGTCACTCAATTACACATTTATTAGTTGTATATATTTAAAACGCCAATTCATTACCCAGTTAATTGACATATTAATTGACGCTTACTTAATACCTTTAATATTTCTTAATTAATTAGTTGCTTCAATTATAAATTAGTATATGTATGTTATCGTTTAATTTATTCCCCGCTAACTTGCACAATTAAGTTATCATCACAATTAGACACTAGTTTGGCTACTTGTTTTGGTTGGTAACATAGTGCAACTATGAAATGGATTCTTAGTTGATTATCAAAGTTTTTCAAAGTTGTATTTCTATTTCTTTTGAATAACAAGTTGAATCAACTAAATGAAAATAGTGCTTGGATTTCAATTGCTTGCTCTCTCTATTTTCGAAAAGTATTAACATTATTATTTTTACACACCTAACTTTGATAAATTGAACCCAGATATATCGATTATGCACTGTCTTTCGGACTTATGTGAGAAGGGTACAGAGCATGGCAAGTGTACATACTTTCGTATGAATATACGACTCTAGGTGGTTATCCTTATTAAAAATTTATTTACATACACCTAATTCAAATAAATTTGGGCTAGATATACCGATCATGCACTGCCGTTCGGGCTTACATGAGAAATGTACAGAGCATGGCAAGTGTACACACTTGCATGTGAACACATGACTTTAGGTGTTTCTTATTTTCATAAAAACCATTTTTTTATGTTTTATATTTTTTCTTTTTTTAAAGAGAGAGAGAGAGAGAGAGTTACGCAAAATCATCTTAGCACTACTTAACTTAGAAGATTGAAGATGTTAACACCTTTACTTTAAAGCAACCACACTTTTAAACAAAGATTACAATTAGGATATACTTCATAATTATCACCCATGAACCTTCCTATATATTAGTTTAACCATAGTTACTTGTAATCAAACTTTATTTTTATTTTTGTTTAGACAAATGAATTTTCAGAAATTTCAATTTAATAACCAAAACATATACTTATCCTATAGTGTTTCTTCAAATGTAAATCAATATGCTAAAAAGAATTTTTTTTTTTTTGGTATTTTTGTGGTTTTTTTGAAGTTTTGAGTTTTGGAAAGAAAATTCAAAAAATAAACCAAGAAAAAAAAAATGGACATGAGACTTCTCCCACACTTAATTTTGACCATGTTCCCATAGTCAATGCATGATATACTGAGTGTAACGGGGAAAAATATGTACATATTTACAAAAGAGGGTTAACATTTCTAACAAGACGTAGTATGACTCATGAAGAATTATGAGATCCTCCTCTTGATTACTTGAAAATTCCAAATATAGTTTCAAGCGATGACCATTGACTTTGAAAATTGTTCCATCCTTGGGGTTTTGTATTTCTATTGCATCGTGTGGAAAACAGTTCGTACCACAAATAGTCTGGTCCATCTTGGTTTCAGTTTTCCAGGGAATAAGTGAAGTCTAGAGTCATACAAAAGAACCTTTTGATTTGAAGAAAAAAAATTTCTTAGGATAGACTTGTCAACAAAAACTTTTGTTCTTTTTGTGACGACCCACATTTCGGAAGGTTTAAATCGATAGTAATCCACACATGTCCAATTCAAACAATACGGAATATAGATAATCAATGGGGTTAATAAAGAAATATAAGAAAAGAAGAAGGAAACAAACATAAAATCTCACAGTGGAATGATAAAATATAATATAAAAAAACAGTTCATGAAGCTATTTACTGTACTTTTGATTATAATTTATATAACATTTGTCAGACTTATATATGCAACAGATCAAATAAAATAATGCAACGGAACAAACAATGATGGAACAAATATAGTAATGATAATATAACAAACCTTCGTCTTCATCCTCCAAAGAATAATCTTCAATATGCTGAAAAATCAAGACTGACGCGAGCGTGATGAAAGGATAAAACACTCGAGTTAGAACTAAAACATTCTTATGTAAGTCAAATCGATATCACATATAACATGAGTGCCACGGCCTCAGAGACGGTTACGTGGTTTCATAACTCCTATCTAGTATATAACGTGTGTACAATAACTCAAGAGATGTTGTGGGATTTTCCATCTCTTAAGGATTCGTCAAAATATTTATATATAGTAGACTACACTACATATATAACATCTAGTCAGTATAATAAATATTTTTCTTAGCGTTAAAGCTTTACATTGATCCCCCTTAACGTATTTTTAAGCATTATCGTACAGTTTGCATTTGAGACCACTAGTAGAACGTCGGTGGTCAGGAATGCGCCGTTATACGACAACACTAAACCAAAATTGTATGGGTCCCGTATAGAGATAAAAGTATGACAAGGCATGTGAGGCAATACCTAAGGTAGGATACTACCAGTTTACCCTTCCCAGCTATTGGTAACGCATCATAGCCATGATCGTCCACCGTGTCGAACATTCATAAAATCAAAGGGTGCACAACAGTCAATCACAATGTAAATGATGGTAATACGAAGAAGTGTGTCCGCTCGGGCTAGCTAGCCCACTCGACCGGTACGGCTCCTGTATTAGTCATTTCAAATTGGCACAAGTGCTAGGCTAATCCATCATCGTTCTCTTTCTTCAAATCTAGCAAACGTACTTCAAATCTATCCACTTCGTTCTAGATCATCACTCCACGTACACAGTAGTTAAAGTGGTTCCGGTATCAACAAAGAGTATGCCCATATCCAGCCTCGGTCTCTTTAACAACCAAATGTCATTTTACACACCGGTTGGTACTTTTATATTTCAAAAACAGTTCATACTTGATATCAAAATATTATATTCACTTCAATATCAAATCCATTTCGAAATTATCATATTTACTCAATATATACCATTTCACTTCAAAAATCATTTTCACCTCAACATTTCGATTTCGCTTCTAAAATTGTTTCGATTTTCAATTTAGGTTATGACTTCATTTAAACCTGATTCATATTTAAATTCGTGATTTAAATAGAACACTCCACCCTTTTTGACTAATTTGAATTTTAGAAAAGTAGTTTGAAAGTTTAGATTGTTTAAAAATAGTTTAAATAATTAAAATAGTTTGATATAAAATAATTTAAGTATTTAAAATGTTTTACAAGGTAAATTAGTTTGGAAATCAAAATAATTTGAATATTTTAAAAGATGATTCTTAAGTAGCTTATATTAAAATAATTTATTTGACATACGTAAACCGATCCAATTTCAATTCAAATAAATCCGATTCCAATTTCGATTTAATTCAATTTCCTTTTCAATTGTAATTGTTTCAATTTCAATTCCAACTTGAATAAATTTCAATTCCATTTTCAAATTTTAAACCATTTCAATTTATATAAATTCAAGTTCGAATTTCAAAATATCGATTTAAATCACTTAAATTAAATTTAACTTTCAATACCCAACTTGAAATCCAAATCGTCAAATATAATTCAATTCCGAGCTCAATTTCGAAATAGTTCGATTTCCACAAATTCAAATTTTCATTTTCTTAAAATCAAATCATTTAAATAAATTTCAAATAAATTTTTTTAAAATCATTTAATTTAACCAATCTGGTGCTCGTATATAATTTTCTATCTTATGGCCAAGTTATCAATTATTTCAATTTAGTTTCAAGGATGGATATATGTCATTTCAACCTAAATCTCAGTGTTATATATATATATATATATATATCATTTCAACCTATTTCTTAATTTATTCGAAATAATTCAATTTTCAGTCTTATATGCTGTAAATAATGTACAAGATGATAACAGGATATATCAAAATAAATAAACATACAAATCATCTAAAACATCAATCAATAGAATCCATCATAATCAGCATCCAAATCAGTCAATAATTCGCAACAATTCCACTGTTATCAATATCAAGTAATTTACTGCCAATCACCTTCCAATTTCAAATTTAACCGTCAATTTTAAATTTTTAACAGTTAATTCGAATGACAATTAAATTTATCAAATAACGATCAATAAATTTATCTCACTTCACAATTTCGAATTTAACTAGCTTAAAAATATTCTAGTACTTGTGAGCGTTATAAAACACTCACCTTTTATTTTTATTTTTATTTTGCTGTCGCGTTCTGATTTCGATTAAATTCGAACGCGTTCGAATTTAACTGAAAATTTCAAAAGCTCCAAATCGCTTCAATCCAATTCGTGTGCGTAGCATTCATAGATACAAACACAATGCAACTCGTTTCGTCCAAATATGATTTCGTGTGAAGAAGATATCGCATATATAAGTTTCATAAATTTTAGATATATAACTATCTTTATTTAATTATTACAAATTAAAAATTCAATTACCCTAAATAGAATGGCCCAGCCCAAATAGAACAACCAAACCTAATGCTTGCTTCTTCTTCCTCCTTTTCTTTTTATTCGCGACGTCACCTGAAACTTCTCCTGTGCACAGCGTGCACGTCCATGCGCTTCCAAGCCATCGACGCCGCAGCCAAACTCACCCACACGTCGTCCTTCCCCACCTCGTCTCGACTGCCACCAAGACGCCACCTCTGAGACCTCAGATCGAAATGCAACTTTAGGTTTTCCCCCTTACAATCTCTACAATGCCATGCCATGCTATTTCTTGACTCCATATGTGATTCTCCACGGTGAATTCAAATATGAATTCAAAAAAAACGCATTGAGCACACAATCGAGCAAAAACTCGAAACTTAGTTCGAAGCCCGTACACGATAATACTATCAACATCAACAATCCATCGGCGCACCACCCAAATCGCCTACCAGATCGAAGCTCGTAATGAAATATGATTCTAAAATTGGTTTCACATTTTTCTATTGAGTAAAACATGTGATCTTGATTTTTAAAAGCTTCATTTTTTCCTTTTTTCTGTTTGAAATAGGAGAACCGAGAAAATATATGCATTTAAAAGGAATGAGGCTATACATCGTAGGGTGGCTGCGATGGTAAGTATACGGGCTGATGTGAGAGAATGTGGGTTATGGTCAAAATCAGGAATATATATATTATTTAAATTTAAAAATATCTAGCTAAAATTTTATGATCCCAATCGAGATATGCTGCCAGGCGTTCATAAAGTTATATCCCTATTCCGAACGCAATGGAATAAGTTTTGAGTCCCAATTCTTTCGTATGGAGAAGATAGCCTTCTGAACACAGTTATTATATCAAATTCAACGCGTTTCTATGCCGTACGACCAAACGAGAACTCCAAATGCTACGAAATTTGAAATCCGGTAATAATACACTATTACGGATTCAATGGAACTAGTTTCATCGAAATCCGAGACTGTGACCAAAATGACTATTTTTACTTAATTATAATATAAAATTTTCGAATTTTAAATTAATCACTTATATTAAATTTTTAAGTGTTAACAATCTTCATCCATATTTAAATGACATTTAAATCAACTTTTGAAATCATTTCATTGATATTCAATTTAGGATTAAGTTATTTACATAATCTTCAAGATCAAATTTTTAACAATTTAATTTGTCCAATATTCAATAAATTTCAATATTAGCTTTCACATGAATCTTAGTTATCAATCGATTACTTTATTTACATCTAATGAATTCGACATTTATTATTCAATTCAACTATTGATTGTAAACACATTCAATGCATAACATCTCCTTTTGATACTTGTTATTACTTAAATCTTCGAAATTGACTATTTCAAAATTTTATTCAAGTTCATATTCAAAAATAATATTAATAATCATTAAAAAATTATTTTTAACCATTTTTATTCAATTATTATACTAAATTTAATAATTTAAAGTAGTTAAAAATATGGGTCGTTACAATCTTCACCACTCAAAACTTTTCGTCCTTAAAAAGGAACTAAGTGGGGAATTTAACACTTGATATATTTAAAAAAATAATCAACTTATAAAACATAAAATCCATTAGAAAACTTTTACAACGTTTCTACTACACCACCTCGATCATCTTACAGAATTTACAATTTATTTAATAAAATAATTTACAAAATTTTTAAAACCTCAAAATTTTTCCAACTCCCGAATTTACGGAAAATTTCTACAGAGTCCCTTTAGCGCGGCTCGATCGAAATTTTTCGCAATACAGTATATAACCAAATATACCAAATAGATATCAAATATACATCTCATCTCAATGATGAGGCTTCCTGTAGGGAAAAATATAAAAGCGCAGAATGTATCCGAGATATGTACTTTATTATTGTTAATACAAGCGAGTTCGCTCGTATTAAGCAAGCAAAAGCAAAATATAATCCGCATATACGTCCAAACGGTCTTCGTATGCATCTATCTCAACTCAAATTAGAATATTAGTCATTTATAATGATATATAAAGCATGTATGAGTTTTATAGAAGCATATGACATGAATTTTAAATCCAAACCATAACATAAGAATTAATATATGACAAACAACAATCATATACAATAAAACAATTATAACGATGATTTTCAACAAAAGTAACCATTTAATTATTAGTATTCATCTAATTAATTCATAACGATATGAATTTACATTATCCAATGTCAATATTTAATTTATACACTTCATCTTTTGTTAATATTCAATTTTTATCAACATTTAATTGGTTTACTTCCAATTTATTAACATCTATGTCATTCACATTCAATTCATTCAATTCAATTTGTTAAATTTCAGTTGTTTCAATTTACGTTTAGCAACATCTCATATCAATTCATTTATTCACATTCATTCTACACTTAAGTTCATTTTCATTTTAAATCTATGTTATTTTATTTACTCTTTTCATTAATACAATTCACTAACTTCTTCCATTTATTCATTTCGGTTAGCTATTCATAAGTTAAAGTTTATTTCATAATTTAATATTAGCTTCCTTCTTTAACAACTAAATTCAATTAGTTAATATCTTGTTTAACTAGCGTTTATCAAAGTTGTAAACAATAGATTTTACTTCACATTTTTGCGAAACATTTGAATTATAATATTTATATCTCCATTTTTAGTATCAACATCGCTAATGAATTATTTCTTATATCCTTACTTAAGTTTCTTAATTCACATTTTTTTTCACAATTTCATTTAATAACAAATTTATTTGTGAAACATTTTATTAATCACCACTTTAGTTTATAACCATTTTATAAAAGACCAATTTCTTATATGCGACTTTATCTAAGTTTATAATTATCTCTAAAGTTATAAATTCAATTTCAAGATTTCTCTGCAAATTTTTATTTAATTCTATAACCAATTTACAAAGATATTATTTATTTCATTTGCCTACTTTCTTAAATCCCACTTACTTATTCCAATTGGTCATTAATCATTTCGTAATATACTAATTAGGTATATAACATTCATTATTACATCTAAATTTTCATTTGTATAAATTTTAATTAGTTTTAAGTTTTTTTTACTTGTATAATATCCCATTAAATATCCAAATCATCATTTTAACTTTTAACATTTGGTAAGTCTTATTATATGTTATTAGAATGCAATTTGATATTATAAATATTTGTCTGGTTCATTTTACTTGATTAGAATGTTCACTATTTTAACTTGTTTAAATTTTCTTTACTTTCAATTTTATAGTTGCAAGCTTCAACTCTAAAGTCTCTCGAAACATTTAGCTTGATTCTTAATTCTCTAATTTTATAAGTTCAAGTTATTCAAATATTTCATTTCATTCAATCAATTTGAAGATTATTAATTAATAGAACTTAAAAATTTTAAATACCGGGTTCATTTCAAATCGTTTGAAATAAGTATATATACTTATATCTTTTTTGTATATCAAATCATATTTTTGGAGTTTAAACCAAAATCTGTTTATCAAAACAATTTGTAACAAATCTTCTCAGAAGTCTCCCCCCTTTAAGACTCAAAAATGAACGTCGATGAGTTCCGCAGTCATCACCGAAATTATTTTCCAACAATGGAAGATGGGAGTACTGAATTCGCTTCTTTTAAAATTTATTTGAAAACAATTTGTATTTTATATACTTTTAAACAATACTGATATTACTTTCCATAGCTTGAAAACCTTTTTCAGAAACACCGAAATTTAAATTTCTCAAATTCTCAATTTTATGTTCATTTTACTTGAAAATTATATTTTATAAATCGCATTTAAACAGTTTCATTTTCTTATAATCATATCATAGCTAATAGTTTAGGAATATTGACTAATCAAATAATAAAACGATAATGATCAATATTATCATTTCTGATAACTAATTCACAATATATATATCATAATAATTTCTAAAAATTATTCCTTTGTATACAAAATATAATCAGGGTAAAATTATTTCATTTACCCAATTTCAAAACAATACTATGTCGAATTGTTCTGTTTAAGTATTTAGAGATCCCTATTAATACCGTTAATTACTCGTATTGACCAGAGTCCATAAGCCATTCAACAAATCAATCAACACAAAATAAAACAATTTTTATATTCACTAACAAATACACGGCCATATCTATTAATACACTCAAACTCATTCTAGGGTGCTACTGGCCCTATCTCTAATGAGTTACCCCTCATAGATAAGGTTATCGCTAAACCAAAGCTCTGATACCATCTGTGATGACCCATATTTCAGAAGGTTTAAATCGATAATAATCCACACATGTCCAATTCAAACATCCGAAACATAGATAATCAATGAGGTTGATTCGGAAAAATAAGAAAAGAAGAAGGAAACAAACAAAGAATCTCGCAGCGGAATGACAAAATATAATAATCTAATAAACAGTTCATGAAGCTGTTTACTATACTTTTGATTATAATTTATACAACATTTATCAGAGTTATATATATAACAGAACAAATAAAATAATGCTGTGGAACAAACAATGATGGAATAATACTATTAATAATAGTATACCATATCTTCATCTTCGTCCTTCAAAGAATAATCTTCGATAAGCTAAAAAACTCAGGACTAACTCGAGCAAGATGAAAAGACAAAACACTCGAGCCAGGACTAAAATATTCTTATATAAGTCAAATCGATATCATATATAACTTGAGTGACACGGCGTCAGAGATGTTTACGGGGTTTAACATCTCATATCCAGTGTATAACATGCGTGCAATAACTCAAGAGATGTTAGGGGATTTTCTACCTCTTAAGGTTCCGTCAAAATATTTATACATAGTAAAATACGCTATATGTATAACGTCTAGTCAGTAAAATAAATATTTTTCTTAGCATTAAGGCTTTACATTGATCCCCCTTAACGTGTTTTTAAGCATTTTCGTACAGTTTGCATTTGACACCACCAGTAGAAAGTTGGTAGTCAAAGATGCACCGTGATACGACAACACCAAACCAAAATTGTATGGGTCTCGTGTAGGGATAAAAGTGCGATAAGGCGCGTAAGGCAATGCCCAAGATATGATACTACCATTTTACCCTTCCCGATTAGTGGTAATGCATCATAGACATGATTGCCCACCGCGTCCAACACTCCCAAAATCCAAGGGTGCGCACCAGTCAATCACAATGTACATGATGGTAATATGAAGAAGTGTGTCCGCTCGGGGTAGCTAGCCCACTTGACCGGTGCAGCTCCTGTTTTAGCCATTTCAAATTGGCACATGTGCTTGGCTAATCCATCATCGTTCTCTTTCTTCAAATCTAGCAAACGTACGCCAAATCTATCCACTTCGCTCTAGATCATCACCACAGTAGTTAAACTAGTTTTGGCATCGACAGAGAGTATCCCATACTCAGCCTCGGTCTTTCTAACAACCAAACGTCATTTTACACACCGGTTGGTGCTTTTGCATTTCAAAAACTGTTCATACTTGATATCAAAATATCATATTCGCTTCAAAATCAAATCATTTCGAAATCATCATATTTACTCAAAATATACCATTTCACATCAAAAATAATTTTCGCCTCAATATTTTGATTTTGCTTCCAAAGTAGTTTCGAATTTTAATTTAGATTATAACTTCATTTTAACCCAATTCGTATTTAAATTCATGATTTAAATATAAAAACTCCATCCTTTTTGACCAGTTTGAATTTTAGAAAAATAGTTTGAAAATTTAGATTGTTTAAAAATAGTTTAAATAATTAAAATAGTTTGATATAAAATAGTTTATGTATTTAAAATGTTTTATAAGGTAAAATAGTTTGGAAACTAAAATATTTTGAATATTTTAAAAGATATATTTTTAATTAGCTTATATTAAAATAATTTATTTGAAATAGTTTCATAGTCAAACTGATCCAATTTCAATTCAAATAAATCCAATTCCGATTTCGAATTAATTCAATTTCACTTTCAATCCCAATTGATTTCAATTTCAATTTGAATAAATTTCAGTTTAATTTTTAAATTTTACACCATTTCAATTTATACAAAATTTGAGTTCGATTTTAAAAGTATAGATTTAAATCACTTAAATTTAATTTAACTTTCAATACCCAATTTGAAAACCAAATCCTCAAATATAATTCAATTCCGAGCTCAATTTCGAAATAGTTCGATTTCCATAAATTCGATATTTTATTTTCTTAAAATCAAGTCATTCAAACAAATTTCAAATCAAAAATTTTAAAATCATTTAATTTAACCAATCGGTGTTCGTATACAACTTTCTATCCTATGGCCAAGTATCAGTTATTTCAATTTAATTTCAGGGATGGATATATATCATTTCTACCCAAATCACAGTGTCATAGGTATATATCATTTCAACTAATTTATTAATTTATTCGAGATAATTCAATTTACAGTTTTATATACTGTAAATAATTTACACGATGATAACAGGATATATCAAAATAAATAAACATTTAAATCATCAATCAAAGAGTCCATCACAATCAACATCCAAATCACCCTATAATTCACAACAATTCCATAGTTATCAATATTAGGTATTTTGCTCGTAATTAAACTCCAATTTCAAATTTAACCATCAATTTTAAAATTTTAAAAGTTAATTCGAATGATAATTAAATTTATCAAACAACGATCAATAAATTTATATCACTTCATAATTTCGAATTCAACTAGCATAAAAATATTCTAGTACTTGTAAGCCTTATAAAACACT
The DNA here is from genome assembly GCA_030765085.1 of Allium cepa. Lineage (NCBI taxonomy): Eukaryota > Viridiplantae > Streptophyta > Magnoliopsida > Asparagales > Amaryllidaceae > Allium > Allium cepa. Next base: position 1,031,746,120 of record CM060945.1, on the reverse strand, counting down.
CATCTTTTTTTTGCCGTCACGTTCTGATTCATATTAAATTCGAACGCGTTTGAATTTAACTGAAAATTCAAGAAGCTCCAAATCGCAACCCAATTCATGTGCGTGTAACAACCTGAAATTTAGCCCATAATAATTAATTCGATAATTAATGAAATAATTAAATAGCTTTGTGAAATTATCAGAATCGAGCCACGGGAGTTGCATCGTCGTTCCATCGTAATTTGTTGGTCAATTTCCATATAAAGAACGTAAGAATCTGAGCTCATATGTGCTAGAAACAAAAGAAACAAGAAAAGAAATATATATATATATATATATATATATATATATATATATATTGGGCTAAGTCGACCAAGAGGTCGACCTAACCATACCCTGGGTCGACCGGCCGATCGACCGAGGAGGAGGGGCGGTCGAATGGCCTACCGGTATGGAACGAAGAAAATTTTCTTCGTTCCAGAGGTTTTCAAACACGTATTTTTCATTCCTTAGCTCCATCTAGTCCCTTCGTGCTTCCATCTGACGGCTCCTATTCAGCTTATGAAGTGGTTGCATCCTATTCTATCTCTAAATCCAATGGTCTAAAATCCCTTCTACCGCTATAAATAGAATCCTAGGCCTAGCACTTTTTCTCATTTTAGATTTTCTCAGCTTGGGTTCACCTTTTTAGGAAGGACCTTAAAAGGAATAATTTTCCAATGAGAGAATCTTTTTAATAAAAATATTTTAATACCCTTAAGTGGATCTGGGAAGACCAAAAGGGAAGAGCTTAGGACCATAGATGAGTAGTTGTAGTTATTTAGATTTTTAAATAATTTAAAACAATAGGGTTTCTAATAGTTGTAGTTTTACTACGATTTTTGGAATAACCTTTTTAGTAATTTATTTACAGTTTTTAGAATTATTTTCAATCATTTTCTTTTAGCTATTTTTTTAGCAAATTTTAGTTTAATTCTGTTAATTATAGCTTTTTCATTTATTTACAGTTTATTTACAGTATTTTAATTTATTTACTGTCATTAGTGCATTATTTACATCTTTTCCTACGGTTTGGATTTTCTTTTATTTTCAGTTTTCTTTTATTTCTCCTTCTTCTTCACATATGGATTAGAATAGATTAAACGCGAATATGGATTAAAATTATAAGAATACTGGAATAACAAAAGATTAGATGTAAATTGTAAAGACTGTAATAAAAATGGAATTAAGACTCAAATTGAGCCTAATTATGATATTAATGTGAGAATTGGACTAGTTAAAGATAATTGGCGTAGTTGTAACTTAAAATTATAACTAAAAAGTGTATGAGATGGAAGAAGCTTACCTTTTCACTTAGGCCATGGGTTAAGTAATAAGCATGATTATAACGTTGGTTATATTAAGATAAAAAACAGAATGAAGTTATTTTAATACTTAGGATAAATTAATAAGCACAGATAGCAAGAACAAAAGTAAAGGCTTATTTAAATAATTTTTCTAAGCTAGTAAGCAAGAATTAAAGTAGGCTACCAAATAGCATTCCCCTATTATTTCTACAGACATGGTGTTTCACATAATCCTAAAGTGAGATGAGGGGCACACTTATGCTAATAATTGTAATAATTGGTCAATAAGTAGAGTTCCAAATCATGGGGATTTGGGCAAGGGGCACAACTAGATATTGTTTGGATGACGAGCCAGTACCAATAGTATTTCCCCTATTTTCTATGAGCATGGTCATCTCACATTAGCATGAAGTGGGATGAGGGGCACGCTAGTGCTAGAGCTTGAGGTAATAAGAAGACTCGATAAGTGAAACAATAGGTAACATGAGCATAATGGCGGTTACGCGTGCGACATCCGTTCGGGTGCTCAGTAATCATTATGAGTTCCGAGCACTTAGTATGTGTGCCTTTTGTAGGAACCATTGCCTTTTGTGTAGGGAGCTATATAACGTCTAGTTCACATTAGATACTTTGCATGTCATTCATAGACACCATTTCTGTGTAGGGAAGTATACAGCGTCTAGTCCATAGTTAGGTCTATGGAGTAGTAGGCCGATCAAGGGGTAGAATTACGATTTCAGCCTAATCCTATGATTAGGAATTCAGCCAAATCAAAGCAGCTATCAAAGACAAGTGAAACAATCAAAATTAGTCAATTATGTTAATTGGTATTTATTTCAGCTTATTCCTTACCCATATTTCTTTTATTTCCTTTTATATATTAGAACTGTTGTAGGTCTATCACTTTTATTTTGCTTAAAGATTTTAGTAATTACTATTGTTCACCAGACTTTTAGTCCAACCCACTCCTCTATTTTCTTCTTTCCCCCATAGGCAATCAAGGGCAAGGAAAGTAGACCGCAGCTTCTTGGAGACTTGTTGGAGATTCTATCATGTATTTCTTCCCTTCAGTTCCAGTTTTTAGTTCTTTTGTTGAGCTGGTATTTTGAAAGGGATGTATTGTACTCAGATATTACTTGAGATTTTAGGTTTTTGATTTCATGAGACTTTTTTGGGTATTTTATCATTTGATGTATTTGGCATTAGGAGACTTATTTGATTTAAAAAGTAATTCTGAGGCTTTGTTCTAAATAAATTATTATTATTATAATTTTTTCCGCTTTTTATATATTTTTGTCTTGTGAATCTTAATCTCTGCTAGTTTTAGTTATACCTACAACACAACATGCCTTTTAGTGTGCTCTTTTGGGTATACTAAGTGGTGTGGGGTGTTTCACTTTGGTACCAGAGCCTAAGGTTACAGGATTCCAAAAAATTTCATTTAAAAAGTATTTTTAGAAAGGAAACTCTTAGAAATAGTATTCAAATATAAAAGAGTTTTTATAAAAATCCCCTCAAAGTCCAGTTCAGCCTTCTTTCGATTTTTTCATGCATAAATTTCGTTTTCTTTGCATAGTATGGCCGACTAGTTCTGTAAAGCTACGGTACCGGAGGTGCAAGGGAAAGTTCCCAATACAACACCGGTAGGTGGAAATCCATTTAATCCTCCTGCACTAGCTGATTTTTCTAAGCTATGCAAAGACTTCGCTAGCATAGAGGGTGGAACGTTTTCTAGCATAAAGGATTTCCAAGAGATGCAAGCTAGGTCGGAGGATATGGAGCAAAGGTTTAGGCGGTTATGTTTGGAGGACTAACATGGAATTCAACCTACATATTGGCAGCTAAAGGGAGAACTCAAGGAGGTTCCTACAGGTTATAAGAAGTAGTGGTGGAAGACAAGAAAGATAAGGATGAGAGGAAAAAGGAAGGCCCTCAAAAGCAAATAAAGAAGGGAGAGAAGTGCCATAGTTGTGGAATTATTGGTCATTACGCAAGAAACTACAAGAATGAAAAGATGAAGGGAAAGTGTTATACTTACGGACAGCCCTGTCACCTGAGTAGGAATTGTCCCCAAAAGATGGGACAGGGAAGCTAGTACTCCTGTTGCTCAGATTCAGGTGTTAGACGCAGCACTTTTAGGCAGCATTTCGGATAGAGGTAAGAAAGTCACAGTTGAAGGTTGGATTTGTATTTCTGATTTTCCCATTTGAACTTTATTCATTCTAGAGCGTCACACTCTTTTATCTATAGTTCTCTTATGGATTGTTTGCACTTAGATATTTTTTTGGTAGTGGACCCATCGTTATTTCAAACCGCATAGGAGGATCGGCACACTTATCTATGGTTTGTAAGGGTTTGAAAATTTATATCCTAGGTGTAGAATTCGACTGCAACGCTAATGTTTTGGGATTTTCGGGGTATGGGGTGATTTTGGGAATGGGTTGGGTATCCACATATGGAGCTATATTAGACGGCGAGAGGAGTGTCGTTAGACTATAGACATGCCTTGCTAGGACTCTTAGGGTTTCTTGCGACCCACAAGGGTCGGTTATGTTGAGCTTCCTTTATTCCCTCGATTCATCATCATCAGAATTAGATTTTGTTCCTGTGTCTTTGAGGAGGTTAGATGACTACCCCTTATGAGAGAGATTGACTTTAGGATTTATTCGACTGATAATGCTAAGCTAGTAGCATTACCCAAGGCACTTAAGGAGAGGATGGAATTGAGAAAACAAGATCGATGAGCTTTTGGGGAAAGGTTTCATAAGAAGAAGCATATCAAAGTAGGAAACACCAGTCATCTTCGCTACTAAAGCGGATGGTTCCCTTCGACTTTGCGTAGACTATAGGGTGTTGAAAAAGCTCACGAAGAAGAATCGTTATCCACTTCCTAAGATAGATGACCTTTTTGACAAGTAAGTTGGCTCTACGGTATTCTCTCAGCTTGATTTAGCCACTGGATTTCATCAGCTTAGGATCGCTAATAACAGCATTGATAAGACCGCATTTAGGATACCCGACAGGTTCTTTTAGTGGTTGGTTATGCCTTTTTGGGCTAACCAATGCCCTAGCATATCTTGTAGATTTGATGAGCCGTGTTTTTAGAGATGTTCTACATAAGTTTCGGGTGGTATTCGTGAACATCATTTTGGTGTTTTCCAAGAGTATGGAAAAGCATGCTATTCATCTTGAGGAAGTTCTTCGTACACTCTGCGTTCATCGGTGGAAGGCAAAATTCTTGTAGTGACACATTTGGCATAAGGAAGTGTATTTCTTGGGCATAGAGAAGGTCGACACAGGGGAAAGAGTTTGAGAAATGGTTTTGTACATTTAGGTTCAGATTGTAAAAATACAAAGAGTGGAAGGAAAAGATTAAAGATGTAAAATAGATGCAGTTGTTAAGAAAAGGAGAAAGCCTATGTGTAGATAATTGCAGAAATGGTAAATGTTTCCGATAAGTGGATTTAACGGTAGTACTAAAAGACTTTAGCAAGGAAATGGGATTAACAAAATTTAGGAAGGGTACTCCTATGATAGTGAGAAGAAAATCCACCTTATGTTTAGCTCAATAGAATATAATTGTTAGAATTGAAAATTTTCATTGTTAACATTTTCTTTTAGAAATAAATATTGGGTTTTTTGAAAAATGGTACGGAATTTAAATTGGTTTTTATGTGATAAATTTTTTCTTAAAAGTAAGATTCTTTTTGAAAGATTATAGCTCACTAGTTTCTTCGTAGATAAAAAAGATTTTAAAAATAAAAACCTAGTGGTTATTAAGTATCGAAAACGTAGATCACAACATTTTTTGTTGTAATAAATGTTTTTGTGAAAAGTAAAGGGAGCATAGATTATAACACTATTTGTAACGACATGCCTTTTTGAACGTTTTAAGCAGACACACATGTCGTACTCAAACCATTCAAAAGGGCATATTGTTATGGGGTAGATAAGAAAACGAGAAAGAACTAAAACAAATACAGAATCTTGCAGCGGAATGACAAAATACAATAATCAAATAACAGTTCATGAAACTGTTTTATAAATACAGTTGATTGTTCTTTTACTTCACAAAAATCAGAGTTACATATAAACATGAATAAATCAACCAATCAAACATAACAGCTAAGGGAACTTGCAACGTGATAAAATATATAAATCAAACATAACATCCAATCATCCAATATTAACAATCAAACATCCATCAAAATCATCATCCAATTTAACCAATAAATTACAACAATAACATATTATCATTTCAGGTAATTAACCGGCAATTTAAATTCAATAATAAATTAAATGACAATTTACTTCAATATAAATTCACATTAATTGGAATGATAATTTAAATATACCAAACAGCCATAAATAAATTTCTAATCATATCATAAATTTAATTTAACAAACATAAGAAATTTTAGAAGTTGTGAGTGGGTTAAAACACTCACCTTTGATTTTAAAACGATTTAAAAATCCAATTTGGGGTCCAAATCCAAACAGTCCCTGAATTTCTCCAAACAAGCGTCAAAATGTCCGGGATTTCGATATGATCCCGGCAAAACAAACCGTGTCCAAATCCGAGACTGTATGCAAAAGTTATTAAGGTTAGAACGTTTAAACAAAAAATTTAAATAATAAAACAAAACAACGCATACCAGCCATGTCATGCTCTCTCTCCTCTAACCCTACCGTATCTCGAACAAACTCACGCACGCGATGAGCCGCCGGCATTAATGTCGTTCGAATGCCGCTCGAGCGTCCCTAGCCAGCCGTGGCCATGCCTACGCTAGCGCCCCCTCCACATCCTCTTTGACCGCGTGCAACACCTCCAACGACGACGCGAGCCACCAAATCATAGCTGTCGTCCCCCTAATCGAACCCTAACTGAATTAATTACAGTGACCTGGCCTTTGAAACTGTAACGCCCCGAAAATTTTCGACTTTCGAAAATTCAACATCGATACTCACTTTATCGACTGCCGAGAAATCGAAGGCCAAAAACCCGAAATGTTATGGTTTTTAAGAAAAAGAATTTAAGAAAAGAAAAGGAGAGAAGAAGAGAGAAAATAGATAATAGAGGGAAGAGAAAACAGAAGATAGAAAATTTTAAAATAGAAGAAAAAGAGAATAGAGAACATAGAACAGGACAGAAAACAACAGAACTACAACTGAACAACATCAGAATCTCACAATTCGCAGCGGAATAACATATAATAATAAATGAATAATCTTTAAACAAAGAACTATATCAGTTATTACATTTTATACATTACATTACATTACATCTTATCATCAGAGTGTACAACAACAACAACAAACAATGCAGCGGAAAAAGAAATACTATATAAACTAGTAATACGCCATGCCATCCATCTTGCCTCCAGCAACTCCAGAATATCCAGGATATCCTGATAAACCTTAACTCTTGACTGCCCGTGTGGAAATTGGTGGGCACCCAGAGTTTAGGAAGGAAAACAATAAACTCTGAGTCAGTCATGTGACTGGTGTGAGAACTCAAAACAGTTTATTTAACTTTAAAATCAAAATAGAGATATATTTTTAAATTCAATTCGCAATGCTTTTAAAAATGAGACTACCATAAGGCCTCCCGCACACACACACAATGCAAACGCAGAATCGGAGGAGATTTCTCCTTATGATAGTCAAAGATGCTTGATACACATTTAAAATAACATTTGATATTATTACTAGTGCATAGTGTAGAGAAAAATTCATTTCGAAAGTAGAATATAAATCTTAGCCAACATACGACCATTATCGTATGCCTACTATAGCTACCATCCAAACAGTGTTGCGACACCATAAGTGAATGATAGGTTCTACAACTAATACCGTACAAGTTTCGTATTGTTTCTTTGGATTTCCAACAAATGATCAGGCCAAGGAACTTCCCATTGCCACATGAGAATGCCTCTGGAAAGACATCCCCGAGAACCAAACCGGAACTCTGCCAACACAAGGCCGGGTTACCCCTAACTGGGTAATTACTGACACGAGCACGCCATTCCCCGATCGTAAACGACCTTTCTCACGGGATCCCGATAACCAACAACCACAAAGTAATAAATTCGTAGCAACCACATAGGTTAAATATCTGGGCTCCATACCATGATACCACCTCTATACAGAAGGAAATGTACATACCCTAAAGGGAGCTACCCCTCATAACCTTGCCGCATCTTTCCTGTTTTAACCATTTCCGGGGTGTGAGGCTCGACGAAGTCACGTCCACAAAAACATACTTTATACAAAAGCCATGCTTTGGGTCAACAAATGATCAACACAATGATCACCAAGATAGACGATCAAATAAATGATCCTATCACAAATAATCAACACAATGATCATTTCAGCAACACTCAGCATGTCACATTACCAAATTGGGAATATATCGCTGATAACTTCAACTATATAACCTCTGAGCTCGTACGTCTCAGAGAAGGGTGTTAAGCTAAAGAATAAATTCTTCGCCACCAACAGAAATATATTTGAAAGAAATCGGCTTTATATCTCAATTTGTAATGTCAGACACACAATCCATACAAGTCTGTTCCGGGCTCGAACAAAACCGAAGGCACTTACAAAGAAGTCCTTGCAATCCGGATATTCACAATCCTGATCGGATTCACCATCACATATGGAGAACTCTATACCGGAGCAACTCGGTGCAGAGTAAATCGACAGGTCATCCTATCGCTCTCGCAAATACCGGGTCTTCAACACCGATCTTCAATGCAATTCACAACGACGTATCACATATTCGGAATGGGTTATACGACCCCATGGTCCTTTCCCGGTTAATCCGAATAGTGAGCGCTTATTCAAAAATAAGTGTGGCATTCATATTCAAACAATTCACATCAATTACCCATTCAAAGGGAAATATTGATAGTCGGTTATTGAACTATCAATTGATATGCACACATCACTAGATTCCAAATAATTTTCCAAATTATTTATTTTCCAAAATATCTTCACAAGATATATTATTTTCACACTTTAAAAATAAATCAACATTTATTTTTAAACCCAATTTCCAATTTCATTTATAAATTCCATATTGAATTTATATTTCAAAATATCTATGAATATATGATTTCAATTATTCATTTTCAATTTATCTTCAAAAAGATAAATTCTCTAATATTCACTTTATATTGGAAAACAATTCCATACTTATTTATTCATAAGTAATTCACAGATTTTATTTATTTTCAACACTTAGAAAATATTTAATATACTTAAATCGAGATTAAGTATATATTTCATTCTTTAAGGAAATCATTCTCATAAACATATTCATTTGGGCCAAAACGAATGTTACGTAAAACATCGTTACGACAAACCAAAATCACTAGTATAGGGATTCGAAATTAAAATAGGTATATAAATCCCAATACTATACAAAACATTTCCTTTCGGAAATCATTTACTATAACAACAGTGTTATAGTCCACTATTTCCTTCTATTTCACGAAAACGTCTATTTCAACAATAAATGTTGAAATCTATGGTTTCGAATCTCAACACATTTTAAAACATTGTTCGATCGTTTTAATTCTATTTAAAACATCCAAATCCAAAACAATTTCTTTAACGTGTTATTCACTATTCAAAAACGTGAATATACTTCATTAACAATTTCATCCTTTTATTCATTTTAATTCAAAGGATTATTCACTATTCAAAAATGTGAATATAACTCCATTTATAGGTTTCAACAAATTTTCTTGTCAAAATAAGTCATTTGCGAATTTATAAAACAACGTTTATAAATTCCATTTCTATTTATTTATAAAAACTTCCTTTTTATAAATTCTTTTATTAACCTATTCCAGTTTATAACTCAATTATAAACTAAAAGTTCATATTATAAGTTAAATACTTATAAAACGATTATTTTACAAAATCGTTCCTCTAAAGACTTTCCAAACCATAAATCTTATAACTTATAAGATTCATTTATTTAACCAAATCTATTCTTCAAATAACTTCACAAATTTATAATTCTTACTATTTATAAATTTCATTTATAACTTCACCGTTTATAATTCTATAAATTTCATTCTTTAATGAAATTCATTTTCACTTCATTCAAACACTTATAAAAACTCGTTTTATAATTTCAATATCTCAATTTATAAATATCCATTTATAAATCTCTTATATAAATCAATTCATATTAATATTTTAAAAACGTCTTTAAACTCCTTTATAATTTCATCATTTTGATTTATAAAATAATCAAATTTTATAAATCCTATATTTAAACTTTTCACAATAAATTCTAAAATCCTGATTTAAACTATTTTATAAAGTCATTAATTCCTTATTTTCAAAAATCAGCTTTTAACTATATTTCTTAAAAATCATAATTTTTATAACTTTTAAAAATTATAACGTTTATTTATTTATAATGGATCAATTCCAAAATATAGTATATTCTCAAAAATCACTTAAAAAAACATTTTAAAATCCCAAAATTTGGTCCAATGATGCTACACACCAAATAGTCAACCACGACTACAACGATATCATATATCGATATGATAATCAACGAATATCAAAATATTCAAAATCAAATAAATACTGTTGAGGAATCCAGTTGGATCCCTCCAACCTGTTTTCCTGCATCCACAAACATTAGCACAATACCAATTTCGCTCCAGTACGAAATTATCGCGGTATATGGGATTTAAATATTATCCGCTTAATAGACGGCGCAATAGGGTCTCATCCGCTAAAAAATGCGGGGAATCAACAACTGCAACATATACATATGCCAATATATATATATTGATATTATTTATAATACCAATTTCACTGTTTATGAAATATTCGCGGTATATGTTTTTAATAAATAACATCCGCTTACTAACGGCGCATAATGTCTATTTTAACAATCAATAGATATCAATCAACATTCAAACATGCAATTCAAATATTTTAAATCTAACTATTTAAAATAAAATCGAAACTGATTCGATTGAGTGAGAAGTTCTCACCTTGATTTTAAATTCCGTTTTAGCGATTTATTTCGAATAAAATTAAACGCGCGTTTAATTTTACACGAAATTTTCACTAACTTCAAACGACTCCAAACCGACTTCATCACGTAGTGCTCGTCCATACGATTCCAATGCAACTGGTTTCGCGCGTTTTCGACCTCGTATGAAAAAGTTATGCATTTTACAAGTTTTACACGATTTTATATATATATATATTTACAACTAAATTTTATAATTTTCAAACCTACACGTTCCTGGCCGCAAGATCCAACATCTCCCCATCGTGACCGTTCGTGCTCTTCTTCCCCAACTCACGCAACCATCTACAGATAACCCAAAACCCATAGCATCAATTTAGGGTTTAGGAAATTGAACACCACGTTGAACTTAAACTCGATCAGCTTGTTCCATGACGTGCGCCTCACCTTCCTCTATGCTCGGCCCATGACCGGCCACGTGCGGCTCCTCCTTGGCCTCGTAAACCGTGCACGAACTCGCCACCTTCACACACGAATTGCCGCCAATCCGTGCAACCAAATTCGATCACAACCGTTGAAGTTGTAGATCTTCATATGCTCTTCGACTTTCTAGTTGGAAGTTTGTGAAATTATTGAGTAGATTGGAAGATAAATGAGGAAGAAAACTGTAAGATTTCGGCCATTGGTTTTAGCATAGGCGGCTAGGGTTTTGAGATGTTTTTCTTCTTTTTTTTTTATTATGGGGGTATTTATAGAGAATTTTCGAACACTATTTATCCGGAAATTCCGAACTCCGATTTACGCGCCGAAACTGACATTCCTAGGGTTTACCCCGCGTTCCGGACACAATGGAATAGGTTTCGAAAGCTAATTCGGACATCTGTGCGAGTTATGGCTACAAACGCTCAATTTAAATTAAACCGATTTAAACCGATTTCTAGGCGTTTTAATTTGTACCGGACAAACGGTAAATCCAATTGACTTGAAATTTGAAACCTTACAATAATATCACATTACGGAACCGATGAAACTGGTTTCGTCGAAATCCGAGACTTTTTGAAAAATGGCTATTTTAACTCGCCAAATTAAAATTAAAAATAAATCGATGCGTTTCGAGCTGCCACGATCAAGCGGTAACTCCGATTGACACGAAAATTGAAATCCGGTAATAACTAACTATTACGGTTCCAATGGAACTGGTTTCGTTCAATTCTGAGACTGTTTAAAAATTGACTATTTTCACTAGTCGATTTTAATATTAAAATATTCAATTTTCACAAATTAACTTTTAATTCGATTTTAAAAGTTCTAAAATATCATTCTAACTTTAATATGATAAAATAAAATTTTACAAATCATTTTCAATCATATTTAACTCAATTTTCAATTATTTCCATAATTTAACATATTAAATTATCGATTTAATTATCCAATTAAATCCAATAAATCGAAATAAAATTTATTTGACTTATAAATTCACTTATTAAATATTTAAAATTAATTAAATATCCAAATTTTAATTTCTAGAAATTCTGGGTCGTTACAATCTTCCCCCCTTAAAAGAATTTCGTCCTCGAAATTATCAAGTAAGAAAAATTACAAAAGCTATTAATTTTCCCAAAATCTATAGTTTAAACTTCTTACAATACTTACTAAGTTTTCCAAATCATACTTAGTTATCTTTTCAAAAACAACTACTATTGTTTAACTTTTAACTCCAAAATCAAGGTTTAAGTTTTCAAAATTTTCCAATTTTCTCAAAAAATTTCTAACGCCTTAAATTTTCGGAAAAATTCGCCATAGTCTCCTTTGCGCGGCTCGATCCGAAAAAAAAATGACAGTATATATATCACAAATGTACATCTCATCAAGTAATGAGGCATCCCGCAGGGAAAAAAGTGTAAAAGTACGATATTTAATCCGAGATATGTACCTTATATTTTATTAGCAAGCATATACGGCTAATATAGCGCGAAAGCGAGCTCCAAATGCGAAGCAAACGCGATCCGCACCTACTAATTACTCAACAAACAACATGAGAACATGCATATATGACAATAGTATCAATATACAACATATATCAACATAATCACTATATATGTCAACATAGCAAATGAAACAAAAGCAACAAATGCAAACATCAACCAACTATCATCCAACTAATTCATAACCAATGTATATTCATTCATATTCTCATTAATATTAATGAATTGGTTTTCAATTTAATTTATTTTCAACTAGTTTATATTTACTAATTCATATTCAAGTTGGTTCACTTCCAATTCAAATTCAATTCTATATAAGATTATTTACCTTTAATTGGAATTCAATTTCATAGCTTCCAATTTCGCTAATTCACTTTCATTAATACTTAATGAATTATATACAATCAACTAACAATCATATAACAACCAATGTATATTAAATACAACCAAATTCCTTTGCTTACCATTGGTTTAAATTAAATTGATTTTTATTCAACTTCCAATAACATTAGATTTTAATGAATTAACACTTATATTCATTATTTCATATCAATTTAATTCACATTCAATTGATTAATATTCAATCCATTCAACAACACTTAAGTTATATTTCATTTAAACATCACTAAGTTTTACATAACTTAAATTCCTACTTATAAATAAATTCAGATAGTTTCACTTCTTATAATTCTTTTTATTTAGATTATTCAAATAACTAAACAATCAACTTATATACTTTAATAATTCTGAAAAATTATTCCTTTATATATATAAAATATAACCAAGTAAAATTATTTCATTTACCCACTTTTAAAACAATATTGTGCCGAATTGTTCTATTCAAGTGTTTAGAAACCCCTTCGGCATAGTCTTGCGGACCACGCTGACGAAAGTTCATATGCCACTCAATAAACCAATCATCACAATATAAAACAATTTTATATTCACTAACAAATACGCTCTCTTAGCTATTATTACACTCAAACGCATTCTAGAGTACTGCTGACTCTATCTCTAATGAGTAATACCCAACAGAACCATAGTTGTCGCTTAACCATAAGCTCTGATACCAAATGTAACGCCCCGAAAATTTTCGACTTTCGAAAATTCAACATCGATACTCACTTTATCGACTGCCGAGAAATCGAAGGCCAAAAACCCGAAATGTTATGGTTTTTAAGAAAAAGAATTTAAGAAAAGAAAAAGAGAGAAGAAGAGAGAAAATAGATAATAGAGGGAAGAGAAAACAGAAGATAGAAAATTTTAAAATAGAAGAAAAAGAGAATAGAGAACATAGAACAGGACAGAAAACAACAGAACTACAACTGAACAACATCAGAATCTCACAATTCGCAGCGGAATAACATATAATAATAAATGAATAATCTTTAAACAAAGAACTATATCAGTTATTACATTTTATACATTACATTACATTACATCTTATCATCAGAGTGTACAACAACAACAACAAACAATGCAAAGAAATACTATATAAACTAGTAATACGCCATGCCATCCATCTTGCCTCCAGCAACTCCAGAATATCCAGGATATCCTGATAAACCTTAACTCTTGACTGCCCGTGTGGAAATTGGTGGGCACCCAGAGTTTAGGAAGGAAAACAATAAACTCCGAGTCAGTCATGTGACTGGTGTGAGAACTCAAAACAGTTTATTTAACTTTAAAATCAAAATAGAGAGATATTTTTAAATTCAATTCGCAATGCTTTTAAAAATGAGACTACCATAAGGCCTCCCGCACACACACACAATGCAAACGCAGAATCGGAGGAGATTTCTCCCTATGATAGTCAAAGATGCTTGATACGCATTTAAAATAACATTTGATATTATTACTAGTGCATAGTGTAGAGAAAAATTCATTTCGAAAGTAGAATATAAATCTTAGCCAACATACGACCATTATCGTATGCCTACTATAGCTACCATCCAAACAGTGTTGCGACACCATAAGTGAATGATAGGTTCTACAACTAATACCGTACAAGTTTTGTATTGTTTCTTTGGATTTCCAACAAATGATCAGGCCAAGGAACTTCCCATTGCCACATGAGAATGCCTCTGGAAAGACATCCCCGAGAACCAAACCGGAACTCTGCCAACACAAGGCCGGGTTACCCCTAACTGGGTAACTACTGACACGAGCATGCCATTCGCCGATCGTAAACGACCTTTCTCACGGGATCCCGATAACCAACAACCACAAAGTAATAAATTCGTAGCAACCACATAGGTTAAATATCTGGGCTCCATACCATGATACCACCTCTATCCAGAAGGAAATGTACATACCCTAAAGGGAGCTACCCCTCATAACCTTGCCGCATCTTTCCTGTTTTGACCATTTCCGGGGTGTGAGGCTCGACGAAGTCACGTCCACAAAAACATACTTTATACAAAAGCCATGCTTTGGGTCAACAAATGATCAACACAATGATCACCAAGATAGACGATCAAATAAATGATCCTATCACAAATAATCAACACAATGATCATTTCAGCAACACTCAGCATGTCACATTACCAAATTGGGAATATATCGCTGATAACTTCAACTATATAACCTCTGAGCTCGTACGTCTCAGAGAAGGGTGTTAAGCTAAAGAATAAATTCTTCGCCACCAACAGAAATATATTTGAAAGAAATCGGCTTTATATCTCAATTTGTATTGTCAGACACACAATCCATACAAGTCTGTTCCGGGCTCGAACAAAACCGAAGGCACTTACAAAGAAGTCCTTGCAATCCGGATATTCACAATCCTGATCGGATTCACCATCACATATGGAGAACTCTATACCGGAGCAACTCGGTGCAGAGTAAATCGACAGGTCATCCTATCGCTCTCGCAAATACCGGGTCTTCAACACCGATCTTCAATGCAATTCACAACGACGTATCACATATTCGGAATGGGTTATACGACCCCATGGTCCTTTCCCGGTTAATCCGAATAGTGAGCGCTTATTCAAAAATAAGTGTGGCATTCACATTCAAACAATTCACATCAATTACCCATTCAAAGGGAAATATTGATAGTCGGTTATTGAACTATCAATTGATATGCACACATCACTAGATTCCAAATAATTTTCCAAATTATTTATTTTCCAAAATATCTTCACAAGATATATTATTTTCACACTTTAAAAATAAATCAACATTTATTTTTAAACCCAATTTCCAATTTCATTTATAAATTCCATATTGAATTTATATTTCAAAATATCTATGAATATATGATTTCAATTATTCATTTTCAATTTATCTTCAAAAAGATAAATTCTCTAATATTCACTTTATATTGGAAAACATTTCCATACTTATTTATTCATAAGTAATTCACAGATTTTATTTATTTTCAACACTTAGAAAATATTTAATATACTTAAATCGAGATTAAGTATATATTTCATTCTTTAAGGAAATCATTCTCATAAACATATTCATTTGGGCCAAAACGAATGTTACGTAAAACATCGTTACGACAACCCAAAATCACTAGTATAGGGATTCGAAATTAAAAAGATATATAAATCCCAATACTATACAAAACATTTCCTTTCGGAAATCATTTACTATAACAACAGTGTTATAGTCCACTATTTCCTTCTATTTCTCGAAAACGTCTATTTCAACAATAAATGTTGAAATCTATGGTTTCGAATCTCAACACATTTTAAAACATTGTTCGATCGTTTTAATTCTATTTAAAACATCCAAATCCAAAACAATTTCTTTAACGTGTTATTCACTATTCAAAAACGTGAATATACTTCATTAACAATTTCATCCTTTTATTCATTTTAATTCAAAGGATTATTCACTATTCAAAAATGTGAATATAACTCCATTTATAGGTTTCAACAAATTTTCTTGCCAAAATAAGTCATTTGCGAATTTATAAAACAACGTTTATAAATTCCATTTCTATTTATTTATAAAAACTTCCTTTTTATAAATTCTTTTATTAACCTATTCCAGTTTATAACTCAATTATAAACTAAAAGTTCATATTATAAGTTAAATACTTATAAAACGATTATTTTACAAAATCGTTCCTCTAAAGACTTTCCAAACCATAAATCTTATAACTTATAAGATTCATTTATTTAACCAAATCTATTCCTCAAATAACTTCACAAATTTATAATTCTTACTATTTATAAATTTCATTTATAACTTCACCGTTTATAATTCTATAAATTTCATTCTTTAATGAAATTCATTTTCACTTCATTCAAACACTTATAAAAACTCGTTTTATAATTTCAATATCTCAATTTATAAATATCCATTTATAAATCTCTTATATAAATCAATTCATATTAATATTTTAAAAACGTCTTTAAACTCCTTTATAATTTCATCATTTTGATTTATAAAATAATCAAATTTTATAAATCCTATATTTAAACTTTTCATAATAAATTCTAAAATCCCGATTTAAACTATTTTATAAAGTCATTAATTCCTTATTTTCAAAAATCAGCTTTTAACTATATTTCTTAAAAATAATAATTTTTATAACTTTTAAAAATTATAACGTTTATTTATTTATAATGGATCAATTCCAAAATATAGTATATTCTCAAAAATCACTTAAAAAATCATTTTAAAATCCCAAAATTTGGTCCAATGATGCTACACACCAAATAGTCAACCACGACTACAACGATATCATATATCGATATGATAATCAACGAATATCAAAATATTCAAAATCAAATAAATACTGTTGAGGAATCCAGTTGGATCCCTCCAACCTGTTTTCCTGCATCCACAAACATTAGCACAATACCAATTTCGCTCCAGTACGAAATTATCGCGGTATATGGGATTTAAATATTATCCGCTTAATAGACGGCGCAAAAGGGTCTCATCCGCTAAAAAATGCAGGGAATCAACAACTGCAATATATACATATGCCAATATATATATATATATATTGATATTATTTATAATACCAATTTCACTGTTTATGAAATATTCGCGGTATATGTTTTTAATAAATAACATCCGCTTACTAACGGCGCATAATGTCTATTTTAACAATCAGCAGATATCAATCAACATTCAAACATGCAATTCAAATATTTTAAATCTAACTATTTAAAATAAAATCGAAACTGATTCGATTGAGTGAGAAGTTCTCACCTTGATTTTAAATTCCGTTTTAGCGATTTATTTCGAATAAAATTAAACGTGCGTTTAATTTTACACGAAATTTTCACTAACTCCAAACGACTCCAAACCAACTTCATCGCGTAGTGCTCGTCCATACGATTCCAACGCAACTAGTTTCGCGCGTTTTCGACCTCGTATGAAAAAGTTATGCATTTTACAAGTTTTACACGATTTTATATATATATATTTACAACTAAATTTTATAATTTTCAAACCTACACGTTCCTGGCCGCAAGATCCAACATCTCCCCATCGTGACCGTTCGTTCTCTTCTCCCCCAACTCACGCAACCATCTACAGGCAACCCAAAACCCATAGCATCAATTTAGGGTTTAGGAAATTGAACACCACGTTGAACTTAAACTCGATCAGCTTGCTCCATGACGTGCGCCTCACCTTCCTCTATGCTCGGCCCATGACCGGCCACGTGCGGCTCCTCCTTGGCCTCGTAAACCGTGCACGAACTCGCCACCTTCACACACGAATTGCCGCCAATCCGTGCAACCAAATTCGATCACAACCGTTGAAGTTGTAGATCTTCATATGCTCTTCGACTTTCTAGTTGGAAGTTTGTGAAATTATTGAGTAGATTGGAAGATAAATGAGGAAGAAAACTGTAAGATTTCGGCCATTGGTTTTAGCATAGGCGGCTAGGGTTTTGAGATGTTTTTCTTCTTTTTTTTTATTATGGGGGTATTTATAGAGAATTTTCGAACACTATTTATCCGGAAATTCCGAACTCCGATTTATGCGCCGAAACTGACATTCCTAGGGTTTACCCCGCGTTCCGGACACAATGGAATAGGTTTCGAAAGCTAATTCGGACATCTGTGCGAGTTATGGCTACAAACGCTCAATTTAAATTAAACCGATTTAAACCGATTTCTAGGCGTTTTAATTTGTACCGGACAAATGGTAAATCCAATTGACTTGAAATTTGATACCTTACAATAATATCACATTACGGATCTGATGAAACTAGTTTCGTCAAAATCCAAGACTTTTTGAAAAATGGCTATTTTAACTCGCCAAATTAAAATTAAAAATAAATCGATGCGTTTCGAGCTGCCACGATCAAACGGTAACTCCGATTGACACGAAAATTGAAATCCGGTAATAACTAACTATTACGGATCCAATGGAACTAGTTTCGTTCAATTCTGAGACTGTTCAAAAATTGACTATTTTCACTAGTCGATTTTAATATTAAAATATTCAATTTTCACAAATTAACTTTTAATTCGATTTTAAAAGTTCTAAAATATCATTCTAACTTTAATATGATAAAATAAAATTTTACAAATCATTTTCAATCATATTTAACTCAATTTTCAATTATTTCCATAATTTAACATATTAAATTATCGATTTAATTATCCAATTAAATCCAATAAATCGAAATAAAATTTATTTGACTTATAAATTCACTTATTAAATATTTAAAATTAATTAAATATTCAAATTTTAATTTCTAAAAATTCTGGGTCGTTACAGAAACACAGAACAAGGCACGCCGATGAACTCCACACGGTCCACTCCACACAACAGTACCCTCAAAGTGACGATCCGACAATCATGACACGATGAACGACTGAGGCTTAATCTCCCAATTTCGGCCACATAGAAATCCATATCGAAAAACAAACTGCGGATTTGACTTGTGCTCGTCGAGAGCTTCAAATCGATATATAATTCGATATATTCTGAGGAGTTTAATTTTTGGAATTGAATTTGAAATTGAATTGAGGGTTTGGAATTTTGGTTATGTTTTGCTATTGGAAAGGAGGAGCCACAAAGAATTGTACATACATAAATAATAAATAGAAAGACTGCTAGGGTTTATAACATATTATTTATAGGCAGATCCGAAATAAAAATGAATGGACAAGATTGATTCGAAATTTGAGTGATAATTGACCCAAAAAGCCCGTTTCATTACCGAAACGAAAATGGATCATCCCGTACATCAAAATAGATGTTTTCGATATTTTTAAACACAATTGAACAGGTTTCAAGCCCAAATTCCATTGTATGAAGAAGTTAGCTTAAAATCAGCTTATATCAAATTGATTTCACTTGAATTGATTTCTAGGCATTTCGAGTCCATACAATCAAACGACAAGTCCGATCAGTACGAAACTTGAATTCCTACAATAATTCACCGTTACGGATCCGATGAAACTAGTTTTATCGAAATCCAAGACAGAGGAAAAAATGGCTATTTTTACATTAATTAAATAAATTAATATTAAATTAATTACATTTTCATTTCAATATTTATAAACAAACAAATCTCATCATTTTTGATTCCTTATACCTTTATAATAACTTAAAGCAAATCTACATATCAATTTGGTGTTAATTATTTCACTAATTACAATGTTCAATTTCAACTGCAATAAATCCAATTAATTATAATGTAATTCCAATAAATTGACTTTATTGGATTTCAACATTTATATTCAATCAATTACTATTCCATAGACAAGGTTAACATTGCTTTATATTTCGTTGCGTTAATATATTTCAATTATATTGAATTTTGACAATTTTACACATTAAATTATAATTTTAAATCCCAATTAATTTATTTATCTTGGCTTCATCCTTTTTATTAAATCAATCATTACCTTATGAATAAGATTCACATTTCTACTCATTTTCTTACATTCACAATTTGCAATTACTGTCTTAATTCACATTAATTAAAGCTTATTTCATTTAATAATAATTGTTTTCCAATTTAGTTTAGCCAACTAAATAAATAGATAACATATAATAATTGTTATCATTTTCACTTAATCACCTTATAAGTTTATTATTTACAAACAAATGTTACTATTAGCTATATAACTCTAATTTTAATCAACTACCATTGACTATATATTATTTCATTAGTTAATTCAATATTTACATTTGTTTTCCTTATATTCAATTTATAGCCAAGTATAACATTTAAATCATTTCAGTTGATTGGAATTTCATTCAAATTGTTAATAGTTAACTTAAATTAACATTGTTAACTTTCATTCTAGTTATTATTTCATTAATAAATCACAAATTTTTATTTCTCCCAATATTAAATCACAAAAAAATATTATTCAATTTACTATTTTATTTGATGAAAGTTTCGGTTCGTTACACTCCCCCCTACTTAAAACTTTTCGTGCCCGAAAAGGAAAAGAAGGAAAAGAAGAAATCAATATATATTATTCAAAATATTAAATTTATTACAAATAAATTTACAAAATTAAGTAATTTAAATAAAATATATCAATTTATAACCATTAAATCCTTTTATACTCAAGTTAACAAAAGTTTGGAAAACATCTCACAAAATTTTCTAAGTCCAAAATTCATGAAAATTTTCGGCATAGTCTCATTTGAACGGAGAGGTCTGGAAGAAATAATAATATCAATAATAATAATATATATCATGTTTTCAAAATAATATATCCCAAATCACGGGAAAAACAATATAATATCGCTAGAAAACTGTAATCCGAGAACGTACCTATTTGTCGGGCAAATAACGCTAATTTTATGAAACCAAAAGCAGTAGCAATGGCTTCCCTAACCTGTATTTCACTTATATAATACAAAGGTGTTAATAATTATATCAAAGAGAAATATTTAAATTGTTTCAATCAACCACAACCAAATCAATACAACATACAATAGTTAGAAACAAATAAACTATACAATCATCACATGCAATCAAAGCAATCAACCATCCATCAATAGCAACCAAAACAGAGGGTTTGTTTGGGTGTAGAAACTTTTAATCGTATAAAATGATAAATAACTATGAAGTAAACCATGCACTCAACAATCGTAGATAAAACTTATAGATCATTTATACATCTTTATACAAAATAGAAGTATCCTTTCCCAACCAATCCATAAGTCCAACAACCAAAGAATTCAAGTATTATTTAAGTTATTCTTATAAATTTTTCTTCCACAACATTTATTGTTCATAGTTTTTCATTCATACCAAGATTATTTCCTTTAAATTACAATTATTTCTTACACAAATTAAATTTCCATTCATTCATATAATAATTAATTCCATTTATTTACATTCGTTTATTAACATATGTTATTTACATTTTCTTTCATATGTTACTCATACACAATTATTTAAACATATGTAAATCAATTCTTAAAGTACTATATTGGTTTCTCTGTAGATGAATTCACGTTCATTCATTCAACACTTATTTTCATTTACTTTCATTCATTACTTACAACATTCATTTCATTTATTCATTTAATGAAAATTTATTTTCATCACTTTACATTCATTTCTTACATAAGTTATTTCCATTCATTTGTTTATAATAACCAATGAATTCATTATTCAAGTATTACATATATTTTATTACGGCTTAGTTCACATTTATTAATTTATATACTTGATTTCATTAGATATTAATATACATTGGTGCGTAAGTTCATACTTATGTTTCTTACTATTTTTAATTTACATTCATTTCCCTGTACAGTGTTAATAAATATTGAATCCATTTTTTTTATCATTTCAACTTTTCTGAAGTTATAACCATTTAATTTAGTATAGTATTCATTTTATTATTTACTTTAATTATCAATAGTTTCAAACATTAACTTAAGTTCATAATCCTTTACTTACAGTACTCATTTTTCTGTTACAATTAATTAGTAGTATTTCAATTATAACTTAAGTTTATGACAACTATAATATCAAAGTTCTTATTTATAAAAGTAATTCCATTGCACATTTTCATTACTTAAGTTTTACTTGTATAATGTCCTATTACGTATCCTGTTCAACACTACAATGTTTCATAATTTGGTAAGTTATACATACATATATATATATATATATATATATATATTACAATGAAATAGAAAGTTACACGGGTTATTATATTTATTAACAGAATGTTCAATAGTTACATTATCTTATTTTCATTTCCATTTTATTTACAGTTTTCTAAATTTCGGTTTCTTATCTATTTCATTGATCATTTTAACACCTAAATTCTTAGTTTCATTTTGAAGTTACCAACTATTAATATGGTCAAGGTTCCATTCATTACGGTAATTTTAATTTCTAATTTATAGAAGCTTAAGAACTAAACAACCGGGCTTTATTTCAATTAATTCAAAATAATATATATAATTATATCTTTATATATATATATATATATATATATATCAAATCATATTTGGAATTTAAAAAAATAAGATAAATTTATCAAAACAATTGTGCAGTAAAATTACTACAACGGCCTTCCCACTTTGAAACTCAAAAATAAACGTCGATGATGTGTGCACTCATCACTGAACTTATATCTGTAAATACTTCCAAATATTACCAATAATATATTCCATGATCTTTTGAAAGGAAATTGTCAAAAATCCTGAAAGTTGAGTTCTAAAATTTCCAATTGTATTTATTTTATTTGTATGTCTTATCTTCCATCAATATTTATAAATTTTCAGTACGTAACAAACAAATATATTACAACCAACTATATCATTTATAAAATTTTCTTATTTTATATACAAATATATAATAGGAAAAATTATTTCATTCGCCTATATTCCAAACAATATTGTGTCGCTCTGTCCAATTAAGTGTTTATGAATCCCTATCGATGTCACAACATTCTATGCACCGATCAGAATTTATAAATACAAAAAGGAACAAATTTACACAATATAAAACTTTTGTAACACTAACAAATACGCTCTCTCATATATATTTATACACTCAGTGACCCATTCTAGGGTATTACTATCCTATCTTATATGAGTCAGACCCTACAAAGCTAAGGTTATCGCTAAATCAAAGCTATGATACCAACTATAACGACCTGCTTTTTTGGACGTTTTAAGAAGACACACATGTCATACTCAAACCATTCAAAAGGGCATATTGTTGTGGGGTAGATAAGAAAAAAGAAAGAACTAAAACAAATACAGAATCTCGCAGCGGAATGACAAAATACAATAATCAAATAATAGTTCATGAAGCTGTTTTATAAATACATTTGATTATTCTTTTACATTACAAATATCAGAGTTACATAAAACATGAATAAACAAATAAATGAATTTGAATAACATGATGCGGTAGAATACATACATATCATAATAATAATAGTATAAATCTTTGTCTTCGTCCTCTAGAAATAAGGTCTACAACCCTGAAATGCTCAGGCTGACCCGAGCGAATTGAAAAGACAAAACATGCAAGTCAGAACTAAAAGATCTTATGTAAGTTAAATCAATGGTAAATATGAGTGCAACGGCATCAAAGATGTTTACCGGGTTTGACATTTCCTATCCACGATCTAACATGAGTGCAATAACTTAAGAGATGTTCGGGATTCCCATCTCCTAAGGATCCACTAAACTATCTACTATGTAGTACAATACACTATTATAATATGTCTATAGGAAAGTAAAAGTATTAAAATAGCATTAAGGCATTACCCATATCCTCCTTAACACATTTTTATATATTCTCATAGTCTATATAGTGCCATAATTGCTCCATAAACTAGAGGGCTATCAAAGGGCACTCCATAGGTATGGTACAAACCAAACTCGTAGAAGGCCGCTGTGGCATATGAACACGGCGCTCGAGGCAATGCCAGAGTAGATATACCAACTGTGCTCCCAGACTGGTGATAATGCATAGCAGCCACTACCGCCCACCTCGGAAACACTCCCATAATCGAAATCGAGGGGTGGCCACCAAATCAATCACAAAGTCAAAATATAGTATCGAAGAAATGTGCCCGATAGAAGGAATGACCTCACTTGGCCCGGTATAGCTCATGTTTTAATCACATCTAAGCTGACTCACAGGAGTTAGGGTCATGTCGTACTCATACAGAATTCGTTCGTCAAACCATCCAACTTCATTTCTGGAATCTCCACCACGTATATAGTTGTTAAAGTGGTTTTCGGTATTGGCAGAGAGTATGAAAATATCCGATCTTGGTCTATATAACAACCAAACGCTTATTTCACAACGGATGGTTCTTTTACATTTTCAAAACCATTTCATGATTGATATCAAAATATCTTATTCAATTCAAGCCATATCACATTCGAAATTATATTCACTTTCGAAATCATATCACATATGATATCATATCGTTTCCAAAATCATATTATCTTTCAAAAATCATATTTCCAAAATAAGTTAAACTCTCATATCAGAATCATCGTATTAAATCAAATATGTTAGTTAAATCCCAACGTAGGTTATAATGTCATTTAACCATATTAAATTTAAAATAGAGTATTTGAATCTAAACACATCTACGTTACTTAGTTTGAAATTTAGAAAAATAGTTTAGATAGTTATAAATAGTTTAACAAAGTCAAAAAAATTGGGATAGTTAGAGTACTCTAAAATATTTTGAAATAGATTAAAAATAGTTTTTAAATTGATTTAAGATAGTTAAATAGATTTAAAACAGATTAAATGTAAATAAAAATAGATTAAATAGCTTTAAAATATATTAGTTAGATTTAAAATAAATTAAATGGTTTAATTAGTTCAAAATAAATTAAATTGGTTTAAAATAGGTTAAATTTAATTTATTAGTAAATATAGGTTAAAATAGTTAAATAATTTGAAAATCTTGATTATTAGAAAATTTAAAATAATTTTTTTAACGATTTATGTTAAATATGAATTTTGAATTTATATCAATTTAACTATTTATTTTATTTCAACGTATCTAGGCCATTACAAATTTCCAAATCAATAAACCCAATTTCAAATCTTTCGATCCAAATTCTGAATAAACTACTTAATTCCGTATCGATTTCAATCCATGTTTGAAATATCAAAAATTTCTCCAATTTTAATACATTTCAAAGTTATGTTTCAAACAATTTTTTTTATATAGCTCAATTCCGATAAATATAAGTTATACATCAAAATCAAATTTAAAATTTCAATTTAATTCCTTTAAGCAATTCCTTTAAACCAATTCCCATTTTAACATAAAACTTGAAATATTTCGATAATAATTCAATTTATATAAATCAAATTTTATATCAAAATATCATCTAACTAAATTCAAATTTAAGGATTTCAAAATCATTTAATTTAACAAAATTCAGTGTCCGTATATAATTCACTACCCTAGGGTCAAGTGATATGGATATTTATCGTTTCAATCCGCAATTTAAAATTTATGGTTATATATCATTTCAAACCGCAATCTCGAATTAAATAAATCCACAAAATCGCTCGAGTCTATCATTTCAACCCATAACGATTTTTCCC
The DNA here is from genome assembly GCA_030765085.1 of Allium cepa. Classification (NCBI taxonomy): domain Eukaryota; kingdom Viridiplantae; phylum Streptophyta; class Magnoliopsida; order Asparagales; family Amaryllidaceae; genus Allium; species Allium cepa. The sequence goes on along the minus strand of CM060945.1, from coordinate 1,031,720,290 downwards.
TAATCTGTAGATCGTTCGGGTATATATCATTTCAACCCATAGTGATTTCCTAATAATATCTAAGGGAACTTGTAGCATGATAAAATATATAAATCAAACATAACATCCAATCATCCAATATTAACAGTCAAACATCCATCAAAATCATCATCCAATTTAACCAATAAATTACAACAATAACATATTATCATTTCAGGTAATTAAATGGTAATTTAAATTCAACAATAATAAACTAAATGATAATTTACTTCAATGTAAATTCACATTAATTGGAATGACAATTTAAATATACCAAACAGCCATAAATAAATTTCTAATCATATCATAAATTTAATTTAACAAACATAACAAATTTTAAAAGTTGTGAGTGGTTAAAACACTCACCTTTTGATTTTAAATCGATTTAAAAATCCAATTTAGGGCCAAATTTCAGAAAGTCTCTGAATTCTTCCAAACAAGCGTCAAAATGTTCGGAATTTCAATATGATCTCGCGAAAACAAACGGCATAAAAATCCGAGACCATATGCAAAAGTTATTAAGGTTAGAACATTTTAACATAAAATTTAAATAATAAAAAAACAAAACAACACATACCAGCCACGGCATGCTCTCTCTCCTCTAACCCTACCATATCTCGAACCAACTCACACGTGCGATGAGCTTCCGCCACCAACGCCACTTGAACGCTGCTTGACCGTCCATGGCCAACCGCGGCCATGCCTAAGCGAGCGCCTCCTCCACATCCTCTTCGACCACGTGCAGTACCTCCAACGACGACGCGAGCCACCAAATTATAGCCGCCGCCCCCTTAATCGAAACCTAATTGAATTAGTTACGGTGATCTGGCTATTGAAACACAAAACAAGGCACGCCGATGAACTCCACTCGGTCCTCTCTACACAACAGTACCCTCAAAATGACGATCTGACAAAGTTGATCGTGACATGATGAACAGTCGGGGCTTAATCATCCAATTTCGGCTACACAAAAATCCAGATCGAAAAACGAACTATAGATTTGACCTGCGATCGTCGGGATCTTCAAATCGATACATAATTCGATATATTTTGAGGAGTTTAATTTTTGGAATTGAATTTGTAATTGAATTGAGGGTTCGAAATTTTGGATATGTTCTGCCATTGGAAAGGAGGATCCATAGAGAATTGTACTTACATAAATAAGAAATAGAAAGACTGCTAGGGTTTATAACAGGTTATTTATAGATAGATCCAAAATAAAAATGAATGGAGAAGATTGATTCGAAAATTGAACGATAATTGACCCGAAAAACCCGTTTTGTTACCGAAATGAAAATGGATCATCCCATATAACAAAATAGATGCTTTCGATATTTTTAAACTCAATGGAATAAGTTTCAAGACCAAATTTCATCGTATGAAGAAGTTAGCTTAAAATCAGCTTATTTCAAATTGATTTCAATTGAATTGATTTCTAGGCGTTTCGAGTCCATATGATCAAACGACAAGTCCGATCACTATGAAACTTAAAATCCTACAATAATTCGCCGTTCAGGATCCGATGAAACTGGTATCGTCCAAATCCGAGACATTGGCCAAAATGGCTATTTTTACATTAATTAAATAAATTAATATTAAATTAATTACTTTTTCATTTCAATATTTATAAAATAACAAATCTCCTCTTTTTTGATTCCTTAGACCTTTATAATAACTTAAAGCAAATCTACATATCAATTCGGTGTTAATTATTTCACTAATTACAGCGTTTAATTTCAATCGCGATTAATCCAATTAATTATAGTGTAATTCCAATAAATTGACTTTATTTGATTTCAATCTTTATATGCAATCAATTATTATTCCATAGATAAGGTTTACATTGCTTTATATTTCATTGCGTTAATATCCTCCAATTTCCATCTTTTATTTGTATTAACTACTATATTTCAATTATATTGAATTTTTTCAATTTTACACATTAAATTATAATTTAAAATCTCAATTAATTAATTTATCTTGGCTTCATCCTTTTTATTAAATCAATCATTACTTATGAATAAAATTAACATTTCTATTCATTTTATTACATTCACAATTTGCAATTATTGTCTTAACTCACAGTAATGTAACATTCATTTCATTTAATTATAATTGATTTCTAATTTAATTTAGCCGTCTAAATAAATAGGTAACATATAATAATTGTCACCATATTCCCTTAATCACCTTATAAATTTATTATTACAAACAAATGTTACAATTAGCTATATAACTCTAATTTTAATCAATTACCATTGACTATATATTATTTCATTTGTTAATTCAATATTTACCTTTGTTTTCTTTATACTTAATTTATAGACAAGTATAATATTTAAATCATTTCAATTGATTGGAATTTCATTCAAATTGTTAATATTTAACTTAAACTAACATTATTAACTTTCATTCTAGTTATTATTTCATTAATAAATCACAAATTTTTATTTTTCCCAAATATTAAATCACAAAATTAAATCTTATTGAAAAAATTATTTTAATTGTCGAAAATTTTGGATTGTTACACTATTGTTATAGTAGGTGACTTCCATAGGAAATGTTTTTACATAGTATATGAGGTCTATTAGTGTTTGTTTTAATTGAATCTATACACTAGTATTTTTGGGTTGTAGTAAAGTGTTTTATGCAACATCTGTTTTGACCCACATAAAAATGTGGTTTGAAGAAAATTTTAAAGTAAAGAAATAAAGTGGTTTGTAAGTACACTAAATATTTAAACAAGTATGAGGAAATTTTTTCTGGTTATGAATATATTAAAAACAGTTTTGAAAATGAGTTTTTCTATATAGAAAAGTTAAGTGAAATATTAGGAAATTAGTAAATTTCATATAAATTTTCTATGTTAAGAAAATATAAATTAAAAATACTTTAATCTGTTGGAAAGAAATGAATAATGATAAAATTTTCTATGAAACTAAATTATAAATAAAGATGTTTTGTGCAAATTATAAGGAATACGTGAAAGAGATATACAAGGTATGGGAAGCACCATACTTTGTATAGTCTATTTCGAAAAATATAAAATAAGTTCTTTGTAATTTCACACAAACATAAAATCCTCTTTTAAAGGATTCATAAAAGATTTTACCATTAATAGTTTCTCATAGGAGAAAGTAGTTCCAATACATTAGGGTATAAAATCGTTAGGTGTAATAAAAAGATGTTTAAAGATATTTTAAAGGATAATGGATTGGTGAAAAAGTAAATAAATTTTTGGAGATGAAAAACTTAGTAAAAGTAAATTTTGAAAATAAAACTTTTTATAGAAAAGTTGTGAATTTCTTTAAAAGAAAAGAAGGAATAAGTTTTAGACTTAAATTTTTGGAAGTTTTTCCCTCTAGGTTTGGGGAATAATGTTGAGTAACCAAGTATTTTCAAATTTAATATTAACTTAAAGATAACACTTTTAAAGACAAAGATTTTGGGATTTGACGTTTTAAAAATTTAGAAACCTCGGTTTTTTTAAAATAAAGTGATAAATACCAAACCAAGCTCTTAAATATGAAGTTGATAGGAATCATTTCATAGGAGTAACGAAAAAGGTGTAAGGCTATAAAGGAGACAACGGTAATTACTTTTGGAAGTAATAACAAAGTTTATGTAGAGTGTATAGAACCCTAATGAGAACCTAGGAATGCTGATTCATGTGAGCAGACTAAAGCAGAACAGTAAAATGGAGTTAGTAAAATTATAAGACGCGCATGGTTGAGGATGAGTATTCTTGATTTTGAGAAACTTGGGAGAAGCATCCTCCTTTAATGGAATTCCCATATGATAGTTGTTTTCAAGCTAGTATTGGAGTGGCACCTTTTGAAGCTCTTTATGTAGGACAGCGCAAGTCACCTTCATGTTGCTTAGAGTCTATAGAGAGATTGCTACTAGGTCCCGACATGGTTAGAAAGACTTCGGAGAAGATTGGTTTGATTAGGAGAAAATTCGTATTTCATATCCTCATCTTTTGGACAATAAATTTTAGAATTTTATATTTCCATCTTTAGTTTTGAATAGGTTCTTTACTTTATTATCCTTTGGGAGGGTAGAACTTAGGAATTAACCTATGGATTGTAGGATTTGATGTAAACATGTTATGAACGATGTATGCTAGTGGTTGCATGTGTTTGCTGGTGGATGCTATGAACGCATATACTTACTAGGCACTATTTTCCCTTAGGGATCGGTCTAACTAGGACACGAAAGTATATGCATATGGATGTGTATGCATTTTATTTTATTTTCGATGATTGCTGTAAATTGATGATTTTCACATGATTGTTGCTTTTGGATGATGTTTGAAGCACGCATATAGAACTATCAGTTATCATTAGGAATTTTTGCATTCATTTGGATACATAGGCCGGACATGATTGCATAAAAGGAGGTCAACTGAATCAGTGGACCGCTTAATCTTTTGCATTAGTTTGGGACATTAACACTACACTAATTACATAAGTAACATAAATCGCATTAAAAAACTTAAGGACAATGGATGAATGGTGGATGATTGAGTAGTTGGGTGTAGATATTGGATGCAAACATTTAGTTCATTCTTTTATACTTAAAGATTTCGGGGAAGAAATCCCTTAAGGAGGGGAGAATGTAACAATCTGAAATTTAACCCATAAAAATTAATTCGTTAATTAATGAAATAATAAAATAACTTTGTGAAATTATCAGAATCGAGCCACAGGAGTTGCACCGTTGTGTCCATGGTAATTTTTTGGTCAATTTCCATATATAGAATAGCAGAACCTAAGCTAAGATGAGAAAGAAACAAAATAAACAATAAAAGAAAAAGAATATATATATATATATAGGGCTAGGTTGACCAAGAGGTCGACCTAACCATGCCCTAGGTTGCCCGGTCGATCTACCGAGGAGGACGGGTTGTCGATCACCCGATCGACCCGCCTACAGGTATAGAACGTAGAAAATTTTCTTCATCCAGAGGTTTTCGAACATGTATTTTTCATTCTTTAGCTCCATCTTGTCCCTTCGTGCTTCCATCCAACCGCTCCTATTCAACCTGCGACATGATTGCATCCTATTCAATCTATCCAACTGTCTGAGATCACTTCTACCCCTATATATAGTACCCTAGGCCTAACACTTTTTCTCATTCTAGATTTTTTCCGCTTGGGTTCACCATTCCAGGAAGGACCCTAAAAGGAATAATTTTCCACGGAGAGAATCTTTTTATTAAAAATATTTTAATACCCTCAAGTGGATACCCGAAGACCAGAATAGAAGAGCTAAGAACCACAGATGAGTGATTGTAATTATTTAGATTTTTAAGTAATTTAAAATAACAAGGTTTTCAATAGTTGTAGTTTTACTAGATTTTTGGAATAACCTTTTTCGTAATTTATTTACAGTTTTTAGAATTATTTTCAGTCTATTGCTTTTAGCTATTTTTTTAGTTATTTTAAATTTAATTCTGTTAATTATAGCTTTTCCATTTATTTATAATATTTTAATTTATTTACTGCTATTTATGTGTTATTTACATCTTTTTCCTATACTTTGGATTTTCTTCTACTTTCGGTTTTCTTTTTGTTTCTCCTTCTTCACGTGTGGATTAGTTTAGATTAAATGCGAATATGGAATAAAATAATAAGAATGCTGAAATAATGGAAGATAAGATGTGAAATGTAAATACTATAATAAAAATAGAACTAAGACTGAAATTGAGCCTAGTTATGATATTGATGTTAGAATTGGACTAATTAAAAATAATTGGCCTGGTTTTAACTTAAAATTATAAATAAAAAGAGTATAAGATGGAAGAAGTTCATTTTTACACCTAGAGCTTGGGTTAAGTAATAAGCATGATTATAACATAGGTTATAATAAGATAAAGAACAGAATGAAGCTTATTTTTAGGCTCAGTATAAATTAATAAGCACATATAGGAAGAACAAAAGTGAAGGCTTATTTAAATAATCAAAGTTAATAAGCAAGAATTAAAGTAGGACCTGTACCAAATAGCAATCCCTTATTATTTCTATGGACATGGTGTTTCACATAATCCTGACGTGAGATGAGTGGCACGCGTATGCTAATAATGGTAGTAATTGATCAATAAGTAGAAGTCCAAATCATGGGGATTTGGGCAAGGGGTGCAACTAGATATTGTTTGGATGATGCGCCAGTATCAACAGCATTTCTCCTATTTTCTAAGGACATGGTGATCTCACATTAGCCTGAAGTGGGATGAGGGGAATGCTTACGCTAGAGCTTGAGATAATAAGATGACCTAAAAGGTGGAACAATGAGTAACATGAGCATGACGGCAGATACACATGCAACTTCCATTCAGGTACTCAGTAATCGTTATGAGTTTCAAGCGCTTAATATGTGTGCCTTTCGTAGGCACCATTGCCTTTTGTATAGGGAGCTATATAACATCTAGTCCACCATCGATATTTTGCGTGTCATTCGTAGACACCACTTATGTGTAGGGAGTTATATAGGGTATAGTCCGTAGTAAGGTCTGTGGAGTAGTAGGTCGATCAAATGGTAGAATTAGGATTTCAGCCTAATTATAGGATTAGGAATTCAGCCTAATCAAAGCAGCCATTAAAGACAAGTGAAAACAATCAAAGTTTATCAATTTTGTTAATTCATATTTATTTCATCTTATTCCTTATCCTTATTTCCTTTGTTTCCTTTTATATACTAAAACTGTTGTAAGGTCTATTACTTTTACTTTGCTTAAAGATTCTAGTAATTACTATCATTCACAAGACTTTTATTCTGACCCACTCCTCTATTTTCTCCTTTTCCCCTCCATAGGAAATCGGGGGCAAGAAAAGTAAATCGCGGCTTCTTGGAGACTAGTTGGAGATTCTAACAAATATTTCATTCCTTCAGTTTCAGTTTTTAGTTCTTTTGTTGAGCTAATATTTTGAGAGGGATGTATCGTACTTTGATATTATTTGAGACTTTAGGTTTTTGATTTCACGAGACTTGTATGGGTATTTTATCATTTGATGTATTTTGCATTTGGCGACTTATTTGATATATAAAGTAATTTTGAGGCTTTGTTCTAAATGAATTATTATTACTATAATTATTTCCCCCGTTTATATATTTTTGTCTCGTGAATCTTAGTCTATGCTAGTTTTAGTTATACCTACAACGCAACATGCCTTTTAGTATTCTCTTTTGGGTATACTAAGAGGTGTGGGGTGTTTCAGTGCGTAGAATTCGTTGATACGAACACAATGCAACTCGTCTCGTCCAAATCTAATTTTGTATGAAGAAGATATTGCATATATAAGTTTTACAAATTTTAAATATATAACTATCTTTATTTAATTATTACAAATTAAAAAGTCAATTACCATAAATAGAACGGCCCAGCTCAACTAGAACAACCTAACCCAATGCATGCTTCTTCTTCCTCCTTTTCTTTTTATTCACGACATCACCTGAAACTTTCCCTGTGCACAGCGTGCACGTGCTTCCAAGCCATCGACGATGCAACCAAACTCACCATCAAGTCGTCCTTCCCCACCTCGTCTCGACCGCCACCAAGTCGCCATCTCCAAGACCTCAGATCAAAACGCGACTCCTGGTTTTCCCCCTTATACGTGACCAGGTCACGGCAACCTCCACAATGTCGCGCCATGCTATTTCTTGACTCCAATGCAATTCTCCATGGTGAATTCAAATACGAATTCAAAAACATGCATTAAGCATCAAGCAAAATCACGAACCCTAGTTCAAAATCCATACACGATAATACTGTCGATTTCAACAGTCCATCGCCGCATCTCCCAAATCGCCTACTAGATCGAAGCTCGTGATGAAATATGATTTTTAAAATTGGTTTCACATTTTTCCATTGAGTAAAACATGAGATCTTGATTTTTAAAAGCTTCATTTTTTTTCTTTTTTCCTTTTTTATGTTTGAAATAGGAGAACGAGGAAAATATATGCATTTAAAAGGGATGAGGTTGTACATCATAGGGTGGCTGTGATGGTAAGTAGGTGGGCTAATGTGAGAGAATGTGGGCTGTGGTCAAAATCAAGAATTTATATATTATTTAAATTCAAATATATATAGATAAAATTTTCGGATCCCAATCGAGACGTGCCATTAGGTGTTTATAATTTTATATCTTTATTCCGAACGCAATGGAATAAGTTTCAAGTCTCAATTCGATTGTATGGAGAAGAAAGCTTTTTGAACCCAGTTATTATACTAAATTTTCAATATTAAATTCAACGCGATTCTATCCCGTACGACTAAACGATAACTCGAAATGCTACGAAATTTGAAATTAGATAATAATACACTACTACAGACCCAATGGAATTGGTTTCGTTGAAATCTGAGACTGTAGCCAAAATGACTATTTTTACTCATCAATTAAAATATAAAATTTTCAAATTTTAAATTAATCACTTAAATTCAATTTTTAAGTGTTGAAAATCTTTATCCATATTTAAATAACATCTAAATCAACTTTTGAAATCATTTCATTCATATTCAATTTTGGATTCAGTTATTTATATAATTTTCAAGATTAAATTTTAAACAATTTAATTGTCCAATATTCAATAAATTTCAATATTAGTTTTCACATGAATCTTAGTTATCAATCAATTACTTTATTTACATCTAAAGAATTCAAAATTTATTATTCAATTCAACGATTGATTGTAAACACATTCAATACATAGCATCTCCTTTCAATACTTATTATTACTTAAATCTTCGAAATTAACCATTTCAAAATTTTATTCAAGTTCATATTCAATAATTATATTAATAAATCATTAAAAAAAATATTTTTAACAATTTTAATTAAATAATTATAACAAATTCAATACTTTAAAATAGTTAAAAATACGAGTCGTTGCAATTTCTTTGTAAATTTTCTCGGTTTCATACGTGTCGTTCCTAATCTCCTCAAATTCATTGATTTGCAATTTTCTTTTTTCACTGGCTTTTTCAAAATCAAAGTTTATGTTCTTAATTGCCCATAACACTTTATATTCAAGTTCAACGGGCAAACGACAAGTTTTACCATAAACAAGTCTATAAGGTGACATCCCCAAATTGGTTTTATATGCAGTTCTATAATCCCAAAGAGCATCTTTTAAATTTTGTGACCAGTATTTTTGATTTTTATTTACAATTTTTACAATTTTCTCCAAGATTTGTTTAATTTGATGATTTAGAACTTCAACTTAGCCACAAGTTTGAGGATGATAAGAAGTGGATAACTTGTGGGTTATTGAATATTTCTTCTTTATAGTTTCAAATAAACGATTACAGAAATGGATTCCATTATCGCTTATTATTGTGCGAGGTGTTCCAAACCTCAAAAAGATGTTTTCTTTTATTAATTTCACAGAAAATTTATGGTCATTTGTTTTACACGGAATGGCTTCAACCCATTTAGAGACGTAATCAACGACAAGAAGAATGTACAAATTTCCAGACAATTTAGGAAATGGTCCCACAAAATCAATACCCCAAACGCCAAAGATTTCTATGATACAAATGGGGTTCAAAGGCATCATATTTCATTGAGAGATTCTCCCTAACATTTGGCAATGACTATAAGTTTTACAAAACTCGAATGCATCTTTGGATAGCGTAGGCTAGTAAAAACCACATTGAAGCATCTTTTCCTCCGTCTTCTTCGAACCAAAGTGACAACCACAAGTTTGGTCACGACAAAATGAAAGAATACTTTTGATTTCACAATCCGAGATGCAACGTTGTATGATTTGGTTGGAACAGTACTTAAATCAGTATGGATCGTTACAAAGAAGTACTTGACTTGGGAAAGAAATTTATATTTATCTTGTTTCAGCTAGAATGAAGGAGTTTCCTTAGTGACTAAATAGTTCACTATATCAGCATACCATGTATCGTCGAAAATGGAAAAGAATTGTTCATCGGGAAAGTTCTCGTCGATCGGTAAGAGGATGGTGCATTTGGAAGACATACAAATGTTCAGCAATGACATTGTCGAATCCATTTTTGTCTTTGATTGTAAGGTCAAATTATTGAAGTAAAAGGATGCAATGGATCAAACGAGACTTACCATCCTTTTTAGCGAGAAGGTACCTAAAAGCGTAGTGGTCAGCGTAACCATAATCTGTGAGCCTATCAAATAAGGTCAAAAATTTTCAAGCATAAAGACTACTGCTAGAATCTCTTTTTCAGTGGTTGTGTAATTGAGTTGAGCATCGTAAAGAGTCATACTAGCATAGTAGACGACATGAAGAATTTTGTTGATGCGTTATCCTAAAACAGAACCAACCGCGAAGTTAGAAGCATCACACATTATTTCAAAAGGAGGATCCCAATGGGTGAGCAAATGATGGGAATAGAAATGAGTTTGTTTTTTAGATGTTCGAAAGTAGAAACATAGTCAGAATTAAAGTCGAATGGAATGTCTTTTCTAAGAAAAGTCATCAGAGGTCAAGCAATTTTACTGAATTCCTTCACAAAACATCGATAGAAACCTGCTTGTGCAAGAAACAGGCGAATATATTTGATAGATTTGGGAATGGATAGATCCACAATTACATCAATTTTCGCTTTATTTACCTCAATGTTTTTGTTTAAAATGACATGCCCAATGACAATGCCATGTTTGACCACGAAATGACATTTTTCCTAATTTAATGTTAAGTGTTTGACCTTGGATCATTTAAGAACCAACTTAAGAGGGTGTAAGCACTTAGACAAAGAGTTTCCAAAGATGGAAAAATCGTCCATAAACACTTCAAGAAAACATTTGATCATGTCGAAAAAGAGGCTAACAATGCATCTTTGAAACGTAGCAGGAGCATTGCAAAGGCCAAAAGGCAAATGTTGATACTCAAAAGTGCCAAAGGGACACGTGAAAGTTGTTTTCTCTTGATCTTCGGGAGAGATTGGAATTTGTTGATAGCCGGAATAACTATCAAGAAAGCAATAGAATTCGTGACCAGCTAATCGTTCAAACATTTTGGTCGATGAAAGAAAGAGGGAAATGATCCATACGTGTTGTAGCATTTAGTTTTCAATAATCAATGCAAATACGCTAACCCGTTTGAGTACAAGTTGGAATGAGTTTATTAGATTCATTCTCGATAACGTTAAGTCCAAACTTTATAGGCACGGCATGAATTGGACTAACCCAAGAACTATCAAAGAATGGGTATATAATTCCATTAGCGAGAAGTTTAAGAATTTTTTATCAAACCACATCCTTCATTTTCGGGTTAAGCCTTCATTGTGCATCACGAATAGGCTTGGTATCATCAATTAAATGGATATGATGTTGAACAAGAGCAGGACTAATTCCCTTTATATTGATGATTGACCATCCAATTGCTTCTTTGTTTTTCGATGGAATTGAAAAGCTTCTTGGTTAAGAGAGATAGAGAGATGAAGAGATTATGACAGGAAACGTTTCGTTGTCACGTAAGTATGCGTACTTAAGATGACCGGGAAGGGGTTTAAGGGCCAACCTCGGAGGTTGCTCAATCAAAGAATTCGGTTGAAGTTCTGATTCAATATTAAGGAGTTCAAATGGAAGCGGAGTTTCCATTTCATTGGGGTCATCTTGAAATAGTTGTTCATATTCAGTCTCGCATTTGTGGTTTAGGTCAACTGTTTCATTATCGAAAATTTCTTGAATGAAGCTAACTTGCATCGCTTGGTCACGTGGTTCATTCGTTTGATTTTCAAGATTGAAAATATTAAGATCCAAAGTCATGTTTCCAAAAGAAATTTTCATCAAACAATTTCAACAATTAATTAGAGCATTTGAAGTGGCCAAGAAGGCTGGCCAAAAATCAATGGAATTTGACTCATCGGATTATTCACAGTTTAAGTCTCCAAAACGATGAAATCGATGGGGAATATAAATTGACCGTTTTTTATGAGCATCCTCGATTTCTCTCATAGGTTTCTTTATTGAACGATCGACAAATTAAAGAGTTACTTTCGTCGGTTTTAGTTCACCCAAGCCAAGTTGCTGGTAAACTGAATAAGGAATCAAATTAACACTCGCACCCAAATCTAGTAAGCATTTGTTAATCGTTTTGTCTCCTATCGTGCACAAGATCGTCGGACATCCAAGAGCTTTGTATTTGATGGGAGTTGATTGGGACAAAACTTTGCTAAGTCTGGCAGCTAAGAAAACTTTCTTGGGTATATGAGTGTGTCATTTTTGGGTACACAAGTCCTTGATAAATTTAGCATAAGTTGGGACTTGTTGAACAATATCAAGAAATGGGATGTTAACTTTGACTTGTTTGAAAATTTCCAACAACTTTTCCATTTGGTCAGAGTGTTTCTTGGGTCGAAGATTATATGGAAATAGAACACGATACTTAGTAGGTCGATCTACTTGAGTAGAAGAAGAATTTGGATTGGAGTTTGATTCGATGTTTGGCTCAATGTTTTGTACAGATTCGCTTGTTTTTGAAGTGTCAAGAGGAATTTCCGATAAATTGTTTAGATTAACAACTTGATTATCGATTTGTTTATCGGAATGCAAATTTTGATAGCATTTATTTGAGTTACATTGCTATCTTGAATGACATGGGCTTGATTTGAATTCGTGTTTTGATTTTTGGGATTAGAAACTAGCTGACTTGGGAATGTGCCTCGTTCACGTTTACTCATAGGCGTGGCTAAGTGACTCAATTGCATTTCTAGTTTTGCATTCGATTGACCCGTATTCTGCATGTATGAGGTTAACAAATTTTGAAAATTATTGTTTGATTGGAGGCTTTTTGAGGTTGCTTTAGCCAAAGTTTCATGACTTTACTCAAGTGAACTTAATCGTTTATCATCTTAGGGAGCACAAGATTGTTGCGGTTGATTTTGAGACGGACCCAAAAAATTTTGTTGAAAATGATTAGTTAAAAGGGAGGATTCGAAGCATTATTCGGAAATTCTTGAAAATTGGGACGAACCAAATTTGTATTGGAGTTATTTTGGTTCCATGCAAAGTTCGGATGATTCCTCCAAACATGATTGTACGTTGGAGAAAATGGGTCATTCTTAACCTAGTTGAAAGCATTGAGTTGTTCGACCGAATTAGGGCATTGATCGGCTATGTGATTTGGATCGTTACATTTATAACACATTTGTTGGGACGCATGGTTCAATTGGTTTGATGAGAAAACATTGTCGAATTTATTGGTCATAGTGTCGATTTTAGCTTCCAGAGCTAAAGATGATCCTATCGGATGTGTGCTCGATCGTGAGTAAATGGATTTTTCATTAGAATGTGCCAATTGGGATGACTTTTTGGCTAGGTTTTCAAGAAATAGCCTAGCATCGTCGTGATGTTGGGTGAGGAAATGTCCTTGACACATTGATTCAAGCATGGTTCGTGAGCTATTTTCAAGTCAATCGTATAAGATTTAGAAAGAGTCCATTTTTCGAAATTATGATGTGGACATTCTATCAAAAGCTCTTTAAATATTTCAAAATATTTTCCAAAAGATTCGCCCCTGAATTGATGAAAATGTACAATTTCGTTTTGGATTTGTGTTATTTTTTCCAAGGGGTAGAACTTTTTCAAGAAGACTTTAATGAATTCTCCCCAAGTTTTATTCGCGTTTGATGGTAAGCTATACAACCATTTTTCAACGTAATTGATAAGAGCAAATGGAATCAACCTAAGTTTGATTCCGTCATCAAAAAGTGGTTGGAGTTTAATGGTTGCACAAACTTGTTCGAAATTCGTTAAAGATGTAAGGGTCATCATGTTCAAAATTGTCAAATTTTAGGAGCGTGGCAATATGATTGGAACGAATTCAAAATGGTTACCCATTGGGGCGGGTAGTGTGATACAAGAGGGAATAGAAACTCTATTGGAAAAGATTCTATCAATGAGAGTTCGAGGGGCATTTTCGTTTGTCATTGTTGGAGTATCGTTTGTTCAAGTTAAACAATTTGTTGCTGTGTCATGAGTCCATGTACTCATGCAGAAGTGAAAGTCGAGGAGAGAATGAAGTTAGAATCGAGTTTAAGAGAATGAAACAAGGTTCAAAAATAAAGTCAAGCGAAAAATTGTTTTATATATACATATACATACATACATACAAACATATATATATACACATATACATACATACATACACACACACACACACACACACACATATATATATATATATATTTAAAAGAAAAAATATTTACCAAAAAAGATTTATTTTTTAAAGAGGGAGATTGATTTTTGTTCTGTTTTTTTTTTTGAATTTTTCAAAATTTTCTTCTTTTTATATGTTTTTGCTCTTTTTGAATTTTTGTTTTTGGTTTTTGTTTTGAAAAGATTTTTTTTAGATTTTTGATTTTGATTGAAAAAATTTCCTTTTTTCAAAGAAAAAGATTTAAAAAGATCTTTTTTGATTTTTTTATAAAAAGTCTAAGTTAAGTAGAATGTAATTTTTTTTAGATTTGGATTTTGATTTTTTTTTTCTCTTTTTCCTATATATGTATGAATTAATGCAATGACTTAATTACAAATTTTCTGTCCTCAATAGCTCCTAACTAAATTGTATAATCACACTTTGGCTTAATGCAACAAAATAGTTCTTAATCAAGTAACAGACATGAGTTATTGATGCACCACGAATCACCGTAGCAAGGAGACCGAAGGTTTAAAGAAACAATCACTATGGTATTTATGAATCACCGTAATATTTATATATGATTATTGCTCTAACTTAGTCTGGACATCAAGAATATAAATTGTCGAAAGAAGACAACTTGTCAAGGTACAATTAAGCCCTAAGTGAGCTCGTGACACCCTTAAGTCCAATCTCTAACCGTTATCATTAGCAGGGGTGGTGAAATCCTCCATATTATGTGGATTTGAGTGTTTCCCTTAGAAAATAAAAATAGGATGATATGAATGCAAAACAGAAATTAAACGTGTATTAACAATACAACTACAAATAAAATTTATTTTTGAATTTTTTTTAGACTGCAAGCAACCAACAAAGCACAAAAAAAAAAGATAAGAGCACAATTCCAGAGCATGCAAAATTATTAGCAATTTTATTTAAAAGCAACGATTTTTTTTAGCGCAATTTTAGCAAGCAGAGTAGAGCACTTATTTTTAGCAAGCAATTTATTCTCTTCTGAATTTCTGCTTTTGCAACTTGAAAATGAGAACAAAAACAAACACAAATGAAAGAAAAAAAATTCTTAAAAAAATGGAAACTTTTCCTAATAAAATTAAAAGCAAAGCAATTTTCTTATATATATATATATAAAAAAAAAAATTCAATCACGACTTCTTAAGGCCCAAACAACTTATGCCCCAAATCTCAAAAACTTATGCCCAAATCTTTTGTTCTCCTGTTTCAAATCGCAATCTTCTATATATGAAAAAAATGCAAAATAAATGTTAATTCGAAATTTACACAGTCGATCAACGCGTTCGAATATGGTGATTTTCTGGATACATGATTTTAACTTTGTGAGTTCGATGATTGGGCGATTTGGAATTAGGCGATTTGGAATTAAGCGATATGATTTGAAGGAGGATTTGGGTTTGCGTACGCGACGCTTTGGTTCGGGGATGGCTTGCGATGAGGAGGAAGTGCTACGGCCCAACTGTGAATGTGATGGTTATTGTAGATTGCAATGGTAAAGTGGAGATTGAAGTACTGGTAGAAGCTTGGTGAAATGTGAAATGTGAATGTGATGCTGTGTGGTAAGGTGATGATGGTTGTGCTTCAAGGAGTTGCTGATGTGCAGAGAGTTTGAGGAATGGTGAAGTGAATTGAAGGCAGTAAGGCAGTTGATGGAAGTTGCAAGAAAATGGTATTTAACGTCCACAGTGGTATTTGATGTGGGTTGAAGGCAGTAAGTGTTGAAGGTGATGTTGTATGGCAGAGGCAGGAAGGTGCCTTTGGAGACTTGGTCTGATGATGTGGTGGAGCAGTTCAAAGAAGTGATGAAGCTGCAGTATGTTGTATGTTTTTATGCACAGAGAAGTGGCATTTTTTGTGCACAGAGAAGATGCACAAAGAAGTGGTTGTTGTATGTTGGAGGGTTTGATGCAGGCTGATGGTTGTATGGACAGGCAATAGTGGAAGTTAGGTGATGAGAAGCACAGTGTTGCCGTGGTGGAATGGAGACAGAGGCAGTGGTATGCACTGTGATGTGCACTGTTGGCGGTGGCAGTGTGCAGGTTGGTCAATGGATTATGTGGAGGCAAGTTGTGTGGTTGGTTTTTGGTGGATGATGAAGTAATGTTGGAGATTGCAGATTGTAAGTAAAGTTTTGTATGAGGAGGAGGAAGGAGAAGAGGTAAGGAGGAGAAACTAAAATGCAGAGAAATGAAATGCACAGAAAAAAAGAGCAGAAATGAAATTTATATGTATAAAACTGAAATGCAACTAAAATGGATATATGTGTGTGTGTATGTATATATATATATGTGTGTGTGTGTATATTTGAAATGACACAGATTAAACCTAATGCACAAGTAAACAACAACGGAACACTAGCGAAGAAAGCAAAAGTGAAGAAAACAAGAGAAGCACACAAACAAAATGAAAACAAAAATAATCACACAACAATACTATATATATATATATATATATATATATATATATATATATATATATATATATATATATATATAAACCTAATGCACAAGTAAACAACAACGATAAACTAGTGAACAAAGCAAAAGTGAAGAAAACAAGAGAAGCACACAAACAAAATGAAAACAAAAATAATCACACAACAATAATTATATATATATATATATATATGTATGTATATATGTATGTATGTATGTATGTATGTATGTATGTATGTATGTATGTATGTATGTTTGTATGTATGTATGCATGTATGTATGTATGCAAATCAACACACAAAATGATCACGCAATAAAATAAAATAAAAATAATTCGAAGATTAGAATTAGAATTAAAATTAAATTGAAATTTCTCCGTGAACAGCGCCAAAAATATGTTTATAACGACTAATTTTCTATCGATTAGAAAATAGCCGTTAAAAATATTATTGTGAAAATACGGCAAGGGTAGGGCATACAATTGTAGTTCATATGCGAGTACGGCTCAATCCGTAGGAATTAATTTTAAATTTTACTCGATCAAATTAGCCCAAAGAGTTTGAAATTGTTTTAAGCTAAAAAAAGTCAAAACTAACTAAAACAAAAGTGAATAAAAATATGAGATTAAGAGTCAATTTAGAGGCAAATCCACTCTTATACTGTCACATAAATCAACATAAAATTTAATCTATGATCTCTCATTTTAATGTAGTAGTACTAGTGATTTATTTATCATGAGTATGATATATTTATGTTATTAATTAACACAACTTAAACCATCAAACTTTAATACAACACTAAAATCACTTTGTTAAATGTCGTGAAAATGAATATGAAACTAAAACAAAACTTATTTTAAGCACGATCTATTTACTATTTTTGGTTAGTAATATAGATCATCAAATTTTGATTCTATTTTAATTCTATGATCAAAATAACTTAGTTAGATGATGATATAAATTGTGTTTATGTTGGATTAAGTATAACTCATTTGTGATTAGAAACAAAATATAGGCTATCAAATTCCATAATAAACTTACATCAAAATCCAACTTTTCATTAAGCACTAAAACGAGATAATAAATAATAAAATATGTTGAATCTACATAATTTGAGAAAGCTTCATTACCCCTAAATTGAAGGGATTTAGCTTCTCATTTGTGTTATCATTTTAACACATGTAAATTTCAACATAGAACAAAAAAGGAAAGTGCAAGCTAATTAAAATAGAACGAACTAACTACTTGCATAAAAATAAAACTAAACTAAGTGCATAAATGGAAATCTAATCTGCTAACATAAAAGGAAAGAGAGAATGTAAATAAAAATGAGCATAAAATGAAATAAAAGCATGTAAAGAACAAAGAAGAGGCTTGGGAAGCCATTTTATTTCTCATTTATTCTGCGGCTACAACTTGCATAATATGGTGAGATCATAAAGCTCTCTTATATGAACATAAGAGGGTTATTTATACATGACTAAAACCCTAATCCAATTTTAGGGAACTCCTAAAAGGCCCTTGAGGTAATGTGACCTCCAAGTTATCATTAGCATAAAATTAATCCTCCATTAAATGTGCATGTGCCTTTAATCCCCACGAACATATGCATTAGCTCTTAATTGTGGTCCATTAGTTAGTGGGTAGGTGGGGTCCTCCATGATTACATGAATTATTTTATTTCTTCATTTTCTTGGCTTCTAACTCTTGTATATGCATATGTCCATGAAGCCGCTTCGAAATTGAATCCAAATTCCTACAAAACAAATTAAAATGTGCAAGTGATTTATTTAAATTAATTCACACATGAAAATTACCGTTTTGCTCCCATGTATATGCATGAATGATGACTTACAAGCATTTTTGAAATTTGGTTTTACACATGTAAAAACACCCAATTATGACATTTATTTTACTAAAATGAGATTAAGTGTGTGAGTAAAAATTTACCTTTTTACGTGCAAATCATATATATATATATATATATATATACACTGTGACGACCCGCAAATCCGTACTCTTTGAATCGACAATAATCCACACATGTACGACCCAAAAAGCGCAAACCGATGGAAAGTCAAGAGAAAGAAAAGAAGAGAGAAGAAGAGAAGAGAAGAAGGAGAGAAGATAGAACCAAACAGAACAATACACAGCGGAAAATATATAATATCATATCAATGATCTTTATAAAACAGAAACTGTATATATATACACATCAATAAGAGTTCAATAATCAATCAATAGTTATCAGCTTGGACAGTTATAATAACTCGTCCTTACAATTGCCGATAATATACAACAACAAACAAAGCACAGCGGATAATCAATAATCAAAACAGATACGCGTATACGAAATGAAGATCCCCAACTCTCCTGCTGAAGCTCCAAAGGCATCAAATCTAGACCTGTAAATATATTCGGTCTGACCCGAGCATTGAAAGGAAAGAACGCCCGGATCAGTCTGGTAAACCAGCGTGAGAAACACACTCAACTAAATTTATTAAATTATCAAACTTTTCCTTATTTTCAAAACAAAAGTATCTCGTAAGACAAGTACACACATAAACACATACATGTTTTTACCTTACGATAAGTAAAACATTTCTTTCATATCAAATCCTCTTATATTATCCTAGTGTCTAGTATATACAAATAATATTAATCATAGTCGAAATGGTTACCCATATAGCATTTTGAGGCTATTCATTACGCCTTTATAAACAAAATCGTAGCTCGTAGTGGGTTTTGTATTTCCATACAAATGACTAGGTGAAGGGACTACCTTCCGGCAGTACATCTCTAGAAGAATGTACTGAGAAACCATCACAAAGTTTCTCTACCAACACAAGATCGGCCCACCTCTATAACTAGATGTTACCGAATATGTCATCCTCTGGTCATTACCGACCTTACCGAGGGCCCTCTAGCATACAAACCACAATAATCAAATACACGACGTCATAGTGTGTAAAGATATATCTAAAAGAGGATGATCATATCCTACATGGAAATGATCCACTTAGCATTGCTGCATCTAACCCTGTTTTGGTCATTTCCGGTTGATGAGGCCTGACGAGGTAACGATTACCTTTCACAATCACATATCACATCACTTTGAATGTCACACGGCCATTTCCGTGGACTACTAATTGCCTTCCACAAATATACAACCCTTAAGCTCATACGTCTCAAGGAGGGTGTTAAGCTAAGAGAAGTTGCCTTCTCCGCCACCACTGATGTACGTTTGTAAAAACCAATGTATGTAATCTTTATAAATGCAATGCCAGACAAACATCCATACAAGTTGTCCAGGAATAGGACAAACCGAAGGTACTTTCCTACCACATCCTGTCGGGAAATCCCTAGGATTAGTAGCGAATAGTCATCGCATTGGATATCTCATAATGAAGAGACCACTGCTACTGGATGTATATTGGGATTTTAACCCCAAACGATCAAAAAGCAGTCCCTCACTATGAAAATCCGAAATATCAATATCATCATAAGCAACCTGCACAATCGTCGTATATACGTTGGTCCGAAGTGGTTTTCAGATAAATCTAATCCCGGTCTCTTCGCACTAATAACGCAAAAGCGTTTCTCAACCTCACACAGAAACTAATTCTCATAGACTTATCACGTCTCCAACTTTCAACTTGCTATCCTTCGGGCCAAGAAGGAAGCTCGATAGATTGGAGTAATACTCCGCACTATACGAATCAACATGCTCAACACAAACGATAATCAAGCTTACACAGAAGGCTACGTACTAAGTGTACGACTAAATAGTTCCCACATCAAGTTAAGAAACTGTAATTTTAGCCAAGTCTGATAATCGGTTATTTAACTATCAAAACAAACAAACAAATATTCAACACCATAACAATCACTGGGCCCTTTTAATTAATCTTTTATTAATTAAATCGTTTGCCAAATATTCACTTCAAATTATTTTTAAAAAGATATATTTCCAAACCATTTCAACTTCTATATTGGAAAACATTTCCATATACTTATTAACAATAAGTAATTCACAAATCAATTTATTTTCAACACTTAGAAAATATTACATATACATAAATCAGGATTAAGTATATATTTTATTCTTTAAGGAAACTGTTCTCTTTAAACATCTTTTATTTGGGTCAAAACAAATGTTTGCGTAAAACATCGTTACGACAACCCAAAATCACTAGTATAGGGATTTGAAAATAAGATAGATATATAAAGCCCAATACTATACAAAAACATTTCCTTTCGAAAATCATTTACTATAACAACAATGTTATAGTCCATCATTTCCTTACTTCTCGAAAACGTCTATTACAACAATGAATGTTGAAATCTATGTATTCGATATTTAACACATTTTAAAACAACTTTAAATAGTTTCAATTCCATTTAAAATATCACTTTGAAATCCTTTTAAATTTGAAAATCATCACTTTAACACTTTTAATTTTCCAAAATAGGCCCAATGCTGCAACAGCACCAAATACATCAATCACGGCAACCGAAACATCATGTATCATATGATAACAGCATATATCACAATATCTGTAAACAAATCAATACTGTTGAGGAATCCAGTTAGATCCCTCCAATCTGTCACCTGCAACAAATATACATATTAGAATATGTGTACAATGTCCGCTTCAAGGCAGACGCGCGTACAAAGGGCCATCCGCTCATACATGGAAACGTATAGGGTCATCTGCTCCACTAGGCAGGTATATATCCAAATACCAATCAATATATCATATATCATCCAAATAATCATCAATCAACATAAATAACATTTATTCTCACTTATATAAAAATATCGGTGAGTTAGAAAGAGTGAGTTGTACTCGCATTGTCTCCAATAACAGTTGCAGTGTTTTATTGCGAATAAAATTAAACGAACGTTTAATTTTACCAAAAATTCATACTAGCTCCAATCAACTCCAATCCAGGTCCATCGCGTAGTATTCACGAATACGAAGCCAACGCAATTCATTTCGTACAAAACGGACCTCGTATGAAAAAGTTATGGTATTTTAAATTTTGCACGAATTAATATATATAATTTACAAATTCATTTTTTTGACCTTAAACTCATCTCGACCCTTGATTTCCTGAGCAACCAGATCTGGCCACCGAACTTGCTTCTTCCCTAACGCACGAACCAGGTCGTGAAAACCCATAGCCTTACCCCCTCTCGTGAATTATCGTGACACCATCGATGACCTAAACGTTGATCGAGCTCCACCATTTTGTGCGCCATCACGAGCTCCTCCTTCGACGTGAATGACGTGCAGCTCGGCCATCCATAGGCCTCGAAAAGCACACGTGACTGCAGCGACTTTGAGCAAGGATTGACGTCGATCCGTAGCTTGAAACCCAATCTCGACCGTTGGATTTGAAGTTCTCGATGTTGTCTACAACTTTGCAGTTGAAACATTTTCGAATAGATCGATGGATTTGAAGATAGTTGAGGAGAAACGAAATGAAATTCTGGCCATTAATAGTAAAGTGGCGGCTAGGGTTAGTTTGCCTTAGGTTTTGAGAAAAAAAGAAAACATGAGGGGCTTTTATAGAAAATATTCGTGCACTATTCATCCGTAAAATTTTCAAACTAGAAATGAAGCGTGCCGCCTGGCGGTTATAATGTTTTACCCCTATTTCGAACGCAATGGAATATATATCGGAAGCCAATTCGATCGTATTTGAAAGATAGGTTTTGAGTCAACTATTTAAATTTAAAATTCACTTAAACAGATTTCTACGCGTTTTAGCGTGCCCCAGACAAACCATAAATCCAATTGACACGAAATTTAAAATAATACAATAATTTATCATTACGGATCCAATGAAACTGGTTTCGTCGAAATCCGAGACTGTTTGAAAAATGACTGTTTTTACTCGTCAATTAAATTTTAAAATATTCAATTTCTACAAATCAACTTTTAATTCGATTTTAAAACTTCTATAACATCAATCTAATTCAAATAAGATTTAATCTCACTTAACAAATAATTTTTATTCACATTTAATTCAATTTTCAATTATTTCTACAATTTCAAATATTAAGTTAACAATTTAATTATCCAATTAAACCTAGATATTCTAAATATAAGTTATTCGACTTATAAAATTAACTTGTGAATATTTAAAATCAATTAACTATACGGATTTCAAATGACTAAAATTATGGATCATTACACACACACACACACAATATATATATATATATATATATATATATATATATATATATATATATATATATTCTACCGAAAGGATATTAAGTACTAATTTAATTTTATAAAATATAAAACATAAGCTTTTATAACATATATGTTGATGTAATTAATTTACATAATTAATTGATCAAAATAATATTTAAGTAATATATATATATATATATGTATGTATGTATCAAAATTATTTTATTCCAAAAATAATTTAAAGTATGAAACTATTTATATAAAATCATAAAACCATATTTTGTATAGAATAAAATAATTATAACAATTATAAGCTAATTAAATCACATCGTCAATGTATAATCAACGATTCGGTTGTGAAACTCTTTAGGTCTAAATTTGGTCAGCGATTAATTTCAAACTATTCAAATATATTAATATTTACACGTCACTAAGCAGGTGGTGTGATATTTTGGCTAAGTTTATTGCTTACCTTTTTTGATAAAATCCAATTTTACTTTTTAAGTGTTACCCGATTGTGACTACTGTTTACTCTAATTATCTTAATCAAAACTATACCACTTTGGACTTATGGTATTTGGCAATTGTCAAAATTCCAATATCGCCCATATTCAACTCTATAGTCCAAGCACAAAATCCTTGGCAATAAAAACAACTATTATTAACCGAACTACCTTGGCTAGAGATTTTGACTTCGAGTTGACTTGAGTTGACCGTGGTACTACCCCATGTAACCAAGGAGTCGAATTCTCTCTTGAATAGTGTTTCAAATTCAATACTTCTACTCAACCCAACTATAGTCACTTGATGGACGTGGTGCCACCATTTGACTATAATCAAAGCTAGGCTTTCATATTGAAGGTCTGTAGTATTCTCAAATTGAGAGAACTGTCTAAATTAGCCACATTGATATTTTCTAGTTTGACCTTAGGTATATTAGTCAATAGAAAATTATTGAGTGAGTCATTCCATAGTAATCCAATAATTATCTGTACATTACCCCTAAGTTCCCTAACAATAATGAGTAATACGCTAGCAAACATTTGGAGAGCGTTACGTACTGTAGTATCAACGGATGCATGGATATTTAGTTTCAAAATATCTTGAATATGAATATTAAAAATAATATGTTATTTTTAATGTGATGTAATACTCATGATTACAAGTATTTATAATTACCATCACAAACACCCATTGGTAGCGAACTGTATTCTACATATTGGAGAATCGTAAAATAATAATACTATTTTTATTTAGGGTTTTACGATTTTTCAACTTTGGGACATGACTACTAGAGACATTTTACATCCTTACAATTTTTATGTGACAATTTGACTCTAAAAATCTTTTATGGCTATAACTTTTGATAGGAGTCGAATTAGTGTTTGAAACCAAATCCTTTAGATTGGGATGATTGTTTCTCTTTTCATAGAGTGGTCATAATAGGAAAACAGACTTACATTTTGGAAGATATATTCATTTGAAGTTTCACTTGATTTCGAAAAGTTTAGTGGGTAATTAAGGAGATTTGTGGCTAAGCCCAAGGCCCATTTCAGGATTAGCACCCAATAGGGGCTGATGGGGCTTCTCCTTTTCACTTTCACACTTTCCAAAATAGTTAGAGAGCCACCATTAACATTCTCTAGCCTTAAACCACTCGTAACACATACATTAATTAGCCAAATCTTTTCATTAAGGAGAGATTAGCGAGATCAACGCTTGGAATTGAAGATTTGCTATTGCAGATCACTTGGAGCTACAATTCGTCTTAGGATTCATGCCTATTTGGATTTTCTTTGGATTTAAGGCGAGTGGTTAGGACCTCTCACTTACTAATTAGTAAACCTTAAATTGATGTTTTAAAATGATTTCTAAACTCTAAGATATGTTTTATACCCCTTTTAATCACATATGTAAATTTCAAATAGTTTGTGAAATTTGTGTTTTTATAGGCCCTTGTTCTTATAGTTATAACTTTAGATTTAGGCTTCAGTTGAATGTGCATAGATGTATGCTTGTTCCGATATATCATATGTAATGATTTCTTGAATATATGATATTTAAATGGTTGGAAACATTGATCAAATGGAAATTTAGTTTTAGGAACAAATCATGGATCGATGTTGATGGGACCTATAAAGTTTGTCCAATTGACATGAGATCCATAGGGTAGGTTGAGGAGGACACCCTAAAGCTATGTTTCAAATTTCAACTAGTTTAGAGTTCGTTTTCTCGAGTTAGGGTCAGTTGATGATGGATCATTGTTGATGGATCAGTGATGACCTATAAAGGTCAAGTCGTTCAATTGATATGTCATCCATAGGTTATGTCAAAATGGACACATTCAAAATACATTTCAAGTTTTAAGTCATTTGGAGTTCGTTTGCTCAAGTTATGGTTGATTGAAGATGGAGTGGAGTTGATCGATTAGTGGGAAGTTGCTTGAAGTTTTGGATGTGTTGCTTCGATTCATAGAGGGTTTGCTTCAGGTCGCATATGGTTCGCTTGGAGATGCACAGTGATAAGTGAAATTTGAAGTGTTCAGCCGATGATGAATGGTGCTTGTAGTTATTTGCATGTTACTTGGGGTCAGTACCAAACCATTGGGTAAGGTTCGGTAACGAATGGTGCTTGGAGTTATTTGCATGTTTCTTTGAGTCATAAGGGGTTCGCTTGGAATTAGAAGGGTGCTTGCTTAGAGTTGCATTTAAGGAAGGAAATTTTTTAAGGATGGACTGATGACTCATGGATCGGTACCGAATCATTGGGTATGGTTCGATAATGAGGGATTTTGAGTGGGGAAGTGTCAGATCAATAGGCTTTGGATTGGTAGTGGATTGCTTGGAGTCCAACCAAAGAAAATTTTCCATTTACTTCGTGTTTGACCTAGAAGTTTTCTGAGTTGTTGTGCTTTATGTCTTCTGTTGCTTGCTTTGAGTCCGACCTGGGAAGTTTATTTGTCCACCCCGAGTGAGCTCGGTATTGACCCTTGGGTGCCGAGTTGAAAAACTCGAGTCGATATAATTTTTCTTATTTCTTGATATTTCCTTTGTCTTGCCTTCTTAAGATGTTTCTCAGTCTTTGGATCATTTCTTCAAAGTTTTTTCATCCAATCCGATCGTTTAAATATGTTCGAAGATTGTGGAAAATTCGTCCACAACTGGAAGTGACAGCTTCGATGATGGATGGCTGTAATTCGAGACATGGTATAGATGGCTATGAGTTGGATTGAAGGAACTGCTGGAGGAAGGTTACGGGACCAAGGATGACATTCCACGACCAACTATGGCTGTCAAGAATAGTTTCCAACCGAGATGTCTTCATACAGGAGTTGTAAGGATAGTTTCAAAATGAGCACCATTGCGGATGATGTGTACGAAGAGATCGTTGATACTCGAAAGTGTCTACTGTACCGGTAAAGTACGGTATGTACTTGGGGAGTGATGACTCCTAGAGCGTGATGGCTCTTTATCTTCAGATGAGAGGTTTGTTTACCCCGGACCGACGTGGTGATTAGTCTAGTTCCTGGCATACTAAGTGGCATGGATTATAGTACTTTGAAACCACGAATTTGACAATCGTGATAGGTAGTCAAGTCCCCAAGCATGATGATTTAGGCGAGTTATCAAATATTCAAAACATTGAGTGAATGAATGTGAGGATGGATTATGGATGTTGTGTTTGCTTGATTTCTTATCACCTTAGGGATGTCATATGATGTTGATATACCAGCACAGATATCCAAACACCCCTAATATTTTGATGTGTAGTACGCCTATGATGACTATGATATAGAGTAGCATAAATCTTGTGTATGTGCTAACTCCATGGATGTAGGGACTGGTTAGGTATAATTTCCATAACATTTTCCCTAGTATATTGAATTATAGTATTTGAGATTTTCTACCGCTCACACCATATTATTGTCTAACTCTGGATTTTTTTCTTTGCTTCCTATTTAGCCGTTATTTCTTACCATTCCACTGTGCAACACTATGGAGTTTACTAGTGCTTTTATATATTTTGAGAAAATTATCTATTTTGAATTTATTATTAGTTGTATAAACTATATCACTTATGTTGTATAGCTATATGGATCTGAGTACTCTGATTTCTACGATTCATTCAGTTATTACTATCTCATCGATTTTTTATCTAAGATGTTTGCTTTTGTATTTTATTCAACTCTCTATGAGATATATGATATATTTTATGATTGATTTACGTTACAACCATGACTAGCGTCCTACATCGGTATGATACCATTGTAGCGCACAATTCAGGTGTTATTGGTTGCTTCTAGTGTAGGGCGGTCTTCACATTTGGATCAGCGCTTAGGTTGCGTAGTTTAATCCAAGGGATATTGTGATCCAATAAAGATAGAATATGAGTTCTCACACTAGACTGGGTCGGGAGCATACATATACACGAGAGCGGATACTTGTTAAATTTTGGTTTTCAAAACTATATAGCAGTATATATATAGTATGAAGTTTCATTACACACGCGAGTACTACTTAAGCATAATTCCTTAAAGAGAGACTAATCATCCTTATTATAGATTGAAGAATGAGTCGTCGAACAAGGAATGCTGCTAACTCAGCCTCTTGTATAAAAGAAGGAAATGGCTCGAGAGCTATTAATCCTGACTTGCAGACGATGTTCAATACCATGATGTGAAACATGCTACAGAATGCTCAAGCAGCCACTTCGAATATTGCTATTGATGGCGGTGCTCCGGTGTAGGAGCCCAAAGTCGATTTCACTAAATTAAATGAAGACTTTGCTAGTCTTGGCGGCAAACCTTTCCATGGGATGGAGTTGGTGATGAAAGTGTAGGATTAGCTTGATATTACGAAAGGATTTTCGATGACATAGAGTTGGATGACGCTATGAAATGACGATTGGCTTCCCGATAACTTCAGGGGCAAGCCATGAAGTGTTGAAACATTATGAAGGTCACCATTCCCGACGACTAGTTCACATAGAAGCAGTTCAAATCCCGATTCAAAGAAAAGTTTATTCCCATAGCTCAAAAGTCAGTCTTGTTCCATAAGTTCATTGATATGAAGCAAGGGGACTTGTCGATCTCCGAGTATATTACTAAGTTCAGCGCACTATCGAAATATGGGATGTCCTTCATTAACACTCCATTAAAGAAGAACGCAAAGTTCATCTTCAGCTTGAATGATTACTTGAGGGAGAAATTTGTGAGTCATATTGACATGAATTTCTACATGATAGTTGAGAAAGCTCTGAGTCATGAGGTCTATATCCAAAGCCAAGGCTTATTGTTCTCAAAGACAAGCCAAAGCTGCAAGTAGGTGGGAGAGGCAAGAAGAAGTAGAAGAATAAAAGGAACCAGTTTCAGAACAAAGGCGAAGAGAAGAAGAGTCGGATCTCGCAAATTCGTTGTAGTTGTGGTGACAAGAGCCACTACAGTAAGGATTGGAAGGCTGAGGAGAAGAAGTGCTACAATTGCAACATGCCAGCACACATTCAGAAGGAGTTTCTAGAGCTGCTGAATAAAAAACAATGGTGAAAGCATATGCTATCAATGTCGTTCTGACTTCATCCAATGCTCCACCGATGAAAGAGGGGGAAGAGGTGAAAGGCATCATTATTAAGTATGCTTTCCATTTTTGGTGTTCCTATATGAGTTTTCTTTGATACCGGGGCTTCACATTTCTTTATATCTAGGGACTTGTAGATAAGTTAGGACTGGAACCCAAAATTGTTGACCAACCATTGATTGTAACGAACCCTATTGGAGGCTTCACTATGTTGTTTATATTTTGTCAGGTTTGGTCTTATTGAGTTATGGATGTTCTTTTTATGGTGATTGCTTTGTTTTTGTTTTCATTGGGTTTGGTATTATTTGGATATGGACTGGCTATATAGATACGGAGTGATAATGGATTATAAGAAGTCATTGGCGACGATAGAGGTAGATGATGGGAGGATGGTAGTGTTAGGCTACCTACCAAATGGTGAGGTGATGGTTAGCTTTTTTATATTCATTTGATATCCTACTCAACTAGTTGACACTAATACCTATTGCCAGGGAGCATCAAAACGAATCTAAGGAGGCGACCAAACTTCCGCCACACAGAGAGATCAAGTTCCATATTGATTTAGTTAAAGATTTCAAACCGATAGTGATTCCTTTGGGGAGGATGGCTTTTAGAGAGTAGCATGACCTCGAGCTGCAAGTAAATGACCTATTTCAATGAGGGTTCATTCCCAGAAGTATATCTCAGTAGAGAGAGCCAATAGTATTCACCATGAAGGCAGATGGTTTCTGTGATATCCCGGAAATTTGACAATATAAATTTAATAATCTATGTTAAAAATTAAATTGATTTGATAATTTTTTGATAATAAATTTTGAATTGATTTAATAATCATCTTTTAATAAATATTTAAATTGGTAGATTTTATCTTTTTAAAGCAAATAAACTGTTTTCTGTTTATAATATATATAGTTGTATATATTGTAAATTGATAAACTTTGATTTGGAATTTAGTAAATGAATCAATTTGCTAATTTTAGTTTATATTTGGTAAATTGGAAATTTGATTTAGATTTAACATTTAGCTTTTCAAGGAATTTAAATAAATAATTATATGGTTTATACTTAGAGTAATTCTTAATTGTTTTAAAATATATTTAATTAACTTAAATACGAATTTAAATTAGATTAACATTAAAAGCTTTCTTTTATTTTATTTTTTAATATTGCTTGAAATTATATATAAGATTTAAAATACAATTTACTTAAGATCTTAATTTATTAAGTAATAGAAGTGATTTATAATCACTTTTATAAATTATTTAATATTGTTTAATTTGTTATCTTCAAACAATAATGATAATACTTAGTTCTTATGAACATAAATAGATTTTTATAAAATAGGTTTTGTTATTTTTAAATTTAATGGTAGTTATGCTTGATTTTTAAATTAGGCTTTATAAATTAATTTAAATGTGAATTTAATGTTGTGAAATTCAAAAGAATAAATATTTAAAAATATTTGAATAAGCTTTTAATTATAAATTGTTTTGTTATGTTTTCTAAAATTAAAAAAGGAAGAAATTCATTTATATTTATACATAAGAAACAATAAATTTAGATTTAAAAGTTTATTACTTAGTTCTTATGAACATAAATAGATTTTTATAAAAATAGGTTTTGTTATTTTTAAATTTAATGGTAGTTATATATGTATCTATATATTACTTGATTTTTAAATTAGGCTTTATAAATTAATTTAAATGTGAATTTAATGTTGTGAAATTTAAAAGAATAAATATTTAAAAATATTTGAATAAGCTTTTAATTATAAATTGTTTTGTTATGTTTTCTAAAATTAAAAAAAGAAGAAATTCATTTATATTTATACATAAGAAACAGTAAATTTAGATTTAAAAGTTTATAAACAATTTAAATTAAAATTAGAATACTTAAATTACATGTGTTAATCTTTTAACACCTTAAAAGACACGTGTTAGGTTTTAAAGCTATCTAAGTGACAAATGTTAAAATTTAAACAAGTGTCCTATTTTTTTCTTTTCTTTTATTTAAATTAAAAAAATTCTTATATAAAAACATTGCCCTCATTATCATATTCTCTTCTACTCTTTTTTTTTAAAATCTTAAGAGAATCTTCAGTTAAGAAATCTGAATCATCTTCTTCAAATCAAAACAACAAAAATCTGCAAAACTTCTTTCTTCAAAACAGAGATCTTGATCAAAATCAAATCTGTTACCCCCTCAAAATCAAATCTGTAAATAATCCCCTCAAAGAACCAATCTGCACTGATATCTCTTCGAAATCAAAACCCTCTGAACCTTATTCAAACTTGAAATGCAAATCATTTGCAAATCCTCAAAAACCTGTAGCCTCTTAAATTTCCTTAACCTGAAATTCATTTGCAACTTCAAAGTCCTGCATGCATTTTCTTTCTGAAGCCTGCATTTTTCTGCAAGCATGCAAATGAATCTGGAAGCCTGCATTTCTTTCTGTGGAAACATGCATGCATCAGGAAGCTAGTATTCTACAATAACAACATGAATGTTTTTTTAAAAAAGCAAACTGCAGTTTTTGAAAAGGCAAAACAGGAAGCAACTCAAAGTTCTGAAAATTTAAACACAGTCTAGTTTTAAGCTTTTCAAAGGCTCTGCTCATCAAATTTTCAAGGTGAGTAACATTTTATTAAATAAACTTAAGTATAAATTTAGTTGTTTATTTACTCTGGAAACTAGAGTGCGTGTATGCTTTTTATAAATTCATGTCTGAATGAATGCAATGGTGCATGTTATTGTGGATTTATGTTTCTGTAATTAAGTTTCCAAATCCTAGAATTTCTTAAAATTCTATACTTTGGATCTAATCTGTGTTAGGCCTAAGATTTAAGCAAAAATGTAGCTGTGTAACATAACTAAAGTTTAAATTTTTATTAAATATGAATAAAAACCTACAATGTCTCTAAAAAAAATATGCAACAGAACTAATTTTATGGAAGTGGTAATTTAATTTGCCAAATTCATTGATTAAAGTTTATAAACCAATTACATTATCAAAGACTTGAATTTTAAAAATAAAATTAGAATTTATAGTTTGAATTTGATTGGGTATTTCTGGTTTAACCAGAAATTTTGTTTTGAGTTGGATCTGTCGATCTAGAAGGTTGGATTGGCCAGAATCATTTGTGGTGATAGAGTGATGATCGTAGATTAAAGGAAAAATAGTTGAAGGTTGATATGAGCATTGAGGTAGTAATGGTTTAGGATTTAAATTTAAAACCCTAGTTTTGTTGTTCATCTGGAAATTTGATCACCACAACTCCTATGATTGATCGAGCCTTCCCAGATTGAAGTTGGGGATAGATGGAGTGTGGAAGTGGATGTGGCCAGAGGTGGTACTTCTCAGGTGATCGGAGTTTGGTGATTGAGGCAATTACCTGTTGCGACATTGCTCCTGCTTGAAGCTTGAATGCTTGATTTTGAATTTGGGGTTCTGCGATTGGTTTGATGGTCGGAAAGTAGTTGGGAAGGGGTCGCCAACTTGCGCGAATGGTCGCGAAGGGGTCGGAGTTGATGGCTTGACGGTGTAGGTGCACGGCGATTTTTGGTGTATCAGCTGATTTCTTTGGGGAAGAAGGGGAACTCGTGTTTGTATCGGGTAAATTTGCGTTTGGCTCGAAGATTTGGAGTATGAGACTCGAAGACTTTGTGTTGTAGGCTCGGGTAATTGGGTTGATACAGGTTTATATATTAAAACCTGACTGTTTTAGTTTGAGTAATACTCAGGTGGAAATGTTACTCGAGTTACTCGAGTTGATTTGAATTTTGTTCAGGCTAGGATAAGATTAGACTCGAGTATGTATGTATAACTCGAGTTAGTTTTGTTCAGATTAAAATCCTGTTATGTTTTCAAATTTAAACTGAAATTTAAAATATTAAGTAAAGATTTAAAGTATGTTTTAACCCTAATTTTAAATTATGAATTCAAGTTTTAATTTGAATCATAGTTGGAAATGAATTAGTTTTTAAATTTCAATTTGTTTAAAACACTTTAAAGAGTTTATTGTTAAAAATGTTTTCAAAGAAATTTGAATTTAAATTGGAAATTGAAATGTAAAGAAATGTTTTAAATAAAGTTTAAATTTGATCCAAATCTGGATTTGAATCTTTGTTTCAAAATAGATCTAAATTTTATAAATTTAAGTGTTTAAATCAAATTTGAATAATAATGTAAAATTTAAATGTTTGAATTTAAAAAAGAAATTTGTTTTAACTCTTGTAAAATTTCTTTTATAAGAAAAGTATTATTTATCATGTAATGTAAAAGTTTTAAATCGATTTTAAAACTGGTGGAAGTTACATTATAATTTAATGATTTGAGATGCATTTAATTATTAGGGTAATTAAAGGGATAATAAATTTAATTAATAAAATGGTTAATTACTTAAAGTAATTAAGGGTTTAATCTTAAAAGTTTAAGATTAATTATTTTTAGAATAATTAACTTGTAATTAAGAATAATTAATCAAATAATATTAGATTTTTAATTAATGATTAGTAATTAATGAATCAAGTAATAAAGGATTAATTAAACTATAGTTAACACTTATTTAATTAATTAGGGGTTAATTAATGGGTTAGTTAATGATTAATTAATTTGAAATTAATAATGATTAAAATAAGTTAATTATTTTAGGAAAATAATTAATGAATTGTTAAATGGTTAATGAAGGTCATTAACTAAGGATTATTTAATAATTAATTAATGTGATTAATTTTAATTATTAATTAGATTAATTAATTTAAAGATAATCATTTGTGTAAATTATTAAGTATAATTACTTATGGAAGTAATTAAGGAATTAATTACTAATTGTAATTAATTGAGTTTAATTTGATTAGATTAAGTTAATTAATTCAGTTTAATTTATTTAGAATAATCATTTGATGATTGGTGGAGTATAATTACTTAATATAATTAAAAGAAGAGAATTACTTAGGGAAGTAATTAATGGGTAATTACTGTATGTAATTAATTGGAAGTGATTTGATGATGAAAGTAATTTGAGTACAATTACTTTGTGAATTAATCAAGCGATTAATTTGAGATAATTAATTAATGAGAAATTAATTAATTTTGTGAAGTAATTAAGGGTAGTTAGTTACTGAATGGAGTTAATGAAGGGTGATTAATAACTATGGTTTAATAAAGATTAATTACTTAATGTAATTAATATAATTAGAAATCATTAATTATTATAATTAATGATGTAATTAAAAATGGATTTAATTAGAAATAATTTATAAATGAGGGAATTAATTAATGTCATTAATTAAGGGTTAATGTAATTAATTATGGTTAATTAATTTATGAAGTAATTAAAGATTAATTACAGTGTTTGGTTAAGTATAATTAATTAGTGGATAATTACTTGAATGTAGTTAAAGGTTAATTAATCGGGGATGATTAATTAAAATGAATAATTGGTTGACGATTAATTAATTGATTGATAATTAATTAATAGTTATGTAAACAAGATTTATATTGGTGAAGTAATTAATTTAATTCACTTTAAATTAATTAGAGATGATGTAATTAATTTAATTCATTTAAATTAATTATATTTGGTGAGATTATTAATCATTGCTTATATAAATGGATGATGTTGTTTGCCTTGAATGGTTTGAATCTCAGATATGAGATTAGTAACGTTGAATGATATGGATGCATTGGTTGCATTGTGATGATGATTTGGATTACCTTTTGATAATGATAATATGGATTATCTGTTGTGATGAAAATGTTGATTATCTGTTGTGGTATGTGTATTATCTATCTGTGTATATAGATAATTGAATTGTTTTAAACCTTTAAAACAACTTGGCCTTAAAGGACACGCTTTGGATTTCGATGAGACCAGGATCGGGTTTTGTTAACCCTATCTCGGTTACGACTCAAGAGATGCCGACTCAGAAGAGTTGCCGACCTAATTAGTTAAGAAACATGCCGATCTAATACTTTCACATAGATGCCGACCTAAGGCATAAAGAAGTTCCGACTCAACAGCGCAAGCACGAAGACCGATCTAAAGCTTTAGCAGGTTGGCCGACCTAACTAGTTAACAAGGTGACCGACCCAATTCGATGCCGACCCAGAAGAGTTGCCGACCTAAGGCCATGCTGATCTAACAGATCCAATAGGTTGCCGACTTAAGGTTTCAATAAGTTGCCGACCTAGTGCTTCAGAAGGATCCGACCTAACATGTTGCTGACCTAACTACCCAATGAAGTCACCGACTTAACTAAGGGACCGGCTTAACATGCCTACCGACCTAATTGAATGGAACAAGTTCACGACTTACGCTTGAGTCGTGACCGACTCATGACCTGTTTAAACATGCACTCCCAGTTAAGTCGGGAGCAATGCATTAAAGAGGGGGAGACGACCTACTGCCCAGCTTGTCTCGGCACCGACCTACGACTCAGCTTATCTCGGCCGCAACTCAATTCAGACAGGCTTGCTTCCATTAAGTCGCGGGCTTAGCTCGTTAGATCGGCAATGAGATAGGTTAAGTCGGTCACGACTTATACTGAGTCGGTGGCGACTTAGAACTTAGCAAAATTTCCAGACCAGAACTCTTATAAATAGAGGACCACTTCCAACGTTCAAAGGACTTTTTTGGCTCATTCTCTTCAAGCGCCATTACTCCGCCGAATTCCAGACTACTTCAAAGCTCTTGAGATCCAACAAACTTCTAAAGGAACTCCATGAAGATATCATCTACATTCACCATGGATTTGAAGATGATTGTCAACATCAAAGTTTGAGCTACTTGTTTTACATATCCTATCACTTGAAGTGTGTTGTAATTGAAAGATCTTGTAAAGAATTGTAATCAAACTAGTGATAAAGAGATTAAAGTGGACGTAGGCTTGATTATAAGCCGAACCACTATAAATACTGTGTCTCTTACTGTTTTTCTGCATACTTACTGCTTATTTCTGATTCCCGTACGAACGGGTGGTGCTTTCACAATCACATCTTATACACCAGGGTGTTAGCGTTCAAATTTAAGCGTTAACATTTTGGTGCTTTCACTGAGAATTGAACTCAGGAAAACTATCAACATTGCTTTACAGAAGATTTGTAGAGAGAATTTCCTTGAAGACTAGAAGTCTAGCAGAAATTATGGCCTCTGAAAGGAAACGGAAGTTTTTGAGGTTTGAAAGTACTAGCAGCAACGCCATTGCTCTTCCCGCATTAGGTGAAACAGCTTCGACTATTGGAGTCACAAAGGCTGAATTAAGTGCTGTGGTTTATGGAATATATCAACACATGGAAGTTCAAAGTAATAGAGTACTGGACAAGATGAACGCATTGCAAGAGGAAGTCCGTCGACTGGAAAATGACATAAAAACCATTGCTAAGGAGGCTCAGGTTTCAGAAGAATGGAATATTCCTCAACGAGCAACGGGCATTGTTGGACCATTCCCCCAAACAGAAAGTTCATGGCCACGACCAACTATCCACGAACGTTTGTCAAGGAGAACTTTTGAAAGAATAGTTGACGACTACCCACTGAGTCCTGGGAACGATGAAGAATACATACCGGAGATGATTGAACAAAGAGAGGACAATGGAGGGAGAAGAAAGCAGAAGCTGTTGAAAAAAGCTCGACGCTTCAGATCCTCTGACTTCACCCCCTTAACCGACACTCCGGAAAATATCTTCTTGGCAACAAAGGATGTTGTTGTGTACCCCAAACCATCTCTGATGAGGAGAAGCGCAACAGACAATGGAAAATTCTGCCGGTTTCACAATCAGCCTGGCCATGACACCAACCAATGTCGCCATTTAAGGAAGGAGATTGAAGAGTTGCTCAAACAAAATGAACTGCAACAATATGTGAAAAGGGATGGAATTAACTACTCTTCTTCCTCCAAGGTGCAGCTGGGTTCCGCTCAACAATGTAGCTCAAATAAAAGAACCGTGGCACAGGGAAATGAAGGTCCGATCATCAGTATCATCACAGCAAGCCCTCACCAGGTAGGAAAAAATTGGATGAGACGGGAAGATGTGCTCACGCTTCAAGAGGACCTTCAAAGTGCAAGGAAGTTTCGATTCTGAAAAATGTTGCCATCCAATCCTTTCAAGCCAAAAGATTCAATCCCCAAAGCTTGGGGCAACAACTGCTTTCTTACTTTACTGGAATACTATGTTTCAAA
The DNA here is from genome assembly GCA_030765085.1 of Allium cepa. Taxonomy (NCBI): domain Eukaryota; kingdom Viridiplantae; phylum Streptophyta; class Magnoliopsida; order Asparagales; family Amaryllidaceae; genus Allium; species Allium cepa. The sequence continues at coordinate 1,031,683,718 of CM060945.1, read as the reverse complement.
TTTGTAAAAGAATGCTGATCTAATAATTCTTGTATCAAAATCTGTTATAAAAACAAGTGCAAATAAATAATAAAAACTATAAGCCTTGTCTTCCCTATTATTACAAGTGGCTTATTTTATTTCGATATGTGAAATACTCTGAGAATATCACTAAGATTATCGATCTAAATTTGCAGGCAATCAATATCCAGCCGATTCATTACAATATCAGGCAACCCTTGGTAGCATTCAAAAGCAAGTCTTAAGCGACGAAATTCCAGGGCCGAATCCTGAATAAGAAGTACTCTAAGCAAACAAATAAGATTTGGCTAGAGTGCGTTTCTTCAGTTAAAACCACCCGCCAACAGAAGAAGATAATGCACACTTGAGGATGGCACTGAGCAATTGCTAATATAATCAATCAAATTTGCAACTGTCAAATATATGATTCTCTTGTTAAGGGCAATTGCAAGGCGGGCGAATAACAACAAAAATAAAGTGGATATAGGCCTAATTCTGGCTAAACCACTATAATTCTCGTGTTCCCTACTATTATAAAATGCTTTGTTTTATTTGGGCATATGAAATACGTTAATCGCGTTACTAAAAAGACGATTTAATAATGCAGGCCATAAAAACAAGGCTTACCAATCACGAGACCAAGCGATCCGCGACAACATCCAGCAGTCAAGCATTGAGCCATTCAAAATTCCCACATTCAAATCCTGCAAAAGGAGAACTTCAAACGGAAGTAAGCGAGGTGGATAAAAGCAGATCATATATAGCTAATTGCAAATGTTTGAACAAACAAACGGCAAGTTAAAGAACCTATATCTGCCACCACCAATTTGCTTAACTATAAAATATATTCCTTTGGGTAAGGGAGAGGCTTGGCAGCTAAAAGTGATGACCCTTGCGAAGCAAAGGAAATCGGCAAAAAGGCACGCGAAAGCAAGCATTAGCCAGCAAAAGACCATTTCGGAAGCACAAGCCCTTTTTTGAAGGCATAATTCCTCAAGGGATAGAGACCTCAAGCGGGCTCCATCGAAAAAGGTGTCTCTCTCGTTACAAAGTCGTGGAGTTACCAGCCAACACACTCCCGAGAATCCATCCAGACAAGAAAAGGAAACTCCAAACTTCCTGACAATAACCCTCCTCTGGGGCACGCATTTCACCACAATCGGTCGACATATTCCCGTGAGATGAAAAGCCCTCTTCGGAGGCCAAAAGCCCTCTTCAGAGGCCGAATGCTTCTCTACGGAGACCGAATGCTTCTCCTCAGAGACCAAAGCCCTCTTCGGAGGCCAAAAGCCCTCTTCAGAGGCCGAATGCTTCTCTACGGAGACCGAATGCTTCTCCTCAGAGACCAAAGCCCTCTTCGGAGGCCAAAAGCCCTCTTCAGAGGCCAAATGCTTCTCTACGGAGACCGAATGCTTCTCCTCAGAGACCAAAGCCCTCTTCGGAGGCCAAAAGCCCTCTTCAGAGGCCGAATGCTTTTCTACGGAGACCGAATGCTTCTCCTCAGAGACCAAAGCCCTCTTCGGAGGCCAAAAGCCCTCTTCAGAGGCCGAATGCTTCTCTACGGAGACCGAATGCTTCTCCTCAGAGACCAAAGCCCTCTTCGGAGGCCAAAAGCCCTCTTCAGAGGCCGAATGCTTCTCTACGGAGACCGAATGCTTCTCCTCAGAGACCAAAGCTACCATCAGCGGCACAAGTCCTCTTCGGAGGCGCAACTCTTCGGAGGATAAAAGACCTCTAATGGGTCATACGCCACAAAAAAGAAAGTTCTCTACTCAACAAAAAAGATTGGAGGAGTCATGACCCTCCAACCATGAGAGAGTAACTTCCAGGCGATGAAAACCCTCTCTGAGGCACATTTCACCAGGAGTTGAAGTGTTATAACCGCTTTTCGGGATTTCACTTCACCAGAGTTGAAATGTAAACAAAATAAAAGCCCTCTTCGGAGGCCCATTTCACCAGGAGTTGAAGTGTTATAACCGCTCTTCGGGATTTCACTTCACCAGAGTTGAAATGTAAACAAAATAAAAGCCCTCTTCGGAGGCCCATTTCACCAGGAGTTGAAGTGTTATAACCGCTCTTCGGGATTTCACTTCACCAGAGTTGAAATGTAAACAAAATAAAAGCCCTCTTCGGAGGCACATTTCACCAGGAGTTGAAGTGTTATAACCGCTCTTCGGGATTTCACTTCACCAGAGTTGAAATGTAAACAAAATAAAAGCCCTCTTCGGAGGCACATTTCGCCAGGAGTTGAAGTGTAGCAACCGCTCTTCGGAATTTCACTTCACCAAAGTTGAAATGTAAAAACAAAGACCTTCTTGAAAGCACACGTTTCACCGAGATTGAAATAAAACTTCCAAGTGTTGAAACGTGAAAAGGCTTTCTTCAAAGGCACAACTCTTTGGGGGTACACGTTTCACCAAGATTGAAATAAAACTTCCAAGTGTTGGAACGTGAGAAATCCCTCCTCAGAGGTACAACCCCCTCCCGGGAACACAATTAAGAAAAAAGACCTCTTTGGAAACCCACGTTTCACCGAGATTGAAATAAAACTTCCAAGTGTTGAAACGTGAAAAGGATTTCTAAAGCATAACTCTTTGGAGGTACACGTTTCACCGAGATTGAAATAAAACTTCCAAGTGTTGAAACGTGAAAAAATCCCTCCTCAGAGGTACAACTTTCTATAAAAAAAAAAAAAAAAAAAAAAAAAAAAAAAAAAAAATCCTCATCAAAAGCGTACTTTAACTTTCAAAGGAAAAATAATTTGCCTACTGTGGGAAATGATCGTAAAAAGAAAAGAAGTTAAAGTACCCTTCAGAGGTCCGCTTTACCACATAGAGGAATTCACTTGATGAGATATGCACATAAGCAAAAGAAAAAAGTGATTTCTTCGAACGACCAAGCGTAAAAACTTATACGAAGGGAGTTGTACTCTATAAAATTTTCTTTAAAATAATTATTCTTTAGCAAATAAGAGTGTAAGTCCCCTCGAGGTATAGAATATTGCAGCATACTTATGGAATGGGGGCAATATAGTATAATTACACACAATATGGTATAACTAAACCAGCAAAAGGTAACGCTCAAGTAACATACCATAAGCTCGCTGCAATATCAAATAAACTCATGCCAAAACGAATAACAAATGTATTCTTTAATTCAAACAAAAGTTTGTACAAACGAGGAATCATTTTATTCAATTACAACGCAGGTACAGGTTTCAAAATAAAGAAAAGCGGGGGCCGGTACCCGCACAATTCTCGGCCAGTACATGCAAAACACAAAAAACTAGAAACTGAAGATCTTCACTTCTTTTTGCTGCCTTTAGACCCTTTACCCGGCCGAATGATCAGCTTTTCAGGTCGACCAGTGGGTATAAGGGAGGAAGGAGAGGTAGGCGCAGCTGGCCCAACTTCCGGCTCCTCTTCAGTGGCGGTGATTTTCTTCCCCCTCCTCTTTGATGTCCCACGCTTCTCTCTCCTCTGTGAGGAAGACTCACTCCCCGGAGTGACAAGTTTTGATAGAGCAATGTCGTCGGAAGGAGTTCGCTCCGGAGATATGTCACCTCCCTCAAGTCTCTCATCTTTTTGCTCTTGTGAAGCGATGGGATCATCCAAGCCGTGGAGAGCCTCTATTTGTTCTTCCTGTGATCCAGGTTGCAAGGCAGAAGGAGGCGCCACTTGAAGAGATGGAGGAAGGATAACCGGAGGAATAGGAGTTTGAGCAGCGCTTGGTGCTTTCTCTACAGAAGAAAAGAGGTTAAAGTCAGTAAAAGAGAGGGGATGAAGGCTCACCAATAAAGTTAGTAGAGAGAGGAGATGAAGGCTCATCAAGGTTGAGAAGATAGCCGAGGAGTTCATGAAACTCATACGAGACAAATGTGTAACCCGCTTGAACAGGATTAACAGTAGCGGGATTAACATGAGAATTACCTGGTGAAGCCGATTTCCTGATTTCAACTTCATAAGCTTGTGTGCCAGCGCTCTCATCACCCTCGTCTCCACCATGTACGCTTGTAATTTTAGTAGTAACTTTGGTAGGAGAAGCCAAATGGGAACTGGAACCAGTGATGTTGACTTCAGATGAAGAAGGAGGCTGAACCGGAGTGGTTGAAGTAGTTCCTCCAATCTGCCCCCCTTCTGCCACTTCGGTTCTTAGCTTAGCAAGTTGTTCCTTTCCCTTGGCAAGGGCAGCACGAGCGTCTTCATCAAAATAATGCCTTTCCAAGGCTGACTCATCATAACCAGCACCCTCAGCACCAAGCATATCGAGGGCAGCCTCCCACACCTCGGCTAAAGTCATCTCGTACTTGGGACCTAGAAAAGCAAGGCTTCCACGCCCCAAGACGCTATGTAAGTAGAAGTCGAATAGTGTTGAGCCAAAGCTGTTCTTAGTCTCCTCATGAGATTCCTCAGCTGCGATTCTGCCGGCGACAGCCTCATCACGCTCCCTCTCAGTTCTAGAAAGCTGAAGCTTAAGCATTTGTATCTCCGCTTCCTGGGAGTTGTTTTTCTTATGAAGCTCAGCGATATCAGAAATATAGCCTTCACTGATTCTCTTTTGCACTTCAAGCCTGTCCTCAGCATCCCTTTGGCTGGCATGAGCGTCTCTTACTTGTTTGAGAAGCACTTCTTCCTTTTGAGAGTATGAAGTAGAGGAAGCAGCAAGTTCATCTTTTAACTTCTCAACTTTTGCTTCGAGCTCCTCATTGTAGGAAGTAATGTTCCTCATTTCAGTGTCATGCTGCTCAAGGACTTTTTGCCACTCAGCCTTATCGTTTTCCATGGTGAGCATGGCCTCTAAGTTGGCACGGTTAACTCTTTGAAGTTCATCAACAAGCTTCTGCCAGTTTGACATCCTCTCGATGTCGAGTTTGACGGCGTCAAGATTTCGCAGCATAGCAGGCTTGTCGATAGGAACCAGGTCGAGATCGAATCTCACACCCTTTAAGCACCATTGGGGAAAGCGACTTTGTAAGGTGGCTGGGCCGGGCCCCACTTGAAATTTAGGCCTACTTATTATTGTTTGGATGTCCTCCTTCCCGAGAGCAGGAGAGTCGGAAGAAATATCAAGAGGGGCAGGAGCAGTAGGCTTGTCGGGAGTGGTAGAAGCATGTCTCTCACCATGTCGAGCTCGTTTGCTCGAATCTTCTACTACATGACCTTTTCCCCGGTCATCGTGTGATTTCCTTTTATAGGAATCGTCACCTCTCTGCGGGGAGTCGCGATGCTCATCCCTATCCCTCCTTTCCCGAGCTTTTCGAGCAACCCTCTCTTCATCAGACTCCCTATAGGAAGAGAAGTAGCGCCCATAATTATACTGTCCACGCCCACCATAGCGTTGAAAATCTTGATAGTATGATCCACCGCGTGTCATTGGAGAATCTGAAATAAGAAAAGATAAGCTTCAGAAATCTTTAAAGCATAAGAAGATAAGTGTATAAGTGTGCTAGAAAATTCTTAAGTGGTGTAGGAAGTGCAAACTACTCGCATTGGGCTAACGAACCACTTCTCAGTTGGGGGGATGTAATAGGTTTCGCTATCGGTGGCAATTCTTGGAATAAAAAAGTTGGAGTCAGTTGGAGGGCAGATGTCACTTCAATTGTTGGAGGTATAACTTTACCACGAGCAGGATCATCTTTAGAGAGCTCTTGGGAAGAGATAAATAAGTCACTTAAATCCCCAAAGACATCATCATCGTCATGCCTAGCCTGGTTCCCTCCATCAGTTCCTTTATCGGCATTTTTCATAGTTTGGGAAGGTTGCTCCTCTTCTTCTTCAGTAATGGGGGGAAGCGCGGACTTTTCGGATGGCCCCGTGTCGTCTCGTGGAGTAGAGCACTTCACTAATGGAGTTCCAGTAGAAGTTTCTCCCTGCACACGATCTTTAGTGGAGACCGAGGCGTCGAGAGTTTTCGTCGGAGAATCGGGAACTTCAGTCGGAGCTTCACAAAGCTGAGTATAGCGAGAAGGGTGGAGAAGTTCGTATTGATGTAGAAATTCGTCGCTTAGTAGAAACTTGATACTTCTCTCTTCTGCGGCTACAGCGCTCAGTCTATCAAAAGTCTGCCTATGTATCGGATCTCTAGAGGGAAGGGGAAGTGCTAAAAAAAGCAAAGAATGAGATTAGCAATTTGGACCCCGAAAAGAGTTAAGAAAGAAAGTGGAAAGACGGAAATAAATGATCTTACTTCCTACTCTCCAAAAAGCATAAAACTCTGGGGGACTGCGAGCAAAGAAAAATTGGTTTAAAAATCCATGGACACTTTCAGTAAGATCAAGAATGAGCTTGCGGTTTCTTGCACTTCTCACAATGATAAGAGAAGGATGGTCTTTGCTCTTTGCAAACGAGCATAAGTAGCGAATTTCTTCGAAGCTCGGCAGTCGGTCAAGATGTCTTCTGAACAAAACAGCCAACCCCATCAAGATAGCGTAACCATTAGGATGAAGTTGGAACGGAGAAATTGACATCCGGAGAAGAAGAATTCGAAGAAAGTCATTGAAAGGTGGGATCGCCCCACTTAAGCACATTTGACGATTAACCGCGACAAAACCATAGGGAGGTCTGTCAGCAGTATCATTTGGTCCGGGAAATATGACATCATCTTCAGCAAAGCCGAATTGAGTACGCAACTGAATAAATGTTCTCGAAGATAGAATAGTCGAAGTTCTTTCCGGAGGATTCTCTATAGGAGCAGTTACCGGGAAAGTTTCTTCTTCTTGACTTGCTACTTCTTCTCTTTGATGGGAAGTCATTCTACACAAGCAATTGGATATTCAAACATGAAGGTGCACGTTTCCTAAAGTGTGTGAAGTGTTGTACGAGTATCAATCAAACAATAAGCAAAGGTAACTGGAATAAAACCTAGCAAACATTTGTTAGTTATAAAAACCAGGAATCTTTGTTTTGAGTTTAAATATGCAAATACAATGTTGATGCAAGCAAATCAGTTCAAATTGTTGATACTTTGCATTAATATTCTACTTTAGTCAATTGATTCACAACATTTCATGCAATATGTTCATATCTTTTATCTTGTCTTAACTAATCTGTCATTTGATATGGGCAGTCAATGGCAGTATGTGCGCCTTGGTTTTCTTTGTTTGTATGTTATTCTCAACAGGTTTGCGGCTCAAAAGTGAGAATGATCTGTGAAGTAATACAATGACGTTCAAACAAATTTAAAGTTGGGGCAGTACAAAGTTTGATCACAATTCAAAGTTTATTCAGCTTAGTCCGGTAGTCAAAGTCAAAATGCATAAAGTGGGTATATGCTCCTAAACGTCAAAGCCTAAGTACTATCTCGGCTACGTTCTAAAAATCTTTTACGGGATAAGGTTAGATCGGTAGCGGGTCAAGGTCAAGATGATTTAACTTGGCAACTCGTTCACTAGGTCGCAAGTTCTGGTTCAAAAGGCAGGAATTTCTCAAGTGTTAGCTCGGTCACGACTTAAGCTTTAAAGTTTGAGTCGGTAAACTTCTTTCTGGCATTATCTCGGTCACGGTTTAAATCTTAGATCGGCAGAATGGTAGGTCGGTGGGTTTCCCACATGCATTAACACGGCCACGATTTAAGGATTGAATCGGCCAAAAGCTAAGTCGCCTGAAATCAACGGGTCGCATCAAAATGAATACTTCGATCCACTCAAACCGTTAGCTACCCCCTCGAATCAAAAAACCCACACTTCATTCCTATTAGTTCATACTTCCAGATCGTCCAATGCACCAATTCAAAACCTTGCAATCCTAGCACACATCAAAATCCACTAGCCTGCATCGGTGAACCATCTTCATCGTCTCATCGGACAGTTAAAATCAAACCTAGCAACCTAAACTCCATCAGCCGTGAACATAATGGGATTCGCGATAAAGCGTCATGTCAGGGAGTGATTTAGATGGTGAAATTCACGAACTAACAGTGATCTATAATCGAAGAAGAGGATTCACTTACGCTCTGAATAGTAGGAAGTGCTGATGATCAGGTAGAATGGAATCGCCTTTAAGAACTCAGGAGAATTTTAATGGCGGAATTAAGAGAGCAGGTAATGAAAAAGAAGAAGGGGATATGATTTATACCTCGTGGTGAAAGGAACTGAAGCGGCATTTCACCGGCCTAACTTTTGGACCGTGCCCGATCTAATAACGTGCCGACTCAATGAAGGGCCGAGATAAGAGATAATTCGAAGCACACGACTTAAGCCTAAGACGTATACTTCGAGGGGCAAATGTTAACCCTATCTCGGTTACGACTCAAGAGATGCCGACTCAGAAGAGTTGCCGACCTAATTAGTTAAGAAACATGCCGATCTAATACTTTCACATAGATGCCGACCTAAGGCATAAAGAAGTTCCGACTCAACAGCGCAAGCACGAAGACCGATCTAAAGCTTTAGCAGGTTGGCCGACCTAACTAGTTAACAAGGTGACCGACCCAATTCGATGCCGACCCAGAAGAGTTGCCGACCTAAGGCCATGCTGATCTAACAGATCCAATAGGTTGCCGACTTAAGGTTTCAATAAGTTGCCGACCTAGTGCTTCAGAAGGATCCGACCTAACATGTTGCTGACCTAACTACCCAATGAAGTCACCGACTTAACTAAGGGACCGGCTTAACATGCCTACCGACCTAATTGAATGGAACAAGTTCACGACTTACGCTTGAGTCGTGACCGACTCATGACCTGTTTAAACATGCACTCCCAGTTAAGTCGGGAGCAATGCATTAAAGAGGGGGAGACGACCTACTGCCCAGCTTGTCTCGGCACCGACCTACGACTCAGCTTATCTCGGCCGCAACTCAATTCAGACAGGCTTGCTTCCATTAAGTCGCGGGCTTAGCTCGTTAGATCGGCAATGAGATAGGTTAAGTCGGTCACGACTTATACTGAGTCGGTGGCGACTTAGAACTTAGCAAAATTTCCAGACCAGAACTCTTATAAATAGAGGACCACTTCCAACGTTCAAAGGACTTTTTTGGCTCATTCTCTTCAAGCGCCATTACTCCGCCGAATTCCAGACTACTTCAAAGCTCTTGAGATCCAACAAACTTCTAAAGGAACTCCATGAAGATATCATCTACATTCACCATGGATTTGAAGATGATTGTCAACATCAAAGTTTGAGCTACTTGTTTTACATATCCTATCACTTGAAGTGTGTTGTAATTGAAAGATCTTGTAAAGAATTGTAATCAAACTAGTGATAAAGAGATTAAAGTGGACGTAGGCTTGATTATAAGCCGAACCACTATAAATACTGTGTCTCTTACTGTTTTTCTGCATACTTACTGCTTATTTCTGATTCCCGTACGAACGGGTGGTGCTTTCACAATCACATCTTATACACCAGGGTGTTAGCGTTCAAATTTAAGCGTTAACAGGTTTCCATATTTGGATATCTGAAAACCACATCGATCCAAATTAACGATAGGTCGTGAATCTCTTGTGAAGAGTGAAGACTCAAGGTGTAAGAACTATTCGTCAGTATAACTCTTGGGGTGATTCCGTGATGTGTTTGATGGAGTAGTACTTACAGGTTCGAGATGGTGATTTAGAGTGCAAGGGTTATCGTCGTTAACTCTGAGGGTGATTCCAAAATGATTGTAACGAGATAATACCTTCGGTTTCGTTCGAACCCGGAACGAACTTGTATGGATTGAATGCTTTCAGAACATCGTCAGGTGGACGATGGGCATCCTAAGAGATGTGTTCTCTAAAGGTAATCGTAGCCTCAAGCCTCATCAATCGGGAATGGCTAAAACAGGGGAGGTGCAGCAATGCTAAGTGGGTCATGCCCAAGTAGGACAGGATTTCCCCCAGTCTAGAGGTCCCTTTTTATTTCGGCTGTGTGGGCGGTTTGAACGTACACAAACTGCAGGGTTGTCTTGTTCGGGACTGTCCAGTAAGGGATGGTTTCGGTCTTGTGTTGCAGGGGAGAGGGCGTACTCCTCGATACGTTGATCTAGGCCACGTACTGTGACGGGTGGTACCCCAGTAGCCCTGCCATTGTATGGAATCCAAAATCCAATAAGTGCCAACGGTTTTGATTGTATTACCCACTTTTGTGGCTAGTAGCTGGAATTTAATAAATGTAACAATTTTGGCTATTTCATATTTACTTGAAAACCCTAAACCTATTATAATATCACTGGATTTCCTATCAAATGTTTTGGTTAACGTGAGGTAAAAACTATTCCATGTTTATGTGTGGGAAGTCTTACGTGATACCTTTCTTTTCAAAGGATTTTCAAAGTTAAGCAACTTTAACCTGTTACTCACACCAGACTTATGTCTGACCCAGAGTTTATCTTCTGCTTTCTTAAACTCTTGGGTACTCAAATTGTGCGAGTAGCCAAGGGATTCAGGTTAGCTTTGAAGAATTATGGAGGAGCAATGGAGCAGGAGGCTTCTGCAATATAGATATATAGTTCCGTTGTGTGTTCTCTGTATTGGTATTTTTTTGTTGAGTTGTATTGAGTTGTATAACTAGACAGGTGTTTATAACTGTCTAGTATGAGATGTAAATTTTTTGTAACTCTAATTAGTGTTGTATACTATGTAATATTTATGTTATTAATATAATTTTATTCGTTCCGCTGTTGAGATTCTAATGTTGTTTCTTCTTTCTTCTCTTTCTTTTCTCTTTCCTATCCCTTTCTTTCTTCATGATGATACGAATTTTCTGTGGAGAAAAAGTCGGGTCATCATAGGTGGTATCAGAGCATTAGGTTGCATGAATACCTAGGCTCTAGAGTGATTTCTTTCTTATGAGAGCGTATTTGTAATTTTGAATATATATATATATATATATATATTTCTACCTATTTGTTGGTTACCCGTACAGGTTTTCCAATATAAGTTATAAAGGTATATTAGGTAGTGGGTTGTGTAACACGACTACTACCAATGGTTGGAGTTTGAATGTTGAGGTTGGAAGTGTATTTGTCGAGACTATAGACCGAATGCCGTCTCGAGTGAGTTGTGTAGAGTGTAAGGATTTCATAGATCCCTGAAGGTAACATGTTAAGGTTCAGAGTCTATCATTGATGTTGGATGAGTAGAGTTTGGATCTGTCGGTTGGGCAAAAGAAATTAATGATATCTTGATACCTCAGGAATTAGTAGCTGTGTGATGAGACACAGTGACTATGGATGTCTCCGAAGATTTTTCTTTGGAAAAAGTTTAGGAAGTATATCTGCTTCGATGTTGTGGCTGGGTTCAGCAAGATGTTTTTGTCTGGTTTGAGGGCCGAGTTTCTTGAAGAGTTTTGGATTAGGAAGTCTTTGGCATCGATGTCAGCAGTGCAGCTCGGAGTGTTCTGTGCTAGCAAGAAGGTCTTCTGGTTAGCAGTTTTCAGGAGATGGAGTTCAGAAGCAGCCGGGTGAATCCATTTCTTCGATGGATTGGCTAGTTAAGCATAAGTTGTTCTGATTGGTAAAGAGAGAACAGATTTCTTTGGATATTGGACTAGTTGATTGCAAAAGTGACTTGCGAGAGTATTCTCTTGAGCTATGAGAAGTTTGTCCGCATCTGGAGGTTGAGATTTCTTATCGACTGGATTCCAAGAGTGCTACCGGTGGTTCAGTTTAGTAGAAGGATCAGATGGGACATCTGAGTTTTCTTTTATGGATTTGTTGAACCATATTTCTGAGATTTGTTGTCCAGTTTGTGCTCGAGTTTTTCTTCTACTTCAGATCAGAGTTGTGCAGCGGAAGCAGTTTGGAAGTGCTTTTGTTTTGACTTTTCCGGATAGGAGAAGTAAGTCAGTATTTTGATGTTTGTGGAGTAGATTTGGTATTCTTGGTTTGGGATTGATCTTGAGAAGATCATTCTGTTGGAATATTTTCGTCCAGTTTGTTTCTAGAGACATCGGCGAAGGTTGAGCTGATCGGGAGAGATGAAGGCAGCCCAGGATCGTCAGAAGTATTTTATGGATAAGAGACGAAGGAATTTGGATTTTGGAGTTGGAGGTTTGATTTTGGGTAAGTTTTCTTCGATCTAAAGAGTTTTAAGATTGAGTAAGACTGTGTACGTCAGCTCCGAGATATTTTAGGATCTTTTCTATGTTCTTGTGAGAATTGGTGTTTGTTTTGCAAGGTTGAATTGCCAATTTGGATAACTGGGATTCGATGTGTTTCACTTATCTCTGAGGGAATACGTGCATGATCTATCTCTGGTTGTGGAACCAGCAGTTAAGGAGGATGTCGTTGTTGAGTCAGACTTGTCTGTAGTCTGATATCCTGTTTAGTTTTGTAGATCAAGTTGGATAGGAGCTCTGTAGCTTAGTAATAAAGATTGTTTGGATTCTATAGAGCGAGTATCCCGATATTTATAATGGGGAAACTCGTGGAAATTTTATCCAGAATTTTTCTGGATAATTAGATTTGTTTTGATTGTGTGAATTAGTTGCTATGGTTGTTAGCATATGTTTGATAATATATGCTTGTGTTTTAAAATAAAATCTTAAGATAGATTATTAAATTACCTTTGCTTTTAAATTTTGGGGACGAAATTCTTTTAAGGGGGAAGGAATGTGATATCCCGGAAATTTGGCAATATAAATTTAATAATCTATGTTAAAAATTAAATTGATTTGATAATATTTTGATAATAAATTTTGAATTAATTTAATAATCATCTTTTAATAAATATTTAAATTGGTAGATTTTGTCTATTTAAAGCAAATAAACTATTTTCTGTTTATAATATATATAATTGTATATATTGTAAATTGATAAACTTTGATTTGGAATTTAGTAAATGAATCAATTTTCCAATTTTAGTTCATATTTGGTAAATTGGAAATTTGATTTAGATTTAACATTTAGCTTTTCAAGGCAATTTAAATAAATAATTATATGGTTTATACTTAGAGTAAATCTTAATTGTTTTAAAATATATTTAATTAACTTAAATATGAATTTAAATTAGATTAACATTAAAAGCTTTGTTTTATTTTATTTTTAAATATTGCTTGAAATTATATATAAGATTTAAAATATAATTTACTTAAGATCTTAATTTATTAAGTAATAGAAGTGATTTATAATCACTTTTATAAATTATTTAATATTGTTTAATTTGTTATTTTCAAATAATAATGATAATACTTAGTTCTTATGAACATAAATAGATTTTTATAAAAATAGGTTTCATTATTTTTAAATTTAATGGTAGTTACATATGTATCTATATATAACTTGATTTTTAAATTAGGCTTTATAAATTAATTTAAATGTGAATTTTATGTTGTGAAATTTAAAAGAATAAATATTTAAAAATATTTGAATAAGATTTTAATTATAAATTGTTTTGTTATGTGTTCTAAAATTAAAAAAGGAAGAAATTCATTTATATTTATACATAAGTAACAATAAATTTAGATTTAAAAGTTTATAAACAATTTAAATTAAAATTGGAATATTTAAATTACATGTGTTAATCTTTTAACATTTTAAAAGACATGTGTTAGGTTTTAAAGCTATCTAAGTGACAAATGTTAAAATTTAAACAAGTGTCCTATTTTTTTCCTTTTATTTTTTTAAATTAAAAAAAATTATTATATAAAAACATTGCCCTCATTCTCATATTCTCTTCTACTCTTTTTTTTTTCAAAATCTTAAGAGAATCTTCAGATCTTCTTCAAATCAAAACAACAAAAATCTGCAAAATTTCTTTCTTCAAAACAGAGATCTTGATCAAAATCAAATCTGTTACCCCCTCAAAATCAAATCTGTAAATAATCCCTTCAAAGAACCAATCTGCACTGATATCTCCTCTAAATCAAAACCCTCTGAACCTTATTCAAACTTTAAATGCAAATCATTTGCAAATCCTCAAAAACCTATAGCCTCTTAAATTTCCTTACCCTGAAATTCATTCGCAACTTCAAAGTCCTGCATGCATTTTCTTTCTGAAGCCTGCATTTTTCTGCAATCATGCAAATGAATTTGGAAACCTGCATTTCTTTCTCTAGAAACATGCATGCATCAGGAAGCTAGCATGGTACAATAACAAGATGAATGTTTAAAAAAAAGCAAACCGCAGTTTAAAAAAAGGCAAAACAGGAAGCAACTCAAAGTTCTGGAAATTTAAACACAATCAAGTTTCAAGCTTTTCAACGGCTCCGCTCATCAAATTTTCAAGGTGAGTAACATTTTATTAAATAAACTTAAGTATAAATTTAGTTGTTTATTTACTCTGGAAACAAGAGTGTGTGTATGCTTTTTATAAATTCATTTCTGAATGAATGCAATGGTGCATGTTATTGTGGATTTATGTTTCTGTAATTAAGTTTCCAGATCCTAGAATTTCTTAAAATTCTATACTTTGGATCTAATCTGTGTTAGGCCTAAGATTCAAGCAAAAATGTAGCTGTGTAACATAACTAAGGTTTTAATTTTTATTAAATATGAATAAAAACGTGCAATTTCTCTGAAAAAAATATACAACAGAACTAATTTTATGGAAGTGGTAATTTAATTTGCCAAATTCATTGATTAAAGTTTATAAACCAATTGAATTATCAAAGACTTGAATTTTAAAACTAAAATTAAAATTTATAGTTTGAGTTTGATTGGGTATTTCTGGTTTAACCAAAATTTTTGTTTTGAGTTGGATCTGTCGATCTAGAAGGTTGGATCGACCAGAATCATTTCTGTTGATAGAGTAATGATCGTAGATTAAAGGAAAAATAGATGAAGGTGGATCTGAGCATTGAGGCAGTAATGGTTTAGGATTTAAATTTTAAACCCTAGTTTTGTTATTCATCCGGAAATTTGATCACCGCAACTCCTATGATTGATCGAGCCTTCCCAGATTGAAGCTGGGGATAGATGGAGTATGGAAGTGGATGTGGCCAGAGGTGGTACTTCTCAGGTGATCGGAGTTTGGTGATTGAGGCAATTACCTGTTGCGACATTGCTCCTGTTTGAAGCTTGAATTCTCGATTTTGAATTTGGGGTTCTGCGATTGGTTTGATGGTCGGAAAGTAGTTTGTAAGGGGTCGCCGACTTGCGCGAATGGTCGCAAAGGGGTCGGAGTTGATGGCGTGACGGTGCAGGTGCACGGAGATTTTTGGCGTATCAGCCGATTGCTTTGGGGAAGAAGGGGAACTCGTGTTTGTATCGGGTAAATTTGCGTTTGGCTCGAAGATTTGGAGTATGGGACTCAAAGACTTTGTTTTGTAGGCTCGGGTAATTGGGTTGATACAGGTTTATATATTAAAACCTGACTGTTTTAGTTTGGATAATACTCAGGTGGAAATGTTACTCGAGTTACTCGAGTTGATTTGAATTTTGTTCAAGCTAGGATAAGAATAGACTCGAGTAATGTATGTATAACTCGAGGTAGTTTTGTTCAGATTAAAATCCTGTTATGTTTTCAAATTTAAAATGAAATTTAAATATTAATCAAAGATTTAAAGTATGTTTTAAATCTAATTTTAAATTATGAATTCAAGTTTTAATTTGAATCATAGTTGGAAATGAATTAGTTTTTAAATTTCAATTTGTTTAAAATACTTTAAAGAGTTTATTGTTTAAAAATGTTTTTAAAGAAATTTGAATTTAAATTGGAAATTGAAATGTAAAGAAATGTTTTAAATAAAGTTTGATTTTGATTCAAATCTGGATTTGAATCTTTGTTTCAAAATAGATTTAAATTTTATAAATTTAAGTGTTTAAAACAAATTTGAATGATAATGTAAAATTTAAATGTTTGAATTTAAAAAAGAAATTTGTTTTAACTCTTGTAAAATTTCTTTTATAAGAAAAGCATGATTTATCATGTAATGTAAAAGTTTTAAATTGATTTTAAAACTGGTTGAAGTTAGATTATAATTTAATGATTTGAGATGCATTTAATTATTAGGGTAATTAAAGGGATAATAAATTTAAATAATAAAATGGTTAATTACTTAAAGTAATTAAGGGTTTAATCTTAAAAGTTTAAGATTAATTATTCTTAGAATAATTAACTTATAATTAAGAAAAATTATTAAAAAGATTTGATTTTTAATTAATTATTAGTAATTAATGAATCAAGTAATAAAGGATTAATTAAACTATAGTTAACACTTAATTAATTAATTAGGGGTTAATTAATTGGTTAATTAATGATTAATTAATTTGTAATTAATAATGATTAAAATAAGTTAATTATTTAGGAAAATAATTAATGAATTGTTAAATGGTTAATGAAGGTCATTAACTAAGGATTATTTAATAATTAATTAATGTGATTAATTTTAATTATTAATTAGATTAATTAATTTAAAGATAATCATTTGTGTAAATTATTAAGTATAATTACTTATGGAAGTAATTAAGGAATTAATTACTAATTGTAATTAATTGAGTTCAATTTGATTAGATTAAGTTAATTAATTCAGTTTAATTAATTTAGAATAATCATTTGATGATTGGTGGAGTATAATTACATAATATAATTAAAAGAAGAGAATTACTTAGGGAAGTAATTAATGGGTAATTACTGTATGTAATTACCCATTAATTACTTCCCTAAGTAATTCTCTTCTTTTAATTAATTGGAAGTGATTTGATGATGAAAGTAATTTGAGTATAATTGCTTTGTGAATTAATCAAGCGATTAATTTGAGATAATTAATTAATGAGAAGTTAATTAATTTTGTGAAGTAATTAAGGGTAGTTAGTTACTAAATGGAGTTAATCAAGTGTGATTAACAGCTATGGTTTAATAAAGATTAATTACTTAATGTAATTAATATAATTAGAAATCATTAATTATTATAATTAATGATGTAATTAAAAATGGATTTAATTAGAAATAATTAATAAATGAGGGAATTAATTAATGTCATTAATTAAGGGTTAATGTAATTAATTATGGTTAATTAATTTATGAAGTAATTAAAGATTAATTACTGTGTTTGGTTAAGTATAATTAGTTAGTGGATAATTACTTGAATGTAATTAAAGGTTAATTAATCAGGGATGATTAATTAAAATGAATAATTGGTTGATGATTAATTGATTGATTGATAATTAATCCATAGTGATGTAAGTAAGATTTATATTCGTGAAGTAATTAATTTAATTCACTCTAAATTAATTAAAGATGATGTAATTAATTTAATTCATTTTAAATTAATTATATTTGGTGAGATTATTAATCATTGCTTATATAGATGGATGATGTTGTTTGCCTTGAATGGTTTGAATCTGAAATGTGAGATAAGTAATGTTGAATGATATGGATGCATTGGTTACATTGTGATTATGATTTGGATTACCTTTTGATAATGATAATATGGATTATCTGTTGTGATGAAAATGTTGATTACCTGTTGTGGTATGTGTATTACCTATCTGTGTATATAGATAATTGAATTGTTTTAAACCTTTAAAACAACTTGGCCTTAAAAGACACACTTTGGATTTCGATGAGACCGGGATCGGGTTTCCATATTTGGACATCCGAAAACCACATCGATCCAAATTAACGATAGGTCGTGAATCTCTTGTGAAGAATGAGGACTCGAGGTGTAAGAACTATTCGTCAGCATAACTCTGGGGGTGATTGCGTGATGAGTTTGACGGAGTAGTACTTACAGGTTGGAGATGGTGATTTAGAGTGCAAGGCTTATCGTCGTTAACTCTGAGGGTGATTCCAAAATGAGTGTAACGAGATAATGCCTTCAGTTTCGTTTGGACCCGGAACGAACTTGTATGGATTGAATGCTTTCAGAACATCGTCAGGTGGACGATGAGCATTCTAAGAGATGTGTTCTCTAAAAGTAATCGTAGCCTCAAGCCTCATCAACCGGGAATGGCTAAAACAGGGGAGGTGCAGCAAGGCTAAGTGGGTCATGCCCAAGTAGGACAAGATTTTCCCCTGTCTAGAGGTACCTTTTTATTTCGGCTTTGTGGGCGGTTGGAACGTACGCCAACTACGGGGTTATCTTGTCCGGGACTATCCAATAAGGGATGGTTTCGGTCTTGTGTTGCAGAGGAGCGGGTGTACTCCTCGGTACGTTGATCTAGGCCACATACTATGACGGACGGTACCCCAGTAGCCTTGCCATTGTATGGAATCCAAAATCCAACAAGTGCCAACGGTTTTAATTGTATTACCCACTTTTGTGGCCAGTAGCTGGAATTTAATAAATGTAACAATTTCGGCTATTTCATATTTACTTGAAAACCCTAGACCTTTTATAATATCACTGGATTTCCTATCAAATGTTTTGGTTAGCGTAAGGTAAAAACTTTTCCATGTTTATGTGTGGGAAGTCTTACGTGATACCTTTCTTTTCAAAGGATTTTCGAAGTTAAGAAACTTTAACCTGTTACTCACACCAGACCCATATCTGACCCAGAGTTTATCTTCTGTTTTCTTAAACTCTTGGGTACTCAAATTTGTACGAGTAGCCAAGGGATTCAGGTTAGCTTTGACGAATTATAGAGGAGCAATGGAGCAGGAGGCTTCTACAATATAGATATATAGTTCCGCTGTGTGTTCTCTGTGTTGGTATTTCTTTGTTGAGTTGTATTGGGTTGTATAACTAGACAGGTGTTTATAACTGTCTAGTATGAGATGTAAATTCTGTGTAACTCTTATTAGTGTTGTATACTATGTAATATTTATGTTATTAATATAATTTTATTCATTCGGCTGTTGACATTCTGATGTTGTTTCTTCTTTCTTCTCTTTCTTTTCTTTTTGCTATCCCTTTCTTTCTTCATGATGGTACGACTTTTCTGTAGAGAAAAAGTCAGGTCGTCATAGTTACCTTAGATTGTATGTTGATTATCGTGAGCTTAATACCATAATGAGGAATAACGTGTATCCATTCCCATATATAAATGACTTATTTAATCAGATTTATGGTGCTAGAGTACTTTCTCAGTTGGATCTCACAAAGGCAATTCACTAACTCAAGGTAGCGAGGGAAAGTGTGCCCGATTACAGTATATCATATGCTGTTTGGTTTCTTGGTTATGCCGTTCTGGCTAGCTAATGCATCGGCATACTTTGTTGATATTATGAACCTATTTTCAAGGGCCAGCCAAATAAATTCGTGGTTGTATTTTTAGATGATATTCTTGTATACTAATGAACAGAAGAGGACTACAAAGTGCATTTGAGGATTATGCTTAAGGTGTTGAGAGAGCACCGAGTAAAAGCAAAGTTTGCGAAACGTCACTTCCGGGAAAGTGAGATTCTTGGGTCATGTTGTTTCTGCGCAGGGCATTGCCATGGATCCTACAAAAGTCGAGGTAGTTTACGATTGGAATAAACACAAAAATGCTATGAATGTAAGAAGTTTCTTGTAGTTAACTAGATATTATAGAGGATTCGTCCAGGACTTCTCCCAAATAGCCACATTGTTGACTAAGTTGACGAACAAAAATTAAACTTTTACTTGGGATGCGATATGTGAGCATGCATTTGTGAGTCTGAAAGAATAATTGACGAGTGCACCGGTATTGACTATTCTAAGTGGGAATAAAGAGATGATGGTATACACTGATGCTTGTGGTACCAGATTGGGGCCGATATTGAAGCAGAGGGGCAAATTTGTTGCATATGCAAGTCATCAACTGAAGCCACATGAGAAGAAATACTAACCCATGATTTATAGTTAGCAGGTATTGTATTTGTGCTAAGGACCTGGAGGCACTATCTTTTAGGGGATAGGTCGAGCTTTTCACTGACCATAAATCATTGAAGTACCTCTTTTGTAGAAGGATATTAAACTTTGCCGATAGTGATGGTTAGAGTTTGTATCCTTCTACGACTTAGATATTACATATAGACCAAGGAAAGGGAATGTAGTCGTTGATGCATTGAGTAGGAGCATACCCGCTTGGGAACTAGGTTCCTAGAGTGGATGTGGCTAGAGCATATTGTTGGTCTTTATTTCCAACCGAGGTGCAAGCTTCAGCCAGAAATATTAGCGAGATTGACTATCGAGACTACTTTGATTGAGTGGATCGGTACTAGTTAGAGGCATGTTATCATATTTTCTAAGATTATTTCTAAGGTAAAGTTGGAGTAGAGCTTGAAGAAATGAGACAGTACGAACTTGACCGAGATGGTTGGCTATATAAAGATGGTTGTTTTTTGTTCCTGATGTCGATGGGTTGAGGATGAGGTGCTATGAGATTGCCATTATTCGAGTTTAACTATCCATTCCTATGGTAATAAGATGTACCATGATATGTGGTAGACCTATTATTGGGAAAAGACGAAGAAAGAGGTAACGACATTCATCTCAAAATGAATGAACTTCCAATTGGTTAAGGCAGCGCAAAAGAAGCCTAATGATTTGATGCAAACCTTAGAAGTTATCAAACTGAAATAAGAACTAGTGTCGATGGACTGCCAAGGACTAGAGAGGGTATGATAGCATTTGAGTCATAGTCGATCGATTAACCAAGAGTGCTAGATTTGTACCCATCAAATTAAATAAAACGGCAACAAAACTAGCCAACTTGTATGTGAAGTGGATAGTCTGATTCCATGTTGTGTCGAAGAGCATTATAAGTGACTGATACCAATTGTTCACCAGTGGGTTTTGGAAGAGCTTACAAGAGGCATTAGGAATAAAGCTGCATCTAAGTACGACTTATCACCCTTAAACGGACGACCAAACCAAGGGAGTTCTTTGTCGACGATATTGTATTTGTCAAGATCTCTCATTGAAGAATGTAATTCAAATCGATAGTAAAAGTAAATTGGCATTAGGATTTGCTAGTCCTTTTACTAGAGAGGAATGGGGAACTTGCTTAATAGTTGACTTACCCCAAAGAATGGAAGAAGTGCACAATGTGTTCCACTTTTCTCACTTGTGGAAGTTTGTGCACGACTTTGATGTAAATGTCGCATCGAATCAACTAGATGATATTGAGATTAAACCAGAGGCTTTGAGACCCCATAGCCCTGTTTGTATCATCGAACGCAATTCAAAGCAGCTTAGGAGGAAGATAGTGGAGTTGGTGAAGGTTCAGTGTAGCGAAAGTGATGGCGATTGCACTTGCGGGACCGAGGAGAACGTGAGGACGGCTTATCCAAAGCTCTTTACTTGATGAGACATTTTATTTATCACTTTTACTTTCACATATGATATCATGAAGTATACCATATTGTAGAACATTACATGCTAAGGTTGGCTTAGATGTTTTCGTTTTCATTAGTTGTTGTGTATTCATGTTTGATGTGTGATGGTCGCCTATGCATGTATATGATTGTTAGGTATGCGGGATAACCTTATTGATTTTTTTTGGAATTTCTACGGCGAAATTCCTAAAGTACGGGAGAATGGAATGACTAGGTCTATTAACGGATAGTCAAAAAGTCTGAAATCCATCTACATTCGTATCTGAAAAGAGGATCAATATCAAAAAAATTGGATACGGATGCGGTTGCGAAGGCATCTACCTTTGAAAATTATCGGTCCGGCTTTTATCAGGGTTATATTCTATTTTCTGTGTATTTTAGCATAGTGAAAGATATATATTTATATTATTTTTTTAAATTGTTTATCCTATATGCATTAAATGCATATCAACTGGTCCACGCTATTTATTATCATCATACTTATTGATTTTTCATATTTCTACAATCAATTGTATTGGAAAAAAACATACGTTTAATCAAAATTTTCTATATATGTTTCTTGATTTATTGGTCATTAGCGGATAGGATAATTATGCGATATATGTTCATATCTGTGGATATAGATATCCCATATCCAAAAATGATTTCAGATGTGGATGCGGATATGGAACTATTCGTATCTAAAAGTATCTATTGAAAGGCCTAATAATGACTCGTATTTTACGTATTGGATGATCATAAAATATTCATATTATTTTTATTTAGGGTCATGTGATTCTATAACTTTAGAAACTGACTACTGATGACATTTTCCAACCTTAGAAATTTTATCAGACTATTCTTACAGTGAAAATCTTGTATGACCTATAACTTTTGATATCAGCTAAATAGGGGCATGAAACCACTTCCATTAGATCATAATGATGGTTTCTCTTTTCGTTAAGTGGTCATAATTGAAAAATGGACTTAATTTTTCGGAGATATGGCCATTTGATGTTTCACTTGATTTTGGACAACTTAGTGGGTAATTAGTGAGATTAGTGAATAAGCCCAAGCCCCATTTCGGGATTCGCACCCGAAGAGGGTTGATGGGGCTTCTCTTTCCCACTTTCACACTTTCCAAAATAGTTAGAGAACCACTATTAACATTTTCTAGCCATAAACCACTCCCAACCCTTACTTTAGTTTGCAAAATCTTGTCATTAAAGTGAGATTAGCACATGGATTTGAAGATTTTCTATTGAGATCACTTGTAGCCATTGTTCATCTTCGGATTTGTGCCTATTTGGATTTGCTTTGGATTTAGGTGAGTGATTAGGACCTCTCACCTACTAATTAGTCATTATACACCTTAAATTGATGTTTTAAAAATGATTTCTTAACTCTAAATTATGTTTTACTCCCTCTTTAATCACTTATGTTAATTTCAAACAATTTGGAAAAGATTTATGAAATTCGCGTTCTTATGCGTTTATCTTGTTCTTATAGTTATACCTTTCGATTTATGCTTCACTTGGATGCATATGGATGTATGCTTGCAATGATATATTGTATGCAATGATTGCTTGAATGGATGATGTTTGAATGGCTGAAAACGCTGATCGAATGGCAATTTAGTTTTAGGAACAAGTCATGGATCTGTGTTGATGGATCGGTGATTACTCATGAAGGTCAAATCGTCCAATTGACATGAGATCCATAAAGTAAGTCAGTGAGGAACCCTAAAGCTGCATTTCAAGTTTCAACTCATTTGCAGTTTGTTTGCTCGAGCTGTGGTCAAATAAAGATGGATCGGTGTTGATGGATCGGTGATGACCCAAAATGTCATGTCATCTAATTGACATGAGACCCATAGGGTAGGTTAAGAATAACAACCTAAAGCTACATTTCAAGTTTCAAGTCATTTGGAGTTCGTATGCTCGAGTTATGATCATTGAAGTTGTATAAGTGATTATAGATCGGTGGGAAGTTGCTTGGAGTTTTGGACATGTTGCTTCAAGCCTAGAGGGGATTGCTTCGAGTTTCACATATTTCGTTTGAAGTTACACGTTGCAAGTGAAATTATAAGTGTTGGGTTGGTGACGAATGGTGCTTGGAGTTATCTGCATGTTACTTAGGGTCAGTACCGAACCATAGGGTATGGTTCGATGACGAACGGTGCTTGGATTTATTTGCATGTGACTTTGAGTCATAAGAGGTTTACACGGTGTCAGAACGGTGCTTGCTTGGATTTGCATTTTGGGAAGGAAAAATGCTAAGGGATGGATCAGTGACCCATGGATCAGTGTCGATCAATGGGTATGATTATGTAATGAGGGATTTTGAGTAGGGAAGTGTCAGGTCGGTAGGGTTTGGATCGATAGTGGATTGATTAAACTCGAACCAGGGGAAATTTGCAATTTTCTTTGGGCTTGACCTAGAAGTTTTCTGAATTGATGTACTACATGTGTTCTTTTGCTTTCTTTGAGTCTGACCTGGGAAGTCTGTGTGTTCTACTCGAGTCAACTCGGTTCCGACATAGGTGCCTAGTTGAAAAACTAGTGTTGATATTTTTCACTCATTTTTTGATATTTCCTTTGCCTTTCCTTTTTAAGATGTTTCTCTAGTCCATGGGTCATTTTTTGTCTTTTGTTCATCCAATTCGATCGTTTAAGTCTTTTTGAATACTGTGGAAAATTTAACCACAACGGGAAGTGGCCGCTTCGATGGTTGATGGCTATACTTCGAGATGCAAATAGAGGACTATTAGTTGGATTGAAGGAACCATTAGAGGAAGGTTACAGGACGAAGGATGACATTATACGAATAACGATGTTTGTCAAGAATAGTTCCCAACCGAGACAACTTCAGACGAGAATTGTGTGGACGGTTCTAGGATGAGCTTTGTTATGAATGATGTGTGCAAAGGGACACTGATACTTGAAAGTTTCTAGTTTACTCGAAAATTAAGGTATGTACTTGCAGCATAATGGCTCCTAAAGCGTGAAGGCTCCTTATCTTTAGATGAGAGGTTTGTTTACCTCGGTTTGATGTGATGGTTAATATAGTTCATGAACTACCGAGTGGCATGGACTAGGGTATCGTGAAACTAGGATGTTGACTATCGTGATATGTAGTCAAGTCCTCGAGGTTGATGACTTTGGCGAGTTATCAAATATCTAACACACAAAGTGAGTGAATGCGTGGATAGATGGGAGATGCTATGTTTCCTTGATTGCTTATCTCCCTTGGGATGTTACACGATGTAGATATTATCGGCATAGATATACGGACACCCTAATTCTTTGATATATAGTACACTCAGGATGACTATAATATAGATTAGCATATACCTTGTGTATGTGGTAATACTATGGATGCAGGGACAGGTCAGTTATGATTTTCCATACCATTTGTCATAGTTTATTGACTCAATAATATTTGAGGTTTTCTTCCGCTCACACCAGATTATTGTCTGACTTGGGATTTTATTCTTTGCTTTCTGTTATTTTGAGTACTGTGAAATGAGTAGATTAGAGATATTAGGTCTCGTGAGCACATGGAGTTGGATAGGAGATGAGCATGAGGCTATACTCTTGTATTACTATATTTAGCTGGTATTGCTTATCATTCCACAATGTAACACTATGGAGCTTACTAGTGTTATTATCTATTTTGAGGCGGTTATCTATTTTGAGTTTGCTACCAGTTGTATAAACTCTATCACTTATGTTGTATAGCCATATGGATCTAAGTACTCTTATTTCTATGATTCATTAAGTTATTACTGTCTCGTCTATTTTATATATAAGATGTTTACTCCTATACTTTATTCGCTGAATTATGAGATAAACGACATGTTTTGTGATTGATTTACTTTATAACCTTGACTAACATCCTATATCGGTCGGGCACCGTCGCAGCACTATTCAGGTATTATTGGATGCCGGCTGTGTAGGGTGGTCATCATACACTTATGAATTTTTTGTTAAATATATTTTAATTAAATATTTAATTATTTATAAAACATTGTAAAAAATATGAAAAAGAAAGAAAAAACCTTAATTACGAACGAGAATTGATTACTGACTTAATTAATTTACAAAAAATTATAGAATTACCCCTATGGCATACCCCAAACTCTATCAATCTCTCACTTGCACATAAGCCAATAATGGAATCTCATTCCCATCCCTTCAACCAACTTCTCAAGGGCCGACCGAGCTAGACCCTTAGTGACTAGATCTACTATGTTGTCCTTGGTATCTACCCTTGTATCATGACATCTTTCTTCTTAACAAATTCTCTGATTAAGTGGAACTTCCAAAGAATATTCCATGACTTCTTGTGTGCTCCAGGTTCATTTGCGATCTGAATCGCCTGCATTGTTATCATAGAATAATCCTATAGGATTCTCTATATTGGAAATCACTCCGAGCTCACTTAGAAACTTGAGCATACAGACTAGCCTTTAGCTGCTTCATTGAGGACAATGTACTCGGCCTCCATCGTCGAATTAGCTATTGTGTCTTATTTGAAACTTTTCTGTAACGACCTGAAATTTCTGGTTATTTGAAATTGAAATATTTAATTTATTTTAAGTATTTGAAAGGTAATTTAACTTGAATTTTAAATATCACTATTTACTTGGATAATTAAATTTATGAATTAAACAATTGAAAACTGGGTAAAATATGAAATCTGGAATTTAAAAGCTTGATGAAGTATTTCAATGGCTTGTAAAATCTATATTGGTAGTACTGAAGATAACAGAAGAGTTAAAATTAAATTTTAAGGTGGTTTGTTTAGTTTTAGAAATATATAGTTTAAATTGATATTTGAAAACAGCCTTCCGAGGCGTGGCCTCGAATTTCAAGGAAACCAGTTCCATTTGATCCGTAATAGTGTATTATTACCGGATTTCAATTTTCGAAGTGTTTGGAGTGATCGTTTGGTCGTACGGTAGATAAACACGTTGAATCTATATCGTAAGTTTAATATAATAATTGTGTCCACAAAGCTATCTTCTCCATATGACCAAGTTAGGACTCGAAACCTTTTTCGTTGCGTTCGGAATAGGGGTTTAACATTATAAACGCCTAGCGGCACGCCTCAATAGGAGTTCGAAATTTTGAGTTGCATTTACGGAGATGATTAAATTTGAATTTAAATAAAAAAATAATTGTTTTCTCAACAGCCCTTTTCTTTTTCTTTCAGCTCGTGTCGCCCCTATTTTAACACTTGTCCACTTGTATTTACTTGCATCCTAAAAAAAGAAAAGATGAATGAATATCTCGATTCAAAAAATCAAATAAAAAAATACTGAAAGAAATATTCATCAGATCTAATGGCCGAAGCCTTTTTCAAAATAATGACCGAGCCTTTTTTGTATTATTCTTCTTCAAAACCCATCATGACCGACACTGCATAATCAAATAATGGCCTTCTCTTTTCGAATCAAAATGGAGGTGAATTGAAATTAGAGTTCGACGAACTCATTGAGCCGAGGGTATATTGTGGACCGGACTGGGCTAAGGGAAGACTAGCGATTTGGGTCTGGTGCTTGTCTCGCGCACGAGCAAGTGGAAGATGGCAGAGGCGCCTTTATCTGGCTCGCGAAGGTTTGGGGAGGGGAGAGTTCCGATCGATGTCATGAGGGAAGAGATAGGGTTTCACATCAGGCTTTAGGATTTCGCGTCTGAGGGGCAGCATCGCAAGTCGAGAAGGAGGTCGTGCAATGTGTGGCGACTCGTCGGTGGCGATGTTATTCGAGTTGTCGTGATAGTTGTGGCAGTGTTAGGTCGCAGTTACCAGTGAAGGTAGGATTTCTGTTTCTTTTTATTTGAATGTAATAAATACGTTTTTTAATAAAAAAGAGAAGAGAAGTATCTACATACAGGTTATAGAAGTTATTAATTAACAGCGAAGTTTATAGAACATGAATTTTGAATATTTGGGTCAAAAAGGTTTAATTTAAATTTAGATTTTTATTTATGCTAGATTTAACAATATATATAAGTATATAAAGGTAAGATTTTGAAGAAAATAGAAATTTTTAAAGCATGTTGCAAGTATATATAAATTAGAATTTTATGAGATCCATAAATTATTTTAAACGTTTAATTGGTTATAACAATTTAAATTCTGTAAGCCAACTTTAATTTAAACATAAACTAATTACCTCAATGATTAATAAAGTTATGTGATTGCCTATGCAAGGTCAGAAATCATGAAGAAAATAGTCGAGATGGAAATGGGATGCAATTAAAAATCAAAGGTGAGTTAATCTCACTCATCTACGTTATTATTTAAATTTAAATAGTTAAATTAAATTTTGGTTGAATGATTGAATTAATTAGAAGTGGTATATTATATATAGTAGGATGTATATATATTGGAGTGATTGATTTCCTGCATTATATAGCGGACGAGACCCTATGTGCCACATATTAGCGGATGAGATAATATAAGCCCATATACCACGATAATCCACCTCGAAGTGGAATTGGTATTTTATATTGTGCTAACATCTGTGCATGCAGGGAAACAGGTTGGAGGGATCCAACTGGACTCCTCAAATATTTAGATTTGTTTAATATTCTATGATATGATTATTTGATAATCTGAGATATATTATATTGGTGATTGAAAATATTAAATGCTATGTTTGATTGAAAATATTTAGGAATACCAAGTTATCAAAAAAAAATATAAATTTTATTTTTGAAGGGAAATAAAAAGGAGAATTCTTAAGTAAACAAATATAGAGGTTTGGATAAATGAACTGGAAAAGAACAAAAGTTGGTTTTTAAATTCTAATAAATAAATTCCAAAGTATGGAAAAAAAAGATTTTGATTAAATGAGAATAAAATGAATTTTTAAACTTGAGTGATATTATTTAAAGGAATAAAAGATTTATTTTCAATTCAGGATTTAAATTGCTTAGGAAAAATAAACATAGAATTTTGAAAATAAATATGAAATTGGCAGTTTCAATTTAAATAATATTTTTAAATCATAGTAAAGAAGTCAAATCCGAAATTAATGGGTTTGAAATAAAATTGAGTAAGTAAAGAATTTATTTTAAAATGGAGTAAATTTTGGAAATCAAATTAAAAATTGATTAAGTGTTTGAAATTGGAATTTTAAAGGGAGATGAGACTATAGAATTTATAAACGAGGTTTATAAAGTGAAATAAGATATTAGTGGATGTTTGAAAGTATTAATTCAGGATGGGAATGTTTAAAGGAATGGGTAATTTATTTAAAAATAAATAGTATAAGCTAAAAGTTTTAAAGTTGTTTTAAAAGAATGTTTTTGAGAAATTATTATTTAAGTTGTTTAATTTTAAAAGTAAACATTTATTTAAATTAATTATATTAGTAATTATTTAAAAGGCTTGACTAGTATTATGATTTTAAAGATAATTACTAATATTTATATTTTATAAAATAGTTTATTTTAAGAATAGTTTGTATAAAGTTTTATTTAAAAACTTGTATAGAATTCGTAACTCTTATTTTAAAATTTAGTTTGGTTTAACTTTTATTTTAAAATTCAGTTTTGTATTTTATAAAGTAATTTTACTTTAAATATTTTTAAAGTATATATCTTTTAATAAAGGGATTAAGTAGTTTTAATTTAAATGTTTTAAAGTATATTTTAGAATAAAGTGATTTAAATTATTTAAGTATTTGGACTTGGTGATTCCAGTGGAAATAATATTTGGGAAATTTATTCCGTGAGAGAAAGATGGTTTGAAACAGTTTTCAAAGGGTTGAAGTATGGAAAAATAGCTTGCGAAGTTATTTTGAAACAAATAATTTGGAAATTTATTTAAAGTATGATGGTTGTTTGTGAATGCTATTTGATAGTTAAATAACCGACTATCAATATTGGCCAATGCGCTGATTGTTTCGAAGAGACCGGGATCGGGATTAATTTCACGAAAACCACTTCGATCCGGGTTGAACGTTTCTTGAGGAAGACAAGAGCTGGGAATCGAAGATGGAGCAGTGAAGTGCAAGGGCTAATCGCTACTAATACTAAGGGTGATTCCAAAATGGATGTAGTAGGAGTAATGCCTTCGGTTCCGTTCGAACATCGAATGGACTTGTATGGATGAATGCTTTCAGAACATCATCTGGAGGACGATGAGCATTCTAAGTGGTTGTGTGCTAAAAAGGTAACGCATAGCCTCGAGCCTCATCAACCGGGAATGGCTAAAACTGGGGAGGTGCACACAAGGCTAAGTGGCTAGCAACCAATTAGGGTAAGGTCACCCCTGTCTAGATGTCCCTTTTTATTTCGGTTGTGTGGGAGGTTGCTGATCCAAACCATAGGGTGAACTTATTCGGACTATCCAGTAAGGGGCAGCTCCGGTCTTGTGATGCAGGGGATCAGGGTGGATCCTTGGTACAGTGATCTAGACCACGTACTGTGAAGGGCAGTACCCCAGTAGCCCTCCCGTTGATCGAAATCCATTCTCCCTACATTCCTTTACAGTTTTTTTGTAGAACCCACTTTGTTGCTAATAGCTGGAATTTAATGAATGTAACAATTTCCGCTATTTGAATAAGTATTTGTATATAGACATTACTATAATATCAAAGGATTGTATAAGAAATGTTTTGGTTATCATAAGGTAAATACTTGGCATGCTTATTTTTGGCATGGTCTTACGAGATACCTTTGATTTTCAAATGATTTGAAACTTTAATAATCCAATTGAATGTGTTTTTCTCACGCTGGTTTTCCAGGCTGACTCGAGGGTTATTTAGCTATAATGCTCAGGTCAGACCGAATATTATAGATACAGGAAAGGATGTTGTGAAGCTCAAGAAATGAGCTGGATGGCGAGACGTAGCATACCTACTTGATGTATAATTCCGCTGTGTTGTAAGTTGTGCTGTCAGTTTGGTGAGGACAATCTAATATAACTGTCCGGTTGTGTGTTATAGATGTTGTTGAAC
This sequence comes from Allium cepa, assembly GCA_030765085.1. NCBI lineage: Eukaryota > Viridiplantae > Streptophyta > Magnoliopsida > Asparagales > Amaryllidaceae > Allium > Allium cepa. The sequence goes on along the minus strand of CM060945.1, from coordinate 1,031,653,667 downwards.
TCTGATGTTGTATTCTGATGATGTATGCATAAAAAGGATATAGTTTCTTTTGTGTAATGATCAGTTATTATCTATTATATTTTATTTCGCCGCGTTGGTAAGATTATGATATTGCTTCTATTTCTTCTTCTACCTCTTTCTTATTTAACCCTAATGATTCGGTTTTTCGGCATCCGATTACTCAGCATTTGATACAGTGGACGTATTGATGTCAATTTTCGGATGTCGAAAAATCAAGACGTTACACTTGGTATTAGAGCGAAGGTTAAGCGAGAACCTTAGCTATGGTGGGAATTACTCATTTGAATAGAGTCCGTAGCACTCTAGAATGTGTTTGAGTGTATTAATAGTATGAGCGCATATTTGTTAATAAATATAATAATTGTTTTTATATTGTGTCGACTTATCGATTAAGTGTATGAATTCTGGTCGATATGTGGGACACCATGTGATCGATAGGGGTTTCTAAACTCTTAAACAAGATAAACCGACACAATATTGCTTTAAAATAGGGTAAATGAAATAATTTACCGAAATTGTTTTTGTATATAAAAGAAATAATTTTCCGTAAATTATTATAGCTATATATATATGGTTTCTTGGTTGTTAGAAGATGATAATATTAAATTATTATCATTGTTAAGTGGAAGTTGAATAAAGAAATAATAATCAAAAGATGAGATATAAATTTGTATAACAAAATGGAGTCGTAAATGTGAACCATAAATGTGATTTATAATTTAAAATAAATTCCAAAGAAGTATTTGAAAAAGGTTTTGGAGGAAAATTGGTGATAGTGTTTAAGTAATGTTCTGAATTGGATTTGAAACCTGTTAAGATTGGAGTTTAAAAAAAATATTTGAAATGTTTTGAAAAGAGCAAAGCATTGAACTCTCTTCGGTCGCTGGAAAATAACATCGGTGATGACTGTAGTATCACCGATGTTCTTTTTCGAGTTTCCAAGGGAGAAATTTCTACCTGGAGATTTTGAATGGGAGTTGTTTGCAAAACTGGGTTTGGTAGTGAAATTCAAAGAGATAATTGAATTAACCAACGGATATTGGATAAAATAGATTTCAAAGATGATTTTGGAATCTGTTATAAAATTTTAAATTGAAGAAGAGTTAAAATTTTGAAGTAAGTAAGAAAACAAAATAAGTTAGAATGTAACCCAATTAAATGAAGTAAATTTAAAAGAAGTTTAAAATTTAAATTGAATCAGAATGTAAGTGAATCTAGTTAAGTAAACGTGAGCTTTGAGGAAAATGATTATTGAAAATAAGTTTATTAAGATTGTAAACAAATGTATAGAGAAAAAAAGAAAATTACAGTTGTAAATATGTAAAATGGAAGTTGAATATTGGATTGTATTGTGTTAGATAAAGTGAAATGGAAAATTAGTCAAGTTGGACTAAAAAAAATAAAGGATTGAAAATAAAATTTGTAAATAAACCCTTGATTTAAGTGGTGAGAAAATGAATTGGAATTGAATAATGGATTGAGATTTGACTTGAATCATGTTAAATAAAATAAAGATTAAATTTGATTGGAAATAAATAGGTGAAAGGAAGAAAAATTGAATTCAAGTAAAATTGAAGAATTAATTCAAAGTGAACTAAAATAGTAAAGGTTTGGAAATAAACTTTTTATTGAGATTTAAAATAAATAAGTCGATGAAACTAATTAAAGGAATTGATTAATAAAGTATGGGTTTGAGATGAGGTGAATCAATTCAATATTTAATTTGATTTGGAATTAAATTAAAAATGGAAGATAAATTGGATTCAAATGAAATTTTAAAATTTAAGTTAAAAGGGAAAATATATATAACCTTAAGTGGTGTAGTTATAGTAGTTATAAGAAGTATATAAAATCTTAATATTGACTTAAGAAATGGTGAAATTCTTAAGTAAATTTAGTATTAGGAAAAATATTCTAAGATAATGCTGAATAAAGGTTAAGTAAAGTTGTGGAATTGAATAAGTGTGGATAAGTGAATAGAAATCGAAATAAGTCTGAATAAAAAGAAAATTGATATAGCTAATAATCAATTGGGATAAATACGTAAGATGGACGTATATTATTTATTCGCATAGCGATTCGATCCAGAATTCGAGCATAGAATTTCGAGATAGTTATATCGATCCGACTTGGGATTGTTCACTCGATTTTCGACGGCGAACCCTAAATATGGATTTTTGATCGATCCTGTAAATTCTCTATCATGGTTGTGGCTATGCAAGGAGAATGACGGTTTCTGATCAAGAAACCAGATCTGAGTCCGCACTAGGAAGTCGTGTGGACAATACTAGTTCAGAAGTGAAATTGTGTGATCGAGTGAGCAATCAAAATTGGTATTACGTACGGATGATATATGTACATCATATGAACTTGAGTGAAATAGGTATTGAATAATTTTGTAAATAAATGTACAAAATGTTTTTTGAATGCTGCGATTGGATATTATTTCTTAGTAGGATACAGGTGTTATAAGGAAAAGGGAATTGGTGTTTTGATTTCAGATGATAAATTTGAATTGCTCAACAAAAGGTATGTATTTAAATTTCTATAAGAAATTTGATGATTTTATGGTCTAGCCATTTGGATTTTTGTTTTCTTTTGAAATCAGGGGGTCGTAGAGGCATTTTGTAGTTGTACCGATCGAGTCGCACAAATGAGACGATGGCAAAAAAATTCAAAATTTAGGGAGTTAGAAAAATTTTGAATTTTTTTTGATAATTTAGCTGAGTAAGTGGTATTGTTTGGAACCTATGGATGAGTTTAGAAAATTAGTAAGTGTGATAGTGTCTTTAATGAAAAGACTGTTTGGGTGGTGTTAAAAACTGTTTGGCTGTGGGATTAATAATTAACGGGTTATGGACCATTCCTCTTAACTAGTAATTTCGGGGACAAAATTCTTTTAAGGGGAGAGGAATGTGACGATCCGAAATTTATGGATATTTGAAATTGAAATATTTAATTTATTTTAAATATTTCAAAGGTAATTTAACTTGAATTTCAAATATCACTATTTATTTGGATAATTAAATTTATGAATTAAACAATTGAAAACTAGGTAAAATATGAAATCTGGAATTTAAAAGCTTGATGAAATATTTCAATGGCTTATAAAATCTATATTGGTAATATTGACGATAACAGAAGAGTTACAATTAAATTATAAGGTGGTTTGTTCGATTTTAAAAATATATTGTTTAAATTGCTATGTAAAAATAGGCTTCAGAGGCACAGCCTCGGATTTCAACGAATCCAGTTCTATTTGATCCGTAATAGTGTATTATTATCTACTTTCAATTTTCGTAGTGTTTAGAGTGATTGTTTGACCATACAGTAGATAAACGCACTGAATCTATATCATAAATTTAATATAATAACTGTGTCCAAGAAGCTATCTTCTCCATACGACCGAGTTAGGACTTGAAACCTCTTCCATTATGTTCAGAATAGGGGTTTAACGTTATAAACGCCTAGCGACATGCCTCGATAGGAGCTTGAAATTTTGAGTTGCATTTACCGAGATGATTAAATTTGAATTTAAATAAAAAAAATTGTTTTCTCAGCAGCCTTTTTCTTTTTCTTTAAACATTTGCCTCCCCTATTTTAACACTTGTCCACTTGTATTTACACGCGTCCTAAAAAAAAGAAAAGATGAATGAATATCTCAATTTAAAAAATCAAATAAAAAAAATACTGAAAGAAAATTTCATCAGATCTAATGGCCGAAGCCGCTTTCAAAATAATGATCGGGCTTTTTTTTATTGTTCTTCTTTAGTCGATTCTCCTTCAAAACCCATCATGACCGACACTCCATAATCAAATAATGGCCTCCTCTTGTCGAATCAAAAGGGTGGTGAATTGAAATTAGAGTTCGACGAACTCGTTGAGCCGAGGGTATATTGTGGACCGGACTGGGCTAAGGGAAGACTCGCGATTTGGGTCTCGTGCTTGTCTCATGCACGAGCAAGTAAAAGATGGTGGAGGCGCGTTTATCTGCCTCGCGAAGGTTCGGGGAGGGGAGTGATTCGATCGATGTCATGAGGGAAAAGTTAGGATTTCGCATCAGGCTTTAGGATTTCACGTCTGGGGGCGGCATTGCAAGTCGAGGAGGGGGTCGTGCAATGAGGGGCGACTCGTCGGTGGCGACGTTATTCAAGTTGTCGTGATAGTTGTGGCAGTGTTTGTCCCTGTTTAGCAGTGAAGGTAGGATTTCTGTTTCTTTTTATTTGAATGTAAATACTTTTTTTAAAAAAGAGAAGAGAAGTATCTTTATGCAGGTTAGAGAAGTTATTAATTAACATAGAAGTTTATAGAACACGAATTTTAAATGTTTGGGCCAGAAAGGTTTAATTTAAATTTAGATTTTTATTTATGCTAGAGTAAACAATATATATATAGGTAAGATTTTGAAGAAAATAGAAATTTTTAAAGAATTTTGCTAATATATATAAATTAGAATTTTATAAGATCCATAAATTATTTTAAAAGTTTAATTGGTTATAACAATTTAAATTTTGTGAGCCAACTTTAATTTAAACAGAATTTAATTACCTCATGATTAATAAAGTTAAGTGATTGCCTATGCAAGGTCTGAAATCATGAAGAAAATAGTCGAGATGGAAATGGGTGGCAATTAAAAATCAATGGTGAGTTAATCACACTCATCTAGATTATTATTTAAATTTAAATAGTTAAATCTAAATTTTGGTTGAATGATTGAATTGATTGGATGTGGTATATTATATATAGTAGTATATATATTGGAGTGATTGATTTCCCGCATAATATAGCGGATGAGACCCTATGCACCACACAATAGCAGATGAGATAATATAACCTCATATACCACGATATTCCACCTCAAAGTGGAATTGGTATTTTATTTTGTGCTAACATCTATTGACGCAGGGAAATAGGTTGGAAGGATCCAACTAGATTCCTCAAATATTTAGATTTGTTTAATATTCTGTGATATGATTAATTTGATAATCTGAGATAGATTATATTGGTGATTGAAAATATTGAATTCTATGATTGATTGAATATATTTGGGAATACCGATTTATCAAAAAAAAAATATAAATTTGATTTTTGAAGGGAAATAAAATGGAGAATTTGTAAGCAAACAAATATGGAGGTTTGGATAAATGTATTGGAAGAGAATGAAAGTTGGTTTTAAATTCTAATAAAAAAATTCCAAAGTATGGAAAAAGAGATTTTGATTTAATGGGAATAAAATGAATTTTAAACTTGAGTGATATTATTTAATGGAATAAAATATTTATTTTCAATTCAGGATTTAAATGGTTTAGGAAAAATAAAAGAAGAATTTTGAAAATAAATATGAAATTGGTGGTTTCAATTTAAATAAGATTTTTAAATCATAATAAAGAAGTTAAATCCGAAATTAATGGGTATGAAATAAAATTGAGTAAGTAAAGAATTTATTTTAAAATGGAGTAAATTTTGGAAATCAATTTGAAAATCGATTAAGTGTTTGAAATTGGAATTTTAAAGGGAGATGAGACTATGGAATTTATAAACGAGGTTTATAAAGTGAAATAAGATATCAGTGGATATTTGGAAGTATAAATTAAGGATGGGAATTTTTAAAGGAATGGTTTATTTTTTTAAAAATAACTAGTGGTTTATTTTTAAAGGTGTGAAAGGAAAGAATATTTTCCTGAAAAGCCAAGTACGTTTCCAAAGCAGATTTTTAAGTATAAGTTAAAAGTTTTAAAGTTATTTTAAAAGAATGTTTTTGAGAATTTATTATTTAGGTTGTTTAATTTTAAAAGTAAACATTTATTTAAATTAATTATAGTAGTAATCATTTGAAAGGTTTGACTAGTATTATGATTTTAAAGATAATTATTAATATTTATATTTTATAAAATTGTTTATTTTAAAAATAGTTTGGTTAAAGTTTTATTTAAAAACTTGTATAGAATTCGTAACTCTTATTTTAAAATTTAGTTTGGTTTAACTTTTATTTTAAAAATTAGTTTTGTATTTTATAAAGAAGTTTTATTTTAAATATTTTTGAAGTATATATTTTTGAATAAAGTGTTTAAGTAGTTTTAATTTAAATGTTTTAAAGTATATTTTAGAATAAAGTGATTTAAATTATTTTAAAATCTAAAGTATTTGGACTGGTGATTCTAGTGGAAATAAACAATATTTTCGAAATTTACTCCGTGAGAGAAAGATGGTTTGAAACTGTTTTCAAAGGGTTGAAGTATGGAAAAATAGCTTGCGAAGTTATTTTGAAATTAATAATTTGGAAAATTATTTGAATTCTGATGGTGGTTTGTGAATGCTATTTGATAGTTAAATAATCGGCTATCAATATTGGCCAATGCACTGATCATTTTGAAGAGACGGAGATCAGGATTAATTTCTTGAAAATCACTTCGATCTGGTTTGAACATTTCGTGAGGAAGACAAGAGCTAGGAATCGAAGATGGAGCGGTGAAGTGCAAGGGATAATCGCTACTAATCCTGATGGTGATTCCAAAATGGATGTAGTAGGAGTAGTGCCTTCGGTTTCGTTCGAACCCGGAACGGACTTGTATGGATGAATGCTTTCAAAACATCGTCAGGAGGACAATGAGCATTCTAAGTGGTTGTGTGCTAAAAAGGTAACGCATAGCCTCGAGCCTCATCAACTAGGAATGGCTTAAACAGGAGAGGTGTGTTGAGACTTGGTTTTGATTCATGACACGAAGCTATCACTACGACATACAGATTTGACGACTGCTACGACAATAAGAGACAAGGAGAGGAGACTTTATAACCGGTGCATCAACTATATTATTTTGTTTTAAGTATTAGTTTAATATTCTTAAAATCTCTCCTCGGTTACATATATATTAACTTTTATATATTTAATCATACTATTTCCTAAATATTTTTACATATATAAGCATATAATTAAATTATAAAAGTGTTTTAAAGTTATAGAAATTAATATACATAGGTAAAATGTGCATATTGCACAAATTTAACCAGGTCAGTCGACTGACACTGGAAATTTTATGCAACATGCACAGGTACATGGATATACGAATTTATATTTAAAAATTATTCTGAATATTCTGTCTACTGACCTAGAGGCTCAGTTGACTGAATTTGTATAACAGCCACTTTTCAGAAAGACAAGACTTTTGTGAAGAGTTGCGAACCTCTAATGAAAAGATTCAAACACAATACTTCAATACAAACTCTTCATCAACAGTCGCTGCTTTCTAACCTTTATATATACAAACTCCAACTTGATTCTAAATTACAAAAAATTTACAATCAAGTTCTCTTATTTCTCTGATCTAACTTTCTAAAATCTATTTGCTATCATACTTTCAATGATTCTGCATTAAAGCAATACTATATCTTTCTATTCTTCATATACTTCAAATATATATTTATACTTGAGGAGAAGATTACAGGAAGGGTGTACTACAAGTGACAAATCCGTGTTATCAGAACACACATAAGTTAAAACTATTTTCTATATTTGTTGAAGTCATGTTCTACTGCTCAGGCGAGTCAAGTCCTCTTCAGCTGTTGAGGCAGAATCCTGTTCTGCTGCTCAGGTCCCTGTTCGGCTACTCAGGGGTGTATTGACCTGTTCCTCTGGGTTATGTGGGGGTTGTTGTTTTAGTGAAATTCCAGATGGATTCTGGGACTAGACGTAAGACGGTGCTCCGAATCAATATAAAAATATCTGGTGTCATTTTACTATACTGCTTTTTATTCCACACTATTTACAGTATTACTATCATCATTGTACTCTATATTATCATATACCCATATTACACGATACATAGCACACTTTCATTTAGTATCAAAGCAATGTCATCATATAACCGTAACACAGTTATCTGATAATCTAATAACCTGGAATTCTATCGATCGTCACAATATCATAGAATAATGGCCAGAAAACGATCTAATCGAAATACAACGCGTAAAATTCCTGTCAAAGCCACAAGTGAGTACTACAAAAAGGTACTTTCTGATTTACAAATTTCAGTTAAAGATAATAATGAATTAGTTAGTATTAGCGATAAGATTTCAAAGCTTAATTTCATTATTTTAGAAAAAATGAAATCTGTAGAACGTGAAAATGAGAAGTTGAAAAATGAAAAGTTAGAATTAGAAAATCAACTTGGTGTTTTAAAGAATAATTTTATAACTATTAAAGATTCTCTAGATGAACAAAACACCATATTTGAAATAGAGAGAGAAATTTTCAAAACAAATTTTTGATTTGAAAAGACAAAATGATTTATTACAATCATCTTTAGATAATTCAGAATCTCGAATTTTTCTTTTCGAAAATGATATCTGTACGTTAAAAAATGAAAATTTTGAATTAAACAAGCAATTTGATATTTTGAAAAACAGTAATATTTCTTTTGAAAATAATAATTGTGACTTTGAAGCTAAATTTGATAAACTTAACACTGAAGTCACAAAATTTAATAAAGGTCAAAATGATTTAAATATGATTTTATCTAGTTCTAGACCTTTACATGATAAAAGTGGTTTAGGATATAATAAAAGGAATCATAGAAATAGCACTAGATAAGCTTTTATGTATAGTAAAAATGTTAGTGCTACTACTAAATTTCAAGTAAAGACGAAATCCAATTTCTATAGAAATTCAAATACTATTATGACCAATAATGTTTATAATTTCTCTAGAAGTACAAGATCATTGATGGGAAATATGAATAAAAATTATCTAAGTATTTGGGTTCCTGTTAATTGGAAAAATAGAGAAAAATGCATTAATTATTATTTTGATATGGTAGTTAATAATGAAAATTATATTTATAAATGTTCAACCACACCCAAATGGGTATGGTTTTCTAAAAATTAGGAAATTATAAGAACGTTGGGTATCGCATGTTGTAAATGTTTATTGTTTTCTGATACCTTACATTATAAGTAGTAATTATTTGGTTCGATATTGTTAATACTTATGTGGAATATAATATTTGTTATCATATAAACTCTCCTTTTCGTCGATGACAAAGGAGGAGAAAGATATTGCTCTAACACTATTTGTAGGAATAAACAATGCAAGCACAGATTAAGGGGTAAGCATAGGATGGAGTAAGTTGTTATTTTAGTTTATAAAAACATTATTCTTTATTTTATATGGATTTTATTAAATAGCCACTCTATTCATATTATTTCCAGACTCTTTTTAATGGTATTTTATGTATGAATGATCGTTTCTTTCATAATATCTATCAATGCTTCATGCCTTTACTTTCGTTATTCATTTTTGTCAATGACAAAGAGGGAGAAATAATATTGCTAACATTAAGGATGCAGGATATAGAGCGTCAAAAGTTCATGGGCAGTAAGTATTTGTGTCATATATATAGTCGAAATCTATATCTATTTATAGGTTGTCATCAATCAAAAAGGGGGAGAATGTTGAGACTTGGTTTTGATTCATGACACGAAGCTAGCACTACGACATACAGATTTGATGACTGCTACGTCAAAAAATGACAAGGAGAGAAGACTTTAAAACCGGTGCATCAACTATATTATTTTGTTTTTAAGTCTTAGGTCAATATTGTTAAAATCTCTCCTCGGTTACGTGTATATTAACTTATATATTAATCATTCTATTTCCCAAATATTTTTACATATATAAGCAAATAATTAAATTATAAAAGCGTTTTAAAGTTATAGAAATTAATATACATATGTAAACTGTGCATATTGCACAAATTTAACGAGATCAGTTGACTGACCCAAAGGTCCACTCGACTGACACTGGAAATTTTGTGCAACGTGCATAGGTACATGGATATATTAATTTATATTTAAAAATTATTTTGAATATTCAGTCGATTGACCCAGAGGCTCAGTTGACTGAATTTCTGTAACAACCACTTTTCGGAAAGACACGACTTTTGTGAAGAGTTGTGAACCTCTAACGAAAAGATTCGGACACAACACTTCAATCAAAACTCTTCACCAACAATCGCTGTTTTCTAACCTTTATAAATACAAACTCCAACTTGATTCCAAATTAAAAAATTTACAATTTAATTCTCTTATTTCTCTGATCTAACTTTCTGAAAACTATATGCTATCATACTTTCAATTATTCTGCATTAAAGTAGTATTATACCTTTCTATTCTTAATATACTTCAAATATTTATATATATATATACACACACACACTCAAGGAGAAGATTGTAGGAAAGGAGTACTACAAGTGACAAATTCATGTTATCAGAACACACATAAGTCAAAACTATTTTCTATATTTGTTGAAGTCCTTTTCTACTGCTCAGGCGAGTGAATTCCTCTTCGGCCGTTGAGGCGGAATTCTGTTCGACTTCTCAGGTCCCTATTCGGCTACTCAAGGGTATGTAGACCTGTTCCTCCGGGTTAAGTGAGGGTTGTTGTTTTAGTGAAATTTCAGAAGGAGTCTAGGACTGGACGTAGGACGGTGCTTCGAACCAGTATAAATATCTCTTGTGTCATTTTACTATACTGCTTTATATTCCGCACTATTTACAATATTACTATCATCACTTTACTCTGTATCATTATATATCCATATTACACGATACATAGAAGACTTTCAAGGTGCACACATGGTTAAGTGGATAGCAACCAATTGGGGTAAGGTCACCCCTGTCTAGATGTCCCTTTTTATTTTGGCTGTGTGGGCGGTTGCTAATTCCAACTGCGGGGTGAACTTATTCAAACTATCCAGTAAGGGGTAGCTACGGTCTTGTGATGCAGGGGATCAGGGTGGATCCTCGATACGGTGATCTAGACCACGTACTATGACAGGCGGTATCCCAGTAGCCCTGCCATTGATGGAAATCCATTCTCCCCATGTGCCTTTACGGTTTTGTTCGTAGAACCCACTTTATGGCTAATAGCTGGAATTTAATGAATGTAACAATTTCGGCTATTTGAATAAGTATTTGTATATGGACACTATTATAATATTAGAGTATTCATAAGAAATGTTTTGGTTATCATAAGGTAAAAACCCGGCATGTTTATTTTTGGCATGGTCTTACGAGATACCTTTGATTTTCAAATGATTTTGAAACATTAATAATCCAATTGAGTGTGTTTTTCTCACGCTGGTTTTCCAAGCTAACTTGGGTGTTATTTAACTATAATGCTCGGGTCAGACCGAGTGTTATAGATACAGGAAAGGATGCTGTGAAGCTCAGGAGATGAGCTGCATGGCGAGACGTAGCATATGTACTTGATGTATAATTCTGCTGTATTGTAAGTTGTATTGTAATTTTGGTGAGGATAAGTTAATATAACTGTACAGTTGTGTGTTATAGATGTTTTTGAATTCTGATGTCGTATTCTGATGATGTATGTATAAAACAGATATAGTTTCTTTTGTGTAAATATCAGTTATTATCTATTATATTTTATTCCGCTGCATTGGTAAGATTCTGATATTGTTTCTATTTCTTCTTCTACCTCCTTCTTCTTTAACCCTAATGGTTCGGCTTTTCGGCATCTGATTACTCGGCATTTGATACAGTGGATGTATTGATGTAGATTTTCGGGCATTGGAAAATCGGGTCGTTGCATTTTCCAACTGACGGTTCCATCGTTAAAGACATAACTGGACACTGACTTGTTATCATCTATATGATGTTTAAAGCTAGAACCTATATACCCTTCAAAAGGAGGTCTCCATTCATGTATATAAGGGATAAATCCGTTTTATTTTTAAATACTTCAGTGTTGATTTTACGGCCATCCAATGTTTTTTCTCTAGGATTAGACTAGTATCACCTTATGCATATTAATGTATATGCCACATATGGTCTTGTACATATCATAGCGTACAATATGGATCATATAGATGAAGAATAGGAGATCCTTTTCATACGCTCTTTCCCCTCACTGGTTGAGGAGAGTCATTCTTAGAAAGGAAAATTCCAGACCGTCTTGGAACGTTTTGACGTTTGGGATTCTCTATACTGAACCTTTTCAGTATGGTATCTATGTATTGGGATTGGGACAATCCCAACAGCCACTTAGGTCCATTTCTATAGATCTATATACCTAGATATAGGCCGCTTCTTCCAAATCCTTCATGAAGAAGTTCTTGGAAATCCAAGCTTACACTGATTGCAATAACGAAATGTCATTGCCAATCGATAATAGATCATCAATATATGGCACTAAGAATACGATAGCGTTGCCCTATCCCTTTTTGTATACACATGCTCCCCCTGTGTTGTGATAAAAACCAAACTGCTTGATTACTTTATCAAAACATTTGTTCTAACTTCTTGAAGTTTATTTAAGTCCATAAATGGACTTTAACAACTTACAAGCCTTACCTCACTTCCACTGACTGTAAAACCCACGTGCAATGACATATAGACAGTTTCTTTTGAATCACCATTTAGAAATGACATCTTCACATCCATTTTCCATATTCGCAGTCATAGAATACAATAATTGCAAGCATAATCTAAATGGACTTAAGCATTGCTATGGGTGAAAAGGTCTCATCATAATTAGCACCCTGAATTTGATAAAATCCTTTCACAATTAGCCTAGCTTTGTAAGTCACACTTCTCCATCTACATTTAGCTTTTTCTTAAAAATCCATTCAAAGCCGATGGTTTTTATCCCTTCAAGTACGTCTGACAAAGTACATATATTGTTTTCGTACATGTAATTCACCTTGGATAACATTTCTCCAAGCCAAAGTAAAAAGTCTTTACTCTGTAGTGCTTGCTCGAAAGATAGAGGATTGTCATAATCTAGGATACAGTCCTCCTTCTTTCCATTCAGGATAACTCTCTAGTGTGCAAGATTCCCTACTAGACCTTCTAATAGGTTGTGACTTTTCATATACGGGTGAACTCGATTCCTCCATTGGTTCAGCCTTAGTGATAGCTTCTTGGATCTTGTCCTAGTCTACAACCCCGCTGTTAATTTTCTTTGAGAGAAATTTATTTTCTAAAAGGACAACATGTCGAGAAACAATAACCTTTCCTCCTCAGTATTGCATAAAGTCTGTCCTCTTAATATAAAACTGTCCTCCATCACTCTCGGCTTTCCCCTTACTCCGCCCTTGCCTTCACTACTGAGAGCCCACGTCGCTTGCATGTGCTCGACCACCCAAACACCCTTTGAGGTCAGAAACTCCACATCGACGTCTCCTCCCTCCCCTCCACTCTCCAAGCAATGGCCAACCCAGACTATCTCCGTGCGACCCCTCACTCCGACATTGTCTCCCCTTTGCGTGACACATCTCCTTTGCACCTCAGACCAACCCCTCCATGCATCCTCTACAAGTGCCGAACCCCATCATCCAGCTTCCCTTTTTCCAGTCGGACACCTTCCTTCTACAAGCCTTAGCCTCTGCTCCAACTGTCTCGAGACAATCTCTTCACCCTCCAGCCCAACCGCTCCTTCCCTCGGCCGAGCCCCACCTCCGCTCAAGCCATATCCCTCCACCTAGCTGCAGCCTCACCCCGACTTTGACGAGCTTCCTCCAAACCCGAATTTTGCATGTATATAATATATATGTATTGTTTTAACGATATGTTTGTATAAGTTATGATATGACAGTTATATATAATGTTTATAAAGTACGTAGATTAGCCATGACTTGTTACAGCTGTGACTAGCCTACCTACTAAATAAGTTTTATACATTCTGTTTTATATATGTCTAGATTTATGTAAATTTTATTATATATCAGTTATATATATATATATATATATAGGTTGATAGTAAATGTCTTGTAAACAGGTATTCTATATATGTATACAATATACATACTGTTTTATAAATATTGTGTTATGTATGGTTTTAAAATATGATGTATATACATCGCTTATGTATATAATGCATATATTTCCAATGTATTTTAGCTCGGGGGCTGCCTTGTTATATATGTAAGCTTATACTAGTAATTTGTTAGAATATAATATGTATTATTCAAAGCATATATTTTTTTTGTTTGCACGGCTATAGCCCTACCATCTCGATATGTGTTCCGTTATACAATATACCTATGGGTTGTATTCAATATTGATTTTAGGATATATATTAATATATATATATATATACTTGCTTTAAAATGTAATTTGTATATGTTTTGATCTTAAATATATATATATATATATACACACACACACTTACTTTAAAATGTAATTTGTGTATGTCTTGATCTTAAATATATGCGTTTACGTATTAAGTATTGATTTATAGAAATGATATATATTTGATTTTTGTTAATGTTTGATTTTTCCAAATATACTATAAATGTTTGTTTTGTTTAACATGTGTATAAGTTAAATATTGATTTTAAAAATATATTATAAAGAATTTTTTATCTTATTTTAATAGAGTTAATATTATACTTTAAATTTTAAATATATTTATTCTCATCGATTCCTATTTATTAGCTTTGCCCGTCAAATCCGTGTTCAGTTTATTTCGCTTTGAGATTTGTTGTTTGGATTGGTCGATTGTCTAGATCGTGATTAAAATCATAGCTTGTCGTGTTATCAAATTTCTCTAGTCTCGAAAGGTGAGCAATCACTCATGATTAACATTTTTATATTTCTTAAATTTGATTTCATTTGAAACAACAATTGAAATATGCTGCTAAATTGAACTGTTAATTTCTATATATGATATGTTATTATCTGAAATTGTTCACCTATGGGATATGACACCATATCCTACTATTTATATTTTATTTTATTTATCACTGATGATATATGCATGTTGTTGATATGTTATATTATCATCGTATTTGTTCTCACTGTGCAAGTTTCCGGTTAACTTAGAAATCCCTATGGGTTGAAATGATACATATCCAAACGATCTTGCAGAATAGGAGAAAATAGTTATGTGTTTAAATGATAAACCCAAGCGATTTCTATTTAATTGAATTTTGGGATTGCAGATTGAAATGACATATACCCGTAGATAATTAAATTGCGGATTGAAATGATAAATATCTGTATCACTTGACCATAGGATAGAAAATTATATATAGACACCGTTGGTACATATATATATATATATATATAATATATATATATATATATTGAAAATGATTTCCAAGGTTTTTAAAGGAAATATATGGTTTTAATAAATATTGATTTTAAGATATATATATGTCATTTCTATAAAGGTTTAGATTTTTAAAATTATATGTTTGGAAACTTTAAATTTATAAGTTAGTTTTTTTGAAAATAAAGTTTTAAGAATTTCTTATAATTTTACTATTTTAATATATATATATATATATAAGTTTTAATATAAAATAAATTTAATAATAAGATTTAATTTAATAAAAATTAATTTAATTAGTATATAATATGTTTAAGCATTTGTTTAAAATTATCCTAATATTTTAAAAATAAACTTTTATAACTTTAATAATAAGGTTGGGAAGACAAATTAATGTTGAGTTGGAATTTAAATTGGTTAATAATTGAATTTAAATAAGAATTGAATTGAACTTATTAGTTTGAGATTTTGAAAGATATGATTTATATGATTGGATAAAAAGGTGATTAAATGAACATTCTCAACATTAAATAAAAATTAAGACTGAATATTTAATATGGATTTAAATAAATCGTTATTAAAATGGTTAAGTAAATATTTTCCAATTTGAATAAAAATTTAAAGTTAAATGTTGAAATATAAATGAAATTTATATTGTAAATGGTTGAATTTTTGAAACTTGAGTCTTTGAACTTTAAATTGAAATTGTTAAACTGGAATTGATTTAAATTGAATTTTGGAAATCAAACCGATTTGAATCGATTTCGTGAAATTGGAGGAATTTTTTTTATTATATAAATTATTTTAATATGAACTATTCTAATGTATAACTATTTATGAATATATATACTATTTTCAACATCTAAACTGCTTAGGTAGGAAAGTGTTATGATTTCCAAAGTGTAATGATTTCACGTATTATAATTTACAAAGTGTTAAGATTCCAAAAGTGTTATGATTTCGAAAGTGTTATGATTTTGAAAGTGTTACGATTCTAAAAGTGAATGCGACGACCCGCCTTTCATTCCATAGAAAGACATATCGTAAATTAGAAAGAAATAGGTAGAAAAGAAATAGATAGAAAGAAAAAACTAAACAATCTCAGAATCTCACAGCAGAACGAAATAATTATATTACATCACATATATATATTACGTAGTAGTCACCAATACCGTACATCAGAGTCATTCAGTTTTATAACATCATATTAGATAGTTGTGATGACCTGCCTATACATTACAATGCAAAATGCAAATGCAGATACTAATACAGGGGAATAGATAAATCTAGATACGCAAAAACTTCCTACTCATAGTCTTCTCCAAAATACGTCATAGCCAACCTGGATCACTTGAATACTCATAAAAATTTGAGTACCCAAGAGTTTAAGAAAAACAAAAAAATAAACTCCGAGTTAGACGTGGGTCTGATGTGAGTAAACGGTTTAAGTTGTTCAACTATAAAATCATTTGAAATCAATGGTATCTCGTAAGATTCTCCGCACATAAATACGAACGAATTTTTCCCTTACGATAACCAAAACATTTAATAGGAAATCCAGTGATATTATAATAGTGTATAGGGTTTTCAATATAAAATAGGGAATAGCTGAAATGCTTACATCTCACGTTCCAACATAGTTGGGCATAATCAAAACCGTATGGGCACTTATTGGAGATTGGATCCATACAATGGCAGGGCTACTAGGATACCGCCCGTCACAGTACCTGGTCAAGATCAGAGTAGCGAGGACCCCCCTTGATCCCCTACAACATAAGACCAGAGCTACCCCTTATTGGATAGTCCAAATAAGACAACCCCGCAGTTGTGGCCAACAACTGCCCACACAGCCGAATAAAATGGACATCTAGACAGAGGAAAATCTTATCCTAATTGGGTGATACCCACTTAGCCTTGCTGCACCTCTCCTGTTTTAACCGTTCCTGGTTGATGAGGCTTGAGGCTACGATTACCTTTATAGCACATATTTCTTGGAATTATCATCGTCCTCCATTGACGATGGTCTTATAGCATTCGTCCATATAAGTCCGTTCCGGGTCCGAACGAAACCGAAGGCACTATCTCCGCTACACACATTTTGGAATCACCCTCAGAGTTAACGACAAATAGCCCTTGCATTTTGAATCTTCATTACCGATCTTCACTTGAGATTTCACGACCTATCGCTTAATTTGGATCGATGTGGTTTTTGGATAACAATTTGATACCCGATCCCGGTCTCATCGAAATCCAAACCCCGTCTTTTAAGGCCAAGTTGTTTTAAGTAAAACAATTCGATTTGAACTTCAGATTGTCACATTCACATAGAAATTCATCACAGATGTCAATTAATTAAATAATTGACATTTATCAACAATTCAATCCAAGGCATTTCATATCAGAGAACATCACAGATTATCAGACTAGAGATATTAAGCAATCCAAAGCATTCAATTTAATTTAACCATCCATAAGACAGATAAACTGGTCACACCATTTCTAATTAATTAGATTTAACACAAAATAAATTAGTTACATACAAATCTTTCTTAATTGTCATTAACTATTTACAAGCCATTTATTTTAATTATCTTAAATATTTGGAATTAATTTATTATTAATAGTTTAAGACCTTTGTTTAAAAACATTTTCCTTTTCTTTAACTATCTACTTAATTACACCATTTAATTTTAATTTAATAAACTTAGGAATTAATTAAAATAATGGGCATAAAATATAATTTGTTTAAGCCTAATTAATTTAAGTCAAAATAAATGATTTATATAACCTTAACTAAACAATATTAAGTAAACATTCAACATTTAAAGAAATGGGCCGAGAAAACTTGCTTAGGAAAAACTTGTTTATTTTGTACTTATTCTTTTATACTTACCTTCATTCCTTTTTTTTTTAACTTTGTTAATTCACTTGTGTACAAACCCGAGCCCAACCCAATCCAAACCCCTATGCACACCCGAGCCCATCCCGATCCAAACCCCTATGCACACTCGAGCCCAACCTGATACAAATCCCTTCTTCCCCGTCTCTCTCTTCCCACTCTATCTACAGCAAAACAAACCCCTAAAAAATGATACACGTGCACATGCACACCGCATCGATGTTGCTCTGACCAACGATACCACTTTCGATCCATCGACGATGACACCCTCATTCGACCCGACGACCCAGAATCCTGAAACAATCTCCAGATCGAATTCGAGCAAAATGAACACCCACTGGAACGAAACCTGATCATAAAACCACCTCGCACCGCCACCTCCGATCATCGAAAATCACGTCGCCATGCCTGGAGCTGCACCAGACCCTCACCTTCCTTTTCCCCTACTTCGATCCAACCCGATGCCTCAACGCCGCCGCATTTACCTTGAAAAAATCGTCAACCCAAATAGGATCTTAAACCCTACATCTTCCACATCACGCCACCATGGCGATCAGAAAAATCGACGACCAATTTTCCCAAGCTCCTCGACCCTCGAGCTACCTCCAACAACAATCCCGACACCTCACCGAACTCCGATCGCCAGAAATCAACAGAATCCCAATTTCTGTTCAACCCATAATTTATCTCAATTACTAACTTAAAAATCAACATTTTTAAAGATGAATCATATTATATATGTGACTTAAAATCATGAGGGTCGAATTTCTGAGATGTTTTGATGTTTACTGTAATTTCTTGTTTTCCAGTTAATTACTTTATAATCTGACATAAAAACATTTTTAAAATAGAATTTAGTCAATACAAACCTATTTCCTTTAATAATCATAAACTGAAAGAGATTGAGTAAAGAGAACTGAATTTTTGAATGATGTTGAGTCTGTTAGAACAAATTGAGACATGCACACAGATATGCAGATGGTCACACAGCAACTTTACACTTATATACCAGGCAAAACACATTTATACATCCATGCAAAACACTTTCACAACATTACTACCATTATTTATCACATGCATCAAATAATAAAGTAGGTTTGGTTTTAAAAGGTGAAGTTTACTCACCTAAAATTTGAGCAGAGAAAAGATTTGGAAATCTGGGAGTTGATTTTGAAAATTCCAACTGATCTTAATCTACTTTGTTTTTAGTTGAGTTAAACTTGAATTTAAATCTTGCTTTGCTTCAGTTTGAAAACTTGAAGGAGTTGTTTGTTCTTTATTTTGGTTTTAGTTTGGAAAATGAAAGAAGGTGAAAGAAAGAAAGGGATCGAGATACATATAAGTATATACAGCACCTGGTTTCATCTTTTAAATCATTTTTTTATATTTTTAAAATGAAGAAATCCATTTAAACAAGAATTTTGACACTTGTATTAGTATGACATTTCCTAGCTTACAAATGTCTAATGCAAATATTTATATTTATTTATGTTTTATATTTTTATTTTATTTTTATTTATTTAATGTAAATCAAAATAAATATTATAAAACCTTTTTATTGATTCTTATTTTAAGCTTAAGCTATTTATACTTTAATTAATAACCATATACATACTAGTATTTAAAATATAGAGTTTTAAATCTAATTTATTTTTGAGATATATATTTTGAATTTCAAATCATAGTTCCATTTATAATCTATATATATATATATATATATATAAACAATAGTAATTAGATAACATATTTTATTTGTTTGAAAAGATAAGTTTTGCAAATTTATATTGGAAGATTATTAAATTAATTTTGCCGAAAATCCCGAGTTGTCACATTCCTTCCCCTTAGAAGAATTTCATCCCCGAAATTTTAAAGCAAAAGATAATCAAATTTTTTTATATTCTAACAGAAAAGCATACACATCAGCCATATACTGACAACCAAAGCAAACAATTCATCAAACAACAATCCTAACTATCATGACACAATTTTGGATAGACTTTCCTAATACTACCTTGAGTTTCCCATGTACAATCTCTAGGATCCTCGCTCTATTGAATCTTAACTAGCTTCACCACTTTGTTCCTAAGCTCCTTCTCACCTCGATCAACAATTTGAACTGGATGCCTGACCACGGTTAAGTCCGGTTCGACTTCTAAATCCTCCTGAACTGCTGGTTCTACAATCAATGATGGGTCGTACATGTACTTCCTCAAACGAGGTACGTGAAATACGTTGTGAATCCCAACCATCTTGTAACAACCCGCATATTTATCGATTATATATTTAAATATTTTATTTAAATATTTCACCGTTCATCGGATTTTGATCCGAAAACCTACTTTTTGCAAACTGTCGAATTGGGACTCGAGACCACTTCCATCAAGTTTAAAATGACGTTTGCGACCTTTTTGAGTATAAGCTTCGATATGTTTGGAGAAAGTTGATTTTTGCCACTTTTTACTTAGGGCTTTGGTTTGGGCTGAGCCCATTAACCCCACTTAACTCAGTTCCAACACTCTCCTCTTCATTCACTTCTCTTCTATTTTCCTAATACTCAAGCTTTTATGTTAATGGAGGGTGGAAGAGGAAATTAAAACTCCAAGCCCTAGCTTCCTTTGCAAATCCATGTTCTTGCTCCAAAGTTCAAGAGAACCCATTGGTAAGCTTCCTCTTCTTCTTCTCCAACTCATTCTCTCTTTGATTTCAGAAAATTCCTAAACCTAATTTTGGGAATGTTCTTGTTGTTGAGCATAGATTCAAGCTCATTTGGGTTGTGTTGAAGAGAGGTTGATTCTCCATTTGCTTTCAAGCTTCGTCTTGTTTGATTTTGTGAAAAGGTGAGATTTTTATCTCACATCTATGTCTATATCCATCTTTGTGGTTAGGTATGAATTCGTAACATTTGTGCATATTCATTTGCTTTGATTTGGATCGAATGGGTGAATATTCCAATTTTTGTGAAAATCCTTTTATGGATGTTTGATTACGATATTTGGGGTGTATCGAAGAGCCTACAAGGCCGGGCTGTCATTTGACGTAAATCCTTAGTCGTCGTTGCTCGCTCAATCGCTCCCGACATCGTTTGGGCCATATGGCCTAGGCAAATTGTTGCCCTTACCAGGTTTTCAGACGTCTGGAGACCAATGCCAGACGTCTGGTTTTACAACCTGGAGAAAAATAAAATACGGCAGAGGAATAAATAAGGCAGTGGCTAATTTCAGACGTCTGAATTATTGTTTCAGACGTCTGGAATAAGGTTAGACGTTTGATTTGTGTTTTCAGACGTCTGGTTGGTTTTCTGGAATATTTCCAGAAACCAAAACCAGACGTCTGGACTTTCCTCCAGACGTCTGAATGTTATTCAGACGTCTGATTTTAGGTTTCAGACGTCTGGATGGTTTTCTGGGAAATTTCCAGAAACCAAATCCACATGTCTGGACAACCCCTCAGACGTTTGGAAATCCCTAGTTTTGCCTATTTGCCAAATTTTGAGTATATTTCCAACTTTAATCGATTCGTGTTGATTCCCTTTTTGTTGTTATCATTTGTTATTGAC
This sequence comes from Allium cepa, assembly GCA_030765085.1. Classification (NCBI taxonomy): domain Eukaryota; kingdom Viridiplantae; phylum Streptophyta; class Magnoliopsida; order Asparagales; family Amaryllidaceae; genus Allium; species Allium cepa. Next base: position 1,031,632,124 of record CM060945.1, on the reverse strand, counting down.
TTTGATGACATTTTCTTCGTGATTTTTGGGAATATCCATTTCTATGGATTTGGTATCGATTTCTTTGGATTTTATTCACGTCTTCGAATGTGAGTTTTAGTGATTGATTGTTCTACAATCATTTTTGTGATCTGTCACTTTAAAAACATAAAGGTTTCAATACTAGTAGTAAATATCAAAACTCTTTCAACAAAATGATTTCAACTCTATTTTCAATAACAAAGCTCGTTTCTTAAACCGTTTTCCAATCTATTAGTATATACAAACCTTTACCTCACTCGTATGAGAAATCTAATTAAACGGCTTAGTAAAACAAGTGGTATGAAACGCTTGCGTTTACTTGTTCGGTTAATTCTTGGACTTGTTCGATTGAATCTCTTGTGACAATTTTCTAGTGGAAACTTACAATTTGTTCGTAAATATTAAAGTTAAGCTAGTGGTTATGGGACATGATGCTAAACTCATATATTTACTAGCTTAGTGTAATTGACACTTCTTGATGATCATGACGATCATCTTTGTGATTTAGACTAGCAATGTGCGATGTCTCTTTGTCTGCGAGGGAGACTAAACCCCGTTTTGTGGAGTTTCGACTCAATTTGGTGGGGTAGCAACCCATGGTCTTCGGGCCGTTTGTGGAGCTTCGGCTCAATTTGTGATGGTTAGCAACCGTGGAATTAGCATTCCGTTTGTGATACACGTGTTGGTGGGCTTTGTGCTCCCGTTTGTGATAGGCCTCCCCCCTTTGTGATTTCTGGATTTCTTGAGATGATTTCTAGAATTTGTGTTTCACCAATTTTCGTGATTTCCGTTGATAAGTTTTATCAATATTTGTGCATTGGTGAATTTGTGTGTCATTGACTTTTGTGATTGACGTTGATATTATTGTCAATATTTGTGCATTGGTGAATTTGTGTGTCATTGACTTTTGTGATTGACGTTGATATTATCGTCAATATTTGTGGTTTGGTGAACGAAATAAGGAGTATGACATTTCTTTGATTCTTGTGTAGATTTGGTGATATTGATTAATCTCTTGTTGATTTTCAATTACTTATATATATCACAGCTTGGCATAGTGATTATTATGTATTTAGTCATATCTCTTATTCTATATCGTTTCACCTGATATTTATAGCTAGACTGATCCGTTTATTATTTTCTTGTTAAATAATACTCGGGTCAGACCGAGATGTTACAGGTGCTTCTGCTTGACTTCTCTCTTGGGATTGATTCCTCTGACTTTTGGTTAACTACTTAGATTAGTAGTTTTTATTGTATACATTTGAGATATAGACTCCATAATGTATACTTATTCTTTTGTGTATTTCATGTAACTATTCTTTTGCGATATTGTGGATCTTTTTAGACCACTACTCTGATATACACTTTCATGTGTAATATTCATATCTATTTCCGCCTTTGTGATATGAATTGTCTGTGACTGATTTATGTTATGTTTATTTCTATATTTGTTTCCGAAGATATTATAGCCACTGTGTAGTAGTTTTGAGTTTGTGTCGGCATGTCGGATTTCCACTTGAAAAGAATTGCATGTTATACTATCTGACATATCGATGCTCGCACAAAGCAATTACATGGATGGTCGCTCCTCAATAGCCTTATTCTCCGTGCTAGTTGACAGCATTCACAGTAGTGTTCTTGGCTAGCGTGGGTATAGAGGTGGGCCGTCACAACTTGGTATCAGAGCCAAACTTCGGAACAATGTAGAATAATTTAACAAGGATCATCGTCCTAAGTCCATCTTTGGAGTCGTGCTCTAGGGTTTAATTCGAGTCTTCGTACCGATTCATCCTATTTTCTTTATGATTCCTTGTTTTATCAATCAAGTTTGATTGAAATTTATTCTGAGAATAACTTTTTCCTCTTCTTTCTTTCTTTCTTAAAGAAGAGAAATGGTTAGACCTGGCCGTCCCAGTGCCGGCCAATCTAGTGCTACTCCCCTGGATGGAGTTTTTATGTCTGCCCAGCAGCTCTTAGATCTTGTCATGAACGCTCAAACAGCGGGTCCCAATCAGGAGCCTACTCATCCTAAATCCGGTTTTGCACGCTTGTGCCGAGACTATACCGATTTGGGTGGAAGGCCATTCACGGGATCCGAGAGTGTTATGGAAACTCAAGCTTGGCTCAAATCATGCGATCGCATCTTTTCTCGCATGAACCTTATTGATCTACATCGAGTCCAAGTGGCTTCTAGCATGCTCCAAGAAAGAGCGTTAGATTGGTATGAGCTTTTAATTTCTGAAATCGTTGAAGCGGATCTCACTTGGGAGCAATTCCGGGAAAGATTCGAATTGAAATTTGTGCCGGAGGCCGAAAAAGTAACTTTGGCCCGGCGTTTTATTGCTCTTGTTCAAGGTGAATCTTCTGTGACAGACTATGTCGCATCTTTCGAATCTCTGTCCAAATACGGGGTGGAGTATATTAATACCTCGATGAAGAAAAATCAGAGATATGTCTATGGCTTCAATAGGAATCTTAAGAAGCCATTACTTCTGAAACTTGAGGTTTCATTTGATCAGCTTATTGATATCGCTCTTCGTCTTGAAGAGGCCGATAATGAAGGTGATGTTGAAGTTGTGCGTTCCCAACAGAACTTCAACAATAACTCGAAGATGCCAATTAAGTTCAAAGGTCCCAATTCTAATAAGAAAGGGAAGCAGCAAACTCCGGTAGCAAAGACTCCTCTAGTAGTGGACAATGCTACAATTGTGGTTCAACAGACCACTATGCAAGGGAGTGTCCGAGACCCCTCTTTTGTCGCTATTGCAAAGGTTCGGGTCATCTTCTATCTCCGTTCCCTAAGCTTCCAAGCAAGAGAGAAGGAAAGCTGCAGGCCCCTAGCAACTCTTCTTTTGGTCAAGGTATTTCTCACTCAATCCTTGATGGCATTGTTTTATTTCGTGGTCTTCCTAGTTGAGTTCTTTTTGATATGGGCTCCATCTCATTATATTATATCAAAAGGACTTGTTAATTCTTTTTCTTTAAATATTTTGGGCTTGTTGACTTCATTGAGAATTGCGAATCCGGATGATAGATCCGCAACACTCAATTTGCTTTTGTTTAGATGTCGAGATTGTTTTATGTGACTTTTCTTTCCGAGCCGATATTTACTTTGGTTTCGGAATTGACTTTTTCTGTAAGGATTGGCTTAAATTGTGAAGCCCATATCCTATTTTTCCGAGTGGATTATTCATCTCCGACATTTTCAATCTGTTAAGCAGATTTCTCTTTTTCCTTTGTGATTTTGATTCCAATTTGATGGCATCATTTTATTCCTTAAAACCCGCATGATAAGGAAAGTATTATTTCTCTCAATCATATCGTTTGAAAAAAAAAAATTCTGGTATTTTTGAGCTTGTCTTAGGATCTCACCTAAGCAATATCTTTTGTGTGGTGTTAAGGTCTTTTCAATTTAACTTTACCACCGGTTTTCGTTTGCTACGAGTTGCGGAAGTTAGCACCACTTACCGCATTCCGCACTCGTTATGATTCTTATGAGTGACTTATTTTGTCATTCAATTGGTCCAGCTTATTTCATCCATTTTATATATCAAATATTCTATGAATATTTCGATGAGACCATTCTTGTATTTATTGATTTTGGATGAAAATAGTAATTTAAAATTTTGCAAATCTTTTTCATAAGATTTATTTATAAGTAAAACTGGATTTTGTTCTTGAAACGAACAAAGAATGTTCTTAAAACTTTTTAAGAGATTTATTTATCCTATAAAAGATGATTTTGTGATTGTATTGCCCGTTGAGTGCTTTAAGAATTTTGGTCGATGCGCTTGATCAACGTTATTGATAGGAATTTCCTAAACGCTTTGATGTGACAATCAGACACGATATATTGACTTGTAAAATGTAAATTCTTCTAGAAATATTTTTACATCGAAATAATTTTGATTTTTGAAAGTTTTAGCTTTTCAGGAAAGAGGATTATTTAAAAGAACCCTTCCTTTCAATACTCTTATTCTTGTGATTCCTGAAGGGGAACCAAGACTTTGCTATTTGTACCGATACTAGTCGTATTGGTTTGGAATGCCATTCTCTTGCAAAGGAGAACGCGCTATCACTTGTGCTTCTAAATCATTATAGCTTATCGAGACTAGATATGCCACTCATGATCTAGTGTTCGTGGCTATTGTTCTTGCTTTTGGAATTTGGCATCATCATATTTGGATGAGAAATTTGTTCTCTACCTCGATCATAAATCTTTGGAATATTTATGTTCTCTTAAGGAACGGCATGTTGACTCGAGTTCCTAGCTTCTTATGATCTTGATATTCTTTTTATTCCCGAAGTGGAAATCGTGTTGCCAATGCGTTTAGTCGTAAGCAACAAGGGGTTGTTTCTTTGTTGATGACTAAATGAAATTATCTTTTTATCAAGTTCATCGGGCGTTTTGATGTACTTCGTTTTATTGAGTTTCATCTCATTGCTTTTATGAACTTGCGTCCGATGTTCTTTTATTGTGTTCGGTTCATTGGATGTACCGTTTTTGTACTACGTCGGTGTTCCGAAATCATTCGGGCTTCGGTTCATTGGACGTATCGTTTTTGTACTGCGTCGGTGTTCCGGATTATTTGAGTTTGATTCATTGGATGTACCATTTGTACTACATCAATGTCTTTGCTTTTGATACATTGGATGTACCGTTTGTACTATATCAATGTCTTTTCTTTTTGGATTCATTGGATGTACCGTTTGTACTACATCAGTGTCTTTGATTCATTGGATGTACCGTTTGTACTACATCAATGTCTTTGCTTTTGATTCATTGGATGTACCGTTTGTACTACATCAGTGTCTTTGATTCATTGGATGTACCGTTTGTACTACATCAATGTCTTTGCTTTTGATTCATTTGATGTACCGTTTGTACTACATCTATGTCTTTTCTTTTTGGATTCATTGGATGTACCGTTTGTACTACATCAGTGTCTTTGATTCATTGGATGTACCGTTTGTACTACATCAATGTCTTTGCTTTTGACTCATTGGATGTACCGTTTGTACTACATCAATGTCTATGCTTTTGATACATTGGATGTACCGTTTGTACTACATCAATGTCTTTGCTTTTGATTCATTGGAAGTACCGTTTGTACTACATCAATGATTTTGCTGTTTGATTCATTGGATGTACCGTTTGTACTACATCAATGTCTATGCTTTTGATTCATTGGATGTACCATTTGAACTACATCAATGACTTTGCTGTTTGATTATTGGATGTACCATTTGTACTACATCAATGTCTATGCTTTTGATACATTGGATGTACCGTTTGTACTACATCAATGATTTTGCTGTTTGATTCATTGGATGTACCGTTTGTACTACATCAATGACTTGGCTTTTTGGTTCATTGGACGTACCGCCTTTGTACTACGTCGGTGCTCCAAATTATTCGAGTTTCTAGTTTCTCGGGCGTACCGTATTTGTACTACGCCGTTGCACTGACTCAACTTTTTGCTATTTTTGACGTTTTCCACGTCTTTTAACTATGGAAATGCTTTATGTTTCCGGTTTTTATTCTTGAGCCCGGTATTATTGAGGGATTGAAGTTTCACCAAATTTGACTTTTGAGCACCATTCCATTCGCATCATTGCTTTGGAGGTTGAGCGCCTTCGATATAAAGATATTCTTTTTGATAAAAGTTCAATGGTTCTCAAATCCTAAGGATTGCTCTTGAGAAATCTTGAGAATTCATCGAACGAAAACTTTCGGATTTACTCCTTCGTGCTCTTTATGGTGAACTTCTTGATTCAAATTTTCTTTTGTGTTAATATGCTTATATGGTTGTTACTTCTTATATTTCCTTCTTAATTATTGCAAGGACGCAATTTCTTTAAGGAGGGGAGTCTGTAACAACCCGCATATTTATCGATTATATATTTAAGTATTTTATTTAAATATTTCACCGTTCATCGGAGTTTGATCCGAAAACCTACTTTTTGCAAACTGTCGAATTGGGACTCGAGACCACTTCCATCGAGTTCAAAATGATGTTTGCGACCTTTTTGAGTATAAGCTTCGATATGTTTGGAGAAAGTTGATTTTTGCCACTTTTTACTTAGGGCTTTGGTTTGGGCTGAGCCCATTAACCCCACTTAACTCAGTTCCAACACTCTCCTCTTCATTCACTTCTCTTCTATTTTCCTAATACTCAAGCTTTTATGTTAATGGAGGGTGGAAGAGGAAATTAAAACTCCAAGCCCTAGCTTCCTTTGCAAATCCATGTTCTTGCTCCAAAGTTCAAGAGAACCCATTGGTAAGCTTCCTCTTCTTCTTCTCCAACTCATTCTCTCTTTGATTTCAGAAAATTCCTAAACCTAATTTTGGGAATGTTCTTGTTGTTGAGCATAGATTCAAGCTCATTTGGGTTGTGTTGAAGAGAGGTTGATTCTCCATTTGCTTTCAAGCTTCGTCTTGTTTGATTTTGTGAAAAGGTGAGATTTTTATCTCACATCTATGTCTATATCCATCTTTGTGGTTAGGTATGAATTCGTAACATTTGTGCATATTCATTTGCTTTTGATTTGGATCGAATGGGTGAATATTCCAATTTTTGTGAAAATCCTTTTATGGATGTTTGATTACGATATTTGGGGTGTATCGAAGAGCCTATAAGGCCGGGCTGTCATTTGACGTAAATCCTTAGTCGTCGTTGCTCGCTCGATCGCTTCCGACATCGTTTGGGCCATATGGCCTAGGCAAATTGTTTCCCTTACCAGGTTTTCAGACGTCTGGAGACCAATGCCAGACGTCTGGTTTTACAACCTGGAGAAAAATAAAATACGGCAGAGGAATAAATAAGGCAGTGGCTAATTTCAGACGTCTGAATTATTGTTTCAGACGTCTGGAATAAGGTTAGACGTCTGATTTGTGTTTTCAGACGTCTGGTTGGTTTTCTGGAATATTTCCAGAAACCAAAACCAGACGTTTGGACTTTCCTCCAGACGTCTGAATGTTATTCAAACGTCTGATTTTCGGTTTTAGACGTCTGGATGGTTTTCTGGGAAATTTCCAAAAACCAAATCCAGACGTCTGGACAACCCCTCAGACGTCTGGAAATCCCTAGTTTTGCATATTTGCCAAATTTTGAGTATATTTCCAACTTTAATCGATTCGTGTTGATTCCCTTTTTGTTGTTATCATTTGTTATTGACTTTGATGACATTTTCTTCGTGATTTTTGGGAATATCCATTTCTATGGATTTGGTATCGATTTCTTTGGATTTTATTCACGTCTTCGAATGTGAGTTTTAGTGATTGATTGTTCTACAATCATTTTTGTGATCTGTCACTTTAAAAATATAAAGGTATCAATACTAGTAGTAAATATCAAAACTCTTTCAACAAAATGATTTCAACTCTATTTTCAATAACAAAGCTCGTTTCTTAAACCGTTTTCCAATCTATTAGTATATACAAACCTTTACCTCACTCGTATGAGAAATCTAATTAAACGGCTTAGTAAAACAAGTGGTATGAAATGCTTGCGTTTACTTGTTCGGTTAATTCTTGGACTTGTTCGATTGAATCTCTTGTGACAATTTTCTAGTGGAAACTTACAATTTGTTCGTAAATATTTAAGTTAAGCTAGTGGTTATGGGACATGATGCTAAACTCATATATTTACTAGCTTAGTGTAATTGACACTTCTTGATGATCATGACGATCATCTTTGTGATTTAGACTAGCAATGTGCGATGTCTCTTTGTCTGCGAGGGAGACTAAACCCCGTTTTGTGGAGTTTCGACTCAATTTGGTGGGGTAGCAACCCATGGTCTTCGGGCCGTTTGTGGAGCTTTGGCTCAATTTGTGATGGTTAACAACCTTGGAATTAGCATTCCGTTTGTGATACACGTGTTGGTGGGCTTTATGCTCCCGTTTGTGATAGGCCTCCCCCCTTTGTGATTTCTGGATTTCTTGAGATGATTTCTAGAATTTGTGTTTCACCAATTTTCGTGATTTCCATTGATAAGTTTTATCAATATTTGTGCATTGGTGAATTTGTGTGTCATTGACTTTTGTGATTGACATTGATATTATTGTCAATATTTGTGCATTGGTGAATTTGTGTGTCATTGACTTTTGTGATTGACATTGATATTATTGTCAATATTTGTGCATTGGTGAATTTGTGTGTCATTGACTTTTGTGATTGACGTTGATATTATCGTCAATATTTGTGGTTTTGTAACGAGAACGGATTTTGCCCGCTCGAAAATCGACATCCATACTTCATATCGTATTCGAATGCCATAGATTCGACCGTTCAAATCCGATTCGCCGGAGCTTATAACAACATTAAGTAAACAACACAGCGGAATAAAAGAATAATACATTGATATACAGCTTTGATACTATATCTGATACAACAGATGATCCAATAGATATCAATATACATCAGAGATATGATACAATAAATAGCAGCGGAACAATATAACTCTAAGATAGTCTTCAACGAAGAACTCCAGATCTGTAACTCCATCTCCAAGAATCAATCCAGCAATAGCTCGAACTCCCAATAACGATGCACAAAGATAAGCAAGTGCGGTGTGATCCAAAGAATGAACTGACTCTAGATAACCTACTAATCCGACTATCTGAAAAACCCAACTCTAGACTGCTCGTGTAGAAAATAATGAGCACCCAGAGTTTAGGAAAGAAACAATAAACTCTGGATCAGTCGTGGGACTGGTGTGAGCAACAAAAACTGTTTATCTTTTAAAACATTCAAAGAAATATTTTTAAAGTCAATTCGCAATGCTTTTAAAAATGAGACTACCATAAGACCTCCCGCCACACACACAATGCAAACGCAGACTTGGAGGAGATTTCTTCTTATGTTAGTCAAAGATGCTTGATACACATTAAAAAGGAACATTTGATATTATTACTAGTGCATAGTGTAGGAAAAATTCATTTCGAAAGTAGAATATAAATCTTAGCCAGCATAGGTACCATTATATTATGCTTACTATAGCTACCATATTAGATGGCAGGTTCTACAACTAATACCGTACAAGACCGTATTGTTTCTTTGGATTTCCAACGAATGGTCAGGCCAAGGAACTTCCCATTACCACATGAGAACGCCTCTGGATGGACATCCCCAAGAACCAAACCGGATCTCTACCAACACAAGGCCGGGTTAACCCTAACTGGGTAACAACTGACACGAGTATGCCATCCCCCGGTCCTTTGGGACCTTTAACCGAGCGCTCGTCACCATCATCACACAATCATAACAAAGTGTTTTCAACATGAGTAAGTATCTGGGCTCCATACCATGATACCACCCTTTTCCAGAAGGAAATGCACATACCCTAAAGGGAGCTACCCCTCATAACCTTGCTGCATCTTTCCTGTTTTGACCATTCCGGGGTGTGAGGCTCGACGAAGTCTCGTCCACAAAAACATACTTTATACAAAAGCCATGCTTTGGGTCAACAAATGATCATAGAAATGATCACCAGGATAGACGATCAAATAAATGATCCTATCACAAATAATCAACACAATGATCATTTCACAGCAACACTCAGCATGTCACATTACCAAATTGGGAATATATCGCTGATAACATTCAACTACATAACCTCTGAGCTCGTACGTCTCAGAGAAGGGTGTTAAGCTAAGAGAATAAATTCTCCGCCACCAACAGAAATATATTTGAAAGAAATCGGCTTTATATCTCAATTTGTAATGTCAGACATACAATCCATACAAGTCTGTTCCGGGCTCGAACAGAACCGAAGGCACTTCCAAAGAAGTCCTTGCAATCCGGATATTCACTAATCACGTTTGGACTTCCCATCACATATGGAGTCTCTATACCGGGGACCAGTCGATGCAAAGACATTCGACGAGTTGTCCTTACGTTTTCAAAAATATCCGGTCTTCAACACCGGTCTTCAAATGCTATCCATAACGACATATCACATATTCGGAATGGGATATATGACACAAAGGTCCTCTCCCGGCTAAACCAAACAGTGAGCGCAGTATTTCAAAAACATATGGATATTGGGATTTCAATTAAGTCACAACTTAAAACCCAAAACTTTTCTTCAAATGGTTTAAACCAATTACCATTTCAAATCTTTATATTACAAAAAGATTTATTTCACAAAGATCAATTCGTAGATTTCAAAACAGTTTCCAATCCAATTGGATTAACTCATTAAATCTGTAAATCAAAGGTTTAACCTATAACTTTCAAAATTCAATTAACTTGTTGAATCTTTAAATCAAAGATTCAACTTATAGCTTTCAAAAATCATTTTCATAACTTGGAAATTATCTTCATTCTCAAACTTGAAATTCTTTTTAACCCAAATTGGACATTCATTTCTTATGTGAAAGCTTTTATTATTTGAAAACAACAGTTTTCGTTTCAGAAAAATCCAATTATATTTACACGAGTTAAAGCCCTTGAATTCTATTCACATCCCCAAATCAATACTTTAAAAATAGTTTAACCCATATATAACTGGTATAACATTTTTAATCCCTAGTTTTAAATCATAGTATTCAGTTTCAAATTTTGAATTTAAATGTAAATCAAATTATTTAAATTCCAAAATTTAATCAAGTTATTCAAAAATAAATTTCATCTTTGAAATTCCATTTTCAAAAGCTTTTCACTTTAAACCCAATCCATTTCCAAAACATTTGAATTCAAATATTCAAATTCAAAACTATTTCAAAAATCTGTGACTCAATCGATTTCCTCGTGAAATCCATATTTGTGTGTGTATAAGTGTGGTCCAGGGTTTAACACAATAAAAGTGCCACATCATCAATCATCACAGATTAAAACACAGAAATATAGTTGATAAGCGATATAAACTATAACGCTCATCATCCATTCACAGATTCACAGATAATATACAAATGCAAATAAATATACACTGCTCAATCTACAGAACAAAATATCACAAATCAGATAGGATAATCAATTCAAGGCATTTCATACAATACAATCATTCATAAGCATTCAATAAACATTTGTAAGCAGGATTAATTAATTGTTTAATCCTAATCAATTCAATTTATTTCCTAGTAAATTGATTACTTATGAATTGGTTATCCAATCCTGATGAATTAATTTTCAAATTCATTTAATATAAATTAATTGATCAATTACCTTAATTAATTAAATTATACTTAATTTATCATATTTATTAATTAATCTTTAATTTATCTCCTTTTGACTAATTAATTTATCTTTAATCATTTTCTTTAGTTAACTAACCTTTAACTATATAAATAAATCTCAAATTTATTACCTTAATTGATTTATCACATTATTCTTGAATTAATTATTGCTCAACCACTTGATTAATCAACTTTTAAACATTAATTTATATTTAATTAAAAATCCTTAGTTGCCTCTCGATTAATTTCAAGTAATTATACTCCAATTACTTTTATTAACAAACATCATCCAATTAATTTCCTCCAATAATTATCCATCAATTACTTCTCCAGGCAATTATACTTCCAAATATCAAGTGATTAAATCCAATTTAATTAAACTAAATTAATTCAAATTAATCAAATTACTCAATTAATTACTATAAGTCATTAATTCCTTAATTACTTCCCATTAAGTAATTTCATTTAAACTATTACAAAGATTATTATTAAATTAATTAATTATAAGATAATCTAGTTGATGACATTTATTAACATTTAAATTTACATAATAAAATAACCATTGATTACAAAAGAAATTTTTAAAGAGTTAAAAAAAAATCAATTCTTTTTCTTTTACTTTAACATTTTGACTTATTGCAACACTTAGTAATAAAAATTAATTTTTCAAAATCTTAAGATCTGATTTGAAACTCATTTCAGGTTCTACTTTTAAATTTAACTTATTTAAATTTTATTTCCGAATTCAATTCTATTTTGATTTCCAAATTTTCTTCAATACCATTATTTACTTTAAATTGTTTAAAACAAATGGAATTTTAAACTTTTATTTATCTTCAAACTAAATTTCAATTCAACTAGAATTATTTTTTTCTATTTATGTTTTAGATTAAACTCCATTCAAAACTTTGCTTTAAAACTTGAATTCTAATTCCCAAGTCAGTACTATAATGGCTTCAAGCCAACACTGGAAACCCCTGCTCCTACTTCCTTCTACTTGTATTCTTCATCCTTTATATTTTTTTTTCTTTTTAACTTTGTTAAATTCAAAACTGTTGCACCAGGCTATCCCACACGTGCACGGTGCACGTGCACCTCCACCAGAGCCACCTCCGACCAATGTTGACCATCGCCCCACATCGGCCATCTTCCCTCAAACTCATTTCGATCATCAGATCGATGATCTAAGCATCTAAACAAGATCGAGCATTCAAGCTCGATACAGGTGCCAGGAACAAAACCTGGAAACGCGCAACCGCATCGCCTCACATACCTGTCAACGCCGTGTTCTCCGAGCTCCAACCACCGGGCACCAAGAAAATTTGGCCATCCCTTCGTTGACGTCCCCTCCACCTTCTCTCCGAGTCACATCGCACTCGATCAACTATCGGGAACATACGAATCAATTTGCCCAGCCTTAGTAAAACTAGGTTTAGAAACTAAACCTCGCCACCGCCGCTGCCACGTGCAACTGCCGACCCTCTCACCATTTTTCTCTAACACCTTGTAGCCTCCTCTATTGCCACTAGAAACCCCGACTCCTTCAGCGTCTCCGACCACCGGAAATCGCCCAAAATCCATTTTTCACTTAAGGTGGAACTGCACTTAATCCATTCATCTAAAATTTTTACATTTTGCTCTAAAAATCATAACTTGGTATGAGGATTCAGTTCATAATCCTGAATTCATAAATTAAAGTGTTTAAATTTTTGACAATTTGAAAGATTGTACTCAGTTCATCGATTTCTAAAGACATATGCGAGTTGTTATAACTTGAGTAAATTTTTAAATCTTAACTCATAGTCAAACAAACATATTTTGTTTTGACATTATTAGCTAAAAAAGATCAGAACAAGTGGAATTAAATTTTAAATTAAGTTATAACATGTACTTTGATAACAGAGGTCATACTTCCTATTACCAGAGATATGCATACACTTTCCTACTTATATACACACAGATATACTCGTAGATATATTCATATTGAATCATCAATTACCAAGGCATTTTTTTACTACCTATATCCAAATCAAGAAGATGAGTTTTTAGAAATAAAGTTTGCTCACCTTGCTTTTAAGAAAAAGAACAGGGCTTTCTTTATGTTGAAATAGGTTGTAGATTTACTTGCTGAAGCTTCCCTCTTTTTTTCACTTCTCTGGTTTCAGTTGTATTATTGTTTATGCTTGAAATGGTGTTTACTTTAGATTTGCACAATTTTGTAGATGAACGAGCTGATGCTAAATAGATTGATATATAGGAAAGAAATGAGTTACACGGGGTTATCATTTTGTACAATAGGAATGGTAAAAGATGTTGTATGTACTTAGGATGTTTGCTTGTACTTGTTTCTGTATATTTATATTTTGATTTGTTTATGCTTGCCTACATCTTTTAGCTCGGCTGTACCATATGAGATGAGATAGTGGTGGCTTCTTTCTTATCTTTGTACTTTGTTTGTTTATAGATAAAAATGTAGTTGTACTTTATGCTTTGTTTATTTGTAATACTTGGTGGCTGCAGATACTTGCATGCATATAGATGTAGATATAAAGTAGTTTTAGTTATGTTATAAAATTTTAACTTATGAATTTAGTATATGCTTATTACTCATCTTATGGCTTTGTTTTATCTTTTTATATTTAAACTTTGTTTTGTCATTTCTTTTGTTCCATTGTCTTATTTGTATTCCTCTTTTATTTTAACTTAAATTGTTTACTTTACTTTAATATTTATTGTTTTATAATAAATTTATAAATTCAAATTATATTAACCATCAATTGTAATACTTATTATTATCAATTATTATTAAACCATTCATTTACAATTCATATCTAATGTATATACATATATATTTCTATATTTATTTTTAAAACCATTTATTTAAGATTTTATTTCAAATCCAATTTAAATATATATTCACATATATACAGATTGTCAAATCCATATGACTTTATATATTTTCTAGTCGAATTCGGGGAAACTCGCTTCCATTTAAATCAATTTATCTTACAATTTTATTCAAAAATTCATTTAATTATCAATTTAAATTAAATTAAAATCTAGGGTCGTTACAAACTTCCCCCCTTTAAAAGAATTTCGTCCTCGAAATTCGCAAGCACGAAAACAACACAGAGATAGACAGATTCGATCTCCTATAATTCCTCAAACTTAAGATATGAATTCCAAACTCAAGTCGGAATATCTCAAAATATATACCAATTTGTCCCTCTTCGGACTTCAACCAACCCAAGAAATTACAACAGAATTTCAAAATTTGGTTTTAAACGAAATCGTTTTATCGATACAATTCGATTTAGCTTCTTCTTCTATTAATCAATTTTAACTCAATTCAAAATTTCTAATTTATTCAAAATTCCCAATTCATTCAAATTTCAAGTTCATATTCATTAAAGTTTAAAATCAAAAACTGAAAAGAAACTGATGAAATACGAAGTAAGAATCTTCTACAACGATACGCAGGATCATCACCGCATCGAAACTTCTTCCTGGAGCTGTCACGAAGCAATCAAAAGAATTTAAAAAACGAATCAAAGAAAATTTGATAGAGAAAGTTATTTCCACTGTTGTTACAAAGTATTGACCAATTATAGTCGTATTTCTCTGTCCCCTATCTCGTCCTCTTCTTGCACTCATACTCACTATCACTGGATAGTAAGAGAATTTATTGAGACGTTCAAACAGATATCTTAGGGATTTACTCATTCTAGGATATACTTCACCCTATCTCTAATGAGCTACTTAATGTGTTATACTCCTGAGCTAAAGTTTAACCTTAGCTCTGATACCAAATGTAACGAGAACGGATTTTGCCCGCTCGAAAATCGACATCCATACTTCATATCATATTCGAATGCCACAGATTCGACCATTCAAATCCGATTCGCCGGAGCTTATAACAACATTAAGTAAACAACACAGCGGAATAAAAGAATAATACATTGATATACAGCTTTGATACAATATCTGATACAACAGATGGTCCAATAGATATCAATATACATCAGAGATATGATACAATAAATAGCAGCGGAACAATATAACTCTAAGATAGTCTTCAACGAAGAACTCCAGATCTGTAACTCCATCTCCAAGAATCAATCCAGCAATAGCTCGAACTCCCAATAACGATGCACAAAGATAAGCAAGTGCGGTGTGATCCAAAGACTGAACTAGCTCCAGATAACCTACTAATCTGACTATCTGAAAAACCAAATTCTAGACTGCTCGTGTAGAAAATAATGAGCACCCAGAGTTTAGGAAAGAAACAATAAACTCTGGATCAGTCGTGGGACTGGTGTGAGCAACAAAAACTGTTTATCTTTTAAAACATTCAAAGAAATATTTTTAAAGTCAATTCGCAATGCTTTTAAAAATGAGACTACCATAAGACCTCCCGCCACACACACAATGCAAACGCAGACTTGGAGGAGATTTCTTCTTATGTTAGTCAAAGATGCTTGATACGCATTAAAAAGGAACATTTGATATTATTACTAGTGCATAGTGTAGGAAAAATTCATTTCGAAAGTAGAATATAAATCTTAGCCAGTATAGGTACCATTATATTATGCTTACTATAGCTACCATATTAGATGGCAGGTTCTACAACTAATACCGTACAAGATCGTATTGTTTCTTTGGATTTCCAACGAATGGTCAGGCCAAGGAACTTCCCATTGCCACATGAGAACGCCTCTGGATGGACGTCCCCGAGAACCAAACCGGATCTCTACCAACACAAGGCCGGGTTACCCCTAACTGGGTAACAACTGACACGAGTATGCCATCCCCCGGTCCTTTGGGACCTTTAACCGAGCGCTCGTCACCATCATCACACAATCATAACAAAGTGTTTTCAACATGAGTAAGTAACTAGGCTCCATACCATGTTACCACCCTTTTCCAGAAGGAAATGCACATACCCTAAAGGGAGCTACCCCTCATAACCTTGCTGCATCTTTCCTGTTTTGACCATTCCGGGGTGTGAGGCTCGACGAAGTTTCGTCCACAAAAACATACTTTATACAAAAGCCATGCTTTGGGTCAACAAATGATCATAGAAATGATCACCAGGATAGACGATCAAATAAATGATCCTATCACAAATAATCAACACAATGATCATTTCACAGCAACACTCAGCATGTCACATTACCAAATTGGGAATATATCGCTGATAACATTCAACTACATAACCTCTGAGCTCGTACGTCTCAGAGAAGGGTGTTAAGCTAAGAGAATAAATTCTCCGCCACCAACAGAAATATATTTGAAAGAAATCGGCTTTATATCTCAATTTGTAATGTTAGACATACAATCCATACAAGTCTGTTCCGGGCTCGAACAGAACCGAAGGCACTTCCAAAGAAGTCCTTGCAATCCAGATATTCACTAATCACGTTCGGACTTCCCATCACATATGGAGTCTCTATACCGGGGACCAGTCGATGCAAAGACATTCGACGAGTTGTCCTTACGTTTTCAAAAATATCCGGTCTTCAACACCGGTCTTCAAATGCTATCCATAACGACATATCACATATTCGGAATGGGATATATGACACAAAGGTCCTCTCCCGGCTAAACCAAACAGTGAGCGCAGTATTAAAAAAACATATGGATATTGGGATTTCAATTAAGTCACAACTTAAAACCCAAAACTTTTCTTCAAATGGTTTAAACCAATTACCATTTCAAATCTTTATATTACAAAAAGATTTATTTCACAAAGATCAATTCGTAGATTTCAAAACAGTTTCCAATCCAATTGGATTAACTCATTAAATCTGTAAATCAAAGGTTTAACCTATAACTTTCAAAATTCAATTAACTTGTTGAATCTTTAAATCAAAGATTCAACTTATAGCTTTCAAAAATCATTTTCATAACTTGGAAATTATCTTCATTCTCAAACTTGAAATTCTTTTTAACCCAAATTGGACATTCATTTCTTATGTGAAAGCTTTTATTATTTGAAAACAACAGTTTTCGTTTCAGAAAAATCCAATTATATTTACACGAGTTAAAGCCCTTGAATTCTATTCACATCCCCAAATCAATACTTTAAAAATAGTTTAACCCATATATAACTGGTATAACATTTTTAATCCCTAGTTTTAAATCATAGTATTCAGTTTCAAATTTTGAATTTAAATGTAAATCAAATTATTTAAATTCCAAAATTTAATCAAGTTATTCAAAAATAAATTTCATCTTTGAAATTCCATTTTCAAAAGCTTTTCACTTTAAACCCAATCCATTTCCAAAACATTTGAATTCAAATATTCAAATTCAAAACTATTTCAAAAATCTGTGACTCAATCGATTTCCTCGTGAAATCCATATTTGTGTGTGTATAAGTGTGGTCCAGGGTTTAACACAATAAAAGTGCCACATCATCAATCATCACAGATTAAAACACAGAAATATAGTTGATAAGCGATATAAACTATAACGCTCATCATCCATTCACAGATTCACAGATAATATACAAATGCAAATAAATATACACTGCTCAATCTACAGAACAAAATATCACAAATCAGATAGGATAATCAATTCAAGGCATTTCGTACAATACAATCATTCATAAGCATTCAATAAACATTTGTAAGCAGGATTAATTAATTGTTTAATCCAAATCAATTCAATTTATTTCCTAGTAAATTGATTACTTATGAATTGGTTATCCAATCCTGATGAATTAATTTTCAAATTCATTTAATATAAATTAATTGATCAATTACCTTAATTAATTAAATTATACTTAATTTATCATATTTATTAATTAATCTTTAATTTATCTCCTTTTGACTAATTAATTTATCTTTAATCATTTTCTTTAGTTAACTAACCTTTAACTATATAAATAAATCTCAAATTTATTACCTTAATTGATTTATCACATTATTCTTGAATTAATTATTGCTCAACCACTTGATTAATCAACTTTTAAACATTAATTTATATTTAATTAAAAATCCTTAGTTGCCTCTCGATTAATTTCAAGTAATTATACTCCAATTACTTTTATTAACAAACATCATCCAATTAATTTCCTCCAATAATTATCCATCAATTACTTCTCCAGGCAATTATACTTCCAAATATCAAGTGATTAAATCCAATTTAATTAAACTAAATTAATTCAAATTAATCAAATTACTCAATTAATTACTATAAGTCATTAATTCCTTAATTACTTCCCATTAAGTAATTTCATTTAAACTATTACAAAGATTATTATTAAATTAATTAATTATAAGATAATCTAGTTGATGACATTTATTAACATTTAAATTTACATAATAAAATAACCATTGATTACAAAAGAAATTTTTAAAGAGTTAAAAAAAATCAATTCTTTTTCTTTTACTTTAACATTTTGACTTATTGCAACACTTAGTAATAAAAATTAATTTTCCAAAATCTTAAGATCTGATTTGAAACTCATTTCAGGTTCTACTTTTAAATTTAACTTATTTAAATTTTATTTCCGAATTCAATTCTATTTTGATTTCCAAATTTTCTTCAATACCATTATTTACTTTAAATTATTTAAAACAAATGGAATTTTAAACTTTTATTTATCTTCAAACTAAATTTCAATTCAACTAGAATTTTTTTTTTCTATTTATGTTTTAGATTAAACTCCGTTCAAAACTTGGCTTTAAAACTTGAATTCTAATTCCCAAGTCAGTACTATAATGGCTTCAAGCCAACACTGGAAACCCCTGCTCCTACTTCCTTCTACTTGTATTCTTCATCCTTTATATTTTTTTTCTTTTTAACTTTGTTAAATTCAAAACTGTTGCACCAGGCTATCCCACACGTGCACGTTGCACGTGCACCTCCACCAGAGCCACCTCCGACCAATGTTGACCATCGCCCCACATCGGCCATCTTCCCTCAAACTCATTTCGATCATCAGATCGATGATCTAAGCATCTAAACAAGATCGAGCATTCAAGCTCGATACAGGTGCCAGGAACAAAACCTGGAAACGCGCAACCCCATCGCCTCACATACCTGTCAACGCCGTGTTCTCCGAGCTCCAACCACCGGGCACCAAGAAAATTTGGCCATCCCTTCGTTGACGTCCCCTCCACCTTCTCTCCGAGTCACATCGCACTCGATCAACTATCGGGAACATACGAATCAATTTGCCTAGCCTTAGTAAAACTAGGTTTAGAAACTAAACCTCGCCACCGCTGCTGCCACGTGCAACTGCCGACCCTCTCACCATTTTTCTCTAACACCCTGTAGCCTCCTCTATCGCCACTAGAAACCCCGACCCCTTCAGCGTCTCCGACCACCGGAAATCTCCCAAAATCCATTTTTCACTTAAGGTGGAACTGCACTTAATCCATTCATCTAAAATTTTTACATTTTGCTCTAAAAATCATAACTTGGTATGAGGATTCAGTTCATAATCCTGAATTCATAAATTAAAGTGTTTAAATTTTTGACAATTTGAAAGATTGTACTCAGTTCATCGATTTCTAAAGACATATGCGAGTTGTTATAACTTGAGTAAATTTTTAAATCTTAACTCATAGTCAAACAAACATATTTTGTTTTGACATTATTAGCTAAAAAAGATCAGAACAAGTGGAATTAAATTTTAAATTAAGTTATAACCTGTACTTTGATAACAGAGGTCATACTTCCTATTACCAGAGATATGCATACACTTTCATACTTATATACACACAGATATACTCGTAGATATATTCATATTGAATCATCAATTGCCAAGGCATTTTTTTACTACCTATATCCAAATCAAGAAGATGGGTTTTTAGAAATAAAGTTTGCTCACCTTGCTTTTAAGAAAAAGAACAGGGCTTTCTTTATGTTGAAACAGGTTGTAGATTTACTTGCTGAAGCTTCCCTCTTTTTTTTCACTTCTCTGGTTTGAGTTGTATTATTGTTTATGTTTGAAATGGTGTTTACTTTAGATTTACACAATTTTGTAGATGAACGAGCTGATGCTAAATAGATTGATATATAGGAAAGAAATGAGTTACACGGGGTTATCATTTTGTACAATAGGCATGGTAAAAGATGTTGTATGTACTTAGGATGTTTGCTTGTACTTGTTTCTGTATATTTATATTTTGATTTTTTTATGCTTGCCTACATCTTTTAGCTCGGCTGTACCATATGAGATGAGATAGTGGTGGCTTCTTTCTTATCTTTGTACTTTGTTTGTTTATAGATAAAAATGTAGTTGTACTTTATGCTTTGTTTATTTGTAATACTTGGTGGCTGCAGATACTTGCATGCATATAGATGTAGATATAAAGTAGTTTTAGTTATGTTATAAAATTTTAACTTATGAATTTAGTATATGCTTATTACTCATCTTATGGCTTTGTTTTATCTTTTTATATTTAAACTTTGTTTTGTCATTTCTTTTGTTCCATTGTCTTATTTGTATTCCTCTTTTATTTTAACTTAAATTGTTTACTTTACTTTAATATTTATTGTTTTATAATAAATTTATAAATTCAAATTATTATTAACCATCAATTGTAATACTTATTATTATCAATTATTATTAAACCATTCATTTACAATTCATATCTAATGTATATACATATATATTTCTATATTTATTTTTAAAACCATTTATTTAAGATTTTATTTCAAATCCATATGACTTTATATATTTTCTAGTCGAATTCGGGGAAACTCGCTTCCATTTAAATCAATTTATCTTATAATTTTATTCAAAAATTCATTTAATTATCAATTTAAATTAATTTAAAATCTTGGGTCGTTACAGGTTTGGTGAACGAAATAAGGAGTATGACATTTCTTTGATTCTTGTGTAGATTTGGTGATATTGATTAATCTCTTGTTGATTTTCAATTACTTATATATATCACAGCTTGGCATAGTGATTATTATGTGTTTAGTCATATCTCTTATTCTATATCGTTTCACCTGATATTTATAGCTAGACTGATCCGTTTATTATTTTCTTATTAAATAATACTCGGGTCAGACCGAGATGTTACAGGTGCTTCTACTTGACTTCTCTCTTGGGATTGATTCCTCTGACTTTTGGTTAACTACTTAGATTAGTAGTTTTTGTTGTATACATTTGAGATATAGACTCCATAATGTATACTTATTCTTTTGTGTAGTTCATGTAACTATTCTTTTGTGATATTGTGGATCTTTTTAGACCACTACTCTGATATACACTGTAACAACCCTGGTTTTTGCGATTACCTGAAAATATTAAATTATAACGGCAGTTATAATTTAATAGCGTAAATTAAAAATTAAAGAGGAAATTAAATTGTTTATTGGGAATAAACAATATATTTAAGGATAAAATGAGGAAAATGTGTTTTATTTAGAGTTAACGCAATAATTTTGTTAATTATTGCTCTTTACTTCATTTAATATTTTTTTTAAAAGAAGTAATTACTTTTAAAATGGGATATATTTAATAAAATGATGGAATTGAGTTTAAAAATATAAGTTGAGCATAAAACTATATTTGAAATGAGTTATAGAATTTTATGACACAAAATTGTGATTTTTGTGTAATTTATAGTGTTAATTACAATGAGTTTTGTAATTAAATGTAAATTTGCTATTTTCTTAAAATAGAGAAATATGATAATAAATATGTTCTAATTATGTAAATCATATTTTAATTGGTATAAAACATTTTTATTATCATAAGTAATGAATTTCATAATTTTAAAGAAGTAGAGCTTGAAATATTGATAAGTTCATTTCTTAACATACTTGGTTAAGTGATTAAGTAAAAATAAAAAAAAACATAATCTTATTTCTTTTATTTTGTTGGACCTTAGCCTAATTAGTGTAAATATTATTTACTGGCCTATTAACCTAAGAAATGAGAAGAGAAAAGTTACAGTACGTACATTTTCATTCTCTTCTCTAACCCTCCAGAGAACTCAATTCCTCTTTCAAAACCTAGAAGAAAAAAATCAAATCTCTTCTTCAATTCATGGTAAATTAAACATCTTTAGGAGCCTATTTGTGCAGGTAATCATCTCTACCTTAAATACATCTCAATGATTTGAATTCTCAATTTACAGTAAACTAAATTAGGGCTTTTGGGTATATTTTGGATTGATTTTTTTTGTTTAGGGTTTACTAGTTTGGAAATTTGGGCTGAAGTGATAATAACGATTGTTGAATTAAAGGATAGAGGAGAGTTAATCACTCACATGCCTATTTCTAAATCATTGTTTGCTTCACATTATTATTTGAATGATTTTTGATTCAGTTGTGTGCAATTTGGTTGAAAACTTGTGTGATTTTTGTGTTATTGTTTGTTGGAAATTTGATTAAAAAAAAGTAGCTGCAGTAAAACAACGATAATATAAGGTAGACTGATCCAAATTGACTCAATCTTTTTGTGGCTGAAAGCTGTTTCGATTAGCTACAAGTTTTCTATTAATCATATTTCGAAATTCTGCTGTTAAATTGGTCGAAATTGTGTTTGAAACTAATGTTATAGCACAGCCATATAAAACATTTCCGAGTTAATACCTGAAAGTAAAATGGACATAACTTTTGATTGGTAAATCCAATTGTGTTGAATCTTTTTGCAGTAGAAAATAATTTTCTGTGGAAGAACTTTTGTTTTAGTTACTTTCTCATATTTTAAATATTTCTTGGTCAAAATCCATTTTTTTTAACAGAGTAATAGTCTATGCCCTGTCAAATTTCAGTACTAATATTGTTAGTAATTTAAGCATAACTCTTTCGTTTCTTAACCAAATTTAAGAATATTTGATGTTTTGGAAATATTAGATCATATACTACAAGTTTCATGTTTTGTGTTTTTCATAATTTTGAAGTTATCTATTTCAAATTTGAGTGTTTCTATTGTAATCCCGAGAGCAAAACTATTATTTGCTCTGTTGTTGAATCTGAAACTAAATTAAGCATAACTTCTTCAATTTTTATCCAAATTCAACAATCTTTAATGTTCTGGAAAGCTAAGGATTTTTTCTAAAAGTTTCATGTTTTGAGGTTTTTGATATTTTGAAGTTATATTGATCAAAGCTACATTTGATCGTTGCTATCCCGAGATCAAAATGACAGCAGAGTTGAATTTAGATCTCTGAACTATTTTTATCATAACTTTCTCATTTCTTATCCAAAATTAATAATCTTACATGTTATGGAAAGCTTAAACTTTGTACTAAAAGTTTCATGTTTTGTGTTTCTTGAAATTTTGAGGTTTGCTTGATCAAAACTGTGTTTGTTTGTCGCTATTGCGAGAGCAAAACGACAGCAATAACAATTATTGACCCGAGAATTGTATTAGTTTATTTTTGCTCTCATTCTTATTTGATTTTGATGTTGTTTTGAGATGTTTTGAGAGCTATGATGCCTATCAATAGGTTAGCTATATTTGAAGAATTTGAAATTGAAATTTAAATAGAATTTGAATTGATTTAGGGTTAAATTTGAATTGAATTCGTATTGAACTCAAGTTATCGGTCTTAAGTTATCTTTCTTGTTTTTCTTTATTTCCGAGCACGGTTTCCACTAACCATTTTTGAAGTGATTTTTGAAATATATGAAAATTTCAAATTATTATTATATATTATTTTAAAATTATTTTTCTTATATAAAATCTACTTATTTCCTATAATAAAGGAACTTCAAATATTGGTTTTATTAATCTTTTTAGAAAGAAAAAAAGTTTTAAAAGCTTGTTTTCTCTAGTAAACTATTTTAAATATAAAACATACACTTTTGTACTATTCGAACGTATAAGAAAGAGAATTAAACGATTTAGTAAAACACGTGGCATGGGACATGTGCGTTTACTATTTCGGTTAATTTCGGACTTGTACGATCGAAGCTATTTGGGAATATTGATTCTGAGATGTTTTGCCATTTTATGGCATATTTTTAATTTTATAATTTCTATTTATTGGAATTATTTAAGATGGTTAATATTTGGCAAGTATTGTGGTTTGAGATCTTCTATGAAGGAGTATGGTCGATGAGAATCATCATGATGTTTTGTTTACTTACCAATGATATGAGGCAAATCTTTGCGTTAATGATTTCATAATTTGAAATTTATGGTTTATGATGAACCATCATGATGTTTTCACATGTCGATGAGATGAGAACAATTACGATGCCATTTAATACTTGTCGATGAGATGAGACAAGTATTGTATCTCTTTATCACTCGCCAATGAGACTAGGCGAGATATAATTTTATGAGTTTTATGATGTTTCTAGTGTGACATCGACAGCGGCTAGTAAACCTCTAAGTGCGAATGTATGGTATGGGACATACGTTAACACTTTTTGGGTTCCTATCCGTGAGTTTGTGGTACATTCACGATGTTTACCTAACAGAACTGCTTTGAGAGGTGTTGGCGACCTTGTCATGAGGACAAACTGCTTCGGGAGGTGTTAGCGACCTTGTTAGGGCTGACAAAACTGCTTGGGGAGGTGTCAGCGACCTTGTCATGAGGACAAACTGCTTCGGGAGGTGTTAGCGACCTTGTTAGGGATGACAAAACTGCTTGGGGAGGTGTTAGCGACCTTGTCATGAGGACAAACTGCTTCGGGAGGTGTTAGCGACCTTGTTAGGGCTAACAAAATTGCTTGGAGAGGTGTCAGCGACCTTGTCATGAGGATGAACTGCTTTGGGAGGTTTTAGCGACCTTGTCTGAGGCTTCAGCCATCTGAGTTTAGCACGTGTGGCATTGATTCGGTATTGCAATCGGGGATTTGGCCTATCATGGTTTTCTGAGTTTTCTATTTTATTATGATTTCACCATTTTAAGATGTTTGATTACATCGATAGCCTAGTGCTATATGAGATGCCGTATGTAGGTGATTTCATTTATGATGTCTTGAACTCTTATTGAGTTCCTTGAGTTATGAGTTTGGATGATTTCATGAATTTATAGGATATTCTAGGCGTTGCCATTTTGGCGAGTTGAGATTGAGATTTATATACATTTATACCGATGAGATGAGGTATAATTGAGTTTGGAGATTCTTTTATATTTGAGTTTGGGATCATCCTACTTGAGAATGTCTTATGTTTTCCTTTTTGGCGAGATTTTGTATTGATGTTTTACCTTTTGAGGAGATATGGTTCATGGAAACCATGTATACATTTTGGAATGTCGCCGATGATATGAGGCAAATGTTTATATTATTTGGGTAGTATTATTGAACTTACCTCTTTTGAGGTCTTTGTATACGTAAGTGAATTTATTTCACTTAAATCATGGGTTATATTCTTTCTGTGGCCTCTTCTCATTCGAAAAGAATTATCACCTTTTATCTTATGCTTCATATTATCTTCTACCCTCATTAACTCATTATTTTAGCTAGACTGACCCGTGTGCTTTGTACTCGGGTCAGACCGAGTTGTTTCAGG
This sequence comes from Allium cepa, assembly GCA_030765085.1. Lineage (NCBI taxonomy): Eukaryota > Viridiplantae > Streptophyta > Magnoliopsida > Asparagales > Amaryllidaceae > Allium > Allium cepa. The sequence continues at coordinate 1,031,606,478 of CM060945.1, read as the reverse complement.
TTAGCTATCTGTTACGGGACCTTGCTTTGATGCATTTGCTTGGATACCAGCCTAGCACTTTTGTGTAGTTTTTATTTCTTTCCGCTTGACTCTGATGTATTTACAATTAATTCGTTGTTATGGCGTGGTCGTGTACCGTACCACCTTTATTGTATTCATATTGTATTGTACTAAACATGTATCAGTGTATATGTATATATATGATGTTTATTACTGTTCTGTGGTGTGCTTTACATATAGTTATTGTATTTTGTTCTGATAGATCCATTAGCCACCTATAATTTTGGATTAAGCATTTACTATGTATGTCGATCCATTGAGATAGAAAAGAAAAATCATAATGCATTTATCGACGTATTCAGTAGATGTTTAAGACAAAGTTATAGATGGTCGCCCTTAACCAGCCCTATTCTCCGCTTTAGTACACGGAATCACTCGTTAATTCTCTTTACTAAGGTGGGTCTTGGGGTGGGGCGTTAAAGCTTGGTATCAGAGCTGTGATCAGAACAAAGTAGAATAAACACAGAACAGTACGCATATCATGATACATCGAAGTACAATACTTGTGAATCATTGTCCTTTATTCGAGCTTGTTTTCGAATCGAGCCTTGATTCTTTTTTTGGGTTTTGGGATTGTTGAGATGGAATATGTCTAGGAAAATATACATTGTATTCCGTAGTATTCCATAATAGAGTTGGATGTCATCTTATCTTATGAATAATCTTATTTGAGATTATTCTATTCTTATTTTTTTCGATGCGAGTGAGTTCGTATCGATGAAGCTTATTGATTTCTTATAGTATTCTTGTTGTGTTCTTTTGAGAGTAGTGAATCCTATTGGAGGGATCTATAACGATTGGCTTGTTCTAATCATTTTGAGTTTTCTATTAGTTGCTGCTTTATTGAGTATTTGTTTGTTACTCACGATCTTGAGATGCATTTGATTTGAGATGGATTGACTTATTTGATATTAAGTCCAATCCTTTGTTTTTTTTAGGATCCTATTGTATATTTAGGTTTCCTATTTTGATTGGTTTACTATTTCTATCACTTTGGAATGTCAATGATGATTTCGAAGTTTCTGAATTCACTCTTGAGTATCGAGATGTTGTTGATATAACCCGAATTCCAATCAAGGTGACTTTGTTGAGTTTTGATGAGTCTGTTTGGGTTTGACATCCAAACGGGGAATTGAGTGTTGAATTAACCTTATTTTAAGCTTTTAGCCTTCGGCTATCCTTCCATGAGGACGTCCACTAAGGAATGAGGTGAGTTGCTATATTATTCGAGTTTGATTGAGTTTATCATTCAGTTTCTTTAAGTTATCCTTTCCGAATACTCGATCGGTGTTATCCTTTGTAGCATTACTTTGTATGAAGTAATGATTTGTGGTTTGTATGCTTCTTCTCCTTCGAGAATAATATCTTGCTTATCCTATATCTTGATGATTTTTGGATGTGGCTCGTGACATCGTAAGATTGACGAACGCTCTATCTCCTCTTGAGTATCGTAATATTCTGGGAATATCTCGATGCATTCTCTTAATGTTCTTTGGTTTGAGGTTTGAAGCTATATAAATATGAGTTTTAAAAAGAGAAATTGGAGTTTTGAGATATTTGAAAAATCAAAGAATGTTTTGAAATTATATTTATATGAGCAGTATTCTTTCATAGAAATAATTTGAGAGTGTTGGGTTATCCATCGAGTAGTTAAGGGTTCTGGTCGATATGCCTAATCAACGTTATTGATAGGAATCTCCTAAATGCTATGATGAGGCAATCAAACACGAAGATTTGTGCTTTAAGGATTGAGATTTTGAAAATAATATTTTGAGATTAAATATTAAATTTATTTTTGAATTGTAATTGCAACCATTGATTTTAGAGATGAGTAATAGAGTGGCGAGGCAGTTTAGATCATTCGGTCAACTCTGCAGCCAACAGATATATCTATTTATTAGAGATTCAATGGCGAGGCAATGCCATTTATTTATTTATTTATTTTGAAATTTTAAAGATGAGAATAAGTGAGAATATTCTTGAGCTATACTTTATTGAAAGTATATTTTGAGATTTTAGAATCTATATTATATACATTGGATGTTTTAAGAGAAAAGTTATAAGAGAACTTGAAGATTGTTTTTAAACTATTTAGGTGGTTTAATAAATAAAAAAGTAAAGAGAATTTAAACCCTCAATTTATTTTGAGGATTATTATTATGGATTTACAAATTTCTTTGGAAATTAATTTTGAAGTAAGATAAGAAATTTGGACTTTTAATTTGATTTTTTAAATTACTTACTAAGTAATATAATAAAGAGTTAGAAAATTTTCAAATGTTGAAAATTGAGATTTTAAATTTAAAAGATGTTGAGATTTAAAAATTATAAATATCTTGGATTGAAAAGTAATTCGAGCTTATATCCTTGTCTCTTATGTATATTCTATCCTTGAGTTAATAACAACGACATGCATTTTCATGGTCGTTCGAGTTTGGTGGCCCTGTAAGAAGTCATTTCGTGATTTATCTATCTTGTCTATTGTTTCTACTCTATTGTGAGGATTTTCTTTCCGTATCTTTATGCAGAAAATCCTATTGATGATCTTCTTTATTGCTTAGAGTTCGGCTTTAAGTGAGTTTGATCCCGACTCTATTCGTAGAGTTTTGTGAAATCAATCGTTTTCAATTGATTAACTGTTGAGCATCTTATTGAGTTTTGATTCGAAGACGAGATATCTTTGAAATTCTTTTGAGTTCTTGGAAAATTCGATGGTTTGCTAATAACTATATTAGCATATGATAGGCCATTGAATTAATCAAATGAGTTTCTCCTTATTTCTTTCTACCATTCCATATTGAGAGTATGAATGATTTGGAATTCGAGCTTGTCTTTATCCTTCGATGATTGTATCTTTTATGTTTTTACAGCTCTTTTTCTAGAAAATTGCGGGGACGCAATTTTTGTAAGGGGAGGAGTCTGTAACAACCCTGGTTTTTGCGATTACCTGAAAATATTGAATTATAACGGCAGCTATAATTTAATAGCGTAAATTAAAAATTAAAGAGGAAATTAAATTGTTTATTGGGAATAAACAATATATTTAAGGATAAAATGAGGAAAATGTGTTTTATTTAGAGTTAACGCAATAATTTTGTTAATTATTGCTCTTTACTTCATTTAATATTTTTTTTTAAAAGAAGTAATTACTTTTAAAATGGGATATATTTAATAAAATGATGGAATTGAGTTTAAAAATATAAGTTGAGCATAAAACTATATTTGAAATGAGTTATAGAATTTTATGACACAAAATTGTGATTTTTGTGTAATTTATAGTGTTAATTACAATGAGTTTTGTAATTAAATGTAAATTTGCTATTTTCTTTAAATAGAGAAATATGATAATAAATATGTTCTAATTATGTAAATCATCTTTTAATTGGTATAAAACATTTTTATTATCATAAGTAATGAATTTCATAATTTTAAAGAAGTAGAGCTTGAAATATTGATAAGTTCATTTCTTAACATACTTGGTTAAGTGATTTAGTAAAAATAAAAAAAAAACATAATCTTATTTCTTTTATTTTGTTGGACCTTAGCCTAATTAGTGTAAATATTCTTTACTGGCCTATTAACCTAAGAAATGAGAAGAGAAAAGTTACAGTACGTACATTTTCATTCTCTTCTCTAACCCTCCAGAGAACTCAATTCCTCTTTCAAAACCTAGAAGAAAAAAATCAAATCTCTTCTTCAATTCATGGTAAATTAAACATCTTTAGGAGCTTATTTGTGCAGGTAATCATCTCTACCTTAAATACATCTCAATGATTTGAATTCTCAATTTACAGTAAACTAAATTAGGGCTTTTGGGTATATTTTGGATTGATTTTTTTTGTTTAGGGTTTACTAGTTTGGAAATTGGGGCTGAAGTGATAATAACGATTTTTGAATTAAAGGATATAGGTGAGTTAATCACTCACATGCCTATTTCTAAATCATTGTTTGCTGCACATTATTATTTGAATGATTTTTGATTCAATTGTGTGCAATTTGGTTGAAAACTTGTGTGATTTTTGTGTTATTGTTTGCTGGAAATTTGATTAAAAAAAGTAGCTGCAGTAAAACAACGATAATATAAGGTAGACTGATCCAAATTGACTCAATCTTTTTGTGGCCGAAAGCTGTTTCAATTAGCTACAAGTTTTCTATTAATTATATTTCGAAATTCTGCTGTTAAATTGGTCGAAATTGTGTTTGAAACTAATGTTATAGCACAGCCATATAAAACATTTCCGAGTTAATACCTGAAAGTAAAATGGACATAACTTTTGATTGGTAAATCCAATTGTGTTGAATCTTTTTGCAGTAGAAAGATAATTTTCTGTGAAAGAACTTTTGTTTTAGTTACTTTCTCATATTTTAAATATTTCTTGGTCAAAATCCATTTTTTTTAACAGAGTAATAGTCTATGCCCTGTCAAATTTCAGTACTAATATTGTTAGTAATTTAAGCATAACTCTTTCGTTTCTTAACCAAATTTAAGAATATTTGATGTTTTGGAAATATTAGATCATATACTACAAGTTTCATGTTTTGTGTTTTTCATAATTTTGAAGTTATCTATTTCAAATTTGAGTGTTTCTATTGTAATCCCGAGAGCAAAACTATTATTTGCTCTGTTGTTGAATCTGAAACTAAATTAAGCATAACTTCTTCAATTTTTATCCAAATTCAACAATCTTTAATGTTCTGGAAAGCTAAGGATTTTTTCTAAAAGTTTCATGTGAGGTTTTTGAAATTTTGAAGTTATATTGATCAAAACTACATTTGATCGTTGCTATCCCGAGATCAAAATGACAGCAGAGTTGAATTTAGATCTCTGAACTATTTTTATCATAACTTTCTCATTTCTTATCCAAAATTAATAATCTTACATGTTATGGAAAGCTTAAACTTTGTACTAAAAGTTTCATGTTTTGTGTTTCTTGAAATTTTGAGGTTTGCTTGATCAAAACTGTGTTTGTTTGTCGCTGTTGCGAGAGCAAAACGACAGCAATAACAATTATTGACCCGAGAATTGTATTAGTTTATTTTTGCTCTCATTCTTATTCGATTTTGATGTTGTTTTGAGATGTTTTGAGAGCTATGATGCCTATCAATAGGTTAGCTATATTTGAAGAATTTGAAATTGAAATTTAAATAGAATTTGAATTGATTTAGGGTTAAATTTGAATTGAATTCGTATTGAACTCAAGATATCGGTCTTAAGTTATCTTTCTTGTTTTTCTTTATTTTCGAGCACGGTTTCCACTAACCATTTTTGAAGTGATTTTTGAAATATATGAAAATTTCAAATTATTATTATATATTATTTTAAAATTATTTTTCTTATATAAAATCTACTTATTTCCTATAATAAAGGAACTTCAAATATTGGTTTTATTAATCTTTTTAGAAAGAAAAAAAGTTTTAAAAGCTTGTTTTCTCTAGTAAACTATTTTAAATATAAAACATACACTTTTGTACTATTCGAACGTATAAGAAAGAGAATTAAACGATTTAGTAAAACACGTGGTATGGGACATGTGCGTTTACTATTTCGGTTAATTTCGGACTTGTACGATCGAAGCTATTTGGGAATATTGATTCTGAGATGTTTTGCCATTTTATGGCATATTTTTAATTTTATAATTTCTATTTATTGGAATTATTTAAGATGGTTAATATTTGGCAAGTATTGTGGTTTGAGATCTCCTATGAAGGAGTATGGTCGATGAGAATCATCATGATGTTTTGTTTACTTACCAATGATATGAGGCAAATCTTTGTGTTAATGATTTCATAATTTGAAATTTATGGTTTATGATGAACCATCATGATGTTTTCACATGTCGATGAGATGAGACAAATTACGATGCCATTTAATACCTATCGATGAGATGAGACAAGTATTGTATCTCTTTATCACTTGCCAATGAGACTAGGCGAGATATAATTTTATGAGTTTTATGATGTTTCTAGTGTGACATCGACAGCGGCTAGTAAACCTCTAAGTGCGAATGTATGGTATGGGACATACGTTAACACTTTTTGGGTTCCTATCCGTGAGTTTGTGGTACATTCACGATGTTTACCAAACAGAACTGCTTTGAGAGGTGTTAGCGACCTTGTCATGAGGACAAACTGCTTCGGGAGGTGTTAGCGACCTTGTTAGGGCTGACAAAACTGCTTGGGGAGGTGTCAGCGACCTTGTCATGAGGACAAACTGCTTCGGGAGGTGTTAGCGACCTTGTTAGGGCTGACAAAACTGCTTGGGGAGGTGTCAGCGACCTTGTCATGAGGACAAACTGCTTCGGGAGGTGTTAGCGACCTTGTTAGGGCTAACAAAATTGCTTGGAGAGGTGTCAGCGACCTTGTCATGAGGATGAACTGCTTTGGGAGGTGTTAGCGACCTTGTCTGAGGCTTCGGCCATCTGAGTTTAGCACGTGCGGCATTGATTCGGCATTGCAATCGGGGATTTGGCCTATCATGGTTTTCTGAGTTTTCTATTTTATTATGATTTCAACATTTTAAGATGTTTGATTACATCGATAGCCTAGTGCTATATGAGATGCCGTATGTAGGTGATTTCATTTATGATGTCTTGAACTCTTATTGAGTTCCTTGAGTTATGAGTTTGGATGATTTCATGAATTTATAGGATATTCTAGGCCTTGCCATTTTGGCGAGTTGAGATTGAGATTTATATACATTTATACCGATGAGATGAGGTATAATTGAGTTTGGAGATTCTTTTATATTTGAGTTTGGGATCATCCTACTTGAGAATGTCTTATGTTTTCCTTTTTGGCGAGATTTTGTATTGATGTTTTACCTTTTGAGGAGATATGGTTCATGGAAACCATGTATACATTTTGGAATGTCGCCGATGATATGAGGCGAATGTTTATATTATTTGGGTAGTATTATTGAACTTACCTCTTTTGAGGTCTTTGTATACTTAAGTGGATTTATTTCACTTAAGTCATGGGTTATATTCTTTCTGTGGCCTCTTCTCATTCGAAAAGAATTATCACCTTTTATCTTATGCTTCATATTATCTTCTACCCTCATTAACTCATTATTTTAGCTAGATTGACCCGTGTACTTTGTACTCGGGTCAGACCGAGTTGTTTCAGGTTAGCTATCTGTTACGGGACCTTGCTTTGATGCATTTGCTTGGATACCAGCCTAGCACTTTTGTGTAGTTTTTATTTCTTTCCGCTTGACTCTGATGTATTTACAATTAATTCGTTGTTATGGCATGGTCGTGTACCGTACCACCTTTATTGTATTCATATTGTATTGTACTAAACATGTATCAGTGTATATGTATATATATGATGTTTATTACTGTTCTGTGATGTGTTTTACATATAGTTATTGTATTTTGTCCTATAGATCCATTAGCCACCTATAATTTTGGATTAAGCATTTACTATGTATGTCGATCCATTGAGATAGAAAAGAAAAATCATAATGCATTTATCGACGTATTCAATAGATGTTTAAGACAAAGTTATAGATGGTCGCCCTTAACCAGTCCTATTCTCCGCTTTAGTACACGGAATCACTCGTTAATTCTCTTTACTAAGGTGGGTCTTGGGGTGGGGCGTTACATACACTTTCATGTGTAATATTCATATCTATTTCCGCCTTTGTGATATGAATTGTCTGTGACTGATTTATGTTATGTTTATTTCTATATTTGTTTCCGAAGATATTATAGCCACTATGTAGAAGTTTTGAGTTTGTGTCGGCATGTCGGATTTCCACTTGAAAAGAATTGCATGTTATACTATCTGACATATCGATGCTCGCACAAAGCAATTACATGGATGGTCGCTCCTCAACAGCCTTATTCTCCGTGCTAGTTGACAGCATTCACAGTAGTGTTCTTGGCTAGCGTGGGTATAGAGGTGGGGCGTCACACATCTGGTCTGGTAATTCAATCCTGTAGGCCAAAGCACCGATTCTTTCGAGAACACGGAAAGGTCAAATATATCTCGGAGCTAGCTTTTCCGTCTTACCAAATCTGATTGCTCCTTTGATTGGGGAAATCTTGACGAAAACCAAATCTCCAACTTCGAATTCCAAATTCCTCTGTCTCTTATCCGCATAGCTCTTCTGATGATCCTGGGCTACTTTCATCCTTTTCTTGAACAGTTCAGCCTTTCCAGATGCCTCCCGAATCAATTTTGGACCAAGAATAAGACAATCTCCGAATTCTACCCAATAAGATGGTGATCTACAGGGTCTTTTGTACAAAGCATCGTTTGGTACCAACTTGATACTTGCCTGATAACTATTGTTGTATGAGAATTCTACCAAGTGTAAATGGTCCTCCCAAGATCCACCGAAATCTTGGATACAAGCTCTCAACATATCTTCAAGAATGCGATTCAGCCTTTCTGTCTGACCATCGGTTTGAGGATGATAAGTGGTACTTAAATTCAACCTCATTCCAAGAGCCATTTGCAGAGCTTTCCAAAATTTTCTGGTAAAAATTGGATCACGATCACTCACAATGCTGATGGGAACTCCGTGTAGCCTGACAATCTCTTTCATGAAAATCTCTGCTACAGAAGCTGCAGTTCTGGTTGCCTTAACTGGGATAAAGTGGGCGCTCTTGGTCAGTCTATCTATGATTACCCACACTCTTTCATTTCCTTTCCTGGTCCTTGGAAACTCATCGATGAAGTCCATCGATCTCATTTTCCATTTCGACTTTGGAATCTCTAATGGTTGCAACAATCCCACAGTCTTCTGCTGATCACCCTTCACTTGTTGACAGTTCGCACATCAAATTACAAAGGTAGAATGTCCTTCTTCATTCCTTTCCCCAAAAAACTCTTTTCATATCCTTGTACATCTTCGAGATCCCCAGACGAATACTTAACCTAGAGCCATGGCTCTCTAACAAAACTTCTTGTTTAAGATCCTTGATATTCGAAACACAGATTCTCCCATTGATCCTCAAGACTCCCTGACCATCGATCTTGAAACTGGCACACTTTCCATTCTTGACTTTCCTAATGATTTCTCTCAAACTCCTATTCATTCCTTGCTTGCTTGCAATCCTTTCTAGTAGATCGGAGTAACTTCCAAAGCAGCCAAAATTGCATTTCAACTTAAAGCATACGCCACTGTATTTTCTTTCCCCGGAGTGTAGAGAATGCCCAGATCATAAGATGCCAAAAATTCCACCCATCTCTACTGCCTCAGGTTTAGGTCTTTCTAGGAGAAAAGATACTTTAAGGATTTATGATCGGTGAAAAGCTCGAACTTCTCACCCAACATATAATGCCTCCATATCTTTAATGAAAGACGATAGCCAGCAATTCCAAATCATGCGTAGCATAGTTCTTTTTATGCGGCTTCAGCTGCCTACTAACGTATGCAATCACACTTCCATTCTACATCAAAATAGCACCAAGCCCTACTCCACAAGCATCAGTGTACAGACCCGAGCCCAACCTGATCCAAACCCCTATGCACACCCGAGCCCAACCCGATACGAATCCCTTCTTTCCTATCTCTCTCTCTCTCTTCCCACTCTATCTACAGCAAAACAAACCCCTACACAATGATACGCGTGCACATGCACACCACATAGATGTAGATGCCACCTTCGATCCATCGTTGACGACACCCTCGTTCGAACCGACCACCTAGAATCCTGAAACAATCTCCAGATCGAATTCGAGAAAATAAACACCCACTGGAACGAAACCGATCACCAAAACCACCTCGCACCACCACCTCCGATCATCGGAGACCATGTCGCCACGCCTGGAGCTGCGTCAGACCTTCACCTTCTTTTTTCGCCCTACTTCGATCCAACCCGACGCCGCCATGCCGCCGCATTTACCTAGAAAATATCATCAACCCAAGCAGGGTCTTAAACCCTTCATCTTTCTCATCGCGCCACCACGACGATTAGAAAAATCGACGACCAATTTTCCTAAGCTCCTCGACCCTCGAGCTACCTCCAACAATGATCCTGACACCTCAACGAACACCGATCGCATGAAATCAACGAAAATCCAATTTCCATTCAACCCATAATTTCTCTCAATTTACTAGTTTAAAAATCATGAAATTATCATCAATAATCGACATTTTTAAAGACGAATCAGATTATATATGTGAAACTTGAAATCATGAGGGTCGAATTTCTAATATGTTTTGATGTTTACTATAATTTCTTGTTTTCAAGTTAATTACTTTATAATCTCACATAAAAACTTTTTTAAAATAGAATGTAGTCAATACAAACCTATTATCTTTAATGATCATAATCTGAAAGAGATTGAGTAAAGAGAATTGAATATTTGAATGATGTTGAGTCTGTTAGAACAAACAGAGACATGCACACAGACATGCAGATGATCACACAGCAACTTCATACATATATACCAGGAAAACCAAATTTATACATCCATGCAAAACATTTTCACAACATTACTACCATTATTTATCACATGCATTAGATAATAAAGTTGGTTTGGCTTTAAAAGGTGAAGTTTACTCACCTAAAATTTAAGCAGAGAAAAGTTTTGGAAATCTAGGAGTTGATTTTGAAAATTGCAACTGATCTTAATCTACTTTGTTTTTAGTTGAGTTGCACTTGAATTTAAATCTTTCTTTGCTTCAGTTTGAAAACTTGAAGGAGTTGTTTGTTGTTTAGTTTGGTTTTAGTTTGGAAAATGAAAGAAGGTGAAAGAAAGAAAGGGATTGAGCTATATATAAGCGTATATAGCACCTGGTTTCATCTTTTAAATCATTTTTTTATATTTTGAAAATGAAGAAATCCATTTAAACAAGAATTTTGACACTTGTATTAGTATGATGTTTCCTAGCTTATAAATGTCCAATGCAAATATTTATATTAATTTTTATTTTATATTTTTATTTTCTTTTAACTTTTTTATTTATTATTATTTTAAGCTTAAGCTATTTATACTTTAGTTCATAACCATATACATACTAGTGTTTAAAATGTAGAGTTTTAAATCTAATTTATTTTGAGATATATATTTTGAATTTCAAATTATAGTTCCATTTACAATCTACATATATATAAATAATAGTAATTAGATAACATATTTATTTGTTTGAAAAGATAAGTTTGCATATTTATATTAGAAGATTATTAAATTAATTTTGCCTAAAATCCAGGGTTGTTACAGTGAATATTATTTAAAGTGAATAATGATTTCGAAAGTGATATGGTTTTGACTGAATATGATATTTTAATGTGAAGTATGAACTATTTGAAATGTAATGACCACGGTGTGGAATAAGCTTTTGGTTATTAAAGAGACTGGGATTAGATATTGCTATACTCTCTGCCAATACCGAAAACCACTTTAACAATTGTGTACGTGGAGGAGATTCTATAATGAAGTAGAATGATTTGGTAGTGATTCTATATATGATATTTACGTAGCCTTGAATCCCATGAGTCAGCTTGATGCGGCCAAAACAGGAGCTACGCCGGGCCAAGTGGGGTCATTCCTCCTATCAGATACATTTCTTCAATACCATTCTATTTCTTTGGTGATTTGATAGGGTGCACCCTTTTATTTGGGAGTGTATCACAAGGTGAACGGTAGTAGCTGCTATGCGTTACCACCGGTCTGAATCTTCAAATGGTATATCTACCCTGGCATTGCCTCGAGTGCCTTGTCGCATGCCCTATCGAAACTTCTACAAGTTTGTTTTATACCCTACCTATGTGGTATCCCCGGTGTAAATATCCCGTTTATAGAGGAGTGTAAAGGAATTGTGTAACGACCCAGAAATTTTAGTAATTTAAATTTGAATATTTAATTAATTTTAAATATAAAAAAGTGAATTTATAAGTCGAATAAATTTTATTTCGAATAATTGGATTTAATTGAATAATTAAATCGATAATTTAATATGTGAAATTATGGAAATAATTGAAAATTGGGTTAAATATGATTGAAAATCATTTGTAAAATTTTATTTTATCATATTGGAGTTAGAATGATATTTTAGAACTTTTAAAATTGAATTAAAAGTTAATTTGTGAAAATTGAATATTTTAATATTAAATCGACTAGTGAAAATAGTCAATTTTTGAACAGTCTCAGAATTGAACGAAACTAGTTCCATTGGATCCGTAATAGTTAGTTATTACCGGATTTCAATTTTCGTAGCAATCGGAGTTGTCGTTTGATCGTGGCAGCTCGAAACGCAGCGAAATTGTTTTTATATTAAATTGGCGAGTTAAAATAGTCATTTTTCAAAAAGTCTCGGATTTCGACGAAACCAGTTTCATCGGATCCGTAATGTGATATTATTGTAAGTTTTCAAATTTCGTGTCAATTGGATTTACCGTTTGTCCGGTACAAATTAAAACGCCTAGAAAATCGTTTAAATGGTTTAATTTAAATTGAACGTTTATTGCCATAACTCGCACAGATGTCCGAATTAGCTTCCGAAACCTGTTCCATTGTGTCCAGAACGCGGGGTAAACCCTAGAAACGCTGGTCACCGCACGTAAATCAGAGTTTGGAAAACCCGGATAAATAGTGTCGTTCGATTCTCTATAAATAGCCCATATTCTCACAAGAAAAAATAAATAACAAAACCCTAAACCTAATGTACAGCCGCCTCCACCTAAATACACGGTCAGAAAATCACGATCTTCCTCCTCCAATTTCTTCAAATCCAAGCCTCGTTTCAAGAATCCTTCAACATGAAAGATGTAGATCTAAGTGAGAGCTTCGATTCTATACGGGTGTGATCATTTTTAGTGGCACGAATCGATGGCAATTCGAGCTTGAAGGCCATGCGTTCGGCCTCGTCGTGCGTGCAACATAGGGGACCGAATTTCAAGCCCCTGGAGCCGAGCATAGAGGGGATGGAGGCGCACGACATGATGGTCCTTGATCGAATTATCGTCGAGTGTATTGGTCGTAGGATGGAACCCTAGTGCGTGACTTTATGGGTTCAATGTCGCGTGTAATCTGTCGATGGAGAACGTGAGATAGAGGAAGGGGTGCGCACGGCCCAAATGTGTTCAAAGAAGATCTACGGCTGAAATTGATTTAGGTTTAAAATTAATTAAATGTTGTAAATTAATTTATAAATATAAATCGTGTAACTTTGAAAATTGATAACTTTTTCAAACGAGGTCGAAAACGCGCGAAACCAGTTGCGTTGGAATCGTATGGACGAACACTACGCGATGGAACTGGATTGAAGTCGTTTGGAGTTAGTGAGAATTTCGGGTAAAATTAAACGTCCGTTTAATTTTATTCGAAATAAATCGCTAAAACGAATTGAAATCAAGGTGAGAACTTCTCACTCAATCGAATCAGTTTCGATTTTTATTTTAAATAGTTAAATTAAAATTTGTTGAATGTATGTTTGAATGATGATTGTTAGATATTGATTGTTAAAATAGACATTATGCGCCGTTAGTAAGCGGAGGTTATTTATTAAAAACATATACCGCGAATATTTCATAAACAGTGAAATTGGTATTATATATAATAGCAATATATATATATTGGAATATGTATATATTGGAGTTATTGATTTCCTGCCTTTGTATAGCGGATGAGACCCTATTGCGCCGTCTATTAAGAGGATAATATTTTAAATCCCATATACCGCGATAATTCCGTACTGGAGCGGAATTGGTATTGTGCTAATGTTTGTGGATGCAGGAAAACAGGTTGGAGGGATCCAACTGGATTCCTCAACAGTATTTATTTGATTTCAGATATTTTGATATTTGATGGATTATCATATCGATATATGATGTCGTTGTTGTCGTGATTGACTATTTGGTATGTAGCATCATTGGACCAAATTTTGGAATTTTAAAATGATTTTTAAAGTGATTTTTTGAAAGTATAAGTTATAAAATATTTTTGGAATTGATCCATTATAAATAAATAAACGTTATACTTTTAAAAGTTATAAAAATTATGATTTTTGAGAAATACGGTTAAAGATTGATTTTTCAGAAATATGGATTAATGATTTTATAAAATAGTTTAAATTGGATCTCTGAATTTATTGTAAAAAGTTTAAATATAGGATTTATAAAATTTATTATTTTATAAATCAACAGGATGAAATTATAAAGAAGTTTAAAGACGTTTTAGAATAATAATACAAATTGATTTGTATAAAAGATTTATAAAATGGATATTTATAAATTAGAATATTTTGGATTATAAAACGAGTTTTTATAAGTGTTAGAATGAATTGTGAATGAATTTCATAAATGAATGAAATTTATAGAATTATAAACGGTGAAGTTATAAATGGAATTTTATAAGAAGTAGGTTTATAAAATTTGAAAAGTTATTTGAAGAATGGATTTTTTGATAAATAAATGAATCTTATAAGTTATAAGATTTATAAATTGGGATGTTTAAAAGAACGATTCTTGTAAACAAATAAATTATAAGTGTTTAACTTATAATATGAACCTTTGGTATATAATTGAGTTATGAATTGAATATAGGGTAATAAAGGAATTTATAAACATTGTTTTATAAATTTGCAACGACTTATTTTGATAAGTTAATTTTTATAACTTATTTATGAAGCTATATTCACGTTTTAGACAGTGAATAATCCTTTAAAATGAAATGTATAGAAATGATGAAATTGGTTAACGTAGTATATTCACGTTTTTGAATAGTGAATAATATGTTAAAGAAATTATTTTGAATGTGATGTTTTAAATAGAATTTAAAACGATCTAACGATATTTTTAAAATGCGTTGAGATTCGAAACCATAGATTTCAACATTCATTGTTGAAATAAACGTTTTCGAGAAATAGAAGGAAATGGTGGACTATAACACTGTTGTTATAGTAAATGATTTCCGAAAGGAAATGTTTTGTATAGTATTGGGATTTATATATCTATTTTAATTTCGAATCCCTATACTAGTGATTTTGGGTTGTCGTAACGATGTTTTACGTAACATTCGTTTTGGCCCAAATAAATATGTTTAAGAGAATGATTTCCTTAAAGAATGAAATATATACTTAATCTCGATTTAAGTATATTGAATATTTTCCAAGTGTTGAAAATAAATAGATTTGTGAATTACTTATGAATAAATAAGTATAGAAATGTTTTCCAAGGTGAAATGAAATATTTTGAGAATTTATCTTTTAGAAGATAAATTGAAATGAATAATTGAAATCATTTATTCATAAATATTTTGAAATATAAATTCATTATGGAATTTATAAATGAAAAGGAGAATTTGTTTAAAAATAAATATTGATTTATTTTTGAAGTGTGAAATTATATATCTAGTAAAGATATTTTTGAAAAATAAATAATTTCGAAAATTATTTGGAATCTGGTGATGTTGTGCATATCAGTGATAGTTCAATAACCGACTATCAATATTTACCTTTGAAAGGTATTTGTTGTGATTTGCTGAATTTGAATGCACACTTATTTTTAAATTATTGCGCTCGTTATTCGGATTACCCATTCCGAATGGTGATACGACGTAATGGATAGCATTAAAGATCGGTGTTGAAGACCCGGTATTTGCGAGAGCGATAGGATGACCTGTCGATTAACTCTGCACCGAGTTGCTCCGGTATTGAGTTCTCCATATGTGATGGGAAATCCGATCAGGATTGTGGATATCTGGATTGCAAGGACTTCTTTGTAAGTGCCTTCGGTTCTGTTCGAGCCCGGAACAGACTTGTATGGATTGTATGTCTGACATTACAAATTGAGATATAAAGCCGATTTCTTTCAAATATATTTCTGTTGGTGGCGGAGAATTTATTCTTTTAGCTTAACACCCTTCTCTGAGACGTACGAGCTCAGAGGTTATGTAGTTGAATTTTATCAGCGATATATTCCCAATTTGGTAATGTGACATGCTGAGTGTTGCTGTGAAATGATCATTGTGTTGATTATTTGTGATAGGATCATTTATTTGATTGTCTATCCTGGTGATCATTTCTATGATCATTTGTTGACCCAAAGCATGGCTTTTGTATAAAGTATGTTTTTGTGGACGTGACTTCGTCGAGCCTCACACCTCGGGAATGGTCAAAACAGGAAAGATGCAGCAAGGTTATGAGGGGCAGCGCCCTTTAGGGTATATGCATTTCCTTCTGGAAAAGGGTGGTATCATGGTATGGAGCCCAGATACTTACTCATATTGAAAACACTTTATGATTGTGTGAATTGATTGCGAGCGCTCGGTTAAAGGTCCCAAAGGACCGGGGGATGGCATATTCGGTCAGTTGTTACTCAGTTAGGGGTAACCCGGCCTTGTGTTGGTAGAGATCCGGTTTGGTTCTCGGGGATGTCCATCCAGAGGCATTCTCATGTGGCAATGGGAAGTTCCTTGGCTTGATCATTCGTTGGAAATCCAAAGAAACAATACGAGACTTGTACGGTTTTAGTTGTATAGCCTGCCATGGAATGTGGCGGTAACCTGCTATTGAACATGGTAGCTATAGTAGGCATAAGTGCGGAATGTCTATGCTGGCTAAGATTTATATCTTTATTTTCGAAAGAATTTTTCATACACTATGCACTAATAATAATATCAAATGTTCTTTTTAAATGCGTATCGAGCATCTTTGACTATCATAAGGAGAAATCTCCTCCGATTCTGCGTTTGCATTGTGTGTGTGTGCGGGAGGCCTTATGGTAGTCCCATTTTTAAAAGCATTGCGAATTGACTTTAAAAATATTCCTCTATTTTTATTTTAAAGACAAATAAACTGTTTTGACTTCTCACACCAGTCACATGACTGACTCAGAGTTTATTGTTTTCCTTCCTAAACTCTGGGTGCCCACCAATTTCCACACGGGCAGTCAAGAGTTAAGGTTTATCAGGATATTCTGGAGTTGCTGGAGGCAAGCTGGATGGCATGGCGTATTACTAGTATATAGTATTTCTTTTCTGCTGCATTGTTTGTTGTTGTACACTCTGATGATGATGTAATGTAATGTATAAAATGTAATAACTGATATAGTTCTTTGTTTAAAGATTATTCATTTATTTATTATATGTTGTTCCGCTGCGAATTGTGAGATTCTGATGTTGTTCTGTTGTTTTCTTTATTTTCTATTTTCTTTCCTCTCTATTTTTCTATCTTTTCTCTCTTCTTCTACCTCTTTCCTTTTCTTAAACCATAACATTTCGGGTTTCCGGCCTTCGATTTCTCGGCAGTCGATAAAGTGAGTATCGATGTTGAATTTTCGAAAGTCGAAAATTTTCGGGACGTTACATTTGGTATCAGAGCATATGGTTAAGCGACAACCATGGTTCTGTTGGGTATTACTCATTAGAGATAGAGTCAGTAGTACTCTAGAATGAGTTTGAGTGTAATAATAGCTATGAGAGTGTAATTGTTAGTGAATATAAAATTGTTTTATATTGTGATGATTGGTTTATTGAGTGGCATATGAACCTTCGTCAGCACGGTCTGTACAACTATGCCGAAGGGGTTTATAAACATTTGAATAGAACAATTCGACACAATATTGTTTTAAATTGGGTAAATGAAATAATTTTACCTTGAGTATATTTTTATATATAAAAGAATAATTTTTCACAATTATTAAAGTGTATGTAAGTAGATTGTTTAGTTGTTTGAATAATCTAAATTGAAAAATAATTGTATAAGCAAATGAATTATAAGAATTGAATTATAATTAAAGTGATTTACAATTGTGAAATAAACTTATATATATGAGAAGTGAAACTAATGAATATATTTATGAATATGAGTTATAAATAAAAAATGAGTTTGAATAAGTAATGAAATTTGACCTTGGTTAAAGTTAAATAAAAATTTACCTTAGAATTGGAATCTGAATTGATTTATAAGTGGAAATTTAAGTTAAGTAAAACAAAGTAATGTTTGTAAAAAGGAAATATAACTTAAGAGATGTTGAATGAAGTTGATATTAGTATCAAAGTAAATTAATAAAGTTAAGTGATAAATGCGAACTTGAGTTATATAAATGAAATTCAACTTTGTAATTGAATTGAATGAATGGATTTAATGTAAATCAATTAAATGTATATTTTGTTGATATGGAATAATGAATGTAAGTGTTAATTCATTAAAATCTAATGTTATTGGAAGTTGAATAATTGAATGAAAATCAATTTAATTAAACCAATTGAAAGCAAAGGAATTTGGTTGTAATTAATATACATTGATTGTTATATGGTTGTTAGTTGATTGATTATATATAATTCATTAAGTGTTAATGAAATTGAGTTAATGAAATTGGAAGTTAAAGTAATTGAAATCCAATTGAAAGTTAAGTGAATCTTAAATAGAATTGAATTTGATTTGGAAGTGAACCAACTTGAATATGAATTAGTGAATATAAACTAATTGAAAATGAATGTTAGTAAAAACATCCACTGTTAATGAATCAAATGTGATTAAATTGAAAACCCAATTCATTGAATATCAATGAGAATATGAATGAATATTTATTGGTTATGGATGTTAGTTGGATGATAGTTGGTTGATGTTTGCATTTGTTGTTTGTTTGCATTTGCTATGTTGGCATATATAGTTATTATGTTGCTATATGATGTATATCGATACTATTGTCTATATACATGATTCTCATGTTGTTTGTTGAGTGTTTAGTAGGTGCGGATCGCGTTTGCTTCGCATTTGGAGCTCGCTTTCGCGCTATATTAGCCGTATATGCTCGCTAATAAAATATAAGGTACATATCTCGAATTAAATATCGTACTTTTACATTTTTTCCCTTCGGGATGCCTCATTACTTGATGAGATGTATATTTGTGATATATATACTGTTATTTTTTTCGGATTGAGCCGTGCAAAGGAGACTATGGCGAATTTTTCCGGAAATTTAAGGCGTTAGAAAAAATTTGAGAAAATTGGAAATTTTTTGAAAACTTAGACTTTGATTTGGAATTGAAAGTTAAACGATAGTAGTTGTTTTTGAAAAGATAACTAAGTATGATTTGAAAACTTAGTAAAGTTATTGTAAGAAATTTAACTATGGATTTTGGAAAGTTAATAGATTCAGTAACTTTTCTTACTTAATAATTTCGAGGACGAAATTCTTTTAAGGGGGGAAGATTGTAACGACCCAGAAATTTTAGTAATTTAAATTTGAATATTTAATTAATTTTAAATATAAAAAAGTGAATTTATAAGTCGAATAAATTTTATTTCGAATAATTGGATTTAATTGAATAATTAAATCGATAATTTAATATGTGAAATTATGGAAATAATTGAAAATTGGGTTAAATATGATTGAAAATGATTTATAAAATTTTATTTTATCATATTGGAGTTAGAACGATATTTTAGAACTTTTAAAATTGAATTAAAAGTTAATTTGTGAAAATTGAATATTTTAATATTAAATCGACTAGTGAAAATAGTCAATTTTTGAACAGTCTCAGAATTAAACGAAACCAGTTCCATTGGATCCGTAATAGTTAGTTATTACCGGATTTCAATTTTCGTAGCAATCGGAGTTGTCGTTTGATCGTGGCAGCTCGAAACGCAGCGAAATTGTTTTTATATTAAATTGGCGAGTTAAAATAGTCATTTTTCAAAAAGTCTCGGATTTCTACGAAACCAGTTTCATCGGATTCGTAATGTGATATTATTGTAAGGTTTCAAATTTCGTGTCAATTGGATTTACCGTTTGTTCGGTACAAATTAAAACGCTTAGAAAATCGTTTAAATTGGTTTAATTTAAATTGAACGTTTATTGCCATAACTCGCACAGATCTCCGAATTAGCTTCCGAAACCTGTTCCATTGTGTCCGGAACGCGGGGTAAACCCTAGAAACGCTGGTCACCGCGCGTAAATCGGAGTTTGGAAAACCCGGATAAACAGTGTCGTTCGATTCTCTATAAATAGCCCATATTCTCACAAGATCGGAGTTTGGAAAACCCGGATAAACAGTGTCGTTCGATTCTCTATAAATAGCCCATATTCTCACAAGAAAAAAAATAAATAACAAAACCCTAAACCTAATGCACAGCCGCCTCCACCAAAATACACGGTCAGAAAATCACGATCTTCCTCCTCCAATTTCTTCAAATCCAAGCCTCGTTTCAAGAATCCTTCAACATGAAAGATGTAGATCTAAGTGAGAGCTTCGATTCTATACGGGTGTGATCATTTTTAGTGGCACGAATCGATGGCAATTCGAGCTTGAAGGCCATGCGTTCGGCCTCGTCGTGCGTGCAACATAGGGGACCGAGTTTCAAGCCCCTGGAGCCGAGCATAGAGGGGATGGAGGCGCACGACATGATGGTCCTTGATCGAATTATCGTCGATTGTATTGGTCGTAGGATGGAACCCTAGTTCGTGACTTTATGGGTTCAATGTCGCGTGTAATCTGTTGATGGAGAACGTGAGATAGAGGAAGGGGTGCGCACGGCCCAAATGTGTTCAAAGAAGATCTACGGCTGAAATTGATTTAGGTTTAAAATTAATTAAATATTGTAAATTAATTTATAAATATAAATCGTGTAACTTTGAAAATTGATAACTTTTTCATACGAGGTCGAAAACGCGCGAAACCAGTTGCGTTGGAATCGTATGGACGAACACTACGCGATAGAATTAGATTGAAGTCGTTTGGAGTTAGTGAGAATTTCGGGTAAAATTAAACGTCCGTTTAATTTTATTCGAAATAAATCGCTAAAACGAATTGAAATCAAGGTGAGAACTTCTCACTCAATCGAATCAGTTTCGATTTTTATTTTAAATAGTTAAATTAAAATTTGTTGAATGTATGTTTGAATGATGATTGTTAGATATTGATTGTTAAAATAGACATTATGCGCCGTTAGTAAGCGGAGGTTATTTATTAAAATCATATACCGCGAATATTTCATAAACAGTGAAATTGGTATTATATATAATAGCAATATATATATATTGGCATATGTATATATTGGAGTTATTGATTTCCCGCATTTGTATAGCGGATGAGACCCTATTGCGCCGTCTATTAAGCGGATAATATTTTAAATCCCATATACCGCGATAATTCCGTACTGGAGCGGAATTGGTATTGTGCTAATGTTTGTGGATGCAGGAAAACAGGTTGGAGGGATCCAACTGGATTCCTCAACAGTATTCATTTGATTTCAGATATTTTGATATTTGATGGATTATCATATCGATATATGATGTCGTTGTTGTCGTGATTGACTATTTGGTATGTAGCATCATTGGACCAAATTTTTGGATTTTAAAATGATTTTTAAAGTGATTTTTTGAAAGTATAAGATATAAAATATTTTTGGAATTGATCCATTATAAATAAATAAACGTTATACTTTTAAAAGTTATAAATATTATGATTTTTGAGAAATACGGTTAAAGATTGATTTTTGAGAAATATGGATTAATGATTTTATAAAATAGTTTAAATTGGATCTCTGAATTTATTGTAAAAAGTTTAAATGTAGGATTTATAAAATTTGATTATTTTATAAATCAACAGGATGAAATTATAAAGAAGTTTAAAGACGTTTTAGAATAATAATACAAATTGATTTGTATAAAAGATTTATAAAATGGATATTTATAAATTAGAATATTTTGGATTATAAAACGAGTTTTTATAAGTGTTAGAATGAATTGTGAATGAATTTCATAAATGAATGAAATTTATAGAATTATAAACGGTGAAGTTATAAATGGAATTTTATAAGCAGTAGGTTTATAAAATTTGAAAAGTTATTTGAAGAATGGATTTTTTGATAAATAAATGAATCTTATAAGTTATAAGATTTATAAATTGGGATGTCTAAAAGAACGATTCTTGAAAACAAATAAATTATAAGTGTTTAACTTATAATATGAACCTTTGGTATATAATTGAGTTATGAATTGAATATAGGGTAATAAAGGAATTTATAAACATTGTTTTATAAATTTGCAACGACTTATTTTGATAAGTTAATTTTTATAACTTATTTATGAAGCTATATTCACGTTTTAAACAGTGAATAATCCTTTAAAATGAAATGTATAGAAATGATGAAATTGGTTAACGTAGTATATTCACGTTTTTGAATAGTGAATAATATGTTAAAGAAATTGTTTTGAATGTGATGTTTTAAATAGAATTTAAAACGATCTAATGATGTTTTTAAAATGCGTTGAGATTCGAAACCATAGATTTCAACATTCATTGTTGAAATAAACGTTTTCGAGAAATAGAAGGAAATGGTGGACTATAACACTGTTGTTATAGTAAATGATTTCCGAAAGGAAATGTTTTGTATAGTATTGGGATTTATATATCTATTTTAATTTCGAATCCCTATACTAGTGATTTTGGGTTGTCATAACGATGTTTTATGTAACATTCGTTTTGGCCCAAATAAATATGTTTAAGAGAATGATTTCCTTAAAGAATGAAATATATACTTAATCTCGATTTAAGCATATTGAATATTTTCCAAGTGTTGAAAATAAATAGATTTGTGAATTACTTATGAAAAAATAAGTATAGAAATGTTTTCCAAGGTGAAATGAAATATTTTGAGAATTTATCTTTTAGAAGATAAATTGAAATGAATAATTGAAATCGTTTATTCATAAATATTTTGAAATATAAATTCATTATGGAATTTATAAATGAAAAGGAGAATTTGTTTAAAAATAAATATTGATTTATTTTTGAAGTATGAAATTATATATCTAGTAAAGATATTTTTGAAAAATAAATAATTTCGAAAATTATTTGGAATCTGGTGATGTTGTGCATATCCAGTGATAGTTCAATAACCGACTATCAATATTTACCTTTGAAAGGTATTTGTTGTGATTTGCTGAATTTGAATGCACACTTATTTTTAAATTAATGCGCTCGTTATTCGGATTACCCATTCCGAATGGTGATACGACGTAATGGATAGCATTGAAGATCGGTGTTTAAGACCCGGTGTTTGCGAGAGCGATAGGATGACCTGTCGATTGACTCTGCACCGAGTTGCTCCGGTATTGAGTTCTCCATATGTGATGGGAAATCCGATCAGGATTGTGGATATCTGGATTGCAAGGACTTCTTTGTAAGTGCCTTCGGTTCTGTTCGAGCCCGGAACAGACTTGTATGGATTGTATGTCTGACATTACAAATTGAGATATAAAGCCGATTTCTTTCAAATATATTTCTTTTGGTGGCGGAGAATTTATTCTTTTAGCTTAACACCCTTCTCTGAGACGTACGAGCTCAGAGGTTATGTAGTTGAATGTTATCAGCGATATATTCCCAATTTGGTAATGTGACATGCTGAGTGTTGCTGTGAAATGATCATTGTGTTGATTATTTGTGATAGGATCATTTATTTTATCGTCTATCCTGGTGATCATTTCTATGATCATTTGTTGACCCAAAGCATGGCTTTTGTATAAAGTATGTTTTTGTGGACGTGACTTCGTCGAGCCTCACACCTCGGGAATGGTCAAAACAGGAAAGATGCAGCAAGGTTATGAGGGGTAGCGCCCTTTAGGGTATGTGCATTTCCTTCTGGAAAAGGGTGGTATCATAGTATGGAGCCCAGATACTTACTCATGTTGAAAACACTTTATGATTGTGTGAATTGATTGCGAGCGCTCGGTTAAAGGTCCTAAAGGACCGGGGGATGGCATATTCAGTCAGTTGTTACTCAGTTAGGGGTAACCCGGCCTTGTGTTGGTAGAGATCCGGTTTGGTTCTCGGGGATGTCCATCCAGAGGCATTCTCATGTGGCAATGGGAAGTTCCTTGGCCTGATCATTCGTTGGAAATCCAAAGAAACAATACGAGACTTGTACGGTTTTAGTTGTATAACCTGCCATGGAATGTGGCGGTAACCTGCTATTGAACATGGTAGCTATAGTAGGCATAAGTGCGGAATGTATATGCTGGCTAAAATTTATATCTTTATTTTCGAAAGAATTTTTCCTACACTATGCACTAATAATAATATCAAATGTTCTTTTTAAATGCGTATCAAGCATCTTTGACTATCATATGGAGAAATCTCCTCCGATTCTGCATTTGCATTGTGTGTGTGTGCGGGAGGCCTTATGGTAGTCCCATTTTTAAAAGCATTGCGAATTGACTTTAAAAATATTCCTCTATTTTGATTTTAAAGACAAATAAACTGTTTTGAGTTCTCACACCAGTCACATGACCGACTCGGAGTTTATTGTTTTTCTTCCTAAACTCTGGGTGCCCACCAATTTCCACACGGGCTGTCAAGAGTTAAGGTTTATCAGGATATTCTGGAGTTGCTGGAGGCAAGCTGGATGGCATGGCGTATTACTAGTATATAGTATTTCTTTTCCGCCGCATTGTTTGTTGTTGTACACTCTGATGATGATGTAATGTAATGTAATGTATAAAATGTAATAACTGATATAGTTCTTTGTTTAAAGATTATTCATTTATTTATTATATGTTGTTCCGCTGCGAATTGTGAGATTCTGATGTTGTTCTGTTGTTTTCTTTATTTTCTATTTTCTTTCCTCTCTATTTGTCTATCTTTTCTCTCTTCTTCTACCTCTTTCCTTTTCTTAAACCATAACATTTCGGGTTTCCGGCCTTCGATTTCTCGGCAGTCGATAAAGTGAGTATCGATGTTGAATTTTCGAAAGTCGAAAATTTTCGGGACGTTACAAATTGTATAGACTACGGGAATATATAAAATGTGTTAATGGGGATATGGGTAATGCCTTAACGCTATTTTAATAATTTTACTTTAATATAGACATTATAATAGCGTATATTACTACATAGTAGATAGTTCCACGGATCCTTAGAGGATGGAAATCCCAAACATCCTTTAAGTTACTTGTATTTCAGTTGATATTTCACTTGAGTTGAATTTACTGATATAAGAATGTTAATCTTGACTCGAGTATTTCGTATTTTTTTATGCTTGGGTCAGACTGAGTGTCACAGCAATTGAGGCTCTCCTTTGGAGTTGGAGCTTCACTTGGAGATCCACATATATCTATTCAGCTTTCAGCTATCCAGTGGTTTTGCTCAGACTTGTCATCTGTTTGTATTTGAGACTACATTGTATTTGAGATATTCTGTTGTATTTTACTTCAAATCTATTATTTATATTGTAGCTTCATGAACTACTATTTATCTATTCCGTTGCTTATTGTTATATTACTCCGTGCCTGTGATTCTGTGATTTATTTATTTACTGTACATGTTGAGTTTTGACAAATAAAAAAATTAACAATCTGTTGTTTTGAGCAATTCAAGTCCGACATGTGTGGATGCGAATGGCATGAAATTCCAGGTCGTTACAGTTGGCATCAGAGCTCTGGTTTTGGCAAAACATAGCATATAGATTAAAATTTAATTATGAAATCACCTTCGTTCGAGGTTAAATTTCTTCCTCTTCGATCTGGATTGCTGTTGGATTTTTGGAACTCTCCACTTTATTCTAAAATCCACTCTTTTTTTGCTATTCACGTTCTTCTTGGTTCTGAAGCATACCATAGCTTCATTTCAATCGATCTCTATAAGAAATTCGAACACATCTAGCCACCTGTATTGGAAACTTCGTCCTTGTGTGTGTCTAATCCCATCAGCAGTCCCACCTACATCAATATGATCTATCAAGGGGTGAAACTCCTTTGCAACAAGCATTGACTATACGGAGATTTCTATGTCCTTGGTTTGATGCTATTATCACTTGCAAATCCTGAACCGTCTCCAATAGACCAGCGGGGTAAACCCCTTGAATTCTTGACTCCACTCCGATAATCAGAGATTATCCTGATATTGGGTAAAGTCACTTCTCTTCCCTTCAAGCGGGAAATTGAATTTTCGCATCGATCTTATATTTGAAATCTTGATTGACCTGGTTACAGTCACCCGCAATCAATATAAATCTATCCATCTTCCTCTTTTGTAATTTCCTTATCTCATCTTCCTTTCGACTCTGTCTCGTTAGTTAGTTCTCTTTGATTAGGATCCCACTATATGTGAATCTCTACCCCTTCTTGAATCATTGGGTAAGGGAGTATATTTGTAAGTAATATAAAAATATTTATACTGTGTTGTTTGAGTTGTTAAGTTTGAATTTTGGATTTCGATCAAATCGTATGGCACACGCTATCGTTAGAAATTCCAAACAATTAAACATAGCAAACTGACATAAAATTTTGTTTTTGAAATTTGTAAATGGAATAATTTATGTATGATTACAATTTATATATATAAACATGATTTTCTAAATTTAGATAGTTATATGATTAGTTGTTAGAAATGATAATACTAGATTATCATTTATTGTTTTGTCAACATTTCCAAATCTTTAACTATTGTTTTATAATTTTATTAAAATGGTTTATAAATCCAATTTGCAAATGAAATTAAATTAAATTTAGTATTCGAGAATTTAATTTTCGGTGTTCTTAAAAATTTGGTTTTGAGAAAATATACTATTTGAAAATAATTTTCGAATGAAAATTTGTTTTCAAAGAATTCTAAAAAGAAGTAAGTCGGTACTCTCCTCCATTGTCATTGGAAAATAAATTCAGCGATGACTGTAGCATCATCGACATTCATTTTTGAGTCTCGAAGTGGAGAGACCACATAGCAACTTTGCTACACTTTTGTTTTGGACAATGAATTTTGTTTGAAATTTCTTGTGTATAATTTGAATTATAAAATATATATGTATATTTACTTGAAAATAGTTTGAAGTGAAACCAGGAAATTTAATTCTTAAATTCAATTTTAAATGATGGTTTTCAATTATTATAATAAAGCCAAATTTTGAATTAATTGGAGTGTTTAAAACAAGAAATTTAATTTGAAAGAACTTTAAAAAAATGAAACTAGGATAAAAATTTATTTCTATAATGATCAATTGCATTATAATATCAATAACTTACCTAAAATTCTCAAAAAGTTAATGTTAGGGTGAATATATAATTAATGGTTATATAAGTGAAATTTAAGTAATAAATTATTCAAACTAAAATCTGGCTTACTATAAATGTTGTAAATAAAAGGAAAATAGTATTTAACTACATTCAGAAACATTAATATAACTTACCTAGAAAGTTTAAGTGTAAATGGAATGTAATTAGATAGTATACACTATGAGTAATTGATATCAAAGATGATATATTGTTAAGGGAATTTACCGATGATAAATTGGATAATAAATTGAATAATTAAAAAATATTTGTTGAATAATATATGGTTATAAAATGCATACACCTAACATAGGTTGCATAATATGTTAAGTGAAATAAATTAAACAAATAAAAGAGACGACTATTTAAGCAGATAAATATGAACTTAAGAATAATGAACTTGAATTTTTGTGGAACCAACTCAACTAAAAATAAATTGATTTAATAAATAAGTTAAATAAAATAAATTTTGTTTTAAAAGAAATTTTGTAACAATTATTAATAAATTGAATCAAATCAAATTGAATGGAAATAGCTTGAATTGAAATCAACAAGATATGAATATAAATGAATACTATTGATTAAATAAAATAGAATGAAACCAAATTAATTGAATAGAAATCAATTTAAAAAAACTAAATGAAATTTTTAGGGTTTAATTATCATTTTGAACTCAGAATTTTGAATTGAATGACTATTTATTGATTTAATAAAATGGATTAGAGCAAATTGTTGAATATTAATTAATTTGTATGGTATTAAATTTATTGTTGTATTTTGCATTTTAATCTATCTTTCTTGCTGGTTATTTCTATTCTCCTATCGTTCCTTTTCGGGGACAAAAAGTTTTGAGTGGGAGAGAGTGTAACGATCCGTAAATTTTAAAAAAATTTATAATGTAATTAAATGAAATTTTGCTTGAAATTTAAATATAAAATTTAGCAATGAAAATGTGATATTTGGAATATGTCTATATAGACATAGCAAATGGTAAATTTTCATCAGATAATATGGAAGTTTATTTTCTTGTGTAATTTTTTTTAAATTTAAATCGGTTAATATTTAATGATAGTAAAATATTTCTCAAATCTGAATAGTTTATATAAGAAATTTGTAAATCATTTTCTAAGTGAGACGTCATAATTCGTTTCATCAAATTTGGACTGCTATTGCTTCGTTTATTTATTTTCAGCGTTTTAGCAGCATTTTTAATACCGAATATCAACTTCTGATAGGACGAGTATATTGCCGATACCTATGTACCTTTCTGTTCGTATCATCGTGCTGATCTCAATAGTATATTCGATTGCGTATTTCGGAGTACGGTACACGGTGAAATCCATGAAAACGATTAACCGTATCGGTACCACTTTTGATGGTCTGTGTCCATTCAAATTTCAAACGGATGAAATAAATAGCCCCTAACATTTATTATTTGCTGAACTAATGGCCAGCTATTACTGTTCCATCATTTCAATTTATTATTCAGTTGTCTGTTTCTCTGCCTCTTTCTCTTTCTTCCATTTACAAATTAATATATATACATATATCTGTGTGTGTATCTATGCGTGTATTTGCGTTCGTTTTATTTCTGCAACCTTCCTCCTCACCCCCCTTCTTTCTTCAATGCCCAGATCCACTTCTTCCTCCATTTCCATTTTCTAACTTTTTCCTTGTATATAATCTCATATATAATTTTGTTAATATAAAACTGTTCTCCATCACTCTTGGCTTTCCCCTTAATCCACCCTTGCCTTCACCACTGATAGACCACGTCGCTTGCCTATGCTCGACCACCTCAACTCTCTAGCCATAGGTCAGCAACTCCACGTTAGCCTCTCCTCCCTCCCCTCCCCTCTCTAAGCAATGGCCGAACCAATCCTATCTCCGTGCGACCCCTCTCTCCGGCATCCTGTCCCCTCCGCGTGACACATCTCCTTCCCACCCCTAGACTAACCTCTCCATGCATCCCCTGCAAGTGCTAAACCCCATCACCCAACTTCCCTTTTTCCACTCAGCCACCTTCCTCCTATAAGCCTTGGCCTCTACTCCAACTGTCCCGAGACCATCTCCTCGCCCTCCAGCCCAACCGCTCCTCCCCTCGGCCGAGCCCCACCTCCGCTTTGGCCATGTCCCTCCACCTTGCTACAGCCTCACCCGCCTTTGCCAAGCTTCCTCTAAACCCACGTTTTGTAAGTATATTATATATATATATATTGTTTTAATGATATGTTTGTATAAGTTATAATATGACAGTTATATATAATGTTCATAAATTATGTATATTAGCTGTGACTTGTCATAGCCGTGACTAGCCCACCTGCTACATAAGTTTTATAAATTTTGTTATATATATATATATATATATATATGTAAATTTTATTATATGTCATATATATATTTAGGTTGATTGTAAATATCTTGTAAATAGGTATTCTATACACACACAATATATATATATACTGTTTTATAAATATTGTGTTAAGTATGGTTTTAAAATATGATGTATATACATTGATTATATATATTGCATATATTTCCAATGTATTTTAGCTCGGGGGCTGCCTTGTTATATGTTAGTTTATACTAGTAATTTGTTAGAATATAATATGTATTATTCAAAGCGTATATATATTTTGTTTGCACAGTTGTAGCCTTGCTATCTCGGTATGTTTTTCGTTATACAATATATGTATGGGTTGAATTCAATATTGTATATATATACACACACTTGCTTTAAAATGTAATTTGTATAAGTTTTGATCTTAAATATATATGTTTATGTATTAAGTATTGATTTAGAGAAATAATATAGATTTTGATTTTTGTTAATGTTTGATTTTTTCAAATATACTTTAAAGGTTTATTTTGTTTAACATGTATGTAAGTTAAATATTGATTTAAAAATATATAGTAAAGATTTTATTATATCTTATTTTAATATGAGTTAATATAAAATGTAATTTTAAATATATTTGTTCTCATCGATTCCTATATGTCAACTTTGTCTATCAAATCCGTGTTCAGCTTGCTTCGCTTTGAGATTTGTTGCTTGGATTGGTCGATTGTCTAGATCGTCATTCAAATCATAGCTTATCGTGTTATCAAATTTCTCTAGCCTCGAAAAGTGAGTAATCACTCATGATTAACATCTATATACTTATTAAATTTGATTTCATTTGAAATGACAATTGAAATACGCTGCTAAATTGAATTGTTAATTGCTATATATGATATGCTATTATCTGAAATTGTTCATCAGTGGGATATGACACCATATCCTGTTGTTTATATTTTATTTTATTTATCACTGATGATTTATGCCAGTTGTTGATATGCTATATTATTATCATATTAGTTCTTACCGTGTCCCGGTTAACTTAGAAATCCCTATGGGTTGAAATGATACATACCCGAAGGATTTGTAGAATAGGAGAAAATCATTATGGGTTGAAATGAAAAACCAAAGCGATTTTCATTTAATTGAATTTTGGGATTCCGAGTTGAAACAATATGTACCCGTAGAAAATTAAATTGCGGATTGAAATGATAAATATCTGTATTACTTGACCATAGGATAGAAAATTATATACGGACACCGTTAGTCTATATATATATATTTTGAAAATGAATTCCAAGATTTTGAAAGGAAATATATGGTTTTAATAAATATTGATTTTAAGATATTTTATATATATATGTATATATTATTCTGATAAAGGTTTAAATTTTAGATTTTTAAAATTAGATCTTTGGAAACTTTAAGTTTAGAAGTTAGTTTTGAAAATAATTTTTTTTATGATTTTCTTTTAATTTTACTATTTTTAATATATATATATATATATATAAGTTTTAATATAAAAAAATTTTAATAATAAGATTTAATTTAATTAGTATATAATATGTTTAAGCATTTATTTAAAATTATATTAATATGTTAAAAATAAATTTTTATAAATTTAATGACAAAGGTTGGGAAGAAAAATTATGTTGACTCGGAATTTAAATTAGTTAATAATTGAATTTAAATAAGAATTGAATTAAACTTATTAGTTTGATATTTTAAAAGATATGATTTATAACTTGATTGGTTAAAAAGGTGATTAAATGAACATTCTCAACTTTAAATAAAAACTGAGACTAAATATTTACATGGATTTAAATATATAAATTAGGGTTTAATAAATTGTTATTACAAATGGTTAAGTGAATATTTTTCAGTTTGAATAAAAATTTAAAGTTTAATGTTGAAATATAAATGAAATTTATATTATAAATGGTTGATTTTTTTAAACTTGAATCTTTGAACTTTAAATTGAAATGGTTAAACTGGAATTGATTTAAATTGAATTTTGGAAATTAAACTGACTTGGATCGATTTCCTGAAATTGAAGGAAACAAATTTTATAATATAAGTTATTTTAATATATGAACTATTCTAATGTATAACTATTTATGAATATATATACTGTTTTCAACATCTAAACTATTTAGGTAGGAAAGTGTTATCATTTCCAAAGTGTTATGATTTCATGTATTATAATTTCCAAAGTGGTATGATTCCAAAAGTGTTATGATTTCGAAAGTGTTATAATTTTGAAAGTGCCATGGTTTTGAAAGTGAATATTATTTAAAGTGAATAATGATTTCGAAAGTGATATGATTTTGAACTAAATATGATATTTTGATACGACGTATGAACTATTTGAAATGAAATGCCATGGTGTGAAATAAGCATTTGGTTGCTAAAGAGATCGGGATTGGATATTGTCATACTCTCTGCTAATACCAAAAACCACTTTGACAACTGTGTGCATAGTGGAAATTCCAGAGTGAACTAGGATTGTTTGGTGGCGATACAATATATGGCATTTACGTAGCCCTGACTTCCGTGAGTCAGCTTGACGTGGCTAAAATAGGAGCTATACTGGGCCAAGTAAGGTCATTCTTCCTATCGGACACATTTCTTCGGTACCGTTCTATTGCTTTTGTGATTTGATTGGGTGCACCTTTTATTTTGGAGTGCGTCACAAGGTGTGTGGTAGTAGCTGCTATGCGTTACCACCAGTTTAGATCTGCAAACGGTATATCTACCCTGGCATTGCCTCGAGTGCCTTTTCGCATGGCCTATCGCACCTTCTACGAGTTTGTTTTGTACCGTACCTATGTGGTATCCTCTGTGTAAACCTCTAGTTTACGGAGGAGCGTACGGCATTGTATAGACCATGAGAATATATAAAATGTGTTAAGGGGGATATGGGCAATGCCTTAACGCTATTTTAATACTTTACTTTACTATAAACATATTATAATAGCGTATATTACTACATAGTAGATAGTTCCGCGGATCTATTGAGGATGGAAATCCCAAACATCCTTTAAGTTACTTGTATTTCAGTTGTATTTTACTTGAGTTGTATTTACTGATATAAGAATGTTAATCCTAAGTTGAATGTTTCGTGTTTCTCTCTATGCCCAGATCAGCCCGAGTGTCACGGCAATTGAGGCTCACCTTTGGAGTTGGAGCTTCACTTGGAGATCCATCTATATCTATTCCATTTTCAGCTATCTAGTGGTTTTGCTCAGACTTGTCATCTGTTTGTATTTGAGACTTCATCGTATTTGAGATATTCTGTTATATTTTACTTCAAATTCTGTTATTTATATTATAGCTTCATGAACTACTACTTATCTATTCCGCTTCTTATTGTTATATTACTCTGTGTCTGTGATTCTGTGATTGATTTATTTACTGTATATGCTGAGTTTTGCGAAATATAAAAATTAACAGTTTGTTGTTTTGAGCAATTCAAGTCCGACATGTGTGGATGTGAATGGCACGAAATTCGAAGTCGTTACAGAAAACCTACGATTTTTAGCTTATGCATAGTTTCTTCCTAACATGACCTAGCTTACAATGCCAAAGATAACTATCATTTATACTGTTAGAAGAATTATTCATATAATACACATAATTAGTATTGATTATATAAATGCCAGTTTCAAGAATACCATTGAGACTTTACATCCATTTAAACTAATGTTCATAACATTATTTGCACAATGAACTATATATCCTTCCTCAAACAATCTAGAAACGGAAATAATCCCACAGATAAACTCTTTTACAAAATAGCACTTATTTAATATCAAAACTACTCCTCTAGGAAAAACATAATGATAATCTTCAACTTCCGTTGCATCTAAGATAGATCCATCAGCAACATGGAGCCTCATCTTTCCTTTTCCCACGCAGTGCCAGATCCTAAGCCCTTATAACGAATTATACGTGTGAGTTCCAGATCCAGTATCTAAGACTTAAGACATTTTATTGATTACAAAACAATTTTGAATCATATATGTACCTGATGGAGCTATAGAACAGTTTTCTTTCTCTAACAATCTTCAAGTAATCAGAATAATTCCTTTTATAGCAACCACTCTTTTGGCAGTGGTGAAATTCATCCTTGTCATCAATCTTCATACTTTTCTTCTTTTTCTTACCTTCTATTTTACGCTTCTTCGAACTTTTCAAAGATGATGTACTACCCTTAACAACAAGTATAGCCTCTTGAGTTGGCCGATCTCAACATATTAAGGAGATTTACGAGACTCACATTTTAATTGTTCATATTATAATTCAGTATGAATGATTCATACCGAGGAGTAAGAGAACCGAAGATCAAATCAACTTGCAGTTCTTCACTTATCTATATGTCCAATTATGAAAGCCTATCAATATAGCCCTTCATCATTAGCATATAATCATCCACTTTTTGTCCTTTGGTCAGTTTGGTATTGAATAGCTTTTTCGTAAACTAGTACCTTGCGAAACATGAATGTTCACCAAATAGGGCCTTGAGAATATAAAATATCTCATGGATAGACATGCGTTCATGCTGCCTCTGCAATGGCTTTTCTAACATAGACATTATGAAAACTTGGACGATCTCTAAGTCTAAAACCCAATTTTCATAAAAAGTCTTAGTTCAGGGTTTGCATCATCAACGAGTTATTATTTAGGTTCCCATGTAATAGCCAACTACAGACGCTTCTAAGTTAATGCTATTTTAATTGCTCTTAGCCAATCGGTGTAGTTCGGTCCAATAAGCTTGTCATTTATTATTAAATAGTTTTGGAGTTGAAATTATTTACAAGCTTTAGTTCATAAATAATTAGGATAAAATCATAGTAGATGTTCTTATAACATTAGTAAATTTAAATATTATATTTTATTTTGCTAATAAGCTCCGAGTAGTCATTTATGTTTTTCCAAATCCTAAGTCAAAACATAAAAGTCTTTTGACTTCACTAGTAGGTGTTAAGATTCGTCCATCTTGGAATTCTGACCAAGAGTTTGCTTAGCCAGACAGAGCTCCACAGACAATGGCTAACTCCTTAACGGCTGCATATACAACTCCTAACCTTTGGTACATTATCATAATTTCACTTCGACCTTGATTTTTCTTAAAGAATCAAAAGGAAATTATTAACTTGTACCTAGCATATTGTGAGGACCTAATTATAATATACGTACCTTGAGTTTGCTGAAAACAAATACATATAATTATCTTACCTCGTCTATCCTATATATTAATGATACTACGCATAACATCCTTAGCTTGAGTTTGCTCAACAACTAAGGAGTATGTAAGCAATTTATTAATATATTATATTAATGATTCATAATCTTTAATATATTATATCGAGTGATATCGACTTATGGAGTAATGTATTTGTTATGAAACACCCTCACAATTCAATTATCGGACACATCAAAAATCATGGTATACGTACATTTACGTATGTATTTATTACTTTAATCTGTTTAGGATTTCTTAATGTTCTACTTTTAATTTATACATTCATATTATATAAGTTTTATTATTATATAACTTTTATATTTCATATTACTTATATAATAGTCCACTGTATAATATTTTATTAATTCAATCTTATTTAAATAATTTTAATAATTTTTATATTTTCTTAATCTAACATTTATATTAAATATTTATGATATACTATAACTTTATGGTATAACACATATATCATACACACACACACACGTGTATGTGGGTGTTATTAAATTAATTAAACATTTAATCTATTTATTTAATTAAAAAATTTATATTAAATTATGCTAATTTTGAAATGCATTTGTATACATACCTGTATGCTTATGTTAATTTAACATTTTAAACAACATAACATATACCATAATATACAATGTATGTAATACTTAGTTAATATATTTTATTAACCTTATTAATAAATTTTATAAATTTCAAAGCTAATTTATCTTAATTTTCAAACATGTTGAAATTTTTTATTATATTATAACATCTATAATTTGTATATATTTTATTTTGAATTTAACTATTAAATTTACAATCCTATATTTTTAATCTTCGAACAATTTTGCAATTTAACCTAAGGCCCAATTTAATTAGGCATTTTGTATTAGGGGCAACCATTGGGCTCACATATCTATTCGGGTTAGACCGGTAGCCAGATAGGGCAGGGTAATTGATTACCTATGCCCAATCATTCGACACTACCTTTCTAGATATCATACTATTTAGACTGTGAGCTTAATTAGTTAACCATTACATGACTAATTTAGACCGGATAGGATATTGAGCTCTGTTACCATTGTTGGAGCTGGGCCAGCCCATGGTGGAAGAAATTGGTGAATTTAAAAAAAAATCATTTTGTATCTTTATTAGGTTTATGAAGTCTAATTTATTTTGAGCATTTATAAATTTGTTTTCAAATAATATCCTTGTTTTATTTAAATTTATAATATAATTTTATAATATTTATTTAATATTATATTATAGATATAGACCCATGTATCATATACATATGTATGTGTGTGTATGCATATATGACATCGCAATTCGTATAAGGTATAACATGTTTGTGTATAAGTGCTGGGATTTACACTGCAATGGATATGTTTTCTCATCTAGTATACAAATATACCGTCTAAATGTACGTTTATGTACTTTAATTTATGTATACAAAAATTACAAATATGTGTGTGTATGTGTGAGAGTGCACACACGCTATTTGTGTATGTGTTTGTGTGTTTATGTGCATAAACTATATTTTGTATTAAATACTTTATGTAAATATATATACATACATGGAATTTATAAAGGTTATATATAATTATATAAGTATACGTTAAAACATTTATAAGTATATTAAAAGGTTTAACATTTTTGGTGCAAAACCGAAAGCAAAAAATATATAATTTTTTTATAAATGTATATATTAAATACATATAAATAATAATTATAATATATATAAACATTAATACTTAAATAAAAAACAATATACATATAGTAAATATATATAGTTTTAATAATGCTCTTGGAAATATTTTTCTATATTTATATATATAAATATATATATTAAAATTAAATTTCCATATGAAAATTAGTGGAAAATTAAATAAAGACTATTTTCAAGTATATTTATTTATCCTAAAATTTTAGTAAAAGTCCAAGTGATATTTTAATATTTGAATATTTTATGTATAATTTAATGATTTAAAAATCAATTATAAGTTCAAATAATATTTAAATAATTAAATTATATAAAAAAATTCTATTGAAAGCATATTAGGTACTATTTGAATTTTGTAAAGTACGAAACATAATTTTATGTAATATATATATATATGTTGATATAATTAATTTAAATAATTAACTGATTTAAATAATATTTAAACAATAATATATATATTAAAATTATTTTATTTTTGTTGAATATATTTTTCGAATGAAACTATTTATATAAACTTATAATATCATATTTTTTATATAATAAGATATAGTATTTCAATCTAAAGCTTGCATATAATTAAATAGGATAAATTTTCAAAAGAGACCGATTTTCAAATCCATTTGCAAAAAGAGGCCAGTTTTGAAACTGTTTTCAAAAGAGCTCAGCGATGAGCTGGCCTTGTTTTTTTTTAAAATATAACAGGGCGCGTTTCAGAAATGCGCCCCTTTTAATTTGCACTGGCGCATCTGCAAAATGCGCCAGTGCGAATCTTTCTGCACAAAACAGAAAGCAAAAGGCTACTTAGACCAACTCACTGTTTTTGGTCAAAACCTCCAAAATCCAATTCGGAACCTTTCTTCCATTCAGCTTAAAAATTGATCAGTATCTGCTTAAAATCTCCAAAATATACAAGAATTACTAGTCGGATTACTTCTATCAGCTACTTGGCATCAATTTGAAGGTAAAAACTCAAACCCTAGCTCCATTTTTGGGTATTTTCATATTCTAACTTTCACATGTCCATCCTTTCATTTATGTTTTATTATTTCATTAGTATTTGTGTAGTAATTGATTGTTCCAAAATTAATAATGTTTTCTTTTTTAGAAGTATGTCGGATTTCATCCCAATAATTTGCTACTTTGATGGAAAATTGGCTTTATGTTGGTGGTAACAAAAAGATTCGAAGGTTAAATTTTTTTGCTCCTACCATGAACTAAAAGAAACAGTGTATAAGGTGACAAAAATTAATTCACAAGAATATGATGTAAAACTAGTAAGCAAGTGGGTTACTGATTGTGGATCTTCTGCTATCGACATAAATGATGATGAAGATGCCGATGTTATGTTTTCCGTTAATACGAAAGTGATCGAATTATTTGTAATAAAAGAGGAGTTGAGACATTTTGAAGATGCAAATACCACTAATTTGAACCAACATTCTACTCAAATTCTTGGTACTATTTTGAGTTATCCTTATTAGAGCAATCCAAGTTCAGTATTTCCTACTTGTGTGAATACAAAGTAAGTAATTTGTTAAAATATTTACATTCGAGTAGTTGAAATTTATAGCGTTTTGATCTCATACTCTTTTCTTCGCAGTTTTATGGTGCATCCGAGTGGTTCAAGCTCTAGATTGGCAAATGATCAATTTTTACACTCCGTTCCTACAAATGCTAGAGAGGTTAACAATGATGATGGAGGTCGTAGTTCACTGTATACAGATAGTATGCAAATTGCTTCAATGGATAATGATATGTCATGGATGGATAATATGTAAGTTAACAATGAAGCGCTAGAGTTTGAAATTAATCATGAGAAAGAAAATGAAAATAACGAAGCATCTTTGGTGGAAGAAGAAGATGACGATGATAATGATGAACATATGGAATTTGAGATGCCTTTGACAGATGATTTATGTACTGCGAAATTGGGCTCTATTTCCCGTAGATGTTAGCTGTCTTCTAGGTGTTACAGTAGAAGGAAATCCTGTTACAATCAAACAGCTAAGTAATTACGAAGATATTTGTCAACAGTGTTTAGGTGTGGTTCCACCTCGAAGTGAGATAAGAGGTGCAACAGTTAAGTTGACATGGCTTCGTGATATGTTTGCAAATGAGCCATCACCGAATGCTTCAGATGAAGAAATTGAATATCATTGGAGAGCTGTTATTCTACATTTGATATCTTTTAGTCTATTTCCCGATCATTCTAAAGGACGACTAAACCTTTTTTGGTTATTGTTTTTGCGAAATCTGGATGAGTATGCACCATATTCTTGAGGCAGTGGTATATTGGCAACATTATATAATGAGTTAATAAATGTTGCACTTATGAAATCTAAATCGATAGCTAGTTGTCTCTCGCTTTTACAGGTACAATATGCATAGATATATTTGCTATAAACTCATATGTAATATTTAATTCTAAAGTATTCAAATTTTTAATTTATTTTACAGCTTTGGGCATGGACACATCTTCCCATTGGTTGTCCAATGTGACTTCATCCATGCAAATCGACAGAACATTGCCTTATAGTGCAAGGTAGTGAATTTCCAACTACAATTACATGTGTGTATTTTTATACTAATAAAACTCTAATTGTTTAACTATTTATATAGGTGGTTTGGTTCAAGGAGTTGGGTTGAGTCTCCAAAGCAGGTGGCCACTTATTATCGCGACCAGCTCGACATGTTAACAGATGAAGCTGTTATATGGAATCCGTACGCACAGGATGTGCTAGTCGATCTTCCACGGATATGTCTAAGTGGGATGCATAGTTGGCTTTGTAAGACACCTATCATATGCATGCGAAATGTAGAAATGTATAATCTTGATCGAGTGATGCGACAGTTTTGTCTTCAGCAACACATACCTGATCCATGCGAACCAAAGCCGGATTTGGAGTTTGCTATCGTCTAGTGGAACGATAGACATAACCATATCATACACCAACAGTTTCCTACGATTTCTATTTCGAGATACATGACTTGGTATTGGTCGATTACTCGAAGAATCATTGTTGTAGATCGGACTTCTCACGAACGAGCATACAACGCTCGTGCACCGCTTGAGCGAGATGTGGTAAATCTTCACATTATCGTGATATTTTTAGTTTGTTCACTTGAATTATATTTCTAATTTTGAATAAATAACTACAACTTGTAGGTCGATGTACTAGAGATGGTAGGAGGAGGATTAGATGATATCGGACATGGTAGAGTACCCGAACGAAAAGTCCAACCACGGTGTCTTGATTTGAAGAAACTTATCGACACGCTCCTTTTTAGAAATCGATTAACATGGTCAAGCTCTTCCGAACAAGCTATGCGGACTAGAGAGCGAAGAACTAAAAGAAGGCATGATACACACCAATCGCAACCTGCTGGACCTTCTCAACCCCCACCTACTCAAGACGATCCAACTCAACCATGAGTACTCCTATTTTTAGTTTACTATTAATTTGCTTTTGTAATCGAACTACGACTTCTGCTTTAATTCGAATGTAATCGAATTTTAATTATGTTATGCCGGAATTTATTTAATGGTAGTTTTATTTGTTGGCTTGCATATTGATAAACGTTTGCTATCATTTAAGATTGTGCATTTGAATTTCGATTTTGTGTATTTGGATATAGTTTGCTGTCTAGGTTTGGACAGAAAGATTTCCATTGGCGCATTTTGTAGATGCGCCAATGCAAATTAAAAGGGGCGCATTTTTGAAATGCGCCCCGTTATATTTAAAAAAAAACAAGGCCAGCTCATCGCTGAGCTGGCCAAAACTAGCCTATATCTGCAAATAGTTTCAAAACTGGCCTCTTCATCCAAATGGTTTTGAAAATCGGTCTCTTTTGAAAATTTGTCTAATTAGATATTGTATACTAAATTAATTAAAATAAAAAAGTTGTCTATTTAGCCATGCATATTATATGCTGTATATGTCATGATTTTTTTACTATATAGATACGCATATAAATATACAACCATTCTAAATGTGACAATGTACCAATATACTAGAATGGTCACCTAACTATAATAGAATATAATATATAAATAATAAATCAATAGTATATAATTATTGATCGGATCATTGCTTTATACCAATGCCAAAAACTGACACCTTGAATCGTAGAAATGAACTACCGAATTAAATTTTTATTATGAAGGTGATATCTTTCATATAGACCACGGGCTATAAAATAGTATTTGATTTTTTTTTAATTTGAGCTTGGAAAAATGGAGGAGAGGGGATGATTATTTTGGCTAGAAGTATAGGGATTAGAGGCTTTAAAAATTTCTCAAAATAAGTATGGGTAAAGATGCTTTTTATAGAGGACAGATTATAGAGATAAGTAAGGATCTAGATCCGCTTTTCCCTCTTACCAATTCTCTTTCCCTTATCCATCCAAACAAACCCATCTTACCATCATATTGCCACACCACATCCTAGTCATATCATGGCTGAAACACACAAGCCCTTTATTGGCTTCAAACCATTTAAAGCCCGAATAAGCTATATTGCATCTAAATCTAATTAAACGCATCACGGTATCTTATATTGATTAATATGTTTAGAATTACTATAAATATATAATTATTACTATTGTTCAACAAATCAACAAAAATTAAAAATAATATTTCATATATACTAATTAGTTTAATTAATTTATAATAATTATAAACTAATTAAATCATGTGGTCAAGAAGTATTCAATGATTCGGCTATGCGACTCTCTAGGCGTAAATTTGGTCAGTAGTTAATTTCAAATAA
This sequence comes from Allium cepa, assembly GCA_030765085.1. Taxonomy (NCBI): domain Eukaryota; kingdom Viridiplantae; phylum Streptophyta; class Magnoliopsida; order Asparagales; family Amaryllidaceae; genus Allium; species Allium cepa. Next base: position 1,031,565,402 of record CM060945.1, on the reverse strand, counting down.
TTCAAATATTAATGTCCATACATCACTTAGCAAGTGGTGTGACATTTTGGTCAACTTTATCTCTTATTTGGTTTCGATAAAATCCAATTTTACTTTATTAAGCGTTACTCGATTGTGACTATTATTTACACCCATTCTCTTTGTCAAAGCTATATCACTTTGGACTTATGGAATTGGTAATAGTCAAAATTTCAATATCATCCATATTCAACTCTGTAGTCCAAACAAAAAAAATCCTTGGTTCAATAGTAACAATTATTATTAATCGAGCTACTCTAGCTAGAGATTTTGACTTTGAGTTGACTTGTGTTGACCGCGATACTGACTCCACATAACCAAGGAGATGAATCCTCTTTTGAATAGCGTTTTACTTTCGATACTTCCACTCAATCCAACTATAATCACCCATTGGATGTCGTGCCATGACTAGACTATAATCAAAGTGGAGCTTTCAAATTGAAGGTCAACAGTATGGTCAAGTCGAGAGAACCATGTAAATTAGTCATACCCATATTTTCTATTTAACCTTAGTCATATTGACTAACTGAAAACTATCGAGTGATTCATTCCATTGTTATCCAATAACTATCAGTACGTAACCCCTAGGTGCCTCAAGCAGTTATAAGTAGTACACTATCCAACATTTGGAGAGCGTTATGAACTATATTCTCAATGGATGCATCGATATCCAGTCTCGATGCATCTTGACTAGGAATATTTAAAATGATGTGTTTATTATATTGTGATACAATACTCATGATTACAACTATTTGTAGTTACTATCACAAGCACGCCATTATTGGATTTTCTGCTAAATATATTTTAGTTAAGTATTTAATTATTTATAACACATTATAACAAATATATAACAAAACAAAAAACACTTTTATTATGAACAATAAATGATTACAAAGTTAATTAATTTACAATAAATTATAGAATTAGGGCATATCCTTAACTCTATCATCTATACCCTGCATATATTGAGTTACATATGTATATTGACCTTCAATTTAGGCATAGTCTGACACGTGTGTTATTTACATAATACTTAGGTCAGTTGGAGATATGACGAGTTCAAGGACGATGAAACTACCGTGTGTTCTCTAGGCATATAGAAGACTAGCATTCAAAATCTTGCATTTTATAGTTTCTTGTATGTATATCTTTATGATGTATATTGGACATATGTTTTATATTTTACATTATATATAATCGTCGCAATAAAGACTCTGTATATTATGTATTGTTATATCCTAGAGGCACACGTGTTTATTGCTTTATGTCGATATTGTGCATGTGTATTTGCATTATTTATTCGATTTTGAAATATGTACCAGTGTTAGACAGGGAAATATTCATGTATGTACCCAATACAGAATCATTCTCTGTATGATCTAAAAATTTGGATGGTATGGATATAGAAGCGGGGTGTCTGAAAGTGACGGTAGTTTATCCGAGTTGAAGCGATAGAAATGAAGCATTATTCAATAGAGAATTCATCTCCTTGGTTGTATGAGTTTCATGTCAATGTTAGTTGTAGTCCACTCAAAGTCAAAAGCTCCGGCCAGAGTGGTACGACCAATAATAAATTTATTATCGATCGAAGGACTTTGTTTTTGGACTAATCGAGTTGACTGTAGATAATACTGGAAATTTGACCAATACCAAATTCCGTATATCCTAAAGTGATATAGTTTTGACGAAGATAATGTGTGTAAATAATTGCTACTAAAAGGTAGCGCTTCAGAAATATGAAACTGGATTTTACCATAAAGATATATTGTAATGACCCACCTTTTCGACCCCTGAATATCGACACTAATACGTCCACGGTATTCACGTGCTAAGCACCTAAGTGTTAGATAGATCGATTTTTAGGGTAAAATAAATAGAAAACGAAACTGAACAATAAAGAGGAACACAATATCAGAAGCTCACAGCGTAATGATAACATATAATATCAAAAGACAGCACAAAAATTTCACTCTAAGATACAAAGCATTTCAGAGTTACAATTCTAGATATTATCATCAGCTTGGACAGTTATAACAACCTATCCTCACAAATACTAACACATACACGATAGCAATATGGTAGGTGAAACATCTAACTCATCTCCTTGAGCTCCCATGAACATCAACGGAAACCTTCCATTTTTAGACCACCCGAATTAACACATAAGGAATTAAGGGAAAATAAAACCCATATGTTAGACATAAGTCTGATATGAATAACTCAAGAAATATGTAGCTAAAATATAACAGTTTTTTTAGACCGCACGGAATTCCATAATGGTTATCCCCTCCAAAGGACCACCATCTAATAAGTACATAAGGTGATATAATAGATAATGTCGAGAATGAAGAATATAAATTTGGATATAGGTACGATGCTTACATTAATCATACCATAACAATATTGAGGGTAAAATCAAAATTGCTAAGGTATGCATGCATATGGATTTTCCTCAGAGATCTTTTCGGTTTAGACAAATCCGAACTCCTTGCACAAAGATCATAAACTACCTTCTGAGCATCGTATATCTCTATATAAAATATACTATAAGGTAAAATCAAGTAGTCCATGCAGTATGAATCTAGTGGAACCAAGTACCATCAACTCCTACATGCGACATCAATAAGAATACTCTAGATATGGAGTTGATATACCCCATCTGAGTTAGCAAAAACCTGGTTTGTGCATCCTATTCTGTCTCTAGCCATTACGGACGTCGAGGTCATGTTCAACATCTCTCACAGAAGTCTTCATCACTTGAACAGAACACGAACCTCCAAATAGATTCCAACATCTTGAATAGATAATGAACCTCTACATAAACTCGAGCATTTCAAACATATCTCGAACCTCCACACAGGTTTCTACATAAGTCCTTCGATGAATGCTAATGCTGACCTTTCTTTTGGACTTAAACTCAGGATAGACGGTTCAACTTTATAGCATTTCACTTTACAACCACTTCTAAAACATAGAACACGTACAACAGTTTTGAAGTGGTATTTGAAAAGCAAAACACTTACCGATCCCGGTCTTTTCAAAACTAAATCGATGAATTTTCAGTTAACTCAATTTCGGTTCCTTTTGAAGTAAGCGAACCATATATAATGAGAAGTCCTCTCCGTGGGATCTCATATATATAATTTTTTAAAGCTAGAGATGTTTCATGCAAATGCTCATCTCCACGAGTTCTCAAATTGTATGAAACCAAGAAGCTTTTAGATACTTCCTAAGTTAATCTGGTCAAGTTCGATGGTCGAATAATCGACTATCAAGTTCAAAATAGACGATCGTATATAGAAACCAAGTCTTGTGTACTTATCCTCTTTTCGACCTTTTCTTCTCGCATTATCCCTCGGTCAAGAGTGAAGCAAGGTAGGTTGGAGCACTGGTTGCATCAAAGCCCTACCTAGAAACTTCATTCTTAACTTTCATAGGTAGACAAGTCTACTTCATCGGCTTTTAATGCTACGTACACAACTAAATACTTTCCATAAACGAGTAAACACACAAAGCACAATTAAGTCACACAAAGCAAGAGTAATTCACATAAGCGGCTTCTAGTCTCCTTTTTATTTAATTAATCCTCTTATTAAGTAAAAATGCTTTTATTAGTAAAAACTTCTTTTATCAAATAAAACTCTGTTGATCAACTTTGACTATTTATTTGTACTCTTTCAACACTTCAAAAAATATTCATATACTTATCTCAAATAATACAAGTATATTCACAAATCTTTAGCTAGATTTACTTACTTTAAAATTTTACTTTTTCTATATTTTTCCAAAAGATTCCATACTTTTTTATCTCTTTAAAATATTCATTTTAAGGTTCTAAGTAGATTCGCAAAACTATTCAAAAAGGTTTAAGACTAATGCTACTTAAACATTTTCATTGCAAACACGAAACTATACTCGACATTATCTTTAAAAACAATCATTTAAATATCTTAGTATAACTACACTTATTAAACAAGGTAAGATACTTTTAATCAACTTCCCAAAACAATTTATTATAACATAAGTATCATATCTAAATCTTTATTGATTCCTTTATAAAATACTTAACTTACTTTTTCCAAACTTAGATATAAATACTTTTAAAATACTTAAAAATAGGTTTTAAATATCTATGTAAAATATTACTTAGAAATGACTAGTTTATAATCTACACAAAATCGATAAAAAAAAATATGTTTCACATTTTACAGAACTTTAACTTTAAAAACTTATATATAATTGTTAAAATTATATTTAAACTTCTAATCTTTCTTTCATACCCAAATCCATTTTATTATAAATTCCACAAAAAGATTCCACAAAGAAAATACTTTATAAACCATTTAAATCCCAGAAAACTAGTCAAAATATCGCATTTATAACAAAATAATGCAACGGCCTAAAGATGATGCAGTAGGTCGAGTACAACATTTATAAATGCTATTTAAAGTTCTTAGCACAAAATTAACATAAAAATACTTGATCTTTATGACCATTTTTCACCACTTAAAAAAAATTAAGACTTGAAATTTTACATTAAGTACTATGATTATGTTATTTAAAAACCATAAAAAGAAACCCCTTAGCGTGTCTTCAAATTTAATTATAAAAGTTTCCAAGAATAAGGTATTTACTAAGCGTTCATAGAGCGACCTTTTTACTCCAACTTTAGTCACTTTGTTTGATCAGTTCTAAAACCTTTTAAACTTTGATTTTTTTAGCAATAAGTACACATAGAATACTTTTAAAATGTGAAGAAAACCTAAGGTTGACTACTAATTTAATTGCAAAAGTTCCAAAAAAAAGAGCATTTCAAAGTGCTCATATAGCGACTGTAACAACCTTGTATTTTGTGATTATTTTAATTGTACATTTTAATTATTTTAATTTGAATTCCTGATTTAAAAACTTTATTTTATTTATTAAAAATAATAAATTTTTTTATTTTAAATATAAATTTTGATTTTATGTGAATTAGAATTTCGAACATGAATAAATATAATATTTTCAGAAATGTTGATTTTTGGTCAAAATGGTCAAACTTTGACTTTTAGATTTAAATTTAAATATTTGAATTTTTGAATTTTATCTTTTATTATAAAAATATATTAAATTTTAAGAATATTGCTTTTTATTTCGTTGAAATCCAATTTATATTATGAAAGTTATGCTTTTTACAATATTGTGTGTAAATTGTTTTATTTAATAAAATTGTTTATTTTAAATTATATAAATAATATTTTTGTTTTTTATAATTTGTATATATTTGTGTAACATGGTATGTGATGTATTTATTTTATTTTCAAAACATTTTAATAGTATAGTTGTAATTTTCCAAAGTTAAGTGTATTTTGTTTGTAAATTTTAAATCCTAGTTTCAATTATTAAGCTATTTTCTTAATTATTTTATATTTTTCTAAAAATTATTTATTTATTTTTTTACCTACTTTATTTTGTTTTGTTTTTATATTTATTTACATACATTTCTATTTGTTTAAAATGAATAAAAGAAAAAGAAATATAAAGAGTCAAACCTTTCATATGCCATGACTTTTCACTTCTTTTTTTGTCTTTTCATTTTCAATTGACATTCACATTGAATAGCTGACCATATTTCTTTCTCATAGCCGTATATTTTTCAGTTTCATGTGAGAAAATAACTTTTCTTCATCTCCAAAGTTCGGCCATCAAGATTTCTGAAAATTCTTTGGTAAGTTCATGGCTTATTTTTCCAATTTTTCTTCTTTGTCTTCATTATTTTATGCCGTGTTTTCTCCTAGATTCGCTCGGCCATAGATCACTCCATCACCACATCACCTCCACCTCCACTATACTTGGCAGCTCTTCCTCATACTCCAATGACCATGACAGGCCGTGGCCTACCCTATGTTGAAAACTCCAAAAAAATTGCAAGCAATCCCCTTATAACAAGCCTAGCCGAGCTTTAAAGGCCACATCCCCTTCACATATCCTTTCGACCACCCCTAGAACCACCTCCACCAGCCACTACCTAACCTTTGGATGCTGCTAAACCTTCTCCATATCTGACTTGAAGCAAGGACAAGCCCTATGATGTCATGGCCGAGCTACAATGTGACCACACCCTTCACATTTTGCCTTGATTCCTTTGTATTCTACCTATGTTGCACCTACCATTTTCATCTTCTTGCATAGCCATGAGTTTTGATACTTAACTCGAGCCAAAGCATGATCATGGCTAAGTATAAGAACACCTAGGCTGAGCTTAGTATGCATGTGACAAGCCATGTTGTCATGGTCAAGCAAAGTTGGATGAAAAGCTAGGTGATGTTCTTTGTTAATTCAAAATTCCAATTGTTTCAATGTATTTTGTATTGAATACATATGTTTATATTGTCTTTTTTATTTGTTGTATACAATGTCATTATCATGGCTCTCTATTCATTCAAATCAAATCGTGCTTGTCGTGCCTTTAGAATCGCTCTTGTGTGTTGTTTGTCTCTAGCTTTGATAAAGGTGAGTCCTTCTCACTCTGACATTTTTACTTATGAAATGGTAATTTGATGACAAGTGATTAGTAATAAAAATGTTTATGCAAGTTAATGATGATTATATGATATTTTATTTCATGTTATTATCATGTTTACTTTGTTAATCATCACCTGACATTTGATAAATGACATTATATTGTGACATTTACATGTTAGTGTATCTGTTTATATTATTTATGTATATGATCACACTGCAAGTTCCCTGTTAGAATAGAATCACTATGGGTTGAAACGATACATGCCTGAACGGACTTTAGAAAAGGAAAAAATCGTTATGGGCTGAAATGATAGGCCTGAGCGATTTTGTTTTATTTACTTGGGATTGCGGGTTTGAAATGATAGAACCCGGGTTTTCTTTGTAAACTACGGATTGAAATTATATACATCAGTATCACTTGACGTAGGTTAGGAAATTATATACGGACCCCGTGGTATATTTTTAAATGATTTTTATTAAGATATGTATTTTTAAAAGTATGAAATTTGATTTAAAAATATATATTTTATGGTTTTGAGAAGGCTAAATATTAAGTTTTGAATTTGTGAATTTAAGTATGTAAATTTGAAGTAAATGTGAATTTTTACTTTAAATTTTATTTTTAGAATGTAAGTAAATAATGGAAATTAAATTAAGGATTTGAAATGATATTTGAAGTAAAATATTAAATTTCATTTAATTTTTAAGTTAAGAAAACAATGAATTTTGACTTAACAAATGAATTGAGTTTTAATGGGATAACTGGATTATAAAACTTAGTTGTAAGAAATCATACGTTAAAATTATTTAAAGATGAAATTTTAAAGTCTAGAAAATATGATTTATAAGTTTAAAATTTGCTGAAAATTTGAAGTTTTAAATGTTTCTGAAAAGTTATAATAAAATCTGGAATTTTATTAACAGCATTTCCCAAAAATGCTGTAGTCTTATGATAGCATTTTTAAATTATGTTGTTTTTGAATTTAACTATATTGAAATAACTAAATATCTATTGTGGCATTTTTATAAATGCCGTTGTTCCTGAAATAAACCATTTTGAAAACTGTAAGCTACGATAGCACTTTATAAATGTTGTCGTTGCTATAATTTGACAATGTTTTAAAATGTTACAGATTTTAACACTGTTTGAGTTATATTTTAAAGTGTTAAATGATTTAACTTTTGGAATTGATTATTTATGAAATTTTGAGGAGTTTTAAATATAATTTAAATTTTTAAATTTGAATTTTTAAGGAATTTAAAATTGAATTTGAATTTAAATAAGGTTTACTTGGTTATGTGTTAAATGGAATGAAATGTAATGAGATAAATGCATTTTTGAATGGAATTTTGAAATGTGTTTTGTAATGATATTTGAAATAATAAATGAATGACTTATTTGACTTACAAATGATATTTAAATTTGAATATTTGAATCTGAATTCAAATATTGATTTAATAATGAGGTTTTGAAAGGATATGATATTTTAATGATTTAAATGGTTTTGAATGACAGTATTTTTTTTGATAAAGAATGTGCATTTGGAATGATATTTGATTTTGTTAAATGAATATTTGAAGTTTATATTAGTATGAAAGGATATTTGGTTTATTTATAAACTGAGCTTATTTAAATAATATTAGATTTATGAAATGAATATTTCAAAACTAAGTAATAATGAAGTTAAATTTGACATATATGAAATAAAAAATTTGGTTTTGAAATGTGGGATACTAAAGCTTTGAAATATACTAAAGATTGACTAGTTTATTTTTATGGATTAAATCTTTATTTGAAAATTTTAAGATTTGAAATGTTTGTTGTTGGGAAACGGAATTGAATTGAAACTGATGGTTTGAATTGAATTAAATTGGAAATTTGAAAATTGGGTTTAATTGAATAAATTTGTAAAATGTAAAGAATTTAAGAAAGTTCTATGATTTCAAATGTTTGATTTCGAAATGTTATGATTTTCAAAGTGTAATGATTTCAAGTATTTTGGTTTCGAAAGAGTTATAACTTTGAAAGTATTATGATTTTTGAAAGGTGGATATATGTTTGAAATAAAAATGGTTTTGGTTTCAAAGTATAAACTATTTTGAAAGGAATATAATTTTAAATGAAATGATTCGAATTTTGAAGTGTAAACTATTTTGAAATGGCCACGGCATTATAATTACGTTTGTTGTTAAAGAGACCAGGATCGGAAGTTATCATACTCTCTGCCAACTCCGAAAACCACTTTAACAACCGTGTACACGGTGGAGATTTCAGAATGAAGTAGGATGGTGGCGACGATCCTATTGAGGTATGAACGTGGACCCGACTCCCACGAGTTGGCATAAGTTGGCTAAAACAGTAGTGATCGACAGGCCAAGTGAGGTCATTCCTCTTATCGGACATTTTCCTTCGATACTATACTCTTATCTTGTGGTTGATTTGATGGCCATCCTTCGATTTTGATTTGGGAGTGTGTTCCGAGGTGGGCGGTAGTGGCTGCTATGCGTTGCCACCAGCACAGAAGCGTAATTGGTATATCTACCCTGGTATTGCCTAGTTGTGCCGTGCCACCTACTATAGAGAGCCTTACTACGAGTTTGTTTTTCTCTCATAGCCCATGGAGTATTTAGGGTAGTCTTCCGATCTGGAGATATGCTGATACTGGATGGACTACTGGGACTATTACATGTTAAGAGGAATACTGGGTCAGTCCTTAATGCTATTTTAAAGTAAGTTTATTTTACTGTAGACATTAATATAATAGCGCAATGTTACTACATAATAAATAGTTTAATGGATCCTTAAAGGATGGGCGGTCCCAAGCATCCTTTAAGTTATTGATGCATTTTTGTTACTGTTCACTTGAGTTGATTTACATTTCATAAGTATTTATGTCCTAACTCGAGTGTTTTCTGTTTTTCATTATGCTCGAGTCAGACTCAGTGATTTTGCTTTCAAGACTCACCTTCGGAGTTGGATCTTAACTCGAAGATCCAACCATCTAGTTTGCTTTCAATATCCAGTGATTTCAGCGTTGTATTCTGATTTGTACTTGATGTATCTTGTTATTCTTCTATTGTATCTTATTTAGCTCTGATGTATCTTATATTTTATATAGAAGCTTCATGAACTACTATCTCTTTTACTTCCGCTGCATTATTATATACTTTGTATGTGTGATCTGTGGTTATTTATTTACTGTATATTCTGAGATTTGCCAAATTTTATTTACAACGCAGTATTTTGAGCAATTCAAGTTCGACATGTGCGGATGTGAATGGTTGAAAATATCGGGTCGTTACATTTGGTATCAAAGCTTTGGTAGCTCTAGGAAAAACTTAGCATATATGGTAAATGTATTTATAGAATCACTTACATTTGAGTTTGAATCTCTTCCTTTTTGACTCGATCCCTTTGAATTTTGGAACATTCCCTGCGGTTTCAAAATCCATTCGTGTCCCTCACTATTCGTCTTCTTTTGATTCTAGAGTACCCCATAACTCCACTTCGAATGAGTCGATCTTTATAATGAGTTGGCGGTCCTGCCAATCTCAAATTGATTTGTAAAGGGGTGAAACTCCTTTACAACAACGTCGATTCTCCAGAGATTTTATATCCTTGATTTAGATGCTAGTACCCCTTATTATCCCAAATTCTATCTCTTGAGACCGAATGTTGATTTACCCTAGAAATCCACATCGATCTTATTCTTTAAGTCACAGTTGACCCAGTTAAGTTCGCCCAAGATTTATATAAGCTTATCCATCTTTCTATTCTGTTATTTAATCATCTCATCTTTGTTTTCCAACTTATCTTCAAATCATTTTTGAAGTGTATTTGTAAACTAATATTTAAAATGTTTTATTTATTGTGTTGTTTGAGTTGTTGATGCTGATTTGGGTTTCTGATCGATTCGTCTGATCAACGCCATCGATAAGATTTCCAAAACACTTGAACAGAGCAGACTGACACAATATGTTTTTCAAATTTGGTAATGAAATAAATTTTGTAACTATATTATAAATCCTTTTTTTGGATTTTTATTGAATTGGTTCTTAAGAAATAATATTTGATTATATATATCATTATCTCTTATTTCATATATAAATAATTGAACTATAAAACATGATTATAAATTTATTTAGAAATTTAAAATGAATTTAAAACAAGGATTTGAGAATTTAATTTTCGATGGTTTCAACTCTTTTGTTTAAAGTTTTAAAAGGATATATTATTTTAAAAAATTCGAATAGAAATTTGTTTCCAAAGAGTTTTAAAGTTTAAAATTGGTGCTCTTCTCTTTATCGCTGGAAAATAATTTCGGTGATAACTGCAGCATTTCGAAGTGAAGAGACTGTTCTGTAGTCTTGCTACAGTTTTGTTTTGGGGAATTTAATTAATTTGAGTTTCTTAAAGAAGACTGGATTTATAACATATGCCGATATATGATTTAAATTTGAATGGATATATATATATATAGTATAAGTGCATTTATTTATCTCTAAATAGTTTGGAATGTATCGAAAATTTAATTCCTAAATTTTATCTTGAAAGATAATTTTTAAATATAATTTCAAGATTTGGATTAATATTTAAGCTTGAAATGATTGAATTATAAAGCTTTATTTGTATAATACACAATTTCATTCTAATATAACTTAGCTTAATTTTCAGAAGTTGAATATGTAAATGGATAATATACAATATAAAAAGATTTTATAAATAAAATTTGAGTGGTTATGATAAATGTTATGCACTTAAATTTTAGTTATAAAAAGATTAACAGAGATAAATAGAAACAAAGGGTAATGGAATAATTTACAATATAAAATGATATTAAAGGAACTAAGAATAAATTAAGGCAGTTATAATAAGTGTAAATATATTTAACATAGGTGAGAAAATATACTGAGAGGAATAAAATAAATTTTTATTAGGAATAAAGAAGAATTAATTTTATTAAGTACATTTTGAGCATAATAAATGATTTCTTTTCAAATCCATGATTTTAGAGATTGTTTATTTAAGATAATTGGATGATAAGATAATGAAATTAGAGTTGATTAAGATTATTTAACTTATGTAAAAGTTTAATTTTCAATTTAAGTTGAAATTTTCATGGTTTCAAATTTATTATCTTATTTTGTTTTCAAACTATCTTTTGGTTGTCCTTATTTCCCTTATCGTGCTACAGAATGGGGAGGCTATTTCTTGTACCAGTATGTCTAGAAATCTTTCTACAATCTTCGATAATCTTTGGTACTTATTTTGAATTTGAGAACTGCATGCCATCCACAGACCGTCGGTCAAGTGGAAAGGGTGAATCGGATTCTAGAAGATTTTCTCGTGCTTATGTCCTAGATTCTGGAGGATCTTGGGAAGATCATCTCCACCTTGTTATACTTACCTATAACAACAGTTAGCAGGTATAATTTCAATCTTCTTGTCATCTTGTCTTAATCCTATTTCATTCTATCTTTTTCTGTGCTTTCCCATACCTCATTCCTTTTCGGGGACAAAAAGTTTTGAGTGGAGTAGACTGTAACAACCCTGTATTTTGTGATTATTTTAATTGTATATTTTAATTAATTTAATTTGAATTCCTGATTTAAAACTTTATTTTATTTAATAAATTTTTTTATTTTAAATATAAATATAAATTTTTATGTGAATTAGAATTTCAAACATGAATAATTAGAATATTTTCGAGAAATGTGGATTTTTGGTCAAAATGGTCAAAATTTGACTTTTAAATTTAAATTTTAAATTTTAAATTTTAAATTTTTAAATTTTATCTTTTATTATAAAAATTGATTAAATTTAAGAATACTGCTTTTCGTTTCGTTGAAATCCAATTTATATTGGGAAAGTTATGTTTTTTACAATATTGTTTGTAAATTCTTTTATTTAATAAAATTGTTTATTTTAAATTATATAAATAATATTTTTGTCTGTTATAATTTGAATATATTTATGTAACATGATATGTTATGTATTTATTTTATTTTCAAAACATTTTAATAGTATAGTTATAATTTTCCAAAGTTAATTGTATTTTGTTTGTAAATTTTAAATCCTACTTTCAATTATTAAGCTATTTTCTTAATTATTTTATATTTTCTAAAAATTATTTATTCATTTTTTTCCTACTTTATTTTTTTTTGTTTTTCTATTTATTTACTTACATTTATATTTGTTTAAAATGAATAAAAGAAAAAGAAATATAAAGAGTCAAACCTTTCATATGCCATGACTTTTCACTTCTTTTTTGTCTTTTCATTTTCGATTGACATTCACATTGAATAGCCGACCATATTTCTTTCTCATAGCCATATATCTTTCATTTTCACGTGAGAATATAACCTCTCTTCATCTTCAAAGTTCGGCCATCAAAATTTCTGAAAATTCTTTGGTAAGTTCATGGCTTGTTTTTCCTATTTTTCTTCTTTGTCTTCATTATTTTATGCCTTGTTTTCTCCTAGATTTGCTCGGCCATAGATCACTCCATCATTACATCACCTCCACCACCACCATACTTGGCAGTTCCTCCTCCTACTCCAATGACCATGATCACTCCATCATTATTTTATGGTTTTGAGAAGGCTAAATATTAAGTTTTGAATTTGTGAATTTAAGTATGCAAATTTGAAGTAAATGTGAATTTTTACTTTAAATTTTATTTTTAAAATGTAAGTAAATAATCGAAATTAAATTAAGGCTTGATGTGATATTTGAAGTAAAATATTAAATTTTATTTAATTTATAAGTTAAGAAAACAATGAATTTTGACTTAACAAATGAATTGAGTTTTAATGGGATAACTAGATTATAAAACTTTGTTGTGAGAAATCATATGTTAAAATGATTTAAAGGTGAAATTTTAAAGTCTAGAAAATATGATGTATAAGTTTAAAATTTTCTAAAAAAATTGAAGTTTTAAATGTTTCTGTAAAGTTATAATAAAATCTGGAATTTTATTAGCAGCATTTCCCAAAAATGTTGTAGTCTTATGACTGCATTTTTAAATGCTGTTGTTTTTTAATTTAACTATGTTGAAATAACTAAATATCTATTATGGAATTTTTATAAATGCCGTTGTTCCTGAACTAAACCATTTTGGAAACTATAACCCACGATAGCACTTTATAAATGCTGTCGTTGCTATAATTTGACAATGTTTTGAAATGTTATAGATTTTAACACTGTTTGAGTTATATTTTAAAGCGTTAAATGATTTAAATTTTGGAATTGATTATTTGTGAAATTTAAGGAGTTTTAAATATAATTTGAATATTTAAATTTGAATTTTAAGGAATTTAAAATTGAATTTGATTTTAAATAAGGTCTACTTGGTTATGTGTTAAATAGAATGAAATGTAATGAGATAAATAAATTTTTGAATGGAATTTTGAAATGTGTTTTGTAATGATATTTGAAATAATAAATGAATGACTTATTTGACCTTAACATGATATTTAAATTTGAATATTTGAATTCGAATTCAAATACTAATTTGATAATGAGGTTTTGAAAGGATATGATATTTTAATAATTTAAATGGTTTTAAATGACATGATTTTTTTTGATAAAGAATGTGCATTTGGAGTGATATTTGATTTTGTTAAATGAATATTTGAAGTTTACATTAGTATGAAAGAATATTTGGTTTATTTGTAAATTGATCTTATTTAAATAATATTAGATTTATGAAATGAATATTTCAAAACTAAGTAATACTGAAGTTAAATTTGAGATATGTGAAATAAAAATTTTAGTTTTGAAATGTGGGATATTAAAGCTTTGAAATATACTAAAGATGAGTAGTTTATTTTTGTGGATTAAATCTTTATTTGAAATTTATAAGATTTGAAATGTTTGTTGGGAAACTGAATTGGACTGAAACTGATGGTTTGAATTGAATTAAATTGGAAATTTGAAAATTTGGGTTTAATTGAATAAATTTGTAAAATGTAAAAAATTTAAGGAATGTTCTATGATTTCTAATGTATGATTTCGAAATGTTATGATTTTCAAAGTGTAATGATTTCAAGTATTTTGGTTTCGAAAGAGTTGTAACTTTGAAAGTATTATGATTTTTGAAAGGTGAATATATGTTTGAAATAAAAATGGTTTTGGTTTCGAAGTATAAACTATTTTGAAAAGAATATAGTTTGAAATCAAATGATTCAATTTTTGAAGTATAAACTATTTTGAAATGACCATGGCATTGTAATAATGTTTAGTTATTAAAGAGACCGGGGTCGGAAGTTTTCACACTCTCTGCCAACTCCGAAAACCACTTTAACAACCGTGTATGTAGTGAAGATTCCAGAATGAAGTAGGATGTTGGCGACGATCCTATTGAGGTATGAACGTGAACCTGATTCCTGTGAGTTGGCATAAGGTGGCTAAAACAGGAGCGATCGACGGGCCAAGTGAGGTCATTCCTCCGATCGGACACATTCCTTCGATACTATGCTCTTATCTCGTGGTTGATTTGATGGCCATCCTCCGATTTTGATTTGGGAGTGTGTTCCGAGGTGGGCGGTAGTGGCTGCTATGCGTTACCACCAGCCCGAAAGCGTAATTGGTATATCTACCCTGGCATTGCCTAGTTGTGCCGTGTCACCTACCATAGCGAGCCTTACTACGAGTTTGTTTTTCTCCCATAGCCCATGGAGTATTTAGGGTAGTCTTTTGATCTGGAGATATGCTGACACTGGATGGACTACTGGGACTATTACGTGTTAAGGGGAATATTGGGTCACTCCTTAACGCTATTTTAAAGTAAGTTTATTTTACTGTAGACATTATTATAATAGCGCAATATTACTACATAGTAAATAGTTTAACGGGTCCTTAAAGGATGGGCGGTCCCAAGCATCATTTAAGTTACTGATGCATTTTTGTTGGATACGTTGTTGTTACTGTTCACTTGAGTTGATTTATAGTTCATAAGTATTTACGTCCTGAATTGAGTGTTTTGTGTTTTGCTTTACGCTCGAGTCAGACTGAGTGATTTTGCTTTCAAGACTCAACTTTGGAGTTGGAGCTTAACTTGAAGATCCAGCCATCTAGTTTGCTTTCAGTATCTAGTGATTTCATTGTTGTATTCTGATTTATACTTGGTGTATCTTTTTATTCTTCTGTTGTACCTTGTCAAACTCTGATGTATTTTATATTTCATATAGTAGCTTCATGAACTACTAACTCTTTTACTTCCGCTGTATTATTATATACTCTGTGTCGTGATCTATGGTTATTTATTTACTGTATATTCTAAGATTTGTCAAATTTTATTTACAATGCGGTATTTTGAGTAATTCAAGTCCGACATGTGCGGATGCGAATGGTTGAAAATATCGGGTCGTTACAGCGACCTTCTTCTCGCTATAACATTTTACGACCTTATTTAACACGTTAACGAAAGATTTAAACTTCCATATTTTTATAGCAATAAGTATCTTATAGTGCTTATTAAAAATGCAAAGAAACCCAATGGATGACTTTCAAAGTTGACTTCAAAAATCGTCGAACACAAGGCATGTTCAAAGTGCATCCATAGAGACCTTTACGCGTCTCACTTTCGCAATTTTGTTTCACAATTTCTTGCACTTTCTAAACTATTTATTTACTGCCTATATAGAAAAATATATGTAGAGAACAACCAAAATGATTTATGCCAAGTTTGGATTATAAATCTTCCATTTATACAAGTTAAAGTTAAGAGATATCAAAGTGCCTTTATAACAACTATTCTTGCTTCAAACACTTTCGCACATACTTCAATTCAATACACACTCCAAACAACCATTTAAACATCAAGTCAAGGTCACAACAAATATTATAGAAGGTAATAGAAGTGATGTTATACAATATAAAGTTGTCATTTGCATTCAAAAGCAAGAGGGTCCAAAGTATATAACGTTACTTAGTTAATGTCACTTTAGCTTCATATTTGCGCACACATACACACATAATATATATATACAAGATAGTGAGATGAATCACTCAAATCCAAGCCAAACATAAGCTCAATCACAATAAAATCCAAGAACACCTCATACAATACGCAAACACTTAAAGATCTAAGCTTTAGCACCAAAGGCACAAGGCAACTCCAGCCCTTCCACATCATTGCTCATGGCCCAAGATGAATCCCTTATTTACTCTTCACTCCTTTCACTTTTTACTTTATATCCATGCTTTCTAAAGTTTTCTGAGGGATTAGTGAAAGTTTGGTGAAGTATGAAAGAGATTTGAATTAATTGGAGAAAGATTAGTGAAGAACAAAGTGGATTAGTGCTAATCCAGCTCCACCATTTTTGATTTTTTTAATATTTTTTTGTAGCTTTTGAATATATGAATGGTTAACACATCTGAACCCCCTTCTTTAGCCCTTTTGGCAAGCCAAATGATGCCCCTCCTTTAGCCCTTGTAGCTTTAATCTTTTACTCTCATACATAAATATCTATCCAATACATCATGCATGACAACATCGATGTTTTATTTTCCATAAATGGAAAATATTTTTAGTGCATATTAATTATTTCCTAATTTTTTTAGTGTATACAAAAAATGTTTGGACATCATCTATCAAGTAAAAAGATTTTTATCGATAAAATGACTTTTGGTCACATTATCGATGTTTCTTCGAAGTATATATTTTTGTAAACATTTTTCTAAAACAAGTTTACCATCATTAGTTATTACTTAAAAGAGGGTTCATAAGATTATTAAAACTCTTTTATCACATTTAATCTAAGATTCAAATATTTGTATAATTTAGATATTTAAATAAAAGTGCCCGAAATTTTAGGCCATTGCATCTGTAAGCAATGATTTCATCCAAATTATCATGCCACTAGTTTAGTTGATGCTTAAAAGTTAATAACTGAATTATTTAATATTAACTGCTGAGTAAATTTGCATCTCTAAGTCTCACAATTGTATTTTTAAATTCGTCAAAAAACCAAACAATTTAATTAGTTTGTAAATGTTATAAATTAATTAACATTTAATAAATATTAATTATTGATTTATTTAATATTTTAGGTGTTGTTGTAATTATTTGGATGTATATGTAAAAGTTATATATTGCACATATCATTATACGACATCGATATGTATTTAAACGGACATAAAATATAGTCAATTACTTAACGGACTTTTTTTAAAATTAGTCGATGCTTGGGGATATGCTTGGTCGGCCATGCAAAGGAAGGAGGAAGGATTGGTTTAATGCAAAATTAATTAGGAATCAAAAGGGGAATTTTTAAAGCAAGAATGGAAAAGGTTTATATTCCTTTGTAAAAACAAATTCCTCCAAATTGTTTCATCATTTAATTTTCTTTTCCTCCTTCTTTCCTCATCTCTGGCTACCACCTCGATCTCTTGCATAGTCCAAAAATTTACCTTCCATCTGCTCAAAATTATATTAAATAAAATATAATAAATAATAAAGTGGTTCATCCATCTCTTTGCTATAAAAATACGGACTTTTAATAGCACCAATACATAGTGTTTTCGCCTTTCCTTCTTTCAGCCCTATGCAATGCAGATTATTCAATGCTATGCAGTAAATGAACATGGTGTACTCAACACTATCTAATAATAGGAGGAACAATTATTTCATTACATGTTATAATATATGTAAATATAAATATGAATGTGATATATACTGTTTTGTATTTAGTCCCACATCGTGGGATTAGTTCTATCCCAAGCTCCTAGGCCTTTATATAAAGGTGCTAATGTAATGAAAATGGTTGACTAATCTCTGAATGAATAAAATTGTTCTCTCTCTAATTATTTATATTTATAAAAGAAATATTTGATTGTTTCTTAGAGAAACAAATATAAGGATAATACGTAACTAGAAGATCATATTAAGTTTATATGAATGAATAGGAACCTGAAGTTCATTTGTGCGAAGGTGAAAGATTAAAGCTTTCATAAGCTGAAATAAAGCCTTGAAGAAAATAAACGAGCAATTATAGAAGAAAATTTTGGTATGTCTAGAAGACATAACATAAAAAACAATATGCTAGAATAACACTACAAATGTGGTAAATACTATTTCCTTGAAGAGAAGTAGTTGGATTTCAGTTTGAATGAGGACTATAGAAACGATTTTGCTACATGATTTATATTTCCAGAAGAAATATTTTATTGTTTCTTAGAGAAACAAATATAAGAATAATACGTAACTAGAAGATCGTATTAAGTTTATATGAATGAATAGGAACCTGAAGTTCATTTGTGCGAAGGTGAAAGATTAAAGCTTTTATAAGCTGAAATAAAGCCTTGAAGAAAATAAGCGAGCAATTCCAAAAGAAATCGTTGATATGTCCAGAAGACATAACATAAAAACAATATGCTAGAATAACATTACAAATGTGGTAAAGACTATTTCCTTGAAGAGAAGTAGTATTATTATTCTCATTTCCGAATACAATTATGAAGAGTACTCTTGTTTCATTGTGTTTATTTAACATTGGAGACCTGAAATTCTCAAATAAAATTTATGCATATAAGTTTGTATTCCTAAAAAAGGGGATTATATATCAAAACTCTATAAATTTGAGATGTAAAGCGTTGAATTATTAGAAAAGC
Organism: Allium cepa; assembly: GCA_030765085.1. NCBI lineage: Eukaryota > Viridiplantae > Streptophyta > Magnoliopsida > Asparagales > Amaryllidaceae > Allium > Allium cepa. Next base: position 1,031,546,261 of record CM060945.1, on the reverse strand, counting down.
TAATTCAGATTATGCTAAATTCTAACCATGTTTGCAATCAAACCTGCAGTTTAATAATGAAAATCAAGTTGTACCATTTAGGATCTAAAGTACTACACAAAGACTTTACTTTAAAGTAAAATTGAACCTGAAGTTCTAAAAATATTTTCCAATAGTATTAATTACTAAACCAAATAAATGTATAGAAATTTGTTCACTCCAAAAGTAGTGATAATAATAAAAAAAATCTCTAGAAGAGATTTCTATAATTAGTAATGATAAAATATCTCTAGAAGTGATTTGTTGATATATTTGGTGCTTTTATCAAATCAAATAAATACATAGAAATATATCTACTCTCCCGCTCCCTTTTTTTAATAGAAAATAAGGTATTCTAACTGGAAGTTTACTTCCTAATTTTTTTTCTTCTTCCATTCATCCAATCATGCCTTTCAAAAGGTAAAATATGTAATGGATCAAGTTTCTTTCCTTCGGCTCATCAAGTAAGTATTTTGGATTCATCATAAAATGAATGTTAACATGTGATGTACAAATTTTCTCTCTCTGTACTTACAATATGTAAAAATAGCGCATATATTAATTCATATATTAATTTGTAGCAATTAATAAAGCAATAAATAAAATTTATTGATTAATGAGAATGGTCCAACAAAGATGTGTTTGAGTGTTTCATACATTTATTCTTCTTTTATATCTCTTATTGTAGACAAGGATCATAACGTATATACTTGGTACATATTTCTGTCTCTCACTATTGCAGTTGTTATGAATTAATAAATGGTATTTAATACTACCTATTCAAGTTCTTAAATCTGCCTATATTATAAAAATAAACATGATAAAATCAGTTTCATATTTTCAAAGGTAATTTTGCATTTTCAAGGAAACTAATAAATGAATAAAGAGATTGGACCTAGAGCTATCAAAAGGGTGTAAATAAGAAATTATAGTCACTTTTATAGATTATATTTGGTTGTCTTTTACTATTTTATAGTAATGTTTTTCTTCCTTTCACTATAACTACTATTACATATGGGTTCTTATTTTATGAAATGCATTGATTGTATACCCATGAACAATATTTTGATGCTTATGCATTTTTATTTTCACTTATAGTTGGTAATGTGATAAACACACCAAGATTGAATTTAAAGCTTTGGATATATTAGAAGATAACGTTTTGTCATAGATATTGGATGCTGACATTCAATTACAATCTCATTGCTTAGAAAATGCCATTAATAATAATAATATGTCCCAGTAGGATAAAACAAAGGCTCTTATATTTTTAAGGTGTCATATCCACGACAATCTTAAAATAAAACATATAATTGAAAAAGATCACCTTTACTTATGGTACTCCTTAAAGAAGTGTTATGACCACTAGAAGATGGTCATACTTCCAAGCACTAGAAAAGAGTGGTTGAACCTGAAGTTTCAAGACTTTAAATCTGTTAGGAAATACAATTCCTTTATATTTAGAATTACTTCTAAACTGAAATTGTGTCAAAGGATTGTATGGTAATACTAACATGAAGTTAGATCATTTCTTCAAAGGTAATGATGAAAACTTTATTAATGATGAAAATCTAAGTGCAATAATAAATGATATGGTCGAATTGATCAACTAGTAGCAGCTTGAAGTCTGCTATGTGGATTTTGTTTTATTTTACTTTAGTTTAGTAAATCGGTTTGAAGTTGGTAAAACCCAAGTTTTGATAATTTTTGGGTGTGTTTGCCAAACTGTATATTTGAAGAAGTACATTTTAATATTCTCTAGAAGAGAACCAATATGACATACTCTTGAAGATATGTTTTATGATTTTTATATTGCAAAATCCAAACATCCTAGAAGAGATGTTGTAGAATTATGTCAAGTACGTACAAAAAGATAATGAGTGTTGATGACATCCCAAAAATAGTGCATATAAAGTATCTTTAGAAGTGATATGTACCACTCTAGAAGTGGTGTTTATAAATATCCCCAGAAGTGATATTATATCATCGTATAGCACTATAAAAGAATTGCCTATAGAATATTGTCAAATACGATATAACACTTCAAAAAGTAATGTGACAATAAATTACCTAAAACTCAATTGTCTATTATCATGGACCCGTAGCTCCATTAGACTAATTTAGAAGCATATAGTGATATGTAACCTTTTACTTTTCAGAACTTATGATGCATCAAATGTTATATCCACAACTATTCTTGAAGAAATATCTTTAGATATGCTCCTGAAGAGATAATCTATATGTCGTATCATAATTTTCGCTAAAGCTATATAAATACATCTTGAACAAACCGGTATGTGCAGCCAATATAATTTCTTATTTTTATAACATTTCAAGGATCCAGAAGATACTCTTATTTATGTTGTAAATATATCTATTTTACTGAACTCTCTAGAAGAGATGTTTATATATAATTATAACTAAGTATATATTTTCTAATAAATAATCATAATTAATGTTCAAAAGTAATATTATAGATATAATCAAGGAATACAATTTACCAACTTGAAGTTGTGTATACAATTTATTTGAACCAGAAGTTCAATATGATTCCAAACCAGATGTTTTGAACATTATCATGCGGTCTTGAAGGATTCACACTGACATTGATCCATCAATAAAAAGAAAATTTATAATATAGATGTAATACGTGGACGCACATATATATCCATATATGTAAATATTCAGCCAACAACCTGAAGTTTGTTATGAGGCCATCTTAATAATTATGTATAGATATTATTTAGTAATTTAAATCAACATAAATGTTAAATAACCTGAAGTCGTGTATTTATTCAGATGATCTATACAATAAGGAAATTCCTCCAATTGACTAGATCCATAAATGAAAACAAACTCTAATAAGCAAAATTAATTGAATGCATCTTATCAACTAATAATAAAAATGAATAAAAAATATCCTCCGATTATTAATATGTATGGTGTATTTACTAGTAGCAATAATATAATGGATCAAAATGAGAATCCAAAGATGATTCATATTTAATGTGACAATGTTCCTCAACATTGAGGAGGAGGATAAAGGGATACAAGTTCATTTTGATCATCAATGTCAAATATCTGTTAAAATGTATAATGATGCAAAATATTAAGTAACTTAAATAAATTATTAATAATATTCCTAGTAGACTTTCTCCAATATAGATTTGAATCCCTGAAGGATCAAAATGTGTAAACCATATCTGAAATATGGTACCAAAATTGGTTCGAAGTACTTTTGGAGTAAGTAATAAAGATGCCAAATAAAAGATGTGAGTGTTCTTGAAGAAACACTTAATTAGGGTGCACTTGAAGAGACTAATGACATGATTATCAAATTACCCTAGAAGTGGTTAAGGTATCTAAAACATGATAATCAAAGAGATCTCAATAAATCATGTCTAGAACTAACAAGAAATAATTATCGATGATAAATTTATAAATAATAAAGTGCTTATGTTTATAAATAGATTAAGAATCTTGAATTAGGGGAAAACATGACTGGCCATCATGAATCCTTTAATAGTAGAGAAATATGGACATGTAGTCTGCAATGTACCGAAAGTACTTGAAATGCTTAATATACCCCGAAGGTATAAATGCGGTTTAAATCTTATTAAATAATGAAAGTATACAAATTCCTGAAGAATATAAATAACTTTCATTGTTATAAAGAATGCAAAGAACAAGGAGAGTAGATTTCAACCTACTTTTAAGTATTGTTGTAATGAAAATCTTGATATAATTCATGATGAGTAGATTACTTCCTATTTTTAGGTATCGTTGTAATGAAACTCTTAATATCCATTAAAGTGATAGTTGCGATATGAAAATACTTATTAAAGTATACAAATTTCTGAAGAATATATATAACTATTGTAGTTATAAAGAATGCAAAAGACATGAAGTGTAGATTATAAATTTCTTCTAAGTACTGCTGTAATGAAAATCTTGATATACTTCAAGATGAGTAGATTACTTCCTGCTTTCTAGTAATGTTATAATGAAAATTTTAATATTCATGAAAGATGCATAGTCGCAATGGGCAAAACTAATTTGAAGCTCAAAAATGAAAGTACATGAAGTGTTTTTCATAAAAGTAGCATACAAAATGCATAAAATGCAAACCATATTTGGAAGAAACAATCTTAGAAAATTTGATTGTATCGAAGGAAACTATTAATAAATTGTATTATTAATGAGATTCATATTTATAGATCCAGAAGTATCTATAACCAATTTGAGTTATCGAAATATGAATATTAATTCAGAGGAAAATTTTTAATCAGGGAGAGCATCCATAAGTATTTTATAATGCACTCTTTTTCCTTAACTAATATTTTTTCCATTGGGTTTATTTAGTATGGTATTAATGAGGTATTATCTTGATCCAAAAGTATCAACTCCCCAGTAACATTTAAAAATAAGTGATAATGTACTATTTTTCCTTATTTAATATTTTTCCCATTGGGTTTTGCTTACTATGGTTTTAACGAGGCATTATTTTGATCCAGAAGAATCAAACATCTTTTCAAGAAATAACATCTCAAATATGTTATTTAAGTTAAATTGTATTTTTATCCTTAACTAAGATTTTTCCCATTGGGATTTTCTTAGTAAGGTTTTAATGATGCATTGTTTTGATTCCGAAGTATCAAACTTTTAGAAAGGATATCATTTTAGTATGATTTTACAAGTTTCACTCTTTTCCTCGTTCAAGGTTTTTTCCTACTGGGTTTTCCTAACAGAGGTTTTTAGTGAGGCAACAGACAATATCTAGATCGACTGGACGAATAAATGCAAGCAAGATAACAATGAGGGGGGCAATCATCATACACGTTACAAAAGGGACAATTTCAAGTTATCAAAGGATTCAAGATTTTGAAGACGCATATTCAAGGGGGAGTGTTATAATATATGTAAATACAAATAGTGAATATGTTATATACTGTTTTGTATTTAGTCCCACATCGTGGGATTAGTTCTATCCCAAGCTCCTATGCCTTTATGTAAAGGTGCTAATGCAATGAAAATGGTTGACTAATCTCTAAATGAATAAAATTGTTCTCTCTCTAATGGTTTCTGCTTTCTTTATTTTATAACATTACGTTGTTTCTTAGATTTCCATTATTTCTTGGTGGCTTTCTTCGTACAAGGAAAAATAAATAAAAGAGAAACCCTAAATTAACCCTTAAATTTCATTGGTAGGGAAAAAATTCACAAAAAATCTCTGAAAATCTCAATCATAATCTGTTACAGCTCCAATTTCCAATTCATTGAAACCTTAATTTACTTTAAATCCATCAATGACATATCAAAGAGCCCGAACCCGAATTTATTTCACTTGACTATTAGGAGCGTCGTTCACGAAAAAAAACTCTCAATCAATTCTTGTCAAAAATTTTACATTAGGTTTGTTTTTGCATGATACAACATCGATATCACTGTTATAACCTTCTTGATGTTTATATTTTATATCTTGCTACTTTCATAGATTAGTTTGCCTGTTTTCTTATTGTTATGATGTAGAACAAGTTTGGTTTATAAAGTCTAGAAAAGAATATAATTTTTTTCTTCTATATATTGATGTTTTGTTTGTTGATATTTTCTAGAAAATATATGCTTATAAGTTTGGTAATAATATATATTACTACTACCTTTTAAGCATCATTTGTAAAGACAGCCTTTTGAATTATGTTTATAATATAGGTTAAAAGAAATTGTTTGAAGTTGCAAACTTGTCCTGTGCATGATTCGGTAGAGTTATGTATTCCTATTTCTTTCTTAATTTTTATTGTAACCACTTTACAATAACCAGAACATTAGAGCAATAGCTTGAAGTCATCTTATTAGCTTAAAATAAAATATACAGCTGCATCTTAAATCTTATATTTGTATTGTAAAATTATTTATCTAACTAATTTAAATTCTTTACAACAAAAAATAGGATGCATAAATTACTCATGTTGCTGATGAAAATGCAGCAACTAAATGTCCAAATTAATGAGCAATAAAAGTCAAAATTGGTTCTAGAGTTAATTGATTTTAAGCTTTCATTAAATGAAGAAAGGGCGTTAGTTCTTTAAAATATGGCTAACAACAAGTTCGAGTCAAATTATTCAATCACGGTGCATTCCAAATTAATTGATGGTCTGAAGGGTAAATATTTCCTTGCTTTTATCAGTTGGATATCATGCTTGCACATTTATCGTTATCTATGGTTTTACCCGTCCAATTATTATGCATGATGGTTTTTGCTTGTAGCTGCAACATGAAGTAGCTAACATTTTGAAGTTATACATGGTTATTATCAGGGTAATAAGTTTTAAGGACAACACTTTTGAATAATTAGTTTTAAGGATAATTTACAGCATAATGATAAATTCATTTATCTTTTTAAGCTATACAGAAAAATGATAAATCATTTTATCATTATTTCTGTATAACTGAAAATGATAAATTCTTTTATCTTTTTCCTTTAAAATGTCCTTAAAACTAATTTTTCAGAAGTTGTGTCCTTAAAACTTATTACCCTGCACAAATAAGCCCTTGAAGTGAAAATCCCATATATATATATGTGTGTGTGTGTGTGTGTGTGTGTGTGTGTACGCGCGTGTGTATGTGCCTGTGTGTGTATTTGCAAATATATTGGATAGGTGTAATGTAATATGGTTGTTGTTCTTGAATCGATTAGAAATTATTTTGTCTTAATTATGATATATGTATGTATGTACATGTGCATGTATGTATATAAACATTATATTTATATATACTTTATGTTTTTAAGGCACATATTTTATAAAAAAAATTATAAATTTACTTTTCATTAAGATAATTGAAATTAAGGAAATAATATATACACACACACACATTTATATAGACACACACATGATATATATATAAATCATAATATCTACACATGTATATATTGACTATGTTATTGTTTGTTGTTTTATTCATCGTAAACATGTTGTAATACACCATCTCTTGTATACAGATTTGGTATCATATCAATTAAATGTTTAGAAAAGATAAAAGTTGGAATCGATCAATGGTGCCTCTTTATCACTTTTCTTTTAGATGTTGATGTGATTATATCTAGATCTATTTTTTTGCTCCCGTCTTTGAACGCCAAAACAATTACACTCATTATATGTTTCATATGTTTATCATATCTTTTAAAACATGAATATATCCGATGTATTCATACCTATTCAAATTTCACACTTAATTAACATTGATTTATTAAATTAGGAATAAGACAGTACTATAAAATATGACTTTATTAATAATGACTAGATTGGATCTAATGAAACCCCTTAAACTTCGTAGGCCCACTATTATACAAATAGGGGGGAAAAAATTTGAAATCTACATAGTTCAACAGTTGTGAAACATACTAGGTTCCTTCGATAGCATTAGAGTGATATTAGTTGAGGCATTCATCTAGGGGTGTCCTAGGTTCAATCGCAGCATCTAGCATGATAAGGGGTTCTCACATTGTTAATTTGTGATCTATGACGAAGCATTTCCTCTTATCCGTATATGTCCTATAATGGTTGTGCTAGTCAAAAGGCTACATGTAAAATTTACTCATGTGATACCTAATTAGGTCACCCCAAATGAGTTATGCTGAACCTTTAATGATATTAGACCCCTAATGGTGTATGCAGTCTAATTTGTCAACATTTGAGCCAACTAGTTAAACTTATATATCCGATAGGTATCTAAAAAAGTAATGTCTGTGTTTGAGGTTGAATAACAAGTACTCTTCCCTCCTTAACCACCATTCTTGCTCAATGGGTAAAGTAAGTCCAAAAGGTTGACCCAGATGTAAGGCCTAGAGTTATTTACCACCGGGCTAATTTTCAAAAGTCTGCTTGAAGATTTAACATAAATTTTAAATTTAAAAGTTAAATTAGGAATATAAAATGAAATTTTGTAATAGTTGTAAAATATTTTTCAAAATAGTTTTAAAAATAAATGTAATGTTTGCAAAAATTATTTAATATTTAATTATCTAGATTAATTAATTAAAGGTTAATTAATTAAAATAAACATATGTAATGATATATATATGTGTGTGTATGCGTGTGTGTGTATTAAATTATTTAAGGTAAATTATAAATAAAATTAATGAATCTATTAAAAATATTTTAATTCAATGAATAATTTATTTAATAAATAAATTAATTAAACGTTAACTCATGTAAAAATGTGTGTATATATATATATATGTAACTATAATTTTTATAGTCGTATATTTATCTTAAATTTGTTTGAAAAGAATAATATTAAATTTTCAATTAAATTTAATTTTTTAATTAAAATTTTTAATTAAATAAGAGAATTTATTAAACAAATTAATTAATTTATATATATGCATATATTGATACGTATATACAAAGGAACTGTAATGTTTTAGTGGATTATTTATCCTAAATAGTTTAAGATGAATAATAAAAAATTTCTAAAATTTTAATAAACTTAATTAAACTAGCGAATCAAATAAAATCGATAGTTAGTTAAATATAATTAGTTAGTAAGAATTTAAATTAAGTAAGTATGATTTATTAACAATGGGACATGTATATGTTAAATATTTTAACTAAATTATAATAGCTATAAATAAATTAAACTTATATAACTATATATGTATAAATATTATGAAAGTGGAACTGATATAAACATAAAATAGATTTTTGGAATAAGTATATACGTAAAGTACACGTGCTGTGATTTTTGATATGTCCGGCACTCAGAATAAATAATAATAGTTGCTTTATAATCACAATGAATGAAAATTGAAGGAAACAGATACATGTAATATTTCATTATGTGTCATATAGATTGGAGATGGATTCTACTTTCCTATTTAAGTAATAGATAATTGAGATTGTATAAGTGTCACTAGCAAATTTAAACTTATTGACTTGTTTAAGATAATTTCATTAGTTTTAATGAAACCAACTTTGTTGGTTTTAAAAAAATTTAGAATCCAAAAGCCACTTAATTATGAATCTGTATCTGGTCGTTGTTCGCACGAAAAACAGGAAAACGCCTGCAATAGACTTTTAATAATAGACTTAGTGAAGATCTAATGTCGAAAAAGTAGTACACAAGGGTTAATAGTGGTTCAGCCATAAAGGGCCTACGTCCACTGTTCATGTTCATTCCATTTTCCTAAAATTTGGATGTTGCAAGAATTGGATGCGAAGTACAATGATTCATGATAGAAAAAAGAGAGCCTGGATGCTCCGTTTGATTAATGTTGTCACTTAGGGGCTGGTAGATCCCAAGAAAGACCCCTTATAAATGCAAAATGCTAGGATATTTGTAGGGGTGAAGAGGTGGTGTCATTAATTTGGGAAATTAGGATGTTTCCACGTATAACCCATCCCGAGAGAATATTTCTGAATATGCCAAATGTAATTAATAATTTCTTGATACATGTACATTCCATATTTTGTATGCTCGATTTGGTTGGGAGCTCTGCTCGAGGTAGGTTGGTCTGATTGGTATGCACGTGGCAACTTTGATGGCTAAGTTAACTCCCCTTCTTCCTTGGTCAGGTAGGTTATCTAGGTGCATCATTCGGTGTGATCATCCCTCCTTGGTCCGGTCTTTGGACAATGCCCTCTTTAAAATCGAACGAGTGATATTGTTCGTTATCTTTGGTACCAAACAGGATTTCCTATTTGGTGCCTTAGGTATTGAACAAGATTTTATGTTCGGTACCCAAAGGGGTGCCGAACAGGATCCTCTATCCGGTACTCTAGGGTACGGGACATTCTCTCCTATTCGGTACCTTGGTTACCAAACAGAGAGGGTTGCCTTCCTATCCCTTTGCATCTTCTTGCATCCTTCTGGTCTACCTTAACCTATCTTGGACGTCTCCTGGCTTCATCCAAACTTCAATCTCGTAGGAAAAGTTTCCCACGATGCTTCCCCATCAAAGTCTAGGTCATAAATCTTGAGGCGGGCATTGTTGAACCTCACCATAAATCCATCAGCAAAAGCATGTCTCTACCTTCCTCTCTGATTTGGCTGGGCACATCTCTTGTTCATCGATCAATGTAAGTTCGGTGGTCAAAGTTTGCTTGGTCGGACATTGGCTCAGTGATAGCAGCTGCATAAAGTGCTTTTAAACCCTTCACCGATGATGGTCTTTCATCTAGTAAGACCGAGTACTATGTTCGGTGAGTCACCAGTTCGATTTGTGATTGGTTTGGAACCAAAAAGACCACCCTATATAAACTCCTACGTTCTAGTGCTGCACATACTCATTCACTTTCCATCATTCTCAAAACTTCATGACCCTTCGTCTCCTCTAAGCGGATATTGTCATGCCCAATCTTCACGGCTTTAATCTGATGGAACGTCAACTCAGAATAATTGCTCGATCCAGTGAGCACCTCGTTTTACTCTTGTATCCATGATTGCTGATTTGCACATGCTAATTCATGTAATTTGGTCGCACTAGAATTCTTAATCTATTACACTCCTTGGCTAGGGCTCGAGGTTTGATTTAGCTTGGCTCTAACCTAAGAAAGTGTTTGAGGTTTGGTTGTTAATCGAACAGAAGTGTTGGGTTTTTTTATTGGACATTCATGCACATTTGCACACATGTGATTAATCACACCTTTTGCGATAATGCATGAGACGATCTATCATGTTATATAGGCATATCAGGCCCCCGTCAGCTCGTTCCCTCACTGCTTTTGGAGATCAGGCTCCTTCTTTTGCACCTCTGGGTCATGCGCAGTCAGGAAATTGCTCTAATCAACCCCGTGTTGCTCACTCTCTCGTGCACGGATATGGACCATCTATGCTACCAGTGAACCCGATCCACTATAAGGCTTTAAACTTAATCCCCAAGTAACTTGATCTCATCATTGCCACTCACGGCATCCTCAGGAAGGAACTCCTTTTACCTACTCCGGAACAGCAAGAACATGCGCCACTCGAGTGGTATATTGCTTACTATCGTAATTATATTGCAGCTGGAGCTCCGCCTCCTCTTCCTCAGTGGATTATGGCTTCCTAGTGTACTTAAAATTGCACTGTTCCAACTGCATCTTAATGAATATGCCATTCTTACCAGTATGCACACTATCTTCATGAGAGAATTTCAGGTGCCCCCACTCATCGTTAGGTCAGGTTTTGTATGCTATGAAAAAAAGATGGAGGAATCTTCCTTTATTTATCTCAAGGCAAGGAGAAAATTCAAATCGGTTAAGAATCTGTATTCCAATTATAGTATGTTTAAGCGGGAATAATTCTTTTTTCAGGATAACTCGATGTGTTTCCATTAGTGACACTCCGGAAGGATAACTTCGTGCTAACTTTTCTTCCTTTTGGTTTCCTTTCAGGTGCAATGTGAGCAGGGACATAGAAGATCTGGAAGGGATGTTGCATAGACTCTAGAAAATCTCAAATGAGCTTCGAGAGGTTCCTCACATTATTACTATTAATAATTTGAGACAACTTGGACTGCTAAGAGATGATCACTCAATTGGAGAGGTAGGCAACTTTCCACTCAGAAGTATACCAAAAAAAAGGAAAGGAAATGGCTTAGGGATCGACAAAACCAGTGATGCACCCTCTACTCAGCCCTTTCTTTCTAGGTGCCATCTTAGCATTAGATCCATCTAAAGTAGCTCTGACTGCTCCTACAGGCATGGGGGAGCCTGATCTAGATACCTCATAGATCGATCCTCATAGATGTTGTCATCTCATGACGTTAAGGGAGTGGAAAGATGACAACATCCACAAAAAGATAGCAGGAGAGGCAAGCCCTCATTCCAATGATAGCGATCCATCCACTGTGGACCGTGGTGAACCGCATTTGTTAGGAAATATCGGTTTAGCTACCCAGCTTAACTCGGTGCATAAGGCTTCGCATGAAGTATTTGGTCCTAAAGAGGATGGAGCTTCCATTTTCAGAGATGTTAATGTTTTAGATTACATTCAAGACCCAAAGCTTGGGATTGATTATGGGGACTCCGCGCCATTAGTGGAAATCCAATGACAACAGGAGACCTATGAAGTAACAACCCATAATTTTAACTATTTTAAATTTTAAATTTAATCTAATTATTGAAAAAAATGGTTAGAAATAAAAATTTAATGAATTATTTATGTAATTTAGTTAGTATGAACTTGAATAAAATTTTGAAATAACAATTTTGGTAATATTTAAAGAAATTATTTGCATTAGAATGAAGTTCAGTATATTGAATGTGTTTATAATCAATAGTTGGAATTAAATAAATGTTTACTTATTTAGATGTAAATAAAATAATTATTTGATAACTAAAATTTATTTGAAATCCAATATTGGAACTTATCACAATCGGGTTATTGAATATACTTTAAATAAAGAAATGTAGCATAGTGAAATCTATGTATTTAATATAAAAACATTTGTGTATTGAATAAGAACGAACATTTTATTTATAAAATGATATTTGAAAATAATTTATATAAATATGTCTTATTTGACTATGATTATAATTTTATAAAGAGTGTAGTAGCTGTTTTTTTATTTAAATTCGTTCTATAAGTTAAACTTTAAGTTAAATAAATTGTATTTCAATTATAGCGATTTACTGGATAATTAAATTATTTAAATTTAATATTGAAAATTATTTAAATAACTGAATCCTGAATTAAATATGAATGAAAATAATTTTCAAAAGTTGATTTAAATTTTATTTAAACCAGAATGAAGATTGTTAACTTTTAAAATTGAATTTAAAAGTGATTAAATTGATTTTGGAAATTTCTTGTCTTAACTAACGAGTAAAAAAAGCCGTTTGGGCAATAGTCTCGGATTTCGACGAAACTGGTTTCATCGGATCCGTAATAGTGAATTATTATAGGATTTCAAGTTTTGTAGTGACCGGACTGATCATTTGGTCATGCGAAGAATTTATTTTTTGGACTTTTATTTAAAATAATTTGATTTTGAAAAGTTATCTTCTATATATGATGGAATTGGCTCCCGATACATATTCCAACATGTTCGGAATATGGGTATAACATACAGAATGCTAGGTGACACACTTCATTTAGAGTTCGGAATTTTCATGGATGAATAGTGTCGGTTTTATTTTCTATCAATAGCCCTTAACTCTTCTCATTTGTAAACCCAACCCTATAAAATATTCAGCCGCCGTTTCTAAACTCCACCATCCGATGGCCATCAATAATCGGAGCCAACAGAGCTGAAATTACCAACGACCTCAACTAGGAAGATTTAGAGGGCAACCATGTGAGGCTAATGTACTGTTGGATCGAGCTATCATCGCTCGACATGGTCGGAATCTTGTTCAAGACACAGGCGCAGGTGGGTGGCCGTAGGCGCAGGTGGCGGCACTAGGGTCTAGGTAAAGTCGGCGGTGCCGGCAGCGTACGACGATGGTTCTGACGAAGAGCCCACGATTTTGTTCAATCGTTAAAGAAAGAAAATTAACACGTGGGCTTAGAAGCTGTAGCCTGGAGGGAAGAAAATGATAAAGGTTTAAAAAGTTTAATTTATATTTAAGTTACGTTAATTATATAATTAATTACCCGAATGTTATTTAATTCACAACTTTCTTGTACGAGGTCGAATTCGAGTGAAACAAGTCGTGTTGTGATCGTATTGACGAAGGCTATGACATGGCATTTGATTGGTATTTATTTGACTCTAAAAAATTTCCATTTCAAATAAAGGTGAGCGTTTTAAACCCTCACGAAATACTAAAATATTCTGATGTTAGTTAAATTGAAATTATGAAGTGATTTATTTTATTGACTGTTGTTTGGTAAATTAAAATGGCATTTAAATTGACATATGAATTGAACTGATAAGAATTTAAATCGATGATTAAATTTGAAATTAAAAATTGAATTGCTGGTTAAATACCGATATTGATAACTAGTTAATTGTTATGATTTATTGGCTGATTTGGATGTTGATTGTGATGGAGGCCTAATTGTTGACATTTGGGATGATTACATGTTTATTTATGTTATATATATTCCATTACCACCCTGTATATTATTGATGGTATATAAAACTGTAAATTGAATTATTTTGAATAAATTAAGAAATAGGTTGAAATGATATATACCTATGACACTTTAATTTGGACTGAAATGATAAATATCCATCCCTGCAATTAAAAATTGAAATAACTATTTACTTAGCCATATGATAGAAAATTATATACGGACACTTGATTGGTTAAATTAAATGATTTTAATTTTTTTGGCTATTGAAATTATTTAAATGATATCATCTTTAAAGAATAAAACAAGTGATTTATGGAAATTGAATTATTTTCAAACTCCAACTAGAAATGTTGAAATTGGTTAAAGGAAATTGTTTAAAGAATGAAATTCGAAATTCGAAATTATAATTGAGATATGATTTGAATTTCAAAAATTTATCTGTCTTAAAAGATTTGAATTTTCATTCGAACTTTGAAATATATCTAAGTAAAAGTAATTGAAATGGACAATTTCAATTTGGGCTCGAAACTGAATTATTTTAAAAAATTAAACCGTAAATCGACATTGAAGTTTAATTTGATTTAGGTGATTTAAATCGATTAATTGAAATTTGGCTTGAAATTTATATAGATTGAAATGGTTTAAAGTAAGAATTGATTCGAAATTTAAATCATTCAATCGAATAAGAAGCTAAGATGAAACGTTTTGAAATTGAAATTAATTTTAATTTAAATCGAAATTGAGTCGATTCAAACTGATTCGAGATTGAAGAAGATTTGAATCTGTTTGACTTGAAATTTGAACCAGAGTCCAAATTTATTGAAAATGCAAAGAAACGGTTTTAAATTTGAAACTATTTTCATTATAAACTATTTTACTATAAACTATTTTACTATAAACTATTTTAAATTCATCTTTTTAAATTTACAAATTATTTAAATTTTTAAATCATTTAATATATAACCTATTTTAACATCTAAACTATTTTAACTATCTTAATTTTTCAAAATATTTAACTTTTCAAACTATTTTAACTATTCAAACTATTTTCAAAAAATTCAAATTGTTCAAGTTGGGAATTGTTTATATTTAAATCGTGGATTTAAACGTTAATTTGGTTAAATTGAAGTTATAATATAAGTTGAAATTTGAAACAATTTTTGGAAATGAATAAAATGATTTTGCAATGAAATTGATTTCAAAATGAATAAAATGATTTTGAAGTGAAATTAATTTCGAAGTGGAAAATGATATTGGAATGAAATGTTTTTCAAGTGAAATTGTCTTATTTCAAGTAAATATGATTTTGAAATGAAATTGATTTCAAAGTGAATATGATAATTTTAAAATGAAATGATTTTGAAGTGAATATCATATTTTAATATCAAGTATAAATCGTACTCGAAGTGTAAAAGAACCAATCGATGTGTAAAACGACGTGTGGTTGTTAAAGAGACTGGAGTCGATTATTGGCATACTCTTTGTCAATGTTGGAATCACTTTAACAACTAGGTACATGGAGGAGGCTCCAGAATGAAGTGGTTGGATTTGGTGTACATTTGACTGTTTTGAAGAAAGGGAACAATGATGGATTGGCCCCAAAACTTGTGTCAATTTGAAATGACTAAAATATGACGGTTTGAACCAGGCCAGTAGGCTAGCTATTCCTAACAAACATATGTTCCTTGATTTTTCTTATGGACTCAGTCCATAATATTACCTTTGTTGTTGATTTCGATTGGTGCACCTTGATTGGGATAACCTTCCTTTGACTCGATATGATGCAGAGGGCGGTCGTTGCGGCGACGCGTTACCACCAGCCTGGTGACTCGAACTGGTAGCATGCTACGTTAGGCATTGCCTCATGTGCCTTGTCGTACTTTTATCCTTATACAAGACCACTACGAATTTGGATTAGTATTGTCGTATCATGGTGCATCCTTATCTACCAACATTCTACTGGTTGTGTAATATGCAAACTGTACAACGATGCTTAAAAATACATTAAGTGGGATTAATGTAAAGCCTTAACGCTAAGAAAATATTTATTTTACTGATTAGACATTAGATATATAGCGTATTCTACTATATATAGATATATTGTTGGATCCTTAGGAGATGGAAAATCCCGTAACAGCTCCTAAGTTATTGCACGCATGTTTTACAGTGGATAGGAGATGTAAAATCCTCCAAAAATCTCTGACGCTATTACACTCCTGCTATATGTGATATTGATTGGACTCATATAAGAATATTTTAGTTCTAACTCGAATGTATTGTTTTCCTTTATGTTTGGGTCGGCCTTGAGTTTTCAGTGTATTGAAGATCATTTTTTCTAGAGGACGAAGATGATATATTATACGAGTAATATTCCTGCATCATGTTTTCTTTTGTGTCACTCTATTGTTTTATTGTATATATAACTCTGATAAATTTTGTATAAATTATAATCAAATGTGTCGTAAAACAGATTCATGAACTTTTTATTTGATTATTGTATTTTGTCATTCCACTACGGGATTTTGTATTTGTTTTCTTCTTTTCTTATTTTTCTTAATTAACCTAATTAATTATCTGTATTCTGGATTTTTTGGAGTTGGACATGTGTGGTTTCTTGTTGACTTAAACCTTCCGAAATGTGGGTCGTTACACATAAGAATCCTAAGGGTTCATGTAGTTGCTAAATGCTTTTGCTTTCTCACTTGCACAATCGCATGTCCTTGTCATAGTCATGCACCTTTCTAGCATCTGTTTTGGTTCTAGTCCATTACGCATTTCCATTTCTATGTCTTCATTCGACCCAAGTGAAAATGTTGGGCTACTAGCTACGAAGTTTCTTGCTGAGGAGATTGTCCATTATCATCCAACTAAGGGTAAAGGCAAACATGACCCCAAAGATGGTTCACGAAAAAGATCTTTCTCCTAGGAAGAAAATCAAGATCATGAACTCCAATCCACCCCTCTAAGTCTCCCGTTCATTCATCATTTCCTTTATTTGACTTAGAATCCTCCAAACAACAAAGATGGATGAGAGAGGAGTGGTAATCCCTACCCCCTTGGAGGAAAGACAGAGAGAAAGAGATAGAGCGTGCAGTTGTCATAACTGACCCAATTGACCCAAGTTTTGATGAATTCCAGCAGCCCAATCAACTGAGGGATCCGTTAGCCTGCCTGCTTGCTAATGCAGCCCTGCTTTCCTTTATCGGGTCAATTGATCTCTTGCTGATAGGTTGGGTACCGTGAAGGCCTTATCAAATAATTATGCCAAAGCCGTAAAAGCTGCATAGGGGATCGGTAAGAAGAACGTTGAGCAAAACTTGAAGATCTTTGACTTAAGGAAGCAATTACATGAGAAGGATTTTCACCACAAGAAAATGGTGGATGCAATGGAGAGATCTCATAAAAGCAGATAAAGAAGCGAGCCAATGAGATTGAGAGGCTTCATGCTGCTCATACTTAGGAACTGGAGCATTTAAAGTGAGATCATGCTATTAACATCAAGGCTGCCAAGCAAGAGTAAATGAGAAGGTCCATCAGTTCTTTGATGACTACACGAATGTCAAGGCCAAAAATAATACGAAGTTGGACCAGATTCGAGTGGTAGCTGATAAGGTGGAGCTTAACATTGCCTACGTGAAAAGAAAAGTGGTGAAATAGGGAGCTGAAAGAGTTTCTCTCCAGGCAGAGGTCAAGGCCTTAACTATAGGTAAAGTTGCTGAAACTTCTTGGGCTGTAAAGCTGCAGACTGAGTGCAATGAGTTGAATAGTCAACTGGATCAGGTGGAGGGGCTCCTGAATGAGATATATTACAAATTTTATAGAGAAAATCGTGGCTTGGATGAACGATTGTAAGAGGTAGTGGCATCCATTCACAAGCAGTTGATCAGAGAAGCAAAGGATGCCAACGAACAAGGAGGCCCACCCTTCAGCCTTGAAACCGTCAATTCTCACTTCTCAATGGACGAGATGAAAGTTCTCCACTTGGGTTATATTAAGCTATTTGAAGCCGAGAAGGCCTGAAAGGAAGAAGAAAAGAAAAGGAAGTATGGTGGCTCAACCTTCGAGACAGCTTTGTAAGGTCAGATTCTGAAACTGGTTATTTATGTTCCTATGCACGATGTTTCACTAACTGTTTTCTACATTTCTTCAGATCCTTCTAGCAAAAGCTAACCTCCGAAAGTATCTCCTCCCCCAGCTCATATCTAACCCTACGGCAATGCTCCAATTTTTCTTAAAGGAGGAAGGTTTTATCTTTACATCCCACGGACCACCATTCACTATAATTGAGCTCATTTGAGCTAGCCAGTATTTGACGGTTCTCCTCATTTCCATACAAGTGGAGGATATGCGACAAAACCTAATGGGGGCTATGACTTCCTTCGACATTTCGCCATCAAGCACTATGCCTCCAAGCACATCTATCCCTCCAATCGGAGAAGCCCACCATGAGATGATTGCCTCTCTCTAAGAGGACTTTGATGTCTAGTTCATAGGCACTTTTGATCCTACAAAGGAGTTTGATAGGGATGAGGCCTTGAAGCAGCAAGTCCTAGCGAGATTACTCATAGAGTTCGCAAGGGTCAAAATTGAAGCCCATGAGTAGTTGAAGCACAAGCAGAAGCGATAACAGAAATCGATATTGTTGCTGTTGGTAAGGAAGAAGAGGAAAAAAGGAAGAGGGAGCAAAGGGGGCCTAAGCATCACAGCAAGCAAACTATTTCCAAGTCAAAACCCAAGCCTAAGTGAGAGTGACGACCATGCTCCATTTGTTTTTTCTTTAGTTAGGGATAGACTGTCATGTATACTTTTTCCTTTGCTTGTATTGAACAATTGTTGTCTGTGCTCAGCCAGTTTTGATGTATTTTTGAGGTTGAGTGCATATTACTCCTTTACAATTGTGATTTTTAGCTTGCATACATCTGGATTTCTAAAGAGTATGATTTAAATGCATGATTTTTATTTTGATCATCCTTGTCAATTCAATGTCTTCTCTATCTTTTATTTGAGTGTAATGCAACTCTCACGTGCCTCAAGTGGATTTGAAGTGTTTGTCGCCATTTACCATCATCGTAGGACTCAATTGTCTGCCTAGGGTGAACAAACTAGGCAGTTGTCGTGTTCTGACTACTAGTAAGTCGGGTTCTCCTTGCCTCTCTATGTGTTTAAAGCTATTGACTAGAGTGAATGCCCAAAAAAGGTCGTTCAGGCTTACTATGGTCCATGGGGAAATTACGATTCGTTCGTCGGCATTGGACACACAAATAGGGATAACTCTAATCCGACACTACTGGCAAGAAGTCGAGCCAATCATCATTTATGCACACTTGAATAAGGATCACTCTAGTATACCACTGTCGGTGAGAAGTTGAGTCGATCATCATTTGTGGACACCCGAATAGGGATCAATCTGGCACTACTGTCGATGAGAAATAAAGCCGATCGTCAGCTAGGGATCATCTGGTCCACCACTACAGATGAGAATTTCAGGGACGGTGCCATGCCAGTGCGTCTTTGCCCCTGAGTCAGCTCTTGTGACTCAGGCGATGTTCTCTTGTGGTGTTATGTTATCTTGACGCGTTCAAGTGTTGTTAATAGGTTATATTTTCCATTAGTTACCTAATACTATAAAATATTAAGGAAAGCACACTTTATTAGAATCAGTTTCATAATTGTTTCAATTACAAAGTTCCTATACTAGAAATATAGCAAAATTTCAAGTAAATTAATGACGGAGACAGTGTGCATTCCAAGCCATTTTGAATTAGATCTATCTACTATGCTAAGGATGAAAGCTTCATTTCCTAAGTCTTTGTGGATGAAATACGACCCTTCCCAAACTAGATCAAGTGCCCCCGGCCAATGGAATATTCTCTTTTGTACCAAGTCCTCTTCTTTAAGTGGGCGATGTTCTGGCCCTGGAGTTGTATTGAGTAGCTGTCTTCCATTAGTGTGCTTTGACTTTCAAGGAGACTTCTTTGCTTATTTTGTCAATCAAGTCTAGTAACATGTTTAGCAGCTCCTCGTTTTCATTTGGATCATATTAAATGCACTAGTATGATGGTACTTTTGTCTCTACAGGTAACATTGCCTCTGACCTGTAAGCCAATGAGAAAGGAGTATGTCATGTTGCTATCTTGAAGGATGTACGATATGCCCACAATGCCAGAGGGAGCTCATCCACCCATGCTCCCTTAGCCTTTTCCAATTGCTTCTCTATGAGAATATTTAGAACCTTATTAACTGCCCCTACCTATCCGTTAGCCTATTAGTATGCCACTGTTGAAAATTTCTTCTTTGTACCATGCTGTCGATAGAAATTGGTAAACTCCTCATTGTCAAGCTGCAAGCCATTATCCGAGATGATATGAAGGGGAACTCCATACATGCATATTACATTCCTGATCGAAAAGTTTATGACCTTGGTCATTGACACCTTAATAAGTGGCTGCCTTTACCACTTAGTCTAGTAGTCAACTGCCACTACAACATACTTAGCTCCACCCCAAGCCATTGGAATTTGTCCCATTAAATCTATTCCCCAGATTGTGAATGGCCAAGGGCTAACCTTGTGAGTCAACTTGGTCGGGAGTAACCTAGGAATTTTCATAAACCGTTGGCACTTGTCACACTTCCTTGCTTACTCCATCGCATCATGGTTCAATTTTAGCTAGAAGTATCCATATTGCAGCGCCCTTGGTGTACGTTGTCTAACACCTCCTCTGCTTCCCTTCTAGTGATGCACCTTGGTAGTGGATTAGAAAATCCCCTCCGATACAACACTCCATCCTGAATAATAAAACGAGGTGCTTTCCGTAGGACCTTCTGAGCTTCATTCATGCTATTAGGTAGTACTCCTTCACCTAGGCACCTGACCAATGGTGTCATCTAGGTTTCCTCATCTCCGATAGCCATAACTGCATTCACCTCCTCAAAGCTGGGACTATGCAAGGTCGTAATACGTACTGATCCCAACAAAGGCCCTTCTCTAGAACTTACCAATTTCGCCTGCTTATCTGCATCCTTATACCCCTCCTAGGGAATGTTTCTGATTACGTAGTGCTCGATTCCATCAAGTAAAACCTTCATCTTCTTCCAGTAAGATTTCAAGCATTCTCCCTTGGCTTGGAATTCTCCAAGCACCTAGTTCACAACCAACTACGAGTCATTATGCATGCACATTGATTTGATTCCTAGCTCCATTTCTATCTACAACCTAACTATCAAAAACTCACATTCTGCCTTGTTCTTCGTTGCTTTGAATCCATGTTAAATTGCAAAAATCAACTTCCTCCCTATAGGCATCAACAATACTACCCCCGCACCAAAGTCATGATTATTAGATGCTCCATCAACATGCACTCGCCACTTGAGGGCTTCTTCCTCTTGGGATTTTACCTCGTCATCATGAACGGTAAATTCAATGACAAAGTCCATCGATGCTTGTCCCTTGATTGCAGTTCATGGATGATAAGTTATCTCTTAATGGCTTAACTCTGTACTTCATTTGGTGAGCCTTCTCAAAGTATCAAGTCTGTATAGAACTTGCCTCAGGGGCTAATTTGTAAGAACTCGAATGGGGTGTGATTGGAAATAATGCCTTAGTTTCCAAGATGTGATTAATAGACAGTACGAAAACCTCTCCAGCTTAGGATATCTCTACTCCGGCTCGGTGAAACACTTACTCATGTACTACACTAGACATTGCACCCAATCTTCTTCTCTAACCAACACTGCGCTCAAGGCATGGAGTGACACTGCTAAGTATAGGTAAAGCTCTCCTCCTCAACTAGTGTAGAAAGAATGGGATACTTCTACAAGTGCTCCAATAAGTTCAAGAACGCGACCAGGAAGTCGTTTGTCCATATGAATTTGCCATTCTATTTTTTGAGTTCTTCAGAGAACAGACACACTTTTCTATGGCTTTAGATATGGACTTGCTTAAAGTTGCTACCTTCCCGGTTAAAATTTTCATTTCCTTTTGAGTTTTGGGGATTTTGATGTTTCTTAAAGCTTGAACATGCTCCAGATTATCCTCAATTACCCTTGCATGCACGATAAATCCCAAGAATTTTCCAGAGGCTACTCCGAAAGAACACTTTTGAAGGTTCAATTTCAACCCGTATTTTTACAAAATTCAAAATGTTTCCTCTAAGTGCGAGATGTGGTCTTTCGCATTTTCAATTTCACTAGCATGTCGTCGACGTATATCTCCAAGGTTTTCCCAATTTGTTCGGTGAACATCTTATTTACCAACTATCGGTACGTCAGCCCTGCATTTTTGAGTCCAAAGGGCATGACCTAATAGTAGTAGAGCCCTAGGTCGGTGATGGAAAAGTGACATGGGCAATTTTGCCAATGATATTGAAGTTTGGATGAAGTCAAAAGAAGGCCAAGATAGCCAAGGCAAAGTGGAAGGAAGTAAAGAGATATGAAGGCAACCCCTATCTGTTCAGTACCTAAGATATCGAGGATCTGGTT
Source organism: Allium cepa (assembly GCA_030765085.1). Taxonomy (NCBI): domain Eukaryota; kingdom Viridiplantae; phylum Streptophyta; class Magnoliopsida; order Asparagales; family Amaryllidaceae; genus Allium; species Allium cepa. Next base: position 1,031,523,764 of record CM060945.1, on the reverse strand, counting down.
CGACACCCCTTTGGGCACTATTTAATAGGATGCAAACATCGAACCATGCACCCATAGAACCCATTGGACCAAGAAAGAAGGGTCATGAACATAGCATCAAAGCGGCCACGTGTGTACCTTGGGAAGAGCTCTCAGTCGAACTGAGCAGGCCATATGTGGAATGAAATCTACATGAATCGGGAAATTATTATTTACATTTCTTATATTCAGAAATATTCCCTCTAGACAGATTATAAATGGAGACATCATAATTTTCTGAATTAATGACACCACCTCTTCACCTCTATAAATATCCAAGTATTTTCCATTTATAAAGGGACCTTTTGGGATCTATAAGCCTCGAAGCGACAACATTGATCAAATGGAGCATCTGGATTCTCTTTTTTTCTATCATAATTCCTTTTGCTTCACATTAAATCCTTGTAATAGCCAAATTATAAGAAAAATGAATGAACATGAATAGTGGACGATGCCCATATAACTGAACAACTATAAACCCTTGTGTACTTTACTTTTTCAACATTGTATCTTCATTGAGTCTGCTATTTAAAAAATATTGTACCCGATTTCGTGCAAATAGTTGTAAAAAATACAATACATAATATATCATTATATAATCTTGATAATATACCAAGTAGACATATTTTTGTCTTTAATTATGACAACATTTGTAGTTTTGTCACCAAAAATTAACCTGAAGTCAAATCTATTGTCCTAATGTGTCCATTAAATCTATACTTGACACATCAGCATGTATTTTGCAAATAGATCCATGAGTAAAAGTTATATCACTACAAAAAACACCCTTTTTACAATGGGTGATAATGTTGTAATAGCGGTTTCATAACGGCCCAACTTCCGTCTTATTATGCGATGTTGTAATAGACCTAAAAGATTTTATGTAATAGACCCAAAAGATTTTACAATGGTTTAAAACCATTGTAAAAGCTCGTTGTTGTAAACATTTTTATAATGGTTTAGAGCTGTTGCAATAGAGTCTTTTACAACAAGCATGGACCGTTGCAATATGCCCCAACCACAATAGGCATTGATCGTTGTAATAGATGTCTTTTACAACTATTTCTGTCCAGTGTTAAAAGAATGCAAACATAAAAAAATCAAAGCATTAGTGTAGCATGTATACAAATCTTACTCACAATTGCTAAAAAGCCAACATGAATTACACATTCACATCATTTATAAATTATTAATATAATTACAAATTATAGTCGTTCTAGCCAAAGAAATTACTACACCAATTTTCATTTATATTCAACAATTATACAAATCTGGTAAAGTTCAATGCTATTAAGTTTAAATCAACTCTAAATCCATTGAGTACATCTCCATAGGCCCCAACCAATACCAAACTGTAACCATATTACAACCACAGTTCATTCATCGTCTTGATTTAAGATTCAAATTACAGTATCATCGTACAATTCTGGAAGCAGCAAGGAATTAAAGTATATACAAATGTATGTAGTTTAAATTGATGCTTATTAGCAAGTTAAGAGCAAAATCTATAAAATATGAGAATATTTTATGCCTCTAAGCTATTGGTAAAACTTTGAGCTAATCTAATTGCAAAGTGTGATAAAATTGTTGCATGGTCATAATATTTCAGAGAAACATGGAAAAAAAAAGAAGATCGGTTGATGAGTACGACCGGTGGTAAAACTCTCAGTTAATATAATTGCAAAGTGCGATAAAATTGTTGCATGGTCATAATATCTCAAAGAAAAATGGGAAAAACGAGATCACTTGACGAGTTGCATCCTACAAACATTAGTGCCATCATTATGTAACAAAATATCTTCATTATCATCTCGGCGTCTTCATCTTCTTCTTTGTTTGAGAGGTAAGTAAGATGACAAGCATCGAATTTGAAGTCTTGAAGCTGACAAGTAAACAATGTCCAATGTTGGCCAAGTGTGAGCCAAAGCTTTGTTGGAAAATATAATTAAGAGTATATACAGCAGATAGAATATTAGCAGGTTACCTCGATAATTGAGTTTTGCAAGCAATGGAAACATCTTAGCAAGTATGGAATTGATTTGAGCTGCCAATTCACATATACTTCTGTGGCCAGAGTTTGTAAGCTATGCATGTATGTCTTTCAACACTTATTTCTATGCCCTGTAGATATGACAACAAAGTTAAATACACATGCATTTATGAAAAGTTGGTTTACCATCTAGCCAAAGTTTGATAGTGATAATGGGCAATTACATTTCAGAATAGTTATCAACCTAGCCAAGTTTTATAATCCATGCTATAGCATATGCATATTTAAAAGGTATATTTCTTCCTAATTCACAATCATGCCCAATTGCACATAAAAGTTAATAAATTCATAGGTAACTTTAAAAGACGAATGATTATAATAAGCAGAAGTATATAAAAAGGTTAATACTACATGGTAATAACTCCTTTTCAAAGTTTAAAATAGTCTTAAAATATATGTACTAAAAGCAAAATCACATAAATTAATATCATAATTATCTTTTAAAAATATACTTATACATGCAAGTTTAACACTGATTTTGGGATAACTAAATATTTCCACCATTTCATTTGATTTTGTTTCATCAACGACAGTGATACTGCTTTCCCATCCTTTATCAACATATGTCAATGAACATCTAACATATTTTACATTTCATCCAACTATCTCAAATTGCTTTTAACTAGAACAAAGCGTATTATGTAGAAAAAAGATGTGGATTTGCGAAGTATGGTCTTAAAATATAAAATCAAATATAAGAAAAGTTCAGGTGAAGTTGCCACATACCAAAGTTAACAAATGAATAAATTTCTATTTTATTATAAGTTAAACAAATGAATTACATCAGAGAGATACTCAGTTACATACTTTAGTCATGATATATATATACAATGATATTGACTTGTTCAATACAACCAACTTGTTTTAATCAACGCATCTCTTATTCTACTGAGCTTCCCTTTCTTCTGCTTGGTTAATATGTGTACTCATGTGCACATTAATATGTATGAGCACTTGATACTACCATACTCTAACTCCTCCCCTCAAATTGATCTCTCTCCTTATCTCTCCCTTCAATCAGGCACTTTTCTTCGGTGACAGTCAAAAGCTTTCTCATCTTGATGAAGCAGGTGGTCGAGAGAGATTTAGTCAATATGTCTACTTTCTGAAACATTGTAGGAATATGGTTCACTATCAATCTTCCACTATCAACAAGTTCCCTTCCAAAATGCAAATCTATTTCTATGTGCTTGGTTCTATGATGCTGAATAGGATTTTCTGATATTGATATTGCGCTTTGATTATCGCACCAAATCACAGGCACACTTTGATCTGTAACTCTTAATTCACTCAACAGAGATCTGATCCATATTATCTTAGCTGCCATAGCAGCAATGCTTCTATACTCAGCTTCTGCACTCGATCTTGCAACTGGGGGTTGTTTTCTCGATGACAAGATATGATATTTTATGCCTATGTATACACAATATCCACTAGATGATCTCCTATCATATTCGACTGCCCAGTCAGAGTCAGCATATGCTATGATATTAAGATCTTTGCTTCCCAGAAGTGCTATTCCATAATCCAGAGTTCCTACTAGATATCAAAGAATTCGCTTAACAGCTCTCCAGTGCTCTGTTAAAGGTTCTTGCATGAATTGGCAAACTTTATTTACACTATAGGATATATTTGGTCTTATGATAGTAGCATATTAGAGTGTACCTACTGTGCTTCTGTATAAACTAGGATTTTCAGAAGTATCTCCTTTCCTTTTAGATAATTGAAGGTAGATTACCATTAGAGTGGGCATTGACTTAGCATTTATCATCTTAGTTATGGTAAGAATATCTAATATGTACTTTGTCTGACTCAAATGTATGCTCTTATCAGAAGTTCTTTTTACTTCCAATCCTAGGAAGTGATGCATATCTCCAAGGTCTTTCAGAGAAAATTCCTTATGCAAACAATTAATCAATTATTGTATCTCTTTGATATTATTCCATGTGATCAAAATATCATCAACATACACTAATATGTATCATTGTGTCAGTGACATTTAGAAACAACAAAGTATCAGATTTTGCTTGATTAAATCCTAAGACTGATAGTGAGTACTTGATCTTTTTAAACCAGTCTTGGAGCTTGTTTTAGACCATAGATAGCTTTGTTCAGCTTACATACAGTCTGATCATCCTGCTTGAATCCTAGTGGATGCTCCATAAATATCTCTTCATGTAGTTCACCGTGTAGAAAAGCATTGTTCACATCTAGTTGTGTCACCTTCCAGTTGTAATGAAGGGTTAAGCATAAGATTATTTGTATTGTGGGTTTATCAATAAGTGTTCTTCAAAATCAAATCCATGCTATTGGGTGAAGCCTTTGGGCACCAACCTTGTTTTATATCTTTGTAGTTTTCCATTAGCATCTCTTTTGACTTTGAAGGTCCATCTACAACCAACTATGTTTCTGTCTTTAGGTGGTGTGACCAAGATCCATGTGTTTTTTCGATAAGTGCTTCATATTCTTCAACCATAGCCTTCTTCCAGTTATTGTCAGACAACGCCTTATCAATTGATAATGGTTCACTAATTACGCTACAGATTTTTGGTTAAAGATCCCATATTTGGCTCATATCATCATATGATGTCTAGGCATCTGTTGCTTTACTATATCAGTGATAGTGCGAGATGATGTGTCTTCATCCTGGTGTTCGGCTGTTGAGTCATTATTTGGTTGCTCTTCTTCATCATCATTTTGAATGAATCTATTTGGACTAACTGTTTGATCGGCATCCTCTAGTGTAATTGGTTTATCACCATTGTCATCATCAGCGGCGGATTAATCTTCCTGTTCAGTATCTTCAATTCTGTGAACATATATTGGAAAACTTGGTATACATGGATTGAAAACTTTCTTTGTGGGCTGTGTGTTAAGATGTTAAATGGAAAGACTTCCTCGTTGAATACAACATGTCTTGAGGCATATGTTCTTCCACTAGCGTTAAGGCACCTATACCCCTCCTGATTTAAAGAGTACCCCAGAAATGTACAAGGTTTGGATCTGAAGTCTAGTTTGTGAGTGTTGTATGCTCTTAGGTAGGGAAAGCAAAGGCAGCCAAAGACCCTCAATTCATTGTTGTTGGGCTTCTGATCTAATAACACTTCTAAAGGGCTTTTATTAGCTAAGGTTCTGGTTGGCATTCTATTAATTAGATATGAGGAAATTGAAAATGCTTCGGGCTAAAATTTCAATTGCAAAGAAGCTTGTGCAAGGAGCGTTAGTCCTGTCTCAACCAGATGTCTATGTTTCCTTTCAAAAATGCCATTTTTCTCTGAGGCATATGGGCATGTCACTCTATGTTGAATACCTCTATCCTTGAAGTATTTATCAAGAGGTTTATATTCAGCCCTTCCGTCCTATTGTAATTATAGCAATTGTGTATGTGTATTCAGTTGTCTCTCAATAAACTTGATGAATTGTATCATTGTGTGTAGAACTTCCGACTTAGCCTTGAGGAAATAAATCCATGTAAATCTAGAGTAGGCATCAATGAAGGAAATGTAATATTTTTTGCTATAATCACAATTTATGGGTGCTGGTCCCCATAAGTCAGATGTGATTAGTTCAAGAGGTTTAGAATATTCAGTGTTAGATAAAGAAAATGGAAGCTTAATTTTTTCCAACTTGACAGTATGTACAAACATAGGGTAGATTCACATCATCAAACTCTATTTCATTATCATCCATTACTTGTTTAGCAATTTTATCACATGGATGTCCTAACCTATAGTGCCAGATGTCATATACATTTTTATGACTAGACTTATTGCTTATAGAAAGATTGTTGCATCCCATGTGATCTTGAATCTTCATCTGCGCACAAGTATCAAATCTTTAGAGTCCCTTATATAGTTTACCCTGTAGCAAAACTTTCTGACTCATATTATCCTTGATTAGGTAGACTTTAGAATGAAATTTAATAAATACGTTATTATCAGCAGTATGTTGAGAGACACTCATTAAGTTCTTCTTGAGTTGAGGAACTCTAAGCAAATTTCTTAGATGCAAGACTCTGTTACTTTAATTACATCCAAGTATTGCATTTCCAATATGTGATATATTAGTTGATATACCATTCCTCATATAAATAAGCTGTTTACCTTTATATTCTGAGCATCCAAGATTCAGATTTTGAAGGTTGTTTGTCACGTGATTTGTAGCCCCTGAATCTAGATACCATCTATCATTGGTAATGTCATCAGGCTTGGCTAAATCTTGAAGATGAATCTGGCTTGTTCTTGTCTTTTCTTGAGTTTTTCTTGGTTCTTGATTCAACATAGAAAGGTTGGTGCTGATATTGTTATTTCTGGGATTGAATAGCCCTTCTGTTGTTGCGTGGAGAGTTCTTTTTTATATCGTAAATAGCATCTTAGGGCTGTATGACCAGTTCTTCCACAAATCTAACACCTTGTTCTACCAGACCATCTACCTCCTCTTCCTATTCCTCTTGTAAATTGACTGCCTCCTCTATATTGTGATTTCATTTCTGTAACCTTGAGACTTATCATATTCTTTGGGCTTAAAGTTGTTGATATAGTTGATTGTGAGATCAGAACTTGTCATTGCTTTCTGTTCCAACCTGCTTTCGTGGGCAAGAAGAGTTGAGTGTACATGTTGAATAGATGGGAGGTTCTCGTGGGATGAAATTACGGCGATGACAACTTCGTATTCTTCATTCAGGCCATTTAAGATCATCAAGATTTGTTCACTATCTGATACCTTATGCCCAATTCCTTTGAGAGAATCACATAGAGTTTTAATCTTTAAGAGATATTCACGCATGCTGGTTCCATTGTTCTTTATATTTTGTAATTCTCTTTTGTAGTGCATCACTTTTGCAGCAGATTGTGAATTAAAAACTTATTGTACAGTAGTCCAGACATCATTTGCTGATTTGCATCCAATCAGCTGCGGTAGGATACTTGTGCTGATGGAAGCAAGAAGCCAGGAACAAAGGAGTGAGTCTTGCCTTAAATGAACTGTATATTCTTGATTAGGATTGGTTTATTATTCTGATCGGAGATGAACTTCGGTAGCGTTGCAACGGTTCCATCAAGGAGACTTTCACGACCGTACCCTTTAATGGTTGTTTCTACTTGGAACTTCCATAAAAGAAAGTTTCTCTCATCAAGAAGTACATTGATTAATTGGGTTTGGGGTTTTATGAGGTTCTTGATTGAGTTGGTGGAGATCTGAAAGGAGACATTGGTGATTGGATTCTCGTCTGTGCTTGATTCGGTTCCAATAGAGGTTGGTGGAGGATCTTGATTAGAGAATGGTGACTAAAGCCGCCAGGCAATAAGTTTTCTCTGATACCAAGTTAACAAATGTATCAATTTCTATTTTATTATAAGCTGAACAAGTGAATTACATCAGGGAGATACTCAGTTACAAACTTTAGTCATGACACACACACACACACACAATGATATTGACTTGTTCAACACAATCAACTTGTTTTAATCAACATATCTCTTATTCTACTGAGCTTCCATTTCTTCTACTTGGAAAATATGTGTACTCATGTGCACATCAATATGTTTGAGCACCTAATACAGCAATACTCTAACTATTCCAAAAGTAGTCATCTGGTTTAACAGAGTTGCATAGTTCACCCTCATATCAAAAATAAGGTACATTCATGTCAAGAATTGAAACAGATAAACAATTAGTTTTATACATAAGTGCCAATAATGATAAATAACAAACATGAGATAATGGTACTTACGTCAATAATGGGAGGTTGTCCCTTAATCTTGATTTTGAGATGTTTGCTCTTCAAATCATATGTCGCTAACTTGAACTGATTATTTAAGGGAAAGAAATTATGTTAGTAACCACTTTAATTGATTATGTCCAGCAGCAGTTTTCCATATCCAACCGATTTCTAGAGTTCGCTTCTATAAGATAGTGATATAATGTGGACAAAACATGATAGTGTGAAAATTACATGAGAGCACGGACGTTGACATTTTCTTGTGTGAAATCCAAGTCCTGAATTTCCTGCATCTACTCTTGCATTAGTGTTGTTAATTCTTATGCATAATTGATATTTGCAAGTAAGACGGCGGAAGAATGATAGAACAAACCATTTTGAAAATCCATGCACATCTTCTAAGATGTTTACCTATATATCCAACAAAAAAACCAGGTTGTGTATGTTGATTTCTCAATTTTATCTATTAGGCTGAATACCGACCCATCTTTAATCCTTCATATTAGTACAAATCACATTCAACTTAAAACCATCGTAATAAAAGTTCAAAAAATCATGTGTATTATAGAAATCTATATGACGCTAGTGTTAAAAATCGAATGTAAACGACCCAAAATTTTTAAAGGTTTAAACAACGTAATTAACTAAATTTTTCTTGAAATTAAAATAACTAAATTTTGAAACAAAAATTTGACATTTGGCATATATCTGTTTAAACATGGGAAATGGCAGATTTTCATCGGAAACTATGAAAGTTAATTTTGTTGTGTAATATTCAATTTCAATTTAAATCAGTTAAATTAGATTGAAATAAAACTTTTTCGAAATCTGAATATTTTTATATAATAAAAATGTAAATTATTTTTTGAGCAAGGAGTCGTATTTTGTTTTGCCAAATTTGGACTACTCTAGCTCCATTTATTTTATTTTCGGCGAAATAGCAACAATTTGGCAACAAATATCAAATTTTGATAGGAAAATTGTATCATTGATATCTGTGTACCATTCTGTCCGTCTCATCGTGCTGGTCTCATAAATATATTCATTTGTACATTTCAACGTCCGATACGGGTTGAAATCGACGAAACGATTTGTCGTATCGGTACACAATTTTAACCTTTTGGCTTCTCTTTGGCTTTTCATTTGTTCACCGTTTAAATCAAATAACAAATTATTTTTAATAATTTATGAATTCTGCAGATGTCCTTTTCTATTCTCCATATTCAATATTGTTCAATTTATAGTTCTGTCCTGTCCTTTCAATCCCTATTCTCTGTCTCTTCCATTTCTATATACTCTTCTTTTTGAAATATAAGATAGTCTACATAATTTATATAACTTTCACCGTGCTCGTGCTTTTGAACAAAATTAATATATATTATACAAAGCTTATTTTTCCTGTGAGCCATCTCCTTCCTCCAATAAATATATGTGTGTGTGTGTGTGTCTGTGTGTGTCATAATAGTAAATTTTATATAGATCAGGGAGAAGGCTTCCTTAACTTGCTCGAACCACCTTGCCTCTCCACCCTCGCATCCACCATCCTCGTCCAAACTGCCAACCCTCACGTCACCATCCGCCTCCTCCCTTATTCCCATACATGCAAATCTATGGCAGAAGCCTACATCACCAACCCTCTCCTAGCCTAGCAACCCACCACTCGCTCGCCACCCATAGCAGCCTCCACTGCCTCCGTTGACCCAGTATCACTCGCATACGCTTCCTCCCCTTCGCTAGCCTAGCCTTCCCACCACCTAGCCTTTAGCCACCGAAGCCGATCCATCCCCACCAAACTACTATTCATAACCACCCGCAACCCCGAGTACATCAGCACCACAGTCATGCGAAAGCCTTCCCTTCAGCCTACTGCTGTAGCCAAACACCCCATCCCATCATATTTCGACCCCTATCTCTCTAACGGTTGCTTGTTTTTTTCCTTTTCTTTTCGAAATAAATTATATGAAGTTGTGCGTAACGACCCGGGATTTTGGCAATGTTATTTTAATAAATATTTAATCCAATTAAATAAAATGTAAACTTATCATTTTAAAAAATAGGACTTTTGGAATATTTTCCTTTTATTTATATACATATGTATTTTGAAAAGTAAACTTTGATTTGAAAATTTAAATAGAGCCTTTCAAAATTATTTAAATAAAATCTACTTTATTCAATTTAATTAATGTTCTACATTATTAATATTTGATATAATATATATAAATGAATGTAATATAGATGATAATGTTTAAAATAAAATCAATCCTATCAATATTAAATATAAGTATAAAATATAAGTACAAAACATCTGAATATAAATTAAATGTTGATAGTTAAAAAAACAAGAATTTATGTTAGGAATAGGAATAAATTCTTTACTTCTTCGAGGGCTGCTAATCTTTCTGCCCCCGTGCTTCTCTTTTTCTGCTTTACTGGCACCTTGGTGGGATCGATGTTCAATACGTGGCATGCTATGTCTGGGGAGATTCCAGTCATGTCAGCGTGCGTCCATGCAAGTACATCCAAGTTGTGGCGAAGAAAATCGACGATTTGATCCTTCAATTCCGCTCTTAACTGAGACCCGACTCTTAGCAGTCTACTTGGGTCGTGTTTGTCTACAGATACCAATTCCATAGCCTCTGCAGGCTCGGCGGTGGCCTCCTCCTCTTTGTCCCTGGGGTCTAATTCATTGAAAGGATCACTGGTATATCGAAGGGGAGGGGCTTTCTTTAGTTGCTATACTTCCAAGTTTTTCTTGCAGAGAGGAGTTTCTGCATTCTTCCCTTTATCATTCCTGCGGTTATTGCGAAGCTCAGTTGCATAGCAATCTCGAGCGGCGTCTTGATCTCCCTCTACTTCTCCTATTCCGTTATCTGTTGGAAATTTCATCTTTAGGCACCATGGGTCTAGGACAATTTGGAAGTCAGACAAGGCTGGTCTTCCCAAAAAGGCGTTGTAGGCTGAGTGGTTCTCTATTAGCACAAATGTTTGTTTTCGCAAAACGGAGCGGGGATGACTTCCTATTTCGACAAAGAGGTCCAGTTGCCCGAGGGGCATCTTCGCATTTCCAGTGAAACCATGTAGCGGTTTGGTGCAGGGAGACACATCCTTCATTGACAGCTTCATTTTGTCGAAAGCATGCTTGAATAGGATATTTACTGAGCTTCCAGTGTCTACTAAAATTAGGAAAACCTCGGCTGGACCGAACCAGGCAGAGATGACCATAGGATCCATGTGAGGGTACTGCCTTCCCTCTAGATCACGCCTACTGAATGTGATCTCATCATTCTCTTTCCGTTTCGGGTGGCGTTCTTCTGTAACAGAATTAACGTAGCCTTCATTGTTTCTAAGTGACTTACCGTATCTTTCCATCTCTGTCCAGCTTCCGTCGGCGATGTGTGGTCCTCCTGATATGGTAAGGACCACTATCTTCTCTTGACTGGAGCGGCTAGTGTTGCGATTTCCTCTGCCCACTTCCGGGAGGGGTAGCCCTGGGTTCTCATTGACAGGAGTTGAAGTCATGTTCTGACCTTTCACATAGCGCTCCAGTCTCTTCCTTCTGATGTGTTCTTCAATCAAGTCCCGGAGATGATGGCATTCATTGGTGTCATGCCCATGACATTCGTGGAAGCGGCAGAACTTTCCAGACTTAATTGCATTATTTGATTCCTTCTTGTGCGGGGGGCGCTTGTATCTAACTTCGTCTTGGGTGGCCAAGAAGATGTTTTCGATCGTTTCATTTAAAGGAGTGTAAGAGTCAAATCTCGGTCCTGGCCTATATAAGCGCTTTTCTCCCTTCTTGCCCCCAGCACTATCTTTGGAGTCATTTCTTCGAACGTCCTTTGCTACTGCGGGTGTGTTGCCATGAGCTGCCTTGGTTTGTTGCCCTGTCTGCCTTTCAATGGCAGCGTCTTCAAGTCTCGTATATTTCCCGGCTTCATGGAAGAAATCGGGTAAGGTGGCTGGCTTTTCCTTCGTTAATCTCCTAGCAAATTTAGTATCCGGGTGCACACCACTGCAGAGGGCCATTAGGATAAGTTTCTCGTCGGCATCTTGGACTGCGGCCGCTGCGGTGTTGAATCGGGTTAGATATTGTTGCACTGTCTCTCCGGGTTTCTATTTGATATTAGATAGGGAATAAGCGTACTTGGGTTGTTCCACATGGATGCGGAATTGGATGATGAACTTTTCTTTCAACATTTTCCATGAGCTGATGGACCCTTGGGGTAGATGGCAGAACCAGGAGGTAGCTAGATCTGCCAAGAATAGTGGGAAGCATTTACACAACACTCCCTCTGTTGCTCCGCTCATGAGAATATGCTGTGTGTATCTCTGCAAGTGTACAACGGAGTTAGAGGTTCCCTTGTAAGGTTCCATTGTTAGCATTTTCCATTCTCGGGGGGTGATGGCAGTTTCGATATTGCGGGTGAAGGGGCTGGTTACCCTAGCACCTATCCCCCGATCTCTTTGGTCCCGTTAGACGCACTCTCTGAACAATCGCGCCGTCCTTTCATCAGAACTTGGAGCGGATAGAAATGAGTATGGTTCTTCCCTGCGGGATTGATCCCGTCCAGATGACCTGTAGGGATGGTATCGTCTATCATTCCTAACATTCTCCAATGGCTGCCTCTGGTTTACCGGTGGCACGCTGGGGTCAGCCACAGTTGGCCCTTGCCTTGATCTTCCCCTGCTGGGTTCTGTCCTCTGTACTTCCTCGGGTCCAACTTCGGGCTGGACTCCAGCTCGGCCCCGTCCATTGGTGTTTCCATGGTTAGGTAGCATGGCAAGGTCAGCTACATCCGACCCCTGCCTGGTACCTCCCCTGTTGGGTTCGGTTCCAAGTGTTTCCTCGGGTCGGAATTCATGTTGAGTCCGGGCTCGGCTCCTACCATAGTTGTTTCTGTTGTTAGCCTCTTCGAAGAAGAAAGACCTTTGTCGTCTCCCAGATCCTCCAGACCGGGACTCACCCCATGATTCAGTGTTGCGGTTGGATTCTTCGACATCCCTTAAGCGTGACATGAGTTGATCCACCAAGGCTTCTTGGTTAGATGCGAAGCAGTTAGTTACTTCAGCCACAACCCTGTCCAGATCCGCCCTTGTAATTGGTTGTTCCGTAGCAGGGGCTGTCGGATTTGCCTGATTTCCATTTGCTGTTGGAACCGGACGATTGTCTTGATCTCTGATCACTGGATCTGGGATACTGCAAGTTGCGATGTTCTTTCCTTTGTTAGCATCTTTCTTCCGTCCGGGAGGCATGTTTTCTAAGTAATGAACGATGCTGATAGGAAAAGGGTTAAGAGGGGGGTCCTGAGTTCAATTCTCAGTGAAAGCACCAAAAATGTTTGCACAAAAAATGGGCAAACACCTCCAAGTCATATGATTTGGTTGATTATATGTTGTTCTTAGTGATTTGGGTGATTTATGCAAATATATAAAATAGATGGACTAAACTGTAAAAGACACACAGATTTATAGTGGTTCGGCCAGAAGGTGCCTACGTCCACTTTATATGTTATTCTCCTTTTCTCTTCGGATTACAAGTACAAAGCTTTTATTACAAGAGTATGAAAGTTATTTGAAAGTTCTATCCGTGCTTGAGCTCTCAAACTTGTCTGCCATTGTTGTACCCCTACCCCTTTATTTATAGAGTGAGGCTGAGGGTAGGGGTCCTGGATGTATATAGCTGCTGGTGGGCCTGGGCTGAAGCAATCTGGCCTGGCAATGTTGGTCCGGTAGTACATTGGTTCGGTGGAGGTTGTTTTGGTAGAGGTTAGTCTGGTGGTAGATGGAGCACGATGGTTCGGCAGTACGTGGAATATGTTGGCTCGGCAGGCATGGGATGTAGGTTTGGACTGGCATTGTTTGGAGAGGGTTTGGACCAGCATTGTTTGGAGAGGGTTTGGACCGGCATTGTTTGGAGAGGGTTTGGACCGGCATTGTTTGGAGAGGGAATGGTTCGGTATTGCTTGGAGATGGAGCTTGGGCCGGAAGTGGAGCTTGGACCGGCAATGCTTGTAGATGGGATGGTTCGGCATTGCTTGGAAACGCATCCAACACTAAGTACATCACCACCACAGCCACGCCAAAGCCTCCACTCCAGCCCACCGCTGAAGCCAAACACCCCATCCTATCACATGTCGACTCCTATCTCTCTAACGGTTGCTTATTTTTTTCTATTCTTTTCGAACTAAATTATGTGAAGTTGTGTGTGCGCATTGTTGCATCAAATATGTGCTTTTCCTTCCTTCCTTGTCGTCTCCTACTTTATGATCATCTTCAGGCAGTGAACTCACCACCTCTTTCTCTTTATATTATATTTTCATGTGTATGTGTTTAAATATAATATGTGTGTATGTGTTTTGTTATACATATATATTTGTTATAAGGTATAAGTTATGTTGCCTATATATAAGTAATATATAGGATCTGCTCGAAAAAAAGCTTTATAAGTTTGTAGATATAGTAGTTTACATAATTGGTATATTGATTTATATTGTATAAGTTTGTAATATATATAAAAGTATATAAACTATAAGATCTGTTGTATATATAAGTTTATATAATTCATATATAACATGTTGTTTATATATAAATTTATATATGATCTGGTTGAGTTTATAATAAAGTAAGTTATATTGATTTTAAAATATATAATATTTATATATTCAAAATATATGTGGTTAAATTTAATAATGATTTTGTATATACATACAAATATTTTGATTTTAATAGATATATGTTTTAAATTTATTTCAAGAAAAAAGTTATATAACATAAATTCTGTTCATTTTACATCAAGCTGCTTCGATTTTTTTTCATCGGTTCCAAACTATAAACCTTAGCCGTGGAATTCGTGTTTATCGTGTCTTGCTTTGGAACTTGTACCTGTATTCGTTGCATCTTGTTCTCGTCTATTTCTCAAGCATCGAAAGGTGAGCAATCACATATGATTAACATTCTTATATTTTAGTAAATTTGATTCACATAAAATGACGATTGAAATATGTTGTTAAATTTGAATTTTTAAGTTATTTAATTGTTAAATATGATATACCATTATATGCAAGCGATCACCTATAATAATATGACACATAACCTGTTGTATATATTATATTTAAATAAGTCACTGATGATATATGTCTTTGTTGATATATTATATTATCATCATATTTGTTCTCATTCTACAAGTTTGCTGTTAGTTTATAATTCCCTATGGGTTAAAAAGATACATACCCGAACGATTTTATAGATTAGTGGAAAATCGTTATGCGTTGAAATGATAAACCCAAGCGATTTTCATTGATTTTAAATTGTGGGATTGCAGGTTAAAATGATATATACCTGTAAATATTTAAGTTGCGGATTGAAATGATAAATATCCATGTCACTTGACCGTAGGATAGAAAATTATATACGAACACATTGGTCTATATTTTGAAAATGATTCCAAAGTTTGAAAGGAAATATATGGGTTTTAACAAATGTTGATTTTTAAAATATAATATATATATATATATATATATATATATTATTTTAATACATGTATAAATTTAGGTTTTACAATAATATGTTGTGGAAATTTCAATATATAAGTTAGTTTTGAAAAATATAAATTATAAGATATTACTTATAATTTTATTATTTTAAAAATATATAAAATAAGATTTAATACAAAATACATTTAGTAATAAGACTTAATTTAATAAAATTTAATTTAATTGGTTTACAGTATATTTATGTATTTATTTAAACAGGAAAATGGGCTGGAGGAACTATTACTTCTTTTTTTTGGGCCTACAGACGCGTATCTTTTTTTTTCGTTTGAAGGACGCGGGCTTTATTCTTTCATTCCAAGGACAAACTTCTGTAAAAAATTAAATTTGCTTTTTAATCTGTCGTTGATCTTTATTTTCATATCACCGATCTTACTTCATCGATCTTCAATTCAAGGATGCGTTTTTCTTTATTTTTGTATTCGAACTTTTCAACTATCTATCGATCTTCATCGCATTTCTTTATCGTCGATCTTCATCGTTCTCTGGAATGGTAATGATCAATTTCCTTACATTCAGGTATATTGCTCTCTTTTTTCGATCTTCTTCTTTTCTTTCTCTAATGTAATAAATTTAGATATTGCGTATATTTTTGTTTCTGTAGGTTGCACAGTTTTGCCTTCTTTCAGATTTCATTACCTATTTTGGATTTGTTTCAATGGCAAAGTAAGATTTTACTCTGTACTGTTATGCTTATTCGACACTGTTTATTGTTTTACAATTTTAATGGTAATCTATCATTGCACTAAATTGTATACGTGGTTTGTTGTGTTATGCTATATTTATATAGCATTCTTTGTTTATGTATTCATAATTTGTTTCAATTTGATTGTTCTATTTTTATTTTGTCTTTTTTTTTAATTGATTTATATTTGTTTTATTTAGCACTTAATTTTAGATTCTTCTTTTATTCTATTTTATTTTAGCATTTTTAACTGGTTTTTAATTTGTTTTGCAGCACTGATATCTACAATGATGAAGCAAATAGTTCGCTGGTTATTTTTGAACATAATGAGAATTGTTTTTCTACTCGACTTACCACAGGAACTTCTTTGTTTGCTGTTAAGACTGAAATCAATGAAGTTTGGCCACATCTTAGACCATTTTGTACTGAGATATCTTATGTTCTCGAGAATAAGAATATAATCATTGATACTGATTCAGATTTGATTAGTATTCTGTGTTTTCTAATTTTCAAGAAGAGTGAATATTTTAAGTTCACTGTTAAGGAAAAAGTTTGTGCTATAGAATCTGTTAATGCTGGCTGTGGATTAGGCTATGCAAGTGTTCAAAGCACTTCAGTTGGTAGTAATTCTGGTGGTAATAGTGATTCACATGATGATTCTTCTTACTACTTGAAAGATATGTTAAAGAAAGGTTCTCAAAAAAGTATTGTGGATTTTCTTGGATTTTGTTTTAATGGAGCTGAGGATTTTCGGGAGTTTTTAATGGCATATCAAATTAAAAATGGTTATGATTTGATTTTTGTAAGAAATTCTCCTGATAGAATTTCAGTTAATTGCTCTTGGTTGAAGGATGGTTGTAAGTTTTATCTTAATGCTTCTTCGGATCCTAGTCTACTGTCTCGCTTTTTTATTAGAACGTACAATTTTCATCATTCGTGTGGAGCCGGTCTTAGAGATGTTAATAAAGTTAATATTTCTAGTAGATTTGTTAAATCTTTGATCATTGATCAAATTCGAGATGCTCCTATGAAGAAGCCAAATGATATTATGAATGAATTTAGACGAGATTACAATTTTAATTTGTCATATTATTATGCTTATAGCGGAAAACAGTTGGCTTTAAAAGAAATATACGGGGATGATGCTATGTCGTATAACGATTTAAATTGGTATTTGAAGGCATTGCAGAAGTATAATCCTGGTAGTTATGTGGCTATGGAAGTTAATCCTTCAACTAATCAGTTTGAGAGAGTTTGTATTGGTTTTAGTGCTTGTTTGCTTGGATTTAAACACTGTCGGCCATTAATATTTTTGGATGCAGCTGCTTTGAAGGGAAGACCAGGTGTTTTGTTAGCTGCTACTTGTAAAAATGGTAACCAAGGTATGAGTTTCCTTTTACTTTTGTTTGTTTTATTACTTATTTATGTTTCTGGTAATGATATATTAAACTGTCATTGTTCAAAGTTGTACACAATTTATACCGCATTCATGTTTATAGTAGAGTTCTTTCTTCATTTTATTTAATGATTGAGTTGGTTACAGTAGAAATGTTTGTAGTACAAATGTTTACAAAAACAAGAACTTAAATTTTATGCAGCAGTTACTGGAAGACTTTAAAATAACATATGCTATATTCATATATCATTTTGAATCTAATTTAATTGTGTATAATATAAATTATTGTCAAGTAATACAGGTTTTGATGCTTATTATAATTTATGTTTCTTACTACTAAGCTGTTATTAATTGTTTATTTTGTAGGTTTCTTTCCTCTTGCTATGGGGATTGTTTCACATGAAAATGAATCTAATTGGTCTTGGTTTTTATCACATCTGAAAGAAATGCTTAATGAAGATCGGTCTTTAGTTTTTATGTCTGATCGTCAATGGGGTCTCATTTTAGGTGTTCCGAAATTATTTCCTTCTTCATATCATAGTTATTGTTTACTTCACATGGAACAGAATATTGGTACTGTTGTCAAGTCAGCTAAAGGCGATTCATCTATTGTGGAGTTGTTCAAACTTTGTGCTAAAGCTTCTAATATGTATGATTTTGAGCGATATCTTTCTAGATTTAAGGATATTGGGGGTACATCCGCAGAAAATTTTCTTAGAGATAAACCTTTTGACCATTGGGCAGATTTGTTTTTTCAAGGAAAGCGTTATGGTGAATATTCATCAAATGTTGCAGAAAGTTTCAACTCATGGATTTTGGAAGATAGAGTTATGCCTATAACTTCTTGTTTGGATGGTATTCGAGTAAAAGTTATGGAGCAAATGGCAAGACGAAGAGAGGAATGTTGTTTGTGGACTACAAATCTTTGTCCTGTTATGGAGGAACGTTTGTCTAAGTTAGTAGATGATGGCTTTGGTTGGGATGTTTATAAGTCTTCGGAATTTGTGTTTGAAGTTAAATCTCCTAAGTCACAGGTTGTTGATCTTAAAAATCGTTTATGCAGTTGTAATCAATGGAGAGTTACTAGTTTTCCATGTGCGCATGCAATTAAGTGCATTAACAAGTCTAGATTATCAGTTTATGATTTTGTGGAGGAATATTTTACTGTTAATGCTTTCAAATCCTCGTATGCAAATGCTATCAATCCAATTCCAGATTTTGATAAACCAGTTGTTGCTGAAAATGATGTGTTGATTAGGCCTCCTAAAGAAGTTCGTGGTGCAGGAAGACCATCTACAAAGAGGCGTGGTGGATTTGGATATTCTCAAAGTAAAAGAAACAGATGTAGCCAGTGTAATGTAGTTGGCCATAACAAAAGGAATTGTCTTGCTTCTTTAAAAAGTTAAAAAAAATTATGTGTTTTGTTAGTGTAATAGAATATTTTTTTACCTGTAAAGCTGCTATAGCTTATAGAAGAATGAAGTCGCATTTTGTGAATTCATTAGAAAATAAAATGTTAACTGTTTTGGCTAATTTGTTTTAGCTTCATATATCTGATTTTCTTATATTTTGATTTGTTGTTGAATTTTTGTTTTTAGGAATTTATTATTTGATCATACTGCAAAATATATAAAATGGTATGAACAACTGTATGAGTTCTACATTTCAGTATTAACATTTCTGTTCTATGTTAGGTGTACTTATCGTTTCACCCTGATGCTAGTTGTAACTAGCATTTCATTATACTCAGTATGCATATAACCTGAAATACAGTTTCAACATTGAAACCCATAATCTGTTATTGTATATATCTGAGTATGCTGTTGTGCAAGAATGAAAGATCTAGCATTTCATAAGTTGCTTTGTAAATTATTGACATTATGATGATGTACAGTTTAATGAAAGTTGTATCCAGCATTTCAGTTAAATGCAAGTTACAGTGTAAACAGTAGTCATCACTCCTGAAACGGAGTTCATATGATTAGCTAATGAGATTGCATGAGTGGTTTTGTAAATAATTGAAAGTATGATGATGTACAGTTTACTGATAGTTGTATCTAGCATTTCAGTTAAATGCATGTTATAGTGTAATCAGTATCCATTATTCCTGAAACAGAGTTCGTATGAGTAGCTAATGAGATTACATGAGTGGTTTTGTGAATTATTGACAGTATAATGATGTACAGTTGAATGATAGTTGTATCTACCATTTCAGTTAAATGCAAGTTACAGTGTATACAGTAGCCATCATTCATGAAACAGAGTTCATATGATTAGCTAATGAGATTACATGAGTGGTTTTGTGAATTATTGACAGTATGATGATGTACAGTGAAATGATAGTTGTATCTAGCATTTCAGTTAAATGCAAGTTACAGTGTATACAGTAGCCATCATTCATGAAACAGAGTTCATATGATTAGCTAATGAGATTACATGAGTGGTTTTGTGAATTATTGACAGTATGATGATGTACAGTTGAATGATAGTTGTATCTAGCATTTCAGTTAAATGCAAGTTACAGTGTATACAATAGCCATCATTCATGAAACAGAGTTCATAACAGAGTTCATACAAGTGTTCTTTCTAGCATTTCAGTTAAATTTACGCATTATTCATCACAATTCAATTATGGTAATATGTGTTTTCGCATAATGATAGTTCTATCTAGCATTTTAGTATAAAACATTATTTACAACTTCAGAAATATAGTAGAATCATCAGAAAACACATAAAAATGACAATTTAATATATCTTTAGTTTGTACATTGTAGTTCATGCACTGAAAACAGACAATTATAATCAAGTCAGATTCAAATTGAGAAGTTCAAAAACATCTTAGCTGTTTATGCACTAAGAACAAAATACAAGTGTTGGGTAACATATAAGACTCTATCTCAGAATTCATGTCAGACTCCATCTCAAACTCCACCTCGACTCCATCTTACACTCTATCTCAGAATCCATCTTAGTTCAATTAGCAGACGTGTTTCAGTTCAAATAAATGTAAAGTTCAAAAAAGCTACAATGGAACAACTATTCTTCTGTACAATTTTTGTAGGATTTCAGCATTGACCAACTATATTGTGGATGATTGAGTATGTCAAAAACCACTGCAGCTCTCAGGTTGCTAAGCATTTCCTTTGAATATTTATCCGGCATCTCATCCTTATCCAGTTTTTTTAAGTTTGCCGTGACGAAGAATGCACAATCAAGTCTGTTTCAGATATAGAAATATTAGTTAATATTACAGTATAACCTAATGCTAAAATAAAATATTATTTTTTACAGTAGAATTCTAAAATATAGCTTTATATTTTTATTACACTACTAATCAGTGCGTTCATAAAGATATCCTTGATGAGTTTGCAATGTGCACCTTATACGTTATCTTTTTGTTCAACAGATGTAGTTCAATGAACTGTCAATTAGAAATGCTATATTTAACTATCATTTTACATATTTAATGCATTCTAGTGCAATTTAAAAATACAAATGATGTTTTGTTATTGTTTTGCATGTTTACTCTCATCCAAAAGAATTTGAAAATATGTGTAATAGTGTAAACTATCATATGCGATAATTGATAAATTTGCAACCGCGGAAAAAATATAAATGATAGTTTTAACTGTCATTTTTTTTTCATTTTCACAGTTTTATGCATTTTAAAATTTTCAGTTGTAGGTGTTTGTATCATGTTGATCACTAAATATAGTTAGCTGTATTTTGGAAACAGAATAATAAAAGTTTGATGAATATACAAACTAAAATGACAAGTGAAGAAATGGAATTATTTACTTACGAATCAGAATTCTGTGGTGGGCTTTTTGGCTGCAACACATTAGGTTTGTTAAATTCTTTGTTTAGTATTCCAATTTCTGCCCATTTCTTCTTGAACATTAATTCAATTTTGTCTTTCTGCAAGAAGAAAAATGGGTGTTGTATATTAATGCTAAACTGATATAAATATTATACTTTTCTTACAAGAATGATGGCTTGGTTATAGCTGGGGTTTGAAGTCCTTGTTGATCTGCCTTTTGGTTTGGTTAAATCATAATGACTCCACTACATTGTATCATAGTTTAGCATCAACAAGCTCCAATGGTTTGTGTAATGTATAGGGAAGAAAATTTTCTCTGTAAATTCATCTTTGACAATAACATCTATTGTTGGCATGACTATGTCTTTGATCACAGTTTGCAGATCGTGTGCTACAGCATTCTGCACATTCATATGCAATTAGAATACTTTATATTATTTTCTAACATTTTATAATGTAAAGTTTATACTTACCATCATCAATGTACTGAAGTAGTAACTATGTTCATACATCTCTTGATTGTAATAAAACCAATCAATTATCTGTTTAACCAAACAAAGAAAATTGTAAGTTTGATGGGATATTTTGTTTTTGAACCAGGAATATATATGCTAGTATTCACTATGATTTATATGTTTACTTCATTGTATGCACTGAAAAATGTAAATGATAGTTTAAACAAGCATCTTTGACATTCGATTTATCTATATGTTCTTTACAAATACCAGTGTTGTTTTTAACTATCATTCTTTTATTTAATACATTTATATGCAGTTAGAAATTTCGAATGCTAGTTTTAATTATCATTCTATTTTTTTGCATTTATATGCACTTAAAAAACTATGAATGCTAGTTGTAACAATCATTTTGCTTTTCTATATAGTTATATGCATTTTACAAATAGTAATGCTGCTTTTAGCTATCATTCACTCATTCAATTCATTTATATACACTTTGAAAGTTGAATGCTAGGCTTACCTATCATTCTTTCATTTTATACATTATACACATTTTTTTACTATTACAATTATCATTTGACGCATACCTGTCCATCTGTAAGTCCCTCAAATAGAACAGCTTCCAGCATAGATTTGACTATTGTGATTCCTCCTTTATTTCCTTCATCGTTTTCATATGCTACAGTGCTGTAATTGAAAATCAATAATTGACAAGTTGGTTTTTTTTCACTTTTATTTAATTACAAATATAATGAAAGAAAAAAGATCAGAAATCTTACTTCTCATTTTCATTAAATTTGAAGAAAGTAAGAATTTTGTTTTGCTGTTCTTCATTCAATAATTTTAGAATACCGGTTTTTGTTATGTCTCTACTCTTGTAAGCTTTAGTTGATGGCGAGTACCCATCAATATCAACATCAATTGTTTCTTCATTTTCAATTGTAGTGACTTGCTCATCTGTCTCAGTGTCAGATTCCCCTTCATCCTAAAATTCTTTATTTTGTTCTTCTTGTTTTTGTTCACTTGTATATTTTTCTTGACCTTCTTTAGTTTCAGGTTTCTCCTTTTGGTCTTCATTGTCCACATTTTGCTTTGTTTTTCTGTGAACAATTTCATATTGACAATCAGGATCTATTCTATTCCTTCTTTGGCGCTTTTTAACCCTCAAAACTAAAGAGCTTGGTTTCTTTTCTGTTCTTTTATTCACTGCCGGGGATTTTCCTGTTTCCTCTGAAGGTTTCTCCTGATGCTATTTTTTTTTCTTCCTCCATCTTCTTTATTTCCTGAGTTATTTTCAGATCAAATGATGGTGCTTCTATATCTTCTGTTGGTTTTGATTTTAACATTTTGATCTCCTTTCTCAACTGTGTGACAATGGCTTCTGCTTGTATTCTTTTTTGTCTCTCCTTTTCTACTTCTTTTTCACTCTTCTTTAATTTATTTTCCAAATCTTGAATGTACTGTTTCATTGACTCAACTTGCATTTTTGATGACTCTTCCAAGTTTTCTTTTTTTTGCATCACAATATTCTCATCTGAATCCAGCTGAACAAATTTTTGTTCCTTTTTTTGTTGAAGAAGAGCTTTTTCATCTTCATTCAAGTCTTTTATTTCAACAAAAATCTATGTAATAAAATAAATATTAATGAATGAGCTAAAAGATACAATGAATGAACTACTTTTTTATATAATTTTCATTTTTCATGTGATGCTATATGTGACTATCATTATTTATTAGCAACTATGGAAATTTGTATTTGTGCAGAAATGAAATGATGTATGTAACTATCATTTAAAGTATGATTGTATAATAACAAAATTAAAACTGTTAATATACATTATGTTATGATATATCTATCTATCATTATACATTTCTTGTATTTGTATGAGAAATAATACCTTGCTACTGTCCATGTTTATCAATGTTTCTTTTGAAATTATCTTTTTCAAACTTCCAATATTCCACCTTCCAAATCTTGGTAAAGTAGAACAGTACGTTGCCAACGGAGATATCAAATTGACATGCTCACATAGGAAAAACTACAAATAAAATATTGCTTGTTAAAATATATAATGTATATAATTTAATTAATAGAGATAGATGTATTAATATAAAGTTAGAATGTTGCACTTACAATTGGGAGCATGGAACAGCCTGGCATGTTTCTTGGCTTTGTTTTGAAAGCCGTCAACGCTCTAATCAATGAATGATGAATTGAAATTGGCCAAGACACTGAGTTCATTTTGTTGTCATCAATAATATAAGGAATATATCCCCATGGCAAATATCTTTGATTATCGGGAAAGAAGAAGGTTATCATTGCAAGAATGATAACCAATTTTGGAAAATTAGTTTCATTTTCAAATTTTTGTGTTTCTAAAACATTATTTATTTTTGAAACTGTAAGATCTTTTGTTATGTGTTCTATTTTTCCAAAATTTCTTAAAACAAAATCCTTACAATTATCTGGAAGGATTTGTAAACTCATTTTAGGTAATGGAAAAATATTGATTCCAGACAAAGGTAAGCAAAATAGAATAGAAACATCTTCAGGTTTGATTTTCAGAAAAACGTTCCCTACTTTAAAAGCTTCGTCAGTAATAGAAAATGTTTCTATTATATCATCTAACATTGTTGGTGATTTTGTAAAAGCATTTATGGATAAAATTTCTTTGAAAAAAACCAGCATAAATTTTTCAAAAGGTGTTTGTTTTAAATAATTCAACTGCTCTATAAGATAACCTCCTTTTTCCTTAATTTTCTTGAAAATTTTAATCATCGGAAGCAGGCTACATCGATATTGAATTTTTTCTTGAGATGATTGCTTTGATTTTTTTCTCCTTTGTTATTTTTGCTTTCTTTGATTTTTTTCCCTTTTGATTCCTGCACAAAAAATTATGAATCAATAAGTCAGTATTTGTCCAACTATAATCTACTTTCTGAAGTATGAATGCACAATAGAATACTGCTATATCTATGTATCATTATTTGTAGAAATGCTATATTTGCCTATCATTACTCTTTTTCAATATAAGCTTGTACAATTTCAAACATTGAATGCTATATTTGTCTATCATTTCTCTTTTTCAATTTATACTTGTGCAATTTAAAGATTGAATGCTACATTTGTCTATCATTACACTTTTTTGATGCATGCTTTTATACTTTACAAAATGAATGCTATGTTTGTCTATCATTTTATCAAATGCTACATTTGTCTATCATTACTCTTTTTTGATGCATGTTTCTATACTTCAAAAACTGAATGCTATCTTTGTATATCATTTTATCAAATGCTACATTTATCTATCATTACTCTTTTTCGATGCATGCTTCTATACATCAAAAACTGAATGCTATGTTAAAATGATACATTTGTCTATCATTACTCTTTTTCGATGCATGCTTGTATACTTTAAAAACTGAATGCTATGTTTGTCTATCATTATATCAAATGCTACATTTGTCTAACATTACACTTTTTTGATGCATGCTTCTATACTTTATAAACTGAATGCTATGTTTGTCTATCATTTTATCAAATGTTACATTTGTCTATCATTACACTTTTTCGATGCATGCTTCTATACTTCAAAAACTGAATGCTATGTTTGTCTATCATTTTATCAAATGCTACATTTGTCTATCATTACTCTTTTTTCGATGCATGTTTCTATACTTCAAAAATTGAATGCTATCTTTGTATATCATTTTATCAAATGATATATTTGTTTATCATTACACTTTTTCGATGCATGCTTCTATACTTCAAAAACTGAATGCTATGTTTGTCTATCATTTTATCAAATGCTACATTTGTCTATCATTACTCTTTTTCGATGCATGTTTCTATACTTCAAAAACTGAATGCTATCTTTGTATATCATTTTATCAAATGATATATTTGTCTATCATTACACTTTTTCGATGCATGCTTCTATACTTCAAAAATTGAATGCTATGTTTGTCTATCATTTTATCAAATATTACATTTGTCTATCATTACTCTTTTTCGATGCATGCTTCTATACTACAAAAAACTGAATGCTATCTTTGTATATCATTTTATCAAATGATATATTTGTCTATCATTACACTTTTTCGATGCATGCTTCTATAGTTTGAAAACTGAATGCTATCTTTGTATATCATTTTATCAAATGCTACATTTATCTATCATTACTCTTTTTTGATGCATGCTTCTATACTTCAAAAACTGAATGCTATCTTTGTATATCATTACTCTTTTTCAATTATGCTTCTATGGTTTAAATACTGAATGTTATGTTTGTCTATCATTTTATGAAATGCTATATTTGTCTATCATTCAATAATAATGCATTTTATTGTTGTCTATCAACCATCAAAAACTGTATGCTATATTCATCTATCATCTCAAATTTTGATATTGCGTATACAAATGAAATTATAGATTGAACTATCATTCAATTACTATCTATTTAATTATTGTCTGCCATATATCAAATATGGAAATGTTTTTTTCAGTTATTATTGCATCATTATACATACAGTAAAAAAAAGTGATACATTCAACTACGATTGTATAATGCATTGTTTTTCTATCATTCTATAACTATGCATGTTATTGTTGTTTTGTCATTTGTTAAAGACTGTATGCTATGTTCATCTATCATCTAATATTTCAATATGATGCATGCACTAAATCAAATAATGTATTGAAGTATCAATCAATAACTGTCGATCTTATTATCATTTACTATCTATTAAATATTGAAATATTATTTTTAACAAAAATAAATCAGATATTGCACCGTCGTCTTTCTTTTTCTGCTGATGATTTCATCACAAAGCTCTTGTCTCTTCGTGTCGTCTTCTTTTACAGTTTTTGCTGCCCTAGACCTTATCGTTCTCGTTGTTTCTTCGTCAAAATCAGTAGAATCGACGGTCGTGGATGGTTTATTTTTTCGTCTTCTCTTTGTTGCTGTACGCATTGCAGTTGAAGCCCTAGTTTTTGAAATTCCAGTTTCATCGTTTATTTGTTCTGGATTTGTTGGAATTTGTGGATTTACGTTGATCGACTTAGCTTCGGAAGTTGACTTAGGTTGTACATCAGCTTCAGGAAGAAAATTGCTTTCGGTTGGGGTTGCCATTGCTTGATTGAGAAGAAATTTTGTTTAGAGAAGAAAAGAAAATAAAAAAGCAGAAACGAACGACCGTGCAAATTTTCGCGCTTGTCCTTTTGACGGAAGTTTTATTTTAACGTCCGTTAAAATAAAATATTATTAAACTTTTTCCTTTAAACTAATTTTCTCTTATTTAAATTTATAACAATATTTTAAAAATATATTTTTAATAACTTTAATAATAGAGGTTGGGAAGATAAATTAATGTTGACTTAGAATTTAAATTGGTTAATAATTGAATTTAAATAAGAATTGATTTGAACTTATTGATTTTGAGATTTTGAAAGATATGATTTATAGCTTGATTTGATAAAAAAGTGACTATACGAATATTCCCAATATAAATTAAAATTAAGACTGAATATTTAATATTGATTTAAATTTATAAATTGAGATTTTATTTAATTGTTATTGAAACGATTAATTGAATACTTTCCAATTGAATAAAATTAAAGTTAAATGTTGAAACATAAATGAAACTTATATTGTAAATGTTTGAATATTTAAACTTTGAATCTTATTGGAATTGAAGTGATAGTTCAAACCAAGATTCGAAATCGATATAAATTGGAATGGTTTATTGAGAATTTGAATTGAATCTTTCACCTTTTAAATTGAAATTATTAAACTGGAATTGATTTAAATTGAATTTTGGATTTTAAGTAGATTTGAATCGATTTGTGAAATTTGGAGGAAACTAATTTTATTATATAAAGTATCTTTTATATATATGTATGTACTATTTTTAATATATGAACTATTTAAATCTATAACCTACTTTTAAATATAAACTATTTTTAATTTGTAACTATTTAAAAATAAATATATAAAACTATCTTCAATGTTTAAACTATGTAAGTTGGAACTGTAAAATATGTAGATTTAATGGATTTAAAAACT
This sequence comes from Allium cepa, assembly GCA_030765085.1. NCBI lineage: Eukaryota > Viridiplantae > Streptophyta > Magnoliopsida > Asparagales > Amaryllidaceae > Allium > Allium cepa. The sequence continues at coordinate 1,031,496,003 of CM060945.1, read as the reverse complement.
AATATTTTAATATGATGGTTTAAACTATTTGTGAATATGATTTCAAATGTAATATGGTTTCAAGGTGAATAAAATTTCAAAAGTGATGAATTTGAAATGAACATGATATTTTGATATGAAGTACAAACTATTTGAATATATAAAATGACCACTGTGTGAAATAAGCGTTTGGTTGTTAAAGAGACCGGGATCAGATATTGGCATACTCTCTACCAATACCAAAACCAATTTAACAACTATATACGTGGTGGAGATTCCAGAAGATGATTTGGCTAATGATTCTGTATGAGATATTTACATGACCCTGACTCCCATGAGTTAGCTTAGATGTGACTAAAACATGAATCACGCCAGGCCAAGTGAGGTCATTCCTTCTATCGGACTCATTTCTTCGATACCATTCTATTACTTTGAGATTTGATTGGATGCACCTTTGATTTTTGAGTGTGTCTCGAGGTGGGAGGTAGTAGCTACTATACGTTACCACCAGTCCGGATCCACAAACGGTATATCTACCTGGCATTGGCTCGCATGCCATGTGCGCATGACCTATCGCGCCTTCTACGAGTTTGTTTGGTATCATACCTATGGGGTGTCCTTTAGGTAAACCATCGGTTTGGTGGAGCTTACAGCATTTGTATAGACTGTGGGAATATATAAAATGTTTTAAAGGGGATATGGGTAACGTCTTATGCTATTTTAACAGTTTACTTTACTATAGACATGGTGTAATAGCGTATATTACTACATAGTAGATAGTTCCACGGATCCTTACAGGATGGAAATCCCAAAAAACCTTTAAGTCACTTGTAATTCAGTTGACATTTCACTTGAGCTTAATTTACTGGTATAAGAATGTTAATCCTGACTCGAGTGTTTTGTGTTTTTCTTTATGCTCGGGTCAGACTGAGTGTCATTGCATTTGAGACTTACCTTTGGAGATTAGGGCTTTGTTTGAAAATCTGCCTTTTTCTATTTAGCTTTCCAGTTACTTTAGTTTGTTCGAGTTGTTTGGTTCAGACTTATCATTGGCATTTGTATTAGTAACTTCTGTGTATTTGAGAAAGTTGTATTTTACATTAAACTCTGATGTTTATATAGTAGCTTCATGAACTACTGTTTACGATGTTTGCTGTTATTACTCTGTGTCTGTGGTTCTTTGATTGATTTATTTGCTGTACATGCTAAGTTTTGCCAAATATAATTTAACAATATGTTGTTTGGAGCTATCCAAGTCTGACATGAGTGGATGATTGTCGATTTGAATGATTCGAAATAGTGGGTCGTTACATCGAATGAGAGTATTGCAATTTGAATAAAATAATACTGAAATAATGTGCAACACTTATGATAGACGCAAAATTAAATACATGTAAACCTTTAACTACTCGAGAAAACCAAATATTTTTATTTATAATTGATTTATGTAAACCTAGTAAAGAAAGAAAATGTGGCTAAATCAGAATTACCTATATCTATTCTATAATATAAAAAAGAGAATATGAAGGCAGTATTTGCCTTTTTCTAATTATGTATTTCAGTATTATTAAGTATGTAAAGAAATTTAAACTTTAAAAACAATAAACTAAATATAAAAGGATATCAAAATCATAGAGTTTACAAAAACATTTATTTATACTAACAACTCATAATAAATAAATACTAAGAAATGTGTAACGTTACAAACATGTTTCACGCATATATTTAACAATTCACTTCGAAACGTACATCTTATTGATTTTATACAAACATTGCATAGGAAAATTAAAGTTAAATCAGAATAAATCATATTTTACATAGCTATATACCATTATGCAACCAAAACTAAACTTTTTACTTATCAAGTTGCTTAAAGAACACATACTTTAAGATATGCGGGTGATTACAAAAATATTATATTAAGGTACAAGGGTCAAAATTAGAACAAACCTTCCTGGACACAAAAAAATTGCAATCACACAAAAAATCAAGCATTGTTACGTTTTTAAATGCTCAAAAGGTATTAGCACATAGCATAAGTGTGACAACCCTGGTTTGAGATATACTTGAAACTAAAATAAAATAAGCCTAAATTTGATTTTTAATAAAGAATTGAGATTTTAATTCTTTTTAGTTCTCAAATTTAATTAAATTGGAGATCTTTTATGTTATAGAAAATGAATAAAATATTTGAAAATGCTTATATTAGAAAATTTAGAAACTTCAAAATAAATTATTTAATTGGGTTAAGATCTTTTATTTTAAATAAAAGATTAATTTGGAATTTAATAGATTTTCAATTGTAAATTCTTTGTTAGGGTTTAAATATATTTTAGGAAGTGAACTAGTTAATTGGGCTATAATATATTTCAAAAAACAATGTTTTGTTCAATAGAAATGTTTGTTGACTTTAAATAAACAATTGAATTCTTTTTTTAGCTAATTTAATCTTTAAAAGCCCATAGCCCGAACCAAAGTGGAAAGGCAATTGAGAAAAAAATGATAAGCAAACTACTGTATCTATCCTTATCTTATTTCATTTCTTAAGTTAAAGTAAAACAACATATATCCATTCTTCCCCAAATCAAAACCTAGCAAGCCCAAATTCAAGCCATTCTAATCCCAAAAAATTCCTTTTAAATCTGACGCAAATAGAGCAAGCTTCTCTACAACATTCTCCATTCATTAGACCCGAAAAGCTAGAGTTCTGGCCATGGTTGGAGGTAATAGTTAGTTGATTTGCTAAGGGGAAAGTGAGATCGGGCCAGAAAACGCAGATAGGTAGAAAAATCATAGAAATTTGAAATTTAGATATGTTGTTCATAACTCATTTATCAACCTTCTGTAAAAAACTGTAGGAAAATATTGAGTTTTGCAATATTAAATCACTGTTGCACTGAGGATGAAAATGCTGGAAATTTCAAACAATTTTAGGGTTTTTTTGGATTCAAGGTGGGATAAAATCTCACACTACTATATCGATGATCTAAGACGATTTATGTTTGATTTTAATTGCTAATAAGATGAGTTGAATTGTAACGACCCATAAATTTTCGATAATTAAAATAGCTAATTTAATAAGATTTCGTGATTTAGTGTTAGAAAAAATTGTAAGTCGTTTGGAATAATAATAACTAGAATGAAATGCAACAGGATTTTATCTAAGTTAATTATTTATGAATTGAATAAAATCCCAAATCAATCGAAACGATATGTTGTCAAAGGTAATTGAATGAATTTGTATTGTATAGGTAATTGTGACGCTTGTTTGTAAATAATAAACTTATAAGTAATTAACAGTTAACGGTGATAATTATTTAAGTTACCTATTCATTTAGTTAGTCGAATTGAATTTGTGAACCAACTGAAATTGAAATGAAAGTTCTTATATTAGTTGAGTGCATTATCTCTAACTGTTGATTTATAATAATGTAGAGTTCCTTTGATGTAATATAGTAAATCGACTGATAATGAAATTTTATTTAAAAATCCAATATTGAAAGCCGTCAAATATTGAACAATTAAATTGTTTAAATTTAATATGTAACGCTTGCGGATTTTCGTTGCCGAAAAACCGAATAGTTAGGGTTTTAAAAAGAATTTAAGAAAAGAAAAAGAGAGAAGAGTAGATAAGAAGATAGAAAATAGGAGACAGAAAAGAAAATAGAACGATATTAAAATAGAAAGAAAAGAGAATAGAACGGAATAGAAAACAACAGAATCACATCAGAATCTCACAATTCGCAGCGGAACAACATATAATAATAAATGAATAATCTTTAAACAAAGAACTATATCAGTTATTATATTTTATACATTTCATTTCATTACATCATATCATCAGAGTGTACAACAACAACATCAAACAGTGCAGCGGAAAAAGAGATACTATATACTAATAATACGCCATGCCATCCAGCTTGCCTCCAGCAACTCCTGAATATCCAGAATATCCTGATAAACCTAACTCTTAACTGCCCGTGTGGAAAATTGGTGGGCACCCAGAGTTTAGGAAGGAAAACAATAAACTCCAAGTCAGTCATGTGACTGGTGTGAGAACTCAAAACAGTTTATTTATCTTTGAAAACAAAATAGAGGAATATTTTTAAAGTCAATTCGCAATGCTTTTAAAAATGAGACTACCATAAGGCCTCCCGCACACACACACAATGCAACGCAGAATCGGAGGAGATTTCTCCTTATGATAGTCAAAGATGCTTGATACGCATTTAAAATAACATTTGATATTATTACTAGAGCATAGTGTAGAGAAATATTTCGAAAATAAAGATATAAATCTTAGCCAGCATAGACATTCCGCACTTATGCCTACTATAGCTACTATGTTCAATAGCAGGTTACCGCCACATTCCATAGCAGGTTATACAACTAAAACCGTACGAGTTTCGTATTGTTTCTTTGGATTTCCAACAAATGGTCAGGCCAAGGAACTTCCCATTGCCACATGGAAACGCCTCTGGCTGGACGTCCCGAGAAGTTAACCAGCTCTCTGCCAACACAAGGCCGGGTTACCTTTATCACTAGGTAACTACTACACGAATATGGCATCCCCCGGTCCCATTGGACCTTTAACCGAGCGCTCGTCACCAACAACACCACACAGTAATAAATATAGTGTATCAACATGAGTAAGTATCTGGGCTCCATACCATGATACCACCCTTTCCAAAAGGAAATGCACATACCCTAAAGGGAGCTACCCCTCATAACCTTGCCGCATCTTTCCTGTTTTGACCATTCCGGGATGTGAGGCTCGACGAAGTTTCGTCCACAAAAACATACTTTATACAAAAGCCATGCTTTGGGTCAACAAATGATCATAGAGATGATCACAAAGATAAACGATCAAATAAATGATCCCATCACAAATAATCAACACAATGATCATTTACAGCAACACTCAGCATGTCACATTACCAAATTGGGAATATATCGCTGATAACTTCAACTATATAACCTCTGAGCTCGTACGTCTCAGAGAAGGGTGTTAAGCTAAAGAATAAATTCTTCGCCACCAACAGAAATATATTTGAAAGAAATCGGCTTTATATCTCAACTTGTAATGTCAGACATACAATCCATACAAGTCTGTTCCGGGCTCGAACAGAACCGAAGGCACTTACAAAGAAGTCCTTGCAATCCGGATATTCACAATCCTGATCGGATTCACCATCACATATGGAGAACTCTATACCGGAGCAACTCGGTGCAGAGTCAATCGACAGGTCATCCTATCGCTCTCGCAAATATCCGGTCTTCAACACCGATCTTCAAATGCAATTCATAACGACGTATCACATATTCGGAATGGGTTATACGACCCCATGGTCCTTTCCCGGTTAACCCGAATAGTGAGCGCTTATTCAAAAATAAGTGTGGCATTCAATTTCAAACAAATCACATCAAATACCCATTCAAAGGGAAATATTGATAGTCGGTTATTGAACTATCAATGGATATGCACACATCACCAGGTTCCAAATAATTTTCCAAATTATTTATTTTCCAAAATATCTTTACAAGATATATAATTTCACACTTCAAAAATAAATCAATATTTATTTTTAATCAAATTCCACTTCCGTTTATAAATTCCATAGTGAATTTATATTTCATAATATCCATGCATATACGATTTCAATTATCCATTTCAATTTATCTTCAAAAAGATAAATTCTCAAAGTATTCACTTTATATTGGAAAATATTTCCATACTTATTTATTCATAAGTAATTCACAGATTTTATTCATTTTCAACACTTAGAAAATATTTAATATACTTAAATCGAGATTAAGTATATATTTCATTCTTTAAGGAAATCATTCTCATAAACATATTCATTTGGGCCAAAACGAATGTTGCGTAAAACATCGTTACAACAACCCAAAATCACTAGTATAGGGATTCGAATTTTAAGATAGATATATAAATCCCAATACTATACAAAACATTTCCTTTCGGAAATCATTTACTATAACAACAGTGTTATAGTCTATTATTCCCTTTTATTTCTCGAAAACGTCTATTTCAACAATGAATGTCGAAATCTATGGTTTCGAATCTCAACACATTTTAAAACATTGTTAGATCGTTTTAATTCTATTTAAAACATCACATTCAAACAATTTCTTCAACATATTATTCACTATTCAAAAACGTGAATATTCTTTGTTAACAAATTTCATCCTTTTATTCATTTTATTTCAAAGGATTATTCACAGTTCAAAAACGTGAATATAACTCCATTTATAGGTTTCAACAAATTTTCTTGTCAAAATAAGTCATTTGCGAATTTATAAAACAACGTTTATAAATTCCATTTCTATTTATTTATAAAAACTTCCTTTTTATAAATTCTTTTATTCACCTATTCCAGTTTATAACTCAATTATAGACCAAAAATTCACATTATAAGTTAAATGCTTATAAAACGATTATTTTACAAAAATCGTTCTTTTGAACTTCATAATTATAAATCTTATAACTTATACGATTCAATTATTTATCCAAATATATTCTTTAATAATTTCATGAAATTTATAAATCTTACTATTTATAAATTTCATTTATAACTTCACCATTTAAAATTTTATGAATTCCATTCATTTACAAAAATTCATTTTCACTTCATTCAAACACTTATAAAAACTCGTTTTATAATGTCAATATTTCAATTTATAAATATCCATTTATAAATCTCTTAATATAAATCAATTTATATTATTCTTTTTAAACGTCTTTAAATTCCTTTAAAAACTTCATTCTTTTGATTCATAAAAATATTTAATTTTTATAAATCCTATAATTAAACTGTTCACAATAATTCTAAAATCCCGATTAAACTCTTTTATAGAATCAATAGCATCATATTCTCAAAAATCAGTTTTTAACTATATTTCTCAAAAATCATAATTTTTATAACTTTAAAAATTATAACGTTTATTTATTTAAAATAGATCAATTTCCAAAATTATTTTATAAAACGTATACTTTTCAAAAATCACTTAAAAAAAATCATTTTAAAATTCCAAATTTGGTCTAGTGATGCTACACACCAAATAGTCAATCACGACTACAACGATATCATATATCGATATGATAAACCATCAAATATCAAAATATCTGAAATCAAATAAAAACTGTTGAGGAATCCAGTTGGATCCCTCCAACCTGTTTCCCTGCATCCACAAACATTAGCACAATACCAATTTCGCTCCAGTACGAAATTATCGCGGTATATGTTCTTATTAAATATTATCCGCTTAATAGACGGCGCAATAGGGTCTCATCCGCTAAAAAATACGGGAAATCAATCAACTCCAATATATACATATGCCAATATATATATATTGATATTATATATAATACCAATTTCACTGTTTATGAAATATTCGCGGTATATGTTTTTAATAAATAACATCCGCTTACTAACGGCGTGTAATGTCTATTTTAACAATCAATAGATATCAATCATCATTCAAACATGCATTCAAATATTTTAAATCTAATTATTTAAAATAAAATCGAAACTAATTCGATTGAGTGAGAAGTTCTCACCTTGATTTTAATTTCCGTTTTAGCGATTTATTTCGAATAAAATTAAACGTGCGTTTAATTTTACCCGAAATTCTCACTAACTCCAAACGACTCCAAACCAACTCCATCGCGTAGTGCTCGTCCATACGATTCCAACGCAACTGGTTTCGTAATTTTTCGACCTCGCAGCAAAAAGATATTGATTTTACAAGTTTATACAAATTTTTATACACAATTTACATAAACTTTTAAACCTAAACTAATTATCACCGTTCGTTTTTGATCAAAGCAATCTGGGCCGTGAGTTTCATCTCCCCCATCACCTCACAGGTTCTAACACGCAACCGAACCCATCTCTCTCTAACTTTGACCGGCCACCGCCCCTTCAACCTTCGACTTGTCGACGATCAAACGACATCACCTCGAAGCACGTCGCGATACCCACCTACGGCCAGAACGCGGCAGAGCTCGGCTCCCCATGCGCCTCGAAAACTCCGCGCGAACTACCCACGAACGCGCCCAAAATTCTCTCTCCACGGTGCATCGTTTTAGATCATAGCCGTTCAACTTGAAGCTCTCATCGAGCTCTATAACTTCGTAGTTGATACTTTCACGAATCGATTTGTGGATTGGATGAAAAAGGAGGGAGAAGATAGGTGTATATCGGCCATTCACTGCTTGCTGGCGGCCGTGCTTTGTAAACTAGGGTTTTTATTTTATTTTTTATTTTTTTAAGAATTTGGGGGTATTTATAGAGAAAAAATCGAACACTATTCATCCGGAAATTCCGAACTCCGATTTACGCGCCGTAACCAGCGTTTCTAAGGTTTACCCCGCGTTCCGGACACAATGGAACAGGTTTCGGAAGCTAATTCGGACATCTGTGCGAGTTATGGCTACAAACGCTCAATTTGAATTAAACCGATTTAAATCGATTTCTAGGCGTTTTAATTTGTACCGGACAAACGGTAAATCCAATTGACTTGAAATTTGAAACCTTACAATAATATCATATTACGGATCCGATGAAACTGGTTTCGTCGAAATCCGAGACTTTTTGAAAAATGGCTATTTTCACTCGCCAAATTTAAATTAAAAATAATTCGATGCGTTTCGAGCTGCCACGATCAAACGATAACTCCGATTAACACGAAATTTGAAATCCGGTAATAACTAACTATTACGGATCCAATGAAACTGGTTTCGTTCAATTCTGAGACTGTTCAAAAATTGACTATTTTTACTACTCGATTTAAATATTAAAATATTCAATTTTCACAAATTAACTTTTAATTCGATTTTAAAAGTTCTAAAATATCATTCTAACTTCAATATGATAAAATAAAATTTTACAAATCATTTTCAATCATATTTAACTCAATTTTCAATTATTTCCATAATTTAACATATTAAATTATCGATTTAATTATCCAATTAAATCCAATAAATCAAAATAAAATTTGTTCGACTTATAAATTTCACTTATTAATATCTAAAATTAATTAAATATTCAAATTTAAATTAATAAAAATTCTGGGTCGTTACAATCTTTCCCCCTTAAAAGAATTTCGTCCTCGAAATTACAAGTAAGAAAAGTTAGAGAATCTATTAATTTTCCCAAAATTCAAAATTAAACTTCTTACAAATCTTTACTAAGTTTTCAAATCATACTTAGTTATCTTTTCAAAAACAACTACTATTGTTTAACTTTCAATTCCAAAATCAAAGTTATAGTTTTCAAAAAATTTCCCATTTTCTCAAATTTTATCTAACGCCTTAAATTTCCGGAAAAATTCGCCATAGTCTCCTTTGCGCGGCTCGATCCGAAAAAAAAAATGACAGTATATATATCACAAATATACATCTCATCAAGTAATGAGGCATCCCGCAGGGTAAAAAGTATAAAAGTACGGTATGTAATCCGAGATATGTACCTTATATTTTATTAGCAAGCATATATGGCTAATATAGCGCGAAAGCGAGCTCCAAATGCGAAGCAAACGCGATCCGCACCTACTAATCACTCAACAAACAACATGAGAATCATGTATATAGACAATAGTATCGATATACATCATGTAGTAACATAATAACTATATATGTCAACATAGCAAATGAAACAAAATAACAAATGCAACCATCAACCAACTAGCATTCATTTTCAACTAATTCATATTCAAGTTGGTTCACTTCCAAAACAAATTCAATTCATTTAAGATTCATTTAACTTTCAATTGAATTTCAATTACTTTAGCTTTCAATTTCATTAATTCAATTTCATTAACACTTAATGAATTATATACAATCATCTAACAATCATATAACAACCAATGTATATTAATTACAACCAAATTCTTTTGCTTACAATTGGTTTAATTTAATTGATTTTTATTCAACTATTCAACTTTCAATAACTTTAGATTTCAAATGAATCAACACTTATATTCATTATTTCATATCAATTTTATTCACATTCAACTGATTAACATTCAATCCATTAATTCAATTCAATTACAAAAGTTGAATTTCATATATATAACTTAAGTTTATATTTATCACTTTACTTTATTAATTTATTTTGATACTAATATCAACTTCATTCAACAACTCTTAAGTTATATTTCATTTCATAAACATCACTTGTTTTACATAACTTAAATTCATTTTTATTACAACTCATATTCATAAATATATTCATATACTTTCACTTCTTATATATATAAGTTTATTTCACAATTGTAAATCACTTTAATTATAATTCAATTCTTATAATTCATTTGCTTATACAATTATTCCTTCATTTAGATTATTCAAACAACTAAACAATCAACTTATATACACTTTTAATAATTTTGAAAAATTATTGCTTTATACATAAAAATAAAATCAAGGTAAAATTATTTCATTTACCCAACTTAAAACAAATATTGTGCCGAATTGTTCTATTCAAGTGTTTAGAAACCCCTTCGGCATAGTCTTGCGGACCACGCTGACGAAAGTTCATATGCCACTCAATAAACCAATCATCACAATATAAAACAATTTTATATTCACTAACAAATACGCTCTCATAGCTATTATTACACTCAAATTCATTCTAGAGTACTACTGACTCTATCTCTAATGAATTATACCCAACAGAACCATGGTTGTCGCTTAACCATATGCTCCGATACCAAATGTAACGCTTACGGATTTTCGTTGCCGAAAAACCGAATAGTTAGGGTTTTAAAAATAATTTAAGAAAAGAAAAAGAGAGAAGAGTAGATAAGAAGATAGAAAATAGGAGACAGAAAAGAAAATAGAACGATCTTAAAATAGAAAGAAAAGAGAATAGAACGGAATAGAAAACAACAGAATCACATCACAATCTCACAATTCGCAGCGGAACAACATATAATAATAAATGAATAATCTTTAAACAAAGAACTATATCAGTTATTACATTTTATATATTTCATTTCATTACATCATATCATCAGAGTGTACAACAACAACATCAAACAGTGCAGCGGAAAAAGAGATACTATATACTAATAATACGCCATGCCATCCAGCTTGCCTCCAGCAACTCCTGAATATCCAGAATATCCTGATAAACCTAACTCTTAACTGCCCGTGTGGAAAATTGGTGGGCACCCAGAGTTTAGGAAGGAAAACAATAAACTCCAAGTCAGTCATGTGACTGGTGTGAGAACTCAAAACAGTTTATTTATCTTTGAAAACAAAATAGAGGAATATTTCTAAAGTCAATTCGCAATGCTTTTAAAGATGAGACTCCCATAAGGCCTCCCGCACACACACACAATGCAACGCAGAATCGGAGGAGATTTCTCCTTATGATAGTCAAAGATGCTTGATACGCATTTAAAATAACATTTGATATTATTACTAGAGCATAGTGTAGAGAAATATTTCGAAAATAAAGATATAAATCTTAGCCAGCATAGACATTCCGCACTTATGCCTACTATAGCTACTATGTTCAATAGCAGGTTACCGCCACATTCCATAGCAGGTTACACAACTAAAACCGTACGAGTTTCGTATTGTTTCTTTGGATTTCCAACAAATGGTCAGGCCAAGGAACTTTCCATTGCCACATGGAAACGCCTCTGGCTGGACGTCCCGAGAAGTTAACCAGCTCTCTGCCAACACAAGGCCGGGTTACCTTTATCACTAGGTAACTACTACACGAATATGGCATCCCCCGGTCCCATTGGACCTTTAACCGAGCGCTCGTCACCAACAACACCACACAGTAATAAATATAGTGTATCAACATGAGTAAGTATGTGGGCTCCATACCATGATACCACCCTTTCCAGAAGGAAATGCACATACCCTAAAGGGAGCTACCCCTCATAACCTTGACGCATCTTTCCTGTTTTGACCATTCCGGGATGTGAGGCTCGACGAAGTTTCGTCCACAAAAACATACTTTATACAAAAGCCATGCTTTGGGTCAACAAATGATCATAGAGATGATCACAAAGATAAACGATCAAATAAATGATCCCATCACAAATAATCAACACAATGATCATTTACAGCAACACTCAGCATGTCACATTACCAAATTGGGAATATATCGCTGATAACTTCAACTATATAACCTCTGAGCTCGTACGTCTCAGAGAAGGGTGTTAAGCTAAAGAATAAATTCTTCGCCACCAACAGAAATATATTTGAAAGAAATCGGCTTTATATCTCAACTTGTAATGTCAGACATACAATCCATACAAGTCTGTTCCGTGCTCGAACAGAACCGAAGGCACTTACAAAGAAGTCCTTGCAATCCGGATATTCACAATCCTGATCGGATTCACCATCACATATGGAGAACTCTATACCGGAGCAACTCGGTGCAGAGTCAATCAACAGGTCATCCTATCGCTCTCGCAAATATCCGGTCTTCAACACCGATCTTCAAATGCAATTCATAACGACGTATCACATATTCGGAATGGGTTATACGACCCCATGGTCCTTTCCCGGTTAACCCGAATAGTGAGCGCTTATTCAAAAATAAGTATGGCATTCAATTTCAAACAAATCACATCAAATACCCATTTAAAGGGAAATATTGATAGTCGGTTATTGAACTATCAATGGATATGCACACATCACCAGGTTCCAAATAATTTTCCAAATTATTTATTTTCCAAAATATCTTTACAAGATATATAATTTCACACTTCAAAAATAAATCAATATTTATTTTTAATCAAATTCCACTTCCTTTTATAAATTCCATAGTGAATTTATATTTCACAATATCCATGCATATACGATTTCAATTATCCATTTCAATTTATCTTCAAAAAGATAAATTCTCAAAGTATTCACTTTATATTGGAAAATATTTCCATACTTATTTATTCATAAGTAATTCACAGATTTTATTTATTTTCAACACTTAGAAAATATTTAATATACTTAAATCGAGATTAAGTATATACTTCATTCTTTAAGGAAATCATTCTCATAAACATATTCATTTGGGCCAAAACGAATGTTGCGTAAAACATCGTTACAACAACCCAAAATCACTAGTATAGGGATTCGAATTTTAAGATAGATATATAAATCCCAATACTATACAAAACATTTCCTTTCGGAAATCATTTACTATAACAACAGTGTTATAGTCTATTATTCCCTTTTATTTCTCGAAAACGTCTATTTCAACAATGAATGTCGAAATCTATGGTTTCGAATCTCAACACATTTTAAAACATTGTTAGATCGTTTTAATTCTATTTAAAACATCACATTCAAACAATTTCTTCAACATATTATTCACTATTCAAAAACGTGAATATTCTTTGTTAACAAATTTCATCCTTTTATTCATTTTATTTCAAAGGATTATTCACAGTTCAAAAACGTGAATATAACTCCATTTATAGGTTTCAACAAATTTTCTTGTCAAAATAAGTCATTTGCGAATTTATAAAACAACGTTTATAAATTCCATTTCTATTTATTTATAAAAACTTCCTTTTTATAAATTCTTTTATTCACCTATTCCAGTTTATAACTCAATTATAGACCAAAAATTCACATTATAAGTTAAATGCTTATAAAACGATTATTTTACAAAAATCGTTCTTTTGAACTTCATAATTATAAATCTTATAACTTATACGATTCAATTATTTATCCAAATATATTCTTTAATAATTTCACGAAATTTATAAATCTTACTATTTATAAATTTCATTTATAACTTCACCATTTAAAATTTTATGAATTCCATTCATTTACAAAAATTCATTTTCACTTCATTCAAACACTTATAAAAACTTGTTTTATAATGTCAATATTTCAATTTATAAATATCCATTTATAAATCTCTTAATATAAATCAATTTATATTATTCTTTTTAAACGTCTTTAAATTCCTTTAAAAACTTCATTCTTTTGATTCATAAATATATTTAATTTTTATAAATCCTATAATTAAACTGTTCACAATAATTCTAAAATCCCGATTAAACTCTTTTATAGAATCAATAGCATCATATTCTCAAAAATCAGTTTTTAACTATATTTCTCAAAAATCATAATTTTTATAACTTTAAAAATTATAACGTTTATTTATTTAAAATAGATCAATTTCCAAAATTATTTTATAAAACGTATACTTTTCAAAAATCACTTAAAAAAATCATTTTAAAATTCCAAATTTGGTCTAGTGATGCTACACACCAAATAGTCAATCACGACTACAACGATATCATATATCGATATGATAAACCATCAAATATCAAAATATCTGAAATCAAATAAAAACTGTTGAGGAATCCAGTTGGATCCCTCCAACCTGTTTCCCTGCATCCACAAACATTAGCACAATACCAATTTCGCTCCAGTACGAAGTTATCGCGGTATATGTTCTTATTAAATATTATCCGCTTAATAGACGGCGCAATAGGGTCTCATCCGCTAAAAAATACGGGAAATCAATCAACTCCAATATATACATATGCCAATATATATATATTGATATTATATATAATACCAATTTCACTGTTTATGAAATATTCGCGGTATATGTTTTTAATAAATAACATCCGCTTACTAACGGCGTGTAATGTCTATTTTAACAATCAATAGATATCAATCATCATTCAAACATGCATTCAAATATTTTAAATCTAATTATTTAAAATAAAATCGAAACTAATTCGATTGAGTGAGAAGTTCTCACCTTGATTTTAATTTCCGTTTTAGCGATTTATTTCGAATAAAATTAAACATGCGTTTAATTTTACCCGAAATTCTCACTAACTCCAAATGACTCCAAACCAACTCCATCGCGTAGTGCTCGTCCATACGATTCCAACGCAACTGGTTTCGTAATTTTTCGACCTCGCAGCAAAAAGATATTGATTTTACAAGTTTATACAAATTTTTATACACAATTTACATAAACTTTTAAACCTAAACTAATTATCACCGTTCGTTTTTGATCAAAGCAATCT
Source organism: Allium cepa (assembly GCA_030765085.1). Lineage (NCBI taxonomy): Eukaryota > Viridiplantae > Streptophyta > Magnoliopsida > Asparagales > Amaryllidaceae > Allium > Allium cepa. The sequence goes on along the minus strand of CM060945.1, from coordinate 1,031,480,976 downwards.
GGGCTGTGAGTTTCATCTCCCCCATCACCTCCCAGGTTCTAACACGCAACCGAACCCATCTCTCTCTAACTTTGACCGGCCACCGCCCCTTCAACCTTCGACTTGTCGACGATCAAACGACATCACCTTGAAGCACGTCGCGATACCCACCTACGGCCAGAACGCGGCAGAGCTCGGCTCCCCATGCGCCTCGAAAACTCCGCACGAACTACCCACGAACGCGCCCAAAATTCTCTCTCCACGGTGCATCGTTTTAGATCATAGCCGTTCAACTTGAAGCTCTCATCGAGCTCTATAACTTCGTAGTTGATACTTTCACGAATCGATTTGTGGATTGGATGAAAAAGGAGGGAGAAGATAGGTGTATATCGGCCATTCACTGCTTGCTGGCGGCCGTGCTTCGTAAACTAGGGTTTTTATTTTATTTTTTATTTTTTTAAGAATTTGGGGGTATTTATAGAGAAAAAATCGAACACTATTCATCCGGAAATTCCGAACTCCGATTTACGCGCCGTAACCAGCGTTTCTAAGGTTTACCCCGCGTTCCGGACACAATGGAACAGGTTTCGGAAGCTAATTCGGACATCTGTGCGAGTTATGGCTACAAACGCTCAATTTAAATTAAACCGATTTAAATCGATTTCTAGGCGTTTTATTTTGTACCGGACAAAGGGTAAATCCAATTGACTTGAAATTTGAAATCTTACAATAATATCATATTACGGATCCGATGAAACTGGTTTCGTCGAAATCCGAGACTTTTTGAAAAATGGCTATTTTCACTCGCCAAATTTAAATTAAAAATAATTCGATGCGTTTCGAGCTGCCACGATCAAACGATAACTCCGATTGACACGAAATTTGAAATCCGGTAATAACTAACTATTACGGATCTAATGAAACTAGTTTCGTTCAATTCTGAGACTGTTCAAAAATTGACTATTTTTACTAGTCGATTTAAATATTAAAATATTCAATTTTCACAAATTAACTTTTAATTCGATTTTAAAAGTTTTAAAATATCATTCTAACTTCAATATGATAAAATAAAATTTTACAAATCATTTTCAATCATATTTAACTCAATTTTCAATTATTTCCATAATTTAACATATTAAATTATCGATTTAATTATCCAATTAAATCCAATAAATCAAAATAAAATTTGTTCGACTTATAAATTTCACTTATTAATATCTAAAATTAATTAAATATTCAAATTTAAATTAATAAAAATTCTGGGTCGTTACAATCTTTCCCCCTTAAAAGAATTTCGTCCTCGAAATTACAAGTAAGAAAAGTTAGAGAATCTATTAATTTTCCCAAAATTCAAAATTAAACTTCTTACAAATCTTTACTATATTTTCAAATCATACTTAGTTATCTTTTCAAAAACAACTACTATTGTTTAACTTTCAATTCCAAAATCAAAGTTATAGTTTTCAAAAAAATTCCCATTTTCTCAAATTTTTTCTAACGCCTTAAATTTCCGGAAAAATTCGCCATAGTCTCCTTTGCGCGGCTCGATCCGAAAAAAAAAATGACAGTATATATATCACAAATATACATCTCATCAAGTAATGAGGCATCCCGCAGGGTAAAAAGTATAAAAGTACGGTATGTAATCCGAGATATGTACCTTATATTTTATTAGCAAGCATATATGGCTAATATAGCGCGAAAGCGAGCTCCAAATGCGAAGCAAACGCGATCCGCACCTACTAATCACTCAACAAACAACATGAGAATCATGTATATAGACAATAGTATCGATATACATCATGTAGTAACATAATAACTATATATGTCAACATAGCAAATGAAACAAAATAACAAATGCAACCATCAACCAACTAGCATTCATTTTCAACTAATTCATATTCAAGTTGGTTCACTTCCAAAACAAATTCAATTCATTTAAGATTCATTTAACTTCCAATTGAATTTCAATTACTTTAGCTTTCAATTTCATTAATTCAATTTCATTAACACTTAATGAATTATATACAATCATCTAACAATCATATAACAACCAATGTATATTAATTACAACCAAATTCTTTTGCTTACAATTGTATTAATTTAATTGATTTTTATTCAACTATTCAACTTTCAATAACTTTAGAATTTAAATGAATCAACACTTATATTCATTATTTCATATCAATTTTATTCACATTCAATTGATTAACATTCAATCCATTAATTCAATTCAATTACAAAAGTTGAATTTCATATATATAACTTAAGTTTATATTTATCACTTTACTTTATTAATTTATTTTGATACTAATATCAACTTCATTCAACAACTCTTAAGTTATATTTCATTTCATAAACATCACTTGTTTTACATAACTTAAATTCATTTTTATTACAACTCATATTCATAAATATATTCATATAATTTCACTTCTTATATATATAAGTTTATTTCACAATTGTAAATCACTTTAATTATAATTCAATTCTTATAATTCATTTGCTTATACAATTATTCCTTCATTTAGATTATTCAAACAACTAAACAATCAACTTATATACACTTTTAATAATTTTGAAAAATTATTGCTTTATACATAAAAATAAAATCAAGGTAAAATTATTTCATTTACCCAACTTAAAACAAATATTGTGCCGAATTGTTCTATTCAAGTGTTTAGAAACCCCTTCGGCATAGTCTTGCGGACCACGCTGACGAAAGTTCATATGCCATTCAATAAACCAATCATCACAATATAAAACAATTTTATATTCACTAACAAATACGCTCTCATAGCTATTATTACACTCAAATTCATTCTAGAGTACTACTGACTCTATCTCTAATGAATTATACCCAACAGAACCATGGTTGTCGCTTAACCATATGCTCCGATACCAAATGTAACGCTTGCGGATTTTCGTTGCCGAAAAACCGAATAGTTAGGGTTTTAAAAAGAATTTAAGAAAAGAAAAAGAGAGAAGAGTAGATAAGAAGATAGAAAATAGGAGACAGAAAAGAAAATAGAACGATCTTAAAATAGAAAGAAAAGAGAATAGAACGGAATAGAAAACAACAGAATCACATCACAATCTCACAATTCGCAGCGGAACAACATATAATAATAAATGAATAATCTTTAAACAAAGAACTATATCAGTTATTACATTTTATACATTTCATTTCATTACATCATATCATCAGAGTGTACAACAACAACATCAAACAGTGCAGCGGAAAAAGAGATACTATATACTAATAATACGCCATGCCATCCAGCTTGCCTCCAGCAACTCCTGAATATCCAGAATATCCTGATAAACCTAACTCTTAACTGCCCGTGTGGAAAATTGGTGGGCACCCAGAGTTTAGGAAGGAAAACAATAAACTCCAAGTCAGTCATGTGACTGGTGTGAGAACTCAAAACAGTTTATTTATCTTTGAAAACAAAATAGAGGAATATTTTTAAAGTCAATTCGCAATGCTTTTAAAAATGAGACTACCATAAGGCCTCCCGCACACACACACAATGCAACGCAGAATCGGAGGAGATTTCTCCTTATGATAGTCAAAGATGCTTGATACGCATTTAAAATAACATTTGATATTATTACTAGAGCATAGTGTAGAGAAATATTTCGAAAATAAAGATATAAATCTTAGCCAGCATAGACATTCCGCACTTATGCCTACTATAGCTACTATGTTCAATAGCAGGTTACCGCCACATTCCATAGCAGGTTATACAACTAAAACCGTACGAGTTTCGTATTGTTTCTTTGGATTTCCAACAAATGGTCAGGCCAAGGAACTTCCCATTGCCACATGGAAACGCCTCTGGCTGGACGTCCCGAGAAGTTAACCAGCTCTCTGCCAACACAAGGCCGGGTTACCTTTATCACTAGGTAACTACTACACGAATATGGCATCCCCCGGTCCCATTGGACCTTTAACCGAGCGCTCGTCACCAACAACACCACACAGTAATAAATATAGTGTATCAACATGAGTAAGTATCTGGGCTCCATACCATGATACCACCCTTTCCAGAAGGAAATGCACATACCCTAAAGGGAGCTACCCCTCATAACCTTGCCGCATCTTTCCTGTTTTGACCATTCCGGGATGTGAGGCTCGACGAAGTTTCGTCCACAAAAACATACTTTATACAAAAGCCATGCTTTGGGTCAACAAATGATCATAGAGATGATCACAAAGATAAACGATCAAATAAATGATCCCATCACAAATAATCAACACAATGATCATTTACAGCAACACTCAGCATGTCACATTACCAAATTGGGAATATATCGCTGATAACTTCAACTATATAACCTCTGAGCTCGTACGTCTTAGAGAAGGGTGTTAAGCTAAAGAATAAATTCTTCGCCACCAACAGAAATATATTTGAAAGAAATCGGCTTTATATCTCAACTTGTAATGTCAGACATACAATCCATACAAGTCTGTTCCGGGCTCGAACAGAACCGAAGGCACTTACAAAGAAGTCCTTGCAATCCGGATATTCACAATCCTGATCGGATTCACCATCACATATGGAGAACTCTATACCGGAGCAACTCGGTGCAGAGTCAATCGACAGGTCATCCTATCGCTCTCGCAAATATCCGGTCTTCAACACCGATCTTCAAATGCAATTCATAACGACGTATCACATATTCGGAATGGGTTATACGACCCCATGGTCCTTTCCCGGTTAACCCGAATAGTGAGCGCTTATTCAAAAATAAGTGTGGCATTCAATTTCAAACAAATCACATCAAATACCCATTCAAAGGGAAATATTGATAGTCGGTTATTGAACTATCAATGGATATGCACACATCACCAGGTTCCAAATAATTTTCCAAATTATTTATTTTCCAAAATATCTTTACAAGATATATAATTTCACACTTCAAAAATAAATCAATATTTATTTTTAATCAAATTCCACTTCCTTTTATAAATTCCATAGTGAATTTATATTTCACAATATCCATGCATATACGATTTCAATTATCCATTTCAATTTATCTTCAAAAAGATAAATTCTCAAAGTATTCACTTTATATTGGAAAATATTTCCATACTTATTTATTCATAAGTAATTCACAGATTTTATTTATTTTCAACACTTAGAAAATATTTAATATACTTAAATCGAGATTAAGTATATATTTCATTCTTTAAGGAAATCATTCTCATAAACATATTCATTTGGGCCAAAACGAATGTTGCGTAAAACATCGTTACAACAACCCAAAATCACTAGTATAGGGATTCGAATTTTAAGATAGATATATAAATCCCAATACTATACAAAACATTTCCTTTCGGAAATCATTTACTATAACAACAGTGTTATAGTCTATTATTCCCTTTTATTTCTCGAAAACGTCTATTTCAACAATGAATGTCGAAATCTATGGTTTCGAATCTCAACACATTTTAAAACATTGTTAGATCGTTTTAATTCTATTTAAAACATCACATTCAAACAATTTCTTCAACATATTATTCACTATTCAAAAACGTGAATATTCTTTATTAACAAATTTCATCCTTTTATTCATTTTATTTCAAAGGATTATTCACAGTTCAAAAACGTGAATATAACTCCATTTATAGGTTTCAACAAATTTTCTTGTCAAAATAAGTCATTTGCGAATTTATAAAACAACGTTTATAAATTCCATTTCTATTTATTTATAAAAACTTCCTTTTTATAAATTCTTTTATTCACCTATTCCAGTTTATAACTCAATTATAGACCAAAAATTCACATTATAAGTTAAATGCTTATAAAACGATTATTTTACAAAAATCGTTCTTTTGAACTTCATAATTATAAATCTTATAACTTATACGATTCAATTATTTATCCAAATATATTCTTTAATAATTTCACGAAATTTATAAATCTTACTATTTATAAATTTCATTTATAACTTCACCATTTAAAATTTTATGAATTCCATTCATTTACAAAAATTCATTTTCACTTCATTCAAACACTTATAAAAACTCGTTTTATAATGTCAATATTTCAATTTATAAATATCCATTTATAAATCTCTTAATATAAGTCAATTTATATTATTCTTTTTAAACGTCTTTAAATTCCTTTAAAAACTTCATTCTTTTGATTCATAAAAATATTTAATTTTTATAAATCCTATAATTAAACTGTTCACAATAATTCTAAAATCCCGATTAAACTCTTTTATAGAATCAATAGCATCATATTCTCAAAAATCAGTTTTTAACTATATTTCTCAAAAATCATAATTTTTATAACTTTAAAAATTATAACGTTTATTTATTTAAAATAGATCAATTTCCAAAATTATTTTATAAAACGTATACTTTTCAAAAATCACTTAAAAAAATCATTTTAAAATTCCAAATTTGGTCTAGTGATGCTACACACCAAATAGTCAATCACGACTACAACGATATCATATATCGATATGATAAACCATCAAATATCAAAATATCTGAAATCAAATAAAAACAGATGAGGAATCTAGTTGGATCCCTCCAACCTGTTTCCCTGCATCCACAAACATTAGCACAATACCAATTTCGCTCCAGTACGAAATTATCGCGGTATATGTTCTTATTAAATATTATCCGCTTAATAGACGGCGCAATAGGGTCTTATCCGCTAAAAAATACGGGAAATCAATCAACTCCAATATATACGTATGCCAATATATATATATATTGATATTATATATAATACCAATTTCACTGTTTATGAAATATTCGCGGTATATGTTTTTAATAAATAACATCCGCTTACTAACGGCGTGTAATGTCTATTTTAACAATCAATAGATATCAATCATCATTCAAACATGCATTCAAATATTTTAAATCTAATTATTTAAAATAAAATCGAAACTAATTCGATTGAGTGAGAAGTTCTCACCTTGATTTTAATTTCCGTTTTAGCGATTTATTTCGAATAAAATTAAACGGGCGTTTAATTTTACCCGAAATTCTCACTAACTCCAAACGACTCCAAACCAACTCCATCGCGTAGTTCTCGTCCATACGATTCCAACGCAACTGGTTTCGTAATTTTTCGACCTCGCAGCAAAAAGATATTGATTTTACAAGTTTATACAAATTTTTATACACAATTTACATAAACTTTTAAACCTAAACTAATTATCACCGTTCGTTTTTGATCAAAGCAATCTGGGCCGTGAGTTTCATCTCCCCCATCACCTCCTAGGTTCTAACACGCAACCGAACCCATCTCTCTCTAACTTTGACCGGCCACCGCCCCTTCAACCTTCGACTTGTCGACGATCAAACGACATCACCTCGAAGCACGTCGCGATACCCACCTACGACCAGAATGCGGCAGAGCTCGGCTCCCCATGCGCCTCGAAAACTGCGCGCGAACTACCCACGAACGCGCCCAAAATTCTCTCTCCACGGTGCATCGTTTTAGATCATAGCCGTTCAACTTGAAGCTCTCATCGAGCTCTATAACTTCGTAGTTGATACTTTCACGAATCGATTTGTGGATTGGATGAAAAAGGAGGGAGAAGATAGGTGTATATCGGCCATTCACTGCTTGCTGGCGGCCGTGCTTTGTAAACTAGGGTTTTTATTTTATTTTTTATTTTTTTAAGAATTTGGGGGTATTTATAGAGAAAAAATCGAACACTATTCATCCGGAAATTCCGAACTCTGATTTACACGCCGTAACCAGCGTTTTTAAGGTTTACCCCGCGTTTCGGACACAATGGAACAGGTTTCGGAAGCTAATTCGGACATCTGCGCGAGTTATGGCTACAAACGCTCAATTTAAATTAAACCGATTTAAATCGATTTCTAGGCGTTTTAATTTGTACCGGACAAATGGTAAATCCAATTGACTTGAAATTTGAAACCTTACAATAATATCATAATACGGATCCGATGAAACTGGTTTCGTCGAAATCCGAGACTTTTTGAAAAATGGCTATTTTCACTCGCCAAATTTAAATTAAAAATATTTCGATGCGTTTCGAGGTGCCACGATCAAACGATAACTCCGATTGACACGAAATTTGAAATCCGATAATAACTAACTATTACGGATCCAATGAAACTTGTTTCGTTCAATTCTGAGACTGTTCAAAAATTGACTATTTTTACTAGTCGATTTAAATATTAAAATATTCAATTTTCACAAATTAACTTTTAATTCGATTTTAAAAGTTCTAAAATATCATTCTAACTTTAATATGATAAAATAAAATTTTACAAATCATTTTCAATCATATTTAACTCAATTTTCAATTATTTCCATAATTTAACATATTAAATTATCGATTTAATTATCCAATTAAATCCAATAAATCAAAATAAAATTTGTTCGACTTATAAATTTCACTTATTAATATCTAAAATTAATTAAATATTCAAATTTAAATTAATAAAAATTCTGGGTCGTTACATAATATTTGGAATCTATTGAATTAATTGAATAACGGGAATTGAATAATTGTTTTAATGAAAATTGTTGTTCTATAATTTGAATTTGTTAAATTTTATAAGTTCGTTTGAATATTTCAAAAGATAGTGATTTAAGAATAAGCAAATTTGTTTAAATTTAATATTACAAATGTTTGAATAATTAAATTCCGAATTTGATACGATTAATTTGATATTGAAATTTAATATATGAAAATAGGGTGAATAATTGAAATTTGATTTAATATGATTCAAATTGGTTTTCAAAGTGAATGTAGTTATATTGGGATTATAATAGAGTTAATAAGATTTTAAAATTGGAATTATTGGATAATTGAATAACGGGTTTAATATGATTAACAAATGATTTGTAAAAAATTTATTTTATCATATTAAAGTTAGAATGATGTTGTAGAACTTTTAAAACCGAATTAAAAAGTAAATTTGTGAAAATTGAATATTTTAATATTTATTTATCAACTGGAAAATAGCCAAATTTTGAACAGTCTCAAAATTGGACGAAACTAGTTCCATTGGTCCATAATAGTTAGTTATTATCGGATTCCAATTTTCGTAGTAATCGGAGTTGTCGTTTGACCGTGGCAGCTCGAAACGCGTTGAAATTGTTTTAATATTATTTTGGCGTGTTAAAATAGTCATTTTTCAAACGGTCTCGGATCTCGACGAAACCAGTTTCATCGGATCCATAAGGTTATATTATTGTAAGATTTCAAATTTCATGTCAATTGGATTTACCGTTTGTCTGAGGCAAGCCAAAACGCTTAGAAATTAATTTAATCGATTTAATTTAAAATCGATCGTTTATTTCCGTAACTCGCACAGACGATCGAATTAGCTTCCGAAACCTGTTCCATTGTGTCCGGAACGCGGGATAAATCTTAGGAACGCTAGTCACCGCGCGAGATTTGGAGTCGGAAATTCCGAGATGAATAGTGTTCGTTAAATTCTATAAAAGGCCACCCATTTTCACAAAATTGCAAACACTCTCCCTCTAACCCTAGCCGCCGGCCCTAAGCAATTCAACGGCCAGAAACGCGTGCCTTTCTTCCCTCGATTTCTCCACATCCATTAACTTTTGTGTAAAACTCTCAACTAGAAAATCAAAGAGCATGTCGAGCTCTACAAAGTGAACGGCTATGATCGAGAAATTCATGCTAGATCGACGGCAAAGGGCCCGAGAAGCGTGCGCGTTTGGGCACAAATTACGAGACCTATAAGCGACCGAGTTCGCTGAGATCACTGCCGTGGGTCGAGCTCGCGTTGGGCAACAAGGTGGTGGTCTCTGATCATTTTGGAATCGAGTTAGGTGGCTCGCGTGTTGAGGAAGACGGGGCGTTGATGGGTTCCTGTACGCGATTTACCACCTGGGAAGGAGATAGCGTGCGTGTGGTCAGACGTGTGGGCAAGGTAACGAACGGTGATGATGTGAGCTATGGTGTAAAATTTAAAAAGGAATTGTAATTAATATATATAAAAATTTGTATTAACTTCTAAATATCGTAACTTTTTGATGCGAGGTCCGTTTGGGACGAATCAAATTGCGTTAGAATCGTATGGACGAGCACTACGCTATGGAATTGGATTGGAGTTGTTTGGAGCTAGTTTGAATTTCGGATAAAATTAAACGCTCGTTTAATTTTATTCGAAATATATCGCTGGAACTGCATTGAAATCAAAGTGAGTGTTTTATAACGCTCACAACGTACTAAATAACTTTATGCTAGTTAAATTTGACATTATGTAGTGTTATGTTTTATTTGTCGTTGTTTGATAAAATTTAATTGTCATATAGATTGTCATTTAAATTGACCGTTGAAATTAAATTGACAGTTAAATTTAAATTGAAATTGAAATTGAATAGCGATTAAATTCCCTGACATTGATAACTATGAAATTGCTATGAATGGTATTGTATATTGGATGATTTATTTCAATGGATGCTATTGGTTGATATTTAAATGTTTGGATGTTTATTGCTTATATATAACCTGTTATGCATACATATGAAACTATGATTGATTTAAGTGATATATATTCATCCCTGACATTTAATTGAAATAAATAATTACTTGGCCATAGGATAGAAAATTATATACGGACACCGAATTGGCTAAATTAATAAATTTAAAAATCGTCGATTTGAAATTTATTTAAATGTTTGATTTAAAGGTTATAAATAGAAATCAATTTATAAAAATCGAATTTATTGAAAATTGAGTTTTGGAATGTTGAAATAAATTTTGGTTAAAAGAAATTGTTAAGTAATATGATTCGAGACTTTGAAATTTAGAAATTGGGATTTGATTGAATTTCGAAAATTGATTTGTTTAAAGATTTAACCTTAATTCGAGCTTTGAATATTACCAAGTAAAAGTGATATAAAAATGACATTTTGAAATCGAGTTTGAAATTGAATCATATTTGGAATTTGGTTTTAAACTTGAATATTGTTGGAAATTTTTCTTAAGTGTTATAAATTGATATTTTGAGAAATCAAGCTCCAAATCGATCTAAATTGAAATTGAATAAATTAAAGGTGAATGAAAAATTGAATTAATTCGAAGTAAAAATTGACGTTGATTGAATTGAAATCGAAGTTGAATCGGTAGAATGGAAATTGGAATTGATTTGAATTGGGAAGTTATAATTGCAATGGATTGATTTTGAAGCTGTTTTATTTTGTTTTCCAAATTACTCGGTTATATAAACCATTTTGAATACTTAAACTATTTTAATCTATTTTAAATCTACTTAACCCAATTCAAATTATTTTAAACTAAATTTATCTATTTCAAATCCATTTTAAGATTTTAAAGTATTTTAACTATTATGATTATTTCGGTGATGAGTGCACACATCATCGGCGTTTATTTTCGAGAGTCCGAGTGGGGGAGACCACTTAATAGCTTGTCTAAACCTTGTTTTGATTCAAATTTTATTTTATTTTGTATTCTCTATAGTATGATTTGATATATAAATTATATAGGTATATATTATTTCAAAACTTGATTTGAAATGAAACCGGGATTGGAATTCTTAAGTCCTTTAATAATTAATGATTTTTTTAAAATGATTGAAATGAATTTAGACTTGAATCATTAAGGAACTTCTGAATTGTGAAATGAGAAATGAACCTAAGAGCTAAGTGAAAATATCAATTGAAGTAGAAATCCTTAGAATTAGAAAATTATGAACTTAAAATAAAATTGAAACTGTAAAACTCGCATAGTATTAAATTTCATTCTATAGCATAGATATAACTTACCAAAATATTTAAGAAGTTCAAAAATGTTATATGAATTGTTAATTGGATAATATACAAGTATAGGTTTGAATAATGAAATATGCATTTAATTAATGGTTTGCAAATATAAATAAAATTGTTAGTAAATAATTGGAATTTAAATTAACATTTAAAGGTGATTCACAATTATGTTAATATGAAATGGAAATACTATATGTGAATGTAAATGCGAAATTAAATTATAGTGAATTTAAGTAATGACTTAAGAATTAATTAATTGAAAATTCAACTTTAAATGAAAAGAAGTTGTATGTGTTTAACTACATTCTATTTGAATAACTATAACTTACCAAATACTTAAAAGGTTTAAAATGCTAATAAGGATAAGTAGAGAAATAATATACCAGTGTGAGAATGAATAATAAAATGTGAAGATCTATTGATAGTTGTAAATATAAAAGAAATTTAAGCTGTAAAATGAATGATATATCTAAGTGAATAAATAAAATTTAAAATTAATGAAATATAAAATTGGTAAATGGAAACTAATTAAATTTGAATATAACTAAATGTCAATAAACTTGGAAGTGTATGAAAAAAATTGACTTGGAAGTGTATAATTGATTTAGTGTAGATTTTGGATGGATGTTAATGTTTGATATGCATTGGTTGTTAGATGGATGAAAATTGATTAAGTAGAATTCATTAGTGTTAATGGAATTGAATAAATGGAATAAAATTTTAAAATAATTAAATTCAAATTTGAAGCAAAGTGAAACTAAATATAATTGAATTCAATTTAAATTGAAGCAAATTGACTTGAATTTAAAATGTGAATGAAACAAACTTGAATAAATCTGAAACAAATTGAATGTAAACATATTGCATGGATGAATAAGAAAATAAATGACATTGTGTTTATGATTGTTCTTTAGAAAATTTGAAGTTTGATGGTTTGTACTTTGAAATAATAAAAGCAAATTTTGGAAAAATCCAAAATTGTCCAATATATACTGAAACGAAAACATCCATAACTTTTAAATGGATGAACGGAATTCGACGATCTTGGACTTTTCGGAAAGCTTAGAAACTATAGCACGACTTTTGTTTAGATAACTTGAGAAAATTCCTTCGTCTACTAGGATAAAAACGTGAATGTTACTCGCTGTCCTGTGTAAAAATAAGTAAAATCAGTAGTATACACTCTTAGTATTTTCGCCATATCTTTTGACTAGTTTATCGGATTTTGATGATCTTACACTTTATGGAAATCTAAGAACTTAAGCTAAAACTTTTGTTTTAAGTGTTTTGTATTTTGATGTCGTTTAGAAGGACGAAAACGTGGGTGAACGTCGCTGACTTGTGCAATTCATTGCCCAGGCTGAGGCGCATCCTCTAAGTAAAACGGCCATAATTATTGAACATATGTTCCGAATTCGATGATTTTGGACATTCCGGAAAGCTTGAAATGAATGAAAAAACTTTTTTTTATATTCTGTTGCCGAATTTTATCGTTTAGGTGTCCTAAAACTAAGATTTGTTTGCTGTCCTGAAATTGGAATCTCAGTTTTGAAGCTAAATAAGTTATATATATGTTGTGTAGGCTAAGTATATCGATCTATCTTTATATGCATGGTTCTAACTTAGTTATTGAGTGTTTAGTAGGTGCAGATTTCGCTTGCTTCGCATTTGGAGCTCGCTTTCGCGCTATATTAGCCGTATATGCTCGCTAACAATATATAAGGTACATATCTCGGATTACATATCGTATTTTTACACTTTTTTCCCTGCGGGATGCCTCATCACTTGATGAGATGTATATTTGTGATATATATACTGTCATTTTTTTTTCCAATTGAGCCGCGCAAAGGAGACTCTGCCGAAATTTTTCGTAAAATCCGGGTGTTTGAAAATTTTTCAAGTTTTAAAAATTTTTGTAACTTTTTTTGATTACTAGCTTTTAAAGTTAGGAAGCCGTTTGGAGTAACCTAGTGGAAGCGTAGTTATGACTTTATAAATGGAATTTCACTGTTTATAAGTGGATAATTTTTAATAAAATATATCAAATATTGAATTCTTTACTTAGTTCTTTTTCCCTTTTTTCCCTTTTCGGGGACGAAAAGTTTTGAGTGGGGGAGAGTGTAACGACCCGTAAATTTTCGATAATTAAAATAGCTGATTTAATAAGATTTCGTGATTTAGTGTTAGAAAAAATTGTAAGTCGTTTGGAATAATAATAACTAGAATGAAATGCAACAGGATTTTATCTAAGTTAATTATTTATGAATTGAATAAAATCCCAAATCAATCGAAATGATATGTAATCAAAGGTAATTGAATGAATTTGTATTGTATAGGTAATTGTGACGCTTGTTTGTAAATAATAAACTTATAAGTAATTAACAGTTAACAGTGATAATTATTTAAGTTACCTATTCATTTAGTTAGTCGAATTGAATTTGTGAACCAATTGAAATTGAAATGAAAGTTCTTATATTAGTTGAGTGCATTATCTCTAACTGTTGATTTATAATAATGTAGAGTTCCTTTGATGTAATATAGTAAATCGACTGGTAATGAAATTTTATTTAAAAATCCAATATTGAAAGCCGTCAAATATTGAACAATTAAATTGTTTAAATTTAATATTTGGAATCTATTGAATTAATTGAATAACGGGAATTGAATAACTGTTTTAATGAAAATTGTTGTTCTATAATTTGAATTTGTTAAATTTTATAAGTTCGTTTGAATATTTCAAAAGATAGTGATTTAAGAATAAGCAAATTTGTTTAAATTTAATATTACAAATGTTTGAATAATTAAATTCCGAATTTGATATGATTAATTTGATATTGAAATTTAATATATGAAAATAGGGTGAATAATTGAAATTTGATTTAATATGATTCAAATTGGTTTTCAACGTGAATGTAGTTATATTGGGATTATAATAGAGTTAATAAGATTTTAAAATTGGAATTATTGGATAATTGAATAACGGGTTTAATATGATTAAGAAATGATTCGTAAAAATTTTATTTTATAATATTAAAGTTAGAATGATGTTGTAGAACTTTTAAAACCGAATTAAAAAGTATATTTGTGAAAATTGAATATTTTAATATTTATTTATCAACTGGAAAATAGCCAAATTTTGAACAGTCTCAGAATTGGACGAAACTAGTTGCATTGGATCCATAATAGTTAGTTATTATCGGATTCCAATTTTCGTAGCAATCGGAGTTGTCGTTTGACCGTGGCAGCTCGAAACGCGTTGAAATTGTTTTAATATTATTTTGGCGAGTTAAAATAGTCATTTTTCAAACGGTCTCGGATTTTGACGAAACTAGTTTCATCGGATCCTTAAGGTGATATTATTGTAAGATTTCAAATTTCATGTCAATCGGATTTACCGTTTGTCCGGGGCAAGCCAAAACGCTTAGAAATTAATTTAATCGATTTAATTTAAAATCGATCGTTTATTTCCGTAACTCGCATAGACGATTGAATTAGCTTCCGAAACCTGTTCCATTGTGTCCGGAACGCGGGATAAACCCTAGGAACGCCGGTCACCGTGCGAGATTTGGAGTCGGAAATTCCGGGATGAATAGTGTTCGTTAAATTTCTATAAAAGGCCACCCATTTTCACAAAATTGCAAACCCTCTCCCTCTAACCCTAGCCGCCGGCACTAAGCAATTCAAAAGCCAGAAACGCGTGCCTTTCTTCCCTCGATTTCTCCACATCCATTAACTTTCGTGTAAAACTCTCAACTAGAAAATCAAAGAGCATGTCGAGCTCTACAAAGTGAACGGCTATGATCGAGAAATTCATGCTAGATCGACGGCAAAGGGCTCGAGAAGCGTGCGTGTTTGGGCACAAATTATGAGACCTATAAGCGACCGAGTTCGTCGAGATCGCTGCCGTGGGTCGAGCTCGCGTTGGGCAACAAGGTGGTGGTCTCTGATTATTTTGGAATCGAGTTAGGTGGCTTGCGTGTTGAGGAAGACGGGGCGTTGATGGGTTCCTGTACGCGATTTATCACCTGGGAAGGAGATAGCGTGCGTGCGGTCAGATGTGTGGGCAAGGTAACGAACGGTGATGATGTGAGCTGTGGTGTAAAATTTAAAAAGGAATTGTAATTAATATATATAAAAATTTGTATTAACTTCTAAATATCGTAAATTTTTGATGCGAGGTCCGTTTGGGACGAATCAAATTGCATTGGAATCGTATGGACGAGCACTACGCTATGGAATTGGATTGGAGTCGTTTGGAGCTAATTTGAATTTCGGATAAAATTAAACGCTCGTTTAATTTTATTCGAAATAAATCGCTGAAACTGCATTGAAATCAAAGTGAGTGTTTTATAACGCTCACAACGTACTAAATATCTTTATGCTAGTTAAATTTAACATTATGTAGTGTTATGTTTTATTTGTCGTTGTTTGATAAAATTTAATTGTCATATAGATTGTCATTTAAATTGACCGTTTTAATTAAATTGACAGTTAAATTTAAATTGAAATTGAATTGCGATTAAATTACCTGACATTGATAACTATGAAATTGCTATGAATTATATTGTATATTGGATGATTTATTTCGATGGATGCTATTGGTTGATATTTAAATGTTTGGATGTTTATTGCTTATATATAACCTGTTATGCATACATATGACACTATGATTGATTTAAGTGATATATATTCATCCCTGACATTTAATTGAAATAAATAATTACTTGGCCATAGGATAGAAAATTATATACGGACACCGAATTGGCTAAATTAATAAATTTAAAAATCGTCGATTTGAAATTTATTTAAATGTTTGATTTAATGGTTATAAATAGAAATCAATTTATAAAATCGAATTTATTGAAAAATTGAGTTTTGGAATGTTGAAATAAATTTTGGTTAAAAGAAATTGTTAAGTAATATGATTCGAGACTTTGAAATTTAAAAATTGGGATTTGATTGAATTTCGAAAATTGATTTGTTTAAAGATTTAACCTTAATTCGAGCTTTGAATATTACCAAGTAAAAGTGATATAAAAATGACATTTTGAAATCGACTTTGAAATTGAATCATATTTTGAATTTGGTTTTAAACTTGAATATTGTTGGAAATTTTTGTTAAGTGTTATAAATTGATATTTTGAGAAATCAAGCTCCAAATCGATCTAAATTGAAATTGAATAAATTAAAGGTGAATGAAAAATTGAATTAATTCGAAGTAAAAATTGACGTTGATTGAATTGAAATCGAAGTTGAATCGGTAGAATGGAAATTGGAATTGATTTGAATTGGGAAGTTATAATTGCAATGGATTGATTTTGAAGCTGTTTTATTTTGTTTTCCAAATTACTCGGTTATATAAACCATTTTGAATACTTAAACTATTTTAATCTATTTTAAATCTACTTAACCCAATTCAAATTATTTTAAACTAAATTTATCTATTTCAAATCCATTTTAAGATTTTAAAGTATTTTAACTATTATGATTATTTAAAACTACTTTTAAACTACTTAAAACTATTTTTCTAAAATCCTAAGCTGGTCAATAAGGTGAAATGTTTATATTTAAACCTTGAATTTAAATACGAATTGAGTTAAATGAAGTTACAACCTAAATTGAAATTCGAAATGATTTTGAAATCGAAAGGAGATATTGATGCGAAAATTGATTTTTGAAACAGAATCTGACATTTTGATAGATACGGTGATATTTGAAATGGATTTGATTTTTGAAACGAATATGATATTTTGATATCAATTATGAATCTATTTGAAATGTAAAAGAGCCAACAGTGTAAAAATACGTAGTTATTAAAGAGACCGGGATCGGATATGGATATACTCTCTGTCGATACCGAACACCACTTTAATAACTATTATGTGAGGAGTGTTGATCCAGAATGAAGTGGATGGTTTGGTGAACGCGTTGACTGAAGAAAGAGAACGATTATTGGATGACCCCTGACATGACTAAAACAGGAGCCGCGCCGGGCCATTGAGGTTCGCCTCCTCTAGCGGACACGCTTCTTCGATACCATTTCTATTACATTTGTGATTCGATTTGGGTGCACCCGTTGATTTGGGAGTGTTGTTTCGCGGTGTTGGGGTAGCTGCTGGCTATGCTCAACATCAGTCCGGATCACGCAACTACTAGTATCCTAGTTGGTATCGCCTCATGTACCTTGCCATACTGATTATCCTATTCGCGACCACTACGTTATGTTTTGTGTTATACCTATGGGGTACCCTCTGATAACCACCAGTTTACGGTGGGGCTTACGGTGCTGTATAGACTATGGCATTATAAAAATGTGTTAAGGGGGATTATGTTAACACCTTAACGCTATTTTGATACTTTATATTACTGATAGGCATTATCTACTTAGCGTACATTACTACGTAGTAGATAGTTTAACGGATCCTTAAGAGATGGAAAATCCCGTAACATCTCTTGAGTTATTGCACGCACGTTGACACTGGATATGAGATGTCAAACCCCGTAAACATCTCTGACGCCATTACACTCATATTTATTACGATTGATTTAACTTTCATAAGGATATTTTAGTCCTGACTTGAGTGTTTTGTCTTTTCATCACGCTCGGGTCAGTCCTGAGTTTTTCAGATTTTTGAAGATCTATTCTGGAGGACGAAGATGAAGATTTGGTATACTATTACTATTATTACCCTTGCATCATGCTATCTGCTGCATTATATTAATTTTTCTGTTGTATATGTATAACTCTGATAAATGTTGTATAAATAATTGTCAAAGCATAGTAAACAGCTTCATGAACTGTTTATTTGACTATTATATTTTATCGTTCCACTGCGAGATTCCGTGTTATTCATTTCCTTTATTTCTTTCCTTTTCTTTTCTTATTTACCCCAATAACCATCTTCCCTTTTGAATGGTTTGGAATCGACATGTGTATTTGATCGTCGGTTTAAACTGTCCAAAAAGGCGGGTCGTTACATGAACAGTTAAGTTAATTAGTGTAATCTAAATTTCTGAATTCAATAATGTCAGTTTCTAATTAAGCAAATACACACACCATATGCAGTTATATCAATATTGATTGTATGGGATGGGTTAACAAGACCTGATATTGTATCTTACATATTCTACTACTCAACGGAATCCGAGAAAGTCGATCATCAGAAGAGAATCGATGATCAACTATGCAAGCAAGTGCCCAGTATTTGCGTCAACCGATCGATTGGTTAATCACCACCAGTCGACTGGTGATATTAAATATTAGGCATTTTTTCCTAGCTACTAATGCTATGTTGTTTTATTTAATTTCTTTTTTTTTTGTAGAATTTGAGCTTGTAGTTGATTGAATTATCCTCTTATTTTGGTAAGCAAATTATTATTATAGATTTGCAAATCACTTTTGATGTTTAATCTAAAGAAATCATATTTACTTATGTATCAAAAGCTTTATTATGAAAAGGATTTACAATAATGTTTTATTTCAAAAAAGAAAGAATTGACAAATGAAGCTTTAAAGTTAATAATATTTTATGAAATCTATATATATATATATAGATCTTTAAAATAAATTAAATAATCATTTATGAAAAGTATTTCTTTGATTCAAATATTTGGAAAAAAGATTCTATTTTTAAACTAAATCTTTTAACTTTTTTCGCTTAAATTACAAATGAACAAGCTTGGATTGTGCGATTTCCTATGAAATAAAGAACTTTAATAAATTATTGAATTGTTGGATCGGTATGGCCCGTATGACATTTCATACAATTCTTTTGGTTATTATAATAATTTGTTAAATAGAGTTTGAATGAAATTTACTAGCTTTTAGTAAATACTTGAATTTACTATCTAGTATAGGACAGTTAGTTAAATTCTTGCAATTACTTGAGTAACAGTAATTAACACTTAAAGTTATACTATCTTAAGTTCTTTGGATTACGGGTCGATAGATCCCCAAGAAAAGTTGACTCATTTTTCATTGACCAGAGAGTTGATACCATTCTTAGATCTGGTACATAAGTCTCTTTCGGTAGATCAGTTTATGGTGTAAATAAAGGTTGTATCTTTTGGATGGTGGGTACTTAGGTGCATCATAGTCTATAGAACGAACTACTACAATCCATCAGTTTATTTTAGTTTGGTATAGTTAGACGATGTTTACTTCTTTCGATAGGTAAATTTGTAAAGGACGGATTAGGTACACGACTGCTTTTTTCTTTAAGCGATGTTCCTAATTTGCAGTCTCTTTCGGTGGGCTTCCTTTCTATATATCTTTTCTTTTTTGGTAGATCTCTTGTCACTTTAAATTGATGAAGACTACCATTATTATTTCATTAGTGATGATTATTTCTTTAGAAATTTTATGATTAGATCTTTCGGTATCTTTTGGCTCTGGAGAATTTTGAATGTTATCATCATATTTTGTATAATAGTCTGTTTGAGACTTGGTATGGATTTATGAAATGGTGATTTGGTTTAATATGTCTTTCTATGATTATTTGGCTTTAGGCATAATTTGAAATGACTTATTTTATGGTTAAGCCGTAAAGGGATTTATGGAATTGTGATTTTAATTGATTTGCCTCATTATGATCATCTGTTTTAGAATATTTTATTATGGCTTATTTTATTGTAAAGTCATATATGTATGATATCAGTATCTCACCTTCCTATTACATATAGTCTGACCCGTTTATTTTTATAATACAGGCCATGCCAAGATTCTAAAAGTATAGGGACTCGTTGTCCTCTGAATTTTTAGCTAGCATTGAAGTAGACTATTTTGGCCATTCTAGTTTACCTCATATATATGTATCTTGACATTTAGGAGTTTATGTCATGTGTATTGTCTAATAGTCATTGTGTACCAGATACAGTACTTTTTGGATGTGATGTATATATTATGTGGGTATAGGACTGATATTTTGCAGATTCATATTCTTTATGTATATTATGTATATTATTCCACTGTGATTGATGCATTGGATTTTGATATATATTTATATTCTATATTGTTCTGAATATTTTAATCGGTGTGTTTAATACCTTGAGTTAACCTTGTACATGTCATAAAATTTACTTCGGATCCTCAACAGGTTATAAAGACGTGTCAGTATTATTCCATAGATATATTCGCATTCGATCGCCTTTAAATAACCATATTCACCATGTTTGACGACATTACTTGTAATGATCTTTAGTAATACAGGTATAGTAATGGGGTCGTTATAGCTTGGTATTAGAGCTGGCATAGAGTCAAGATCTGAACCTAGATGACTTAGAGTCCCTTCCTTTTGGTGTGTGGTAGTTAGTAATTCAATTAACTATTACGGATAGAAATATAAAATGACTATTGGGAATAATCATTAGGACAAATTTGAATTTTTTTTTTTTGAATTTCTATATAAAGTATAATTATGAAAATGATACTAAAATTGGGAGCTCACTTTTGTTAAAGAGTGAGATTTTTGGATAGCATAAATTAAACCTTGGATAGCTTAACAATTTATTTTTTTGACTGTTTAGTGATCAGAATTGCACAGTGAAAGTTGATTAACAGTCTTCTGCTGGGTAAATTAAGTAGTTTGCTCTTATATATAATATGATAGAATGATTGATTAATGTTTAGTTGTTTTAAAGTTATTTGTAACAACTTAAAATTTATATTGAGTAGGAATTAACACTTGAGAATTTTCGACCTACTCATATTAATAATAAGACCTTGTGGTGTCCCAGTGATGTGGCTACCGCAAGGAATACGGGGAATATGTTTCTTTCATAAAAATGGAATAATAACCTATATGCATCATTAATTAAATACCAAGGTAGAATTAAAATTTGTAGGTTGATTAATATACGATGGATGAATGGGTGTATAATTGAATTGTTATCAATTAATTAATTGTTGAATGGAAAATAAAGATTAATTTAATGTAGTTAATAAAAGCAACCACCTAAATTAAATTAAAATCCCTTTGATTGAAGAAATCTTTGGAAATATTTCTTGTGTTAAATTACCTGTTGAGTGCTTTGAGAATTCTGGTCGAGGCGTTCGGTTGACATTACCGATAAGAATTTCCTAAGCACTAAGATGAGATAGTTGTACAAGGTACTTCGAGTTATAACAAAAAAAATAAGTGTGTTAAATATTGCTTTAAAATGGAATGAATGTTTTGGAAAATGTATATATATATATATATATATATATATATATATAAATATGTGATAAATTTGGAAAAATGTCTTAAAGATAGATAATAGTTTGAGAAGTGTTACAAGTTGTATAATTATTGAAAAGAGTCATTTTATGAAGTTTTAATAATAATATAAAGTGATTTGAGATGAGATTAGGTATTGCTTAAAAATATAGAAAATATCTTGGAAAAAGGTTTGGTAAATATTTCGAGAAGAAAATTTAATCTGGTATGAAAATAGCCTTTATATATAGTATAATTTTGGTACTTGAAATAACTATGATGAAAACAATAAGTATACCTATAAGTATTGATTTTTTTTATGGCAAATGCAGCCATTGAGCATGAGCAATAGCTAAGGTCAGTAGCGAGGCGGTGTGGATTGCACGGTCAACATTGCGGTCTATTGACACAACAATTCACTATAAATGGATGCCAAGTCAACGTCATTATATTAAATCTATATGTAAATTTATGTTATATAGAATATAAAGTAATTGTGGAAACAAATTTTTAGAAATTTTAAAGTAAAAATAATAATTGAAGCAAACACAATTTTGTATTTTAATGATTTGGATTAAAAGAAATTATTTAGAGAAAGAAGTTATGATAAATGTACCAGGAGAATCAATTAAAACACAAGGAATTCATTTAGTTTGATAATTGCCTTTCTATTAAAATACTGAACCATATAGTTTAAAGTTTTGAAAGAAAAGTTAGTTATAGGAGTAAATTAACTTTTACTAAATGAATATATAAAATTTTTAAAAATAAATAAGAATAATAGCATTATAATTGTTTTGAACTATGTTTAAAATTTGATACTAATTATTTGTTGGGACAACAATAATAGAGACGGCATTTGATTTAAATAAACTGCCTCCTAAAAAGTGTTTATTTGTTTTTCTTTTCATTTCAAAATTTTAAGATGCAAGCAAAATCAACTTGTCCTAAATACATCTTAGAAATTTGATCAAGAATATTTTGGAGTATGATACAAGTATGAAAAGCTTAATTTACAGCTCTTGACTTTTAGGCAAAATAGATTTGTTTATCCTAATGATTTATTTAAAGTATTTTTGTAAAAGCATATTGTTTCTTATAATATTGGACTAAAGTGAGAGTTTTCTTTTATGACCTAGTGCATGAAATTTTATTTTGAAGTGTGCTATAGTAAAATAGCAATAACTTACACTTAATAAACCCATTTGGGGTAAATCTTTTTGGGTTAGACAATAGATTCAATGAGTAATAATTTCGCTTTTGGTCACTCTTAGATATTTGATAGTTTACCTGACTTGAATAGCTTTGAAAATATGGTTAGAGTTTTGTCTTTTAATTTCCTAAATTTAAATCTAAAATTTATTTTGGCCATATCTTTTGAATCGTTAGTCCAAATTTTATGACATTTTTCTTGAAAGAAAGCTAAGAATATTTTCTATAACTTTTATGTGTTTATAAAATTCTAAAGTTTAAACAACATAATATGGATTTGAACACATAGTTATAGGTATATCTTTATAGTGATTCCTTGAGTTTAAAAAACCAACTTGTTTTGGTCCTAAGTTCCAAACCATTTGACCAGATTTTAGTGATCCTATACTTTTTTTAAATTAAAGACAATGAGGAACAAGTTTGTTTCGGGAGCTTTAAAAAATTTTGAAGTTTTCTCATCTAAAATTGCCTTTTTGATAAGAGGGCCTGCATATTTTTGACATTTCCTGAGTTATTTACTTTTAATAATCCTCTCATAACTTGAATTTTAATCCATATTTTTGCTATTCGGAAGTTGGTTTGGAAATTAATATGTTATGCAATAATTCACTCTTTAGTATCTTTATTGTAACGACCCATAAATTTCGATGATTAAATTTTAGTTAAAAAGGGATTATGTAATAAAAAAAATTTGTAAAGAAAAATAAAGATATATATAAAAGAGATAGAATTTATGCTGGAATGAACGCTAAATGAAAATCCAATGATTGAGATAGTGTAAGATGTATACCTGTGTGTAAGTTGAATAAATAAAGGAGATTTAAATTTATAACTAATAATGAATTGTAGAAACGGGTATTTAGCTTAATTGTTGAAAGTTAGGTGAAATATCAATAAAGAAATAGCGTAAATTGTCGCACTTGAATAAAATGTAAATTAAAGAAATAAAGACAAAATTTAAATTACCTATGTATTAATATATTAAAAAGGACTGTAATTGTATGTGAATTAAGGCGGTAATATAGATGGCAGTTGATGGATAACCAATTTAATGCAAATCCAAATGCAATTGAAACGGCTGTTTGAGTTTTGGAGTGAAAATGGGAATAGTGAATACAACATTATAACCTCTTAATTAAATATGATTGTTTAATTAATACTAAAAGTAATAAAAGTTGGTAATAGTATTAATGAAATAATAATAAGAAGAATTGAAATTGTATAATGGAAAATTTGTTAATAAATGGATGAAAATATTGGATGAACTAATTGATGGAAGTAAAATCTAAAAGAATGTTGGATAGAACATAAGTGATTGAAATTTGGTAGTGTGTATTGGAAATAAAGTTCATCTAAATATTGAGAAATTTTAATGTTGTTATTATGAAAATGTTACTTTAGTAATTATTAAAATAGTAACGGGAAGCGTGAAGGTAAATTTATAAAAACGTAAAACTTATTTTAAGGAATTAATTGAGTGTAGACTTATGAAATAGATTTAATGACAATAATTATTGTACGTATTTATTCTATTTGTTGGTTAAGTTTTATTTTTGATCAATTTCAATTAATGCACTAAATTACTGCAGTTAGTGTGGAATATTGGTAAGAGAATAAATAAGATGTAACCAAGGGAAAGGTCCATTTTATAATATATTAATTAGTGTGATCTTAGGAATGAATTAATTGAGGTTTAAGCTTTATTTACGTGTAAAGTTAACAAAATTTCAATTAAATTGAAATCCAGTAATTTATGAAAATAAAGATGAGAATTGGGAAATATTACTGTAATGAATCATAAAAGAAATGTTAACTGTGTGGTTGAGTAATAATTGATTTATTTTGAGCTATAATCCAATAAAATCAAATTTATTAGAATTTATTGCAATTAATTGGATTAATTGCAGTAACCTTTGGAAATTGGAACTTAGTAAAAATAATCTGGATTGGATTTCAAATAAATAGGTTAGGGTGAGTAACAGAATTACATATTATGAATAAGTAAACCAGGAAGATTAAATTTAATTAATATAAAATAGTTGATTTATTGCAAATAAAAGATTATGTAAATATTTAGTTAGGTGGAATTAAAGTTAATTACATAATAAGGTATGAATCCACTGCTAATTTTATTTATGGAAATGAAAAGAGTACCAAAAACAAGCTTTGTCAGTATATTTAAGTTTAATGTATAATAATAAGTTAATGGTAATAAAAGAAGTTTAAACATCTAAATATTCTGTTAATAGAGAGTTGAGTTTAAATCTAAGAATATTAAGAAGTAGATTTTTGAATACGACATTTGATCCATCCACTTAAAATGTATAGATAGGATAATCGCTGATTTTTGATTTAAGTAGTACAAACGGAGATTTATCTATTTATTTGGAATTGGAATTTATAAGTGTATAAATAGGAAATAAGTGAAATTTATTTTTAAATATTCATAAATGAAGATTTAGATGAAGGAGAGAATGGTAATGCTTTAAATAGTAGAGACGTATACAAATCAATGTAGGTAATTAGAAATAAAATGTTGTCGAAACAATAAAACGTTTCTTGTGAAAAATGGATGACATAACGAAAAAGGGTAATGTATTCACTTAAATATAAATTGAAACTTATTTAAGGTATTAATTACAATGGATAGAGATTTTGGGTAACATTGTAAATGATATGTAAGTAATGCAAATGTATGTCAATAGTAAGGGATTAGGATGAATTAAAAATTTGTAACATAGGAATTACCTGCCTATTTGTTAATAAAAATTTGAATGGTTAGTAAGTGATAATATAATAAGTGTACATTAGTGGAATTGTGGTAACGTTGGTTTTAATGTTGAGAAAATAAATGGGTATAGTAAAGTTTAAGTGGAATTGTAAGTATGTATAGGGGAATGAATTATTGCAGGGAAATATTTGGTAACCATTGCAATAAATGTAAATTAGTGTGCATTAATATGAAATTTAGTAATAGGTGTGAATAACTTAAATTTCTTCATAGGATAAAGAATGATGGAAATAACGTTTATTTAATATATCGGGATTTAATTGATCATAAAAGGTTGATTGCAAATCAAATGAAAAATGCTTAAAAGGGAATTAAGTTATTTATTCATTTGGATTTAAAGCATGATTGAAATTATTGGAAACTGAATAAAACGTTTTATGTTGATTGAAATTTAAGTTGGAAGTAATTAAGATAAATAAAATATTTATAATATGGAATTCAAATGTACATAGAAATGTGGATTTTAGTATGTAAACGTAAATCTATTGAGAATGGATAGAAATTTAATCTGTAATTATTACAGTAATTTAGAAATTCAGTTGAAATTGGAAATTTATCTATGTATTTGGAAATTTATGGAATTGTGAATATATATATATGGAAATTTAAATGAAGCATCTAATTATACATGTGTGAATACGCTTAAGATGCAATGTAATTGTTGAGAAAGAAATAATTTAATCCATAACGTGTATAATTAATATCCTTTTGGGACCACTTCTGTTTGCATGTTAAAATTCGTGCACACCTATCCTTTTGCGATCTATCTATAAATATGCTGTGATAAACCCTAGCCTCCTTTCCATTGTCAATTGGCTGTACGTTCATTTTTCTTCATCTCTTTCTCTTCCTCAATGGTTACAAAACCTAATCTATCTACAATTCAAATTTTCTAATAAAATTCAAACTCTCCACAAAAATTCCAGAAAATTTTATGATAAAGTTCTCGAGACACGTAATCTGCTGGTACAATTCATTTTCTGTTTTGGATATTCGTTTGACCAGAAAAAATTCGACGATGTGTTGTAGCTTTTAGCTGACGTGGCCATTGAAGTTAAGTGGGTTTTGTTTTATTTTATTTTATTTTATTTTTGTTTTCAAATCGTTTAAAATGAATATCTTTTTCATACGTTCTCCGATTCACGCGAAATTTCTTTTGTTAGGATCGTAATTAAATTCTGGATCTGTTGACGCTGGTTTGGACAGATTTGGAGACCGTCAAATTTTGGGTTTAAATCGAATTTAAATTCGATTTAAATTCAAAAGGTGAGTGTTTTAACCCACTCACAACTTCTAAAAGTTTTTATGTTTGTTAAATTCATTTTTAGATATGAGTAGAAATTTATTTACAACTATTTGGCATGTTTATTCATCATATCTGTTAATTTGCATTTATTTAGTTTAACTGTTAATGTAGTTTATTTATTTCATATTAATTGACCATTAGAATTTATTTATTTGCATATAAACTGCTAGTTAACAGTTATAAAGTTTATTACTGAATATAAACTGTTAGTTTAATAGTTATTAAATTCATTTTTAATATAACTGACAGTTATTACCTGTTTATATTATCAGAGATATATTGATATTGTTTATTTTGGATGATGATTGTGATTTGGATGATGGATGATGTTTATAAGTGGATGTTTATTTTTAAATTACAAGTCATCATGCATATTTCATTCGGGATTGTGGTTTGAAATGATATACAACCGCAAAATTTTATTTTAAATTGCGGATTGAAATGATAAATATCCGTATCACTTGACCATAGGATAGAAAATTATATACAGGCACCGTGGTCTATATATAAATTATTTTAAAGTGTTTTTTATGGTTTGGATGAGATACGGTCATTAAAATTTAGTTTTGATATTTTATAAATATTATTCTTCCATATATATATATACATATGAAAGTTAAATTTTGAATTTGAGCTTTGTATAAATCCGTTAAATAAAAATGGAATAAAAAAATTTAGGAATGGATTTGATAATTTATAATATATGTTAAGTTTGGAAGTTTTAAGAATGTGATCTTTATAAACTGAATTTTTCCTAAATACATTTAAAAAGGAATATTATAGTATAAAGTAAAATTGAGAAAATATTTAATTACTAGAATTGGAGTTTTATTTATGGATTTGATGTGAATATTCAAGACTAAATAATAGTACGTTTAATTTGCTGAAAGAATAAATTCCAACTTTAGTTTTGAAATATTAATACTCCAAATGGATATATATATAGAAATTGAAATGGTTTTTGGAACTTGAAAGTGATATTTAAATTATGGTTTAGACCTTAAAATAAAGAAATATATTTGTAAAGCCATGGAAATTATTTTTCTTTACAGAGTAACCTTAAAAGTTAAACCATCTATTTTATATGTCGTTGAATATCCAAACCATTCAAGTTAGAAGTTATGGGTTTAAAATATATGAATTTCGAAATATTATGCTTTGAAAGTATAATTCAAATGTTCGGTTTCCAGATATTATAGATTTTAAAGTAGTATGATTTTGGAAAGAATTATATTTGGATAAAATGATATCATATTGTTTTGGGTTTTAAAATGATATCGTACTCATAGTTTTTGAAATGGAAATTTTTATTCTGGTTTTTAAGTATAAACTATTTTAAATGACCGCGGTGTTATAATAACGATGGGTTGGCAAAGAGACCGGGATCGGATATCTGACATACTCTCTGTCGATACCGAAAACCACTTTGACTAACCGTGTACGCGGTGGAGATTCCAGAATGAAGTAGGTTGGTGGTGGCGTTTCCTGTAAGGTAAATACGTGGACCCGACTCCCGTGAGTTGGCATAAGGTGGCTAAAACAGGAGTGATTCTCGGGCCAATGAGGTCATACCTCTGATCGGACGCTCCTCTTCGATATTATACTTTGACTTTGGATTGATTCAGTGGCCACTTCTATTTTTGATTTTGGGGGAGTTTGTTCGAGGTGGGCGGTAACTGCGGCTACGCGTTTCCACCAGCCCGGATAGCAATTGGTATATCTACCCTGGCATTGCCTAGTTGTGCCGTGTCACCTACCATACCGAGCCATTACTACGAGTTTCTATTTGTGTCATACCTATGGAGTATCCTCTGGTAGCTTCCCGATCAGGAGGTATTACGGTACTGTATAGACTATTGGCATTTTACGTGTTAAGGTGGAAAATGTAAAGCCTTAACGCTATTTAAAAGTAAGTTTATTTTACAATTAGACACTATTATAATAGCGCAATATACTACATAGTAAATAGTTTAACGGATCCTTAGGAGATGTAAATCCCGAGCATCTTTTGAGTTACTGCACTCATATTTATTTCTGTTAATTTAACTCACATAAGATCTTTTAGTTCTGACTCGAGTGTTTTTGTCCTTTCAAATTCGCTCGGGTCAGTCCGAGCATTTCAGGATCGAAGACTTTAGCTTGGGGGACGAAGACGAAGAATCCGTATTATTATTATTTATAGTATTGCACCACACTCATACTGTTCCACTGCATTGATTGTATTGGTATGTGTAACTCTGATATTTATTGTATAAAGAAGAATCCAGTGTTTTGTAATCCATTTATGAACTGTATATTTATTATTATATTTTATCCTTCCGTTGTGAGATTCTATTTTGTTTTTATTCCTTCTCCGTTTTTCTTATATACCCCATAACAATCCGCCCTTCCGTATGGTTTGAATTGGCACGTGTGTCGGTTTAAAGTGTGCGAAAAGGCGGGGTGTTACAGTTGGTATCAGAGCTTTGGTTTAGCGATAAACTTTGGCTTTGTGGGGTTTGACTCTTTGTTAATAGGGTAGTAATACCCTATGGGAGTCGCTGAGTGTATATATATGAGAGCGTATTTGTTAGTGTTATAAAAAGATTTTAATATTGTGTTAATCTGTTCCGTTTTGTATTTATAAATTCTGGTTGATGCATGGGACGCTATGTGATCAATAGGGATTTCTAAACACTTAATAGGACAGACCGACATAATATTTGTTTTAATATAGGTAAATGAAATAATTTTGCCTATTATATTTTCTATATATAAAATAAAAAAATTCAAATGATATCTATATTTGGTTGCAATAGATTGGATGTTAGGAATAAAATTTATAAATAATAGGTAAAATAAGATTGCAATTAAAATCATTGAAATTTGGAAATTTTAGAACTTAAGTCCGGGATTTTTGAAAATTTGCTTTCAAAGGATTTATGAAATATAATGATTTGGTCTATAAGTATTTTCTTATATAAATATTTAGTATAATTCGGAAGAATTGTTTTAAAGAAAATTTTGGAGAAAATAAATTTTGTACTTTCCTCTCTGTCGCTGGAAAATAATTTCGGTGATGGCGGCCGCATCATCGACTTTCATTTTCGAGTTTCGTAGGGGAAAGGCCACTGTAGAAATTTACTGCAAATTTGTTTAAGAGAACTTTATCGTTTGATTATAATTAAAGTTATATAAGTAAAAAGAATATGTGTATCTACTATTTTAAACAATTTGGAATTAAACCCGGTATTTGGTTCTTAAAATTCCAGTTAATTAATAGTTCAATTTAGTATAGAAAATGGGAACCTTTAATTAAAGAAAATTTAATACCATAGGAAGATAAGAAATGTAAATAAACAATTGTAAACATTAGTAAATGAATTAGTAAACTTCTTTATTTATAAGAATTAATGTTATACGGTAGCAAATTTAGTGTAATTAAATTTTTACTATTATTAAATATAATAGTAACGTAAACCTTTAAATAAATAAATGAAAATAAAGGTAAGTTGAAATTGAAATTTATAAAACGAATATATTTATTTAACCATTAATTAATTAAAGAAATCGAGAAGAAACTTGTATAAATTTCACTTACATTCTTAAAACATATATAACTTACCATATAATAAAAGTTGCAATGTTAGTAAGGAAATGTAAGAGAAAACTTACAAGTGAAGATTGAGGAAATGAATAATTCAATGAATTTGCTATAATTAAGGAGAATTTAATGTTATTAATTTAAGTTATAATTGAAATTCTATCGAGTAAATATAATAAAAAGGTAAGTATGACAGATAGATGATTTTAAACTCAAGTGATTAAAGTGTGAATAAATAAGATCATGAAATTTTAGTAAATAGTTCATGAAGAAGAAATAAACATTGGAAAAAGATTGAAGCTATTTGTTAACAAATAAGTATAAAGGAATAATTATAAGTAATAAGTAAATTAATGAAACAAACATTAATGAGTAAATGAAATTTAAAGGTTACGTGAATCATAAAAGGAAATCAAACAACTAAGCATGAAATCAATGTATAATAAGTGAATTTGGTCGTTGTTTTGAAATTATTATTGGTTGATTTATGGTTGGTTGGGTAAAGAAATGTGAAGTTGTTGGATGAATAAATAATCTATCTTTGTTCCATCTAAGACTGTTGAGTAAAGGATGCACTCGATAGTTATTTTCATTCCATACAAATTTCAAGTTCTGAACCCGAACAATTTCTTGTTTGTTGGATAAATGGTTGCTTTGTCTTGTGTATGTATGCTGTTTGTAAGGTTGATGGTTGTTATTCGATTTGGTTGATTAATGGTGAAATCACTTAAATATTTCACTGTATCTAAATTTGTATATTTTAGCTAAATTAACTAATTTTGTAAATTTAAAATATTGATTTCGAAATTCTACTTTTCCCTTCTTTTCCTTTTCGGGGAAGAAAAGTTTTGAGTGGGGGAGAGTGTAACGACCCGTAAATTTCGATGATTAAATTTTAGTTAAAAAGGGATTATGTAATAAAAAAAATTTGTAAAGAAAAATAAAGATATATATAAAAGAGATAGAATTTATGCTGGAATGAAAGCTAAATGAAAATCCAATGATTGAGATAGTGTAAGATGTATACCTGTGTGTAAGTTGAATAAATAAAGGAGATTTAAATTTATAACTAATAATGAATTGTAGAAATGGGTATTTAGCTTAATTGTTGAAAGTTAGGTGAAATATCAATAAAGAAATAGCGTAAATTGTTGCACTTGAATAAAATGTAAATTAAAGAAATAAAGACAAAATTTAAATTACCTATGTATTAATATATTAAAAAGGATTGTAATTGTATGTGAATTAAGGCGGTAATATAGATGGCAGTTGATGGATAACCAATTTAATGCAAATCCAAATGCAATTGAAACGGCTGTTTGAGTTTTGGAGTGAAAATGGGAATAGTGAATACAACATTATAACCTCTTAATTAAATATGATTGTTTAATTAATACTAAAAGTAATAAAAGTTGGTAATAGTATTAATGAAATAATAATAAGAAGAATTGAAATTGTATAATGGAAAATTTGTTAATAAATGGATGAAAATATTGGATGAACTAATTGATGGAAGTAAAATCTAAAAGAATGTTGGATAGAACATAAGTGATTGAAATTTGGTAGTGTGTACTGGAAATAAAGTTCATCTAAATATTGAGAAATTTTAATGTTGTTATTATGAAAATGTTACTTTAGCAATTATTAAAATAGTAACGGGAAGTGTGAAGGTAAATTTATAAAAACGTAAAACTTATTTTAAGGAATTAATTGAGTGTAGACTTATGAAATAGATTTAATGACAATAATTATTGTACGTATTTATCCTATTTGTTGGTTAAGTCTTATTTTTGATCAATTTCAATTAATGCACTAAATTATTGCAGTTAGTGTGGAATATTGGTAAGAGAATAAATAAGATGTAACCAAGGGAAAGGTCCATTTTATAATATAATAATTAGTGTGATCTTAGGAATGAATTAATTGAGGTTTAAGCTTTTATTTATGTGTAAAGTTAACAAAATTTCAATTAAATTGAAATCCAGTAATTTATGAAAATAAAGATGAGAATTGGGAAATATTACTGTAATGAATCATAAAAGAAATGTTAACTGTGTGGTTGAGTAATAATTGATTTATTTTGAGCTGTAATCCAATAAAATCAAATTTATTAGAATTTATTGCAATTAATTGGATTAATTGCAGTAACCTTTGGAAATTGGAACTTAGTAAAAATAATCTGGATTGGATTTCAAATAAATAGGTTAGGGTGAGTAACAGAATTACATATTATGAATAAGTAAACCAGGAAGATTAAATTTAATTAATATAAAATAGTTGATTTATTGCAAATAAAAGATTATGTAAATATTTAGTTAGGTGGAATTAAAGTTAATTACATAATAAGGTATGAATCCACTGCTAATTTTATTTATGGAAATGAAAAGAGTACCAAAAACAAGCTTTGTCAGTATATTTAAGTTTAATGTATAATAATAAGTTAATGGTAATAAAAGAAGTTTAAACATCTAAATATTCTGTTAATAGAGAGTTGAGTTTAAATCTAAGAATATTAAGAAGTAGATTTTTGAATACGACATTTGATCCATCCACTTAAAATGTATAGATAGGATAATCGCTGATTTTTGATTTAAGTAGTACAAACGGAGATTTATCTATTTATTTGGAATTGGAATTTATAAGTGTATAAATAGGAAATAAGTGAAATTTATTTTTAAATATTCATAAATGAAGATTTAGATGAAGGAGAGAATGGTAATGCTTTAAATAGTAGAGACGTATACAAATCAATGTAGGTAATTAGAAATAAAATGTTGTCGAAACAATAAAACGTTTCTTGTGAAAAATGGATGACATAACGAAAAAGGGTAATGTATTCACTTAAATATAAATTGAAACTTATTTAAGGTATTAATTACAATGGATAGAGATTTTGGGTAACATTGTAAATGATATGTAAGTAATGCAAATGTATGTCAATAGTAAGGGATTAGGATGAATTAAAAATTTGTAACATAGGAATTACCTGCCTATTTGTTAATAAAAATTTGAATGGTTAGTAAGTGATAATATAATAAGTGTACATTAGTGGAATTGTGGTAACGTTGGTTTTAATGTTGAGAAAATAAATGGGTATAGTAAAGTTTAAGTGGAATTGTAAGTATGTATAGGGGAATGAATTATTGCAGGGAAATATTTGGTAACCATTGCAATAAATGTAAATTAGTGTGCATTAATATGAAATTTAGTAATAGGTGTGAATAACTTAAATTTCTTCATAGGATAAAGAATGATGGAAATAACGTTTATTTAATATATCGGGATTTAATTGATCATAAAAGGTTGATTGCAAATCAAATGAAAAATGCTTAAAAGGGAATTAAGTTATTTATTCATTTGGATTTAAAGCATGATTGAAATTATTGGAAACTGAATAAAACGTTTTATGTTGATTGAAATTTAAGTTGGAAGTAATTAAGATAAATAAAATATTTATAATATGGAATTCAAATGTACATAGAAATGTGGATTTTAGTATGTAAACGTAAATCTATTGAGAATGGATAGAAATTTAATCTGTAATTATTACAGTAATTTAGAAATTTAGTTGAAATTGGAAATTTATCTATGTATTTGGAAATTTATGGAATTGTTAATATATATATATGGAAATTTAAATGAAGCATCTAATTATACATGTGTGAATACGCTTAAGATGCAATGTAAATGTTGAGAAAGAAATAATTTAATCCGTAACGTGTATAACTAATATCCTTTTGGGACCACTTCTGTTTGCACGTTAAAATTCGTGCACACCTATCCTTTTGCGATCTATCTATAAATATGATGTGATAAACCCTAGCCTCCTTTCTATTGTCAATTGGCTGTACGTTCATTTTTCTTCATCTCTTTCTCTTCCTCAATGGTTACAAAACCTAATCTATCTACAATTCAAATTTTCTAATAAAATTCAAACTCTCCACAAAAATTCCAGAAAATTTTATGATAAAGTTCTCGAAACACGTAATCTACTGGTACAATTCGTTTTCTGTTTTGGATATTCGTTTGACCAGAAAAAATTCAACGATGTGCTGTAGCTTTTAGCTGACGTGGCCATTGAAGTTAAGTGGGTTTTGTTTTATTTTATTTTATTTTATTTTTATTTTTGTTTTCAAATCGTTTAAAATGAATATCTTTTTCATACGTTCTCCGATTCACGCGAAATTTCTTTTGTTAGGATCGTAATTAAATTCCGGATCTGTTGATGTTGGTTTGGACAGATTTGGAGACCGTCAAATTTTGGGTTTAAATCGAATTTAAATTCGATTTAAATTCAAAAGGTGAGTGTTTTAACCCACTCACAACTTCTAAAAGTTTTTATGTTTGTTAAATTCATTTTTAGATATGAGTAGAAATTTATTTATAACTATTTGGCATGTTTATTCATCATATCTGTTAATTTGCATTTATTTAGTTTAACTGTTAATGTAGTTTATTTATTTCATATTAATTGACAATTAGAATTTATTTATTTGCATATAAACTGCTAGTTAACAGCTATAAAATTTATTACTGAATATAAACTTTTAGTTTAATAGTTATTAAATTCATTTTTAATATAACTGATAGTTATTACCTGTTTATATTATCAGAGATATATTGATATTGTTTATTTTGGATGATGATTGTGATTTGGATGATGGATGATGTTTATAAATGGATGTTTATTTTTAAATTACAAGTCATCATGCATATTTCATTCGGGATTGTGATTTGAAATGATGTACAACCGCAAAATTTTATTTTAAATTGCGGATTGAAATGATAAATATATGTATCACTTGACCATTGGATAGAAAATTATATACAGGCACCGTGGTCTATATATAAATTATTTTAAAGTGATTTTTATGGTTTGGATGAGATACGGTCATTAAAATTTAGTTTTGATATTTTATAAATATTATTCTTCCATATATATATACATATGAAAGTTAAATTTTGAATTTGAGCTTTGTATAAATCCGTTAAATAAAAATGGAATAAAAAAATTTAGGAATGGATTTGATAATTTATAATATATGTTAAGTTTGGAAGTTTTAAGAATGTGATCTTTATAAACTGAATTTTTCCTAAATACATTTAAAAAGGAATATTCTAGTATAAAGTAAAATTGAGAAAATATTTAATTACTAGAATTGGAGTTTTATTTATGGATTTGATGTGAATATTCAAGACTAAATAATAGTACGTTTAATTTGCTGAAAGAATAAATTCCAACTTTAGTTTTGAAATATTAATACTCCAAATGGATATATATATATAGAAATTGAAATGGTTTTTGGAACTTGAAAGTGATATTTAAATTATGGTTTAGACCTTAAAATAAAGAAATATATTTGTAAAGCCATGGAAATTATTTTTCTTTACAGAGTAACCTTAAAAGTTAAACCATCTATTTTATATGCCGTTGAATATCCAAACCATTCAAGTTAGAAGTTATGGGTTTAAAATATATGAATTTCGAAATATTATGCTTTGAAAGTATAATTCAAATGTTCGGTTTCCAGATATTATAGATTTTAAAGCAGTATGATTTTGGAAAGAATTATATTTGAATAAAATGATATCATATTGTTTTGGGTTTTAAAATGATATCGTACTCATAGTTTTTGAAATGGAAATTTTTATTCTGGTTTTTAAGTATAAACTATTTTAAATGACCGCGGTGTTATAATAACGATGGGTTGGCAAAGAGACCGGGATCGGATATTTGACATACTCTCTGTCGATACCGAAAACCACTTTGACTAACCGTGTACGCGGTGGAGATTCCAGAATTAAGTAGGTTGGTGGTGGCGTTTCCTGTAAGGTGAATACGTGGACCCGACTCCCGTGAGTTGGCATAAGGTGGCTAAAACAGGAGTGATTCTCGGGCCAATGAGGTCATACCTCTGATCGGACGCTCCTCTTCGATATTATACTTTGACTTTGGATTGATTCAGTGGCCACTTCTATTTTTGATTTTGGGGGAGTTTGTTCGAGGTGGGCGGTAACTGCGGCTACGCGTTTCCACCAGCTCGGATAGCAATTGGTATATCTACCCTGGCATTGCCTAGTTGTGCCGTGTCACCTACCATACCGAGCCATTACTACGAGTTTCTATTTGTGTCGTACCTATGGAGTATCCTCTGGTAGCTTCCCGATCAGGAAGTATTACGGTATTGTATAGACTATTGGCATTTTACGTGTTAAGGTGGAAAATGTAAAGCCTTAACGCTATTTAAAAGTAAGTTTATTTTACAATTAGACACTATTATAATAGCGCAATATATTACATAGTAAATAGTTTAACGGATCCTTAGGAGATGTAAATCCCGAGCATCTTTTGAGTTACTGCACTCATATTTATTTCTGTTAATTTAACTCACATAAGATCTTTTAGTTCTGACTCGAGTGTTTTTGTCCTTTCAAATTCGCTTGGGTCAGTCCGAGCGTTTCAGGATCGAAGACTTTAGCTTGGGGGAATAAGATGAAGAATCCGTATTATTATTATTTATAGTATTGCACCACACTCATACTGTTCCGCTGCATTGATTGTATTGGTATGTGTAACTCTGGTATTTATTGTATAAAGAAGAATCCAGTGTTTTGTAATCCATTTATGAACTGTATATTTATTATTATATTTTATCCTTCCGCTGTGAGATTCTATTTTGTTTTTATTCCTTCTCTGTTTTTCTTATATACCCCATAACAATCCGCCCTTCCGTATGGTTTGAATTGGCACGTGTGTCGGTTTAAAGTGTGCGAAAAGGCGGGGTGTGACATTTATCTAATGTTGTTTTATTGACTATGCAAAATTTGTCGAGATGTGACTAAATATTTGAACATTATGTTATTTTGAAGTTAAGTGTAGTCATACTTATCTATTTTTTATATATGCGACTAATGTTTATGATGAATTAAGAATAAGTGTTTTAAAGACTATTTGGACTTATGCGCGACGATAGCTCGCTTTTGCTCTTACAGAATTTAATGAATTGTTTTAAAATGTTAAAAACAAGGTATGCTTTTACTTAAAAGAGTAATTGTTGGTTATATATCGTATGGCAAGTTTTGATATATAAATTATTCCAACCATGTTTTGGTCGATGTATAAATATTTTATCACATTGTAATTGTTCAAAAAGCTCTCCGTACAAAGGTGACTCTGTCTAATTTTTTCTAGAAATTTCAATACTTAAAATATTTTTTCGTATTATTTTATTTTATGTGAAAACTAGAAAGTATTTGATTAAATAACTAAGTAGTAGAAATAATCGTATGAATTTGTGTAAAATTCACAGCATATAATTACAACTATTAAGCAAAGGAAATAATTTGTGTTTCTCAAATACATCAATTAAAAGATCTAGTAAGTGTTCAATACTTTATTTTACCTAACGGGTTAATGCAAATCATAGTATGTGCTAAACCTAAATGGTAAGAAGAGTTTGAGTTTGATTATAGATAGTTTTGTTATGTGATTGTTGTAATGGATATATTACTATTAATAATACATACATACATACATACATGCATACATACATACATACATATAAATATATATATATACAGCTTTCTAAAGAAGAATTGTGGGGACACAATTTTTTTAGTGGGGAGTTTGTAACAACCTACTTTGAGATGTGCCTAAAATTAAAATAAAATAAATCTAAATTTGATTTTTAATAAAGAATTGAGACTTTGAATCTTTTAGGTTTCAAATTTAATTAAATTGAAGATATTCTACGTTATAGAAAATGAATTAAATGTTTTAAAATGCTTAAATTAAAGAATTTAGAAACTTAAGTTCAAAAAATATATTTAACTCGGTTAAAATCTTTTATATTAAATAAAAGATTAATTTGGATATATTTTTAATTGTAAAATCTTTGTTTGGGTTTAAATACATTTTAGGAAGTGAATTAGTTAATTGAGCTATAATGTATTTTAGAAAACAATGTTTTGTTGAATAGAAATGTTTATTAACTGTAAATAAAGAATTGAATTCTTTTTAATAGCTAATCTAGTCTATTAAAGCCCATAGCCCAAACCAAAGTGGAAAGGCAATTGAGAAAGAATGCTAAGCAAACTACTATACGTATCCTTATCTTATTTCATTTCTTAAGTTAAAGCAAAAACAACAGAAATCTATTCTTCCCTGAATCAAAATCTAGCCAAGCCCCTAATTTAAGCCATTCTAATCTCAATAAGTTCCTATTAAATCTGAGAAAAAAAATAAAGTAAGATTCTCTACAACATTCTCCATCTATAAGACCCAAAAAGCTAGCGTTTTAGTCATGGTTGGAGGTCATAGTTAGTTGATTTGCTAAGGGGAAAAGTGAAATTAGGGCAGACAACACATGTAAGTATAAAAATCATAACTAATTATAGAAAAATCATAAAAATTTGAAATTTAGATACATTGCTCGTAACTCAAATATCTACATTTTCTAAAAATTTCATAGAAAGATATTGAATTTTTCTATGTTAAATCACTACTTCACTGGGGACGAAAATGCATAAATTTCAGTGAATCGATGCTTGTAATTTTGGGGTTCTTTTGGATTCAATGCGTGATAAAAATATCACACTACTATATCCATAATCTGAGATGATTTACTTTTTCATTTCAATTGCTAATAAGGAGAGTTGATAAGTTAAGTTAATTAGTATAATCTAAAATTTTGAATTTAATAATGTCAGTTTCTAGTTAAGAACATACAAACACCATTTGCACTTCTATCAATATCGATTGTATGGAAATGGTTAACAAGACCTAATATTGTATCTAGCATATTCTACAACTCACCGAAAATTGGGAAAGTCGATCATAAAAAGAGAATTGACGATTGCCTAGGCAATCAAGAGCCGAGGATTTGCGCCTACCGGTCAATCACCACCGGTCGACCAGTGATACTAAATACTGGGCAGTTTTGCCTAGTTCCTAATGCTAGTTGTTTTATTCAGTTGCTTTATTTTATGGAATTTTAGCTTGTAGTTGATTGAATTATCCTATGATTTTGGTAAGCAAATTATAGTTATAGATTTGCAAATCCATTTTGATGTTTAATTTAAAGAAATATATTTAATTATGTATAAAAAGCTTTATTATGAAAATGATTTGCAATGAGGTTTTATTTCAAAAAAGAAAGAATTGACAAATGAAGCTTTAGAGTTAATAATATTTTATGAAAATTAAATATATATATATATATATATATATATGTAAATATTTTTAAAATAAAGTAAATAATCATTTATGGAAAGCATTTATTTGATTCAAAGATTTAGTAACACGATTCTATTTTTAATATAAAATCTTTTAACTCTTTTCTTTTAAATTACAAATGAACAAGCTTGAATTGAATTTCATGATTTTACATGAAACAAAGAATTTTAATAAATGATCGAATTGTCAGATTCGCATTAGATATTTCATACAATTGTTTCGCTTATTATTATAACTTGTTATAGAGTTTAAGTGGAATTTACTGTCTTTTAGTAAATACTTGAATTTACAATTTGGTATGGGACAGTTGGTTAAATTCTTGTGATTACTTGAGTGATAGTAATTACAATTAGAGTTATACTATCTTAGGGTGTTTGAATTTTAGGCCAATTGATCCTCGAGAAAATTGACTCATTTTTCATCGACCTAAGAGTCAATACCATTGGTAGATTTGGTAGGCCTCTTTCGGTATTTTTTTAGGGTGTAAATATAGGTTGTCTCTTTCGAAAGGCGGGTATTTACATGCATCGTAGTCTGTAGACCGGATGACTACAACCATAAGTTTATTTCCATTTTGTACAGCCAAACGATGCTTACCACTTTCGATAAGTAAATTTGCATAGGAAAGATTAGGTACGTGGCTACTTTTCTTTGAGTAGCATTCCTAATTCGTAGTTTGTTTCAGGAGGCTTCCTTTCTATATAGCGAGTCTCTTTCGGTAGATCTCACGTCACTGTATTTAAACTGACGTGGACTACCATTATTATTTCATTAGTGATTATTATTTCTTCGAAGATTTTATGATTAGATCTTTCGTTATCTTTTAGCTCTGGGGAATTTTGAATTGTTATCATCATATATTTGATGATAGTCCATTTGAGACTTGATATGGAAATATAAAATGGTGATTTGGTTTAATATGCTTTTTTATGATTATTTGTTTTTTGGCATAATTTGAAATGACTTTTTTTATGCTTAAGTCATAAAGGGATTTATGGAATGGTGATTTTAATTGATATACCTCATTACGATCATTTGTTCTGGCATATTTTATTATGGTTTATTTTATTGTTAAGCCATATATTTATGATATCAGTATCTCACATTTCTTTTAGATGTAGCCCGACCCATTTATTTTTATAATACTTGGGTCAAGCCGAGACTTTATTGGTACAGGAACACGTTGACCTCAGAATTTTAGACTAGCATTGAAGTAGACAATTTCGACCATTTTAGTTTACCTCATGCTTGTGTATCTTGATATTTAGGAGTTTATGTCATGTATATTATCTAATAGTCATTGTGTATCTGATATGGTACTTTTGGATGTGATTTATATATTATCTACGTCTAGGACAGATGTTTTGTAGACTGGCATTCTATTATGTATATGATGTATATTATTCCGGTGTGATTTATGAATCTGATATATATTTATATTATATACTATTTTGAATTTTTTAATCGGTGTGTTTATTACTTTGTATTAATATTGTACAAGTCAATATGTTCAGTTTAGATCCTTAAAAGGTAATAAAGATGTGTCAGTATTAGTTCAAAGATATATTCACATTCGATCACCCTTAAACATCCTTATTCTCTATGTTATCAGATGACATTACTTATAATGTTCTTTAATAATATGGGTATAGCGGTATGGATGTTACAGAAGGGAAAAGTAGAAATACTTGAACCTCAAGTGAAATCGAAACGGAACGTAAAGCGGAGGTGTATTGGAGGTGACATCTGGTAGAGTAAAGGTGGACAAGAGTGAAATTAATCAGTAAAAATAAAGGATTTACCAAAATCTAAAAAAGAACGTATAATCTAAAGATCGGGAAAGCCAAATTACCTCGAATGAAAATGATATGGTGAAATATGGAAAAAGCTAGAAGGGAATTGGGGTCCATGTAGAGGACGGATTTGGAAGCTGAGGCAGCAATGGCCGCTAGAAGGGAAGAAGAGATAGAGGTGCCGGAGACTATTATGGAGAATTGTGTTGAGGAGATCTCGGGTTATCGTACGTGGCCATTGGGAACTGGAGTGATCTAAGATTAATAGTAATTATTTGAAGGAGGAGGCAAATTACTTGAGAGAGGATTACTTATTATTTGAGAGAGGAGGCGAATTATTTTAGGGAGGATTGTGAATAATCTGAGCGAGGAGGCAAATTATTTTGAGAATGTAAAGGAAGCTGTGAGAAACGGGAATTGGGAAATGAGTATTTTGACTTCTTGAGAAATGCGAAGACGGGAAATGAACGTGAGAGCAAAAAGAATTGAACTTGGAGCCAGATTTTTGAAGGAAGGAGGAATTTTTTTGCATTGAGCCAAAATATTTGTTATGTACAACAAAATATACTTGTATATTGGTAAAATAGAATAAACTGGGATTTGATTATTAATGGCGACATAAAAATGTCGGTCTTTCCCTTTTCTGCCTTTCCTTTCATCTGAGCAGCTTCTTTCCATGCACCTTCTCCTCGTCTTTTCCTTCCCTCTCCTTGCCTCGCTTTTGCATCTTCTTTCCTTTATGCCTTCGAAGAAGAAAACTTTGCATGTCCTTTTTATGTCAGATCCGGTTGGATCTCATACGTTCTCTACTGCACAGTTTTCTTCGACTGACCAAGCTTCTATAATTTCATCTGGTGCCGCGTCTCTTCCTTTATCTGCTGTATGTGCCTCCGACTTCTCTGCTGCACCTCGAGGTGAGAGTAAGCCTCCTTTGCCTGTGCCGGTTATTGATAATTCATTTACAGGGTTGTCAAATATTATTGACTCCGCAGCTGCTCCCCTTATGACTGGCAATTTGTTATTTTCTGGTGAGCACCCTTTGTAACCGCATTTAGCTTTTTCTTGTAATGTACCATGGTCGAAAATTTATGTTGTGTTTCCTGTCATGACTGGTTTGGGTAAAATGGTAACTGTGCAAGTTCATAAAAATTCTGGTGCTTTTGCTGATGATGCCAGAGTAGAAATAGCATGTGCAATTGAGACTGTTGGTATCAATTCTTCTGACATTGGCCTAGTTCGTAATTGCATACCATGTGCTCGTGAGAATGCCGATATCAATGACCCATGTTTAAAAAAAAGTAGTAATGCCCATGTTCCTGAGGAGCCATCCCTTCGTCGGTCAGCCCCTACGTTGTAGACGTTGTTCTCCAAATTGCCAAAAATTGCGGGCATGCATTCTCCCCGTTGCTTTGATAAGGTTGAGATAGAGGATGTTATGATTCCTCCCATCGAAGTGATCGAGGAGGGTGTTGATTATTGGAAGGATCACTTGGTGGGTTTTTTCCTTGACTCCAATCCTGCCTACCAGCTTGTTAAGGCACGATGCAGCTAGATATGGAAGCCAAAAGGGGGATTAAGTGTTTAGTACGCTAATGAAATGTTCTACTTTAAATTCTCGCATAGTGATGAAAGACAATGTATTCTTGAGGCCAATCCTATTC
Source organism: Allium cepa (assembly GCA_030765085.1). Lineage (NCBI taxonomy): Eukaryota > Viridiplantae > Streptophyta > Magnoliopsida > Asparagales > Amaryllidaceae > Allium > Allium cepa. The sequence goes on along the minus strand of CM060945.1, from coordinate 1,031,437,449 downwards.
TCATTGATGGGCAACCGTTCATCATTACTACCTGGAGTTCGTATGTTAATAGGGCTAAGGATCAATTATTATCTATTCCTTTCTTGGCACACTTTTCTCATATCCCATCTGTTCTTCAGCCTAAAATCATGATTGATTGGCTAGCATGCCTTATTGGTAAGGTGATTTGTTATGACGCTAACCCTATAGCCCAAAATAGATTAGTTTATGCCAAAGCTCTAATAGAAATAACCTCTGCCTAACCTTTGCCTTCGGTGTTAAAGGTCGGAATCAATGAGGGCCATTTTCTGAGGTCAGGGTTCGCTACAGTTGAAAACCGGAGATCTCTATGGTCTGTCAGTCCTTTAGGCATCTTTCGGAAGCGTGTTCTAGATTGGCCTCTGCTAGCATTGTTCCTCTTTCTGATCGGTTTCCGTTACCTCATCTTCCTATCAGGAAGTTGGTCCCAAAGGTTGCTCCACCTCCCTTTGTTTCCCTTTCCGTTGTCGCACCTGCTGGTGTTGCTCCTGTTATTGATGCTCCTGTTCGTAGGGCCTAGAATGAGGTTGCTACTTCTATTTTGTCTGAATCTATTACTTGAAATTCTGAGGAGCGGGTATGGATTCATGTTTCATCTGACATGTGGTACTCGCTAGAAAATGGCACTTACTACGCCTTTATCAGTGATGTTGAGGGTAAGAGTTGTAGTCTTTTATATCACATCGACAGTGAGGGCCTTTCTCGTACTAGGATTGGTGAGGAGAATAAAAGTAAGTTTTATGACTTCACTTAGGATGGAAAATTTATTTACTCACCTACTTATGAAGGTTATTGTAACAACCCGCATATTTATCGGTTTTATATTTAAATATTTTATTTAAATATTTTATCGATACTCGGAATTTAGTCCAAAAAACTACTTTTTGCATACGGTCGAATTAGGACTCGGGACCACTCCCATTGAGTTCAAAATGACGTTTGCGATCTTTTTAAGTGTAAACTTTGATATGTTTGGAGATAGTAGAATTTAGCCACTTTTTACTTAGGGCTTTTGTTTGGGTTGAGACCAATAACCCCACTTATGTATTCAGTCCCAACCCCTTCTCCTCTTCATTACTTCATTCCTCATTTCCTTATACTCAAGCTTTTATGTTAATGGAGAGTGGAAGAGGAAATTAAAACTCCAAGCCCTAGTTTTCTTTTGCAAATCAAACTCTAGCTCCAAACTAATAGAAGAACCCATTGGTAAGCCTTCTCTTCTTCTTCTCCAACTCATTCTCTTATCAATTTCAGAAATTCCTAAACCTAACTTTGGGAATGTTCTTCTTTTAAAGCTTAGAATCAAGCTTCTTGAGTTGGATTTGAAGAGTGGTTGATTCTCCTTTGCTTTCAAGCTTCTTCATCATTTGTTTGGGTTCAAAGGTGAGATTTTTATCTCACATCTTAGCCTATAATTATCTTCGATTGTTAGGTATGAATTCCTAACACTTATTCTTGTGCAATTGATTTTGGTTTGGATTGGTTTGGTGTATATTCCAATTTTTGGTGTTTTGAAAATCAAAATCTATGAAAATCCTTTTATGGATATTTGGACATTGATATTTGAGGCGTATCGAAGAGCCGTTAAGGCTGGGTCGTCGCTTGGCGTAAATCCTTAGTTGTTGTCGCTCGATCGATCGCTTCCGGAATTCGTTTGGCCATTTTTGGCCTAGGTTCAGGGAATGCCCTGAACCTTTGATTCAGACGTCTGAAACGTTAGATTCAGACGTCTGAATATTATACTGGGAATTTTTATTCCCCAGTATTCAGACGTCTGAATCTATATTTCAGACGTCTGAATTGGTTCGAATTGAACCAGAAAGGAAATAGGCTAAAATTTGGCATTTCCAGACGTCTGAATTTATTAAAATTCCAACATTAGCTTGAAATTCCAACGTTAATCGATTCGTGTTGATTCCCTTTTGTTATTATCACTTATTATCGACTTTGATGACATTTTCTTCGTGATTTTGGGAATATCCATTTTAATGGGTTCGGTATCGATTTCTTTGGATATTATTCACGTCTTCGAATGTGAATTTTAGTGATTGATTGTTTCTACAATCATTTCTATGATTTGTCACTTTAAAAATATAAAGGTTTCAATACTAGTAGTAAATATCAAAACTCTTTCATCAAAACGATTTCAACTCTATTTTCAATAACAAAGCTCTTCTCTTGAACCGTTTTCCAATCTACTAGTATATACAAACCTTTACCTCACTCGTATGAGAAATCTAATTAAACGGCTTAGTAAAACAAGTGGTATGAAACGCTTGCGTTTACTTCGTCGGTTAATTCTTGGACTTGTTCGATTGAAACTCTTGTGACAATTTTCTAGTGGAAATCTACAATTTGTTCGTAAATATTTAAGTTAAGCTAGTGGTTATGGGACATGAAGCTAAGCTCATATATTTACTATCTTACTGTAATTGACACTTCTTGATGATCATGGCGATCATTTTTTGTGATTTAGACTAGCAATTGTGCGATGTCTCTTTATCTGCGATTTAGACTAGACCCCGTTTCTGTGCGATTTCGACTCACACATGTGGGGTAGCGCCCCATGGTCTTCGGGCCATTTGTGTGTCAAAAATTAATGGCTAGCTACCATGAGATAGCGTCTCGTTCGTGTGATACATATGTAGGTGAGTTTTCATGCTCCCGTTCGTGTGATAGGCCTCCCCCTTTTTATGATTTCTAGATTTCGTGTGTTGAATTCTGGAATTTATGCTTCACCAATTTTAGTGATTTTCATTGATATGATTTATCAATTTTTGTGCATTGGTGAATTCGTGTGTCATTGACTTGTTGTGAGTACAAGTTTTGGGTATAATACCCTTTTTGAATCTTTGCGAAGATTTTTGTGATATTGATTAATCTCATGTTGAGTTTCAATTACATACTTATTGTAGTATGCCCGTATGGTTATCATATGTTTATGCCATACCCCTTATTCTATATCGCTTCATCTGATATTTATAGCTAGACTGATCCATTTATTATTTTCTTATTAAATAATACTCGGGTCAGACCGAGATGTTACAGGTGCTTCAGCTTGACTTCTCTCCATGGATTCATTACTCTGACTTTTGGCTAACCACATAGATTAGCAGCTTTTGTTGTTTACACTTGAGATATAGACTCATAGTTGTATTCTTTTGTATAGCACATGTTGCTATTCTTTTTTATTATTGTGGATCTGCTTGACTACTACTCTGATGAACACTTTTATGTGTTATATATATTCATATCTATTTCCGCCTTTGTGATATGAATTATCTGTGACTGATTTGTGTTATGTTTATTTCTATATTTGTTTCCGAAGACATAATAGCCACTGTGTAGTAGCTTTGAGTTTGTACCAGTATGTCGGATTTCCTCTTGAAATAAAATGCATGTTATACTATCTGACATATCGGTGCTCGCGCAAAGCAATTGCACGGATGGTCGCTCCTCAACAGCCTTATTCTCCGTGCTAGTTGGCAGCATTACTCCGTAGTGTTCTTGGCTAGCGTGGGTATAGAGGTGGGGCGTCACAGCTTGGTATCAGAGCCAAACTTCGGAACAATGTAGAATAATTTAACAAGGATCATTGTCCTAAGTCCATCTTAGGAGTCGTGCTTTAGGATTTTATTCGGGTCTTCGTACCATCCTATCCTAATTTCTTTTATGATTCCTTGTTTTATCTATCAAGGTTTCTTGATATTTATTTTGAGAATAATTTTTCCCCTTCTTTCTTTTCTAAAGGAAGAGAAATGGTTAGTTCTAGCAGTCCTTGCGCTGGTCAATCCAGCAGCCCTTCTCTGGATGGCGCATTCATGTCTGCCCAACAACTTTTGGAGCTTGTAAAGAATCAAGAGTTTATCTGTGCTTTGAGTAAGAACCCCGAAATGGTTCTACCTTTGAAACTTGAAGTTTCTTTCTATCAGCTTGTGGATGTTACTCTTCTTCATGGAGAGGTTGGTAAAGGAAGTGTTTGTGATATTGGGACTTCCAAGAAGAGGCATATTAAGTTCAAGAGCCTTAATCCCAATAAGAGAGTGAAGCAAACTACTTTTGTAGCAAAGACTCCAATCCCTAATCGTGGAGAATGCTACAATTGTGGCTCTAAGGAACACTATATAAATAAGTGTCCTAGACCTATCTCTTGCCGCTATTGCAAAGGTGCGGACCATTATATGTCTTCATATCCCAGACATCGAAGCAAGAAGAAGGTGGAACAAGAAACTTCGTTAGCCAAGACTCCTACCCCAAGTCATAAACAATGCTACAATTGTGGTTCCACGGACTATTATGTAATTAAGTGCCCGAAACCCCTCTATTGCCGCTATTGCAAAGGCTCGGGTCATTACTTATCTACATGTCCCAAACTCCCTAGCAAGAGGGAGGGAAAGTTGAAAGTCGTGCAAGCCCCTTGTGACACTTCTCTTGGTCAAGGTATTTTACATTCAATCCTTGATGCTATTGTTTTATTTCGTGATCTTTCTATTTGAGTTCTTTTTTATATGGGTTCATCTCATTATTTTTATATCAAAAGGACTTGTTGATTCTTTTCCTTTAAACATTTCTGGACTTGTTGACTTCTTTGAGGATTGCAAATCCGGATGGTAGATCTGCAACCCTTAATTTGTTTCTTTTTATTGATGTCGAAATTATTTTATATGATTTTTCTTTCCGAGCCGATATTTTTTACTTAGGCTTCGGAATTGATTTGTGTTAAAGGATTGGCTTATTCATTATGAAGCCATATCCTTTGTCCCTAGTGGACTACTTATCTTTGACATTCTTAATCTGTTGAGCAGATTTCTATTTCTCCTTTGTGGTTTCGATTCCAACTTGATGACATCATTTTATTCTTTAAGCCCACATGATGAAGAAAGTGTTGTCTCTCTCATTCATGTAGTTTGAGAATTTTCCTGTAATTTTGAGTTTGTCTTAGGATCATCATCTAAGCAATATCTTGAATGGTTTTAAGGTCTTTTCAGCTCGACCTTGCAACCGATTTCATTTGCTACGAGACGCGGGAGTTAGCATTTCATTTACCGCATTCCGCACTCATTATGATACTTATGAATGACTTATTATGTCATTCAGTTTGTCCAGCTTATTTCATCCATTTTATGAATCGAGTATTCTACGATCTCGATGACTCCATTCTTGTATATATTGATTTTGGATGAAAATAGCAATTTAAAAATTTTACAAATCTTTTTCATAAGATTTATTTAGAAGTATAGATGGATTTTGTTCTTAAATGAGCAAAGAATATTCTTAAAACTTTTTAAGAGACATTTTGGTCTAATAGAAGATGATTTTGTGATTATATTGCTCATTTAGTGTTTTAAGAATTCTAGTCAATGCGCTTGATCAACGTTATCGATAGGAATTTCCTAAACGCTTAGATGAGACGGTCAGGCACGATATATTGACTTGTAAAAATGTAAATTTTTCTAGAAAGATTATTACATAAAGATAAATGTAATTTTGAAAGTCCTAACTTTTCAGGAAAGAAGATTATTTAAAAGAAATTCTTTCTTTTCGATACTCTTATTCTTGTGATTCCCGAAGGGAACCAAGACATTATCTTTTGTACCAATGCTTATCGTATTGGTTTGGGTGCCGTCCTCTTGCGAAAGAGAACGTTCTACCACTTGTGCTTATAAATCATTAAAGCCGATCAAGACTAGGTGTGCCACTCATGATCTAGTGCTCGTGGTTGTTGTTTTCGCTTTTAGAGTATGGCATCATCATTTTTAGGGGAGAAATTTGTTCTCCACCTCGATCATAAATCTTTGGAATATTTATTTTCTCATAAGGAACTTCATATTGGCTTGGGTTCCTTGTATCGTATGATCCTAATATTCTTTGTATACTCCCGGAAGGGAAATCGCGTTGCCGATGCACTTGTCGTAAGCAACAAGCAGTTGTTTCTACGATGATATTCGAGTGAAAGATTCTCGAGAGTTTATCCACTTGTGAGATTCAAGATCGTGGATCCGATTTATGTTCATCTCTTGCTTTATGTAGCCTTTAAGCTCATTCTTCTCTTTTAGACCGCATTCTTGAAGCTCAAAGGCTAGATCCCAACTTGGCTCTTCTTGGCCAAAATTTTAAGGATAGAAATGATATTGAAGGTTTGAAAGACTTTCATATTGATTCTCGTGGCGGCATTTGGAAATTTGGTATGACTTATCGTGCCAAATATTAGTGATCTTCGAAAAGACATTTTAGAAGATTCCTATCGTTCTAAATTTACCGTTCATCCCGGTAGTAGTAAAATGTACGCGGATATGAAGCGACTTTATTATTGGGAGGGAATGAAACTTGACATCGCTAACTTCGTTAAGTGTTGCATGACTTGCTAACTCGTTAAGGCCCGGTGGGTTATTGCAACCTTTAGAAACTCGAAGTTTGGAAGTGGGATCAAATTTCCATGGATTTTATTGACGGCCTTCCCCGTTCTCGTTCTGGTCATGATAACTTATGGGTGATAGTTGATAGACTTACTAAATCCGTCCATTTTATTCCCGTTCGGTCTAACTGAACCATTCCTCTTTTGGCCAAACTTTTTATTAAAGAAATTGTTAAATTGCATGGAGTTCCTACTTCTATTGTTAGTGATCGTGATCCATTGTTTACTAGTGGATTTTGGAAGAGTCTTCAAAAAGCTTTAGGGACGAATAATTTTAGCACCGCTTATCACCCCCAGTCCGATGGACAAACCGAGCTTGTGAATTAAACTCTTGAAGATCTTCTTCGTGCATGTGTTCTTGATTTTGGTGGAAGTTGGGAAGATCATATTTCTCTTGTTGAGTTTTCCTTTAATAATAGCTTCCAATCTAGTATTGGTATGGCACCTTTCGAGGCACTCTATGGAAGGCCATGCCGATCTCCATCTTGTTGGCTTGAGGCCGTTGAGAAGCTGGTTTTAGGTCCAGACTTTATTCATGATTCCACAGAAAAGATTGAACTTATTCGACATAGGATGAAAGAAGCCCAGAGTAGACAAAAATCCTATGCCGATAATTGAAGAAGGAAGTTAGAATTTTCTGTGGGAGATCTTGTGTTCATTCGTGTTTCACCTATGAAAGGTGTTGTACGTTTCAGTCGATCGGGAAAGTTAGCGCCTCGATATATTGGGTCGTTTCCTATCACTGAACGCATTGGTTCCATGGCTTATCCCCTATCATTACCGGTTCAGTTTTCTGCTATGCATGACATGTTTCATGTTTCTCAATTACGGAAGTGCCTTCGAGATTCCGATTCTACTCTTGAGCCCGGTCTTGTGGAAGAGATTGAAGTTTCACCTAATTTAACTTATGAGCAGCATCCTAATAGAATTATTGCTTCGAAGGTCAAACGACTTCGAAATAAAGATGTTCCGCTTGTTAAAGTTCAATGGTCTTCAAATCCTAAGGATTGTTCTTGGGAATCTAGAGAGTTCATCGAGCGAACGCATCCTGACTTACTTTCTCATGCTCTTTAAGGTGAACTTCTTACTTCAAAATTCTTTTGTGTTAATAGGCTTTTATGGTTGTTACTCTATATCTTCTTCTTAATTATTGCGAGGACGCAATTTCTTTAAGGAGGGGAGTCTGTAACAATCCGCATATTTATCGGTTTTATATTTAAATATTTTATTTAAATATTTTATCGATGCTCGGAATTTAGTCCGAAAAGCTACTTTTTGCATACGGTCAAATTAGGACTCGGGACCACTCCCATTGAGTTCAAAATGACGTTTGTGATCTTTTTAAGTGTAAACTTTGATATGTTTGGAGATAGTAGAATTTAGCCACTTTTTACTTAGGGCTTTGGTTTGGGCTAAGCCCAATAACCCCACTTATGTATTCAGTCCCAACCCCTTCTCCTCTTCATTACTTCATTCCTCATTTCCTTGTACTCAAGCTTTTATATTAATGGAGAGTGGAAGAGGAAATTAAAACTCCAAGCCCTAGTTTTCTTTTGCAAACAAACTCTAGCTCTAAACTAATAGAAGAACCCATTGGTAAGCCTTCTCTTCTTCTTCTCCAACTCATTCTCTTATCAATTTCAGAAATTCCTAAACCTAACTTTGGGAATGTTCTTCTTTTAAAGCTTAGAATCAAGCTTCTTGAGTTGGATTTGAAGAGTGGTTGATTCTCCTTTGCTTTCAAGCTTCTTCATCATTTGTTTGGGTTCAAAGGTGAGATTTTTATCTCACATTTTAGCCTATAATTATCTTCGATTGTTAGGTATGAATTCCTAACACTTATTCTTATGAAATTGATTTTGATTTGGATTGGTTTGGTGTATATTCCAATTTTTGGTGTTTTGAAAATCAAAATCTATGAAAATCCTTTTATGGATATTTGGACATTGATATTTGAGGCGTATCGAAGAGCCGTTAAGGCTGGATCGTCGCTTGGCGTAAATCCTTAGTTGTTGTCGCTCGAGCGATCGCTTCCGGAATTCGTTTGGCCATTTTTGGCCTAGGTTCAGGGAATGCCCTGAACCTTTGATTCAAACGTCTGAAACGTTAGATTCAGACGTCTGAATATTATACTGGGAATTTTTATTCCCCAGTATTCAGACGTCTGAATCTATACTTCAGACGTCTGAATTGGTTCGAATTGAACCAGAAAGGAAATAGGCAAAAATTTGGCATTTCTAGACGTCTGAATTTATTGATTCAGACGTCTGAATTCTGTCCTGGAAAGTATTTTATTTTCTAGATTCAGACGTCTGAATCATACCTTTCAGATGTCTGAATATGCCAATACCTTTCAGACGTCTGAATATGCCAATTTTTGGCCTAGGTTCAGGGAATGCCCTGAACTTTTGATTCAGACGTCTGAAACGTTAGATTCAGACGCCTGAATATTATACTGGGAATTTTTATTCCCCAGTATTCAGACGTCTGAATCTATATTTCAAACGTCTGAATTGGTTCGAATTGAACCAGAAAGGAAATAGGCTAAAATTTGGCATTTCCAAACGTTTGAATTTATTGATTCAGACGTTTGAATTCTGTCATGGAAAGTATTTTATTTTCCAGATTCAGACGTCTGAATCATACCTTTCAGACGTCTGAATATGCCAATTTTTGCCTATTTGCCTATTTAGCTTGAAATTCCAACGTTAATCGATTCGTGTTGATTCCCTTTTGTTATTATCACTTATTATCGAATTTGATGACATTTTCTTCGTGATTTTGGGAATATCCATTTTAATGGGTTCGGTATCGATTTCTTTGGATTTTATTCACGTCTTCGAATGTGAATTTTAGTGATTGATTGTTTCTACAATCATTTCTATGATTTGTCACTTTAAAAATATAAAGGTTTCAATACTAGTAGTAAATATCAAAACTCTTTCATCAAAATGATTTCAACTCTATTTTCAATAACAAAGCTCTTCTCTTAAACCGTTTTCCAATCTACTAGTATATACAAACCTTTACCTCACTCGCATGAGAAATTTAATTAAACGGCTTAGTAAAACAAGTGGTATGAAATGCTTGCGTTTACTTCGTCGGTTAATTCTTGGACTTGTTCGATTGAAACTCTTGTGACAATTTTCTAGTGGAAATCTACAATTTGTTCATAAATATTTAAGTTAAGCTAGTGGTTATGGGACATGAAGCTAAGCTCATATATTTACTAGCTTACTGTAATTGACACTTCTTGATGATCATGACGATCATTTTTTGTGATTTAGACTAGCAATTGTGCGATGTCTCTTTGTCTGCGATTTAGACTAGACCCTGTTTCTGTGTGATTTCGACTCACACATGTGGGGTAGCGCCCCATGGTCTTTGGGCCATTTGTGTGTCAAAATTAATGGCTAGCTACCATGAGATAGCGTCTCGTTCGTGTGATACATATGTAGGTGTATTTTCATGCTCCCGTTCGTGTGATAGGCCTCCCACTTTTTATGATTTCTGGATTTCGTGTCTTGAATTCTGGAATTTATGCTTCACCAATTTTAGTGATTTTCATTGATATGATTTATCAATTTTTGTGCATCGGTGATTCGTGTGTCATTGACTTGTTGTGAGTACAAGTTTTGGGTATGATACCCTTTTTGAATCTTTGTGAAGATTTTTGTGATATTGATTAATCTCATGTTGATTTTCAATTACATACTTATTGTAGTATGCCCGTATGGTTATCATATGTTTATGCCATACCCCTTATTCTATATCGCTTCATCTGATATTTATAGCTATGTTGATCCATTTATTATTTTCTTATTAAATAATACTTGGGTCAGACCTAGATGTTACAGGTGCTTCAGCTTGACTTCTCTCCATGGATTCATTACTCTGACTTTTGGCTAACCACATAGATTAGCAGTTTTTGTTGTTTACACTGTAGATATAGACTCATAGTTGTATTCTTTTGTATAGCACGTGTTGCTATTCTTTTGTATTATTGTGGATCTGCTTGACTACTACTCTGATGAACACTTTTATGTGTTATATATATTCATATCTATTTCCGCCTTTGTGATATGAATTATCTGTGACTGATTTGTGTTATGTTTATTTCTATATTTGTTTCGAAGACATAATAGCAACTGTGTAGTAGCTTTGAGTTTGTACCAGTATGTCAGATTTCCTCTTGAAATAAAATGCATGTTATACTATCTGACATATCGGTGCTCGCGCAAAGCAATTGCACGGATGGTCGCTCCTCAACAGCCTTATTCTCCGTGCTAGTTGACAGCATTACTCCGTTGTGTTCTTGGCTAGCGTGGGTATAGAGGTGGGGCGTCACAGTTATGATCCGAATCTGGCTGCACTTTTCTCTAGGTTTATTCATGTTATTGGTCTGTTGTCTGAAGTTGGTAGTGGCAGTCCCTCTTTGGAGGACATGTAGTCATAGTTGTTTAGTAGTCTAGGCTCCTTTTTCCTAGCTCCTGCACTTTATTTTTCATTGTGGTTGGGCTCTTTGCTTCCATTTAGCTATTCCGTGCATGTGCAGAACACCTGTTTTTCCATCATTTATACATGCAATGGCATCGTCCACTATAAAGCCGGCTAGGTTTGTTAAAAAAACTTGTATATTTCAAAAAAGATTGCTATAAAAGAAAGCATCTAAATACGTATGGAAGTAATACTTTAAAACATAATATTTATATTGTTTGAAATTTAAATTTTTTACATTTTCAAGTTTTCTAAAATTATTAATAGTAATTAAAATTAACCATTAATTATTAATGATAACTAAAAATTAATTATTAAATATTAATAGTAATTATTTTATATTTATCATTAATTATTAATTATAAAAAGTAATTATAAACATCTAGCTATTAAATCTTCAATTGTTAATTATTAAAAAATTAATTTTGAATTATTAAATATCATTAGTAATCATTCAAAATTTAATACTTATTGTAATTAAATATTATTAATAATTATTTAATTCTCAATATTAATAGTAATTATAAATTAATTGTTAATATTATTCATTATTAATTATTAAAAATTAATTATTAGAATTTTGATTATTAATTCATCAGTAAATAAATAATAATTATTATTAATTTATTATTATTAATTTATTGATTATTAATTTATTAATTAACTTTATTTATTTATTATTAATTATTAATTGGAATTATTTCATATTTCAAGTTAAATGTTACTTATTATATATTAATTTTTAATTATCACTTAATATTATTTTTATTTATTTTTATTAATTAATTATATTAATTGTTATTAATTAATTATTAATTATTAGTTACTAATTATTAGTATGAATAGTTTCATATTATTAATTAAAATTAAGTATGTTGGAATGTTGATTAAATTCTCCTACGACGTCTAAAATAACAAATGGTAAAAATTATCAGTTAAGAGTTGTTGAAAACGGGCATTTATTACAACTGGTAAACTAAAAATGTTATAATATATATCTATTATAACTAGTAAAAAAGAGAGTTGTGAAATTTGACATCTAATACAATGAGCAAAAGTAATTGGTTGCAATAGGCATCTATTACTACGGACAAACAGGGACGAAAATTGGTATCTATTACAACTGGTAGAAAACAATTGTAACAGGTATATATTACAATGGACACATGAAATACGTTGTAATAGGTAGTTATTACAACGTAAAAACGAAAGGCGTTGTTGAAAAGTGACATTTATTACAACATGCCATAAAAAACCACTGTAATAGGTTTCTATTACAACGGGCATTTACAGACCGCTGTAAAAACAACATTGTAATATGGCATTTTTGTTGCAAGAAATTGTTCGCAATAATTCGAATACTTATTTGAACAAGGTAAACACTACAAGAGAGACAGGCTATTCCAACGGCTCCAAGCCGTTGGGGGCCGTTGGAAAACCGTAGGAATAGCGTTCACGCTTTCCAACGGCTTCCAACGGAAGCTACGGGGCTATTCCAACGGCATTTCTAACGGCTACCAATGACAACTAGCCGATGGAGGCCGTTGGAAGCCGTTGCAACAAAATGACCAAATAGCCGTTTGTAGCCGTTGGTAGCCATTGTTAATCTGGATGAAATTTTTTTCATAACGTTGAGCCATTCAACTTCCAGCCACACATAATCAATATATATCCATTTCCATTCCATTTCCACTGCATTGCACACATACACATATATATATCATATATCCAACACATTATGCCACAAACAATATAAGCAACCAAAAATTAACATCAAACATTACATTTTCAAACCAAACTCCAAGTCAATATGTACATAAACAACAAAACTCTCACCAACACCAGCACCAACTCCAATCCATAATCAAGTCAAAATATACAATCCAAACAGTTAAACCTCACCACCACAAAGTCAATATATACACAATAACCATCAAACACAATCCTCACCACCTCAAAGTAAATATATACAATAACCAACCACAAAGACAATAATCACCACGCCTCTCAAGCATCATCCTCACCTCCGGAAGCACCAGACGACGAAGGGAAGGAACCATGCCTATGCGCATACTCCGCTAAACGTTGATTCAGCTGCTCCATTTGTATAGCGCGAAGACGGTACTGCTCTTGCAGCTGCTCAACCATGGCTCTAAGATCTTTTATTTCTGCTTTGTCACATGCCTTTTGAGTTGCCCAAACCTGAAAATAGAATGTGAGATGTTCACATTTGTATTATAATCATTTTCTTAAGCAATGCATATTTTAAAATATAGAAATGTAAATGACGTGATCTAAAGCAATGCATATACCACAAGAAAATGCATATTTTATCAAATGATAATGGTGCAGGATGTTAAATCACGTATATCTTAGATTTAACTTAGGTAGAAATCATCATACGTATAGTGTATCTATAGGTTAATTTATTAAATATAATATTGCAATGTTTATAAGATTACCGCTTGGTTTCCATAGCCATAGCGCCTATTCCACTGCGTCGGATCCATGATAACGTCGAAAATATTATCTTGCTCCTCTACCGTTAACTCATCGCGATCCGATTCGGAAAGCAGCTCTGCCCGTGCCTCCTGAAACTTTGCCTAAAGAAAATTACAAGTTAAAAGCAATAGAATAGGATTTAAACTTATCGATATTGATAAAATAAGATTTAAAATATGCATACATATGCAGTCATCGCCTTATCATCCTCATCCCACCGATATGTAATATTGCCAGCATTGTATGCTTGTCTTGATGCGTGGGTGTGGGTAAATACCTCCATCATAGACATGGGATGTCCAAGCGATATTTCCTGCAAAAAATAATTTATATATTTTAATTTTTCATAGCTAATTACTGAACTAGTTAATATACAAAATGTAATAACGGTTTAGATTCATAGTTGATAAATTTACCAAGTCCTCATGGTGATGCCGAAAAGACTTGGATCCGCCACGATGCGTTAGAGGATTCCTACTTCTATTGGCGAGTTCCTCTCCGACTCCACCTGCAATTTAAATTGAATATTATATTTACTAATTACGAAATAATTAACTATATATTTGGTAGATTTACCTTGAACTCGTCGGTCTCCCACCAACTCATCCAAGAATCCCATACGGAAGCGCCCATCCAGTTCGGTTTCTTCCCCGATTTTTTAAGAGCTGACATTACCTTCCTGTAATTTTTGCCAACCTTCGAATTCCAGTGGCGCTGAACCATGGTGACATCGGGCTCCGCCAAGTCCACTTTCCCTAGTACAAAAATAAAATATTACTAATTGTTCATTTATACTTATTCATATAGTAAGGTGGTATAAACTCACCAGAAAATCCTGCCAGATGGCCTCCCCTGACATGGTCAGGGATCTTACTCCACTTAAGCTAGCAATCTGTCATCCTGCTCATATATGATTGCTTGGAAATGCCAAGCACAACTCCTGAGGGCTCCAAATCAAATCCCCTGTGTTAAACATAAAACAAAGCTTTAGACAAATATATGTATGTATGAACAAATTTATATTGTTATCATTTTAATTTTGATGCTTACGCTCCATCAGCCTTCGGCTGCAAATATACAAGTGGTCGAGCCGAAGGCTCACCACTACTCTCGCCGGCCGAGCGAAAAGAGCTACGATGACTGGAGCCTGAAATCATACCTATTGAAAGTTTCATTTTTAATTATAGACATAGATAAAATGATGATGATATGTGGTGCATGTAATAAAGTCATTTTTAATTGGTAGTGCATGTAATGATGATGATGATATGTGATGCGTGTGCGTGAATAATTGTAAAAATTACCGGATATTACTCAGTCCTCGTCGTTTTCTAATTCAGATTCAGTCTCGTGTTCTATATCTTTTTCCTCTACACTCTCAAATGCTTCGACTAATACATTTGTTTCATCATTTAATTATCCAAAATCAGTTTGATCGTTTGTAATTGTGATTTCAACATTTTCCTCGATATCTGCTTGATAGGCTTTTTCTTCTAGAATATTCTTTCCATCGAATGTAAATCTCGCCTTGGTTTTAAAAAACCGCAGGCCAATCTGCTTTATCTCTTTTAGAGATGTATAAGGGGCGTAATAAACTTGTAGGGCTTGTTTGGCTAGTACAAAAGGATCGTACTGCTGATAAGGGGAGGTATGTTTTATTTCTATAAGATTATAATTTGGATGCATGTTAATACCAGAGCCTGAAACATTGCTGAACCAGTTGCATCTAAACAGAAAAACTCTCTCTACGGGTCCTATAAAATATATCAATTGCAAAATCTGCGTTAACACGCAATAAAAATCATGTATATGATTATTAGGATCATCACTGTCTTTAACAAATACACTGGTATTGTTTGTTAATTTTTCAGCACCGTATTTTTTGGTGTTAAATTTATATCCATTAACGAAAAATTTTGGATACGTTTTAACTTTCCTTTTCGGTCCCAAGGCCAAATGTTTTAATCCTTTATCGACCACATTATTTGTAGGATCACAAACGTAGTTCGAAAACCAAGTAGCGAAATTTTTGCTTAAATCGCGGTTTGGATTTTTTGATTCATAAACACTGCAAACAAAAACATAATATATTGATTTATTATTAATTTACACATGCAGTATTAAATTAAATTTATCAAAACTGGTAATTTGATAATTACCTAATAAATGGTGCAACTTCTAGATA
This sequence comes from Allium cepa, assembly GCA_030765085.1. NCBI lineage: Eukaryota > Viridiplantae > Streptophyta > Magnoliopsida > Asparagales > Amaryllidaceae > Allium > Allium cepa. Next base: position 1,031,421,832 of record CM060945.1, on the reverse strand, counting down.
ATTACGAATAATATATGTGTGTGCTACATGGTAATCTCTATCATCTAACCATGTTTCTACACATTTTCCAGCATGTCGACCATATTGTTTAAAAATAGATAACATTGCTTCAGAAAAAGAATCTTGTTCAACAGCCTCATCATTACGCGCAACACTTTAAAATGATAAATTCACATGATCATTGAAATAATGAGAGAAAAAGAACGATGCTTCTTCTTCGATAGATGATTTGCAAATCGAACTTTTAACTCGAGCTTTTTGTCTCACTTTTTCCTTTAAATGATTTAAGTACCTAATAAAAAATATTTCATATCAATATTGGCTTTTATTTATAGTTAAATTAACATTTACATACTCAGTATCAATAACATACCTCTCGAATGGATACATCCATTCATATTGCACAGGACCTCGAAGACGTGCTTCAAATGGAAGATGAACAGGTAAATGCTCTATTACATTGAAAAAAGCTGGAGGAAATATTTTCTCCAGTTTGCAGAGTAGTATAGGGATTTCTACCTCAATTTTACGAAGATGATCAACTTTTAACGTAGTTGAACAAAGCTCCTTAGAAGATAAACTAAGTTCTGTTATAAACTTCCAAACTTTTACGGGCAACTATTCTATGAAAGCGATGGGTAACAAATTTTGCATCATTACATGACAATCATTGCTTTTCATCCCACTCAGTCTTCCGTTCTTATAGTCGAGACATCTACGAAGATTAGACGAAATTCCATTAGGAAATCGTAATCCTTCCACCATTTTAATAGTACTTTAACTTGGTTGTTATCTAGTTCATAACATGCTTTGGGTTTTTTAATGTCATTTGGCTTCATATGAAGCTCAGGACGATTACATGTTTCTTCTATATCACGTCTTGATTTCAGATCGTTCTTAGCTTTGCCCTTAACATTCAAAAGTGTATTAAACACATTATCGAATACATTTTTCTCGTTATGCATCATGCAATGCTATGACGGATTAAGAGATTTTTCCAATAAGCCAACTTCCAGAATATACTCTGTTTGCACCAATTATGAAATGTCAATTTACCTTGGATTTCAGTTTGCTTTCCGGTTTCATGTATATTTGGATAATCTTTTATAACTTCATATATATCTTCACTTGACCAAATCTTTGGTGGTTGTAAAGTCTCATGTCTATTAGCTATGAAGTTTTTTTTGCCCCTTCTAAAAGTATGATTAATATGGAGAAAACGTCGATGACAATCAAAACATGAAATTTTCTTCCCATGCCGTAAGGAAAATGCTCGTGTTTCTTCCATACAGTAAGGACAAGAAAAACGATCGGCCGTACTCCAACCCGAAAGCATTGCATATGCAGAAAAATCGCTAATAGTCCATAATAAAGAAGCGAACATTCGAATTTTTTTCTATACGTCCTATGTTTCAACTCCTTCATACCACAATGTTTTCAACTCTTCGATTAGTGGTTGTAAGTAAACATTGATACCCTGTGTCGGATCATCAGGGCCAGGGACAACAATTGTGAGAAACATATATGGAGTTTTCATACACATCCACGGCGGTAGATTGTAAGGTGTAATGATTATAGGCCAAGATGAATATTTAGAACCAAACTGAGATAACGGTGAAAATCCATCAGTACACAAACCTAGTCTTACGTTACAGCTCTCCACTGCGAAATCGGGATATTTCTTATCAAAATACTTCCATGCTTCTCCATAAGATGGGTGTGTTAACATACCTTCTTCAGGTGTTCTCAACTGTGCCATCTCATATGATGCGCTGTTACAGATGATGCATATAACATTTGAAATCCATGAGTGATAGGTAAATAATGCATACGCTTGTATGGAACTTCTTTTTCCTTTTTTTCCTTGGTTTGTATCTTCTTGATTACATATTTTACAATTTTGAAGACTAACATCATCTTTCCAAAACAACATGCAACCATTTTGACATGTATCAATCTTTTGATACGACAAACCGAAAGATGACATAAGTTTTTTCACTTCATAATAATTTTCGCACATTAAATTATCTGAAGGCATATGGCGTTTAGCAGCTTGTACGACAGCGGTAAATCTGGCTTCTGTGAGGTTGTATTTTGATTTCATTGCAATGTACTCTGCAGTTGCCGATAATTGAGTGCCGCTAGTACATCCATTCCAAAGAGGTTTCTTAGCAGCATCCAATAAATCATATATTTTTTTCCTCCAACATTTGGTTCCTCATCGACGTTAACATCGTCATTATTAATTTCAATAGTAAGGAACATTGATCGTGATGCATCTTCAACCATATGTTCTATAAGATTCGTCGTACTAACTTCATCACTAACGACCTCTATTGACTGTTCTTTGTTACGTGTTATAATTTCTCCATGATGATCCCACACCAAATAATTGGTTACGAAACTATATTGGCGCAAATGAATCCTAGCCATATTCGATACTAAACACTTCAACCATTTGCACCTACTACATGGACAACGAATTTCTACGTCGTTTCCAATATTACTTAAAACAAATTCGACAAACACATTTACCCCGTTAAGAAAATGTTTACTCATTGAGCCTCCCATTTCTCTTCTTTGATACATCCAGCTCCGATCAATAAAATAATTGATCATTTTTCCTACTGTAAAACCTATAATCAATAGTAAAAAAATTATTAATCAAATTCGATAAAAACATTTAGATTTTACTATTTTTTATAATCCATTTTCGTTTATATACAAAGTTATATTTCTTGATATTTTGTTCACTTTTTTGTACCTTTTGTGATGGTCGGTCATCCTACTTCCCATTACAAACACAATAGTAATTACATTTCTTAAATCATATCATTATAAACGATTTTTCAAAATTTCGGCAGCACGTCCCCCGTGTTCCTTGTATCGTACACATATGCATGTACATAAGGAACGAAAAGAAAATGCCGTCGAAATTTTGTGAACCGATTATAACGATATGATTTACGAAACGTAATTACTTTATAGTGTTTGTAATTTGTCCAATACATGGACAAATCCAACAAATATTGTATCAGATGAATATGAACATCCGTTTTGCAATAAAAATGAATATTCATACAACGATCATATACAACACTTGTCAGACGGGGCCAAAAATTCACTAAGGGATTTAAATTTTGTTTATATGTTCCCGTTTTATTAAATATGAAAAACAAAGCATATTATGCATTATTTTATTTATATTCAACTATTTTACTAAATATATAGTAAATTATATGATTTTTACCATTTCAAAAAATATATAATTCATGTGTGTATATATATACGAAATTATATACTTATCTAATGCTAATATATTTTGTAAAAGATATAATTCATGTTCGTAAAATATTCGACTAGTTCATGTTTGCCTACTATTTTACAAAACATACAAAAAATAATTTAAATCAATCCTAACTAATCTAACGCTAACTCAAATGTGCATTTACACTAAATTATCAACATATGTATATATGTGCATAATATATACACACAAACAATTTGGACATTTGGATGGTAATAATTATAATTAGCACTTAGTTTGGTATAATAAACAAACAATAGGTCATTAGATACAAATATAACAACAAATTAACACAAAATTAGAAAAGCTTAAAATTTTAGGGATTTAGGCAAAACCTGATTTTGGAGATGTACGTGGATGGATAGAGGCTGCTGGCGTTGATTGATAGTGTCAGAGTGACTGCCGGTTGCGTGGGGAAGCTGGAGCAAGAAAAGAGGAGGAGTGGAGGGAAGGTTTTGGTGTTTTTGGGGAGAAAGAAAATAATGATTCAGCTTCCGACCTCGCTGCAGGTTTACACGAATATTTTCAACGGCTGCAAACGACTGTTTTTCAAACGGTTACCAACGACGTGTTAAAAAATAACGAACCGTTGGTAGCCGTTGGAAACTTCCGTTGGCGGCCGTTGGAAACCTATCGTGGCCATATACTGTATTTCTAGTAGTGAAAGCGTCTGATTCCTTCTTGTCCTGTTTTGAGGGAAGAAACACCAAAATCAGAAGGATCCACCATAATTCCATCTAATATGACCTAAATATACCCCGAATTTGTAATTTTGTATTGTTTCTTAGGTTTTACTCTAAGTCCCAAATAAGGTGAATTTAGTAGGCACTCTTTCTTTTCTTTCTTTGTCTGTGCAACCCCCACACACACACATATATTTATGGATATCCATCCCATATTAAGTTGGCAACAAGATGACATCGGAAGAAACTAGCAATTATGAGCAGAAGTACGAAAAGGAAACCTTCAACCAATACAGGGATATCCTATCATCACTTCCAAGCTATGAGGCGTTCACCATATGGGACCAACTCTACTTCCAAAACGGTTGGTACGCAGACATGCCCATACTCGTGGGCACCATGGCGGCCCAAAACTTCTTCAAGGCCCGACCATCCGACGTTATCCTGGCCAGCTTGCCCAAATCCGGCAACACCTGGCCCAAAGCTCTCTTGCACTCCACCATCAACCGCAACAACTCTTCTCTACGAAACAATAATACTGCACTCTCAATTCACAACCCTCATCTATTTGTTCCTTACCTCGAAAGCCAAGTCTATGCCAAAGACCAAATTCCAAACCTCGACTCTATCCCTTCTCCAAGGCTCTTTTCTACGCAAGTTCCTGTACAGTCTCTTCCACAGTCTATTTTTCAGTCTGGCTGTAAGATTATTTATCTGTGCCGTGATGCTAAGGACAACTTTGTTTCACTGTGGTACTTCATTAATAAATTGAGGGTGATATGTGGTAAAGAGCCTGTACCACTTGAAGCAGCCTTCGAATATTTCTGTAATGGGAGGTCGAGCTTTGGGCCTATTCAGGACCATGTGTTTGGATACTATAAGGCAAGTTTAAGAAAGGAGGAGAATAAGGTTCTGTTTATGAAATATGAAGAGTTGATGGAGAATACAGTTTTGGAAGTGAAGAGAGTTGCCGAGTTTGTTGGTTGTTCATTTACCAAAGAGGAAGAAGAGAATGGAGTAGTTGAAAGCATTGTTCGGCAGTGTGGGTTCGATACTTTGAGCAATTTAGAAGTGAACAAGACTGGAACTACAGATATAATGCATTTGGCTTTTGACAACAGCTCGTTTTTCAGGCGTGGCAAGGTCGGAGACTGGACGAACCATCTTCGCCCTGAAATGGCCGAACGGTTAGATGTGATTGTTCACAGTAGGTTCGAAGGTTACGATATTGATCTATAAGGCTGAAAAAGATTCAAGTGCTGCTGCTGACGATGTTTCGTATTGAATTGGTTTGTGTTTGTAATGTTTTCTTTTGGCATTCCTTTGTACTTATTTGCGTTGTGTAACCTTTGATTTTATCTATATTTAGAAATCATGGTTTGAAAGGTGCGGATCCAATTATTTGTATTTACTAGAATGAGGTACATGCTTCACACAAAAAAGATGAAGGCATCATATGTGCAATTTTATATATTGTACATGCCAAGGTGTGATGAACTATTATGGGATACAAGAAATGAAGAACAGTATATTTCCTTAATCAATTTTTCAGTGTTTATGTGAATGATTATGACAACTCTATGTGAATTTTGAGTATAGGAGTTGGCTCTGTCAGTTAACCAAATTGGTTGGATAATTAATAACGACAGTAAACACCAACAAAGAGTGTTGTAACTTTTAAGTCCTTAGTTAATGTACATGCAACTTTGTTTGGTTAAATATAGTGCAAAACTGATAATATAAGCCTTCATTCTTTTTCAAGTATTAATTCAAAATAAATTTTATAAAGGTAAAGTCTATGTTTCGCACTTCATTGAAATAAACCACTGTTTGCAATAAATAATAATATCGTAAATAAAAAAACAAAATTAAATTACCTTTATCTGTAAACATAGTCCATCCTGAAATCTATGAACAAACTACAAAGGTAAATAAAAAAAAAACAAAAATGGGTTAGAAAAGTTGATATGCATGTAAAAAAACTGTCATAAGTCATCTATGCAACAGAAGTAAAGGACGAATCAGATTATAAAAGGATACCACTAAGATTTTTTACTCCATTTATGAAATCAGTGTCTCATACCCTATGTTTAAACATTTGTCTACTTACATTTCTAAAGCAGATTTTATTCTGAACCATGCCACATTCTTAGAGATCTCCGGTGATTTCAATTCAGCACTGAATATTACAATATTTCCTCCAGTCGTGAATTCAACTTTGAATATTAAGTTTGATATTCTGTTTTCAATTCAGAAAACTGAATTGGTCTTGGACACCCATTTATCGGACGTCCAATCCCTGACGACCATTTACCCTCCTTCCAACACATTTATTTAACTGGGATGGGGCACCTGACCATTGGAGTTTCCCGTCCGATTGAGGGCTGAATATTCATTGCCCTGAATATTCACCCGTTAACCCACTGAAAATACCCTTAGTTCACGGCGAACAATTTTTATTATAACCGCCTAACCGTTGGAGTTTTCAGCCCGATTAAAGACTGACGTCAACCCACTGAAAATGTCCTTACTACAGGACGACCATTTTTTATTATAACCCAGCTTATATATCATGTTAAATACCAACCATATGTACTGCTAAAGAGAAAACACATATTGTACAAATAATGTTTTTCAAGCAGTAGAAAATAAGCAAAACATTAATTCTCATTGTCGTACATTAAATTTGCAAATTTACAAAAGTATATACAGGTTATGAATAAAAAAATACACATAACTTTGTAATAAGCGATAAAGTGAAATAATTTTGAAGTTCTTCCATGGATTGGCTGTGAAGTTGATGTCATCAATCTTTTCCTTTTTCGTACGCTTGTCCAAGGTCTTGTTGCGTGCTGTGTTTCTTCATCCTACTGTTAATCACCGTTAGCACATAAATATGGTTTCTTTGCACTCTTGTACTCAAAATTGTTAGTAGTATAGCAAGATGTTCATTAAAGCAAATTTATGGTCAAGTAACCTGTCATAGCAAAAGCAACATCCAATATCATTACAACCGTAGCCTTTTCCAAAGGTGAACATAAGCTGCACTTGTATACAATAATTCAACTTAGATATGTGCATGTAAAGCTGCACATTGATATTAATATCCAGATTACCTTTGGCTTTGCAAACTACTTTCTGACTCTGAAACTCATTCTTTTTCGCACAGTTGATGCATACATGTAGTTAAATGTCAAAGTGTCTTATTGCATTTTAAATATGATTTCATGGTGAGTTTTCTTTGGCTAATATCCAATATTAACATGAAAGAATTTTGATAAACACATATTAATCGCAAAAACAAAATAAACAACCATAAAAGGTGTAGTACACGTTAGATTACGAAGAGATGAAATGAGAAATTATGTGAACGACTTTAGTTTTTACTTCATGAAGAGGCCATAAATATTTCTTATTTTTTCATGAAAACCGATTGGCATATACAATCTTCAAACCGATTGGCATATACGATGTCGAAGTACTTCTGCGACATCGAAGCTTGCTCGATTTTGGGCGAACACGAAAGGTTTATTTTATTTTTTTGTGCCTTTTTGATTGTTGATTCCAAGTGCGATTTTTGATTTTGATTGTCGCTCTCGTATTGTTCTTCCGATTAACAATTTTGCTTGTGAATATATTTTTTTTCGATTTTTCTTTGACTATTTTAGCGGGACGAGATATTGCCCTAATTCCGTCCCGTCACCGGCCGGAACCGGTACGAGTTGGTTGGAATCTCGTGGTTCCAGCCGGAACCTCAAACCATGATTTCAACCAATCTATAAATATAAAAAGTTAACAAATCTATTCTTCCTAGGTCCACAGAATCCCTTTGCTTACATCCTACTCCACATGTGAGTATCTATTCCCGCTACTTCAGTTACCACCGTTGTTTTGTTGTTATTTGAAGCGTAGATATGTCTAGAAAATAATCGTCACTTGCAAAATACAATCACAATGAGAATGTCTTATGAGTAGTTACATACCAAACAATGGCTTACCATAGTTTCTCAACCATACAGGTCGCTTAATGTATGTATATGGCAACAAAATAAATAATTTTGGTATCTAATTTGAATCTATCCTGAAAATGTAAATTAATTTAAGTTAAGGCTTTTCAGAATGTCACAGACCTTTACTGTTAGAAGCATGCTTGTAATCTGGATTCAGAGACCTTAGTCAATTGATCAAAATAACAATAAAAACCTCCAATCAACGATTTTCTTGCCGATGCAAGGAATGTAAAAATGATAAACGGAGACATAATTAGGTTTTCTCCTTCTCCACTGAACATCAAAATAACAATCGGAGATGTAACACAGTGATCGACGAACATCTTGCCTGTAATTTTGGAAAATAAGAATTGAAACAAAAACATGCACGAGGACTAAAATTGAAGAAAATTTGATAACCGCAGCATAATTATAAAAGTGCCACCTGGCATACAGCTAGATTCAATTGGAGAAGTGCACTACGAACATCTTGCCTTCAATTTGTTCAGCGTGAAGATGGATTTGATAGATGATAAATTCGTGTGAAACGAATGTGGAGGACGCAGGCTAAAGAAGGGGAGACCAATTAGAATATGAAATTTTAGGCGACATTGTATTGGATGATTTGAGGAAGAGAGTAATGAGAATCGAGGATATTGAGGAAGCGAGTGAAAGGGAATTCAGTATTTTGGAATAATTGAAATCTGCGTGGCCATGCATGCAGATTGCAGTTCCCGGGGTTATGTGTAAGCAGTAGATAGATTTGCTTTGTATTCCTTTGCATTCATTTGTAATGCCTCGTTTCCTTTCAAAATGTTAAAACAGCCAACTTTGCTGCATAATTGTTAGACAGATCTAACCACGACTATTGACAGTGCATCTTATCTTATGTATATATGCACGTCCAGATGAACCTACATTTAACCGTTTTATAGCATGGCTATTAAAATACAATGATAATAAAATAAGCACAATGATTGCTTTCCGCATCAACACTTTCAAATATAGCCAAAATATCTTTGAATTGTCTCATGAATTGGTTCGATATACATGAGCAGTAAGATCCGTACGATAACAAATAAACAAATATGTTCTATGTACTCTTTTGATTTAAACCAATTATTATGTCAAACTGTTTTGTACATGAATTTTTTGAAAGCGTAATGATAATGCTTCTCAACTCTAATGTTTATGTAAAGTATTTCTTTTTCTGCAATAGAAATATCATGTGAAAGAATATAGCAACATTTTTTGTATACACAATTTGTAGCCAATTCCAGCATCCAACCATTATGTTCTATAAACTGCTTTGCGTTCTCCTTAGAAAAATGCCAGCTACAATGAAATGCTTTGCAAGCTAGAACTAAAAGCTGCACTGTCTAAGCATTCCAGATCTGATCTGAAGGTCATTGCTTCTATATAGCTACCGCTTCTTCGTCAATGATGAGTGTGAACCCGTGCTACGCACATGGTGGTGTGGTCTTAAAAAAAATTTTGCCTTCATTTTGCTTGTTACTATTTACTATCAATTCGATTAAATTTATTATTGCAGGAAACTGTTGTTGTAGGAAACTCTATCAGAATATTTTTTTTTTCAAACATTGTTATAGATGTTTGGTGAACGGCCTGATTTGCAGCTATATCATTTAGTGATTCGTGTACATATATAACTCTATGTATGTTCCAATTTCGAGTTTGTTGGCATGGTAATGGGCAATGCTGTTTATTTACGAACAACATTGCAAAATGTGTGGTCATGATTTAGTTTTGCAGTTATGCTAAATTCTGATTGCTGAACTCTGAAGTCTGAATGATGGTTGCTGAATGCTGAATTCTGAATAATCACTCACTTGTTTGTTTACATTCAATATTCAGAACCGATGAAATGTGTTAATGCAAATCGGTTGGAAGACCATTAGGTACAATTGGATTTGAAAATAATAGGTATATAGTATAGAGACTGTCATGAATTAAAAACATGTATAACTAAATTAAACTTGATGTCCAATGTGTTGTTCTTTCCATTATTTGTACTGTCGGTAGCTTTAGTTGGTCCAACCTTTTCTTGGTGTGGATTTTGATGTCTACACTTGAAGTTGAACCACGTTGTTCTGTGTATGCACCTACGAATTGGAAAAATATCAGCCTGTAATCTATTTAGTATGTCGAACAAATGCCTTAAAAATTTGAAACCTATGTCTGTACCAATTACCAATTTTACACTCCAGTGATAGTTTTAAGCCCTGTTGTCAATGTAATAGTTGGAATAGTAAATAATTTAGTTAATTAAATTAACTTATTATACCAACTTAGTTCTAAGTTGATTGTAAAATGCGAGTAAGGAAACCAACGGGAAGTCTTATAAGTATAAAAACTCAAAAAGGACAAGAACGTTAAATTTACACAGAAAAATAATATATGTTGACGATGTAAGCAAGTTGTCTCATAAATGTAAATATTAGTTGCAACATTGTATTCCTACATAGTAGTTTTTTTTGAATATTTTAATATTAGTTGTTAACATGAGTATATATTTACATTGCGTTTTCATACTGCTGAATGGATGTATGTGGACATAATTTTCATATTTGAAACTTAACGGTATCGTATTTACCAAGGACAGCTAACAATATTATTATCAGAACAATGTTTGCATAACTAAACTCATGTTTCAAATTTTACATTATAGTTTGTATTTCATCATGTTAGTTTAAGAATAGTTGAACCACGTATATTACAATAATACATCAGGGAAAAAACAACCACAAAGTAAGAGTAATGTAACGTTAGTCTAAATGCAAAATTGAGTTTCTTGTACGGGTACAATTCAATATATTATAGGTTTATATTAATAACTCCGATAATGTTTCAAGATAAATATAATTTGCATGTTTGGTGCATCTCCTGTTATGTTCCGTCCGTATTTGTCAGTGATGTTCATGTACTTTGTCCAGGTTATGTGCAAGCTGTCCGGGGCATTACAATGAACAAAGTAGGGGTGATGTAATGTTACAGTAAAAAGTAGAAAATAAATAGATGTTTTTATTGCAGGTAGTTTCAGCACATATGTAATCATATTATTTTTGAGCAAGACATAGTTAGTTATGCACAACTACCTCCATTTCAAGTATGTTAGAATGATATAATATAAAATATTAAGTAAACTTAATCTTGTACATTCAAAAAAGAAATCGGTTGTGCACTAAATCAAATAAATAAAAGAAAAAAGAAGAAGCAATGAATGCAGTTTTATGAAGTAAAAAAGTATAGTGCGAATAAGGATGTCATTTAAACTAAGCAACATGATTGCAATGAATGCATTCATCTAGTTGCATATTAATTTGCAATGACTAATAATTTATGTCAGACGTTGTGATTAAATGCATTAAATGCAGGTCCGCGTACAATGTAAATATAGAGTCATAAAGTATGAAAATGCAACATGCATATTAGACCACTAGAGTAAAACTATTTTGAATTGACAAAACATAGGTGAAGAGAATTGTCTACCATATTATAAGTGAAACTATCCTAATATTGATTCTTGCATAAAATATTCAAAAAAAATCATTAAACTGTATAAAGCATACATTATTAAATTATTATTTCACCACTTTAAACTTCATGTTCAGCTAATGATTACATTTCTCAAAGATTTAAAACAGCATGTTAATTTTTAATACCAGTTAAGCCATTAACAAACATTTGAAACATAAAGTTTGTTAAATAGGATCATGTCTTAAGGTTCAATCAATATACTGCCAACTTTTCAATAATTTCACATGTTAAACAAAGTAATAAACATTTTCAATTCGAATTTCTAGATCTATTGTGAAGAGACAATACACCCATGAATCCAGTCCGTGTAGTTTTATCTGGTCCAAATGAATATTGCCGGGGAAGAGGATTAGCAGGACTGAAGTTGATATTTTTTTCACCTGTAGGTAGCGTAAAAGAAGAGGTGAATACAGCGAGGATGTACCTTGGAAAGTTGATGATGTATGTAGGTGAAGATTAAATAAAGTATCTTTATTCCTAACCAGCCAGTAGAACATCTTTGTAGACAACATTTTTAGTGAAAGTTCTGGTTCGTCCAACAATATGTCCCTTTTCTACCAACACCTTGGTATTACCACTTGAAACTCCTCGTGAAAGTGCCACATATAGTTGTCCATGACCAAATACATGCTTAGGTAGAAAAATACCGGTATTTTTTATCATTTACCCTTGTGCCTTATTTATAGTGAAGGCAAAACACAAACGAATTAGAAATTGTTTCTGTATTAATACAAATGGTAAATTCAAATTTTCAGGTGGCTTTAGTTGGATTCTTGGAATGAAAACTCTGGTACCAACATAATGTCCGGTGATGATTTCAGCATCAATGCAGTTCTTATTGAGTTGTTTACATATAAGCCTAGTTTCATTACTTAATCAAATTTTCGGATTCAAATTTCTTAGCAACATTATCGGTGCTCCAAGCGTCAATTTTAAATAATGTGGAGGTAGCCCGCCAGGAGTGATTGAGTTTACAAATTCTTGTTGGTATAAATTATGAGCATCATCTTCTACCACATTATATGAATAGTAAATGATTTCATTTCCAAGAAATATATTGAGTATATGTTCATTGAGCTTGTCGACATATTCATTTAGTGGTGTAATTAATGCACTATTAACTGTGTACTCTTTATCGAATGCAGTTTTTGATAAGTTGGGAAAAATTGTATCTATCAACTTTGTCAGTGGATTAACATCATTTTTTGATGTTATGACCATATTTTTTGTTAGTTGTATCATTTCTTTATTGATTGAAGATTCGGTGCCATCTCCAATTTGAATTATAAATTTTGAATATGCGATATCATTTGTTGCTCGCATGTTTTTCTTCAAATGCAAAATTTTGAATTTTTCCCATAAAACTGATTTAATGATGCATGCATTAATCGGTTCATTTCTTGTAGCTTTAGGCATAACTGGAAATACTTGTCGAAATTCTCCTCCCATAATAAGGATTTTACCTCCAAATGGTTCATCTACATCCATTATATCTCTCATAGTTCTATCAAATGCCTCAAAAGCATAACGATATACCGTTGTAGCTTCATCCCGCATAAGAACGGTTGATTGTTTTAAAAGTTTTGCTAATTTTGACTGTTTGCTTATTGAGCATGTTGATGTCGTTTTTGGTTGTAATGGAAGTTTAAATCTTGAATGTGCAATTCTTTCATCAGGTAGTATAGTTGCAGCGATACCAGATGTAGCTTTTGTAATTGCAATACCAACATCTTTTCTAGCCGTTGACAGAATACCACGGTATAAATATGTTTTTCCCATCCCTCCTGGACCATCTATAAAAAACATACATTTTTCTTTTTTTACAATTGCATTCATAATTGTATTGTAGGCCTTCAATTGTTCCTCATTCAATTTGTCAATAGCTAGTAAATCATCCTCGAAAACAGGAATAGCTAACTCTTCTTCTATTAGCTCTGAAATTTTATCACATTCATCACAATCATATGCTCTTGAAATATTTGAAAAATCGTAATCAATTGTGTTTTTGTTGTATTGGAGAAGTAACATGTTTAAATCTTTCAAAAGACGACTTATTAGAAGAATTTGGTTAGTAGTATTTGAATTTCGATAATCTTCTACCATATGATCGAAAAACTCATCCCATAACCTTCGCACACCTGATGGATTGCAAAAGATAGTAACAAATAATGCTCTCAAAGAAACTGGCATCTTTGTACTTGAGGCTTCGGTTAAACATTCTTTAATGCTATCATCGTTTTCTAAAAGCCCTCTTTTCTCAGCGGCTTTTTTTAAATGTTCAACTTTTAAATGTTAAACGTATGGATCTGCGGCCTAACTCCAATGAGTTAGTGAATACACGGCCTAAAGAAGGAGTTTGGGATCATCTGCGACTTAAAGAATCAAGAGACAAGAAGACACGACCTAACCAAGCCTTAAGTCGTTCGGTGTTGGAAAGAGTTTTAGGCCGGCCACGACCTAACAGGTCTGAAGAAGAGGAGCTACGACCTAACAAGCTAAAACCATGGGATGAGTCGTTGGAACGACCTATGCTAAGTCGTTGAAGGCTCTAAATCACGATGCTTTCTTAAGTCGCCTCCAGATAAGTCGCTGCCGAGTTATCTTTAGTAGGTCGTTCTCGACCTAAGTAGAGTCGCTTCTGTATTGAGTTGTTATGTTCTTGAGTCGTTGTATTCGTTGAGTCGCTGGTACTTAAGTCGTAGGTCGTTACCTTGTTTAACTCGTATGTGCTGTAATTTCTTTAAGTCGCTATAACTTGTGTTGTGATGAGTCGTGGGTCGGCATGTAGATAAGTCGGCCGAATGTGTGTTGGTTTGTAACAGGTTGAGTCGACTATTTGATAAGTCGTAAGTCGGGTACTGGGCATGTTGGGGCTGTTAGGTCGCTAACGACCTAAGTAGGTCATAGGTTGATTGCCGACCTAAGGGTCAGGTAGTAAAACGCTATAAATAGCTGCTGTGTTGTACATTTGAAGGAGGTTGATTGTTGAATAAAACTTTGTTTGATTGCTGTGTGCTTTCATCTAAATTGGTAGTTGAGTGTGACCTCCTATCTCCACTTTCGGTTAATCGAGTGCCCTCGATTCAACGATTGTTGAAGCCAATTCACGGTATCAAGTGCGCTTGATCAACGTTTGAAGAATTGTAGATCTTCTTTCACGGTATCTTGCGCGATCAACGTGTCGAAGATAGCTAGAATTCGGTATCTTTGTGATCAACGAATTTGGGCATTTCAGTATCTTCAATCCACCGTTTGCTACTTTCATCGATCTATATCGTTTTTGTTATTATCTGCTGCGTCAGTTTGGTATCAGAGTTGAGTAAGCCAATCATAGCTAAGACGAGTCTTGGAGCAAAGGAGTTTGAAGTTGGTGTTCATCGTGTTCTTAGTTAGATGCAACAAGTTAGAAGCTTTCGATCCATTTCGTTTTGGATCGAAGTCCGGAAAGCGTTTGAATTTTTGGAGAAGAGTTTGAGGTGTTTGAGTAAAGGCCGAGCATAACTTTGTGATAAGCTTTGAGCCGTGCATCATCTTGCTTGTTCACGCCGAGTTTGAAGTTTAAAGTTTAAGTGAGTTGAGCCGAGTTAAGTGAAGGCCGTGACTTGTTGTACAAGTTAGTGTTGAAGTTTGAAGTTTGATTTGTAGAAGATTTGTGAAGTTTTAAAGTGTTTGTGTTGATTAAATCATGCCACCAAGGAGAGCAAATCGTCACCAAAAATGTTGAAGCGTTGTATAGAAGAGAAGAAGCCGAGCAAATGGAACAACGCATTAATGAGAAATTTGATGAAGGCATTGGAAAGTTAGAGAAGTTGATGAATGATTTGAATCAAAATCAAAGGAGGAGATCACCAATCTCGAACCATGGAGGAAACAGAGTTTCGCCATCGGTTACGGAAGCGAGAAGGGTATCACCGCAATCGTTTAGAGAAAGAAGAGAAACATCAATTTCATCGAGAAGAGAGCACCATGAATATGGAGATGAAGAGAGATATAGTAGAAGAGACATGCGTGATCGAAGGGATGTTGATGGTCGAGATCGATATAGACATACATTTGATTTTAATGAAGAGGGTGATAGAGCTAGCATTCATTATCGAGATCGAGACCAAGTATGAAATGTATATCGGGATGTTGAAGATGACCGTCGATGGGAGACTGGTATGAAGATGGAAATTCCAGAATTCAAGGGTGGAATGGTAGCAGAAGAATTTTTGGATTGGTTATCTAATGTTGAAGAGATCTTTGATTTCAAGGAGGTTCCCGAGAATCGAAGAGTTAAGTTGTTTGCTACTCGATTGAGCGGAAGAGCTATGGCATGGTGGCAGCAAACTAAACTTACAAGGGAGAGAATGGGGAAGTCGAAGATTGAATCATGGGAGAAGATGAAGAAGTTAATGAAGGCTACATTTTTACCTTACAATTATCAATCACTCATGTATCAAAGATTGCAGAATCTGAGATAAGGGACGAAGACTGTTAATGATTATGCTGATGAATTTTATCAACTAATTACTCGAAATGACATTATGGAGACAGAGGAACAGCTGACTGCTAGGTTTGCTGGAGGGTTGAGAATGCAGATTCAAGACATGGTGAATATGTTTGATCCTAGAAATGTAACAGAAGAACATCAGAAGGCGATGGCTTGGGAGAAGCAGGGAAGACGTGGAGGTGGTGTGTTTACAAGTTTCAATTTTTAGAACAAAGGTGCTAGTGGGAGTTCCAATGTTTCGAAAGCTATCAGTAAACCAGTTGTGAATGAAGTTGCGAAGGCAAAGGTCAACAACAGTTTTAAATGTTACAATTTCCAGGAAGTGGGTCACAAGAGGAATGAATGTCTGAAGCCGAAGAAGCGAACTATGATTGCTGAAGTTGAAGGTGAGGATGTTGGGGAAGTTTATTCTAATCCATTTGAGGAGGATGAACAGGATATTGCGTCAGGAAATGAAGGATGTAATCTGATGATGAGGAGGTCTTGTTTAATACCTAAGCGAGAAGAAGAGGCTAGTTGGTTGAGGAGTAACATCTTTCAGTCAACGTGCACTATTCTGGAGAAGGTTTGTAAATTTGTAATTGACGCTTGAAGTTGTGACAATATTATTTCTACCGAAGCTGTGAGAAAGTTAAAGTTGAAAACGGAGAAACATCCTAATCCTTACAAGTTAGCATGGTTGAGAAAAGGAGGAGAGGTGAAGGTGGATAGGTGAGTTCGAGTTCCATTTTCTATTGGAAAGAAGTATAAAGACGAGATTTGGTGTGATGTAGTTGAGATGGATGTTCGTCACTTGCTTTTGGGAAGACCATGGTAGTATGATCGAGCAGTACAGCATGACGGTCGGACCAATAGCTACAGTTTTATGTTTGAAGGTGTTAAGATCATTTTGGTTCCAAAGAAGAGACAGCAATGAGAGAGCAAATCAGAGGAGATTGAGGAGCTGAAGACTCTATTAACTTTGAAAGAATTCATTGAAGAAGTAGAAGAGAGTCCAGAGGTGTTTTTGTTAATTGGACATGAAGCTACTGAATCTGTAGAAGTTCCAGAGGAAGTAAAGCCGGTATGGGAAGAATTCGGTGATGTGTTTCCGGAGGAGTTGCCAAAGGAGATACCACCATTGAGGGATATTCAACATCAGATTGATCTTGTGCCAGGGGCAGTATTACCACACAGGCCACATTACCGAATGAGTCCAAAGGAACATGAGGAGTTGCGAAGGCAGGTGGAGGAGTTGTTAGAACAGGGGCGTGTTCAGGAGAGCTTGAGTCCTTGTGCAGTGCCTGCTTTATTGGTGCCAAAGAAGGATGGTTCGTGGAGAATGTGTACGAATAGTCGGGCTCTAAATAAGATCACTGTGAGATACAGATTTCCTATGCTAAGGTTTGATGATTTGATTGATCAGTTGAGTGGAGCTATTGTGTTCTCGAAGATTGACTTGAAGAGTGGATACCATCAGATTCGTATTAGACCAGGGGATGAGTGGAAGACTGCTTTCAAAACCAGGGAAGGTTTATACGAATGGTTGGTTATGCCGTTTGGTTTATCGAATGCACCGAGTACTTTTATGAGAGTGATGAACCAGATTTTCAGACCATACATTGGGAAGTTTGTGGTAGTTTACTTTGACGATATTTTGATCTACAGTGGTAGTATGGAAAAGCATGTCCAGCATTTGCGTGAAGTACTATTGATTCTACGGCAGGAGAAATTTTATGCTACAACAAAGAAGTGCGTGTTTATGACAGACAGTGTTTTATTTCTGGGATATGTTCTATCGAAGGAAGGAATTCAAGTGGATGAAAGTAAAGTAGAAGCTATCAGGAGTTGGCCACAGCCAAAGACAATTACTGAAGTGAGGAGTTTTCATGGATTGGTATCTTTCTATCGAAGGTTCATTCCACATTTTAGTAGCGTGATGGCACCAGTAACCGATTGCATGAAAGGAAAGAAGTTTGTGTGGTCAGAGGAAGCAGGGGTTGCTTTTGAGAAGATCAAGACACTATTGACGACAACACCAATTCTAATTTTACCGGATTTTCAGTTGTTGTTTGAATTACATACTGATGCATCGAAGGTTGGGGTTGGTGGATTTTTGAGTCAGAAAGGAAGACCAGTTGCTTATTTCAGTGAGAAGTTGTCTGAAGCTAAGTTGAGATATAGCACTTATGATGTTGAGTTTTACGCAATTGTTCAAGCTGTGAAGCACTGGAGACATTATCTGTTTCAGAAAGAGTTTGTTCTTTACACTGATCATGAAGCGTTGAAGCACTTACAAGGGCAGGATAAGATCTCAGCAAGGCATGCATCGTGGATTGCTTCTCTGCAGCAATTTTTGTTTGTTGTGAAACATAAATCAGGAATTACAAATCGTGTAGCAGATGCATTGAGCAGAAGGAATCACTTGTTGACTACAATGAAAGTTGAAGTGACAGGGTTTGAACTATTACCAGAGTTACTTGAAGAAGATCCTTACTTTATGAAATTTGTTGAGAAAGTCAAGGATGGGAGTGCTGATGAATTTATGTTGGTGGATGGTTTTCTATTTAAAGGAAATCGATTATGCATACCAGATAGCAGCTTGAATGAAGATTATCAAGGAGTTGCATGATGAAGGACATGTAGGACGTGATCGTACATTGCATGTGATTTCTCAATCTTACTTTTGGCCGTCAATGAGAAGGGAAGTTGAAAGGTTTGTGCGTAGATGTCATGTTTGTCAGGTTTCAAAAGGGACAGCTGCAAATGCGGGATTGTATATGCCATTACCTATTCCTACAAAACCATGGGTAGACATTAGCATGGATTTCGTATTGGGTTTGCCGAGAACTCAAAGGGGAAATGACTCTATATATGTTGTGGTGGATCGTTTCTCGAAGATGGTACATTTTGTTGCTTGTAAGAAGACGACGGATGCTGTTCATGTTGCTCAGTTATTTTTCAAGGAGATCTATCGACTTCATGTATTGCCAGAATCTATTGTGTTGGATAGGGATACTCGTTTTCTGAGTCACTTTTGGTTAAGTTTGTGGAAGATGGTTGGAACGAAGTTAAACTTTAGCAGCGCTTATCATCCGCAAACAGATGGACAGACAGAAGTTGTCAACAGATCATTAGGAAATTTGTTACGATGTCTTGTGAAGGACAATCTGAAGAGTTGGGACATGAAGTTATGCCAAGCAGAGTTTGCTCATAATCATGCAGTGAATCGTAGTATGGGATTCAGTCCATTTCAGATTGTTTATTCGAACTTGCCAAAGGGGCCGTTGGATTTAACAACAATACCACAACCAAAAGGGATAGTTAAATGAGCTGCTGATTTTGTTGATAGTTTGACGGAATGTCATAAAATCGTTCAGGAACGATTGGAGAAGGCGAATGAGAAGTATAAAAGATCCGCAGACTTGAAACGAAGAAATGTTGAGTTTAATGAAGGAGACTTAGTGTGCGTTGTGTTAACAAAGGATCGTTTTCCAGTGGGTGCTTATAACAAGTTGAAAGCCAGAAAAATTGGTCCTGTGGAAATTGTGCAACGGATCAATGAAAATGCTTATAGGGTGAAGGTGTCAGAGGGTGTGTACACTTCTGATGTGTTCAATGTTAAACATCTGGTACCTTATTTTGGAGATGAATCATCCAACGGAGTAGAAAACTTAAATTCGAGGACGAATTTTTCTCAACCAGGGGAGGATGATGCAACCCATGATGAAGAACGTATGGATCTGCGGCTTAACTCCATCGAGTTAGTGAATACACGGCCTAAAGAAGGAGTTTGGAGTCATCTGCGACTTAAAGAATCAAGAGACAAGAAGACGCGACCTAACCAAGCCTTAAGTCGTTCGGTGTTGGAAAGAGTTTTAGGTCGGCCATGACCTAACAGGTCTGAAGAAGAGGAGCTACGACCTAACAAGCTCAAACCATGGGATGAGTCGTTGGAACGACCTATGCTAAGTCGTTGAAGGCTCTAAATCACGATGCTTTCTTAAGTCGCCTCCAGATAAGTCGCTGTCGAGTTATCTTTAGTAGGTCGTTCACGACCTAAGTAGAGTCGCTTCTGTATTGAGTCGTTATGTTCTTGAGTCGTTTTATTCGTTGAGTCGCTGGTACTTAAGTCGTAGGTCGTTACCTTGTTTAACTCGTATGTGTTGTAATTTCTTTAAGTCGCTATAACTTGTGTTGTGATGAGTCGTGGGTCGGCATGTAGATAAGTCGGCCGAATGTGTGTTGGTTTGTAACAGGTTGAGTCGACTATTTGATAAGTCGTAAGTCGGGTACTGGGCATGTCGGGGCTGTTAGGTCGCTAACGACCTAAGTAGGTCATAGGTTGATTGCCGACCTAAGGGTCAGGTAGTAAAACGCTATAAATAGCTGCTGTGTTGTACATTTGAAGGAGGTTGATTGTTGAATAAAACTTTGTTTGATTGCTGTGTGCTTTCATCTAAATTGGTAGTTGAGTGTGATCTCCTATCTCCACTTTTGGTTAATCGAGTGCGCTCGATTCAACGATTGTTGAAGCCAATTCACGGTATCAAGTGCGCTTGATCAACGTTTGAAGAATTGTAGATCTTCTTTCATGGTATCGTGCGCGATCAACGTGTCGAAGATAGCTAGAATTCGGTATCTTTGTGATCAACGAATTTGGGCATTTCAGTATCTTCAATCCACCATTTGCTACTTTAATCGATCTATATCGTTTTTGTTATTATCCGCTGCGTCACATCCGTAACTTCCATGTGGTAATAAAAGTGGATATTGCAATGGATCATAATAACCAGCTGTTTCAGAAACAATTATGAGTTGTCCATAGTTTGTCTCAACTACAATATCTCTTTCATATATTTCTTCATTTTCAACTTCTTCTACCCAAATTCCAACAGCTCGTGAAGAAGTTCGGAGAGTATATTGTTTTTGATTTAAAGATTGTTTTTTTATGACCAATTTACAATGTTGGATATTTGGTTATTGTCCAAGTTGTCGAAATACAGCTACAAATCTATTGTATGTATTAAGAGCTTTTTGCAACTTCTCCACAATTTATCGTATCAGAATATTATTTTCAAACAATTGATTTTCGATTTCATGCTCTGTATCATATATGTAAAGTTGTTGAAAGCTTGGACGATCACTGGATTTAGGTAGTAAGCTACCAATTTTATGATATATATTACCTTGAGCATAGAATGTATATACTTCATCTCTTCCATTAGCTAAGTTCTCATCAACATGTACTCCTTTGATGTAAATGTAAGCATATGGTTATAAGCTCGTATGTTTTTTTTGAAGTGTTTCCCTTCATCTGATTGGTTAGTGTACAATTCCAATATCTCATCCGATGATGAAATTAACTGTAAAATTATTTTTCCATTTAAGCAGCAAAAACTATTTGATTCTCGATAAAAGAGTTTTGCTTGGTAATATGTATATATCCTTGATTGTGGTAAATAGAACATTTGAAAACCTGAATGATCTGTAAAGCTTCTTTCACAACTATGTCTTGCGAAAGAACTTTGACATGGTTGACTAATTCTATTTGTTCTTATGGTTCTGTTCCAGTCATCTTTATGTTCAAAAGGTAATGTAGTAATGTCTTCTTGTTCTTCATTATTCATTGGTCCACTAAGATCTTGATCTGCTTAAAAAATTTGATAAATAAATTTTGTAAGTTTTTTCTAACATAAAGTGACTCGATAAACTATGTGGGTGATAAATTAATATGACTTGGGTTCATAAATTACTTTGATTATATTAATAAATATGTTATTATATGATGATAATGAAGCTACTTGTACTATTCCTTTGTGTACCATTATATGCATTCGTACATAGGAAAAATAAACTTTGGTAAATACATAACTCTCATTGTTCTCACATTATAACGTATTGAATTATAAGGAATAGTTCTCTGAAGTAATACCTTGTATATTGTGAGAGCAAGGTGCCAAAAAAGAACTACCGGTACTACTTGTTTGTGAGGCATCATGATTGATATTCTTTTCGACTCTTTTAGATTTTCTACTACAATAATAGTATGGTATTGTTCACGTTTTGCCTCTTTGTGTTCTTCAGTCGTTAACTTTTTTCCTTCTTTATAGCGAATACGACGGTGCTCTAATTGTTTTTCCCTTTGTTTAGAACTTAATTCAGAATGACATTGTCTTTTTCTTTCGACCTTGATTTGAGCATCCAATAACGCTTCTTGATGAGCCCTCTCAATGATTCCAGTGCTTCTACGCAGTACCAAGGGTGCTTGAGTACATTGCATTTCTTGACGTTGGTTTCTTTCAATAATTCTCAGAATTATATGGGACAATAAGGGTGGTATGTAGTTGGATTCAATTTGGTGACGTTGAACTCTATTAATACTTTCCACCCTTTGTAAGTTGGGGACTTGGTTTGCTTCCATTGTTTGATGTTGAGTTCTCTCGTTGATTCTAGGAATTCTATGTGGTTTTAACTTGAAAATTTGATTGCCTTCCATGAGTTGATGATGAAATTCACAAAATTTCAAATGAAATTTGTTTGACTTATAATGCTAGAAACAATACTCAATTTGTATTATAAGTGAACATCACCATTTAAGCCTTAAGAACTAAGTTGCATATATTTATTTATTTTTTTAAAATACCTAATATAAGTAATAATATGTTTCATGTTTCATAGTAACGGTTGGAACATGCTTTATAACATGTAGATGTAGTAGAAAATATGTAAAAGAATTTTTCATAGAATGGGAAGTAATTGTTTTTAACAAAAAAATTATTTAATAAAAAAATATTTAACTTATATTATGCAGTTAGTAGTTGTGGCATGTTATTATGACTAGAATATAGAAATACATATATTCCACAAACATCATCGTATGTAATGTTTGGATAAGCTAAAAGAATATGAGATGTCAACAAACTAAGTTGCTTTCGCTATTCAATTTTTACCAAATTTTAATTTCCCAAACGTACCTCTTGAGTAATAATCAAAGTTGAGCGATGAAGACAAAAAATTTCTTCTGATAATATAAACTGCAGAACAAACAAATTGAAAATAGGACCAAAAAAATGCAAGAGAACTTAAAATATAATAATGCAATAATAAGAAGAATAAGTTTTTTAAAATGCAATAATAAGAAGCGTAAGGTTTTGACAATGCAGTAATAATCAAGTGTAAGCACTATCACAGAATTTAATCGCAACTTATGTATTATATAATTGACTATAAAAGAAAATGCATGTTAAAAATAAGTATAGCTGTTTTTGGTGAATGAAAGATATTTGGTTGCCTTATTTGTTAATGTCCAAATGCCTCTGTTGAAATGCATACAACTCCTCCCTTTTGCCTAAAACAAATTAAAGCTTTTTGGGACTAAAAGCTTTAATTTCGACAGCACTTCACTTTTTTTTGTCTATGCATAACTTTACATCCAAGGGGTATATTCATATTGTGTTTTCTAAAATAAATTAAAGTCTTTTGGGACTAAAGACTTTAATTTGTTTTTGTTGTATTTGTTAAAATAATATTTAATGGTTAATTTCATATGTCAACAAATATATATATATATATATATATATATATATAACACTAACAATGAAATATATATATTTGTTCAAACTTGGATAATTTAAGATTATTAAAAATTGGGTGGCGCATAAATTGCATTCAAAACTTAATCTTACCTGCAATATTCATAAGCATATATAGACAAACTCCTTAGCAATGTCGTTGATGAACAATATAGAGAATATGCACCTCTTTGTCTTGTACAAGACCAGAAAAGATGAGAATCAATCAATGGTATAAAGATAGCAATGGCATCAAGAAAGCTCACTACGACTTTATCATACTATGAAGAAATTACACACATCCAGGCAGGGCCGAGCCCAAGGCAAGGTGAGCAAGATAGCCACCTAGGGCAACCGACCAGATGGGGGCAATGACATGGTGGTGGTGATGGGTACAGTCGTTTATTTAGATAAAAATGGGTTATATAATAATAAAAAAACAATTGACAATGTAGTGAAGTGGTTAGGCTATTGTTATTTAATTCAGGCAACCAAAGTTCAAGTATGGGAAGCTGCAAATTTTTGAGGCAGTTTTTTTAAGCTCAGACTAGGGCAACGTGACCTGTTGGGCCGGGCCTGCATCCAGGTGGGCATACATCTAATCACAATACGCATGTGTAAATTTAGCAGCATGGTTATGTAGCATTATCATATACTATGAAGAAGAATAATGAATCTCAAATTCATGTTTTCATTATATATCATAGTGATCTTAAAAGTAATATAAACAAATGGAATAATGTCAGTATTCCAAGTAAAAGATATTGAGTTTCAAGCTTTTAAGTTTTGTCCTTCGACCATAGTTGTATAATAGTTTATATATTTTAATTATGTATAAGTCGATTTTACTATTAATTGTGCAGTATTATAAAGAAATTCATATACAACTATTTCTTTATAACATTTAAAATCAACTTTTATGAAGTAGAAGTGCAAGAATAAATTAGATTACCCGAATAATGACCTAATAACGATTGTTCTTTTTCATTCATTATGTCTCATCTTTTTTCTTAGCTAATATTATGTTCAAAAAGGTAACCATATAGATGCTATCTTTGGACAAAAATAAAATGTTTAAAAAGGTAACCATTATAGTATGAAATAATGTCATAACCTCAAGCGGTTACCAATTAAGTTTAACATTTTTCTTGTGTTAAACATATTGTAATTTCAAATTCAAAAGGATCGTTGATATGATACTCTTTCTTAAAAAAGAAAATAATACTTTAATTAGGACAATGTTTATATAGAAATGAGCATCAAAAGGGTGTAAATTCAATAATCTTACACATCTCATATTAGTTTTCCTGTGTTGAAATGACGGTACTGACAATCACAACCTTTTAAACGTGCAAAAAAAATTACAGCTTGGAAAAACTATCTTTTAAACTGAAGTTTGTCAGTATGTAATTAAATAAAGCATTTTGGTATAAGCAAAGTGTATGATGTCACAATCAATTCTTGCCGACAAATATAGTTCGCACCATCTTCATTTATTTACAATAACAAAATATTAGTAATTAATCCTAGAAAATTTCTCCTTGTTAATTCCTTTTCAAAGAACATACATATTCATGAAATTTCAATGATATAGGTTATTTACGACAATTTAGCATATAGATATTAACCATTGTATGCATTTTTTGAGACATAAAGTGTATATGATTAGTTGATGAATTCTCAATAAACATAATATAGAAATAAATTTCCTTAGTTGCTTACTGTCATATTAAATGAAAATTCAGTACTGAAAGATGCATGTTATAGATAAAAATGTTTTTTTGAACCAAATTAAATATGGAAACAATTAAGGTAAATAACAAATCATAACAAATTGCCATATTTTTTACAAAAAAACCAAATTAAGCAAGTATTGCAACCTTTTTACTAACTCCAAAAATGTTGGTTGCTCATAGAATTGATTTTGAAAGTACAAAATTTCTGAATGGACATAAAAGGAAAAATATATTTGTTGATTAAGTGTGAATAAACATGGTGTAAGCATCCATATTTTAACCTTCAAAAATACTTGAGAATAAAAAGGGGATACGACCAAATAGACCATTAACACAAAAATAAAAAGCAGATCTTAACTAATGAACCAAGTCGTCAAAGCGAACAAAAATGAAAAATAAAGTAATAAATTTATTTTGACATCAAGAATAAACCATCATTTGACAGTACAAACATACAGATATTCAAATTAAGCTGTGTAACATTATATTTGGCAGCCCAATATAATAAGCATATGTAGAGGCAGCTAAGGAGGCATAAGTTTTAATAATGGCATCAAAAATTTATTTTCATATGCATCTATGAACGTGAAAAACATGGAACATTGGTTGAGTGTTTGAAAAACATGGAACTTTAGTTGATTCTTTGAATAACATGAAGCTTGATTTCTTTCCACGCAGCTTAGTTAGAAGCGGAACACAACCAACAACATTTTGTGCACAACAACTTAAGTATTGTTGAAGTCGAGTTCTCCATGTCCACCAGTTTCAATGTCATAAATGAATAGTGTAGAGCATAAAGCATACTCATTTAAATAGTTTACACAGTAGTTGAAGAAAACCAAAAGAGATAATACGATTATGTTTAGTCATTTTACCCCATTACATCGTAACTTCCTAAAACGAAGAAGTTTAATTAGCTTTACAAAAAATTATAATGTTTCACATTCAAAATAAGAGTATAGTATATTATTATTCAAAATACTGAAATAAAAGATAGTAATTACACACTTTAACATTTAATTTATATGAAAAGAAGTCAACGAAGAAATGGGGAAAGTAGCTTCTGCCAAAAATCCAACCGAGAAAATCGAATATTTACTATATAACAAAAAAAATCCATCAATAAGTTCAAATCATGTAGATGCACCGTTTTAGATACCTAGAAAAGTTCTTTAAAATACAGATGAGTGTGTGTGTGTATTCATGTTAAATGATATTAAACGCTCTGAAACTGCAGTTTGGAACCATAGTGAAGCATTTACAAATTGCTTGGTACATACATGATAAAGCTTAGCATTCCGGTAGTGATTAAAAGCGATGAAAATGACAGTGGCACGACGCTGAGAGTACATGTCAATGATGCAATAACTTGTAAACGAAATGATGCAATAGTAAAAAAAATAGAGGCCAAACATAGTTGAACAAAAATACTATGTCTGGTAGAGGTTAGATTATTCGGAGCAACATAAATGTAGCCTAGAGATAATTAAATTGAAAATTAACATGCCGCAACAAAGTAGCAAACGAAAATATGTCTCTGCTCAATAAATATTGGGATTACATTGAATGCTTTTGCAATCTAGTATGAAATAAATTTTGTACTAATATTCATATTCCTTACAATCGTAGATTAACAAATAAATTTAAGTTGTATAAGCAATAAACTATAGGAACACAAAATATGAGTAAAAGCAAGTAAACTACAAAAACATAAATGCTAAGAACAACCGCAGCCTGTATAAATTATTTAAAAGCACAATCTACTTATATCTAAAATAGTATCAACTTAATTATTGACAGAAAAAACCAAGTTCGTACAACGTAATTAATTTTCAAGAATTAGCTGAAAGTAGAATAGCCAAATGGATCAGATATATGAAGAGACCAACCAAAAATTATGCAGGGCACATGTTTTCTTTGGGATTGTCTATTTGGCACTTGATGTTGCTTTCAGAGAAAGGAAGGCATGTTGTCATATATGTAAACAGATAAAATAGTAACAACAAAATGTATTGACAATTAATTAGATGAAGGGAAAAGTTAAAATGAAACACCCAATTTTTAAATTATTTTCAGACCTAAATGTGCATGTTAAGCGGGTTTACAGCGTTATAAACAATTTGTTATAGAAAAGCTTTGCATATATACATATAGAAACAGTCTGATATAAAATACTGAGGATATTGGGAAGGAAAAAAACCAACAAATGATATAAAATACTGAGTGATTGTTAATTGATATAGTTAAAACAAAATAGACCATGAACATGAAATAATAGCATGAAAAAATGGTGCAAAATGATCAACAGCTTTTAGTAGCATTTCAAAAACACTACTGAAACACATATAGTGGCGTTGAGCAAACGCAATCGTAAAGTAGGGATAAAGTTGAAAACTCTATTGGTAGCGCCAAAAAACCTTTGGTGGCGGTTTTAAAATATTACAAAAAGATTTTTGGTGGCGTTTAAGAAACGCTACAATAAAAGGATTTATAATAGCGTTGAAATAAATGCAACTAAAAACCATGGATTTTTAGTTGCAGGCTTTATCATGGCGTTTATCAAAACGCTACCATAAGTTTTGGTAGCGTTTTTTGTGCGCCACCAAAAAATAAAATTTCTTGTAGTGGTTGATTTTTAAAATATAATATATATATATATATATATATATATTATTTTAATACATGTATAAATTTAGGTTTTACAATAATATGTTGTGGAAATTTCAATTTATAAGTTAGTTTTGAAAAATATAAATTTTAAGATTTTACTTATAATTTTATTATTTTAAAAATATATAAAATAAGATTTAATACAAAATACATTTGGTAATAAGACTTAATTTAATAAAATTTAATTTAATTGGATTATAGTATATTTAAGTATTTATTTAAATTTATAATAATATTTTAAAAACATATTTTTAATAACTTTAAAAATAGAGGTTGGGAAGATAAATTAATGTTGACTTAGAATTTAAATTGGTTAATAATTGAATTTAAATAAGAATTGATTTGAACTTATTGATTTTGAGATTTTGAAAGATATGATTTATAACTTGATTTGATAAAAAGTGACTATATACGAAGATTCCCAATATAAAGTAAAATTGAGACCGAATATTTAATATTGATTTAAATTGGGATTTTATTTAATTGTTATTAAAATGATTAATTGAATATTTTCCAATTAAATAAAATTAAAGTTAAATGTTGAAACATAATTGAAATTTATATTGTAAATGTTTGAATATTTAAACTTTGAATCTTATTGGAATAGAAGTGATAGCTCGAACCTAGATTTGAAATCGATATAAATTGGAATGGTTTATCGAGAATTTGAATTGAAGCTTTCACCTTTTAAATTGAAATTGTTAAACTGGTATTGATTTAAATTGAATTTTGGATTTTAAGTAGATTTAAATCGTTTGTGAAATTTGGAGGAAACTAATTTTATTACATAAAGTTTCTTTTACATACATATATATATATATATGTACTATTTTTAATATATAAACTATTTAAATCCATAACCTATTTTTAAATATAAACTATTTTTAATTTGTAACTATTTAAAAATACATATATAAAACTATCTTCAACGTTTAAACTATGTAAGTTGGAAATGTAAAATATCTAGATTTAATGGATTTAAAAACTAATATTTTAATATGATGGTTTAAACTATTTGTGAATATGATTTCAAATGTAATATGGTTTCAAGGTGAATAAAATTTCAGAAGTGATGAATTTGAAATGAATATGATATTTTGATATGAAGTATAAACTATTTGAATATATAAAATGATCACTGTGTGAAATAAGCATTTGGTTGTTAAAGAAACCGGGATCAGATATTGGCATACTCTCCGCCAATACCGAAAACCACTTTAACAACTATGTACATTGTGGAGATTCCAGAAGATGATTTGGCTAATGATTCTGTATGAGATATTTACATAACCCTGACTCCCGTGAGTCATCTTAGATGTGACTATACAGGAATCACGCCCGGCCAAGTGAGGTCGTTCCTCCGATCGGACTCATTTCTTCGGTACCATTCTATTACTTTGAGATTTGATTGGGTAAACCTTTGATTTTTGAGTGTGTCTCAAGGTGGGAGGTAGTAGCTACTATGCGTTACCACCAGTCCGGATCCGCAAACGATATATCTACACTGGCATTGGCTCGCGTGCCGTGTTCACATGCCCTATTGCGCCTTCTACGAGTTTGTTTTGTATCGTACCTTTGGGGTGTCTTGGGTAAACCACCGGTTTGGTGGAGTTTATACATTTGTATAGATTGTGGGAATATATAAAATGTGTTAAAGGGGATATGGGTAACGCATTAACGCTATTTTAACAGTTTACTTTACTATAGACATGGTGTAATAGCGTATATTACTACATAGTAGATAGTTCCACGGATCCTTAGAGGATGGAAATTCCAAACAACCGTTAAGTCACTTGTATTTCAGTTGACATTTCACTTGAGCTTAATTTACTAGTATAAGAATGTTAATCCTGACTCGAGTGTTGTGTTTTTCTTTATGCTCGGGTCAGATTGAGTGTCATTGCATTTGAGACTCACCTTTGGAGATTAGAGCTTTGTTTGAAAATCTACCTTTGTCTACTTCAGTTTGTTCGAGTTGTTTGGTCCAAACTTATCATTGGCATTTGTATTAGTAACTTCCGTGTATTCGAGAAAGTTGTTGTATTTTACTTTAAACTCTGATGTTTATATAGTAGCTTCATGAACTACTATTTTACGCTGTTTGCTATTATTACTCTGTGTCTGTGGTTGTTTGATTGATTTATTTACTGTATGTGCTAAGTTTTGCCAAATATAATTTAACAATCTGTTGTTTTGAGCTATCCAAGTCTGACATGAGTGGATGATTGTCGATTTGAATGGTTCGAAATAGTGGGTCGTTACATCGAATGAGAGAATAGCAATTTGAATAAAACAATATACTGAAATAATGTGCAACACTCATGAAAGACGCAAAATTAAATACATGTAAACCTTTAACTACTCGAAAAAACCAAATATTTTTATTTATAATTGATTTACGTAAACCTAGTAAAGAAAGAAAATGTGGCTAAATCAGAATTAACTATATCTATTCTATAATATAAAAAAGAGAATATGAAGGCAATATTTGCCCTTTTTCTAATTATGTATTTCAGTATTATTAAGAATGTAAAGAAATTTAAACTTTAAAAAGAATAAACTAAATATAAAAAGATATCAAACTCATAGAGTTTACGAAAACATTTATTTATGCTAACAACTCATAATAAATAAATACTACGAAATGTGTAATGTTACAAACATGTTTCATACATATATTTAACAATTCACTTTGAAACGTACATCTTATTTATTTTATACAAACATTACATAGGAAAATTAAAGTTAAATCAGAATAAATCATATTTTACATAGCTATATACCATTATGGAACCAAAACTAAACTTTTTACTTTTCAAGTTGCTTAAAGAACACATAATTTAAGATATACGGGTGATTACAAAAATATTATATTAAGGTATAAGGGTCAAAATTAGAACAAACCTTCCTGGACAC
This sequence comes from Allium cepa, assembly GCA_030765085.1. Lineage (NCBI taxonomy): Eukaryota > Viridiplantae > Streptophyta > Magnoliopsida > Asparagales > Amaryllidaceae > Allium > Allium cepa. The sequence goes on along the minus strand of CM060945.1, from coordinate 1,031,390,928 downwards.
AAAAAAATTGCAATCACACGAAAAAATCAAGCATTGTTACGTCTTTAAATGTTCAAAAGGTATTAGCAAATAGCAAAGGTGTAACAACCCTTGTTTGAGATATACCTGAAACTAAAATAAAATAAGCATAAATTTGATTTTTAATAAAGAATTGAGATTTCAATTCTTTTTAGTTCTTAAATTTAATTAAATTGGAGATCTTTTATGTTATAGAAAATGAATAAAATATTTTAAGATGCTTATATTAGAAAATTTAGGAACTTCAAAATAAAATATTTAATTGGGTTAAGATCTTTTATTTTAAATAAGTGATTAATTTGGAATTTAATAGATTTTTAATTGTAAATTCTTTGTTAGGGTTTAAATATATTTTAGGAAGTGAATTAGTTAATTGGGCTATAATATATTTCAAAAAACAATGTTTTGTTCAATAGAAATGTTTGTTGACTTTAAATAAACAATTGAATTCTTTTTTAAGCTAATTTAATCTTTAAAAGCCCATAGCCCAAACCAAAGTGGAAAGGCAATTGAGAAAAATTGATAAGCGAACTATTGTACGTATCCTTATCTTGTTTCATTTCTTAAGTTAAAGTAAAACAACAGATATCCATTCTTCCCCAAATCAAAACCTAGCCAAGCCCTAATTCAAGCCATTCTAATCCCAAAAAATTCCTATTAAATCTGAAGCAAATTGAGTAAGCTTCTCTACAACATTCTCCATTCATTAGACCCAAAAAGCTAGAGTTCTAGCCATGATTGGAGGTAATAGTTAGTTGATTTGCTAAGTGGAAAGTGACATTGGGCCATAAAACTCAGGTAGGCAGAAAAATCATAGAAATCTGAAATTTAGATATGTTGTTCATAACTCATTTATCAACCTTCTGCAAAAATTGTAGGAAATATTGGGTTTTGCAATATTAAGTCACTGTTGCACTGAGGATGAAAATGTTGGAAATTTCAAATAGTTTTAGGGATTTTTTGCATTCAAGGTAGGATAACATCTCACACTACTATATCTATGATCTGAGGTGATTTATATTTGATTTTAATTGCTAATAAGATGAGTTGAACAGTTAAATTAATTAGTATAATCTAAATTTCTGAAATCAATAATGTCAGTTTTTAATTAAGCAAATACACACACCATATGCAGTTATATCAATATTGATAGTACGGGAAGGGTTAACAAGACCTGATATTGTATCTTACATATTCTACTACTCAGCAGAATCCGAGAAAGTCGATAACAAGAAGAGAATCGATGATCAACTATGCAAGCAAGTGCCCAGGATTTGCGTCAACCGATCGATTGGTTACTCACCACTGATCGACTAGTGATACTAAATATTAGGCATTTTTGCCCAGCTACTAATGCTATGTTGTTTTATTTAATTTCTTTGTTTTGTAGAATTTGAGCTTGTAGTTGATTGAATTATCCTCTTATTTTGGTAAGAAAATTATTATTATAGATTTCCAAATCACTTTTGATGTTTAATCTAAAGAAAACATATTTAATTATGTATAAAAAGCTTTATTATGAAAAGGATTTACAATAATGTTTTATTTCAAAAAAAGAAAGAATTGACAAATGAAGCTTTAAAGTAAATAATATTTTATGAAATATATATATATATAGATCTTTAAAATAAATTAAATAATCATTTATGAAAAGTATTTCTTTGATTCAAATATTTGGTAAAAAGATTCTATTTTTAAACTAAATCTTTTAACCTTTTTCTCTTAAATTACAAATGAACATGCTTGGATTGACTTTCTATTAAATTCTGCGATTTCCTATGAAATAAAGAATTTTAATAAATGATTGAATTGTTGCATTGGTATGGCCCGTATGGGACATTTCGTACATTTCTTTTGGTTATTATAATAATTTGTAAATAGAGTTTAAGTGAAATTTACTAGCTTTTTGTAAATACTTGAATTTACTATTTAGTATAGGTCAGTTAGTTAAATTCTTGCAATTACTTGAGTAACAGTAATTAACACTTAGAGTTATACTATCTTAGGCTGTTTGGATTACAGGTCGATAGACCCCAAGAATTGACTCATTTTTCATTGACCAGAGAGTTGATACCATTCTTAGATTCGGTACGTAAGTCTCTTTCGGTAGATCGGTTCATGGTGTAAATAAAGGTTGTCTCTTTTGGATGGTGGGTATTTAGGTGCATCATAGTCTATAGAACGAATTACTACAATCCATCAGTTTATTTTAGTTTTGTATAGTTAGACGATGTTTACTTCTTTCGATAGGTAAATTTGCATAGGACAGATTAGGTACGTGACTGCTTTTTTCTTTAAGCGGTGTTCCTAATTTGCAGTCTCTTTCGGTGGGCTTCCTTTCTATATAGCTTGTCTTTTTCGGTAGATCTCTTGTCACTTTAAATTGATATAGACTACTATTATTATTTCATCAGTGATGATTATTTCTTCAGAAATTTTATGATTAGATCTTTCGGTATCTTTTGGCCCTAGAGAATTTTGAATGTTATTATCATATTTTTTATAACAGTCCGTTTGAAACATGATATGGATTTATGAAATGGTGATTTGGTTTAATATGTCTTTCTATGATTATTTGGCTTTAGGCATAATTTCAAATGACTTATTTTATGGTTATGCCATAAAGGGATTTATGGAATGGTGATTTTAATTGATTTGCCTTATTATGATAATCTATTTTGGAACATTTTATTATGGCTTATTTTATAGTTAAGTCATATATGTATGATATCAGTATCTCACCTTCCTATTACATATTGTCTGACCCGTTTATTTTAAAAATACGGGCCATGCCAAGATTCTAATAGTACAGGGACTCATTGTCCTCTAAATTTTTAGCTAGCATTGAAGTAGACTATTTTGACCATTCTAGTTTACCTCATATTTCTGTAGGTTGACATTTAGGAGTTTATGTCATGTGTATTATCTAATAGTCATTGTGTACCTGATATAGTACTTTTTGGATGTGATGTATATATTATGTGGGTCTAGGACCGATCTTTTGTAGATTCATATTCTACATGTATATTATGTATATTATGCCACTGTGATCAATGACTTTGATTTTGATATATATTTATATTCTATATTGTTCTGAATAATTTAATCGGCGTGTTTAATACCTTGAATTAACCTTTTACATGTCATAAATTTACTTCGGATCCTCAAAAGGTTATAAAAATGTGTCAGTATTATTCCATAGATATATCCACATTCGATCGCCTTTAAACAGCCATATTCTCCATGTTATTTGATGACATTACTTGTAATGATCTTTAGTAATGTTGGTATAGCAATGGATCGTTATAGCTTGGTATTAGAGCTGGCATAGAGTCAAGATCTGAACCTAGATGACTTAGAGTCCCTTCCTTCTGGTGTGTGGTAGTTAGCAATTTAATTAACTATTACGGATAGAAATGTAAAAGGACTATTGGGAACAATCATCAGGACAAATTTGAATTTTTTTGAATTTCTATATAAAGTATTATTATGAAAATGGTACTAAAATTGGGTGCTCACTTTTGTTAAAGAGTGAGATTTTTGGATAGCATAAATTAGACATTGGATGGCTTAAAAATTTAATTTTTTTGACCCTTTAGTGACCCGAATTGCACAGTGAAAGTTGATTAACAGTTTTCTGCTGAGCAAATTAAGTAGTTTACTCTTATAATGATTGATTAATGTTTAGTTGTTTTAAAGTTATTTGTAACAACATATAATTTATATTGAGTAGGAATTAACACTTGAGAATTTTAGAATGACTCGATATTGATAATAAGACCTTAAGGTGTCCTGGTGATGTGGCTACCGAAGGAATACGGGGAATATGTTTCTTTCATAAAAATGGAATAATAACCTATATGCATCATTAATTAAATACTAAGACGGAATTAAAATTTATAGGTTGATTAATATATGTATGGATGAATGGGTGTATAATTGAATTGTTATCAATTAATTAATTGTTGAATGGAAAATAAAGATTAATTGAAAGTAGTTAATAAAAGCAACCACCTAAAGTAAATTGAAATCCCTTTGATTGAAGAAATCTTAGGAAATATTTCTTGTGTTAAATTACCTGTTGAGTGCTTTAAGAATTCCGGTTGAGGCATTCGGTTGAAATTATCGATTAGGAATTTCCTAAGCACTAAGATGAGACAGATGTACATGGTACTACGAGTTATAACAAAAAAAATTAAGTGTGTTAAATATTGCTTTAAAATGGAATAAATGTTTTGGAAAATGTGTGTGTGTGTATATATATATATATATATAAATATGTGATAAATTTGGAAAAATGTCTTAAAGATAGATAACAGTTTGAGAAGTGTTATGAGTTGTATAATTATTGAAAAGAGTCATTTTATGAAGTTTTAATAATAATATAAAGTGATTTGAGATGTGATTAGGTATTGCTTAAAAATATGGAAAATATCTTAGAAAAAGGATTGGTAAATATTTCGAGAAGAAAATTTAATCTGGTATGAAAGTAGCCTTTATATATTGTATAATTTTGGTACTTGAAATAACTATGATGAAAACAATAAGTATACTTATAAGTATTGATTTTTTATGGCAAATGCAGCTATTGAGCATCAGAAATAGCTAAGGTCAGTAGTGAGGCGGTGTTGATTGCACGGTCAACATTGCAGTCTATTGACACAGCGATTCACTATAAATGGATGGCAATTCAACGTCATTATATTAAATCTATATGTAAATTTATGTTATATAGAATATAAAGTAATTGTGGAAAAAAAATTTAGAAATTTTAAAGTAAAAAAATATATTTGAAGCAAACGCAATTTTGTATTTTAATAATTTGGATTAAAAGAAATTATTTAGAGAAAGAAGTTATGATGAATGTACCAGGAGAATCAATTAAAACATAAGGAATTCATTTAGTTTGACAATTGCCTTTTAATTAAAAGACTGAACCATATGGTTTAAAGTTTTGAAAGAAAAGTTAGTCATAGGAGTAAATTAATTTTTACTAAACGAATATATAAAAAATTTAAAAATTAATAAGAATAATAGCATTATAATTGTTTTGAACTATGTTTAAATTTGAAATCAATTATTTGTTGGGATAACAATAGAAGAGACGATATTTGATTTAAATAAACTGCCTCCTAAAAGTGTTTATTTGTTTTTCTTTTCATTTCAAAATTTTAAGACGCAAGCATAATCAGCTTGTCCTAAATACATCTTAGAAATTTGATCAAGAATATTTTGGAGTATGATATAAGTATGAAAAGCTTAATTTACAACTCTTGACTTTTAGGCAAAATAGATTTGTTTATCCTAATAATTTATTTAAAGTATTTTTGTAAAAGCATATTGTCTGGTATAATATTGGACTAAAGTGAGAGTTTTCTTTTATGACCTAGGGCATGAAATTTTATTTTGAAGTGTGCTATAGTAAAATAGCAATAACTTGCACTTAATAAACCCATTTAGGGTAAATCTTTTTGGGTTAGATAATAGATTCAACTAGTAATAATTTCGCTTTTGGTCACTCTTAGATATTTGATAGTTTACCTGACCTGAATAGATTTGAAAATATGGTTAGACTTTGTCTTTTAATTTCCCAAAATTTAAATCTAAAATTTATTTTGGCCATATCTTTTGAATCGTTAGTCCAAATTTTATGACCTTTTTCTTGAAAGAAAGCTTAGAATATTTTCTATAACTTTTATGTTTTTATAAAATTCTAAAGTTTAAACAACATAATATGGATTTGAACATATAGTTATAGGTATATCTTTTTAGTGATTCCTTGAGTTTAAAAAACCAACTTGTTTTGGTCCCAAGTTCCAAACCATTTGACCAGATTTTAGTGATCCTATACTTTTTTTAAATTAAAGACAATGAGGAACAAGTTTGTTTCGGGAGCTTTGCAAAATTTTGAAGTTTTCTCATCTAAAGTTGCCGTTTTGATAAGAGGGCCTGCATATTTTTGACATTTCTTGAGTTATTTACTTTTAATAATCCTCCCATAACTTGAATTTTAATCCATATTCCGGAAGTTGCTTTGGAAATTAAAATGTTATGCAATAATTCACTCTTTAGTATCTTTATCTAATTTTGTTTTATTGACTATACAGTCGAGATGTGGCTTAATATTTGAACATCATGTTATTTTGAAGTTAAGTGCAGTCATGCTTATCTATTTTTTTTATATGCGACTAATGTTTATGATGAATTAAGAATAAGTGTTTTAAAGACTATTTGGACTTATGTGTGACGATAGCTCGCTTTTTCTCTTGCAAAATTTAATGAATTGTTTTAAAATGCTAAAAACAAGGTATGCTTTTACTTAAAAGAGTTATATATTCTTGGCTATATATCGTATGGCAAATTTTGATATATAAATTATTCCAACCATGTTTTGGTCGATGTATAAATATTTTATCACATTATAATTGTTCAAAAAGCTCTCCGTACAAAAGTGACTCTGTCGGATTTTTTTGGAAATTTCAATACTTAAAATATTTTTCGTATTATTTTATTTTATGCGAAAACTAGAAAGTATTTGATTAAATAATTGAGTAGTAGAAATAATCATATGAATTTGTGTAAAATTCACAGCCTACAATTACAACTATTAGGAAAAGGAAATAATTTGTGTTTCTTAAATACATCAATTAAAAGATCTAGTAAGTGTTCAACTACTTTATTTTACCTAATGGGTTAATGCAAATCCCAGTATGTGCTAAACCCTAAATGGTAAGTAGAGTTTGAGTTTGATTATAGATAGTTTTGTTATGTGATTGTTTTAATGGATATATTGCTATTAATACATACATACATACATACATACACACACACACACACACAGATATATATATATATATATATATATATATATATATATATATATATATATATTAGACAGCTTTCTAAAGAAGAATTGTGGGGACACAATTTTTTAGTGGGGAGTTTGTAACAACCTAGTTTGAGATGTACCTAAAATTAAAATAAAATAAATCTAAGTTTGATTTTTAATAAAGAATTGAGACTTTGATTCTTTTTAATTTTCAAACTTAATTAAATTGAAGATCTTCTACGTTATAGAAAATGAATTAAATGTTTTAAAATGCTTAAATTAAAGAATTTAGAAACTTAAAAACATATTTAACTCGGTTAAAATCTTTTATTTTAAATAAAAGATTAATTTGGAATTTAATAGATTTTTAATTTTAAAATCTTTGTTTGGGTTTAAATACATTTTAGGAAGTGTATTTGTTAATTGAGCTATAATGTATTTTAGAAAACAATGTTTTGTTGAATAGAAATGTTTATTAACTGTAAAAAAGGAATTGAATTCTTTTTAATAGCTAATCTAGTTTATTAAAGCCCATAGCCCAAACCAAAGTGGAAAGGCAATTGAGAAAGAATGCTAAGCAAACTACTGTACGTATCCTTATCTTATTTCATTTCTTAAGTAAAAGCAAAAACAACAGAAATCTATTCTTCCTTGAATCAAAATCTAGCCAAGCCCCTAATTTAAGCCATTCTAATCTTAATAAGTTCCTATTAAGTCTGAGAAAAAAATAAAGTAGGCTTCTCTACAACATTCTCCATCTATTATACCCAAAAAGCTAGCGTTTTGGTCATGGTTGGAGGTCATAATTAGTTGATTTGCTAAGGGGAAAAGTGAAATTAGGGAAGACAACACAGTTGAGTATAATAATCATAACTAATTATAAAAGAATCATAAAAATTTGAAATTTAGATACATTACTCGTAACTCAAATATCTACATTTTCTAAAAATTTCATAGAAAAATATTGAACTTGCTATGTTAAATCACTACTTCACTGAGGACGAAAATGCATAAATTTCAGTGAATCGATGCTTGTAATTTTGGGTTATTTTAGATTCAATGCGTGATAAAAATATCACACTACTATATCTATAATCTGAGATGATTTACTTTTTCATTTCAATTGCTAATAAGAAGAGTTGATAAGTTAAGTTAATTAGTATAATCTAAAATTTTGAATTTAATAATGTCAGTTTATAATAAGAACATACAACCATCATTTGCACTTCTATCAATATCGATTATATGTGAAGGGTTAACACGACCTAATATTGTATTTAGCATATTCTGCAACTCATCGAAAATCGGGAAAGTCGATCATCAAAAGAGTATTGACAATTGCCTGGGCAATCAAGAGCCGAGGATTTGCGCCTACCAGTCAATCATCACCGGTCAACTAGTGATACTAAATACTGGGCAGTTTTGCCTAGTTCCTAATGCTAGTTGTTTTATTCGATTGCCTTATTTTATGGAATTTTAACTTGTAGTTGATTGAATTATCCTATGATTTTGGTAAGCAAATTATAGTTATAGATTTGCAAATCCATTTTGATGTTTAATTTAAAGAAAATATATTTAATTATGTATAAAATGCTTTATTATGAAAAGGATTTGCAATGAGGTTTTATTTCGAAAAAGAAAGAATTGACAAATGAAGCTTTAAAGTTAACAATATTTTATGAAAAGTAAATATATATATATATATATATTTATTTAAATATTTTTAAAATAAAGTAAATAATCATTTATGGAAAGCATTTCTTTGATTCAAAAATTTAGTAACAAGATTCTATTTTTAATATAAAATCTTTTAACTCTTTTCTTTTAAATTACAAATGAACAAGCTTGAATTGAATTTCATGATTTTATATGAAACAAAGAATTTTAATAAACGATTGAATTATCAGATTTGCATTAGATATTTCATACAATTGTTTCGCTTATTATTATAATTTGTTATAGAGTATGAGTGGAATTTACTATCTTTTAGTCAATACTTGAATTTACAATTTGGTATGGGACAGTTCGTTAAATTCTTTTGATTACTTGACTAATAGTAATTACAATTAGAGTTATACTATCTTAGGGTGTTTGAATTTTAGGCTAATTGATCCTCGAGAAAATTGACTCATTTTTCATCGACCTAAGAGTCAATACCATTTAGATTTGGTAGGCAAGCCTCTTTCGGTAGATATTTTTATGGTGTAAATATAGGCTGTCTCTTTCGAAAGGCAGGTATTTACTTGCATCGTAGTCTATAGATCAGATGACTACAATCCACAAGTTTATTTCCATTCTGTACAGACAAACGATGCTAATCTCTTTCCATAAGTAAATTTGCATAGGACAGATTAGGTACATGGCTGCTCATTTCTTTGAGTAGCATTCCTAATTCGTAGTCTCTTTCGGGAGGCTTCCTTTCTATATAGCGGGTCTCTTTCAGTAGATCTCGTGTCACTGTATTTAAACTGACGTGGACTACCATTATTATTTCATTAGTGATTATTATGTCTTCAAAGATTTTATGATTAGATCTTTCATTATCTTTTAGCTCTGGGGAATTTGAATTGTTATCACCATATATTTGATAATAGTCCATTTAAGACTTGGTATGGAAATATAAAATGGCGATTTGGTTTAATATGCTTTTTTATGATTATTTGTTTTTTGGCAAATTTGAAATGACCTGTTTTATGGTTAAGTCATAAAGGGATTTATGGAATGATGATTTTAATTGATATACCTCATTATGATCATTTGTTCTGGCATATTTTATTATGGTTTATTTTATTGTTAAGCCATATATTTATGATATTAGTATCTCAAATTTCTTTTTGATGTAGCCTGACCCATTTATTTTTATAATACTTGGTTCAAGCCGAGACTTTATGGGTACAGGAATACGTTGACCTCTGAATTTTAGACTAGCATTGAAGTACACAATTTCGACCATTTTAGTTTACGTCATGCTTGTGTATCTTTATATTTAGGAGTTTATGTCATGTATATTATCTAATAGTCATTGTGTACCTGATATGATACTTTTGGATGTGATTTATATATTACATACATCTAGGACAGATGTTTTGTAGACTGGCATTCTATTATGTATATGTTGTATATTATTCCGGTGTGATTTGTGAATCTAATATATATTTATATTATATACTGTTTTGAATATTTTAATCAGTGTTTTTATTACTTTGTATTAATATTGTACACGTGAAAATATTCAGTTTAGATCCTTAAAAGGTAATAAAGACGTGTCAGTGTTAGTCCGAAGATATATTCACATTTTGATCACCCTTAAACATCCTTATTCTCTATGTTATTAGATGACATTACTTATAATATTCTTTAATAATATGGGCATAGCGGTATGGACGTTACAGAAGGGAAAAGTAGAAATACTTGAACCTTAAGTGAAGTCAAAACGGAATGTAAAGCGGAGGTGTATTGGAGGTGACATCAGGTAGAGTAAAGGTGGACAAGAGTGAAATTAATCAGTAAAAGTAAAGGGATTTACCAAAATCTAAAAAGGAACGTAGAATCTAAAGATTAGGAATGCCAAATTATCTCGAATGGAAATGATATGGTGAAATATGGAAAAAGCTAGAAGGGATTTGGGGTCCATGTAGAGGACGGATTTGGAAGCTGAGGCAGCAATGGCCGCTAGAAGGGAAGAAGAGATAGAGGTGCCGGAGACTATTACGGAGAACTGTGTTGAGGAGATCTCGGGTTATCGTTCGTGGCCATTGGGAACTGGAGCGATCTAAATTAATAGTAATTATTTGAAGGAGGAGGCAAATTACTTGAGAGAGGATAACTTATTATTTGGGGGAGGAGTCGATTACTTGAGGGAGGATTACGAATAATCTGTGCGAGGAGGCAAATTATTTTGAGAATGTAAAGGGAGATGTGAGAAACGGGAATTGGGAAATGAGTATTTTGACTTCTTGAGAAATGCGAAGACGGGAAATGAAGCGAGAGCAAAAAAATTGAACTTGGAGCCAGATTTTTGAAGGAAGGAGGAATTTTTTTGCATTGGAGCCAAAATATTTGTTATTTACAACAAAATATACTTTTATATTGGTAAAATAGAATAAAATGGAATTTGATTATTAATGGCGACATAAAAATGGAGGCCTTTCCCTTTTCTGCCTTTCCTTTTGTCTGAGCAGCTTCTTTCCATGCACCTTCTCCTCGTCTTTTCCTTCTCTCTCCTTGCCTTGCTTTAACATCTTCTTTCCTTTATGCCTCCGAAGAAGAAAACTTTGCATGTTCCTTTTATGTCAGATCCCGTTGATCTCATACACGCTCTGGTGCACTGTTTTCTTCGACTAACCGAGCTTCTGTAATTTCATCTGGTGTCGCGTCTCTTCCTTTATCTGCAGTATGTGCCTCCGACTTTTCTGCTGCGCCTCAAGGTGCGAGTAAGCCTCTTTTGCCTATGCCACTTACTGATAACTCATTTACTGGGTTGTCGAACGTAATTGACTCCGAAGCTACGCCCCCTATGACTGGCAATTTGTTATTTTCTGGTGAGCACCCTTTGTAACCGCATTTTGCTTTTTCCTGTAATGAACCATGGTCGAAAATTGATGTTGGGTTGCCCGTCATGATTGATTTGGGTAAAGTGGTAATTGAGCAAGTTGATACCAGAGTAGCAATAGCATGTGCAATTGAGACTGTTGGTACCAATTCTTCTGACATTGGCCTAGTTCTTAATTGCATACCACGTGCCCGTGAGAATGCCGATATCAATGACCCATGTTTAAAACAAACTAGTCATGCCCATGTTCCTGAGGAGCCATCCCCTCCTCGGTCATCCCCTACATTGTATTTTTTGTTCTCCAACTTGCCAAAAAATGCGGGCATGCATTCTCCCTATTGCTTTTATAAGGTTGAGATAGAGGATGTTATGATTCCTCCCATCGAAGTGATCGAGGAAGGTGTTGATTATTGGAAGGATCACTTGGTGGGTTTTTTCCTTGACTCCAATCCTGCCTACCAGCTTGTTAAGGCGCGATGCAGCTAGATATGGAAGCCAAAAGGGGGGTTAAGTGTTCAGTACGATAATGAAATGTTCTACTTTAAATTCTTGCATAGTGATGAAAGACAACGTATTCTTGAGGCCAATCCTATTCATTGATGGGAAACCGTACATCGTTACTACCTGGAGTTCGTCTGTTGATAGGGTTAACACTATAAGGAAAACTGGCATTTTCGTCGGCTAATAACCGACGCCGGCCGTCACTAGCCGACGCAAGCCGATTCTAAAAATCGAAGCAAAAATAGACGTCACCACCAAGCATTCGAATCCGGTTTTACGTCAGCTTCGTCGCCACTTTAGTGTCGGGAAGTGACGGCTATATCCACGTGGCCATTATTTTAAAATTCTGTTGGCAGTAACAAGCCGATTCTAGCCGACGAAATCCTGTAACCACAAAGCCGATTCTAGCCGTCACTAGCCGATGCCATCCTATAACCAAAGAACCGACGCAAGCCGATTCCAGTTGACGCAAGCCTGAGTTCTTCTGTTTGTAAACAGCTGCTTTTTGCACCCTCAAACCATAATATAAACAATTTTCGTCGAACTGTAGCAACATTCAATCTTCCAACTCAAGTATAACACCAACCTCTCATCAATCAAACATAACATTCATAATTTTCCATCAAACAACAACTATATATCCAAAAACTCATCAATCAAACACAAAGTTCACTAATATACATCATACTCAATAATACATAAAGTACTATCAAACAAATCATACATCATTGTCCTATTCATCATCATACATCAAACAACAATAAGTTCAACACAAAACAACACAATAAGTTCAACAAAAAACAACCTTACCTACTCATCATCTGCAGACGCATCCTTTCCAGGCATTCATCCATGCTCTGCAAGGTATGTCGCGATATGAGCATCGAGCTGCTGTGCAAAAGCATTGCTCTTCCGTTAGTCATTGATCTCCGCAATCTGCTGACGTAACAAAGCAATCTCCTCCTCTGCCTGGGATCTCCTGTAAGCCCTCTGCGACGATATCGCCTGTGAAATAGTTAATAGCTAGTTATAATTTATGCTTCATATCATATTATATATATATATATTAGTCAATGAAGCAGTTTACCTCCATATTTCCATAACTATATCGCCTATTTCGTGTAGGCAGATCTACAATGGCGTCCCAAATATGGTTTGACTCCTCAACGGTCAACTCCTCACGTCCGGTGGTCTGCGCCACACGTGTCCGCTCCGCCTCATATGACTCCTGCGGTTATAAAGTTTGACACGAAAAAAATTTAATTTATGATTTTTTAGCTGTGAAATAAAGTATTATCAAATACTATCATTGCGGATAAGCTTGCAGATTGAGATTTGGCGTCTGTCCATCTCTACGAAACATTTCCTTCCTCGTTTGTCTCCTCCACCGCATGTGTGGCAGTAAACAACTCAGCCATCGTAGGCTCACGATTGTAATTCTTAGACTAAAAATATACATATGAATAAACAATGTTAATATGATTAAATAATGTTACAGATATCTATAAACACAATTTATAAATTTACCAATTCGTTTTTATGTTGCTGAAAAGATTTCGAGCCACCACGATGTACAGCAGGATTCTTATTCCTGTTTTCACGATTTCGCGCTGATATTTCCTATACATTTAAACACAAGGTTAATTATATTAGTGCAACGGATATACGAAATCTTAAAAAAATTAAATTATAATTCGAAAGTGGATAGCTTACTTTGAATTTAGGAGTATCCCAGAGCCGAAGAAACTCACCATATACGTCACCGCTCATCCAACTTGGCTTTTTTCCCGCACTCTTTGCATTAGTTACCGTGTTTCTATAATTTTTTCTCATTCTTTGATTCCAATGATTTCTAAACACATCCAGATCCTGGGGCCCAACACGTACGACAACCTGCATATTGAGATTAACTTGAATTATAAACATTCTATTGACACTCAAATCAAATAAAAATTTATACTTAATTACCATCAATTCTGCACATTTGCATTCTTTACAGGCGTTGGGATGTCGTCCCACCGTGGCCAGTACCCGGACATCCTACTCATAAACGCCTGTCTCGACGTTTGTAAAATGAAATCTGAAGGCTCCACCTCAAAGGCCCTGTATAAATTTTGATGTACATATTTAATATATTTTAATAACATACTTGAAATATATTTAATATTTGATATTTACCCGACCGTCTTTGGAACTAATTCAGCAACGGGGAGTAAATCCGGCGCACTGCCACTGGCACCTACCTCGGGAGAAGGAGAAGGCTCAGACCTACTGTCGTGTCTCCCGTAAGATATATCTGCTACAAACATATCATATCATATATCTTATATCATATTAGAACATATCATACCATATCAGAACGTATCATATCATATCAGAACAAAACGAAAGTGTTATCGAAATTTTTTGAACCGTTTAAAATGATATGATTTATAAAATGTAATTATACTTTATTGTATTCGTAACTTGTCCAATACAGGGATAAATCCGACAAATATTGTATCAGATGAATATAGATGTCCGTTCTGTGAAAAACCGAACAACTATATAACGATCATATACAGCACTTGTCAGACTAGGCCAAAAATTCTCTAAGGGGTTTAAAAATAAAACTTTTATAATTAAAAATATTCATTCAACTATTTAAATATTTATTAAACAAATTTGAAATTTGACAACGTAATTTAACTTTAGTTTAACTATTTTAATTTTTAATTTACCGATTATGTAAACTAAAATAAGTTGTTCACACATATAATTAGTAAAAATAGATTTTTTTATACTAAATCAACTAATACCTTCTATCATCAACTAATGTACACCAATAACAACAACCCATACGCAATAATCAACAATTACAAATTAATAATCAACTTTTTTCCCTAATTTCAAGCCGACAATGCCAAAATTATATTTCCAAACCAATCTAAAAAAGTAATATCATCGAATAATACCAACCAATCATCAATTTCTAATCTACCGTCAACTAATTTCAAAATTTATGGTTTAAATCATACCTCAAATAAACTGAAATCGGGAAGAAAGGAGATACCGGAGAGCGTTGGAGAGCGCTGGGGGCTAGATGTTGACTGAAGACGGGGTTGACGCCAGGCGGCTGCGGCAGGTGACGAGGAGGAGGGTTTTGGAAGGGAAAATGGGAGGAAAGAAAACAAGAAAAATGTTCGTGGGTTATTGCTTCTGTAATGCGATATTGCGCCGGCTAGAATCTGCTAGAATCAGCCGCGTTTTTTACTCGATTCTCGCCGACGCAAGGCCTGGACACTATACAGGGCGATTCTAGTAGTGTAAAGACAAGTTATTATCTATTCCTTTCTTGGCACACTTTTCTCACATCCCATCTGTTCTTCAGCCTATAATCGGGAGTGATTGGCTATCACGCCCTGTTGGTAAGGTGATTTGTTATGACGCTAACCCTATAGCCCAAATAGGTTAGTTTATGCCAAAGCTCTAATAGAAATAACCTCTGCCAAACCTTTGCCTTCGGTGTTAAAGGTCGGAATCGATGAGGGCTATTTTTCTAAGGTCAGAGTTCACTACAGTTAAAAACCGGAGATGTGTATGGTCTGTCAGTCCTTTAGGCATCTTTAGGAAACGTGTTCTAGATTGGCCCCTGCTAGCATTGTTCCTCTTTCTGATCGGATACCGTTACCTCATCCTCCAATCAGAAAGTTGGTCTCGAAGGTTGCTCCACCTCCCTTTGTTCCCCTTTCTGTTTCCCTTTCTATGGTCACACCTGCTGGTGTTGCTCTTGTTGTTGATGCTTCTGTTCATAGGGCTTAGAATGAGGTTACTACTTCTGTTTTGTCTGAATATATTACTTGAAATTCTGAGGAGCGGGCCTGGATTCATGTTCCATCTGATATGCGATACTTGCTAGAAAATGATACTTACTACGCCTTTTTCAGTGATGTTGAGCATGAGAGTCGTAGTCTTTTATATCACACCGACAGGGAGGGTCTTTCTCGTACTAGGACTAGTGAGGAGAATAAAAGTAAGTTTTATGTCTTCACTTAGGATAGAAAATTTATTTACTCACCTACTTCTGAAGGTTATGATCCGAATTTGGCTGCACTTTTTTCTAGGTTTATTCATGTTATTGGTCTGTCGTCTGAAGTTGGTAGTGACAGTCCCTCTTTGGAGGACACGTAGTCATAGTTGTTTAGTAGTCTAGGCTCCTTTTGCCTAGCTACTGCACTTTATTTTTCATTGTGGTTGGGCTCTTTGCGTCCATTTAGCTGTTCTGTGCATGTGCAGAACACCTGTTTTTCCATCATTTATACATGCAGTGGCATGGTCCACTATAAAGCCGGCTAGGTTTGTTAAAAAAACTTGTATATTTCAAAAAAGATTGCTATAAAAGAAAGCATCTAAATACATATGGAAGTAATAATTTAAAACATAATATTTGTATTATTTGAAATTTAAATTTTTAACATTGTCAAGTTTTCTAAAATTATTAATAGTAATTAAAATTAATTATTAATGATAACTAAAAATTAATTATTGAATATTAATAGTAATTATTTTATATTTATCATTAATTATTAATTATAAAAAGTAATTTTAAACATCTAGCTATTAAATCTTTAATTATTAATTATTAAAAAAAATTAATTTTGAATTATTAAATATCATTAGTAATCATTCAATATTTAATACTTATTGTAATTAGATATTATTAATAATTATTTAATGTTCAATATTAATAGTAATTATAAATTAATTATTAATGTTATTCATTATTAATTATTAAAAATTAATTATTATAATTTTAATTATTAATTCATCAGCAAATAAATAATAATTATTAATTAATTATTATTAATTTATTAATTAACTATTATTTATTTATTTATTATTAGTTGTTTATTAGAATTATTTCATATTTCAAATTAAATATAACTTATTATATATTAATTTTTAATTATTACTTAATATTATTTTTATTTATTATTATTAATTAATTATTAATTATTAGTTACTACTTATTAGTATGAATAGTTTCATGTTATTAATTAAAATTAAGTATGTTGGAATGCTGACTAAATTCTCCTATGATGTCTAAAATAACAGATGGTAGAAGTTATCGGTTAAGAGTTGCTGAAAATTGGCATTTATTACAACTGGTAAACTAAAAATGTTATAATATATATCTATTATAACTAGTGAAAAACAGAGTTGTGAAATTTGACATCTAATACAATAAGTAAAAGTAATTGGTTGCAATAGGCATCATTACTACGGACAAACAATGGTGAAAATTGGTATATATAACAACTGGCAGAAAACAGTTGTAACAGGTATATATTACAATGGACAAATGAAAAATGTTGTAATAGGTAGTTATTACAACGTAAAAACGAAAAGCGTTGTTGAAAAGTGACATTTGTTACAACATGCCATAAAAAACCGCTATAATAGGTTTCTATTACAACATGCATTTACAGACCGCTGTAAAAACAACGTTGTAATATGGCATTTTTGTTGCAAGAAATTGTCCGCAATAATTCGAATACTTATTTGAAGAAAGTGAACATTACAAGAGAGACATGCTATTCCAATGGCTCCAAGCCGTTGGCGGCCGTTGGTAGCCGTTGGAAAAGCCATTGGAATAGCGTTCACATTTTCCAACGGTTCCAACAGAAGCTATAGGGCTATTCCAACTGCATTTCCAACGGCTACCAACGGCAACTAGCCGATGGAGGCCGTTGGAAGCCGTTGCAATAAAACGACCAAATAGTTGTTTGTAGCCGTTCGTAGCCGTTCGTAGCCGTTGCTAATCTAGGTGAATTTTTTTTATAACAGCGAACCATTCAACTTTCAGCCACGGATAATTAATGGGGGATTTTCACTTCAAGGGCTTATTTGTGCAGGGTAATAAGTTTTAAGGACACTACTTCTGAAAAATTAGTTTTAAGGACATTTTACAGGAAAAAGATAAAAGAATTTATCATTTTCAGTTATACAGAAATAATGATAAAATTATTTATCATTTTTCTGTATAACTTAAAAAGATAAATGAATTTATCATTATGCTGTAAATTGTCCTTAAAATTAATTATTCAAAAGTGTTGTCCTTAAAACTTATTACTCTGCAAGTAGAAGCCCTTTAACCTAATTTGCACTAATTAATATATATCCATTTCCAGTGCATTTCACACACACACACACACACACATATATATATATATATCATATATCAAACACATTATACCACAAACAATATAAACAACCAAAAATTAACATTAAACATTACATTTTCAAACCAAACTCCAAGTCAATATGTACATAAACAACAAAACCCTTACCAACACTAACTCCAATCCATAATCAAGTCAAAATATACAATCCAAACAGTTAAACCTCACCACCATAAAGTCAATATGTACACAATAACCATCAAACACAATCCCCACTACCTCAAAGTCAATATATACAATAACCAACCACAAAGACAATAATCACCATACCTCTCAAGCATCATCCTCACCTCTAGAAGCACCAGACGACGAAGGGAAGGAACCATACCTATGCGCGTACTCCGCTAAACGTTGATTCAACTGCTCCATTTGTATAGCGCGAAGACGGTCCTGCTCTTGCAGCTGCTCAACCATGGCTAAGCTTTTTTATTTCTGCTTTGTCACACGCCTTTTGAACTGCCCAAACCTGCAAATAGAATGTGAGATGTTCACATTTATATTATAATCATTTTCTTAAGCAATGCATATTTTAAAATATAGAAACGTAAATGATGTGATCTTAAGCAATGCATATACCACAAGAAAATGCATATTTTATTAAATGATAATGGTGCAGGATAGTAAATCACGTATATGTTAGATTTAACTCAGGTAGAAATCATCATATGTATAGTGTATCTATAGGTTAATTTATTAAATATAATATTGCAATGTTTATAAGATTACCACTTGGTTTCCATAGCCATAGCGCCTATTCTGCTTCGTCGGATCCATGATAACGTTGAAAATATTATCTTGCTCCTCTACCTCAACTCACCGCGATCAAATTCTGAAAGCAGCTCTGCCCGTGCCTCCTGAAACTTTGCCTAAAATAAAAAAAAAATTACAGGTTAAAAGTAATAGAATAGGATCTAAACTTATCGATATTAATAAAATAAGATTTAAAATATGCAAACATATGCAACCGTCGCCTTATCATCCTCATTCCACTGATATGTAATATTACCAACATTGTGTGCTCGTCTTGATGCATGGGTGTGGGTCAATACCTCTATCATAGACACGGGACGTCCAAGCGATCTTTCCTACAATAAATAATTTATATATTTTAATTTTTCATAGCTAATTACTGAACTGATTAATATACAAAATGTAACAACGATTTAGATTCGTAATTGATAAATTTACCAAGTCCTCACGGTGATGCTAAAAAGACTTGGATCTGCCACGATGCATTACAGGATTCCTACTTCTATTGATGGAGTTCCTCTCCGACTCCATCTGCAATTTAAATTGAATATTATATTTACTAATTGCGAAATAATTAACTATATATTTGGTAGATTTACCTTGAACTCGTCGGTCTTCCACCAACTCAACCAAGAATCCCATACGGAAGCACCCTTCCAGTTCGGTTTCTTCCCTGATTTTTTAAGAGCTGATATTACGTTCCTGTAATTTTTGGCGACCTTCGAATTCTCGTGGCGCTGAACCATGGCGACATCGGGCTCCGCCAAGTCCACTTGCCCTTGTACAAAGAGAAAATATTACTAATTGTTCATTTATACTTATTCATAAAGTAAAGTGGTATAAACTCACCAGAAAATCCTGCCAGGTGGCCTCTCTGTCTTGGTCAGGGATCTTAATCCACTTAGGCTAGCAATCTGTCATCCCGCTCATATATGATTGCTTGAAAATGCCAAGCACAACTCCTGAGGGCTGCAAATCAAATCCCCTGTGTTAAATACAAAACAAAGTTTTAGACAAGTATATATATGTATGAATAAATTTATATTGTTATCATTTTAATTTTGATACTTACGCTCCATCAGCCTTCGGCTGAAAATATACAAGTGGTCGAGCCGGAGGCTCACCACTACTCTCACCGTCCGAGCGAGAAGAGCTATGACGTCTGAAGCCTGACATAATACCTGTTGAAAGTTTCATTTTCAATGATAGACATAGATAAAATGATGACGATATGTGGTGCATGTAATAAAGTTATTTTTAATTGGTAGTGCATGTAATGATGATGACGATATGTGATGCATGTGCGTGAATAGTTGTAAAAATTAATGAATATTACTTAGTCCTCGTCGTTTTATGATTCAGACTCGGTCTCGTGTATTATATCATTTTCCTATACACTCTCAAATGCTTCGAATAATACATTTATTTCATCATTTAATTGTCCAAAATCAGTTTGATCGTCTGTAGTTGTGATTTCAACATTTTCCTCGATATCTGCTTGATAGGTTTGTTCTTCTAGAATATTCTTTCCATCGAATGTAAATCTCGCCTTGGTTTTAAAAACCGCAGACCAATGCGCTTTATCTCTTTTTAGAGATGGATAAGGGACGTAATAAACTTGTAGGGGTTGTTTGGCTAGTACAAATGGATGGTACTGCTGATAACGGGATGTATGTTTTATTTTTATAAGATTATAATTTGGATGCAAGTTAATACCATACGTGGAGCATTGCTGAACCAGTTGCATCTAAACAAAAAAACTTCCTCTACGGGTCTTACAAAATATGTCAAATGCACAATCGACGTTAACACGCCAACAAAATCATGTATATGGTTATTAGGATCATCACTGCCTTTAACATATACACCGGTACTGTTTATTAATTTTTCAACACCGTATTCTTTGGTGTTGAATTTATATCCATTAACGAAAAATATTGGATACGTTTTAACTTTCCTTTTCGGTCCCAACGCCAAATGTTTTATCCTTCATCGACCAATTATTTGTAGGATCACAAACGTAGTTCGAAAACCAAGTAGCGAAATTTTTGCTTAAATCGCCGTTTGGATTTTATGATTCATAAACACTGCAAACAAAAACATAATATATTGCTTTATTATTAATTTACACATGCAGTATTAAATTAAATTTATCAAAACTTGTAATCTGATAATTACCTAATAAATGGTGCAACTTCTGGATAATTAAGAACAATATATGTGTGTGCTACATGGTAATCTCTATCATCTAACCATACTTCTACACATTTTCCAGCATGTCGACATGTGGCTTAAAAATAGATAACATTGCTTAAGAAGAAGAATATTGTACAACAACCTCATCATTACGCGCAACACTTTGAAATGATAAATTCACATGATCATTGAAATAATGAGAGAAAAAGAACGATGCTTCTTCTTCAATATATGATTTGCAAATCGAACCTTCAACTCGAGCTTTCTGTCTCACTTTTTTCTTTAAATGATTAAATACCTAATAAAAATATTTCATATCAATATTGATTTTCATTTATAGTTAAATTAACATTTACATACTCAGCATTAATAACATACCTCTCGAATGGATACATCCATCCATATTGCACAGGACCTCGAAGACGTGCTTGTAATGGAAGATGAACATGTAAATGCTCCATTACATTGAAAAAAGTTGGAGGAAATATTTTCTCCAGTTTGTAGAGCAGTATATGGATTTCTACCTCAAGTTTACGAAGACGGTCAACTTTTAACGTACTTGAACAAAGCTCCTTATAAAATAAACTAAGTTATGTTATAACCTTCCAAACTTTTACGGGCAATAATTCTTTAAAAGCGATGGGTAACAAATTTTGCATCATTACATGAAAATCATGGCTTTTCATCCCACTCAGTCTTCCATTCTTATAGTCGATACATCTACGAAGATTAGACGAAATTCCATCAGGAAATCGTAATCCTTCCACCCATTTTAATAGTACTTTAACTTGGTTATTATCTAGTTCATAGATGCTTTGGGTTTTTTAGCGTCATTTGGCTTCATATGAAGCTCAGGACGATTACATATTTCTTCTATATCACATCTTTCAGATCATCCTTACTCTTGCCCTTAACATTCGTAAGTGTATTAAACACATTATCGAATACGCTTTTCTCGTTATGCATCACGTCAAAGGTTATGACGGATTAAGAGATTTTTCCAATAAGCCAACTCCCATAATACACTCTATTTGCACTAATTATGAAACGTCGATTTACCTAGGATTTCAGTTTGCTGCCCGGTTTCATGTATCTTTGGATAATCTTTTACAAGTTCATATGTATCTTCACTTGACCAAATCGTTGGTGGTTGTAAAGTCTCACGTCTATTAGCTATGAAGTTTTTTTTGTCCCTTCTAAAAGTATGATTAATATGGTGAAAACATCGATGACAATCAAACCATGAAATTTTCTTCCCATACCGTAAAGAAAATGCTCATGTTTCTTTCATACAGTAAGGACAAGCAAAACGACTGGCCGTACTCCAACCCGGAAGCATTGCATATGTAGGAAAATTCCTAATAGTCCATAATAAAGAAGCGAACATCCGAATTTTTTTGATACGTCATATGTTTCAACTCCTTCATACCACAATGTTTTCAACTCTTCGATTAGTGGTTGTAAGTAAACATCGATACCCTGTGTCGGATCATCAGGACCAGGGACGACAATAATGAGTAACATATATAGAGTTTTCATACGCGTCCACGGGGGTAGATTATAAGGTGTAATGATTATAGGCCAAGATGAATATTTAGAACCAAACTGAGAAAACGGTGAAAATCCATCGATACACAAACCTAGTCTTACGTTACGGCTCTCCGTTGCGAAATCGAGATATTTCTTATCAAAAAACTTTCATGCTTCTCCATCAGATGGGTGTGTTAACGTACCTTCTTCAGGTATTCTCACACTGTGCCATCTCATATGATGCGCTGTTACAGATGATGCATATAACCTTTGAAGTCTAGGAGTTATAGGTAAATAATGCATACGCTTGTATGTAACTTCTTTTCCCTTTTTTTTCTTGGTTTGTATCTTTCTTGATTATATATTTTACAATTTCGAAGACTGACATCATCTTTCCAAAACAACATGCAACCATTTAGACATGTATTAATTTTTTGATATGGCAAACCGAAAGATGACATAAGTTTTTTCACTTCATAATAATTTTCGCACATTAAATTATCTGATGGCATATGGCGTTTAGCAGCTTGTACAACAGCCGTAAATCCGGCTTCTGTGAGGTTGTATTTGGATTTCATTGCAATGTACTCTACAGCTGTCGATAATTGAGTGTCGCTAATACATCCATTCCAAAAAGGCTTCTTAGCAGCATCCAATAAATCATATATATTTTTTGCTCCAACATTTGGTTCCTCTTCGACGTTAACATTGTCGTTATTAATTTCAACAGTAAAGAACATTGATCGTGTCGCATCTTCAACCTTATGTTCTATGAGATTCGTCGTACTAACTTCATTACTAACGACCTCTATTGACTGTTCTTCGTTACGTGTTATAATTTCTCTATGATGATACCACACCAAATAATTGGTTACGAAATCATATTGGCGCAAATGAATGCTAACCATATTCGGTACTAAATGCTTCAACAAATTGCACCTACTACATGGACAACGAATTTCTACGTCGTTTTCAATATTACTTAAAGCAAATTTGACAAACACATTTACCTCGTTTATAACAAATTCGTACACATATGCATGTACACAAGGAACGAATAGATAATGTCGTCGAAATTTTGTGAACCGTTTATAACGATATGATTTACGAAACGTAATTACTTTATAGTGTTTGTAGCTTGTCCAATACATGGACAAATCCAACAAATAGTGTATCAGATAAATATGAATATCCGTTTTGCAATAAAAACGAATATTCATACAACGATCATGTACAACACTTGTCAGACGGGGCCAAAAATTCACTAAGGGATTTAAATTTTGTTTATATGTTACCGTTTTATTAAATATATAAAATAAAGCATATTATGCATTATTTTATTTATATTCTACTATTTTACTAAATATATAGTAAATTATATGATTTTTACCATTTCACAAAATATATAATTCATGTGTATATATATACTAAATTATATACTTATCTAATGCTAATATATTTTATAAAAGATATAACTCATGTTCGTAAAATATTCGACTAATCCATGTTTGTCTACTATTTTACAAGACATACAAAAAATAATTTAAATCAATACTAACTAATCTAACGCTAACTCAAATGCGCATTTACACTAAATTATCAACATATGTATATATGTGCATAATATATATACACAAACAATTTGGACATTTGGATGGTAATAATTATAATTAGCACTTAGTTTAGTATAATAAACAAACAATAGGTCGTTAGATACGAATATAACAACAAATTAACACAAAATTAGAAAAGCTTAAAATTTTAGGGTTTTAGGAAAAACCTGATTTTGAAGATGTACGTGGATGGATAGAGGCTACTGGCGTTGATTGATGGCATCGGAGTGGCTGCCAGTTGCGTGGGGAAGTTGGAGCAAGAAAAGAGGAGGAGAGGAGGAGGGTTTTGGTGTTTTTGGGGAGGAAAAGAATAATGATTCAGCTTTCGGCCTCGCTGCAGGTTTACACGAATATTTCCAACGGCTTCAAACAGCCGCAAACGACTTTTTTTCAAACGATTACCAACGGCATGTTAAAAAATAAAGAGCCGTTGGAAACACCCGTTGGCGGCCGTTGGAAATCTATCGTGGCCATATACTGTATTTCTAATAGTGAAAGCGTCTGATTCCTTCTTGTCATGTTTTGAGGGAAGAAACACCAAAATCAGAAGGATCCACCATAATTCCATCTAATATGACCTAAATATACCCCGAATTTGTAATTTTGTATTGTTTCTTAGGCTTTACTCTAAGTCCCCAATAAGGTGAATTTAGTAGGCACTCTTTCTTTTCTTTCATTGTCTGTGCAACCCCCACACACACGTATATTTATGGATATCCATCCCATATTAAGTTGGCAGCAAGATGACATCGGAAGAAACTAGCAATTTTGAGCAGAAGTACGAAAAGGAAACCTTCAACCAATACAGGGATATCCTATCATCACTTCCAAGCTATGAGGTGTTCACCATATGGGACCAACTCTACTTCCAAAACGTTTGGTACGCAGAGATGCCCATACTCGTGGGCACCATGGCGGCCCAAAACTTCTTCAAGGCCCGACCATCCGAGGTTATCCTGGCCAGCTTGCCCAAATCGGGCAACACCTGGCTCAAAGCTCTCTTGCACTCCACCATCAACCGCAACAACTCTTCTCTACGAAATAATAATACTGCACTCTCAATTCACAACCCCCATCAATTCGTTCCTTACCTCGAAAGCCAAGTCTATGCCAAAGACCAAATTCCAAACCTCGACTCTATCCCTTCTCCAAGGTTCTTTTCTACGCATGTTCCTGTACAGTCTCTTCCACAGTCTATTTTTCAGTCTGGCTGTAAGATTATTTATTTGTGCCGTGATGCTAAGGACAACTTTGTTTCACTGTGGTACTTCATTAATAAATTGAGGGTGAAATGTGGTAAAGAGCCTGTACCACTTGAAGCAGCCTTCGAATTTTTCTGTAATGGGAGGTCGAGCTTTGGGCCTATTCAGGATCATGTGTTTGGATACTATAAGGCAAGTTTAAGAAAGGAGGAGAATAAGGTTCTGTTTATGAAATATGAAGAGTTGATGGAGAATATTGTTTTGGAAGTGAAGAGAGTTGCCGAGTTTGTTGGTTGTTCATTTACCAAAGAGGAAGAAGAGAATGGAGTAGTTGAAAGCATTGTTCGGCAGTGTGGGTTCGATAGTTTGAGCAATTTGGAAGTGAACAAGACTGGAACTATAGATATAATGCATTTGGCTTTTGACAACAGCTCGTTTTTCAGGTGTGGCAAGGTCGGATACTGGAAGAGAATGGAGTAGGTTCGAAGGTTACGATATTGATCTATAAGGCTGAAAAAGATTCAAGTGCTGCTGCTGACGATGTTTCGTATTGAATTGGTTTGTGTTTGTAATGTTTTCTTTTGGCATTCCTTTGTATTTATTTGCGTTGTGTAACCTTTGATTTTATCTATATTTAGAAATCATGGTTTGAAAGGTGCGGATCCAATTATTTGTATTTACTAGAATGAGGTCCATGCTTCACACAAAAAAGATATGAAGGCATCATATGTGCAATTTTATATATTGTACATGCCAAGGTGTGATGAACTATTATGGGTTTGAATGGCATGGATGAACAGCCGAATAAGAAATGATACAAGAAATGAAGAACAGTATATTTTCTTAATCAATTTTTCAGTGTTTATGTGATTTATTATGACAACTCTATGTGAATTTTGAGTGTAGGAGTTGGCTCTGTGAGTTAACCAAATTGGTTGGATAATTAATAACGACAGTAAACACCAACAAAGAGTGATGTAACTTTTAAGTCCTTAGTAAATGTACATGCAAATTTTGTTTGGTTAAATATAGTGCAAAACTGATAATATAAGCCTTCATTCTTTTTCAAGTATTAATTCAAAATAAATTTTATAAAGGTAAAGTCTATGTTTTGCACTTCATTTGAAATAAACCACTGTTTGCAATAAATAATAATATCGTAAATAAAAAACAAAATTAAATTACCTTTATCTGTAAACATAGTCCATCCTGAAATCTATGTACAAACTACAAAGGTAAATAAGAAAAAAAATGGGTTAGAAAAGTTGGTATGCATGTAAAAAAATAGTCATAAGTCATCTATGCAACAGAAGTAAAGGACAAATCAGATTATAAAAGGATACCACTAAGACTTTTTACTCCATTTATGAAATCAGTGTCTCATTTTAAACATTTGTCTACTTACATTTCTAAAGCAGATTTTATTCTGAACCATGCCACATTCTTAGAGATCTCCAATGATTCCAATTCAGCACTGCCAGTCGTGAATTCAACTTTGAATATTAAGTTTAATATTCAGTTTTCAATTCAAAAAACTGAATTGGCCTGGACACCCATTTATCGGACGTCCAATCTCTGACGTCCATTCAACACAGATTTAACTGGGATGGGGCACCTGACCATTAGAGATTCCCGTCCGATTAAGGGCTGAATATTCAGTGCCCTGAATATTCACCCGTTAACCCACTGGAAATACCCTTACTTCACGCTGACCATTTTTTATTATAACCTTCTGACTGTTGGAGTTTCCAGCCTGATTAAGGACTGAATATTCAGTGTCCTGAATATTCACCCGTCAACCCACTGGAAATGCCCTTACTACAGGACGACCATTTTTTATTTTAACCCAGCTTATATATCATGTTAAATACCAACTATATGTACTGCCAAAGAGAAAACACATATTGTACAAATAATGTTTTTCAAGCAGTAGAAAATAAGTGTTATCCCATTTTTTGGACAAAACTGGAATATCAATGTTGTGTGCGTTTCCACCATGACCGGAACAGGAAGAAGCCAGCAAGCGTACATAAGTCAGGGGTTTCGCTCAAGGATCAAATATAAAAGTTCCATTCGGCATAGCCCATTCGGCAATAAGAAGCAAGGCCTCACTCGGCACTCAGAGCACATAAGTTCATTCGGCGTTACCAGTATAAGAGTTCATTCGGCTTTCCCAATCCATTCGGTAGTACCGATCCAAATCCAACCTTCCCCCCATATCACAGCCGAACCGGACCTCTCCACCTCCATGCCGAACCATGCATAGCCGAACCAAGCTCCACTTCCATGCTCCACCGAACCACATACCACCGAACCAAGTCACTTCGTCCATCACCGAACCATCCACAACCGGACCAAGCTCCAACTTCTCCAAGCTCCATGCCGAATGAAGCCTCGCCGAACCAGAACGCTACCAGGCCAGATTGCTTCAGCCCAAGCCCACCAGCAGCTATAAACATCCAAGACCCCTGCCCCCAGCCTCACTCTATAAATAGAGGGGCAGAGGTACAACAATGGCGGACAAGTTTGAGAGCTCAAGCCTGGAAGGAACTCTCAAACAACTTTAGATACTTGTAATCAAAGCTTTGTACTTGTAATCTAAAGAAAAAAGGAGAATAACATATAAAGTGGACGTAGGCACGTTCTGGCCGAACCACTATAAATCTGTGTGTCTTTTACAGTTTAGTCCCTGCTTTTTATATATTTGCATAAATCTCCCAAATCACTAAATACAATATAAAATCAACCAACTCATACGACTTTGGGTGTTTGCGACCATTTTTTACGCAAACATTTTGGTGCTTTCATTGAGAGGAACCAGCTCCCGCTACGTCGGATAGAAGTTGAATTTGAAAATCTAAGAGTTCAGATCTAAGAGTTATGACGAGACAAACAAGTAGAAGGCAAAGGCCAGAGAGAAGTGAACACCAAGGAAGTCAAGAGGCTTCCTTAGGAGGGAATCAAGCGTCGATCTTCATCACTAGGGATGAGATGGAGGCCATGATGAGAAGATAAGAAGAGATGATCCAGAACTTACTTCAACAAATTGGGCAAATTGGAGCACAAATCCAAGGAGCAACTGGGGTTCAGAACGGGGCAGGACCATCTGGCGCAGCACCAGAGCTAGGGGGCACTCACGCAGAGCATGTTGATCCGACCCCGGGAAGTGAGACGGGGGCATCCGAACCACCTGGTAGCAATAGAGGAATGAACGTTCAGCCAGGGAGGCATACACATGAAAACTCCCGCGGACTTGGGGGCAGGTCGAAGACAGTGAACAAGAACTACAGCTTGGAGACAATGACAGATTAGCATAGATGGTTAGAAGAGCTATGAGAGGCGGTTTAGTAAACAGAGACTTGGAAGATGTAAACAGAAGTCCTTTTTCTTCTGCGATTAGGATGGCTAGGAACCCACCAGAATTCAAGCTACCATCATTGGACATGTACAACGGGAAAACGGACCCCACGGTCCATCTAACGAAGTATATGAGACATATGGAAGTGCTGGGGGCATCAGAGGAGGTTATGGCCCGGTGCTTTCCACTGTATTTGACGGACATTGCAGCGTTATGGTTTAGGCAACTGGAGAGCAGCTCCATAGGAACATGGGCAGATTTAACTGAGAGATTCATGAGGCAATTCAGGGTTCATATTGCGAGACCCAAGAATGTGATGACTTTGGCAACCTTGAAACAGAAAACTGGAGAGACTTTGAGGAGCTTTCTAACGCGATTTAATGCGGCGGCAGCATTAGTGGATCGACCAGATCCATCTATGGTCATGATGGCGGCTGTATCTGGAATAGCTGGTAATACAGAGTTCAAGAATTCATTAACCAAGGACCCGCCTATGAATCTGGAAGAGTTCTATCATGAGGCTGAAAAGTTTCTGTGTTTGGAAGATGCTAGTGCAGAAAGAGAGGAAGAAGATGACGTTTACGTAATCAAGAGCGGAAACCCACCTGGAAAGGGTGCGGAGACTAGCAAAGGAAAAAGAAAGGCTGAGGATAATGATGACAGGACAAAGTGGCTACGAAGGGAACCACGCTTCACCACCTATTCAGAGCTGAATGAGAGTTTGGAACGGATTTATCAGGATACCAAGGGGCAGGTTCCGTATCGTAGACCAATGCGAAGGGATCCAACCTCTGACGAAAGAAAATCAGATAAGTTTTGTGTATTTCATGAATTGAATGGTCATAACACTAATGATTGTAGGCATTTGAAGGACGAGGTGGAATGGCATATCAGGAACGGTATGCTCCTTCAGTATGTGAGGAGGCAAACTCCAGCAGTGGAGCCAGAGCGACCACCGTCTACCTCGGCTAGAGGTGACCCTAGATCGGGGCACCATCTGATTATCCCTTGATTGCTTGATTAAAATAACGATGAACAGGTCGTAAGCTTCCACTAACGCAATTAAATCGTTTACACTTGTACGAGATCGCGAACGATCTCCAGGCATGCTCTGAATGATCATTGACTACTTCGGAGTGGGAACTTACACTTTGACATCCTTGCTTTGCTTTTGTTTCGATTTGAACATTTGAATTCTTCCTGTTTGGACATTTCTGCTGTAAGGTACTATTGCTTTAACATTTACAATTCTATGAAAAACTTATTTACTTGTATGCCCGTTGGATCGCGAACGGTCCACGAGCACCTATTGCATGTGTAACGACCCGTAAATTTTCGATAATTAAAATAGCTAATTTAATAAGATTTCGTGATTTGGTGTTAGAAAAAAAAATTTGTAAGTCGTTTGGAATAATAATAACTAGAATGAAATGCAACAAATTTATCTAGTTAATTATTTATGAATTGAATGAAATCTCAAATCAATTGAAATAATATGTAGTCAAAGGTAATTGATTCGAAGTAATATAGTAAACCGACTGATAATGAAATTTTATTAAAATTCCAATATTGAAATCCGTCAAATATTAAACAATTAAATTGTTAAAATTTAATATTTGGAACTTATTGAATAACGGGTTTAATATGATATAAAAGGGATTTGTAAAATTTTATTTTATCATATTAAAGTTAGAATGATGTTGTAGAACTTTTAAAATCGAATTAAAAGTAAATTTGTGAAAATTGAATATTTTAATATTTAATTATCGACTGAAAAATAGCCAAATTTTGTACAGTCTCAGAATTGGACGAAACTAGTTCCATTGGATCCGTAATAGTTAGTTATTATCGGATTTCAATTTTCATAGCAATCGGAGTTGTCGTTTGACCGTGGCAGCTCGAAACGCGTTGAAATTGTTTTAATATTAATTTGGCGAGTTAAAATAGTCATTTTTCAAACGGTCTCGGATTTCGACGAAACTAGTTTCATCGGATCCGTAATGTGATATTATTATAAGGTTTCAAATTTCGTGTCAATCGGATTTACCGTTTGTCCGGGGGAAGCCAAAACGCATAGAAATTAGTTGAATCGGTTTAATTTAAATTTGATCGTTTATTGCCGTAACTCGCGCATATGATCGAATTAGCCTCTGAAACCTATTCCATTGTGTCCGGAACGCGGGGTAAACCCTAGAAACGCCAGTCGGCACGCTTCGTTTGGAGTTCGGAAAATTTCGATGAAAAGTAAATTGGGAAATTTTTCTATAAAAGGACCTTCACCCTTTCACTTTGCAAACCCTAATTTACTTCAGCCCTAGCCGCCATTTACTGAATCAATGGCCACGAAAATTCGAAACTTCTTCCTCATTTTCCTCTCAATCCATCAACAATTAGCAAAAACTCTCAACTACAAAGTTGTAGAGCACGATGAAAGCTTCAAATCCATACGGAGATGATCGAAAACGGAGCCACGGATCAACGGGAAATCACGTTCAAAGCTGCTGCGTTTTTCACGTTTTTCGAGGCGAGATGAGGGGCCGAGCTTCGAGCTGCTCCAGGCGTTGGTGGCTCTGGTGATAGGCTTCGTGATGGCGCTTCCTGATCGACTTCTGGACGCTCGTGGTGGCCGCGATTTGGAGCCCTAGTTTGGCTTGGATGGGTTCTTAGTCGCGTGTGTTCCTGGAGCAAGTAACGTGAGTTGAGGGAGAAGCAAAGGGACGGGCTGGATTGCAGGGTGATGGATCTCACGGCTTGGATTGATTTAGGTTGAGAAAAATTAAATTATGTTGTAAAATTATGAATATAAAATCGTGTAACTTCTAAAATTCATAACTTTTTCATACGAGGTCGAAAACGCGCGAAACAAATTGCGTTGGAATCGTATGGACGAGCACTACGCTATGGAATTGGATTGGAATCATTTGGAGCTATAGAAAATTTTGAGTTAAATCGAACGTCGTTCGATTTGATTTAAAATCGTAAAATCAAGGTGAGTGTTTTATAACGCTCACAACGTACTAAATATCTTTATGCTAGTTAAATTGATATTATGAAGTGATATGAATTTTATTTGTCGTTGTTTGATATGAATTTAATTGTCGTATAGCTTGTTATTTGAATTAACCGTTGAAAAATTAAATTGACAGTTAAATTGAAATTGAAATTTGAATGGCGATTAAATTACCTGACCTTGATAACTATGAAATTGCCATGGATTGTATTGTCTATTGGATGATTTATTTCGATGGATGTTATAGTTTGATATTTAAATGTTTGGATGTTTATTGCTTATATATATCCTGTTATGCATACATATGATACCGTGATTTAATTTAAGTAATATATACTCATTCTTGACATTTAATTGAAATAAATAACTACTTGGCCATAGGATAGAAAATTATATACGGACACCGAATTGGCTAAATAAATAATTTTTGAAATCGTCGATTTAAAATTTATTTAAATGTTTTGATTTAAAAGTTATAAATAGAAATCAATTTATAGAAATCGAATTTGTCGAAAAATTGAGTTGGAATGTTGAAATAAATTTTGGTTAAAAGAAATTGGTAAATAATTTAAGTTATGACTTTAAAATTTAAAATTTGGATATGATTGAATTTCGAAAATCTATTTATTTTAAAGATTGAACATTATTTCGAGCTTTGAATATTACTAAGTAAAAGTGATATGAAAATGATATTTTGAAATCGAGTTTGGAATTGAATCATATTTGGAATTTGGATTTAAACTTGAATATTGTTGGAAATTTTGTTAAGTGTTATAAATTGTTATTTTGAGAAATCAAGCTCCAAATCGATATAAATTGAAATTGAATTAATTAAAGGTGAATGTAGAATTGAATTGATTTGAAGTAAAAGTTGACATTATTTTGAATTGAAATCGAAATTGAATCGGTAGAATGGAAATTGAAATTGATTTGAATTGGGAAGTTATAATTGAAATAGATTGATTTTGAAGCTGTTTTAATTTGTTTTCCAAATTACTCTGTTATATAAACCATTTTGAATACTTAAACTATTTTAATCTATTTTAAATCTACTTAACCCAATTTAAATTATTTTAAACTAATTTATCTATTTTAAATCCATTTTAAAGATTTTAAGTGTTTTTAACTATTTTAATTATTTAAAACTACTTTTAAACTACTTAAAACTATTTTTCTAAAATCCTAAGCTGGTCAATAAGGTGAAATGTTTATATCTAAATCTTGAATTTAAATATGAAATCTGATATTTTGAAAGATACGATGATATTTGAATGGATTTGATTTTTGAAGCGAATATGATGTTTTGATAACAATGATGAATCGATTTGAAATATAAAGAGCCAAAGGTGTAATAATACGTAGTTATTAAAGAGACCGGGATCGGATATGGACATACTCTCTGTCGATACCGAAAACCACTTTAATAACTATTATACGCGGAGTGTTGATCCAGAATGAAGTGGATGGTTTGGTGAACGCGTTGACTGAAGAAAGAGAACGATTATTGGATGACCCCTGACATGACTAAAACAGGAGCCGCGCCGGGCCATTGAGGTTCGCCACCTCTAGCGGACACACTTCTTCGATACCATATCTATTACATTTGTGATGCGATTTGGGTGCACCCCTTGATTTGGGAGTGTTGTTTCGCGGTGTTGGGGTAGCTGCTGGCTATGCCCAACATCAGTCCGGATCACGCAACTACTAGTATCCTAGTTGGTATTGCCTCATGTACCTTGTCATACTGATTATCCTATTCGCGACCACTACGTTTTGATTTGTACCTTGAGTATATGGATTGCCCTCTGGTGACTTCCGGTTTTGGGGAAACTACGGTCTTGTATATGCTTTTGGGAATATAAAATGTGTTAAGGGGGATTATGGTAACGCCTTAACGCTATTTTGATACTTTATATTACTGATAGACATTATCTACTTAGCGTATATTACTACATAGTAGATAGTTTCACGGATCCTTGAGAGATGGAAAATCCCGTAACATCTCTTGAGTTATTGCACGCACGTTGACACTGGATATGAGATGCCAAACCCCGTAAACATCTCTGACGCCGTTACACTCATATTTATTTACGATTGATTTAACTTTCATAAGGATATTTTAGTCCTGACTCGAGTGTTTTGTCTTTTCATTACGCTCGGGTCAGTCCTGAGTTTTCAGATTTTTGAAGATCTATTCTGAAGGACGAAGACGAAGATTTGGTATACTATTACTATTATTATCCGTGCATCATGTTGTCTGCTGCATTATTTATTTGTTCTGTTGTATATGTGTAACTCTGATAAATGTTGTATAATAATAATCAAATGTATTCATTTCAAATGTATTCATTTAATTAACAGCTTCATGAACTGTTATTTTATTATTATACTTTAGCCTTCCGCTGTGAGATTCTGTGTTGTTTCATTTCCTTTATTTCCCTTCCTTTTCTTTTCTTAATTACCCCAATAACTATCTGCCCTTTTAATGGTTTGGAATCGACATGTGTTTTGCCTATGCACTTGGAGGGTGCAGCATGATAGGGGGTTCTCGCATTTGGTTTGGTAGCGAGCGGATGACTCTTACTCCTACATGTCCCGCGGGGTTGGTTCAGTCGAGAGGCTGGCCGTAAAGGCAGAACACAGGTACAGCTGTATGCTACGGTGGGCGTTACCCCACTGACGTCGGTCCGTTACAGTTGGTATCAGAGCTTTGGTTTAGCGATAAACCTTGGCTCTAGTGGGGAATAACTCATTGAAATAAAGGTAAACTATATGAATGAGTTGAGTGTATATGAGAGTGCGTACTTGTTATTTGATATAAAATGGTTTTATATTGTGTTAATTTGTTCCGTTGAGTATTTATGGATTCTGGTCGATACTTGGGACGCCAAGGCGTCGATAGGAATTTCTAAACACTCGAATAGGACAAACCAACACAATATCGTTTTGGAATATATTTTTATATAAGAATTATTTGAATATTTATTCATTTTGATTGAATTGATTGTTAGGAGATGATAATATTAGATTATTATCGTTATTGTTTGATCAGTCAATATTTACAACAATTGATTAAATAACAATGGATTTAGGAAAATGAAATCTTGTAGACACAATTGATAATGAATATAAATGAATTTTAACTTGGATTTGGGAATTTAAATTTCGGTGTTTGAAATTGACTTACAAGAATTTGAAAAACATAATATGAGCATTATATGATAGTATAATTGAGTTGAAATTGTTTTCGAAGGATTTTTTTTATGATAAGTGTTATATTCCCTTCTCTTGACGCTAGAAAATGATTTCGATGATGTGTGCACGCATCATCGGCGTTTATTTTCGAGAGTCTGAGTGGGGGAGACCACTTAATAGCTTGTCTAAACTTTGTTTTGATTCAAATTTTATTTTATTTTGTACTCTCTATAGTATGATTTGTTATATAAATTATATAAGTATATATTATTTCAAAACCTGATTTGAAATGAAACCGGGATTGGAATTCTTAAGTCCTTTAATAATTAATGATTTTTTTAATGATTGAAATGAATTTAGACTTGAATCATTAAGGAACTCCTGAATTATGAAATGAGAAATGAACCTAAGAGCTAAGTGAAAATATCAATTGAAGTAGAAATCCTTAGAATTAGGAAATTATGAACTTAAAATAAAAGTGAAACTGTAAAACTCGCGTAGTATTGAAATTCATTCTATAGCATAGATATAACTTACCAAAATATTTAAGAAGTTCAAAAATGTTATATGAATTGTTAATTGGATAATATACAAGTATAGGTTTGAATAATGGAATATGCATTTAATCAATGGTTTGCAAATATAAATAAAATTGTTAGTAAATAATTGGAATTTAAATTAACATTTAAAGGTGATTCACAATTTTGTTAATATAAAATGGAAATACTATATGTGAATGTAAATGTGAAAAAAAAATTATAGGGCAATTTAAGTAATGGCTTAAGAATTAATAAATTGAAAATTCAACTTTAAATGGAAAGAAGTTGTATGTTGTTTAACTACATTCTATTTGCATAACTATAACTTACCAAATACTTAAAAGGTTTAAAATGCTAATAAGGATAAGTAGAGAAATAATATACCAGTGTGAGAGTGAATAATAAAATGTGAAGATCTATTGATAGTTGTAAATATAAAAGAAATTTAAGCTGTAAAATGAATGATATATCTAAGTGAATATATAAAATTTAAAATTAATGAAATATAAAATTGGTAAATGGAAACTAATTAAATTTGAATATAGTTAAATGTCAATAAACTTGGAAGTGTATGAAATTAAAGTTGACTTGAAATTGTATAATTGATTTAGTGTAGATTTTGGATGGATGTTAATGTTTGATATGCATTGGCTGTTAGATGGATGATAATTGATTAAGTAGAATTCATTAGTGTTAATGGAATTGAATAAACGGAATAAAATTTTAAAATAATTAAATTCAAATTTGAAGCAAAGTGAAATTAAATATAATTGAATTCAATTTAAATTGAAGCAAATTGACTTGAATTTAAAATGTGAATGAAACAAACTTGAATAAATCAGAAACAAATTGAATGTAAACCTATTGCATGGATGAATAAGAAAATAAATGACTTTATGTTTATGATTGTTTTTTTTAGAAAATTTGAAGTTTTGATGGTTTGCACTTTGAAATAATAAAAGCAAATTTTTGGGAAAATCCAAATTTGTCCAATATATGCAGAAACGAAAACAACCATAACTTTTAAATGGCTGAACGGAATTCGACGATCTTGGACTTTTCGAAAAGCTCAAAAACTATAGCACAAATTTTGTTTAGATAACTTGAGAAAATTCCTTCGTCTACTAGGTTAAAAACTTGAATGTTACTCGCTGTCCTGTGTAAAAATAAGTAAAATCTGTAGTATACACCCTTAGTCATTTGAAGTTAGGCGCTTGACCATGAACGGCCGCGCTTCATCCCAAATAGCTCGATCCCGAACGGTCGTCTTTTGGGGCCATATAAAATATCATGCTCTTTACAGGTTGTCAACAGGATACGAACATCCAGCTCATGGCATTACAAAACACGCCTTCCTACCGCAAGGCATATTTTGGGGGGCAAAGTGTTATCCCATTTTTTGGACAAAACTGGAATATCAATGTTGTGTGCGTTTCCACCACGACCGGAACAGGAAGAAGCCAGCAAGCGTACATAAGTCAGGGGTTTCGCTCAAGGATCAAATATAAAAGTTCCATTCGGCATAGCCCATTCGGCAATAAGAAGCAAGGCCTCACTCGGCACTCAGAGCACATAAGTTCATTCGGCGTTCCCAGTACAAGAGTTCATTCGGCTTTCCCAATCCATTCTGTAGTACCGATCCAAATCCAACCTTCCCCCCATATCACAGCCGAACCGGACCTCTCCACCTCCATGCCGAACCATGCATAGCCGAACCAAGCTACACTTCCATGCTCCACCGAACCACATACCACCGAACCAAGTCACTTCGTCCATCACCGAACCATCCACAACCGGACCAAGCTCCAACTTCTCCAAGCTCCATGCCGAATGAAGCCTCGCCGAACCAGAACGCTACCAGGCCAGATTGCTTCAGCCCAAGCCCACCAGCAGCTATAAACATCCAAGACCCCTGCCCCCAGCCTCACTCTATAAATAGAGGGGCAGGGGTACAACAATGACGGACAAGTTTGAGAGCTCAAGCCTGGAAGGAACTCTCAAACAACTTTAGATACTTGTAATCAAAGCTTTGTACTTGTAATCTAAAGAAAAAAGGAGAATAACATATAAAGTGGACGTAGGCACGTTCTGGCCGAACCACTATAAATCTGTGTGTCTTTTACAGTTTAGTCCCTGCTTTTTATATATTTGCATAAATCGCCCAAATCACTCAATACAATATAAAATCAACCAACTCATACGACTTTGGGTGTCTGCGACCATTTTTTACGCAAACAATAAGCAAAACATTAATTCTCATTGTCGTACATTAAATTTAGAAATTTCCAAAAGTATATACAGGTTGTGAATAAAAAAATACACGTAATTTTGAAATATCAACTATATGTACTGCCAAAGTGAAATAATTTTGAAGTTCTTCCATGGATTGGCTGTGAAGTTGATGTTACCAATCTTTTCCTTTTTCATACGCTTGTCCAAGGTCTTGTTGCGTGCTGTGTTTCTTCATCCTACTGTTAATCACCATTAGCACATAAATATGGTTTCTTTGCACTCTTGTACTCAAAATTGTTAGTAGTATAACAAGATGTTCATTAAAGAAAATTTATGGTCAAGTGACCTGTCATAGCAAAAGCAACATCCAATATCATTACAACCGTAGCCTTTTCCAAAGGTGAACATAAGCTGCACTTGTATACAATAATTCAACTTAGATATGTGCATGTAAAGCTGCACATTGATATTAATATCCAGATTACCTTTTGCTTTGCAAACTACTTTCTGACTCTGAAACTCATTCTTTTTCGCACAATTGATGCATACATGTAGTTAAATGTCAAAGTGTCTTATTGCATTTTAAATATGATTACATGGTGAGTTTTCTTTGGCTAATATCCAATATTATTTTGATAAACACATATTAATCGCAAAAACAAAATAAACAACCATAAAAGGTGTAGTACACGTTAGATTACGAAGAGATGAAATGAGAAATTATGTGAACGACTTTAGTTTTTACTTCATGAAGAGGCCATAAATATTTCTTATTTTTTCATGAAAACCGATTGGCATATACAATCTTCAAACCGATTGGCGTATACGATGTCGAAGTACCTCTGCGACATCGAAGCTTGCTCGATTTTGGGCGAACATCAAAGGTTTATTTTATTTTTTGTGCCTTTTTGATTGTTGATTCCAAGTGCGATTTTTGATTTTGATTGTCGCTCTCGTATTGTTCTTCTGATTAACAATTTTGCTTGTGAATATATATTTTTTCGATTTTTCTTTGACTATTTTAGCGGGACGAGATGTTGCCCTAATTCCGTCCCGTCACCGGCCGGAACCGATACGAGTTGGTTGGAATCTCGTGGTTCCAGCCGGAACCTCAAACCATGATTTCAACCAATCTATAAATATAAAAAGTTAACAAATCTATTCTTCCTAGGTCCACAGAATCCCTTTGCTTACATCCTACTCCACATGTGAGTATCTATTCCCGCTACTTCAGTTACCACCGTTGTTTTGTTGTTATTTGAAGCATAGATATGTCTAGAAAATAATCGTCACTTGCAAAATACAATCACAATGAGAATGTCTTATGAGTAGTTACATACCAAACAATGGCTTACCATAGTTTCTCAACCATACAGGTCGCTTAATGTATGTATATGGCAACAAAATAAATAATTTTGGTATCTAATTTGAATCTACCCTGAAAATGCAAATTAAATTAAGTTAAGGCTTTTCAGAATGTCACAGACCTTTACTGTTAGAAGCATGCTTGTAATCTGGATTCAGAGACCTTAGTCAATTGATCAAAATAACAATAAAAACCTCCAATCAACGATTTTCTTGCCGATGCAAGGAATGTAAAAATGATAAACGGAGACATAATTAGGTTTTCTCCTTCTCCACTGAACATCAAAATAACAATCGGAGATGTAACACAGTGATCGAGGAACATCTTGCCTGTTATTTTGGAAAATAAGAATTGAAGCAAAAACATGCACGAGGACTAAAATTGAAGAAAATTTGATAACCGCAGCATAATTATAAAAGTGCCACCTGGCATACAGCTAGATTCAATTGGAGAAGTGCACTACGAACATCTTGCCTTCAATTTGTTCAGCGTGAAGATGGATTTGATAGATGATAAATTCGTGTGAAACGAATGTGGAGGACGCAGGCTAAAGAAGGGGAGACCAATTAGAATATGAAATTTTAGGCGACATTGTATTGGATGATTTGAGGAAGAGAGTAATGAGAATCGAGGATATTGAGGAAGCGAGTGAAAGGGAATTCAGTATTTTGGAATAATTGAAATCTGCGTGGCCATGCATGCAGATTGCAGTTCCCGGGGTTATGTGTAAGCAGTAGATAGATTTGCTTTGTATTCCTTTGCATTCATTTGTAATGCCTCGTTTCCTTTCAAAATGTTAAAACAGCCAACTTTGCTGCATAATTGTTAGACAGATCTAACCATGACGATTGACAGTGCATCTTATCTTATGTATATATGCACGTCCAGATGAACCTACATTTAACCGTTTTATAGCATGGCTATTAAAATACAATGATAATAAAATAAGCACAATGATTGCTTTTCGCATCAACACTTTCAAATATAGCCAAAATATCTTTGAATTGCCTCATGAATTGGTTCGATATACATGAGCAGTAAGATCCGTACGATAACAAATAAACAAATATGTTCTATGTACCCTTTTGATTTAAACCAATTATTATGTCAAACTGTTTTGTACATGAATTTTTTGAAAGCGTAATGATAATGCTTCTCAACTCTAATGTTTATTTAAAGTATTTCTTTTTCTGCAATAGAAATATCATGTGAAAGAATATAGCAACATTTTTTGTATACACAATTTGTAGCCAATTCCAGCATCCAACCATTATGTTCTATAAACTGCTTTGCGTTCTCCTTAGAAAAATGCCAGCTACAATGAAATGCTTTGCAACCTAGAACTAAAAGCTGCACTGTCTAAGCATTCCAGATCTGATCTGAAGGTCATTGCTTCTATATAGCTAACGCTTCTTCGTCAATGATGAGTGTGAACCCGTGCTACGCACATGGTGGTGTGGTCTTAAAAAATTTTTTGCCTTCATTTTGCTTGTTACTATTTACTATCAATTCGATTAAATTTATTATTGCAGGAAACTGTTGTTGTAGGAAACTCTATCAGAATTTTTTTTTTCAAACGTTGTTATAGATGTTTGGTGAACGGCCTGATTTGCAGCTATATCATTTAGTGATTCGTGTACATATATAACTCTATGTATGTTCCAATTTCGAGTTTGTTGGCTTGGTAATGGGCAATGTTGTTTATTTACGAACAACATTGCAAAATGTGTGGTCATGATTTAGTTTTGCAGTTATGCTAAATTCTGATTGCTGAACTCTGAAGTCTGAATGATGGTTGCTGAATGCTGAATTCTGAATAATCACTCACTTGTTTGTTTACATTCAATATTCAGAACCGATGAAATGTCATGAAATATGTTAATGCAAATCGGTTGGAAGACCATTAGGTACAATTGGATTTGAAAATAATAGGTATATAGTATAGAGACTGTCATGAATTGAAAACATGTATAACTAAATTAAACTTGATGTCCAATGTGTTGTTCTTTCCATTATTTTTAGTGTCGGTAGCTTTAGTTGGTCCAACATTTTCTTGGTGTGGATTTTGATGTCTACACTTGAAGTTGAACCACGTTGTTCTGTGTATGCACCTGCGAATTGGAAAAATATCATCTTATAATCTATTTAGTATGTCGAACAAATGCCTTAAAAATTTGAAACCTATGTCTGTACCAATTACCAATTTTACACTCCAGTGATAGTTTTAAACCCTGCTGTCAATGTAATAGTTGGAATAGTAAATAATTTAGTTAATTAAATTAACTTATCATACCAACTTAGTTCTAAGTAGATTATAAAATGCGAGTAAGGAAACCAACAGGAAGTCTTATAAGTATAAAAACTCAAAAAGGACAAGAACGTTAAATTTACACAGAAAAATAATATATGTTGATGGTGTAAGCAAGTTGTCTCATAAATGTAAATATTGGTTGCAACATTGTATTCCTACATAGTAGCTTTTTTTGAATATTTTAATATTAGTTGTTAACATGAGTATATATTTACATTGCGTTTTCATACTGCTGAATGGATGTACGTGGACATAATTTTCATATTTGAAACTTAATG
Source organism: Allium cepa (assembly GCA_030765085.1). Classification (NCBI taxonomy): domain Eukaryota; kingdom Viridiplantae; phylum Streptophyta; class Magnoliopsida; order Asparagales; family Amaryllidaceae; genus Allium; species Allium cepa. The sequence goes on along the minus strand of CM060945.1, from coordinate 1,031,349,227 downwards.
GTATAGTATTTACCAAGGACAGCTAACAATATTATTATCAGAACAATGTTTGCATAACTAAACTCATGTTTCAAATTTTACATTATAGTTTGTATTTCATCATGTTAGTTTAAGAATAGTTGAACCACATATATTACAATAATACATCAGGGAAAAAACAACCACAAGGTAAGAGTAATGTAACGTCAGTCTAAATGCAAAAATGAGTTTCTTGTACGGGTACAATTCAATATATTATAGGTTTATTTTAATAACTCTGATAATGTTCCAAGATAAATATAATTTGCATGTTTGGTGCATCTCCTGTTATGTTCCGTCCGTATTTGTCAGTGATGTTCATGTACTTTGTCCAGGTTATGTGCAAGCTGTCCGGGGCATTACAATGAACGAAGTAGGGGTGATGTAATGTTACAGTAAAAAGAAGAAAATAAATAGATGTTTGTATTGCAGGTAGTTTTAGCAAATATGTAATCATATTATTTTTGAGCAAGGCATAGTTAGTTATGCACAGCTATCTCCATTTCAAGTATGTTAGAATGATATAATATAAAATATTAAGTAAACTTAATCTTGTACATTCAAAAAAGAAATCGGTTGCGCACTAAATCAAATAAATAAAAGAAAAACGAAGAAGCAATAAATGCGGTTTTATGAAGTAAAAAAGTATAGTGCGAATAAGGATGTCATTTAAACTAAGCAACATGATTGCAATGAATGCATTCATCTAGTTTCATATTAATTTGCAATGACTAATAACTTATGTCAGACGTTGTGATTAAATGCATTAAATGCAGGTCCACGTACAATGTAAATATAGAGTCATAAAGTATGAAAATGCAACACGCATATTAGACCACTGGAGTAAAACTATTTTGAATTGACAAAACATGGGTGAAGAGAATTGTCTACCATATTATAAGTGAAACTATCCTAATATTGATTCTTGCATAAAATATTCAAAAAAAATCATCAAACTGTATAAAACATACATTATTAAATTATTATTTCACCACTTTAAACTTCATGTTCAGCCATTGATTACATTTCTTAAAGATTTAAAACAGCATATTAATTTTTAATACCAGTTAAGCCATTAACAAACATTTGAAACATAAAGTTTGTTAAATAGGATCATGTCTTAAGGGTCAATCAATATACTGCCAACTTTTCAATAATTTCACATGTTAAACAAAGCAGTAAACATTTTCAGTTCGAATTTCTAGATCTATTGTGAAGAGACAATACACCCATGAATCCAGTCCGTGTAGTTTGATCTGGTCCAAATGAATATTGCTTGGGAAGAGGATTAGCGGGACTGAAGTTGATATTTTTTCACCTGTAGGTAGCGTAAAAGAAGAGGTAAATACAGCGAGGATGTACCTTGGAAAGTTGACGATGTATGTAGATGAAGATTAAATTAAGTATCTTTATTCCTAACCAGCCAGTAGAACATCTTTGTAGACCACATTTTTAGTTAAAGTTCCGGTTCGTCCAACAATATGTCCCTTTTCTACCAACACCTTGGTATTAGCACTTGAAACTCCTCGTGAAAGTGCCACATATAGTTGTCCATGACCAAATACATGCTCAGGTAGAAAAATACCGGTATTTTTTATCGTCTACCGTTGTGCCTTATTTATAGCGAAGGCAAAACACAAACGAATTAGAAATTGTTTCTGTATTAACATAAATGGTAAATTCAAATTTTCAGGTGGCTTTAGTGGGATTCTTGGAATGAAAACTCTGGTACCAACATAATGTCCGGTGATGATTTTAGCATCAATGTAGTTCTTATTGAGTTATTTACATATAAGCCTAGTTTCGTTGCTTAATCAAATTTTCTGATTCAAATTTCTTAACAACATTATCGATGCTCCAAGCTTCAATTTTAAATAATGTGGAGGTAGCCCGCCAGGAGTGACTGAGTTTACAAATTCTTGTTGGTATAAATTATGAGCATCATCTTCTACCGCATCATATGAATAGTAAATGATTTCGTTTCCAAGAAATATATTGAGTACATGTTCATTGAGCTTGTCGACATATTCATTTAGTGGTGTAATTAATGCACTATTAACTGTGTACTCTTTATCGAATGCATTTTTTGATAAGTTGGGAAAAATTGTATCTATCAAGTTTGTCAGTGGATTAACATCATTTTTTGATGTTATGACCATATTTTTTGGTAGTTGTATCATTTCTTTATTGATTGAAGGTTTGGTGCCATCTCCAATTTGAATTATAAATTTTGAATATGCGATATCATTTGCTGCTCGCATGTTTTTCTTTAAATGCAAAATTTTAAATTTTTCCCATAAAACTGGTTTAATGATGCATGCATTAATCGGTTCATTTCTTGTAGCTTTAGGCACGACTGGAAATACTTGTCGAAATTCTCCTCCCATAATAAGGATTTTACCTCCAAATGGTTCATCTACATCCATTATATCTCTCATAGTTCTATCAAAATGCCTCAAAAGCATAACGATATACCGTTGTATCTTCATCCCGCATAAAAACGGTTGATTGTTTTAAAAGTTTTGCTAATTTTGAATGTTTGCTTATTGAGCATGTTGATGTCGTTTTTGGTTGTAATGGAAGTTTAAATCTTGAATGTGCAATTCTTTAACCAGGTAGTATAGTTGCAGCGATACCAGATGTAGCTCCTGTAATTGCAATACCACCATCTTTTCTAGCCGTTGACAGAATACCACGGTATAAATATGCTTTTCCCATCCCTCCTGGACCATCTATTAAAAACATACATTTTTTTTTATAATTGCATTCATAATTGTATTGTAGGCCTTCAATTGTTCCACATTCAATTTGTCAATAGCTAGTAAATCATCCTCGGAAACAGGAATCGCTAACTCTTCTTTTATTAGCTCTGAAATTTTATCACATTCATCACAATCATATGCTCTTGATATATTTGGAAAAACATAATCAATAGTGTTTTTGTTGTATTGGAGAAGTAACATGTTTAAATCTTTCAAAAGACGATTTGTTAGAAGAATTTGGTTAGTAGTATTTGAATTTCGATAATCTTCTACCATATGATCGAAAAACTCATCCCATAACCTTCGCACACCTGATGGATTGCAAAAGATAGTAACAAATAATGCTCTCAAAGAAACTGGCATCTTTGTACTTGAGGCTTCGGTCAAACATTCTTTAATGCTATCATCGTTTTCTAAAAGCCCTCTTTTCTCAACGGCTTCTTTAAATGTTCAGCTTCTAACTTCGTCAACTGTAAGTAAATCATTAAAAGAAGTCGGTCCTCTAATGTGATTCAAAAGTATTCTCAAGAAAAAACGTTCTCCTTCTGTAGGTAGGACTCTGTATATTCTACCAATCTTCGTTACATTAGATACTCTTCTTTTCCATTTTTTATTTTTAATCCAATAGTAGTGCTCTGAAATTCACGATATAAAAGTTTCCTTGCTTTTCTATCAATTGAATTTGTATATAAAAACTCTGTGAGCATTGTGTGTAGGTTGCTTTCATCGGCCAAAACTTCATTGATGGTTTGATAATTGGAAAACATAACACTTTGTTTATTTGGAAGATGTATTTGAAGACATTCAATTGATGGATATATCTTGCTAAGAGAGAACCTAAAAATCTTCCACAATGCTTCTGGAGCAGAAATCCACCTTGCATCTATAAATTGTTGTATCTCATTATAGTTAGGTCCAGGTCGAACTTGCATTGTAACGCGGTATGGACCTTTGTAGACATATTTGTAAAGATATTTAACGCTTTTTATACTACTACATATTTCAACATTGATGTGACAGTTATATGTACATAAACCAAGGATTGTAAGGTCCAACCCATCTGTTATCTACCATCAACTTTTCATTTCTATCAATAGGAATAGATTTTCCAGAATCGCGTCTTCTGTAAATTGGGTATGAATCCGTGCCTTGAATAGTCACATTTGAAATTTTTTTTGGATACTCTCTTTTACAACTACCATTTTTCATGTAAGGACAATTTCGATTTTGAGTACCACATGGTCCGTGAATCATCCACTTCATTACTGCCACATGCAATTCTGATTCTTCGTTACAATCTAGTATTTCTGCTCTAACAATTTCATCATATTCATCTGGGTTAGTCAATTTGTCTTCATCTTTGAAGATAATTAGCATATGAACATATGGTAAACCTCTTTTTTGAAATTCATAAACATGGACGTGAGCAGCTACTTTTCCAAGTGCTCCTTTAGTGAAAATATCGTTTTTTAATTCCTCATATTTTACACGAAATATCCTTGTTGTCAAATTCGGTCTGTCTTGGGGGTCTTGATCGAGTAGCAATTTGGTAACAATTTCATCCCAAAGTGGATTGCATGTCATTGTAATGAATAAATCGGGTTTGTCATACTTATTTACTAAAGCCATTATATCATGATATCGTTGATACATATCACGTGGACAACCAATATAAGAAGAAGGTAGTATTGCCTGTGTTCCAACATTACCTAAATATGAGAATTTGTTAAAAACTTCATAAATATGAAATTTAATTATGTAAATGTATAAAAAAATACTTAATATAAGAGCGGGTTTTCAAATTCACAAACTACGCACTTGCATCATTTTCTCCGGCGTTTAAAGCACCTTGTAATCCTTGGTACATTTCAACTCTGATGGTTTTTTGATCAATCCTATACCATCTTAGCCTGCTAGTATCTATCTTAACATAGTTATCAACCACGCATTGTTGAAACAATCATCCGCCTTGAAGAAAAAGCGATTTATCATTTTCTCGAATCTATAAAAGAACATTACATATTAATGAATATTAAGAAGTAAAAAAAATAAATATATAAAACTTGTTATATATTAAATTGTATATACTTGTAGAATATTAGCATAATACTCACTGTTGTGTGCATTTCCACCACCGAACCAACACACTCGTCACCGGACCACTTCGCTGCCGAACCAACGCTTCTCCAATAACTACCGAACCATGCCCCTCTCCTCCATCACCGGACCAAACTCCACCTAGCCACTACTGGACCAACGTCCCACCGGACCAACTCCACTTCCAGGAACGACCGAACCTACCCACTTCACCTACCACCAGACCAACCTCTACCGGACCAACCCACTTCCATGCATCACCGAACCAAGGCTTTGCCGAACCAACGTTGCCAAGCCAGATAGCATCAGCCCAGGCCCACCAGCAGCTATATACGTCCAGGATCCCTACCCTCAGCCTCACTCTATAAATAGAGGGGCAGGGGTAAAACAATGGTAGACAAGTTTGAGAGCTCAAGCACGGATAGAACTTTCAAACAACTTTCATACTCTTGTAATAAAAGCTTTATACTTGTAATCCGAAGAGAAAAGGAGAATAACATATAAAGTGGACGTAGGCATATTCTGGCCGAACCACTATAAATCTGTGTGCCTTTTACAGTTTAGTCCATCTATTTTTTATATTTGCATAAATCACCCAAATCACTAAGAACAACATATAATCAACTAAATCATACGACTTGGAGGTGTTTGCCCATTTTTTGTGCAAACATTTTTGGTGCTTTCATTGAGAGCAGGAGCTCGAAGCTTCAACTTCTCCCACTTAACCCTTTTCCTATCAGCATCGTTCATTGCTTGGAAAACATGCCTCCGGACGGAAGAAAGATGCTAACAAAGGAATGAACATTGCAACTAGTACTATCCCAGATCCAATGATCACAGATCAAGACAATCGTCCGGTTCCAACAGCAAATGGAAATCAGGCAAATCCGACAGCCCCCGCTACGGAACAACCAATTACAAGGACGGATCTGTATAGGGTTGTGGCTGAAGTAACTAACCGCTTCGCATCTCAGCAAGAAGCCTTGGTGGACCAACTCATGTCACGCTTAAGGGATGCTGAAGAATCCAACCACAACACTGAATCATGGGGTGAGTCCCGGTCTGGAGGATCTGGGAGACAACAAAGGTCTTTCTTCTTCGAAGAGTCTAACAACAGAAACATCAATGGTCGGAGCCGAGCCCGGACTCGGCCCGAATTCCAACCCGAGGAAACACTTGGAACCGAACCCAACGGGGGAGGTACCAGGCAGGGGTCGGATGTAGCTGAGCCTGCCATGCTACCTAACCATGGAAACACCAATAGACGGGGTCGAGCTGGAGTCCAGCCCGAAGTTGGACCCGAGGAAGTGCTGAGAATAGAACCCAGCAGGGGAAGATCAAGGCAAGGGCCAACTATGGCTGACCCCAGCGTGCCCCTGGAAGACCAGAGGCAGCCATTGGAGAATGTTAGGAGTGATAGACGGTACCATCCCTACAGGTCATCTGGACGGAGTCAATCCCGCAGGGAAGAGCCAAACTCATTTCTATCTGCTCCAAATTCTGATGAAAGAATGGCGCGATTGTTCAGAGAGTGCGTCCGACGGGATCAAAAAGGTCGAGGGATAGGCGCTATAGTAATCAGCCCCTTCACCCGCAATATCGAGATTGCTGTCACCACCCGAGAATGGAAAATGCCAACAATGGAGCCTTACAAGGGAATCTCTAACCCCGTCGTACACTTACAGAGATACACACAGCATATGCTCATGAGCGGAGCGACAGAAGGAGTATTGTGTAAATGCTTTCCAATCTTCTTGGCCGATCTAGCTACCTCCTGGTTCTGCCATCTACCCCAAGGGTTCATCAGTTCATGGGAAATGTTGAAAGAAAAGTTCATCAGCCAATTCCGCATTCATGTGGAACAACCCAAGGACGCTTATTCCTTATCCAATATCAAACAAAAGCCCGAGGAAACAGTGGAACAATATCTTACCCGATTCAATGCCGCAGCGGCCGCAGTCCAAGATGCCGATGAGAAACTTATCCTAATGGCCCTCTGCAGTGGTGTGCATCCGGATACTAAATTTGCTAGGAGATTAACGAAAGAAAAGCCAGCTACCTTACATGATTTCTTCCACGAAGCCGGAAAATATATGAGACTTGAAGACGCTGCCATTGAAAGGCAGACGGGGCAACAAACTAAGGTAGCTCGTGGCAACGAACCCGTAGTAGCAAAGGATGTTCGAAGAAATGACTCCAGAGATAGTGCTAGGGGCAAGAAGGGAGAAAAGCGTTTATATAGGCCAGGACCCAGATTTGACTCTTACACTCCTTTGAATGAAACAATCGAAAACATCTTCTTGGCCACCCAAGAAGAAGTTAGATACAAGCGCCCCCACACAAGAAGGAATCAGATAACGCAGTAAAGTCTGGAAAGTTCTGCCACTTCCACGAATCTCATAGGCATGACACAAACGAATGCCATCACCTCCGGGCCAATGAGAACCCAGGGCTACCCCTCGCAGAAGTAGGCAGAGGAAATCGCAACACCAGCGGCTCTAGTCAAGAGAAGATAGTGGTCCATACCATATCAGGAGGACCATACATCGCCGACAGAAGCTGGGCAGAGATGGAAAGATATGGTAAGTCACTTAGAAACAATGAAGGCTTCATTAACTCTGTGATGGAAGAACGCCACCCGAAGCGGAAAGAGAACTACGACATCACATTCAGTAGGCGTGATCTAGAGGAAAGGCAGTACCCTCACATGGATCCTATGGTCATCTCTGCCTGGTTCGGCCCAGTCAAAGTTTTCCGAATTCTAGTAGACACTGGCAGCTCAGTAAATATCCTATTTAAGCATGCCTTCGACAAAATGAAGCTGTCAGTGAAAGATGTGTCTCCCTGCAACAAACCACTACATGGTTTCACGGGGATGCGAAGATGCCCCTCGGGCAACTAGACCTCTTTGTCGAAATAAGAAGTCATCAACGCTCTGTTGTGCGGAAACAAACATTTGTGCTGATAGAAAACCACTCGGTCTACAACGCCTTTTTAGGAAGACCAGCCTTGTCTGACTTCCCAGTTGTCTTGGCCCCATGGTGCCTAAAGATGAAATTTCCAGCAGACAATGGAATAGGGGAGATAGAGGGAGATCAAGACGCTTCTTGAGACTGCTATGTAACTGAACTTCGCAATAACCGCAGAAGGGATAAAGGGAAGAATGTAGAGACTACTCTCTGCATGAAAAGCTTGGAAGCATAACAACTAAAGAGAGCCCCTCCTCTTCGATATACCAGCGATCCTTTCAACGAATTAGACCCCAGGGACAAAGAGAAGGAGGCCACTGACGAGCCTGCAGAGGCTATGGAGTTTGTATCTGTAGACGAACATGACTCAAGTAGACTATTGAAAATCGAATCTCAACTAAGAACGGAATTGAGGGATCAACTCATTGATTTTCTCCACCACAACTTGGATGTATTTGCATGGACGCACGCTGACATGACTGGAATCTCCCCAGATGTGGCATGCCACGCACTAAACATCGATCCTACCAAGGCGCCAGTAAAACAGAAAAAGAGAAGCATGGGGGCAGAGCGATCAGCAGCCCTCGATAAAGAAGTAAAGAACCTACTTGCCGATAACTTCATCCGAGAAGCCATCTACCCAGAGTGGATCGCCAACCCAGTACTAGTAAAAAGGCTAATGGGAAGTGGCGAACGTGTGTTGACTTCTCCAACTTAAATGACGCTTGCCCGAAGGATTGCATCCCACTCCCCCGAATCGATCGGCTTGTAGACAGCACAGCCGGGCACGAACTCTTATCTTTTATGGACGCATACTCAGGATATAACCAAATTCCTATGCACACCCCCGATCAAGACCACACTAGTTTCATCACTGACCGGGGATTGTACTGCTATAGAGTAATACCTTTTGGACTCAAAAACGCCGGAGCTACTTATCAGTGCCTCGTCAACAAGATGTTTGCGGAACTAATAGGACAAACCATGGAAGTTTATGTGGACGACATGCTAGTAAAGTCAAGAAAAGCCAACAATAACGTAAGCCACCTGGATGAGATGTTTCAACTACTTCGTCGATATGGAATGAAGCTGAATCCTCTAAAGTGCTCCAGAGGAATTGAAGCGAACCCTGAACAAGTCCAAGCTCTGAAAGAAATCAGGATACCTTCCACTCGAAGAGAAATGCAAAGCCTAAATGGGAAAGTGGCCGCCCTGAGCAGATTCATCTCTAAAGCAACTGACAAGTGTGTCCCCTTCTTCGAAGCTATAAAGAAAGACAAGGGAAAGTTCGAATGGACTGACGAATGCGTAACAGCCTTCCACAACCTAATCGAACACCTCCAGAGACCACCGGTACTCTCAACTCCAAGTGAAGGCGAAGAGCTATACCTATACCTTGCTGTGTCATCTCATGCTCTAAGCGCCGCTTAGGTAAGAGAAGACAACCGCGCGCAGCGGCCAGTATACTTTGTAAGCAAGAGGTTCACGGGGGCAGAATCCAGATATCCTAAACTTGAGAAGTTAGCATATTGTTTACTGATCACATCACGGAAATTGCAACACTATTTCCGACCCCATTCCATCAGAGTTCTAACCGATCAACCGTTGAGGCAGGTACTCCATCGTCCCGACATCTCCGGACGACTGCTTAAATGGTGCATTGAGCTAAGTCAGTATGATATCACCTACCACCCTCGCACCGCCATCAAGGGACAAGCCATGGCCGACTTCATTGCCGAATTCACTACCAACAAAGGAAAGGAGCCATTTGAAATAGTAGAAGACATCAAGTGGAATCTCTTTGTAGATGGAGCATCAAATGAACAAGGCTCGGGGGCAGGTATTGTAATAATCACCCCCGGGGGAGGAAGCTACACTATGCTCTAAGGTTGGAATTCACTACCACCAACAACGATGCAGAATACGAAGCAGTGATAGCCGGATTAGAACTTGCCCTAGAGATTGGAGTCAGTTCTTTATGTCTCCATAGTGATTCTTAACTTATTGTAAATCAAATACTGGGAGAATTCCAGACTCGAGGAGAACGACTCATAGCATATCTAAAGAAAACCAAGCCGCTACTCGATCAATTGGACCACTATTTAATCAGACACATTCCTCGAGAGGAGAACCGAGAGGCTGACGAACTGGCAAAGCAAGCTAGCATGAAGAACAGCACCATTTCCGGAACCGTAGTCATCTCAAAACAACTAGCCCCAAGTTTCAAACAAGAGGATCTGATAGCTGCAATCGAAGAAGAAACTTGGATGACTCCTATCCGGAAATACTTACAAGATGGCACACTGCCCGACGGGCGTAACGAAGTCAAGAAAATCTTGAGGAAAGCTTCCCGCTACACAATACAAGAAGGCATCCTCTATCGGCGCGGCTTCTCTAACCCCTTATTAAGGTGTGTCGCTAGAAGGAAAGCCAAGGAAGTCTTATCCAACATCCACCAAGGAAGTTGCAGAGATCACACTGGAGGACAAACTCTAGCAAAGAAGATACTCCGATATGGGTATTACTGGCCCACTTTAAAAAAAGACGCCTTAGACTTCGTCAAAAGATGTGACAAATGTCAGAAATTTGCTAAGATTCCTCGACTACCAACAAATGAGATTACTCAAATGACCAGCCCTTGACCCTTTGCAGTATGGGGAATTGACTTGATTGGCGAACTGCCGATGGGCCGAGGCGGAGCCAAATATGCTATAGTGGCAGTCGACTATTTCACCATATTGTTGGAAGCAGAACCTTTAAATAAAATATCTTCGGCAAAATCTATTAATTTCTTAATCAAAAACGTTCTATGCAGGTACGGGGTTCCACTCAAGATCATATCGGACAATGGACTTCAATTTGACAGCGAGGAATTCACCGACTGGTGCCAAGAGCACGGAATTCACAAAAGCTTCTCATCTGTAGCTTATCCCCATGCAAACGGACAAGTCGAAGCTGTCAACAAAATTCTCAAAACTCTAATCAAGAAGAAGCTTTAAAGGTCAAAAGGAGCTTGGGTGAATGAACTTCCTACGGCACTTTGGGCCTACCGCACGTCTTTCAGAACATCAACACGGCATACTCCTTTCTCTTTGGCATACGGATTGGAGGCCATGCTCCCAGTTGAAACTGTAGTGCCAACCCACCGTATGATCCACTACAACCCAGAAGAGAACGAAGAACTCCTCCACATGTCTTTGGATCTAATCGAAGAAAGAAGAAATGATGCAGCACTCAAAGCGGCAACTCACAAGCAAAAAGTGGCAGCACGATACAACTCCAAAGTCAAGCACCGCATCTTACAAGAAGGAGATCTTGTCCTCAAGCGGATCTTCCCGCGCCCCGGAGCTCTTGATCCAATCTGGGATGGACCCTATGTAATTCATAAAGATCTCCACAACGGAGCTTATATTTTGTCAACAGTGGACGGAGAGGTGTTCCAGAGGGCATGGAACATCCAACACCTTCGTCGATACTTTTCTTAACTTGTACTGCCCATATGAAGTGAATTAACGAAGAGAATCAGTGGACCTAGGCATTTTCGTGCCGAATCACTTTAAAAATCTTGTCTCTTTTTAACTTGTTCCTTTATATCTTGGCTGCTTGTTAAGCCTTATCCTTTTCTGTTGAACAAAATCCTGTGTAACGGCATTTCCATTCTGGACACTTCATGGCACAACCACACCTGGACAAGACCTAACAGGTACTATACGAATCTATGCCCTCGCCAATGAGACACTTTTGCTCCAGCATCCCTCTGCTGCGGGTTAACTCATTACTTGCGACGGCCCTCAAAGCCAACTATAATGAGCCGATTATAAGCCACCGAGAAGGCCGATTATAGCCGAGGCAGCTCATTACGGCGCTCGGCTCGCCGGCAACCGTGAACCAATTATAAGCCCCAACATAAGGTGTGGCCAGCAAGGGGCAGTTCACAGTTGACAATCGGCACCCATGCTAGTCGGCCACGGTAAATCGAATAATACCCACGATTACAGGCCATAATGGCCCAGGTAGTTACCGTGTGCGATCTCGGCTCCGATGTGTCTTAACTGCGGCTGTGGTAAAAAAGAAAACTCCCCGCAGAGGCGTAAGATGGGTGACAAATGTCTCCAAGACCCACAGCTAGGGAAAGTGACTACAAAACCCGTTTGCCACGAACTTAAGCACATCGAGGGCCTTCCGTGATTGGAAGTTTTACTATTTCTTATATTTCCATTCTATTTAATAACTTTCCCCCTATCCTTTATAACAACCCTTAAAGTACAGGACACCAAATAGGATGCACTCGCTAATGGGAATGAGAACTCTCAGCTGGATGACGGGTCACTCAACTGCATTCCGTATTCGATCACACAATGCATTCAAAGCTACCATCTGCAACTAAATATCGAAAGGGCAGTACTTTCTTCTCTTGTATACAAATAAGTAGCTCTGATATATTCACACATCACATTAACATTGCAAGACATGAAATTATATTTTAAGCAAGAACTTGACATCAAACACAGTTGAATCACTAGCACATGCACAGCTATATTTCTTATGCAACACATCAAAATAATGACAGCATCCAAATATGACAGAATCGGCTTATGTTATAAAATTACATGTTAAGAATAAAGTCGTTCGTTGCAATGACATAATTACAACCTGGAAGTACATTAATGTTTTGGAACTAGTATATACAGGAATGTCAAGTAAAACCAAAATTGTCTGGATCAAGCCAAAATAGTCGAAAGCATCAGAACTTCATCTCTATCCTTCCGACCCCCCAAGATCTACTTGACACTTCATCTCTATCCTTCCGACCCCCCAAGATCTACTTGACCACATGATCATAACTCCCAGCATGCTGACCAGAGGTCCCACTTTTACAATTCAGGAGAAGAATCTATTAGATAAACGATAAGCAATCAAGTTAAGAAAAGATTAAAAGGGAAGACTTACCAGCGTCTGCTCCCTGATCATCATCCTCCAACTGCACACCCACTTCCTCGGCAGTAAGCAGCCGCATGCCCTCCTTCACCGCCACCTTCTCTTCCTGGTGAACTGAGCGGTAACCACATCCATTCTTAAGGCCACGCCACCCTCTTTATCCGCATCAGCCTTGGCCTCCTCCAAAGCCCGGAGATATATCCTAACCATGACCCGGGGTAATCGTCCATCCAGGATAGGTTGCTCTGCTTCCAAGTACCAAAATACATATCTTGCAGCATATCATCCATCATCCCCTCGTTCTCCTCAAACTCCCTCATACGAGCCTTAGAAGCCGACAACTTTGCAACGGCAGCATCCCTCTCCAATCGGTATCGCGAGCAGTCAGCCTGAAGGGATCTCCTCATTGCCTCCATCTCCTCCTTTAGCTTGGCCTGAGCAAGCCCTGCGGCGTCAAGCCTTCCAGATAACTCCTCTACCTACTCAAGATCCGCTCTCCGAACCTCATCCACCGTTGCGATGGCCATGTCAATTCGTTTCTTGCAAGTAGCCTCCATTTTTCGCAACTCTGCCTTACTTGCCTCTTCCATGGTTTTCTTTAGTCGTCTGGAGGCCGCCTCATGCTGGGAGATCTGGATGGCCTGATCGACAAGCTGCTTGGCCTGATCGGAAACCATTAGCCGCAACCGAATGTTAGCACTTCCGATTTCCTCTCCAGCCTTGACCAGTCGGGCATGATGCGCCATCAGCTTCCTGGTCTCCTCAGCCTCCCGATCGATGCTTGCCTTGGCCTCATCCCCCATAGTCACAATCCGAGTGGTCAACAAGTCGAGATCCAAAGACTTAGCCTCATCAAGCACCCTTACCATAGGATTGCGGGGTAGGAGGTGCTCACCGGTAACCGCATCGAAGGAAATATCATGGGAGTTCGGATCCAGGTACGGATGACCCACGAATGGGTTGCGAGCCAAGCTGGGACGATCTATCGGAGTAATGGTAAGGTTCTCAGATGGATGCGGAGAGGGTGCTAAATCAGTAGTCTCCTCCGTAATATCCTGAAGCGGCTGAGTTGGAGGCTGAGGACGAGATGGATATTCGAACAAGGAGCGGCTCCTCTTCTTCCTTTGGATATCTTCTTCAATAATCCCGAGAAGAGGATGATAGCCGACTACGTCCCCGGGGCGGCTAGTAGGAGGCTTCGTTCTAGCAAAGGCTCTAAGTAGCTTGTATTGTTCGAGGCAGTGTCGAACATCTGATGTCTTGGCCACCTCACTTGCCCCTGGAATAAAGAACAAGTGTTACGAGCATACACTAATCCATAATTCAAGAAATATGTTAAGTTAAAAGGAGTAAGAAGACGCATTTATTATATAAACCCTGAGGGGGAGTGGGATACCGCAATAAGTCCTGAATCTCATTCCAGGACGGGAGCTGGTCATAAAATATTCCTAAGTCCTTATCATAAAGGGAGTCTGCAGAAGTCAAAAATTCACCTTGAATCACCGGAGTCGCCTTAGCCGGAATACTCTGAGAAGATGAACCGGCACCAGCCCCGGCCTTGTCAGCTCTCTCGGACTCCTTTACCGGAGCCGGTCCTCCCTCCAACCCCTCAAAAGCTTGGCGGAAAGCCTCATCCATCCACTCTTGAATCTCACCTGCTTGCCCAGAGGTCAAGGCACCAATGCCACTACCACTCTGTCCACCACCACCACCATCACCTTCTCTACCACTTCCTCTCTCCGCCTCACCTCCTTTATCCTCGCCCCTTTCCTCCTCCGTGCTCTCCTCCTCCGAAACATTTGGGCATGTGCTGGGAGAGGGTCCATCGGATTTCTTGAGTTTCTTCCCCCCCGACGACGGGAGGTATCGAGAAGGGTTTCCTCTTGCTGCTCTTCGCCATGGCCCCTCCTTTGGCTTTGGCAGCTCTTTCCTCAGCCGTATCCCTCTGCTTGACCACAGATAGAATCAAGTTGTGTCCCAGGAGAGTGGCATTCCTAATCAGGTAAGAAGCTGACCTATCCCTTCCCGAAATGGCTTCTATCTCCGCGGCCATCTGAACCAGGTGATCGTTCTCCACGAACGCAAAACCACCTGTCGCTAGCAAGAAATAAAAACACATAAGAAGAAGAATTTCAGTCAGAACGGAAATTATAAATAAGCTTCAACTTACAGCCAGAGGTGAAGCGGTGGATAGAGACGGAGTCATCCTGGATGAAGAACCATTCCTTCTTAAACATGGTGAACTTTGAATACAAGTCCAGGACCGGCTTGAAGGACACGGCCGATTCCAAGCTGATGTATGGAGACCCCTTCTTGTAACCTCTCAAGTTATATAGGTATCGAATCTCCCGGTTGGAGGGGGGTGCCCGTACTTTCTCTGGAAAATCACGAATAGGCACACCACGATAGCATAGGAGTTGGGCTGGAGCTGGAAAGGGGCCACCTTCAAATAGGTGATGAATCTAACTATCCAAGCATTGATTGGAGGAATGGCCCCACACATGCAGTGGTACCTACTATAAGCGAAGTATCCTTCAGGGGGATTATATGGCATGACCCCCTTCCCTGGCAACAGCATGCGTGCTCTATCAATCCCAAAGGAGCGGAAGATAACATCAAGCTGCTCTTCTTTGAGAGAGCTAGGAAAGCAGTCAGGCGGAGAATTCAGAAGCTCTTGAGGACCATACCCATCTACTAGCGATCTCGGGGTGGGTCCATGATGTTCCGGTCCTAGCTGAGCTGGGGGCACTACGGTGGACTCTCCTCCGTCCTTGGATTTCTTCTTATCTGATCGAGTTTCCACTTTACGAGACATTTATCTACATCACAAGAAAGTACATCATTAGAACAGAGGATATAAACAAACAAGTGTATATAGTCTGAAATCTCACTCATAATTCAAAACACTCAAACTCCTGGTGTCATTTGGTACAGAAAATACAAAAGTTCATTCGGTATTCGGAGTCTCAGGCTTCATCCGGTGATTCAAGTATAAGTTCATTCGGCACATTCCATTCTCATTCAGGTGGTTGGAGCACAAGTTTCATTCGGCAACTCAAATATGAAAGTGACATTCGGTACTTAAAACCCCACGGGTTCACTCGGAAGTTCAACCTTAAAAAATCGTTCGGCAGAAGAAGGTTTACCTGGTCCGGCAATTAAGATTCGGCAGTTAGAGCTGGTTCGGCACTAATCGGTTCGGCGGTTAGGAATTTGATTCGGCTATTTCACTTGGTAGGGAATAACGAAGACCTAACACCCCTATTTATAGACGAACGCAGGATGACCGGACCGGGTGGTTCGGCACATATGACCGGAAGGAAACACCCAAGTTAAAACAAAGCACGCCATGTGCATGCACATGCCCTACTTTGCGGGGCAAGTGTTGTGTGCATTTCCACCACCGAACCAATACACTCGCCACCGGACCACTTCCCTGCCGAACCAACGCTTCTCCAATACCTACCGAACCATGCCCCTTCTCCTCCATCACCGAACCAAACTCCACCTAGCCACTACCGGACCAACGTCCCATCGGACCAACTCCACTTCCAGGAACGACCGAACCAACCCACTTCACCTAACACCGGACCAACCTCTACCGGACCAACCCACTTCCATGCATCACCGAACCAAGGCTTTTCCGAACCAACGTTGCCAGGCCAGATAGCATCAGCCCAGGCCCACCAACAGCTATATACGTCCAGGACCCCTGCCTCCAACCTCACTCTATAAATAGAGGGGCAGGGGTAGAACAATGGCAGACAAGTTTGAGAGCTCAAGCATGGATAGAACTTTCAAACAACTTTCATACTCTTGTAATAAAAGCTTTGTACTTGTAATCCGAAGAGAAAAGGAGAATAACATATAAAGTGGACGTAGGCACATTCTGGCCGAACCACTATAAATCTGTGTGCCTTTTACAGTTTAGTCCATCTATTTTATATATTTGCATAAATCACCCAAATCATTAAGAACAACATATAATCAACTAAATCATACGACTTGGAGGTGTTTACCCATTTTTTGTGCAAACACTCAAGACATGAAAATTTATTGCCAATTTGATCTTGACTATTTATATCCCATCCGTAACTTCCATGTGGTAATAAAAGTGGATATTGCAATGGATCATAATAACAGTTGTTTCAGAAACAATTGTGAGTTGTCCATAGTTTGTCTCAACTACAATATCTCTTTCATATATTTCTTCATTTTCAGCTCCTTCTACCCAAATTCCAACAACTCATGAAGAAGCTGGGAGAGTATATTGTTTTTGATTTGAAGATTGTTTTTTTATAACCAATTTACAATGTTGGATATTTGGTTTTTGTCCAAGTTGTCGAAATACAGCTACAAATCTATTATATGTATTACGAGCTTTTTGCAACTTCTCCACAATTTCTCGTATCAGAATATTATTTTCAAACAATTGATTTTCGATTTCATGCTCTGTATCATATATGTAAAGTTGTTGAACGCTTGGACGATCACTGGATGTAGGTAGTAAGCTACCAATTTTATGATATATATTACCTTGAGCATAGAATGTATATACTTCATCTCTTCCATTAGCTAAGTTCTCATCAACATGTACTCCTATTGATGTAAACACAAACATATGGTTATAAGCTCGTATGTTTTTTCTGAAGTGTTTCCCTTCATCTGATTGGTTAGTGTACAATTCAAATATCTCATCCGGTGATGAAATTGACTGTAAAATTATTTTTCCATTTAAGCAGCAAAAACTATTTGATTCTCGATAAAAGAGTTTTGCTTGGTAATATGTATATATCCTTGATTGTGGTAAATAGAACATTTGAAAACCTGAATGATCTGTAAAGCTTCTTGCACAACTATGTCTTGCGGTAGAACTTTGACATGGTTGACTAATTCTATTTGTTCTTATGGTTCTGTTCCAGTCATCTTTATGTTCAAAAGGTAATGTAGTAATGTCTTCTTGTTCTTCATTATTCATTGGTCCACTAAGATCTTGATCTGCTTAAAAAATTTGATAAATAAATTTTGTAAGTTTTTTTTAACATAAAGTGACTCGATAAACTATGTGGGTGATAAATTTAATTTGACTTGGGTTCATAAATTATACTTTGATTATATTAATAAATATATTATTATATGATGATAATGAAGCTACTTGTACTACTTGTTTGTGTACCATTATATGCATTCGTACATAGGAAAAATAAACTTCGGTAAATATATAACTTTTATTGTTCTCACATTATAACGTATTGAATTATAAGGAATAGTTCTCTGAAGTAATACCTTGTAT
This sequence comes from Allium cepa, assembly GCA_030765085.1. Classification (NCBI taxonomy): domain Eukaryota; kingdom Viridiplantae; phylum Streptophyta; class Magnoliopsida; order Asparagales; family Amaryllidaceae; genus Allium; species Allium cepa. The sequence continues at coordinate 1,031,331,150 of CM060945.1, read as the reverse complement.
ATGGTGAGAGAAAGGTGCCAAAAAAGAACTACCGGTACTACTTGTTTGCAAGGCATCATCATTGATATTCTTTTCGACTCTTTTATTTTTTCTACTACAATAATAGTACGGTATTGTTCACGCTTTTCCTCTTTGTGTTCTTCAGTCGTTAACTTTTTTCCTTCTTTATAGCGAATACGACGGTGCTCTAATTTTTTTTCCCTTTGTTTAGAACTTAATTCAGAACGACATTGTCTTTTTCTTTCGACCTTGATTTGAGCATCCAATAACGCTTCTTGATGAGCCCTCTCAATGATTCCAGTGCTTCTACGCGGTAGCAAGGGTGCTTAGTACATTGCATTTCTTGACGTTGGTTTCTTTCAATAATTCTCAGACTTCTATGGGACAATAAGGGTGGTATGTAGTTGGATTCAATTTGGTGACGTTGAGCTCTATTAATAATTTCCACCCTTTGTAAGTTGGGGACTTGGTTAGCTTCCATTGTTTGATGTTGAGTTCTCTCGTTGATTCTAGGAATTCTATGTGGTTTTAACTTGAAAAATCAATTGCCTTCCATGAGTTGATGATGAAATTCACAAAGTTTCAAATGGAATTTGTTTGACCTATAATGCTAGAAACAATACTCAATTTGCATTATAAGTGAACATCACCATTTAAGCCTTAAGAGCTAAGTTGCATATATTTATTAGTAAAACTAAAATACCTAATATAAGTAATAATATGTTTGATGTTTCATAGTAACGGTTCGAACATGTTTTATAACATGTAGATGTAGTAGAAAATATGTAAAAGAATTTTTCACAGAATGGGAAGTAATTGTTTTTAACAAAAAAATATTTAATAAAAAAATATTTAACTTATATTATGCAGCTAGTAGTTGTGGCATGTTATTATGACTAGAATATAGAAATACATATATTCCACAAACATCATCGTATGTAATGTTTGGATAAGCTAAAAGAATATGAGATGTCAACAAAATAAGTTGCTTTCGCTGTTCAATTTTTACCAAATTTGAATTTCCCAAACGTACCTCTTGAGTAATAATCAAAGTTGAGCGATGAAGACAAAAAATTTCTTCTGATAATGTAAACTGCAGAACAAACAAATTGAAAATAGGACCAAAAAAATGCAAGAGAACTTAAAATATAATAATGCAATAATAAGAAGAATAAGTTTTTTAAAATGCAATAATAAGAAGCGTAAGGTTTTGACAATGCAGTAATAATCAAGTGTAAGCACTATCACAGAATTTAATCGCAACTTATGTATTATATAATTGACTATAAAAGAAAATGCATGTTAAAAATAAGTATAGCTATTTTTGGTGAATGAAAGATATTTGGTTGCCTTATTTGTTAATGTCCAAATGCCTCTGTTGAAAAGCATACAGCTCCTCCCTTTTGCCTAAAACAAATTAAAGCTTTTTGGGACTAAAAGCTTTAATTTCGACAGCACTTCACTTCTTTTTGTCTATGCATAACTTTACATCCAAGGGGTATATTCATATTGTGTTTTCTAAAATAAATTAAAGTCTTTTGGGACTAAAGACTTTAATTTGTTTTTGTTGTATTTGTTAAAATAATATTTAATGGTTAATTTCATGTGTCAATAAATATATATATATATATAACACTAACAATGAAATATATATATTTGTTCAAATTTGGATAATATAAGATTATTAAAAATTGGGTGGCGCATAAATTGCATTAAAAACTTAATCTTACCTGCAATATTCATAAGCATATATAGACAAACTCCTTAGCAATGTCGTTGATGAACAATACAGAGAATATGCACCTCTTTGTCTTGTACAAGACCAGAAAAGATGAGAATCAATCAATGGTATAAAGATAGCAATGTCATCAAGAAAGCTCACTACGAATTTATCATACTATAAAGAAATTACACACATCCAGGCAGGGTCGGCCCCAAGGCAAGGTGAGCAAGATAGCCTCCTAGGGCAACCGACCAAATGGGGGCAACGACATGGTGGTGGTGATGGGTATAGTCATTTACTTAGATAAAAATGGGTTATATAATATATAAAAAATTGACAATGTAGTGAAGTGGTTAGGCTATTGTTATTTAAATCAGGCAACCAAAGTCCGAGTATGGGAAGATGCAAATTTTTGGGGCAGTTTTTTTAAGTTCAGACTAGGGCAACGTGACCGATTGGGCCGGGCCTACATCCAGGTGGACATGCATCTAATCACAATACGCATGTGTAAATTTAGCAACATGGTTATGTAGCATTATCATATACTATGAAGAAGAATAATGAATCTCAAATTCATGTTTTCATTATATATCATAGTGATCTTAAAAGTAATATAAACAAATGGAATAATGTCAGTATTCCAAGTAAAAGATATTGAGTTTCAAGCTTTTAAGTTTTGTTCTTCGACCATAGTTGAATAATAGTTTATATATTTTAATTATGTATAAGTCGATTTTACTATTAATTGTGCAGTATTATAAAGAAATTCATATACAACTATTTCTTTATAATATTTAAAATCAACTTTTATGAAGTAGAAGAGCAAGAATAAATTAGATTACCCGAATAATGACCTAATAACGATTGTTCTTTTTCATTCATTATGCCTTATCTTTTTTCATAGCTAATATTATGTTCAAAAAGGTAACCATATAGATGCCATCTTTGGACAAAAATAAAATGTTTAAAAAGGTAACCATTATAGTATGAAATAATGTCATAACCTCAAGCGGTTACCAATTAAATTTAACATTTTTCTTGTGTTGAACATATTGTAATTTCAAATTTAAAAGGATCATTGATATGATACTCTTTCTTAAAAAAGAAAATAATAATTTAATTAGGACAATGTTTATATAGAAATGAGCATCAAAAGGGTGTAAATTCAATAATCTTACACATTTCATATTAGTTTTCCTGTGTTGAAATGACGGTACTGACAATCACAACTTTTTAAATGTGCAAAAAAAATTACAGCTAGGAAAAACTATCTTTTAAACTGAAGTTTGTCAGTATGTAATTAAATAAGGCATTTTGGTATAAGCAAAGTGTATGATGTCACAATCAATTCTTGCTGACAAATATAGTTCGCACCATCTTCATTTATTTACAATAACAAAATATTAGTAATTAATCCTAGAAAATTTATCCTTGTTAATTCCTTTTCAAAGAACATAGATATTCATGAAATTTCAATGATATGGGTTTTTTACGACAATTTAGCATATAGATATTAACCATTGTATGCATTTTTTGAGACATAAAGTGTATATGATTAGTTGATGAATTCTCAATAAACATAATATAGAAATAAATTTCCTTAGTTGCTTACTATCATATTAAATGAAAATTCAGTACTGAAAGATGCATGTTATAAATAAAAATGTTTTTTTAAACCAAATTAAATATGGAAACAATTAAGGTAAATGACAAATCATAACAAACTGCCATATTTTTTACAAAAAAACCAAATTAAGCAAGTATTGCAACCTTTTTACTAACTCCAAAAATGTTGGTTGCTCATAGAATTGATTTTGAAAGTACAAAATTTCTGAATGGACATAAAAGGAAAAATATATTTGTTGATTAAGTGTGAATAACATGGTGTAAGCATCCATATTTTAACCTTCAAAAATACTTGAGAATAAAAAGGGGATACCACCAAATAGACCATTAACACAAAAATAAAAAACAGATCGTAACTAATGAACCAAGTCGTCAAAGCGAACAAAAATGAAAATTAAAGCAATAAATTTATTTTGACATCAAGAATAAACCATCATTTGACAGTACAAACATACAGATATTCAAATTAAGCTGCGTAACATTATATTTGGCAACCCAATATAATAAGCATATGTAGAGGCAGCTAAGGAGGCATAAGTTTTAGTAATGGTATCAAAAATTTATTTTCATATGCATCTATGAACATGAAAAACATGGAACATTGGTTGAGTGTTTGAAAAACATGGAACTTTAGTTGATTCTTTGAATAACATGAGCTTGATTTCTTTCTACGCAGCTTAGTTAGAAGCGGAACACAACCAACAACATTTTGTGCACAACAACTTAAGTATTGCTGAAGTCGAGTTCTCCATGTCCACCAGTTTCAATGTCATAAATGAATAGTGTAGAGCATAAAGCATACTCATTTAAACAGTTTACATAGTAGTTGAAGAAAACCAAAAGAGATAATACCATTATGTTTAGTCATTTTACCCCATTACATCGTAACTTCCTAAAACGAAGAAGTTTAATTAGCTTTACGAAAAATTATAATGTTTCACATTCAAAATAAGAGTATAGTATATTATTATTCAAAATACTGAAATAAAAGATAGTAATTACACACTTTAACATTTAATTTATATGAAAAGAAGTCAACGAAGAAATGGGGAAAGTAGCTTCTGCCAAAAATCCAACCGAGAAAATAGAATATTTACTATATAACAAAAAAAATTCCATAAATAAGTTCAAATCATGTAGATGCACCGTTTTAGATACCTAGAAAAGTTCTTTAAAATACAGATGAGTGTGTGTGTATTCATGTTAAATGATATTAAACGCTTTGAAACTGCAGTTTGGAACCATTGTGAAGCATTTACAAATTGCTTGGTACATACATGATAAAGCTTAGCGTTTCGGTAGTGATTAAAAGCGATGAAAATGACAGTGGACACGACGGTGGGAGCACATGCCAATGATGCAATAACTTGTAAACGAAATGATGCAATAGTAAAAAAAATAGAGGCCAAACATAGTTGAACAAAAATACTATGTCCGGTAGAGGTTAGATTATTCGGAGCAACATAAAATGTAGCCTAGAGATAATTAAATTGAAAATTAACATGCCGCAACAAAGTAGCAAACGAAAATATGTCTATGCTCAATAAATCTTGGGATTACATTGAATGCGTTTGCAATCTAGTATGAAATAAATTTGTACTAATATTCATATTCCTTACAATCGTAGATTAACAAATAAATTTAAGTTGTATAAGAAATAAACTATAGGAACACAAAATATGAGTAAAAGCAAGTAAACTACAAAAACATAAATGCTAAGAACAACCGCAGCTTGTATAAATAATTTAAAAGCACGACCTACTTATATCTAAAATAGTATCAACTTAATTATTGACAGAAAAAGCCAAGTTCGTACAACGTAATTAATTTTCAAGAATAAGCTGAAAGTAGAATAGCCAAACGGATCAGATATATGAAGAGACCAACCAAAAATTATGCAGGACACATGTTTTCTTTGGGATTGTCAATTTGGCACTTGATGTTGCTTTCAGAGAAAGGAAGGCATGTTGTCATATATGTAAACAGATAAAATAGTAACAACAAAATGTATTGACAATTAATTGGATGAAGGGAAAAGTTAAAATGAAACACCCAATTTTTAAATTATTTTCAGACCTAAATGTGCATGTTAAGCGGGTTTACAACGTTGTAAACAATTTGTTATGGAAAAGCTTTGCATATATACATATAGAAACGGTCTGATATAAAATAATGAGGATATTGGGAAGGAAAAAAAACCAACAAATGATATAAAATACTGAGTGATTGTTGATTGATATAGTTAAAACAAAATAGACATGAACATGAAATAATAGCATGAAAAAATGGTGCAAAATGATCAACAACTTTTAGTAGCATTTCAAAAACACTACTGAAACACATATAGTGGCGTTGAGCAAACGCAATCGTTAAGTAGGGGTAAAGTTGGAAACTCTATTGGTAGCGCTAAAAAACCATTTTGGTGGTGGTTTTAAAATATTACAAAAAGATTTTTGGTGGCGTTTAAGAAACGCTACAATAAAAGGATTTATAATAGCGTTGAGATAAATACAACTAAAAACCATGGATTTTTAGTTGCAGGCTTTATCATGGCGTTTATCAAAACGCTACCATAAGTTTTGGTAGCGTTTTTTGTGCGCCACCAAAAATAAAATTTCTTGTACTGGTTGATTTTTAAAATATAATATATATATATGTTATTTTAATACATGTATAAATTTAGGTTTTACAATAATATGTTGTGGAAATTTCAATTTATAAGTTAGTTTTGAAAAATATAAATTTTAAAATTTTACTTATAATTTTATTATTTTAAAAATATATAAAATAAGATTTAATACAAAATACATTTGGTAATAAGACTTAATTTAATAAAATTTAATTGGTTTATAGTATATTTAAGTATTTATTTAAATTTATAATAATATTTTAAAAATATATTTTTAATAACTTTAAAAATAGAGGTTGGGAAGATAAATTGATGTTGACTTAGAATATAAATTGGTTAATAATTGAATTTAAATAAGAATTGATTTGAACTTATTGATTTTGAGATTTTAAAAGATATGATTTATAACTTGATTTGATAAAAAGTGACTATATACGAATATTCCCAATATAAAATAAAATTGAGACTGAATATTTAATATTGATTTAAATTTATAAATTGAGATTTTATTTAATAGTTATTAAAATGATTAATTGAATATTTTCCAATTGAATAAAATTAAAGTTAAATGTTGAAACATAAATGAAACTTATATTGTAAATGATTGAATATTTAAACTTTGAAGCTTATTGGAATTGAAGTGATAGCTCAAACCTAAATTTGAAATCGATATAAATTGGAATAGTTTATTAAGAATTTGAATTAAATCTTTCGCCTTTTAAATTGAAATTGTTAAACTGGTATTGATTTAAATTGTATTTTGGATTTTAAGTAGATTTGAGTCGATTTGTGAAATTTGGAGGAAACTAATTTTATTACATAAAGTATCTTTTTTTTTGGCAAAGCCAGCAAGGTTGACTAGCCCCCTACCAGATTTATTGCAAACTGAAAATAAATAAAGATACCAGCATAGAACCAAGCTACAAAAAAGGAAGAAATAGAAAAAACAACAAAATGAGAGATACAACTAGACAGCCCATGCATGAAGAATGCCAACAGGGTACTGCCTATTGCTCCTCTGTAATTGCATGTACACCCTATTCCTCACTTCAAACCAGAGTGTATCATTAGCTTTCGACAAATTCTCAAAAATTCTTGCATTCCTTTCTCTCCATATCACATCAAAGTAGATTTTCAAGCAAACAACCAATGCATGATACTCATCATTCCTTCTAGCTGCATCTGCATGAATTATGTCCCAAGCAGTGACAGAATTGGCAGAAATTAGATCAAACCCAAATGTGCTACTCATTCTACACATCAAAACAAGTAGGGCAGTGCATTCAAAGAAAAGGTGATCAACTGTTTCATTACACATATCACAGAAAACACAAGTGGGGCACACAGTCATGCCAAACCTCTCCAATACATCCCTAGTCATCAAAGCATGACTAACAACCTTCCACATCATCAAATTCTCTCTAGGCACAGAATTTTTAGACCATATGACATTGTACCATCTAGCAGCTGGCAGAGGGGATGATCCAGATATGTACTTATACACAGAGGCAACAGTGTGTAACTTCTTTTCACAAGAAACAGAAAATGAATGGTCAGCACACTTGAATAAATTCATAACTTCCCTCCACAGTTGCCTTATCATCTGGTTGATATTTGATATGTATATATACATAAAGTATCTTTTACATGTATATACATATATATATATGTACTATTTTTAATATATGAACTATTTAAATCTATAACCTATTTTTAAATATAAACTATTTTTAATTTGTAACTATTTAAAAATACGTATATAAAACTATCTTCAATGTTTAAACTATGTAAGTTAGAAATGTAAAATATTTAGATTTAATGGATTTAAAAATTAATATTTTAATATGATGGTTTAAACTATTTGTGAATATTATTTCAAATGTAATATGGTTTCAAGGTGAATAAAATTTCAGAAGTGATGAATTTGAAATGAATATGATATTTTGATATGAAGTATAAACTATTTGAATATATAAAATGATCACTGTGTGAAATAAGCGTTTGGTTGTTAAGAAAACCGAGATCAGATATTGGCATACTCTCTGCCAATACCGAAAACCACTTTAACAACTATGTACATTGTTGAGATTCCAGAAGATGATTTGGCTAATGATTCTGTATGAGATATTTACGTGACCCTGATTCCCATGAGTCATCTTAGATGTGACTAAAACAGGAACCACGCCAGGCCAAGTGAGGTCGTTCCTCCGATCGGACTCATTTCTTCGATACCATTCTATTACTTTGAGATTTGATTGGGTGCACCTTTGATTTTTGAGTGTATCTCAAGGTAGGAGGTAGTAGCTACTATGCGTTACCACCAGTCCGGATCCGCAAACGGTATATCCACACTGGCATTGGCTCGCGTGCCATGTTCACATGCCCTATCGCGCCTTCTACGAGTTTGTTTTGTATCGTACCTTTGGGGTGTCTTGGGTAAACCACCGGTTTGGTGGAGTTTATACATTTGTATAGACTGTGGGAATATATAAAATGTGTTAAAGGGGATATGGGTAACGCATTAACGCAATTTTAACAGTTTACTTTACTATAGACATGGTGTAATAGCGTATATTACTACATAGTAGATAGTTCCATGGATCCTTAGAGGATGGAAATCCCAAACAACCGTTAAGTCACTTGTATTTCAGTTGACATTTCACTTGAGCTTAATTTACTGGTATAAGAAAGAATGTTAATCCTTACTCAAGTGTTGTGTTTTTCTTTATGCTCGAGTCAGACTGAGTGTCATTACATTTGAGACTCACCTTTGGAGATTAGAGCTTTGTTTGAAAATCTACCTTTGTTTACTTCAGTTTGTTCGAGTTGTTTGGTCCAAACTTATCATTGGCATTTTTATTAGTAACTTCTGTGTATTCGAGAAAGTTATTGTATTTTACTTTAAACTCTGATGTTTATATAGTAGCTTCATGAACTACTATTTTACGTTGTTTGCTATTATTACTCTGTGTCTGTGGTTCTTTGATTGATTTATTTACTGTATATGCTAAGTTTTGCCAAATATAATTTTACAATCTGTTGTTTTGAGCTATCCAAGTCTGACATGAGTGGATGATTGTCAATTTGAATGGTTCGAAATAGTGGGTCGTTACATCGAATGAGAGGATGCAATTTGAATAAAACAATATACTGAAATAATGTGCAACACTCATGATAGACGCAAAATTAAATACATGTAAACCTTTAACTACTCGAAAAAACCAAATATTTTTATTTATAATTGATTTACGTAAACCTAGTAAAGAAAGAAAATGTGGCTAAATCAGAATTAACTATATCTATTCCATAATATAAAAAAGAGAATATGAAGGCAATATTTGCCTTTTTCTAATTATGTATTTCAGTATTATTAAGTATGTAAAGAAATTTAAACTTTAAAAACAATAAACTAAATATAAAAAGATATCAAACTCATAGAGTTTACAAAAACATTTATTTATGCTAACAACTCATAATAAATAAATACTACGAAATGTGTAATGTTACAAACATGTTTCATGCATATATTTAACAATTCACTTTGAAACGTACATCTTATTGATTTTATACAAATATTACATAGGAAAATTAGTTAAATCAGAATAAATCATATTTCACATAGCTATATACCATTATGCAACCAAAACTAAACTTTTTACTTATCAAGTTGCTTAAAGAACACATAATTTAAGATATACGGGTGATTACAAAAATATTATATTAAGGTATAAGGGTCAAAATTAGAACAAACCTTCCTGGACACAAAAAAATTGCAATCACACGAAAAAATCAAGCATTGTTACGTTTTTAAATGTTCAAAAGGTATTAGCAGATAGCAAAGGTCTAACAACCCTTGTTTGAGATATACCTGAAACTAAAATAAAATAAGCATAAATTTGATTTTTAATAAAGAATTGAGATTTTAATTCTTTTTAGTTCTTAAATTTAATTAAATTGGAGATCTTTTATGTTATAGAAAATGAATAAAATATTTTAAAATGCTTATATTAAAAAATTTAGGAACTTCAAAATAAAATATTTAATTGGGTTAAGATCTTTTATTTTAAATAAAAGATTAATTTGGAATTTAATAAATTTTAATTGTAAATTCTTTGTTAGGGTTTAAATATATTTTAGGAAGTGAATTAGTTAATTGGGCTATAATATATTTCAAAAAACAATGTTTTGTTCAATAGAAATGTTTGTTGACTTTAAATAAACAATTGAATTCTTTTTTAAGCTAATTTAATCTTTAAAAGCCCATAGCCCAAACAAAGTGGAAAGGCCATTGAGAAAAAATGACAAGCGAACTACTGTACGTATCCTTATCTTGTTTCATTTCTTAAGTTAAAGTAAAACAACAGATATCCATTCTTCCCCAAATCAAAACCTAGCCAAGCCTTAATTCAAGCCATTCTATTCCCAAAAAATTCCTATTAAATCTGAAGCAAATAGAGTAAGCTTCTCTACAACATTCTCCATTCATTAGACCCAAAAAGCTAGAGTTCTAGCCATGATTGGAGGTAATAGTTAGTTGATTTGCTAAGTGGAAAGTGACATTGGGCCATAAAACGCAGGTAGGTAGAAAAATCATAGATATCTGAAATTTAGATATGTTGTTCATAACTCATTTATCAACCTTCTGTAAAAATTGTAGGAAATATTGAGTTTTGCAATATTAAGTCACTGTTGCGCTGAGGATGAAAATGCTGGAAATTTCAAATATTTTAGAGATTTTTTGCATTCAAGGTGGGATAACATCTCACACTACTATATCTATGATTTGAAGTGATTTATGTTTGATTTTAATTGCTAATAAGATGAGTTGAACAGTTAAATTAATTAGTATAATCTAAATTTCTGAAATCAATAATGTCAGTTTCTAATTAAGCAAATACACACACCATATGCAGTTATATCAATATTGATTGTACGGGGAGGGTTAACAAGACCTGATATTGTATCTTACATATTCTACTACTCAGCAGAATCCGAGAAAGTAGATAACAAGAAGAGAATCGATGATCAACTAGCAAGCAAGTGTCCAGGATTTGCGTCAACCGATCGATTGGTTACTCACCACTGGTCGACTGGTAATACTAAATATTAGGCATTTTTGCCCAGCTACTAATGCTATGTTGTTTTATTTAATTTCTTTGTTTTGTAGAATTTGAGCTTGTAGTTGATTGAATTATCCTCTTATTTTGGTAAGCAAATTATTATTATAGATTTCCAAATCACTTTTGATGTTTAATCTAAAGAAAACATATTTAATTATGTATAAAAAGCTTTATTATGAAAAGGATTTACAATAATGTTTTATTTCAAAAAAGAAAGAATTGACAAATGAAGCTTTAAAGTTAATAATATTTTATGAAATCTATATATATATATATAGATCTTTAAAATAAATTAAATAATCATTTATAAAAAGTATTTCTTTGATTCAAATATTTGGTAAAAAGATTCTATTTTTAAACTAAATCTTTCAACCTTTTTCTCTTAAATTACAAATGAACAAGCTTGGATTGACTTTCTATTAAATTCTGCAATTTCCTATGAAATAAAGAATTTTAATAAATGATTGAATTGTTGGATTGGTATGGCCCGTATGGGACATTTAGTACATTTCTTTTGGTTATTATAATAATTTGTTAAATAGAGTTTGAGTGAAATTTACTAGCTTTTAGTAAATACTTGAATTTACAATTTAGTATAGGACAGTTAGTTAAATTCTTGCAATTACTTGAGTAACAGTAATTAACACTTAGAGTTATACTATCTTTGGTTGTTTGGATTACAGGTCGATAGACCCCAAGAATTGACTCATTTTTCATTGACCAGAGAGTTGATACCATTCTTAGACTCGGTACGTAAGTCTCTTTCGGTAGATCAGTTCATGGTGTAAATAAAGGTTGTCTCTTTTGGATGGTGGGTATTTAGGTGCATCATAGTCTATAGAACGAATTACTACAATCCATCGGTTTATTTTAGTTTTGTATAGTTAGACGATGTTTACTTCTTTCAATAGGTAAATTTGCATAGGACGGATTAGGTACACGACTGCTTTTTTCTTTAAGCGGTGTTCCTAATTTGCAGTCTCTTTCGGTGGGCTTCCTTTCTATATAGCTTGTCTTTTTCGGTAGATCTCTTGTCACTTTAAATTGATATAGACTACCATTATTATTTCATCGGTGATGACTATTTCTTCAGAAATTTCGTGATTAGATCTTTGGTATCTTTTGGCGCTAGAGAATTTTGAATGTTATTATCATATTTTTTATAATAGTCCGTTTGAAACATGATATGGATTTGTGAAATGGTGATTTGGTTTAATATGTCTTTCTATGATTATTTGGCTTTAGGCATAATTTCAAATGACTTATTTTATGGTTAAGCCATAAAGGGATTTATGGAATGGTGATTTTAATTGATTTGCCTTATTATGATAATCTATTTTGGAATATTTTATTATGGCTTATTTTATTGTTAAGTCATATATGTATGATATCAGTATCTCACCTTCCTATTACATATAGTCGGGCCCATCTATTTTTAAAATACGGGCCATGCCAAGATTCTAATAGTACAGGGACTCATTGTCCCCTGAATTTTTAGCTAGCACTAAAGTAGACTATTTTGACCATTCTAGTTTACCTCATATTTCTGTAGGTTGACATTTAGGAGTTTATGTCATGTGTATTATCTAATAGTCATTGTGTACCTGATATAGTACTTTTTGGATGTGATGTATATATTATGTGGGTCTAGGACTGATATTTTGTAGATTCATATTCTATATGTATATTATGTATATTATTCCACTGTGATCAATGACTTTGATTTTGATATATATTTATATTCTATATTGTTCTGAATAATCTAATCGGTGTGTTTAATACCTTGAATTAACCTTTTACGTGTCATAAAATTTACTTCGGATCCTCAAAAGGTTATAAAAATGTGTCAGTATTATTCCATAGATATATCCACATTCGATCGCCTTTAAACAGCCATATTCTCCATGTTATTTGACGACATTACTTGTAATGATCTTTAGTAATGTTGGTATAGCAATGGATCGTTATAGCTTGGTATTAGAGCTGGCATAGAGTCAAGATCTGAACCTAGATGACTTAGAGTACCTTCATTTTGGTGTGTGGTAGTTAGCAATTTAATTAACTATTACGGATAGATATGTAAAATGACTATTGGGAATAATCATCAGGACAAATTTGAATTTTTTTGAATTTCTATATAAAGTACTATTATGAAAATGATACTAAAATTGGGAGCTCACTTTTGTTAAAGAGTGAGATTTTTGGATAGCATAAATTAGACCTTAGATGGCTTAAAAATTTAATTTTTTTGACCCTTTAGTGATCAAAATTGCACAGTGAAAGTTGATTAACAGTCTTCTGCTGAGCAAATTAAGTAGTTTACTCTTATAATGATTGATTAATGTTTAGTTGTTTTAAAGTTATTTGTAACAACATAAAATTTATATTGAGTAGGAATTAACACTTGAGAATTTTAGAAGTACTCGATATTAATAATAAGACCTTACAGTGTCCTGGTGATGTGGCTACCAAAGGAATACGGGGAATATGTTTCTTTCATAAAAATGGAATAATAACCTATATGCATCATTAATTAAATACTAAGACGGAATTAAAATTTATAGGTTGCTTAATATATGTATGGATGAATGGGTGTATAATTGAATTGTTATCAATTAATTAATTGTTGAATGGAAAATAAAGATTAATTGAAAGTAGTTAATAAAAGCAACCACCTAAAGTAATTTGAAATCCCTTTGATTGAAGAAATCTTAGGAAATATTTCTTGTGTTAAATTACCTGTTGAGTGCTTTAAGAATTCCGGTTGAGGCATTCGGTTGACATTATCGATAGGAATTCTCTAAGCACTAAGACGAGATAGATGTACATGGTACTTCGAGTTATAACAAAAAAAATTAAGTGTGTTAAATATTGCTTTAAAATGGAACAAATGTTTTGGAAAATGTGTATATATGTTTAAATATGTGATAAATTTGGAAAAACGTCTTAAAAATAGATAATAGTTTGAGAAGTGTTATGAGTTGTATAATTATTGAAAAGAGTCATTTTATGAAGTTTTAATAATAATATGAATTGATTTGAGATGAGATTAGGTATTGCTTAAAAATATAGAAAATATCTTAGGAAAAGGTTTGGTAGATATTTCGAGAAGAAAATTTAATCTGGTATGAAAATAGGCTTTATATATTGTATAATTTTGGTACTTGAAATAACTATGATGAAAACAATAAGTATACCTATAAGTATTGATTTTTTTATGGCAAATGCAGCTATTGAGCATAAGAAATAGCTAAGGTCAGTAGCGAGGCGGTGTTGATTGCACGGTCAACATTGCAGTCTATTGACACAGCAATTCACTATTAATGGATGGCAAGTCAACGTCATTATATTAAATCTATATGTAAATTTATGTTATATAGAATATAAAGTAATTGTGGAAACAAATTTTTAGAAATTTTAAAGTAAAAAAATATATTTGAAGCAAACGCAATTTTTTTTAATAATTTGGATTAAAAGAAATTATTTAGAGAAAGAAGTTATGATGAATGTACCAGGAGAATCAATTAAAACACAAGGAATTCATTTAGTTTGATAATTGCCTTTTAATTAAAAGACTGAACCATATGGTTTGAAGTTTTGAAAGAAAAGTTAATTATAGGAGTAAATTAATTTTTACTAAACGAATGTATAAAAATTTTAAAAAAAATAAGAATAATAGCATTATAATTGTTTTGAACTATGTTTAAATTTGAAATTAATTATTTGTTGGGATAACAATAAAAGAGAGGGCATTTGATTTAAATAAAGTGCCTCCTAAAAAGTGTTTATTTGTTTTTATTTTCATTTCAAAATTTTAAGACGCAAGCATAATCAACTTGTCCTAAATACATCTTAGAAATTTGATCAAGAATATTTTGGAGTATGATATAAGTACGAAAAGCTTAATTTACAACTCTTGACTTTTAGGCAAAATAGATTTGTTTATCCTAATGATTTATTTAAAGTATTTTTGTAAAAGCATATTGTTTGGTATAATATTGGACTAAAGTGAGAGTTTTCTTTAATGACCTAGGGCATGAAATTTTATTTTGAAGTGTGCTATAGTAAAATAGCAATAACTTGCACTTAATAAACCCATTTGGGGTAAATCTTTTTGGGTTAGATAATAGATTCAACGAGTAATAATTTCGTTTTTGGTCACTCTTAGATATTTGATAGTTTACCTGACCTGAATAGATTTGAAAATATGGTTAGAGTTTTGTCTTTTAATTTCCCAAAAATTAAATCTAAAATTTATTTTGGCCATATCTTTTGAATCGTTAGTCCAAATTTTATGACCTTTTTCTTGAAAGAAAGCTAAGAATATTTTCTATAACTTTTATGTTACGAGTTTTATAAAATTATAAAGTTTAATCAACCTAATATGGATTTGAACATATAGTTATGGGTATATCTTCATAGTGATTCCTTGAGTTTAAAAAACCAACTTGTTTTGGTCCTATTCCAAACCGTTCGATTAGATTTTAATGATCCTATACTTGTTTTAAATAAAGACAATGAGGAACAAGTTTTGTTTCGGGAGCTTTGCAAAATTTTGAAGTTTTCTCATCTAAAGTTGCTGTTTTGATAAGAGGGCCTGCATATTTTTGACATTTCTTGAGTTATTTACTTTTAATAATCCTCCCATAACTTGAATTTTAATCCATATTCTAGAAGTTGCTTTGGAAATTAAAATGTTATGCAATAATTCACTCTTTATTATCTTTATCTAATTTTGTTTTATTGACTATGCAATCGAGATGTGGCTAAATATTTGAACATCATGTTATTTTGAAGTTAAGTGCAGTCATAGTTATCTATTTTTATATATGCGACTAATGTTTATGATGAATTAAGAATAAGTGTTTTAAAGACTATTTGGACTTATGTGTGACGATAGCTCGCTTTTGCTCTTACAAAGTTTAATGAATTGTTTTAAAATGCTAAAAACAAGGTATGCTTTTACTTAAAAGAGTTATATATTGTTGGTTATATATCGTATGGAAAATTTTGATATATAAATTGTTCCAACCATGTTTTGGTCGATGTATAAATATTTTATCACATTGTAATTGTTCAAAAAGCTCTCCGTACAAAAGTTACTCTGTCGGATTTTTTTTGGAAATTTCAATACTTAAAATATTTTTTGTATTATTTTATTTTATGCGAAAACTAGAAAGTATTTGATTAAATAATTGAGTAGTAGAAATAATCATATGAATTTGTGTAAAATTCACAGCCTACAATTACAACTATTAGGAAAAGGAAATAATTTGTGTTTCTCAAATACATCAATTAAAAGATCTAGTAAGTGTTCAACTACTTTATTTTACCTAACGGGTTATGCAAATCCCAGTATGTGCTAAACCCTAAATGGTAAGTAGAGTTTGAGTTTGATTATAGATAGTTTTGTTATGTGATTGTTTTAATGGATATATTGCTATTAATAATACATACATACATACATACATACATACATATACATATATATATATATATATATTAGACAGCTTTCTAAAGAAGAATTGTGGGGACACAATTTTTTAGTGGGGAGTTTGTAACAACCTAGTTTGAGATGTACCTAAAATTAAAATTAAATAAATCTAAGTTTGATTTTTAATAAAGAATTGAGACTTTGATTCTTTTTAATTTTCAACCTTAATTAAATTGAAGATCTTCTACGTTATAGAAAATGAATTAAATGTTTTAAAATGCTTAAATTAAAGAATTTAGAAACTTAAAAACATATTTAACTCCGTTAAAATCTTTTATTTTAAATAAAAGATTAATTTGGAATTTAATAGATTTTTAATTATAAAATCTTTGTTTGGGTTTAAATACATTTTAGGAAGTGAATTAGTTAATTGAGCTATAATGTATTTTAGAAAACAATGTTTTGTTGCATAGAAATGTTTATTAACTGTAAAAAAAGAATTGAATTCTTTTTAATAGCTAATCTAGTTTATTAAAGCCCATAGCCCAAACCAAAGTGGAAAGGCAATTGAGAAAGAATGCTAAGCAAACTACTGTACGTATCCTTATCTTATTTCATTTCTTAAGTTAAAGCAAAAACAACAGAAATCTATTCTTCCCTGAATCAAAATCTAGCCAAGCCCCTAATTTAAGCTATCCTAATCTCAATAAGTTCCTATTAAGTCTGAGAAAAAAATAAAGTAGGCCTCTCTACAATATTCTCCATCTATTATACCCAAAAGCTAGCGTTTTGGTCATGGTTGGAGGTCATAATTAGTTGATTTGCTAAGGGGAAAAGTGAAATTAGGGCAGACAACAAAGGTGAGTATAAAAATCATAACTAATTGTACAAAAATCATAAAAATTTGAAATTTAGATACATTGCTCGTAACTCAAATATCTACATTTTCTAAAAATTTCATAGAAAAATACTGAATTTGCTATGTTAAATCACTACTTCACTGGGGACGAAAATGCATAAATTTCAGTGAATCGATGCTTGTAATTTTGGGGTTATTTTAGATTCAATGCGTGATAAAAATATCACACTACTATATCTATAATCTGAGATGATTTACTTTTTCATTCCAATTGCTAATAAGAAGAGTTGATAAGTTAAGTTAATTAGTATAATCTAAAATTTTGAATTTAATAATGTCAGTTTCTAGTAAGAACATACAAACATCATTTGCACTTCTATCAATATCACTTTTATGGGAAGGGTTAACAAGACCTAATATTGTATTTAGCATATTCTGCAACTCATCGAAAATCAGGAAAGTTGATCATCAAAAGAGTATTGACGATTGCCTGGGCAATCAAGAGCCGAGGATTTGCGCCTACCGGTCAATCACCACCGATCGACCAGTGATACTAAATACTGGGCAGTTTTGCCTAGTTCCTAATGCTAGTTGTTTTATTCAATTGCTTTATTTCATGGAATTTTAGCTTGTAGTTGATTGAATTATCCTATGATTTTAGTAAGCAAATTATAGTTATAGATTTGCAAATCCATTTTGATGTTTAATTTAAAGAAAATATATTTAATTATGTATAAAATGCTTTATTATGAAAAGGATTTGCAATGAGGTTTTATTTCAAAAAAGAAAGAATTGACAAATGAAGCTTTAAAGTTAATAATATTTTATGAAAAGTAAATATACACACATATATATATTTATATATTTAAATATTTTTAAAATAAAGTAAATAATCATTTATGGAAAGCATTTCTTTAATTCAAAAATTTAGTAACAAGATTCTATTTTTAATATAAAATCTTTTTAACTCTTTTCTTTTAAATTACAAATGAACAAGCTTGAATTGAATTTCATGATTTTATATGAAACAAAGAATTTTAATAAACGATTGAATTGTCAGATTCGCATTAGATATTTCATACAATTGTTTCGCTTATTATTATAATTTGTTATAGAGTATGAGTGGAATTTACTATCTTTTAGTAAATACTTAAATTTACAATTTGGTATGGGACAGTTGGTTAAATTCTTGTGATTACTTGACTAATAGTAATTACAATTAGAGTTATACTAGCTTAGGGTGTTTGAATTTTAGGCCAATTGATCCTCGAGAAAATTGACTCATTTTTCATCGACCTAAGAGTCAATACCATTCGTAGATTTGGTTGGCAAGCCTCATTCGATAGATAATTTTATGGTGTAAATATAGGCTGTCTCTTTCGAAAGGCAGGTATTTACATGCATCATAGTCTGTAGATCGGATGACTACAATCCACAAGTTTATTTCCGTTCTGTACAGCCAAACAATGCTAATCTCTTTCAATAAGTAAATTTGCATAGGACAGATTAGGTACATGGCTGCTCTTTTCTTTGAGTAGCATTCCTAATTCGTAGTCTCTTTCGGGAGGCTTCCTTTCTATATAGCGGGTCTCTTTCAGTAGATCTCATGTCACTGTATTTAAACTGACGTGGACTACCATTATTATTTCATTAGTGATTATTATGTCTTCAAAGATTTTATGATTAGCTCTTTCGTTATCTTTTAGCTCTAGGGAATTTGAATTGTTATCACCATATATTTGATGATAGTCCATTTGAGACTTGGTATGGAAATATAAAATGGCGATTTGGTTTAATATGCTTTTTTATGATTATTTGTTTTTTGGCATAATTTGAAATGACTTGTTTTATGGTTAAGTCGTAAAGGGATTTATGGAATGGTGATTTTAATTGATATACCTCATTATGATCATTTGTTCTGGCATATTTTATTATGGTTTATTTTATTGTTAAGCCATATATTTATGATATCAGTATCTCAAATTTCTTTTTGATGTAGCCTGACCCGTTTATTTTTATAATACTTGGGTCAAGCTGAGACTTTATGGGTACAGGAACACGTTGACCTCTGAATTTTAGACTAGCATTGAAGTACACAATTTCGACCATTCTAGTTTACGTCATGCTTGTGTATCTTGATATTTAGGAGTTTATGTCATGTATATTATCTAATAGTCATTGTGTACCTGATATGATACTTTTGGATGTGATTTATATATTACATACGTCTAGGACAGATGTTTTGTAGACTGGCATTCTATTATGTATTTGTTGTATATTATTCCAGTGTGATTTGTGAATCTAATATATATTTATATTATATACTGTTTTGAATATTTTAATTAGTGTGTTTATTACTTTGTATTAATATTGTACATGTCAAAATATTCAGTTTAGATCCTTAAAAGGTAATAAAGACGTGTCAGTGTTAGTCCAAAGATATATTCACATTTTGATCACCCTTAAACATCCTTATTCTCCATGTTATTAAATGACATTACTTATAATGTTCTTTAATAATACGGGCATAGCGGTATGGACGTTACAGAAGGGAAAAGTAGAAATACTTGAAACCTCAACTGAAGTTGAAACGGAACGTAAAGCGGAGGTGTATTGGAGGTGACATCAGGTAGAGTAAAGGTGGACAAGAGTGAAATTAATCAGTAAAAATAAAGGGATTTACCAAAATCTAAAAAGGAACGTAGAATCTAAAGATTAGGAATGCCAAATTATCTCGAATGAAAATGATATGGTGAAATATGGAAAAAGCTAGAAGGGAATTGAGGTCCATGTAGAGGACGGATTTGGAAGCTGAGGCAGCAATGGCCGCTAGAAGGGAAGAAGAGATAGAGGTGTCAGAGACTATTATGGAGAACTGTGTTGAGGAGATCTCGGGTTATCGTACGTGGCCATTGGGAACTGGAGCGATCTAAATTAATAGTAATTATTTGAAGGAGGAGGCAAATTACTTGAGAGAGGATTACTTATTATTTGAGGGAGGAGGCGATTATTTGAGGGAGGATTACGAATAATCCGTGCAAGGAAGCAAATTATTTTGGGAATGTAAAGGGAGCTGTGAGAAACGAGAATAGGGAAATGAGTATTTTGACTTCTTGAGAAATGCGAAGACGGGAAATGAACGCGAGAGCAAAAAAAATTGAACTTGGAGCCACATTTTTGAAGGAAGGAGGAATTTTTTTGCATTGGAGCCAAAATATTTGTTATTTACAACAAAATATACTTGTATATTGGTAAAATAGAATAAAATAGGATTTGATTATTAATGGCGATATAAAAATGGCGGCCTTTGCCTTTTCTGCTAAGCAGCTTCTTTCCATGCACCTTCTCCTCGTCTTTTCCTTCTCTCTCCTTGCCTCGCTTTAACATCTTCTTTCCTTTATGCCTCCGAAGAAGAAAACTTTGCATGTTCCTTCTATGTCAGATCCCATCGGATCTCATACACGCTCTAGTGCACAGTTTTCTTCGACTAACCGAGCTACTTTAATTTCATCTGGTGTCGTGTCTCTTCCTTTATCTGAAGTATGTGCCTCCGACTTTTCTGCTGCGCCTCAAGGTGCGAGTAAGCCTCCTTTTCCTGTGCCAGTTATTGATAACTCATTTACTGGGTTGTCGAACGTAATTGACTCCGAAGCTACGCCCCCTATGACTGGCAATTTGTTATTTTCTGGTGAGCACCCTTTGTAACCGCATTTTGCTTTTTCTTGTAATGAACCATGGTCAAAAATTGATGTTGGGTTGCCTGTCATGATTGGTTTGGGTAAAGTGGTAATTGAGAAAGTTGATACCAGTTCTGGTGCTTTGGCTGATGATGCCAGAGTAGAAGTAGCATGTGCAACTGAGACTGTTGGTACCAATTCTTCTGACATTGGCCTAGTTCTTAATTGCATACCACGTGCTCATGAGAATGCCGATATCAATGACCCATGTTTAAAACAAACTAGTAATGCCCATGTTCCTAAGGAGCCATCCCCTCCTCGGTCAGCCCCTACGTTGTATTTTTTGTTCTCCAAATTGCCAAAAAATGCGGGCATGCATTCTCCCCGTTTCTTTTATAAGGTTGAGATAGAGGATGTTATGATTCCTCCCATCGAAGTGATCGAGGAAGGTGTTGATTATTGGAAGGATCACTTGGTGGGTTTTTTCCTTGACTCCAATCCTGCCTACCAGCTTGTTAAGGCGCGATGCAGCTAGATAGGAAGCCCAAAACGGGGGTTAAGTGTTCAGTACGATAATGAAATGTTCTACTTTAAATTCTTGCATAGTGATGAAAGACAATGTATTCTTGAGGCCAATCCTATTCATTGATGGGAAACCGTACATCGGTACTACCTGGAGTTCGTATGTTGATAGGGTTAACACTATAAGGAAAACCGGCATTTTCGTCGGCTAATAACCGACGCCGGTCGTCACTAGCCGACGCAAGCTGGTTCTAAAAACCGACGCAAAAATAGACGTTGCCACCAAGCATTCGAGTCGGGTTTGGCGTCGGCTTCGTCGCCACTTTAGTGTCGGGAAGTGACGGCTATATCCACGCGGCCATTTTTTTAAAATTCTGTTGGCAGCAACAAGCCGATTCTAGCCGACGCAATCCTGTAACCACAAAGCTGATTCTAGCCGTCACTAGCCGACGCCATCCTATAACCAAAGAACCGACGCAAGCCGATTCCAGTCGACGCAAGCCTGTGTTCTTCTGTTTGTAAACAGCTACTTTTTGTA
The DNA here is from genome assembly GCA_030765085.1 of Allium cepa. Classification (NCBI taxonomy): domain Eukaryota; kingdom Viridiplantae; phylum Streptophyta; class Magnoliopsida; order Asparagales; family Amaryllidaceae; genus Allium; species Allium cepa. Next base: position 1,031,309,022 of record CM060945.1, on the reverse strand, counting down.
CCCTCAAACCATAATATAAACAATTTCCGTCGAACTGTAACAACATTCAATCTTCCAACTCAAGTATAACACCAACCTCTCATTAATCAAACATAACATTCACAATTTTCCATCAAACAACAACTATATATCCAGAAACTCATTAATCAAACACAAAGTTCACTAATATACATCATACTCAATAATACATAAAGTACTATCAAACAGATCATACATCATTGTCCTATTCATCATCATACATCAAACAACAATAAGTTCAACACAAAACAACACAATAAATTCAACAAACAGCAACCTTACCTACTCATCATCTCCAGACGCATCCTCTCTAGGAAATCTTCCATGCTCTGCAAGGTATGCCGGATATGCGCATCGAGCTGCTGTGCAAAAGCATTGCTCTTCCGTTAGTCATTGATCTCCGCAATCTGCTGACGTAACAAAGCATTCTCCTCCTCTGCCTGGGATCTCCTGTAAGCCCTCTGCGACGATATCGCCTATATATGTATATATTAGTTAATGAAGCAGTTTACCTCCATATTTCCATAACTATATCGCCTATTTCGTGTAGGCAGATCTACAATGGCGTCCCAAATATGGTTTGACTCCTCAACGGTCAACTCCTCACGTCCGGTGGTCTGCGCCACACGTGTCCGCTCCGCCTCATATGACCCCTGCGATTATAAATTAAAGTTTGACACGAAAAAAAATTAATTTATGATTTTTTAGCTGTGAAATAAAATATTATCAAACACTATCATTGCGGATAAGCTTGCAGATTGAGATTTGGCGTCTGTCCATCTCTACGAAACATTTCCTTCCTCATCTGTCTCCTCCACCGCATGTGTGGCAGTAAACAACTCAGCCATCGTAGGCTCACGATTGTAATTCTTTGACTAAAAATATACATATGAATAAACAATATTAATATAATTAAATAATGTTACAGATATCTATAAACACAATTTATAAATTTACCAATTCGTTTTTATGTTGCTGAAAAGATTTCGAGCCACCACGATGTACAGCAGGATTCTTATTCCTGTTTTCGCGATTCCGCGCTGATATTTCCTATACATTTAAACACAAGGTTAACTATATTAGTGCAACGAATATACGAAATCTTAAAAATTTTAAATTACAATTCGAAAGTGGATAGCTTACTTTGAATTCAGGAGTATCCCAGAGCCGAAAAAACTCACTGTATACATCAGCGCTCATCCAACTTGGCTTTTTTCCTGCACTCTTTGCTTTAGTTACCGTGTTTCTATAATTTTTTCTCATTCTTTGATTCCAATGATTTCTAAACACATCCAGATCCTGGGGCCCAACACGTACGACAGCCTGCATATTGAGATTAACTTGAATTATAAACATTCTATTGACACTCAAATCAAATAAAAATTTATACTTAATTACCATCAATTCTGCACATTTGCGTTCTTTACAGGCGTTGGGATGTCGTCCCACCGTGGCCAATACCCGGACATCCTACTCATAAACGCCTGTCTCGACGTTTGTAAAATAAAATCTGAAGGCTCCACCGCAAAGGCCCTGTATAAATTTTGATGTACATATTTAATATATTTTAATAACATACTTGAAATATATTTAATATTTGATATTTACCCGACCGTCTTTGGAACTAATTCAGCAACGGGGCGTAAATCCGGCGCACTGCCACTGACACCTACCTCGGGAGAAGGAGAAGGCTCAGACCTACTGTCGTGTCTCCCGTAAGATATATCTGCTACAAACATATCATATCATATATCTTATATCATATTAGAACATATCATACCATATCAGAACGTATCATATCATATCAGAACAAAACGAAAGTGCTATCGAAATTTTGTGAACCGTTTAAAATGATATGATTTATAAAATGTAATTATACTTTATTGCATTCGTAACTTGTCCAATACAGGGATAAATCCGACAAATATTGTATCAGATGAATATAGATGTCCGTTCTGTGAAAAACCGAACAACTATATAACGATCATATACAGCACTCGTCAGACTAGGCCAAAAATTCTCTAAGGGGTTTAAAAATAAAACTTTTATAATTAAAAATATTCATTCAACTATTTAAATATTTATTAAACAAATTTGAAATTTTACAACGTAATTTAACTTTAGTTTAACTATTTTAATTTTTAATTTACCGATTATGTAAACTAAAATAAGTTGTTCACACATATAATTAGTAAAAATAGATTTTTTTATACTAAATCAACTAATACCTTTTATCATCAACTAATGTACACCAATTGTGACGACCCGCCCTTCTACCACCAGAAAGACGTATCATCATAAAGAAAGAAAGGGATGAGAAAATAGAAAAGATAGAGAAGAAAGAACAACCACATCAGAATCTCACAGCGGAACGGAACAAAATATAATATATCACTTAAATAATACATAGTTTGTACATATATCAGAGTTATACAATATTAATACATATGACAATCATACATACATCACATATTAGACAGTTATAAACGCCTGTCTAGTTTATACAACTCAATACAATACGACTCAGACAATATGACTCAGAGATACCCACACAGCAGAACTATATATATATCTACAATGCTGAAGCCTCCTGCTCCATTGCTCCTCCAGAATTCGTCAAAGCTAACCTGAATCCCTTGACTACCCGTAAAAATTTGGGTACCCGAGAGTTTATGAAAAACAAAAATAAACTCCGGGTCAGACATGGGTCTGGTATGAGTAAACGGGTTAAGGTTGTTTAACTTTGAAAAACATTTGAAATAAAGGTATCACGTAAGACTCCCCACAAATAAATACGGGTAAGTTTTTACCTTACGCTAACCAAACATTTCATAGGAAATCCAGTGATATTATAATAGTGTCTAGGGTTTTCAAGTAAAATACAGAAATAGCTGAAATGCTTACATCTCACATTTCAACATAGTTGGGCACAATCAAATCGTACGGCGCTTATTGGAAATTGGATTCCATACAATGGCAGGGCTACCGGGGTACCGCCCGTCACAGTACGGGGCCTAGATCACCGTACCGAGGATTACTCCCTTCATCCCCTGCAACACAAGGCCGGAACCATTCCTTACTGAACAGTCCCGAACAAGATAAACCCCGCGGTTCTAGCTAGCAAACCGCCCACACAGCCGAAATAAAAAGGGACATCTAGACAGGGGAAATATCTTGTCCTGCTTGGGCATGACCCACCTAACCTTGCTGCATCTCCCCTGTTTTAGCCATTCCCGGTTGATGAGGCTTGAGGCTGCGATTACCTTTAAAGAACATATAACTTAGAATGCTCATCGTCCGCCTGACGATGTGTTGAAAGCATTCAATCCATACAAGTTCGTTCCGGGTTCGAACGAAACCGAAGGCATTATCTCGTCACACTCATTTTGAAATCACCCTCAGAGTCAACGACGATAACCCTTGCATTCTGAAAACACCATCTCGATCTTCATTTCAGGATTCACGGCCTAACGTTTAAATTGGATCGATGTGGTTTTCGGAGAATCAATTTGATTCTTGCGATCCCGGTCTCACCGAATCCAACCGCCATTTTAAAGGTCAAGTTGTCTAATTAACTTAACAGTTTAAATAATTTAAATTCAACAATTGAATTAACATAGCATTTATCACAGATAAAACATATACAAGCATCATAGATATATTACATCATATCACAGAGCAACATAGAATATCATCACATAAATATCCAAATCAGATATTCAATCACAACAGTCCATAAGCAGTCACAATTAAGTCTTAGTTGTGATTAATGCAATTTAGAATCTTTTTCCTGAGAGTTAACCACTTAACTCTGTTTAATTAATCATTAATTAACAATCACTTACTTATTTTATTTCAAATTGTTTAATTAATGATTTCTTAATTAATTATTAAATCTTAATTGTTCAATTACTTATTTATTTATTTCATTTATTTAATTAGCTACATTCCTTATTCATTAATTGATAACTTTAATTATTAACTAATGAAACTTACTTACTTAACTACGTAACTATTAATTACTTAATTAATCAATCAATTATAAATTCTTCATTCTTAATCACACAATTAATTAACTATTAATCCATAATTAAATCATTTTATTAGTTAACTATTAATAGTTCATTAATTAACTTTAAGTTGTTAATTACTCATTTTTCAATCACTTAAACATCCTTAATTACTTCCTGCAAGTAATTAGGAGAAGTTTTCTTTAAATTTTTTTTTTTTTTTTTTTTTTTTGAAGCTCAAATTACTACTAACTGAAAACTTAAACGTTAATCGGTTACGCTTCTATCTTAAAATAATTGCTTAATTTATACTGTAATTACTTGATTAATAATAAAAATAATTAAGGCTTAAACATCGTTAAGTATTAACGAAAACTGACTAAAACATGTAACCAGCTTCCAACATCCAATCATTTATCAATTATTTATATTCCTATCTTAATCTTAATGAAAAGGATTTTCATTAGCTTTATCTTGTAAATTAATACTGCAATTCCAATAAAAACCCGGGTCTACCCCTATTACCCTCGAGTGCAACTTCGGTCTGCACGCCTTCTTCCCCGAGTCTTTCCCTCCCATGAACCCATTCTTCTTTTCTTCTTCATATTTATTTATTTGCTGTAAGTTGTAAAAATTTACAGTAAGTTAATTAACAGTTAAAAAAAACAAATTGGGTAACAGTTCAAAATGTAGGCACGCGAACAACTCGAAGCAACCTTCAGAAATTGTCGAGTGCGACACGATGCAAATGTCATCACCGACCTGACACCCATCCAACGCCACCGTGCACGTGCACGGTGGTTAGCCGCACCTCCAGCGGCTCTCGCCAACACCCACAAACCCCAAATCCTTTCCTCACCCACAATCAAGACCCAGGAACACGAAATGAGGTCAACTACGAAAAAAGGCCAGAAACTTGAACACGCAACAGCAGTACTTCACCGAAAACCACCACATCCTGCACCCCACATCGCCAGAGACTAAATTGCTCCACCCACGCCAAGTTCTGACCCTCAGCAACTCCCTCCTCGAAGCACAGAAAGCTCGATAACACCATGATGCCGAAATCGAAAATCTACAGAGTACAGGTAACTTTGAACAAAAACCCTATTTTATGTTCATTCGATTACTTCATGCATTAGAAAAATTATTTAACATTTTCCCCAACATTACGAATGTTCAAACTTGCTTCACGTCAGATTTCTCTGATTTTTATTGATTGGATTTACTGGAATTGAGAAATTCGCAAATTACCTTCATTTAAAAACTACTCTCTACATATTGATCTAAAAATCCTTGTTTTTGTTTTGAAAATCTTCAATCTCGTTAAGGATTCAAAATGCAATCTTGAATTAGCTTCTAGTATCACTTGAATTTTGTCAATAAATTCCTTGGTTTCTTGTAAAACTATAACACAGTATCATTCCTTTATAAAAATGTTTATGTCAGTTTACAAATCTGGGTTTTTAACATCAATACCTTGTTTGATTGAAAAATTTACATCTTAACATGGTTTAGAAGCAAATAACTTTAAGTTTGATTTAGATATTTCATCTTGTATTCACTTAACAGAGAGGTATTTTCAAATCACAGAATCATATACAAAGATAAAATATGTACCACAAAGTCACATAATCATCATAAGTGCTTGATTCAATCTTAAAGTTTAAGAATTAATTTAGTTTACTCGCAAAGATTCCTTTGAACAGAAAGATGCTCTCAAATTTATAAATACCTGAAGCTTTAGAATAGTTAGTTTACTCACCAACCATCAAACAGTTTCCAAGCTCTGATCTTTAGTTTTAAATTTATTTAATTAAATTTCTAAGTTAAATGTTTCTATATGAAGAGTATAACCATTCTTTGCTTCTTTCCCTCAGAAACATGGAAAGCTTGGAGAACAACATAAGACAGAGCATCCAGTAATTTACAAACCATCACATAATAGTATATGTCCACATAATCTTTATCATAAACCAATTATTGAGGGTAAAGTTTTGACAAAAATAGGTTTACTCACCAAAACTGTCGTAACAGAGAAGTATTTGATGATGTAAGAGGCCTGTAGCTTGAATACTGCAGTTTGCAAATTTGTATTTCTGTAACTCTTTGCTTTTCTCTGTTTTCTCTTTTTCTTTGTTTGTTTTCAGTTTTAAATCAACATATATTTGCAAGCAAATAGATGTGTTCTCCTGTTTGTTTTAAGGTAATGTTTATATAAGTGAACTAATGATATATATAGGTGGATTGATATAGAAGCTTCAAACAGGTAGTAACTGGACAGCATGTATGTATTTGTCATTTTCTTTAATTGGCTGAGTAAAATTTTCTGCAGTGAAATGATTTATGAGATTTCGGCTATATGTACTTAGTTGAACAATGTGTTATGCTAATAAATGTTTGTGTTATTAATTATGACAGCAATTAATTTATTTTTACTGACAGTTGAGATCTTGGTACATAGATATTTATGTTATTTGCTTTGTGTTGTACAAGACAGTATCATTATCTCAGCCAAACCTGTTTAGTAAGCTTCAGGTTTTGTTTGTATTCTATTTGAAGTAAAACATATTTTCCTTATGCATGTGAGCTTCAACAACATATAAATTTTATGTTTGCTTTACTGTTCTGAACAAGATCTTTGGTTGTTGTACATTTATGTGTGTACAGGTTTGTTTATATGTTTATTACTGGTTTACCTTTATTTTAGTTTATTATTATTATTTTTCTCTGGGTACATCACTTAATTGTTGTACAACTTATATGTGTATTAAGCAATGTATCAAGATCCTTATATTTGACTTTGTTTTCTTATGCATAACTAGAATTACTTTTATTATTCCATACTCTTGCTATTTGTTCATTTATAATGACATTGATGTTATAGTGTTCACATGTTCATACACTTGTATTAATATGGTTCAAGTTATAACTTATATTCGTAAATTTATCTCTTGTTTATATTTTATATTTTATATTTTATATTTTATAATGTATGGTTTATACTTATGTTTATAATTATGATTCATACTTTTTTTTTCTCATGTTTATGCTTAATATTACTATGTTTGTATATTTTTAAACTTTATTTTAAACTTTAACATTGTATTCATATGTATTTTATCAAATATCAAAAATATAAAGTCTTTGATTTGATTCTATTGAATAAGACATATTTTGTTTAGAATAGTTTTGAAATATTAAATTTTAAATTTCTCAAACCAAATTTCTTTTATAAACATACATAACTGTGAAACATTTAAGATCTCACTAATTTAAATATTGACAAGCTTATATTTGATTTAATTTAGATTAAATATTTATTTAAAATATGCTGTCAAAATTCCGGGTCGTTACACCAATAACAACAACCCATACGCAATAATCAACAATTACAAATTAATACTCAACTTTTTTTCCCGGACATCCTACTCATAAACGCCTGTCTCGACGTTTGTAAAATGAAATCTGAAGGCTCCACCGCAAAGGCCCTGTATAAATTTTGATGTACATATTCAATATATTTTAAGAACATACTTGAAATATATTTAATATTTGATATTTACCCGACCGTCTTTGGAACTAATTCAGCAACGGGGCGTAAATCCGGCGCACTGCCACTGGCACCTACCTCGGGAGAAGGAGAAGGCTCAGACCTACTGCTGTGTCTCCCGTAAGACATATCTGCTACAAACATATCATATCGTATATCGTATATCATATTAGAACATATCATATCATATCAGAACGTATCATATCATATCAGAACAAAACGGAAGTGCTATCGAAATTTTGTGAACCCTTTAAAATGATATGATTTACAAAATGTAATTATACTTTATTGTATTCGTAACTTGTCCAATACAGGGATAAATCCGACAATTATTGTATCAGATGAATATAGATGTCCGTTCTGTGAAAAACCGAACAGCTATATAACGATCATATATAGCACTTGTCAGACTAGGCCAAAAATTCTCTAAGGGGTTTAAAAATAAAAATTTTATAATTAAAAATATTCATTCAACTATTTAATTATTTATTAAATAAATTTGAAATTTTACAACGTAATTTAACTTTAGTTTAACTATTTTAATTTTTAATTTACCGATTATGTAAACTAAAATAAGTTGTTCACACATACAATTAGTAAAAATAGATTTTTTTATACTAAATCAACTAATACCTTTTATCATCAACTAATGTACACCAATAACAACAACCCATATGCAATAATCAACAATTACAAATTAATAGTCAACTTTTTTCCTAATTTCCCTAATTTCAAGCCGACAATGCCAAAATTATATTTCCAGACCAATCTAAAACAGTAATATCATCGAATGATACCAACCAATCATCAATTTCTAATCTACCATCAAATAGTTTCAAAATTTAGGGTTTAAATCATACCTCAAATAAACTGAAATCGGGAAGAAAGGAGATATCGGAGAGCGTTGGAGAGCGTCGCGGGCTAGATGTTGACTGAAGACGGGGTTGATGGCAGGCGGCAGGTGACGAGGAGGAGGGTTTTGGAAGGGAAAATGGGTGGAAAGAAAACGTGAAAAATGTTCGCGGGTTATTGCTTCTGTAATGCGATATTGCGTCGGCTAGAATCTGCTAGAATCAGCCGTGTTTTTTATTCGATTCTCGCCGACGCAAGGCCTGGACACTATACAGGCCGATTCTAGTAGTGTAAAGACAAGTTATTATCTATTCCTTTCTTGGCACACTTTTCTCACATCCCTTCTGTTCTTTAGCCTATAATCGGGATTGATTGGCTAGCACGCCTTGTTGGTAAGGTGATTTGTTATGACGCTAACCCTATAGCCCAAATAGGTTAGTTTATGCCAAAGCTCTAATAGAAATAACCTCTTCCAAACCTTTGTCTTCGGTGTTAAAGGTCGAAATCGATGAGGGCTAATTTTTCTATGGTTAGAGTTCACTACAGTTGAAAACCGGAGATGTGTATGGTCTGTCGGTCCTTTAGGCATCTTTAGGAAGCGTATTCTAGATTGGCCTCTGCTAGCATTGTTCCTCTTTCTGATCGGATACCGTTACCTCATTCTCCTATCAGGAAGTTGGCCTCGAAGGTTGCTCCACCTCCCTTTGTTTCCCTTTCTGTTGTCGCACCTGCTGGTGTTGCTCTTGTTGTTGATGCTTCTGTTCGTAGGGCTTAGAATGAGGTTACTACTTCTATTTTGTCTGAATATATTATTTGAAATTCTGAGGAGCGGGCCTGGATTCATGTTCCATCTGATATGCGGTACTCGCTAGAAAATGACACTTACTACGCCTTTTTCAGTGATGTTGAGGGTGAGAGTCATAGTCTTTTTTATCACATCGACAGTGAGGGTCTTTCTCGTACTAGGACTGGTGAGGAGAATAAAAGTAAGTTTTATGACTTCACTTAGGATAGAAAATTTATTTACTCACATACTTCTGAAGGTTATGATCCGAATCTGGCTGCACTTTTCTCTAGGTTTATTCATGTTATTGGTCTATCGTCTGAAGTTGGTGTGGCAGTCCCTCTTTGGAGGACACGTAGTCATAGTTGTTTAGTAGTCTAGGCTCCTTTTGCCTAGCTACTGCACTTTATTTTTCATTGTGGTTGGGCTCTTTGCGTCCATTTAGTTGTTCTGTGCATGTGCAGAACACCTGTTTTTCCATCATTTATACATGCAGTGGCATGGTCCACTATAAAGCCGGCTAGGTTTGTTAAAAAAACTTGTATATTTCAAAAAAGATTGCTACAAAAGAAAGCATCTAAATACATATGGAAGTTGATGTGCACGTAAATGTGCACATTTTTATCATCATATTTATTTTTTTAAATTCAATAAATGATCATATTGGGTATTTTAACTTGTTTAAACCAAAATTCATATTATTTGAAATTGTCACATATTCATCTTCATCCAAGGGCAAAATGGTCATTTTTGTGCGTATATTAATTTGAGAAAAATTAATTGAAAATTTGTATATATTTTTGTAGGAATTTGATCTCAAATAGAAGTGATTTCATGAAGATATGCATGCACAAAATTAATACAAAGGAATGAAGATGGAAATAATTCAAAGTGAAGATCATGGAGGACCCCACCTAACCACCTACCTTAATGTACAAATTAAAGGCTAATGCACATGCTTATGGAGCTAATGGTTTTATGTACATTTAATGGAGGATTAAGACATGTTAATGTTTACTTGGCCTCCACACTTCCTAAGGGGCATTTTGGGTACTCCCCATAAATATGCATTAGGGTTTCTAACTTGTATAAATACCCCTTATGTTTCATGTAGCCATCCTTCTCTTAGTTAGTTAGTTTTAGTTTATAAAATAAATCAAAATCTCTCTTTCTTTCCATGGCTACTTAGCCATGTCTTCTCTTATGTAATTCTTTTTTTTATGCAACTTCAATATATGTTCTTTTTCTTTTCATGCTTATTTACTTTCATGTTATAGTGTAGATCTCTTCTCTTTTATGCAAGTAGAATAATTTTTCCTTTCATTTTGCTCTCTTTTTCCTCTTCTTTTTGTTCAATGTTGTTTGCTACATTTGTTCATATGATGACAAATATGAGAGGCTAAACTCCTTCAATTTAGGGGTAATGAAGCTCTCTAATCATGTAGCTTCAACTTAATTTGATGTTTATGCTCTCTTTTTATGCTTAATGAGAATGATTGAAGTGGTTTAATGATGTTGTTTAGCTTTGAATTTGATAGTCTATGTTGTTTATAACAAATAGGCTATTCTTAAACAAACAAAACACAAATTACCTCTTCATCTACATATGATTATGGCAAAGAAGTGATTGTTGAAATTGAAATTTGATGGCTTATATTTCTAATTAATGGTTAATAGGCCATGCTTAAAATAAATTTTGCTTTCAACTTTGTTGTCATATTTTATAAGATTTAAAAGTGTAATAGTGGTTGTGTTATAGTTTGATGGTTTATATTGAGCTAATTAATAGCACAAATATACCATACTTATGATAAGCACATCAACTAATTCACTAATGACAAGAAAAGAGAGATCATAACTTCATTTTGTTGATTTGTGTGATCTAGAGAGTGGAAATTGCCTCTAAATTGTCTTAACACTCTCATATTTTTTATCTATTTTCTTTTGTCATTTTTTTTAGTTAAACACTCTTCCAACTTTGGTTAATTTGATTGAGTAGAATTTTAAAATCATCAATTCCCTACGGATCGACCCGTATTCGCCACGTGCTACATTCGTACACCGTGTGCTTGCGGTATAAATTTTATTTCAAAATTTGTTCGACGGTTTTCTAAACCGATAGAATTTCCGTCGACGAACAAGTTTTTGGCGCCGTTGTCGGGGAATTTGCTTTGATTTTAACTTTCTATTCTTCGGATTATTTTTGTGTGATTTTATTGTGCATTTGTATTTGTATTGTGTGTGTATTGCATTAAAAAAAACATTTTGGTTGTGTGTTAATTTTGTGATTATTTGTGTTCATTGTGTGGTGTGCTTGTTTTTTAGTCTATTTGCATTTTTCTTTAAAAAAAACAAAAATATACACAATTTCATTGCTAAATTTCTTTTTCCATTTCACTTTGCAATTCATTTACATATTTTCTGTTTACGAGTTTCACTCTACATAGTTCATTTCAAATACATTTCAAACTCTCTATTTTGCACTGTGTTACTCTCTGTTTCGAGTCATTGCATTTTTTTGTTTTGTTCACTACTTCTGCCATAACAGACTCCACCATATACTCTGTTAGTCGCTGGAACTAATCAAACACCCTGTGCACAACCACTTTTACACAACAACCTTCCTCCAATTTCCTCCACCTTACAACATTCATCACATATACATTGCTGCCTTGCCACCAACACCCATTCCAATTCCACCCTCTGCTGCTATCATACTTCTCAAATAACCACCTAGCTGTTCTTCTCACCACTTCAAAATTCACCATATACATCGAACTTCAAGCAAGTTCTTCTGAAGCGACCCTGTGCATCGCTTGCATTCTCCACTATTTCAGTTCTACAAACCCTTCTACAAACAGTCATTCCTACTCCACTATCACCACTGTCCACAATCTGTTCCATTTAAACACATCCATTCAATATCACAATATCACCATTGTGCTTGTCATCACAATCTCCCTGCTTCCTGCATACCCATCCTCTCCCACGACAGTAGCTACAACTCCACCACAAACACCTCTGTCCCCATTCAAACAACAACCCAATCTTCCCTACAACATCGCAGTCCTCAAACCGCAAAAATCCAAACTCCAAAAAAGAAAAAAGAAAAAAAAACCCTGCCAATTCCTCATCACAATCATTCACCTGAAACCACCACTACTCCACTACAGAACAACACACGAACTCGCACTCGAATTCGAACCCACTGCGACTTCCAAGATCCCACTGTGAACCACTTAACAATCAAGGCTAGCTACATCAAATTCACACCGTGAACCACATTTACCACCAGCGAATGCAACCATCTCCTTGTTATACCACTACAATCTCCAAACTACCATACTTCCTCCATGTTCATCAGTGCCTCATAACTGTTTGAGCATACAATTCCACTGCCGAGCTACTCGAGCGTCAACATCCCTTCCAGTCACTCCAAAGTGAACAAAACTGCCAGAATCAACCCACGCCCAATCACCAACTCCAGTCGCAACCTCAACCTGCAACTCCAAGTCGCGACTTACCACCCATCTCTGAATCGACTTCAACCCCTATAATACATCAACATTCCACGAATACCCACCAGAGCACCAGCACAACTTCGTCATAATCGAACACTGCTACTTTCAACAGCCAAAATCACCGAACCCCAAATCACCTCAAACCGAAAATCCAATTGCTACCCACTACTTCCCTCACCAAATTACGACTCCTCGGCCAACTTCGACAACCCGAAGCCAAACCATCACCGTAGCTTCAACCTGATAAGCAACCAATCGCTGAACAAACCAATAATCCCAAATCGCATCGCCAGAATCGAATATTGGAGTTTCAATTGAGTTTCAATTGAAGAATAGAACTTTCTGCTGTGAATTTTAATTTTGTGTGATTACTGGAGTTTAATCGAGTTATCTTTGAAGTCTATAAGGAAGACATTTGGGGTTTGATAATAGTTGCGGGATTTTGGGCTAGAATTCATTTGTTTTTTTAGTTTGATTAAGTTTTTACCTTGTTTGTTTAAGTTTTCCTCAATAAAAAAGAAAAAGAATCCTTTGTTTTTGATTTGTTTAGAGTTTTTTGAGTAGTCATTTTCATTTAAAAGGGAAGTTTCAATTTATTTTAATTTGTTTTGTTTTGCTTCGGTTTTATTCTTAAATTTTTTTTTTTAAGTAAAACCCTACTTTTAAGTTTCCTTTCAAAAAAAAAACCAAACAAAAAATATATTGTATACATCTTAGTTTTTAATTTTCAGGTTGCCAAAGCAGGAAATAAAGGAAGAATAGCTTGCTGAAAATTGCTTCCTTCGCTAGCCAAAATCAATTGCTCTGCTTGCTAAAAAATTCTGCTTTCATTTCTAGTTTTATTTGAATTGCATTGTAGATTGCTTGCATTTGCATTTTAAAAAAATAAAAAAAAATCATTCGTAGTTGCATTGTTAATACACGTTTAATTTTTGTTGTGCATTTCATCTTAGATTTTGATTAATAATAACGATTAGACATCGATAACACTTAATTGTATATTAACAATTTAAATTCTTGGTGTCTAGGCTACGGCAGAGCAATAATCAGTTATAAATATTATGGTGATTCGTAAATATTATACTGAATTGTTTCTCTGAAGGTACTTAAACCTTCGGCTGCATTGCTACGGTGATTCGTGGTGCACCGATAAATCCTATCTGTTACCTGGCTGAGAATTATCTTGTTGATTTAAGACAATTTGTGATTATATAATTTTGGGTTAACTTAGGGTAAATCATTTGTAATTAACCTTGCATTCATTTAGTTGCATTAGTTCATGCATATTTTAAAAAAAAACAAAAAAAAAATTCAAAATCCAAAACTAAAAAAATTATAAATATTTCTTAACTTAGTTTTTTTTCCCTTTTCCTTTGAAAATTTTCAAATCAAATTCCAAAAATCCAAAAAAAAAATTAAAATCAAAAATTCAAAAAAAAACTTTTCAAAAAAATTGAAAAACCAAAAATTAATTTCCCTTTTGAAAAATAAATTCCATTTGTAAATATTTTCCTTTTACCAAAAAAAAACACAAAAACATTCTTGAAAATGTCCGAGTTTCCCCACTTACGTGAAGTTTACAATAGTTGCGAAAATCAATATAATCCATATGATTTCACTCTAAATTCGTGTGGATATTTTAACGACAACTATTCTTTAAACGATTTGAATTTTGAACCACAAAATTTTCAAAATGATGGCCAAGCTTCAAATCTTGAAAATAGTATTTCATCTTTACTTGAAATCGCTACACAACAAAATCAAGAGATAAATGAGTGGTGCAATTCATATTTGTGCTATAACTCAAATCAAAGTTTTCAAAATAATCAAAATTTGGATTCACTTCAAAATTCAAACAATTTCGAGTATAACCCATGCCAATTCAATTTTGAACTCCAAAATGAATTTCAAAATCAAAACGAAAATGTGATCCAATTTTCAAATAATTTTGGCAATGGGAATAGTTTCAATAATGATACGATTGAAAACCTTGGTTATCAACAAATTCAAAATGAAAGTTTTCAAACTAATAATCATGAATTTGATTTTGTTGACCAAATGGAAAAAGATAACGGGGATTTATTACTTGAAAAATAAAAAAAAATTCGTGAAAATCATAATCAAATCTCAACTTGCGAAGAATCAAATAATAATCTACCGTTTATCGTAATTGACAATACTTGTTCTCAACAAGTCCAAATCGAAAATTTTCAAGTTAATAATTACAAATTTGACTTTGTTGAGCAAATGAATGAAATTTACGATGATCACGCAAATTTGTTGATTAAAACATTGGAAAATTTTCGTGAGACACAAAATCAAATTTCAATGAGCGACGAGTCAAACGATAATCCATCTTTTACCCAAATTGATGATTTTCAAGTAAAAACTTTTGAAATTGATAATGACGATCTTAATCAAGTTGTTGAAAATACGGTAATTGAGTTGGATTTCAATTCTTTTGAGGGTGTGGAACCAAATTTAAAATTCAATCTTCCTTTTCTCGATTTCGAAAATTTGAATACAACAGCTTTGGATTTTGAACTTGAGATACGCAATTAAGTTGTTGATAATCCAACAAAGGAAGACGAATTTAACGAACATGAGTTTTATGGACTTTTTGAAAATGAATTGTTGAATTCTAAACGGGAAAATTTGAATCATCATTTTGATTTTGAAATCGATGATAAGCTTGAATTTGGTGAAAATAAACTTGAACTTCAATCAATTGTTTTATCGACCCCAAGAATCATCGAAAACAAAACAACTCGTTCAATTTTTAATAAAACAAAATTCGTTTTTCCAAATCAACAATCAACTTCGAAATCTTTTACGATTTGGTTTTTCGTGCTTAAGCTATGTCTTGCACATTTGACGAGACAAATGAATCGATCTTTAGAAGACCGTTTCATTTACTTTTTGACTGTATATTTTCTCATCTCTTGTAAATAATAATCTTTCATGTAAATATATGATTTTTATTTTATTTTTCTCCTTCCACTTGGGTTGACCGTGGGGACACAGTCAAAATCAAGTGTAGGGGGGAGACTCACCTTCATTTTTTTTTCATGGTTTATTTTTGCTTTAAAATCACAAAAAAAAAATCCCAAAAACAAAATTTTCTTTTGATTTATTTTTAAAAGAAACACTATAAGATAAATATATGACTTTGGTTTATTAAATTGAAATTTTTGAAAATTTATTGGTCTTAACAAAAATAAAAATGAAGTTTGATTACAAATAATAATGGTTTAACTAGTATATAGGAAGATTCATACGTGTTAATTATGAAGTACAACCTAATTGAAAATCTTTGTTTTAAAAAGTGGTTGATTTAAAGTAAAGGATATAACATTTTTTTTGTCTTCTAAGTTAAATGGTGCTAAGATGATTTTGCAAAACTCCCAATCAAAAAAAATAATAAAAAAATAATAATAATAACATCCAAGTATTCACTCTCATTTAAAAGTCCTCACGGTTATGCATGGGTGATTACTTGGAATTTTTGATTATGTGCTTTCATACTCATTTAAAAGTCCTCACGGTTATGGTGTATAAAACACATGTAAAAAAAAGACTTAATAAAAACCACCTACGGTCGATAGTGTATGCATGAAAGTGTGTGCACTCACCATGCTCTGTACTCCCCTCACATAAGCCCGAAAGGCAGTGCATGGGTGGTATATCTGGCCTCAGTTTATCTGAGCTAGGTGAGTAATTTTTCTTGAAAATAATGAGGGAGCAAGCAATTGAAATCCTATAACTATTTTTACTTATTTGATTTGATTTGTTATTGAAAAGAAATGAAAATACCACTTTGATAAACTTTGATAATCAACTAAGGATCCATTTTATAATTACACTTTGTTATCAACCGAAACAACAAGTTAAACTATTGTCTATTTGTTATGATAACTTGATTTTTGTTGGAAATTTTGACGAGTAAATGACATAAATTTTCAAGATAATAACCAAAACCTATATTTAACTTATTCGTGTCAATTTAAAAATAAATCCTTCATTGAAAATATTTTCAAAAACTTGCATTCATCTCTTTGTAAATAAATCTTGCATTTGTAAATATTTTCATCCTGCATTTGGATTTTGTTGGTAGTATCCGCTGAAAACCCTCACGAGACAACACTCGTCCTACTTGAGACACCCAGAGGTTTAACGGCTTATTGCATACGCTCAATGCAATCGTGCTCCCTACGAAAACGGATTTATCTTAGTTTTAGTTTATTCGAGGACGAATAAAAAGATAAGTGTGGGGGTATTTGATGTGCACGTAAATGTGCACATTTTTATCATCATATTTATTCTTTTTAAATTAAATAAATGATCATATTGGGTATTTTAACTTGTTTAAACCAAAATTCATATTATTTGAAATTGTCACATATTCATCTTCATCCAAGGGCAAAATGGTCATTTTGTGCGTATATTAATTTGAGAAAAATTAATTGAAAATTTGTATATATTTTTGTAGGAATTTGATCTCAAATAGAAGTGGTTTCATGAAGATATGCATGCACAAAATTAATACAAAGGAATGAAGATGGAAATAATTCAAAGTGAAGATCATGGAGGACCCCACCTACCCACCTACCTTAATGTACAAATTAAAGGCTAATGCACATGCTTATGGAGCTAATGGTTTCATGTACATTTAATGGGGGATTAAGGCATGTTAATGTTTACTTGGCCTCCACACTTCCTAAGGGGCATTTTGGGTACTCCCCATAAATATGCATTAGGGTTTCTAACTTGTATAAATACGTCTTATGTTTCATGTAGCCATCCTCCTCTTAGTTAGTTAGTTTTAGTTTAGAAAATAAATCAAAATCTCTCTTTCTTTCCATGGCTACTTAGCCATGTCTTCTCTTATGTAATTCTTTTTTTTATGCAACTTCAATATATGTTCTTTTTCTTTTCATGCTTATTTACTTTCATGTTATAGTGTAGATCTCTTCTCTTTTATGCAAGTAGAATAATTTTTCCTTTCATTTTGCTCTCTTTTTCCTCTTCTTTTTGTTCAATGTTGTTTGCTACATTTGTTCATATGATGACAAATATGAGAGGCTAAACTCTTTCAATTTAGGGGTAATGAAGCTCTCTAATCATGTAGCTTCAACTTAATTTGATGTTTATGCTCTCTTTTTATGCTTAATGAGAATGATTGAAGTGGTTTAATGATGTTGTTTAGCTTTGAATTTGATAGTCTATGTTGTTTATAACAAATAGGCTATGCTTAAACAAACAAAATACAAATTGCCTCTTCATCTACATATGATTATGGCAAAGAAGTGATTGTTGAAATTGAAATTTGATGGCTTATATTTCTAATTAATGGTTAATAGGCCATGCTTAAAATAAATTTTGCTTTCAACTTTGTTGTCATATTTTATGAGATTTAAAAGCGTAATAGTGGTTGTGTTATAGTTTGATGGTTTATATTGAGCTAATTAATAGCACAAATATATCATACTTATGATAAGCACATCAACTAATCCACTAATGACAAGAAAAGAGGGATCATAACTTCATTTTGTTGATTTATGTGATATAGAGAGTGGAAATTGCCTCTAAATTGTCTTAACACTCTCATATTTTTTATCTATTTTCTTTTGTCATTTTTCTCTTTTCTTTTTAGTTAATCACTCTTCCAACTTTGGTTAATTTGATTGAGTAGAATTTTAAAATCATCAATTCCCTGCGGATCGACCCGTATTCGCCACGTGCTACATTCGTACACCGTGCGCTTGCGGTATAAATTTTATTTCAAAATTCGTTCGACGGATTTCTAAACCGATAGAATTTCCGTCGACGAACAGAAGTAATAATTTAAAACATAATCTTTATATTATTTGAAATTTAAATTTTTAACATTTTCAAGTTTTCTAAAATTATTAATAGTAATTAAAATTAATTATTAATGATAACTAAAAATTAATTATTGAATATTAATAGTAATTATTTTATATTTATCATTAGTTATTAATTATAAAAGGTAATTTTAAACATCTAGCTATTAAATCTTCAATTATTAATTATTAAAAAAATTAATTTTGAATTATTAAATATCATTAGTAATCATTCAATATTTAATACTTATTGTAATTAGATATTATTAATAATTATTCAATGTTCAATATTAATATTAATTATAAATTAATTATTAATATTATTCATTATTAATTATTAAAAATTAATTATTAGAATTTTAATTATTAATTCATCTGTAATAAATAATAATAATTATTAATTAATTATTATTAATTTATTAATTAACTATTATTTATTTATTTATTTATTATTAGTTATTTATTGGAATTATTTCATATTTCAAATTAAATATTACTTATTATATATTAATTTTTAATTATTACTTAATATTATTTTTATTTATTTTTATTAATTAATTATATTAATTGCTATTAATTAATTATTAATTATTAGTTACTACTTATTAGTATGAATAGTTTCATATTATTAATTAAAATTAAGTATGTTGGAATGCTGACTAAATTCTCCTATGATGTCATAAATAACAAATGGTAAAAATTATCGGTTAAGAGTTGCTGAAAATTGGCATTTATTACAACTGGTAAACTAAAAATGTTATAATATATCTATTATAACTAGTGAAAAAGTGAGTTGTGAAATTTGACATCTAATACAATAAGCAAAAGTAATTAGTTGCAATAGGCATCTATTACTACAGACAAACAATGGTAAAAATTGGTATATATTACAACTGGCAGAAAACAGTTGTAACAGGTATATATTACAACGGACAAATGAAAAACGTTGTAATAGGTAGTTATTACAACGTCAAAACGAAAAGCGTTGTTGAAAAGTGACATTTGTTACAACATGCCATAAAACACCGCTATAATAGGTTTCTATTACAACAGGCATTTACACACCGCTGTAAAAACAACGTTGTAATATGACATTTTTGTTGCAAGAAATTGTCCGCAATAATTCGAATACTTATTTGAACAAGGTGAACATTACAAGAGAGACATGCTATTCCAACGGCTCCAAGCCGTTGGTAGCCGTTGGAAAAGCCATTGGAATAGCGTTCACGCTTTCCAACGGTTCCAACGGAAGCTACGGGGCTATTCCAACTGCATTTCCAACGGCTACCAACGGCAACTAGCCGATGGAGACCGTTGGAAGCCGTTGCAATAAAACGACCAAATAGCCGTTTGTAGCCGTTCGTAGCCGTTGCTAATCTGGGTGATTTTTTTTTATAACAGCGAGCCATTCAACTTCCAGCCATAGATAATTAATAGGGTATTTTCACTTCAAGGGCTTATTTGTGCAGGGTAATAAGTTTTAAGGACACTACTTCTGAAAAATTAGTTTTAAGGACATTTTAGAGGAAAAAGATAAAAGAATTTATCATTTTCAGTTATACAGAAATAATGATAAAAGGATTTATCATTTTTCTGTATAACTTAAAAAGATAAATGAATTTATCATTAAGCTGTAAATTGTCCTTAAAATTAATTATTCAAAAGTGTTGTCCTTAAAACTTATTACCCTGCAAGTAGAAGCCCTTTAACCTAATTTCCACTAATTAATATATATCCATTTCCACTGCATTTCACATATATATATATATATATATATATATATATATATATATCATATATCCAACACATTATACCACAAACAATATAAACAACCAAAAATTAACATTAAACATTACATTTTCAAACCAAACTCCAAGTCAATATGTATATAAACAACAAAACCCTCACCAACACTAACTCCTATCCATAATCAAGTCAAAATATACAATCCAAACAGTTAAACCTCATCACCACAAAGTCAATATGTACGCAATAACCATCAAACACAATCCTAACTACCTCAAAGTCAATATATACAATAACCAACCACAAAGACAATAATCACCATACCTCTCAAGCATCATCCTCACCTCTGGAAGCACCTGACGACGAAGGGAAGGAACCATACCTATGAGCGTACTCCGCTAAACGTTCATTCAGCTGCTCCATTTGTATAGCGCGAAGATGGTCCTGCTCTTGCAGCTGCTCAACCATGGCTAAGCTCTTTTATTTCTGCTTTGTCACACGCCTTTTGAGCTGCCCAAACCTGCAAATAGAATGTGAGATGTTCACATTTGTATTATAATCATTTTCTTAAGCAATGCATATTTTAAAATATAGAAACGTAAATGATGTGAGCTTAAGCAATGCATCTACCACAAGAAAATGCATATTTTATTAAATGATAATGGCGCAGGATGGTAAATCACGTATATGTTAGATTTAACTCAGGTAGAAATCATCATATGTATAATTTATCTATAGGTTAATTTATTAAATATAATATTGCAATGTTTATAAGATTACCACTTGGTTTCCATAGCCATAGCGCCTATTCTTTTTCGTCGGATCCATGATAACGTTGAAAATATTATCTTGCTCCTCTACCTCAACTCACCGCGATCAGATTCTAAAAGCAGCTCTGCCCGTGCCTCCTGAAAATTTGCCTAAAATAAAAAACAATTATAGTATAAAAGTAATATAATAGGATTTAAACTTATCGATATTAATAAAATAAGATTTAAAATATGCATACATATGCAACCGTCGCCTTATCATCCTAATCCCACTGGTATGTAATATTACCAGCATTGTGTGCTTATCTTGATGCGTGGGTGTGGGTAAATACCTCCATCATAGACATGGGACGTCCAAGCGATCTTTCCTACAATAAATAATTTATATATTTTATTTTTTCATATCTAATTACTGAACTGATTAATATACAAAATGTAACAACGATTTAGATTCGTAATTGATAAATTTACCAAGTCCTCACGGTGATGCTAAAAAGACTTGGATCCGCCACGATGCGTTACAGGATTCCTACTTCTATTGGTGGAGTTCCTCTCCGACTCCACCTCCAATTTAAATTGAATATTATATTTACTAATTGCGAAATAATTAACTATATATTTGGTAGATGTACCTTGAACTCGTCGGTCTCCCACCAACTCATCCAAGAATCCTATACGGAAGCACCCGTCCAGTTCGGTTTCTTCCTCGATTTTTTAAGAGCTGATATTACGTTCCTGTAATTTTTGGCGACCTTCGAATTCTCGTGGCGCTGAACCATGGCGACATCGGGCTCCGCCAAGTCCACTTGCCCTTGTACAAAGAGAAAATATTACTAATTGTTCATTTATACTTATTCATATAGTAAAGTGGTATAAACTCACCAGAAAATCCTGCCAGGTGGCCTCTCTGTCTTGGTCAGGGATCTTAATCCACTTAGGCTAGCAATCTGTCATCCCGCTCATATATGATTGCTTGAAAATGCCAAGCACAACTCCTGAGGGCTGCAAATCAAATCCTCTACACTCTCAAATGCTTCGAATAATACATTTATTTCATCATCTAATTGTCCAAAATCAGTTTGATCGTCTGTAGTTGTGATTTCAACATTTTCCTCGATATCTGCTTGATAGGTTTCTTCTTCTAGAATATTCTTCCATCGAATGTAAATCTCGCCTTGGTTTTATAAACCGTAGACCAATGCGCTTTATCTCTTTTTAGAGATGAATAAGGGACGTAATAAACTTGTAGGGGTTGTTTGGCTAGTACAAATGGATGGTACTGCTGATAACGGGAGGTATGTTTTATTTTTATAAGATTATAATTTGGATGCACGTTAATACCAGAACCTGCAACATTGCTGAACCAGTTGCATCTAAACAAAAAAACTTCCTCTACGGGTCTTACAAAATATGTCAAATGCATAATCGACGTTAACACGCCATAAAAATCATGTATATGGTTATTAGGATCATCACTGCCTTTAACATATATACCGGTATTGTTTATTAATTTTTCAACACCGTATTCTTTGGTGTTGAATTTATATCCAGTAACAAAAAATATTGGATACGTTTTAACTTTCCTTTTCGATCCCAATGCCAAATGTTTTAATCCTTCATCGACCACATTATTTGTAGGATCACAAAAGTAGTTCGAAAACCAAGTAGCGAAATTTTTGCTTAAATCGTCGTTTGGATTTTGTGATTCATAAACACTGCAAACATTGCTTTATTATTAATTTACACATGCAGTATTAAATTAAATTTATCAAAACTTGTAATCTAATAATTACCTAATAAATGGTGCAACTTCTGGATAATTAAGAACAATATATGTGTGTGCTACATGGTAATCTCTATCATCTAACCATACTTCTACACATTTTCCAGCATGTCGACATGTTGTTTAAAAATTAGATAACATTGCTTAAGAAGAAGAATCTTGTACAGCAGCCTCATCATTACGCGCAACACTTTGAAGTGATAAATTCACATGATCATTGAAATAATGAGAGAAAAAGAACGATGCTTCTTCTTCAATATATGATTTGCAAATCGAACATTCAACTCAAGCTTTCTGTCTCACTTTTTTCTTTAAATGATTTAAGTATCTAATTAAAATATTTTATACCAATATTGATTTTTATTTATAGTTAAATTAACATTTACATACTCGGTATTAATAACATACCTCTCGAATGGATACATCCATCCATATTGCACAGGACCTCGAAGGCGTACTTCAAATGGAAGATGAACATGTAAATGCTCCATTACATTAAAAAAAGTTGGAGGAAATATTTTCTCCAGTTTGCAGAGCGGTATAAGGATTTCTACCTCAAGTTTACGAAGAAGGTCAACTTTTAACGTAGTTGAACAAAGCTCATTATAAAATAAACTAAGTTATGTTATAACCTTCCAAACTTTTACGGGCAATAATTCTTTGAAAGCGATGGGTAACAAATTTTGCATCATTACATGAAAATCATGGCTTTTCATCCCACTCAGTCTTTCGTTCTTATATTCGATACATCTACGAAGATTAGACGAAATTCCATCAGGAAATCGTAATCCTTCCACCCATTTTAATAGTACTTTAACTTGGTTATTATCTAGTTCATAAATGCTTTGGGTTTTTTAGCGTCATTTGGCTTCATGTGAAGCTCAGGACGATTACATATTTCTTCTATACCACATCTTTCAGATCATCCTTAGTCTTGCCCTTAACATTCATAAGTGTATTAAACACATTATCGAATACGCTTTTCTTGTTATGCATCACGTCAAGGATTATGACGGATTATGAGATTTTTCCAATAAGCCAACTCCCAGAATACACTCTGTTTGCACCAATTATGAAACGTCGATTTACCTTGGATTTCAGTTTGCTGCCCAGTTTCATGTATCTTTGGATAATCTTTTACAAGTTCATATGTATCTTCACTTGACCAAACCGTTGGTGGTTGTAAAGTCTCATGTCTATTAACTATGAAGTTTTTTTTTGTCCCTTCTAAAAGTATGATTAGTATGGAGAAAACGTCGATGACAATCAAACCATGAAATTTTCTTCCCGTGCCGTAAAGAAAATGCTCATGTTTCTTTCATACAGTAAGGACAAGCAAAACGACCGGCCGTACTCCAACACGGAAGCATTGCATATGCAGGAAAATCGCTAATAGTCCATAACAAAGAAGCGAACATCCGAATTTTTTTGATACGTCATATGTTTCAACTCCTTCGTACCACAATGTTTTCAACTCTTCGATTAGTGGTTGTAAGTAAACATCAATACCGTGTGTCGGATCATCAGGACCAGGGACGACAATAGTGAGTAACATATATAGAGTTTTCATACGCATCCACGGGGGTAGATTATAAGGTGTAATGATTATAGGCCAAGATGAATATTTAGAACCAAACTGAGAAAACGGTGAAAATCCATCGATACACAAACCTAGTCTTACGTAACGGCTCTCCCTTGCGAAATCGGGATATTTCTTATCAAAATACTTCCATGCTTCTCCATCAGATGGGCGTGTTAACGTACCTTCTTCAGGTATTCTCACACTGTGCCATCTCATATGATGCGCTGTTACAGATGATGTATATAACCTTTGAAGTCTAGGAGTGATAGGTAAATAATGCATACGCTTGTATGTAACTTCTTTTCTCTTTTTTTCTTGGTTTGTATCTTTCTTGATTACATATTTTACAATTTCGAAGACTGACATCATCTTTCCAAAACAACATGCAACCATTTAGACATGTATTAATTTTTTGATATGGCAAACCGAAAGATGACATAAGTTTTTTCACTTCATAATAATTTTCGCACATTAAATTATCTGATGGCATATGGCGTTTAGTAGCTTGTACAACAGCCGTAAATCCGGATTCTGTGAGGTTGTATTTGGATTTCATTGCAATGTACTCTACAGCTGTCGATAATTGAGTGCCGCTAGTACATCCATTCCAAAGAGGCTTCTTAGCAGCATCCAATAAATCATATATTTTTTTTGGTCCAACATTTGGTTGCTCTTCGACGTTAACATCATTGTTATTAATTTCAACAGTAAAGAACATTGATCGTGCCGCATCTTCAACCATATGTTCTATGAGATTGGTCGTACTAACTTATTCACTAACGACCTCTATTGACTGTTCTTCGTTACGTGTTATAATTTCTCTATGATGATACCACACCAAATAATTGGTTACGAAACCATATTGGCGCAAATGAATCCTAACCATATTCGGTACTAAATGCTTCAACAATTTGCACCTACTACATGGACAACGAATTTCTACGTCGTTTTCAATATTACTTAAAGCAAATTCGACAAACACATTTACCCCGTTAAGAAAATCTTTAATTATTGAGCCTCCCATTTCTCTTCTTCGATACATCCAGCTCCGATCAATAAAATAATTGATCATTTTTCCTAATGTAAAACCTATAATCAATAGTAAAAAATTATTAATCAAATTCGATAAACACATTTAGATTTTACTGTTTTTTATAATCCATTTTCGTTTATATACAAAGTTATATTCTTGATATTTTGTTCACTTTTTTGTACCTTTTGTGATGATCGGTCATCCTACTTCCCATTACAAACACAATAGTAATTACATTTCTTAAATCATATCATTATAAACGATTTTTCAAAATTTCGACGGCACTTCCCCCATGTTCCTTGTATCGTATACATATGCATGTACACAAGGAACGAATAGATTATGTCGTCGAAATTTTGTGAACCGTTTATAACGATATGATTTACGAAACGTAATTACTTTATAGTGTTTGTAGCTTGTCCAATACGTGGACAAATCCAACAAATAGTGTATCAGATGAATATGAATATCCGTTTTGCAATAAAAACGAATATTCATACAACGATCATGTACAACACTTGTCAGACGGGGCCAAAAATTCACTAAGAGATTTAAATTTTGTTTATATGTTACCGTTTTATTAAATATATAAAATAAAGCATATTATGCATTATTTTATTTATATTCTACTATTTTACTAAATATATAGTAAATTATATGATTTTTACCATTTCACAAAATATATAATTCATGTGTGTATATATATACTAAATTATATACTTATCTAATGCTAATATATTTTATAAAAGATATAATTCATGTTCGTAAAATATTCGACTAACCCATGTTTGTCTACTATTTTACAAGACATACAAAAAATAATTTAAATCAATACTAACTAATCTAACGCTAACTCAAATGCGCATTTACACTAAATTATCAACATATGTATATATGTGCATAATATATATACACAAACAATTTGGACATTTGGATGGTAATAATTATAATTAGCACTTAGTTTGGTATAATAAACAAACAATAGGTCATTAGATACAAATATAACAACAAATTAACACAAAATTAGAAAAGCTTAAAATTTTAGGGTTTTAGGAAAAACCTGATTTTGGAGATGTACGTGGATGGATAGAGGCTGCTGGCGTTGATTGATGGCGTCGGAGTGGCTGCCGGTTGCGTGGGGAAGCTGGAGCAAGAAAAGAGGAGGAGTGGAGGAGGGTTTTGGTGTTTTTGGGGAGGAAAAGAATAATGATTCAGCTTTCGGCCTCGCTGCAGGTTTACACGAATATTTCCAATGGCTTCCACGGTCGCAAATGACTTTTTTTCAAACGGTTACCAACGGCTACTAACGGCATGTTAATAAATAACGAGCCGTTGGTAGCCGTTGGAAACACCCGTTGGCGGCCGTTGAAAATCTATCGTGGCCATATACTGTATTTCTAATAGTGAAAGCGTCTGATTCCTTCTTGTCATGTTTTGAGGGAAGAAACACCAAAATCAGAAGGATCCACCATAAGTCCATCTAATATGACCTAAATATACCCCGAATTTGTAATTTTGTATTGTTTCTTAGGTTTTACTCTAAATCCCCAATAAGGTGAATTTAGTAGGCGCTCTTTCTTTTCTTTCTTTGTCTGTGCAACCCCCACACACACACGTATATTTACGGATATCCATCCCATATTAAGTTGGCAACAAGATGACATCGGAAGAAACTAGCAATTATGAGCAGAAGTACGAAAAGGAAACCTTCAACCAATACAGGGATATCCTATCATCACTTCCAAGCTATGAGGCGTTCACCATATGGGACCAACTCTACTTCCAAAACGGTTGGTATGCAGACATGCCCATACTCGTGGGCACCATGGCGGCCCAAAACTTCTTCAAGGCCCGACCATCCGACGTTATCCTGGCCAGCTTGCCCAAATCGGGCAACACCTGGCTCAAAGCTCTTTTGCACTCCACCATCAACCGCAACAACTCTTCTCTACGAAATAATAATACTGCACTCTCAATTCACAACCCTCATCAATTCGTTCCTTACCTCGAAAGCCAAGTCTATGCCAAAGACCAAATTCCAAACCTCGACTCTATCCCTTCTCCAAGGTTCTTTTCTACGCATGTTCCTGTACAGTCTCTTCCACAGTCTATTTTTGAGTCTGGCTGTAAGATTATTTATCTGTGCCGTGATGCTAAGGACAACTTTGTTTCACTGTGGTACTTCATTAATAAATTGAGGGTGAAATGTGGTAAAGAGCCTGTACCACTTGAAGCAGCCTTCGAATTTTTCTGTAATGGGAGGTCGGGCTTTGGGCCTATTCAGGATCATGTATTTGGATACTATAAGGCAAGTTTAAGAAAGGAGGAGAATAAGGTTCTGTTTATGAAATATGAAGAGTTGATGGAGAATACTGTTTTGGAAGTGAAGAGAGTTGCCGAGTTTGTTGGTTGTTCATTTACCAAAGAGGAAGAAGAGAATGGAGTAGTTGAAAGCATTGTTCGGCAGTGTGGGTTCGATAGTTTGAGCAATTTGGAAGTGAACAAGACTGGAACTACAGATATAATGCATTTGGCTTTTGACAACAGCTCGTTTTTCAGGCGTGGCAAGGTCGGAGACTGGACGAACCATCTTAGCCCTGAAATGGCTGAACGGTTAGATGTAATTGTTCGCAGTAGGTTTGAAGGTTATGATATTGATCTATAAGGCTGAAAAAGATTCAAGTGCTGCTGCTGATGATGTTTCGTATTGAATTGGTTTGTGTTTGTAATGTTTTCTTTTGGCATTCCTTTGTATTTATTTGCGTTGTGTAACCTTTGATTTTATCTATATTTAGAAATCATGGTTTGAAAAGTGCGGATTCAATTATTTGTATTTACTAGAATGAGGTACATGCTTCACACAAAAAAGATGAAGGCATCATTTGTGCAATTTTATATATTGTGCATGCCAAGATGTCAGGCCCGGCTCTAGGTAAGACTGCTAAGGCAGCCGCCTACGGCAGCAAGCCGAGGAGGGGTAACCATCTGAGGTTTTACATTAATAGTAGGGTTTCAGTAGCAAAATATTTTGAAAATAGTTGTAGCTAAGTGGTTGTTTACTTTGTTTGTGAAGAAACATCCCAGGTTCAATCCATATTCAACTCATTTATAAGTATTTTTTTTGTTTTTCTTATGTCTGGTGCTTTGTGTTTGCCTGGGGCAACCAAGTCAGTTGGACCGGACCCGCAAGGTGCGATGAACTATTATGGGTTTGAATGGCATGGATGAACAGCCGAACAAGAAATGAAGAACAGTATATTTTCTTAATCAATTTTTCAGTGTTTATGTGATTGATTATGACAACTCTATGTGAATTTAGAGTGTAGGAGTTGGCTCTGTGAGTTAGCCAAATTGATTGGATAATTAATAACGACAGTAAACACCAACAAAGAGTGTTGTAGTTTTTAAGTCATTAGTTAATGTACATGTAATTTTGTTTGGTTAAATGTAGTGCAAAACTGATAATATAAGCCTTCATTCTTTTTCAAGTATTAATTCAAAATAAATTTTATAAAGCTAAAGTCTATATTTTGCACTTCATTGAAATAAACCACTGTTTGCAATAAATAATAATATCATAAATAAAAAAACAAAATTAAATCACCTTTATCTGTAAACATAGTTCATCCTGAAATCTGTGTACAAACTACAAAGGTAAATAAGAAAAAAAAAAATGGGTTAGAAAAGTTGATACGCATGTAAAAAAAACAGTCATAAGTCATCTATGCAATAGAGGGCAAATCAGATAATAAAAGAATAACACTAAGATTTTTTACTCCATTTATGAAATCAGTGTCTCATACCCTGTGTTTAAACATTTGTCTACTTACATTTCTAAAGCAGATTTTATTCTGAACCATGCCACATTCTTAGAGCACCTCCGATGATTCTAATTCAGCACTGAATATTATAAATTTTTCTCCAGTCGTGAATTCAACTTTGAATATTAAGGTTGATATTCAGTTTTCAATTTAGAAAACTGAATTGGCCTAGAACGTCCAATCCCTGACGTCCATTAAATGGACGTCACCCCTCTTCCAGCACATCTATTTAACTGGGATGAGACGTCTGACTATTGGAGCTTTCAGCCCGATTAGACGCTAAATATTCACCACTTAACCCACTGAAAATGCCCTTACTTCGGGGGGCGACCATTTTTTATTATAACCCAGCTTATATATCATGTTAAATACCAACTATATGTACTGCTAAAGAGAAAACACATATTGTACAAATAATGTTTTCCAAGCAGTAGAAAATAAGCAAAACATTAGTTCTCATTGTCGTACATTAAATTTACAAATTTACAAAAGTATATACAGGTTCTGAATAAAAAAATACACATAACATAGTAATAAGCGATAAAGTGAAATAATTTTGAAGTTCTTCCATAGATTGGCTGTGAAGTTGATGTCACCAATCTTTTCCTTTTTCGTACGCTTGTCCAAGGTCTTGTTGCGTGCTGTGTTTCTTCATCCTACTGTTAATCACCGTTAGCACATAAATATGGTTTCTTTGCACTCTTGTACTCAAAATTGTTAGTAGTATAGCAAGATGTTCATTAAAGCAAATTTATGGTCAAGTAACCTGTCATAGCAAAAGCAACATCCAATATCATTACAACCGTAGCCTTTTCCAAAGGTGAACATAAGCTGCACTTGTATACAATAATTCAACTTAGATATGTGCATGTAAAGCTGCACATTGATATTAATATCCAGATTACCTTTGGCTTTGCAAACTACTTTATGACTCTGAAACTCATTCTTGTTCGCACAGTTGATGCATACATCTAGTTAAATGTCAAAGCGTCTTATTGCATTTTAAATATGATTACATGGTGAGTTTTCTTTGGCTAATATCCAATATTAACATGAAAGAATTTTGATAAACACATATTAATCGCAAAAACAAAATAAACAACCATAAAATGTGTAGTGCACGTTAGATTACGAAGAGATGAAATGAGAAATTATGTGAACGACTTTAGTTTTTACTTCATGAAGAGGCCATAAAATTTCTTATTTGTTCATGAAAAACGTCCGATTGGCATATACAATCTTCAAATCAGATAACGGACCTGTTTGCTAACCATTATTTTCTTAGTTTCACTACCCACACAATTTAACTTTACATTTCAACCAAGATTCGAGAACTCGGTTTCGGTCTCGGTTTAGTTCATTCAAAATTTTCTTAGTTTTGGATGATTTGGAAATTTTCGAAAATTTCGGTTTTGATTTCGGTTTAGGTCCTGATTACGGTTTACAACCGTTTGTTAATGAAATTTTAATAATGGTTGATGTAAATAATAATATAAAATACCATAACCCAATATATTTATACTAAATTAAACAAATTTAAATTAGAATTAGAATTTCTCTAATACTCTATATAAACTAAATTAAATGACTAAAATAGCCCAACCGAGCTTATCTAATTATATTCAGCCCTAATTAAATAAAATTAATTCATTTCAAAACCCAAGTCCATCTATATTTCAATCAGCCCACTTTCTCTTCAACCCTCGTTTACAAAACACGTCGACTCAGAAACGAAGAAAGAAAAGAAAGAAAAGAAAAAGCCGGACATTAAA
Source organism: Allium cepa (assembly GCA_030765085.1). Lineage (NCBI taxonomy): Eukaryota > Viridiplantae > Streptophyta > Magnoliopsida > Asparagales > Amaryllidaceae > Allium > Allium cepa. The sequence goes on along the minus strand of CM060945.1, from coordinate 1,031,277,913 downwards.
GAACGAAAGGTGGAAAGCAAAAAAAAAGTTTCGCATTCGATTGCGAATGTATACTCGATTTTCCTTCTGCGATGTCGAAGTACCTCTGCGACACCGAAGCTTGCTCGATTTTGGGCGAACATCAAAGGTTTACTTTTTTTTGGTGCCTTTTCGATTGTTGATTCCAAATGCGATTTTTGTTTTTTGATTGTCGCTCTCCTATTGTTCTTCCGATTAACAATTTCGCTTGTGAATATATTTTTTTTCGATTTTTCTTTGACTATTTTAGCAGGACGAGATGTTGCTCTAATTCCGTCCCGTCCCGTCACCGGCCGGAACCGTTACGAGTTGGTTGGAATATCGTGGTTCCAGCCGGAATCTCAAACCATGATTTCAACCAATCTATAAATATAAAAAGTTAACAAATCTATTCTTCCTAGGTCCATAGAATCCCTTTCCTTACATCCTACTCCACATGTGAGTATCTATTCCCGCTACTTCAGTTACCACCGTTGTTTTGTTGTTATTTGAAGCATAGATATGTCTAGAAAATAATCGTCACTTGTAAAATACAATCACAATGAGAATGTCTTGTGAGTAGTTACATACCAAACAATGGCTTACCATAGTTGCTCAACCATACAGGCCGCTTAATGTATGTATATGGCAACAAAATAAATAGTTTTGGTATCTAATTTGAATCTACCCTGAAAATGTAAATTAAGTTAAGGCTTTTCAGAATGTCACAGACCTTTACTGTTAGAAGCATGCTTGTAATCTGGATTCAGAGACCTTAGTCAATTGATCAAAATAACGATAACAACCTCCAATCAACGGTTTTGTTGCCGAGGCAAGGAATGTAAAATTGATAAACGGGGACATAATTAGGTTTTCTCCTTCTCCACTAAACAGCGAAATAACAATCGGAGATGTAACACAGTGATCGACGAACTTTAGATCTTTGGTGCATTCCCATTTTTGAAAGCATTCCTTTTAGGAGAACAGATTAGGGAAAACCAAACCGCTCCAAATCCTGCAAGAGAATAGTGGAAAATAAGATTTGAAACAAAAACATGCACGAGGACTAAAATTGAAGAAAATTTGATAGCCGCAGCATAATTGTAAAATTGCCACCTGCCATACAGTTAGATTCAATTGGAGAAGTGCACTACGAACATCTTGCCTTCAATTTGTTCAGCGTGAAGATGGATTTGATAGATGATAAATTCGTGTGAAGAAAACGAACGTGGTGGACGCAGGCTGTAGAAGGGGAGACCAGTTAGAATATGAAATTTTAGGCGACATTTATCGGATGATTTGAGGAAGAGAGTAATGAGAATCGGGGAGATTGAGGAAGCGAGTGAAAGGGAGTTCAGTATTTTGGAATAGTTGAAATTTGCGTGGCCACACATGCAGATTGCAGTTCTCAGGGTTATGCGTAAGCAGTACATAGATTTGCGTTGTATTCCTTTGCATTCATTTGCAATGCCTCGTTTCGTTTCAAAATGTTAAAAACAACCAATTTTGCTGCATAATTGTTAGACAGATCTAACCATATATATGCACATCCAGATGAGCCTGCATTTTACCGTTAAGCCATAATTTTATAGCATGGCTATTAAAATACAATGATAATAAAATAAGCACAATGATTGTTTTCCACATCAACACTTTCAAATATAGCCAAAATATCTTTGAATTGCCTCATGAATGGGTTCGATGTACATGAGCAGTAAGATCCGTACGATAACAAATAAACAAATATGTTCTATATACCCTTTTGATTTAAACCAATTATTTTGTCAAACTATTTGTACATGAATATTTTGAAAGCTTTATGATAATGCTTCTCAACTCTAATGTTTATTTAAAGTATTGCTTTTTCTGCAAAAGAAACATCATGTGAAATAATATAGCAACATTTTTGGTATACACAATTTCTAGCCAATTCCAGCATCCAACCATTATGTTTTATAAACTACTTTGTGTTCTCCTTAGAAAAATGCTAGCTGCAATGAAATGCTTTGCAACCTAGAACTAAAAGCTGCACTGTCTAAGCTATCCAGATCTGATCTGAAGGTCATTGCTTCTATATAGCTACCGCTTCTTCGTCAATGATGAGTGCGAACTCGTGCTACGCACATGGTGGTGTGGTCTTAAAAAAACATTCTCTTCATTTTGCTTGTTCCTATTTACTATCAATTCGGTTAAATTTATTATTGCAGGAAACTGTTGTTGTAGAAAACTCTATCAGAATATATTTTTTCAAACATTGTTATAGATGTTTGGTGAACGGTCTGATTTGCAGTTATATCATTTAGTGATTCGTGTACATATATAACTCTATGTATGTTCCAATTTCGAGTTTGTTGGCATGGTAATGGGCAATGCTGTTTATTTCCGAACAGCATTGGTAGATTAGTGCAAAATGTGTGGTCATAATTTAGCTGTGCAGTTATGCTAAATTCTAATTGCTGAACTCTGAAGTCTGAATGATGGTTGCTGAATGCTGAATTCTGAATAATCACTCACTTGTTTGTTTACATTCAATATTCAAAACAAATGAAATGTCATGAAATGTGTTAATGCAAATCGGTTGGAAGACCATTAGGTACAATTGGATTTGAAAATAATAGGTATATAGTATAGAGACTGTCATGAATTGAAAACATGTATAACTAAATTAAACTTGATGTCCAATGTGTTGTTCTTTCCATTATTTGTATTGTTTGTAGCTTTAGTAGGTCCAACCTTTTCTTGGTGTGGATTTTGATGTCTGCCCTTGAAGTTGTACCACGTTGCTCTGTGTATGCACCTAAGAATTGGAAAAATATCAGCTTATAATCTATTTAGTATGTCGAATGAATGCCTTGAAAATTTGAAACCTATGTCTGTACCAATTACCAATTTTACACTCCAGTGATAGTTTTAAACCCTGCTGTCAATGTAATATTTGGAATAGTATATAATTTAGTTAATTAAATTAACTTATCATACCAGCTTAGTTCTAAGTAGATTGTAAAATGCGAGTAAGGAAACCAACAGGAAGTCTTATAAGTATAAAAACTCAAAAAGGATAAGAACGTTAAATTTACACAGAAAAATAATATATGTTGATGATGTAAGCAAGTTGTCTCATAAATGTAAATATTAGTTGCAACACTGTATTCCTACATAGTAGCTTTTTTTGAATATTTTAATATTAGTTGTTAACATGAGTATATATTTACATTCCGTTTTCATACTGCTGAATGGATGTACGTGGACATAATTTTCATATTTGAAACTTAATGGTATTGTATTTACCAAGGACAGCTAACAATATTATTATCGGAACAATGTTTGCATAACTAAAATCATGTTAAAAAATAACCAAATTTTACATTATAGTTTGTATTTTATCATGTTAGTTTAAGAATAGTTGAACCACATATATTACAATAATACATCAGGGAAAAAAACAACCACAAAGTAAGAGTAATGTAACGTCAGTCTAAATGCAAAAATGAGTTTCCTGTACGGGTACAATTCAATATATTATATGTTTATATTAATAACTTTAATAATGTTTCAAAATAAATATAATTTGTATGTTTGGTGCATCTCCTGTTATGTTCCGTCCGTATTTGTCAGTGACGTTCATGTACTTTGTCCAGGTTATGTGCAAGCTGTCCGACGCATTACAATGAACGAAGTAGGGGTGATGTAATGTTACAGTAAAAAGTAGAAAATAAATAGATGCTTGTATTGCAGGTAGTTTCAGCACATATGTAATCATATTATTTTTGAGCAAGGCATAGTTAGTTATGCACAGCTACCTCCATTTCAAGTATGTTAGAATGATATAATATAAAATATTAAGTAAACTTAATCTTGTACATTCAAAAAAGAAATCGGTTGCGCACTAAATCAAATAAATAAAAGAAAAAAGAAGAAGCATTGAATGCAGTTTTATGAAGTAAAAAAGTATAGTGCGAATAAGGATGTCATTTAAACTAAGCAACATGATTGCAATGAATGCATTCATCTAGTTGCATATTAATTTGCAATGACTAATAACTTATATCAGATGTTGTGATTAAATGCATTAAATGCAGGTCCACGTAAAATGTAAATATAGAGTCATAAAGTATGAAAAAATGTAAATATAGAGTCATAAAGTATGAAAATGCAACATGCATATTAGACCACTGGAGTAAAACTATTTTGAATTGACAAAACATGGGTGAAGAGAATTGTCTACCATATTATAAGTGAAACTATCCTAATATTGATTCTTGCATAAAATATTAAAAAAAAATCATCAAACTGTATGAAACATACATTATTAAATTATTATTTCACCACTTTAAACTTCATGTTCATTGATTACATTTCTCAAAGATTTAAAACAGCATATTAATTTTTAGTACTAGTTAAGCCATCAACAAACATTTGAAACATAAAGTTTGTTAAATAGGATCATGTCTTAAGGATCAATCAATATACTGCCAACTTTTCAATAATTTCACATGTTAAACAAAGCAGTAAACATTTTCAATCCGAATTTCTAAATCTATTGTGAAGAGACAATACACCCATGAATCCAGTCCGTGTAGTTTGATCTGGTCCAAATGAATATTGCTGGGGAAGAGGATTAGCAGGACTGAAGTTGATATTTTTTCACCTGTAGGTAGCGTAAAAGAAGAGGTAAATACAGCGAGGATGTACCTTGGAAATTTGATGATGTATGTAGATGAAGATCAAATTAAGTACCTTTATTCCTAACCAGCCAGTAGAACATCTTTGTAGACAACATTTTTAGTGAAAGTTCCGGTTCGTCCAACAATATGTCCCTTTTCTACCAACACCTTGGTATTAGCACTAGAAACTCCTCATGAAAGTGTCACGTATAGTTGTCCATGACCAAATACATGCTCAGGTAGAAAAATACCGGTATTTTTTATCGTTTACTCGTGAAGAAGTTGGGAGAGTATATTGTTTTTGATTTGAAGATTGTTTTTTTATGACCAATTTACAATGTTGGATATTTGGTTTTTGTCCAAGTTATCGAAATACAGCTACAAATCTATTATATGTATTAAGAGCTTTTGGCAACTTCTCCACAATTTCTCGTATCAGAATATTATTTTCAAACAATTGATTTTCGATTTCATGCTCTGTATCATATATGTAAAGTTGTTGAAAGCTTGGATGATCACTGGATGTAGGTAGTAAGCTACCAATTTTATGATATATATTACCTTGAGCACAGAATGTATATACTTCATCTCTTCCATTAGCGAAGTTCTCATCAACATGTACTCCCATTGATGTAAATGCAAACATATGGTTATAAGTTCGTATGTTTTTTTTGAAGTGTTTCCCTTCATCTAGTTGGTTAGTGTACAATTCAAATATCTCATCCGGTGATGAAATTGACTGTAAAATTAATTTTCCATTTAAGCAGCAAAAACTATTTGATTCTCGATAAAAGAGTTTTGCTTGGCAATATGTATATATCCTTGATTGTGGTAAATAGAACATTTGAAAACCGGAATGATCTGTAAAGCTTCTTGCACAACTATGTCTTGCGGTAGAACTTTGACATGGTTGACTAATTCTATTTGTTCTTATGGTTCTGTTCCAGTCATCTTTATGTTCAAAGGTAATGTAGTAATGTCTTCTTGTTCTTCATTATTCATTGGTCCACTAAGATCTTGATCTGCTTAAAAAATTTGGTATATAAATTTTGTAAGTTTTTTTTAACATAAAGTGACTCGATAAACTATGTGGGTGATAAATTTAATATGACTTTGGTTCATAAATTATACTTTGATTATATTAATAAATATATTATTATATGATGATAATGAAGCTACTTGTACTACTTGTTTGTGTACCATTATATGCATTCGTACATAGGAAAAATAAACTTTGGTAAATATATAACTTTTATTGTTCTCACATTATAACGTATTGAATTATAAGGAATAGTTCTCTGAAGTAATACCTTGTATATTTTGAGAGCAAGGTGCCAAAAAAGAACTACTGGTACTACTTGTTTGCGAGGCATCATCATTGATATTCTTTTCGACCCTTTTAGATTTTCTACTACAATAATAGTACGATATTGTTCACGTTTTGCCTCTTTGTGTTCTTCAGTCGTTAACTTTTTTCCTTCTTTATAGTGAATACGACGATGCTCTAATTGTTTTTCCCTTTGTTTAAAACTTAATTCAGAACGACATTGTCTTTTTCTTTCGACCTTGATTTGAGCATCCAATAATGCTTCTTGATGAGCCCTCTCAATGATTATAGGGCTTCTACGCAGTACCAGGGGTGCTTGAGTACATTTGTAACAACCGGCATATTTTACGATCGAATATTTAAATATTTTATTTTTATGTTTTATCGTTAGTCGGACTTTAGTCCGAAAAGTTACTTTTTGCATACAATCGAATTAGGACTTGGGACCACTTCCATTGAATTCAAAACACTGTTTGCGGTCTTTTAGAGTATAAACTTTGATATGTTTGGAGTTAGTGGAATTTTTCTACTTTTTCACTTTGGGCTTTGGGTTTGGTTTAGCCCATTAGCCTAAACTATTAACTCTAGCTCAACCCTCCCTTCCCTTCATGACTTTACATTCATTTCCTAACACTCAAGCTTCATCAAAAATGGAGGAAGGAATGGGGAATTAAAATTCAAAACTCAAGTTCATTTTCAAATCCAACATCTAACTCCAAATTCAAAGAGAAGCCATTGATCCTTCCTTTTCTCTCAAGCTTCTTCTTCATTGATTTTGTGTAAAGGTGAGATTTTTATCTCACATCTTTGTCTATAACTATCTTTGATTGTTAGGTATGAATCCCTAACACTTATTCATGTGCATTTGCCTTTGGTTTGGATTGAATTGGTGAAAATCCAAATTTTTAGTGTTTTGGGTTCAAATCTTTAAAAATCCAATCTTTGATGTTGGAACACGTTTTTGGTGATGCATCGAGGAGCCAATAGGACCGGATAGCCGATAGGCGTAATCCCCTAGCGTTCGTGCTCGATAGGTTGTAAATTGAGAGAGTTTTTGGCCTTTTTGTTGCTTAGGTCGTTCGGCCTGCACATAGGATTCTCGGCCTGCAGATTAGGTCGGCCTACATTTAGGTCGCGCCCCTATAGGTCGCGCCATGCCTAGGTCGTTGCTCGGCCATGTTATATCACGCAACTCGTTAGGTCGCTCGGCCTTCTCGTACCCCTTAGGTCGTTCCACCTTAGGTCGCTCGGCCTACCTCACCCCTTAGGTCGCACCACTTAAGTCGCTCGGCCATATGTTAAGCTGCTATCTCCTTAGGTCGCTCGTCACGTAGGTCGTAGGGCTAGGTCGCATCGCTTAGGTCGCGCTTTTGGTCTCTTTAAGTCGCTCGGCCTTCTTTCCTCTTCGGTCGTTAGGTCGCTCGGCCTTCTTTCCTCTTAGGTCGTTAAGTCGCTCGGCCGTGTTATGTCGCACCTACCAACTTAGGTCGCGACAAGATAGGTCGCGCCATGGGATAGGTCATTCCACACTTAAGTCGCTCGGCCTACTTCACCCCTTAGGTCGCTTGGCCTATTATGCCGCTTGCAATACTTAGGTCGCTCGGCTAGGTCGCACATACCGTGGGTCGCGCCATTCCTTAGATCGTACGCCGTGAAGTCGCATGTGCTGAGCCGTTGATTTCTTGTGTTGACTTATGTTAAGTCATAAGTCGTGGCTGTTAAGTCGCAAGGGTATTTCCACTTTGATGAATTTGGGATCGAATTCTTTGAATTTTATTCACGTCTTCATATGTGAATTTTTGTGATGTATTGTTTCTACAATCATTTTTGTGATTTGTCACTTCATCTCACTCGTACGAGAAATCTAATTAAACGGCTTAGCAAAACAAATGGTATGAAATGCTTGCATTTACTTCGTCGGTTAATTCTTGGATTTGTTTGATTGAATCTCTTGTGACAATTTTCGAGTGGAGATCTATAATTTGTTCGTAAATATTTAAGTTAAGCTAGTGGTTATGGGACATGAAGCTAAGCTTATATATTTACTAGCTTACTGTAATTGACACTTCTTGATGATCGTTGATGATCGTTTTTGTGATTTAGACTAGCAAATGTGCGATGTCTCTTTGTCCACGAGGGAGACTAAACCCCGTTTCTGTGGAGCTTCGGCTCAATTTGGTGGTCTAGCGACCCATGCTCTTCGGGCCGTTTTGTGGAGCTTCGGCTCAAAATTAATGATTAGCAACCATGGTATAGCGTTCCATTTTGTGATACACGTGTTGGTGAGTTTTCATGCTCTCGTTTTGTGATAGGCCTCCCCTTTTTGTGATTTTCTGGATTTCCATTGATGATTTCTTGTTTTCACCAATTTTCGTGATTTACATTGATGAGCTTTATCAATATTTGTGCATTGGTGAATTTGTGTGTCATTAACTTTTATGATTGGCATTGATGTTATTGTCCCTATTTATGGTGTGGTGAACATGAATAAAGAGTATGACATCTTTTTTTTTATCTTTGAGAAGATTCTTGTGATATTGATTAATCTCTTGTTGGTTTTCAATTACATACTTATTATAGTATGGCTTTATGGTTATCATATGTTTATGTAAAATCTCTTATTCTATATCATTTTATCTGATATTTATAGCTAGACTGATCTGTTTATTATTTTCTTATTAAATAATACTCGGGTAAGACCGAGATATTACAGGTGCTTCTGCTTGACTTCACATATGAGATTATCATCCTGACTTTTGGCTTACTACTTAGATTAGTAGTTTTTGTTCTATACATTTGAGATATAGACTCATTTATGTATCCATATTCTTTTGTCTAGCACTTGTAGCTATTCTTCTGTGACATTGTGGATCTTGTTTGACCACTACTCTGATGTACACTTTCATGTGTTGTATATTCATATCTATTTCCGCCTTTGTGATATGGATGTTTTTGACTGATTTGTGTTATGTTTATTTCTATATTTATTTTCGAAGAATATATATAGCCACCGGGTAGTAGCTTAAGTTTGTATCGGTATGTCGGATATCCTCCTGGAACCAGATGCATGTTGTACTATCTGACATGTCGGTGCTCACACAAAGCAATTATGCGGATGGTCGCTCATCAACAGCCTTATTCTCCGTGCTAGTTGACGGTATTACCCTGTAGTGTCCTTGGCTAGCGTGGGTATAGAGGCGGGGCGTCATAGCTTGGTATCAGAGCGAAACTTCGGAACAATGTAGAATAATCTAGCAAGGATCATCGTCCTAAGTCCATCTTAGGAGTCGTGTTTTAGGATTTGATTCGAGTCTTCGTATCGATTCATCCTATTTTCTTTATGATTCCTTGTTTATCTATCAAGATTGCTTGATATTCGTTTGGTGAATAACCTTATCCTTCTTCTTTCTTTCTTCAAAAAGGAAGAGAAATGGTTAGACCTGGTCGTCCCAACGCCGGTCAATCTCGTGCTACTCCCCAAGATGGAGTATTTATGTCTGCCCAGCAGCTTCTTGATCTAGTAAGGATTGCTCAAGCAGCCGGATCTAATCCGGAGTCTACTCACCCTACGTCTGGATTTGCACGTTTGTGCAGCGATTATACCAATTTGGGTGGGAGGCCATTCAAAGGTTCTGAAACTATTATTGAAGTCCAGGCTTGGTTGAGAATGTGCGATCGAATCTTTTCTCGCATGAATCTTATTGATCTTCACCGTGTTTAGGTGGCCTCTAGTATGCTCCAAGAAAGAGCATTGGATTGGTATGAGCTTTTGATTTCTGAAATAAATGAAGTGGATCTTACTTGGGAGAAATTCCGAGAACGCTTCGAATTAAAATTTGTGCCAGAAGCTGAAAAGGTGACTTTGGCTCGTCGTTTCATAGACCTTGTTCAAGGTGAATCTTCCATGACAGACTATGTCGCATCATTCAAGTCACTTTCTAAGTACAGGGTCGAATACATAAACACCCCATTGAAGAAGAACCAAAGATTTGTCTATGGCTTGAATAAAAATATTAAGAAGCCATTACTTCTAAAGTTAGAAGTTTCTTTTGATCAACTCATTAATATCGCTCTTCGTCTTGAAGAGGCTGATAGGGAGAGTGATGTTGAAGTTATGGGTGCTAAACAAAACTTCAACAGCAAGAAAAGGCCTAGTAAGTTCAAGGGTCCTTATCCCAACAATAAGAAAGGGAAGCAAGCCTCTCCGGCAACTAAGACTTCTACCTCTAGCAGTGGACAATGCTACAATTGTGGTTATAAGGACCATTATGCGAATAAGTGTTCAAAGCCCCGAGCTTGTCACTATTGCAAAAGCCCGGATCATTATTTGTCTTCTTGTCCCAAACTTAAAAACAGGAAGGAGGGAAAGCTTAATGTTGCTCAAGCCCCTGGCAACACATCTCGTGGTAAAGGTATTTCTCATTCTATCCTTGATGGCATTATTTTATTTCGTGATCATCCTATTCGAGTTCTTTTTGATATGGATGTGTCCCATTCTTTTATTTCAAAAGAACTTGTTGATACTTTTTCTTTGGATGTTTTGTATTTAATGACTTCTTTGAGAATTGCGAATCCGGTTGGTGGATCCGCAACAATTAGTTTATTGTGCAAAGATGTCGAGATTATTTAATGTGATTTTCCTTTCCGAGCCGATTTGCATGTTATGCGCTACTTAGGCTTTGGAATGATTTTGGGAATGGATTGGCTTAACCGCTATGAAGCCCAAATCCTATGTCCTGAGCGGACTATTCATCTTCGACATCCTCAATTTGTTAAGCAGATTTCTATTGAACTTAAAGATTCGGCTTCCATCTTGGTTGCATCTTTATATTCTTTAAATCCTCATGATGACGATAATGATGATGAGGAGGATATTATTTCTCTTATTCACGTTGTTCGTGAATTTTCCGACATATTGAGCCCGTTTTAGGATTACCACCTAAGCGAGCAATTGATTTCAAAATTAATCTCATCCCTGGAGCTCAACGTATTACTCGTCCTCCTTATCGTATGTCCAATAAAGAAAATAAGGAGATGCGCAAAAAATTGTCCGAATTGGAGACGAAGCAATTTATTCACTCTAGTTCCTCGTCCTTGGGTGCTTTGGCTATTTTTGTGAAGAAATCCGATGGTACACTTAGGCTTTACGTTGACTACTGCAAGCTTAATGATCTTATTATCAAGAATAAATATCATTTACCTCGGATTGATGATTTGTTTGATCAGCTTAGTGGTGCTAGAGTCTTTTCACAATTAGACTTAGCTACCGGTTTTCATCAGCTTCGTATTGCAGAGGATAGCATTCCTTTGACATCGTTCCGTACTCGCTATGGATCTTATGAATGGCTTGTTATTCCATTTGGTTTAACGAATGCTCCGGCATATTTCGTTGACCTTATGAATAGAGTTTTCAAAGACTTCCTCGATCGGTTTGTCCTCATCTTTATTGATGATATTCTTGTGTATTCAAAAACTGAGGAGGAGCATGAAAAGAATCTTCGAATTATGTTGGAAACTCTTAGGAGTAATCAATTAAAAGCAAAATTTTCTAAATGCCGCTTTTGGCAATCTCGTGTGAAGTTTCTCGGTCACATTATTTTCGAATCCGGAATTTCCGTGGATCCTTCAAAGATTGAAGCGATTCAAAATTGGAAGAGACCGGAGAGTGTGACGGAAATTCGTAGCTTCCTTGGATTGGCGGGCTATTACCGTCGTTTTATAAAAGACTTTTCGAAAATTTCCGTGCCTCTTATTAGTTTGACAAAGAAGGGAGTTAAATACATTTGGTCGGACAAATGTGAAACTTCTTTTCAGAAATTAAAAGAACTCCTTTCCGATGCTCCTATTCTTGTGATTCCCGAGGGAAATGAAGATTTTATTGTTTATACCGATGCTAGTCACGTTGGTTTGGGTGCCGTTCTTATGAAAAGAGAACGTGTTATTGCTTACGCTTCTAGGCAATTGAAGCCAGCCGAGACTAGATATGCCACTCATGATTTAGAACTCGTGGCTATTGTTTTCACCCTTCGTGTCTGGCGTCATTATCTTTTGGGAGAAAAATTTATTCTTTACACCGATCATAAATCTGTGAAGTACCTATTTTCTCAAAAGGAACTTAATTTGCGTCAACAATGTTGGCTTGAATTTCTTGCAGCTTATGATCTTGATATTCCTTATACTTCTTGAAAGGGAAATTGTGTTGCGGATGCACTTAGTCGCAAGCAATAAGCGATTGTTTCTATGATGATATCCGAATGGAATGATCTCGAGATTTTATCAACTTGTGAGATTCAAGATCATGTATCCAATTTGTGTTCATCTCTTGTTTTATGTAGTCTTGAGGCTCATCCTTCTCTTTTAGACCGCATTCTTGAAGCTCAAAAACTAGATCCCGAATTGGCCCTTCTTGGCCAAAATTTTAGGGATAAAATTGATATTGAGGGTTTGAAAGACTTTGATATTGATTCTCATGGCGGTATTCGAAAATTTGGTAGACTTATCGTGCCAAATATTAGTAATCTTCATAAAGACATTTAAGAAGATTCTCATCGTTCTAAATTTACCATTCATCCCGGTAGTAGTAAAATGCACGCGGACATGAAGCGACTTTATTATTGGGAGGGAATGAAATATGATATTGCTAACTTTGTTAAGTGTTGCATGACTTGCCAACTCATTAAGGTCGAACATCAAAGGCCCGGTGGGTTATTGCAACCTTTAGAAATTCCAATTTGGATGGGACCAAATTTCCATGGATTTTATAGACGGCCTTCCCCGTTCTCGTTCGGGTCATGATAACTTATGGGTGATAGTAGATAGACTTACTAAATCCGTCCAATTTATTCCCGTTCGGTCCAATCGAACCATTCCTCTCTTGGCTAAACTCTTTATTAAAGAAATTGTTAAACTGTATGGAGTTCCTTCTTCTATTGTTAGTGATCGTGATCCATTGTTTACTAGTGGATTTTTGAAGAGTCTTCAAAAAGCTTTGGATCGAAGCTTAATTTTAGCACCACTTATCATCCCCAGTCTGATGGACAAACTGAGCGTGTGAATCAAACTCTTGAAGATCTTCTTCGTGCGTGTGTTCTTGATTTTGGTGGAAGTTGGGAAGATCATATTTCTCTTGTTGTGTTTTTCTATAACAATAGCTTCCAATCTAGTATTGGTATGGCACCTTTCGAGGCACTCTATGAAAGACCATGCCGATCTCCTTCTTGTTGGCTTGAGGCCGGTGAGAAGCTGGTTTTAGGTCCAGATTTCCACAGAGAAGATTGACCTTATTCGTCATAGGATGAAAGAAGCCCAGAGTAGACAAAAATCCTATGCCGATAACCGGAGAAGGAAATTAGAATTTTCTGTGGGAGATCTTGTGTTTATTCGTGTTTCACCTATGAAGGGTGTTGTACGTTTCAATCGATCGTGAAAGTTAGCACCTCGATATATTGGTCCATTTCCCATCACCAAACGTATTGGTTCCGTGGCTTATCGCCTTTTATTATCGGCTCAGTTTTCTGCTATTCATGACGTGCTTCATGTTTCTCAATTACGGAAGTGCCTTCGAGATTCTGATTCTATTCTTGAGCCCGGTGTTGTGGAATAAATTGAAGTTTCGCCTAATTTAACTTATGAGCAACATCCTATTCGTATTATTGCTTCGGAGGTCAAGCGCCTTCGAAATAAGGATTTTCCGCTTGTTAAAGTTCAATGGTCCTCAAATCCTAAGGATTGCTTTTGGGAATCTAGGGAGTTCGTCGAGCGAACACATTCGAAACTTACTTTCTCGTGCTCTTTGAGGTGAATTTCTTATTCCAAATTTCTTCTTTTGTGTTGATATGCTTTTATGGTTGTTACTTTTTGTTCATTTATTTCTTTAGATTGCGAGGACGCAATTTCTTTAAGGAGGGGAGTCTGCAACAACCCGCATATTTTACGATTGAATATTTAAATATTTTATTTTAATATTTTATCGTTAGTCGGACTTTAGTCCGAAAAGTTACTTTTTGCATACGGTCGAATTAGGACTCGGGACCACCTCCATTGAGTTCGAAACACCATTTGCGGTCTTTTAGAGTATAAACTTTGATATGTTTGGAGTTAGTGGAATTTTGCTACTTTTTCACTTTGGGTTTTGGGTTTGGTTTAGCCCATTAGCCTAAACTATTAACTCTAGTTCAACCCCTCTTCCCTTCATAACTTTACATTCATTTCCTAACACTCAAGCTTCATCAAAAATGGAGGATGGAATGGGAAATTAAAACTCAAAACTCAAGTTCAATTGCAAATCCAACATCTAACTCCAAATTCAATGAGAAGCCATTGATTCTTCCTTTGCTCTCAAGCTTCTTCTTCATTGATTTTGTGTAAAGGTGAGACTTTTATCTCACATCTTTGTTTATAACTATCTTTGATTGTTAGGTATGAATTCCTAACACTTATTCATGTGCATTTGCCTTTGGTTTGGATTGAATCGGTGAAAATCCCAATTTTTAGTGTTTTGGGTTCAAATCTTTAAAAATCCAATCTTTGATGTTGGAACACGTTTTTGGTGATGCATCGAGGAGCCAATAGGACCGGATAGCCGATAGGCGTAATCCCCTAGCGTTCGTGCTCGATCGGTTGCAAATTGAGAGAGTTTTTTGCATTTTTGTTGCTTAGGTCGTTCGGCCTGGACATAGGGTTCTCGGCCTGCAGATTAGGTCGGCCTGCATTTAGGTCGCGCCCCTATAGGTCGCGCCATGCTTAAGTCGTTGCTCGGCCATGTTATATCAAGCAACTCGTTAGGTTGCTCGGCCTTCTCGTACCCCTTAGGTCGTTCCACCTTAGGTCGCTCGACCTGCTTCACCCCTTAGGTCGCACCACTAAAGTCGCTCGGCCATATGTTAAGCCGCTATCTCCTTAGGCCGCTTGTCACTTAGGTCGTAGGGCTAGGTCGCATCGCTTAGGTCGTGCCTTTGGTCTCTTTAAGTTGCTCGACCTTCTTTCCTCTTCGGTCGTTAGGTCGCTCGGCTTTCTTTCCTCTTAGGTCGTTAGGTCGCTCGGTCGTGTTATGTCGTACCTGCCAACTTAGGTCGTGACAAGATAGGTCGCGCCATGGGATAGGTCATTCCACACTTAAGTCGCTCGGCCTACTTCACCCCTTAGGTCGCTCGTTCCTTAGGTCGCTTGGCCTATTATGCCACTTGCAACACTTAGGTCTCTCGGCTAGGTCGCACATACCGTGGGTCACGCCATTCCTTAGGTCGTACGGCGTGTAGTCGGAAGTGTTGAGCCGCTGATTTCTTGTGTTGACTTATGTTAAGTCGTAAGTCGTGGCTGTTAAGTCGCAAGTGTATTTCCACTTTGATGAATTTGGGATCGAATTCTTTGGATTTTATTCACGTCTTCGTATGTGAATTTTTATGATGTATTGTTTCTACAATCATTTTTGTGATTTGTCACTTCATCTCACTCGTAGGAGAAATCTAATTAACGTGATTAGTAAAACAAATGGTATGAAACGCTTGCATTTACTTCTTTGGCTAATTCTTGGACTTGTTCGATTGAATCTCTTGTGACAATTTTCGAGTGGAGATCTACAATTTGTTCGTAAATATTTAAGTTAAGCTAGTGGTTATGGGACATGAAGCTAAGCTTATATATTTACTATCTTACTGTAATTGACACTTATTGATGATTGTCGATGATCATTTTTGTGATTTAGACTAGCAAATGTGCGATGTCTCTTTGTCTACAAGGGAGACTAAACCCCGTTTCTGTGGAGCTTCGGCTCAATTGGGTAGGGTAGTGACCCATGGTCTTCGGGCCGTTTTGTGGAGCTTCGGCTCAAAATTAATGGTTAGCAACAATGGAATAGTGTTCCATTTTGTGATACACGTGTTGGTGAGTTTTCATGCTTCCGTTTTGTGATAGGCCTCCCCCTTTTTGTGATTTTCTGGATTTCCATTGATGATTTCTGGAATTTGTGTTTTCACCAATTTTCGTGATTCACATTGATAAGCTTTATCAATATTTGTGCATTGGTGAATTTGTGTGTCATTAACTTTTGTAATTGGCATTGATGTTATTGTCCCTATTTATGGTGTGGTGAATATAAATAAAGAGTATGACATCTTTTTTTTTATCTTTGAGAAGATTCTTATGATATTGATTAATCTCTTGTTGGTTTTCAATTACATACTTATTACAGTATGGCTTTATGGTTATCATATGTTTATGTCATATCTCTTATTTTATATCATTTTATCTGATATTTGTAGCTAGACTGATCCGTTTATTATTTTCTTATTAAATAACACTCGGGTCAGACCGAGATGTTACAGGTGCTTCTGCTTGACTTCACATATGGGATTATCACCCTTACTTTTGGCTTACTACTTAGATTAGTAGTTTTTGTTGTATACATTTCAGATATAGACTCATTTATGTATCCACATTCTTTTGTCTAGCACTTGTAGCTATTCTTTTGCGACATTGTGGATCTTGTTTGACCACTACTCTGATGTACACTTTTATGTGTTGTATATTCATACCTATTTCCGCCTTTGTGATATGGATGTCTGTGACTGATTTATGTTATGTTTATTTCTATATTTGTTTTCGAAGAATATATATAGCCACCGGGTAGCAGCTTTGAGTTTGCATCGGTATGTCGGATTTCCTCTTGGAACCAGATGCATGTTGTACTATCTGACATATCGGTGCTCGCACAAAGCAATTACGCGGATGGTCGCTCCTCAACAGCCTTATTCTCCGTGCTAGTTGACGGCATTACCCCATAGTGTCCTTGGCTAGCGTGGGTATAGAGGTGGGGCGTCACAACATTGCATTTCTTGACGTTGGTTTCTTTCAATAATTCTCAGACTTCTACAGGACAATAAGGGTGGTATGCAGTTGGATTCAATTTGGTGACGTTGAACTCTATTAATAATTTCCACCCTTTGTAAGTTGGGGACTTGGTTAGCTTCCATTGTTTGATGTTGAGTTCTCTCGTTGATTCTAGGAATTCTACGTGGTTTTAACTTAGAAAATTGATTGCCTCCCATGAGTTGATGATGAAATTCACAAAGTTTCAAATGGAATTTGTTTGACCCATAATGCTAGAAACAATACTCAATTTGTATTATAAGTGAACATCACCATTAAGCCTTAAGAGCTAAGTTGCATATATTCATTAGTAAAACTAAAATACCTAATATAAGTAATAATATGTTTCATGTTTCATAGTAACGGTTGGAACATGCTTTATAATATGTAGATGTAGTAGAAAATATGTAAAAGAATTTTTCATTGAATGGGAAGTAATTGTTTCTAACAAAAAAATTATTTAACAAAAAAATATTTAACTTATATTATGCAGTTAGTAGTTGTGGCATGTTATTATGACTAGAATATAGAAATACATATATTCCACAAACATCATCGTATGTAATGTTTGGATAAGCTAAAAGAATATAAGATGTCAACAAACTAAGTTGCATTCGCTATTCAATTTTTACCAAATTTGAATTTCCCAAACGTACCTCTTGAGTAATAATCAAAGTTGAGCAATGAAGACAAAAAGTTTCTTCTGATAATATAAACTGCAGAACAAACAAATTGAAAATAGGACAAAAAATGAAAAATGCAAGAGAACTTAAAATATAATAATGCAATAATAAGAAGAATAAGGTTTTTAAAATGCAATAATAAGAAGCGTAAGGTTTTGACAATGCAGTAATAATCAAGTGTAAGCAGTATCATAGAATTTTTAATCGCAACTTATGTATTATATAATTGACTATAAAAGAAAATGCATGTTAAAAATAAATATAGCTGTTTTTGGTAAATGAAATATATTTGGTTGCCTTATTTGTTAATGTCCAAATGCCTCTGTTAAAACGCATACAACTCCTCCCTTTTTCCTAAAACAAGTTAAAGCTTTTTGGGACTAAAAGCTTTAATTTCGACAGCACTTCACTTCTTTTCGTCTAGCATAACTTTACATCCAAGGGGTATATTCATATTGTGTTTTCTAAAATAAATTAAAGTCTTTTGGGACTAAAGACTTTAATTTGTTTTTGTTGTATTTGTTAAAATAATATTTAATGGTTAATTTCATATGTCAACAAATACATATATATATAACACTAACAATGAAATATATATATATTTGTTCAAATTTGGATAATATAAGATTATTAAAAATTGGGTGGCGCATAAATTGCATTCAAAACTTAATCTTACCTGCAATATTCATAAGCATATATAGACAAACTCCTTAGCAATGTCGTTGATGAACAATACAGAGAATATGCACCTCTTTGTCTTGTAACCAGAACAGATGAGAATCAATCAACGGTATAAAGATAGCAATGGTATCAAGAAAGCTCACTACGACTTTATCATACTATGAAGAAATTACACACATCCAGGCAGGGCCGGCCCTAAGGCAAGACGAGCAAGACAGCCGCCTAGGGCAACCGACCAGATGGGGCAACGACATGGTGGTGGTGATGGGTTCAGTCGTTTATTTAGATAAAAATGTGTTATATAATAAGAAAAAAAATTGACAATGTAGTGAAGTGGTTAGGCTATTGTTATTTAAATCAAGCAACCAAAGTTTGAGTATGGGAAGCTGCAAATTTTTGGGACAATTTTTTTAAGTTCAGACTAGGGCAACGTGACCGGTTGGGTCGGACCTGCATCCAGGTGGACATGCATCTAATCACAATGCGCATGTGTAAATTTAGCAGCATGGTTATGTAGCATTATCATATACTATGAAGAAGAATAATGAATCTCAAATTCATGTTTTTATTATATATCACAATGATCTTAAAAGTAGTATAAACAAATGGAATAATGTCAGTATTCCAAGTAAAAGATATTGAGTTTCAAGCTTTTAAGTTTTGTTCTTTGACCATAGTTGTATAATAGTTTATATATTTTAATTATGTATAAGTCAATTTTACTATTAATTGTGCAGTATTATAAAGAAATTCATATACAACTATTTCTTAAAAGTTATAATTTTTAAAATCAACTTTTATGAAGTAGAAGAGCAAGAATAAATTAGATTACCCAAATAATGACCTAATAACGATTGTTCTTTTTCATTCATTATGCCTCATCTTTTTTCTTAGCTAATATTACGTTCAAAAAGGTAACCATATAGATGCCATCTTTGGACAAAAATAAAATGTTTAAAAAGGTAACCATTATAGTATGAAATAATGTCATAACCTCCAGCGGTTACCAATAAAGTTTAACATTTTTCTTGTGTTGAACATATTGTAATTTCAAATTCAAAAGGATCATTATATGATACTCTTTCTTAAATAAGAAAATAATACTTTAATTAAGACAATGTTTATATAGAAATGAGCATCAAAAGGGTGTAAATTCAATAATCTTACACATCTCATATTAGTTTTCCTATGTTGAAATGACGGTACTGACAATCACAACTTTTTAAACGTGTAAAAAAAATTACAGCTAGGAAAAACTATCTTTTAAATTGAAGTTTGTCAGCATGTAATTAAATAAGGCATTTTGGTATAAGCAAAGTGTATGATGTCACAATCAATTCTTGCTGACAAATATAGTTGGCAACATCTTCATTTATTTACAATAACAAAATATTAGTAATTAATCCTAGAAAATTTCTTCTTGTTAATTCTGTTTCAAAGAAACATACATATTCATGAAATTTCAATGATATAGGTTATTTACGACAATTTAGCATATAGATATTAACCATTGTATGCATTTTTTGATACATAAAGTGTATATGATTAGTTGATGAATTCTCAATAAACATAATATAGAAATAAATTTCCTTAGTTGCTTACTGTCATATTAAATGAAAATTCAGTACTGAACGATGCATGTTATAGATAAAAATGTTTTTTTGAACCAAATTAAAACAATTAAGGTAAATAACAAATCATAACAAACTGCCATATTTTTCACAAAAAAACCAAATTAAGCAAGTATTGCAACCTTTTTACTAACTCCAAAATTGTAGGTTGCTTATAGAATTGATTTTGAAAGTACAAAATTTCTGAATGGACATAAAAGAAAAAATCTATTTGTTGATTAAGTGTGAATAAACATGTTGTAAGCATCCATATTTTAACCTTCAAAAATACTTGAGAATAAAAAGGGGATACCACCAAATAGACCATTAATACAAAAATAAAAGGCAGATCTTAACTAATGAACCAAGTCGTCAAAGCGAACAAAAATGAAAATTAAAGCAATAAATTTATTTTGACATCAAGAATAAACCATCATTTGATAGTACAAACATACAGATATTCAAATTAAGCTGCGTAACATTACGTTTGGCAGCCCAATATAATAAGCATATGTAGAGGCAGCTAAGGCGACATAAGTTTTAGTAATGGTATGAAAATTTTATTTTCATATGCATCTATGAACATGAAAAACATGGAACATTGGTTGAGTGTTTGAAAAACATGGAACTTTAGTCGATTCTTTGAATAACATGAAGCTTGATTCCTTTTTACGCAGCTTAGTTAGAAGCAAAACACAACCAACAACATTTTGTGCACAACAACTTAAGTATTGCTGAAGTCGAGTTCTCCATGTCCACCAGTTTCAATGTCATAAATGAATAGTGTAGAGCATAAAGCATACCCGTTTAAATAGCTTACACAGTAGTTGAAGAAAACCAAAAGAGATAATACCATTATGTTTAGTCATTTTACCCCATTACATCGTAACTTCCTAAAGCGAAGAAGTTTAATTAGCTTTACAAAAAAATTATAATGTTTCACATTCAAAATAAGAGTATAGTATATTATTATTCAAAATACTGAAATTAAAGATAGTAATTACACACTTTAACATTTAATTTATATGAAAAGAAGTCATCGAAGAAATGGGGAAAGTCGCTTCTGCCAAAAATCCAACCAAGAAAATAGAATATTTACTATATAACAAAAAAAATTCCATCAATAAGTTCAAATCATGTAGATGCACCGTTTTAGATACCTAGAAAAGTTCTTTAAAATATAAATGAGTGTGTGTGTATTCATGTTAAATGATATTAAACGCTTTGGAACTGCAGTTTGGAACCATAGTGAAGCATTTACAAATTGCTTGATACATACATGATAAAGCTTAGCATTCCGGTAGTGATTAAAAGCGATGAAAATGACAGTGGACACGATGCTGGGAGTTCATGTCAATGATGCAATAACTTGTAAACGAAATGTGCAATAGTAAAAAAAATAGAGGCCAAACATAGTTGAACCAAAATACTATGTCTGGTAGAGGTTAGATTATTCAGAGCAACATAAAATGTAGCCTAGAGATAATTAAATTGAAAATTAACATGCCATAACAAAGTAGCGAATGAAAATATGTCTCTTCTCAATAAATCTTGGGATTACGTTGAATGCGTTTGCAATCTAGTATGAAATAAATTTTGTACTAATATTCATGTTCCTTACAATCGTAGATTAACAAATAAATTTAAGTTGTATAAGCATAAACTATAGGAACACAAAATATGAGTAAAAGCAAGTAAACTACAAAAACATAAATGCTAAGAATAACCGCAGCCTGTATAAATAATTTAAAAGCACAACCTACTTATATCTAAAATAGAATCAACTTAATTATTGACAGAAAAAGCCAAGTTAGTACAACGTAATTAATTTTCAAGAATAAGCTGAAAGTAGAATAGCCAAAAGGATCACATATATGAAGAGACCAACCAAAAATTATGCAGGGCACATGTTTTCTTTGGGATTGTCTATTTGGCACTTGATGTTGCTTTCGGAGAAAGGAAGGCATGTTGTCATATATGTAAACAGATAAAATAGTAACAACAAAATATACTGACAATTAATTAGATGAAGGGAAAAGTTAAAATGAAACACCCAAATTTTAAATTAGTTTCAGACCTAAATGTGCATGTTAAGCGGGTTTACAGCGTTATAAACAATTTGTTATGGAAAAGCTTTGCATATATACATATAGAAACAGTCTGATATAAAATACTGAGGATATTGGGAAGGAAGAAAAACCAACAAATGATATAAACTACTGAGTGATTGTTGATTGATATAGTTGAAACAAAATAGACCATGAACATGAAATAATAGCATGAAAAAATGGTGCAAAATGATCAACAGCTTTTAGTAGCATTTCAAAAACACTACTGAAATACATATAGTAGCGTTGAGTAAACGGAATCGTAAAGTTGGGGTAAAGTTGGAAACTCTATTGGTAGCGCCAAAAAACCTTTTGGTGGCGGTTTTAAAATGTTAAAAAAAGATTTTTGGTGGCGTTTAAGAAACGCTACAATAAAAGGATTTATAATAGGGTTGAAATAAATGCAACTAAAAACCATGGATTTTTAGTTGCAGGCTTTATCACGGCGTTTATCAAAACGCTACCATAAGTTTTGGTAGCGTTATTTGTGCGCCACCAAAAATAAAATTTCTTGTAGTGGTTGATTTTTAAAATATAATATATATATATATATATATATATATTATTTTAATACATGTATAAATTTAGGTTTTACAATAATATGTTGTGGAAATTTCAATTTATAAGTTAGTTTTGAAAAATATAAATTTTAAGATTTTACTTATAATTTTATTATTTTAAAAATATATAAAATAAGATTTAATACAAAATACATTTGGTAATAAGACTTAATTTAATAAAATTTAATTTAATTGGTTTATAGTATATTTACATATTTATTTAAATTTATAATAATATTTTAAAAATATATTTTTAATAACTTTAAAAATAGAGGTTGGGAAGATAAATTAATGTTGACTTAGAATTTAAATTGGTTAATAATTGAATTTAAATAAGAATTGATTTGAACTTATTGATTTTGAGATTTTGAAAGATATGATTTATAACTTGATTTGATAAAAAGTGACTATATATGAATATTCCCAATATAAAATAAAATTGAGACCGAATATTTAATATTGATTTAAATTTATAAATTGAGATTTTATTTAATTGTTATTAAAATGATTAATTGAATATTTTCCAATTGAATAAAATTAAAGTTAAATGTTGAAACATAAATGTAACTTATATTGTAGATGTTTGAATATTTAAACTTTGAATCTAATTGGAATTGAAGTGATAGCTCAAACCTAGATTTGAAATCGATATAAATTGGAATGGTTTATTGAGAATTTGAATTGAATATTTCACCTTTTAAATTGAAATTGTTAAACTAGTATTGATTTAAATTGAATTTTGGATTTTAAGTATATTTGAGTCGATTTGTGATATTTGGAGGAAACTAATTTTATTACATAAAGTATCTTTTACATATATATATGTACTATTTTTAATATATGAACTATTTAAATCTATAACCTATTTTTAAATATAAACTATTTTTAATTTGTAACTATTTAAAAATACATATATAAAACTATCTTCAGTGTTTAAACTATGTAAGTTGGAAATGTAAAATATTTAGATTTAATGGATTTAAAAACTAATATTTTAATATGATGGTTTAAACTATTTGTGAATATGATTTCAAATGTAATATGGTTTCAAGGTGAATAAAATTTCAGAAGTGATGAATTTGAAATGAATATGATATTTTGATATGAAGTATGAACTATTTGAATATATAAAATGATCACCGTGTGAAATAAGCGTTTGGTTGTTAAAGAGACCGGGATCAGATATTGACATACTCTCTGCCAATACCGAAAACCACTTTAACAACTATGTAACTTGTGGAGATTCCAGAAGATGATTTAGCTAATGATTCTGTATGAGATATTTACGTGACCCTGACTCCCGTGAGTTATCTTAGATGTGACTAAAACAGGAATCACGCCAGGCCAAGTGGGGTCGTTCCTCCGATCGGACTCATTTCTTCGATATCATTCTATTACATTGAGATTTGATTAGGTGCACCTTTGATTTTTGAGTATGTCCCAAGGTGGGAGGTAGTAGTTTCTATGCGTTACCACCAGTCCGGATCTGCAAACGGTATATCTACACTGACATTGGCTCGCGTACCATGTTCACATGCCCTATCGCGCCTTCTACGAGTTTGTTTTGTATCGTACCTTTGGGGTGTCTTGGGTAAACCACCGGTTTGGTGGAGTTTATAGCATTTGTATAGACTTTGGGAATATATAAAATGTGTTAAAGGGGATATGGGTAACGCCTTAACGCTATTTTAACAGTTTACTTTACTATAGACATGGTGTAATAGCGTATATTACTACATAATAGATAGTTCCACAGATCCTTAGAGGATGGAAATCCCAAACAACCTTTAAGTCACTTGTATTTCAGTTGACATTTCACTTGAGCTTAATTTACTGGTATAAGAATGTTAATCTAGACTCGAGTGTTGTGTTTTTCTTTATGCTCGGGTCAGACTAAGTGTCATTGCATTTGAGACTCACCTTTGGAGATTAGAGCTTTGTTTGAAAATCTGCCTTTGTCTATTCAGCGTTCTAGTTACTTCAGTTTGTTCGAGTTGTTTGGTCCAAACTTATCATTTGCATTTGTATTAGTAACTTCTGTGTATTTGAGAAAGTTGTTGTATTTTACTTTAAACTCTGATGTTTATATAGTAGCTTCATGAACTACTATTTTACGCTGTTTGCTGTTATTACTCTGTGTCTGTGGTTCTTTGATTGATTTATTTACTGTATGTGCTAAGTTTTTCCAAATATAATTTAACAATCTGTTGTTTTGAGCTATCCAAGTCTGACATGAGTGGATGATTGTCGATTTGAATGGTTCGAAATAGTGGGTCGTTACATGAATGAGAGTATAGCAATTTGAATAAAACAATATACTGAAATAATGTGCAACACTCATGACAGACGCAAAATTAAATACATGTAAACCTTTAACTACTCGAAAAAACCAAATATTTTTATTTATAATTGATTTACGTAAACCTAGTAAAGAAAGAAAATGTGGCTAAATCAGAATTAACTATATCTATTCTATAATATAAAAAATAGAATATGAAGGCAATATTTGCCTTTTTCTAATTATGTATTTCAGTATTATTAAGTATGTAAAGAAATTTAAACTTTAAAAACAATAAACTAAATATAAAAAGATAACAAACTTATAGAGTTTACAAAAACATTTATTTATGCTAACAACTCATAATAAATAAATACTACGAAATGTGTAATGTTACAAACATGTTTCACGCATATATTTAACAATTCACTTCGAAACGTACATCTTATTATTTTATACAAACATTACATAGGAAAATTAAAGTTAAATCGGAGTAAATCATATTTTACAGAGCTATATACCATTATGCAACCAAAACTAAACTTTTTACTTATGAAGTTGCTTAAAGAACACATAATTTAAGATATACGGGTGATTACAAAATTTTTATATTAAGGTATAACGGTCAAAATTAGAACAAACCTTCATGGACACAAAAAAATTGCAATCACACGAAAAAATCAAGCATTGTTACGTTTTTAAATGTTCAAAAAGTATTAGCAGATAGCAAAGGTGTAACAACCCTTGTTTGAGATATACCTGAAACTAAAACAAAATAAGCCTAAATTTGATTTTTAATAAAGAATTGAGATTTTAATTCTTTCTAGTTCTTAAATTTAATTAAATTGGAGATCTTTTATGTTATAGAAAATGAATAAAATATTTTAAAATGCTTATATTAGAAAATTTAGAAACTTCAAAATAAAATATTTAATTGGGTTAAGATCTTTTATTTTAAATAAAAGATTAATTTGGAACTTAATAGATTTTTAATTGAAAATTCTTTGTTAGGGTTTAAATATATTTTAGTAAGTGAATTAGTTAATTGGGCTATAATATATTTCAAAAAACAATGTTTTGTTCAATAGAAATGTTTGTTGACTTTAAATAAACAATTGAATTCTTTTTTTAGCAAATTTAATCTTTAAAAGCCCATAGCCCAAACCAAAGTGGAAAGGCAACTGAGAAAAAATGATAAGCGAACTACTGTACGTATCCTAATCTTATTTCATTTCTTAAGTTAAAGTAAAACAACAGATATCCATTCTTCCCCAAATCAAAACCTAGCCAAGCCCTAATTCAAGCCATTCTAATCCCAAAAAATTCCTATTAAATCTGAAGCAAATAGAGTAAGCTTCTCCACAACATTCTCCATTCATTGGACCCAAAAAGCTAGAGTTCTGGCCATGGTTGGAGGTAATAGTTAGTTGATTTGCTAAGTGGAAAGTGAGATTGGTCCAGAAACGCAGGTAGGTATAAAAATCATAGAAATCTGAAATTTAGATATGTTGTTCATAACTCATTTATCAACCTTCTGTATAAATTGTAGGAAATATTGAGTTTTGCAATATTAAGTCACTGTTGCACTGAGGATGAAAATGCTGGAAATTTCAAATAATTTTAGGGATTTTTTGGATTCAAGGTGGGATAAAATCTCAGACTACTGTATTTATGATTTGAGGTGATTTATGTTTGATTTTAATTGCTAATAAGATGAGTTGAACAGTTAAATTAATTAGTATAATCTAAATTTCTGAATTCAATAATGTCAGTTTCTAATTAAGCAAATACACACCCCATATGCAGTTATATCAATATTGATTGTATGGGAAGGGTTAACAAGACCTGATATTGTATCTTACATATTCTACTACTCAGCAGAATCCGAGAAGTCGATAACAAGAAGAGAATCGATGATCAACTATGCAAGCAAGTGCCCAGGATTTGCGTCAACTGATCGATTGGTTACTCACCACTGGTCGACTGGTGATACTAAATATTAGGCATTTTTGCCCAGCTACTAATGCTATGTTGTTTTATTTAATTTCCTTGTTTTGTAGAATTTGAGCTTGTAGTTGATTGAATTATCCTCTTATTTTGGTAAGCAAATTATTATTATAGATTTGCAAATCACTTTTGATGTTTAATCTAAATAAAACATATTTAATTATGTATAAAAAGCTTTATTATGAAAAGGAGTTACAATAATGTTTTTTTTCAAAAAAAAGAAAGAATTGAGAAATGAAGCTTTAAAGTTAATAATATTTTATGAAATCTATATATATATATATATATATATATATATCTTTAAAATAAATTAAATAATCATTTATGAAAAGTATTTCTTTGATTCAAATATTTGGTAAAAAGATTCTATTTTTAAACTAAATCTTTTAACTTTTTTCGCTTAAATTACAAATGAGCAAGCTTGGATTGACTTTCTATTAAATTCTGCGATTTCCTATGAAATAAAGAATTTTAATAAATGATTGAATTGTTGGATTGGTATGGCCCGTATGGGACATTTCGTACATTTCTTTTGGTTATTGTAATAATTTGTTAAACAGAGTTTGAGTGAAATTTACTAGCTTTTAGTAAATATTTGAATTTACTATTTAGTATAGGACAGTTAGTTAAATTCTTGCAATTACTTGAGTAACAGTAATTAACACTTAGAGTTATACCATCTTAGGTTGTTTGGATTACAGGTCGATAGACCCCAAGAAAAGTTGACTCATTTTTCATTGACCAGAGAGTTGATACTATTCTTAG
The DNA here is from genome assembly GCA_030765085.1 of Allium cepa. Classification (NCBI taxonomy): domain Eukaryota; kingdom Viridiplantae; phylum Streptophyta; class Magnoliopsida; order Asparagales; family Amaryllidaceae; genus Allium; species Allium cepa. The sequence goes on along the minus strand of CM060945.1, from coordinate 1,031,250,367 downwards.
ATTTGGTACATAAGTCTCTTTTGGTAGATCAATTCATGGTGTAAATAAAGATTGTCTCTTTTGGATGGTGGGTATTTAGGTGCATCATAGTCTATAGAAAGAATTACTATAATCCATCAGTTTATTTTAGTTTTGTATAGTTAGACGATGTTTACTTCTTTCGATAGGTAAATTTGCATAGGACGGATTAGGTACGCGACTGCTTTTTTCTTTAAGCGGTGTTCCTAATTTGTAGTCTCTTTCGGTGGGCTTCCTTTCTACATAGCTTGTCTTTTTCGGTAGATCTCTTGTCACTTTAAATCGATGTAGACTACCATTATTATTTCATCACTGATGATTATTTCTTCAGAAATTTTATGATTAGATCTTTCGGTATCATTTGGCCCTGGAGAATTTTGAATGTTATTATCATATTTTTTATAATAGTCCGTTTGAGACATGATATGGATTTATGAAGTGGTGATTTGGTTTAATATGTCTTTCTATGATTATTTGGCTTTAGGCATAATTTGAAATGACTTATTTTATGGTTAAGCCATAAAGGGATTTATGGAATGGTGATTTTAATTGATTTGCCTTATTATGATAATCTATTTTGGAATATTTTATTATGGCTTATTTTATTGTTAAGTCATATATGTATGATATCAGTATCTCACCTTTCTATTACATATAGTCTGACCCGTTTATTTTTATAATAAGGGACATGCCAAGATTCTAATAGTACAGGGACTCATTGTCCTCTGAATTTTTAGCTAGCATTGAAGTAGACTATTTTGACCATTCTAGTATACCTTATATTTCTGTAGCTTGACATTTTAGAGTTTATGTCATGTGTATTATCTAATAGTCATTGTGTATCTGATACCGTACTTTTTGGATGTGATGTATATATTATGTAGGTCTAGGACTGATATTTTGTAGATTCGTATTCGATATGTATATTATGTATATTATCCCATTGTGATCAATGACTTTGATTTTGATATATATTTATATTCTATACTGTTTTGAATAATTTAATCGGTGTGTTTAATACCTTGAATTAACCTTTTACATGTCATAAAATTTACTTCGGATCCTCAAAAGGTAATAAAAAAGTTTCAGTATTATTCCATAGATATATCCACATTCGATCACCTTTAAACAACCATATTCTCCATGTTATTTGACGACATTACTTGTAATGATCTTCAGTAATATGGGTATAGCAATGGATCGTTATAGCTTGGTATTAGAGCTGCATAGAGTCAAGATCTGAACCTAGATGACTTAGAGTCCCTTCCTTTTAGTGTGTGGTAGTTAGCAATTTAATTAACTATTACGGATAGAAATGTAAAATGACTATTGGGAATAATCATCAAGACAAATTTGAATTTTTTTAAATTTCTATATAAAGTATTTTTATGAAAATGATACTAAAATTGGGAGCTCACTTTTGTTAAAGAGTGAGATTTTTGGATAGCATAAATTAGACCTTGGATGGCTTAAAATTTTAATTTTTTTTCCCTTTAGTGATCAGAATTGCACGGTGAAAGTTGATTAACAGTCTTCTGCTGAGCAAATTAAGTAGTTTACTCTTATAATGATTGATTAATGTCTAGTTGTTTTAAAGTTATTTGTAACAACATAAAATTTATATTGAGTAGGAATTAACACTTGAGAATTTTAGAAGCACTCGATATTAATAATAAGACCTTACGGTGCCCCGGTGATGTGGCTACCGCAAGGAATACAGGGAATATGTTTCTTTCATAAAAATGGAATAATAACCATGCATTAATAATTAAATACTAAGACGGAATTAAAATTTGTAGGTTGCTTAATATATATATGGATGAATGGGTGTATAATTGAATTGTTATTTATTAATTAATTGTTGAATGGAAATAAAGATTAATTGAAAGTAGTTAATAAAAGCAACCACCTAAATTAAATTGAAATAACTTTGATTGAAGAAATCTTAGGAAATATTTCTTGTGTTAAATTACCTGTTGAGTGCTTTAAGAATTCCGGTTGAGGCATTTGGTTGACATTATCGATAGGAATTTCCTAAGCACTAAGATGAGATAGATGTACATGGTACTTCGAGTTATAACAAAAAAATTAAGTGTGTTAAATATTGCTTTAAAATGGAATGAATGTTTTAGAAAATGTATATATATATAAATATGTGATAAATTTGGAAAAATTTCTTAAAGATAAATAATAGTTTGAGAAGTGTTATGAGTTGTATAATTATTGAAAAGAGTCATTTTACGAAGTTTTAATAATAATATAAAGTGATTTGAGATGACATTAGGTAAAATATAGAAAATATCTTGGAAAAAGGTTTGGTAAATATTTTGAGAAGAAAATTTAACATGGTATGAAAATAGCCTTTATATATTGTATAATTTTGGTACTTGAAATAACTATGATGAAAACAATAAGTATACCTATAAGTATTGATTTTTTTATGGAAAATGCAGCTACTGATCATAAGAAATAGCTAAGGTCAGTAGCGAGGCGGTGTTGATTGCACGGTCAACATTGCAGTCTATTGACACAGCAATTCACTATAAATGGATCGCAAGTCAACGTCATTATATTAAATCTATATGTAAATTTATGTTATATAGAATATAAAGTAATTGTGGAAACAAATTTTTAGAAATTTTAAAGTAAATTTTTTTTGAAGCAAACGCAATTTTGTATTTTAATAATTTGGATTAAAAGAAATTATTTAGAGAAAGAAGTTATGATAAATGTACGAGGAGAATCAATTAAAACACAAGGAATTCATTTAGTTTGATAACTGCCTTTTAATTAAAAGACTGAACCATATGGTTTAAAGTTTTGAAAGAAAAGTTAGTTATAGGAGTAAATTAATTTTTACTAAACGAATATATAAAAATTTTAAAAATAAATAAGAATAATAGCATTATAATTGTTTCGAACTATGTTTAAAATTTGAAATTAATTATTTGTTGGGATAACAATATAAGAGAGGGCATTTGATTTAAATAAACTGCCTCCTAAAAAGTGTTTATTTGTTTTTCTTTTCATTTCAAAATTTTAAGATGCAAGCATAATCAACTTGTCCTAACTACATCTTAGAAATTTGATCAAGAATATTTTGGAGTATGATATAAGTATGAAAAGCTTAATTTACAACTCTTGACTTTTAGGCAAAATAGATTTGTTTATCCTAATGATTTATTTAAAGTATTTTTGTAAAAGCATATTGTTTGGTATATTATTGGACTAAAGTGAGAGTTTTCTTTTATCACCTAGTGCATGAAATTTTATTTTGAAGTGTGCTATAGTAAAATAGCAATATATTGCACTTAACAAACCCATTTGGGGTAAATCTTTTTGGGTTTTAGATAATAGATTCAACGAGTAATAATTTCGCTTTTGGTCACTCTTAGATATTTGATAGTTTACCTGACCTGAATAGATTTGAAAATAAGGTTAGGGTTTTTTCTTTTAATTTCCTAAATTTAAATCTAAAATTTATTTTGGCCATATCTTTTAAATCGTTAGTCCAAATTTTATGACCTTTTTCTTGATAGAAAGCAAAGAATATTTCCTATAGCTTTTATGTTACGAGTTTTATAAAATTCTAAAGTTTAAACAACCTAATATGGATTTGAACATATAGTTATAGGTATATCTTCATAGTGATTCCTTGAGTTTAAAAAACCAACTTGTTTTGGTCCTAACTTCCAAACCGTTCGATTAGATTTTAATGATCCTATACTTGTTTTAAATAAAGACAATGAGGAACAAGTTTTGTTTCGGGATCTTTGCAAAATTTTGAAGTTTTCTCATCTAAAGTTGCCGTTTTGATAAGAGGGCCTGCATGTTTTTGACATTTCTTGAGTTATTTACTTTTAATAATCCTCCCATAACTTGAATTTTAATCCATATTTTTGCTATCCGGAAGTTGCTTTGGAAATTAAAATGTTATGCAGTAATTCACTCTTTAGTATCTTTATCTAATTTTGTTTTATTGACTATGCAGTCGAGATGTGGCCAAATATTTGAACATCATGTTATTTTGAAGTTATGTGCAGTCATACTTATCCATTTTTTATGTATGCGACTAATGTTTATGATGAATTAAGAATTAAGTGTTTTAAAGACTATTTGGACTTATGTGTGACGATAGCTCGCTTTTGCTCTTACAAAATTTAATGAGTTGTTTTAAAATGCTAAAAACAAGGTATGCTTTTACTTAAAAGAGTTATATATTGTTGGTTATATATCGTATGGCAAATTTTGATATATAAATTGTTCCAACCATGTTTTGGTCGATGTATAAATATTTTATCACATTATAATTGTTCAAAAAGCTCTCCATACAAAAGTGACTCTGTCGGATTTTTTTGGAAATTTCAATACTTAAAATATTTTTCCTATTATTTTATTTTATGCCAAACCTAGAAAGTATTTGATTAAATAATTGAGTAGTAGAAATAATCATATGAATTTGTGTAAAATTCACAGCCTACAATTACAACTATTAGAAAAAGGAAATAATTTGTATTTCTCAAATACATCAATTAAAAGATCTAGTAAGTGTTCAACTACTTTATTTTACCTAACGGGTTAATGCAAATCCCAGTATGTGCTAAACCCTAAATGGCAAGTAGAGTTTGAGTTTGATTATAGATGGTTTTGTTATGTGGTTGTTTTAATGGATATATTGCTATTAATAACACACACACACATACACATACATACATACATACATACATACATATATTAGACAGCTTTCTAAAGAAGAATTGTGGGGACACAATTTTTTAGTGGGGAGTTTGTAACAACCTAGTTCGAGATGTACCTAAAATTAAAATAAAATAAATCTAAGTTTGATTTTTAATAAAGAATTGAGACTTTGATTCTTTTTAATTTTCAAATTTAATTAAATTGAAGATCTTCTACGTTATGGAAAATGAATTAAATGTTTTAAAATGCTTAAATTAAAGAAATTAGAAACTTAAAAACATATTTAACTCAGTTAAAATCTTTAATTTAAATAAAAGATTAATTTGGAATTTAATAGATTTTTAACTGTAAAATCTTTGTTTGGGTTTAAATACATTTTAGGAAGTGAATTAGTTAATTGAGCTGTAATGTATTTTAGAAAAAAAATGTTTTGTTGAATAGAAATGTTTATTAACTGTAAAAAAAGAATTGAATTCTTTTTAATAGCTAATCTAGTTTACTAAAGCCCATAGCCCAAACCAAAGTGGAAAGGCAATTGAGAAAGAATGCTAAGCAAACTACTGTACGTATCCTTATCTTATTTCATTTCTTAAGTTAAAGCAAAAACAATAGAAATCTATTCTTCCCTGAATCAAAATCTAGCCAAACCCCTAATTTAAGCCATTCTAATCTCAATAAGTTCCTATTAAGTCCGAGAAAAAAATAAAGTAAGCTTCTCTACAACATTCTCCATCTATTATACCCAAAAAGCTAGCGTTTTGGTCATGGTTGGAGGTCATAATTAGTTGATTTGCTAAGGGGAAAAGTGAAATTAGGGCAGACAACACAGGTGAGTATAAAAATCATAACTAATTATAGAAAAATCATAAAAATTTGAAATTTAGATACATTGCTCATAACTCAAATATCTATATTTTTAAAAATTTCATAGAAAAATATTGAATTTGCTATGTTAAATCACTACTTCACTGGGGACAAAAATGCAGAAATTTCAGTGAATCGATGCTTGTAATTTTAGGGTTATTTTGGATTCAATGTGTGATAAAAATATCACACTACTATATCTATAATCTGAGATGGTTTACCTTTTCATTTCAATTGCTAATAAGAAGAGTTGATAGGTTAAGTTAATTAGTATAATCTAAAATTTTGAATTTAATAATGTCAGTTTCTAGTAAGAACATACAAACATCATTTGCATTTCTATCAATATCGATTATATAGGAAGTGTTAACAAGACCTAATATTGTATTTAGCATATTCTGCAACTCATCGAAAATCGGAAAAGTCGATCATCAAAAGAGTATTGACGATTGCCAGGGCAATCAAGAGCCGAGGATTTGCGCATACCGGTCAATCACCACCGGTCGACCAGTGATACTAAATACTGGGCAGTTTTGCCTAGTTCCTAATGCTAGTTGTTTTATTCAATTGCTTTATTTTATGGAATTTTAGCTTGTAGTTGATTGAATTATCCTATGATTTTGGTAAGAAAATTATAGTTATAGATTTGTAAATCCATTTTGCTGTTTAATTTGAAGAAAATATATTTAATTATGTATAAAATGCTTTATTATGAAAAGGATTTGCAATGAGGTTTTATTTCAAAAAAGAAAGAATTAACAAATGAAGCTTTAAAGTTAATAATATTTTATGAAAAGTAAATATATATATATATATATATATATTTAAATATTTTTAAAATAAAGTAAATAATCATTTATGGAAAGCATTTCTTTGATTCAAAAATTTAGTAACAAGATTCTATTTTTGATATAAAATCTTTTAACTCTTTTCTTTTAAATTACAAATGAACAAGTTTGAATAGAATTTCGTGATTTTATATGAAACAAAGAATTTTAATAAACGATTGAATTGTCAGATTCGCATTAGATATTTCATTCAATTGTTTCGCTTATTATTATAATTTGTTATAGAGTTTGAGTGGAATTTACTATCTTTTAGTAAATACTTGAATTTACAATTTGGTATGGGATAGTTGGTTAAATTCTTGTGATTACTTGAGTAATAGTAATTACAATTAGAGTTATACTATCTTAGGGTGTTTGAATTTTAGGCCAATTGATCCACAAGAAAATTGACTCATTTTTCATCGACCTAAGAGTCAATACCATTCGTAGATTTAGTAGGCAAGCCTCTTTCGGTTGATATTTTTATGGTGTAAATATAGCCTTTCTCTTTCGAAAGGAAGGTATTTACATGCATCGTAGTCTGTAGACCGGATGACTACAATCCACAAGTTTATTTCCGTTCTGTACAGCCAAACGATGCTAATCTCTTTCGATAAGTAAATTTTCATAGGACAGATTAGGTACATGGCTGCTCTTTTCTTTGAGTAGCATTCCTAATTCGTAGTCTCTTTCGGGAGGCTTCCTTTCTATATAGCGGGTCTCTTTCGATAGATCTCGTATCACTGTATTTAAACTGACGTGGATTACCATTATTATTTCATTAGTGATTATTATTTCTTCAAAAAATTTATGATTAGATCTTTTGTTATCTTTTAGCTCTGGGGAATTTGAATTGTTATCACCATATATTTGATGATAGTCCATTTGAGACTTGGTATGGAAATATAAAATGGCGATTTGGTTTAGTATGCTTTTTTATGATTATTTGTTTTTTGGCATAATTTGAAATGACTTGTTTTATGGTTAAGTCGTAAAGGGATTTATGGAATGGTGATTTTAATTGATATACCTCATTATGATCATTTGTTCTGGCATATTTTATTATGGTTTATTTTATTGTTAAGCCATATATTTATGATATCAGTATCTCAAATTTCTTTTAGATGTAGCCTGACCCATTTATTTTTATAATACTTGGGTCAAGCCGAGACTTTATGGGTACAGGAACACGTTGACCTCTGAATTTTAGACTAGCATTGAAGTAGACAATTTCGACCATTTTAGTTTACCTCATGCTTGTGTATCTTGATATTTAGGAGTTTATGTCATGTATATTATCTAATAATCATTGTGTACCTGATATGGTACTTTTGGATGTGATTTATATATTACATACGTCTAGGACATATGTTTTGTAGACTGACATTCTATTATGTATATGATGTATATTATTCCGGTGTGATTTGTGAATCTAATATATATTTATATTAGTGGAAATTAGGTGAAAGGGCTTCTACTTGCAGGGTAATAAGTTTTAAGGACAACACTTTTGAATAATTAGTTTTAAGTACAATTTACAGCATAATGATAAATTCATTTTATCTTTTTAAGTTATACAGAAAAATGATAAATCCTTTTATCATTATTTATGTATAACTGAAAATGATAAATTCTTTTATCTTTTTCCTGTAAAATGTCCTTAAAACTAATTTTTCAGAAGTAGTGTCCTTAAAACTTATTGTCCTGCACAAATAAGCCCTTAAAGTGAAAATCCCCATTATATACTATTTTGAATATTTTAATCAGTGTGTTTATTACTTTGTATTAATATTGTACACGTCAAAATATTCAGTTTAGATCCTTAAAAATAATAAAGACTTGTCAGTATTAGTCCAAAGATATATTCACATTCGATCACCCTTAAACATCCTTATTCTCTATGTTATTAGATGACATTACTTATAATGTTCTTTAATAATATGGGCATAGCGGTATGGACGTTACAGATGGGAAAAGTAGAAATACTCGAACCTCAAGTGAAGTCGAAACGGAACGTAAAGCAGAGGTGTATTGGAGGTGACATTAGGTAGAGTAAAGGTGGACAAGAGTGAAATTAATCAGTAAAAATAAAGGGATTTACCAAAATCTAAAAAGGAACGTAGAATCTAAAGATTAGGAAAGCCAAATTATCTCGAATGAAAATGATATGGTGAAATATGGAAAAAGCTAGAAGGGAATTGGGGTCCATGTAGAGGACGGATTTGGAAGCTGAGGCAGCAATGGCCGCTAGAAGGAAGAAGAGATAGAGGTGCCGGAGACTATTATGGAGAATTGTGTTGAGGAGATCTCGGGTTATCGTACGTGGCCATTGGGAACTGGATCGATCTAAATTAATACTAATTATTTGAAGGAGGAGGCAAATTACTTGAGAGAGGATTACTTTTTATTTGAGGGAGGAGGCGGTTATTTGAGGGAGGATTACGAATAATCTGTGCGAGGAGGAAAATTATTTTGAGAATGTAAAGTGAGCTGTGAGAAACAGGAATCGGGAAATGAGTATTTTGACTTCTTGAGAAATGCGAAGACAGGAAATGAACGCGAGAGTAAAAAGAATTGAACTTGGAGCCAGATTTTTGAAGGAAGGAGGAATTTTTTTGCATTGGAGCCCAAACATTTGTTATTTTCAACAAAATATACTTGTATATTGGTAAAATAGAATAAAATGGGATTTGATTATTAATGGCGACATAAAAATGGCGGCCTTTCCCTTTTCTGCCTTTCCTTTCGTCTGAGCAGCTTCTTTCCATGCACCTTCTCCTCATCTTTTCCTTCTCTCTCCTTGCCTCGCTTTAACATCTTCTTTCCTTTATGCCTCCGAAGAAGAAAACTTTGCATGTTCCTTTTATGTCAGATCCCGTTGGATCTCATACACGCTCTGGTGCACAGTTTTCTTCGACTGACCGAGCTTCTGTAATTTCATCTGGTGTTGCGTCTCTTCCTTTATCTGCAGTATGTGCCTCCGACTTTTCTGCTACGCCTCAAGGTGCGAGTAAGCCTCCTTTTCCTGTGCTGGTTATTGATAACTTTTTACTGGGTTGTCGAACGTAATTGACTCGGCAGCTACGCCCCCTGTGACTGGCAATTTGTTATTTTCTGGTGAGCACCCTTTGTAACCGCATTTTGCTTTTTCTTGTAATGAACCATGGTCGAAAATTGATGTTGGGTTGCCTGTCATGATTGGTTTGGGTAAAGTGGTAACTGAGCAAGTTGATACCAATTCTGGTGCTTTGGCTGATGATGCCAGAGTAGAAATAGCATGTGTAATTGAGACTGTTGGTATCAATTCTTCTGACATTGGCCTAGTTCTTAATTGCATACCATGTGCTCGTGAGAATGCCGATATCAATGACCCATGTTTAAAACAAACTAGTAATGCCCATGTTCCTGAGGAGCCATCCCCTCCTTCATCAGCCCCTACGTTGTATTTATTGTTCTCCAAATTGCCAAAAAATGCGGGCATGCATTCTCCCCGTTGCTTTTATAAGGTTGAGATAGAGGATGTTATGATTCCTCCCATCGAAGTGATCGAGGAAGGTGTTGATTGTTGGAAGGATCACTTGGTGGGTTTTATCCTTGACTCCAATCCTGGCTACCAGCTTGTTAAGGCGCGATGCAGCTAGATATGGAAGCCAAAAGGAGGGTTAAGTGTTCAGTACGATAATGAAATGTTCTACTTTAAATTCTTGCATAGTGATGAAAGACAATGTATTCTTGAGGCCAATCCTATTCTCATTGATGGGAAACCATTCATCGTTACTACCTGGAGCTCATCTGTTGATAGGGTTAACACTATAAGGAAAACCGGCATTTTCGTCGGCTAATAACCGACGCCGGCCGTCACTAGCCGACGCAAGCCGATTCTAAAACCGACGCAAAAATAGACGTCACCACCAAGCATTCGACTCGGGTTTTGCGTCGTCTTCGTCACCACTTTAGTGTCGGGAAGTGACGGTTATATCCACGTGGCCCTTTTTTTCACAATTCTGTTTGCAGTAACAAGCCAATTCTAGCCGACGCAATCCTGTAACCACAAAGCCGATTCTAGCCGTCACTAGCCGACGCTATCCTATAACCAAAGAACCGACGCAAGCCGATTCCAACCGACGCAAGCCTGAGTTCTTCTGTTTGTAAACAGCTGCTTTTTGCGCCCTCAAACCATAATATAAACAATTTCCGTCGAACTGTAACAACATTCAATCTTCCAACTCAAGTATAACACCAACCTCTCATCAATCAAACATAACATTCACAATTTTCCATCAAACAACAACTATATATCCAAAAACTCATCAATCAAACACAACGTTCACTAATATACATCATACTCAATAATACATATAAGTACTATCAAACAAATCATACATCATTGTCCTATTCATCATCATACATCAAACAATAGTAAGTTTAACACAAAACAACACAATAAGTTCAACACAAAACAATCTTACCTACTCATCATCTCCAGACGCATCCTCTCCAGGCATTCTTCCATGCTCTGCAAGGTATGCTGCGATATGCGCATCGAGCTGCTGTGCAAAAGCATTGCTCTTCCGTTAGTCATTGATCTCCGCAATCCGCTGACATAACAAAGCAATCTCCTCCTCTGCCTGGGATCTCCTGTAAGCCCTCTGGGACGATATCGCCTGTGAAATAGTTAATAGCTAGTTACATTTATGCTTCATATCATATTAAATATATATATATATATATATATATATATATTAGTTAATGAAGCAGTTTACCTCCATATTTCCATAACTATATCGCCTATTTCGCGTAGGCGGATCTACAATGGCGTCCTAAATATGGTTTGACTCCTCAACAGTCAACTCCCCATGTCCGGTGGTCTGCGCCACACGTGTCCGCTCCGCCTCATATGACTCCTGCGATTATAAATAAAAGTTTGACACGAAAAAAATTTAATTTATGATGTTTTAGCTGTGAAATAAAGTATTATCAAACACTATCATTGCGGATAAGCATGTTTACCATTACAGATTGAGATTTGGCGTCTGTCTATATCTACGAAACATTTCCTTCCTTGTCTGTCTCCTCCAACGCATGTGTGGCAGTAAACAACTCATCCATCGTAGGCTCGCGATTGTAATTCTTAAACTAAAAATATACATATGAATAAATAATGTTAATACGATTAAATAATGTTACAGATATTTAAAAACACAATTTATAAATTTACTAATTCGTTTTTATGTTGCTGGAAAGATTTCGAGCCACCACGATGTACAGCAGGATTCTTATTCCTGTTTTCGCGATTCCGCGCTGATATTTCCTATACATTTAAACACAAGGTTAACTATATTAATGCAACTAATATACAAAATCTTAAAATTTTTAAATTACAATTCGAAAGTGGATAGCTTACTTTGAATTCAGGAGCATCCCAGAGCCGAAGAAATTCACTATATACGTCAGCGCTCATCCAACTTGGCTTTTTTCCCGCACTCTTTGCTTTAGTTACCATGTTTCTATAATTTTTTCTCATTCTTTGATTCCAGTGATTTCTAAACACATCCAGATCCTGGGGCTCAACACGTATGGCAGCCTGCATATTGAGATTAACTTGAATTATAAACATTCTATTGACATTCAAATCAAGTAAAAATTTATACTTAATTACCATCAAATCTGCCCAATTGCGTTCTTTACAGGTGTTGGGATGTCGTCCCACCGTGGCCAATAGCCGGACATCCTACTCATAAACGCCTGTCTCGACGTTTGTAAAATGAAATCTGAAGGCTCCACCTCAAAGCTCCTATATAAATTTTGATGTACATATTTAATATATTTTAAATAACATACTTGAAATATATTTAATATTTGATACTTACCATGCCGTCTTTGGAACTAACTCAGCAACGGGGCGTAAATCCGGCGCACTGCCACTGGCACCTGCGTCGGGAGAAGGAGAAGGCTCAGACCTACTGTCGTGTCTCCTGTAAGACATATCTGCTACAAACATATCATATCATATATCGTATATCATATCAGAACATATCATATCATATCAGAACCTATCATATCAGAACAAAACGGAAGTGCTATCGAAATTTTGTGAACCGTTTAAAATGATATGATTTACAGAATGTAATTATACTTTACTGTATTCGTAACTTGTCCAATACAAGGATAAATCCAACAAATATTGTATCAGATGAATATAGATGTCCGTTCTGTGAAAAACTGAACAGCTATATAACGATCATATACAGCACTTGTCAGACTAGGCCAAAAATTCTCTAAGGGGTTTAAAAATAAAACTTTTATAATTAACAATATTCATTCAACGATTTAAATATTTATTAAATAAATTTGAAATTTTACAACGTAATTTAACTTTAGTTTAACTATTTTAGTTTTTAATTTACCGATTATAAAATAAGTTGTTCACACATATAATTAGTAAAAATAGATTTTTTTTATACTAAATCAACTAATACCTTTTATCATCAACTAATGTACACCATTAACATCAACCCATACGCAATAATCAACAATTACAAATTAATAATCAACTCTTTTCCCTAATTTCCCTAATTTCAAGCCGACAATGCCAAAATTATATTTTCAAACCAATCTAAAACAGTAATATCATCGAATAGTACCAACCAATCATCAATTTCTAATCTACCATCAACTAATTTCAAAATTTACGGTTTAAATCATACCTCAAATAAACTGAAATCGGGAAGAAAGGAGATACCGGAGAGCGTTGGAGAGCGTCGGGGGCTAGATGTTGACTGAAGACGGGGATGACGGTAGGAGGCTGCGGCGGGTGACTAGGAGGAGGGTTTTGGAAGGGAAAATGGGAGGAAAGAAAACGAGAAAAATGTTTGTGGGTTATTGCTTCTGTAATGCGATATTGCGTCGGCAAGAATCTGCTAGAATCGGCCGCGTTTTTTACCCGATTCTCGCCGATGCAAGGCCTGGACACTATGCAGGCCGATTCTAGTAGTGTAAAGGCAAGTTATTATCTATTCCTTTCTTGGCACACTTTTCTCACATCCCATCCGTTCTTTAGCCTATAATCAGGATTGATTGGCTAGCACGCCTTGTTGGTAAGGTGATTTGTTATGACGCTAACCCTATAGCCCAAATAGATTAGTTTATGCCAAAGCTCTAATAGAAATAACCTCTGCCAAACCTTTGCCTTCGGTGTTAAAGGTCGGAATCGATGAGGGCTATTTTTCTAAGGTCAGAGTTCACTACAGTTGAAAACCGGAGATGTGTATGGTCTGTCAGTCCTTTAATCATCTTTCGGAAGCGTGTTCTAGATTGGCCTCTGCTAGCACTGTTCCTCTTCCTGATCGGATACCGTTACCTCATCCTCCTATCAGGAAGTTGGTCTCAAAGGTTGCTCCACCTCTCTTTGTTTCCCTTTCTGTTGTCGCACCTGCTGGTGTTGCTCTTGTTGTTGATGCTCCTGTTCGTAGGGCTTAGAATGAGGTTGCTACTTCTATTTTGTCTAAATCTATTACTTGAAATTCTGAGGAGGGGCCTGGATTCATGTTCCATCTGATATGCGGTACTCGCTAGAAAATGACACTTACTACGCTTTTTCAGTGATGTTGAGGGTGAGAGTCGTAGTCTTTTATATCACATCGGCAGTGAGGGTCTTTCTCGTACTAGGACTGGTGAGAAGAATATAAGTAAGTTTTATGACTTCACTTAGGATAGAAAACTTATTTAATAACCTACTTCTAAAGGTTATGATCCGAATCTGGCTGCACTTTTCACTAGGTTTATTCATGTTATTGGTCTGTCGTCTGAAGTTGGTAGTGGCAGTCCCTCTTTGGAGGACACATAGTCATAGTTGTTTAGCAGTCTACGCTCCTTTTGCCTAGCTACTGCACTTTATTTTTCATTGTGGTTGGGCTCTTTCCTTCCATTTAGTTGTTCTGTGCATGTGCCGAACACCTGTTTTTCCATCATTTATACATGCAGTGGCATAGTCCACTATAAAGCCGGATAGGTTTGTTAAAAAAAAAAACTTGTATATTTCAAAAAAGATTGCTATAAAAGAAAGCATCTAAATACATATGGAAGTAATAATTTAAAACATAATATTTATATTATTTGAAATTTAAATTTTTAACATTTTCAAGTTTTCTAAAATTATTAATAGTAATTAAAATTAATTATTAATAATAACTAAAAATTAATTATTGAATATTAGTAGTAATTATTTTATATTATCATTAGTTATTAATTATAAAAAGTAATTATAAACTTCTAGCTATTAAATATGCAATTATTAATTATTATTAAAATTAATTTTGAATTATTTAATATCATTAGTAATCATTCAATATTTAATACTTATTGTAATTAGATATTATTAATAATTATTTAATGTTCAATATTAATAGTAACTATAAATTAATTATTAATATTATTCACTATTAATTATTAAAAATTAATTATTAGAATTTTAATTATTAATTCATCAGTAAATAAATAATAATAATTATTAATTAATTATTATTAATTTATTAATTAACTATTATTTATTTATTTATTATTAATTATTTATTGGAATTATTTCATATTTCAAATTAAATATTACTTATTATATATTAATTTTTAATTATTACTTAATATTATTTTTATTTATTATTATTAATTAATTATATTAATTGTTATTAATTAATTATTAATTAATTATTAATTATTAGTTACTAATTATTAGTATGAAAAGTTTCATATTATTAATTAAAATTAAGTATGTTGGAATGCTGATTAAATTCTCTTATGATGTCTAAAATAACAGATGGTAAAAATTATCGGTTAAGAGTTGTTGAAAATTGGCATTTATTACAACTGGTAAATTAAAAATGTTATAATATATATCTATTATAATTAATAAAAAAGAGAGTTGTGATACTTGACATCTAATACAATAAGCAAAAGTAATTGGTTGCAATAGGCATCTATTACTATGGACATACAGTGATGAAAATTGGTATATATTACAACTGGCAGAAAACAGTTGTAACAGGTATATATTACAACGGACAAATGAAAAACGTTGTAATAGGTAGTTATTACAACATAAAAATGAAAAGCGTTGTTGAAAAGCGACATTTGTTACAACATGCCATAAAAAACCGCTATAATAGGTTTCTATTACAACGGGCATTTACAGACCGCTGTAAAAACAAAGTTGTAATATGGCATTTTTGTTGCAAGAAATTGTCCGCAATAATTCGAATACTTATTTGAACAAGGTGAACACTACAAGAGAGTTAGGCTATTCCAACGGCTTCAAGCCGTTGGCGGCCGTTGGTAACCGTTGGAAAAGCCATTGGAATAACGTTCACGCTTTCCAACGGTTCCAACGGAAGCTACGGAGCTATTCCAACTGCATTTCCAACGGCTATCAATGGCAACTAGCCGATGGAGGCCGTTGGAAGCCGTTCCAATAAAATGACCAAATAGCAATTTGTAGCCATTGGTAGCCGTTGTGGGTGAATTTTTTTTTATAACAGCAAGCCATTCAACTTCCAGCCACAAATAATCGATATATATCCATTTCTACTCCATTTCCACTGCATTTCACATATATATCACATATCTAACACATTATACCACAAACAATATAAACAACCAAAAATTAACATTAAACATTACATTTTCAAACCAAACTCCAAGTCAATATGTACATAAACAACAAAACGCTCACCAACACTAACTCCAATCTATAATCAAGTCAAAATATACAATCCAAACAGTTAAACCTCACCACCACAAAGTCAATATGTATACAATAACCATCAAACACAATCCTCACTACCTCAAAGTCAATATATACAATAACCAACCACAAAGACAATAATCACCATACCTCTCAAGCATCATCCTCACCTCTGGAAGCACCAGACGACGAAGGGAAGGAACCATACCTATGTGCATACTCCGCTAAACGTTGATTTAGTTGCTCTATTTGTATAGCGCGAAGACGGTCCTGCTCTTGCAGCTGCTCAACCATGGCTCTAAGCTCTTTTATTTCTGCTTTGTCACATGCCTTTTGAGCTACCTAAACCTGCAAATAGAATGTGAGATGTTCACTTTGTATTATAATCATTTTCTTAAGCAATGCATATTTTAAAATATAAAAACGTAAATGATGTGATCTTAAGCAATGCATATACCACAAGAAAATGCATATTTTATTAAATGATAATGGTGCAGGATGGTAAATCATGTATATGTTAGATTTAACTCAGGTAGAAATCATCATATGTATAGTGTATCTATAAGTTAATTTATTAAATATAATATTGCAATGTTTACAAGATTACCGCTTGGTTTCCATAGCCATAACGCCTATTCTGCTGCGTCGGATCCATGATAACGTCGAAAATATTATCTTGCTCCTCTACCTCAACTCACCGCGATCCGATTCTGAAAGAAGCTCTGCCCATGCCTCCTGAAACTTTACCTAAAATAAAAAATAATTACAGGTTAAAAGTAATAGAATAGGAACTTATCGATATTAATAAAATAAGATTTAAAATATGCATACATATGCAACCATCGCCTTATCATCCTCATCCTACTGATATGTAATATTGCCAGCATTGTGTGCTTGTCTTGATGCGTGGGTGTGGGTAAATACCTCCATCATAGACACGGGACGTCCAAGCAATCTTTCCTACAATAAATAATTTATATATTTTAATTTTTCATAGCTAATTGCTGAACTGATTAATATACAAAATGTAACAATGATTTAGATTCGTAATTGATAAATTTACCAAGTCCTCACGGTGATGCTGAAAAGACTTGGATCCGCCACGATACGTTACAGGATTCCTATTTCTATTGGTGGAGTTCCTCTCCGACTCCACCTGCAATTTAAATTTAATATTATATTTACTAATTGCGAAATAATTAACTATATATTTGGTAGATTTACCTTGAACTCGTCAGTCTCCCACCAACTCATCCAGGAATCCCATACGGAAGTGCCCGTCCAGTTCGGCTTCTCCCCCGATTTTTTAAGAGCTGATATTACGTTTCTATAATTTTTGGCGACCTTCGAATACCCGTGGCGCTGAACCATGGCGACATTGGGCTCCGCCAAGTCCACTTGCCCTTGTACAAAGAGAAAATATTACTAATTGATCATTTATACTTATTCATATAGTAAAGTGGTATAAACTCACTAGAAAATCCTGCCAGATGGCCTCCCTGACTTAGTCAGGGATCTTAATCCACTTAGGCCAGCAATCTGTCATCCCGCTCATATATGATTGCTTGAAAATGCCAAGCACAACTCCTGAGGGATCCAAATCAAATCCCCTGTGTTAAATATAAAACAAAGTTTTAAACAAGTATATATATGTATGAACAAATTTATATTGTCATCATTTTAATTTTGATACTTACGCTCCATCATCCTTCGGCTGCAAATATACAAGTGGTCGAGCCGGAGGCTCACCACTACTCTCACCGGCTGAGCGAGAAGAGCTATGACGTCTCGAGCCTGACATAATACCTTTTGAAAGTTTCATTTTTAATTATAGACATAGATAAAATGATGATGATATGTGGTGGATGTAATAAAGTTATTTTTAATTGGTAGTGCATGTAATGATGATGATGATGATGATGATATGTGATGCGTGTGCCTGAATAGTTGTAAAAATTAATGGATATTACTCAGTCCTCGTCATTTTCTGATTCAGACTCGGTCTCATATTCTATATCATTTTCCTCTACACTCTCGAATGCTTCGACTAATACATTTATTTCATCATTTAATTGTCCAAAATCAGTTTGATCGTCTGTAGTTGTGATTTCAACATTTTCCTCGATATCTGCTTGATAGGCTTGTTCTTCTAGAATATTCTTTCCATCGAATGTAAATTTCGCCTTGGTTTTAAAAACCGCAGACCAATGCGCTTTATCTCTTTTTAGAGATGGATAAGGGACGTAATAAACTTGTAGGGCTTGTTTGGCTAGTACAAAGGGATGGTACTGCTGATAACGGGAGGTATGTTTTATTTTTATAAGATTATAATTTGGATGCACGTTAATACCAGAACCTCGAACGTTGTTGAACCAGTTGCATCTAAACCAAAAAAAATTGCTCTACGGGTCTTACGAAATATGTCAAATGCAAAATCCACATTAACGCGCCATAAAAATCATGTATATGGTTATTAGGAACATCACTGCCTTTAACATATACACCGGTATTGTTTATTAATTTTTCAGCACCGTATTCTTTGGTGTTGAATTTATATCCATTAACGAAAAATATTGGATACGTTTTAACTTTCCTTTTCGGTCCCAACGCCAAATGTTTTAATCCTTCATCGACCACATTATTTGCAGGATCACAAACGTAGTTCGAAAACCAAGTAGCGAAATTTTTGCTTAAATCGCCTTTTGGATTTTGTGATTCATAAACACTGCAAACAAAAACATAATATATTGCTTTATTATTAATTTACACATGCAGTATTAAATTAAATTTATCAAAACTTGTAATCTGATAATTACCTAATAAATGGTGCAACTTCTGGATAATTAAGAACAATATATGTGTGTGCTACATGGTAATCTCTATCATCTAACCATACTTCTACATATTTTCCAACATGTCGACGTGTTGTTTAAAAATAGATAACATTGCTTCAGAAGAAGAATCTTGTTCAGCAGCTTCATCATTACGCGCAACACTTTGAAATGATAAATTCACATGATCATTGAAATAATGAGAGAAAAAGAACGATGCTTCTTCTTCGATATATGATTTGCAAATCGAACCTTCAACTCAAGCTTTCTGTCTCACTTTTTTCTTTAGATGATTTAAGTACCTAATAAAAATATTTCATATCAATATTGATTTTTATTTATAGTTAAATTAACGTTTACATACTCAGTATTAATAACATACCTCTCAAATGGATATATCCATTCATATTGCACAGGAGCTCGAAGACGTGCTTCAAATGGAAGATGAACAGATAAATGCTCCATTACATTGAAAAAACTGGAGGAAATATTTTCTCCAGTTTGCAGAGCAGTATAGAGATTTCTACTTCAAGTTTACGAAGACGGTCAACTTTTAATGTAGATGAACAAAGCTCCTTATAAAATAAACTAAGTTATGTTATAACCTTCCAAATTTTTACGGGCAATAATTCTTTGAAAGCGATGGGTAACAAATTTTGCATCATTACATGAAAATCATGGCTTTTCATCCCACTCAGTCTTCCGTTCTTATAGTCGATACATGAAAATCTCGTTATGCATCACGTCAAGAGTTATGACGGATTAAGAGATTTTTCCAATAAGCCAACTCCTAGAATACACTCTGTTTGCACCAATTATGAAATGTCGATTTACCTTGGATTTCAGTTTGCTGCCCGGTTTCGTGTATCTTTGGATAATCTTTTACAAGTTCATATGTATCTTCACTTGACCAAATCGTTGGTGGTTTTAAAGTCTCATGTCTATTAGCTATGAAGTTTTTTTTGTCCCTTCTAAAAGTATGATTAATATGGAGAAAACATCGATGACAATCAAACAATGAAATTTTCTTCCCATGCCGTAAGGAAAATGCTCGTGTTTCTTCCATACAGTAAGGACAGGCAAAACGATTGGCCGTACTCCAATCCGAAAGCATTGCATATGCAGGAAAATCGCTAATAGTCCATAACAAAGAAGCGAACATCCGAATTTTTTTTGATACGTCATATGTTTCAACTCCTTCATACCACAATGTTTTCAAATCTTTGATTAGTGGTTGTAAGTAAACATCGATACCCTGTGTCGGATCATCAGGACCAGGGACGACAATTGTGAGAAACATATATGGAGTTTTCATACACATCCACGGGGGTAGATTGTAAGGTGTAATGATTATAGGCCAAGATGAATATTTAGAACCAAACTGAGAAAACGGTGAAAATCCATCGATACACAAACCTAGTCTTACGTTACGGCTCTCCACTGTGAAATCGGGATATTTCTTATCAAAATACTTCCATGCTTCTCCATCAGATGGGTGTGTTAACGTACCTTCTTCAGATATCCTCACACTGTGCCATCTCATATGATGCGCTGTTACAGATGATGCATATAACATTTGAAGTGTAGGAGTGATAGGTAAATAATGCATACGCTTGTATGTAACTTCTTTTCCCTTTTTTTTCTTAGTTTGTATCTTTCTTGATTACATATTTTACAATTTCGAAGACTGACATCATCTTTCCAAAACAGCATGCAACCATTTAGACATGTATTAACTTTTTGATACGGCAAACTGAAAGATGACATAAGTTTTTTCACTTCATAATAATTTTCGCACATTAAATTATCTGATGGCATATGACATTTAGCAGCTTGTACAACAGCCGTAAATCCGGCTTCTGTGAGGTTGTATTTGGATTTCATTGCAATGTACTCTGCAATTGTCGATAATTGAGTGCCGCTAGTACATCCATTCCAAAGAGACTTCTTAGCAGCATCCAATAAATCATATATTTTTTTGCTCCAACATTTGGTTCCTCTTCGACGTTAACATCGTCCTTATTAATTTCAATAGTAAAGAACAATGATCGTGCTGCATCTTTAACCATATGTTATATGAGATTCGTCGTACCAACTTCATCACTAACGACCTCTATTGACTGTTCTTGGTTACGTGTTATAATTTCTCTATGATGATCCCACACCAAATAATTGGTTACGAAACCATATTGGCGCAAATGAATCCTAACCATATTCGGTACTAAATGCTTCAACAATTTGCACCTACTACATGGACAACGAATTTCTACGTCGTTTTCAATATTACTTAAAGCAAATTCGACAAACACATTTACCCCGTTAAGAAAATCTTTAATTATTGAGCCTCCCATTTCTCTTCTTTGATACATCCAGCTCCGATCAATAGAATAATTGATCATTTTTCCTACTGTAAAACCTATAATCAATAGTAAAAAAATTATTAATCAAATTCGATAAACACATTTAGATTTTACTATTTTTTATAATCCATTTTCGTTTATATACAAAGTTATATTTCTTGATATTTTGTTCACTTTTTTGTACCTTTTGTGATGGTCGGTCATCCTACTTCCCGTTACAAACACAATAGTAATTACATTTCTTAAATCATATCATTATAAACGATTTTTCAAAATTTCGGCAGCACGTCCCCCGTGTTCCTTGTATCGTACACATATGCATGTACACAAGGAACGAAAAGAAAATGCCGTCGAAATTTTGTGAACCGATTATAACGATATGATTTACGAAACGTAATTACTTTATAGTGTTTGTAACTTGTCCAATACATGGACAAATCCAACAAATATTGTATCAGATGAATATGAACATCCGTTTTGCAATAAAAACGAATATTCATACAACGATCATATACAACACTTGTCAGACGGGGCCAAAAATTCACTAAGGGATTTAATTTTTTTTTATATGTTCCTGTTTTATTAAATATGAAAAACAAAGCATATTATGCATTATTTTATTATATTCTACTATTTTACTAAATATATAGTAAATTATATGATTTTTACCATTTCAAAAAATATATAATTCATGTGTGTACGAAATTATATACTTATCTAATGCTAATATATTTTGTAAAAGATATAATTCATGTTCGTAAAATATTCGACTAATTCATGTTTGCCTACTATTTTACAAAACATACAAAAAATAATTTAAATCAATCCTAACTAATCTAACGCTAACTCAAATGTGCATTTACACTAAATTATCAACATATGTATATATGTGCATAATATATACACACAAACAATTTGGACATTTGGATGGTAATAATTATAATTAGCACTTAGTTTGGTATAATAAACAAACAATAGGTCATTAGATACAAATATAACAACAAATTAACACAAAATTAGAAAAGCTTAAAATTTTAGGGTTTTAGGCAAAACCTGATTTTGGAGATGTACGTGGATGGATAGAGGCTGCTGGCGTTGATTGATGGTGTCGGAGTGACTGTCGGTTGCGTGGGGAAGCTGGAGCAAGAAAAGAGGAGGAGTGGAGGGAAGGTTTTGGTGTTTTTGGGAAGGAAGAGAATAATGATTCAGCTTTCGGTCTCGCTGCAGGTTTACACGAATATTTCCAACGGCTGCAAACGACTGTTTTTCAAACGGTTACCAGCGGCATGTTAAAAAATAACGAACCGTTGGTAGCCGTTGGAAACTTCCGTTGGCGGCCGTTGGAAACCTATCGTGGCCATATACTGTATTTCTAGTAGTGAAAGCGTCTGATTCCTTCTTGTCCTGTTTTGAGGGAAGAAACACCAAAATCAGATCAGAAGGATCCACCATAATTCCATCTAATATGACCTAAATATACCCCGAATTTGTAATTTTGTATTGTTTCTTAGGTTTTACTCCAAGTCCCCGATAAGGTGAATTTAGTAGGCACTCTTTCTTTTCTTTCTTTGTCTGTGCAACCCCACACACACACATATATTTATGGATATCCATCCCATATTAAGTTGGCAACAAGATGACATCGGAAGAAACTAGCAATTATGAGCAGAAGTACGAAAAGGAAACCTTCAACCAATACAGGGATATCCTATCATCACTTCCAAGCTATGAGGCGTTCACCATATGGGACCAACGACTCTACTTCCAAAACGGTTGGTACGCAGACATGCCCATACTCCTGGGCACCATGGCGGCCCAAAACTTCTTCAAGGCCCGACCATTCGACGTTATCCTGGCCAGCTTGCCCAAATCGGACAACACCTGGCTCAAAGCTCTCTTGCACTCCACCATCAACCGCAACAACTCTTCTCTACGAAATAATAATACTGCACTCTCAATTCACAACCCTCATCAATTCGTTCCTTACCTCGAAAGCCAAGTCTATGCCAAAGACCAAATTCCAAACCTCGACTCTATCCCTTCTCCAAGGTTCTTTTCTACGCATGTTCCTGTACAGTCTCTTCCACAGTCTATTTTTCAGTCTGGCTGTAAGAATATTTATCTGTGCCGTGATGCTAAGGACAACTTTGTTTCACTGTGGTACTTCATTAATAAATCGATGGTGAAATGTGGTAAAGAGCCTGTACCACTTGAAGCAGCGTTCGAATTTTCTGTAATGGGAGGTCGAGCTTTGGGCCTATTCAGGATCATGTGTTTGGATACTATAAGGCAAGTTTAAAAAAGGAGGAGAATAAGGTTCTGTTTATGAAATATGAAGAGTTGATGGAGAATACTGTTTTGGAAGTGAAGAGAGTTGCCGAGTTTGTTGGTTGTTCATTTACCAAAGAGGAAGAAGAGAATGGAGTAGTTGAAAGCATTGTTCGGCAGTGCGGGTTCGATAGTTTGAGCAATTTGGAAGTGAACAAGACTGGAACTACAGATATAATGCATTTGGCTTTTGACAACAGCTCGTTTTTCAGGCGTGGCAAGGTCGGAGACTGGACGAACCATCTTAGTCCTGAAATGGCCGAACGGTTAGATGTGATTGTTCGCAGTAGGTTCAAAGGTTACGATATTGATCTGTAAGGCTGAAAAAGATTCAAGTGCTGCTACTGTGATGTTTCGTATTGAATTGGTTTGTGTTTGTAATGTTTTCTTTTGGCATTCCTTTGTATTTATTTGCGTTGTGTAACCTTTGATTTTATCTATATTTAGAAATCATGGTTTGAAAGGTGCGGATCCAATTATTTGTATTTACTAGAATGAGGTCCATGCTTCACAAGACGAGGGCATCATATGTGCAATTTTATATATTGTACATGCCAAGGTGTGATGAACTATTATGGGTTTGAATGGCATGGATGAACAGCCGAATAAGAAATGATACAAGAAATGAAGAACAGTATATTTTCTTGATCAATTTTTCAGTGTTTATGTGATTGATTATGACAACTCTTTGTGAATTTTGAGTATAGGAGTTGGCTCTATGAGTTAACCAAATTGGTTGGATAATTAATAACGACAGTAAACACCAACAAAGAGTGTTGTAACTTTTAAGTCCTTAGTTAATGTACATGCAACTTTGTTTGGTTAAATATAGTGCAAAACAGATAATATAAGCCTTCATTCTTTTTCAAGTATTAATTCAAAATAAATTTTATAAAGGTAAAGTCTATGTTTTGCACTTCATTGAAAGAAACCACTGTTTGCAATAAATAATAATATCGTAAATAAAAAAACAAAATTAAATTACCTTTATCTGTAAACATAGTCCATCCTGAAATCTATGTACAAACTACAAAGGTAAATAAGAAAAAAAAAGGGTTAGAAAAGTTGATATGCATGTAAAGAAACAGTCATAAGTCATCTATGCAACAGAAGTAAAGGACAAATCAGATTATAAAAGGATACCACTAAGATTTTTTACTCCATTTATGAAATCAGTGTCTCATACCCTGTGTTTAAACATTTGTCTACTTACATTTCTAAAGCAGATTTTATTCTGAACCATGCCACATTCTTAGAGATCTCCAATGACTCCAATTCAGCACTGAATAGTACAAATTTTCCTCCAGTCGTGAATTCAACTTTGAATATTAAGTTTAATATTTAGTTTTCAATTCAGAAAACTGAATTGGCCTTGGACATTCATTTATCGGACGTTCAATCCCTGACGTTCATTAAATGGACGTCACCCTCCTTCCAGCACATCTATTTAACTGGGATGGGGCGCCTGACCATTGGAGTTTCCCGTCCGATTAAGGGCTGAATATTCAGTGCCCTGAATATTCACCCGTTAACCCACTAGAGTTTACTATCTTTTTTGTGCCTTTTCGATTGTTGATTCCAAGTTTGATTTTTGATTTTTGATTGTCGCTCTCCTACTGTTCTTCCGATTAACAATTTCGGTTGTGAATATATATTTTTTTCGATTTTTTTTGAGTATTTTAGCGCGACGGGATGTTGCCATAATTCCGTCCCGTCACCGGTGCGAGTCGGTTGGAATCTCATGGTACCGGCCGGAACCTCAAACCATGATTTCAACCAATTAATTACATCCTACTCCACATGTGAGTATCTATTCCCGCTACTTCAGTTACCACCGTTGTTTTGTTGTTATTTGAAGCATAGATATGTGTAGAAAATAATCGTCACTTGCAAAATACAATCACAATGAGAATGTCTTATGAGTAGTTACATAACAAACAATGGCTTACCATAGTTGCTCAACCATACAGGTCGCTTAATGTATGTATATGGCAACAAAATAAATAGTTTTGGTATCTAATTTGAATCTACCCTGAAAATGTAAATTAAATTAAGTTAAGGCTTTTCAGAATGTCACATACCTTTACTGTTAGAAGCATGCTTGTAATCTGGATTCAGAGACCTTAGTCAATTGATCAAAATAACGATAACAACCTCCAATCAACGGTTTTGTTGCCGATGCAAGGAATGTAAAAATGATAAACGGGGACATAATTAGGTTTTCTCCTTCTCCACTGAACAACGAAATAACAATCGGAGATGTAACACAGTGATCGATGAACTTTGATCTTTGGTGCTATGGAATCCCATTTTTGAAAGCATTCCTTTTGGGAGAACGGATTAGGGAAAACCAAACCGCTCCAATCGTTCTCCTAATCCATTTATACCTCTTTTTGACGATATCCTTTGGCTACTAATCCTTTGGCTACTAATCGTCAGATTGAAGATCGAGGCAGATAATCGCGGAGTCACTAAACCAAAAAACGAAGAGGCTTTTGTTGCAGAAGGGGCAAAGAAAAAAGGAAACCCCAACAAAAACAAAAAGAAAAGGAAGGCGCCAGAAACCAAACGAAATGATCAAAAGCCGTCCAAGAAGTTCAATGGGCAGTGTTGGGTTTGTGGCAAGACTGGACATCAAGCAAAGGATTGCAGACACAAGAAACAGAATAATTCTGAAGCAAATGTGGTGGAAAACATGGACATCGATGGGTCTAACTTTTCTGGAGTTGTGTCGGAATGCAATCTAGTTCAAAACCCTTCTCAGTGGTGGTTTGACACAGGTGCTACACGACATGTGTGTTCTGAAAAGACCATGTTCTCCACTTACAACAAACTCAATCATGAAGAAAAATTGTACATGGGCAACTCTGCAGTATCAATGATTGAGGGAAGCGGGAAAGTGATTCTCAAGTTCACATCTGGTAAGACTATTACGATGAATGATGTGCTTCATGTTCCAGACATTCGCAAGAACTTGATCTCTGGACCAGTACTCTCGAAGAAAGGTTTTCGAATGGTCTTCGAATCAGATAAAGTTGTTCTGTCTAAGGCTGGAATCTATATAGGGAGAGGATACTTGTGTGATGGCCTATTTAAGGCTAATGTGGCCGTAATTGGCAATAATAATGTATATTGTAATTCTGAAATGAATAAAAAGGAAGTTTCTTATGTTGTCGAGTATGATGCTCTATTATGGCATGAAAGATTAGGACATATAAACTTTCGAAAGATGAAAAAACTAGCAAATCTGGATTTAATTCCAAAATTTCAAGTAGATAAAAAATACAAATGTGAGACATGTGTAGAAGCAAAAATGGTTAAGAAACCATTTCATACTGTTGACAGAAGTACTGAACCATTACAAATGATTCATACTGACTTATGTGATTTCAAAAACTTACCTACAAGAAGTGGGAAAAAGTATTTTATCACATTTATTGATGATTATACACGATATTGCTACGTATATCTTCTCAATAGTAAAGATGAAGCAATAACATCGTTTATAAAATATAAGGCTGAAGTAGAAAATCAGCTAAATAAAAAGATCAAGATATTGAGATCTGATCGAGGTGGAGAATATGAGTCGCCGTTTGAACAATTCTGTGCAGAAAATGGAATAATTCATCAAACAACAGCACCATATTCACCACAACAAAATGGTATAGCCGAGAGAAAGAATAGAACATTAAAAGATATGATTAATGCCATGCTCTTAACCTCTGGCCTACCAACAAACTTGTGGGGGGAAGCTTTAAATATGTCTAATCACATATTAAATAAGGTTCCTCATAGTAAAACGGGAAATATTCCATATAAATTATGGAAAGGATATCTACCAAGCTTCAAATACCTCAAAGTGAGGGGGTGCTTGGCAAAAGTTCATATCCCGCCCCCAAAGAAGGTCAAACTTGGACCAAAAACTATAGATTGTTACTATTTAGGACCAGCCCAAAATAGTAGTGCATATAGATTTTTGGTATTCAAGTCTGATATACCTGATATTCATGTAAATACAATCATGGAATCAAGAGATGCCTCATTCTTTAAAGAAGTGTTTCCACACAAAAAGAATGAAGGGAATAAAAGGACACAAGAAGAATCAAATAGCCCACATGAAACTCATCGTGAAAGTGATGAAGTAGAGCCAAGAAGAAGTGTAAGGGCTAGAACTTCCAAATCATTTGGTTCGGATTTTTTCACATATGTGTTAGAACACGAACCTCAATCGTACAAGGAAGCAATGTCATCTTCTGAGTCTTCATGTTGGAAAGAAGCAATACAAAGTGAGATCGATTCAATCCTAAGTAATAAAATTTGGGAAATTGTTGATATTCCACCTGGAATAAAACCTATTGGCTGCAAATGGATTTTTAAGAAGAAAATGAAACCGGATGGCTCTATTGATAAATATAAAGCCAGATTAGTAGCCAAAGGATATCGTCAAAAAGAAGGTATAGACTTCTTTGACACATATTCACCAGTTACACGAATAACCTCAATAAGAATGCTAATAGCAATTGCATCTATCTACAATCTAGAAATTCATCAAATGGATGTAAAAACAGCATTCCTAAATGGAGATCTCGATGAGGAAATCTACATGGAGCAACCCGAAGGATTTGTATCCAAGGGGAATGAAAACAAAGTCTGCAAATTGGTAAAATCACTATACAGACTCAAACAAGCTCCAAAACAATGGCACGCAAAGTTTGACAGTGTCGTGATAAGAAATGGTTTTCGTATAAATGAGTGTGACAAATGTGTTTATTGTAAACAAGTTGGACAATCATACGTGTTTGTTTGTTTATACGTGGACGATATGCTAATCTTTGGTCCTAACATTAAAGTTATAGAGACCATAAAGAAAATGCTTATCAATAATTTTGATATGAAAGATTTAGGAGTTGCTGACATTATTTTGGAAATCAAAATAATAAGAACGCCTAATGGAATACAATTATCTCAGTCACATTACGTAGACAAAATAATTGAGAAATTCCAACATTATGGAACTAAAGAAGTAAGAACACCTTTTAATCCATCGGAAGTACTGCATAAAAACACTAATGAGAGTGTAATGCAACTGGAATACTCTCCTGTAATAGGATGCTTAATGTATCTGATGAATTGCACCAGACCAGATATAGCTTATGCAGTAAGTCGATTGAGCAGGTATACAAGCAATCCAGGGAAGGAACACTGGAAAGCACTAATGAGAGTGCTTGGATATTTGAAAAATACCTCTAACTATTCCTTACATTATGGAAAATATCCTGCCGTCTTAGAAGGATATAGTGATGCAAACTGGATTGCAGATTCAGAGGAATCAAAATCAACGAGTGGTTATGTTTTTACCCTAGTAGGGGCAGCAGTGTCATGGAAATCAACGAAGCAAACATGCATAGCTCGATCCACTATGGAATCAGAGTTCATTGCATTAGACAAAGCAGGAGAAGAAGTAGAATGGCTTCGTCATTTCCTAGAAGATATTCCTTTATGGCCTAAACCTATAACGACCATATGTATTCACTGCGACAATCAAGCTGCGCTAAGTAGAGCGAAAAACTTTGTGTATAATGGCAAATCACGACACATTCATCGACGCCATAACACAGTTAGGCAGTTACTCTGTAATGGAACTATCTCCATTGATTATGTAAGAACAAATGATAACCTTGCGGATCCATTTACAAAAGGGTTATCAAGAGAGAAAATAGACTGCGCATCGAGGGGAATGGGTTTAAAAGCCTAAACCAACAAGAGTTATCTTATACGGAAACCTATCCTGGCGATTGGAGATCCCACGGACTAGGATCAATAGGCAAACCAGTTCTGAATAACTCAAGACGTAATGCATTTGCATGGACATAGTCCAACTCCATTCCTATGGTGCACAACATAAATGCATGCCTACAGAAGTATTTAAAGGTTAAAACTATGTTTTTTAATGATGACCATATCTTGTAAAATAACAAGTGGGGTATATGTAGGATACTCCTTATGGTTGCGATCACCTATGTTAGTGTGAGCTGGGTCGGCTCTATGAGAATATTAAAGGCTTAAATTCTCTATATACACTCGCAGAACCAAATTTGTTCAGGACCGAAATGAACACAACCAAGAGATTGGAGGAGGAGGGAAACAATGCTCTGTTAACCTTATTGTCTGGTTATACAATATCGGCAGACGGTTCAAGATGAAATAATTCACCGATTAGCCAAGTGTATCCGATGAGTGTTAACAAGGGAAAGTTCAAAGTGAAACATCTACTTATCCTTCAAAAAGCATTATTCCATACGTAGTCTGAGATATTCCACTTTGTGTGGGGGAAAAGTATATTGTCATTCATGTGGGGGATTGTTGACAAATCTAAAAAGTGAATGAAATATACTTTAGTCCCACATTGGCAAAATGAAAGATTCAATTGAGTATATATATAGGATCCTTATTTCCTATATCGGCCCTTAGGGTCAGGTAATTTTGTGCGAGGGGGAGGACCCAAATCTGATGAACACACACGCACGCGCGCGCCGCCCGCCCGTCCCGTACCGAACAGAACCGGGCCGGGCCGGGCTTGGGCTTGGATCTACTATGAAATTTTATTTTTGCTACAGAAAACACTGCAATTTTCGGTGGGTTTTTGTTTGGTTTTGCTGGCTACAGTAACGGATACGGGCGCGGCCCGTTTGAATTGAATACGGGTACGACCCGTTGGAAGAGTGAATAGACGCAATTATTCAGTACGGATATATTTTGAACGGACGCGACCGTGACCGTTCAGAAACTATAAATAGGTGACAGATCCTGATCAAATCTCTCACTGGTTTATAGTTCTTCTTCTTCCCCAATTCACTTCTGCTGCCATCATCATCTCGGACTGACGTGCTCCTTACAATCCCACGCAGTTTCGTCGGTTGTACCCTGGGAGACTTCGAATAAAGTCTTAAGGCGATTGTCACGACAAGCCTCCGACGACGAACTTTTGGTATTATTCTTGCTTTCATTACTGATACGCATAATACCATTGTTGCATTGCAACGATTTATACCTCTGTTGTTTCTGCTTTTGTAACGCTTTAAACTGTTGCAGTTTGCTGTTGTAACATATTAAAGTGTTGCAGTTTGCTGTTGTAACATATTAAAGTGTTGCAGTTTGCTGTTGTAACATATAACAGTGTTGCATTGTGTTGTGTAGTAACACGTTTCGACTGTTGCATTCTGTTTTCAACCGAAATAATCTACAGTTTGTATACACAATTTCTAGCCAATTCTAGCATCCAACCATTATGTTTTATAAACTACTTTGCGTTCTCCTTAGAAAAATGCCAGCTACAATGAAATGCTTTGCAACCTAGAACTATAAGCTGCACTGTCTAAGCATTCCAGATCTGATCTGAAGGTCATTGCTTCTATATAGCTACCGCTTCTTCGTCAATGATGAGTGCGAAGACATGCTACTCACATGGTGGTGTGGTCTTAAAAAATTTTTTACCTTCATTTTGCTTGTTACTATTTACTATCAATTCGGTTAAATTTATTATTGCAGGAAACAGTTGCTGTAGGAAACTCTATCAGAATATATTTTTTCAAACGCTGTTATAGATTTTTGGTGAACGGTCTGATATGCAGTTATATCATTTAGTGATTCGTATACATATATAAGTCTATGTATGTTCCAATTTTGAGTTTGTTGGGCATGGTAATGGGCAATGCTGTTTATTTCCGAACAACATTGGTAGATTAGTGCAAAATGTGTGGTCATAATTTTGCTTTGCAGTTATGCTAAATTCTGATTGCTGAACTCTGAAGTCCGAATGATGGTTGTTGAATGCTGAATTCTGAATAATCATTCACTTGTTTGTTTGCATTCAATATTCAGAACAAAAAACAACATTTAATATTTAGAACAAAGAATAAGCTCTGAAAAAATTCTGAATTATTTTATCTGAATAGACGGCTTTATTCAAAACACTGCTAATAAAACGACATAGAAAGTTCTTATTATAAATCATAACTTGGATTCAGAACTTCTTATTAAAAAAACGCAACCTAATGTTCATTTATTTATGTTGAAAGCAATATGCGTAGACTAGCTGGAAGCCGCAAACAGCGGTGGTTAAATATTTAGGACCTTGTACTAAATAACATATACAAAATAATATGACAATACTACCCAATCACTGTTGCATGGAATTAAGGTAATTGTTAGAAGGCATTACAAATGTCTAATATGCATGAAATGTGTTAATGCAAATCGTTTGGAAGACCATTAGGTACAATTGGATTTAAAAATAATAGGTATATAATATAGAGACTGTCATGAATTGAAAACATGTATAACTAAATTAAACTTGATGTCCAATGTGTTGTTCTTTCCAATATTATGTATTGTCTGTAGCTTTAGTAGGTCCAACCTTTTCTTGGTGTGGATTTTGATGTCTGCCCTTGAAGTTGAACCACGTTGCTCTGTGTATGCACTTGCGAATTGGAAAAATACCAGCTTATAATCTATTTAGTATGTCGACCGATGCCTTAAAAATTTGGAACCTATGTCTGTACCAATTACCAATTTTACACTCCAGTGATAGTTTTAAACCCTCCTGTCAATGTAATAGTTGGAATAGTAAATTATTTAGTTAATTAAATTAACTTATCATACCAGCTTAGTTCTAAGTAGATTGGAAAATGCGAGTAAGGAAACCAACAGGAAGTCTTATAAGCATAAAGACTCAAAAAGGATGAGAACGTTAAATTTACACAAAAAAATAATATATGTTGATGATGTAAGCAAGTTGTCTCATAAATGTAAATATTATTTGCAACATTGTATTCCTACATAGTAGCTTTTTTTTGAATATTTTAATATTAGTCGTTAACATGAGTATATATTTACATTGCGTTTTCATACTGCTGAATGGATGTACGTGGGCACGGTTTTCATATTTGAAACTTAATGGTATCGTATTTACCAAGGATAGCTAACAATATTATTATCAGAACAATGTTTGCACAACTAAACTCATGTTAAAAGTAACCAAATTTTACATTATAGTTTGTATTTCATCATGTTAGTTTAAGAATAGTTGAACCAAATATATTACAATAATACATCAGGGAAAAAAATAACCACAAAGTAAAGAGTAATGTAACATCAGTCTAAATGCAAAAAATGAGTTTCTTGTATGGGTACAATTCAATATATTGTAGGTTTATATTAGTAACTCTGATAATGTTTCAAGATAAATATAATTTGCGTGTTTGGTGCATCTCCTTTTATGTTCCGTCCATATTTGTCAGTGATGTTCATGTACTTTGTCCACGCTATGTGCAAGCTGTCCGGCGCATTACAATGAACGAAGTAGGGGTGATGTAATGTTAGTGTAAAAAGTAGAAAATAAATAGATGCTTGTATTGCAGGTAGTTTCAGCACAGTATGTAATCATATTATTTTTGAGCAAGGCATAGTTAGTTATGCACAGCTACCTCCATTTCAAGTATGTTAGAATGATATAATATAAAATATTAAGTAAACTTAATCTTGTACATTCAAAAAAGAAATCAGTTGCACACTAAATCAAATAAATAAAAGAAAAAAGAAGAATGCAGTTTTATGAAGTAAAAAAGTATAGTGCAAATAAGGATGTCATTTAAATTAAGCAACATGATTGCAATGAATGCATCCATCTAGTTGCATATTAATTTGCAATGACTAATAACCTATGTCAGACGTCGTGATTAAATGCAGGTCCACGTACAATGTAAATATAGAGTCATAAAGTATGAAAACGCAACATGCATATTAGACCATTGAAGTAAAACTATTTTGAATTAACAAAACATGGGTGAAGAGAATTGTCTACCATATTATAAGTGAAACTATCCTAATATTGATTCTTGCATAAAATATTCAAAAAAAAATCATCAAACTGTATAAAACGTACATTATTAATTATTATTTCACCACTTTAAACTTCATGTTCATCCATTGATTACATTTCTCAAAGATTTAAAAAAGCATATTAATTTTTAATACCAATTAAGCCATTAACAAACATTTGAAACATAGAGTTTGTTAAATAGGATCATGTCTTAAAGGCAATCAATATACTACCAACTTTTCAATAATTTCACATGTTAAACAAAGCAGTAGACATTTTCAATCCGAATTTCTAGATCTATTGTGAAGAGACAATACACCCATGAATCCAGTCCATGTAGTTTTATCCGGTCCAAATGAATATTGCTGGGGAAGAGGATTTGCAGAACTGAAGTTGATATTTTTTCACCTGTAGGTAGTGTAAAAGAAGAGGTAAATATAGCGAGGATGTACCTTGGAAAGTTGATGATGTATGTAGATGAAGATCAAATTAAGTACCTTTATTCCTAGCCATCCAGTAGAGCATCTTTTTAGACAACATTTTTAGTGAAAGTTCCGGTTCGTCCAACGATATGTCCCTTTTCTACCAACACCTTGGTATTAGCACTTGATACTCCTTGTGAAAGTGCCACATATAATTGTCCATGACCAAATACATGCTCAGGTAGAAAAATACCGGTATTTTTTTATCGTTTGCCCTTGTGCCTTATTTATAGTGAAGGCAAAACACAAACGAATTAGAAATTGTTTCCGTATTAACACAAATGGTAAATTCAAATTTTCAGGTGGCATTAGTGGGATTCTCGGAATGAAAACTCTAGTACCAACATAATGTCCGGTGATGATTTCAGCATTAATGCAATTCTTATTGAGTTGTTTACATATAAGCCTCGTTCCGTTGCTTAATCCAATTTTCGGATACAAATTTCTTAACAACATTATCGGTGCTCCAAGCTTCAATTTTAAACAATGTGGAGGTAGCCCGCCAGGAGTGATTGAGTTTACAAATTCTTGTTGTTATAAATTATGGGCATTATCTTCTACCACATCATATGAATAGTAAATGATTTCATTTCCAAGAAATATATTGAGCACATGTTCATTGAGCTTGTCGACATATTCATTTAGTGGTGTAATTAATGCTTTATTAACTATGTACTCTTTATCGAATGCATTTTTTGATAAGTTAGGAAAAATTCTATCTATCAACTTTGTCAGTGGATTAACATCATTTTTTGACGTTATGACAATATTTGTTGGTAGTTGTATCATTTCTTTATTGATTGAAGGTTCAGTGCCATCTCCAATTTGAATTATAAATTTTGAATATGCGATATCATTTGCTGCTCACATGTTTTTCTTTAAATGCAAAATTTTAAATTTTTCCCACAAAACTTATTTAATGATGCATGCATTAATCGCTTCATTTCTTGTATCTTTAGGCACAATTGGAATACTCGTTGAAATTCTCCTCCCATAATAAGGATTTTACCTCCATATGGTTCATCTACATCCATTATATCTCTCATAGTTCTATCAAATGCGTCACAAGCATAACGATATACCATTGTAGCTTCATCCCGCATAAGAACAGTTGATTGTTTTAAAAGTTTTGCTAATTTTGACTGTTTGCTTATTGAGCATGTTGATGTCGCTTTTGGTTGTAATGGAAGTTTAAATCTTGAATGTGCAATTCTTTCATCAGGTAGTATAGTTGCAGCGATACTAGATGTAGCTGTTGCAATTGCAATACCACCATCTTTTCTAACCGTTGAGAGAATACCACGGTATAAATATGTTTTTCCCATCCCTCCAGGACCATCTATAAAAAACAAACATTTTTCTTTTTTTACAATTGCATTCATAATTGTATTGTAGGCCTTCAGTTGTTCCTCATTCAGTTTTTCAATAGCTAGTAAATCATCCTCGGAAACAGGAATCGCTAACTCTTCTTCTATTAGCTCTGAAATTTTATCACATTCATCACAATCGTATGCTCTTGATATATTTGGAAAATCATAATCAATTGTGTTTTTGTTATATGGGAGAAGTAACATGTTTAAATCTTTCAAAAGACGATTTGTTAGAAGAATTTGGTTAGTAGTATTTGAATTTCGATAATCTTCTACCATATGATCGAAAAACTCATCTCATAACCTTCGCACACTTGATGGATTGCAAAAGATAGTAACAAATAATGCACTCAAAGAAACTAGCGTCTTTGTACTTGAGGCTTCGGTCAAACATTCTTTAATGCTATCATCATTTTCTAAAAGCCCTCTTTTCTCAGAGGCTTCTTTAAATGTTCGACTTCTAACTTCGTAACCTGTAAGTAAATCATTAAAAGAAGTCGGTCCTCTAATGTGATTCAAAAGTATTCTCCAGAAAAAACGTTCTCCTTCTGTAGGTAGGACTCTGTATATTCTACCAATCATCCTTATATTAGATACTCTTCTTTTCCTTTTTTTTATTTTTAATCCAATAGTAGTGCTCTGAAATTCACGATAAAAAAGTTTCCTTGCTTGTTTATCAATTGAATTTGTATAGAAAAACTCTGTGAGCGTTGTGTGTAGGTTGCTTTCATCGGCCAAAACTTCATTGAGGTTTGATCATTGGAAAACATTACACTTTGTTTATTTGGAAGATGTATTTGAAGACATTCAACTGATGAATATATCTAGCCAAGAGAGAACCTAAAAATCTTCCACAATGCTTCTGGAGCAGAAGTCCACCTTGCATCTATAAATTGTTGTATCTCATCATAGTTAGGTCCAGGTTGAACTTGCATTGTAACGCGGTCTGGACCTTTGTAGACATATTTGTAAAGATATTTAACGCTTTTTATACTACTACATATTTCAACATTGATGTGACAGTTATCTGTACGTAAACCAAGGATTGTAAGGTACAACCCATCTGTTACTACCATCAACTTTTCATTTCTATCAATAGAAATAGATTTTCCAGTATCGCGTCTTCTGTAAATTAGGTATGAATCCGTGCCTTGAATAGTCACATTTGAAAATTATTTTGGATACTCTCTTTTACAACTACCATTTTTCATGCAAGGACAATTTCGATTTTGAGTACCACATGGTCCATGAATCGTCCACTTCATTACTGCCACATGCAACCCTGATTCTTCGGTAGAATCTGGTATTTCTACTCTAACAATTTCATCATATTCATCTGGGTTAGTCAATTTGTCTTTATCTTTGAAGATAATTAGCATATGAACATGTGGTAAACTTTTGAAATTCAAAAACATGGACGTGAGCAGCTACTTTTCCAAGCGCTCCTTCAGTGAAAATATCTTTTTTTAATTCCTCGTATTTTACACGAAATATCGTTGTTGTCAAATCTGGTCTGTCTGGGGGGGTCTTGAATGGGTAGCAATTCAGTAACAATTTCATCCCAAAGTGGATTGCATGTCATTGTAATGAATAAATCGGGTTTGTCATACTTATTTACTAAAGCCATTGCATCTTGATATCGTTGATACATATCACGTAGACAACCAATATAAGAAGAAGGCAGTATTGTCTGTGTTCCAACATTACCTAAATAAGAGAATTTGTTAAAAACTTCATAAATATGATGTAAACGTATAAAAAAAGTACTTAATATAAGAGCGGGTTTTCAAATTCACAAACTACGCACTTGCATCATTTTCCCCGGCATTTAAAGCATCTTGTAATCCTTGGTACATTTCAGCTCCAATGGTATTTTGATTAATCCTATACCATCTTAGCCTGCTAGTATCTATCTTAACATAATTATCAACCACGTATTGTTGAAACAATCGTCCGCCTCGAAGAAAAAGCGATTTATCATTTTCTCGAATCTATAAAAGAACATTACATATTAGTGAATATTAAGAAGTAAAAAATATAAATATATAAAACGTGTTATATATTAAATTGTATATACCTATAGAACATTAGCATAATACTGACGATATGAAAATTTGTTGCCACTTTCGTCTTGACTATTTATATCCCATCCGCAACTTCCATATTGTAATAAAAGTGGATATTGCAATGGATCATAATAACCAGCTGTTTCAGAAACAGTTATGAGTTGTCCATAGTTTGTCTCAACTACAATATCTCTTTAATGTATTTCTTCATTTTCAGCCCCTTCTACCCAAATTCCAACAACTCGTGAAGAAGTTGGGAGAGTATATTGTTTTTGATTTGAAGATTGTTTTTTTATGACCAATTTACAATGTTGGATATTTGGTTTTTGTCCAAGTTGTCGAAATACAGCTACAAATCTATTATATGTATTAAGAGCTTTTTGCAACTTCTCCACAATTTCTCGTATCAGAGTATTATTTTCAAACAATCAATTTTCGGTTTCGTGCTCTGTATCATATATGTAAAGTTGTTGAAATCTTGGACGATCACTGGATGTAGGTAGTAAGCTACCTATTTCATGATATATATTACCTTGAGCATAGAATATATATACTTCATCTCTTCCATTAGCTAAGTTCTCATCAACATGTACTCCCATTGATGTAAATGCAAACATATGGTTATAAGCTCGTATGTTTTTTCTGAAGTGTTTCCCTTCATCTGATTGGTTAGTGTACAATTCAAATATCTCATCCGGTGATGAAATTGACTATAAAATTATTTTTCCATTTAAGCAACAAAAACTATTTGATTCTCGATAAAAGAGTTTTGCTTGGCAATATGTATATATCCTTGATTGTGGTAAATAGAACTTTTGAAAACCTAAATGATCTATAAAGCTTCTTGCATAACTATGTCTCATGGTAGAACTTTGACATGGATGACTAATTCTATTTGTTCTTATGGTTCTGTTCCAGTCATCTTTACGTTCAAAGGTAATGTAGTAATGTCTTCTTGTTCTTCATTATTCATTGGTCCACTATGCTTTAAAAATTTGATAAATAAATTTTGTAAGTTTTTTTAACATAAAGTGACTCGATAAACTACGTGGGTGATAAATTTAATATGACTTGGGTTCATAATTATACTTTGATTATATTAATAAATATATTATTTTATAATGGTAATGAAGCTACTTGTACTACTTGTTTGTGTACCATCATATGCATTCGTACATAGGAAAAATAAACTTTGGTAAATATATAACTTTTATTATTCTCACAATATAACGTACTGAATTATAAGGAATAGTTCTCTGAAGTAATACCTTGTATATTGTGAGAGCAAGGTGCCAAAAAAGAACTACCGGTACTACTTGTTTGCGATGCATCATCATTGATATTCTTTTCGACTCTTTTAGATTTTCTACTACAATAATAGTACGGTATTTTTCACGTTTCGCCTCTTTGTGTTCTTCAATCGTTAACTTTTTTCCTTCTTTACAGCGAATACGATGGTGCTCTAATTGTTTTTCCCTTTGTTTAGAACTTAATTCAGAACGACGTTGTCTTTTTCTTTTGGCCTTGATTTAAGCATCCAATAATGCTTCTTGATGAGCCCTCTCAATGAATCTAGGGCTTCTACGCAGTACCAGGGGTACTTGAGTACATTGCATTTCTTGACGTTGGTTTCTTTCAATAATTCTCAGACTTCTACAGGACAATAAGGGTGGTATGCAGTTGGATTCAATTTGGTGATGTCGAACTCTATTAATAATTTACACCCTTTGTAAGTTGGGGACTTGGTTAGCTTCCATTGTTTGATGTTGAGTTCTCTCGTTGATTTTAGGAATTCTACGTGGTTTTAACTTGGAAAATTGATTGCCTTCCATGAGTTGATAATGAAATTCACAAAGTTTCAAATGGAATTTGTTTGACCTATAATGCTAGAAACAATACTCAATTTGTATTATAAGTGAATATCATCATTTAAGCCTTAAGAGCTAAGTTGCATATGTTTATTAGTAAAACTAAAATACCTAATATAGGTAATAATATGTTTCATGTTTCATAGTAATGGTTGGAACATGCTTTACAACATGTAGATGTAGTAGAAAATATGTAAAAGAATTTTTCACAGAATGGGAAGTAATTGTAGTTAACAAAATAATTATTTAACAAAAAAATATTTAACTTATATTATGCAGTTAGTAGTTGGGGCATGTTATTATGACTAGAATATAGAAATACATATCTTCCACAAACATCATCGTATGTATTGTTGGGATAAGCTAAAAGAATATGAGATGTCAACAAGTTGCTTTCGCTATTCAATTTTTACCAAATTTGAATTTCCCCAACGTACCTCTTAAGTAATAATCAAAGTTGAGGGATGAAGACAAAAAATTTCTTTGATAATCTAAACTGCAGAACAAACAAATTGAAAGAAGGACAAAAAAAGAAAAATGAAAGAGAACTTAAAATATAATAATGCAATAAGAAGAATAAGTTTTTAACAAAGCAATAAAGAAGCGTAAGGTTTTGACAATGCAGTAATAATTAAGTGTAAGCAGTATCACAGAATTTTTAATCGCAACTTATGTATTATATAATTGACTGTAAAAGAAAATGCATGTTAAAAATAAGTATAGCTGTTTTTGGCGAATGAAAGATATTTGGTTGCCTTATTTGTTAATGTCCAAATGCCTCTGTTAAAATGCATACAACTCCTCCCTTCTGCCTAAAACAAATTAAAGCTTTTTGGGACTAAAAGCTTTAATTTCGACAGCACTTCACTTCTTTTTTGTCTACGCATAACTTTACATTCAAGGGGTGTAACGATCCTAAATTTTGAACAATTTAAATTGAAAATATTTAATTAATTTTAAATATTTGAATGATAATTTAAATTGAATTTTCAATATAACAATGAAATTGGCGATTAAATTTTTAAATTTAATCTATAAGAAGTTGAATAAAAATTTAAACTTGACTTTGGAGCTGAAATTGAATATTTAATTTGTAATTGAAATTCAAACTAATAACTTAAGAAAATAATTTGGATGCAAGGATCATTATTTATGTAAATTTATTAATGGATGGTTAGTTTTTAAATAACATTTTTTCTTTAGCTTAAATAAAAAATTAAAATCAATACAAAATAAAATAAATAAATACACTTAGTTAAAAAAATTTAACAACATAATTTAAACAAAATTTATAAAACAAAGTAAAGAAAATAATTTATACAAAAAAAAATTGAATTTAAAATAAAAAAATATATAAAAAAATAAATAAATAAACGTAACTTAAAGGAAAAATCCCCCTGACCTTATTAGTTTTACCCGATTCCCCTTTATCTCACTTTACCCGTTTCATTTTTAACCCTAAACGAAATAAACAAACGAGAAAAAAAATATGGCGGCCGTGTTCTCCTCGTTCGTTCCTCTTTGAAGTCTCAACTAGGGCTTCAGCTCTTCGTCTCTAAATTAGGGCTTGCGAACTATTTGGGGCTGCTCCAATTCGTGATAAGGTGAGTCTTTGGCTCACGATTGATTTTAATGCAAGTATTTGAATTTGTTTGGATTGGGTTTTGGTTGCATGCTATGAATTGGTGTTATTTTGCTTCTATCTGCTCGGTTAATTTGCATGTATGATTTGGGGGTTATTCGTTATCATTTGCTCGGTTAATTTAATCTAAACTGATAGGAAGAGATAAGTGCTTGGTTTCAAGCTATGATTTGGGGCTATTTGCTGTCACTTGCTCGATTTGCTTGAATTTTCAACCGATGAGGACAGATGTTTTTAAAATTGATAAGAACAGATACTATGTGTATTTTGTTTTGTTTTGTTTTGTTTATTTTTTTTTTACTGATAAGAACAGATACTATGTGAAAATTTGTTTTGTTTTTTTTTTAAATTGATAAGAACAGATGCTATATCAAAAAAAAAACCCTTGCTTGTTTGTTGTTGCTGCATGTGATGGATTTTAAATCTAGATGAGGAAAATTTTGTTATATGTGCTTGGTTGAACCTCTGTTCATAAGTGATGTACATATGTGTCTGTAAACCCCCCCATGTGTTGCTGTGTATTATGCTTGCATGGATGTGAAATTGCTTCTGCATGTTTGTTTTCCATCTGAAATACCCCTGTTTCCTGTCTTCATCCCTCAGTGAGTAAACTTTTAATTTTAAAAACAGTTTTCTTTTGAAATAAATGCACATGCAAGTATTAGAACTCAAGTTCAAAGCAAAACTGTCATTTAAATATATATATATATATATATATATAAATTTCTATGGATGAAAACTGCAGTAATTCATTTTGTTTGAGGAAGATATCTTCACAAATGGAAAAGCTTAATAATCTGTTGCATGTGTATTGATAGTAATAAGCAGCTTGAATGATTAAATTGTGGTGAATGTTCTGTGTATACATATATAACTATGTATATATATGATGCTTTGGCCAGGAAGCTGCATACCTGTTTGTTTTATTTTTACTAAGATTTTTAAAAGAAAATCTTTATCTCTGAGTTTAGTCTCTGTTAGAATTGATCAGTGAACAAAATGTGTTAGTTTAGCTTAGATGCAGGTTTGTAAATCATGATTAGCTAAACTGAAAACTTAATTTTGTCTCTGTAACAAATACATACAATTTTTTTTTTAATTAAGAATAACAAACATCTGAAATTATTTAAAACAAGCTTACAACATTGATGTATGTTAGAATCAGAAAGTGTAAAATAAATTTCACTTTTAAAATGAACTGTAGAATTAGCTATCCTGTTTTGAATAAAATCATGAATTTGGAAGAGGTCTGTAAGCTAGTGGATTTAAGATGTTATGATGTTTCAGGTTTTAAAATCTGTAATTTTACAGTTTTTAAATTTTTGAATAAAGCTCCTATTTTAAAGATTGTAAATTTAATCAAGTATAAGATTTAAACTGAATTCAAATGTAGCTTTGAATTCAAAGTTAATTTTTTTTAAAGTAAAATCTTAAATTTTAATAAGATTTAAAATTCTGTTTTAAATCAAGTTTTAAAACAAAACAGTTTCAGGTTTAAAATCCTGTAGCTTTGCAATTTCTAACATTTGAATGAAATTTAAATTTTTGTGTGGGAATTTGATTTTAGGTGGAAGTTGAAAACTGAATTAACATGTAGTTGAAATTTAAAGTTTTTGAAAATGAGAATCTTAAATTTTAAACAAAAATTTAATCTGGGTTTAAGTCAAGATTTAAAATAGTTTCAGGCTATCTTTTAAACCTGATTATTGATTTAAACAGTTTGTTTGAGTTTTAAATTTTGAGCAGATTTGAATGTTTTAAACCAGATTTAAATTGGTTTTGAAATTTAGTTAAAAACAGTGTATGGTTGATGAGACCTGTTGCATGTAAGTATATAATGTTGCTTGTGATTTAATGTGAATGTGTGCCTATGAGCATGCAATCTGGAAAATGACCAGAAATCATATTTTTGAGGTGGATCTGAACATTTAGATAATGCTGTGTTTTTATAAGTATGAATGTGATGCATGTTGGATTTCCTAAACTACTTGATGTTGCCTGATTTTCGTGGATCGTTACTGTTGTTAGACTTTTATTTCGATATTTGCTTTAAACAGTTAGTCAAGCACTATGCCTATGCATTAACTTATTTTGTCCTTGTTGCTTTATACCTTGAAATTGAACATATAGCCCAAAGTATGTTACTTTGATTTGCACGTCCCTGTAGTTTGGCTTGGTTGGCTGCCCAGATTTGTTCTTGCTGGTTTGATATAAGTGTACTCCTGTACACCCCTTATGCTCATTTGTGGGAATTTATATTATTTACATCCTCTTTTATTTGGACTAATCCAATTTGTTTCGTCGCTTCTGCTGCCTGTACTGCACCATTAACCCTGTTGTAACTGCAGTTTAGAAACAACATAAATTTTAAAAGTATTGTCCCTGTTGTAACCCTGTTTGGTTGAAGTTCTTTGTTTGGGCTTTGTTCTGGCCTTTGTATCACTGCTTCCATTTTGACTTGTTTTTTTTTTACTTGTCATCTTCACTGTGTTGCACTCTTGTGGACTGTTCACCCATTACTGCATTTGCATTGCTGTTCGGTCATTTTGTATTTCTGAATGGAGCTGTGCACACGTGTTGGCGAGGCAGTGCACATGTGTGCAAAGTACATGTGTGTACTGCAGCCACACGGGATTGACAGATTTTAAAAATTAAAGCTGTTAATAATGAAAATCCATAATAGATTTTGAATTGATTCATGTGATCCATTTTATTCAGTTCATTACAAATTTATTTACTTGAGTTAAGATTAATCCTGACTCGAGTGTTTTTGTGTTTTGCAATAAACGCTCGGGTCAGACCGAGTATTTCTACAGCTTGAAGATTTTCTCGCAGCGAAGTTAGAGAGAGGGGGATTTCGGCATTCACTAAAGTTTTCAGCAAAATTTTTCTTGTACTTTAAAATATAAATTGTTTCCGCTGTATAAATTCAAATGTAATTTATTGTATAACTCTGATATTTGTATATAAAAGAAAAGTTTGTTTATAAAATATATTATTGTTCTGTGATTCTGTAGCTGATTCTGTTTAAATGTTATAAACTAAATAACAATCCGTCATCTTGAACGTTTCTAGTTGGTTTAATTACCGACTAGAGGCGGTTAGGGCGGCGGGTCGTTACAAAGTGGTATCAGAGCTTTGGTTTACACAAAGCTTAGTTTATGGCGTTTAATATGGATAGTTACTAGAATCACTTTAAAGGAAGTGTTTTCAAATCTAAAGAAGTTTAAAATTGTTTTCTTTAAAATAAAAAGGTATTTTGAAAATTAGAATTATTTTTGGAAATTCCCCTCTCTAAATTTAGGTTTGCGACTATTTGTCTTCGGTGAGGTCTCGTTAGACTTGAGTTTCGATCATTCGGAAACTCATTATCGAATTTTTGAGAGTTATGGAAAATGAAACATGAGTTAAGTGAATTAATGAATTGGTCTAAATTGGTTTAAATCAAATTAATAAAGGAGATTTATGAATCGAAAGTTTATAAATAGAAATGGAATTTGTAAAGAATGTTTATAAAATCCGCAAACGACTTATTTTGATAAGTAAATTGTTGTAACTTATTAAGGGAGATATATCCACGATTTTGGACAGTGGGTAATCCTTTAAAAATAAATAATAAGTTGTAGAAATGATAAAATTGGTTGACAAAGCATATTCACGATTTTAGGCAGTGAATATATTATTGAATAAAACAGATATGTTTTAGGGAGAATGATTGAATAATCCAACCTCCGCTAATAAAGATTGAAAATATTGATAGGTAACTTCGAAAACATCTTGTTGATTATAATGGCGAAAACCGAAGCGCAAAAGGCAGCACGCCGTGAACAAAGAGCAATTGCCCGTAGAGAAGCAGAAGTATCACATGCGGAAATCGAAAGGAAAATCAATGAAAGGCAAGGACCTGGTCCCTATGATGATG
The DNA here is from genome assembly GCA_030765085.1 of Allium cepa. Taxonomy (NCBI): domain Eukaryota; kingdom Viridiplantae; phylum Streptophyta; class Magnoliopsida; order Asparagales; family Amaryllidaceae; genus Allium; species Allium cepa. Next base: position 1,031,205,478 of record CM060945.1, on the reverse strand, counting down.
TTATCTGTTATCGATGTCATAAGAAAGGACATTATGCCGTTACGTGCAGAGAGAAGCGAAAGAAAAGGAATGTGGATGACCGGTTCGCTCGTCCTGAGATTGTGTGTTTTAAGTGTAAGGGGAAAGGGCATTTTCTTAGTCATTGCCCTGAAGTGAAAAAGAAGAAGAGTGCACTCGGTTTACCAGTCGATAGATTGACAATCTGCTATCATTGTCACCAGACTGGACATATAGCTAGATGCTGTACTGAAAGGCAGCATGGAAAGCAAGCTATAGCCCGATCAGCTAGAGCAAAAAGTGTAAGGATGATAGATAAGGATGGGGACATCTCATATCTTTGCGGAAACTGTAAGAATTGGGGACATGTTGACTTTGAATGTGTTAATACTCCTTCAATTCAACCCGAAATAGTGCAAACCGAAGAGGGAAGTTTAGCATGGATGCGGACTACCAGACCGGAAATCGATAGCCTTAATAATTCTGAATCTTAAACCAATTAATGTATTTGAAGGAATCAATGTATTTTGTAATACTATCTTTTGTAATCCAAAATCTTCTATGTATGTAGTATAAAAGTATTAAGCTATGGATGGTTTTGTATGGAAAAGAAGTATTCTAGTAAAGTAGCATTTTGGGAAGGAAATCTATTTGTCAACTTAACTGTATGAATAAAAACAGTTTTGATGTGAAAGCTTATATTCCAAGTTTAAACTAATGTCTAAAATAGTTAATATGGAGATATAAATCTAATGGAATCAAGTCGATGAGTGGTTTACTAAAGAATTAGTTGATTATTTTTGAAATAGAAAGAAAATGCAAAGTTCAAATGAGATTTAGATTTCAAATCTGATGTTTGTCAACATGTAAATACATAATAGGTTTAATAGATTCAATAATGAATTTGAATTTGAACGGGCAGAGAATTAAGTTAAGTGGAAAACTTAATATTGGAAAGTTTGAAATCAGCTTAAAACTATGAGTTAAGTCGAAGTTGGAAAAGTTAAATGAGAATATTTTTGGGAAAATAATATTATGAAATGAAGTTAATCCATTTTTTTAAGTTGTTTTGAAATGTATTTAAAAGAAGGATTTCTTTTAAGAATGAAATATATACTTGATTTTGGTTTAAGTATATCAAATATTTTCAAAGTGTTGAAAATAAATGGATTTGTAAATTACTTATTATTGAATAAGTATGGAAATATTTTCCAATATGAAATGAAAGGTTTGAAATTTTATCTTTTCAAGATAAAGTGTAAAGTGAATGTTTTGAGATTTTATCTTTTAAAGATAAATTGAAAAGTGAATATTTGAATTTGTTTCAAATGGTTAAGTGTGAAAAATTTTATATCTTGTAAAGATATTATTTTTGGGAAATTTGAACACTTAGTTCAACTTGGAAAAATTTCAAAGTGATTAAATTTTGAGTTAAATGGAGTTTAACTTTGACACCCAAAAACAATGTAAGTTGAACTTTGAATTTTAAATGGATGATTTGGATTGTATGTCTAACATTGTGAATTGACGACATATCAATTGATCTCTATTAAATATATATCTGCGGTGGCGGAGAATTTATTCTCTTAGCTTAACACCCTTCTCTGAGACGTACGAGCTCAGAGGTTATATATTGATAGACATCAATTATGTGTTGAGGATTGACGATGTAACGTGAAATCCAAATCGAGTGTGAAGTCGATAATAAATTGGATTATGAATGTGAATTAGGTTTGAGATAACCTAAAAAAAAAAAAAAATTCCAAATCGGCTTAGAGGAAAATTTTAAATGGATAATGAAATGGAAATTTTGTGAATCCTCTATTTGTTATGGGTATGTGATATTGTGGTTTTCATAACGTATATTTGTGAATACGATAAATTCGAAAACCATTAGTTTGGAAAAGTAATTGTTGTGGAAAACTTATGTAAGTACATGAGTATGATATGTACAAAAATGTGAAATGAAATATTATATATGTATGTATAATATTATGTTTTCCAAATTGAGGATATGGAAAAGTACCTTCCATTTAAAATTGTGAAGGTTGTTGGAACTCGAGATGAGTGTCCATTTGAAAATCGTAGCTACGTAGTATTTCCATTAGTTGGAATGACCACTTGTATTTCCATTAGTTGGAGTGACCTTTTGTATTTCCATTAGTTGGAATGTCCTTTTGGATTGGTATAGTGTGCTAGCGTAATTCGAGGGGCGAGATGCCTACGGTTACAAGCGATTCCACTGGGATAGTGGCGTAACCGCCGTGTATACCGCGATCTAGTTACACTCGGGTGGTAGCGTAATTTGAGGGGCGTGATGCCTACAGTTACAAGCGATTCCACTGGGATAGTGGCGTAACCGCTGTGTAAACTGCAATCTACAAACCAAAGCGTAATTCGAGGGGCGAGATGCCAACGGTCACAAGCGATTCTACTGGGATAGTAGCGTAACCGCCGTGTGAACCGCGATCTTTGGCAACAACCATGGCGAAATTCAAGGGATGAGATATCCACAGTTACAAGCGACTCTACTGGGATAGTAGCGGAACCGCCGAGTAAACTGTGATCCATGGGGGAACGTGCTTTCCATATCCATTTTTAAAAGAATTTAAAAAAAAAAGGTATTTTCACTGGGAATTGAAGCAAGTATATTTAGTACTTGGAGATTGTTAGACATGCGCCTGGCCAGCGTATGCCTAATGTCTTTAAGAACGACAATAGACTTGTTAAATTTCGAGTTAGCAAGTATTTTCGAACTTTAAATAGCAAATCAATAATCTGGAATTAAAATTTGCATAATTCCAACATAATAAATTAAGGAAGAGGATTTTTGAGATATTTTGAAAGTCCACAGCTTTGGAAAAGTTATACTATGTAGATTTTTAACAAGAATTTAAAATTTAAAATTTGGGTTTTGTAAATTGAAAACTTTAGTAAAAGACTTTTGCGTCTTGATTGTAGAAATTAATGAACAGAAGATATTGAACAAAGTTAGTGAAATAAAACCAATAGAATGAATCCTACATTCATTTATTTGTAATAAGTTTCAAACTTGATAAAATTGAGTAAAATATAAATATTAGTGAAATTTCAACAATCATTTTTCCTTACTTGTAATTTCGGGACGAAATTCTTTTAAGGAGGGGAGATTGTAACGATCCTAAATTTTGAACAATTTAAATTGAAAATATTTAATTAATTTTAAATATTTGAATGATAATTTAAATTGAATTTTCAATATAACAATGAAATTGGCGATTAAATTTTTAAATTTAATCTATAAGAAGTTGAATAAAAATTCAAACTTGACTTTGGAGCTGAAATTGAATATTTAATTTGTAATTGAAATTCAAACTAATAACTTAAGAAAATAATTTGGATGCAAGGATCATTATTTATGTAAATTTATTAATGGATGGTTAGTTTTTAAATAACATTTTTTCTTTAGCTTAAATAAAAAATTAAAATCAATACAAAATAAAATAAATAAATACACTTAGTTAAAAAAATTTAACAACATAATTTAAACAAAATTTATAAAACAAAGTAAAGAAAATAATTTATACAAAAAAAAAAAATTGAATTTAAAATAAAAAAATATATAAAAAAATAAATAAATAAACGTAACTTAAAGGAAAAATCCCCCTGACCTTATTAGTTTTACCCGATTCCCCTTTATCTCACTTTACCCGTTTCATTTTTAACCCTAAACGAAATAAACAAACGAGAAAAAAAATATGGCGGCCGTGTTCTCCTCGTTCGTTCCTCTTTGAAGTCTCAACTAGGGCTTCAGCTCTTCGTCTCTAAATTAGGGCTTGCGAACTATTTGGGGCTGCTCCAATTCGTGGTAAGGTGAGTCTTTGGCTCACGATTGATTTTAATGCAAGTATTTGAATTTGTTTGGATTGAGTTTTGGTTGCATGCTATGAATTGGTGTTATTTTGCTTCTATCTGCTCGGTTAATTTGCATGTATGATTTGGGGGTTATTCGTTATCATTTGCTCGGTTAATTTAATCTAAACTGATAGGAAGAGATAAGTGCTTGGTTTCAAGCTATGATTTGGGGCTATTTGCTGTCACTTGCTCGATTTGCTTGAATTTTCAACCGATGAGGACAGATGTTTTTAAAATTGATAAGAACAGATACTATGTGTATTTTGTTTTGTTTTTTTTTTTTTTTTTTTTACTGATAAGAACAGATACTATGTGAAAATTTGTTTTGTTTTTTTTTAAATTGATAAGAACAGATGCTATATCAAAAAAAAAACCCTTGCTTGTTTGTTGTTGCTGCATGTGATGGATTTTAAATCTAGATGAGGAAAATTTTGTTATATGTGCTTGGTTGAACCTCTGTTCATAAGTGATGTACATATGTGTCTGTAAACCCCCCCCCCATGTGTTGCTGTGTATTATGCTTGCATGGATGTGAAATTGCTTCTGCATGTTTGTTTTCCATCTGAAATACCCCTGTTTCCTGTCTTCATCCCTCAGTGAGTAAACTTTTAATTTTAAAAACAGTTTTCTATTGAAATAAATGCACATGCAAGTATTAGAACTCAAGTTCAAAGCAAAACTGTCATTTAAATATATATATATAAATTTCTATGGATGAAAACTGCAGTAATTCATTTTGTTTGAGGAAGATATCTTCACAAATGGAAAAGCTTAATAATCTGTTGCATGTGTATTGATAGTAATAAGCAAGCTTGAATGATTAAATTGTGGTGAATGTTCTGTGTATACATATATAACTATGTATATATATGATGCTTTGGCCAGGAAGCTGCATACCTGTTTGTTTTATTTTTACTAAGATTTTTAAAAGAAAATCTTTATCTCTGAGTTTAGTCTCTGTTAGAATTGATCAGTGAACAAAATGTGTTAGTTTAGCTTAGATGCAGGTTTGTAAATCATGATTAGCTAAACTGAAAACTTAATTTTGTCTCTGTAACAAATACATACAATTTTTTTTTTAATTAAGAATAACAAACATCTGAAATTATTTAAAACAAGCTTACAACATTGATGTATGTTAGAATCAGAAAGTGTAAAATAAATTTCACTTTTAAAATGAACTGTAGAATTAGCTATCCTGTTTTGAATAAAATCAGGAATTTGGAAGAGGTCTGTAAGCTAGTGGATTTAAGATGTTATGATGTTTCAGGTTTTAAAATCTGTAATTTTACAGTTTTTAAATTTTTGAATAAAGCTCCTATTTTAAAGATTGTAAATTTAATCAAGTGTAAGATTTAAACTGAATTCAAATGTAGCTTTGAATTCAAAGTTAATTTTTTTTAAAGTAAAATCTTAAATTTTAATAAGATTTAAAATTCTGTTTTAAATCAAGTTTTAAAACAAAACAGTTTCAGGTTTAAAATCCTGTAGCTTTGCAATTTCTAACATTTGAATGAAATTTAAATTTTTGTGTGGGAATTTGATTTTAGGTGGAAGTTGAAAACTGAATTAACATGTAGTTGAAATTTAAAGTTTTTGAAAATGAGAATCTTAAATTTTAAACAAAAATTTAATCTGGGTTTAAGTCAAGATTTAAAATAGTTTCAGGCTATCTTTTAAACCTGATTATTGATTTAAACAGTTTGTTTGAGTTTTAAATTTTGAGCAGATTTGAATGTTTTAAACCAGATTTAAATTGGTTTTGAAATTTAGTTAAAAACAGTGTATGGTTGATGAGACCTGTTGCATGTAAGTATATAATGTTGCTTGTGATTTAATGTGAATGTGTGCCTATGAGCATGCAATCTGGAAAATGACCAGAAATCATATTTTTGAGGTGGATCTGAACATTTAGATAATGCTGTGTTTTTATAAGTATGAATGTGATGCATGTTGGATTTCCTAAACTACTTGATGTTGCCTGATTTTCGTGGATCGTTACTGTTGTTAGACTTTTATTTCGATATTTGCTTTAAACAGTTAGTCAAGCACTATGCCTATGCATTAACTTATTTTGTCCTTGTTGCTTTATACCTTGAAATTGAACATATAGCCCAAAGTATGTTACTTTGATTTGCACGTCCCTGTAGTTTGGCTTGGTTGGCTGCCCAGATTTGTTCTTGCTGGTTTGATATAAGTGTACTCCTGTACACCCCTTATGCTCATTTATGGGAATTTATATTATTTACATCCTCTTTTATTTGGACTAATCCAATTTGTTTCGTCGCTTCTGCTGCCTGTACTGCACCATTAACCCTGTTGTAACTGCAGTTTAGAAACAACATAAATTTTAAAAGTATTGTCCCTGTTGTAACCCTGTTTGGTTGAAGTTCTTTGTTTGGGCTTTGTTCTGGCCTTTGTATCACTGCTTCCATTTTGACTTGTTTTTTTTTTACTTGTCATCTTCACTGTGTTGCACTCTTGTGGACTGTTCACCCATTACTGCATTTGCATTGCTGTTCGGTCATTTTGTATTTCTGAATGGAGCTGTGCACACGTGTTGGCGAGGCAGTGCACATGTGTGCAAAGTACATGTGTGTACTGCAGCCACACGGGATTGACAGATTTTAAAAATTAAAGCTGTTAATAATGAAAATCCATAATAGATTTTGAATTGATTCATGTGATCCATTTTATTCAGTTCATTACAAATTTATTTACTTGAGTTAAGATTAATCCTGACTCGAGTGTTTTTGTGTTTTGCAATAAACGCTCGGGTCAGACCGAGTATTTCTACAGCTTGAAGATTTTCTCGCAGCGAAGTTAGAGAGAGGGGGATTTCGGCATTCACTAAAGTTTTCAGCAAAATTTTTCTTGTACTTTAAAATATAAATTGTTTCCGCTGTATAAATTCAAATGTAATTTATTGTATAACTCTGATATTTGTATATAAAAGAAAAGTTTGTTTATAAAATATATTATTGTTCTGTGATTCTGTAGCTGATTCTGTTTAAATGTTATAAACTAAATAACAATCCGTCATCTTGAACGTTTCTAGTTGGTTTAATTACCGACTAGAGGCGGTTAGGGCGGCGGGTCGTTACAAGGGGTATATTCATATTGTGTTTTCTAAAATAAATTAAAGTCTTTTGGGACTAAAGACTTTAATTTGTTTTTGTTGTATTTGTTAAAATAATATTTAATGGTTAATTTCATATGTCAACAAATATATATATATATATATATATATATATAACACTAACAATGAAATATAAATTTATTCAAATTTGGATAATATAAGATTATTAAAAATTGGGTGGCGCATAAATTGCATTCAAAACTTAATCTTACCTACAATATTCATAAGCATATACAGACAAACTCCTTAGCAATGTCGTTGATGAACAATACAGAGAATATGCACCTCTTGTCTTGTAAAAGACCAGAAAAGATGAGAATCAATCAATGGTATAAAGATAGCAATGGCATCAAGAAATCTCACTACGACTTTACCATACTATGAAGAAATTACACACATCTAGGTGGACATGCATCTAATCACAATGCGCATGTGTAAATTTAGCAACATGGTTATGTAGCATTATCATATACTATGAAGAAGAATAATGAATCTCAAATTCATGTTTTCATTATATATCACAATGATCTTAAAAGTAATATAAACAAATGGAATAATGTCAGTATTCCAAGTAAAAGATATTGAGTTTCAAGCTTTTAAGTTTTGTTCTTCGACCATATAAATAATTAGTTGTATAATAGTTTATATATTCTAATTATGTATAATTCAATTTTACTATTAACTGTGCAGTATTATAAAGAAATTCATATAAAACTATATCTTAAAAGTTATAGTATTTAAAATCAACTTTTATGAAGTAGAAGAGTAAGAATAAATTAGATTACCCGAATAATGATCTAATAACGATTGTTCTTTTTCATTCATTATGCCTCATCTTTTTTCTTAACTAATATTATGTTTAAAAAGGTAACCATATAGATGCCATCTTTGGACAAAAATAAAATGTTTAAAAAGGTAACCATTATAGTATGAAATAATGTCATAACCTCAAGCGGTTACCAATTAAGTTTAACATTTTTCTTGTGTTGAACATATTGTAATTTCAAATTCAAAAGGATCATTGATATGATACTCTTTCTTAAATAAGAAAATAATACTTTAATTAGGACAATGTTTATATAGAAATGAGCATCAAAAGGGTGTAAATTCAATAATCTTACACATCTCATATTAGTTTTCCTATTTTGAAATGAAGGTACTGACAATCACAACTTTTTAAACGTGTAAAAAAAATTTACAGATAAAAAAAAACTATCTTTTAAATTGAAGTTTGTCAATATGTAATTAAATAAGGCATTTTGGTATAAGCAAAGTGTATGATGTCACAATCAATTCTTGCTGACAAATATAGTTGGCACCATCTTCATTTATTTACAATAACAAAATATTATTAATTAATCCTAGAAAATTTCTCCTTGTTAATTCTTTTTCAAAGAAACATACATATTCATGAAATTTCAATGATATAGGTTATTTATGACAATTTAGCATATAGATATTAACCATTGTATGCATTTTTTGAGACATAAAGTGTATATGATTAGTTGATGAATTCTCAATAAACATAATATAGAAATAAATTTCCTTAGCTGCTTACTGTCATATTAAATGAAAATTCAGTACTGAAAGATGCATGTTATAGATAAAAATGTTTTTTTGAACCAAATTAAATATGGAAACAATTAAGGTAAATAACAATTGATAACAAACTGCCACATTTTTCACAAAAAAAACCAAATTAAGCAAGTAATGCAACCTTTTTACTAACTCTAAAAATGTAGGTTGCTCATAGAATTGATTTTGAAAGTACAAAATTTCTGAATGGACATAAAAGGAAAAATCTATTTATTGATTAAGTGTGAATAAAAATGGTGTAAGCATCCATATTTTAACCTTCAAAAATACTTGAGAATAAAAAGGGGATACCACCAAATAGACCATTAACACAAAAATAAAAAGCAGACCTTAACTAATGAACCAAGTCATCAAAGCGAACAAAAATGAAAATTAAAGCAATAAATTTATTTTGACATCAAGAATAAACCATGATTTGACAGTACAGACATACAGGTATTCAAATTAAGCTGCGTAACATTACATTTGGCAGCCCAGTATAATAAGCATATGTAGAGGCAGCTAAGGAGGCATACGTTTTAGTAATGGTATCGAAAATTTATTTTCATATGCATCTATGAACATGAAAAACATGGAACATTGTTTGAGTGTTTGAAAAACATGGAACTTTAGTTGATTCTTTGAGAAACAAGAAGCTTGATTTCTTTTTACGCAGCTTAGTTAGAAGCGGAACACAACCAACAAAATTTTGTGCACAATAACATAAGTATTGCTGAAGTCGAGTTCTCCATGTCCACTAGTTTCAATATCATAAATGAATAGTGTAGAGCATAAAGCATACTCATTTAAACAGTTTACACATTAGTTAAAGAAAACCAAAAGAGATAATACCATTATGTTTAGTCATTTTACCCCATTACATCGTAACTTCCTAAAACGAAGAAGTTTAATTAGCTTTACAAAAAATTATAACGTTTCACATTCAAAATAAGAGTATAGTATATTATTATTCAAAGTACTGAAATAAAAGATAGTAATTACACACTTTAACATTTAATTTGAAATTTATATGAAAAGAAGTCATCCAAGAAATGGGGAAAGACGCTTCTGCAAAAAATCCAACTGAGAAAATAGAATATTTACTATACAACTAAAAAATTCCATCAATAAGTTCAAATCATGTAGATGCACAGTTTTAGATACCTAGAAAAGTTCTTTAAAATACGGACGAGTGTGTGTATTCGTGTTAAATGATATTAAACGCTTTGAAGCTGCAGTTTGGAACCATAGTGAAGCATTTACAAATTGCTTGGTACATACATGATAAAGCTTAGCATTCCGGTAGTGATTAAAAGCGATGAAAATGACAGTGGACACGACGTTGGCAGTTCATGTCAATGATGCAATAACTTGTAAACTGTAACGCCCCGTAAGTCCGTACTCCTTGAATAGACACTAATCTCCTTTGTTTAATTCAAGATGAACGAAAATACGAACCCTTAGGGGTTTTAAAAAGATTTTAAGAAAAGAAAAAGTAGAAAAGAAGGTAGAAAGAAATGGAAGATTAGAAAATAGAGGGAAGAGAAGACAGAAGAAAATAGGAAATTTGATAATAGAAGATAGAAGAATTTTTTTTTTAAAATAGGACGGGACAGAAAGGAAACAACAGAACAACAACAGAATCTCACAATTCGCAGCGGAACAACATATAATAATAAATGAATAATCTTTAAACAAAGAACTATATCAGTTATTACATTTTATACATTTCATTACATCATATCATCAGAGTATACAACAACATACATCAACAAACAGTGCAGCGGAAAAAGAAATACTATATAAATAATATGCCATGCCATCCATCTTGCCTCCAGCAACTCCAGAATATCCAGAATATCCTGATAAACCTAACTCTTGACTGCCCGTGTGGAAATTGGTGGGCACCCAGAGTTTAGGAAGGAAAACAATAAACTCCGAGTCAGTCATGTGACTGGTGTGAGAACTCAAAACAGTTTATTTATCTTTAAAATCAAAAAGAGGAATATTTTTAAATTCAATTCGCAATGCTTCTAAAAATGAGACTACCATAAGACCTCCTGCCACACACACAATGCAACGCAGACTTGGAGGAGATTTCTTCTTATGATAGTCAAACATGCTTGATACGCATTTAAAAAGAGCATTTGATATTATTATTAGTGCATAGTGTAGAACAAATTCTTTCGAAAGTAAAGATATAAATCATAGCCAGCATAGGTACCATTATATTATGCCTACTAATAGCTACCATATTAAATGGCAGGTTCTACAACTAAAACCGTACAAGTTTCGTATTGTTTCTTTGGATTTCCAACAAATGGTCAGGCCAAGGAACTTCCCATTGCCACATGAGAATGCCTCTGGATGGACATCCCCGAGAACCAAACCGGATCTCTACCAACACAAGGCCGGGTTACCCCTAACTGGGTAACTACTGACACGAGTATGCCATCCCCCGGTCCTTTGGGACCTTTATCAACCGAGCGCTCGATATCCAACATCACACCATAATAAATAGAGTGTTTTCAACATGAGTAAGTATCTGGGCTCCATACCATGATACCACCCTTTTCCAGAAGGAAATGCACATACCCTAAGGGGAGCTACAGCAACCCCTAATAACCTTGCTGCATCTTTCCTGTTTTGACCATTTCCGGGATGTGAGGCTCGACGAAGTCACGTCCACAAAAACATACTTTATACAAAAGCCATGCTTTGGGTCAACAAATGATCAACACAATGATCACTAAGATAGACGATCAAATAAACGATCCTATCACAAATAATCAACACAATGATCATTTCAGCATCACTCAGCATGTCACATTACCAAAATGGGATATATCGCTGATAACTTCAACTATATAACCTTTGAGCTCGTACGTCTCAAGGAAGGGTGTTAAACAAAGAATAAATTCTCCGCCACCAACAGAAATATATTTGAAAGAAATCGGCTTTATATCTCAACTTGTAATGTCAGACATACAATCCATACAAGTTTGTTCCGGGCTCGAACAAAACCGAAGGCACTTCTTACGAAGCCCTTGCAATACGGGTATTCACAATCCCGATCGAATTTCCCATCACTTAGGAGATCTCAATACCAGGAGCTACCCAGTGCAGAGACAATCGATAGGTCATCCTATCGCTTTCACAAATACTCGGTCTTCAACACCGATCTTCAAATGCAATTCATAACGACGTATCACATATTCGGAATGGGTTATACGACCCCATGGTCCTTTCCCGGTTAACCCGAATAGTGAGCGCTTATTCAAAAATAAGTGTGCGTTCAAATTCAATCAATTCACATCAAATACCCATTCAAAGGGAAATATTGATAGTCGGCTATTGAACTATCAATTGATATGCATACATCACCAGATTCCAAATAATTTTCCAAATTATTTATTTTCCAAAATATCTTTACAAGATATCTTATTTCAACACTTCAAAAATAAATCAATATTTATTTTTAACAAGTTTCACTTTCACATATAAATTCCATAATGAATTTATATTTCAAAAATATCTATGCATATACAATTTCAACTATCCATTTCAATTTATCTTCAAAAAGATAAATTCTAATGATTTACTTCATTTTGGAAAACATTTCCATACTTATTTATTCATAAGTAATTCACAAATCCTTTTATTTTCAACACTTAGAAAATATTCAATATACTTAAATCGAATTAAGTATAAAATTCATTATTTAAGGAAATCATTCACTTAAACATATTTACTTGGGCCAAAACGAATGTTACGTAAAACATCGTTACGACAACCCAAAATCACTAGTATAGGGATTCGAATTTAAAATAGATATATAAATCCCAATATTATTCAAAAATATTTCCTTTCGGAAATCATTTACTATAACAACAGTGTTATAGTCTACCATTTCCTTTTATTTCTCGAAAACGTCTATTTCAACAATAAATGTTGAAATCTATGGTTCCGAATCTCAACATGTTTTAAAACATCGTTAGATCGTTTTAATTCTGTTTAAAACATTCACATTCAATACATTTTCTTTAACGTATTATTCACTATTCAAAAACGTGAATATACTTCATTAACAAATTTCATCCTTTCTATTCACTTTAACTTAAAGGATTATTCACTGTTCAAAATGTGAATATAACTCTATCTCTAAGTTATAACAATTAACTTATCAAAATAAGTCATTTGCGGATTTATAAAACAACGTTTATAAATTCCGTTTCTATTTATTTATAAAAACTTCCTTTTTATAAATTCCTTTATTAACCTATTCCAGTTTATAACTCAATTATAAACTACAAGTTCATATTATAAGTTAATTACTTATAAAACGATTATTTTACAAAATCGTTCATTTAACTTCCCAAATTATTAATCTTAACTTATAAGATTGTTTATTTATCCAAAATTCATTCTTTCGATAACTTTATAAATTTCATAAACCTATTGCTTATAAAATTTCATTTATAACTTCACAGTTTATAATTTCATAAATTTCATTCATTTAGGAAATTCATTTTCACTACATTCAAACACTTATAAAAACTCGTTTTATAATGTCCATAATTCAATTTATAAATATCCATTTATAAATCTCTTAATATAAATTAATTTATATTATTCTTTTAAACGTCTTTAAATTCCTTTAAAATTTCACCGTTCTCTTGATTTATAAAATAATCAAATTTTATAAATCTTATATTCAAACTTTTAATAATAAACTCAAAAATCCAGTTTAAACTATTTTATAAAATCATTGGTTCATATTTCTCAAAAACCAGCTTTTAACTATATTTCACAAAAACCATAATTTTATAACTTTAAAAATTATAACGTTTATTTATTTATAATGGATCAATTCCAAAAATATAGTATATTTTCAAAAATCACTTTAAAACCATTTTAAAATCCCAAAATCTGGGTCCAATGATGCTACACACCAAATAGTCAATCACGACAACAACGATATCATATATCGATATGATAATCCATCAAATATCAAAATATCTGAAATTAAATAAATACTGTTGAGGAATCCAGTTGGATCCCTCCAACCTGTTTTCCTGCATCCAAAAACATTAGCACAATACCAATTTCGCTCCAGTACGAAATTATCGCGGTACATGTTCTTATTAAATATTATCCGCTTAATAACGGCGTAATAGGGTCTCATCCGCAAAAAAATACGGGAAATCAATCAACTGCAATATATACATATGCCAATATATATATATATTGATATTATATATAATACCAATTTCACTGTTTATGAAATATTCGCGGTATATGTTTATATTAAATAACATCCGCTTACTAACGGCGCATAATGTCTATTTTAACAATCAATATATACAGTCATCATTCAAACATGCATTCAAATATTTTAAATCTAACTATTTAAAATAAAATCGAAATCTATTCGATTGAGTGAGAAGTTCTCACCTTGGTTTTAATTTCCGTTTTAGCGATTTATTTCGAATAAAATTAAACGCGCGTTTAATTTTACCCAAAATTCTCACTAACTCCAAACGACTCCAAACCAACTCCATCGCGTAGTGCTCGTCCATACGATCCCAACGCAACTGAGTTTGCATTTTTTCGACCTCGTATGAAAAAGATACGAATTTTACAAGTTTATACACGTTTTATATAAACTAATATAACATAACTTAATAAATTTAACCTACAGCTCATCCTAGCCCTCAGATCTAAATCCAACGGCCCCTGCTTTTCTTCCCCCTTTCACGTTATTATCTCCAGGTGATGAATAGGAGGCCGAACCCATCTTGCTAAATTAGGGTTGAATTATGCTTCGCCTACGCTCGACGATACTCGATCACACAACCACCAACACGAAGCTCTCGTCACAAGCTATCACCACCTACCACCATGTCAAGCTCGGCCTCATCTAGGTGCGTGCGCACGTATGACAACAGCCCACGAACGGCCACGCTTAGCTCCCTCTCCGTTACACCATTTCCGATCATCACCGTATGGAATCGAAGCTCTCGTCGAGCTCTACGACTTTCATGTTGAACACCTTGGCTAATTTTTGATAGATTGGAAGAGATTAAGAGATGAAGAAGGAGAATTTCTGGCCCTAGGTTATGAAACTGGCGGCTACTAGTTTTTAGGGTTAGGGTTTGTTATTTTTTTTTAATTTATGAAGATGATGTTGTATTTATAGAGTTTCGTTCGACACTATTCACCCGGAATTTCCGAACTCCGATTTAGACGCCGTAACCAGCGTACCTAGGGTTTATCCCGCGTTCCGGACACAATGGAACAGGTTTCGGAAGCTAATTCGGAAGTATGTGCGAGTTATGGCTACAAACGCTCAATTTAAATTAAACCGATTTAAGTCGATTTCTAGGCGTTTTAATTTGTACCGGACAAACGGTAAATCCAATTGACTTGAAATTTGAAACCTTACAATAATATCACATTACGGATCCGATGAAACCGGTTTCGTCGAATTCCGAGACTTTTTGAAAAATGGCTATTTTGACTCGCCAAATTTAAATTAAAAACGATTCGATGCGTTTCGAGCTGCCACGATCAAACGATAACTCCGATTGACACGAAAATTGAAATCCGGTAATAACTAACTATTACGGATCCAATGAAACTAGTTTCGTTCAATTCTGAGACTGTTCAAAAATTGACTATTTTACAGTCGATTATTAAATATTAAAATATTCAATTTTCACAGATTAACTTTTAATTCGATTTTAAAAGTTCTAAAATATTTCTATAACTCCAGTATGATTAAATAAAATTTTCCAAATTATTTTCAATCATGTTTAACTCAATTTTCAATTATTTCCATAATTTAACATATTAAATTATCGATTTAATTATCTAATTAAATCCAAAAATTCAAATAAAAATTTATTTGACTTATAAATTCACTTATTAATATTTAAAATTAATTAAATATTCAAAATAAAAATTCTGGGTCGTTACATAAACAAAATGATGCAATAGTAAAAAAAAATAGAGGCCAAACATAGTTGAACAAAAATACTATGTCCGGTAGAGGTTAGATTATTTGGAGCAGCATAAAATGTAGCCTAGAGATAATTATAGTTGAAAATTAACATGCCGCAACAAAGTAGCAAACGAAATATGTCTCTGCTCAATAAATTTTGGGATTACATTGAATGCGTTTGCAATATAGTATGAAATAAATTTTGTACTAATATTCATGTTCCTTACAATCATAGATTAACAAATAAATGTAAGTTGTATAAGCAATAAACTATAGGAACACAAAATATGAGTAAAAGCACGTAAACTACAAAAACATAAATGCTGAGAACAACCGCAACCTGTATAAATAATTTAAAAGCACAACCAACTTATATCTAAAATAGAATCAACTTAATTATTGACAGCAAAAGCCAAGTTAACACAACTTAATTAATTTTCAAGAATAAGCTGAAAATAGAATAGCCTAACGGAACAGATATATGAAGAGACCAACCAAAAATTATGCAGGACACATGTTTCTTTGGGATTGTCTATTTGGCACTTGATGTTGCTTTCAGAGAAAGGAAGGCATGTTGTCATATATGTAAACAGATAAAATAGTAAGAAAAGAGTGTATTGACAATTAATTAGATGAAGGGAAAAGTTAAAATGAAACACCCAATTTTAAATTATTTTCAGACCTAAATGCGTATGTTAAGCGGGTTTACAGCGTTATAAACAATTTGTTATGGAAAAGCTTTGCATATATACATATAGAAACAGTCTGATATAAAATACCGAGGATATTGGGAAGGAAGAAAAACCAACACATTTCAATATACTTTACTAAGAACATCAGTGTTTTATCATAGCTATGTATAAATAAGTTTGAGAATCAAGTAATATTCCCGCTACAATTTAGTGATACCTTGCAAAAAATAAGATACAATTAAGAGTCGCTTACATATACGTGAAATTTCTTATGGAAGTTTAACTTGGTTTTATGGTATTAAATTTATTAATAATTATTTTACAACAATGTTCTCTTATATATTTCAAATGTTGTAGCAAATGTGCAAACACTGAAAACAAAATTTTATTTTCATTATGAAGTAAAATA
Source organism: Allium cepa (assembly GCA_030765085.1). NCBI lineage: Eukaryota > Viridiplantae > Streptophyta > Magnoliopsida > Asparagales > Amaryllidaceae > Allium > Allium cepa. The sequence continues at coordinate 1,031,188,769 of CM060945.1, read as the reverse complement.
ACTTTGATACACACACACATATTTGTACTAATGTTGGTGTTCCTCACAATTATAGATTAACAATTAACCATAGGTTGTTTAAGCAACTAAAATAAACCACAGGAACAAAAAATATGAGTAAAAGAAAGTAAATTACAGAAACATAAATGCTCGGAACAAACCCATACTATAAAAATAATTTAAAAGCATAACTTGCTTAAATCCGAGGGGAATTTTACTTCAAAGGCCTGTTTGTGCAGGGTAATAAGTTTTAAGGACACTACTCGTGAAAATTTTGTTTTAAGGACATTTTACAGAAAAAAGATAAAATAATTTATCATTTTCAGTTATAGAGAAATTTTACAACAAGCTAATGAACTTACTAAATTGTAAAATCATTTCATCCATCTTATGAAAAACATGACCATGCACACCTGAATACTATAAGATACACATAAATTTTCTTCAACCAACATACTGAATGTAGTCGTAATTTAAAAGGTTAAAAAGAAATACATACTAAGGATAGGTGCTTGAAGTCCAAGATATAAAATGGTGACATCGTATTAGCAAGAGAAGAATCTTGAGCTTTTCTTCCTAGCTAAAAATAAAGTATTCAATAAATTATCTATTAAACCTTGTGTAAGCTATCAATATATTTATTTGTTATGTATAGTATGTGTAGTGGCAACTGCATTAATATTCATCCATTATCTCATATTTGTTGGCTAAGAACACATTAATCGATCGCATGTACATATGTACTAAATATGTTTCTTTGAATTCTTAAAGAACCTGTGTTTCAACATCATTTTTTTTCTAGCCTGTCATGGTTTCAAAGATACTTTGGTCTACAAACTTGCTTACTATGAAATCAATGTAATATGATACTTTTCCCATTTCGACTCATACAATGAAGCCTGTAACTTTTAATATCAATGTTCCTAGTTATAAATAGATTTGGTTGTGAGGAACTTAATTTATTTTTCTTCTGTAAGCTACTGCTAGTAACACTAATACCTTAAGATGATTTATTTATTATGTATAATTCCAATAAACAAAAATAAACCTCTGCCAAATTGAGTACACTTGAGATTTTTTGCTATTGATCACCCTATAAACAGACTCCATAATAATATTACAATGAAAAATATTGATCACCCCATAATAATATTACAAATCCTAGCATCCGGCTATAAGACAATGAAAAACACTGAACAAACTGATTCAAAAATTTCATTTTGAAATACATTTACATATATCATTTGGTTGTTTACTGAACTACAAAATCTTCTCTTAAAATCAAAATATAGAAGAATCATTTGAAGATAAATACTGCACAGTAAGCATCTATCATAACTACATAACAGTGCAAACTAATTTTTTTTAATTTAATTAAATCAATGAATATACATCCAAAACATTTAGGATACTTTAGCACCGATTCCTTAAGCATTTACTATTTTGAGATATGCCTAGACTTCCATTTTTGAAATTAAAAATCATTCAGAGCCTTAGACTTCATATGTTGTTCAGGCTTGATACCATTGAATCTAATTTGGTTTATAAATTTGTAAAGGGAAATTCGATCCTTTTAAACATTGATTCAGTATACTAGGTTGGACAAATCAAATAAGAGAGAACAGAAAACAACAAGACCATATGAAAACTGGCAGTAGTCAAAGCGTGTATAGAAGTATATATTGTGGAGAAAACATAAGGAAAGAGAAAATGACTTCCGCCTGAGTTTCCAGATCGACGAAAAGTAACCCAGAATGGGATGTCTGGTGAGGTCAAGTTTGGGGTCGAGTTTCATAGTAAAGATCGATGTAGGGAAGTTAACGTGGAAGCTACATCAGTGGTGAGATTGAATTTGCAGATGAATGGAAGCAAGAATTGTTGGGACGAATTTGTGAAGAAGAGAATTAGGTCATAAGGCGGGAGAAGGAGAATTATAGAAACAGATATTATGGGAAGGAAGCGAATGAGTGTGGATCCGACGACGTGGGATATAAGGGTATATTTGGAATTTCATAAAGATGCAAAGTAAATCTATTCAACGAATTATATATATATATAACTTATATGGCCCTAGTTTAAAGAGTGTTTTGTGTGAATAAACCAAATGCAAATCCATTCTCAGTGTTCACTCTAGAATTCAAATTGGTGTGTTTATAAAAGATGGTGTTGAGATAATTAGAAATGAAATCCTAATTACTAAAAGGTTTCTTAAAACAAAAAAAGGATTCACAATTATTCAACTATCATTCCTTTATCACACACGGTAATTTCCGAATTCTCATATTACAACCCTCACAACGCAAGCTATATTTTCTGCCCTTTTTATAGTTTTGTTTCAATTAACATGATTCTTGGATGTAAGATATAGGATACGCAACTGCTTGTGCCTCCTTTTCTTTTGCAATATGTCACTATATTTTATGGTTGTGGTCATTTTTTAGTTCTTACCAGAAATATGAAGTAATTTGATACTTGTCAAATGTAAAAAAATGAAATTGAGAAATAAAATAAAGAGATGGTAATACTTAAAATTACAAATTAATAAAAATTATGATATGAAGGAAAATAATAATTGAAATAACTTTGTTAAAAATAAAAAATCATTCCCAAAATAGATGAACCAAATTAGAAAATATAATGGAGCATTTGAATTCATAAAGTGCACCTACCCCTTTGTTTTGTGTATTACCATGGAAAAAGAATACTGCTCTTAATGAAACGCGGATTATTTAACTAATAAAAGAGGGTTGATTGAAATAGATCTTGAGGAGACAGTGGAATGTAAACCGAATTAATCATGAGTGTAACAGTTAACACTATACTTTTACCACAAAACATTTTTGAAACTTGAAAATGAAACTATGTTGAAATCCAGAATATTTTTATGCATTTTTTTTGCGTAATGCATATGGAATCAAATGAAGAGAGAAATGTTACAATAGTATTTTATTGAAGTAAGCTATTATCAACAATATGAAACAAAATCTATGGTGTTTATGCCAGATATATATCTATATGTGTAACATCCCGCCTTTCGCACACTTTAAACCGACACACGTGCCAATTCAAAGCATACGCAAGGGCGGATTGTTATGGGGTAAATAAGAAAAACAGAGAAGAAATAAAAACAAAACAGAATCTCACAGCGGAAGGATAAAATATAATAATAAATATACAGTTCAAAACAGTTTACAAACACTTGATTTGCTTTATACAATAAATATCAGAGTTACACATACCAATACAATCAATGCAGCGGAACAGTATGAGTGTGGTGCAATACTATAGATAATAATAATACGACTCCTTCGTCTTCGTCCTTCAAAGCTAAAGTCTTCGATCCTGAAACGCTCGGACTGACCCGAGTGAATTTGAAAAGACAAAAACACTCGAGTCAGAACTAAAAGATCTTATGTGAGATAAATTAACAGAAATAAATATGAGTGCAGTAACTCAAGAGATGCTCGGGATTTACATCTCCTAAGGATCCGTTAAACTATTTACTATGTAGTATATTGCGCTATTATAATAGTGTCTATTTGTAAAGTAAACTTACTTTTTAATAGCGTTAAGGGGTTACCCATATAGCCCTTAACACAAATAATGCCAATAGTCTATACAGTACCGTCATACCTCCTGATCAGGAAGCTACCAGAGGATACTCCATAGGTACGACACAAATAGAAACTCGTAGTAAAGGCTGGTATGGTAGGTGACACGGCACAACTAGGCAATGCCAGGGTAGATATACCAATTGCTATCCAGGCTGGTGGAAACGCGTAGCCGCAGTTACCGCCCACCTCGGACTAACTCCCCAAAATCAAAATATAGAAGTGGCCACTGAATCAATCCAAAATCAAAGTATAATATCGAAGAGGAGGGTCCGATCAGAGGAATGACCTCATTGGCCTGAGAATCGCTCCTGTTTTAGCCACCTTATGCCAACTCATGGGAGTCGGGTCCACGTATTTACCTTACAGGAAACGTCGCCACCACCTACTTCATTCTGGAATCTCCACCGCGTACACGGTTAGTCAAAGTGGTTTTCGGTATCGACAAAGAGTATGTCCATATCCGATCCCGGTCTCTTTGCCAACCCATCGTTATTATAACACCGCGGTCATTTAAAAATAGGTTATACTTTAAAAATCAGAATAAACATTTCCATTTTAAAATTATGAATACAATATCATTTTAAAACCCAAAACAATATGATATCCTTTATCCCAAATATAAACCTTTTCAAAAATCCAAATGCTTTAAAATTTATAACGTCTGAAAGCCAAATATCCTTTCAAAGCATAATATTTCGAAATTCATAATTTAAAACCATAACTTTTAAAACTTGAATGGTTTGGATATTCAACGGTATATGAATTAAAAGGTTTAACTTAAATGTTACTTTGTAAAGAAAATAGTTCTCATGGCTTTACAAATACATTTCTTTATTAAAGTCTAAACCAAAATTTGTATTATCTCTCTCATGTTCCAAAACCACTTCAATTTATATATATATATATATATATATATATATATATATATATATATATATATATACGTATATCCATTTGGAGTATTAATATTTCAAACTAAAGTTGGATTTTATTCTTTCAACAAATCGAATGTTCTATAAATTAGTCTTGAATATTCACATAAAATCCATAAATAAATAAAAACTCCAATTTCTAGTAATAAAATATATATATTTTTTTCAATTCAAATTATACTAGAATATTCATTTCAATTTATCTTGGGAAAAATCCAATTATAAATATCATATTTTAAAATTTCCAAACTTAACATTTAAACATATGATATAAATTATCAAACTCCATTTTCTTAATTTTTTTTCCATTTTTAATAAAGATTTTTATACACCATTTAATTTCAAAATTTTCAACTTCATATGTATATATATATGGAAGAAAAATATTTATACAATATAAACTTTAAGATTATTATAAACCGTATTCCATCCAAACCATAGAAATCACATAAAATAGTTATATATAGACCGCGGTGCCTGTATATAATTTTCTATCCTATGGTCAAGTGATACAGATATTTATCATTTCAATCCGCAATTTAAAAGATATAAAATTTTGCGGTTGTATATCATTTCAAACCACAATCCCGAATGAAAGGAAATATGCATGATAATTTGCAATTTTATGAAATACAATAAAACATCCATCAACATCACCCATCATCCAATCACAATCATCAAGCAATATCAATCAATAACAATTTATATTTGATAATATATAACAGGTAATAACTGGCAATTTTATTCAGATTAAATTTAACAACTATTAATCTAACAGTTTATATTCAGTAATAATCTATATAGCTGTTAACTAGCAGTTTATAGGCAAACAAATAAATTCTAACTATCAATCAATACGCAATAAATAAATTAAATTAATAGTTAAATTTAATAAATGCAATTCAACAAATATGAGTGAAATAAACATGTCAAATAATCATAAATAAATTTCTATTCATTTCTAAAATTAATTTAACAAACATAAAAGCTTCTAGTAGTTGTGAGTGGGTTAAAACACTCACCTTTTGAATTTAAATCGAATTTAAATTCGATTTAAACCCAAAAATTCGCCCTTCTCGGAATTCGTCCAAACTAGCGTCATCAAATCCGGAATTAAATTACGATCGTAACACAAAAGAAATTTCGTGTGAATCCGACTTCGTATGAGAAAGTTATGGCGAAAAATGATGATTGAATTCAAAATTGAAAATAAATAAAACGACACACAGTCATCACTTACAAATATATGTGCCACGTCACTCCTTCTATTCCCAGAAACGCACGCGGCCCCCTTCCAGAAACCCTAATCGAAGATCTACGACGATCTAACCATTGAATCGACACAAAAACCATATAGATGCGATCCCCATCGTCCACTCTACAAAACCCAGAAAAGGTTTGACGATCCGACGAAGTTTGCGACGACGATGATGAATGGTCACGGACTATTTGAATTAATTCTGGTCAAACGAATGTTCAAACAGAAAACGAATTGCACCAGTAGATTACGTGCCTCGAGAACATTAACATATATTTTTTGTGGAATTTTTCTGAAGTGTTTGCATTTTCATTGAAATTTGGATTGAAGTAGATCTGGGTTTTGCAACCATTTGAGGAGGAGAAGGAGATGAAGAAATGAATATGCAGCAAATGACAATAGGATGGAGCTAGGATTTATAACTGTATATATATATATTAAATTTCCAAAATTTAATTAAATTTACTTTCCATTATTTATTGTCAATTAGATTGATTTATCATTGGATTCATATTTCAATATGTAAATATCCCCAATTTCATCTGCACTTATATTTACATAGTTTCTAAATATTAAATTTCAAATATTACTTCATTTAACGTTACGTATTTATTATTTATTACTTGCTGCAGTTGATTATCAATTATACTTAATATACTAAATAGATGGTAAATTTTGAATACTTGTTATCATTAACGTTTTATTTCCACTTACAAAATAAATGAAATTATCACATAAACTCCCTTAATTAAGTCAACCATTATCTTATATAACTTAATTGGTAATATATATACCCAATTGCCCTAATTGGTTTATAGTTATCAGCTAAATACATACTAACTTGTAAATAAATTCGTTTAATTGCAAATGGATCTGATCAAATTTAATAGATTGAATAGATGGGTAAGCAAATAATAAATTTTCCTTTTTGTCAAATTCAAACCCATTCCTACTTAATTATCAATTACAATTTATTACGAAACATTGATTTTATGCAGTTACCTTTTATTTGCGTAGTATTACATCAATTCCTATAACCTTGGATTCATTCCCAATTCACCAAATTCAATTAATTACACTTTACAAATGTGTTTCCAATATATAGGTATTGCCCAAGTTAAATTTATTAGCTAACTCATATTAATAAACAAATGACTTATATGAATGATTAAAATTTTCAACTATCTCACTTTACTCCTAAACTTCTGTTATTTAATAATTATTGCTTAGAACCTGATTTTATTCTTCCCATTATCTATTTAATTCCTTCTAGAATCACAGCTAATATTTGTCATCCCTTCATTACCCAAATGTTCTTATCCCATCAAATTTTAAGTTATCGAAATATTAAATGTCAATTTCTTTTAATTGCACTAAATTTATCTATTAAAGGTTGCACTTAACCCAAATACATAAAACTTGCCCAATTTCTCCTTAAATCAATAACCTTCATATACAAATATGTTTATCATAAATTTTATCTACTCTTCCTTTTTAGGTAATGTCCTATATATTAGATTTCCATGTAATTTGCAATAAATCATACTCGTAGTTATATCACATTAAACGAATAAATAAGTGTTGACTCTATTCTTTTGATTCAACATTGGTTTACGTTATATTTCATAAATATTTCTACATACATCAGGATTTTTAAAAATGGTTGTAACGTGAAATCTCGTCTACTTCCCATTTTATATTTAAGGCTTCTAAAACCGATTCATATCATTTCTCTAGTCCAAATTTTATTAATATAACCTTAAATTAAATTTATTCCTATCGATGTAATGGTTAAACACAAATTTCACTTATTTGCAATAAATCCACAAATTGGATTTCAAATTTTCAAATAAATAAATAAATTTTAGTTTATCACTTCTTAAATACCCAAACGTCAATGCCTTAATTTAAACTGCATTTATTACATTTTATAAAAATCCTCCATCTTAATTGACAAATCAAAACTACCCTATCTACACAAATCATCGTATTATAAAGATATTTACACTATCCTCCATTTATTACCTTAAATTAATATCTATTGCAATGATTTCAAATTATTATTCCCCCATTCCTTTTTAATTTCAATAACGCCAAATTTAACCGTTATATTCTCTTTATTTATGCGATAAATGCAATTATTGAATCTAATACTCCATTTAATTAATAGATCCTGCTTCCTAGAATCTACATCAACAATAGGTCAAATATATACATAGAATTAGCCTTAACTTCACCTAAAAGAATTAGCTATTTCAACTACCGCACAAAACTACGCTACTGCACTATCTAATCAAATAAATTAATTGAACTTAAATCAGCATAAATGTTATAAATGTAATCTTAATAAATTCATTTATTGATTTAGACTCTTTCTATACAGTAATTAACCTATAAATAACTTTGGAATTATATTACATCTCATTAGTGCGCGTTTTATTTCCTATAACTTCTCCTTATTTAACTATACCCATTAACAACCAAAAAATAATAATTAAATTAGCTTTATTTCAATCTATTTCCCTTCTTAACTAAATAAAATAAATGGTTAACCTAAACACTTGTTATCCTTTGATATATTCAAATTCACTTCCAACATTTATTAACAAAATGTTGCCATAGGTTTAGATTTACATAAATAAATTATATGTATAGGTAGAAAAATTGGTAATCCGCAAATGCCCAATATACACGCATTAATTACTACCTATTGTTAGAATCCATTTATTAATTTACTAGTTAATAACGGTCTTTTTATTTCTATTTACTACCAAACTCTCTATTTTATTATAGTTCCAATATATTAATACTTAGGCACATCAAGTGCTAGCCCTTTTGTTATTTATATTAAATTGGGTATGCACAAATAAGTTGTTAATTAACTATTTCTACAAAATTATATTCATACATTCAGTTCCATATCTTATAGGGTTAAATTCTAATTACTTACGCTTAATCTATCAATTTAATACTCTATTCAAACATGCATTTAAATTCTTTTTATTCTAAATAAATTTTATTAAGTGTTGACATCCACTAATAGCATTCACCTTTATTACAACCAAAGGTGACATCTTCACTACTGATTTTATATTAATGAATCCCATTTTAGTTAATATTTTTTATTAATATTCTCAATTCAACATTTATTGATTTCTTAAAATTTACTTTTAACAAAAAGTGACAAATTACATTATCCAAATCTATTGTCATAAAATTTTATTGTTACACTAGGTTACAACTACTATACCAAATTTCTACATTTATTCTTAAACAAATTAGAAATCATATTAATTTAATTTATTAAATATTATTAATTTAACGGGTCGTTACAATCTCCCCCACTCAAAACTTTTCGTCCCCGAAAAGGAAAAAGAAGGGAGAAGGAAGAATAAACAGTACATCTTATTTCAAATATTAACTTATAAACAATAATTTACTGGATTAATTTCCTTTAATGAAATATACTCGTTTATAATCATTACAACCTTTTATACTTAAATCATTAAAGTTTGGAAAATATTCAACAAAATTCTAAGTCCAAAATTTACGAAATTTTTTGGCAGAGTCTCCTTTGTACGGTGAGGCTCGGGAGAAAATATAATATCAAAATATACAAATATATTACATATATTATCAAAATATTATATCCCAACACGGGAAAAATAGCGCTTTAAACGTAATCCGAAAACGTACCTATTTGTCGGGCAATATACGCTTATTATTTTGGAACCAAAAGCAGTAGCAGTTGCTTCCATCAGCTGTATTCGCTTATAAAATCTAAAAGGTTAAATATTTATTTTAAAGTGAACTATTCAAGTGGATTCAATCATTAATCAACCAAACAATTCAACAACCATCAACCTTACAAACAACATACATACACAAACAAAGCAACCATTTAATCCATCAAACAAATAGTTGTTTGGGTTCAAACTTGAAATTTGTATGAAATGAAATTAACTATCAAGTGCATCCTTTTCTCAACGGTCTTAGATGGAACATAGATAGATTATTTATTCATCCGACAAATTCAAATTCCTTACCCAACAACATAAATCAAACAATAACAATTCAACCCAACAACCAAATTACTTATCATACATTTTTTTCATGCTTCAGTGGTTTGATTTTCTTTCATTTATGGAGTGATTCCTTTACTTCTTACAATTTTCATTTTCATTTATTACAAAATTATCATATTTGTGTTCCAATTTATTGACTAAAGTTTATATCACCCATTTATTCTACTTACCTTTCTTATATAGTAAAATTTCCGATTTAGCTTAAGTTTTAACAGCAATTAATTGAATACTTTAATTACCTCAAGCTTCACTTGTAAGATTTCCCTTTACACTTTCTTACTAGCAATTGCAACTTTTATTTTATGGTAAGATATATATTTTTTAAGAATGTAAGTGAAAATTTACACGTTTCTTTTCATTCCTTTAATTAATATATATTTGTTTTATAACCTACAATTTCAACTTACCTTTAATCTCATTTATTTATTTAATGTGGAAGTTTCCATTATATTTAATAGTAGTAACAGTTTAATTACCCACTTTCTATAATATTTAATTACAGTAACCCTTTTTAATAACACTTAAATTATTAACCCTTTAACATTCATTCTTAAAAATAAGGAATTTTATTAATTAATTACTTAGGGTTTACAGTCATTTATATATTACTTACTTTCTATTATATTAGAATAGGGGGAATTAAAGCGTACTTAAGTTAATAACCCTACAATCAAACTTTATAAATTAAGGAATTTCATTTTTACTTTCTTAAGGTTAAAATCACCTATTAATAATACAACCTTTAATTTTAGTAAAATTCCAATCATCACTTAAGTTAATACCATTAAATTCTTATTTATAACAGTAATTTATTGAATACTTCATTTTTCCAAAATTCTACTTGCATAATATTCTATTCCACTCTTAATTTACATTTCAACTTTTTATACTTGGTCAGTTATTTATGCTAAAGAAAAAGCAAAAGAACTTATACAAGTTAAATCTCAACCCTTTTAATTCATTGATTACTTAACCTTTATTTCACTAATCTAATTTTTTTTTTTTTTACAACTAATTAATGGAAATTCAAGAATTAATACCGTGTCAAATTCCAAAATTACTTTAAAATAATAGATAATTAATTTCTTACAACTTTTATATCTCTAATTACCTTTAGACAATTAAAATTTTAAATAATTTCAAAACAAATCTGCAGTAGAATTTACTACAGTGGCCTTTCCCTTCGAAACTCGAAAATGAAAGTCGATGATGCGGCCGTCATCACCGAAATTATTTTCCAGCGACAGAGAGGAAAGTACAAACTTATTTTCTTCAAAATCCTCTTTAAACCAATTCTTTCGAATTATACTAAATATTTATATAAGAAAATATTTATAAACCAAATCATTATATTTCATAAATCCTTTGAAAGAAGATTTCAAAAATCCCGGACTTAAGTTCTAAAATCTCCAATTTGATTTATTAAAATTTCAACTTAGCTTCAATTATTATAAATATTTTTATTACCTAACACCCAATCTATAGCAACCAAATATATCTTTATAAAAATATTTTTATATATAGAAAATATAATAGGCAAAATTATTTCATACACCTATATTAAAAACAAATATTATGTCGGTCTGTCCTATTAAGTGTTTAGAAATCCCTATTGATGTCATAGCGTCCCATGCATCAACCAGAATTTATAAATACAAAGCGGAACATATTAACACAATATCAAAATCTTTATTAACACTAACAAATACGCTCTCTCATATATATACACTCAGCGACTCCCATAGGGTATTACTACCCTATTAACAAAGAGTCAAACCCCACAAAACCAAGGTTTATCACTAAACCAAAGCTTTGATACCAACTGTAACATCCCGCCTTTCGCACACTTTAAACCGACACACGTGCCAATTCAAAGCATACGCAAGGGCGGATTGTTATGGGGTAAATAAGAAAAACAGAGAAGAAATAAAAACAAAACAGAATCTCACAGCGGAAGGATAAAATATAATAATAAATATACAGTTCAAAACAGTTTACAAACACTTGATTTGCTTTATACAATAAATATCAGAGTTACACATACCAATACAATCAATGCAGCGGAACAGTATGAGTGTGGTGCAATACTATAGATAATAATAATACGACTCCTTCGTCTTCGTCCTTCAAAGCTGAAGTCTTCGATCCTGAAACGCTCGGACTGACCCAAGCGAATTTGAAAAGACAAAAACACTCGAGTCAGAACTAAAAGATCTTATGTGAGTTAAATTAACAGAAATAAATATGAGTGCAGTAACTCAAGAGATGCTCGGGATTTACATCTCCTAAGGATTCGTTAAACTATTTACTATGTAGTATATTGCGCTATTATAATAGTGTCTATTTGTAAAGTAAACTTACTTTTTAATAGCGTTAAGGGGTTACCCATATAGCCCTTAACACAAATAATGCCAATAGTCTATACAGTACCGTAATACCTCCTGATCAGGAAGCTACCAGAGGATACTCCATAGGTACGACACAAATAGAAACTCGTAGTAAAGGCTCGGTATGGTAGGTGACACGGCACAACTAGGCAATGCCAGGGTAGATATACCAATTGCTATCCAGGCTGGTGGAAACGCGTAGCCGCAGTTACCGCCCACCTCGGACTAACTCCCCAAAATCAAAATATAGAAGTGGCCACTGAATCAATCCAAAATCAAAGTATAATATCGAAGAGGAGGGTCCGATCAGAGGAATGACCTCATTGGCCTGAGAATCGCTCCTGTTTTAGCCACCTTATGCCAACTCACGGGAGTCGGGTCCACGTATTTACCTTACAGGAAACGTCGCCACCACCTACTTCATTCTGGAATCTCCACCGCGTACACGGTTAGTCAAAGTGGTTTTCGGTATCGACAGAGAGTATGTCCATATCCGATCCCGGTCTCTTTGCCAACCCATCGTTATTATAACACCGCGGTCATTTAAAAATAGGTTATACTTTAAAAATCAGAATAAACATTTCCATTTTAAAATTATGAATACGATATCATTTTAAAACCCAAAACAATATGATATCCTTTATCCCAAATATAAACCTTTTCAAAAATCCAAATTCTTTAAAATTTAAAACGTCTAAAAGCCAAATATCCTTTCAAAGCATAATATTTCGAAATTCATAATTTAAAACCATAACTTTTAAAACTTGAATGGTTTGGATATTCAACGGTATATGAATTAAAAGGTTTAACTTAAATGTTACTTTGTAAAGAAAATAGTTCTCATGGCTTTACAAATACATTTATTTATTAAAGTCTAAACCAAAATTTGTATTATCTCTCTCAAGTTCCAAAACCACTTCAATTTATATATATATATATATATATATATATATATATATATATATATATATATATATATACACGTATATCCATTTGGAGTATTAATATTTCAAACTAAAGTTGGATTTTATTCTTTCAACAAATCGAATGTTCTATAAATTAGTCTTGAATATTCACATAAAATCCATAAATAAATAAAAACTCCAATTTCTAGTAATAAAATATATATATTTTTTTCAATTCAAATTATACAAGAATATTCATTTCAATTTATCTTGGGAAAAATCCAATTATAAATATCATATCTTAAAATTTCCAAACTTAACATTTAAACATATGATATAAATTATCAAACTCCATTTTCTTAATTTTTTTCCATTTTTAATAAAGATTTTTATACACCATTTAATTTCAAAATTTTCAACTTCATATGTATATATATATGGAAGAAAAATATTTATACAATATAAACTTTAAGATTATTATAAACCGTATTCCATCCAAACCATAGAAATCACATAAAATAGTTATATATAGACCGCGGTGCCTGTATATAATTTTCTATCCTATGGTCAAGTGATACAGATATTTATCATTTCAATCCGCAATTTAAAAGATATAAAATTTTGCGGTTGTATATCATTTCAAACCACAATCCCGAATGAAAGGAAATATGCATGATAATTTGCAATTTTATGAAATACAATAAAACATCCATCAACATCACCCATCATCCAATCACAATCATCAAGCAATATCAATCAATAACAATTTATATTTGATAATATATAACAGGTAATAACTGGCAATTTTATTCAGATTAAATTTAACAACTATTAATCTAACAGTTTATATTCAGTAATAATCTATATAGCTGTTAAATAGCAGTTTATAGGCAAACAAATAAATTCTAACTATCAATCAATACGCAATAAATAAATTAAATTAACAGTTAAATTTAATAAATGCAATTCAACAAATATGAGTGAAATAAACATGTCAAATACTCATAAATAAATTTCTATTCATTTCTAAAATTAATTTAACAAACATAAAAGCTTCTAGTAGTTGTGAGTGGGTTAAAACACTCACCTTTTGAATTTAAATCGAATTTAAATTCGATTTAAACCCAAAAATTTGCCCTTCTCGAAATTCGTCCAAACCAGCGTCATCAAATCCGGAATTAAATTACGATCCTAACACAAAAGAAATTTCGTGTGAATCCGACTTCGTATGAGAAAGTTATGGCGAAAAATGATGATTGAATTCAAAATTGAAAATAAATAAAACGACACACATTCATCACTTACAAATATATGTGCCACGTCACTCCTTCTATTCCCAGAAACGCACGCGGCCCCCTTCCAGAAACCCTAATCGAAGATCTACGACGATCTAACCGTTGAATCAACACAAAAACCATATAGATGCGATCCCCATCGTCCACTCTACAAAACCCAGAAAAGGTTTGACGATTCGACGAAGTTTGCGACGACGATGATGAATGGTCACGGACTGTTTGAATTAATTCTGGTCAAACGAATGTTCAAACAGAAAACGAATTGCACCAGTAGATTACGTGCCTCGAGAACATTAACATATATTTTTTGTGGAATTTTTTTGAAGTGTTTGCATTTTCATTGAAATTTGGATTGAAGTAGATCTGGGTTTTGCAACCATTTGAGGAGGAGAAGGAGATGAAGAAATGAATATGCAGCAAATGACAATAGGATGGAGCTAGGGTTTATAACTGTATATATATATTAAATTTCCAAAATTTAATTAAATTTACTTTCCGTTATTTATTGTCAATTAGATTGATTTATCATTGGATTCATATTTCAATATGTAAATATCCCCAATTTCATCTGCACTTATATTTACATAGTTTCTAAATATTAAATTTCAAATATTACTTCATTTAACGTTACGTATTTATTATTTATTACTTGCTGCAGTTGATTATCAATTATACTTAATATACTAAATAGATGGTAAATTTTGAATACTTGTTATCATTAACGTTTTATTTCCACTTACAAAATAAATGAAATTATTACATAAACTCCCTTAATTAAGTCAACCATTATCTTATATAACTTAATTGGTGATATATATACCCAATTGCCCTAATTGGTTTATAGTTATCAGCTAAATACATACTAACTTGTAAATAAATTCGTTTAATTGCAAATGGATCTGATCAAATTTAATAGATTGAATAGATGGGTAAGCAAATAATAAATTTTCCTTTTTGTGAAATTCAAACCCATTCCTACTTAATTATCAATTACAATTTATTACGAAACATTGATTTTATGCAGTTACCTTTTATTTGTGTAGTATTACATCAATTCCTATAACCTTAGATTCATTCCCAATTCACCAAATTCAATTAATTACACTTTACAAATGTGTTTCCAATATATAGGTATTGCCCAAGTTAAATTTATTAGCTAACTCATATTAATAAACAAATGACTTATATGAATGATTAAAATTTTCAATTATCTCACTTTACTCCTAAACTTCTGTTATTTAATAATTATTGCTTAGAACCTGATTTTAATCTTCCCATTATCTATTTAATTCCTTCTAGAATCACAGCTAATATTTGTCATCCCTTCATTACCCAAATGTTCTTATCCCATCAAATTTTAAGTTATCGAAATATTAAATGTCAATTTCTTTTAATTGCACTAAATTTATCCATTAAAGGTTGCACTTAACCCAAATACATAAAACTTGCCCAATTTCTCCTTAAATCAATAACCTTCATATACAAATATGTTTATCATAAATTTTATCTACTCTTCCTTTTTAGGTAATGTCCTATATATTAGATTTCCATGTAATTTGCAATAAATCATACTCGTAGTTATATCACATTAAACGAATAAATAAGTGTTGACTCTATTCTTTTGATTCAACATTGGTTTACGTTATATTTCATAAATATTTCTACATACATCAGGATTTTTAAAAATGGTTGTAACGTGAAATCTCGTCTACTTCCCATTTTATATTTAAGGCTTCTAAAACCGATTCATATCATTTCTCTAGTCCAAATTTTATTAATATAACCTTAAATTAAATTTATTCCTATCGATGTAATGGTTAAACACAAATTTCACTTATTTGCAATAAATCCACAAATTGGATTTCAAATTTTCAAATAAATAAATAAATTTTAGTTTATCACTTCTTAAATACCCAAACGTCAATGCCTTAATTTAAACTGCATTTATTACATTTTATAAAAATCCTCCATCTTAAGTGACAAATCAAAACTACCCTAACTACACAAATCATCGTATTATAAAGATATTTACACTATCCTCCATTTATTACCTTAAATTAATATCTATTGCAATGATTTCAAATTATTATTCCCCCATTCCTTTTTAATTTCAATAACGCCAAATTTAACCGTTATATTCTCTTTATTTATGCGATAAATGCAATTATTGAATCTAATACTCCATTTAATTAATAAATCCTGCTTCCTAGAATCTATATCAACAATAGCTCAAATATATACATAGAATTAGCCTTAACTTCACCTAAAAGAATTAGCTATTTCAACTACCGCACAAAACTACGCTACTGCACTATCTAATCAAATAAATTAATTGAACTTAAATCAGCATAAAGGTTATAAATGTAATCTTAATAAATTCATTTATTGATTTAGACTCTTTCTATACAGTAATTAACCTATTTGTGGGTATAAATAACTTTGGAATTATATTACATCTCATTAGTGCGCGTTTTATTTCCTATAACTTCTCCTTATTTAACTATACCCATTAACAACCACAAAAAAATTAAATTAGCTTTATTTCAATCTATTTCCCTTCTTAACTAAATAAAATAAATGGTTAACCTAAACACTTGTTATCCTTTGATATATTCAAATTCACTTCCAACATTTATTAACAAAATGTTGCCATAGGTTTAGATTTACATAAATAAATTATATGAATAGGTAGAAAAATTGGTAATCTGCAAATGCCCAATATACACGCATTAATTACTACCTATTGTTAGAATCCATTTATTAATTTACTAGTTAATAACGGTCTTTTTATTTCTATTTACTACCAAACTCTCTATTTTATTATAGTTCCAATATATTAATACTTAGGCACATCAAGTGCTATCCCTTTTGTTATTTATATTAAATTGGGTATGCACAAATAAGTTGTTAATTAACTATTTCTACAAAATTATATTCATACATTCAGTTCCATATCTTATAGGGTTAAATTCTAATTATTTACGCTTAATCTATCAATTTAATACTCTATTCAAACATGCATTTAAATTCTTTTTATTCTAAATAAATTTTATTAAGTGTTGACATCCACTAATAGCATTCACCTTTATTACAACCAAAGGTGACATCTTCACTACTGATTTTATATTAATGAATCTCATTTTAGTTAATATTTTTTATTAATATTCTCAATTCAACATTTATTGATTTCTTAAAATTTACTTTTAACAAAAAGTGACAAATTACATTATCCAAATCTATTGTCATGAAATTTTATTGTTACACTAGGTTACAACTACTATACCAAATTTCTACATTTATTCTTAAACAAATTAGAAATCATATTAATTTAATTTATTAAATATTATTAATTTAACGGGTCGTTACAATATGTGTGTGTAGGCAAGATCAATAGTTGTGTGTACTGAATTTAAAACTGTAAGCTGTAAACAATAAGTGAATTAGATGATATTTCAAGTTAAGTACCATAGGTTACAGATTTTAGTTTACCTATAAATTTACCATTTGTAAATTATAGAATGAATCAATTAATTGATAACAAAAAGGGAAAATTTATACATGTATCCGTTAGAAATAGAAATAATGTTGCATGTACTTAATTCAAAACTGTAAGCTCTACATAGTTAGTAAAAGAGATAATAACTGTTTGTATCAAAGTCATAAGTTAGGCATTCATTCGTAGGATAATAGATTAGCAAGATATTTTGACTGATTCCATATCATATCTATTATTGTGCCCAACTGTTATCACTACTTAAATAATCACATTGTCTCCTCTACTAATCGGAATATTGGCAACAATTAGGAAAAATAAAGCTGGTTTACATGTGCACTTCTTTCTGTTTCTGGATGGTTTTTATTAAAATCTAATCTTAGTTCTTTGAAGGTGAATAGTACTACAAAATATTTGATTTAAACAGTAGGCACTATTTGAATATAGAGATTAAATAGCAGGCAGTTATTGCAGCTGCTATAGGGACTTATGTATCAAGGTACTTTGCTACCATTGACAGAGTAAATAAGCATATAAGAAAAAAGAAAGAACTATTTTCCTTCCTGCATAAATCTTTACTTCTGAAGATAGAGTAATGGTAAACTATGAAAGATAGAGTAATGGTAAGCAGTAATGGGATGGTACTAAATAGTTTACGTCTAAATAGTGTGATGCAAGAAGCACAAAATACATAGTTATTGTACCATCAAACTGTTGCATCCAAGACAGATGTTATTGTCAACATATAAAACAATATGAATTAACATATGCTAAAGATTTGAAATACCTATGGGCAGAGCCCTTCAATTTTTGTTTATGATAGATATTAAACTCAAATTATAAATCACTTTTAAAGCAGCAGCAAGTCTCTCAATTCTGAGCAGCAAACGTTTGTCCCCTGTGATCTTTAAAGGTAAAACTGAAGTCAAATTTAACAGGTAGCACTTATGATCCATCCTAGTAAATTTTAACAGATAGTGCGTAAAATTACATATGATCTTCGTTTAGGCTAGTCATCGTTAATTGTACGGGATCGGTTTTCAGTTGGCCGTAGTTGATTACCTATCGATGTTGATGCCGGTAGGGCAGCAAAATAAGGAAAATGGTCGGAGCCTGTTGACGAACATTGGCAGAGTAAGAGGTGAAATGGATGAAAATCGGAATGGTACCTTTTTCGAAGTCCGGTAGACATCGAGTCGATGATGGTTGAGCGTAGTCGTTGATGAGGAGTAATCGTCGTTAAATGGTCAAGTCGATGCTGGTTGAGCGTAGTCGTCGGTGAGGAGTAATCGTCGTTAATCGATGACTAATTTATTCAGGGGGAGGACGATGCAAGACTTTTTAGGGTTTTTAGTTTAGGGGAGGACGAATTGAGAAGAGTAGAATGTGGTGAGAAGCAGATGCGAAAGAAGACTGATCTGATATGAACAACGTGCGAAAGAGAAGAAATAAAAGGGCAATTTGGGGATTTCAAAAAGACACCGTGCAAATCAGTTCATGTAGTTTTCATTATTAGTAGTAAAGATGTTAGTGCCACTTTGCCAGCGTGATACCTTCCTATATTTTAGCCTGCTATCATCTGTCATGTTCGATTATGCTCTTAGCTGTTGTTTTTCTGTAAAATTAAAGCATACTTCGAAACGGATAAGAGGCATAAAATATGCGGTAAACTTTCATGGAATATAAATTTATACACTATAGTAGGTACCACCTTTTGAAAAAGAATAAATTTTCTACTTAAGCCAGATTTGCAAACATATTACAAATATAAATCAGTTTCGAAACTAATCATAAAACTAGGTCAGTTCTGACCACGTAGATTGACACGTGCACTGGCGGCATTTCAAATGCCGTCAGTCCACGTTATAATGGAAAAATAAACTTGCGGCATTTGAGATGCCACCTTTTGCGGCATTTCAAATGCTGCCATGTTATTTGCCTACTTTTTAAGCCTTTCCCCTCTATCATTTATGGCTCCTCCTCCCTAAAAATATCAGATCTTGAAAAAACCCAAAATCTCCAAAATATTCCCAAAGTATAGTTTAATCTTGATTGAAAGTAGCTATAGTCGAGAAGCAACACCTATTTCTTCCTCTTGAACAATTTTGGTATGTTATTTTGCAAACCCTAGTTTTTTTAGTGTTCTTTTATCATATGTCTTTTGGTAATTTATGGAAATAGTTAACAAGTTGATTAATTGATATGTAGAACGGCTCCTAAGTGTGTACCAACAATTTGTTGTTATGATGATGAACTGTTTATAGACGAACTTAATTGTGGCAAATATGTGGGTGGGTCGTGTAAACTAGCGAAAGTATTGAAAGGTTGCAGTTTGGCGTAGTTAAAAGAATCAATTTATAAAATGATATGATAAAATCCGATGAATTTGACATAGAGTTAGTGTGTAACTGGCCTACGGATTCAAGATCGAAAGCGATTAAAATAGCCAATGACGACGATGTGGAGGTAATGTTTTCAGCGGCATCGAAATCAATAGAGCTGTTTGTTGGAAAAAGTAGGCGGTTGCAAGAAGAAGAACCCGTACTAGAACAAGTAGTTAACAATGTAACTGAGGACTACCGTAGAATGGTTGAGATAGTAAGTATTAGTCTTGGAACTGCATCTCCGAGCTTTAGTAATCCACCTATGACAGCGATTTACGGTCAACAATAATCTTCATTTGGATATCCACTGTGTATGAGTTGTCAACAAGGCATTCAGTATAACTATCCATATCGTCGTCACGACAGCTTTTCACATTTTCTTGGAAGGTGAAACATTTATTTATTAATTTTAATGTTGTATGACATTGTTAGTTATGTCATAGTTGAAAGTTTTATCGTTCTATATGCAGTTATCTTCCTTTTCGACCAACACCGTCAAGTACTGCGGACCATCAAGCTGTCATATGTCTCCTTATATGTATCCAACCCCATCTGAGTTATATTATATATGTAAGAGGTATTTGTTTAGAATATGCTAACTTCAGTATCTATTATTTCTGATACGGTGTTTAAATTAATAACTATGTGTGAATTACAGATTTCCCACACATGATATTGCTACACAAGCTAATGTTGAAGTGGAGAATATAAACGTACCGCAAACGAAGCAGATGTTGATATTGAAATGGACATGGTTGTAGGTGAAGATGTACATGACGATCCCCCTATAAATAGTATGGATGCAGTCAATATGGCAGAGAATGACATGTCGTGGATCAGTATTATGCAAGTGAACAATGATGCTTTGACCTATGATTTTGCAGTCGTAGACAATATTTCCAAAGAAAGTGATGAGGTGGAAATAAGGTCCCTTTGGATGATGATATGTGCAATGCACAAATGATGCCTAGGTCTATTGTTACAAATCTTGACTTCAACAATGAGTTATTTTCAGCCATTGGCTTTCAGAGTGGATTTAAAGTTGGTATGATTTTTGAGACGAAAGCTAAACCGTTACAACAGTTGAGCTAATGGTCAATTCTACATGCCGTGTCTTTTAAAGCTGTAAAATGGAATAAAAACAAATACACTGCCTTTTGTAATATAGACGCTAACTGTACATAGAGAATTCATGCTGTTGTTTCAAAGAAATCCGAGCAGAACTGTTGGATTATTAGGAAATATCCGAGCGATCACAACTGTATTAATCCAACGGTGAACTCCATTCACAAGCAAGTGACTTTTACTTTTCTAGTACCAAAGATCTTACCTTTCATGAAAGACGATCTGAATATAACAGCCGAGACGGTGCAAGTATTGATGGAAGAACAATTGTGCGTGAAACTTACTTATATGAAGGCTTGGAGAGCTTTGAGTAAGGCGGTGGAAAGAATTTATGGTGATTGGGCAAAATCATATACCACTCTAAGACAATATTTTGCTGAAATTGCTAGAACAAACCCCAGAAGCATTGGACATGTTACTATGGATGAATATGGAGTGCTTGATTGAGCTTTTTAGGCATTTGGCCCTTGTATTGACCATTTTCTTCGTTGTCGTATGTTGTTATGTATTGACGGCACACATTTGTACGAGAAATACAAAGGAATATTACTTATAGCCACTACTGTTGATGTGGATGATCATCTATACCCTTTATCCTATGCTATTCTAGAGTCAGAATCTGTGATAGTTGGGGGTGGTTTTTTGCTTGCATGAGACGATTCATTCATAGTGTTAACAACTGATGAATTATCTTTATTTCGGATCGAGTGAAAAAAAATACAAACAGCATTGGAAACAAAATGGGGTTTGCCTCATAAACACCGCTTGTGTGCTGGACATCTAAAGGCGAATTTTCAAGCAGCAGGATTAGAGGAAAATGATTGATGGGCCTTTTTTATGCTGCAACATGTGCTGCAGAAGAAGCCGAGTACAAAAAAAATCAAAGAAGAAATCAAAAACTACAAGCATAAGGGCTCACAGTTGGATAGAAAGGAGTTTGGAAGGGAAAGTGTAACATCCCGTATCTGGTGGCCAAAAGCTAAGCGCTATAGATGCTGCAGTCATCCATAGTATTAACTTCTGGTTACAAAATACAGCAATGTTAATGGTATTCATAATATTAGAAGCACATGAATATAAAAAAAGTCATATATTTCAAAACAATATTTTACTAAATACATTTCAAAAAAATAATTCTTATACACGTTACATAACCCATTAACGTTTCTCAGGCAATGATTAAATATATCATTTACAAAATATACTAAGAGCGACATATGATGATGCCCCCTTGGTTGACCAAAATCAATAAAGTCATATCTAACTCAATATACACCGCAGAAAACAAAATAAACTGTGATTCCTATATAGCTATCCGTCAGCCACCTGCTCAATATCGGAAGCTGTATTTGCAAAAATTCAAAAACCTAAAAACCTCAACCCTCAGCCTACTCAAATCAATTTTGGGCACCCGAGAGTATAAAGGGAAACAAAAACTTTGAGTCAGACATAAAGCCTGGTGTGAATAATACTGTTCATCTCTATTATTTTATGTTAAATGAGAGCACGCTGCTTTTTAGAACGGGTTTTTCTTCACTAATGTTCCTTTAAAACATATCTTTTGCAAATCTTTTGCTGCAAGCAAAACTGGTTTAAATCTATAAAGCATCGTTATGCAAGTTTACATATCAAGTAACAAAAGGACTATCTGTTCGAACAATATAGTTTTGTTTGGCTAACTGTTAACCTTTGGCTGACTCAGGCCTACCAAACAATATCGAAACTTATATAACATCTGTTAGACACTTCTTCTTTTGGACAATCTATCCATAACTATTTGTTAAATACTTCTCTTCTAGCCGGTCTATCCTTAATTTATCATCTTCTAAAGTCACCTGATTCTAATGGTTTTGCAGGCTCGGCAATAACCTATATGTATGCAAACATATGTTCTTTTCTATGTGTAATCGTAATTTTAGTCTTACTCGTGACAAAGCCCCACACACTGGAATTTTGGGCAAAGTTAACTGGGGCTAATAGTTAATGTATAGGACGCGCCCTATATCAATCCCATCTTGTATGTAATATCTGAGACATTTACTTAGGAATGTCTTCCCAAATTTTGCTTAAAAACCTTTTCAAAATGATTTAAACCTTTAAATCAAATTCAAACAAGGAAAATATATAATCTCTGTGCCTTACTCAAAATCACTTTGCTATGTTAGATATACTTTACTCAAATATTAGTTGATGAAAACACTTAACCCTTTGCCCTTCAAATCTATTGAAAGTATCTCTTTTAAAACCTTTGAAAGTAACCCTTTCAAAAATATTGAAAGTATCACTTTCGAAACCAAGTAAAACCATTTCTTTTATCTTGGCCGAAAGACCAAAACTATCCTTTCAAAACTATTATCAAAACCCTTTCGAAACCATTGGAAATCCTTCCTTTCGAAAACTTTAAAAACTTAGACATCTTTCTTTTAAAACCTTTTAAATCTTAACTTTTGAAACCCTTGGAAAACCTTTCCTTTTGAAACCATTCGAAACCATCAAAAACACTATACCTTTCAACTCCTTTGAAACCCTCGGGAAACCACCCCTTCGAAACCTTTCTTTAAAACCTTTCGAAAGCTTCAAACTTTGATAAACATAAACCTTTCGAAAACACTTTGGGTTCAATTTAAATCATGTGGAAACCTTTTGAAACCATTTAAAAATTTACCTCTTCGAAAACTTTGAAAATTGTTTCTGTCGAATTCATTAAAGTCAAAAGCTTCTATTTCGAAACCATTTAAAACTATCTCCTTCGAAACCATTTGTGTTTTAATTCAATCGTAGAAAAAGGTCACTAAAACCATTTAAGTTGAAAGCCCCTCTTAAGCATTTCTAAATAAAGAAGTGATGATGTCAAAACCATCCCTTTGAAAGCTTTGGAGACATGGGCAAATTTTAAAAACAAGTTACCTCTTCGAAACCCACTGGGTCGAAAGGTAAAAAAGCGGCAGCCATGCGTTTCGAATTTGTCAAAAGCATTCGTTTAAAACAAAGATGCAACCCAATCGATACCATTTCCTTTTAAACCATTTGACCTGGTCGAAACTCAACCTAGTCGAAAGCATCTTAGTTGAAAGCAAGAAGGCATATTTCTCTTTAAAATCAAAGCAAAGCTTCAAATCTTTCGGAACCCCCTGGTTTCGACCCTATACCTTTTGCCCATATCCAATTCATTATGTACCATTTGCCTGATACCATATGCATTAGTTTCGGATGTGTCGGAGGCGATATTATGGAGGCGGAACCTGGTGCCGAAAAAGATGAAACAGTGAAAGACCTATTTATTTATACTTTTAAACTATTTTATTTGTACCTAACTTACCTTGTTTGTCTAAATCTGTTTGGTTTTCGTATTACTTTTTCAAAAGTGCCGCCTTTTGCCCGAATTAACAAATTCAAATAATTTGCAAAAAGCTTCTTTCTCCTTTTAAAATATATAAAACATTTAAATCTCATACCTTAAATAATTTTATATACCTACCAAAATACTTAGAAAAAATCTAGAAATGTTCCAGGAAATCTCTTTTAATATGTTTCTAACATACAAAAATTTCGAACCCTAACCATTCATTATTTACCGTAAATAATTTATAATCCAAAATATCATTTTCTTTACTAGAAAATTCATATAAAATCCACATTAATTCTAGAAATTGAAACCCATCTCCAAAATATTATTTATGATCTTCATAAAAATTCTAAAGGCATAAATATGTCATCTAATAGGGTTCTTGCTTTAAAACATATCATAAAATCAATATGTACATGTATAAATCATCAATAAGTATATATAAAAGTTCCATCATTCAAAAACATGGAAAAACATTGCAAATCAATTCGGAATCACCTTAAAACTGAAAACAATTAAAATAGAGATGTAAACATTATTTACTTTAGCATTTGTGATGAAAGAGATTGAGATATGAATAGATTTGATATGCTTAAGCTTCTTCCTGGCTTTCTCCTATCTTTTTCACCTTTTTCCTTATTAATGGTGGTCAGCCTTAGTTTATAGAATTTTAAAATGAAATGAAATGGACGTGTAGGAGTATACACAGCTATGTTTAAGGGATATAGGAATGGCTCCTATCCTATTTTAACCCCCCTCTAATTTATTTTAAACCCCTTTTTAGTTCATTGCTAAATGGCATAGCTACCCCTTTAATAAAATAAAATCTCAATCCTCTAATCAATACATTATTTTATTTATCTAATTAAATATCCTAAATATTGTTATCAAAAATATGGGGTGTTAATAAGGTACACAACAAATCAAACAAGAAGGTAAAACATACCATCAAACAAGTCAGGATAAGTATCTCTAATCCTGCTCTTAACCTCCCAAGTACAGTCCCTGTCATTGTCACTCCATTAGACCTTGACTACTTTGACTGTCTTGGTTATAAGCCTCTTCTCATCTCTCGTAACAATACAAATAGGCTTCATCACTATGATCAAGTCCTGTTCTACTACTAAGTCATCTAGCACAATCGGTGCAATAGCAGTCTCTGGGTCTTTAACACACTTTCTAAGATGAGAAACATGAAACATATCGTGGACTCCTGCTAAACTGCTCGGTAAATCAACTCTACATGTGAGCTTTCTAATCCTCTCAACAATAGAAAAGGTCCAATGAATATCAGAGCTAGCTTTCCTAATTTCTCAAATCTAATCACACCCTTCATTGGTGATACTTTGACGAAAACCTGATCTCCAACTGAGAACTCTAAATCTTTCCGTCTCTTGTCTACATAACTTTTCTGTCTAGATTGAGCCTCCTTCATTCTAGCCCGAAGACCACAATCATTTTTGCAGCTTCTCTAACCAAATCTGGACCAAGAACCAACATATCCCCGGTATCTAACCAACAAACTAGAGATTTGCATGGCCTTCCATACAAAGCTTCAAACGGTGCCATCCTAATACTAGTCTAACTCGAATAAATGTAGATGGTCTTCCCATGATCCCCCAAAATCTAGAACACAGGCTCTTTACAAATCCTCCAAGATCTTGTTAACTCTTTCCATTTGACCATTTGTCTGGGGAAGGTAAGCGGTATTATCTTGAGCTGGGTTCCCAAAACTTCTTGCGAACTCTTCCAAAACTCACTAGTGAATAAGGAATCTCTATTGCTAACTATACTACTAGGAATTCCATGCAGTCTGACCACATTCTTCATAAATAATCTTACAAAACAGGTGTCGTTTTGGTTGACTTAATTGGAATGAAATGGGCACTCTTGGTTAGTCTGTCCACAATGACCCATATACTATCATTTCCCACGTTCGACCTTGGCAAACCGTCAATAAAATCCATAGGAATAAAATCCCATTTCCATATCAAAATATCCAACGGCTAAAGCAACCCACTTGGCTTTTGATGTTCGGGTTTTGCTTGTTGGCAAATCAAGCACTGCTTAACAAACAAACCAATATCTCGCTTCATACCTTCCCAGAAGAAACTCCTTTTCATATCCAGATACATCTTATTACGTCCTGGATGAATAAAGAACTTCGAACAATGGCATTCCTCTAAGACTTCTTTCTTTATGTTTCCTACACTCGGAACACATAATCTTTATTTCTCAACCTTCCATTCTGATCAAGATTGAAATCTTTTAAGTCATCGCTCTTGGTTCCTTCACTTAACTTCCTGATCTGTTCAGCTAACACTGGATCCTCCATCTGTTTAGAAGCAATCCTTTCGAGCATCACTGGTCGAACTTCCAAAATACAACTGTATCCCCACTAAACCCAACATCAGATCTCCACTGCACTCTTCAATTTGATAGTGCTTCTAAATCTTTCCACTCAGCAATTATTGCCAACAATGCATTTTGATGTTTCCTGCTAAGTGCATCTATAACCTTGTTGCCTTTACCCAGTGCATACTCAATCCCAAAATCATAAGAAGCGATAAATTCTAACCACCTTTACTGTCTCATGTTCTGCTCCTTCTGAGAGAACAAATACTTCAGTGAATAATGATCTGTATATAACTCAAACCATTCTCCTAAAAGGTAATGTCTCCACACCTTCAATGCAAAAATCCCTGTAGCTAATTCTAAATCATGCGTCAGATACCTGACTCATGCGATCTAAGTTATCTAAAAGCATAGACAATCAATTTACCTCTCTGCATCAGCATAGCTCCTAATCCTGTTCCACACGTATCTATATAAACCACTAAATCCTGATTCCCCTCCGGAACAACTAACACACATGCATGGGTCAATAAGTGTTTCAAACTCTAGAATGCTTCCCCACACTTCTCGATCCGTATAAACTACACATCCTTTCTTACTAGCTAGGTCATCGGTGCCGCTATCCATGAAAACACCTTAATGAACCTTTGATAATAACCAGCCAACTCAAGGAAACTCTTTATCTCCGTCACTGTCTCGGTTCTCTTCTAACTATTCACCGCGTCTCTTATTCGGATCTACTGAAAACCCTTCCTCTGAGACTACATGACCCAGAAACTTCACTTCCTTCTTCTAGAAGTAACATTTCGAAAACTTCGCTTTCAACTGATGCTGCCTCAACGTCTCAAGCACCACTCTAAGATGAACTTCATGCTCTCTTTCATCCTTAGAGTACATCAGGATATCATTTATGAAAACCAATATGAACCTATTCAAGTGCTTTTGGAAAACCTGGTTCATCAAATCCATGAAGAAAGCTGGCGCATTAGTCTGTCCGGTTGACATAACAAACCATTCGTACAACCCATATCTAGTCCTAGACGCCGTCAAAGGTGTACTATTCTCCGCTACCATGCGATGATGGAAACCTATTGCCAAATCTAACTGAGAAAATACTTTGGCTCCACTCAACTAGTTGAACAAATCGTCAATCCTCGGCAATGGGTATCGATTCTTTATTGTCCTCTCGTTTAACTTATGATAATCGATACATAGCCTTAACGACCTATCTGGCTTCTTAGCAAATGCTGATGTTGCACCCAAGGCAAACTACTCGGCCTGATTAAATTCTGGCCTTCTAAATCCACCAACGCACCTTTAACTCCCTCATCTCTGTAGGAGTCATCCTGCTCGACAGCCAACACACTAGTTCTGCTCCTAGAACTAAATCTATCCGAAATTCAATGGCTCGTTTCCTTGGCAATCCAACTACAGGCTCAAAAACAACTGTGGATTCTCTAACCATAAAAACTCGGCTCAACTCATCATCCGATTCCATAACACCCAACCAAGCATACATCTCACCACTAGAACCCTCTACAGTATAAACAATTTTGTTGCTACAATCGGGGTGTCTAAGAGATATTTTCCTATCCTAGCAAAATACCTAGCATCGTACTCACTTAACCAATTCATACCAAGAATAATCCAATACCCACAAAAACAAACACATGCAAACTGCAAGAAAAAATATGACCTAACAAGTCAACCTCTAACTGGTCACACCACAACCCTAGAGTTGCATACCCTTCTACTGGATTCGCAACCCACAAGGAAGTAACTAAATATGTTTGTTTTAAGTTAAGCTTATCTATCAAACATCTAGATATAAAAGAATACGATGCACCAGTATCAAATAGAATGCTAACAAACATACCATGAATTTGAAGTGTACCTTCCAAAAATGGCTTTCTCTTCTCCTAAGCTGTCGGCTTCGAAGTAGCAGACTCCAATGCGTATACATTGCCCTTTCCATCCTTAGCGGGCTCCTTGCATTGATACTTATTATGGCTGATCTGATTGTAGTTGAAGCATCTGATATTCTTCTTCGTGGTCACTTCTTTCGGCTTTCCAGTATGACACACATTAGCAAAATGGCCCTTCTTGCCGCATTTAGAACAGACAATCTCATATTTCCCCTACTTGGAGGTTCCACCCTAAAAGAACACCCTTCTTGTGGAAGAACTTCCTCTTTTGGAATGTAACGTTCGGGATTTTTGACTTTCGAAAATCGACATTAATACGTCCACTGTATCAACTGCCGAGCAATCGAATGCCGGAAAACCGAACCGTTAGGGTAAATGAAGAGGTAGAAGATAGAAGAAGAAAGAAAGAAGAAGCAACAAAAACAATATCAGAATCTCACAATCGCAGCGCAACAACATATAATATATAAATGAATATCTTTAAAACAAAGAACTATATCAGTTATTACATTACATCAAATTACATTGCATTATCAGAGTTTACAACAACAAACAGCGGAAAAGAAATACTATATACTAGTTGATACACCATGCCATCCAGCTTGCCTCCAGATCTCTACAGCAACTCCTGAATTCCAGAATGACCTAATAACCTGACTCTAGACTGCCCGTCTGGAAATTGGTGGGCACTCAGAGTTTAGGAAGGGAACAATAAACTCCAAGTCAGTCATAGGACTGGTGTGAGAACTTAAAACAGTTTATTTTTAAAAACAAACAAAGAAATATTTTAAAATAGATCCACAATGCTTTTAGAAAATGTAACTACCATAAGGCCTCCTGCCACACACACAATGCAAACGTAGAATTGGAGGAGATTTCTCCTTATGATAGTCAAATATGCTTGATACGCAAATTTCTTTTCAATATTATTATTATAAGTGCAAAGTGCAGGAAAACATTTCAAAAGTACAATATTAATCTTAGCCAGCATAGGTACCATTATAGTATGCCTACTATAGCTACCATATTAAATGGCAGGTTCTACAACTAAAACCGTATAGGGCTCGTATTGTTTCTTTGGATTTCCAACAAATGGTCAGGCCAAGAAACTTCCCATTGCCGCATGGGCACGCCTCTGGAAGGATGCCCCGAGCACCTAACCGGATCTCTGCCAACACAAGGTCGGGTTACCCTTAGCTGGGTAACTACTGACATGAGTATACCATCCCCCGGTTGTAACCGACCTATATTCCGGGATTCACCAACAACCACAAAATAATAAGTTTGCAGCAACAACATAGGTTTAGTATCTGGGCTCTATACCATGATACCACCTCTATCCAGAAGGAAATGACATACACTAAGGGGGCGCTATCCCCAAATAACCTTGCTGCATCTTTCCTGTTTTGACCATTACCGAGGTGTGAGGTCCGACGAAGTCTCATCCACAAAGCTACGCTTTATACAAAAGCTGCTCTTTGATCAACAAATGATCAGCAGCACTTCATATGCCACATTATCAAATTGGGAATGTATCACTAGTAACCATCAACTACATAACCTCTGAGCTCGTACGTCTCAGAGAAGGGTGTTAATCTATGAGAATAAATTCTCCGCCATCAACAGAAATGTATTTGATAGAAACCAGCTTTACATCTCAAATTGTAACGTCAGACACACATCCATACAAGTCCGTTTCGAGATCGAACGGAACCGAAGGCACTTCCAAAGAAGCCCTTGCAATCCGGATATTCACCGACCACGTCCAGAATTCCCATCACAAAGGGTGATAAAATCTCTATGTCGGAGATCAGTCGATGCAGAGACGTTCGACGGTAATCCTTCCGCTTTCGAAAATATCCGGTCTTCAACACCGGTCTTCAAATGCTATCCATTACGACGTATCATTATTCGGAATAGGATTTATGACACAAAGGTCCTCTCCCGGCTAAACCGAATAACGAGCGCTTATTTTTAAAATAAGTGTAGCATTCAAATTCAAGCAAATCACAATAAATACCCATTTAAAGGTAAATATTGATAGTCGGTTATTTAACTATCAATTGATATGCATAACATCATCAAATCCCAAATAATTTCCCAAATTATTTATTTTCCAAAAATATCTTTACAACACATATTTTCCCACACTTCAAAAATAAATCAATGTTTATTTTTAAACAAATTCCCCTTTCCTTTATAAATTCCATGTGAATTTAAATTTCCAAATATCCATTGATATATGATTTTCAAATCGACTTCAAATATTCACTTTCAATTTATCTTTAAAAGATATAAATCTCAAAACATTTCACTTCATATTGGAAAACATTTCCAAATACTTATTTAATAATAAGTAATTCACAAATCTATTTATTTTCAACATTTGGAAAATATTCAATATACTTAAACCACAATTAAGTATATATTTTATTCTTTAAAGAAAACATTCTCTTAAAAAATTCATTTGAGTCAAAACGAATGTTGCGTAAAACATCGTTACGACAACCCAAATCACTAGTATAGGGATTCGAAATCAAGATAGATATATAGATCCCAATACTATATAAAAAATTTCCTTTCGAAAATCATTTACTATAACAACAGTGTTATAGTCCACCATTTCCTTTTATTTCTCGAAAACGTCTATTTCAACAATGAATGTTGAAATCTATGGTTTCGATATTTAATACATTTTAAAACATCTTTAAATCGTTTTAGTTCTATTTAAAATATCACTTCCCCAGAACATTTCTTCAATATATTATTCACTGTCCAAAATCATGAATATACTTCGTTAACCAAATTCAGCATTTCTACACATTTTATTTAAAGGATTATCCACTGTCCAAAATCGTGGATACATCTCCTTTAATAAGCTATAATAATTAACTTATCAAAATAAGTCGGTTTCGGATTTATAAAACAATGTTTGTAAATTCCATTTATATTTTTATAACAACTTCAACTTATAAAAGCACTTTATTAACAAATTCTATCCATATCCCATTTACACGCCAAAATCCAAATTATAAGAAAATTTCTTATAATTCTCTATTTACAAATTCATTCTTTTTATGACTTTAACATCGTAGATTTTATTCTTTTATAAAATCCATTTATAACATCATTTTAAAACGTCTTTAAAACTCCTTTATAATTCCATCACTTTGATTTATAAAAATCCAATTTTATAAATTATATATATATATATATAAAGCTTTTAAAATAAATTCCAAAATCTCTATTTAAACCTTTTTTTATAAAATCATTAACTCCATATTTTAAAAATCACATTTCAACTATATTTCTCAAAAGTCATAATTTTTATAACATTAAAATTATAGCGTTTATTTATTTAAAATGAATCAATTCCAAAATTCAATAAAACGTATACTTTCAAAAATCACTTTAAAATCCTTTTAAATTTGAAAATCATCACTTTAGTACTTTTAATTTTCCAAAATAGGCCCAATGCTGCAACATCACTAAATATAACAATCACGGCATCCAAAACATCATATATTATATGATAACAAAATATATCACAATATCTGTAAGTAAATCAATACGGGTGAGGAATCCAGTTGGATCCCTCCAACCTGTTTTCCTGCATCCACAGATGTTAGCACAATACCAATCCCGTTTCAATACGGGATATCGCGGTATATGGGTTTATATAAAATATTATCCGCTATTATGCGGCGCAATAGGGTCTCATCCGCTATATAATGCGGGAAAATCAACTCCAAGTACATATATAATACCAATTTCACTTCAAGATGGAATATCGCGGTATATGTGTTTAATAAATAACCTCCGCTTAATATACGGCGTATATGGTCTATTTCAATATAACTGATATCAATTTATCATCCAAGCATAAAATCAACACAATCAAGAAATTTTAAATCTAACTATTTAAAATTTAAATCGAAACACAATTCGATTGAGTGAGAAGTTCTCACCTTGCTTTCAATAACAGTCGCAACGTTTTATTTCGAATAAAATTAAACGCACGTTTAATTTTACCTAAAATTTTCACTAGCTCCAATCAATCCCAATCCAGGTCCATCGCGTAATGTTCGTCCATACGAACCCGACGCAGTTCATTTTGTCCAAAATGGACCTCGTACGACAAAGTTACAGAGTTTTAAATATTATACAATTTTTAATATAAATAAATTTCACACTTTATTTTATTTTTAAACCTCTGCTTCCATCCTAGCCGTTGATTCCTCAGCATCAGAATGTGGCCGCGCACGTTCTTCTTCTCCCCTTCCAGGTTATCACGTTCGACTTTGAACCCACTCGGCCGCCTCTAACATCAATTTATCGAGCCACCTACGATCATCTTTACATTGATCAGCAACCTCCATCACAAAGCCCTTCGCGAGCTCGACCTATGGCTGAAGACTGGCCACACTCGGCCCCCCTCCTGTGTTGGAAAACGTGCGTGAACCACGGCCGTTCGAGCTCGATTTTTCGTCAATCCATCGAGTTATTTTCGATCGTAGCCGTTGAATTTGTAGATCTCAATGTTGTCTACAATATTGTAGTTGGTGATTTCTTGTAAAAGTTTACGGATTGGAAGAAAATAGAAGAGAAAGAAGTGAAATTCTCGGCCATTGATTATAGGGCCGGCGGCTGAAGCTTGAACCTTAGGATTTGATGAAAAATGAAATAAATAGAGTGCCTTTTATAGAAAATTCTCAAACACTATTCACCCGAAATTTTTCCGAACTCCAAACGAAGCATGCCACCTAGCGTTTATAATGTTTTACCCCTATTCCGAATGCAATGGAATATATATCGGGAGCCAATTCGATCATATTTGAAAGATAAGTTTTCAAATCGACTATTTTAAATTTTAAATTCACTTAAACCGATTTCAATGCGTTTTACTTGCCCCGGACAAACCGTAAATCCGACTGACACGAAATTTGAAATCTTACAAAAATATAACATTATGGATCCAATGAAACTGATTTCGTCGAAATCCGAGACTGTTTGAAAAATGACTATTTTTACTCGTCAATTAAACATTAAAATATTCAATTTCCGCAAATTAACTTTTAATTCAATTTTAAAAGTTCTATAACATCATTCTAACTCCAATATGATTTAATACAACTTTATAAATCATTTTTAATCACTTTAAACCCAATTTCCAATTATTTCAGTAATTTCAAATATTAAATTATCGATTTAATTATCCAATTAAATCTAGATATGCGAAATAAAAATTTATTCGACTTACAAGTTTTACTTATTAATATTTAAAATCAGTTAAATATACGAATTTCAAATGACAGAAATTCTGGGTCGTTACAAACTTCCCCCTTAAAAGAATTTAGTCCTCGAAATTACCAAGTAAGAAAAAGTTACAGAATCCATTAACTTTTCAAAACCATTCAAATTAGATTTCAAATTCACTTAAGTGTTTAACTTTCCCAAAATCCAATAGTTAAACCTCTTACAAAAACTTTACTAAGTTTTCAAATCATACTTAGTTATCTTTTCAAAAAATTTCAATTTTCTCAAAAATATTCTAACGCCTTAAATTTTCAGAAAATTTCGCCAGTCTCCTTTGCGCGGTTCGGTCCCATAAAAATGGCAATATATATATCAAAAATATACATCTCGTCAAAGTAATGAGGCATCCCGTGGGGAAAAGAGTGTAAAAGTACGATATGTAATCCGAGATATGTACCTTATATATTATTAGCGAGCATATACGGCTAATATAGCGTGAAAGCGAGCTCCAAATGCGAAGCAAGCGCAATCCACACCTACTAAACACTCAACAAACAAATGAGAAACATGTATATATGAAAGTAATATCAATATACAACATTTACCAACAACTATATATGTCAATATAGCCAATGCAACAAAAGCAACAAATCCAACCATCAACCAACTAGCATTCAACTAACATCCATAACCAAATCAATACACTTTCACTTCTCATTAATATTCAATGAATTTGTTTTTCAATTTAAATCATATTTGATTCATTAACATTGGATTTACTAGCATTCATTCATATTCAATTTCAATTAGTTTGCATTCACTAATTTATATTCAAGTTTGTTCACTTCCAAATCAAATTCAATTCTATTTAGATTTACTTACTTCCAATTTGAATCCAATGATTTATAGCTTTCATTTTCATCTATTGAATTTCATACGAATTTTCTATACAATCTACTAACAACCAACGTATAACCAACTTAACCAAATTTATTTAATTCGCTTACATTCATTAATTTGGTTCATCCCTTTTAATTAGCTTTAATGAATTAACACTTACATCCATTATTTCATATCAATTTATTTACACTCAATTGATTTACATTCAATTCATTCATTAATTCAATTACTAATTCATTTAACAAATAAGGTTGAATTTCATTTATATAACTCAAGTTTACGTCCATTTAATTCGCTTTTTCTTATACTTCGATACCAAAATCAACTTCATTCAATATCACTTAAGTTATATTCCATTTAAACATCACTGGTTTAACTTAACTTAAATTTCTACTTATAAATCCAATTCAGATTCCAATTCTAAAGTAAATTCTATTTAA
This sequence comes from Allium cepa, assembly GCA_030765085.1. Lineage (NCBI taxonomy): Eukaryota > Viridiplantae > Streptophyta > Magnoliopsida > Asparagales > Amaryllidaceae > Allium > Allium cepa. The sequence goes on along the minus strand of CM060945.1, from coordinate 1,031,153,069 downwards.
CTTTTACCAAAGTCAAATTTCATCACTTATTCAAATTCATATCTGGTTTTGCTTAACAAATTTGTTTAACCATTTCATTATTTTGTTTCACTTACATTCAACAATTACAACTTGGATTTTTATTTCAAATTTGTTTATCACAACCAAACTTCAATTTTCAATTTACTATGGTAGCAAATCCATCACACAGAAACTTGAAAATGATACTGATGATGCTGCACTCATCACCCTTATTATTTCCCAGCAACAGTAGTGAATTCAGTGCTTAATATTCTTTCAAAATTTTCCTTTTACTTATAACTCACGTTTATAAGTTTTTTTCTTATCTACTTTCACTATTTAACTTTTAGTTTTGGAAAATAATTTCCAAAATAAACATGATTCTACATTTTCAATTCATAGTTCAAATTCATTTTTATTTACAACTCATATTTATAAATATATTCATATAGTTTCACTTCTTATATATAAGATTATTTCACAATTGTAAATCACATTAATTATGATTCCATACTTAATAATTCATTTTCTTATACAATTTATTCTTTTACAATTGTTTTTATTTAGATTATTCAAAAATCCTTTAATTAACTTATATATATTCTTACATTTTCAACAACCAAACAATCAATTTATATACACTTTAATAATTTCTGAAAAATTATTTACTTTGTATATATAAAATATAATCAAGGTAAAATTATTTCATTTACCCAATTTAAAATGATACTATGTCGGTTTATCTCGTTTAAGAGTATAGAAATCCCTATCGATATAGTTAGCTAGACTGCACCGACCAGAATCTATAAACAATCAACCGATAATTCAACACAATACAAAACAATTTTTATATTCAATAACAAATACGCGCTCATAGCTATTATTACACTCAAACTCATTCTAGAGTACTGCTGACTCTATCTCCAATGAGTAATTCCCAACAGAGCCAAGGTTGTCGCTTAACCATATGCTCTGATACCAAATGTAACGTTTGGGATTTTCAACTTCCGAAAATCGATATTAATACGTCCACTGTATCAACTGCCGAGCAATCGAATGCCGGAAAATCGAACCGTTAGGGTTAAAGAAGAGGTAGAAGATAGAAGAAGATAGAAAGAAGAAGAAATAGAAACAATATAAGAATCTCACAATCGCAACGGAACAAAATATAATATATAAATGAATATCTTTAAAACAAAGAATTATATCAGTTATTACATTACATCAAATTACATTACATTATCAGAGTTTACAACAACAAACAGCAGAAAAGAAATACTATATACTAGTTGATACGCCATGCCATCCAGCTTGCCTCCAGATCTCTACAGCAACTCCTGAATTCCAGAATGACCTGATAACCAGACTCTAGACTGCCCGTGTGGAAATATGTGGGCACCCAGAGTTTAGGAAAGGAACAATAAACTCCAAGTCAGTCATGGGACTGGTGTGAAAACTTAAAACAATTTATTTTTTAAAAACAAACAAATAAATATATTAAAATAGATCCGTAATGCTTTTAGAAAATGTAACTACCATAAGGCCTCCAGCCACACACACAATGCAAACACAGAATTAGAGGAGATTTCTCCTTATGATAGTCAAATATGCTTGATACGCAAATTTCTTTTCAATACTATTATTATAAGTGCAAAGTGTAGGAAAACATCTCAAAAGTACAATATTAATCTTAGCCAGCATAGGTAACATTATAGTATGCCTACTATAGCTACCATATTAAATGGCAGGTTCTACAACTAAAACCGTATAGGGCTCGTATTATTTCTTTGGATTTCCAACAAATGGTCTGGCCAAGGAACTTCCATTGCCACATGGGTACGCCTCTGGAAGGACGCCCTAAGAACCTAACCGGATCTCTGCCAACACAAGGCCGGGTTACCCCTAGCTGGGTAACTACTGATACGAGTATGCCATTCCCCGGTCGTAACCGACCTATATCCCGGGATTCGCCAACAACCACAAAATAGTAAGTTTGCAGCAACAACATAGGTAAAGTATCCAGGCTCTATACCATGATACCACCTCTATCCAAAAGGAAATGACATACACTAAGGGGGCGCTATCCCTTAATAACCTTGCTGCATCTTTCCTGTTTTGACCATTACCGGGGTGTGAGGTCCGACGAAGTCTCGTCCACAAAGCTACGCTTTAGACAAAAGCTGTGCTTTGATCAACAAATGATCAGCAACACTTCATATGCCACATTACCAAATTGGGAATGCATCACTAGTAACCATCAACTACATAACCTCTGAGCTCGTACGTCTCAGAGAAGGGTGTTAAGCTAAGAGAATAAATTCTCCGCCACCAACAGAAATGTATTTGATAGAAACCAGCTTTACATCTCAAATTGTAACGTCAGACACACATCCATACAAGTCCATTCCGAGATCAAACGGAACCGAAGGCACTTCCAAAGAATCCCTTGCAATCTGGATATTCACTAATCACGTCTGGAATTCCCATCACAAAGGGTGATAAAATCTCTACATCGGAGATCAGCTGATGCAGAGACGTTCGACGGTAATCCTTCCATTTTTGAAAATATCCGGTCTTCAACACCGGTCTTCAAATGCTATCCATTACGACATATCATTATTCGGAATGGGATTTATGACACAAAGGTTCTCTCCCGGCTAAACCGAATAACGAGCGCTTATTTCTAAAATAAGTTTAGCATTCAAATTCAAGCAAATCACAATAATACCCATTTAAAGGTAAATATTGATAGTCGGTTATTTAACTATCAATTGATATGCACAACATCATCAAATCCCAAATAATTTCCCATACTTCAAAAATAAATCAATGTTTATTTTTAAACAAATTCCCCTTTCCTTTATAAATTCCATGTGAATTTAAATTTCCAAATATCCATTGATATATAGTTTTCAAATCGACTTCAAATATTCACTTTCAATTTATCTTTAAAAGATATAAATCTCAAAACATTTCACTTCATATTGGAAAACATTTCCAAATACTTAGTTAATAATAAGTAATTCACAAATCTATTTATTTTCAACATTTGGAAAAAATTCAATATACTTAAATCACAATTAAGTATATATTTTATTATTTAAGGAAAACATTCTCTTAAACACATTCATTTGAGTCAAAACGAATGTTGCGTAAAACATCGTTACGACAACCCAAAATCACTAGTATAGGGATTCGAAATTAAGATAGATATATAAATCCCAATACTATATAAAACATTTCCTTTCAAAAATCATTTACTATAACAACAGTGTTTAGTCCACCATTTCCTTTTATTTCTCGAAAACGTCTATTTCAACAATGAATGTTGAAATCTATTATTTCGATACTTAATACATTTTAAAACATCTTTAAATCGTTTTAATTCTATTTAAAATATCACTTCCCTAGAACATTTCTTTAATATATTATTCACTGTCCAAAATCGTGAATATACTTCGTTACCAAATTCAACATTTCTACACATTTTATTTAAAGGATTATCCACTGTCCAAAATCGTGGATACATCTCCTTTAATAAGCTATAATAATTAACTTATCAAAATAAGTCGGTTTCGGATTTGTAAAACAATGTTTATAAATTCCATTTATATTTTTATAACAACATCAACTTATAAAAGCACTTTATTAACAAATTCTATCCATATCCCATTTACACGCCAAAATCCAAATTATAAGAAAATTTCTTATAATTCTCTATTTACAAATTCATTCTTTTTATAACTCCAAAATCGTAGATTCTATTCTTTTATAAAATCCATTTATAACATCATTTTAAAACGTCTTTAAAACTCCTTTATAATTCCATCACTTTGATTTATAAAAATCCAATTTTATAAATTATATATATAAAGCTTTTAAAATAAATTCAAAAATATCCATTTAAACTTTTTTTTATAAAATCATTAACTCCATATTTTAAAAATCACATTTCAACTATATTTCTCAAAAATCATAATTTTTATAACATTAAAATTATAACGTTTATTTATTTAAAATGAATCAATTCCAAAATTTAATAAAACGTATACTTTTAAAAATCACTTTAAAATCCTTTTAAATTTGAAAATCATCACTTTAACATTTTTAATTTTTCAAAATACGCCCAATGCTGCAACAGCACTAAATATAACAATCACGACATCCAAAACATCATATATCATATGATAATAGAATATATCACAATATCTGTAAATAAATCAATACGGGTGAGGAATCCATTTGGATCCCTCCAACCTGTTTTCCTGCATCCACAGATGTTAGCACAATACCAATCCCGTTTGAATACGGGATATCGCGGTATATAGGTTTATATAAAATATTATCCGCTATTATGCGGCGCAATAGGGTCTCATCCGCTATATAATGCGAGAAAATCAACTCCAAGTACATATATAATACCAATTCCACTTCAAGATGGAATATCGCGGTATATGTGTTTAATAAATAACCTTCGCTTAATATACGGTGTATAGGGTCTATTTCAATATAACTGATAGCAATTTATCATCTAAGCATAATCAACACAATCAAGCAATTTTAAATATAACTATTTAAAATTTAAATCGAAATAAAATTCGATTGATCGAGAAGTTCTCACCTTGCTTTCAATAACAGTCGCAATGTTTTATTTCGAATAAAATTAAACGCGCGTTTAATTTTACCCAAAATTTTCATTAGCTCCAATCAACCCCAATCTACCTCCATCGCGTAGTGTTCGTCCATACGAACCCGATGCAATTCGTTTCGTCCAAAACGGACCTCGTACGACAAAGTTACAGAGTTTTAAAGATTATACAATTTTTAATATGAATAAATTTCACACTTTATTTTATTTTTAAACCTCTGCTTCCATCCTAGCCGTTGATTCCTTTGCATCAGAATATGGCCGCGCATGTTCTTCTTCTCCCCTTTCAGGTTATCACGTTCGACTTTGAACCCACTCGGCCGCCTCTATCATCAATTTATCGAGCGACCTACGATCATCTTTACATTGATCAGTAACCTCCATCACGAAGCCCTTCGCGAGCTCGACCTATGGCCGAAGACCGGCCACACTCGGCCCTCCTCCTGCGTTGGAAAACGTGCGCGAACCACGGCTGTTCGAGCTCGATTTTCCGTCAATCCATCGAGTTATTTTCGATCGTAGCCGTTGAATTTGTAGAGCTCAATGTTGTCAACATCGCGTAGTGTTCGCGAATACGAACCCAACTTAATTCGTTTCGTCCAAAACGGACCTCGTATGAAAGAGTTACAGCATTTTAAAGTTCATACAATTTAAAATAAAATAAATTAACAATTTTCTTATTATTATTAACCTAGAACAGATCCTAGCCGTTCGTTTCAACTTCAACAGATCCAGGCCACCCCCTTCTTTCATCTTCTCACGCACACCTTTCCTGTAGAAACCGAATCCATAGCTGCCCCTTTGCCATCAATTTTCGCGACCAAACTACTTGACTTCACGATGATCAGCGACCACGGTTTTGAAGCCCATCGCAAGTGCTACCTTCGGCCAGAGGCCGGCCATGCTCGGCGGCCTCCTTGCCTCGTGCTTCGCACTTGAACGCATGCCCTTTGATCACTAATTGCATGTGAAGATAGCGGATTTTTGACTTACGAAAGTCGACATTAATATGTCCACTGTATCAACTGCCGAGCAATCGAATACCAAAAAATAAAACCCTTAAGGTTTAAGAAGAAGAAAAAGATAGAAGAAGAAAGAAAAAAAAGCAACAGAAACAATAACAGAATCTCACGTTTCGCAGCGGAACAACATATAATAGATAAATGAATATCTTTAAAACAAAAGAACTGTATCAGTTATTACATTACATCAAATTACCTTACATTATATGAGTTTACAACAACAAACAGCGGAAAAGAAATACTATATACTAGTTAATATGCCATGCCATCCAGCTTGCTCTTGATCTCCACAGCAACTCCTGAATTCCAGAATGACCTGATAACCTGACTCTAGACTGCCCGTCTGGAAATTGGTGGGCACCCAGAGTTTAGGAAGGAAACAATAAACTCCAGGTCAGTCATGGGACTGGTGTGAGGACTTGAAACAGTTATATCTTTAAAAACAAACAAAGAAATATTTTAAAATAGATCCGCAATGTTTTTAGAAAATGTAACTACCATAAGGCCTCCTGCCACACACACAATGCAAACGCAGAATTGGAGGAGGTTTCTCCTTATGATAGTCAAACATGCTTGATACGCAAATTTCTTTGATATTATTACTATAAGTGCAAAGTGTAAAAAAAACATTTCGAAAGTACAATATTAATCTTAGCCAGCATAGGTACCATTATAGTATGACTACTATAGCTACCATATTAAATGGCAGGTCTACAATTAAAACCGTACAAGGCTCGTATTGCTTCTTTGGATTTGCAACAAATGGTCAGGCCAAGGAACTTCCTATTGCCACATGGATACGCCTCTGGAAAGATGCCTCGAGAACCTAACCAGATCTCTGCCAACACAAGGCCGGGTTACCCCTAGCTGGGTAACTACTGACACGAGTATGCCATCCCCGGGTCGTAACCGACCTAAATCCCGGGATTCACCAACAACCACAAAATAATAAGTTTGCAGCAACAACATAGGTTAAGTATCTGGGCTCCATACCATGATACCACCTCTATCCAGAAGGAAATGACATACACTAAGAGGGCGCTATCCCCTAATAACCTTACTGCATCTTTCTTGTTTTGACCATTACCGGGGTGTGAGGTCCGACGAAGTCTCATCCACAAAGCTACGCTTCTCATAAAAACCACGCTTTGATCAAAAAATGATCAGCAACACTCAGCATGCCACGTTACCAAATTGGGAATATATCACTAGTAACCATCAACTACATAACCTCTGAGCTCGTACGTCTCAGAGAAGGGTGTCAAGCTAAGAGAATAAATTCTCCGCCACCAACAGAAATGTATTTGATAGAAACCAGCTTTACATCTCAAATTGTAACGTCAGACACACATCTATATAAGTCCGTTCCGGGATCGAAAGGAACCGAAGGCACTTCCAAAGAAGCCCTTGCAATCCGGATATTCACTAATCACGTCCGGACTTCCCATCACAAAGGGTGATAAAATCTCTATATCGGAGATCAGCCGATGCAAAGATATTCGACGGTAATCCTTCCGTTTTCGAAAATAACCGGTCTTCAACACCGGTCTTCAAATGCTATCCATTACGACGAATCACTATTCGGAATGGGATTCATGACCCAAAGTCCTCTCCCGACTAAACCGAATAACGAGCGCTTACTTTTAAAATAAGTGTAGCATTCAAATTTAAGCAAATCACAACAAATACACATTTAAAGGTATATATTGATCGTCGGTTATTTAACTATCAAGGCCGGCAAACAAATATCCAGCACCATAACAATCACTAGGCCCTTTTTATTAATCTTCCATAAATTAAATAACTTGCCAGATATTCACTTCAATTTATCTTTAAAAAGATATATTCTTTAAACCATTTCAATTTCTACATTGGAAAACATTTCCAAATACTTATTTAACAATAAGTAATTCACAAATCTATTTATTTTCAGTACTTAGAAAATATTCATTATACTTAAATCACAATTAAGTATATATTTTATCCTTTAAGGAAAACATTCTCTTAAACACATTCATTTGAGTCAAAATGAATGTTGCGTAAAACATCGTTACGACAACCCAAAACACTAGTATAGGGATTCGAAATTAAGATAGATATATAAATCCCAATACTATACAAAAACATTTCCTTTCGAAAATCATTTACTATAACAATAGTGTTATAGTCCACCATTTCCTTATTTCTCGAAAAACGTCTATTTCAACAATGAATGTTGAAATCTATGATTTCGATACTTAACACATTTTAAAACAACTTCAAATCGTTTTAATTATATTTAAAAGATCACTTCCTAAAATATTTCTTTAATATATTATTCACTGTCCAAAATCGTGAATATACTTCGTTAACCAAATTCAACCTTCTACATATTTAATTTAAAGGATTATCCACTGTTCAAAATCGTGAATATATCTCCTTTAATAAGCTATAAAATTAACTTATCAAAATAAATCGATTTTAGATTTATAAAAGAACGTTTATAAATTCCATTTATATTTTGTAACTACTTTAACTTATAAAATCCCTTAATTTACAAATTCCATTTATCTCTCATTTAAATGCCAAAATCCAATTTATAAGTTAATTACTTATAAATCTTTTATTTTACAAAATCATTCATTTTATAACTTCACAATTTGTAAATCTATAAATTTCATTCACTTATGAAATCCATTTATACTTCATTTTTACACTTATAAAAAAACTCGTTTTATAATACCAATATTTTAATTTATAAATATCAATTTATAAATCTTTTACATAAACCGTTTATAAAAATTCAAAAATCCCAATTTAAACCATTTTACAAATTATTCAACCACTAATTTCAAAAATCACATTTCGGTTATATTTCACAAAAATCATAATTTTTATAACACAAAAATTATAACGTTTATTTATTTAAAATGAATTAATTCCATAATTCAATAAACGTATGCTTTCAACAATCACATTAAAGTCCTTTTAAATTTGAAAATCATCACTTTAACACTTTTAATTTTCCAAAATAGGCCCAATGCTGCAACGACACTAAATATAGCAATCATGGCATCCAAACATCATATATCAATATGATAACAGAATATATTGCAAATATCTGTAAATAAATCAATACCGTTGAGGAATCCAGTTGGATCCCTCCAACCTGTTTCCCTGCATCCACAGATGTTAGCACAATACCATTCCCGTTTCAAGACGGAATATCACGGTACATGGGTTTATATAAAATATTATCCGCTATTATGCGGCGCAATAGGGTCTCATCCTCTATATAATGTGGGAAACTCAACTCCAAGTACATATATAATACCAATTCCACTTCAAGGTGAAATATCGTGGTATATGTGTTTAATAAATAACAACCGCTTAATATACGGCGTATATGGTATATTTCAATACAACAGATAATAATTTATCATTCAATCATACAATCAAGCAATTTTAAATTTAGCCATTTAAAATTTAAATCGAAACAATTCAATTGAGTGAGAAGTTCTCACCTTGCTTCCAATAACAGTTGCAGTGTTCTATTTCGAATAAAATAAAACGCGCGTTTAATTTTACTCAAAATTCAAACTATCTCCTATCAACTCCAATATAGCTCCATTGCGTAGTGTTCGTCCATACGAACCCAACGCAATTTGTTTCGTCATTTTTCGACCTCGTATGAACAAGATATGATATTTTAAACATCGTACAAATTTATAATATAAAATAATTTACATTTTCTTTTTATTTCAAACCCTACAAATCTGAGCCGTTCGATCTGTCCTCCTCACATTTGGCCGTGCGTGCTCCCATCTTCCTCCCCAGGTTATTCATGCGTACAACAACCCATAGCCGCCACTTTTTAGTTGAATTATGCTTCACCATCGTCGACCTATTCGACGATCTAAGACCCTCATATTGAAGCTCGCTCCCTCCTCCACCCCTAGCCCGCGCATGCGGCCCCCTAGTGCCGCCTCCCTCTCAAATTTCGTGCGTGACTTGGTGAACGAAGGGGCAAAAATCCCGATGATCTATCACGTTGCACTCGATCTCCACCGTTGGATAGAGAGATCTTGATGCTCTCTACAAGTTTCATTTAGGATGTTTCTTGTAAAAGTCGATGGATTTTGAGAAAATGGAGGAGGAAGAAGATGCATTTTCGGCCACTAAAATAGAGGTGGCGGCTGACATTGGAACCCTAGTTAGGTTTTGCAAAATGAAATAATAGAGGGCCTTTTATAGAAAATTCTCAAACACTATTCACCCGAAATTTTTCCGAACTCCAAACGAAGCGTGCCGCCTGGCGTTTATAATATTTTATTCCTATTTCGAACGCAATGGAATATATATCGGGAACCAATTCGATCATATTTGAAAGATAAGTTTTCAAATCGACTATTTTAAATTTAAAATTCACTTAAACCGATTTCAGTGCGTTTTAACTTGCCTCGGACAAACTGTAAATCCGATTGACAAAATTTGAAACCATACAATAGTATAACATTATGGATCCAATGAAACTAGTTTCATCGAAATCCGAGACTGTTTGAAAAATGACTATTTTTACTCGTCAATTAAATATTAAAATATTCAATTTCTGCAAATTAACTTTTAATTCAATTTTAAAAGTTCTATAACATCATTCTAACTCCAATATGATTTAATACAACTTTAAAAATCAAATTCAATCACATTAAACCCAATTTCTAATTATTTCTGTAATTTCAAATATTAAATTATCGATTTAATTATCCAATTAAATTCTTATATTCAAAATAAAATTTATTCAGCTTATTAATCTAACTTTTGCATATTAAAAATTAATTAAATATACGAATTTCAAATGACTGAAATTCTGGGTCGTTACACTACCCAACCCCGACCTCCTTAGCCTTATTCTTCTGACAAGCAAGCATCTCTTTGTGCCTCAAAGCAATCTCCACAACCACATCACAGGGATATCTAATATGTGATAAATTAGCCCTACCTAACTCAGGCTTCAAACCCCTGATAAACTACTCATTCCTCTTCATTACTGTATCAATAGTGGTATAACCATATCTTGCAAACTCTTCAAACCTACTGGCATACTCCAGAACAGTCATCTCTCCCTGTTCTAGCTCAGCAAACTTTCTGAAAACACAGATGGTGCCATCATTGACATGAACCTCTCTTGGAACCTCCTTGTAAACTCTGCCCATGTCATAGTCTCCTCATCCACTGCCATAGTCACACTATTCCACTAGAACAAAGCAGCTCACTGAAGCTGTCTGGATGTCAACCTCCTCTTCTGCTCATCATTGAGCCCTAAGTTTACAAAGATTCTCTCACAATGCAGCAACCAATTCTCCACTTCAATGGCATCTTCCATTCCAATAAATGGCTTCCCTCCAAGCCTAATATAATCTCTGCTCAGAACGTCATAATTGTTAACAATTGGATCCTCCTAAACTCCTCCTCCCATTACTCCAGCAGTAACTCCCGACTTCACCATATTCACAAAAACTGATACATAACTTCCATTCTAGCTTGTGGGACACCAGCACCTACATTCTCCGCTAGTGCGTGACCTTGACCTCTCCTCATAGTAGGTCTGACATTCCCTTTGGTGCCCTTCCCTCCTGGGTTAACTCTTCCTCTTCTACCTTCCATATCTGTATTCAAACATCGTGACATACAGAAAAATATATCCTAACAAAGATAGGAGACTAAAGATAAAGCATATACTTATATATAGAAAATACAAGTACGTTACTATAGTGTTATCCCATACCCTGAGTTTACGCTAATTCCTTAGGATTATGTTTTAAAAATAATTTTTAGTTTAAAATTTTCATAAACCATGCTCTGATACAAAGTTATAACATCCTGTATCAAGAGGCCAAAAGCTAAGCACTACAAATGCTGCGGTCATCCACAGTATTAACTTCTGGTGACAAAATATGGCAATGCTAATGGTATCCACAGTATCAAGCACATGAATATGAAAAAAAAGCACATATTTCAAAACAATATTTTGCTGATTACATTTCAAAACGACAATTCATATCCATGTTACATAATCCCTTAACATTTCCCAAGCAATGATTAAATAAATCAGTTACAAAATATGCCAAAAGCGACATATGACGATGCCTCCTTAGTTGATCAGAATCAACATAGTCATGTCTGACTCAATATACATAGCGAAAAACAAAATAAATTATGATTCCTATATAGCTATCCGTCAGCCACATGCTCGCCTTCGGAAGCTTTATTCATCAAAAATTCAAAAACCTAAAAACCTCAACCCTCAACCTAATCAAATCAATTCTGAGCACCTGAGAGTTTAAGGGGAAACAAAAATTTCGAGTCAGACATAAAGCCTGCTGTGAATAATACTGTTCATCTCTGTTATTGTATGTTAATTGAGACTACCCCGCTCTACGGAATAGGTTTTTCCTCACTAATATTCCATTAAACATATCTTTTGCAAATCTTTTCCTGCAAACAAAACTGGTTAAAATCTGTATAACATCATTATGCAAGCTTATATATCAGGTAACAAATAGACTATCTATCCAAATAATATAGTTTTGTTTGACTAACTATTAAACTTTGGCTGACTCGGGCCTACAAGACAATATCAAAACTTATTTAATGCCTGTTAGACACTTCTGCTTTTGGACGATCAATCCATAACTATCTATTAAATACTTCTCTTCTGGATGGTTTGTCCTTAACTTATCATCTCCCAGGGTCACCTGATCCTAATGGTCTTACGGGCTCACCAATAACCTATCTGCATACAAAGATATATTGCTTTCTGTATGTAACCATAATTTTAGTCTTACCTGTGACAAAGCCCTACACATAGGAATTTTGGAAAAAATTAGCTGGGGCTAATAGCTAATGTATACGGCGTGATCCTATATTAGTCTCATCTGGTATCTAATATCTAGGTCATTTTACTTAAGGATATCTTTCCAAAATTTTCCTTGAAAACCTTTTCAAAATGAATTGAACCTTTAAAAGAAACTCAAACAAGGAAAATATATAATCTCCATGCCTTACTCAAAATCACTTTGTCATGTTATATATACTTTACTTAAATCTTAATTGATGAAAACACTTAACCCTTTGAAAGTCCTCCCTTAAAATTTATTAAAAGCACCCCTTTCGAAATCTTTGAAAGTACCCCTTTCAAAACCATTGAAAGTACTCCTTCTGAAACCAAGTAAAACCCTTTCTTTTATTAAGGCCGAAAGGCTAAAACCATCCTTTTCGAACCATTCTCAAAATCCTTTCGAAACCATTGAAAATCCTTTCTTTCGTTAGCTTTAAAACCTTAGACATCTTTATTTTAAAACCTTTTAAATCTTGCCTTTCGAAACCCTTGGAAACCTTTCCTTTTGAAACCATCAGAAAAACTATACCTTTCGACTCCTTCGAAACCCTCGGGGAACCACCCCTTCGAAACGTTTCTTTAAAACCTTTCAGAAGCATCAAACTTCGATAAACATAAACCTTTCGAAAGAACTTTGGGTTCAATTTAAAACATGTGAAAACCTTTCAAAACCATTCAAAAATTTACTCCTTTGAAACCTTTGAAAAATATTTCGGTCGAAACCATTAAAGTCGAAAGCTTCTGTTTCGAAACCATTCAAAACTATCTCCTTCGAAACGACTTGTATTTTACTTCAATCATAGAAAAGGGTCATTAAAACCATTTAAGTCGAAAGGCCCTCTTTTGAAAGCATTTCTAAGTAAAGAAGTGATGGTGTCGAAACCATTCTTTCGAAAGCATCGGAGAGATGGGAAAATTTTAGAAAACAAGTAACCCCTTTGAAACCCACTGCGTTGAAAGGTAAATAAGCGGCAGCTAGGTCATTCGACTTAGTCGAAAGCATTCATCTAAAATGAAGATGCAACCTAATCGAAACCATTTCCTTTTAAACCATTTGACCTGGTCGAAACCCAACCAAGTTGAAAGCATCTTAGTCGAAAGCAAGCAAGTGTATTTCTCTTTAAAATCAAAGCAAAGCTTCAACCCTTTCGAAACCCTATGGTTTCGACCCAATACCTTACGCCCACATCCAATTCAGTATGTACTAGTTGCCTAATACCATATGCATTGGTTTCGGCTGTTTCGGAGGCGATAGTATGTAGGTGGAACATTGTGCCGAAGGAGATGAAATAATAAAAACCTATTTATTTGTGCTTTTAAACTATTTCTTTTGTACCTAACCCACCTTGTTTGTCGAAATCTGATTGGTTGCCATATTACTTTTTCAAAAGTGCCACCATTCTTCAAAACTAACAAATTCAAAAAATTTGCAAAAAACCCATTTCCCCTTTTAAAATATGTAAAATATTTAAGTCCCATACCTTAAATAATTTTATGTACCCATCAAAATACTTAGGAAAAATCTGAAAAAATTCCAGAAACTCTCTTTTAATTTTTTTTAACATATAAAAATTTGACCCCAGCCATTTATTATTTACTTGTAAATAATTTATAACCCAAGATATAATTTTCTTTACTAGAAATTCATATAAAATCCACATTAATTCTAAAAATTCAAAAAATTGAAACTCGTCTCCAAATATTATTTCTGATCTTGTTAAAAATTCGCAAGGCATAAAGATGTCATTTAATTAGATTTTTACTTTAAAATGTATTATAAAATCAATATGAACATGTATAAATCATCAACAAGTATATATAAACATTCCATCATTCAAAAACATGGCAAAACAGTTTAGAATCACCTTCAAACCGAAAAAATCAAAATAGAGATGTAAACATTATTTACCATAGCTTTTGTGGTTAAAGAGATTGAGATATGAATAGATTTGATATGCTTAAGCATCTTCCTATCTTTCTTCTATCTTTTTCCCTTTTTCCTTGTTAATGATGGCCGACCTTGGTTTATAAAATTTGAAAATGAAATGAAATGGACATATAGGAGTATAAACGGCTATGTTTAAGGGATATAGGAATGACCACTTTCCTATTTTACCCCTCCTCTAATTCATTTTAAACCTCTTTTTAGTTCATTGCTAAATGGCACGACTACCCCTTTAATAAAATCAAATCTCAATCCCCTAACACATAATTTTATTTAATTTATCTAATCAAATATCCTGAATAATGTTATCAAAAATATAGGGTGTTACAGAAAGAGAAAAATTGGGCATTGTGTAATGGTGATGGCGGTCGATTTCATGTTATGACCACTAACTCCGCATAAACTTTCAACGGTGTACTTAAATGAGCTCGGTCTTTACCTATTATAGCTTTGGTTGTATGAACTTTTTTTAGGTCGGTTGATTGTTTTGTCAAAGAAGAGAAGCAGCAGGAAAACATACAACCTGTCGCCAAGATTGCCGATAGAGCTAATGAAGCAAGGCGTACAAGAATAATTCACTTTAGTCAAGCTTAATGGCAAGTTTTGCACTATTTTGGTGATGAATTCAAAGTACCGATTACCCGTAACAGTTGCTCATGTGTGCATGTTAGGGCCGCTTGCTCAACAGTTTTCAATGGGGTTAATAAAGCCCATCATGACTTCGCTTCAACATGGTACTCAGCTGAGAAATACTTGACCACTTACACCCTCGAGTTTCATCATGTACGCGATAAATGCTATTGGAGTTTGAGTGATAATCAGTTAGTCCTACCTCCTATAGCTAAAAGGCAACCAGGACGTCCACGTTCTATTAGAATTAAAGGTATAATGGATGAGATGCAGACTCGAAAAAGAAACAAGTGTAGCAAATGTGGTGTTGTGGGTTATAAGAAAAGTCGTTGCACTACGGCAACGTAATGTTTTCATTTGAATTTGGTTGTATTTGTAGGTCGACTGCAATCAGATATGTTCGAAGTCAATATTTTATGTTATCTAATTTCGACACTTGAGATTGGTTGTATTTGGAAAGTTTTATTTTTAGATCGATTGCAATCGAATATGTTCGAAGTCAATTGTTTATGTTATCTAATTTCGACATTTGTTGCTGGATATACAACATGGAAACAACAGCGAGGCATTTGAAATGCCGCCACTTGAGCGGCATTTCAAACGCCGCCGACTGTGTTTCAGTAGGCGGCATTTGAAATGTCGTGCATAGGGTGGCATTTCAAATGCCTCTCTATTGTTACCCTACTGCATATCCGACAACATCCAAATTCGGCAAGCATATACAAAAACATTACATTAGAACAGCGTAAATTCGGATGTAACTAAATTAAGTCGAATAACGTTACATTACAATAGCATAACTTTGATTATCAAAATACCACAAGATTCGAATAACATTACATTACAGTTCACTTTTCCTTCAATGATCTACGTGGCCATTTCGTCGAATACTTGTATCCATAGACCAACAATTCATTTTCATATTCAAGATTCAAATTCTCCAAACGACTATTTTCTACTTACATCTCTAAAGCATGCTCAACCCCCCTAGGGCACATTTCAGGATCTAGCAACTTAAAAAAATATGCAGCGTTCAACTTGATACGGCTATATCTTATGACCGTTGTACCCAGCACATCAGTAGAAACGACGTCCAACATTCCTCTTATTTCTACAAATTATTACGTCACATTCAGCTCCACATTAGCAAAGTAAACACAGAGGTTGCACGCTTGAACTAACACGAATGAGATTTTGACGACCAAGGATGCCTAACAAACGTGCATGTAATGATTGTTGATTTGGTCTTTCTTTCGCGACATCTATTGTGATGTTCCATTATCCGCAGCCGGCGGCATTTCTTCAACTTGAGTCCCTGACACAAAATCCACATCAAGGTTGGTGCCACTTGAGATCCCATTACCTTTCTTTGTTTCAAATTCATCATAAATCTTCATCATTTTTTCATCATCAATCTCCCAATTATCCTTTATCAATCTTCCAATTGTCCATTATCAATCCATGAATAGAAGCCAAATATACAACAATAAAAAAAGTTTGGATTTTGAAAGAAATTAACATAGATTAATGTCATACTTACCTTATAGGTGCCTTGTTGAAATAAATTACAATTTTTGATAAACTGAAAATTGAGAGCGCAAATTGAGAGAAATCAGGAAGTTTGGGGTTTGATGAGGGAGTTTTGGTAAAGTAAGGGTGGGATAAGTATGAGTAGCTTTTGTAATGCAGGGAAAAATCATCAACTTTTGTGCCATTTCAGATGACGTGGGAGGGCGGCACTTCAAATTCCGCCATGTTACTAATATGTGGGCGACATTTGAAATGTCGCGCACAGGGGCGGCATTTCAAATGTCGCTTTGCTTTTTTCCCACTGCATAGCATCAGCAGCCCCATTATCTTTTTCGATGCGAACTATATTCAATACGAACTATATTCACAACGTACTATATTCAATCCAACTATATTCATAACAATCATAACTCAATTCAGTAAGAACTATATTCACAATGAAATACAATACTACAACCATAAGTAATTTTCAACCCATACTCCAATACAAACATAAAATCACTACAATCACTACTAAAGACAATCCAAATTACATTACTGTCTCAAATTTCTTAGTTCGGGAGGAGTTTTCTTTTTTGTTATTCATGGCTTGAGCATGAATTCCTCCTTTGCAGATGAACTTCTTCACTTCCCTCCTCTTGTATTCCTTCCATAGGGAGTTGAGATGGCCCAACCGGATGTGTATGTTGGGAAGTTAACGCCTCGGAGCTTTTGCCCATAACTTTCTTTCATCTTTGATACTTTCTCTTCGGTTCGAGGACCGGTGGGGCGGATGCAATGTCCTCAAATGGTGCGGGAGGTGCAATGTCCTCAATAAGTGATGGCGCTGCAGGATGAGGGCGAGACAGAAGCGGGATTGGTCTTGTCATCTTGTTCTTCGACAAACAAGATCATAGAATTTGTTTGAGCGAGAAGCATTTCACCTTGCTTTTTTCGGGAACCTCCTCCACAAGCTCATCGAATATGTCCATCATATGTTACATACCTTCCGCCTGTATATAACATATAACATTATTGATTTTACAGCTACCTCAAAAGTTTTCAATTTAAATACGTATCACAATCCATTCAAGCGGAGCTTTGGGGGTGTAAGGAGCAATCTCTTGCTCAGGCACTTTCTTTCATCTTCTTAGCGTATAATGCCAAGTCATAATACCAAAAATTATACCTCTCATCAGTCAGCGTGATCTCATGTTCATCTTCTGCAGCTAAGAAGCGGTTATTCCATAACTCTATCATCATTTGAAACTCATCTTCACCATGTAGAAGAGTATAATATGGAGCAGGATATGGTAAGTGTTGGCGAAGACCAAACTGCCTTGTCACTCTATTTGGGAGATGGTATGCTAAATCGCCAAAGCAAAAAATCATTAGTCTTGCCTGCCATAACTGCCTCACCTCGATGCACAGAGCCGGAAGAGCATCATGCTCTACCTCGGTGTATGGAGTCCATATAACTGCGTTATAGTCCAAGACATCAAACTCATTCCGGTAGAACGCCAAATTTTGTCTGGGAGTCATTTTTGTATTCTTCGGTCCAATCCACCTAAAATAGAAAAAATTTATACAAACTATTCAACTGTATAAGGTGATACAATTGTACAACCAAAAATATTTTACCTCGATCCGTATGGTTTTGCATTATCAATTATTTCTCTCCTCATAGTTACGCGACCGACCGGAAGATAAGTCCAAGACCATAGCTGCAAAAGTATAAGTTGTATTTAGTCAATGTTTACGACATTCACAAATATGAATCATTGAATAACTATGACCGTACCTAAACTAGAGTCATACAACCACCGGTAGACCGTTTTTGTACCAACACCACTCTAGTAAGCTCTATATAAGTGAAAGCTAGCACTGCACTGCCCATGAATGTTGCCGATAAAAGTTGAAGTCTTCTGACAATGGGAGCCATTGAAGGGCCATTCTAGTCTTCGATCAATCGCAAAATAGACATTGCATGATGATGTGCAACATAATAGCGCGGACGTGCTGGGCTATCTGCACTGGAGAGGCATGACGGGGAATTTCATCCGCCAACTGCT
The DNA here is from genome assembly GCA_030765085.1 of Allium cepa. Classification (NCBI taxonomy): domain Eukaryota; kingdom Viridiplantae; phylum Streptophyta; class Magnoliopsida; order Asparagales; family Amaryllidaceae; genus Allium; species Allium cepa. The sequence goes on along the minus strand of CM060945.1, from coordinate 1,031,134,366 downwards.
CACTAAACCAACTGACCGCTATCAACTCATTTTCCCATCTCACGTCTTTTGGAGGAGACAGGCTAAGCAAGGGATCACACAAATCCATATAATAGCTTGGGAAATTAGGTTTTGGAATGGTATCCCAGTTAATCGGCAATCCAAGCAACACAGCTACATCTTTCAAAGTGATGGTCATCTCACCTAGTTTGAGATAAAATGTAGACATCCCAAGTCGCCATCTATCGATCAACGCCATCAGAAGATTATGATCGAGTTGTGTGTATCCCAACTTATGAATAACACCGAATCCAGCCTTATATAAAAGTTCCAACACACCAAGATGCGCTGGCATGACAAGCTGTAAGGTCAAAGAATGGTCAATGAAGCCATCCGCCTTAACCGCTTGTTGAAAATTAAATTAAAATGCAAGCTATTATGACATTTACTAATACATTGCAAAATGGAAGGTAAATTATATCAACATGTACCTCCATTAAATCGTTATTGCTTGTGCAGTGTTGAGCTTGTAGGTAAAGAACGCTATCATCAATCGGTCCGGGTGCCATTTCTTCATATTCTACCACAATAACATAACCAAATCAAATATATAACCTAAACAATCCTCATATACAATCAATAACTAATCAAAAAACTGTTCTACATGCACAAACTACTTCATTGTAATATAGAAACAAAGATTTATACCTACAAAACTAACTTTTTTCCTAAACCCTAAAATCATAAAATCAAAATTTGAGAGACAATTGGAAGAATACAAACTTATAAGAGGTACTTGAGAAGGCGAGGAAGCCATTCTTCAATTTCACTACAACAAATAGACCTTTTTACAGCGTTTGAAAATCATTATTAAAGCCTTATATAGCATTTCTATAAACGTTATAGATCAACAAGTTGTAATAAGTCTGATAGATACAATAGCGTTTCAAAATTGCAATGCAAAATGGACTTTTAATAGCGTTTTTGTTGCCATCTTAGACTAAATGCATCGATACTAGTACTTTTTTATAGCGTTTCGAAGTTTGCTACAGAACTTTTACATAGAATTGTGTCTTATGGTACTAACAATTACGACATCATTTAGTTGCTATAAAATGTTGACATGCCATATTATTATAGCATCTAAAAATGCTATGGAAATATTACATCAATTTTTTTTACAAAATTAATTACTATCTATTGTAGCATTGTTTTTTACATGAAAACTGCTTAATCCTTGTAGAATATTTTGTATAGCACTAGCATAATGCTATAGAATATGACAGTTGTAATAATTTTCCTTTCTAGCATAGTTAAAACGCTATAAAAAAATTTCCATTGCCCATTTTTTATTGCCATATACATTGAAACTTACAATTTTCAATCCTACTAAACTTATTTCAACTAATATAGTACAACAATTCAAAAAACCACACTTATCACATTGCAATGTACGTAATCAAATGGAGTAGCCAAATCATAATATATATATATATATATATGTATGTATGTATGTATGTATGTATGTATGTATGTGTATATATATAATATTTCATACACAGAGTATCAAGCATATAAATATTAGTGATCAAAAGTAACAATACATACAACTATAGCTAACAAAAATGATACATTACTAAAACAAAGACGTAAAAACGTCGATAGAAAATACATTAATGCAAACACGACCGATTTGAAGGAGAAAGATTATGACATCATGTAGCAATCTCAAAAGCATTATACAACACCTTTCAAAAAGAAGCACATACATGCATATGTTAGTCATAAATGTATAAACGTGTACTAAACAACATGGTTTCAAACAGAACTTTATGAATTAATCACTCAAAATAACTAAGAAACATCCACAAAGGCTAACTCAAAGTAGACAAGCAACTTAGACAAGACCAGCTATTTCAAATAGACTTGTTATTTCATGCAAACTTCTAGATTGATAGAAAATGTTCATTCTACTAGCCAAAACATACAATAGCAAAGTAATTAATAGTGCTAGTAGTAGTCATCTTTGTGATAGAAAATAGACTTAGTAAAGATGGTAAATGTTTTATAGTTTCAGTAATTGACTATTTGTATTAGATGTCTAATAGGGTATTTGTAATTGGCTCTTTTGTAATTAATGTTCATAAGTTTATATACTTTAGCCTACTTTGGACAAAATATCAGAAATATATAATATTTGTAGTTCACCTGGTGTTCTAAAGATGTTACGACGATGAGATTGATTTCCTTTATGTAAAGAGATAATGGACGTCTAGATTCTTACTTAGCAGGTTAATGGACTTACTGTTATAACTGAGTTTCATCACTTCGTTGTTTGTACATTAAATTTCAATGTAGGATTTGAGTACATGGGACTTGTCACGACCCGAAACCCAATGTTCGAAAATTGACATCAAACACCTTACTTGTATTCGACTGCCAAAGATTCAAACATCGAACTCCAGTCGGATGAAGCTTATAATAACATTAGATGAATATAAAACAGCAGAAACAGAATGAATATCATGTATTACATCATTGATATAATATGATCATAATATCCATTACTACATCAGAGTATTCTTGTCCATATATTACAACTCCAAATAGAACATCGTAATAGAACCACAAGTGATCATATGTCATAAAGTCTTTAAGGAAATAGAGTGATAGCGAACTTCCAAAAACTAAGCACCTTGAGATCCAAAAGCTTCCAAAATATCTCCAAGGCAAAAGCCTCCAAATTACTGATAGCCTCCAAACCAAAAATTCTCCAAAATACTGTTAACACCAAAACATGGAACCCTGCAACTAGGTTGCCCATGTGGAAATAATGGGCACCCAAAGTTTAGAAAAAAAACAATAAACTCCGCGTCAGTCATGAGACTGGTATGAGTAAACAAAAATAGTTGCTTTTAAATAAAACAGATTTATACAAGAAAATCCGGTATGCTTTTAGAAAATGAAACTACCATAAGACCTCCCACCACATACACAATGCAATCGCAGAATTGGAGGAGATTCCTTCTTATGATAGTCAAATTGCTTGATACGAGAAAAAAAATTCTTTGATATTATTACTAGTGCATAGTATGAAAACATTTCGAAAATATATTATTAATCTTAGCCAGCATAGGTACCATTATACTATGCCTACTATAGCTGCCATGTTAAATGGCAGGTTCTACAACTAAAACCGCACTGGGTTCGTATTGGGAATTGGATTTCCAATAAATGGTCAGGCTAAGGAACTTCCTACTGCCACATGGGTACGCCTCTAGAGGGACGTCTCGAGAACCTACCCGGCTCTCTGCCAACACAAGGCCGGGTTATCTCTGTAACTAGGTAACTACTACTCGAGTATGCCACCCCCCGGTCGTTTGCGACCTTTAACCGAGGGCCCTCTACCACAAAGCAACAACCATACAGTAAATGAGATTGCAGCAACCACATAGGTAAAGTATATGTGCTCCATACCATGATACCACCTTTTTCCAGAAGGAAATGACATACCCTAAAGGGTGTGACCCTCATAACCTTGGCAAATTTTTCATGTTTCGACCATTTTCGGGGTGTGAGGTCCGATGAGGTCTCGTTCACAAAGCTACGGTTTACACGAAAGCCATGCTTTGATCATAAATGATCAACAAATGATCATCAACACACAGCAGCACTTAGCATGCCACACTACCAAATTGGGAGTATATCGCTGATAACCTTCAACTATACAACCTCTGAGCTCGTACGTCTCATAGAAGGGTGTTAAGCTAAGAGAATAAATTCTCCGCCACCAACGGATATGTATTTGAAAGAAATCTGCTTTATATCTCAAAGTGTAGTGTCAGACACACAACCATACAAGTCTGTTACGGGTTCGAACAGAACTGAAGGCACTTCGTCCAATAAAGGAAGAAGCCCTTGCAAATCCGGGTATCCATAATCCCGATCGGACTCCCCATCACATGTGAAAATCTCTATACTGGAGCAACTCAATGCAGAGACATTCGATAGGTTATCCTATCTTTTCCAAAGACACCCGGTCTTCACCACCGTCTTCAAATGCTATTAATATCGTCGTATCATTATTCGGAATGGGTTATATGACCCAAAGGTCCTCTCCCAGCTAATTCGAATAGTGAACGCTTAAATTTGAAACACGTGGGTGTATCAATTACAAGGATTCACATTCAGGGTTCGATGTGGGTTTCGGATAACTGACTGAAATCCGATTCCCTGTTGCAGCGAAATTTAAATGCCGTTTTATGGGCAAAGGGGTTTTCATATAAATATAGGAACAAATCACAAACCACAGTTCAACACAAAGCAATTCACATCACACGGTATCATAATCACAACAAAAATATCAATCCAATACACAGCATTTGATGATAGTCAATCATCTTTAATTAAGATGAATGTAATTTAAGTGAATTAACCACATGCTTATTTTTATTAATTACGTTAAATCAATGATTAATTATTCTTAAATAGGAATAAATTAAATCTTAATTAACTTTATGAATTAATTATTCCTTTATTAATTATCTTAATTAACTACCAATTATAAATTGATTAACTTTAATTATCTAATTAATAATTCTTAATTACAAGTAAATTAGACACTTAATTATTAATTAACCAATCTTTAATTACAAATTGATTAATCTCTAATTACTTGGTTAATTACAATTATAAGTTAATTAACCATTCTTAATTATCCTTTTTAAACAATTAATTAATAATAATTATTTATCTTAATTAATATTCAAAATCTTCCTTAAACTTTGAAATCAATTTATTACAATTATAAAAAGCTTTAATGTTAATTAAATTTAACACTTATCTTTAAGTTAACTATTCAATTAAAGTATTAATTAAGATTAAAAAACGTTGTTAAGTATTTACTTAAATAATTTAAAACTTATAATAATTTCTTAGCTTAATTTTCAAACATTAATTTAAGTCATTAATATTCAAAATTGTTTAAGGTGATATAACTTCAATTCTTTTATTAAGCTGAAGGTCTCAAACTACACCGAGAAAATCCCTACGTTTACTCGAGTTAAACTCGAGTTCCTCCCACCTATTTCCTGAGTTGTTCTTCTTCCTTCTCATTCGTTTCTTCTTCTTCCTTTTTTTTCCAGTTAAAGTTTAAGTTAAACTTAAGTTTTAAACTAAAATAACAGGAAGTATACTCACGTACTCGAACTCCAAACCGAAGCAACGCATCATCTTTCTCGAGTATCAACTCGAGTTGTTCACAGCTGACTTCCTGCCACCACTTCATTGCCGTGCACGTGCATGGCGTCGCGCCGTCGCTCCAGCGAACTTCAGTATCTTCAGCAAGTCGCAAAATTCACCTACACTAGAAATCGACACTTGATTCGACACCAAAAATTTCAAATCGAAATTAAGCAGTTCGTTCGAAAAACTGCACTCGACCCAACCAACAAAAACACCTCGCCGCCGTTGCTCAGATCACCGGAGAAGCTCCAACTCCGTCCACACCACGTCAACCCCTTACACTACCATCCCCCTGGAGCACGTGCAACTCGACGCATCAGAGGTGGCGAAATCACCTCGTTTCCAGACATGTCCAAAACTCGAATACAAACCCTATATTCACCTCGTTCTTTCAATTTATGCAATAGAAAAATCATTTGACAATTTTCCTGAAATCATCGATGAACAAACCTACTTCGCACAAAATTTCAACATCCAAAATTGAATCGATCATCAGAAATTTGTTAAAAAGCATATTTTGATCAACTCTGAATTGCTCCTAGCCTAAGCAATTAAAATCACCATACTAATTTTAAAAATCCTATCTTTGAACGTTTATTCAAGTTATATAATCAAATCAACAATTTAAAATATTTGATTTAATCACATGATTCCCTTTTTACTGTAAAACTGAGTTTACAGAGTCCATATTCCACTATCAAGCTTCAAACAAATTCTATGCTGTGATTTAAGTTTAAACAAACTTATTTTGTTTAAAATCCTAAGTTTATAATGTTTGTGTGAAGATTTATTAAATTGTTTCTAATTTACTTTGCTCTGAAACCAAAAGTATAGAAGAACAAGCCATATAAAAATTTCCAGTATCACGGAAAACATACAGAACTATTTTTTTTCTCAATATACAGCAAAACATAAGTTATTCATGAATCAAACATATAAATTTAAATTTCTAAAACAGTTTATTTACTCACTTGAAAAGTTTATGAACAGAGAGCTACTTCGGTTTTGAAAATCTGTAGTTTTAAATCTGCCTTTGAATCCTGTTGCTTATTTTGTTGAATTGAATGATGATGCTTATTTTCTGGTTTACTATATTTTGATGAACGAAATGAAATAGAGTAGATGTATATATATAACGGTAATAGTTTGTACAGAGAAGGCTTTACTGGTACATTTTTTTTCCTTCTTTGTTTTTTATTTTTATTTTGTTATTTGATCAGATTTTTTTCCTTGCCTCCATCTTTGACCAGAGATTTTTCTTTTGGAGGCTGAAATGATTTTTTTTTATCATTCGAATGACCCTATTTTTGTGCTGAGATGATATCATTTAATGGTTATGTTCCCATTCCTGTTTACATGCAAATCCATTTGAATTTTGTATGTACATCTTTGTTTTGTTTTATTTTCTTGCATACATTTTTGTTTTATTATCTCCTTGTTTACATAATTCACATGCAAATCTATATGTATTTCATATGTTATTTTTACTAGAATTATCTTATGTATCCATATGAGTTACCTTATATATTTATGTTTAACACAAATTCTTGTTTTTTTATAATTTTTTTATAATTATTTAATTAAAGCTTAAACTACCAAACACTTTATTTATATCCATATATTTTTGTAATATTAATACTAATAATATTTTATTTCTTTTGAAACTTTTCAAATTAAATTTAAAAAGTTCAAATAAGTTACCAAATTTTAATTAACAAATTTTGGGATGGTACAGATATCCCCCCTTAAGAAAATTTCATCCTCGAAATTTGAAAGAGAGGGAAGGGCAAACAAAGAATATACGAATTCAGAAAAGAATAAGAAAATAGCTTACCAGCTTAAGCCGAGATATCCACTCTGCAATTGGGATATGATTTCTGCATATTATCTTCAGTTTCCCAAGTGCAATCCTTTGGATTGCCACTCCACTGAACTTTAACTAGTTTCACAACTTTGTTTCTCAATTGCTGTTCATCACGATCTACAATCTTTATTGGTTCTGTAACATCCCGCCTTTTCACACGCTTTAAATCGACACACGTGCCAATTCAAACCATACGGAAGGGCGGATTGTTATGGGGTAAATAAGAAAAAGAGGGAAGAAATAAAACAAAAAGGAATCTCACAGTAGAAGGATAAAATATAATAATCAAATATACAGTTCATGAAGCTGTTTACAAAATATTTAATTTTTCTTATACAATATATATCAGAGTTGCACATATCAACGAATAAAATCGATGCAGTGGAATACAGTGTAGTGGAATATAATATAATAATGATAATGAAATCTTCGTCTTCGTCCTCCAGAAATAAAATCTTCAAACCTGAAATGCTCGGACTGACCCGAGCGAATTGAAAAAAACAAAACACTCGAGTCAGAAATAAAAGATCTTATGTAAGTTAAATCAACAGGAATACATATGAGTGCAGTAACTTAAAAGATGCTCGAGATTCACATCACCTAAGGATACGTTAAACTATTTACTATGTAGTATATTTCTCTATTATAATAGTGTCTAATTGTAAAATAAACTTACTTTTTTCTTAGCATTAAGGGGTTACCCATATAGCCCTTAACACGTAATAGTCCCAGTAGTCCATCCAATATCATAGTCCCTCCTGATCGAGAAGCCACCAGAGGATACCACACGGGCTATGGGAAAAAACCAAACTCGTACAAGGCGATAGGGTAGCTGACACAGCACAAATAGGCAATGCGAGGGTAGATATACCAATTACGCATCCGGGCTGGTGGTAACGCGTAGCTGCAGCTATCGCCCACCTCGAGCCACACCCCCAAATAAAAATAAAAATTGGCCACCGAATCAATCCAAAAGTCAAAGTATAATATCGAAGGGATGTGTCCGATCAGAGGAATGACCTCATTGGCCCGCGAATCGCTCCTGTTTTAGCCACCTTATGCCAACTCCCACGTATTTACCTCAAAGGAAACGCCGCCGCCATCCTACTTCATTCTGGAATCTCCAACGCGTACGCGGTTGTTAAAGTGGTTTTCGGAGTTGGCAGAGAGTATGACAACTTTCGATCCCGGTCTCTTCAACAACCAACCGTTATTATAATATCGCGGTCTTTCAAAATAATTTATACTTTTAAAACCAGAATATAATGTCAATTTCAAAGCCATATACAATATCATCTTCATTTTTAAAACCAAATCAATAAGATATCCTTTCCAAACATATCTCTGTAACGACCCGTAAATTTAACAGGTTTTAATAACGTTATTAATTGAAATTTTATGAAATTTTAAACGATAAAATTTTGAAATATAAATTTGATATTTGGAATGCGTTTAGTTAAACATAGTAACTGGTAAATTTTCGTTCGAAAATACGAAAGTTTATTTCGTGCGTAAATTTACTTCTATTTAATCAGTTAAAAAGCGATGAAAATAAAACGTTTTCAAAAAAAAATATTTTTACATAGAAAAATTCTAAACCATCTTTTGAGCAAGTTGTCAGTTTGTCGTTTTTTCAAATTCGGACATCTTTGGATCCATCGATCTTATTTTTCTGCGATTTTTATGCATTTTCCACTAGTAGAAATTTTGAGTTTTTATAATTCAATAGTACCACTGATATCAGTATGCCGTTTTGATCGTCTCGTCATGCTAATCTCTGCGGTATATTCAATCCTGTATTTTAAAGTTTGATACACAGTGGAATCCGCGTAAATGGTGACCGTAGCGGAAACCAGTTGCGTCTTTGGGTCCGTTAAGTTAATAGCTATTAGCTATTCGTATTCTAAGCCGTTCATGTCTTAATTATTTTGTCGTTCCCTATGTTTCACATTTTTTGTTGTTGCATGAGTCTTCCTTTTTCCAAAGCACGCTTCAATCTTCAATCTGCCAGTTCATTTTGTGCAACATCCATCTTCTGTTTGCTTTTACTCAAATATAATAACTTGAAACTCACCTCTCCTCCTTGACTTGCCAAATTTTCTCCTCATTTTTTTTTCAAAAGTTCACTTCCCAGGGAAACCGTGCTACCTCCCTTCTATCCATGCACACACGCCTCCACCGAGAAGCCCACCCCAACGCACCTACATCCCTCTCTCCTCCGCCTCTAACCGAATGCAAGCTTCTCCTCGGTAAGCTTCTACACTTTCAGATCTGGCCGTGGCCACCTTTCCCTTTAACAAACCGCCCACTGAATAACCAACACCCCTCCCTTGCCGTGCCGAACGCATTCATGGTCAGCGCCTCAACGCTGCAACCACATGCCCGTCTAGCCTCCAAGAGGCGACCACCCAGGCCCTCACACGACCTATGTTTCTACTCCCAACCTCCCTTTGCTCTGCCGTTCAACCTAGCTTCCCCGGCACGTAGCAGCGCAGGCAAGCACCCTGAAACCGATACCCTTCGCCTCCCCTGCAGCCACTTGTCAACCAGAGTACGCAAGCCCAGCAGTCGATCTCCCCCTCTCATCCAAGCCGACCACAACATCATCCCGCATTTCCCCTCCTCTAGCCGCCTTCGCTTCGAACTTGAGCCACATCCGCCTCCGACCGCGCTTCCACTTTCCTCCATAGCTCCGCCCTTATAACATCCGGTCGAACAGCATTGCATGCTTTTAAAACATATAAATGTAAGTATTTTCTTCTTTAGCACAGTTCCTAAGCTTGCATATATATTGGGTTAAGTATATATATACATATAGCATTGTTTTAAATTGTTAAGTTGTACTGCTATTTTATATACGTGTTTTTTTAGTTTGTTTATGTGTAAGCTATATAAGAATCTTATATGTATATATATTACAGTTATATACCATAGTATATTATATAAGAAATTCATATAAAGAGGATGGTGTAATATGTTGTGTTGGTTTTAAGTACCTTATTTTACAATGTACAAGGGTTTTGATGGCTACCTTCAGCTGAGAGAGTATTATATATATATATTATAGTATACAGTAGTTGTTTGAGTCGTTTAATATGGATGTGTACATACGATATTAGTTTTAATATTTAAAGGTTGGAAAATGTTAATTTATTCATCAGTTTGGGTTGTGTCTGCATGCAACTCTGTATGTAATTTTACTATATATGTTATACAACTATCGACTATTTATATACACACTTAAGTATATGGTTATGATCTATGCTTTGACATAAACTTTATGAGATTTGTAAATATATTAATTTAAGGTATTGTATTGAAATTATATTAACTATTTATGTTTTGTTATATGGTCGTGTCGTGCATAGTATTTATGTTTACATGCATATATCTTATTTTACTATAGTGTATTGTAAGTTAGTCGGTTGCTGTATTTCTTGTTTTTTCTTTTTTTTTAAAAAAAAGAAAGAAAAAAAATAGTCCGTGTCGTATATTTTATATTAAACTGTATACATTTATATTAAAATATTGTAGAGGTTACAAAGGCTATAACATGTATTGTCTTAGTGTTTTCATATGGAAGTATGTATTTTTATAGTGAAAAGTTATAGCTGTTATTCATATAAGGTTGTATATACAATACTATTATAGACCTTAAGCTTATACATTAGTTGTAGATAGAGTTTTGTAAGTTTAAATTATATGTATATCTTAGTCTAATTACGTTCTTATGTTATATAGGTAAATTTTATAACCTAATTCTCATATATGCAAACTTATGAATTATATGTATATATATCTGTCGTGTCTGCATTTATACATACTGTTAACATATATATAGTTTATATATGTATTTCGCCTAACTGGTATTTATGCATATAGTTGACAGGATTTGGGTTTAATTTACAAACGATGATTTTATTTGATATATACATTTAGTTTATTTTATTTTGTCTTAATTTTTTTAATATATATATTTAGTTAGATTTATATCGACTGATTCTAACTGCTTCATAAATTCTCGTATCAGCTTTATTTGTTGAATTCGTGCCAATCTAGCTTTGCTTTGGAATCCGTGCTTGGATTTGTAACTCATCTCATCCTCGTTCCTCTAGCCTCGAAAGGTGAGCGATAAATCATGATTAATATTCTTTTATTTATTAAATTTGATTTCAATTGAAACGACAATTGAAATATGCTGCTGTTAGTTATTTATACGGTTATATATGCTATTACCTGTATCTGTTCACCTATAACATCTGACACCATTATGTGTTAATTATTTATGCGATGATAATACAGCTTGGTTGTTAATTGATTGATTGATTGATTATTGTTGTTTATATTGGATGTTAAATTGTAATGTATAAAGTGATAAATATTACGCAACTGAATTTGACATAGGATAGTTAAAATTTGAATCGACATATGTGTTTGAATTTGATTAGTTAAATTCAAAAAATATGACCCCTTATATGTTTAATTATTTGACACGTAGAAAAATGGTTAATTACCCTTGAACCATTTGAATTTATGTTGTATTAATTGACGAAGTATGAAATTGGATAATTGATGTCAAGTGTAGAATTGCATAGAATAATTTCTATAATAATCTTTAATCTACATGAAATGATAGTGTAGATTCTAGAAATAATTATATTAATTTGCACAAATAACAATGTGAATTAATACGATTATGTTGGGATTATTTGAATTAATTATTGGATTGTTTTGATTGTCATTATTGCTTGTTTATTTACTTTGACACCATCCCAGTTATCACATTGCAAATTCCCTTTATTATGCTTGATCTTGAATTGAAATTAGAATCGGGTTGAAATGATATATACCCAAATAAATTTGACTTAGGAAAGAGAATTAAATAAACCCGATTGGTCAATAATTTGATTTGAAATAAAATAAAGATTTTATTTGAATAATAAGGTTTTGAAATAAAATTGGAACGTAAATTTTGATGAAAGGAAAATGTTAATATTGGAATCTGAAACAAAATATTAATGTAATAACTGATGAAAAACGTTGTTTGGAATGAATTATTTAACAATTAAATTTGGAATTATTCATTGAACTAAGTTTGAAATGATTTAATAATTGAGTTTGAATCTATAATTAAGTTGAAATTATTAAGTTTGAAATTAGTATGAATTAAGTTGAAATTAATTAATAATTAAATAAGATTTAAATTATTTGATAATTGAAAAAAAAAATTGAATTCTTTGATAAGAAAAAATTTAACCTTTGAATAAGTGGATTTGAACTTCGTTAATAAATGAAATTGAGTTTCTTTGTTTATTAAAGTTTTGGAAAATTATTTAAGTAAGTTAATAAGTGAAATCGAAACTTCTCGATTATGTGAAATTTAGTTCTTTATTAATTGAGTTAGATGTTTGTAACGAAGTCAATAAATAAGTGAGAATTGAATTTCTTTAACAAGAAATAAAATGTGATTTATTGAAATGAATGGGATTTATTGAAATTAACGTAAGAATTATAATTTAAAGAATTGATTTGACGAATTTATTTTATTTCAATTTGAAGTTTTGATATAATGAAGTTGTACGTAAGTAATTGATTTAAATGAATTGGAATTTAAATAGAAGTGGTTTTGAAGGATAATTTACTTAGCAAATATTGAGTGAAATCGATAAATGAATTTAAATTGATTTGAATGAAATTAAACCATTTTAAATGATTTCAGAATGAAATTTATATATGAACTTGAATCAATATTTGAATTGTTTAAATAAAAGTTGAAATCGAATATTAAGATTTTGAAATGGTAATTTGGAAGTTTGGAAACGTAAACTTTGGAAATTGATTCAGAAAGACAAACGAAATGTTGATTTACGAATTGAAATTGAAATTGAGTTTGATTTGGTTTGAAATTTACTAGACGACCAACCGGTGTAATAATTACGGAAGTTATTAAAGAGACCGGAATCGGTTATGGACATACTCTTCGTCTAAACCGAAAAACACTTTAATAACTATACGCGGAGTGTGATCCAGAATGAAGTGGCTGGAATGATGTACGTGATGACCAGAGAAAAAGAACGATAATGGATAGCCTTGACACTTGTGTCAAATTGGAAATGACTAAAATCAGGAGCCGTGCCGGGCCAAATGGGGTTAGCCACCTCGAGCGAACACACTTCTTCGTAACTACTGCTCATTACTTGTTATCGATTGGTGCACTCTCGTACTTTTCAGGAGCGTTGTTTCGCGGTGTTGCAATCGCTGCGGGGATGCGTTCTTACCAGTCCGGATCAGGCAAACGGTAGTTTCACTATCTTGGGTATTGCCTCATGTGCCTTGTCATACTTGTATTCCTATATACGCGACCACTACGAATTTGTTTTGTGTCATACCTATGGAGTACTCCCTGATATCCCACCAGTTTACGGTGGAGTTTACAGTGCTGTATAGTCTATGATGCTTATAAAAATGTGTTAAGGGGGATAATGGTAACGCCTTAACACTTTTTTGATACTTTATATTACTGATAGGCATTATCTACTTAGTGTACATTACTACCTAGTAGATAGTTTAATGGATCCTTAAAGGGTGGTTATTCCAAACATCCTTTGAGTTATTTGTATTTCGGTTGTTATTTCACTTGAGTTGGGTTTATTGATATAAGAATATTAATCCTGACTCGAGTGTTTTGTGTTTTGCTTTACGCTCGGGTCAGACCGAGTGGTTCAGCTTTCGAGACTCACCTTTGGAGTTGGAGCTTTGCTTGAAGATCCAGCCATCTATTCTGCTTTCAGCATTCGATGATTCCAGTGATGTATTCTGATTTATATCTGATGTATCGTGTTACTCTTCTGTTGTAATTAGTTAACTCTGATGTATCTTATATATTTATATAGTAGCTTCATGAACTACTATCTCTTTTATTTCCGCTGCATATTTATTACTCTGTGTCTGTGATCTGTGATTATTTATTTACTATATATCCGAGTTTTGCCAAATTTTAAATTAACAATTCGGTATTTTGAATTATTCAAGTCCGACGTGTGCGGATGCTAATAGTCCAAAATAGCGGGTCGTTATTGTTGGTATCAGAGCTTTTGTAGCTCTAGGCAAAACTTAGCATATAGGGTAAATGTATTTACAGAATCACTCTCATTCGAGTTTCAATCTCATCCTTTTGACTCAATTCCTTTGAATTTTGGAACGTCCCTACGGTTCCGAAATTCATTCGTGACCCTCACTATTCGTTTTCTTTCAATTCTGGAGCATCCCAAAACTCCACTTCGAATGACCCTTATGATGAATTGGCGGTCTCGCCAAACTTATAATAATTTATAAAGGGGTGAAACTCCTTATAATAGGCATCGATTTACCGGAGATTCCTGTATCCTCGGTTTACGATGCTATCTATTCCCTGCTATACCTGAATTCTATCTTTTGAGATCGAATGTTGATTTGCCTCGAAATTCCGCATCGATCTTATTCTTTAAGTCACGGTTGACCCGGAAGGTTGTCCGTGAATTAAATAAGCTTATCCATCTCCCGATACTGTAAATTGAATCATCTTATCTTTTCTTTCGAACCCGTATTCGAATCGGAATTCTCTTTAATTTGAGTCTATCAAATTTAAATCTCTATACTTATTTTGAAATCCATCCTTGTATCGTCGAGAGAGGGAGTGTATTTAAATGTATACTAAAATGTTTTAATATATATTGTGTTGTTTGAGTTGTTGATGTTGATTTGGATTTTCGATCGATTCGTCTAATCAACGCTATCGATAGAATTTCCAAAACACCTGAGCAGAGAAAACTGACACAATATTGTTTCGAGTTTAGTAAATAAAATAATTTTGTATGATTATATTATATATAAATATAAGTTTTCTGAAATTAAATAGTTAATGAATTTGATGTTGAAAAGAAATATTTGATTTTCATTTATTTTGAAACCATTGACTATTTCAACATGTGGATTTGAAAATTTAATTGAATTTAAATTTAGAATTTGAGAATTTAATTTTCGATAATTCCAAACTTTGGTTTTAAAGTTCTAAAGTGGATAGTATTTAAAATATTTTCAAATGGAAATCATTTCAAAGAATTTTAAACATTTAAATCAATGCTCTTCACTTTGTCGCTGGAAAATATTTCGGTGATGACGGCCGCATCATCGATATTCATTTTTGGGTTTCGAGGTGGAAAGACTATTCTGTAGCCCTGCTACACTTTTGTCTGAAAATTTGATTTGAATTTCTAAACATGACTTGATTTATAATATATGTTGAAGATTTTAAATTTAATTTGATATTATGTATATATATTTATTTTACTTATAAAATGGTAAAATTTAATCGAAAATTAATTCCTAAAATTTGATTTTAAGATGATTTTCAATGAAGCCAAATTTTTGACTAAATACTTGATTTGAAATAAGTGAATTGAAATTTTATTTGGATAATGCTCAATCATATATAACTTACCTAAATTTTCACAAGTTAATTATGTAATTGAATATTATATGATATAAATGACATCAAAGGAAATTTTAAATAAATTCGAGTAGTTAGAATAAATGTAAATATACTTAATATATACGATAAGATATAACAATAATTTGGAATTAAAGAATAATTAAATTTATCGAATAAAATACGATTATAATAAATGACTATTCAAATTTATGATCTTAGAATTGTTAATTTAAGAAAATTTGATAATATACACTATAAAATTTTCTTCATAAATAAAACGTGAGTGCGTATAATAAATGTTATTCATTTAAATTTTAATTATAAAATGTTTATGGAGATAAGTAGAATGAGTAAGTTAGATAAATAATAGGTGTGATTAATAAAATAAAATTTGTTTTGAAAATTTATAAATTGAATTAAATCAACTTAATGAGATATCTAGAATTAATTGAATTTAAATTGAATTTCATTTGAAAGAAACCTTTGTATCTAACATTAAAATGAGAAATTAAATAAATTTAATGAAAATCTTGAATTTAAAAAAAAACAAATTGTTGAATATAAATTAATTTAAATTGAAATTTATATGGTTTAAATTAATTGTTTATTATGTAATTCAAGTTTATTTTCTTTTGGTTGTTTCTATTCTCCTACTTTCTTCCTTTTCGAGGACGAAAAGTTTTGAGTGGGGGAGAATGTAACGACCCGTAAATTTAACTGGTTTTAATAACGTTATGAATTGAAATTTTGTGAAATTTTAAACGATAAAATTTTGAAATATAAATTTGATATTTGGAATGTGTCTAGTTAAACATAGCAACCGGTAAATTTTCGTTCGAAAATACGAAAGTTTATTTCGTGCGTAAATTTACTTCAATTTAATCAGTTAAAAAGCGATGAAAATAAAAAGTTTTCAAAACCAAAATTTTTACATAGAAAAATTCTAAAACATCTTTGAGCAAGTTGTCAGTTTGTCGTTTTTCCAAATTCAGACATCTTTGGCTCCGTCGATCTTATTTTTCTGCGATTTTTATGCATTTTCCGCTAGTAGAAATTTCGAATTTTTATAATTCAATCGTACCACTGATATCAGTATGCCATTTTGATCGTCTCGTCATGCTAATCTCTGCGGTATATTCAATCCTGTATTTTAAAGTTCGATACACAGTGGAATCCGCGTAAACGGTGACCGTAGCGGAAACCAGTTGCGTCTTTGGGTCCGTTAAGTTAATAGCTATTAGCTATTCGTATTCTCAGCCGTTCATGTCTTAATTATTTTTCCGTTCCCTATGTTTCACATTTTTTGTTGTTGCATGAGTCTTCCTTTTTCCAAAGCACGCTTCAATCTTCAATCTGCCAGTTCATTTTGTGCAACATCCATCTTCTGTTTTCTTTTACTCAAATATAATAACTTGAAACTCACCTCTCCTCCTTGACTTGCCAAATTTTCTCCTCATTTTTTTTCAAAATTTCACTTCCCAGGCAAACCGTGCTACCTCCCTCCTATCCATGCACACACGCCTCCACCGAGAAGCCCACCCCAACGCACCTACATCCCTCTCTCCTCCGCCTCTAACCGAATGCAAGCTTCTC
Organism: Allium cepa; assembly: GCA_030765085.1. NCBI lineage: Eukaryota > Viridiplantae > Streptophyta > Magnoliopsida > Asparagales > Amaryllidaceae > Allium > Allium cepa. Next base: position 1,031,117,216 of record CM060945.1, on the reverse strand, counting down.
CTCGGCAAGCTTCTACACTTTCAAATCTGGCCGTGGCCACCTTTCCCTTTAACAAAACGCCCACCGACTAACCACCACCCCTCCCTTGCCGTGCCGAACGCATTCATGGACAGCGCCTCAACGCTGCAACCATATGCCCGTCTAGCCTCCAAAAGGCGACCACCCAGGCCCTCGCACGACCTATGTTCCTCCTCCCAACCTCCCTTTGCTCTGCCGTTCAACCTAGCTTCCCTGTTACGTAGCAGCGCAGGCAAGCACCCTGAAACCGATACCCTTCGCCTCCCCTGCAGCCACTTGTCAACCAGAGTACGCAAGCCCAGCAGTCGATCTCCCCCTCTCTTCCAAGCCGACCACAACATCATCCCGCCTTTCCCCTCCTCTAGCCGCCTTCGCTTCGAACTTGAGCCACATCTGCCTCCGACCGTGCTTCCACTTTCCGCCATAGCTCTGCCCTCATAGCATCCGTTCGAACAGCATTGCATGCTTTTAAAAAATATAAATGTAAGTATTTTCTTCTTTAGCACAGTTCCTAAGCTTGCATATATATTGGGTTAAGTATATATATACATATAACGTTGTTTTAAATTGTTAAGTTGTACCGCTATTTTATACACGTGTTTTTTTTGTTTGTTTATGTGTAAGCTATATAAGAATCTTATATGTATATATATTTACAGTTATATACCATAGTATATTATATAAGAAATTAGTATAAAGAGGATGGTATAATATGTTGTGTTAGTTTTAAGTACCTTATTTTATAATGTACAAGGGTTTTGATGGCTACCTTCAGCTGAGAGAGTATTATATATATTATAGTATACAGTAGTTGTTTGAGTCTTGTTTAATATGGATGTGTACATAAGATATTACTTTTAATATTTAAAGGTTGGAAAATGTTAATTTATTCATCAGTTTGGGTTGTGTCTGCATGCAACTCTGTATGTAATTTTACTATATATGTTATACAACTATCGACTGTTTATATATACACTTAAGTATATGGTTATGATCTATGCTTTGACATAAACTTTATGAGATTTGTAAATATATTAATTTAAGGTATTGTATTGAAATTACATTAACTATTTATGTTTTGTTATATGGTCGTGTCGTGCATAGTATTTATGTTTACATGCATATATTTTATTTTACCATAGTTTATTGTAAGTTAGTCGGTTGTTGTATTTCTTTATTTTTTCTTTTTTTCTTCAAAAAAATGGAAAGAAAAAAAAATTCATATATTTTATATTAAACTGTATACATTTATATTAATATATTGTAGAGATTACAAAGGCTATAACATGTATTATCTTAGTGTTTTCATATGGAAGTATGTATTTTTATAGTGAAAAGTTATAGCTGTTATTCATAAAAGGTTGTATATACAATACTATTATAGACCTGAAGCTTATACATTAGTTGTAGATAGAGTTTTGTAAGTTTAAATTATATGTATATCTTAGTTTAATTACGTTCTTCTGTTATATAGGTAAATTTTATAACCTAATTCTCATATATGCAAACTTATGAATTATATATATATCTATCGTGTCTGCATTTATACATATTGTTAACATATATATAGTTTATATATGTATTTTTCCTAACTGGTATTTATGCATATAGTTGATAGGATTTGGGTTTAATTTACAAACGATGATTTTATTTGATATATACATTTAGTTTATTTTATTTTGTCTTAATTTTTTTTTATAATATATATATTTAGTTAGATTTATATCGACTGATTCTAACTGCTTCATAAATTCTCGTATCAGCTTTATTTGTTGAATTCGTGCCAATCTAGCTTTGCTTTGGAATCCGTGCTTGGATTTGTAACCCATCTCATCCTCGTTCCTCTAGCCTCGAAAGGTGAGCGATCACTCACGATTAATATTCTTTTATTTATTAAATTTGATTTCAATTGAAACGACAATTGAAATATGCTGCTGTTAGTTATTTATACGGTTATATATGCTATTACCTGTATCTATTCACCTATGACATCTGACACCATTATCTGTTAATTATTTATGCGATGATAATACAGTTTGGTTGATAATTGCTTGATTGATTGATTATTGTTGTTTATATTGGATGTTAAATTGTAATGTATAAAGTGATAAATATTATGCAATTGAATTTGACATAGGATAGTTAAAATTTGAATCGACATATGTGTTTGAATTTGATTAGTTAAATTTGAAAAATATGACCCCTTATAAGTTTAATTATTTGACACGTATTAATTGACGAAGTATGAAATTGAATTTGAACAATTTGAATTTATGTTGTATTAATTGACGAAGTATGAAATTGAATTTGAACAATTTGAATTTATGTTGTATTAATTGACGAAGTATGAAATTGGATAATTGATGTCAAGTGTAGAATTGCATAGAATAATTTCTGTAATAATCTTTAATCTACATGAAATGATAGTGTAGATTCTTGAAATAATTATATTAATTTGCACAAATAATAATGTGAATTAATACGATTATGTTGGGATTATTTGAATTAATTATTGGATTATTTTGATTGTTATTATTGCTTGTTTATTTACTTTGACACCATCCCAGTTATCACATTGCAAGTTCCCTTTATTATGCTTGATCTTGAATTGAAATTGGAATCGGGTTGAAATGATATATACCCAAATGAATTTGACTTAGGACAGAGAATTAAATAAACCCGATTGGTCAATAATTTGATTTGAAATAAAATAAAGATTTTATTTGAATAATAAGGTTTTGAAATAAAATTGGAACGTAAATTTTGATGAAAGGAAAATGTTAATATTGGAATATGAAACAAAATATTAATGTAATAACTAATGAAAGAACGTTGTTTGGAATGAATTATTTAACAATTAAATTTGGAATTATTCATTGAATTAAGTTTGAAATGATTTAATAATTGAGTTTGAATTTATAATTAAGTTTAAATTATTAAGTTTGAAATTAGTATGAATTAAGTAGAAATTATTTAATAATTGAATAAGATTTAAATTATTTGATAATTGAAAAAAAAAATTGAATTCTTTGATAAGAAAAAATTTAACCTTTGAATAAGTGGATTTGAACTTCGTTAATAAATGAAATTGAGTTTCTTTATTTATTAAAGTTTTGGAAAATTATTTAAGTAAGTTAATAAATGAAATCGAAACTTCTCGATTATGTGAAATTTAGTTCTTTATTAATTGAGTTAGAAATTTGTAACGAAGTCAATAAATAAGTGAGAATTGAATTTCTTTAACAAGAAATAAAATGTGATTTATTGAAATGAATGGGATTTATTAAAATTAACGAAGACTTGTAATTTAAAGAATTGATTTGACGAATTTATTTTATTTCAATTTGAAGTTTTGATATAATGAAGTTGTACGTAAGTAATTGATTTAAATGAATTGGAATTTAAATAGAAGTTGTTTTGAAGGATAAATTTACTTAGCAAATATTGAGTGAAATCGATAAATGAATTTAAATTGATTTGAATGAAATTAAACCATTTTAAATGATTTCGGAATGAAATTTATATATGAACTTGAATTAATCTTTGAATTGTTTAAATAAAAGTTGAAATCGAATATTAAGATTTTGAAATGGTAATTTGGAAGTTTGGAAATGTAAACTTTGGAAATTGATTTAGAAAGACAAACGAAATATTGATTTACCAATTGAAATTGAAATTGAATTTGATTTGGTTTGAAATTTACTAAACGACCAATCGGTGTAATAATTACGAAAGTTATTAAAGAGACCGGAATCGGTTATGGACATACTCTCTGTCTAAACCGAAAACCACTTTAATAACTATGCGCGGAGTGTGATCCAGAATGAAGTGGTTGGAATGATGTACGTGATGACTGAAGAAAGAGAACGATAATGGATAGCCTTGACACTTGTGTCAAATTGGAAATGACTAAAATCAGGAGCCGTGCCAGGCCAAATGGGGTTAGCCACCTCGAGCGAACACACTTCTTCGTAACTACTACTCATTACTTGTTATCGATTGGTGCACCCTCGTACTTTTCAGGAGTGTTGTTTCGCGGTGTTGCGATAGCTGCGGCGATGCATTCTCACCAGTCCGGATCAGGCAAACGGTAGTTTCACTATCTTGGGTATTGCCTCATGTGCCTTGTCATACTTGTATTCCTATATACGCGACCACTACGAATTTTTTTTGTGTCATACCTATGGAGTACTCCCTGATATCCCACCAGTTTACGGTGGAGTTTACAGTGCTGTATCGTCTATGATGCTTATAAAAATGTGTTAAGGGGGATAATGGTAACGCCTTAACACTTTTTTGATACTTTATATTACTGATAGGCATTATCTGTACATTACTACCTAGTAGATAGTTTAACGGATCCTTAAAGGGTGGTTATTCCAAACATCCTTTGAGTTATTTGTATTTCGGTTGTTATTTCACTTGAGTTGGGTTTATTGATATAAGAATATTAATCCTGACTCGAGTGTTTTGTGTTTTGCTTTACGCTCGGGTCAGACCGAGTGGTTCAGCTTTCGAGACTCACCTTTGGAGTTGGAGCTTTGCTTGAAGATCCAACCATCTATTCTGCTTTCAGCATTCGATGATTCCAGTGATGTATTCTGATTTATATCTGATGTATCGTGTTACTCTTCTGTTGTATCTAGTTAACTCTGATGTATCTTATATATTTATATAGTAGCTTCATGAACTACTATCTCTTTTATTTCCGCGGCATATTTATTACACTGTGTCTGTGATCTGTGATTATTTATTTACTGTATATCTGAGTTTTGCCTAATTTTAAATTAACAATTCGGTATTTTGAATTATTCAAGTCCGCCTTGTGCGGATACGAATAGTCCAAAATAGCTGGTCGTTACAATCCCTTTCTAAACCCATAATAATTTCAAAGTTATAATATTTCTAAACCCAACGCTTGAAAAATAGCCTTTCAAAATATAAACTTTGGATTTATAACTTTGAAATGTAACCCCACCACTTAAATGGGTTAAATATAAATTTCTTTATATAATAAAATATTTTCTTCACCTACCCAAATCAATTCCAATTATAGATTTTAAATTTCCGAATAAACCATTTTAATTTCCATATATTTCAAATCTTTAAATATTACACCATTCAAACGAATTCTTTGATAATTTTCATATATCAAATCCCATTTCCATTATTTCGATTTGAAATATTTACTTAATAAATACAATATAATTTAAGTAAAACTTTTACTTCACCTAACTGGATATTCATTCAATGTATTAACTTGGTATATCAACTTTATGTTCATTTAAATTCCTCTAAAACCAAATTTAGTTATAATAATCTTGCCCTTCAAAACCTCAATTTTATTTAAGTTTCTATTCAAAGTTATTCGAGTATTATTCTTAAATAATTCAATTCAAACCAATTTCATATTTATCTTCCAACTTAAATTTTTATTTAAGTCAACAAAACTTTATATATACAATATTTTGAACAGGTACTTAACCATATAATATAAACAATCTAACTCCACAAATATACTTATTTTTATTACACAAATTTATATATAGCTTGAATTCAAGAAATTAACTACATATATAAAATAGTATTTATATAAAAAATTAAATTTATTAAATCGTACATTTCTTTCCAAAACCATAAAAAAATCATTTCGTTTTTTTATATATATACCGTGGTGCATGTATAAAATTTTCTACCCTATGGTCAAGTGATACGGATATTTATCATTTCAATCCGCAATTTAAAATAAAAATGCAGTTGTATATCTTTTCAAACCACAATCCCGAATGAAATGAAAATGCACAATAACTTGCAGTTTATACAATATAAAATACAACATCCATTCATCCAATATTAATCATTAAACATTTATATAATCACCATCCAATATACACAAAAACATCACTATAGAATGGATAATAAACAACAAGTATTAACTAGCAGTTTATATTCAATAGTAAATTTAAATAACTGTTTAACTGGCAGTTTATATGCAATAAATAATTAAATAACAATTTAATTAAATAAATGCGATTTAACTGAGATGATGAATATATGCCAAACAGTCATAAATAAATTTCTACTCATATCATAAATCAATTTAACAAACATAAAAAAAATTAGAAGTTGTGAGTGGATTAAAACACTCACCTTTTTTACAAATCTGAAAATAATAGACTTCTAATGAATAGCTTCGCTCTACGTTTCCTTAGTCTTCTTCTTGATTGCTAGCTTTGTTCCGTTATTTTTCTTTTATTCTGATTTACTTTAATTTCCCTCCTTATTTATATATATATATCTATGTATTTATGTATGTATTTTTAAAATGTTTGGAAAAGATTTGAAAAAGAAGAATTGAAAAAGAAAAGGATTGGAATAAGAAGAACTGAAAATTGTAGAGAAGATCAAGATTTGAAAAGAAAGAAGAAAGTTTGAAATAGAATAAAATTTAAGAAGAAGAATATTTGAAGAGGAAGGAAAAATTGAAATGAGATATAATAAGGAGATTTGAAAAAAAAGAAAAAAAGAAGAAGAAGAAGATTAGAATGGAGGCTAGGGTTTCATTTGCATCATATCGTATTTATAAGGTTAGAGTTAGGTTTAGGGACAAAGAAATTTGAAAAGAGAGGCTACTATTAATTAGAAATAAATGAAATGACGTTTCGGAAAATGAAGTTGGAAATGAATGAAAAAAAATAAAGTAAAAATAAAGTAAATATGAATAAACTTGGTATTGAAATATAGTAAATATGAATAGCCTTTTTAAAAGTAGCAGGTATTAAAAAGAGGTAATTATTAATTAGAAAGGGAATGAATGGATTAAAGTATAAACGAACTTTTAGAATTCAAATTTCAAAACAATCGTTTACTCAATTAATTTGGTTAACCCTAAACATACCAAAATTAACATCTTTTAAAGATTTAATTAACACACAATAAATGAAAGTAAATTCTCCACACAAATTTGTGTCATAAATTAAAAGAATATACAGCATTAAGAAATCTTCATTTCTCCCTCTTTGTGATTAGATTGGAAATTTAACAACATGTTCACATTTCGATTGAATGTTTTACAAGGAATGCATTAACATACATTCAAAAATATGATAGCATAAACAAGGTAATATAAACAGGTGTATAATATATATGTACATCTTTATCGCCACTTATAGTTTACATTCCTAAATAAAAAGTATGAAAATAATCCACATAAGGAGGCAATGAATGTAAGAGTAAATTAGAAAAGTGAAGATGGAAAGGTAAGTTGTGTTGCAATTAAAATTTAATAAAGTCTAATTGGAAAGGAAATAGTCGAGTGTAAATCTATTTTACCCCCTTTATCGTCTCCTATTAACATTTAATTTAACAACATATGAGATTTCAATATAAACTAGCATTAAATTTTGATCTAAAACATAAGTTTGAATTTAGGTATAAACATATATGTAGTAAACTAGCATTAAATTTTGAAACATGAACTGAATTAATTTATTTCAATATATGTTTACAATTAATGTCTTCCCACTTAAAAAGATTCCAATCATATTAATTGTCATTGATTTCTAAGGTAAAAATGAATGAGACAATTCAATCCTTTTTATAGTAATTTAACGTATTTACGGAAATATTGTATACAAACCAAATGTTATTAATTTCTTATTTCAGTAATAAATTTTTCAGCTACCAACATTTCAAATAAATAAACATATGATTTTTTTAGTAAAGAAACGTATATCATTCTTTTTATTATGTTCATTACTACTCTAAAATCTGGTTAACCTTTGTTCAACCTTTCATTACTTTACTATACTCTAATTTGACAACTCCTAACATTGTAGTACATTTCACATTAATGTAACATTTATTAAAATTTATTTCCAATCCTAATTCCATCATACATTTAAACGGGTAACTTATAATATTTGTTTACAAGCTAATTGTTACACATAAGTTTCTCATACTTCAACCAATTGTCATATTATGAACGGAATTAACATTAATTTCAAATATTCACTAATTTATTCCATTCTATTTTCATCTTCTTTTATTTGCATAACATTTAATTTCAATTGTTACAATAATTACAGTTATTATATGCTAGCTTTCAATGGAATGATTTGTTTGTCTTTCATTACACTACTATATCCAATTATCCATCTTTCCTTTGTGTGAACTTTTATTTTAACTTAATTTCAAATTAACGTACTACTTAATTTCCTTTGATTGCGAATAGATTTCCAATTTTTATTTAATAAACTAAAGAAATATGTAACACGTAATAATAGATACCATTAACTTTTATTGTTTCATTTCCCTTTCTATTCATATAAGGATTCATCCATAAAGTTTACATTTACTTTTTACCACTTTTACTTTTATTCATCGATTCAATGTTTATTTCAAATATTTTCATTTATTAATCACAAATATTCATTGTCATATATAAATGTCATGTCTGTTTCTTCTTTTTATTGCATTATATTTATTCATTACTTCATTATTGGATAACCTCATTTATTATCATTCATTTATCTATAGTATTTATGCTTAATCACATTTCTTTGCCTCTCAATTGTTCACTTAAGTTTCTAACCATTTATTTATAATACTTCCCTTTCTGTTATATTCTATTAGAAGCAATTTCAATTATACCTAAGTTTATAATGCTAGAACAACAATTTCTTATTTATTAAAGAATTCCATCAATTAACTCATTTGAACTTATTTCAATTATACCTAAAATATAGATTTACGTTTCTATTAAATTTACATTCCCCCTTTCGTTACTATATTAATAATCACTAAGTAACGTTTATTATCAACTATAAATATTATAACTGCTTAACGGACATTGATTTTATAAATTTACACTTTATTACGTATTCTTCATCAGTTAACATAATTTTGAATTCCTTTCCCAATTTACTAATTTCAATCTATCCTAACTTTACCTTCTGTTTCAATTAATAGGGTGTGCACAAATTTAGTTCATGCGTTAATTCTTATTAATATAACATTAAGGCTCATTTAATTCCAATTGATTCACATTTTAATTATTAACCAAATAAACGGGTAACTTATAACGTGTGTTACCATGACTTTAATTACAGCTATCAATTCCCTATTATCAAACAAATGTTACAAATTCCTAAATACTTCTGCTTTCATCTAATTACCATTTAATATATTATTATTTTTCCATTAACAAATTTCAAAAATTCCCCAGACCTTCCCTTTCCATTTATTCTTTTATTGAGTTTACATTAATAAATCTTTTCTTCCACTTCTTTAATTCAACAACTTGTTCTATTATGAATACCGTTAACATTATTTCCAATATCCCTTAATTAACATTAACGTAAACTTTTATTTATTGTTATTGCAATTTATACAAAATTTAATTTATACAAATTCAGCTTTGACCAACTTTATTGCCTAAATTTACATGCAGTTACTTTTAATAAATAAATTATTGCAATGGTTAATCCAACAGTTACTTTTTTTTCTCATTTTATATTTTATGACCAAATGTAACAACTTACACTGTTCGTAAGTGGGATTTCCCTTCAGTTGTCAAAATTAAATTTTTATAACCATTGCTAAATTACATTCTTAACATTTACTTCAATATAGGTTATAAATATTTTATTTCTTCCTAATTTAATTACAAAATCTCATTAATTTACCCAATTTTATTTACCAGAATTTACGGGTCGTTACACTCTCCCCCACTCAAAACTTTTCATCCCCGAAAAGAAAAAAAAGGAGAAGAAATAGTTAAATAAACAATACATCTTATTCAGAATAATAACTTTATAAACAAATAATTTATGAAATTTATTACTTTAAATAAATATACCCATTTTATAACCATTAAATCTTTTTATACTTAAATAAATAATGTAAAATCTCGGAATTTTTAATAATCTGTATTAAAATTAAATTGATATTGATAATTTTGTTAATAATAATACAAATTGATTTAATAATCTTCTTCAATAAATATTTAATTGGTTATTTTATCTTTTAAAAATAATAAATTGTTTTCTATTTATAATATAAATATACAGTTTATATTGTAAATAGTTTATCATTGTTTTAAATTTAATAAATAAAGCATATTTTCTAATTCTAATATTTTAGTAATTTGGAAAATTAGTTTTTATTTAATATTAGATTTTCAAATTTATTAAATAAATAATATTGTTTAAATTAATAAATGAATCATGATTTAAAATTCTAATAATATACATTAATAATTTGGAAATTTGATTTTAAATTTAATATTAAGTTTTTCAAAACTATTTAATAAATATACGATTTTTAAATTGTTAAGACAAATGTTTAAATGTTAAAATAATTTTGGCTTGAGTTATAAATTTAAAATGAATTAACAAAAAGTTTTATAGCTTGATAAATAGTTAATTTATTAATAAAAAAATGATTTCTTTTACAATTATTTTAATTTAATAATGAGCTATTTCTAAACAATATTAGCAGTGTATTGTCTTTATAAATAGACTTTGAATAAAAATAGAAATTGTTATTTTAAATTTAATTTGTATTCATGACATGATTTTTAAATATTAGTTTTTGAATTTGATTTGAATTTGAATTCCAAAGTAAGATTTTTTGATTGTTTTAATTTTTATATGTATAAGCTTTATTTTAAGTATGATTTGTTTTATTTCTTTCTAAATTTATACACATATTTAAAATTCTAATTAATTAATAAATTAAGCTTAATATATATATATATATTAACTAATGAATTAAATACAAATTACTTTTAAATAAAAGGACAAGTGTTATAAGATTAACATTTAAGTTGACAAATGTTAAAATAAAGGACAGGTGGCATTTGAAATGTAGTTTTTCTTTTATTTTTATTTACAAATGACTTCGGTTTATATAAAATCTCTTTCCTTTTTTCTTTTTCTTTCCTTTTCAAAGGTTTAGTTAACAAAATCTTAAACAAATAGAGTAAGCTAACTCTTCAAAACAAATCTGTTGCAAACCCTTCAGATCAAGATTACAAATCCCTATAATTCAGTAGAACATGCATCTTCAAGAACCAAAATCATTTCCCTATTCCAAAGTCCTGTTCTCAACAAAATCGAAATCCCTGCAATTTCAAAACTATAGCCTGTAGCTTCAAAACAAACCTGCACTTGCTATTTTCAAACAAAAGTATCTGCACCTCTTCAAAATCAATACAGATACCATTTTTAAACTCCTCAATTCAAATTCTGTTCTGCAATCAAACCTGCATTTTCAAAAAAAAAAATGAAAATCCCTGAAATTTCAAATTTTAAAGCCTGCAAAACAGTTTTACAACCAAGCAAAGCAACCCTGCAATTCCACATCTTCGAAATGAGGTCTGTTCAAAAGCTAAGTTTCAAAAGCATTCTTTATGGAGACATGCAAGCAGTTTTATTTAAAATCAAAAAGGGGTAGAGACATTTTGTTTTTAGCAATTAAATATCAGAGGGCTCTGTTCCTTTTTAAAATGGTGAGTAACTTTAAAGTCTTAATTCTTACTTAGGTTGCATGCTAGTTTGTTTTGATATAAATAAGTATTGGTCAAATTCTGATGTGAAATATTTTTTGTGTGCATGCTTGTAACGACCCGGAATTTTGGACATCCCGAGTTGTGAATATTAATTTATAATATCCAAAAATATTATATTTTTATATATAATATTGCCATAAATTTAATGATCAGTAATTTATGAAATTTTCCCGAATCAACATAATTTGAATTTTCAAATATATATTAAATTTTAGATTGGTTTAAATGAAGTTTCTTATACATATTTTATTTTGAAAAATATATGTGTGCAAATTGTTTTGGAAACATATATGCATTTTGTTTAGAGAATTTAAACTTATTAAAATCAAATAGTTATATATATATATTAGAAACAATAAATCTACATATATTAGAATAAAATTTATGACATTAAATTAAATTGAGATGTATATAAAATTTGGATAAAATTCATAATGAAGTAAAAGTAAAATTTTGGATTCTGGAATATGTATATATATATGTTAACTAAATAGAAGTATTAAGATTTCTAAAATAATGATATATTGAATTAGAAAAGAGTAAATGAGTAATGATAAGTTGAAAAGAAAATTTAAAACATTTAAATTGACAGAATGTTATAAATAAACAGATGTGTATATGAATCAAGTAAATAATTGGAAAAGAAACTATATACACATTGGATAAAGAATTTTATAACAATTAATAAATTCAGTTGTATAACAACCACATAAGTATAATAATAGGGGTGTATATAATTGAGAAACTATATTCACCTAGATAACAAGTGTTTTAAAATATTTGTAGATAATATATGTCTATATTATAAATAAAATTTTGAATATGATTATATATATACGTATAAGAAGGATTTAGCAATAATTGTATACTACTATGAAGTTTTATAACACACCGAGTATTTAATATTGAAAGTCATTTTATTTATAACATATGTATATGGGGTATTTAATATAGAATGTTACGTGCTTTGCCAAAAAAAAATATATAGAATGTTACGTTCTGTTTAAAAACCCTTTGTATTCTTATAAAAACAAATAAGACAAGAAGTTATTTTAATTTATTGAGTTTTCGCCTTTATTTCATGGTGAGAATGACAAATACAAATTTTAATTGAGTCAAAAGCAAAGATAAAACTTTAGTTATTTTGTAGTCTTTGTTTGAATTAACATATATATATATATTTATAAGATGAATAAATTAAGAAATTATTTCAATATAGTTTCTTATTTTTATTTTTAACAACACAAATATTATTTGTCTAATAATGTGAATTATGAGCTGTTTAAATTTTGAATATATTTGCATACATTTTCAATAGTGTATGATTTACATTATTTTAAAATATGATGAGAAGAAGGCTGTAAATTATTTATAGAAAGCAAGAAACTAGAGAATAATAATGTGTAGCAGTTATTTATCTTATCAAAAGAAATAAGCAAGAATAATATAATAAATAAATATTAATTTAAGTCAGTAAGCTGGAAAGAACTAAGATACTAATTTACTTACCTTTCAAATTTTCATTTCACCCTAAAAACAAACACTTATTTCAACGATCAAGAGATATTCCCATTCATATACTTAAAAAAGAAGAAACAGTACATATATTGTCTTTGTGATGTTTCCTAACAGCAATATACATAAAATTACCCTTGTTCAAATCTAAATAAATATACATGTGTTTGTCCTTGTAATAAATCCTGTCAGCACATATATATATAGACATGTCTTGGTTCAAATCTAAGTACAAATGCCTTAGTAAACCTATTGGTGTAAGTAAAGCGAAATAATTAAGAGGTTAGTAAACCTATAACTGTAAGTAAAAGAAGAAAAGAAGCAACAAATAATCACGACAGTTAATTGTCCGATGGAAGTAAGAAATATCTAAAAAAATCTATAATTTCTTTCACAATCTTTTCAACAGAAGTAAAATCTAACTTGTAGACCAACAAGATGGCAACTTCAACAAACATTTTTGTCTACTCTGTTCCCTGATCTCGATCGGCAGCTACCTCTATATAACTGAACCATTACAGGTTCAAGTTACTGAAAATTTTAAGCATAAATTCGTGGAAAACCAAAGCTTGTTAATGTCTTAAGAAATTAAAGAATAAGAAGAGGAAAACAGTGTTCTGCTGCAAAGAAGAAACAGTTGGAGTATTGCTTTTCGAATTTCGAAACTCAGGGATTTTAAAAGTAGTCATTTAAAAATTCAATTTCAACTTTAGTCAAGATCTCTACTTCAGGCTTTGAAGCTTCTGGAATCGATGTGGAAGGTGAGAAACTAAGTTTTAAAAACTTGGAAATTTAAATTACTCTGTACTGTAAAATATAGTGTTCATATCTGCCTTCAAAAATCATAATCTTTTCACCTAAGCTATTTTTCAGGTTGATGTAAACTAGGAAATTGTTCATTTGCAAGTAAAGTTTGTTGGAAAAATAAATTTGTATGGAATTGGTTTGTGTAACACGAGTAAGTACTGTTTTACAGTGGGAACTCAACTATAGTCAAAATTTAATGTTTTTAATTTTAGGATTTAAGTATACCATCTAGATCCTTATACAAAATTATGATTTTTAGTGATTGATTCATAATTTTTAGTGACTATTATGTTGAGAAATCGAAAGATGAACAGTTTTGGAATAAAAATATTTTTCTTTCAACATAGGCGAGGAGGGGTGACGTGGTTGGTTCTGGTAGAAGTAGGCAATCATGGTAGAAGCTTCTACCGTGGCCATTTTTCGATTTTGGGATGAATTTGGTGGTGCGAATCAATTTAGGGTTTTTGTGAAGTTTTGGAAAGGGGGAAGTCGGAGTCGATTTTTGGGTTGAGAAGACGACCGAGTGCATTGATTTTGGGAAGGAAATAAGTGGGTTGATGTGGCTTTCGGTTGTGATAGCTGGCGTACCCAGTAAAGGTCAGTGGTGGTCGCAGTAGGGCATTGCGTGAGGATGGGTTAGTTTGCAGGTTTCAGGATGTGGTGCCGATCGTCGTAATTTTGATCAGAGGGTCAGTGAACTTCAACGAGGCAGTGGATGGTCTCTAAGAAGGAAGTGCGATTGATTCAAGGAGTCGTGCCAAGCAACTGTTGCAAGGATAGATCGTACATGTGCACGCCGTGCACGGAGGGAGGGGGAGGAGCTCGGCGACGTTCGAATCGAAAGTGGAATCTGGGTTAGAATTCCGATGCGTGACGTGTTGCGTGAGCAGTAGTGTTCGAGTACAATACGGTGTCGATCGTAGTTGATGATGCGGTGAGGCAAATGGAATAAAGTGCTTGATGAAATTTGCTATGCAGATACAAATATGGAGAAGAAGACGTTTGGGAAGGGCAGTTTTGGGCTACGGCGCATTTGAATTTTTATGTCATTCGTGTGTTGTTTCTTTAGCTAAGGGTTGGGCTTGGGCCGAATTGTTGATTGTTTTTAGGTTGGGTCCAAATATTTTAAGGAGATGTTTTTAACGCAAGGGACTTTGAATCAAAATTTGATGTAAACCAGTAGTATGTGATTATGAAATGAATCAATCAACTGAAAAAAGAGAGAAGGTTACCTAAGTTTACTAAAAACATAGAATTTATTTTTAAAAAAAAGATAAATAATTCGTCTACTTAAAAATTTATTTATGATAGTTAAATTAATTATTTTATTTTATTACAAATTAACTATACCTTAAAAATAATGAATTATACATTTTATTTGAACGTTGGATAAAGTGGAGTATAGAAAACTAGACGAACCCTTAAAATAAAATAATTTATTTGGTAATCCAAGAGTTTATTCATTAGAGGGTAAATATAATTGAATAATTGAATAATTCAAATGTCTATTCTTAAGCGTTAATATAATAATTTTTCAATAGGATGAGAAGTTATTAAAGAGATGGCCCGTAACGAGGGATGATATGCCGTCGTTCGATCCATTATGAAATGAATGGAGTGAAATTGTATAAGAACTGTTCAATTTGAATTTAATTACCATTCAATGAATAAAGGCCATTGTTGATTCTAACATCATGACTGATGAGTAGTTTCCAAAACTGAAGAGTCGTGTAAATTGCAGATTGCTATGCCGGATGACATTTGGATAGCGGAAACAGACACCGCTCCGCTAAATAGTTAATTAATGTGGATAATATAAGTTACCCAACTGATTTTATTTGTAAGATGTTTATAGCTAGAAAGTCTCCGATCTATCATTTATTGCATACATCTGTTATTTGCCAGTCAATATTATTGAGAATATAATATGACATCGATCTATGAAAGCTGATTGATTGAATATTTGGAATTGTGAAATGTGAATAGTGCATTGATAAGTACCATTGAGACTGATGAGCCTTATTCTGCCTTGATTGATTTTTAACCTGGTTTTTATTCTGAAAGTAAATATTGTTAGAATGTATTTTGGAAATTTCAACGTAGTTTAAATATTATCGTAAAAATCTTTTTTTAAAGGTTACAAATCCTATAAGTGTATATTATTTAAATTATATCAAGTGTTAAACTATTTGAACTAGTTTCTTAAAAGATAATTTTTATTAAAATAGAATTTCAAGTATATTTTCTTTAATATACACTTATGTTATATAAATGTTGTTCAATGTATATTTAAAATAACCTTATAAAGAATATTTTATTAAACTTGTGAATAATATTCGAAAACTTTATGAATATGATTGGGGAAGAAGTGATATTATATATATATATATATAAATATATATATATATATATATATATATATATATATATATATATATATATATATATATATCGAATGAATTAAGCTTTCCTAGAAATTTTAAATCAGTTAGAATTCTAAAATGTGACTAAGGCTTAATGGTTGCAATGGGAAATAACTTAGTGGTATTGATTGATTATTTGATAGTTAAATAACCGACTATCAATGTTGGACAATACGCTAATCGTTTCGAAGAGACCGGGATCGAGAATTATTTCTCGAAAACCACTTCGATCCGGTTTGTACGTTTCGTGGAAAACGATTTTGGATTCAAAGTTGGAGCAGTGAAGTGCAAGGGCTAGTCGCTACTAATCCTGAGGATATTTCCAAATTGGATGTAGTAGGAATAGTGCCTTTGGTTCCGTTCGAACCCGGGACGGACTTGTATGGATGAATGCTTTCGGAACATCGTAAGGTGGATGATGGGCATTCTAGGGCATATGTTCTAAAAAGGTAACGCTTAGCCTCAAGCCTCATCAAATGAGAATGACTGAAAATCAGGGGTTATGCAGCAAGGCTAGGTTGGTAAGGTGGGTAGCACCAAAGCAGGGTGAGGTCATCCCTGCTTAGATGTCCCTTTTTATTTCGGCTTAGTGGACGGTTGCTGATCCCAATCGTGGGGTGATCTCACTCGAGATTATCCAGTATGGAGTAGACCCGGTCTTGTGTTGCAGGGGAGCAGGCGTACTCCTCGGTACTGTGATCTAGGCCACGTACTATGATAGGTGGTACCCTAGTGCCTAGTCATTAGTTGGAAATCCATGCTCCCTACGAGCCTTGTACGAGTTTTGTTTGTATTACCCACTCTGTGGCTAGTAGATGGAATTTAATAATGTAACAATTTCGGCTATTTTATAAGTATTTGTATATAAACCCTATTATAATATCAGAGGATTTCTATAAAAATTGTTTTAGTCATCGTAAGGTAAAAACCCGACATGTTTATTTGTGGCATGGTCTTACGAGATGCTTTTGTTTCAAAGGATTTTCTAACTTTAATAATCAAGTTAAGTGTGTTTCCCACGCTGGTTTACCAGACTGACCTGGACTTGGTGTTTTTCCTATATGCTCGGGTCAGACCGAGCATATGTATTCCAGGTTTATCTGGACGAGTGGAAGATGTTCAGGAGAGGTGCTGGATCCGGAACGTATTCCTGTAGATGTTATATTCAGTCTATTTGGTCGTGTGGTTATGATTTAAGGACAGGATTGATATAACTGTCTGTGTTTTGTGATTTTAACTCTGATGTAAACTTGCATATGATATATAAAGTAACTGTTTTGGTTTCATGTAAAGATTTGTTTATATTATAATTTAGTCGATCCGCTGTGAGATTCTGATTTGTTCCCTTTTCTTCTATCTTCTTTCTATTTCTACCTTCTTTCTTTCATTATCCGTCTTTCCAAATGGTTCAGCTGACAAGAGTAGTTTAATGTCAGTTTTTAATCAGTTCGGAAAAATGGGTCGTGACATTGTGGTATCAGAGCCTAGGTTGAGTGAATGCCTAGGTTCGAGCGAGTTGCTCCTTAAGGAATAGGGTCTGTGGAAGCTTGTTAAGTCTGTGTGTGTGTGTGTGTGTATGAGAGCGCATACTTGTTATTGATATAAAAATGATTTTATATTGTGTTAATTGATCGGTTAAGTGGCATATGGATTCTGGTCAATACGGGTAGCTAACGCTATTGATAGGAATCTCTAAGCACTTGAACCAGGCCAACGGACACAATATTGTTTTAAAAGGGGTAAATGAAATAATTTTACCCAAAATATATTTTCTATATAAAGCACATGTTTTTCTAAATATGTATGGAATAAAATAATAATAATAATAATAAAATGGTTGGGTTGTGATGATAATAATTCATCATCCAAGATTTAGTGGCCTTAGTTGTCGATCTTGTGTATTTTCATGGGTTGCCCTTCTTGACTTGAACATACCCTTAGAAATAGGGCTCTTTAGAATTCGAATCTTTAGAAAAAAAGAATTTGCTAAGTTTATTTACTAAAGAAATTTGGAATTTTAAACTAGTAAATTTTTGGGAAAATTTTCACACCTAAAGATAATTTTAAAATAATGAGTTTCTTTAAAAAAAAAAGAGGGGGATGTTGAAATTTAACAACCCTATAACAATTTAATTGTTATGTGTGTGTGTGTGTGTATATATATATATATGGATTTATGAATTGAAGAAATAATTTGTTTATAAAACTAAATATATAAAGATATATTTTCTCCATCTGATAATCATTTTTCAAATATGTATTTACATTATTTTGAAACGATGATTTTATAAAAATCTAGGATAATAGGAATTTTAAAGATGAAATAAATTTTGAAATATAACCCTTGATGTATTATTTAGTTTATAGAATTCTAAAACCTTAGGAATCTCATATTTGGGTTCTGGTTTTGATTGCAGAGAACCCGAAGAATTAATCGGGAAGGAGCAATCTTTAAGGGCAGTAGGGATGGCAATTCTGGTTCGGCCTGGAGTTCTCAGGAGGATCCAGGGGAACCGTCAATGACCAAGGATATGCCGATGGAGCCTAACGAACAACCCCAACCTTAAGAAGAAGAGCCTAGGGAGGTGGTTGAAGAAGAACCAGAAGAGGAGTTTGAGGCTAAGAAAACCCCTGAGGAAGTATTCGACGACGAAGAGGAATTTGAGGTCGAAGAGGACGAAGAGGAATTTGAAGTTGAGGAGGAAGAGTTCGAAGATGAGGAATTAGTCGAATCGGAAAATGAAAACGCAGTTATTTGGGATCTTGATAATGCTGTTGAGATCGAAGAGGATGAGGAAGAGTTCGAAGACGAGGATGGTGTAGGTTTCTTTCTGGGAGAACCAGGTCTAGGGGGTGTTTGAGAAACTGACAGTGAAACGGAGGTCATGGAATTATCAGGACCGGAAATAGAGGACTCTGATAGTGAGAGTCCATAGTTACTTGGGTTGTTTTCTGTTAGTAGGGTGTGCTTTTTGTAGGTGTTTATGACCCAGGGACGTCATGGTTGTTTGATATTAGATGTTTGGTAGGATAATATATATATCTATATATATGTAAAATTAAATGGATGATGGTAACAGCTGTAAGAATATTCTGGATGGTAGTTAATGTAATGTATGTTTTGATAAACAATTCGAATCTATGTATTTACTGGTTTGGCTTGTTATTGATCTGTTCTAACCTGTGTAGATAATTTTATTTAATAATCATGGAATTTCGGGGACGAAATTCATTTAAGGGGGGAGGAATGTAATGACCCGGGATTTTGAACATCCCGAGTTGTGAATATTAATTTGTAATATCCAAAAATATTGTATTTTTATATAAAATATTTCCATAAATTTAATGATTAATAATCTTATGAAATTTTCCCGAATCAACATAATTTGAATTTTCAAATATATATTAAATTTTAGATTGGTTTAAATGAAATTTCTTATACATATTTTGTTTTGAAAAAATATATATGTGCAAATTGTTTTGGAAACATATATGCATTTTGTTTAGAGAATTAAACTTATTAAAATCAAATAGTTATATATATATCGAAAACAATAAATCTACATATATGAGAATAAAAATTTATGACATTAAATTAAATTGAGATGTATATAAAATTTGGATAAAATTCATAATGAAGTAAAAGTAAAAATTTTGGATTCTGGAATATGTATATATATATTTTAACTAAATAGAAGTATTAAGATTTCTAAAATAATGATATATCTAATTTGAAAAGAGTAAATCAGTAATGATAAATTGAAAAGAAAATTTAAAATATTTAAATTGACAGAATGTTATAAATAAATAGATGTGCATATGAATCAAGTAAATAATTAGAAAAGAAACTATATACACATTGAATAAAGAATTTTATAACAATTAATAAGTTCAGTTGTATAACAACCACTTAATTATAATAATAGAGGTGTATATAATTGAGAAACTATATACACCTAGATAACAAGTGTTTTAAAATATTTGTAGATAATATATGTCTATATTATAAATAAAATTTTGAATATGATTATATATATACATATAAGAAGGATTTAGCAATAATTTTATACTACTATGAAGTTTTATAACACACCGAGTATTTAATATTGAAAGTCATTTTATTTATAACATATGTATATGGGGTATTTAATATAAAATGTTACGTTCTGTTTAAAAACACTTTGTATTCTTATAAAAACAAATAAGACAAGAAGTTATTTTAATTTATTGAGTTTTCGCCTTTATTTCATGGTATGAACGACAAATACAAATTTTAATTGAGTCAAAAGCAAAGATAAAACTTTAGTTATTTTGTAGTCTTTGTTTGAATTAACACATATATATATTTATAAGATGAATAAATTAAGAAATGTTATTTCAATATAGTTTCTTATTTTTATTTTTAACAATACAAATATTACTTTGTCTAATAATGTGAATTATGTGCTGTTTAAATTTTGAATATATTTGCATACGCTTTCAATAGTGTATGATTTACATTATTTTAAAAATATGATGAGAAGAAGGCTGTAAATTATTTATAGAAAGCAAGAAACTAGAGTATAATAACGAGTAGCAGTTATTTATCTTATCAAAAGAAATAAGAAACAATAATATAATAAATAAATATTAATTTAAGTCAGTAAGCTGGAAAGAACTAAGGTACTAATTTACTTACCTTTGAAACATTTATTTCACCCTAAAAACAAACATTTATTTCAACAATCAAGAGATATTCCCATTCATATACTTAAAAAAATAGAAACAGTACATATATTGTCTTTGTGTTGTTTCCTGACAACAATATACATATAATTACCCTTGTTCAAATCTGAATAAATATACATATGTTTGTCCTTGTAATAAATCATGTCAGCACATATATATAGACTTGTCTTGGTTCAAATCTAAGTACAAATGCCTTGGTAAACCTATTGGTGTAAGTAAAGAGAAATAATTAAGAGGTTAGTAAACCTATAACTATAAGTAAAAGAAGAAAAGAAGCAACAAATAATCACGGCAGTAAATTGTCTGATTGAAGTAAGAAATATCTAACAAAATCTATAATTTCTTTCACAATCTTTTCAACAGAAGTAAAATCTAACTTGCAGACCAACAGGATGGCAACTTCAGCAAACATTTTTGTCTACTCTGTTCCCTGATCTCGATCTGCAGCTACCTCTATATAACTGAACCATTACAGGTTCAAGTTATTGAAAATTTTAAGCATAAATTCGTGGAAAACTAAAGCTTGTTAATGTCTTAAGAAATTAAAGAATAAGAAGAGGAAAACAGTGTTCTGCTGCAAAGAAGAAACAGTTGGAGTATTGCTTTTCGAATTTCGAAACTTAGGGATTTTAAAAGAAGTCATTTAAAAATTCAATTTCAACTTTAGTCAAGATCTCTACATCAAGCTTTGAAGCTTCTGGAATCGATGTGGAAGGTGAGAAACTAAGTTTTAAAAACCTGGAAATTTAAATTACTCTGTACTGTAAAATATAGTGTTCATATCTGCCTTCAAAAATCATAATCTTTTCATCAAAGCTATTTTTCAGGTTGATGTAAACTAGGAAATTGTTCATTTGCAAGTAAAGTTTGTTGGAAAAATAAATTTGTGTGGAATTGGTTTGTGTAACACGAGTAAGTACTGTTTTACAGTGGGAACTCAACTATAATCAAAATTTAATGTTTTTAATTTTAGGACGTAAGTATTCCATCTAGATCCTTATACGAAATTATGATTTTTAGTGATTGATTCATAATTTTTAGTGACAATTATGTTGACAAATCGAAAGATGAATAGTTTTCGAATAAAAATATTTTTCCATCAACATAGGCGAGGTGGGGAGACGTGGTTGGTTCTTGTTGAAGTAGGCGATCATGGTGGAGGCTTCTACCGTGGCCATTTTTCGATTTTGGGATGCATTTGGTGGTGCGGATCAAATTAGGGTTTTTGTGAAATTTTGGAAAGGGGTAAGTCGGAGTCGATTTTTGGGTTGGGAAGACGACCGAGTGCATTGATTTTGGAAAGGCAATAAGTTGGTTGATGTGGCTTTCGGTTGTGATAGACGGCGTACCCAGTAAAGGTCAGTGGTGGTCGCAGTGGGGCATTGCGTGAGGATGGGTTAGTTTGCAGGTTTCAGGATGTGGTGCCGATCGTTGAAATTTTGATTAGCGGGTCAGTGAACTTCGACGAGGCAGTGGATGGTCTCTAAGAAGGAAGTGTGATTGATTCAAGGAGTCACGTCAAGCAACTGTTGCAAGGATAGCTCGTACATGTGCACGTCGTGCAGGGGGTGGGTGGGGGTGGGAGGAGCTCGGAGACGTTCGAATCGAAAGTGGAATCTGGGTTAGAATTCCGATGCGTGACGTGTTGCGTGAGCAGTAATGTTCGAGTATGATACAGTGTCGATCGTAGTTGATGATCCGGTGAGGCAAATGGAATAAAGTGCTTGATGAAATTTGTTCTGGAGATACAAATCAGGAGAAGAAGACATTTGGGAAGGGCAATTTTGGGCTACGGCCCGTTTGAATTTTTATGTCGTTCGTGTGTTGTTTCTTCTTAGCTAAGGGTTGGGCTTGGGCCGAATTGTTGATTGTTTTTAGGTTGGGTCCAAATATTTTAAGGAGATGTTTTTAACGCAAGGGACTTTGAATCAAAATTTGATGTAAACCAGTAGTATGTGATTATGAAATGAATCAATCAACTGGAAAAAAAAAGAGAAGGTTCCCTAAATTTACTAAAAACATAGAATTTATTTAAAAAAAAGATAAATAATTCGTGTACTTAAAAATTTATTTATGATAGTTAAATTAATTATTTTATTACAAATTAACTAAACCTTAAAAATAATGAATTATTCATTTTATTTGAACGTTGAATAAAGTGGAGTATAGAAAACTAGACGAGCCCTTAAAATAAAATAATTTATTTGGTAATCCACGAGTTTATTCATTAGAGTGTAAATTTAATTGAATAATTGAATAATTCAAACGTCTATTCTTAAGCATTAATATAATAATTTTTCAATAGGATGAGAAGTTATTAAAGAGATGGCCCGTAGCGTGGGATGATATGCCGTCGTTCGATCCATTATGAAATGAAAGGAGTGAAATTGTATAAGAACTGTTCAATTTGAATTTAATTACCATTAAATGAATAAAGGCCATTGTTGATTCGAACATCATGGCTGATGAGTCGTTTCCAAAACTGAAGAGTCGTGTAAATTGCAGATTGCTATGCCGGTTGACATTTGGATAGCGGAAACAGACACCATTCTGCTAAATAGTTAATTAATGTGGATAATATAAGTTACCCAACTGATTTTATTTGTAAGATGTTTATAGCTAGAAATTCTTCGATCTATCATTTATTGCATACATCTGTTATTTGCCAGTCAATATTATTGAGAATATAATATGATATCGATCTATGAAAGCTGATTGATTGAATATTTGGAATTGTGAAATGTGAATAGTGAATTGATAAGTACCATTGAGACTGATGAGCCTTATTCTGCCTTGATTGATTTTGAACCTAGTTTTTATTCTGAAAGTAAATATTGTTAGAATGTATTTTGAAAATTTCAACGTAGTTTAAATATTACTGTAAAAATCTTTTTATAAAGGTTACAAATCCTATAAGTGTGTATTCTTTAAATTATATCAAGTGTTAAACTATTTGAACTAGTTTCTTAAAAGAAATTTTTTGTTAAAAGAGAATTTCAAGTATATTTTCCTTAATATACACTTATGTTATATAAATGTTGTTCAACGTATATTTAAAATAACCTTATAAAGAATATTTTATTAAACTTATGAATAATATTCGAAAACTTTATGAATATGATTGGGGAAGAAATGATTATATATATATATATATATATATATATATATATATATATCGAATGAATTAAGCTTTCCTAGAAATTGTAAATCAGTTAGAATTCTAAAATGTGACAAAGGCTTAATGGTTGCAATGGGAAATAACTTAGTGGTATTGATTGGTTATTTGATAGTTAAATAACCGACTATCAATGTTGGACAATATGCTAATCGTTTCGAAGAGACCGGGATCGAGAATTATTTCTCGAAAACCACTTCGATCCGGTTTGTACGTTTCGTGGAAAACGATTTTGGATTCGAAGTTGGAGCAGTGAAGTGCAAGGGCTAGTCGCTACTAATCCTAAGGATATTTCCAAAATGGATGTAGTAGGAATAGTGCCTTCGGTTCCGTTCGAACCCGGGGCGGACTTGTATGGATGAATGCTTTCGGAACATCGTTAGGTGGATGATGGGCATTCTAGGGTATATGTTCTAAAAAGGTAATGCTTAGCCTCAAGCCTCATCAAGTGGGAATGACTGAAAATCAAGGGTTATGCAGCAAGGCTAGGTGCGTAGCACCCAAGAAGGGTGAGGTCATCCCTGCCTAGATGTCCCTTTTATTTCTGCTTAGTGGGCGGTTGCTGATCCCAACCGCAGGGTGATCTCACTCAGGATTATCCAGTAAGGGGTAGTCCCGGTCTTGTGTTGCAGGTGAGCGGGCATACTCCTCGGTACTATGATCTAGGCCACGTACTGTGACAGGTGGTACCCCAGTGCCTAGTCATTAGTTGGAAATCCATTCTCCCTACGAGCCTTGTATGAGTTTTGTTTGTATTACCCACTCTGTGGCTAGTAGCTGGAATTTTATAAGTATTTGTATATAGACCCTATTATAATATCAGATGATTTCTATAAAAATTGTTTTAGTTATCGTGAGGTAAAAACCCGACATGTTTTGTGGCGTGATCTTACGGGATGCTTTTGTTTCAAAGGATTTTCTAACTTTAATGATCAAGTTAAGTGTGTTTCTCACGCTGGTTTACCAGACTGACCCGGGCTTGGTGTTTTTCCAATATGCTCGGGTCAGACCGAGCATACGTATTCCAGGTTTATTTGGAAGAGTGGAAGATGTTCAAGAGAGGAGCTTGATCCGGAGGGTATTACTATAGATTTTATATTCAGTCTATTTGGTCGTGTGGTTATGATTGTAAGGACAGGATTGATATAACTGTCCGTGTCATGTGATTGTAACTCTGATGTAAACTTTCATATGATATATAAAGTAACTGTTTTGGTTTCATGTAAAGATTTGTTTATATTATAATTTAGTCGATCCGCTGTGAGATTCTGATTTGTTCCCTTTTCTTCC
The DNA here is from genome assembly GCA_030765085.1 of Allium cepa. Taxonomy (NCBI): domain Eukaryota; kingdom Viridiplantae; phylum Streptophyta; class Magnoliopsida; order Asparagales; family Amaryllidaceae; genus Allium; species Allium cepa. The sequence continues at coordinate 1,031,091,688 of CM060945.1, read as the reverse complement.
ATCTTCTTTCTATTTCTACCTTCTTTCTTTCTTTCATTTCCCGTCTTTCCGAATGGTTCAGCTGGCAAGAGTAGTTTAATCTCAGTTTTTAATCAGTACGGAAAAATGGGTCGTGACAATGCTGTAAATCACTTTGTTCTGTTCTGTTTTCCAAGCAGAACTTTGATTACAATCTTTATCATTAATTAAGTTTCTGATAAAATGAAATTTATAAAAGAAAGTCGTTTGATTTTCTTAAGATAATATCTAAAACTTTAAATAAGTTAAAACATCAGTAGTTGTCTCTGGAAACACAGAATAACATCAATGCATGTTGATTTTAACAAAGATCCAAACATGTTAATTTTGTATTTCAGTATCATAAATCAAAAGTATTAACTGAAACATAATTTTTAAATCAAAAATTAGGATTTTTAGGTATTAGATGAAGTTGCAGTTGGATTTTGAACTGAAATTGAATTTTAAGCAAATTCTAGTGATTTTTGAATTGGGAGATCTCGGGTTTCTTCTTGGTAATAGAAGAGTGTTTGTTGAAGCTGGGAAAAATCATGGATGGCGATAAAATTTATCAGAAAGGTTGCAGATTTGAAATTTATTTTTAAACCCTAGTTTTAATGGGTTTTAAAGAATCAGTCATTTCGATTTGTACAATTGATCGAGTGTTAAGATATTTGGGGGATTGGTAGTTGGTGTGTGGTTGAAGACGAGGCCGGAGTAGTCGATCATCAGGTGGTCGGAGCGGCGAGGATTGGGCGTTGACAGGATTGAAGGAGAACCTGATTTGTTGTTTTCCAGGTTTGGGTAGCTGGCTCGTTTTTGATTTGAGCTACTGTGGTGGATTCCAGTGTTCGTGTTCGAGAATGGAGATGGTCGCTGATGAGATAAAGTGTTGGTGGATGGTCGGTGATAGCCAGAGCCACGGTGCACGTGCACCGTGCAGTTGAAGTTCAGGCGAACTTTTTAGTGGTGTGTAGTTTTTGAACTCGAGAATGACTCGACTTATTCGAGTTTTTGACTCGAAGCAAATGAGGGAATTACTCGAAGAAGATTTGGGTTGTCTCGGGTTATTTTTAGTTTACAAGTTTTATCAGAAAATCTGTACCGTTATTTGGAAAATTTTAAAACAGAAGTTTTTAAATGTTAAAAAAATGGGTTTAAACCTAGTTTAAATCCAAGTTTGAAATTTTAGAATTCAGGTTTAAATTTAAGATCTCAGTTTTAAATAAAAATAAAAGTTTAAAACTTGAACTTAATTGACTACTTTATTTTAGTAATTAGTTTAAACTTTTTAGAAATGAAGTTTTTAAAAATATGAGCAAGTTTAAATTCGATTTAAATCTGGAAATAAAAAGTTAAATATGAAACTCATTTTTGAAATTAAAAGGAGATTTAAATTTGAAAGATTTAAACAAAATGTAAATTAAAGTTATTGACATTTTGAAATGAAATTAGTTTCAAACTCTTCTGAATTTCATTTTTAAGACAAACACTTGTTTGTCTTGAAATTTTTAAAAGTTTTAAATTGTTTAAACTTTGATTAAGTTTAAATTATATTCATTTTAAATCTTGTATTTAAAATGTAATTTAAAAGTAATTTCAAAAGTAATTTGTTTTCAAATAAATTTGTTTTTAAACATAATTAAGAAATTTTTTATCTTAAAATTAATTAAGATTATTGTTTTGAAATTAATTTAATTAATGGAGTAATTAAGGAATGGTTAATTAATTTAATTAATTAATGATTTGGAATTAATAAATATTGATTAAGAGTTAATCAATTTGTAATTAAGATCATTAATTAGATTTTTAAATTAATGATTAATGAATTATTAATTATGTTTTAATCAAGGTTAACAAATTAAATAATTAAGGATTAATTAAGTGACAGTTAACTCTTAATTAATTAAATAATTAGACTTTAATTAATGGATAATCAAAGATGATTTAATTTGTGATTAATCTAAGTTAATTACTTAATGGAATAATTAGAGAATGGTTAATAAAGGTCATTAACCAAGATTATTTAATAATTAATTAATGTGGTTAATTTTTATAATTAATTAGATTAATTAATTTAATAATAATCATTTGTGAATTGTTGAGTGTAATTACTTAATGAAGTAATTAAGAAATTAATTACTTAAGGTAATTAATTGTGTTAAATGTGATTGTTTAATTTGATCAATTAATTTTAATTAATTTTAATCATTTGAGGTTTTAATGATAATTACTTAATGTAATTAATGGATTGGAAATTACTTAGTGAAGTAATTGATTGGTAATTACATAATGTAATTTATGGGAGATGTTTTGATAATGTAAGTAATTTGGATTAAATTACTTAGTAATTAATCAAGGGATTAATTAAGAAATTAATCAAGGAATAATTAATTTGTTTTGAGAAGTAATTAAGTTAGTTAATTACTGAATATGGTTAATCAGAGAGGATTAATGATTATGGGTTAATTACTTAAGGTAATTAATTTAGGAAGATAATTAATTAAATATAATTAAGGATCATTAATTATTATAATTAATGATGTAATTAAAGTTGATTAATTATGATTAATTAATCAATGACAAGTGACTAGAGGTAATTAATTAATGTAATTAATTATAGTTAATTAATTAATTGAAGTAATTAAAGGTTAATTACTGTTTTTGGCTGAGAATAATTAATTTGTGAAATTAATTAAGGATAATTACATGAATGTGTTAAGAATAATTAATCAAGAGTGATTAATTAAGGTGATTATTTTGAATGATTAATTAATTGATTGTTCAAAAGCCTAGTTTCAGTCTGTTCAAAAGCTAAGTTTCAAAAGCATTCTTTATGGAGACATGCAAGTAGTTTTATTTTAAATCAAAAAGGAGCAGGAACATTTTGTTTTCAGCAATTAAATATCAGAGGACTCTGTTTCTTTTAAAAACGGTGTGTAACTTTAAAATCTTAAATACTTACTTAAGTTGCATGCTAGTTTGTTTTGATATAAATAAGAATTGTTTAAAGTCTGATGTGAAATATTTTTTGTGTACATGCTGTAAATCACTTTGTTCTGTTATGTTTTCTAAGCAGAACTTTGATTCCAATCTTTATCATTAATTAAGTTTATGATAAAATGAAATTTATAAAAGAAAGTTGTTTGATTTTCTTAAGATAATATCTAAAACTTTAAGTAAGTTAAAACATTAGTAGTTGTCTCTGGAAACACAGAATAACATCAATTCATGTTGATTTTAACAAAAATCCAAACATGTTAATTTTGTATTTCAGTATCATAAATCAGAAGTATTAACTGAAACATAATTTTTAAATCAAAAATTAGGATTTTTAGGTATTAGATGAAGTTGTAGTTGGGTTTTGAAATGAAATTGAATTTTAAGCAAATTCTAGTGATTTTTGAATTGGAAGATCTCGGGTTTCTTCTTGGTAATAGAAGAGTGTTTGTTGAAGCTGGAAAAATCATGGATGGTGATAAAATTTATCAGAAAGATTGCAGATTTGAAATTTATTTTTAAACCCTAGTTTTAATGGGTTTTAAAGAATCAGTCATTTCGATTTGTACAATTGATCGAGTGTTAAGATATTTTGGGGATTGGTAGTTGGTGTGTGGTTGAAGACAAGGCCGGAGTAGTTGATCATCAGGTGGTCGGAGCGGCGAGGATTGGGCGTTGACAGGATTGAAGGAGAACCTAATTTGTTGTTTTCCAGGTTTGGGTAGCTAGCTCGTTTTTGATTTGAGCTACTGTGGTGGATTCTGGTGTTCGTGTTCGAGAATGGAGGTGATCGCTGATGAGATGAAGTGTTGGTGGATGGCCGGTGATAGCCAGAGCCACAGTGCACGTGCACCATGCAATTGAAGTTCAAGTGAACTTTTTAGTGGTGTGCAGTTTTTGAACTCGGGAATGACTCGAGTTATTCGAGTTTTTGACTCGAAGCAAATGAGGGAATTACTCGAAGAAGATTTGGGTTGTCTCGGGTTATTTTTAGTTTACAGGTTTTATCAAAAAACCTGTACTGTTGTTTGGAAAATTTTAAAACAGAAGATTTTAAATGTAAAAAAAAAATTGGTTTTAAACCTAGTTTAAATCCAAGTTTGAAATTTTAGAATTCAGGTTTAAATTTAAGATCTCAGTTTTAAATAAAAATAAAAGTTTAAAACTTGAACTTAATTGACTACTTTATTTTAGTAAGTAGTTTGAACTTTTTAGAAATGAAGTTTTTAAAAACATGAGCAAGTATAAATTTAGATTTAAATCTGGAAATAGAAAGTTAAATATGAACCTCGGTTTTTGAAATTAAAAGGAGATTTAAATTTGAAAGATTTAAACAAAATGTAAATTGAAGTTATTGAAATTTTGAAATGAAATTAGTTTCAAACTCTTCTGAATTTCATTTCTAAGAAAATCACTTGTTTGTTTTGAAATTTTTAAAAGTTTTAAATTGTTTAAACTTTGATTAAGTTAAAATGTAATTTAAATCTTGTATTTAAAATGAAATTTAAAAGTAATTTGTTTTCAAATAAATTTGATTTTAAACATAATTTAGAAATGTTTTATCTTAATATTAATTAAGATTAATGTTTTGAAATTATTTTAATTAATGCAGTAATTAAGGAATGGTTAATTAATTTAATTAATTAATGATTTGGAATTAATAAATATTGATTAATAGTTAATCAATTTGTAACTAAGATCATTAATTAGATTTTTTAAATTAATGATTAATGAATTATTAATTAAGTAATTAAGTTTTAATCAAGGTTAATAAATTAAATAATTAAGGATTAATTAAGTGACAGTTAACTCTTAATTAATTAAATAATTAGACTTTAATTGATGGATAATTAAAGATGATTTAATTTGTGATTAATCTAAGTTAATTACTTAATGGAATAATTAGAGAATGGTTAATAAAGGTCATTAACCAAGATTATTTAATAATTAATTAATGTGGTTAATTTTTATAATTAATTAGATTAATTAATTTAATAATAATCATTTGTGAATTGTTGAGTGTAATTACTTAATGAAGTAATTAAGAAATTGATTACTTAAGGTAATTAATTGTGTTAAATGTGATTGTTTAATTTAATCAATTAAGTTTAATTAATTTTAAACACTTGAGGTTTAAATGATAATTACTTAATGTAATTAATGGATTGGAAATTACTTAGTGAAGTAATTGATTGGTAATTACAGAATGTAATTTATGGGAGATGTTTTGATAATGTAAGTAATTTGGATTAAATTACTTAGTAATTAATCAAGGCATTAATTAATAAATTAATCAAGGAACAATTAATTTGTTTTAAGAAGTAATTAAGTTAGTTAATTACTGAATATGGTTAATCAGAGGGGATTAATGATTATGGGTTAATTACTTAAGGTAATTAATTTAGGAAGATAATTAATTAAATATAATTAAGGATCATTAATTATTATAATTAATGATGTAATTAAAGTTGATTAATTATGATTAATTAATCAATGACAAGTGACTAGAGGTAATTAATTAATGTAATTAATTAAGGATTAATGTAATTAATTATAGTTAATTAATTAATTGAAGTAATTAAAGGTTAATTACTGTTTTTGGTCGAGAATAATTAATTTGTGAAATTAATTAAGGATAATTACATGAATGTAGTTAAGAATAATTAATCAAGAGTGATTAATTAAGGTGATTATTTTGAATGATTAATTAATTGATTGTAATCAATTAAATGGTTGAGTGAGCAAGATTTAATGTTGAAGTAATTAATTTATTTTATTTTAAATTAATTAAAGATGAAGTAATTAATTTAATTCACATTAAATTAATTAGAGATGGAGGTAATTAATTTAATTCATTTTAAATTAATTATATTGTGATTGAGTAAATAATTGCTTATATATGAATGGATGGTATTGATTGCCTTGAATGGATATGATCTCAGAAATGAGATAAGTAATGTTGCGTGGTATGAATGCTTTGGTTGCATTGTGATGATAATATAGATTATCTATTGTGATGATGATATGGATTACCTATTTTGATGATGATATGGATCATCTGTTTATTATGATAATGTTGATTATCAATTGTGATTTGTGAGTTATCTATCTGTGTGTATATAGATAATTGAATTGTTTAACTTTAAAACAACTTGGACCTAAAAGATGGCGTTTTCGATTTCGATGAGACCGGGATCGGTTTTCATATTTGGATATCCGAAAATCACATCGATCCAAATTAATGATGGGTCATGAATCTCAAGTGAAGATGAAGATTCAGAGTGCAAGGGTTATTGTCGTTAACTCTGAGGGTGATTCCAAAATGAGTGTAACGAGATAATGCCTTCGGTTTCGTTCGAACCCGGAACGAACTTGTATGGATTGAATGCTTTCAGAACATCGTCGGGTGGACGATGAGCATTCTAAGTGATGTGTTCACTAAAGGTAATCGTAGCCTCAAGCCTCATCAACCGGGAATGGCTAAAACATGGGAGGTGCAGCAAGGCTAAGTGGGTCATGCCTAAGTAGGACGAGATTTTCCCCTGTCTAGAGGTCCCTTTTATTTCGGCTGTATGGACGGTTGTGAGCTCCAACTGTCGGGGTTGTCTTATTCGGGACTGTCCAGTAAGGGATGGTACCGGCCTTGTGTTGCAGGGCAGCTAGGGTGGCTCCTCGGTATGGTGATCTAGGCCACGTACTGTGACGGGCGGTACCCCGGTAGCCCTGCCATTGATGGAATTTAAAATCCAATAAGTGTCGTACGTATTAGTTGTGCCCAACTATGTTGGAACGTGAGATGTAAGCATTCCAGCTATTTCTATATTTTACTTGAAAACCCTAGACACTATTATAATATCATCAGATTTCCTATCAAATGTTTTGGTTAGCGTAAGGTAAAAACTTTTGCATGTTTATGTGTGGGAAGTCTTACGTGATACCTTTCATTTCAAAAGGTTTTTAAAAGTTAAGCAACTTTAACCTGTTACTCACACCAGACCCATGTCTGACCCGGAGTTTATCTTCTGTTTTCTTAAACTCTTGGGTACTCAAATTTTTACGAGTAGCCAAGGGATTCAGGTTAGCTTTGACAATTTGTGGAGGAGCAATGGAGCAGGAGGCTTCTGCGTGTAGATATATATATTTCCGCTGTGTTGGTTTCTCTGAGTAGTTTTCTTATGTTGTATTGAGTTGTAAAACTAGACAGGTGTTTATAACTGTCTAGTATGTGATGTGTAATCTGTGTAACTCTAATAATGATTGTAAACTATGTAATATTTATGTTATTAATATAATTTATTCGTTCCGCTGTTAAGATTCTGTGTTGTTTCTTCTTTCTCTTCTTTCTTTTCTCTTTTCTATCCCTTTCTTTCTTCAAGATGATACGATTTTCTGTGGTGAGAAAGTCGGGTCGTCTCAATTAAAGTTTGGAAATCATTTTCAAAAATTTCTAAGTTCAAATTTACGAAAAATTTCAGCAGAGTCTCCTTTGTACGGAGAGGCTCGGGAGAAAATATAGTATCAAATATAACAAAATATCACATGTAATATCCAAAATATTATATCCCAACACGGGAAAATATATAAAATAGTGCTATAAAACCGTGATCCGAGAACGTACCTATTTGTCGGGTAATTAACGCTTACTTATGAAACCAAAAGCAGTAGCAATTGCTTCCATAACCTGTATTTCACTTATATAATCCAAAAGAGTTAATAATTATATAAAATGAAATATTTAGCGTTGTTTCAATCAATAACAAACAAATCCATCAATCACTAGCAACAAAGCATACAACTATCATATAAAAATCAACCCACATCAATCATTCATTCATATCAAACAAAACAAATTGTTGTTCGGGTTCAAAAACTTCAAATCGTACGGAATGAAAAATAAACTACTAAGTGTACCCTTCACTCAACAGTCATAGGTGAAACTAAATAGATTATTCATTCATCCAAACAATTTTAAAGTATCTTTACCCAACCAACCATAGACCAGACAACAACAAGTTCCAAACAATAAATCAAGCTAATTTTTGTTAATTTCATTTCAAACTATTGTTGTTTGATTTCCTTTTTATCCATATTATGATTTATCTTTTTAAATTTTTATTTATTTCTTGCAAATTTTCATTTTTAATTCGAATCCTTTGCATATTTCTTCTAATTTATTTAATGTTCAATAAATATATTCTTTGCTTTTATTGATTATAAATTTCAACTTCCTTGTTATTTCATTTATAACCTATCATTTAATTAAAGGCTCCAATTATTGATTAACTTCCATTTTACCACACTAATTGAAACTGTAAAATTATGGAAACTTAAGAATTTAAATACCGGGTTTAATTTCAAATCATTTTAAAGATAATAGATAAAGGTTTATACTTAAACTTATATATCCAATTATAAATTTTTTTCAAAACAAATCTGCAGTAAACAACTACAGCGGCCTTCCCACTTCGAAACTCAAAAATGAATGTCGATGATGCGTGCACTCATCACCGAAATTATTTTCCAATGACAGAGAGGGGAGTGCAACTTTATCTTTCCAAAATTTCCTTTAAAATCATTTCTTTCAAATTATATTGAAATATTTATGCCAGAAAATACTTATAATAATATTATTATTATATTCCTAACCATTTGAAAGAAATTTTCAAAACCCCGAGACTTAAGTTTTAAATTTCCAATTTTTATTTTATTTTATTTTCAATCTTATTTCGACTATTATATATAAATGTCATTACCAAACAATCAATATATTGCAACCATATATATATATATATATATATATATATATCATTTATAAATACTTTATATATGTAGAAAATATAATAGGAAAAATTATTTCATTCACCTATATTAAAACAAATATTGTGTCGGTCCGTCCTATTAAGTGTTCAGAAATCCCTATTGATGTCACAGCGTCCCATGCACCAACCAGTGTTTATAAATACAAAATAGAACAGATTAACTCAATATTAAAACCTTTTATAACACTAACAAATACGCTCTCTCATATATATACTCTCAGCGACTCATCATTGGGTATTACTACCCTATTAATAAAGAGTCAAACCCCACAAAGCTAAGGTTTATGCTAAACCAAAGCTCTGATACCAAATGTAACGTCCCGCCTTTTCACACGCTTTAAATCGACACACGTGCCAATTCAAACCATACGGAAGGGCGGATTGTTATGGGGTAAATAAGAAAAAGAAGGAAGAAATAAAACAAAAAGGAATCTCACAGCGGAAGGATAAAATATGATAACCAAATATATAGTTCATGAAGCTGTTTACAAAATATTTAATTTTTCTTATACAATATATATCGGAGTTGCACATATCAACGAATAAAATCGATGCAGCGGAATACAATGTAGTGGAATATAATATAATAATAATAATAATGAAATCTTCGTCTTCGTCGTCCAGAAATAAAATCTTCAAACCTGAAATGCTCGGACTAACCCGAACGAATTAAAAAAAAACACTCGAGTCAGAACTAAAAGATCTTATGTAAGTTAAATCAACAGGAATAAATATGAGTTCAGTAACTTAAAAGATGCTCGAGATTCACATCTCCTAAGGATCCGTTAAACTATTTACTATGTAGTATATTTCGCTATTATAATAGTGTCTAATTGTAAAATAAACTTACTTTTTTCTTAGCATTAAGGGGTTACCCATATATCCCTTAACACGTAATAGTCCCAGTAGTCCATCCAATATCATAGTCCCTCCTGATCGGGAAGCCACCAGAGGATACCACACGGGCTACGGGAGAAAATCAAACTCGTACAAGGCGCGATAGGGTAGGTGACACGGCACAGCTAGGCAATGCCAGGGTAGATATACCAATTACGCATCTGGGCTGGTGGTAACGCGTAGCTGCAGCTACCGCCTACCTTGAGCCACACCTCCAAATAAAAATCAAAAGTGGCCACCGGATCAATCCAAAAGTCAAAGTATGATATCGAAGGGATGTGTCCGATCAGAGGAATGACCTCATTGGCCCGAGAATCGCTCATATTTTAGCCACCTTATGCCAACTCATCGGAGTCAGGTCCACGTATTTACCTCAAAGGAAACGCCGCCACCATCCTACTTCATTCTGGAATCTCCACCGCGTACACGGTTGTCAAAGTGGTTTCGAAGTTGGCAGAGAGTATGACAACTTCCGATCCTGGTCTCTTCAACTACCAACCGTTATTATAACACTGTGGTCTTTCAAAATAATTTATACTTTTAAACCAGAATATAATGTCAATTTCAAAGCCATAACAATATCATCTTCATTTTTAAAACCAAATCAATAAGATATCCTTTCCAAATATATCCCTTTCTAAAGCCATAATAATTTCAAAGTTATAATATTTCTAAACCCAACGCTTGAAAAATAGCCTTTCAAAATATAAACTTTGGATTTTATAACTTTGAAATGTAACCCCACCACTTAAATGGGTTAAATATAAAAAAATTTATATAATAAAATATTTTCTTCACCTACCCAAATCAATTCCAATTGTAGATTTTAAATTTCCAAATAAACCATTTTAATTTCCATATATTTCAAATCTTTAAATATTACACCATTCAAACGAATTCTTTGATAATTTTCATATATATCAAATTCCATTTCTATTATTTTGATTTGAAATATTTACTTAATAAATACAATATAATTTAAGTAAAACTTTTACTTCACCTAACTGGATATTCTTTCAATGTATTAACTTGGTATATCAACTCTATGTTCATTTAAATTCCTCTAAACCAAATTTAGTTATAAGAATCATACCCTTCAATACCTCAATTTTATTTAAGTTTCTATTCAAATTTATTAGAGTATTATTCTTAAATAATTCAATTCAAACCAATTTCATATTTATCTTCCAACTTAAATTTTTATTAAAGTCAATAAAACTTTATATATACAATATTTTGAACAGGTACTTAACCATATAATATAAACAATCTAACTCCATAAATATACTTATTTTTATTACACAAATTTATATATAGCTTGAATTCAAGAAATTAACTACATATATAAAATACTATTTATATAATATCAAAATTAAATTTATTAAATCGTATATTTCTTTCCAAAACCATAAAAAAATCATTTCAAAAAAAATATTTTATATATATACCACGGTGCCTATATAAAATTTTCTACCCTATGGTCAAGTGATACGGATATTTATCATTTCAATCCGCAATTTAAAATAAAAATGCGGCTGTATATCATTTCAAACCACAATCCCGAATGAAATGAAAATGCACAATAACTTGCAGTTTATACAATATAAAATACAGCATCCATTCATCCAATATCAATCATCAACCATTTATACAATCATCATCCAATATACACAAAAACATCACTATATAATGGATAATAAACAACAAGTATTAACTAGCAGTTTATATTCAATAATAAATTTAAATAACTGTACTGACAGTTTATATGCAATGAATAATTAAATAAGAATTTAATTAAATAAATGTGATTTAACTGAGATGATGAATAAAATATGCCAAACGGTCATAAATAAATTTATACTCATATCATAAATCAATTTAACAAACATAAATTTTTTTCGAAGTTGTGAGTGGGTTAAAACACTCACCTTTATACGAATCTGAAAATAATAGACTTCTAATGAATAGCTTCGCTCTACGTTTCCTTAGTCTTCTTCTTGATTGCTAGCTTTGTTCCGTAATTTTTCTTTTATTTTGATTTACTTTAATTTCCCTCCTTATTAAATTAATATATATATATATATATATATGTATTTATAAAGGGTTTGGAAAAGATTTGAAAAAGAGGAATTGAAAAAGAAAAGGATTGAAATAAGAAGTACTGAAAATTGTAGAGAAGATAAAGATTTAAACAAGAAAGAAAGTTTGAAATAGAATAAAATTTGAGAAGAAGAATATTTGAAGAGGAAGGAAAAATTAAAATGAGATATAATAAGGAGATTTGAAAAGAATAAAAGAAGAAGAAGATTAGAATGGAGGCTAGGGTTTCATTTGCATCATATCGTATTTATAAGGTTAGGGTTAGGTTTAGGGACAAAGAAATTTGAAAAGAGAGGCTGTTATTAATTAGAAATAAATGAAATGACGTTTCGGAAAATGAAGTTGGTGAAAATAAAATAAAATAAAAATAAAGTAAATATGAACAAACTTGGTATTGAAATATAGTAAATATGAATAACCTTTTTAAAAGTAGCACATATTAAAAAGAGGTAATTATTAATTAGAAAGGGAATGAATGGATTAACTCTATACTGTAAACGAACTTTTAGAATTCAAATTTCCAAACAATCGTTTACTTAATTAATTTGGTTAACCCTAAACATACCAAAATTAACATCTTTTAAAGATTTAATTAACACACAATAAATGAAAATAAATTCTCCACACAAATTTGTGTCATAAATTAAAAGAATATACAGCATTAAGAAATCTTCATTTCTCCCTCTTTGTGATTAGATTGGAAATTTAACAACATTCAAAAATATGATAGCATAAACAAGGTAATATAAACAGGTGTATAATATATATGTACATCTTTATCGTCCCTTATAGTTTACATTCATAAATAAAAGGTATGAAAATAATCCACATAAGGAGGCAATGAATGTAAGAGTAAATTAGACAAGTGAAGATGGAAAGGTAAGTTATGTTGCAATAAAAATTTAATAAAGTCTAATTGGAAAGGAAATAGTCAAGTGTAAATCTATTTTACCCCCTTTATCGTCTTCTATTAACATTTAATTTAACAACGTATGAGATTTCAATATAAACTAGCATTAAATTTTGATCTAAAACATAATTTTGAATTTAGGTATAAACATATATGTAGTAAACTAGCATTAAATTTTGAAACATGAACTGAATTAATTTATTTCAATATATGTTTACAATTAACGTCTTCCCACTTAAAAAGATTCCAATCATATTAATTGTCATTGATTTCTAAGGTAAAAATGAATGAGACAATTCAATCCTTTTTATAGTAATTTAACGTATTTACTGAAATATTGTATACAAACCAAATGTTATTAATTTCTTATTTCTGTAATAAATTTTTCAGCTACCAACATTTCAAATAAGAAAACATATGATTTTTTTAGTAAAGAAACGTATATCATTCTTTTTATTATGTTCATTACTACTCTAAAATCTGGTTAACCTTTGTTCAACCTTTCATTACTTTACTATACTCTAATTTTACAACTCCTAACATTGTAGTACATTTCACATTAATGTAACATTTATTAAAATTTATTTCCAATCCTAATTCCATCATATATTTAAACGGGTAACTTATAATATTTGTTTACAAGCCAATTGTTACACATAAGTTTCTCATACTTCAACCAGTTGTCATATTATGAACGGAATTAACATTAATTTCAAATATTCACTAATTTATTCCATTCTATTTTCATCTTTTTTTTATTTGCATAACATTTAATTCCAATTGCTGCAATAATTACAGTTATTATATGCTAGGTTTCAATGGAATGATTTGTTTGTCTTTCATTACACTACTATATCCAATTATCCATCTTTCCTTTGTATGAACTTTTATTTTAACTTAATTTCAAATTAACGTACCACTTAATTTCCTTTGATCGCAAATAGATTTCCAATTTTTATTTAATAAACTAAAGAAATATGAACACGTAATAATAGATACCATTAACTTTTATTCTTGCATTTCCCTTTCTATTCATATAAGGATTCATCCATAAAGTTTACATTTACTTTTTACCACTTTTACTTTTATTCATTGATTCAATGTTTATTTCAAATATTTTCATTTATTACTCACATATATTCGTTGTCATATATAAATGTCAGGTCAGTTTCTTCTTTTTATTACATTATATTTATTCATTACTTCATTATTGCATAACCTCATTTATTATCATTCATTTGTCTATAGTATTTATGCTTAATCACATTTCTTAGCCTTCCAATTGTTCACTTAAGTTTTTAACCATTTATTTATAATACTTCCCTTTCTATTATATTCTATTAGAAGCAATTTCAATTATACCTAAGTTTATAATGCTAGAACAACAATTTCTTATTTATTAAAGAATTCCATCAATTACCTCATTTGAACTTATTTCTCAATTCACCAATTACGACCTAAAATATAGATTTACGTTTCTATTAAATTTACATTCCCCCTTTCGTTACTATATTAATAATCACTAAGTAACGTTTATTATCAACTATAAATATTATAACTGCTTAACGGACATTGATTTTATAAATTTACACTTTATTACGTATTCTTTATCAGTTAACATAATTTTGAATTCCTTTCCCAATTTACTAATTTCAATCTATCCTAACTTTACCTTCTGTTTCAATTAATAGGGTGTGCACAAATTTAGTTCATGCGTTAATTCTTATTAATATAACATTAAGGCTCATTTAATTCCAATTGATTCACATTTTAATTATTAACCAAATAAACGGGTAACTTATAACGTGTGTTACCATGACTTTAATTACAGCTATCAATTCCCTATTATCAAACAAATGTTACAAATTCCTAAATACTTCTGCTTTCATCTAATTACCATTTAGTATATTATTATTTTTCCATTAACAAATTTCAAAAATTCCGCAGACCTTCCCTTTCCATTTATTCTTTTATTAAGTTTACATTAATAAATCTTTTCTTCTATTTCCAATATCCCTTTATTAACATTAACGTAAACTTTTATTTATTGTTATTGCAATTTATACAAAATTCAATTTATACAAATTCATCTTCGACTAACTTTATTGCCTAAATTTACATGCAGTTACTTTTAATAAATAAATTATTGCATTGGTTAATCCAACAGTTACTTTTTTTTCTCATTTTATATTTTATAACAAATGTAACAACTTACACCATTCATAAAAGGGATTTCCCTTCAACTGCCAAAATTAAATTTTTATAACCATTGCTAAATTACATTCTTAACATTTACTTCAATATAGGTTATAAAATTTGTATTCTTCCTAATTTAATTACAAAATCTCATTAATTTACCCAATATTATTTGCCAGAATTTACTGGTCGTTACAGGTTCTCTTTTAACTGTTAAATTCGGAGTGATTTCGAGATCCTGCTGAGCAGCTTCTTCAATAATACTATCTGGATCGTGCATAAACTTTTGAAGATTAGAAATGTGGAACACATCATGCATGCCAGATAACCAGCTGGTCAACTGCACTCGATAGGCAAAAGAACCGATCCTCTCCAAAATAGGAAAAGGACCAATATATCGTGGTACCAGCTTACCGGTCTTTCCAAACCTTAATACTCCTCGCATAAGAGATACTTTAAGAAAGACAGAGTCTCCAATCTAGAATTCCAAATTCCTTCTTCTGCAATCATAATAACTCTTTTGACGACTTTGAGCCGTTTTCAAATTCTTCCGTATAAAATCAACTTTCTCTGTGGCTTCTTTAATCATATCTGGTCCAAGGACGAGTCTATCACCTGCCTCAATCCAGCATGCGGGTGATTGACATGGACGACCGTATAAAGCTTCAAAAGGAGTCATCTCTATACTGGCCTGATAGCTATTGTTATATGAGAATTCGACCAGATGCAAATGGTCCTCCCAAGAACCACCAAAATCAAGTATACAATCATGCAATAGGTTTTCAAGATTTGGTTAATCCTCTCAGTCTGTCCATCAGACTGTGGGTGATAAGCAGTGCTGAAATTCAGTCTTATTCCCAATGTGTCTTGAAATGTCTCCCAAAATCTACTAGTGAATATCGGGTCGCGATCACTCACAATACTTCTAGGAATACCATGGAGACGAAAAATTTCTTTCACATATAACTAGGCTAAACTTGCTGCTGTGCGGGTAGATTTCACTAGCAAAAAGTGGGCTGTCTTAGTCAAACGGTCCACAATGACCCAGATTGCTTCATTACCTTTCCGAGTACGAGGCAACTCGTCGATGAAATCCATCGATACTTGGTCCCATTTCCACCTGGGTACCTCTAAAGGCTGAAGTAAACCCGCCATTTTCTTTTGATCGCTTTTGATTTGTTCGCAAGTAGCACAACGACTCACATATATAGATATGTCCCTTTTCATTGTCTTCCACCAGAAAGTTCTTTTGATATCACGATACATCTTGATAACTCCTGGATGGATGCTGAATTTAGATTTGTGACATTCATCTAAAACTTCACGCTTCAGATCAAGGATGTCCGGGACACATATTCTGCCTTTTATCCTTTTAACTCCATTATCATCAATTGCAAAACTAGAATCTTCACCTTGACGAATTCTCTCATATATTTCCTGAAGAAACTTGTCCTCTTTTTGCTTGTTGGCGATCTTTTCAAGAAGAGTAGGAGCAATGACAAGGTGAGCAAGAATAGCATGCTTTCTACTCAAGGCGTCGACAACTACATTGGCTTTTCCGAGCGTATATAGAATGTCTAGGTCATAAGATGCCAGGAATTCTAACCAACGTTGTTGTCGCAAATTTAAATCTTTCTGGGTGAAGAGATATATTAAAGATTTGTGGTCGGTAAATAATTCGAATTTTTCACCTAGAATAAAGAGAGTTCAATAAGTATATTGTTAAGTTAAGTTAAATTCGTAAATTGTTAGGAAAGCTAAAAAGATTTTTACCCAGAAGATAATGTCGCCATATTTTCAAAGCGAAGATAACAGTTAAGAGTACCAAATCATGGGTTGGGTACTTTCTTTCATGAGGACGTAATTTTCTACTCGCGTAGGCAATTACCTTCCCATTCTGCATTAATACCGCACCCAAACCATCACCGCAAGCATCGGTATAAACAGATAAATCCTAGTTCCCGTTGATAATAGCGAGAACAGGAGCGGTGGTTAATCTCTTCTTCAACTCCTGGAAAGCTTCTACACATTTCGAAGTCTAATTGAACTTTACATCCTTCATTGTTAGCTTAGTTAACGGACTAGCTATCTTAGAAAAGTCTTGAACAAACTTTCGATAATAACCTATTAAACCCAAAAGGCTTCGAACTTCTTTTAGGGTAGTGGGTTTCCTCCAATCAAGAATAGCGGAAATTCTGCTAGGATCAACAGAAATTCCTTCTTTATTAACAATATGGCCGAGAAACTTAACTTCTTTGACCCAGAATTGGCATTTAAAAATTTTTGCGAATAGAATATTCCTCCTTAATATCTCCAAAACGATTCTAAGATGCTTGGCATGCTCCTCTTCGGTCTTGGAATAGACCAAAATATCATCAATAAACACAAGCACAAATTTATTCAATACTTCCCAGAACACACGAGTCATAAGATCTACGAAGTATGCTGGAGCATTAGTTAGCTCGAAAGGCATGACTAACCATTCGTAGAACATATTGGGACCCCTGAAAGCGGTCAAATGAACACAATCCTCAGCGATTCGTAGTTGATGGAACCCCTGGGCTAGATCCATCTTCGAAAAGAAACGAGCGCCATGCAATTGATCAAACAGATCATCAATTCTGGGTAGTGGAAATTTATTCTTGAGAGTCATCTTATTGAGATTGCGGTAATCTACACACAATCTCAAAGATCCGTCCGATTTAGCAACAAACATGACGGCTGAGCCCCATTCAGAAACACTAGGATGAATTAACCCTTTATTTAGCAAATCATCAGTTTACTTGACTAATTCAACCCTTTCCCTGTGTGCCATCCTGCGACTTGCGTGAACAACAGGAGGAGCATTGGGTACTAGGTCAATCCTGAATTCTATTTCTCGATGTGGAGGTAAGGATTTCACTTCTTCAAACACGACCGAAAAATCTCTAACAATGGATATGGACTCTAGACTGGGTTCGGGATAACCCAAATTATACATCAACCCTTCTCTTTTAGGACTAGGGTCCTCACAAGAAATCTCGATGGAATCTCCAAATTTGGTTTTAATCGAAATCAATCGATTATTGCAATCCAATTTGGCTTCGTATTTAGCTAGCCAATCCATTCCGAGTAAGACTTCAAACTCGTTAAAATCAAGGACAAAGAGACTGATAGGGAATTGGTAGCAACAATATGAGATAGGAACGTGTCTACATCGAAGACAAAGGTTCGCGGGACCTCCAACTGGATTCTTTATGCATATTGGCTCATCAACAAAATCGGGATCAAGATTTAATTCATTTATAGCTTGCTGAGAGATAAAACTGTGTGTAGCGCCCGTGTCAAACAGAACTCTAACAATGCTATCATAAATAGTAAGATTACCTTCCATAACTCCTTTCCCCTTTTCTGCTTTGGAAGATGCAGGTGTGTCTTTGACTGTGTACACCTTGGCTGTCTGAGCTTGCTTCATGACTGGGCAGTCTTTAACTTCGTGACCCAATTTTTGACAATAATAACATTTCCTGGACTTCGCTTGAACGGATTGATCTCTCTTTGGCTTCTTGCAGCTGTTTGAGTTGTGGCCCTTTTCTAGACAATTGAAGCAAGTGACATTCTCTTCTGTGCTTCCCCGATTTCTCTTCTTTTTCTCCTTACCCTTCCATGGTTTCTTGCCTCCAAATTTCCTCTTCTTCCAATTTTGATTGCTCGAATTTCCTTTCTCCACCGGGGCTTCTTGCATGTCAAGTGTGGCATATTTGTATCCCATATCAACCAAATCTGAAAAGGATTCTTTGACGTGGCTAGTCATCGTTTCGTGGAACTTCTTATTCATCCCTCGAATGAATCTTTCATTCTTCTTTAAAGGTGTGTTTACCTACTCTGGACCAAAATGAGACAATTCATTGAATTTGTTTAGATACTCCTCGAATGACAAACTCCCCTGCTTTAAGTCCATGAATTCCTGGTACATTCGAGAAATTCCAGCCGATGGCATATAGCGCTTCTCAAATACTTCTTTAAATCTCTCCCAAGCAAACCCGTCTTCTGGCTTATCTACAGTAACTGTCTCCCACCATGCTAGAGCGTCTTCTTGAAGTTGCCAAGAAGCTATGAGTCGCATCTGATCGTCTTGCAACTTTAGCCCTCTAAAGATTCTTTCACATGATCTGATCCATGCTTGGGCCTCAACAATCGACTCCTTGCCGGTGAACGGCTTACCACCAAGCCTTGAGAAACTATTATATAAATCAGCCAGATTCGGCTAATGCTGAATAGATAAAGCTGCTTCTACTGTTGGGGGAACTTGACAAGGTGCTGTGGCATTTCCTCGCCCCCAGCTCTTCCTCTCCATCCGCTCATCCTCACTATCTATAATTAGTAAGAAAATTGGTTTAGATATTCGAAAGAGATATCTTAAGGAATATCAGCAGTCAGAGGGAATAGACTAAGAAGATTTGGGGTTTCGGTCTCGGTTATACTCATTCTAGGATATACTTCACCCTATCTCTAATGAGCCATCTAATGCGTTATACTCCGTAGCTAAAGTTCTTACTCAACCTTCAGCTCCGATACCACATGTCACGACCCGAAATCCAATGTTCGAAAATTGACATCAAACACCTCACTTGCGTTCGACTACCAAAGATTCAAACATCGAACTCCAGTCAGATGGGGCTTATAACCACATTAGATGAATATAAAACAGCGGAATCAGAATAAATACCATGTATTACATCACAGATATAATATCATCATAATATGCATTACTACATCAGAGTATTCTTGTCCATATATTACAACTCCAAATAGAACATCATAATTGAACCACTAGTGATCATATGTCAAAAAGTCTTCAAGGAAATAGAGTGATAGCGAACTTCCAAAAACTAAGCACCTTGAGATCCAAAAGCTTCCAAAATATCTCCAAGGCAAAAGCCTCCAAATTACTGATAGTCTCCAAACCAAAAAGTCTCCAAAATATTGTTAACACCAGAACACGGAACCCTACTACTAGGCTGCCCGTGTTGAAATGATGGGCACCCAGAGTTTAGAAAATAAACAATGAACTCCGGGTCAGTCATGGGACTGGTATGAGTAAACAAAAATAGTTGCTTTTAAATAAAACATATTTATACAAGAAAATCCGGTATGCTTTTAGAAAATGAAACTACTATAAGACCTCCCGCCACACACACAATGCAATCGCAGAATTGGAGGAGATTTCTTCTTATGATAGTCAAATATGCTTGATACGAGAAAAAAAATTCTTTGATATTATTACTAGTGCATAGTGTGAAAACATTTCGAAAATATATTATTAATCTTAGCCAACATATGTACCATTATACTATGCCTACTATAGCTGCCATGTTAAATGGCAGGTTCTACAACTAAAACCGTACTGGGTTCGCATTGGGAATTGGATTTCCAACAAATGTTCATGCTAAGGAACTTCCTACTGCCACATGGGTATGCCTCTGGAGGGACGTCCCGAGAACCTACCCGGCTCTCTGCCAACATAAGGTCGGGTTACCTCTGTAACTAGGTAACTATTACTTGAGTATGCCACCCCCCGGTCGTTTGCGACCTTTATCTGAGGGCCCTCTACCACAAAGCAACAACCACACAGTAAATGAGATTGCAGCAACCACATAGGTAAAGTATCTGGGCTCCATACCATGATACCACCTTTTTCCAAAAGGAAATGACATACCCTAAAGGGTGCGACCCTCATTACCTTGCCGCATCTTTCCTGTTTTGACCATTTTGGGGTGTGAGATCCGATGAGGTCTCGTTCACAAAGCTACGCTTTACACGAAAGCCATGCTTTGATCACAAACGATCAACAAACGATCATCAACACATAGCAGCACTTAGCATGCCACACTGCCAAATTGGGGGTATATCACTGATAACCTTCAACTACATAACCTCTGAGCTCGTACGTCTCAGAGAAGGGTGTTAAGTTAAGAGAATAAATTCTCCGCCACCAACATATATGTATTTGAAAGAAATCCACTTTATATCTCAAAGTGTAGTGTCAGACACACAACCATACAAGTCTGTTCCGGGTTCGAACAGAACGGAAGGCACTTTGTCCAATAAAGGAAGAAGCCCTTGCAAATCCAGGTATCCACAATCCCGATCGCACTCCCCATCACACGTGGAAATCTCTATACCGAAGCAACTCAGTGCAGAGACATTCGATAGGTTATCATATCATTTTAGAAGACACCCGATCTTCACCACCGTCTTCAAATGCTATTAATTTCGTCGTATCATTATTCGAAATGGGTTATATGACCCAAAAGTCCTCTCCCTGCTAATCCGAATAGTGAACGCTTAAATTTAAAACATGTGGGTGTATCAATTACAAGGATTCACATTCAGGGTTCAATGTGGGTTTCGGATAACTGACTGAAATCCGACTCCCTGTCTCATCGAAATTTAAATGTCGTTTTACGGGCAAAGGAGTTTTCACATAAATGTAGGAACAAATTGCAAATCACAGTTTAACACAAAGCAATTCACATCACATAGCATCATAATCACAACAAAAATATCAATCCAATACACAACATTTGATGATAGTCAATCATCATCAATTAAGATGAATGTGATTTAAGTGAATTAACCACATGCTTATTTTTATTAATTACCTTAAATCAATGATTAATTATTCTTAACTAGGAATA
The DNA here is from genome assembly GCA_030765085.1 of Allium cepa. Classification (NCBI taxonomy): domain Eukaryota; kingdom Viridiplantae; phylum Streptophyta; class Magnoliopsida; order Asparagales; family Amaryllidaceae; genus Allium; species Allium cepa. The sequence goes on along the minus strand of CM060945.1, from coordinate 1,031,070,089 downwards.
AGTTAAATCTTAATTAACTTTATGAATTAATTATCCCTTTATTAATTATCTTAATTAACTACCAATTATAAATTGATTAACTTTAATTATCTAATTAACAATTCTTAATTACAAATAAATTAGACACTTAATTATTAATTAACCAATCTTTAATTACAAATTGATTAATCTCTAATTACTTAGTTAATTACAATCATAAATTAATTAACCATTCTTAATTATCCTTTTTAAACAATTAATTGATAATAATTATTTATCTTAATTAATATTCAAAATCTTCCTTAAACTTTGAAATCAATTTATTACAATTATAAAAAGCTTTAATGTTAATTAAATTTAACACTTATCTTTAAGTTAACTATTCAATTAAAGTATTAATTAAGATTAAAAAACGTTGTCAACATTAATTTAAGTCATTAATATTCAAAATTGTTTAAGGTGATATAACTTCAATTCTTTTATTAAGGTGAAGGTCTCAAACTACACCGAGAAAATCCCTGTGTTTACTCGATTTAAACTTGAGTTCCTCCCACCTATTTCCCGAGTTGTTCTTCTTCCCTCCCATTCGTTTCTTCTTCTTCCTTTTTTCCAGTTAAAGTTTAAGTTAAACTTAAGTTTTAAACTAAAATAACAGGAAGTATACTCACGTACTCGAACTCCAAACTGAAGCAACGCATCATCTTTCTCGAGTATCAACTCGAGTTGTTCACAGCTGACTTCCTGACACCACTTCGTTGCCGTGCACGTGCACGGCGTCGCGCCGTCGCTCCGGCGAACTTCAGTATATTCTGCAAGTCGCAAAATTCACCTATACTCGAAATCGACACTTGATTCGACACCAAAAATTTCAAATCGAAATTAAGCACTTCGTTCGAAAAACTGCACTCGACCCAACCAACAAAAACACCTCGCCGCCGTTGCTCAAACCACCGGAGAAGCTCCAACTCCGTCCACACCACGTCAACCCCCTACACTACCATCCCCCTGGAGCACGTGCAACTCGACGCATCAGAGGTGGCGAAATCACCTCGTTTCCAGACATGTCCAAAACTCGAATACAAACCCTAAATTCACCTCGTTCTTTCAATTTATGCAATAGAAGAATCATTTGACAATTTTCCTGAAATCATCGATGGATAAACCTACTTCGCATAAAATTTCAACATCCAAAATTGAATCGATCATCAGAAATTTGTTAAAAAGCATATTTTGATCAACTCTGAACTGCTCCTAGCCTAAGTAACTAAACATCACCATATTAATTTTAAAAATCCTATCTTTGAACGTTTATTCAAGTTATGTAATAAAATCAACAATTTAAAATATTTGATTTTATCATATGATTCCCTTTTTACTGTAAATCTGAGTTACAAAGTCCATATTCCACTATCAAGCTTCAGACAAATTCTAGGCTGTGATTTAAGTTTAAACAAACTTATTTTGTTTAAAATCCTAAGTTTATAATGTTTGTGTGAAGATTTATTAAATTGTTTCTAATTTACTTTGCTCCGAAACTAAAAGTATAGAAGAACAAGCCATATAAAATTTCCAATATCACAGAAAACATACAGAACTATTTTTTTTTCAATATACAGCAAAACATAAGTTATTCATGAATCAAACATACAAATTTAAATTTCTAAAACAGTTTATTTACTTAAAAGTTTATGAACAGAGAGCTTCTTTGGTTTTGAAAATCTGTAGTTTTAAGTCTGCCTTTGAATCATGTTGCTTACTTTGTTGAATTGAATGATGATGCTTATTTTCTGGTTTACTATATTTTGATGAATGAAATGAAATAGAGTAGATGTATATATATAAAGGAAATAGTTTGTATAGGGGAGGCTTTACTGGTACAGTTTTTTTCCTTCTTTGTTTTTTTTATTTTTATTTTGCTATTTGATCAGATTTTTTTTCCTTGCCTCCATCTTTGACCAGAGAATTTTCTTTTGGAGGCTGAAATGATTTTTTTATCTTTCGAATGACCCTATTTTTGTGCTGAGATGATATCATTTAATGCTTATGTTCCCATTCCTGTTTACATGCAAATCCATTTGAATTTTTATGTACATCTTTGTTTTGTTTTATCTTCTTGCATACATTTTTGTTTTATTATCTCCTTGTTTACATAATTCACATTCAAATCTATATGTATTTCATATGTTATTTTTACTAGAATTATCTTATGTATCCATATGAGTTACCTTATATATTTATGTCTAACACAAATTCTTGTTTTTTCTATAATTTTTTTTTATTATTTATTTAAAGCTTAAACTACCAAACACTTTATTTATATTCATATATTTTTGTAATATTTAATATTAATAATATTTTATTTCTTTTGATAGTTTTCAAATTAAATTTCAAAAGTTCAAATAAGTTACCTAATTTTAATTAACAAATTTTGGGATGTTACAGGACCTTTGATACATTATATATTACTAAAATCCCACTTTGACTGGGCACACATATCTATTATTGCCCATGACTATTTTAAACAACACATCAATATCAGGGACCACAGGGAATAAAGGTTGTTGGTTTGCCATTTCAGCAACATGACATAGATATACCACATACTCAAATAAAAATTAGAAAACAATCACTTCCAAAAACTCAAATACCAATATAGGATTTAATAAAATAAATGAGTCTCCCAAAAAGTACTTAGTGGGAATAGCAGTATGTTATAATATGATTTAGCAGCCCGTAAATAGTAGGATTGTAGCAGCCACTAAAATGGCAGAAGCGTTAGTACTATCACAGGCTGCAATTCAAAGATACTTTTAGTATTTAACTTAAACTTTAAAATGGAGAAAGCTTATTTGAGAGAAAAATGATTAGTTGCTGACTCAAAGTAACTCCCAGTTACATTATCATCACAGAATGATCGCAACTTCAATTTTTTAATAATGTTTTTGAAAATATTTTTGTGGCTTAACTTCCCTGCAGATTCAACAAAAACTACATTTAAATATATCATGGTTGTAAAGCTGTTGCATAAGTAAAGTATTAATAAATATTGCTTGTTTTGTTGCAATTTTATAACAAAGGATTGAAAATGGTAGTTTCCTTTGAGCAAATATTATTCAATTCACTTAACATTATGATTATTGCTAAATTGATTCATTATCTTGTATTATTCTAATGTAACAAATTGTAATATGGGGAATGATATTCATATTCCTAATTAAGTTCTAGAATATTTCATTTCGCATTACAAGAATAGAATGCTGGCGAGCACCCAAGATGATTCAGGTGCCTTACACCATAGTGCCACAACCAAAGAGGACCGCATAATTAAGTAAACTATTGTTTCCAAATTTCTTGTTAAGTTATAATGACATATATAATATAATGTAGCGGTTAAAGTTGGGAATCTCGATAGAAAACAAACTTTCAAGTATAAACATTTACCATGTTCACTTTAATAAAATATATAACATTTACTAATGATTCAAATATGGATGAAAAGCTATTCAAACCTTTAATTTACTAACATGTTCATACCTGTTAAAAATAAAAAATTTATCGTATTATAAAGTTTTAAAAAAAAATCTTGGACCAACAAGCTTTCCTTGTGCAGGCTTGCTAGAACAAACTTGCCTGGTGCAGGCTTGCACCAGCAAGCTTGCCTTGTACAGGCTTGCTAGAGCATACTTGCCTGGTGCAAGCTTGCTTGGTGGAGGCTTGCTGGAGCAAGCTTGCCTGGTACAAGCTTGCACCAGCAAGCTTGCAACAGCAGGCTTGCACTATTCCCAATCTCCATTCAATTCCTTCAACTAAACACCGTCTCTTATCACCTTCTACCAACCATTAAACACCATGCTAACAAATGGAAGTTTATTGAGGTCAAAGGGATATCAGGTTATAAGGTGGGTAGATTTATAATGTGAAGAAGATGTACGAATTGAAGGTATATTATTGCAATGTCGTGTCTTTATTTTTCGTTAGGAGCTATAAGCATATAACCAACCTAACACTAGCTTTGGGATATTTGGCCTAATCATGGTGATCATATCACAAGCATGTTCCAAAAGAAAATAAGAAATAGATAGTATTCAACCAAATCAAAAAAGTCTCATATCTAAACAAAGTTTGAATTATACTTACTATAAATTGATTCCATTATGACGTTCGCAGCAGGCCAAGCTATCGTAGTACCAAGAGCGTCTTCAATGACTTCTAAATCGGACGTTGTTCTGCTAGCTTTTGCTTTACGTGCTATCTAGATTTTTCTTTTGATTTGTTTACATTTTTTTATTTCACTGCATGCTTTTGCCTTACATGATTCTACCCTACATACTGCCACTTTCCTCTTTGCACTCTTTTGTTCTTGTTTCACGATATTTGGCTTCTGTACTACACCGTCTTTTCTTTGACTTTGCACAAGCAATACAACCGTTCCTATCGTAGTTCAAGTCTTGTATCTCAAGTCTTGTTTCAGTTCATAGCTATAGTAGCTGCTTTGCTTTGGCTTTTCTTCCTACATGCATAATTCATGCCATCTGTTATTGGGCTCTAGTGATATCTCTTGCACATGTATTACAACTGCTCCTAACAACACAATGATATCAAGTATTAACTACCGACCTTTTTTTGCTTTTTACATTCGGTTCAACTAATGAGTGGTTAAAGTACTGGTTAATTGCATGGGTATAACAGTGGGGTCGTTAGCTTTTGATGCTAAACAAGATGTGGCGCTTTTAAATTTAAAGTTGAACTTGGAAAGGTGGAAACAACAATTCAACATCACCTGGCTACCTATGAAAACCTTTTGTACCCTTTTAATGTAAATATATAGACTAAGAGTTTTTTGATCCTAAATTCTCAAAAGAGTTACTGTCATATTACTTGTCCAAAAGTGAATTGGGTAATGGTAAAAACAAACATTTATCTTCTTTTTTTTGGTTTATAAAAATGCATATGAGTTTATCTTTTGATATTTGAAATATCTATTTAAACTTCAAAATAAAATTACTCAATAAAAACTATTAGCTCGCGCTTTGCACTCAGTAAATACAATTTCATATGAATTTATGACTTTGATATGGGATATATGTATATCATGATGTATGAAGCAGTGATCAATGAGCTATTTTACCTTTGTATATAACTCATAATGAAGTTCTGTTTTTCTTGCTTTTTTGTCCAGTTCATTCAAACTTTTTGGGACTCAATACTGAACATAACCTTATGAAAAATATTTTATTTAATGAAATAAAAGATGTTGAGAAATCAATAGAAGTAAGCAGCTTATGCACTTAAATTATACAACAAGAATAAGGGGTTGGAAATGTACCACCTTTTGTTGGTTTGCGGTATTCAAGCTCGCCTTTATGGTGTTTTAATGTGGTCAATTCCTCTAATTTTATCCAAGTTTATAATTTGTACAATTCCCAAATCAATGCTACAAGATGAACTTTTATATCTTTTCGTAAAATGATGAATCCATCTATATTTTTGTGTTGTGGACTAAGTTCTAATATAAGATAAATATAATTTCATTTTTTGTATTGCATAAAAGAAAATGTCATTTACTTTATGAAAGATAAATTCAATTATTTTTTTACTAATATGGTAATTCTTTTTACTTAAAAGTCAAATTCGCTAAACCCCTAACCTAAATATAAATTCATCCTTTTGCGTATAAAAATAAAATAAAATTGTTCCTTTTTATTAAAAGATAAATTAGTCAATCTATTAATCATAAAAAAGACAAATTAAATGGCTTTATTATTTTATTATTAATTTTATACAAAATGACGATTCTTTTAACTTTTTTGTACAAAATGATGATTATTTTGTCTTTTTTATGTAAAATGATGATTCTTTTTATATCTTTTATACTAAGAATGGTAAATTTATTTATCTTTTACATTTATTCACAAAAGATAAAAATGATCACACTATCATTTTGTATAGATATATAATGGTAAAAGATATGAATGATCCATACGATTTTGCAAAATTTACTCATTTTATTAATTGGATATGAGCAATAATCATAAAAGATTAAAACATTCACCGTTTTGTACATATCAACTTAACTCATGTTGAAAAATATCCTAATCATAGTTATTAAAAAGGACATATTCATTTATCTTTTTATATAAAATGATCTAGAATAAAAATGTAACTTCTACCTTGTGTACACAATTATGATTATTGACAATAGGAATAAATTCTTTTATATTATGTAAAAAAAATTCAATAGAAAGATACACAATTTACTATTTTTAAGCTGTATTATATATAAAAAAATAATGTTTCTTTTATCTTTCTGATATACAAGGATAAATTCATTTAACTTTACACACACTGATAAAGATAAAAGTGACCACCACTATCATTTTCTATATATATTTATAATTATAATGACAAAAGATATAACTGATTGGCCATTTGTTAACTAAATATCAGAAACAGTTGAAACAGATAAATATTTATCCTTTTGTACCTATTTTCCAATGTCTACATTCATTCAGCAATGTCATTTGTTTGTGTACTAACCCATTCTCCATTCATCATAAAATCTCCACACCAACAATAATCAATATAATGGCTAAAGATTATGACAATGATTGACTATTTACACATAATAACCTATGTGAACTATCTTCAGTGAGAAAGGCAAGTATATATAAGCCTGCTATGTACAGGGCATGCGCTCAAGCTTGTTAGTTATTGTATAAAACTTTGCAGCATCACTTCGATTTCAGCCATTCTCGTCAAATCAACGCTGCTCAAAGAACTGGGGAAGGGACTAAACATTTCATGGTGGTTGGAATAAAAAATAAAAAACAATCATAATTTTTTATATGATCTACTCATCGTTTTTGTAATGGATTAACTTTGAAAACTGTCAAAGAAATAGCTACACAAATTTGGCATTGTTAGTAATCGTGTGAACCAACCATAAAATAAATTTACAAGTAAATGGCATGTTTGTTGATATATAGGCTTATAAATGATATTTTCAGTTATTATTTTTGTCATTGAACTGCATCTCCAAAACAAGCTTCTCTTTGGAAAAGAGGACCAAAATCTAACCCAATCAACCCTATTATATTTTTGAGAAAGCAGTTGTAAAATATCATTGTAATAACAAAATTGTTGATTACCAATTAAACTGGAAAAAATAAAGGGTTACCTATAAAGAATTGTGATTTTTTTGACATCAGCAACCAACTTCAAATAGATGATATTTACGAAAATGAAATAATGTATCAATCAACCAATCTATTACATATATACATGCTATGCAAACTAAGCAACTAATACTTGTTACACAAAAGATGTTAAAGCACCTACATCCTCTCCGACAATAATCAATAATTTCTGGAAAAATAGTAACAAATTTTAAAGAGGCTACACCGTATATTACTAAGGGAGTGTAACTCATATGAGATGCATATTCTATTACATCGTATATTAAAAGTATATTACTTAAGTCTTAAAGAGAATGATTATATTATATAGACTCAAATGCATTACTCTAGAAGGTGTGTGCTAGCCTGTTTTCATGGTATAAGGTTACTATTTTTAAATAAACTTTTGAATTTTGAAATGGTTGATGACCAGTGAATAATATCAACCAAAGTTTAGAAGTTTTTTCCCATCAATGTGGGGTTGGGTGTTGAGAAGAAAGCGTATAACTATGTGAGTTCAAACTTAATATCACTACAAGCTTAATAGGACCATACAAGCTTAATATTACTGCAGATGTTTCAACCTTCCTCTGGCGTAGGCCTATGACGACTACATAAACTCTTATTTTTCAGAATAGATATGTGCATTTTTGCTTTGATTTTATTTGTATATTTCTTTAAGTAACTTTAAAACATGAGCAAGTTTAACGCTATCGTAAGACAAAACAATCTATAACCACATTATATATTAAGTATCCAGCATGATGTATTGGAGTATTTATTCAAGGACTCTTAAAGTGTTCTCAGAAATCCATAAATCAGTTCTAGAAGAAAGCATTGTATTGCCTTCTAATTAAATACACATATCATATTAAGGTAGAACTTTTGGCATGACTTCATGGGTTTTCAACATTTAAACCAATTATTTATGAGGAGAAGCATTTGAAATTCGAAAGTAAGTTTTTTTTAGAAAAAGGTTCAGCTTCCTTTACTGATAATGTAAAATACGTACAAGTATATACATATTTGTAGCTTGATGCAAGCTAGCGGGCTCAATAAAAAGCTACATAGGCCAACTCAAAATGAATTCAAAATAAAAAAATGCCAGCATAAAAACACTTGTGACGCCCCGCAAGCTATCAGGATAATACCCGTATTGGATTCTGGAAACTTCAAAAGCCCTAATATCGCCGCTTCATTCATTCATCTACTACCAGGCTCACATTTCTTTTTTCTTTAATGGTGGCGGGTATCTCATGCTACAAAACACTAAAATCTAAATTTGAAAACGAGTTACTTTATTTATTTTCTTATTTGTAAGTGATCATTCTGGTGTTTATATATGTTGCTTATAACTTATTAGCTTAGCGAGTTCAAGAACACTTCTATGTTAACTTCCAAATCCAAATTAATTAAATACAAGCTTTAAATTCTAGCATAGTCTTGTATAAATAAGAGCTTAGTTACCTCATATATTGAAATATTACCGCAACTTATCCCAGCTTAAATAACATATCAAATCTACATAACACAAACAACAAAACAACATAGATTTATAAAAAGATCTAAAATCTAAGAATAAGAAAGACAAACCAGATTAAATCTTTTCATGACATAATAAAGAATTAAATTAGGGTTTTTGGAGCATGGAAAATTAGGGTTTTCGGAACATATCCAACCAAATTGATTAAATCACGCACAATAGAGAATGGAAAAATTGCATACCTCGTGCGACGACCAGGAATTTTGAGCAATATCAATTTAATAATCTTTGATAATGATTAAATTGATTTGATCATTTTATATTATAAATTGATAAGTTAAAACTTATTTTAAAGATTAATAATAATAATTTGTTAATATCTATTAATATTTTTCTTTGCAATATTAATAGGCAAGATTAAATTCTTTTGAAGTTTATAATAATTTGATTTGGAAATATTTATTTTGATAAATAAGAAGTTTCAATGTAATAAAACTTTGTAATCAAATTGTAATATATATGAATGTATATATTGTGATTTGGTATTTGTTTTAAAATTTAATATGAAAATTAATAAATATAATGTTAGTATGTTTTTCTATTTGAAATATGTATATATATTTGTATATATATATATATATATATATATATATATGTTTTAAATAGGAATTTTATTAATTTGAGTTTAATAAGTGTTTTCAAACTTTAATATGAATATAATTTGAGATTTGAAAAGTTAATTTGATTTTATACTTTTGGAAATGTTATTTAAGATTTAAATTAAAAGTTCCTTTATTTAAATAAGTCTTTCATTTTTAATTTTTACATAAGATAAATTGTTTCAAAATTTTATGAAGTATTAAAAACAATTTCTCAAGTTTTAATATATAATACCAGTACAATTTAATTCAAATGTATAAATAAAGTTATAATTGTTCACATGAATTCACTTTTATATATGTATTAAAATCCAAAACTTATTCTTATAAAATAAATACATCTTATAATCATGTAAACATTTCATAAATATTTATATAGGCTTAAATAAATTATTAAAGATAAAAGAACATTTGTAAAACATTAATAAAACATTTAAATAACACTTATATAACACATGTAAGAATATTAATGTACATTAAGAACACTTGTAATCATATATGTATAGGTGTAAGCTAATTAGAATAAAAGATTAACAAATGTCTTTCTTTTGTAAAATAAAATTTAAAATCTAATTGTAAATAAAAGATGGTTTTATTTTTCAGCAAAAGATTTTCTTCTTCTCAACTAAAATGTGAATCCAAAAACAAGATGAATACAAATCTGAAAGAAAAAAATATATATACAAAACAAAGTTCAAATTTTTGGAAGTTGTAAAGAAATCTGAATGAAAGAAGAAAGAAGCAAAATCTGGATTCAAATCAACTGCAAGATTAAAATTCAACATGCAAGTTTATTCAAGAACATGCAAATTTGGAGCATCGGCAGATTAAAATTTCAACATGCAGTGGAATTCAATAAGCCTGGAAACCATTTTTTCTGATTTCTGCATATTGTCAGGTGAGTAAATAAAATTTTAAAAACAGTTTTAAATTTTAAATTTCCTTTTGTTCTTATGTATGGAATCTTGATGAATTGATTTGATTCTTGAATTTAAATTGTTGCATGATTGTGTATGAGGAATTGAGAATATTGAGATGTCTGTAATCATGAATGTGCTCTGTAACCATAGCAGGTTTTCAAATAAATACAATAACTTGGATTTGAATTCGAATCTGCTCATGATTTGTTTACAAATGTTATTTGTAATCTTATAAGCTATTATCTAAAAATAATTTCAAGATTTTATATTGAATAATTTATTTAAAATAGTTAAATTTACAGTGCATGTCAAATTTGGCCAGAAATTCATGAATTCAATTTTAAATTTTGGATTCATAATTGGATTGAGAATGGAAAATAATGATTTTTAGTGCTTGAATCACAATTTTTAATGTGGGGATTTGTGAGTAGTTTGGGATTTACTGTTTTGGGTATTTTTGCCAAATCACGGCAAACTACGGCGAAGTGGACATCGCTGTTGAACTCGAAGCTGGAGGGAGCTTCTGTGATCATGCGAAAAATGGTTCATGAATTTTTAATTGGGTGGGATGGCCGATAATTGTGTAGTTCGGGTTTATTTGCCTGTTTTTGGCCGATGAGTTCATCGGGTTTTCACAATGTCGTGGGGATACCGTAGGTTATCGCGAGCATTGCCAAGGATCAAGGAAATTGTGGGGAAGCTTCGGTGGTGGTGACGTGGTCTCCGGTGAAGGAATTGGTCGGCGGTGGTTGATTTTGTTGTGGGTGGGTTTCGAGCAGTTTTGGGGTTGAGGTCGAAATCGCGTGTTCGATCGAGTTTGGGTTTTCTGGGTTGGGAAACTAGATGTTGGGATTGAGAGCGACTTGTGGATGACCGGCATGGAGTTCGCCAGCGACCATCGGCGTCGTGCACGTTTACGTGCACGATCGTGTGTTTTGTTTTTGGGTTCTGGGTAGATGGAGGGTAGGACTCGAAGATTGCATCGGGTATTGGGCGTTCTGACTCGAAGCAGTGGGTAGGCAGAGGATCTTGGGTTGTTTGCTAGTTTTACTCGGGGTAGGCACGGGTTATTAGCAGGGTTTACTCGAGTTTTAGGTATTCAGGCTCTAGTACAGAAGTTAGATATGATTATTACAAAGGATATTTGTTTTTGAAATAAAGTTTTTAAAACAAAGGTTGAACAAGTTTCAAATTGAATTTGTTTTCAAAGTTATGTTTTAAAACAAGTTTATATATTTTAAAATATGGAAGTTTTAAAAGAAAATAAGTGGATTTGAAATAAAGTTTATATTAAACTTTATTAAATGAATTTGGAAAGTTTTTTTAAAAAGATTTCAAAGTTCAATTTAAATATGTTTAAATTTAATTGATTTCTAAATATTATATTTTATTTAAATAAAGTTTAATGATTTAGAATTTGATATTCAATTGTAATAAAGATTATCTTTAGTTATTTTAAATTTGATTTAATTAAAGATAAAAACATTTGTAAAGTTAATTGAGATAATTAAATTATTTTTAATTATCAAGTTTTATTTGTTCATAAATGATTTAATTAAGATGATGTTTTCTTAATTAAGAATCTTTTTAACATAATAAATTATAGAATCATTTAATTAATTTTAAATGATTAAGTTAAATAGTTAATTAAGTAAATAACTTGTGATTAATTAAGATAATCACTTTGGATTAATCTAATCTAATTACTTAGGGAAGTAACTTAAGTAATTAAGTGATTAATTTAGAAGGTAATTAAGTAAAAGATAATTACTTTATGGAAAGTAATTAAGTAATGTGATTAAAGTTAATCACTTGAGTTATTAATTAAAGAATTAATTAATAATTAGTTAAAGGTTTAAATTATTTGATTTATGATTAATTAATAAAAGTATTAAGAGTAATTAATTAAGTGATTAATTACATGTTAAAGTAATTAATTAAGAAAGGATTTTAATTAAGGAAGTAGTCATTAATTAATAGAAATAATTAATTAATTATTAATTAATAATTTAAGAATAATTAATTTATAATTTAGTTTTAATTACTAAATGTAATTAAGTAACTAATCAAAGATGATTAATTAAAAAGTAATTAATTAAGTATGATTAATTAAGAGTAATTTATCAAGTGTGATTAATTAAAAGTAATTAATCAGGTGTAATTAATTAAGGATAATTAAGGAATAATTATCAGAATAATTAAAGAATAATCAATCAAGGTTGATTAATTTAGAAGGTAATTAAGAGGTAATTACTTAGTATAATTTGGAAGTAATTAATCAGGATGATTAATTAAGTGGTAATTAGGTAAGAATTACTTGAAGTAATTAAGTGATAATTAATCAGGGAAGATTAATTGAAATGGATAATTAAGTGATTTTAGTTAATTAATTAATTTGTAATTAACTTATGAATAGTAAAATGGATTAAAGATAATCCAAGAATTTAATTTAAGGATTAATTAAATTAATCAAGTTTGAAATCAAACTTGTTTATGAATGATTAAGGATTGATGATATATATCATTGAATGAGTTAATGATATTTGGTTGTTGTTAGATGATATTGATTGATATGTGATGATGTGAATAGGTTATATCTGGAATGTGGTTTATATGCTGCTATGTGATATGTATAGATGCATGTGATAATAGATGCTTATCTATCTGTGTAATATGATACATCCATTTATGTTAAGTGATATTTTCTGAAATATCTATTGTTTAAATCCCTTAAGTACAACTTGGACATTAAAATGGCGTTTGGTTTCGATGAGACCGGGATCGGGTTTCCATATTCGGATATCCGGAAACCACATCGATTCCAATTAAACGTTAGGACGTTAATCCAAGTGGAGCAAGTGAAGACTCGAGGTGTAAGGGCTATACGTCAGTATAACTCTGTGGGTGATTCCGTAATGAGTTTGACGAAATAGTGCTTATAGATTCGAGATGGGGATTTAGAGTGCAAGGGCTATGGTCGTTGACTCTGAGGGTGATTCCAAAAAGAGTGCAACAAGATAGTGCCTTCGGTTTCGTTCGAACCCGGAACGAACTTGTATGGATTGAATGCTTTCAGCACATCGTCAGGCAGGCGATGAGCATTCTAAGATAATTGGTCCTATAAAGGTAATTGCAGCCTCAAGCCTCATCAACCGGGAATGGCTAAATCAGGGGAGGTGCAGCAAGGCTTCGTGGGTCGCTCCCACTGGAAAGCGAGATACATCCCTGTCTAGAAGTCCCTTTATATTTCGGCTGTGTGGGCAGTTGGAACTGCAGCCAACTGCAGGGTGGTCTTGTTCGGGACTGTTCAGTAAGGAATGGTCCCGGCCTTGTGTTGCAGGGGATGAAGGGAGTAATCCTCGGTACGGTGATCTAGGCCACGTACTGTGACAGGCGGTACCCCAGTAGCCCTGCCATTGATGGAAACCCATTTTCCCTACGAGACCCTACGGTTTTGTTTGTATTACCCACTTTTGTGGCTAGTAGCTGGAATTTAATGAATGTAACAATTTCGGCTATTTCATATTTATTTGAAAACCCTAGACACTATTATAATATCACTGGATTTCCTATCAAATGTTTTGGTTAGCGTAAGGTAAATACTTTTCCATGTTTATGTGTGGGAAGTCTTACGTGATACCTTTCTTTTCAAAGGATTTTCTAAGTTAAGCAATCCTAAACCGTTTACTCACACCAGACTCCTGTCTGACCCGAGTGTTTATTTTCTGTTTTATTAAACTCTTGGGTACTCATATTATATATGAGTAGTCAAGTGATTCAGGTTATCTCTTGACGAATTCTGGAGGAGCTTTGGAGCAGGAGGCTTCAGCGTGTAGATATATAGATAGAGTTTCCGTTGTGTGGTATTCTATGATGATGTCTTGTATTGTATTAGACAGAAATGTTATAACTGTCTAAATTGAGATGTTAGTTGTGTACTCTGATGCATATGATACTATGAATATGTTCTATATTATATTTAAATCGTTCCGCTGTGAGATTCTGATGTGTTGTTTTCTTTTTCTTCTCCTTCTTTTCTTCTTCTATCCCTTTCTTTCTTAATTAGTGATGCGATTTTCCGGGAGTGGAAAATCGGGTCGCTACACCTCGTTTAGGTTTTTGTGGCAAAGCCAAAAAAGGAAGTTAGTGTTTCCTAGTCGATTTCGGTTGCAATGATTTGGAGTTCGAATCGGCGAAGAAAGGAGGGAAATGGGGTTGAGAGAAGTCGAAGAAGAAGAGGGTGGGTAAATAATGAAAACAAGAGGGAACAGAATGTCTTTCCACTCAACCTTTTAATTTTAATTTTATTTTTTTCACAGCGCTTAGTAATAACGTGCTATACACTAGATACATGCATCTACAGAACTAGATAATGAAAAAGATAACACCCTTCTTCCAAACGCTTTTATGTGTGTGTGTGTTTTTTTTTTGAAGAAAAGGTACTTTATTAATTACGAAAACATATACTTGCATAACATACCTCGTTAAAACCTTACAACCTCCTAACTTAAATGAGTACCTTACAAGGAAAAAGAGTATATATTATGTACATATATTAGCAATACAACATCAAATATGCCAAAGCCAAGTTGTCAAATAGATAGGGAGTAAAAAAAGCGAAATGCACTCAAAACCATCCATACAAGCAACCTAGGGCATAAAAATAAGAGATACAAAAAAACTAAAATACAACAAAAATAAATAAGAAAAACACATGGAACATTCTAAGATATCAAAACAGGAAACAACCGTCTCCAAGTCTTAAACAAGGTCCATAACAAGAGAGAAATAAACAACTCTCGCCTTTAATAAACTATTAAAATCTCGATGCTTCATCTCAGCAACGAAAATGGAAGAAACCACTCTGATCAATCTCTAAGCAAAATGAGCTAAAACCAAGCTACTTGAAGTGAAATCCAAAAGCTAGCTCAAGGAGGTCGGTGTTCTTGCGGTTGTTCGATATTTGTCCCAAAATTATCTAAGATAAGTTTCGATTCGTTATTTAACTTCTTCGATTTCAAGTTTCTTTCGATAAGATTGTTGCAATCCTGGGATAAAAGAATAATCCTAACATGAATTGGTAACTCAATTCCTTTGAAAACCCTAGAATTACTTTCACTCCAAATATGCCAAATCATCGTAGTGAATACCATATTTTTAAACTGGTTGGCAGGGAATGCTTGTCTTGATTTTGACACATTATATCCAGTAGTGAGTCTATGTCTTGAGAATTTCCTATGTTGATGTGAAGCTTGTTCGTAATTTCTTCTAAAATTTGCGTTGAATAACTGCAATAGAAGAAAAGATGATCTCTATTTTCGGTTTGATTTGAGCAAAGAACACATGATTTATCTATACCATTGTTCCATTTGCATATTCTTTCTTTGGTATTTAACCTGTTATACTTAGCTAGTAAAGTGCAATTCGACATTTTTGGAGCACAGTTAGCATCCTAAATGATACTGGGCCAGTTGAATTCAGTATGTTTTTTCCTAATATGATTCTAGGCCTAGTATAAATTAAAATGACCATTGGGCTCGGATTCCAAAACCAATAATCCTGTTGCAAATGATTATGAATTATGTGTTGTGTACTAGATTTTGACATTGGGTAGGAACATAATCTAGTTGATTTTTTCAAGTATTTTCTGTGACGCGTGAAGGAATTTTTCAATTGTTCCCACCATAAAGGGACATTGAGCTCAACCCATACATATCTACCAGAGCAGTTCCATTAATCCAAGGGCAGATATATGTGTTCTCACCATTAACAATTTGTCTTTCAATTATTCCTAAGCACCATTTTCTTGCTCCGAGCAAAAATTTCTAAGCGTAAGAATCGTTATTGTTTATCTCTAATTGCCAAAATTACTTGTTTTTGCAGTATTTGTTAATCATCCATTTATACCATATTGTCTCCCCTTGTAAGAATTTCCAGAATAATCTAATTCCAATTGCCTTAGCAAGATCGTCTATTTTTCTTATGCCCAGTCCACCTTCATTTTTAGGCTTGTAAACATCATCCCAGCTCATCTTATAAGCTTTAGATTTCCACATGAAGTTATGACAGATAGAATTGATTCTATATATGAC
Organism: Allium cepa; assembly: GCA_030765085.1. NCBI lineage: Eukaryota > Viridiplantae > Streptophyta > Magnoliopsida > Asparagales > Amaryllidaceae > Allium > Allium cepa. Next base: position 1,031,053,781 of record CM060945.1, on the reverse strand, counting down.
ATTAACTGGAATTTGTGTGAACTGTAACCATAATTTTATTATTGGGTATATGACAGTTTTTGTTAACTCAATTCTACCACCAATGTTAAGAAATTTAATGTTCCAGTGGTTGATTTTTTTTTATAATTTTGTTAATCAAGCTTCCAAAATCCCTTACTTTAAGTTTACTATTAGACAAGGGAATGCCCAAATACATCACTGGTAGATATCCAACACTGATATTTAAAGTGGTAGCTATTTGTTGCTTATTTCTAGCCCCTTTATTTAAGAACACAATATACTTTCGTTGACATCCAATCCAATCAAATGTTTCATTATTTGAAAGCTTTGTTTAATGCTTTCGACACTATTTAAATTAGCTTTGGCGATAATTAAAATGTCATTCGCATAAAGTAAATGAGTGATCATTGGATTTATCTTATAAATAGGAGTTAAGTTCCCTTTCAAGGACTCCAAACTGAGGTTGACAGTAAGAAATTCCATGGCAATAGCGAACAAGTAAGGCAGAGTGGATCCCCTTGTCTTAATCCCCTTGAGCTCTTAATAAATCCACATAGAGATCCATCAATTAACACCTAAAAAGTGGGGGTAGATATACACTCGTATAAGAGGTTACCAAATGATATAGGAAATCCCATAGATACTAGCATATGATGAATAAACTCTCTATTGATTTTATCATAAGCTTTATGCAAAGTCATTTTTCAAGCATATATTATAGGAACTTTTCCTGTTGAATCCTCTAACCATTTCATATGCTGGTAATGAATTCTCTGAAATAACTCTCCTCGGTATAAAAGCATTTTGGTTATATGAAATTAGACTTTCCAGATGTAACGACCGGGCATTTTCGACCCTCGAAAATCGACACTAATACGTTCGCTGTATAGAGTGCTGAGCAAACGAGTGCTGGAAATACCAGGTTGTTAGGGTTAAGAAGAGAAGAGATGGAAGAAGAAACAGAAATAACAACAATACATGATCTCACAATCGCAGCGGAACAAAATATAATATACAAAACAACATTTTTTACAAAGGAAAACTATAACTGTTAATATACATGCAAGTTATCAAAGTACAATCATCATTATATAAATTTGGACAGTTATAATAACTTGTCCCTAAATGTTGAATATACAGCCTACAATACACAGCGGAAAATACGTGCAGTACGTCTATGCCATCCAGCTCGTCTTCTGAGCTCCAAAGCATCATAATCTGAAAGTTGTAAAACTAGGTCTGACCCGAGCATTACAATAATGTAACACCCAAGTCAGACTGGAAACCAGCATGAGTAAAACACACTTAATTTGAAATACTTGAGTTATAAAATGTTTTGAAAAACCAAGGTAATTCGCACAAACACGACAAGTTTTCATCTTCTTTTAACCCAAATGCTTTTTCAGAAATACATCGACATTTTGATAATGTCTAAGTACAATTACCTATTTAAAATTGTTGAATTTGTGAAATTACTCCAATTCCAGCATTTTAAACTCTATAATAAAAAATGTAAGGGTTCGCAGTTATTATCAAATCGAAGTGGTTCCGGATAACACTAATATCTGATTCCAGTCTCTTCGAATCTAAGTGATAAATTTAAAAGGATAAATTGTTTAAAATAAACAATTTATATTTAGGGCGAAAATATTCACATATGGGAATTTATTACAAATGTTTATTTCAAATAAAACGTATCATTACTTTAATCTAACTATTTAACTCGTCTGACCGCTTGATGGCGCAGACAAGAATCATTGAAATAAATATCCAAAGGATTAACCCAAGATATAGATTGTTACCAATTTAACGATCAATAACCAAAATGAAAACAATTCACATATATGGATTTAATTAACTTTAATTAATCGAATCCAATTATATTTTAATCCAAACAAATTACAAATTAAAGAAATTATACAATAATTTATTATTAGTTAATTAAACTAAACATTTTATTTGATAACCAATTCATTAATTAACATCAGCTTTAATCAAATAAGAAATTGATTATTTATTCACTCCCATTATTATAAATTATTAAGTTTAACATTACAGGACACTTAACAAAATTAATTCGGATGATAATACTAGGCTATAGGATCAAGACGGAAGAATCTATGCGTCGTTTGAATCAATAAAGGGAGAATAGTGGTTTAAATTTTATTGACCATTCCACAACTAATTTATTCAATTTGCTTTTCTCTTTTCTTTTTTCTCTTCTCTTTTTCCTTTTCCTTTCTTCCTTTTTCTTTTCATTCCTTTACTTTTCCCTTTTCCTTTTTTTCCCTTCCTTTTCTATTCTTTCTTTCTTTTTCCTTTCCCTGCTTCTCCTCCTCATTCTCTCTTGTTCCCAGAAACAAAAGTTTCTCCTGCAACGAAATCGTGCACGCGTGCATTGTGCACCATCCACGACCCATCGGCCATCAAACTTCACCGCCGACCAACCATGCAAATCGCGCTCGACCATCTCACCACATTCCACCCTCTGGAACGTTGCTAGAGACACCCATTTAAAATTTGAAAAAAATTGAACTCTCCCAAACACTGGAAACGACACCGTGCCAAATCGAACCCCTCGCCACTACCATAGACCACCGTTTACCACCGGAGTTCACCCCTAGCTCCGCCACAACCTCCTCTACCTTTTCCCCCATATCGCACGCCTCTACTTTCCTCGTCATGCCATCATTACCTGCGATTAGAGACCCTACACAACACCACTGTAAACCCTACATCGACCCTGACTTGGTTCCACGGCCCTCTAAAATTTGCCGCGTCATTTTTCTTAGGTTCGCCATCGTCCAAGCATCCTTTATGCGAAGCCCTTTGCCACGAAATCAATCAAGTCATCGAAATTTGATGTTTCTCCCAAATACGATCAACTCCCTCTATCTCTCCAAATACATAACTAAAAATCATCAAACCTCTTTCGAAAATCATTATATCCAATCACAAACACAGTCATATAAACCAGTGATTTAATTATGATAGTTGATTCTTGGTCATTTATGAGCTATCTACTGTAATTTGTAGTTTCCTTCTTCTACACTTCATAATACCAAACGAAACTAACTTTAAAATGAACTATATTCAAAACAAGTAACTTTGGTTTTGAAATCAAAGTTGAAAACAAATTATATATTGTGTTAATGATTTTCGAAATTGAAAGTCTTAAGTGATTTTTACAAAACAAGGGACATATGAGGGTTCTATAGCATTTGGGTAAGGTCAAGAGTATTCACATACCTATACGTAATCATAACAGCACATACTTAATACATATATCAATGGTCTATCCACTACTCAGTTATATAGCATACATACATACATACATACATACATACATACATACATATATTCATATGTGAAATCCTATAACTAATGTATAGTTCGTTATACTCACGGTTTTAAAAGATGAACACGATGCTGCTTTCTTCTTGCTCTTCTATCTTGATTCCTTTTGTTGTTTAATGGCAGCACTTAACAAGGCATGGATCTGTGTATAAATTGGAATGGGTTTCAACATACTAGGGTGGCTGGAGTTTAAATAGGGTGGCTGATGCTTTTTATGTTACAGGCTTTGTCACTTTATTTATTTTTATTTTTATTTGAATATAAAATTGGTTTGATTTTTTAGGTTGATATGATATTTTATGTGCTTGATTTGAAATCTTGTATGCTTGAATTTAATATTTGCCATGATGATGTTCCTCTATTTGTTTATATATACATTTATATGTATGTATACATATATATTCTTATGTGCCTACTTCTTACCATGTACATGTTTACATCCTTGTATACTTACATATTCAATTATTTTCATATTTATTTACACATATTTTCATCATATGGTTTTTCACTTATATGTATGTATATATGTAACGCCCGACCCCTATACCCATGCCAACCAAGAGCAATACTAAGTATTACTATCGGAAAGCACGGAGAATGGGACTCGGTAGGGCTAAATGTTGTACTCATTCCCTTGAACTAACACTGGCACGAGAAATTTTTCGATTTTTTTTTCTACTTACCATTCATGCACAGTGTTGGTTCAAAGCAATGGTACAAGATAATAATTTTTTTTTTTTGATTTGGATGAGAGGGTTAGCAATTAGGTTTTAGGTTTTCCTTTTTCCTTTCTTTCTTCTTTCTGTTTCTGAACTGTACGTACAGAAAAAAAGAGGGTTCAGGAGAGGGAATGGTATTTTTATTGCAAAGTCCCTCCTCTAGAATCTTCTTCCAATTAACCCTTATTTTATTATTTCCTCTTTTTTTTAATAAAGTGTAATCATTTTATTATGTTTTTGTTCTAGAGTTTTCTTCCCTCAACATTATTTTATTCAATTCTAGAACTTTCCTACATGGCATCATGAAAATGATATTATTATTATCATTATTTATGTATAATTTGTAAATTAGTATGAAAATTTCATTTTCTCTCCTTTTTTTTCTTCTTTAATGCAAAACATGGGAAAAAAAAACTTTGTAAGTAAAAACAACTTTTCTATATTTTATTTTATTTATTTATTTATTATTATTAACTAATTAATTATCAATTTATTAGTTGATTTCCAATTTAGTATCCCTAAAAATCGGGTTGTTACAGACTTCCCCCTTACAAAAATTGTGTCCTCGCAATTTATAAGTAAGGACAATATCCTTAACTCGAGGAGCAGCATTAGGAGCGGGTGCCGCTTGAGGCATGTTCCGCATCAACTCTAACCACTGCTCCATGGTCAAACGGGGAGTTCTTCCAGCCATCTTTCTCACTACTCTGCATAGTGAGAAATGTTATTATGCTGGAATCAAAATAGCTCTCATACTAAAAAGATCAAAGATTTGGGGTTTTGGTTTAGGTATGTATGACTATTATTATATTATGGAAGTGATACTTGTGACGCTCCACCTCTATACCCACGCTAGCAAAGAGTATCAATAGATAATACCGTCTGCTAACACGAAGAATAAGGCTGTTTAGGAGCGACCATCTATAGCCTTGCTTTAATTATCTATTGAATACATCGACGATTGCTTTACCCAGCAGACCGACATATCCAATGAATACTTAAAACAAAACCATAGGTGGCTAGTGGATCTATCAGAACAGAATATAACAATTCAAATGTAATATACATCACAGAACAATTGATCATCATATACACATATATTGATACACAACAGAGTATAAAAAATAATACATGTCAAGTGGTATAGAAAACCACAATATACAAACGAGTTCGCAAGAATACATATCAGAGTTACAACAAAATAGGACTACACAAAAAGCTATGACAAAAAGAAGCTAGAAGAGTAGTCCATGCAGAAGCAACATAGGCTAAGTCCAAAGGCACCTAACCTGAAAGATCTCGGTCTGACCCGAGTAATTAATACACGAGTCAGTCTAGCTAAAAAAATCAGTTAGATAAAATGAACAACAATAAACCTGCAAGGTTACAAGATATAGCAAATATCTCTAAAAGAGATAACACAATCATCTAACAAAAGATGAATCATATGATAACAAGCCTCATATCATCGGCAACATATAGAAACAAAGGATAAGAATATCTCGAAATAAATCATAAGGCAAGTAACAAATACCAATAAGGTATACAAGTTCCACAAGGTAAACGCTACTCATCATGCGGCTCAAAAAGACCAACACCGAAGGACGATACCAAGGGAATACAATATCAATGAAACATCATGAGCGGTGGTGAAGAAACCACTCCAATATCTCTTGAGCGGTGGTGAAGAAACCACTCCAATATCTCTAGAGCGGTGGTGAAGAAACCACTCCAATATCTCTAGAGCGGCGGTGAAGAAACCACTCCAATATCTCTAGAGCGGTGGTGAAGAATCCACTCCAATATCTCTTGAGCGGTGGTGAAGAAACCACTCCAATATCAATACTAAAGGTAACCGACAATCCCAAATATCTCTCGGGTCGGGGCAAAGGACCAACTCCAAAAGCGATATTAAAGGCAACAAGCCAGAGGAGATAGTCCGAAGACACTATCCCAAAGGCAGCATGTGTCACAATCTCCCAGAAAGGAATCTGAAAAGTGGTAACGTGAGTCCCATAACCACCCGTTCGCACTAAACGGTTTACTATCCATTAGTTAATTTCACACTCGAAGCAGTACAAAGTTCACCTCATATCCTCAGTAAACCAAACCCGAAGGTCAAAACGATCAATTGAATAGGTCGGGGATTAGTCGGAAAGATAAACGCACAGATTCATGGTCCGTGTTTTGCCCAACCATTTAATCACCCTTCCACTTCGCTCGAAGTGCGAAATTGTGCGTGTGTTTAAATAGAATTTATAAATTGGAGAAACGAGCTTTTAATATGATTAGAAAGATTATTCTATAAAAACCCGTGGATGAAATCAAAAATAAGTTATCAAAGTCAAAGAGGCAATAACAACCACTAAGAAGCAACTTGAATCGATAAAATTTGGAAAACAAATCAAAATACGCAAAACTAGGCGAAACAGGCAAAACATGAGCAGGTCGGTCGACCGGTTGCAGGGCTCGGTCGGCTGGCCAGATGCAGGAAATAAAAAAAACACGACATGAGCAGGTCGGTCGACCGGCTACAGGGCTCGGTCGGCCGGACTGCATAAATTTGCAGTTTCTGCCCTTTTTTTTCCCAATGAATTGCAAGTTCTTCCAAAATGCGACCTTTCGAGTAATGGAGTTAAGGGGCCTTAGCCCATAGATACCCCAGCTCCATTAGCTCTCCTATTCGCAACCAAAAACATATTCAAACATCAAAGTTAGGATCTTTAAAGAATTGAACCCAACACCAAAAATTTGGATATTCTCCAATTCATTCCAAACCAAAAGCAAGAGCATATGAACAAGTGCTAGGAATTCATACCCACATCAATGAAATCAAGAGAAGTAGATGTGAGTTCAAAACTCACCTTTTATCTCACAACCAAAGAAGATGGAGGAGCTAAGTCACAAGGAGAAAACCAATTAATCACTACTTCAACCCAACAAGCTTCAATCTAAGAACAAACAAGTATTTTCCTAAGTTAGGTTTAGGAAAACTTTCTGAAATTGAAGGGGAGAAGAGTTGGAGAAGATGAAGAAGAGCTTACCAATGGCTTCTCTTTGATTTTGGAGCAAGAATTTGGATTTGCAAGAGGATCTAGGGCTAGGAGTTTCTAATTTCCTTTCCCTTCCACCATTATCAGTTTTTAGCTTAAGTTTTTATGAAATGAATAAGTGAATGGAAGGAGAGAAGGGCTGAGTTGGTTTATAGAACAGTTTGGGTGAAACCCAAACCCAAAAGCCCACTTAGCAAATAGCAAAATTCGAATTACTCCAAATATATCGAAGCTTATACTCAAAAAGATCGCAAACGACGTTTTGAACTTAATGGAAGTGGTCTTGAGACCCAATTCGACCGTTTGCAGAAAGTAACTTTTCGGACTATGATCCGACAATTGATGTTATATTTAAATAAAATATTTAAATATACAACCGATAAATATGCGGGTTGTTACAATACTTATGATATATAGACATGTACAATGCTTCTACTGCTTTGTGCTAACTTATATTCTAAATATATTCGATACTATTGTTAACCTGGGCTCTGATACCAAAAATGTAACGCCCGGCCCCCATACCCATGCCAACCAAGAGCAATACTAAGTATTACTATCGGAAAACAAGGAGAATGGGACTCAGTAGGGCTAAATGTTGTACTCATTCCCTTGAACTAACACTGGCACGAGAAATTTTTCAATTTTTTTTCTACTTACCATTCATGCACAGTGTTGGTTCAAAGCAATGGTACAAGATAATAATAATTTTTTTTTTTGATTTGGATGAGAGGGTTAGCAATTAGGTTTTAGGTTTTCCTTTTTCCTTTCTTTCTTCTTTCTGTTTCTGAACTGTACGTACAGAAAAAAAGAGGGTTGAGGAGAGGGAATGGTATTTTTATTGCAAAGTCCCTCCTCTAGAATCTTCTTCCAATTAACCCTTATTTATTATTTCCTCTTTTTTTTTTAATAAAGTGTAATCATTTTATTATGTTTTTGTTCTATATTTTTCTTCCCTCAACATTATTTTATTCAATTCTAGAACTTTCCTACATGGCATCATGAAAATGATATTATTATTTTCATTATTTATGTATAATTTGTAAATTAGATGAAAATTTCATTTTCTCTCCTTTTTTTTTCTTCTTTAATGCAAAACATGGGGAAAAAAACTTTGTAAGTAAAAACAACTTTTCTATATTTTATTTATTTATTTATTTATTATTATTAACTAATTAATTATCAATTTATTAGTTGATTTCCAATTTAGTATCCCTAAAAACCGGGTTGTTACAATAATTTTACACATTTTATTTACATTTACATATACACTATTTACATTTAGATATGTACTAATTTATAACACACATATATATATGGATATGCATGCATTCACATACACATATATACCCTATCTTACTTACATATATAGATGTATATATATTTATATACCCATATGCACTATATTTTATATGTACTCATATATACATATGTATATATATACATATATACATATATATATATACATATATACATATATATATATATATTCGTAAGTTTGAAATTTGTCATTTCGAGTTTATAAATTCACGTATATATTCATATATTTATTTTCATATACTATATTCTTACAATCATGTATATCAAGAATTATATGTATATATAAACATCATAAAGCTTGTGTATATTTATATATACATTTATGGATATTTATCTTGAATTTAAATGGTGGAGTTTACATACATCTATATATAATTTATCATATCCAGAATTACATTTTAAAACTAACATAGTTTTCAATCAATATATAGATTCAGATATTTTGCATACCAAAAAACTCATTTATTCGACTTATAAAAATAAATATTTCAATAATTAAAATCAGTGAATTACCCTAATATCCAATGGCTAAAAATCTGGGTCGTTACATTCCTCTCCCGTTAGAACATTTCATCCCCGAAAAGGAAAGAAATGAGAATTTGAATTTTGATGTATATTATTAAATAATCGTGTTTTAACATTTAGCTCCTCACTCTTTTATTATCCGGTTTTAAAAAAAACATACACTTTAAATTACACAGTATTACCAAGCTAATTTTATATTAAAACATTTTTCATAACTCGATGCCTTAACAAGTTCATCCTTGTTCTTACAGAAATTTATTCATACGTTGATCAGGCGAAGGACTGAAAATCTATAAGTACTTAGTAGACCCGTTTCAACACCCAGTGAAAATACTTGAAAACCTTTTTAAAAAATGCTATGGAAAGTATCCACCCCACTTTCTCACCATGGATCGCCGTTAACCCGATGATTGTGTCGCTATCCCGATAAAATCCATAAGAAAACTGTAGGCATTAGCTCCACTCGACTTACGCCATGGGAACACCATAGTCCGCAGCTACAAAAAGGTTGCGTTGCTACCATAGAAAAACCATAAGTAGTATGTAGGCAATCTCTGCCCCTCGAACTATGCCACCAAACGAAACTAAACCACATAGACTACAGGCTACACAAAGATTGTGGCTTATCCCAGTAAAACACAACGTAGACTATAGGCAATCGCTGCCACCCAAATTACGCTATTTAACCAAACCACATAGATCGCAATCTATCGATGTTACGTCTCTATCCTAGCGAAATTAAAGTAGATTGTAGGCAATCACTGCGACCCAACTTGCACTATGGAACTGTGATAGATCGCAGTTAAACAAAGGTTACATTTCCATCACAGCAAAACCCTATGTAACAGTAGGTATCAGCACCACTCGACCTACACTACCCAACTAATGATCACTCGGAACTCATGAGTTTTATCCGGACGTCCTCAAGGATCCCAATTCTCATTGAATCCACTATGTGGATTCCTAGGCAGAACCACCCAATGTATCTCCTACTCTAAGTTTCAACTTTCCTTGGGGCGCCTTTCCATGCTTTTGTCTCAAAACATATCATACTATATACATATATATAGTACCTATCAAATCATACTCTTTATATATATATATATATATATATCTATGTATGTATGTATGTATGTATGTATCTTCAAAATCGATAGCTTCTAAATTTGGTTTACCAAATTTCCAAAATTGACTATTTGCCAAAAACAAAGTCTTTTAAAATCAATGGGTTCCAAAACACTTTGCAGTTTCATTCTGATACACATATAAAATTATTCTTTCCTACTCGAATAATTTTCGGATCAATAATTTCTAAGTCCACCCCATACTTATATATGCTTCATTTAGTATTTCGAATATCTTTCAAAGGTCTTTTTTTGGTTATAAATTCAACAAGGAGAGTTTGAATATATAACTAGCATATATAATTTCATTAATGCCAAATCAAAATTTCTAACTTCGCTTACTTTACAAAGTTATTTGTAACCTTTCTCACCTCTTATAAAGTAAGTTTCTGTTATAGTAATTACTAAGTCTTCACTTTTAACTCACTATATTTACACAAATAGAATATTTCACTTCAAAAATCATTTTTGTCTTAATATCTTGATTTCAGTTCCAATTCAAAAATGCTTCAAATTTCCACTTGGGTTATAACTTCAATTTACTTGGGTTAAATCCATCATTTAAATATAAACAATTTGCACTCTGACCAGTTTGAATTTAGAAAATAGCTTGAATAGTTGTAAAATAGTTAAATAGCTAATATAAGATTGTTTGAGTTTTTAAAAAGAATGGTTTGTATGGTAAAATACTTGGAAAATCAAAATAATTAGAATATTTAAGAAGAGAGATTTAAAACAGTTTATAATAAAATAATTTATTTGAAAATATTTCCAAATTCAAACTAAATCAATTTCCAATCTTCCAACTCAAATTGATTTCAATTCCCATTCCCATTTAAATTGATTTAATCTCGATTTTGATTCGAATTAACTTCGATTCCAATTTTAATCCAAATCAGTTCACATTTCGATTTCAAATTAATTCAATTTCGATTATAATTCTAGTTAACTCAATTCAATTCCAATTTGAATCAATTCCAATTCGACTCTCAAATTTTAACAATTCTGATTTATATAAATTTGAGTTCAATTTATATCGATTAAATCACTTAAACCAAGCTAACCTTCAAAATTCAATTTAAAAATCCAAATCTTTAAAAATAATTCAATTCCGTGCCAAATGTCGAATAACCTTTTTAAATTACTTTTTACTTGGATTTATTTCAAGATTCGAGTGAGAGTTCGGATCTTTTTAAAACAAATCAATTTTCAGAATTCAATCGATTTCCCAATTGTAAGTTTAAAATTTCAAACCCGAATCTTTAAATAATTTTGGTTGATAAGTTCAGTTTTAACATTTCGAACTTAAGTTCATTTTATTCTTTAAAATCATAATCATTTAAATGGTTTCAAATCAAAATCTTATCTCTATTAATTTTTCAGAGATGGATATATATATATATATATATATATCCTTTCAATCCAAAATAAATGTCATTTCAACCCACTTCTTAAAATTCAAAATAATCCAATTTACAATTTTATATACTATAAATTACATATAGGATGATAGTAGGATATATCAAAGTAAATAAACATCCAAATTATCTAAAACATCAACCAATAGCATCCATCAAAAATTTGTAGAATTCGAAAACTCATTTTTATTTCAAAAATCGTTTTGAAATCATTCTTACATAACTCCTTTTACACCTCTTATCAAATTTATACCTTTTCTTTTACAATTCAATTCATTTAACTTCCATTAGTTAAATTTTAATTTCACCCTAAATTTTTTAGTTCTAGGTTATAAGTGTAAAACTTATTTAACTTGGTGCGAGTAAATTTCTAATTCATTCAATCCATTTAACCTTACTTAATTTTAATTTTACATTCCAAATCCAATTCTTATTAATATCACATCCCAATTATAAGTTTAAAACTTGCTTTTCTTTTTTGGTTATACTTCTCATTTCAAAGGGGATTCCAGAGTTCAATACCCAGTATTTATTTCAATTCACCTTGAAATTATTTATATATATTCCATTTATATACCAAATCACCTTTTTTGTTTTTAAACCAACCTTGGTTTCTATCCAAAACAAATTCCTTTGGAATTTTCAAAACAACTCTTGTTTAAAGCAAAATTTTCCATATCAAAATATTCTGAATAATATTACTTGTTACTTCCTTAAACACTTTGAAACACATTTCAAAATTTTAGGAACTTAGATTCAAAACCTCACAATTAAGGCATATTTTTAATTTATAAGTCACATTTATACCTACGCTTATATAATTTTACTTCCTCAAAATAGTGAACATTGTTTTGTCATTGTTTATTGTGTAATAAACATCCTTTATTTGGACACAACAACCAATTTGTGATAATAATCAATATTATCATATCTAGAAACCAAACATACTTTATATTCCATAATAATTTCCTAAAAAATTATTTCTATATATAAAGTATAATCGGGGTAAACTTATTTCATTTCAGAAAACTTTGAAAAATTCTTTCGAATTTCTTTTTGGAATTTAATTTCTGGTTTGAATCTACTTTTAGCTTAACTTATTTGCATAATTCATTCTTACCCAAATTTATATTTGGTTATATATACTACCCTTAAATTTTATAATCTTATTTGATTACAATAATAACAATCAATCACCTTAATATACTATAATAATTTAGAAAATTATTTCCTTTTTATATCAAAATATAATCTTATATTAAAATTATTTTAAAATCGTTTTTAAAATCATTATATAGGAAATAACAAGTGCATCCTCATATATAATATACTCAACTTATTCTAGGGTACGATTGACCCTATCTCTAATGAATAATAGCCACCAGAGCCAAGGTTCTCACTTAACCTTCAGCTTCGATACCACATGTAACGACCGGGCATTTTCGACCCTCGAAAATCGACACTAATATGTGCACTTTATAGAGTGCCGAGCAATCGAGTGCCGAAAATACCAGGTTGTTAGAGTTAAGAAGAAAAGAGATAGAAGAAGAAACAGAAATAACAACAACATAAAATCTCGCAATTGCAGCAAAACAAAATATAATATACAATAACAGCATTTTATACAAAGGAAAACTATAATTATTAATATACATACAAGTTATCAGAGTACAGTCATCACTATATAAACTGGACAATTATAATAACTTGTGCCTAAATGCTCAATATACAGCCTACAATACATAGCGGAAAATACATGCAATGCATCTCTGCCATCCAGCTCATCTCTTGAGCTCCAAAGCGTCCTAACCAGAAAACTGTAATATTCGGTCTAACTCGAGCATTACCATAAAGTAACATGCGAGTCAGGCTGGAAACCAGCGTGTGTAGAACACACTTAGTTTGAAATCTTAAGTTATAAAATCTTTTGAAAAACCAAGATAACTCGCACAAACACGACGAGTTTTCATCTTATTTTAACCCGAACGCTTTTTCAGAAATACATCGACATTTTGACAATGTCTAAGTACAATTACTTATTTAAAATAGTTGAATTTGTGAAATTAATCCAATTCCAGCATATTAAACTCTATATTAGAAAACATAGGGGTTTGTAGTGATTATCAAATCGAAGTGGTTTTGGATAACACTGATATCTGATTCCAGTCTCTTCGAATCTAAGTGATAAATTTAAAAGGATAAATTGTTTAAAATAAACAATTTATATTCAGGGTGACAATATTCCTATATGGGAATTTATTACAAATGTTTATTTCAAATAAAACGTATCATTACTTTAATCTAACTATTTTAACTCTTCTGACCATTGATGGCATAGACAAAAATAATTGAAATAAATATCCAGTAGGATTAAGCCAAGATATAGATTGTTACTAATTTAACGATCAATAACCAAAATCAAAACAATTCACATATCAGGATTGAATTAACTTTAATTAACCGAATCCTTTTATATTTTAATCCAAACTAATTACAAATTAAAGAAATTATACAATAGTTTATTATTAGTTAATTGAACTAAACACTCTATTTGATAACTAATTCATTAATTAACATCAGCTTTAATCAAATAAGAAATTATTTATTTATTCACTTCCATTATTATAAATTATTAAGTTTAACATTACAGGACACTTAATAAAATTAATTCGGATGATAATACTAGGCCATAGGATCACGACGGAAGAACCTATGCGTCGTTTGAATTTAATCAAGGGAGAATAGTGGTTCAAATTTTATAGATCTTTCCATAACTAATTTATTCAATTTGCTCTTCTAATTTTTTTTCTCTTCTCTTTTTCCTTTACCTTTCTCTCCTTTTATTTTCTTTCCTTTTCCTTTTCCTTTTTATTTTTCCCCTTCCTTTTCAATTCTTTCTTTTTCCCTTTCCCTTTTCTTTTTCCCTTTTCCCAACTTCTCCCCTTCCTTCTCTCTTGTTCCCAGAAACAAAAGTTTCTCCTGGAACGAAATCGTGCACGTAATTGCACGCGTGCACCGTGCACCACCCACAACCCATCGACCATCAAACTTCACCGCCAACCAACCACGTGAATCGCGCTCGACCATCTCACAATGTTCCATCATCTGGAACGTCGCCGGGGACACCCACTCAAATTTCAAAAAAAAAAAAAATCAAACCATCTCCCAAACACTGGAAATGACACCGTGTCAAATTGAACCCGTCACTGCCACCGTAGACCACCGTTTACCACTAGAGTTCACCCCTACCTCCACCACAACCTCCTCCGCCTTTTCCCCCATATCGCACGACTCTACTTTCCTCGTCACACCGCTATTCCCTTCGACCAGAGACCCAACACAACGCCACCGTAAACCCTACATCGACCCCAACTCGCCCCCATGGACCTCTAAAATTTGTCACGTCATTTTTCTTGGGTTCGCCATCGTCCAAGCCTTCTCCACGCCAAGTCTTTCCCCACGAAATCGATCAAGTCATCGGAATTTGATGTTTCACTCAAATACGGTCAACTCCCTCTATCTCTCCAAATACATAACTAAAAACCATTAAACTTATTTCAAAAATTATCATATCTGATCACAAACACAGTCATATAAACCAGTGATTTAATTATGATAGTCAATTCATGGTTATTTATGAGCTATCTACTGTAATTTGTATTTTTCTTCTTCTACATTTCATAATACCAAACGAAACTAATTTTAAAACGAACTATGTTTAAAACAAGTAACTTTGGTTTTGAAATCAAAGTTGAAAACGAATTATTTATTGTGTTAATGGTTTTCGAAATTGAAAGTCTTGACTAATTTTTACAAAACAAGGGACAAAGGAGTGTTCTACAGGCTTTAGATAAGTTCAACTGTAACGACCCGCCTTTTTGGACAGTTTAAACCGACGATCAAATACACATGCCGTTTCCAAACCATTCAAAACGGAAGATGGTTATTGGGGTAATTAAGAAAAGAAAGGGAAGGAGAAATAAAGGAAATGAAACAACACAAAATCTCGCAGCGGAACGATAAAATATAATAGTCAAATAAACAGTTCATGAAGCTGTTTACTATACTTTGACAATTATTTATACAACATTTATCAGAGTTATACATATACAACAGAACAATTAAAATAATGCACTAGATAGCATGATGCAAGGGTAATAATAGTAATAGTATACCAAATCTTCGTTTTCATCCTCTAGAATAGATCTTCAAAAATCTGAAAAACTCAGGACTGACCCGAGCGTAATGAAAAGACAAAACATTCGAGTCAGGAGTAAAATATCCTTATGGAAGTTAAATCAATCGTAAATAAATATGAGTGTAACGGCGTCAGAGATGTTTACGGGGTTTGACATCTCATATACAGTGTCAACGTGCGTGCAATAACTCAAGAGATGTTACGGGATTTTCCATCTCTTAAGGATCCATTAAACTATCTACTATGTAGTAATGTACGCTAAGTAGATAATGCCTATCAGTAATATAAAGTATCAAAATAGCGTTAAGGCGTTACCATAATCCACCTTAACACATTTTTATAATGCCATAGTCTATACAGCACAGTAAGCCCCACCGTAAACTGGTGGTTATCAGAGGGTACCCTATAGGTATAACACAAAACAAAAGGTAGTGGTCGCGAATAGGATAATCAGTATGACAAGGTACATGAGGCGATACCAACTAGGATACTAGTAGTTGCGTGATCCTGACTTATGTTGAGCATAGCCAGGAGCTACGCCAACACCGCGAAACAACACTCCCAAATCAAGGGGTGCACCCAAATCGAATCACAAATGTAATAGATATGGTATCGAAGAAGTGTGTCCGCTAGAGATGGCGAACATCAATGGCCCGACGCGGCTCCTGTTTTAGTCATATCAGGGGTCATCCAATATCGTTCTCTTTCTTCAATCAACACGTTCCCCAAACCATCCACTTCATTCTGGATCAACACTCCGCGTATAATAGTTACTAAAGTGGTTTTCGGTATCGAAAGAGAGTATGTCCATAGCCGATCCCGGTCCCTTTAATAACTACGTATTATTACACCGTTGGCTCTTTTACATTTCAAATCCATTCATAATTGATATCAAAATATCATATTCGCTTCAAAAATCAAATCCATTTCAAATATCATCGTATCTATTAAAATGTCAGATTCCGTTTCAAAAATTATTTTTCGTCTCAATATCTTATTTTGATTTCAAAATCAATTCGGATTTCAATTTAGGTTGCAACTTCATTTAGCCCAATTCGTATTTAAATTCAAGATTTAAATATAAACATTTCACCTTATTGACCAGCTTAGAATTTTAGAAAATAGTTTTAAGGAGTTTAAAAGTAGTTTTAAATATTAAAATAGTTAAAATACTTAAAATCTTAAAATGGATTTAAAATAGATAAATTAATGAAAATAATTTGAATTGGGTTAAGTAGATTTAAAATAGATTAAAATAGTTTAAGTATTTAAAGATGGTTTATATAATAGCGTAATTTGGAAAACAAAATAAACAGCTTCAAAACCCGTCCATTTCAATTATAACTTCCCAATTCAAATCAATTTCAATTTCAATTCAAATCAATGTCAACTTTGACTTCAAATTAATTCAATTTTACATTCACCTTCAATTAATTCCATTTCAATTTATATCGATTTGGAGCTTGATTTTCAAAATACCAATTTTTAACACTTAACAAAATTATCCTTCAATATTCAAATTTAAATCCCAATTTCCAATATGATTCAATTTCAAGCTCAATTTCAAAATATCATTTTATATCGCTTTTACTTAGTAATATTCAAAGCTCGAATTTAAGGTTCAATCTTTTAAAACGAATAAATTTTCGAAATTCAGTCATAACCCAATTTTAAATTTTAAAGTCTCAACTTAAATCATTTAACAATTTCTTTTAACCAAAATTTATTTCAACATTCCAAACTCAATTTTTCGATAAATTCGATTTCTATAAATTGGTTTCTATTTATAACTTTTAAATCAAAACATTTAAATAAATTTCAAATCGACGATTTTAAAAATTATTAATTTAGCCAATTCGGTGTCCGTATATAATTTTCTATCCTATGGCCAAGTAATTATTTATTTCAATTAAATGTCAGGGATGAATATATATCTCTTAAATCAAATTACAGTTTCGTATGTATGCATAACAGGATATATATAAGCAAATAAACATCCAAACATTTCAATATCATCCAATAGCCTCCATCAAAATACATCACCCCATAGACAATACAATTCATAGCAATTTCATAGTTATCAATGTCAGGTAATTTAATCGCAATTCAATTTCAATTTCAATTTAACTGTCAATTTAATTTTCAACGGTTAATTCAAATTGCAATCTATATGACAATTAATTCTATCAAACAACGACAAATAAAATTCATATCACTTCGTAATATCAGATTTAACTAGCATAAAGATATTCAGTACGTTGTGAGCGTTATAAAACACTCACCTTGATTTCAATGTAGTTCCAACGTTTTATTTCGAATAAAATTAAACGAGCGTTTAATTTTACCCGAAATTTTCACTAGCTCCAAACGACTACAATCCAGCTCCATATCGTAGTGCTCATCCATACGATTCCAATGCAACTTGTTTTGCAATTTTTCGATCTCATATGACAAAGATACAATGTTTTAAACATCACATGATTTAAATTACAATTTAATTTACATTTCATTTAATTATTCACCTAACCTCCATCACAGCCGTTCGATTCATGCCTGAGGAAATCTGGGCCGCACTAGCCATCTTCCATCTTCATGCGTTCGTTCGTGCCCAGGTATATTCGAACCCATGAATGCGTCACCTAAGTGAAAATCGCGACCACCCTCCCTTGTTTCTAAGCCGATCGACCACCGTCAAGCTGAAGGCCATCACGAGGCGCACCATCGCCTGAAATATAGGCGAGCTCGGTCGCAATCTCGTCATGATAAACGATCCCAAACACGCGGCACTCACGACCAATTTGTGCCTCCTACGCGACGAATCATTTGATCATAGCCGTTCAGAATATAGATCACGATACTCTCTTCCACTTTGTAGTTGAACACTCTCTAAATAGATGTACGGATTGGAAGAAAATCGTGGAGGAAGAAGCATAATTTTCGGCCGTAGAATAATTAGGGCCAGTGGCTGAAGCAACCCTAGGGTATAGTTTCTTTTGCAAAATGAAAGAAAATCGTGCTTATATAGAAATTCTGACGAACACTATTCATTCCGGATTTTCAAACTGCGATTTACGCGCGATGATCGGCGTTCCTAAGGTTTATCCCGCGTTCCAAACACAATGGAATAGGTTTTGAAAGCCAATTCGAACATCTGTAAGAGTTACAGCGATAAACGATCAATTTAAATTAAATCGATTTAAACTAATTTCTGTGCGTTTTTGCTTGCCCCGGACAAACGGTAAATCCGATTGACACGAAATTTGAAATCTTACAATAATATCAAATTACGGATCCGATGAAACTAGTTTTGTCGAAATCCGAGACTGTTTGAGAAATGAATATTTTAACTCGTCAATTAAATATTAAAATATTCAATTTTCACAAATTTACTTTTAATTCGATTTTAAAAGTTCTACAACATCATTCTAACTTTAATATGATCAAATAAAATTTTACAAATCATTTTTAATCATATTAAACCCGTTATTCAATTATCCAATAAATTCCAATTTTAAAATCTTATTAACTCTATTATATTCCCAATATAACTTATATTCACTTTGGAAACCAATCTGAATCATATTAAATCAAATTTCAATTATTCACTCTATTTTCATATATTAAATTTCAATATCAAATTGATCATATCAAATTCAGAATTTAATTATTCAAACATTTGTAATATTAAATTTAAACAATTTTGATTATTCTTAAATCGCTATCTTTTGAGATATTCAAAACGAATTTATAAAATTTAACAAATTCAAATTATAAAACAACCATTTTCATTAAAACAGTTATTCAATTTCCATTATTAAATTATTCAATAAATTCCAAATATTAAATTTAAACAATTTCGCTTATCCAATAATTCATTAACTTTTGAAATATTGCAATTGAACTTATAAGATTCAACTTTTAAAAGCAATTCACATTTTAGAACACTATTTTCATTTTACAGTTATTCAATTATTCAATAAGTTTTAAATATTTAATTTAAACAATTTACCTGTTCAATATTCAATATTTGATTTTAAATAGATTTTACTTATCAATCAATTACTCTATTATACCCAATGAATTTCAACATTTAGTATCCTATTTAACTATTGATTTCAAAGGCATTCACTAAGTAGCATTCATTTTTCATTACTTGGATAATTATTGTTGCAATTCATTCCAGTTATTATTATTCCAAACGAATTACAATTTTTTTTCTAACATTAAATCACAAAATCTTCTTAAATTAGCTATTTTAATTTTCGAAAATTTACGGGTCGTTACACTCTCCCCCACTCAAAACTTTTCGTCCCCGAAAAGGAAAAAGAAGGGAAAAGGAGCTAAGTATAGAATTCAACATTAGATATATTTTATTCAAAGTTACCAACTTATAAAACAATGAAATTCCACTTATAAAGTCATAACTACGCTTCCACTAAGTTACTCCGAACGGCTTTCTAACTTTAAAAGTTAGTTATCAAAGCATGTTAAAAAAAAATTAAAACTTGAAAAATTTTCTAACACCCGGATTTACGGAAAATTTCGGCAGAGTCTCCTTTGCGCGGCTCGATCGGAAAAAAATGGCAGTATATATATCACAAATATACATCTCATCAAGTGATGAGGCATCCCGCAGGGAAAAAAGTGTAAAAGTACGGTATGTTATCCGAGATATGTACCTTATATATTATTAGCGAGCATATACGGCTAATATAGCACGAAAGCGAGCTCCAAATGCGAAGCAAGCGCAATCCGCACCTACTAAACACTCAACAAACCATGAGAAACATGCATATATGAAAATAATATCAATATACATCATATACAAACATAACAACTACATGCGCCAACATAGCAAATGCAACAAAACAACAAATGCATCCACCAAATCAATTATCATCCAACTATCATCCAACAAATACATAACCAATCAATATAAATTCACTTCTCATTAATATTTATTGACTTGGTTTTCAATTTTTAATCACAGTTGATTCATTAACGTTGGATTTTACTAACATTCATTCTCAATTCAATTAGTTAACATTCACTAATTTATATTTACATTAGTTCACTTCCAATTTGAATCAAATTAAATTCTTTTAAGTTCATTTAACTTCCAATTTGATTTCAATGGTTTATAGCTTTCAATTTCATTAACACCTAATGAATTATATACAATCAACTAACAATCATATAACAACCAAATCATACCCAACATAACCAAATTATTAATTTTACATTCAATTCGGTTTATCTCTTTTATATATATCCTGTTATATAATTTTAAAAGAATCATTTTATATTTGGCATCTTAAATTTCCAATATTAACTCTAATTAAGTCCGCAAGCCGTACATATATCATCAGTGAGCAATATCAATCTAATCGCTTATTCGATCACACAATTTCACTTCCAAACTAGTATCGTTCACCCGACTCTCTAGTGCGGACTCAGATTTGGTTCCTTGATTGGAAACTGTTACTCTTCTTGCATAGCCATATACTATGGTAGAGAATTCCAGAATCAAATTAAAAATCCATATCTAGGGTTCGCCGTCGAAAATCGAGTGAAAAATCCTAACTTGGATCGATATAAATCATCTCGAAATTTTATGCTCGAATTTGGATCAAATCGTTATGCGAATAAAATAATATACGTACAATCTCACGTATTACCTTCCAATGGATTTGTATCCAATTTATCTATACTAAATTATTTTATTGACTTCTATTTTTTTTCAGTTAATTATTCACAATCTATTATTCAGTTAGTATATTCATTTCTTTACATAGCATGTTCTTTAACATTATCTTTTCTTAAACATCATATCATAGAATTTGCTTACTCAAGTTCATTTTAGACATTCTATATAATTTAATTAAATCCAATTTCTTTTTCCAGTTGATTCTTAGCTATAAGAAATTCCTATGTTTACATTTAATTCAATTTCATAATTTTAGTTAATAACAAATTTAGTTATGGAACATTTTATTAACCAGCACTTTAGTTTATTAATCATCCAATAAAAGTCTAACCTCTCATAAATGACTTTTCTTAGTTTACAGTTATCTTAAAGGTTACAATCCCTTTGCAATTTTATATTTATTTTGTATAACCAATTTACAAAGATATAATACGATTCATTTATCTTCTTTCTTAAGTTCACTTACTTGTTCCATTTATCCGTTCATCATTTCATGTTATATTTAAGTATATAACATTTTATCACAACCAAATTTTCATTTATATACATTCTAATTCCTTTGAGTTTTCCTTACTTGTATACTTCAATTATTTTCAGGTTCTGTTTATTTGTACAACATCTCATTACATATCCAAAACATCATTTTAACTTCTTAATATTTGGTAAGTCATATTATATGTTATTAGAATGCAAATTTGGTACTATACAAATTTATAGAATTTCATTTTACTAATTTAGAATGTTCACCATTTAATTTGTTTAAATCCTCTTTACCTTTCAACTTTAAAGTTTTCCCAAACTATAGCTTAGATATCTGAATCATCTTATTTTGTAAATTCTGGTTATTCACATTTTATTCAAATAATTTGAAAATTATTAATTAACAGAACTTAGAATTTTAAATGCCCGGTTCTTTCCAAATCATTTGAAATAAACATATATACTTATATCCTTTTAAATATATCAAATCATACCTTTAGAGTTTAAACCAAAACCCCTTTACCCAAAATAATTTCGAAGAAAAACAAAGCTTCTTAGAAGTCTCCCCCACTTTGAGACTCGAAAATGAACGTCGATGATGCTGCGCAGTGATCACCGAAATTATTTTCCAGCGACAGAAGAGAGGAGTCCTGAATTCATTCCTTCTTAAAAATCCTTTCAAAATATTTCCATAAACATTTTCCAAATAATATTACTATATATTTCTTCAGAGCTTTGCGAACCATTTTTAAAATCCCAGGTCTTAAATTCAATATTTTCCAATTTAAATCTATTTTAATTTATAAGTCACCTTTATAAAACATTCTTATAGGATTTTCTTTCTTAAAACATTCCACAAGTGTTTTATCATTGTTTATTTTGTAGTTCAGCTTATTTATTAAACTACAATATCCAATTAATGATAATAACCAATATTTTCATTCCTAACAACCAGGTAAGCAAGATAAGTCACAATAATTTCTGAAAATTTTTCTTTATATACAAAATATAATTAGGGCAAAATTATTTCATTTACCCAATCTCAAAACAATACTATGTCAAATTGTTCTGTTTAAGTGTTTAGAGATCCCTATCAATGACGTTAATTACTCGTATTGACCAGAATCCATAAGCCACTCAACAAATCAACCGACACATTACAAAACATTTTATATCACTAACAAATACGCTCTCTCATATGTATACACTCAGCGACTCATCATAGGGTATAACTACCCTATTTACAAAGAGTCAGACCCCACAAAGCTAAGGTTATCGCTAAACCAAAGCTTTGATACCAACTGTAACGACCCACCTTTTTGGACAGTTTAAACCGACGATCAAATACACATGCCGGTTCCAAACCATTCAAAAGGGCAGATGGTTATTGGGGTAATTAAGAAAAGAAAGGGAAGGAGAAATAAAGGAAATGAAACAACACAGAATCTCGCAGCGGAACAATAAAATATAATAGTCAAATAAACAGTTCATGAAGCTGTTTACTATACTTTGACAATTATTTATACAACATTTATCAGAGTTATACATATACAACAGAACAATTAAAATAATGCAGCAGATAGCATGATGCAAGGGTAATAATAGTAATAGTATACCAAATCTTCGTCTTCATCCTCCAGAATAGATCTTCAAAAATCTGAAAAACTCAGGACTGACCCGAGCGTAATGAAAAGACAAAACACTCGAGTCAGGACTAAAATATCCTTATGAAAGTTAAATCAATCGTAAATAAATATGAGTGTAACGGCGTCAGAGATATTTACGGGGTTTGACATCTCATATCCAGTGTCAACGTGCGTGCAATAACTCAAGAGATGTTACGGGATTTTCCATCTCTTAAGGATCCGTTAAACTATCTACTATGTAGTAATGTACGCTAAGTAGATAATGCCTATCAGTAATATAAGGCGTTACCATAATCCCCCTTAACACATTTTTATAATGCCATAGTCTATACAGCACCGTAAGCCCCACCGTAAACTGGTGGTTATCAGAGGGCACCCCATAGGTATAACACAAAACAAAAGGTAGTGGTCGCGAATAGGATAATCAGTATGACAAGGTACATGAGGCGATACCAACTAGGATACTAGTAGTTGCGTGATCCGGACTGATGTTGAGCATAGCCAGGAGCTACGCCAACACCGCGAAACAACACTCCCAAATCAAGGGGTGCACCCAAATCAAATCACAAATGTAATAGATATGGTATCGAAGAAGTGTGTCCGCTAGAGATGGCGAACCTCAATGGCCCGGCGTGGCTCCTGTTTTAGTCATATCAGGGGTCATCCAATATCGTTCTCTTTCTTCAACCAACACGTTCACCAAACCATCCACTTCATTCTGGATCAACACTCCGCGTATAATAGTTAACTAAGTGGTTTTCGGTATCGATAGAGAGTATGTCCATATCCGATCCCGGTCACTTTAATAACTACGTATTATTACACCGTTGGATCTTTTACATTTCAAATCGATTCATAATTGATATCAAAATATCATATTCGCTTCAAAAATCAAATCTATTTCAAATATCATCGTATCTATTAAAATGTCAAATTCCGTTTCAAAAATCATTTTTCGTCTCAATATCTTATTTCGATTTCAAAATCAATTCAGATTTCAATTTAGGTTGCAACTTCATTTAATCCAATTCGTATTTAAATTCAAGATTTAAATATAAACATTTCACCTTATTGACCAGCTTAGAATTTTAGAAAATAGCTTTAAGGAGTTTAAAAGTAGTTTTAAATATTAAAATAGTTAAAATAGTTAAAATCTTAATATGGATTTAAAATGGATAAATTAGTTTAAAATAATTTGAATTGGGTTAAGTAGATTTAAAATATATTAAAATAGTTTAAGTATTTAAAGATGGTTTATATAATAGCGCAATTTGGAAAACAGAATAAACAGCTTCAAAACCCGTCCATTTCAATTATAACTTCCCAATTCAAATCAATTTCAATTTTCATTCTACAGATTCAATTTCGATTTCAATTCAAATCAATGTGAACTTTGACTTCAAATTAATTCAATTTTACATTCACCTTCAATTAATTCCATTTCAATTTATATCGATTTGGAGCTTGATTTTCAAAATACCAATTTTTAACACTTAACAAAATTATCCTTCAATATTCATATTTAAATCCCAATTTCCAATATGATTCAATTTCAAGCTCAATTTCAAAATATCATTTTATATCGCTTTTACTTAGTAATATTCAAAGCTCGAATTTAAGGTTCAATCTTTTAAAACGAATAAATTTTCGAAATTCAATCATAACCCAGTTTTAAATTTCAAAGTCTCAACTTAAATCATTTAACAATTTCTTTTAACCAAAATTTATTTCAACATTCCAAACTCAATTTTTCGATAATTCGATTTCTATAAATTGATTTCTATTTATAACTTTTAAATCAAAACATTTAAATAAATTTCAAATCGACGATTTTAAAAATTATTAATTTAGCCAATTCGGTGTCCGTATATAATTTTCTATCCTATGGCCAAGTAATTATTTATTTCAATTAAATGCCGGGGATGAATATATATCTCTTAAATCAAATCACAGTTTCATATGTATGCATAACAGGATATATATAAGCAAATAAACATCCAAACATTTCAATATCAACCAACAGCATCCATCGAAATACATCATCCAGTGGACAATACAATTCATAGCAATTTCATAGTTATCAATATCAGGTAATTTAATCGCAATTCAATTTCAATTTCAATTTAACTGTCAATTTAATTTTCAACGGTTAATTCAAATTGCAATCGATATGATAATTAAATTCTATCAAACAACGACAAATAAAATTCATATCACTTCATAATATCAGATTTAACTAGCATAAAGATATTCAGTACGTTATGAGCGTTATAAAACACTCACCTTGATTTAATGTAGTTCCAGCGTTTTATTTCGAATAAAATTAAACGAGTGTTTAATTTTACCCGAAATTTTCACTAGCTCCAAACGACTCTAATCCAGCTCCATATCGTAGTGCTCGTCCTTACGATTCCAACGCAACTTGTTTTGCAATTTTTCGATCTCATATGACAAAGATACAACGTTTTAAACATCACATGATTTAAATTACAATTTAATTTACATTTCATTTAATTATTCACCTAACCTCCATCACAGCCGTTCGATTCATGCCTGAGGAAATCTGGGCCGCACTAGCCATCATCCATCTTCACGCGTTCGTTTGTGCCCAGGTATATTCGAACCCATGAACGTGTCGCCTAAGTGAAAATCGCGACCACCCTCCCTTGTTTCTAAGCCGATCGACCACCCTCAAGCTGAAGGTTATCACGAGGCGCACCATCGCCTGAAATATAGGCGAGCTCGGTCGCCATCTCGTCGTGATAAACGACCCAAACACACGGCACTCACGGCCAATTTGTGCCTCCTACGCGACGAATCATTCGATCATAGCCGTTCAGAATATAGATCACGATACTCTCTTCCACTTTGTAGTTGAACACTCTTTGAATAGATGTACGGATTGGAAGAAAATCGTGGAGGAAGACGCACAATTTTCGACCGTAGAATAATTAGGGCCGGCGGCTGAAGCAACCCTAGGGTATAGTTTCTTTTGCAAAATGAACAAAATCGTGCTTATATAGAAATTCTGACGAACACTATTCATTTCGGATTTTCAAACTCCGATTTACGCGCGGTGACCGGCGTTCCTTGGGTTTATCCCGCGTTCCGGACACAATGGAATAGGTTTCGAAAGCCAATTCGATCATCTGTGAGAGTTACAGCGATAAATGATCAATTTAAATTAAATCGATTTAAACTAATTTCTGTGCGTTTTTGCTTGCCCCGGACAAACGGTAAATCCGATTGACACGAAATTTGAATCTTACAATAATATCACATTACGGATCCGATGAAACTAGTTTTGTCGAAATCCGAGACTGTTTGAAAAATGAGTATTTTAACTCGTCAATTAAATATTAAAATATTCAATTTTCACAAATTTACTTTTAATTCGATTTTAAAAGTTCTACAACATCATTCTAACTTTAATATGATAAAATAAAATTTTACAAATTATTTTTAATCATATTAAACCCGTTATTCAATTATCCAATAAATTCCAATTTTAAAATCTTATTAACTCTATTATAATCCCAATATAACTTATATTCACTTTGGAAACCAATCTGAATCATATTAAATCAAATTTCAATTATTCACTCTATTTTCATATATTAAATTTCAATATCAAATTGATCATATCAAATTTGGAATTTAATTATTCAAACATTTGTAATATTAAATTTAAACAATTTTGATTATTCTTATATCACTGTCTTTTGAGATATTCAAAACGAATTTATGAAATTTAACAAATTCAAATTATAGAACAACCATTTTCATTAAAACAGTTATTCAATTTCTATTATTAAATTATTCAATAAATTCCAAATATTAAATTTAAACAATTTCGCTTATCCAATAATTCATTATCTTTTGAAATATTGCAATTGAACTTATAGATTCAACTTTTAAAACCAATTCACAGTTTAGAACACTATTTTCATTTTACAATTATTCAATTATTCAATAAGTTTTAAATATTTAATTTAAACAATTTACTTGTTCAATATTCAATAGTTGATTTTAAATCGATTTTACTTATCAATCAATTACTCTATTATACCCAATGAATTTCAACATTTATTATCCTATTCAACTATTGATTTCAAAGGCATTCACTAAGTAGCATTCATTTTTCATTACTTGGATAATTATTGTTGCAATTCATTCCAGTTATTATTATTCCAAATGAATTACAAAATTTTTTTCTAACATTAAATCACGAATCTTCTTAAATTAGCTATTTTAATTTTCGAAAATTTACGAGTCGTTACATCAACAGTATTCACATACCTATACGTAATCATAACAGCACATACTTAATACATATATCAATGATCTATCCACAACTCAGTTACAGTGACATACATACATACATACATACATATATATATATATATATATATATATTCATAAGTGAAATCCTAGCTAATGTATAATTTGTTATACTCACAGTTTTAAAAGACGAACACCCTGTTGCTTTCTTTTTGCTATTCTATCTTTATTCCTTTTGTTGTTTAATGGCAGTACTTAACAAGGCATGGTTCTATGTATAAATAGGAATGGGATTCAATATATTAGGGTGGCTGGAGTTTAAATAGGGTGGCTGATGCTTTTTATGTTACAGGCTTTGTAACTTTACTTATTTTTATTCTTGGTTTGAAAATATGTAGACTTGATTTGAATATAAAGTTGATTTGATTTTTAGGTTGATATGATATTTTTTGTGCTTGAAATCTTATATGCTTGAATTTAATGTTTGCCATGATGATGTTCCCCTATGTGTTTATATATACATTTATACGTGTGTGTGTGTATTCTTATGTGCCTACTTCTTACCATGTACATGTTTACATGCTTGTATACTTACATATTCAATTATTTTCATATTCATTTACACACATATTTTCATCATATGGATTTTCACTTATGTGTATGTATATATTTTACACATTTTATTTACATTTACATATACACTATTTATATTTAGATATACATTATTTTATAACACATATATACAAATGGATATGCATACATTCACATATACATATTTACCCTATCTTACTTACATATATAGATGTGTTTGTGTGTATTCCCATATGCACTACATTTTATAACATATACTCATATATATATATATATATATATATATATATATATTCATAAGTTTGACATTTGCCATTTAGAGTTTATACATTCATGTATATATTCATATATTTATTTTCATGTACTATATTTTTATAACCATGTATATCCATAAATATATATATATATATATATATATATATATATATTTAAACATCATAAAAGCTTGTATATATTTATATATATATATACACATTTATGGATATTTTATCTTGAATTTAAATGGTGGAGTTTATATACATCTATATATAATTTATCATATCTTGAGTTATATTTTAAAATTAACATAGTTTTTAATCAATACATAGTTTCAGATATTTTAAGTGTTGAAAAACTCATCTATTTGACTTATAAAAATTAATATTTCAATAATTAAAATTAGATAATTACCCCAATATCCGATGGTTAAAAATCCAAGTAATTACACCGCTTAAGGTTTTAGTCGACTACAAAGGACGTTGGCTAAAATCTTATATAGGACTTTTCATAAAGAAATCGGTCTAATGTCGCTCATCTCAATAGCACCAGGCTTTTTTGGAAAGAGGCATGTGAAAGTGTGATTGATTTCTCTTATAAATTTTCGATTATGAAGGATTCAATTCATGGCATTCCAAATATCATCTTTGACTTGGTCCCAATGCACTTTGTAGAATTTTGAATTAATACCATTGGGTCTCGGGGAGCTGTTGTCATTTGTCTGAAAAACTGCAACTTTTATTTCTTCTAATTGGAATGGTTTGCAAAAGTTTCTCCTTGCATTTTCAGAGAGGAATCTTTTACATATGATACTTGGGAATTGTCTTATTGCTTATGATGATTGAACAGATCTGTGAAGTAGTTGACAGCTTCAACTGGTAGTTTATCTGATGCAAGTGTCCATGTACCATTAGAATTGAGTATATATTTGCCACCTCAATTTGTATTGATAACATTAACTCTGTTGTAAAAGAAGTTAGTTGGTCTGTCACCTTTAACTAACCAGTTTAGTTTCACACTTTGCTTGTTGTCTGTAGCAATCCTTCACATAATTGATTGGATCTGAGATGTTTTTGATTTGTATTGTTCAATAAGGATGCTATCCAAAGGACTTTTAACTAGAAGACTGTATAGGTCATTAGCCTCATTGTTTATATGAGAAACAACACTGTATATATTTTCTTTGCTTTTCACTCGATTTTTCAATGCAGATTTGATTGCCTTCAGCCAGCATAGAAGACTATATAGAGGAATACCATAAAATTCCAAAGATAGTGGAGACTGTAGAGCTAATTGGTATCCTTCTTGGAGATGACAAGAATTCTTATATCTAAAAGGCATCCTCTTTTTCTTTTCATTATGAATCATGAATTTGATATGGATAGGGGTATGATCACTTAATGAATGATTTTTAAAGTTTATACCAAATTGTTTGAACATATTCATCCTTGACAAAAACATGATCAATTTTACTATGAATTTAGAAGTTTTGCCCTCCCCTCCATGTAAAAAAATTTACCCGTGTAGTTAAGTTGCGCAAGGTTTGATGTGAATATGCAATCTATAAAATCTTGGCCCTCCTATTGAGTTGTAGCCACCATTATTTGTTTCACCGTTAGAAGACAAAATAGTATTAAAGTCACCAGCTAGGTTCCATGGCAAATTAATTTTGTGGATCGATCACAAATATAATTCCATAGCCCCTTTCTTTTCACCTCCTCATTGTATGCATATATAATTGTACAAAGAATATTATTACCATTCGCGTTGTGAAGGATATAAGTAATATATTGATCATTAGTGCGGATAATTATACTTGACCAAACAGAGGAGTCCCATATAATGAGAATTCTTTTTTTATGTGTTGTTATCAATAATATATTTTGTTGTAGTGTTTCTAGCCTACTTTAATGAGTTTTTGAGTCAAAATATTGATTTTGTGATGGGTAGGAAGTTTGGTTCAGATTTGGGTTTTTCGGAATTATGGAGTGGTAAAAGTGGTAAAAGATAAAGGTAGCTGCCTTAAACAGAAGGAAAATAACATGGTGGCATTTGAAATGCCGCAAAAGGCAGCATTTCAAATGTCGCGAATTGGTGGCCTCTAAAATGCCGCCAGTTCATTTTTCCACTATAAAGTGTACTGGCGGCATTTGAAATGCCATCAGTACACATGGCGATCTATGTGGTCAGAACTGGCCTAGTCCTGTAGTTAGTTTTGAATATGGCCTATATCTGTAATATGTTTGCAAATCTGGCCTAAATAGAAAAATTATCCTTTGAAAAACCATCTTTATTTCCCTCACTCTCCACATAGAGAAACCAATCTTTGTTGTTTTGAAGTTTCTTTGACAACATGCTAAATTTAACATCGATCAAAATCTTTTATTGTTAAAAAAAATAATACTTTTGTTTCATAAAATATATGCAATGAATTATATTTAGATGGTTGTTGTGTAAATTTTTCGAGTAGATTTCTAACCAATCTAAAAAATGGTTAAGGTGAATATTTGTTTGGGCTATTGTGGTAATAGTAAATTTTACCATTACCATGGCAATATCAAGCAATTTGTAACTGTATCGGTATACCAATGCTATCGGTATAGTAATGGTAAATTTACCATTATTAAGAACAAATATAACGATAAAAAAGGTCAAAACAGCGATAATGATAAATTTACTAGGCATTTTAATTACATTTTCTTTCACTATTTTTGTTAATCCTAACCATAACTTTTTTGAAGATTTATTAGATATTAAGTAGATGCCTGTAGTATCATTTATGATTATATTTCCTTTTAACTTTATTAACTTCAAATTTATGATTAGGAAACTTATTATTTTATATTGGTGTAAATAATTTGCAATGAATGAAGAGATTTTTTTTCCATCAACAAGTATTAGTCAAAATGTTTGTATAAGCCTTAATGGAGTTAGAAATTATAATAAAATATTTACTTTTTAATCAGTATGAAAATTTAAATGTAATAAAATTCTGATGGTTTTATATATTAGTAAATTTACCGTTACCAATTAATGATTAACCAATTTATCAGTATACCAATAAATATTTTACTAACGGTAACGATAAATTATCGGTAGTCATTTTTGAATTACCAATAATATCGGTATAGTAACAATTTTTTCATATCGGTAATGGTTACCGTTACCTTTGTTAGAACCTCAATTTCGATGACAACTACTATACAAGCACTTGCATTCAACACACACACACACATATCATCTATATGCAGGTAGACTTTCGCAACCAAGACTTGAAGACTGACATAAGGATTGTTATATTGAGATATCTTAGTACATTCTGTTAATGTCGTAAATAGATAATATGTACAATCTCCTTGAACTAATCTTTACGAACATTTTCACGTACAAATTACTCAAAAAAGAAGATAACAGAAGCGTCTGGCATATGTCCTCAGACGTCTGGCAACATGTTCTGGTTTTAAATTTTTAAACAAACCAGACGTCTGACATAAATGGCCAGACGTCTGACCTGGGTAACGACCACTTTTCTCAAAAAGTCATCTTCTTCAATCGAAGAGTTGCGTCCTCCTGTTTTAACCATAACTCTTTCTTCTTAAAAATTGTAACTCTTGGAATGAAATAGAGTGAACTAAAAGTCGTTACTTCTCAAACAAACGATTCACCGTCTATAAATAAACATGAAACTGAAAGTTACAAAAAACTTATCTATTTTGAGCTTTCTTTCTTTGTTTTCTAACATTTCTGTGATTTACAAAAGCACTGAAAAACACAAATTTATCTCTTCCTTATATCAAAAGCTTAAACTACATACTACTCAAGGAAATTGTAGGAAGAATCTGTACTTGTAGTCAAAATCAGTGTTGCATAGAACACACATTTGTCAAAGAAATACTCTCGTATAAAAGCTTATTCCTCTGGGTAAAGCAAGGGCAATCGGTTAGTGTGTTTCCGAAGGGGAGCTTCGGGACTGGACGTAGGACGGGAGGTCCGAACCAGTATAAAAACTCTGGTGTGATTACTTCTAATTTTTTACCTGCATTATTACTATGTGCAATTCATACTATCATACACGTACTTGTCATATACTATATACATATACGATCCACATAGACTTTCAATTGGTATCATAGCAAGGTCAGTTCAATTCACAGTAACACGTGTTTGAACATTGTTAATATGACAAGCATCTTTCATGAAGGTCAGTCAACTGCACATCCTCCATTATTCACCGAATCTAATTATGTATATTGGTCAACTCGAATGAAATTTTTATTGAAGCAAATGGTTTGAAAATATGGTCGGCAACTCAAATTAAGTACGTAGCACATGAAACAAATATTAGCGCATGGACAGATGCACAAAAAACTGCTGCTTCTAATAGTGCTAAAGCTATGAATGTACTATTTTTCTCTTTTGATAAAAATGAATTTTCACGTGTTATGTTATATACTATTACTTATGATATATGGGATACTTTACAAGTTACACACAAAGGTACAACTAAGGTCAAACAAACAAAAATATCAATTTTACAAATTCAATTTTCATCTTTCAAAATGAAACAAAATGAGTCAATTGCTGACATGTATTCAAGATTTCAAACTATACAACACGATCTTATAGCACTAGCAGTTAAATTTACAGATTTTGATTTAGTATCTCAAATTCTCAACTATTTAACAATTGAGTGGGAAAAAAGTACTGGCTATCGAAGAAGCTAATGATCTCTATGTACTCAAAGTTGAAGAATCGATTGGAAATTTAATGTCATATAAAGTAAATTTGCAGGCCAAAAAGTAACAAAATGATGAAAAGAAGAACATAGCATTTCAACCAAGCAATGAAGATTCTAAATTAGATGAATATGAAATTGTATTTATTGCCAAGAACTATGACAAATTTAAGAAATTGAAGAAAATGACCAGATTCCAAAATAATGGAAAATCAAACTTCGATTAAGTGCTTTGGATGTGATCAGTTCGGACATATGAAGAAGGATTGCCCAAAACTCAACATCGAGAAAAAGAAAAATAAGTTTGAGAAATTTAAGAAAAAGAGAAGGGCATTCCAAATCACATGGGATGAATCTTCCTCTTCATCCGATAGTGATAGTGAAAGTGATACAGAGCAAGCAAATGTGTGTTTCATCTAATGAGGTATGTTCCAATCTTACTTATGATGAAATTTTAGAAATAAGTATGGAACTCGATAATAAATATAGAGAAACTAAAATGAATTAAATAAGGAATATGTTGCTAAAATAAATTGATTTGAACTTGAAATAGGGTTACTAAAAGATGAAAAATCTATTTTAGAAGAAGAAGTAGAAAATGCTCAAAAAAACGTAAGAATCTTTCTATTAAAAATAATGCTTTATCTTGTGAATTAGGGAAAGTTAAACTAAAAAATAATAAAATTAATAATGAGCACATTATCTTAAAAGATAATATAGAAATTTCAAGTTCTAAAAGGACTGATCTTAAAAGAAATGGATAAAATTAAAAATAATTTTACAAAAGTTAACAAAGGAAAATAAGACTTGGAGAATTTAATTAAAATTTCCAAGCCATTCAAAAATCGAAATGGAATAGGATTTGAGAATAAAACAAAAATTACAAAGTATAGTAAGATTTATACTAACATAAAACTTCCTCCAAAAATAGGAAATTAATCACAAATTCAAAAATGATTAAAATATGGGTTTCGAAAACAAATAACAACCTAATTAAACAAAAATATATAGGAAATTATATGAAAGAAGTGATTCACAATAATAATTACATTTCTAAAGGAACTAAACCATCTTGGGTATGGTTACCCTCACAAACTAACACTTAGGACCCAAAAATAAAATGGGTGCCAATTTATATATTTTTATTTTTTGCAGGTATCCTAATAAAAAATTAAAGAGAAATGGATATTAGATTTGTGGATTCTCCAAGCACATGACGGGAAATGCTCACTTGTTGTCAAATGTAAAATACATTGATGGTGGCACTGTAACTTTTGGCGATAATTCAAAAGTGTTCGTCATTGGCATTGGAGAAGTCATCAATATTGATATCTCTAACTCTTCTATTATTTCAAATGTTTTATTAGTAGAAAACCTAAAACATAATCTTCTTAGTGTAAGTCAGTTGTGTGATAAAGGGTTTGAAATAAAATTTGAAAAAGACAAATTTCAAATTTTCGATCAAAGCAAAAATTTACTCTTTGAAGGATTTAGAAATTGTAATATATATATCCTAAATATGGACATTAAAAATAATTCGAATTTATGTCTATCAGTAAATCATGATGATCCTTAGATTTGGCACAAACTTTTTTGTCATATAAATTTTAAATATATCGACAAACTAGCAAAACATAATCTAGTTGGAGGTCTACCTAAAATTAATTATAAAATTAAAAATTTATGTGACGCTTATCAAATGGGCAAGTTAAAGAAAAGTTCCGTCAAATCTAAAAATAAAATATCTACTAAGCAACCATTAGAATTACTTCATTTAGATTTATTTGGACCAACACAAGTATGTAGTATAAATCATTACAAATGTGTGTTCGTAATTGTAGATGATTTTTCAAGATATACTTGGACATTATTTTTAAAACATAAAAGAAACACTTTTGGAATATTTAAAATCTTTGCAAAACGGATTACTAAATTAATGGATTTAAAATTAAAAAAATATACGCAGTGATCATGGAGGAGAATTCGAAAATGAATTTTTCACTAATATTTGTAGCAAAAAAGGAATTAGTCATAATTTTTCGATTCCACGGACACCACAACAAAATAGTTTAGTTGAAAGGAAAAATAGAAATTTACAGGAATGTGCACGAACACTACTAAATAGTAGTAATCTATCCAAACATTTCTGGGCCGAAGCTATTGCCACTGCCTGTTATGTATTAAATCGTGTCACACTTTGAACTATGACTAAAAATACATGTTATGAAATATTTTAGGGAAGGAAACCAAAAGTTTCTTATTTTAGAACTTTTGGGTCAAAATGTTTTATTTTAAATACTTAAGATAATCTTGGAAAATTTGATCCCAAAGCAGACGAAGGAATTTTCTTCGGTTATTCATAACGTAGTAAAGCTAATAGAATTTATAATAAACGAATAAATATTATAGAAGAAAGCTTACATGTGTCTTTTAATGAAAATTTCCAACAAACTATTAAAGAAGAAGATGATGAAATTTTAACTCAAAATCAAACTAAAATACAAATAATACATCTTCGGATAATAATAAAAGTGTTTTAAGATCACCCACACAAACATTAAAAAATCGATAATATAATTGGAGACTTAAATTCTCGAGTCACTAGAAATAACTTAAATCAAATGAGTCATATCTCAAAAACAGGACCTAAAAATTATAAAGAAGCATCTAAAGATAATTCTTGGATCTTAGAAATACAAGAAGAATTAAATCAATTTGAACGTAATAATGTATACGAACTCGTTCCTAGACCATCAAATCAATCTGTAATAAGAACAAAATGGGTTTTCAAAAACAAAACAGATGAAAATGGAAATATTATTCGTAACAAAGCAAGATTAGTGGCTTAAGGCTACAACCAAGAATAATAATTGATTATGAAGAGACATTTGCTCCTGTAGCTCATCTCGAAGCAATTGATACTCTACTTGCTTTTGCGTGTCATCACAACTTTAAATTATTTCAAATGGATGATTAGAGTGCCTTTTTAAATTGTTTTATTAAAGAAAAAGTTTTTATATAACAACCACCATTATTTATTTATGAAAAATATCGAGATCATGTTTTTAAACTAAAAAAGGCTGTATATGGTTTAAAACAAGCACCACGTGCTTGGTACGATCGACCAAAGACTCATCTACAAAATTCTGGATTTCAAGTTGGCAAAATAGACACTACGTTATTTATAAAACATAAAGATAACGATATACTAGTTGTTCAAATATATGTTGATGACATTATATTTGGGTCAACTAATGAAAGTTTATGTAATAAATCTTCTAAAATAATGAAAAATGAGTTTGAAATGTCACACATGGGTGAATTAAGTTTTTTCCCTGGATTACAAATAAAACAATTGGATGATGGCATTTTTATAAATCAAAAAAAGTATTGTAAGGATTTACTTAAACGATTCGAAATGGAAAACATTACTAGTAAACCAACTTCTATGAGTACAACCTTATATTTAGACAAAGATGAAAATGGAAAAGACTTTGATAAAAATCTTATCGCAATATGATAGACTCTATATTGTATTTAACAGCTAGTTTACCAGATATAATGATGAGTATTTGTTTGTGTGCAATTTTTCAAGCTCAACCAAAGGAATAACATCATAGAGCAGTCAAACGAATTTTACGTTACTTATCCAACACTAAAGATTACGGTTTGTCCTATCCTAAACGTATGATTTTCAAACTTGTATTATTTAGCGATGCAGACTTTGGAGGTTGTAAAACGGATAGAAAATGCACAAGTGGTACCTGCCATTTTTTCGGTCAATCTTTAGTTTCATGGTTTAGAAAAAAGAAAAATTGTGTTTCTTTTTTAACTTGTGAAGCAGAATACATCTCTACTGCTCTGGCTTATGCACAAGTAATATATATGCAACAAACACTTCACGACTTTGGTAAAACAATAATTTGTTCTCCGATTTATTGTGATAATACAAGTGCAGTTAATCTATCTAAGAATCCTATAAATCATTCTCAAACTAAACATATTGATATGGACATCACTTTCTTAGAGATAACGTAGAAAAAGGAGTAATATCTTTAGAATTTATTAACACCGACAACCAGATAGCAGATATTTTTACAAAATCATTATGTGAAAAATAATTTATAAGACTTAGAAGAGAACTCGGAATATGCTACTTATGGGAACTTTAAGAAACACAAGAATAAAATTCAGAATTTTTTTTACCTCTCAAGATTAGTGGCTAACAGGTCATCTAATTTCTATAACAAGTTTTTCTGCAAACCATTAATATTTTATCAAATAAAACAAACAAATGTTTAAAATGGGAAATCATACTCTTATATATGTCAAATGTTTTAACCAAATCACGGTAAAAATTTATACCTTTGTAAATAGATATTGAACTTTTTCAACATGTCATCCGACTACGACTCCACTTACTCTACCATTGATTTTTCATCACCATCGTCGGGTAGTACATAAACATCTCATGCAAAAACAACTCGTAAATCATCTCCATCCTTAAACATTGTTTCGTTGCCTCCATATCATACTGGCTATTCTTCAAAAGAAAAGAAAGCCAAGCATGGTGTTAATATTCTACAATCCTCTCTTTCTGAAAAAGTCAATGATATCCATCACTATCGAAAAGAGATTATGGATGTGCAAAGAGAAATGTATTATGAACAAAGACGTCAAAGATCTCATCTCAATTTTTTTGAGAAATGCATTATTTCCATATGCGGACACTCTCCTACAAAGAATTGTGTTCATGTACGATATCTTCGTCTGATCGAAACTCCTCCACGTGCTCATCAAATAACTCCACATAAACTATGGGGAGAAGGAACATCTGAAGCCCAATTCAGTCCAATATATCCTTCTTGATCTCCGATACGAGCATTGAAAAAGGGTGCAAAAGAGAAACAAAATTCATGGGAGAAAAAATAAGTTTGTTCTTCTAAGAATCGTATTTCATATATATTTATATATATATATATATAGATATATATATATATAATATACATATATTATATTTATTATCAAAATTTTGCAACTCAACCCATTCAAGCATATACCTTATATCTTGTTCTTAAATGAAAAGTTATATAATAACAATCCAACAATTTCTAAGTACAAACAACATTGTCACTATTTTACCACAAACAAGCTCTGATATCGAGATATAATATTGAAAATAATATGCTAGTTCATTCATACTTATGTTTGTAAGAATATTTGTATCAACTATTAATAATAAAATATATTTTGATCAAACGGACGTCCGAAATATCAAACAGACGTCTGCTTTTATACATGCAAAATTGGAACTTTTCAGCTCAGACGTTTGTGACTTACACCAGACGTTTGTATCATGTGTCTGGAAAAATTTGAGCAACTCAGCTTAGATATCTGTTATTGTTCTCAGACGTCTGTTCGTAGTTTCTGCAAAATTCTTGAAACGGCCAGACGTTTGATTACTACTGCAGACGTCTGACCGTACTCCGAAGTCACCTTTTAGCCCCATCTACAAATCATCACTTTCATTTTTTACATCTTTTTCACCAAAAGCATACAGAAAAAACCCTAAGCCCTAAATCAATTTTATTTCTTCTCCCAAAACTTCAATTCCATAGCACCCAAATGTAAGAAACTTTTCTCAAACGCAAAAAGACAGGCCAAAGCTCTCAACAACCTTCCGAACAGTTTGTAACTGACGAAATCATTGATGACTGGATGGTGGAACAAAATGGCAAGAAAAAGCTTCAAGAATTGGAAAAGAAATGAATTCGTTATGGTCTATTTTACCCGCTGAGAAGATTCTTCAACTACGAAATCGATGATTTAGTGAGTGATGCTGATATTCATCATCTCATTAATTATGATTCTAACTCGGGTCAAGTTGATCAATTAGCTTTCTTTTTATTCTTCATAAATTTATGATCGCTTCATATTGGGACCCCTCTAATCCCGAAAATTAGATTTGGACAAGTTTTTATGGGGAAATTATCAAATTCAACGTTGAAATGCTTGGACAAATATTACAGTGCTCATATAGAGGAATTAGATTATAAGATATACCTGATATGAGGTACCAGCCAACAGATGCAATTACACGTCTCATTTGGGAAGATGACATGAGAAAATTAACAGCAATCTATTTTCTTCCAAAATCTAGACTACTTAATCGAATGATTTTCAATACCATACTTCCTAGATTAGGTAGTTATGAGCAAGTATATGACTATGATCATAAAGCTTTACATGCTATTTTTGGTCATACAAAAGTAAATTGGTCTTAATATATTTTTGACCAAATTAAAAGCTTCTGGATACCAGTTCGTCAAACAATCATTTATGCTCCATATATTATGTGAATTCTTCAAGCACACGACGTGCCTTCTTTCTTATCACAATATGAAGAATTTTATGTTAAGGAAAGTGGAATTTGCTTCCTATTTTTAATGCATCTTCCTGAAAATCCTCTAAGTATTACACCATTTATTTAATATCAACACCAACTATACCAACAACACCGACCTCAACCCCAATAGTCAACTCCTATACAACCTACCTCTGCATCAAGACCCTCTGAATCAATAGGATATCACTCTGATTCCAAAATACATGAGGCTCGAATTACAGCAGGACAAGGAGAAAGTATTAGAGACGTAGCACTTCAAAACCAATGTATTCTATCTCTGAATCGAAAAGTCTTGGATAAGAAAGTTTCTCACCTCGAACGATCTTTTTCTACACGGATGATTAAGGTCGAAAAGACTGTAGAAAAATTCGTCTCAACTTTGGGAAGGGTTTTGCGGAAAGTTCGCGGATGATCATCTTCATGATCTTTATTATCTCCATCTCCTACACCACCTTCACCACCTCATGAACATCAATCCAGAACTCGAACAGTTTAAGAGCCTCTATTGAGCCATGCTCCTGGAAAAGCTCCAATCACTGTGGACATTGAGGAAAGCGGAGATTTCTCCTGGCCTCCACAAGAAGCCCAACATCACGAACACTTCTCATCTTTTCAAGGACTTTCTATTCAAGAAAATAAAGAATATCATGATCAATCGCAACGGCAACATAACAACTATGATGACACTGCATCAAATCATTGGAGTTATTTTTCTTTTTAATAAGTTAGCTACTAATTTTTATTCATGCTTGTATAAACTATGATAATTTTCTTTCTGATTACTAACATTATGATATTGCCCTATTATTTCATAAAATCTTTTTCGATAATGACAAAAGGGGAGAGGATATATTACAAAAGAAAGGGGGAGCCTCTTATAAAAGAAATTGTATGGTTGTCATTATCAAAAAGGAGGAGAATATTAGAACCTCGATTTCGATGAGAACAACTATACAAGCACTTGCATTCAATATACATAGGTAGATTTTCGCAACCAATGCATGAAGACCGACACAAGGATTGTTATATTAAGATATCTTAGTACATTCTGTTAATTTCATAAATAGATAAAATGTACAATTTCCTTGAAGTAATCTTTACAAGCATTTGCACATACACATTACTTAAAAAAGAAGATAACAGAATATTCATGTGTCAGACGTCTGGCGTATGTCCTCAGAGGTCTAGCAACATGTTCTGGTTTTAAATTTTTAAACAAACCAGACGTTTGGCACAAATGGCCAAACGTCTGACCTGGGTAATGACCACTTTTTTTCCAAAAGTCGTCTTCTTCAATCGAAGAGTTGCATCCTCCTGTTTTGATCATAACTCTTTCTTCTCAAACATTGTAACTCTTGGAATGAAATAGAATGAACCAAAAGTCGTTACTTCTCAAACAAACTCTTCACCGTCTATAAATAAACATGAAATTGAAAGTTAATTTTTTTATCTATTTTTAACTTTCTTTCTTTATTTTCTAATATTTTTGTGACTTCCAAAAGCACTCAAAAACACATGTTTATCTCTTCCCTATATTAAAAGCTTAAACTACATACTACTTAAAGAGATTATAGGACGAAGCCATACTTGTAGTCAAAATCGGTGTTGCATAGAACACACATTTGTCAAAGAAATACTCTTTTATAAAATTCTATTCCTCTGGCTAAAGCAAGGGCAATTGGTTAGTGTATTTTTGAAGGGGAGCTTCGGGAATGGACATAGGACGGGAGGTCTGAACCAGTATAAAAACTCTGGTGTGATTACATTTAATTTTTTACCTGCATTATTGCTCTATGCAATTCATACTATCATACATGTACTTGTCATATACTACATACATATATGATCCATATAGACTTTCAACCATAACATCCTTAATATTTTCAGAAGTAATTCTCTAACAACATAGTAAGAAATGAAAATTGAGGAATTATGAAATAAATGCAAGTAAAGGTAAATAACACAAGAATTAGAGTGGTTCGATCTTGATGAAAATCTACGTTCACTATGGTATATAATTTTATTCTTGGTATTTTTGATTACAAGAGACTTGTAATAATAATTTTTTGCAAATAATGAACATGAAAAAGAAAAATACGATCATTATAGAAGTTTATGTGAATCTATATTTTATGATTGTTGAGATCGTGCTCAGGAAGTATTTGAATCAAAATGGTCCATACACCCAGAAGTAATAGTTGAGAAATAAAAGTGAAGAAAGTAAATGAAAAGCAAGTAAAAATGAACGTACAAAGTTTTATAGTAGTTCGGAAAAATCTGTTCCGCGTCCGCTTAATGATTTTATTGCTTATTTCTGATTTGGAGGCAGAAGTTCATAGGACTCGGTATAACTACAACACTTAGAACTTCAACGTTGCAAGAATATAAAAGATAATGGAGCTAGAGCTAAAAGAGTCCCCAAAAATGAGCCATACACCTCTATTTATAGAGGTAGAGTGCCAAACTCTTGATGAGAAATATATCCCAGTCACTATACCAGATTTAGACCTGTTCTCCCAAGAGAATAGGCGTCATATCAGCAGAAACTGGGAGTCGGTGTCGATCCCTAGTGGAGGCCTGTATCGGTACTGATCCCCAACTTTTCCAAATTTGGTGTCTTTGACTCTTCACCTCGTATCGTCTTGTAGTTATCTGCGAGATTCCATATTTGTTTGCATCAATAATAACTTGTTTTAGAGTCCAAATGATGGAGTTGTAGAAGAGAAAAATTGTTGATTCGGTAGTTTGTGGAGATTGATATAGATTCATATTAAAATAGCATAACAACACTGGAGGTTGGGTCAGAACACCAAGGCGGGTCTATAGGAGGAAGATGGGCCCCATCGGGCCAAGGTTTGGAGTCAATACCGATCCCCAATTGGGAGTCGGTACCGACCCCACACTTGCAGGGATCCGGTCTTCGAAGTTATTTCATTGCTTTTGCGTTTGTGCTATTATATTGTTCATACCTTGGTTTAGGATTTGTGTTCACCATTCTAGGTCTCTTGCCTTAATAACTTCGATCTGAGTTGTCAAGTTCGTTTGTATTCTGCTTGGTCATAAGGCGTGACAACATGAGGGCTCTGATTAAAGCTCTGTGCCCAAGATTCCCACGCAACAGTTGAAGTTGATATTGTTGAGAGAGGAGAGGAATACAAATTTGAAGGAGTGATAGATAAATAACATTTGATTCTATTACTTCTTTTTAATTCAACTTTCTTCAACCTTTTCTTATTCATATTCATCCGACACAAAAATTTGAGGGAGAGATGGATAAATAACATTTGATTCTATTACTTCTTTTTAATTCAACTTTTTTCATCCTTTTCTCATTCATATTCACCATTCACAACAAAATGACCACATATTTATATTGGACTACCGATCCTTACAAATAGACATAACTCTTTACATAGACATCTTTTCGTTTCAATGGATGTGACTCTTCATTGAACAGATAGACTTTTCACTTTACTAGACACGACCCTTCACTTCAATAGACATGACTCTTTAATTTAATAGATACGCCTCTTAAACATATCATTAAATTTTGGTTTATCTTGATATTGCCTTCCGTAAATCAAAATTCTTTCGAACATCGAATGCAGCAACATTCCTTCAAAACATAGGTCCTTCAAGGGCTTTGTGAAATTATTGGCAATTTGTTCTTTACTTCGACAATATTCGCGATTGACTTTTCATTCACTGACAAGCTCTCTTAGAAAATGAAATCGCAAACGAATATGATTCGTTCTTCCACGTAGAAGATGAAGCCACTTATGTTCTTTCAGTCATTCATATCTCCACCTAATCTTTATATATTTCACATTTTTTGGTAGGAATAGAGATATTATCCAAACTTCCTTTATTGTCTTCTCCCTCTTTCCTAATGTCGGTGTCTTTGATGTAATTTCACAAATATTTATTTTACTCCTTTCATTTCTTCGTCCATCATTACAATAGAATTTTTCAAAAAATAAATGTTCTAACAATCATCTTGTTGCAGTGTCATAAATTTTAAATGAGTTATATATGTTATTTTTTCATTCTTCCATAATTTTGCTCTTGCAAACTTTGATCCATATTAATTCTTTGTATGTTTTTCAAATATCATTTTTCCATGCCTCTTTGTTTTCATGATTATAAAATTCATTGCTTGCCACTTTCGTTCTCTTTTTGATTATTTCTATTTTTATTTCTTCATTTTTGCATATTTTTGCTTGTATTTCATATCTCCTTTATTTATGTCTTCATTTTCATCTCATTTTCTTTTGTATTTTTCATCGCTGGCGTCATCTTCGCGTAATATTTTCGTCGTTTTCTTATTTCATCCTCTATACGTTTTCCTTCTTATTTCAATTTTTTTCTCCTCTAATTCCTCAAATTTCAGTAATTTTACCGCATCTCCTTCTCAATGTTCTTCTTTTTCTTTTTCTCATCAGTGAGATTGTCTTCTTCTATTATTTTTGTGTCATATTTCCGTATACTTCTTTCAATAAATTTTATGCATCTTTTATGGAACTTTCACCAAGAATATAATTCGATGCTACTTCATCGACGTTCTCACTCATCACAATACGAGCAGGATTATTATCCCATCGTAATTTCACAAATGCTTTCCTTTCCATTCTTGACATGCTTTTCGAATCAGTCGGCCGTTCATAACCATGTTCGAGGATTTTCCATAATCCTTTAGAGAATAACTCCTATTTATTTTTATTACTCCATTCTTCGAAATTTTCTTTTATGAGAACAAACAACGAAAGAAATAGAAATGTCACGATTTCGATCTAGTTTTGATACTAATTTATTGAGAGAGGAGAGGAATATAATTTTAGAGAGAGGTAGATAAATAACTTTTGATTTTGTTACTTCTTTTTAATTCAACTTTCTCCTTTTTTGTCATACATGCATTAAAAAAACATAATAATAACATATTTGTAATGAACTACACATCCTTCCAAATAAACACAACTCTTTAAGTAGACACTTTTTTTTTATTTCAATGGACACGACTCTTCACTGAAAAGACATGAATTTTCGATTCAATAGACA
Source organism: Allium cepa (assembly GCA_030765085.1). Taxonomy (NCBI): domain Eukaryota; kingdom Viridiplantae; phylum Streptophyta; class Magnoliopsida; order Asparagales; family Amaryllidaceae; genus Allium; species Allium cepa. The sequence continues at coordinate 1,031,008,911 of CM060945.1, read as the reverse complement.
TGACGCTTCACTTCAACTAACACGACTCTTTACTTCAATAGAAACGACCCTTAAACTTATCGTTAATTTTTGGTTGATCCCAAAAGATATACGGTTTAGATGCCGACTAGCTAGGTTGCAAGATGGAGAAAATATTCAGATAAAGGCCAGCTGGCGAAGCCGCACCATAGTTAGCTTGTTTCAAAGGGTAGACCTGAGACATAGAACAATTGATAAATAGTAGCTTCACTGACATGTGGACTTAGTAGCACAAATGGAGGTTGATGTACAACAATGATGCTTTTTTCATATGAACTTTGTCATTTTGTGATAATCTAGTCAAGGAGACGATACAGGGTTATCGTTTCTTCATGCAGGAATGAATAAACACTTTGGTACGAAGTTTACTGAACCCTGGTGAAACAAAAAGAACGGAGTGGTTTGGACGCCCAAGGAAGAGATGGGCGAGGAAAGATGAGGGGCTTGGGTGAGCAGTAATGTTGGATATGGGCTAGTAAGCAACGGGTTAAATGATTAAATATCAAAATATTTTACCAATTTGAATCTCATTAGGCCTATAAAGTCTAAATTGATTTCGATTTAATCATAACTAATTTTAAATAAAATAATTATTTTATTAAATTTGTTAATAAAGGCTTAATTTGATATTATATTTATATTATATAATATATATATATCATTTACACATGTACGTATACGTGCATGTGCAATATATACAATGTGCATGATTTAATATGTCTGTATCTAAATTTTAGGATTTATACCGCAACAGACATGTTAATTTGCCCGTTTATGTATGTATATGCTATCATATATATAGACACACATAGATATACAAAAACTAGTATGAAGCCTGTGCCGATGGAATAGGTTCAAGTTCTGTTTCCTATTTAGCATTATAGCGTGTCACTGTGCTTTCCACGAATGCAAAGTTTGATCGACGGAAAATGGTTCCTACATAAAAATAGAAATATTATGATATTATACGAGATTGGTCTTTGTAAAATGTAATATATACATATATATACACACACATAATTCTTGTCCACTTATTTAAATGCAAAATGCGTACATACAAGAATACACATAAAAGCATACACATAATGTAACAACCCGTAAAAATTTAAAGGTTTTATTTATTAAATTAATTGAAATTTTGTAAAATTTTAAACAATGAAATTTTGAAATAAAAGTTTAATATTTGAAATATATAGATTTTAACATAGCAGGTGGTAAATATTCAATTAATTATATGGAAGTTTATTTTCTTGTGTAATTCTATTTCAATTTTAAATCAGTTAAAGATTGATGATAATAAAATGTTTTCCAAACTTGAATATTTTACACAATAAATTTATGAATCCTCTTCTGAGTGAGACGTCATCTTTCATTTTTCCAAATTTTGAATTTTCTTGCTCCACTTATCTTCTTTCTAACCAAATAGCAGCATTTTCGGTACCGATTATCGACTTTTGATCGGACGATCATACCACTGATATCTGTATACCGTTTTGATCGTCTCGTTGTGCTGATCTGAGGTATATTTAATTCTATGTTTTGAGGTCAGGTACGCGACGGAAACAATAAAACTGTGCGTCGTACCGATACCGAAATTGTAACTTTTAAGTTCCATACCTTTTCAAATTTCAAACGTGCAGTCTGCAACCTAATAAATTATGTTACCTGAAACTAATAGCTGGCACTCACTATTCTATTGCTTTGAAAAATATTTATTTTTGGTCTGTTCTTTTTTGGACTGTTGCTTAAAGTTATATAGAATAGCCTGTCACTTTCCACCATACTTTCCATTTGCCTGAGTTGTTTATTCTTCTTGCCATCTCCTCTCCTCCCACCTTTTCTTCTATCTCAGATATTTATTTTTGAAAACAATGTATTGCCTGCATGCGCACACCCATTCCTTGCCATACGCCTCATCCACACCGGCCTTCTACAACCGCCTACAGCCAGATCTGGGTAAGCCATGCATGCCTCAGTTCAACCATCGTCACCAAACCCGCCGAACTTCCATCGCCCACTGCCTGTTGCCACCTACCGTGAGCACACCACCATCCTTCGGCTATCACTCATCATGATCGCAACTAGCCGAGCTCACTCTAGACCCGGCCAAAACCCACTTGTCTTCTCACCTCCCCTGTTTCGCTCTCTCTCTCTCTCTCTCTCTCTCTCTCTTCTTTCAGTGTGTGCCTGTGAAGATTATATGTTTTATTCGTTATATGTGGTATACATGTATATATATACATAGATTTATAAATATAAAACATTTCAATCTTGTAAAGGTTAGATTTGTAAGTATAAAATGCCAGTATATATTTTCGCATAACTTGGTTTCCAAATATATTATATAAAGTTATGTAAGTGGATGTATTATATTACATATCTACCTATATATAAAGTTGCAGCTACAAAACATAAGGTGGTGCATATTTCAATATTTATAAATATACATAGTTTACTTTGTGTTGATTTTATATATATATATATATATATATATGTTTGTTATATAGGTTGTGTGTGTTGAAAACTAGGTTATATAATTATCTGTTCTTTGGGAATATATCTCATGTATATGTATATTTAATTAAATCTGATTTGAGTATGTATATAGTGTTTGTGCTGCGACTAATATATAACTGAACGTAGGACTATTTGCACCGTGGCTTATATATAAATATAACATACAGTATGTTATATGTTGAAATAGTTGGATAATAACCAAAATTTTACAAACTGTTTGTTTATATAAGCGTATCATTTTTATTAGTATTATTCTATTTATAAAAAAATTATTGATATTACAACAATATAAATTAGTATTATATTCAGATAAGTTATATATAGAATGTGCAAGATGATGTTTAGATTTAAGTCTTTGTTTCATAGGTTGTGGTTGACAATTTTATATCATCATTAATGGTAAGTTATATATTAGCTATATCCATAAGTAGTATCCCAAATTATATGATATATATATATATATATATATATATATATATATATATATATATATATGTTGAATTTAGTATATATGTGTTTAATTTGAAACAATAGATTTTGAAAACATATATATTTAATCTAATATATACTTAAATTTAGAATATGACTTATATATATATGTGTGTGTGTTCACTAATACCATATATCTTCATCGATACAATACTGATTTGATTTCGTCTATTCCTATATATCAGCTTTGTTCGTCGAATCGTGCCCATTCTAGCTTTGTTTTGGGATTTGTGCCTGCATTCGTAACTCGTCTCATTCTCCTTCGTCTCTAACCTTGAAAGGTGAGTAATCACTCACGATTAATGCTCTTATATTTATTAAATTTGATTTCAATTGAAACGATAATTGAAATATACTGCTGGTTGTTACTTACATTGCTATATATGCTATTATCTGTAGTTGTTCACCTATGGGATATGGCACCATATCCTACTGTTTATATTATATTGTTATTCATGATATATGCTTGTTATTATTACTATCATATCTGTTATCACTTTGCAAGTTCCCTGTTTGTATAGAATTTACTATGGGTTGAAATGATACATACCCGAACGGATTTTAGAATAGGAGAAAATCTTTATGGGTCGAAATGATTAACCCAAGCGGTTTTCATTTGAATTGAATTTGGGATTGCGGGTCGAAATGATATCTACCCGTATATATTTAAATTACGGAATGAAATGATAAATATCTCTATCACTTGACCATAGGATAAGAAATTACATACTGACACCGCTGGTCTATATATAAATATTTTGAAAATGATTTCTATGGTTTCGAAAGGGAATATATATGGTTTATTTAATATTGGAAATATTTTATATAGAAATAAGTTTTAATATAAAGTAGTTTTAATAATAAACCTCAATCTAATAAAGTTTGATTTAATTAATATATAATGTCTAAGTATTATATTTTTAAATAGATTTTTCAAGGACTTGTATAAGTTAAGGAAGATAAAGTTGAATTAATTAAAATTGTATATAATTAAGAATTCTACTTAATTAAATCGATTTGAACTATTGAATTTGAAACTTAAGATTTGATTTTATAACTTAATTTTTGATTATAATGATTAAATGGATATTTCAAGTTTAAATACGAAGGGAAAATTTAGTTTAAATGTAATTTAAGGTTATTTAAATAATACTGTATTTACTAAGTGAATATTTCAAGACTAAATAATAATGAGGTTAAATCATGATCTATAGGAAACTGCTAAATTGAACTTTGAAAATGTTGAATATTAAAGCTTCGAAATATATTGGAATTTAAATGGTTTATTTTTTGATTCAGATCTGTACTTGAAATCAAGATAATTAATTTGAGTTTGTTATTTAGAAACCGAATTGAATTAAAATGGATATAATCTAGATTGAATAAAATTTGAATTTGGAAGTCGAGTTGATTTGAATCAATTTGTGAAATTGAGGATATATATATATTTAATGGAAATGATATTTTGGTTTTGAAGGATAATTATTTTTGAAAGGACCACGGTGTTATGATGATGTTTGGTGGTTAATAAAGTACACTTCTACATTATAGATAGTTCCTCGGATACTTAGAGGATGGTTATCCCAAACATCCCCTAAGTTACTTGTATTTCGGTTGATATTTCACTTGAGTTGGATTTGTTGATATAAGAATGTTAATCCTGACTCGAGTGTTTTGTGTTTTGCTTTACGCTCGGGTCAGACTAAGTGATATAGCATTTGAGACTCACCTTTGGAGCTTGGAGCTTCGTTTGGAGATCCAACTATCGATTTGGCTTTCAGCTTTTCTAGTTGATTTGTCCAGAGAGGTCATCTGTTTGTGTAGCGACCCGCCTTTCTATCACCAGAAAGACACATCATTACTTAAGAAAGAAAGAGATAGAAGAAGAAAAGAAAGAACAACAACACATCGGAATCTCACAGCGGAACGAATGAAATATGATATATAACATATATATATAGTATCATATACATCAGAGTACTCAACTATACATCTCAGTTTAGACAGTTATAACATTTCTGTCTAATTTACAATGCAAGAACATCCATACAGAATAACATCACAGCGGTAACTCGATCTATATATCTACACCCTGAAGCCTCCTGCTCCAAAGCTCCTCCAGAATTCGTCAAGGGTAACCTGAATCGCTTGACTACTCATACGTAATATGAGTACCCAAGAGTTTAATAAAACAGAAAATAAACACTTGGGTCAGACAGGGGTCTGGTGTGAGTAAACGGTTTAAAATTGCTTAACTTTAGAAAATCCTTTGAAAAGAAAGGGTATCACGTAAGACTTCCCACACTAAACATGGAAAAAAAATTACCTTACACTAACCAAAACATTTGATAGGAAATCCAGTGATATTATAATACTGTCTAGAGTTTTCAATTAAATAAGAAATAGCTGAAATTGTTACATGACTAAATTCCAGCTACTAGCCACAAAAGTGGGTAATACAATCAAAACCGTAGGGTCTCGTAGGAAGAATGGGTTTCCATCAATGGCAAGGATACTGGGGTACCGTCTGTCACAGTACGTGGCTTAGATCACCGTACTGAGGAGCCACCCTAACTCCCCTGCAACACAAGGCCGGGACCATTCCTTACTGAATAGTCCCGAACAAGACAACCCCACAGTTGGCTGCAGTTCCACCTGCCCACACAGCCGAATAAAAAGGGACATCTAGACAGGGGTAAATCTCGTCCTACTTGGGCATGACCCACTTAACCTTGCTGCACCTCCCCTGTTTTAGCCATTTCCGGTTGATGAGGCTTGAGGCTGCGATTACCTTTATAGGACACATCTATCTTAGAATGCTCACCGTCCATCTGACGATGTTCTGAAAGTATTCAATCCATACAAGTCCGTTCCGGGTTCGAATGGAACCGAAGACACTATCTCGTTACACTCATTTTGGAATCACCCTCAGAGTTAACGACAATAGCCCTTACACTCTGAATCTTCATCTCGAATCTGAAAGTACTATCTTCGTTAAACTCATTCTGGAATCACCCTCGGAGTTATAACGATATATAGTTCTTACACTTCGAGTCTTCACTTCGCTTGGATTTACGACCTAACGTTAATTTAGATCGATGTGTTTTTCGGATATAAAATCCGATCCCTGTCTCACCGAATCCAAAACGCCATTTTAATGTCCAAGTTGTACTTAAGGGTTTAAACAGTAGATATTCAGAATATCACTTATATAAATGGATGATTCATAACACACAGATAGATAATTCACTATTATCAAATTCATCCACACATATCATAAAGCAGCATATATATCACATCTCAGATATATCACATTCAAATCATTACATATCAACTAATGACATACAATATCATCCAATATCATTAACTCATCCAATGATATTTATCATCCAATCATTAATCATCCATAAACAAGTTTGGACCACTCTTAATTAGTTTAATTAATTCTTAATTAAATTAATTCCCTACTTAATCACTTTGATTATCATCAATCCAACTTACTTATTCATTAATTAATTACAAATTAATTAACTAAACATCACTTAATTATCCACTTTAGTTAATCCCCCTTGATTAATTATTTCTTAATTACTTTAAGTAATTATTCCTTAATTACAATTTTAATTAATCATCTTGATTAACCACTTCTTAATTATACCAAGTAATTGTCTCCTAATTACCCTTTTAAATTAATCATCCTTGATTAATTATTATTTAATTACCTCTTAATTATCTTTTTTTAATTAATCACACATGATTAATCACTTTTTAATTAATCACACTTGATTAATTACTTTTAATTAATCACACTTGATTAATTACTTTTAATTAATCACATTTGATTAATTACTTTTTAATTACATTTAGTAATTAAACTTTAATTTTGGATTAATATCCTTTAATTATTAATTACTAATTAATTATTTAATTAATAATCACTTCTATTAGTCAAATCCTTCCTAATTAATTATTTAACAAGTAATTAATCACTTTATTAATTACTCTTAATTCTTTCATTAATTAATTAGTCTTCAATTAATTTAAACCTTTAATTAATTATATTAATTAATTCTTTTAATCAATACTAAGTGATTACCCTTAATCATTTCTACCCAATTACTTTCATAAAGTAATTAACCTCTAATTACTTTGTTAAATAATTTCTCTTTACTTAATTACCTCCAGTGATTAATCACTTAATTTCTTCACTAAGTAATTTAACCAAATTAAATCATAAGTGATTATCATTAATCGCTTACTAATTAATTATTTAGTCAATTATTTAATTAATCATTTAAGTTTAATTAAATAATTCCTTAATTTCTTATATTAAAAGATTCTTAATTAAGAAAATCATTATCTTAATTAAATTATTTATATTAACCAATAACTCTTTAATTATTAATAATGATTGAATTACCTTAATTACCATCACACATTTGTTTATTTTTAATTAACCAAACTCTTAATTACTTAAGATAAATCTTTATTATAATTGATTACTAAATCTTAATCATTAATCTTTATTTAAAATATAACATTTTAGAAATCAATTATAATTTTAATCAATTTAAACATTCAAATTAAACTTTTAAATTTTTTAAAACTTCTCAAAGTTATTTAATAAAATTTAATACAAACCTCATTTTTGAAAATCCACTTATTTTATTTTAAAAACTTTATATTTCAATATATAAAAACTTATTTAAAACTAAACTTTGAAACAAATTAGTTTTATAAGTAAAAAACTTGTTTTACCTTTGTTTAAAACTTGAATCATTTACAAATCAATTTCCTTGTTACAATTTTTTTTTTAAAACGTTAGCTTTTAAATCCTTAAAGCCTGAACATCAAAAAAACTGCACAACACAGCACACTTCGAGCAAAACATCCAAACGCTCGAATGAAAACTCGAGTTTCCCACTCCTCCTTGCTTCGAGTAAAACTCGAATTTCCCTGAACATAAACCCGAGCACATACCATTCCCAAAAACCCAACTTCAGATGCACGAAACCGTACACATCCATGTGCACAGCGCCGCCGAGCGTCGATGAACTTCGCTCCTGCCTCCGACATATCACTCTCGACCACTGCAACCACTCGCGACAACCTAGAATCCACAATTCGAACTAGAATCAAAATCGACTCCCAACCCAAAATGCCTGAACCAAAACCATCAGAAATCTGATCGCCGCCGACGATCCATCACTCGAGACACCACGCCATCCTCTTCGTAGCTACGTCACGACCTCCAGCACCTTTAGAACGTCATGCGATCAACTCCGGTTGCTTCTCGTCGCCGCGTAACCCAAATAAACTTCGACGACATTCATAGGGTGTTAAACCCTATCCCATCGATTCTTGGCCATCTCGATCAACTATAAATTCCCAAAGCATTTTTCCTATGATCATCGTCACCCCCTATACCTTCAAGCTCAACCACGACGTCGAATTCGCCGTCGATCGCGGTAAATTGGTCAATTTGTCCAAAATAGACAAGCCGAGAATTCACACCAATTACCAAACTAAAAATCATGATATAACCATTAAAATTCATGGTTTTCCGTCACGAAATCAATTATGTAATTAAACCTTAAAATTGAATTGATTAAATTTTGACCCAAACTAAGATCACTTTAAATTTAAAAATTCCCATGCAATATCCAATGAAATTACCTGTAATGATTTTTAATAGTGTTATTACATGATTTCAAACAACTTTCCTTTGCAAATCACAAGCTAATTTGAATTCAAAATTGAATTATTGAATTTCTTAAGAAATTGATGTTTGTTATTATCACACAGAGACTATTTAAATAACACATGCATTCAAATATTCATCATTCAAACATGCATCCAATTTAATTCAAGTATTTCAGATAACATCATGATATTCATTCACAAGAACAAGTTGAAATCTAGGATTTAAAACTGTTTTTAAAATTCGTTTACTCACCTAGAAATGCAAAGGATACACTACAAGATATTTGATTTTTAGTGGCGCTCAAAAAACTCTACAAAAAGTTTTGGTTAACGCCGCTAGAAAACATGCGACAAAAAATCAATAATTTTTTGTTGCATTTATTTTAACGCCACTATAAATGAATTTTTGGCAGCGTTTTTTAAACGTTACTAAAGATCTTTTTTACAGCGTTCAAGAAACGCCACCGAAAAGGTGTCGTTTGATATCTTATTTTTTTGTTGCACTTATTATTATTTTTTCAAGCGTTTTTTGAACGCCACGGAGATTATCTGAGTTACTATAATTGCTGATTCTGTAGCGCTCTTTGAATGCTACAAAAAAATATTTTTGGTGGTGTTTTTTCTCCGCCACCGTATGTTTCGATTTTATTGCTTGTTATTCCACGACTACATCTGATTTCGCCTCCAATTCAAGTACTTCAAAACTTATACAATAACGTAATATATAAAAACATACACATTCAAAAATAACACATTCAATGAACCACAATAACACAAAGAAAAGCAATTACATAATCACCACTATATCATAACATTAGTGTCAAGACAAAATGTTAACCATACGTTTATATAACCAAACTACCATAAACAGTTTCATAATAGTACATGCAGCTAAAGTAGTGCTGCTACCATACATACTAGTTTCATAATAATTTCATAACAGTTTTAATCAACCTAACTACATACATGTGCTGCTACCATACCAAAAACCAGTGCTGCTACTTGAATTCTTCACAAACGTTTATCTACCTGTAAACAATAATAATCATGTTACTAAATATTTGTGAGGTGAAGGTATCAAAGATCAAAAATGGGCAAATATAGAAGTCCTTAGACTATAATACTTCAAACAAATATGCCTCTGCGTATTAACCACTGATGTGAGCACAATGTAATCGTCCAACAACTTTTACATCATATTTGTGAAGTCAGTGCACTAGACTTGCCATACGGCAACCATCCTCTTCAACCATGCACTCTATTTAAAATAGCAAGTTCACTTGATAACAACCCCATTTCCTTCCTTCATTCCCTCTACCTATACACTACTTGTTAACACCAACTTCTAACACAACACAGTCAACTTCTCCACCAAAACTTCCTCACAATCATATTTGATACAAACTTTCGACCATACCCACAACTCGTCCCACAACACAACTAAAAAAAATTCGAACCTGCCAAACAACTCATCCATCTTCCCTGTTCTTCATCACTGGTACAATCGAACCACCGTGCTTCTGAAACCTAACCGCAAATCCTCCGATCACTCAACAGACCTACTGCAACCTAACCTTTCGTGCATTGCATATCTCTTTAGTTCAGTACAAATGCACTTCGACCACACTTCAATCATTTCCACACTTCGACCACTCAGCAATCTCCCATTCAATCTTCCAATCACTCCTCTTTAACACTTTCTTCATATACCACCCTACATCCAAACAACACACTGCCAACATGTCAACACCAAACCCTTGAATACAAACTCTAACTCCACAACATATCCAAATCCGACAATAGCCAAACTGTCCACCATCTCAACTTCACCAAAACTCCACCACAAAACTGCTAACATCTCCGACAGTTCCCCGACTTCTGGATCATCACTGCCAACACTTCCTCCTCCCTATAACCTCACCCAAACCTGATAACAACCATCATCACAACTTCCTCAAACTGCCACTCCAACACCAAGTCAAAATCATTCCTTCCTCAATCACAAACAATACAACCCTCCCTATCCCTTAAACAACCTACCACCTATATCACCATTACTTCTAAAAACTTCACCTTCACTTGAAATGTTCCACCTTCAAACTGCTTCAGTTCAAACAACCTCGGTCATTATACTTCTGTCTACTACAAGCATCACTACCCACTTACCTTATCAGTCACTATCCTCTGGTTATCACTCACTGTCTTCTGAGTTTCGATTCTTTAATATTATTTATCTGTTAATATGGAGCAAATACTTGGTACTTTAAGAAATACCAAGCTCAAGTATATGTTTTATATAGTAGATAAATGTTGTGTAAAAAAAGATAGTATTAATATGCACCTTATGTAAATGAAAATATTCCAAAGTTGAAAAATTGTATTACATAAACTGTTTTACAGTGCCTTGTGATCTGAGTCTGGGAGAGGACATGCCCAAATCATAATTTGATATCATATAACTCATAAAGCAATATGAATACACTGTTGTAGTTACATACTAAATCTATCAAAAAACAACAAAATATGCCCAACTTTCAATTATGGACCACATATGTCAAGGGAAGATTATCAAACAAACATTAGCTTGAATCGCTATTAGACTAGGAAAAATATGCTAATGATTATGTAAAGAAAAAGAAAAAGGGAAGGAAATATTTACTTAAACTAAGAGAAACATGCAATACTTATAACCGAAAAATATCACCGAATGCTAGAAAATAAATGTGTCCACTTCATAATTTAATTTGTTCTTATATCAGCAAAAAGATAACTATAGATTATTTCCAAGCTAAAGTACAAATCCTTTAGACACATCTTCCCAAGCTATCTAACCCTATTGACATCCATGAAACCATTTGGCACATCTTCCTAAGCTAAAGTAGAAATCCTTTGGAAGTTAAGATAAACATAAAGTTACTTCTTTCCTTTTGAGAAAACAAAATATTTTTCATCAACATTAAGTAAGGTGTAATTAAGATGTTATTACAAGGGAAAAAGGTATATTTTGACAATTATGCAACATGGAACAAACTTGGCATAGGAATGGAATCAAAATTCAACATAAACATAATATTAAATTTGATTTGACATATCAAATCCAAATAGAGTCAGACAAAAAAGAAATATATTACAAATTTAAAACAGAAAAAAATTGAGTTATATGTAGAAATGATGCATGCTAGAGTAGAAATGAAAATCCTCAATCAGAAGCTGACCATACATCTTCAAATGACATATATGTAAGGTTTAATGCTAGGTTTTGATTCTTGAGTAGTAGACAGAACAAAGGTGGTAAATGTCAAAGCTGTCATGAAGCAAGGAAAAGAAACTACTTGATTGTAATACATTTTTCAAATGATAGTACAACAAATTTTATAATCTACTCAAGTAGATCATATAATCTACTCAAGTATGCCTTCACAATCCTCTCTAACATAACTAACATCTTCATCATCCATTTCGGTTATTTCGTTACCTTCCACGACTTGGATATCTTCCCCGATGCAATCGTGATCCTTTAAATCATTAAAACTTCTTGATGGTGCTTTCATTACAACATACCAATTAGAAACATCATTCTCTCTTGGATAAAATACTTGTCTTGCTTTAGATGCAAGTATGTATGGATCTCGTGAAAACGATGCTTGCTGTAAATTAACAAGAGTGAACCCATCATCATCAACTTTTACTCCATTTCCTTTATACGCCCAACGACACTTAAAAACTGGAATATAAAATGTATGATAATCTAATAAAATTATATCTGTCAATATTCCATAGTAAGTGACCACATCAACCACTTGGGACATATCTTTTGCACTTACTCTACAAATAGCAGTCGCATCAAAAGTCACCTCACAATTCTGAGTTTCTCTTCCTACATCTTGTATATGAAAACGTTGCTCATTGATGATATATCCATTGTAAGACATCGCATCATCCTTCAGACCAAAAGCAATCCATCTTAACATGTCATCATAATCCTTGGAGGTAGTAGGTATCTACAACAAATTTTATTTAGCATGTATATTTTATAGTAAGATTAATAGTCAAAAGAGAATATATTTGAAATCTAACTAACCTTTCTTTTAATCCAATCGGCAAAATTTTTTGTATGTGTTTCCCAAAGTAAGGTCGCATTTTTTGTCATGCGTGGGTCTGACTTTTCTAATTCCTCCAAATGCAAACTAGTATTGAATAATTGATTATAAGTTATATATAGCATTACGAACACATCAAAATAATTAAAACAATATAACATACACTTACTCTATAAATGGTTCCACCACAGCCATATTCATTAACACGGCTAAATGAGTACTTTCTTTGTCATTAACTCATAGTTTAACTGTCTTGGATATTGAAATCGGACGTCCCTCGAGTATTACATTTCTTTCATAATCTTCATTTCGAGCTTCTTTCTCCTCTATATGTCTTGATTTTTTCAAAAATTCATCGAAAAACATCATGGATTCTTTTGCAAGATAGGATTCTGCAATACATCCCTCTGGTCGTGCATAGTTTCTGACATAGTCTTTAAGTGTCTTCATGTATCTTTTGAATGGGTACATCCAACAAAAATGAACCGGTCCACACATAAGTGCTTCTTTTCCAAGATGAATGGATAAATGTACCATTATATCAAAAAAGGATGGTGGGAAATATTTTTCAAGCTCACATAAAACTTCAATAATCTCAACATTGATTTGTTCTACCTTCTCTCTATCAAGAACACGTTGACATAATTTTTTGAAAAAAGAACTTAAGCGAATTATTGTTTTTCTTGCCTTCTTTGCCATTGATCCTTCAATGCTACTGGCAATAACTGTTGCATTAATACATGGTAATCATGTGACTTCAATCCACTAATTTTGCAATCCTGCAACGAAATTCGAATTTTTAAATTTGAACAGTAGCCATCTTGTCCTTTGAAATCGTATAATCTTTTGCAAAATATTTTTCTCTCGGATTTTGACAACATGTATGGAGCCAGTGGAAGATATGTTTTATTCCCACGAGGTTGTGCATGAAGCTCACTTTGAATTCCCCAATCCTCTAAATCCTTTCTACAGTTGGTTCCATCTTTTGATTTATTACCATGCAACATCGTGCCCAATAGGCTTTTACAAATGTTTTTCTCCACATGCATCACATCTATACTGTGACGTAATGGAAGCTCCTGCGAAAACCAAAACTATAACACATTATTGGGTTTTTCTTCTATTAAAACAATGAATAATAAATAAACTAACCACTAACCTTCCAATAAGGCAAATCAAAGAAAATTGATCTTTTTTTCCACCTCGATAGCTCCATTTTTGTAGAATTGTTAGTATTATCATCTTCATCTTCTGTATCATAAACACACTTTCTCTTCTTACCTTTCTCCTCTTTTTCTTTTCCAAAATCATTTGGATAATACTTCAACAATGCATGAATGTTTCTCCCAGTTAGTATTCTAGGAGCACTACCTTTCTCTATGGTGTTATCAAACAATGCCTTTTGTTTCCTCCGTGAATCTGAAGCAGGTAGAAATCTTCTATGACCCATGTAGACGCTCTTTCAACTATGATTCAACCAACGAGAATGGGTATTGACACCACATAATGGGCAAGCTTTTCCCCCCTCCACACGACATCCATCAAGATTTCCATAAGCCGGAAAATTGTTAATCGTCCATAGCAAAATTGCATTCAGTTTAAACAAAGTTTTACTAAATGCATCATAAGCATCAACTCCATTACACCACAAATGATGCAAGTCATCCACCAAAGGCGCCAAATATACATCAATATCATTCCCGAGTTTCTTTGTGCCTGGAATAAGTAAAGTTAACATAATATTTTCCTTCTTCATACACAACATAGGCGAGAGATTGTATGTCACAAGCATCACCAGCCAGTAACTATATTTCGAACTCAACATGGAAAATGGATTGAATCCATCTGTAGTAAGACCAAGCCTAAGATTGCGTGGATCAGATGAAAAAGATTTATACTTTTCATCCACCATTTTCCATGTCGTAGAATCCATGGGATGACGCATTTTTCCATCGTTGCTTGTATTATTAAAATGACATCTTAAATCTTCTGCCATCTTTTGAGATCTATACATTCTTCTAAATCTCGGAATTATTGGAAAGTATCTCAATACTTTAACTGGAATACCTTGTATAACCTCTTCAGTATCTTGATTTTTCTTCCATCTGGAAGAACCACATTTTGGACAACTTTCTAAATCTTTGTATTCTTTTCTGTAAAGGCAACAGTCATTTCTCACAGCATGTATCTTTTCAAAACCCATGTCGAATGCTCTAAGAAATTTCTTTACTTCGTATAAGTTTTTGGGAAGCACGTTATCTTTTGGCAGAAATAAATGTTGCACAGTTAAAAGCTTATCAAACCCACTATCAGACAAGCCAGTCTCACATTTAAGATTATACAAGATGGTGATAGCAGATAATTTTGTGTGATTTATGCAACCGGGATATAATGGAGTTTCTGCATCTTCCAAGTTCTTGAGTAACCCATCCTCTTTTCTTTGAGAATTAACATTATCTTTATCATCATCAAAAAAATCTTGATTCAAAAAATCTTCATCTTCATAGTGTATCATCTTGAATAGATCATATACATCAAACGTATTTGTTTTCTTCTCTACATTTATCTCTTCACCATGGTTAAACCATACACCACCCATGTATTTAGGATCCATTCCTTTTATAATTAAATGTTCAACGATGATTTGTTCATCATGACGACTAAGATTCCGACAATCCTTGTAAGGGCATAAAAAAAATTTCTATACTTCTTGCATTCCTCTTTGCAGCATTCACAAAATTCATTGCTCTTTGTCGGTACTCTATACTAGTTCTATGAAAAAAGTAAAAATAAATAAAAAAAATTGAGCTTTAATATTAGATTATATGTCATAATTCTCAAAATACATATTAAGTTAATCATGATTTTATCACCTGCTTAAAAAAACCTAGTCTTTTTCCATTTTCGACATATGAAGGCAAATAAGTTTCCAATCTTTGACGTATAAATTGGTTATCTGTTGTAATCAAAAAAATAACTAGACGTTGAAGTTATTACCCAAAAAAACATCCAAGCATCTTATAAATAATGCACTATCTGGAACATAGGTAACACGCCCATAGCAAGGATAATAAACTACAATAAAACACATAAAATGAATAATAACAGAGATAACATGTGCTGCAGTGAATGAAATAACAGAGATAGTTTTTATTTTTAGGATACTGCACACATGAATCAAACCCTGTTCACAAGGTTACATAGATTTGTTTTTCTTCGTTTGATGACTGAAATTATGACGCATTTGCTGAAAATATAATGCATATAGATATGTATCAGTGAGATAACTCCATGTGGCCATGTAAACGCTCTGTGGGAAAATTATTTATAGAAAAATAACACATACGTTTTTCTTATTTAAACTTATTCTTACCTATCATTTGTATATTTTATACATATAAATATACATGCTTCATTTCAACATTCAGTGACATGCTTCTAAAATTATAATCAAGTATAGAGATTATATCTGAGTTTTACTTACAGTTTCTTTCACAATGGCACAAGTAAAGCATGGGAATATGATCAATCCTCATACTGGTGATGAAGAAGAATATCAAGAAAACAATGGTTATGATGGATATTTGAGTTCTTTATCAGAAGAAGAAGAAGAAGAAGATGATGATGATAGTTGCAATTCAACTGGCGAAAATTCATCTGAAGATGAAGATTTTATAGACGATTTGAATTTGTCTTCATGTTCTTTGAATTCTTCCTTATCATCGTCGAATTCATCACTTTATGATATGTCATCTCTCATTTCACATCTTCCTTTGAAGTAAGTTTTTGTTCAATTGTGTTCTGATTTTGCTTCTTTTCATATATAGCACATTTTTTTTTGTTCAGATTTCTTTTTCTTAATTTCTTTCTTTCTTTTGTTTTTTATTTTTTATGTCTAAAACATTAATCATACGTAAATAATTTATGGTATCATAACATTCATAACACGTATACATAAGTTTTCATATACAAGTTGTCTAACAAATCATTTGAATTTCAGGAGTGGTTTATCAAAACACTACGAAGGAAAATCACAGTCGTTTACATCACTATCGAGTGTGAAGAGTTTGGAGGATCTAATCAAAACTGAAAACCCATCAAATAAGAAGATCAAAGCATTGAGAAATAATAGTTGGAGTATGATGAATTCATCTAGAATTATAAAGAAGAAAAGCTCTAAAGGATCAGTAAGCTCTTCGTTAAGAAACTTGAAGAGGAATGATAGTTTTTTCAAAGGCAAACCATGTAGATGCAAATAAAAAAATAACATAAATTGGATACAATTAAAGCAAGCACATCGCACTAACATTATAGGAAATGATTAGAATATAAGTAAAATTTATAATAAAAAATAGCTCGAACATAATCATATAAAATCAATTATTCCAGTTAGGATTTATTCCAATTAGGTTTAAATCGACTATTCCAATTAGGGTTTACGTAGAAATTCGTATAGAGTGTCCATACATAATTATATAAAGTCCAGTAGACTCATAAAACCGATTTATAAAATTTCACACCTAATCCGCGAGGAGAGATCTGTGAAGGGCTACCGCGACGATGTGGAGAGGAGTAGAATGAAGGACATCTACCGCAACAATGATAACGAAGCAAGGTGGATTTTGTTGGAGGGTGAGGTAGATTTTGCTGGAGCGAAAAGGAAAGCGTGAGGAGAAAATTTTCTAAATAATGAAGAGGAAGGGAAACATGACAGTAAATAAAAAAAATTCATGAAATATTTTTTTACTTTTCGTGGGTGCAAAGCGGGAACGTGAAATCTTTTTAGCCGCATTTATATTTTTTAGGGAAATACATTTTGGTTGCATTTAGAAAGAAACGCCACCAATTTTTGCAACTATAAATGGTTTTTCTTGTAGTGGTAGAGGCTATACATGTTGAATATAATCATGCTCTGTTGATTTCTGTTTTGCTTGTTAATTAATCCTGATTGCATTTGAAAATCTGAAGATTTATGTTGTAATTTCCCCTGCCTTTGATTTAAGAAATTGAACTGTTGACAAATCTTCTTGCCTCTGATTTAAATTTCCAGCTTATCTTCAGATTTCCCAGTATTTTACTTCTTTTGATTTGTATTATGTTTTTGTTGAAAAGAAGAAAGAATTTTTAGTTGAAGATTAAAAGTAAGTCTCCTCTTCATATTTTACAATTTAATTTTAAATTAAATTATCAAGAGAATTGACATTGTCCTTTTTATGTTTTAGTTAACTTACACCTAAGCTTATATGTTTACAAATGTCTCTAACCCAAATTAATATACTTACAAGTGTTATTACTATTTTTTTAAACTTATTTAAGCCTTGTATGTATAAGTATGTAATATGTATATGTATGTAATGTATTTTAATGGTTTATTATTGGTTTACAAGTATTACATTTTTTATAATTTATTTAAGATATGTATATGAAATTATGAAATATTTCCATGTATATAATGTGTATTTATCTTTTTATAATTTAAGCTCTTAGTTTTATAAAAATATATAAAAGTGACTTCATGCAAACAATTATAAATTACTTATGCTTTTATCAAATTAAATGTATCATATGTTTATAAGCTTGAGAAATTTATTTTAATTTTATATATAAAATTCCTAAACCAATTTATCTTATGTTAAAATTTTAAAAGGAAAGAATATTAAAAACAATTGAACTTTTTAAATTTAAATCTTATTTAAAACCCAAGTTTAAAAAATATATATCTATATTAAATAAGAAATTATCTTTGTTATTAAAATTTAAATCTCAAATATCACTTTTAAAAGTATTAAGTCAAATTAAAATTTTCAAATTACAAATTATATATAATAAAGTTTGGAAACACATAATTAAGTTCAAAACAATATCTTTTCCGTTTCTAATATATATAAAAATATATATACATTTCAAATGGAAAACATTTTTAATCATTGATTTTGATAATTACTATATTAAATTTTGAAACACAAATCCAAACCACAATATATATATTCATATATATTACAATTTGAATATATAGCTTTTATTACATTAAAGACTTCCTATATATAATATATACCTATATATATACATTATAAATAGAAGATATTCTGATTAGCTTTTGAAAGATAAATATTACCAATTTTAAATTGCTAGAATAAATATTTCCAAATTAAAATATTGTTAGTTTCCAAAAGAATTAAACTTGCCAATTTTATGTTGTTAAGAAAAATGTTAATAGATATTGTCAAATTAAATATTATTAGCTTTTTAAAAGAATAAACTTGTCATTTCATAATATAAAATTATCAAATCAATTTAATTATTAACAAAGATTATTAAATTAATATTGCTCAAAATTCCGGGTCGTCAAATTCCTTCCCTCTTAAAGAATTTTGTCCCTGAAATTTAAAAGTAAAGATAATTTAATAACCCAGCAAAAGTTTTTAACTTCAAACAGCAATCACACAAATAAATCATACACTATCAATCATAGCAACCATAGCAACCAATTCAAACAAACAATTTTAATTATCCAGATAAAATTCTGGATAGAACTTCCTAATATTATCAACAGTTTCCAAGTACCTATTCTGGAATACTCACTCTACAGAACCTTCAGTAACTACACTACTATAACCCAGAACTCCCTCTTATCTGGATCTACAAATCTGAACAAGGTATCAGACTAAACTCAAGACCAGCTCAACTACCAGATCCTTCTGAACTGCTGATTCGTTCACTCGATGAATCAAACACATATTCCTCAGAGATACATAAAATACAATGAATTCCAGCTATCCGAACTGGCAATTCAATCTTGTAGATCAAAATCTAATCTCCAAAGAACACAGGAAAATCTCAAAATACATCTGGAGCTAGTTCTCCAATTTTACCAAATCTTATATCTCCTTTGATCGGATAAATCTAAAACAATATCCAAATTCCAACTTCTCATTCCAAATCTCCTCAATTCTTAACTGCATAACTCTTCTGATGCTCCTGAGTCACCTTCATCTTTCCTGATCAGCTTAACCCTTACTGATTGCTTCATGAACAAACCGGACCAAAATCAAACCAATTTTCAAATCCTACTCAACAAAATGACTCTCTCAAAAATTTGCCGAAATTCAAAACACAACTCTATTCCACAAGTATTAGTGGACTTCAGACCTACTTCTCTTATCTGGAATAGCCAAACAGTTGCACTTGACAACCTTGCCTTCAAATCCTGAAAATTCCTTCATACTTGAATTTCCTGTAGAAATCCCTTACTGCAACACCCAGTGGCTCCCATTCTAGAATAACTGCTATCTCGCTTTTACTGCACAACTCTGATCTGGAATAGATGAGAACATTATCGAAGAACTCGAGCACAAACTTTCTCCATACACTGTTTATTAGATCCTATAAAATCTTAGTGACCCATTCCACTTGGTCAAAACATCCCAGTAGAATCTTAACTAGAAAACTAGATGTGATCAATCCCTCTCCAAAGAATCCTGAGATGTTTCACCAAACTCTTCTTTCTCTATGAGTCATCCCTCTACACGGTTGAACAATCGGTATTTCTCCTGGAATCCAAGTCGATAAGTAACTCAATCTCTGATGCGGTAGACCTCTGATTTCCTCAAAAATCTCTGGATAATCTCTGTCTACTTTAATAGCTTTTACCCCCACTTAAGATGCCTCAATTCCCAAATCAAAGAATACTCCATGAATTCCCAAACTAATTGCAAGTCACTTTTGCGATCATACTCAGTACAGATTCCAAAGAAACTGTTCTCTCTTCACCAACCAGCACAGCTTTCCTAATCGAGGTCAATCTTTCCAGAATGGCTTATTTATCAAAAAAATTGACAGATCACCTCCAACTAATACATCCTGCTTCATTGAGCCTCCAGAAGAAATGGATAAGCCTTCACTATCTGCCCGGTCTGCCGATAGTAGAAACCCAAAGATTTCTGAATCATCAAAGAAATAGGTCCACGCTGCTGCTTCCAAACTTCACTTCAATGATACTGCTAAGCCAAAAGATCTTCCTTAACCACAAGCTCCTTGAAACACAAAATATCACCCAATTCCACTAAAAGATCCTTGAGACGAGTAGACATCTCCTCAAGAAATTCGGCTCCAAACCAAACACCAACCACTTGTTCTTATTAAGGGAAACAATAAGACCATGTCCGAAATTATGTAACTCATCGACCTTAGTCTCATACTTCAATATAGATAAGACTCGCTTAATTGAGATCCAGAAGATCCCTAAATATCTGAATCTTCCCTATAGTAGGCATCACTGTTCCTCCAACACCATCTTAATCTTGCTCCAAAAGAACATCTTCAGAACCATCTATGGATACTGCATCTCACCACATAGCTATTCCTTCCCGAAGTCACCAAGATGCCATCACCTGCTTCTTCTCAGCTGACAGATTCAACTCTTGGAAATCCCGCTCACTCGAGAGCAAATCAACCTCACACTTCAAGAATATACTCTAATCCTTGAAAAGACTCTCAGGGATCAATGAAATCCTTTCACCAATCTATAAAGCTTATCCGAGACGGTACTAGGTCTAAAATCTCGACAGATATACCTCCAACCACAACATATGAGACTCTTCCATTAGTGGTAGTCGTGTTACTCACACTCCTACCTTATCTATCTTTATAACTTATGTTGGAAAATCCGAACAGATAACCCAATAGATTAGGTAGATTTATAAATATATCCATATATAAAAATTACAAGTACGCTCTCTCAAGAAAGAAGTCACTCCAAAGCCTAGGTATTCACTCAACCTAGCGCTCTGATACCAACTGTAGCGACCCGCCTTTCTATCACCAGAAAGACGCATCATTACTTAAGAAAGAAAGAGATAGAAGAAGAAAAGAAAGAGAAGAAAGAACAACAACACATCGGAATTTCACAGCGGAACGAATGAAATATAATATATAACATATATATAATATCATATACATTAGAGTACTCAATTATACATCTCAATTTAGACAGTTATAACATTTCTGTCTAATTTACAATACAAGAACATCCATACAAAATAACATCACAGTGGTAACTCGATCTATATATCTACACGTTGAATCCTCCTGCTCCAAAGCTCCTCCATAATTCGTCAAGGGTAACCTGAATCGCTTGACTACTCATACATAATATGAGTACCCAAGAGTTTAATAAAATAGAAAATAAACACTTGGTTCAGACAGGGGTTTAGTGTGAGTAAACGGTTTAAAATTTCTTAACTTTAGAAAATCCTTTGAAAAGAAAGGGTATCACGTAAGACTTCCCACACATAAACATGGAAAAGTTTTTACCTTACGCTAACCAAAACATTTGATAGGAAATCCAGTGATATTATAATAGTGTCTAGGGTTTTCAAGTAAATAAGAAATAGCCGAAATTGTTACATGACTAAATTCCAGCTACTAGCCACAAAAGTGGGTAATACAATCAAAACCGTAGGGTCTCGTAGGAAGAATGGGTTTCCATCAATGGCAAGGCTACTGGGGTACCGTCTGTCACAGTACGTGGCCTAGATCACCGTACGGAGGAGCCACCCTAACTCCCCTGCAACACAAGGCCGGGACCATTCCTTACTGAATAGTCCCGAACAAGACAACCCCACAGTTGGCTGCAGTTCCACCTGCCCACACAGCCGAATAAAAAGGGACATCTAGACAGGGGTAAATCTCGTCCTACTTGGGCATGACCCACTTAACCTTGCTGCACCTCCCCTGTTTTAGCCATTTCCGGTTGATGAGGCTTGAGGCTGCGATTACCTTTATAGGACACATCTATCTTAGAATGCTCATCGTCCACCTGACGATGTTCTGAAAGCATTCAATCCTTACAAGTCTGTTCCGGGTTCGAACGGAACCGAAGGCACTATCTCGTTACACTCATTTTGGAATCACCCTCAGAGTTAACGACAATTGCCCTTGCACTCTGAATCTTCATCTCGAATCTGAAAGTACTATCTTCGTTAAACTCATTCTGGAATCACCCTCGGAGTTATAACGATATATAGTTCTTACACTTCGAGTCTTCACTTCGCTTCGCTTGGATTTACGACCTAACGTTAATTCGGATCGATGTGGTTTTCGGATATAAAATCCGATCCCGGTCTCACCGAATCGAAAAGGCCATTTTAATGTCCAAGTTGTACTTAAGGGTTCAAACAGTAGATATTCAGAATATCACTTATATAAATGGATGATTCATAACACACAGATAGATAATTCACTATTATCAAATTCATCCACACATATCACAAAGCAGCATATATATCACATCTCAGATATATCACATTCAAATCATTGCATATCAACTAATGACATACAATATCATCCAATACAATTAACTCACCCAATGATATTTATCATCCAATCATTAATCATCCATAAACAAGTTTGGACCACTATTAATTAATTTAATTAATTCTTAGTTAAATTAATTCCCTACTTAATCACTTTGATTATCATCAATCAAACTTACTTATTCATTAATTAATTACAAATTAATTAACTAAACATCACTTAATTATCCACTTTAATTAATCCCTCTTGATTAATTATTTCTTAATTACTTTAAGTAATTATTCCTTAATTACAATTTTAATTAATCATCTTGATTAACCACTTCTTAATTATACCAAGTAATTATCTCCTAATTACCCTTTTAAATTAATTATGCTTGATTAATTATTATTTAATTACCCTAAGTAATTATCTCTTAATTATCTTTTTTTAATTAATCACACCTGATTAATCATTTTTTAATTAATCATACTTGATTAATTACTTTTAATTAATCACACTTGATCAGTTACTTTTAATTAATCACATTTGATTAATTACTTTTTAATTACATTTAGTAATTAAACTTTAATTTTGGATTAATATCCTTTAATTATTAATTACTAATTAATTAGTTCATTAATAATCACTTCTATTAATCAAATCCTTCCTAATTAATTATTTAACAAGTAATTAATCACTTTATTAATTACTCTTAATTTTTCATTAATTAATTAGTCTTCAATTAATTTAAACCTTTAATTAATTATATTAATTAATTCTTTTAATCAATTACTAAGTGATTACCCTTAATCACTTCTACCCAGTTACTTTCATAAAGTAATTAACCTCTAATTACTTTGTTAAATAATTTCTCTTTACTTAATTACCTCCAGTAATTAATCACTTAATTTCTTCACTAAGTAATTTAACCAAATTAAATCATAAGTGATTATCTTTAATCGCTTACTAATTAATTATTTAGTCGATTATTTAATTAATCATTTAAGTTTAATTATATAAATCCTTAATTTCTTATATTAAAAGATTCTTAATTAAGAAAATCATTATCTTAACTAAATTATTTATATTAACCAATAACTATTTAATTAATAATAATAATTGAATTTCCTTAATTACCTTCACACATTGTTTATTTTTAATTAACCAAACTCTTAAATACTGAAGATAAATCTTTATTTTAATTGATTACTAAATCTTAATCATTAATCTTTATTTAAAATATAACATTTTAGAAATCAATTATAATTTTAATCAATTTAGACATTCAAATTAAACTTTTAAAATTTTTAGAACTTCTCAAAGTTATTTAATATAATTTAATACAAACCTCATTTTTGAAAATCCGCTTATTTTATTTTAAAAACTTATATTTCAATATATAAAAACTTATTTAAAACTTAACTTTGAAACAAATTAGTTTTATAAGTAAAAAAATTGTTTTACCTTTTTTTAAAACTTGAATCATTTACAAATCAATTTCCTTGTTACAATTTTTTTTTTAAAACGCTAGCTGTTAAATCCTTAAAGCCTGAACATCAAAAAAACTGCACAACACAACAAACTTCGAGCAAAACATCCAAACGCTCGAATGAAAACTCGAGTTTCCCACTCCTTCTCCTTGCTTCGAGTAAAACTCAAATTTCCCTGAACATAAGCCCGAGCACATACGATTCCCAAAAACCCAACTTCAGATGCACGAAACCATGCACGTCCACATGCACAGCGCCGCGGAGCGTCGATGAACTTCGCTCCTGCCTCCGACACATCACTCTCGACCACTGCAACCACTCGTGACAACCTAGAATCTACGATTCGAACTAGAATCAAAATCGACTCCTAACCTAAACTGCCTGAACCAAAACCATCAGAAATCTGATCGCCGCCGACGATCCATCACTCGAGACACCACGCCATCCTCTCCGTAGCTACGTCACAACCTCCAGCACCTCTAGAACGTCATGCGATCAACTCTGGTTGCTTCTCGCCGCCACGAAACCCAAATAAACTTCGATGACATTCATAGGGTGTTGAACCCTACCCCATTGATTCTTGGCCATCTCGATCAACTATAAATTTCTAAAGCATTTTTCCTATGACCATCGTCACCCCCTCTACCTTCAAGCTCAACCACGACGTCGAATTCGCCGTTGATCGCCGTAAATTGGTCAATTTGTCCAAAATAGACAACCCGACAATTCACACCAATTACCAAACTAAAAATCATGATATAACCATTAAAGTTCATGGTTTTGCATCACGAAAACAATTATGTAATTAAACCTTAAAATTGAATTGATTAAATTTTGACCCAAACTAAGATTTTATTGTAAATTTAAAAATTTCCAGGCAATATCCAATGTAATTACCTTTAATGATTTTTAATAGTTTTAGTACATGATTTCAAACAACTTTCCTTTGCAAATCACAAGCTAATTTGAATTCAAAATTGAATTATAGAATTTATTAAGAAATTGATGTCTGTTATTATCACACAGAGACTATTTAAACAACACTGGCATTCAAATATTCATCATTCAAACATGCATCCAATTTAATTCAAGTATTTCAGATAACATCATTATATTCATTCACAAGAACAAGTTGAAATCTAGGATTTAAAACTGTTTTTAAAATTCGTTTACTCACCTAGAAATGCAGAGGATAGAGGCTATATTTGTTTCCAGGCTCTTGAATTTTTTCTGCATGTTGAATATAATCCTGCTGGTGTTGATTTCTGTTTTGCTTGTTGATTAATCCTTATTGCAATTGAAAATCTGAAGATTTATGTTGTAGTTTCCCTGCCTTTGATTTAAGAACTTGAATTGTTGATAAATCTTCTTATCTCTGATTTAAATTTCCAGCTTATCTTCAGATTTCCCAGTATTTTACTTCTTTTGATTTGTATTATGTTTTTGTTGAAAAGAAGAAAGAATTTTTAGCTGAAGATTAAAAGTAAGTCTCATCTTCATATTTTACAATTTAATTTTAAATTAAATTATCAAGAGAATTGACATTTGTCCCTTTTATGTTTTAGTTAATTTACACCTAAGCTTATATGTTTACAAATGTCTCTAACCCAAATTAATATACTTACAAGTGTTATTACTATTTATATTATTATTTTTTTAACTTATTTAAGCCTTGTATGTATAAGTATGTAATATGTATATGCGTGTAATGTATTTTAATGCTTTATTATTGGTTTACAAGTGTTACTTTTTTTTTATAATTTATTTAAGCTATGTATATGAAATTATGAAATATTTACATGTATATAATGTGTATTTATCTTTTTATAATTTAAGCTCTTAGTTTTATAAAAATATATAAAAGTGACTTCATGCAAACAATTATAAATTACTTATGCTTTTATCAAATTAAATGTATCATATGTTTATAAGCTTGAGAAATTTATTTTAATTTTATATATAAAATTCCTAAACCAATTTATCTTATGTTAAAATTTTAGAAGGAAAGAATATTAAAAACAATTAAACTTTTTAAATTTAAATCTTATTTAAAACTCAAGTTTAAAATATATATATCTATATTAAATAAGAAATTATCTTTGTTATTAAAATTTAAATCTCAAATATCACTTTTAAAAGTATTAAGTCAAATTAAAATTTTTAAATTACAAATTATATAAAGTTTGGAAACACTTAATTAAGTTCAAAATAATATTTTTTTCCATTTCTAATATATATACAAATATATATACATTTCAAATGGAAAACATTTTTAATCATTAGTTTTGATAATTACTATATTAAATTTTGAAACACAAATCCAAACCACGATATATATATATATATATATATATATATATATATATATATATATATATTCATATATATTACAATTTGAATATATAGCTTTTATTACATTAAAGACTTCCTATATATAATATATACCTATATATATACATTATAAATAGAAGATATTTTGATTAGCTTTTGAAAAATAAATCTTACGAATTTTAAATTGCTAGAATAAATATTTCCAAATTAAAATATTATTAGTTTCCAAAAGAATTAAACTTGCCAATTTTATGTTGTTAAGAAAAATGTTAATAGATATTGTCAAATTAAATATTATTAGCTTTTTAAAAGAATAAACTTGTCAATTCATAATATAAAATTATCAAATCAATTTAATTATTAACAAAGATATTAAATTGATATTGCTCAAAATTTCGGGTCGTCATAGTTTGTACCGGAGACTTCACTGTATTTGAGATATTCTGTTGTATTTTATTTCTAACTCTGATGTTTATATAATAGCTTCATGAACTACTATTTATCTATTCCGCTGCATTATTGTTATATTACTCTGTGTCTGTGATTCTGTGATTGATTTATTTACTGTATATTTGAGTTTTGCAAAAATTTAAATTAACAATCTGATATTTTGAGTGATTCAAGTCCGACATGTGTGGATGCGAATGGTTGGAAATACCGGGCTGTTACAGTTGGTATCAGAGCTTTGGCTCTAGGCATACTTAGCATATATAGTAAATTTATTTGCAGAATCGCTTTCGTTTGAGCTTGAATTTCTTCCTCTATGATTCTGATTTTCCTTTGGACTTTGGAACGTTCCATTCAGTTCCAAAATCCATTATATTCTCTCCCTATTTGTGGTTCTTGATTCTGGAGTATCCCATAACTCCACTTCGAAAGAACTCTATAAGAATAGGCGATCCCGGCAATCTTTGAATGATTTGTAAAGGAGTGAAACTCCTTTACAATTGGCATTTGTTTAATCGGAGATTTATACATCCCTCAGTTTAGATGCTGTTATCTCTACTTACGCCGAATTCTACCTCTGGCGATCGAATGTCGATTTGCCTTAGAATTCCGCATCGATCTTGTTCTTGAAGTCACGGTTGACCCGGTTAAGGTCGGCCGCGATTTATATAAGTATATCCATCTTTTATTTTTGAAATTTAATTACCTCATCTTCGGTTGAGCCTATCTTCGAATCAGAATTCTATTTAATTAGAGTCCCTCTAATTTGAATCTCTATCTTTGTATTGAAATCCATTCTGGAATACCTTCTTGTATCATCCTTTGAAAAATTGGGTTTGTTTGTATTTTAGGAATTGTTTTATAAACCCAAATTATTATTTTGATAAGTATATTTATGTCCTATATACAGAAGTGAAAAGGTTTTCGATAAGGATTATATATCTGTTAAAACTAGAACTTGAAGTTTCGAAAAGATTTGAAATTTTGAAAATTTTATATATAAGAAATTGATTTATATAAAAGTGATTTAGAACTGAAGGGTTTTGAATTTGAAATTTGAGAGATTGAATTTCAGTGTTTTGAAATTGTTTTTTAAGATTTTGAAATATAATAATATGATTTAAAAGTATTTTCTGAATAAGAAATTTCAAAGAGTTTTCAAGAAAATAGAAGTCCAGAACTCACTTGTATCGTTGGAAAATAATTTCGGTGATGAGTGCACGCATCATCGACATTGATTTTCGAGTTTCAAAGTGGGGAAGAGGCCACTTTAGTAGCTTTGCTATGCGGGTAATTTTGTGAAACTAATTTTGATTTCAAATTCCAAAGTATGATTTGATATTCGAAAGATATATGTATAGATACTTGAAATGATTTGAAGTGAACCCGGTGTTCAGTCCTCGAGTTTCGAATTTGATTTGGTATAACCCTATCTATTGAAATTAATTTACTGATTAGTTACTGATTTCCAATTCTTAGATTGAAAATTTGTTTCTCCGGCTATTTTGAATGTTCGAACACTTCCAAATCGAGGTTTAAATTTTCAAAGCTATGTGATTTCGAAAAGTATAAATTATTTGATAAAGTATATAATTTTAGTCTTGTATGTTTAGAATATAAAGTAATATGATTTAAATAAATTTGAAAATGTTTTTTTAAGTAAATGAATAGGACTATTTTGAATTATAATAATTCGAAATTTTGTTTCGGAATGTTTCGAATAAAATTTAGTTCTAAAAGTTTTGACTTTGGAACATCTTTTATAAAACAATTATATATAATAATGATTTTCAAAAGATAAATTTGATCTTTCGAATGGAAATAAATAATTTAAAGCTTTTAAAGGGATTGTTATAAACATGGAAATCACTTTGGGTATAATTGATGTTGAGAAAAATATTCGGTTTTGAAAATAGATTGGAATGTAAAAGCCAGTATTGATATGATGATTTTGGAAATGAATTTGTTTGACCTAAATTATGTTGATTTGGAAACTAGGATTATTTTCTAAACCTATTATTTTGGAAACTTGAAAGTGAAGATATTGAATTTGGAAGAAATAATTTGGTGAAATCGTATATGATTTTGAAGCTGAACTGATATTGAAACAAATTGGAATTGAGAACCTTATTTTACTAAATACTTGATTTGGGAGTTATCGAACTTATATGAAATTGATTTGTATATGTATGAAGTGGATTTGAAAACTATTGATTTGGAAAGGTACTCAATTTGAAAAGCGAAATCTTACATAATCGAAGTCTATATAAGTGTGATTTGATATACTACTGATTTTGGAAAGTATTCGATTTGAAAATGGAATCTTATATAAAATGGGCTTTATATAAGTATGATATTTGAAAGTGATTTGAAAAGGTACTATATGATACATATTTGCAAAGTAAAGATATGGGAAGTGCCTTCTTATTGATAACCGCTTTGTGCCCACATTGTGGATTCATTCTATCGATATTATTCTCTCTGATTTTGGTTTTCCGGATGTGATACTCGAGTGTCCTACCATGGCATAACCCATGGTCATTTTTTTGGGTGGCATAATCCGCAAGGCAGATATTGCTTAAAGGGTACAGATGTTTCCTAGGGGATCCAGGCGTAACCATTGTTATGTATCCTGCGGTCTACAGTTTTGTTGTGGTGGCGTAATCGCAAGGCAGAGATTGCTTAAAGGGTACGGATATTTCTTGGAGGATCCAGGCGTAACCATTGTTATATATCCTGCGTCCACAGGTTTGGTTATCATGGCATAATTCGCAAGGCACCGATTGCTTAAAGGTACGGATGTTTCCTAGGGGATCCAAGCATAACCATTATGTATATGTGATCCAGGTGATTTGTTTGGATTGTACTTTCCATATCAATTTTGAAGGTTTTTCAAGTATTTTCACTGGGTGTTGAAATAGGTCTACTAAGTACTCGAAGAATTCTAGCTTTGCGCCTGATCAACGCATGACCAGAGTCTGCAAGAACGAGGATAAACTTGTTGAAACATCGAGTTATCTAAAGATATTTTATTATAAAAGTATTTCCAACAATTGAATTTTGTATTAATATTTGAAAGTGAAATTCTTATGGTTTGAATTAACTATTCATGCTCGATACTATTCTTTTGCATCTACCTTATCTGCTCAGCTTTGTTTATTCACCTATATTCTGTTTTTTCGAATCTAACTTCTGTTCTCTTTTGAATATATCCTATTTGAAATATTGTTTATTTATATACTCATGGTTTAACAGAAATTTTTTTAATGTGATAAATATTTTAGAAGTTATTAATTAAATAAAACCTATTTAAAGTAAATGATTTATTAATAATATTTGAAATGTATCTGGAGATAAAATTTATAATATTTATTAATAATGTTTTCAATAACCTCTTTGTAAATATAAGTAATTATGTAAATAATTATTTTCAAATAGTTTACATATATTTGTAAAGGAGTTATTTAAACACATGAATAGTATTTATAAAGGAAGCAAGAAATTCTACAAATGGGTTTTCGAAAATATTAAAGTATTAAAGACAATTGAATTGCAAATGAAGTTTTCAGATGAATATTTCAAGAAAAATTTATGTAGTTTTAAATTAATTTTTTTATCCTTTTCTTTCAATCTATTTTTATTTCTGGTTGTTTCTATTCTCCAACCTTCTTCCTTTTCGGGGACGAAAAGTTTTGAGTGGGGGAGAGTGTAACAACCCGTAAAATTTTAAAGGTTTATTTATTAAATTAATTGAAATTTTGTGAAATTTTAAACAAAAAAATTTTGAAATAAAAATTTAATATTTGAAATACGTATATTTTAACATAGCAGGTGGTAAATTTTCAATTAATTATATGGAAGTTTATTTTCTTGTGTAATTCTATTTCAACTTAAATCAGTTAAAGATTGATGATAATAAAATGTTTGCCAAACTTGAATATTTTTACATAATAAATTTCTACATCCTCTTCTAAATGAGACGTTATCTTTCATTTTTCCAAATTTGACTTTTGTTACCCCGTTTATCTTATTTCTGACCAAATAGCAGCATTTTCGCTACCGATTATCGACTTTTGATCGGATGATCGTATCGCTGATATCTATATACCGTTTTGATCATCTCGTCATGCTAATTTCTGCGGCATATTCAATTCTGTGTTTTGAGGTTCGGTATGCGATGGAAACAATAAAACTGTGCGTCGCACCGATACCGAAATTGTAACTATTAAGTTCCATGCCTTTTCAAATTTCAAACGTGCAGTCCGCAAACTAATAAATTGTGTGACCTGAAATTAATAGCTGGCCCTCACTATTCTATTTCTTTGAAAAATATTTCTTTTTGGTCTGTTCATTTTTGGACCGTTGCTTAAAGTTATATAGAATAGCCTGTCACTTTCCACCATACTTTCCATTTGCCTGAATTGTTTATTCTTCTTGCCATCTCCTCTCCTCCCTCTTTTTCTTCTATCTCAGATATTTTTTTTGAAAACAATGTATTTCCTACATGCACGCACCCTTTACTTGCCCATACACCTCATCCACGCCGGCCTTCTGGAACTGCTTACAGCCAGATCTGGCAGAGCCATGCACGTGCCTCAGTTCAACCATCATCACCAAACCCTCCGAGCTTCCATCGCCCACTGCATGTTGTCGCCTACTGCGAGCACCCCCACCAACCTTCGCCTATCACCCATCAAGATCGCAGCTAGCCAAGCTCCCTCCAGATCCGGACGAACCCACTTGTCTTCTCCCCTCCCCTGTTTCGCTCTCTCTCTTCTTCCAGTGTGTGCCTGTGAAGGTTAAGGTACACATATATGTTTTATTCGTTGTATGTGGTATCCGTGTATATATATAGATTTGTAAATATAAAACATTTCAAGCTCATAAAGGTTAGATTTATAAGTATAAAATGTCAGTATATATTTTCGCATAACTTGGTTTCCAAATGTATATATAAAGTTATGTAAGTGGATGTATTATATTACATATCTACCTATATATAAAGTTGAAGCTACAAAACATAAGGTGGTGCATATTTCACTATTTATAAATATACATAGTTTACTTTGTGTCGAATTTATATATATATGATTGTTATATAGGTTGCTTGTGTTGAAAACTAGGTTATATAATTGTCTGTTCTTTAGGCTCGGTTATGAATATATCTCATGTATATGTATATTTACATTAAATCTGATTTGAATATGTATATACTATTTGTGCTGCGACTAATATATAAAATAATGTAGGACTATTTACACCGTGGCTTATATATAAATATACCATACAGTATGTTATAGGTTGAAACAGTTGGACAATAATAAATTTTTTACAAACTGTTTGTTTATATAAGCATATCGGTTTTATTAGTATTATTCTATTTATAAAAAAACTATAGATATTACAGCAATATAAATTAGTATTATATTTAGATAAGTTATATATAAAATGTGCAAGATGCTGTTTAGATTTAAGTCTTTGTTTCATAGGTTGTGGTTGACAATTTTATATCATCTTTAATGGTAAGTTATATATTAGCTATATCTATAAGTAGTATCCCAAATTATTTGATGTATATATGTTGAATTTAATATATATGTGTTTAATTTGAAACAATAGATTCTGAAAACATATATATTTAATCTAATATATACTTAAATTTAGAATATGACCTCGTAGATATGTAACTATATTGTGTGTCTATATATATATATATATATATATATATATATATATATATATATGTTCACTGATACCATATATCTTCATCGATACAATACTGATTTGATTTCGTCTATTCCTATCTATCAGCTTTGTTCGTCGAATCATGCCTAGTCTAGCTTTGTTTTGGGATTCGTGCCCGGATTCATAACTCGTCTCACTCTCCTTCATCTCTAACCTCGAAAGGTGAGCAATCACTCACGATTAATGCTCTTATATTTATTAAATTTGATTTCAATTGAAACGACAATTGAAATATACTACTGGTAGTTACTTACATTGCTATATATGCTATTATTTGTAGTTGTTCACTTGTGTGATATGACACCATATCCTATTGTTTATACTATATTGTTATTGATGATATATGCTTGTTATTATTACTATCATATTTGTTATCACTCTGTATTTTCCCTGTTAGTATAGAATTCACTATGGGTTGAAATGATACATGCCCGAACGGACTTTAGAATAGAAAAAAATTGTTATGTGAAATAATAAACCTAAGCAGTTTTCATTTGAATTGAATTTGGGATTGCGGGTTGAAATAATATATACCCGTATATATTTAAATTACGGATTGAAATGATAAATATCTGTATCACTTGACCATAGGATAGGAAATTATATACTAACACCGTTGGTCTATATATAAATATTTTAAAAATGATTTCTATGGTTTTAAAAGGGATTATACATATGGTTTTATTTAATATTGGAAATATTTATATAGAAATAAGTTTTAATATAAAGTAGATTTAATAATAAACCTCAATAAAGTATGATTTAATTAATATAGTATGTCTAAGTATTATATTTTTAAATAGATTTTTCAAGGATTTGTATAAGTTAAGGAAGATAAAGTTGAATTAATTAAAAATTGTATCTAATTAAGAATTCTACTTAATTAACTCGATTTGAACTATTGAATTTGAAACTTAAGATTTGATTTTATAACTTGAATTTCGATTTATAGCGATTAAATGGATATTTAAAGTTTAAATAAATCAAAGGGAAAATTTAGTTTAAATGCAATTTACGGTTATTTAAATAATACTATTTTTATTAAGTGAATATTTCAAGACTAAATAATAATGAGGTTAAATCAAGATTTATAGGAAACCGCTAAATTGAACTTTGAAAATGTTGAATATTAAAGCTTTGAAATATATTGGAATTTAAATGGTTTATTTTGTGATTCAGATATGTACTTGAAATCAAGATAATTTGAATTTGTTATTTAGAAACTGAATTGAATTAAATGGATAAAATCTAGATTGAATAAAATTTGAATTTGGAACTCGAGTTAATTTGAATCAATTTGTGAAATTGAGGATATATATATATTTAATGGAAATGATTTTTGGTTTAGAAGGATAAATTATTTTGAAAGGACCACGGTGTTATGATGATGTTTGGTGGTTAATAAAGTACACTTCTACATTATAGATAGTTCCTCGGATCCTTAGAGGATGGTTAACCCAAACATCCCCTAAGTTACTTGTATTTCAGTTGATATTTCACTTGAGTTGGATTTATTGATATAAGAATGTTAATCCTGACTCGAGTGTTTTGTGTTTTGCTTTACGCTCGGGTCAGACTGAGTGATATAGCATTTGAGACTCACCTTTGGAGCTTGAAGCTTCATTTGGAGATCCAACTATTGATTCAGCTTTCAGCTTTTCCAGTTGATTTGTCCAGAGAGATCATCTGCTTGTACCGGAGACTTCACTGTATTTGAGATATTCTGTTGTATTTTACTTCTAACTCTAATGTTTATATAGTAGCTTCATGAACTACTATTTATCTATTCCGCTGCATTATTGCTATATTACTCTGTGTCTATGATTCTATGACTGATTTATTTACTATATATGTTGATTTTTGCAAAAAATTAAATTAAAAATCTGATATTTTGAGCGATTCAAGTCCGGCATGTGTGGATGCGAATGGTTGGAAATACTGGGCTGTTACACATAATATTCAATTTAATATGATAAAGTTTTTCCCGATCCCTCGTGATTTTGTTTTTTAGTTAATATGTAATGATTTTTTTTAATTTATAGTAAATTATAAATTAAATTTTTTTTCAAGTCGATAACATTGAAGATGACGTGGACTTTTATATAGAAGTTATCTTCTTTGAAAATTAGTTATATTCATATATAGATGATTATATATGTCTAAAATTCAACTCTACATTTCGGCGGTAAAGAGATTAAAATGTATTCCAGTACACGTAGGAAAACTAAAATTTCAGTATACTATCACATGGTTTATTGATTCAATCTTAAGGTGGATTTTTTTTCCTTCTGAAGCGATGAGATTCATATTTAAGCAAGCTTGCAGTAACATTTATTTTAGGATAAATTTTCAATCTAGTCCTAAAAAAATTATTTCTAGTTTAGACCCAATTGAAACTTATTATTAAAATATGAATTTTCCCCACAAACAAGATTTTTTTTACATGTACATTCTAAAAATGTGCATTTACAATTTTTTTCTAAAATATACTTGCACATTTTCAAAATGCAACACACAAATTAAAGTTTTGTTCATGCACATTTCAGAATGAGCTGGTACAAAATGCCTGAATGATGAAAAATAAGCCTATTTCCATAGCAAAGTTGGAACGGGTCATTGAAATAAGTTTTTTCCGGAGGCCTACATTGAAAATTTGTTTTTTATTTTAGTTGCATGTACCGCCCTCAAATGCTACTTATTTTCTTATTCCATTGAAACCTAATTTGTCTATAGGTTTTTCCATAAAAGCAAATACCCATATAATAGTTCATAGAGATCGAATTTGATATTTTCAAATAGAAAGTCCAACAAAATACAGTTTGCATACATCATTATAGCTATCATGCTAAAGAAAATACATCCAATTCATGCCACTAAAACCAACCCATTATAATTACTTGTAAATCAAATATCATTATTAAACTTTCAAAAAAATTGGATACTTACATAACACTATTCATACAATTGTATGTTCTCAATGGATCCAAATGAAGCAAATTGGATTCGAAAACATATATGATGCCTTCATGAGCAGTATTATAAAGTGGTTGTAGTTTGCAGCATGCATATAATATCCTTTTACGTACAACAAATGGTATGTGATTAAACATTACAGATAAAATCTCTTTTGAAACCCTTATTATAGGAGTAATCTCCGATGCCAGAAAACCTATCAAACTTGGTGATCAAGTGAGATGATGTAATATATTTGATCTTCTGCACAAATAGAAACCACTTTTTGATTAGGAATTGAAAAGTGGTAGTTAAGACTTCATTTCACTAGGGGTAGGTATCATTTCTATTTAATTTGTGTAACCAAAAACGCATATATACATATACAAAAACTTGTTTTCAACACAAAACTGAAATTTTGAAACAATACACCAAAAATTTAACTTAGCAGATGAATGTGCTCGAACTCAATAACTATAAAATAACCAATATAAATACATGCTTTTAAAACTACAAACACTAAAACTACTTCATTGTTCAGTTTATATAGAATATTAACCTATATCCAAATGTATATTGAACAATAATCTAGTTTAGATTCAACAATCTGATTCTGAATATTAGTTGCCTTGTTTCAGCAAACAGCTTACTTACATTCACATGTAGTTTAAGAAAAAGATTTAAATACCAACTTCATTAGTAAGTTATGAAAAATATCTAAACGCCCTCATGATGAAGAAATTGTAGTAAGTGAAAAATGAAGAAAGCTAGAGATAGGGTATTTTAAAATTGCTAGTGATATAGCATGTATGCTGATTCTCCTCTTCCTTTCCTTGTCCTCGTCACATTTCAATTGAGGAAGAGAATATGCATGGAAGAGGAAGAGAATGCCCAAATATGGTAACTCTTTATGGTACATATACCTCTAATTTATAATGCGTCAAACAACCAACTTACTAATAAATATTAAAGCATCTAGGCATTGTGAACTTTTTAAATAAATATATAAAATCATTTAAATTACACCGAAATAAAATAATAATAGTAATGATAAAATACAAAATTATGAAAATAAGGAAACCTAACCGTCGGTAAAAATTGAACAATAATGTTTAGCCATATCTAAACACAGACACATTTAATTTATAGGTTAAAAAAGTCAAAAGGAAAAAATAAATAATCAATAAAGTGATTTTATCTCACATGCATGTATGTAAGTCAAAGAACTCATAAGATTACTATAAGAAAATGACCGTATTACAACTAGTTATTTATAACTGGCCTCATATAACAACTGTAATAGACGGTCTTTAATAAGTGGCATTTCCTGACAGTTGTATTAAAGGGTTTTTAGAAAATTATATTTCCTGCCAGTTGTAATAAACATATTTTTAAAACTGCGCTTTCCCGCCAGTTGCAATGAACGTATTTTTAACAACTGTTATTTCCTACTAGTTGCAATAAATATTTTTTTAACAACTGTTTGTTTTACCATTTTAAATAGAGATCTATAACAACTAATTAATTTTGACCATTGTAAATATTTATATATAACCGTTGTCCAACTCATAAGCTGTAAATAATTAATGTTTGACATTTAAATTTAATTAATTTACAATTAACATTTAATAATTTATTATTTGTCGATTTCACATATTTAATAATTAATTATAATCAATAATTAAAACTTATATTTAATAATTAATTATAATTAATAATTAAGATTAATATTTAATAATTAATAATTAAGACTAATTTTCAATAATTATAAATTAATAAGTAATATTTAATAATTAAGAAGTAATATTTAATAATTAATAATTAATTTTTAATAATTATAAATTAATATTAAATAAATAACTATTATTAATTAAGACTAATATTTAATAGGGGCATTTCACTAGAAGGACAAACTTTACAGTCCAATTAGTTTCTAAGACACGCATCCACGGAAATTAATTTCAAGGCCAAGTCTGTAGAATAACTACTTTTAAGGACAAAGTCAGTAGACCATAATTTCATAGGTTTTTAGGCCTTAGAAACTAATTATTTTGCATTTTGTTCTTAAAAGTAATTACTTCAGTTGTGTGTCCTAGAAATTAATTGCACTTGCTAAAGAGGCCCTTGTGTTTAATTTCCACTATTTTTTAATAAATAATAATTAAATTTAATAATTATGAAGTGATATTTAGTATAATTAATTTTAAATAATTATTAATTAATAATTACTATTATAAAATTAGTATTTAATGATAATAAATAATCAATACAAATATTTAATAATTATAAATGGAAGTTTACAACTAATAATTTATAAGTAATAACATAGATAGGTAACTATTTATATTTTAAAACCAATAACTATTAATAAATAATTTATAACTACTAATTATTATAAACAACCAATAATTAATTTTTATATTTAATAATTTATTATAATTAACTGTTAATAATTAGTAAATTATAGTTAATACCTATTAATTAAATTTATTAATAAATATAATTAATAATTAATATTGAATTCCTAATAACTATAATAAATTTACTATTAGTATTTAATATTAGATGACTACTATTAATATTCAGTACTTAATTTAATCATTAATAGTTAGTAACCATTATTAAATGATTAATAATCAAAAGAAATATTTAATATTTAACGATTAATAATCGATAAGTAGTATTTAATAACTAATAAATAATATTTAATAATTAATATTTATTATACAATATTTAATAATTATAATTAATATTCAATATTTTAAAAAATACAAAAATTTGAAATTTTCTATAATAAATTTAAACATATTCACAAAATTGAAAAATAAAATTGATCTTTTTTAAAAGTTTCAAAACTTTTCACAAAATTTAAAAGCAAAATTTATCGCAACATGTGTTGCAACTTTGAAATTTTGTATGACACAGAGTAATAGAGGTTTTCTTTTGGCTTCAAACCAAAATTTTGGCTCTAAATCAAAACTTTTGGCTCCAAGTCATAAAATTTGGCCCATCTCGCTCGAGATCTAAATCTTAGATAGAACGATAAAGTACGAGATAAAGAAATCAAGATCCACCCACCTCCAGTAAGGTCGCCGCTATCAACAGCCTAATCCAAATGTTTCGGTGTCACCAAACTCTACCCTACCTCAACTCCGTCGACCTGGTCGCCTTCTCCTTATGCATCAAATCGAGAGGTTGACTCGATGTCAGTAAAATAACTATGTTGTCAAAAGTGAACTATGAAGGTATGAGTCCTATTTGAAGTTGTGTTTGCTCATGGTGATAGCTAATCAATTTGAAACCTTGTTGTGATGTTTTGATGTACAATCAATGTTATGGTTGATTTTGAATAGAGTTGTGTTTTTTGGTACCGAAGTACTGATTCTCTAGTTACGTTTGATTGAGTCGCTATACTTTGAGAATCCTATGATGTTGGTTGTGCTTAGGATGAAAATTAGAGGGAAGATTTGAGTTGGTTCCTTGCTGTGGTGATGAAACGACGATCTAATGAACCAGTGGTATTGAGAAATAGTGTGTACAAGGCTGAAGTTTGGTTGATGCTGAGTGACGATGGATTCTTTGGATGTTGTAAAGGTTGTGTTGAATTTATTTGATTCCAATTATTTTCGAAAGAAGACAAAAAAATAATTAATTCATTCAATCAATCAATTAACTAGGCTATATATGGAAAGATAAAGAGGAAGGATATGTGTGATATCTTTTAGAGAAAGGAAACTAATTAATTGCTAATCAATTAATTAGTCAGATCTATTATATGAAGATATACAAGTTTATATAAAGAGACTGATTTAAGCAATGGAAATTTATGGAAAGATAGATTTTTTGTCACTTATGTGCATTGGATCAAATCAAGTAACTTGGAAAGGTTGTCACATAATCTAGAAATTAATTTTCTTCATCTCCAAGCATTTTCATTTTCATGTCTATTTAAAATGAAAGAAGTTCATCTTCATGAATGTGAGAGAGCATCCACCATTATCCTCTTCTTCAATAAACCCTAATTTCTACAGTCAATCAATTAGGGGTTTTGAGCATAAACAAGTCTTCATATAAATTGATTATTCAATTTGTAATTATAGCTTAGTCTCTCTACTTTGCTACATATAATTTTGTAATCTCTCTATCTTTTTTTTATTCTCTTTTTTCAGTGAAATAAAGAATGGTTGTTGGGTCCGTGGACGTAGGCAATTTAGCTGAACCATGTTAAATGTTTGTGTTCTCCGCTCTTCTGTTCCTCATTTTTTGGTTATTATTTTTCATTGAATTGGTGGTTTTTAATTGATAAGCTCGATCATTCTTTCGATTATTTCTGCGCTTTAGCATTCCACTGCAGTTTTGGAGTTAATGCAAAATATTTAAAAATTTTGGACAACAGATTGGTATCGGAGCTACCTGGCTTGTTTTAGATTAGTTATCAATGACAAATTCTTTTAATGGTGGTATGAAAAATTACGGCATCACCAAATATGTTAGAAAAGGAGTTTTAGCGACATGCAAGGTGAAGACTAATGATGGTGTTCTTCAGCAACAACTTCATTTATCTAGAGAAAGAGATAAAAACCAGAAGCACTTTGAAGGTAGAGATATGCATGGGTCCCACTGCAAGGGTCCTAGAAGGGTTGCTTGCTATTAATGTAAGAAGAATGGGCTTTTCATACTGGATTGTCCGCTCTTAGAAAGAAGAGAGAGAAGAAGGAGAAATCTTTGGTTTTGCCAACAGTTAGATCAGATACGGATAGAAGTGGTAGTAATACATCATTTTTTTAGCTAATATTTCACCTTTAGAGCATGATAGTTGGGAGATTGATTATGCAGCCTCTTGTCATATGACGCCAGATACGAGCTATTTTGTCAATTACAAGAAAATTGATGGCGGAGCGGTTCATATGGGGAATGACACATCTTGTCATGTTGTGGGCGTTGAAAGTGTGAGGTTTAGGATGCATGATGGTAATTTTAGGACTATCACGAATGTTAGACATGTTTCAATGCTGCGTATAAGTTTATTATCAGTTGGAGCTTTGAGTAGACTTTGTATGAGGATAATAGTAGATGGAGAGAATTTGAGAGTGCTGGAGGGTTCCTTGGTAGTGATGAAAGGGGTGCGAGTTAATGATATTTATTTCATGGAGAGACGGCCTTCGAAGAGTCGGTAGTTTCTACTGATTCTAGTATTTCAGATTCTACTCGGTTATGGCATCTTTGTATAGGTCATGTTGACAAGAAGAGTCTTGAAGTATTAAAAAAGCGTGGGTTGATTGATGGTGTTTGTCAGTCGAAGCCTAGCTCTTATGGAGATTGTTCTTTTGGAAAGAAGAAGCGTGTCACATTTGATTTTGAAAGACCTAGAGCTATAGTGTTTCTAGAGTATGTTCATTCTTATATGCGGGGACCCACCCCAGTTGCATCTTTAGATGAGGCCAGTTACTTCATCTTATTTGTGGATGGTTTCTTACGTAAGGTCTGGGCCTATTTCTTAAAGGCAAAAGACAAAATATTTGCTCAGTTTTGTAAGTGGAAGGCCTTGGTACAGAAGCAGTCCAGGAAGCATTTGAAGGTTTTCAACGTTGGAAATAGTAATGAATTTATGTCATAAGAATTCACTAACTATTGTGGGTTCGAGCACGTAGTTAGAGATTTTTTTAATTTCTGTTGAGTCACGTTGTTATGGAGTGGAGGAGAGCATTTATTGAATATTATGGGAGAGAGCTGTAAGCTTGAGAACGATTGCTGGTCTAGAAGAGGGATTTTGGACAGAAGCGATATCTATGGCAGTATTTCTAATCAACCATACACCTTCAATTACCATAGATATGAAGATCTCGAAATAGATATGGAAAAGAGAGCCTGTTGATTATTCATTTCTTAAAGTGTTTGTATGTTCAACTTATTTAGAAGATGAGAGACATAATAAGTTGAAGCCTAGAGAAAGCAAGCGCATTTTGTTAGGCTATAGAGAAGTGACGAGGTATAGGTTGTCGTGTAAAACAAATAGGAGAATTGTGACTAACAAACATACAATATTTGATGAGAGGTCTTTGTTGAAGGTGGAGTCTCTATCAAATGGTGACATTGGAAGGATAGAAAACTTCCAAACATATTCGGAGTCGTCGGATTATTTCCATACTCGAAGAGATATTGGTATTTCCAATGATATCATGGTTGATGAGAAGATTATAGTGATTCAGACTCTAAGTGGAGTTCACTTGCTGGAAAGGTCTTTTGGTTCAGTTGGCCCTGTTTGTAAGCATATTTGTAGCGATGATTCTTCATCTTATGTTTTGAATGTTGTGAAGCTTGTTGGTGAGTCTACTAATGTTGACTTAAGAAAGTCTAGCAAAATTCTTGTGAAGGAGATTGAAGTAGATAATGTTGAGTATGTCCTCACTCAATTTGGAATGGAGAATGTGAAGCGCGCTGTTAAATCTCTATTGGTCTCTTGATATTTAGTATCTACATGTTCGTCTCCAACATCGGATTTGTTGAAGAATTTCGGGATTTTCTCATATGCATTTTGTTTATTGATGTGCATACTATCTTTCTTGTGCTTGGAAAAGATTTGGAAGCTCTATTTGGGGAATATTGCCCAAACTAGTTCATATTGAGCTTGTTGACGTAGACCCAACAATTTGTCGAGATGTGGTGATGCAGAAAGATTGTTATATGAAAAGATAAAGAGGAAAGATATATGCGATATCTTTTAGAGAAATGAAGCATATTAATTGTTAATCAATTAATTAGTGAGATCCGTTATATGAAGATAGACAAGTTTATATGTATAGAGATTTATTTAAGCAATGAAAATTTATGGAAACATAGATTTTTTTTGTCATTTATGTGCATTAAAATCAAATCAAGTAACTTGGAAAGGTTGTCATGTAGTCTGGATTTCAAGAGAAATAAACGATTCAATGATCTAATCAAATAATAATATTAGTATGGTTTGAGAG
This sequence comes from Allium cepa, assembly GCA_030765085.1. Classification (NCBI taxonomy): domain Eukaryota; kingdom Viridiplantae; phylum Streptophyta; class Magnoliopsida; order Asparagales; family Amaryllidaceae; genus Allium; species Allium cepa. Next base: position 1,030,965,852 of record CM060945.1, on the reverse strand, counting down.
GAAATAGCAGGATCCACTTGAACATTACAGTGGAAATGTGTTGAATCAAGAGTAGATAGTACGCGTCTTTATTATGGTCGTTTCATTCTGTCCCCGCTTACGAAAGGGCAAGCCGATACCATAGGTATTGCCATATGAAGGGCTTTACTTGGAGAAATAGAAGGAACATGTATTACACGAGCTAAATCTAAGAAAGTACCAGATGAATATTTTACGATAGTAGGCATTGAGGAATCGGTACATGAAATTTTAATAAATTTGAAAGAAATTGTATTGAGAAGTAATTAATCCTTTTTTTAATCATTTTCCTAAAAAAGGATAGAGCCGAGTTTAATTGCAATCAATTAGGAGAACAAACAACAATTACTGAATTATGTGCGCTTAGTTCTTATATTTTCTGTTTATCTATCTTATCTACTGGTTCGAACTCGAATTTGATCTCTTTTCATACTTCACAAGCAGCCGCAAGTTCAGGACTCCATTTTCAATTTTCTTCATCTCCAAGCATCATCATTTTCATGCCTATTTAAATAAAGGAAGTTCATCTTCATATATGTGGGAGAGCATCCATCATTATCTTCGTCTTTAGTAAACCCTAATTTCTGCAGTCAATCAATTAGGGGTTTTGAACGTAAACAAGTCTTTGAATAAATTGATTATTCAACTTGTAGTTATAGTTTAGTCTCTCAACTTTGTTACCTATAATTTTCTAATCTATCTTTTGTACTCTCTTTTTACAATGAAATAAAGAATATTTTTTGGGTCCGTGTGATGTAGGCAATCTAGCCGAACCACATTAAATTTTTGTGTTCTCCTCTCTTCTATTTCTCTTTATTTGGTGGTCTTTTTTCATTGAATTGATAGTTGATAATTAATCGATAAGCTATATTCTTCTTTTGATTGTTTCTACGCTTTAGCATACCGCTGCAGTTTTGGAGTTAGCGTAAAATATTTAAAAAAAATTCACAATAGGTTGAGATGTTGGCAATGAATTCTTAAAACAGACTTACGTCCTTTTTTGAAATCCATATCATAATGATATGTTAAACTGTTAACTTTATAGAGCTTGTATTCCTGAAACATCCTTTGATTTTTGTTTTGAAAAATCATTTATGAGAACCATTCAAAACAAAATTGATCTTTGTTCGAAAATGAATATAATTTTTGCCGGTTTGCTATAAGGGACACTTGAGTATGATTCAATGTATATATTGCTTGTCCGTCGGTTTGTTTCATGCGTGTGTGGGGACACTCATATCTCAGTTTGTTTCAGATATCAGTTCACAAACATGTAACGGGCTTGTACATGTTACAGGCTGCATTTCATCTTCAATGCCTTTCACGTCAGGCTCCATATGCACCATGCCTCCCTGTTTTTAGTATATTCACCTTATAGCTGCTGCTACTGTTCTTTATTACTAAGTCTTCTCTACTGTGATTGCCAGGCTTGTACGGTTCTGGACTTGCCTTAGATGATCATTACTATGGAGAAGAGTGATAACTATGTTGCTGGAGAAATGTTCAAAGTACATTCCACCTGCTGATGCACTCATCATGAAGGTGACGATGTATACATGAAAATATATGTATAAGTATGCATGTTGATAAATATAAAAAGTTTTATTACAGTGGCTGTTGCATTGATACAACGTTGAAGCGCGTGTGAAACTGTTGAAACAATGCAAGAAGGCAATCCCCACCAAGGAGGAAGGCAGAAAAGCTATCATAATTGCCAAGGTGATGGATACGTCGGATGGTGTGCATCCGAAGCGTACTGAAACACGGCTTCATTTTGAATTTCGTATAATGGTTCATACTACTGGGAAGCAGAGAACTGAAGAAGATGGAGGAAGCTATTCAGTAAGGCGGGTTCGATGATTATAAGATCATACCAACACTTGGTTTACGGTGTCCTGCTGCTACTGTATCTTGCAGCGACTCATATACTAGCAATAATGCAACCGTATTGTATTATTATTTTTAGTTAGTTTTAGATTGAACTACGGTGATTTGTAACTATACTAGGACTATGAATGATGTGAATATATGATTTGTTTTGTTTTTCTTAAATGTGAATCTTTCATGTTTTAGTAAATGTGAATAATTTTTTTGTTATTAGTTTAATTAGTATAATGTTAATTTCAGTTACAAAGCATATTAAAAGTACATGTGTGCATTACAATAATGCACTGTTTTTTATTTTATTTTTATTTTTTTAACAATGGACAAAAATAGCTGTAAAATACGTATTATAATAGACAAAACCGATTGCAAAAGAGCTATTACAACTGGTGAAAATAGTTGTAAAACGCTTCAATTCTATTACAATTTCGCATATAAAGACTAACAGCTGCCAGTTGTAATAGACGTATAACAACTGGCATTGACGGTTGCGAAATGAATATTTTGCTGTAGTATTCGTTGAACTTCTTGAGGAAGCAATAACCATGAAAGAACTTCAAACTCGGACATATTATAACACTGTAAAAAAGTGCGATTGAAATAACAAAGCATTATTATCGTTGTCCTAAACTTTACAACCAAAGAATAATAAAAATTGGTAAAATGCTATATGTGCTTTATAATATATTAAATGTTAAATCATTAGAAAGGAAAATGAGGTAACTGAGAATCAATAGCAGAAGCAATAAACTAAAAGCTTCAAAGTTGACTTTCAATGTAATAAACACACACATTTTTGGGTTCAGTATTCAAATTACTGCAGATCTTTCAAAATTTCTTCTTGGTGACTATAAAGTTGAAGAAGGAAAAAATGCAGTAATATAGAAGATTTCCCTCTTTTACGAAATAATTATGATAATTTTTTAAAGAAATCGGAAAAAAATTAATGTCATATTGGCATTAATTGGAACTGAAATTATAATGCATTATTGAACTAAAACTATAATGTGTTATTGAGCTATCATGATAGCGCTGATGGGAACTAAAATTATAATGCATTGTTGAGTATATTGGAAAGGAATATAACTAATAGCCATAGGCCCATAATTATGCCTGAATCAGTATAACGTAAATAAATGAATACAATTAATCGATACACCAAAGTCTAACCATTTATACCCTTGGCATAAAAGATGAATCCACTAATTGAGGATTCCATATGGTTGTCTCATTTATGGTTGATTTAAGTACATATTTTGATAAAAATTGTTTTGGTTGATTTATACTCTTATATAAGTGTTTGGAAAAGTAAAGTGTATGTTTTGAAAAGTTGTAGAAAATATAAACAAAGCTAAGAAAGTATGAACTAAAAAGTTCGCTATATCGATACTTTTAAATAACTTATTTTTGGAAAATAATGTTTATTTTTGTAGAAACTTTCTTAGGGTTTTCTTTTACTTTTTAACAAGTAAATAATATATTATTCTTCTTCCAAAAGATTTGTAAGCTTAATTCTTTAATAGCTAGTTGAACGATGAGGCAAAAGTTATGGCGAGATAGTGACTATATGAGCACTTTGGAAAAATATCTTATTTTCGGAAATTTCTACAAATAATTAAAAGTTATTTTTTATGATTTTTCGTCATGGTTTTCAGGTACCCAAAGTATAATAACTATTATGAAAAGAATGGATCGAAAATAAATTGTTAAGGTATTGAAAACTAGGCACAAAGTTGTAGCAAAAATGTGATAAAATAGTAACAGAACTTTAGACAACACTTCTATAAATGTTACTTTGTTAATTAAAGATATAAATTGTTTAAAAATGATATTTAAATTTATTATTTTTCTCTAATCCATTTAGGGTTGTTTTCTAACTAATAGTACAATGTTTTAAAATTGGTTTCAAGTTTAAATATATTTTTAACAATTAACTATGAATTCTTAAACTATGTAGCTTTAAAATAAAAACTTATTTTTCTATTATTTCATAACTCCTTATTTTTAAATAATATTCTATATAAATAATTATCATATATTTTAAGTAGCTTCAAAATTATTTTAATATATTAATAAGTACTTTAAGGACACACACACACACACACAAGTTTTAAATATTAAACTAGGTATTTTATAAATATAATAAATGGAGAATGGGTTTTAACACTTAAGTTAAAATAAATGGTTTTTTGAAATCAACTGAAAGTATGTAACCTTAGCTAATAAATTTGGATATGCTTTAATCTTTAAAATAAATGTTTAAAATTATTAATGGATAAGTAAATGATGTTTTAGCAACACTTGTTTTTAACCCTTATTATTAACTATACTTTGAATTATAATTAGATATTCACTGATGAATAATTAGTGTATAATTATATGTAAAAAGTTTTGGGTCGTAGTAAACATTGTTTCAGTAGCAATTGTTTTTAACCTTATTAATAATTATACTTAGGAATATAATTAGATATTTACACTACATGAAATACTATTATTGATGGCGCACAAAAATTGCTTCCAAAACTTGCGCTAGCATATTAGAGAATGCCGCGCTAAAACCCACAATAGTTGCATTTATTTCAATGCCATTATAAATCCTTTTGTTGTAGCGTTTCTCAAACGCAACCATAAATCTTTTTTGTAGCATTTCAGAAATGCCAGCAAAAGGCTTTATGGTGCTACTGTAGTGTTTTCAACTTTACCTCTGCTTTACGATTGCGTTTACTCAATGCCACCATATGTATTTCTGTAGCGTTTTTGAAAGGCTGCTAAAAGTTGTTGATCATTTTGCAGCTTTTTTCATGCTATTTTTCCACTACTACAAAACAGACCATTTGCATCGGTTGTTCACACCCATGTTGCATCAGTTCTACAATCGATGCACATGCAACCGATGCAACAAGCTTAACAGTTTTGCATCAGTTCTGAAACCGATGCAAAACAGTCCTTTTTGCATACTAACAACTGATGCAAAATACGGTTGCAATAAAGGAACATGTTGCATCAGTTGTAATGAAAACCGATGCAACAAAGAAACTTGTTGCATATGTTATTGTTGGAAACTGATGCAAACTAATCCCACTATTATTGATTATAACAAACAATTATTGCATGCAACAATATTACAATCATTCAAAATTAAATTTGATGGCAAATACAAACTGAATAACATATACCAAAATAAACATATATCAATTAAAGTGTTAATAATCTATACATCATCACCAAACTAAACTGAATAACATAATACTAAATTAAACTGAATAACATATACCACTGTCTTCTATACATCATCACCAAACATTTTGATACATTTGCACAGGGATACAATATTCTGGTTCCATCTCTTTCAACTGTGCTCAACAACTGCCTTTGCTGCCACACCTCTCATCCACCTATCCATTGATCTACATCAAACATCCCCTACCTCTGTTCACATATACATCACCTCCAGCAGCCATTGCATTGACACAGTGCAACTCTTCCCACTGTCACCAAACAGTGCACTTAGCACCATCATTACCTTCTACCACATCCCCTTGCCTTCTGCCCTGATTCACAAACCACAGACAATCGCCACAACTCAAACCCCACTGTCTACACAATCAAATTTCTCCACTTCCCTGTCAACCTCCTTACGTCAACTGCCTCACTGATATGCTTTTCACATACCATTCACAAGCGCACTCGAGCATCACCACAGCATCACTGCTTTGCCCCTGTTAAACTGCACCATTATACCACAGTCATCACCATATCTCCAACCTGCCTCATCTATCAACCAGTAACCTTTCTCCGACATAACTATTTGCCTGCCATAAGACTTCTCCACAACAGTTTCTCCACTACTGCTTCAACTTGCAACAATTTGACATCTGCCACAAACAACACCATACATCTCCTGTGCACCATCACTCATTTTCTGCACACTAACGTGAATATGGTACCAGCAAATGCTTATTTTTACTGGCTGCAGAGAGCTGAAGCTTATTTTTATTTGCTACTACTTGATGTTCTAATGTTAACCTGAATGAATTAACAAACTTAACACTACCAGATAGGGAATGCACAAGTATGGCCGTTAGGAATCAGAAGGAAAAACATATATCTTGGATAGCCCATGTTAAACTCTTGTTTTGATCGACTTAAATAAGTCGTTTTTGGCTTTTTGAAAGCCAAAATGAATTGGTTTTGATTTCCAAAAAGCAAAAAACAACTTAAATGAGTTGATCCAAACATGCCATAAAAGAGAAAAAGGAAAAAAAAAGCTTATTTTGAAAATTTTAAAATTGAGTTTTGAATAGTAACTTCTTATACAGAGTTGCCAAACATGCTCTAACGAACAATTAACCCAGACTTTAAGTATATACCAAGTAAAAACAGAAGGTAATACAACAAGTGAAATAAGCACAAAATCAACACATCACCTGCACTGGCCAATGATCACATGGTCACCTTCCTTAACACGGAAACAGGGAGAAACGTGTGCTGGTATGTTTGAGTGCCTCTTCTCATACCTGGAATAATAATAAAAAGGATATTAGATGCTTAATGCAGTGGACAAATGAAGGCACTACAAAAAAAAGTGTCTTTTATAGCGGCATATAGCCGCTATTAATGACAACCATAGCGGTTTGATAAGCGCTGTATATCGACATGTTATTAAAAACTGTTGAATATTTATAACACAAAAGATGCCGCTATGGTTGAGCTTAGTTTTATAACGCAAATTCGCTGCTATGGTACGTTAATTCAATAGCTCATAATAGCCGCTATAATACAGCTAAATCTCAACGGAATTGGAAATCTTTATAACATCCACCTGCTATAAAATATTTATTCAATAGCGGTCATTTAACGCTATGAAATCAACATGTTATAGTATTGATAAATTCTTTTACAGCTCATATACGCCGCCATAAAAATTGTAGATACACTTTTCAAGAGCTATGCCTATATATTACATTTTAATAATAGCAATCAAACTAAATCTTCATAAACGAATAAAGATTATAATCAACAAATATAACACAAAAGCATGCTCAGAAAGAAATGAGATATATTTTTCATTACAATGTACAAACATTAGAGCAAGTGTACAAACATTAGAGCAAGTGTACAAACATTACAGAGTACAAACATTAAAGCAAACATTACGGAGTACAATTTAATAAGTGTACAAACATTACAGAGTACAAACATTAAAGCAATCCTTCCAAATATTACAAAGTACATACATTACAGAGTTCCAACATGCAAGATCTGATCTAGTTGCGTACTAAGGACCTTGCTTCCTTCAAAATAAGCCTGCGAAGTTAACACAAAGAAACAGAAAATGTTAAAACAAGTGCATGCTCAGATAGAAATGTGATATATATTTTTCATTACTTGTGTGATACATGTTTACTAAGGTCACACTTCTCACTGCAAACAGTGCACATCTCACTGTGCATATCACAAAACACTTCAATTCAACTACTTACTCCCCCTTCCAACCATAACATACACAACCCCTTCACATCTCAACTGCCTCAACAGTGCATATACCCTATCAAACTGCTGCAATCCCTCCTCTACAACTTACTGACCACCGTCCATACTTCATAATTATCATCAATCCTCCCTGCCCTGTACCATTCCTTGCATACCATAAAACCACAAAAACAACCGTGCATACCCCATACACTACTATGCCCTCTTCCCCATTCAACCACTCCATAGTGCACAGTGCAAACCCTAACCAAACCAAACACCTAACCATCCCCTTCTCCAAACCAAACTATTTCAACAACAAACTCATTTCCCAAACACTACACTGTGCTACTCACATCACCATAAAATTTCCCCTGCCAAATCACCAATTCACCACAAACTCACTCAAAAACAAACCATCACATTCCCAAACATTCATTTCATCTGCAATTTGCCATTCATCTTTAAACCCTGCATAAACTATATACCAAACACCCCACCAGAATACTTCAACTATGCACAGTCAAAGTTCACCCTACCATCAAACTTCGCCATCACAAACTGCCTGGCCTTCTTTACTGCCTATTCACTTCATTACCAACATCAACCTACCATACATACACCACTACTTCATCCTACTGTACATTTCCTCCAACCAGCCTTTACACTACTACACTCCATCACTAGAAATTCTGTCAACAATAATCACACTTGCTATCTGTGCTGACAACTTCACCATTACCCCAGCCAACATCAAATCACCACTGCATCACAGTTTGTCACCAACCACTGATCACTGCCTTTAACCCATATCTGAACAACTACAGTGCACACTTCACATAGATACGCTATCTAACTACTGCCACTACTACCTTGCTCATCCCGATGTACATTCCAAGCCACCCTTATTTGCATCACCAAAGTGCACCACCTCTGCTTCTAACCACATTCACATAATTCACCATATATTATACTATAAAGTGAAGCCTAATACTACTCGAATTCAACAACTCCACTGTTCATTTCAATACTGCCTACATTTCAATCATCACGGTCACTACGTTCTACAATATCACTTACCACTATCCATTGTCAATAATCACCTCCTTCATACCACTTTCCGTCCTATCTGTTGCTATCATTTAACATCTGACATCACCCCTAACCTCCTCAACCTTCGACCATTCACCAAAGAATTCACCATTCCAACATCAGTCATCTACACACTCACCCCTGCAACTTCATATAAACTCCCAAAACCCCCTGCATCTGCTACTTCAGCGGAGACACTACTCTGTGCAACAATCATCAACTGCCTGACAAAGCCACTTCAACTACAAGTACACCAGTACACATTCGACTACAAGTACGAACCACTACAACCGGTACTCCACCAACCAGAATTTAAAGCTAATATCTAAATGTAACAATAGAAAAAAATGAACGGTAAAGACTTACTCAAAATTCATTCCATTATGACGTGCGTAGCAGGCCAAGCTATAATAGAAGAGAGGGCATCTTCCATGTACTGTAATTCGAATGTTTGCCTCAATAGCTGTACCGTTGGCTCTTTTACGGTCATTATCCAAACTTTAACTGCATTGTGTCCTAGTGGTTTGAAATGCACCCTTGCATTTGGATCGGTTGACTCCACCTTTCCTAAAGCAACTACTTTCCCATTTCCCGATAAATCCATTAACTTGCATGTATTGTTTGTTCTTGAATTTGCAGTCTGTAAGTTGAAAAAAGAAAAAAAATTAAGTTGCTAATCATTAAAAAATAGAAACACACAATAAAAATCAAGTACCATAAATGTTTTCACCACATCCGTAGGCATAATAGGAGCTATAGTGTCAACCATCTCAACAACTACTTGCGATTCAGGCCATGCAACCTTTTTACCAACAGCATCCGCAATTCGGATCAAACCAGGGGCTGGCCTCCATAAAAAAGCTTCTGGATTTAGTGGATAATCTATCCAAACAATCATAGCTGATGGCCCAAGAGGAACATCATTAACAATTTCCTCTGAGATGCTCGAATGTAGTCGTCCTAAAGCCACTAATTGCTTGCTCCCTCCCCAATCAAAAATCTTGCATTTGCATTCTAAGCTGCTATTTCCACTCTATTAGAGTCAAAAATATTTATTTAGTAAATAATGTATATAATAAAATTGCATGTTCATTGTGAAGAATTTTTTTACCTTATCTTCTTCTTCAATGTGATCGGTTGAATTTAAAACAACTCTATTCTTCGGCCACACCACAATATTATCCTTTGCTTCCCCAATAAGTGTGAAAGAAGGTGTAGGCCTCCATAGAAAAGCATCAAGCTTGATTGGATAGTCAACTAAAACTATCATCGCATGCGGCCCTAAAGGAACATCATTGACAATCTCGTTTGGATCGTCTGACACGAATCTTCCTTCAGCAACGATCTCTTCATTCCCTCGCCAATCCAATAAATCACACTTCTTCATATTTTTATCAAAATTGCACTACATTTAAACATAGGAAAATTATGTTACTAATTGAATAAAAAGTTAAAATACAAAGATGTGAAACCAATAAAAAAATTACTTGAGGTTTGTTCACTTCTGCCCCACTTTGTCTACTTCTGTCCCACTTCTGTCAAAATTAAAAAAAAAATGTCATTTTGTAAGTCTGGTAATGCAAACTGTCAGCGTGTTTAAGTATGCAAGTATTCAAGTGTATAATGGTTGAAGTGTGCAACTGTTCAAGTGACTGTATGGAAGTGTTCAAGTGTGTATGCAAGTGTTCAAGTGTGCAAGCTATTAGTGATCAAAATGTAATGATAATTCTTACCTGATTATTCTCTAGTTGTAGAAATCTACTCTCTAAGTTCAAAAATTTATTTTCAAGTTGCAGTGTATGCTTATCCTTAACTTCCGATAAAGCTGCTCTACTAAGACTCATTCCTCTTCCCATCGCTCTAAGTCGACCCGGTCTTTCTTGCCCTAGCACTTGTGCAAGTGCATCTGCTCTATAATTAATTGGCGAGCTCGATTGTGAAACACTTTCAATTTGTTTAATCTTTTCCTACAAAACATGATAAATTTCATATTATTGCAGTTTAAATTAAAATAGGAAACACACTAAGAAGCTTGCAAATTTATTTTAGCTTGGATTAAATTTGGTGATTGATTTATTTTTTATTTGGAACGAGCTAAGATCAAATTAATTCAAGCAATTAGGTGATGCCTAAGTCAGGCGATGCATATATATTAAGTTGGTGAATGCTAAAAAAGTAAACATGTATCACACAAGTATTTATATATGTACCATAAGTATTTGAAAAGTATGAACGTACTATAGCATCTACAGCAATCAAATTCATCGGTTCACCATTTTTCTTAGTGCGAGATTTGATCCAAACTTCACTTCTAGGGACAGAAGAGCGATCACCACTTTCGCTTTTCTACATTCAAAAGAACACCAAACAACAAATTTCATTAACTTAAAAGTTTTCATAAATATTGCAGTAAATAAAACTACTATTTTCTTACCAAATCTTCAGCCAGTCGAGCCATTCCTCCATGACTGCATGTGTGTGGCAACTGCCTCTGTCTAATAGCTTTGTTCTTCTCGCTCAAACCTAAAATAAGAATCATTTCAATAAATATGTGCAAATAAAACTTGATATGTTGCAACTAGGTATTAAATGGTCTGACCATATACTATTTTCTACTCCGGGAGAAATCAGTACGTAGAATGACAATTAAAATGACTAGCAGTACAGTGTGTAAATCCTACTAGGGAAACAAAGCCAATCATATTTTAGAAACTAAAGCGATTGGTATTTGTTTTTCTGTCTAATTTGGTTCGGTCACAGCGCTCATTTGGTTTCAATTTGATTTATCCTAATCGACGATGAAAAGATGAAAAGATTAATATATCCCAATGTTAATTTGTACACAGTGGTTATAAATATATCAAATTTTAAATACAAAATTTAGTATGCATATTAATTTTGTGTCAGAATTCCTTAATTTTGGTTTTGAAGGTTTCGAATATATGGGTATGAAAGATTTACTATATGTCTAAACGTCATATCGCTTGATTTCAGATTTACTATACACTAGTTTTAACAATGTCTAGTATATGTAATTTGATATGTACAAATGCTAGTCATCTACTATTGATTTTGAAAACTGTAAATATGCCATGACTTCAAATGCATACAGAACATTGTATTTTCATTTGATATGTACACTAGTTTTAATATTTTTTATCTGCGTCATTCTTTAATATGTATTTGAAGACTGAAATTTCTCATAGCTTGAATTCCGAACTTGTTTTCAACATGATAAACTTCTTCCACTCAATCATACATTTAATGTTAGATGGTTTCAACTGAAGTCTTTCTTCCATAGACTTTGCTTGTACCAACTGCCGAACTAATCTACATTTTGAAGCCCGCCAAATAACACTCATTTGTTGAAAAACTACTGTTTTGTGCCAATTTAAATCCAACTTAAACCTTGCCTGCGACAATCAAAATTCGGCGTAAAGTGTTTGAGGTAAGCAATCAATATAAGATTTAATCTTAAAGCAAAAGAGAGTGTCACCTGAATGCTTTCCCATAAAACATCTTTCAATTCGGTACTAAGTTGCTTCCAATTACTTAGTGTAACCGGAACAATTTCTCGTACAAGTGGTCCTAAGTAAGAAGATAATTTGACCGACCACGGTCCTATTGGTTCGCCTGCGGTATTAAATTGAACTTCTATTTGCTCCAAAGAATTGAATGGAAGTCTTCTAACTTTGGTTGGCCCTCTAGGTTTTCTTCTCGGTTTTCCTTCCGACTGAACTTTGTTGTCTTCAAGTGTTTGTGGGTTGTCTTGTATTTCAACATTGTTTTCTGGATCGATTTGTACTTGATTCTTTTCTAATGCATGTGGGTTGTTGTAACGACCCAGAATTTTTATTAATTAAAATTTGTATATTTAATTAATTTTAAATATTAATAAGTGAAATTTATAAGTCGAATAAATTTTATTTCGAATAATTGGATTTAATTGAATAATTAAATTGATAATTTAATATGTGAAAAATAGAGAAATAATTGAAAATTGGGTTAAATATGATTGAAAATGATTTGTAAAATTTTATTATATCATATTGGAGTTAGAATGATGTTATAGAACTTTTAAAATTGAATTAAAAGTTAATTTGTGAAAATTGAATATTTTAATATTTAATCGACTAGTGAAATTAGCCGTTTTTCGAACAGTCTCAGAATTGGACGAAACTAGTTCCATTGGATCCGTAATAGTTTTTTATTATCAAATTTCAATTTTCGTAGCAATCGGAGTTATCGTTTGATCGTGGCAGCTCGAAACGCATCGAAATTGTTTTTAATATTAATTTGGCGAGTTAAAATAGCCATTTTTCAAAAAGTCTCGGATTTCGACGAAACTAGTTTCATCGGATCCGTAATGTGATATTATTGTATGGTTTCAAATTTCATGTCAATTGGATTTACCGTTTGTCCGGTGCAAGCTAAAACGCCTAGAAAATCGTTTAATCGGTTTAATTTTAAATCGAACGTTTATTGCCATAACTCGCACAGATGACCGAATTAGCTCCCGAAACACGTTCCATTGTGTTTGCAACGTGAGATAAACCTTAGAAATGCCAGTCACCACGCGTAAATCGGAGTTTGAAAATTCCGGGATGAATAGTGTACGTGAGATTTTCTATATAAGCCCCAAAACATTCACAATTTTCAACATAATTCTAAAGCCCTAATTTTTAGTTCAGAGCTGCCACTAATGGAACCTAAGGCCGAAAATCACTCATCTTTCTCCCTCAAAATCTTCAAATCCACCAAGTAATTCGAGAAACTTTCTAAACGAAAGTTGTAGAGCACACCACGATATATATATCCAACGGTGGATCCGGTGAATTGTCGTCGTTTGGCGGAGAAATCGGGCTGTGTTCTCTGGCCGTTCGCACGCGATTTAGTGGAGCTGGGGGCGACCGAGCTTGATGCTCTTCTGGCCATGAGTGGAGCACGGCGTGGGCTTTCGAACGGAAGTTTCTGATCGTGGTGAATGTCGACGAGGAGGTCGAAAAAAAATCAAACCCTAGGCGGCCGTGGGTTTTCTTTTGTGCGACCTAGGCACGTGAAACGTGAGAGGGGAAGATGAGGAGGGAACGGCCTGGATGAGGGGGATTGGGATCTCACGGCTTAGATTGTGTATGGGTTTTAAAATAGAAAATTGTTTTAAATTTTATAATATAAAATTTGTGTAACTTTAAATATTCGTATCTTTTTCATACGAGGACGAAAACGCGCGAAACCAGTTGCGTTGGAATCGTATGGACGAGCACTACGCTATGGAATTGGATTGGAGTCGTTTGGAGTTAGTGAGAATTTCGGGTAAAATTAAACGTCCGTTTAATTTTATTCGAAATAAATCGCTAAAACGAAATTGAAATCAAGGTGAGAACTTCTCGCTCAATCGAATCGGTTTCGATTTTAATTTTAAATATTTATATTTAAAATTCTTGAATGCATGTTTGAATGATGATTGTTATCTATTGATTGTTAAAATAGACATTATGCGCCGTTAGTAAGCGGATGTTATTTATTAAAAACATATACCGCGAATATTTCATAAACAGTGAAATTGGTATTATTTATGTACTTGGATTTGATTTCCCGTAGTATATAGCGGATGAGACCCTATTGCGCCGTCTTTTAAGCGGATAATATTTTAAATCCCATATACCGCGATAATTTCGTACTGGAACAGAATTGGTATTGTGCTAACATCTTTGGATGCAGGAAAACAGGTTGGAGGGATCCAACTGGATTTCTCAACAGTATTTATTTGATTTCAGATATTTTGATATTTGATGGATTGTCATATACGATATATATTGTCGTTGTTGTCGTGATTGACTATTTGGTGTGTAGCATCATTGGGCCAAATTTTGGAATTTTAAAAGGGTTTTTAAAGTGATTTTTGAAAGTATACGTTTATAAAATATTTTTTTGAATCGATTAATTTTAAATAAATAAACGTACAAATTTTAATGTTATAAAAATTATGTTTTTTGAGAAATATAGTTAAAAGTTGATTTTTGAAAATATGGGTTAATGATTTTATAAAATAGCTTAAATTGGGATTTCTGAATTTATTATAAAAAGTTTAAAAATAGGATTTATGAAATTTGATTATTTTATAAATCAAAGAGAATGGTGAAATTATAAAGGACTTTAAAGACGTTTTGAAATAATAATATAAATTGATTTATATAAAAGATTTATAAATTGATGATTTATAAATTAAAATATTGAAATTATAAAAATGAGTTTTTATAAGTGTTAGAATGAATTGTGAATGAATTTCATAAATAAATGAAATTTATAGAATTATAAACGGTGAAGTTATAAATGGAATTTTATAAGCAGTAGGTTTATAAAATTTGTAAAGTTATTTGAAGAATAAGTTTTGGGTAAATAAATGAATCTTATAAGTTATAAGATTTATAATTTGGGAAGTTTAAAAGAACGACTTTGTAAACAAATGAATTATAAGTATTTAACTTATAATGTGAACCTTTGGCATATAATTGAGTTACAAATCGAATAGGTTAATAAAGGAGATTTATAAAGGAAGTTGTTATAAAATAAATAGAAATGGAATTTATAAACATTGTTTTATAAATTCACAACGACTTATTTTGATAAGTAAATTGTTGTAACTTATTAATGGAGTTATATTCACGTTTAGACAGTGAATAATCTTTTAAAATAAAATGAATAGAAATGATGAAGTTGGTTAACGAAGTATATTCACGTTTTTGAATAGTGAATAATATGTTAAAGAAAATATTTTGAATGTGATGTTTTAAATAGAATTAAAACGATCTAACGATGTGTTAAAATGTGTTAAGATTCGAAACCATAGATCTCAACATTCATTGTTGAAATAGACGCTTTCGAGAAATAGAAGGAAATGGTGGACTATAACATTGTTGTTATAGTAAATGATTTCCGAAAGGAAATGTTTTGTATAGTATTTGGATTTATATATCTATTTTAATTTTGAATCGCTATACTAGTGATTTTGAGTTGTTGTAACGATGTTTTACGCAACATTCGTTTTGGCCTAAATAAATATGTTTAAGAGAATGATTTCCTTAAAGAATGAAATATATACTTAATTTCGATTTAAGTATATCGAATATTTTCCAATTGTAGAAAATAAAAAGATTTGTGAGTTACTTATTAAATAAGTATGGAAATGTTTTCCAATATAAAGTGAATATTTTGAGAATTTATCTTTTTGAAGATAAATTGAAAATGAATAATTGAAATTGTATATTCGTAGATATTTTGGAATGTAAATTCACTATGGAATTTATAAAAGAAAGTGGAATTTGTTTAAAAATAAATATTGATTTATTTTTGAAGTATTGAAAACATATATCTTGTAAAGATATTTTTGGGAAATAAATAATTTGGAAAATTATTTGGAATCTGGTGATGTTGTGCATATCCATTGATAGTTCAATAACCGACTATCAATATTTACCTTTGAAATGTATTTGTTGTGATTTGTTTGAATTTGAATGCCACACTTATTTTTGAATAAGCGCTCACTATTCGGGTTAGCCAGGAAAGGACCTTGGGGTCGTATAACCCATTCCGAGTATGCGATACGTCGTTATGGATAGCATTTGAAGACCGGTGTTGAAGACCGGGTATTTGCGAGAGCGATAGGATGACCTGTCGATTGACTCTGCACAGAGTTGCTCCGGTATAGAGTTCTCCATATGTGATGGGAAATCCGATCAGGATTGTGGATATTCGGATTGCAAGGACTTCTTTGTAAGTGCCTTCGGTTCTGTTCGAGCCCGGAACAGACTTGTATGGATTGTATGTCTGACATTACAAATTGAGATATAAAGCTGATTTCTTTCAAATATATTTCTGTTGGTGGCGGAGAATTTATTCTCTTAGCTTAACACCCTTCTCTGAGACGTACGAGCTCAGAGGTTATGTAGTTGAAGGTTATCAGCGATATATTCCCAATTTGGTAATGTGACATGCTGAGTGTTGCTGTGAAATGATCATTGTTTGATCATTTGTGATAGGATCATTTGTTTGATCTTTTATCTTTGTGATCATTTCTATGATCATTTGTTGACCCAAAGCACAGCTTTTGTATAAAGCGTGTCTTTGTGGACGAGACTTCGTCGAGCCTCAAACCCCGGAATGGTCAAAACAGGAAAGATGCAGCAGGGTTATGAGGGGTAGCTCCCATTAGGGTATGTGCATTTCCTTCTGGAAAAGGGTGGTATCATGGTATGGAGCCCAGATACTTACTCATGTTGAAACACTTATTGTTTGGTGTGATGTTGATTACGAGCGCTCGGATAAAGGTCCCAAAGGACCGGGGGATGGCATACTCGTGTCAGTAGTTACCCAGTTAGGGGTAACCCGGCCTTGTGTTGGCAAAGATCCGGTTAGGTTCTCGGGGACGTCCTTCCAGAGGCGTTCTCATGTGGCAATGGGAAGTTCCTTGGCTTGACCATTCGTTGGAAATCCAAAGAAACAATACGATCTTGTACGGTATAAGTTG
Source organism: Allium cepa (assembly GCA_030765085.1). Taxonomy (NCBI): domain Eukaryota; kingdom Viridiplantae; phylum Streptophyta; class Magnoliopsida; order Asparagales; family Amaryllidaceae; genus Allium; species Allium cepa. The sequence continues at coordinate 1,030,948,859 of CM060945.1, read as the reverse complement.
TGGAACCTATCATTCACTTATGGTGGCGCCCCACTGTTTGGATGGTAGCTATAGTAGGCATAAGTGCGGAATGCCTATGCTGGCTAAGATTTATATTCTACTTTTGAAATCGTTTTATACACTATGCACTAGTAATAATATCAAATGTTCTTTTAAATGCGTATAGAGCATCTTTGACTATCATAAGGAGAAATCTCCTCCGATTCTGCGTTTTCATTGTGTGTGTGTGCGGGAGGCCTTATGGTAGTCTCATTTTTAAAAGCATTGCGAATTGACTTTAAAAATATTCCTCTATTTTGATTTTAAAGATAAATAAACTGTTTTGAGTTCTCACACCAGTCTCATGACTGACTCGGAGTTTATTGTTTTCCTTCCTAAACTCTGGGTGCCCACCAATTTCCACACGGGCAGTCAGGAGTTAAGGTTTATCAGGATATTCTGGAATTCAGGAATTGCTGGAGGCGAGATGGATGGAATGGCGTATCACTAGTATATAGTATTTCTTTTTCCGCTGTTTGTTGTTGTTGTTATACACTCTGATGATATGATGTAATGTAATGTAATAACTGATATAGTTCTTTGTTTAAAGATTATTCATTTACTATTATATGTTGTTCCGCTGCGATTGTGAGATTCTGATATTGTTCAGTTGTTTTCTTTCTGTTTCGTTCTATTTTCTTTTCTTTCTATTTTCTATCTTTTCTCTCTTCTTCTACCTTTTTCTTTTTCTTAAACAATGAGAATTCGTATTTCTGTTCATCTTGTGTTAATTTATGGAGATTAGTGTATATTCAAGGAGTACTTTTAATGTTGTAACACCAGTTTTAAAAATGATTGCAATTATAATTATTGAATCCAACTTGTCACGACCCGAACTCGATGTCCGACAACAACATCAAATTCGTATCGCGGGAGCTTGCAACACCATTAAATGATAAATAACACAGCGGAAATAAAAGATGATATCACTGATATAATCATGAATACAATATCTGATACATCAATTTGATACAATGATAATCATCAACATCAGAGAATATACAAAACAAAATACAGCGGAACACGATACAATATGAGATAAGTCTTGTCAGAATATAATACTGCAACTCTGATCCATAAAGCTCCAAAGACAAAGCTCCAAAACTCCTAGCTCGATCCACTATATAACCTCTGAGCTCGTACGTCTCAGAGAAGGGTGTTAAGCTAAGAGAATAAATTCTCCGCCACCAACAGAAATATATTTGAAAGAAATCAGCTTTATATCTCAACTTGTAATGTCAGACATACAATCCATACAAGTCTATTCCGGGTTCGAACAGAACCGAAGGCACTTCCAAAGAAGCCCTTGCAATCCGGGTATTCACAATCCCGATCGAACTTCCCATCACTTAGGGAATCTCTATACCGTAGCTACTCGGTGCAGAGACAATCGATAGGTTATCCTATCGTTCTCGCAAATACTTGGTCTTCACCACCGGTCTTCAAATGCTATCCATAACGATGTATCACATATTCAGAATGGGTTATACGACCCAAAGGTCCTTTCCCGGCTAACCCGAATAGTGAGCGCAACATTTAAAACATATGGATACAGGATTTCAATTAAGTCACAACTTAATAATTCCAAACTTTCTTTCAAATGGTTTAAACCAATTACCATTTCAAATCTTTTTAAACATAAATATTTATTTCACAAAGTTCACTCAGTTTCACAAAGATTCATTTACGGATTTCAAAATAATTTCCGTTTCAATTGGATTAACTCATTTAAATCTTTAAATCAAAGATTTATCTCATAGCTTTCAAAACTTGTTTCCAAAGATTCATCCATAACTTGGAAAATCATTTTCGATTCAAACTTGAAATCTCTTTAATATAAATTGGAAGTTCATTACTCATATGAAAGCTTTTTATCACTTAGAAACAATAGTTTTATTTTGGAAAAACCCCGATTCCATTTATACAAGTTACAAATCATTGGTTTAATTCAAATTTCCAAAAAAACAATGCTTTAAAAACGGTTTAAACACGTATAACTTGTAAAGTTCTTTTTAAATCATAAGTATTGAATATAAAATTCGATTTCAGATTTTTGAATTTCAATTTAAATCCGATTATTCAAATTCCAAATCTTTATTAGTTATTCAAAAAATAACTTTTATTCTTAAAACAGCTTTTCAAAAGCTTTTCATATTATACTTAATTTATTTCCAAAAATATTTTAATTTGAAATTCAAATTCAAACTTATTTAAAAATCTGTGACTTAACCGATTTCCACGTGAAATCCATATTTGTGTGTGTATGAGTGTGGTCCAGGGATTTAACACAATAGAAGTGCAACATCACAAAGAATCACACCATTACAGATTCGAGCATATCAATATTGATAAGCGGCATATTCCTATCACGCTTATCCTCCATACACAAATTTATAGATGAATAATATACATTCGTCATAGATAAAATAAAATTTTCATTCATCATAGCCTGAATGAAAACACTTCAAATCACAAGGCATCAGACAGTAGAGATCGAGCAATTGAACATCCAATACCATCCAAACATTCATAAGTAAGGTTAATAAATTTCCTGATTTATTAAAACTAGATTAATTACTAATCCAGGTAAATTAACATTAATTAATTACAAACCTCAATCATAAATTAACCCTTAATCATTTATTTGTAAATAAATTAACTTTAATCACTAGATTAATTAACTTTAATCATTAGTCCATTATTCGTAATTAAGTAATTATTTTTTTTATAATTAATTACCTTAATTTAATTAATCTTAATTGATTAATTATTCCTTAAGTAACAACGTAATTATACCTTAATTCCATTAAGTAGTAATCTTTTATTAAGTAATCAGCTTTATTAGGTAATTAACTTTCCGATAATTTACATCAAATAATTATTCTCTTAAATCACTTGTACAAATTAACTAATACATATAATGACTCGATGTTCAAAACAATTTATTTTTAAAACATTAGACTTTGAAACTCGATTTAAATCTTGTTTACGATCTTACTTTGGAAAATTTAGTTTACAGCCTTTTGAACTTATTTATTCAATTGAACTTTAAAACTTGTCTTAAGTAGATTGTTTGAAATCTATTAAATCATTAAGTCCAGAAAGACCCAAAAATTCGAGCTAATCTTTAGTTTTCCCCAGTAAAACTTCGGGTCACTCACGACCATACCCACTTCGAGTCACACCTGCAATGATCCCGAGCCAATGCCCGAGCACATCTATTTCGTTCCCAATCCAACATCATACCCAATTTCTTCAGACACTAGCGTCGCCTCGTGCACGTGCACGATCACCAGACCACCTCTGGTCGTTCACCGAGGTCATCAACATGACGACGATCACCTAACGATCGCTCCAACCACATCAGCACTCATGAATTCGTGACGTAGCAAAATTGAGTAATCCAGCTCCTACCAGAACCCAAACCATCATCTGAAACATACCTCAAATCATCTTCCCCGACCACCGTTGATCACGCAACACCCACTGGAGCTTCGTCAACCACCCCTGATTTAATTCCCCCGGGTCTCGATTAACTCGATGCGTCCATGGTGATAAAATCACCTCATTCACAGACACGAAAAAAAATTCGAACATAACCCTAAATCGAACACGACACCTCAATTTACTCAATAGAAAAAAATTTCAACAATTTTCCCGAACTCGGCGATGATCAAACCTGCTTCGACCAAAATCTTAGCATTCAATATTGACTCGATCAAGAGAAAATGATCAAAGTACTGATTTCATTCAAATTCAAACCGTCCTTGAAATACTCAACTAAAAATCATCACTATTGTTTTAAAAATCCTATTTTTATATGTTCATTCAAATTATAAAATCAAATCAATGCTTTAAGATACTTGAATTTATCGTAAATTTTTTTTTTTTACTGTAGTATTTAGGTTACAGAGTCAAAATTTCCATTTCAAGCTCAAAACAAAATTTTAAACTGTGATTCAAGTTTAAACAACTTGTTTTGTTTTAAAAATCCCAAGCTAAAAATGTTTGGATGAAGGTGTTTTGATTTTTTTTTGTTTCCTAACTTGCTTTACTCTGTAACCTGAAGTATAGGAGAACAAACCATACAAAGGTTTCCAGTAACTCAAGAATATACAGAACAAAATTTTCTTCAGTACGCAACAAGGCTCAAGTTTTTTTTTCTTTTCTTTTCTTTAAGGATTATAACTTAAAACTGTTTACAAGTTAAAATATGAATTTTCATAAAAATTTATGGTGCTGATCAGGCTACAGAGAGGTGTGAATATGAATGTATATACATGCATCAATCATTTCAGACAACACATACCAACAGATTTCTCATCAGATTTAAAGCCACTCACTAGCATCATGATACTAAAACATGTTAAAGGATTAAGAGAAGTGGTTTGCTCACCTTGAAACAAATGGGAACAGAGAGTTGTTATTTGGAAGCTGCAATATTGATTTTCCCTTTTTCTATTTGCAGTTTGATTTTTTTTCTTTTCTTTTAGCCCTGTTTGCTTTTGTTGAATGATATTTGAGTTTAGATGATGATGTTTATATTTTTTCTTCTTTCTCTGGTTTGCTTAAGTTTTCTTACTGAATAGATTACAATAGGATGCATACCTAAATATATATAAAAAGATAGTTTGTACAGATCTTTTTTTTCTTGCTTTGTTTGACTAAAAGATATTTTTTTTCAATTGTTTACTGATATAATTTGATCCTATCTCGGCTGAGAAGATCTCAAGACATGCTGAGGAGATGTCTTTGTGCATGGGTACTAAATGCAAGTGTCTTTGTTTACAACCCATGCTGTTGAATCATGTATGCACAGTTCTTTTTGCTTTATACACAATGGTTTTGTTATTTCTTTGTTTTTGTTCTTTACATAAGTACATGACAACCTTGTTTATTTAAGTATTTATATTTATATTTATGGTTATTATTCTATAGTTTTATTATTAACATAAATGCCTAAATTTGGTTTCTATTTATAGTTTAATTTCAAAACATTAAATTTATATCCTCTTATTTGTATACATCTATTTATATTGATAGAATTTAGTTTTATTTTAAACATTTTATTTATAATTCAATTCAACTGAAAATATTCATTTTGAGTTTCAATCCAATTTCAAAAGCCAATAGGTGTACATTTCTTATAAAATTTGAAAATTTCAAATAAATCCATAATTTAATCCAAAAATTCAATTAAATTATAAATTTAAATTCGTCATTAAATCTGAGATCGTTACAGTGTTAATGTGATTTACAATTGTGAAATAAACATATATATATATATATAAGAAGTGAAACTATATGAATATATTTATGAATATGAGTTATAAATAAAAAAATGAGTTTGAATAAGTATTGAAATTTGACTTTGGTAAAGGTTGAATAAATTTTACTTTAGAATTGAAATCTGAATTGATTTATAAGTGGGAATTTAAGTTAAGTAGACCAAATAATGTTTAAATGAAGTATAACTTAAGAGATATTGAATGAAATTGATTTTGGTATCAAAGTAAATTAATAAAGTTAAGTGATGGATATAAACTTGAGTTATGTAATGAAATTCAACTTTTGTAATTGAAATGAATGAACGGATTGAATGTTAATCAAATTGAATGTAAATAGTTGATATGGAATAATGAATGTAAATGTTAATTCATTAAAATCTAATGTTATTGGAAGTTGAAAGATTGAATGAAAATCAATTTAATTAAACCAATTGAAAGTAAAGGTGTTAAACCAAATTGAATGAATATAGCAAAGGAATTTGGTTGTAATTAATATACATTGGTTGTTATATGGTTGTTAGTTGATTGTATATAATTCATTAAATGTTAATGAAATTGAAAGCTAAAGTAATTGAAATTCAGTTGGAAGTTAAATGAATCTTAAATAGAATTGAATTTGATTTGGATGTGAACCAACTTGAATATGAATTAGTGAATATAAACTAATTGAGAATGAATGTTAGTAAAAACATCCATTGTTAATGAATCAAATGTGATTAAATTTGAAAACCCATTTCATTGAATATTAATGAGAATATGAATGAATATTTATTAGTTATGAATGCGAGTTGAATGATAGTTGGTTGAATAAATATTGCTTTTACTACATTTGCTATGTTGGCATATATAGTTATTATGTTGCTATATGTTGTATATCGATACTATTGTCTATATACATGTTTCTCATCTATTTGTTGAGTGTTTAGTAGGTACGGATCGCGTTGCTTCGCATTTGGAGCTCGCTTTCGTGCTATATTAGCCGTATATGCTCGCTAATAAAATATATAAGGTACATATCTCGGATTAAATATCGTACTTTTACACTTTTTCCCTGCGGGATGCCTCATCACTTGATGAGACGTATATTTGTGATATATATATACTGTCATTTTTTTTTCCGGATCGAGCCGTGCAAAGGAGACTATGGCGAATTTTTTCGAAAATTTAAGGTGTTAGAAAATTTTTGAGAAAATTGGAAAATTTTGTGAAAACTAAAATTTGATTTAGAATTGAAAGTAAAACAATAGTAGTTGTTTTTGAAAAGATAACTAAGTATGATTTGAAAACTTAGTAAAGTACTGTAAGAAGTTTAACTATGGTTTTGGGAAAGTTGATAGATTCTGTAACTTTTCTTACTTGGTAATTTCGAGGACGAAATTCTTTTAAGGGGGAAGTATGTAACGACCCAGAATTCTATTTAATTAAAATTTGAATATTTAATTTATTTTAAATATTAATAAGTGAATTTATAAGTCGAATAAATTTTATTTCGAATAATTAGGTTTAATTGGATAATTAAATCGATAATTTAATATGTGAAAATACAGAAATAATTGAAAATTGAGTTAAACATGATTGAAAATGATTTTTAAAATTTTATTTTATCATATTGAAGTTAGAATGATGTTATAGAACTTTTAAAATTGAATTTAAAGTTTATTTGTGAAAATTAAATATTTTAATATTTAATCGACTAGTGAAATTAGCCATTTTTCGAACAGTCTCAGAATTGGACGAAACTAGTTCCATTGGATCCGTAATAGTTTGTTATTATCGGATTTTAATTTTCGTAGCAATCGGAGTTATCGTTTGATCGTGGCAGCTCGAAACGCATCGAAATTGTTTTTAATATTAATTTGGCGAGTTAAAATAGTCATTTTTCAAACTATCTCGGATTTCGACGAAACTAGTTTCATCGGATCCATAATGTTATATTATTGTAAGGTTTCCAATTTCAAGTCAATCGGATTTACCGTTTGTCCGGTGCAAGCTAAAACGCCTAGAAAATCGTTTAATCGGTTTAATTTTAAATTGAACGTTTATTGCCATAACTCGCACAGATTACCGAATTAGCTCCCGAAATATGTTCCATTGTGTTCGGAACGTGGGATAAACCTTAGAAACGTCAACCGGCATGCTTCGTTTGAAGTTCAGAAAATCCGGGATGAATAGTGTCGCGCGAATTTTCTATATAAGCCCCTCTCTTCATAAATTTGCATACCAAAATAAACTAGGGTTTCAAAACCCTTCAACCGCCACTAATGGAACCTAAGGCCGAAATTTTCTGTTCTTCTTCCTCGTTTATCTCTTCATCCATCGACTTTTACCAAAAACTTCAAACATGAAACTTGCAGAGGGGAGTGAGATCTTTCTATACAACGGTGATGATCGTAAAATACGAAGTAGATTGTCGGCAAATCTCAATCAAAGGCCATGCGTTTGGCACGCAATTCGAGAGCCATGGGAGGCCGAGCTCCTCCCTGTTCCAGCCAAAGATGGCTCTTGCAATGGGCTACGAGATGGAGTTTCCTGATCGACGTGAAGTTGTGTATTTTACTCGCGAAAATTAACCCTAATTTGCAAAAAATGGGTTCGGCCTTTGCTTCATTACCTGTAGAAGTTGAACGCGCATGGAAGGAGATGAAGGGGATGGTCATGATGCAGGGGCAAAGATCTCAGGCTTAGATTGATTTAGGTTGAGAAAAATTAAATTATGTTGTAAAATTTAGTTTATAAAATTCGTGTAAACTTGTAAAATTCATATCTTTTTCATACGAGGTCGCAAACGCGCGAATCCAGTTGCGTTGGAATCATATGGACAAGCACTACGCTATGGAATTGGATTGGAGTCATTTGGAGTTAGTGAGAATTTCGGGTAAAATTAAACGTCCTTTAATTTTATTCGAAATAAATCGCTAAAATGAAATTGAAATCAAGGTGAGAACTTCTCACTCAATCGAATCGGTTTCGATTTTATTTTAAATAGTTAGATTTAAAATACTTGAATGCATGTTTGAATGATGATTGTTATCTATTGATTGTTAAAATAGACATTATGCGCCGTTAGTAAGCGGATGTTATTTATTAAAAACATATACCGCGAATATTTCACAAACAGTGAAATTGGTATTATTTATGTACTTGGAATTGATTTCCCGCAGTATATAGCGGATAAGACCCTATTGCGCCGTCTATTAAGCGGATAATATTTTAAATCGCATATACCGCGATAATTTCGTACTGGAGCGGAATTGGTATTGTGCTAACATCTTTGGATGCAGGAAAACAGGTTGGAGGGATCCAACTGGATTCCTCAACAGTATTTATTTGATTATGGATATTTCGATATTCGTTGATTATCATATCGATATATGATGTCGTTGTTTTCGTGATTGACTATTTGGTGTGTATCATCATTGGACCAAATTTCGGAATTTTAAAAGGATTTTAAAGTGATTTTTGAAAGTATACGTTATAAAATATTTTTGGAATTGATCCATTTTAAATAAATAATGTTATAATTTTTAATGTTATAAAAATTATGATTTTTGAGAAATATAGTTAAAAGTTGATTTTGGAAATATGGGTTGATGATTTTATAAAATAGTTTAAATCGGGATTTTGGAATTTATTATAAAAGTTTAAATATGGGATTTATAAAATTTGATTATTTTATAAATCAAAGAGAATGATGAAATTATAAAGGAGTTTTAAGATGTTTTAAAATAATAATACAAATTGATTTATATAAAAGATTTATAAATGGATATTTGTAAATTAAAATATTTGAATTATAAAATGATTTTTTATAAGTGTTAGAACGAATTGTAAATGAATTTCATAAATGAATGAAATTTATAGAATTATAAACGGTGAAGTTATAAATGGAATTTTATAAGCAGTATGTTTATAAAACTTGTAAAGTTATTAAAAGAATAGATTTTGGGTAAATAAATGAATCTTATAAGTTATAGGATTTATAATTATGAAGTTAAAGGAACGATTTTTGCAAACAAATAAATTATAAGTATTTAACTTATAATATGAACTTTTGATATATAATTGAGTTATAAATTGAAATAGGTTAATAACGGAGATTTATAAAAGGAAGTTGTTATAAAATAAACAGAAATGGAAATTATAAACATTGTTTTATAAATCCGCAACGACTTATTTTGATAAGTAAATTGTATAACTTATTAATGGAGTTATATTCACGTTTTAGACAGTGAATAATCCTTTAAAGTAAAATGTATAGAAATGATGAAATTTGGTTAACGAAGTATATTCACGTTTTTGAATAGTGAATAATATGTTAAAGAAATTGTTTTGGATGTGATGTTTTAAATAGAATAAAAACGATCTAACGATGTTTTTAAAAATGTGTTAAGATTCGAAACCATAGATTTCAACATTCATTGTTGAAATAGACGTTTTCGAGAAATAGAAGGAAATGGTGGACTATAACACTGTTGTTATAGTAAATGATTTCCGAAAGGAAATGTTTTATTTAGTATTGGGATTTATATATCTATTTTAATTTCGAATCCCTATACTAGTGATTTTTGGGACGTCGTAACGATGTTTTACGTAACATTCGTTTTGGCCCAAATAAATATGGTTAAGAGAATGATTTCCTTAAAGAATGAAATATATACTTAAATTTGATTTAAGTATATTGAATATTTTCCAAGTGTTGGAAATAAATAGATTTGTGAATTACTTATTAATAAATAAGTATGGAAATGTTTTCCAATGTGAAGTGAAACGTTTTGAGAATTTATCTTTTTGAAGATAAATTGAAAATGAATAATTGAAATCGTTTATTCATAAATATTTTGGAATGTAAATTCACTATGGAATTTATAAAAAGGGGAATTGGTTTAAAAATAAATATTGATTTATTTTTGAAGTATGGGAATAAATTTACGGATTGGAACGTAAATATAAAGTAAATCGTTAAGGATTTATTTAATTGGTTTAAATGAACCAGGTGGAAATGAAAGTATTTTCGCATAAGGAAATGTTTGAAACATGTTTTCAAAAGTGGTAAATGTGAAAAGTGATTTGAAAATTGTTTTCAAAATGGTTGAAGTGTGAAAATTATATATCTTGTAAAGATATTTTTGGGAAATAAATAATTTGGAAAATTATTTGGAATCTGGTGATGTGTGCATATCCATTGATGGTTCAATAACCGACTATCAATATTTACCTTTGAATGGGTATTTGTTGTGATTTGCTGAATTTGAATGCCACACTTATTTTTAAATTATTGCGCTCGTTATTCGGATTACCCATTCCGAATAGTGATACGATGTAATGGATAGCATTGATGACCGGTGTTGAAGACCGGATATTTTTGAAAGCGAAAGGACAACTCGTCGAATGTCTTTGCATCGACTGGTCCCCGGTATAGAGACTCCATATGTGATAGGAAGTCCGAACGTGATTAGTGAATATCCAGATTGCAAGGACTTCTTTGTAAGTGCCTTCGGTTCTGTTCGAGCCCGGAACAGACTTGTATGGATTGTATGTCCGACATTACAATTGAGATATAAAGCTGATTTCTTTCAAATATATTTCTGTTGGTGGTGGAGAATTTATTCTCTTAGCTTAACACCCTTCTCTGAGACGTACGAGCTCAGAGGTTATGTAGTTGAAGGTTATCAGCGATATATTCCCAATTTGGTAATGTGACATGCTGAGTGTTGCTGTGAAATGATCATTGTTTGATCATTTGTGATAGGATCATTTGTTTGATCGTTTATCTTTGTGATCATTTCTATGATCATTTGTTGACCTAAAGCACAGCTTTTGTATGAAGCGTGGCTTTGTGGACGAGACTTCGTCGAGCCTCACACCCCGGAATGGTCAAAACAGGAAAGATGCAGCAAGGTTATGAGGGGTAGCTCCCTTTAGGGTATGTGCATTTCCTTCTGGAAAAGGGCGGTATCATGGTATGGAGCCCAGATACTTACTCATGTTGAAACACTTTATTTGTGATTGTGTGATGATGGTTACGAGCGCTCGGTTAAAGGTCCCAAAGGACCGGGGGATGGCATACTCGTGTCAGTAGTTACCCAGTTAGGGGTAACCCGGCCTTGTGTTGGCAGAGATCCAGTTTGGTTCTCGGGGACGTCCTTCCAAAGGCGTTCTCATATGGCAATGGGAAGTTCCTTGGCCTGACCATTTGTTGGAAATCGAAAGAAACAATACGATCTTGTACGGTATTAGTTGTAGAACCTATCATTCACTTATGGTGGCACCCCACTGTTTGGATGGTGGCTATAGTAGGCATAAGTGCGGAATGCCTATGCTGGCTAAGATTTATATTCTACTTTCGAAATTGTTTTATACACTATGCACTAGTAATAATATCAAATGTTCTTTTTAATGCGTATCAAGCATCTTTGACTATCATAAGGAGAAATCTCCTCCGATTCTGCGTTTGCATTGTGTGTGTGTGCGGGAGGCCTTATGGTAGTCTCATTTTTAAAAGCATTGCGAATTGACTTTAAAAATATTCCTCTATTTTGATTTTAAAGATAAATAAATTGTTTTGAGTTCTCACACCAGTCACATGACTGACTCGGAGTTTATTGTTTTCCTTCCTAAACTCTGGATGCCCACCAATTTCCACACGGGCAGTCAAGAGTTAGGTTTATCAGGATATTCTGGAATTCAGGAGTTGCAGGAGGCAAGCTGGATGGCATGGCGTATTATTAGTATATAGTATTTCTTTTTCCGCTGTTTGTTGTTGTTTGATGTTGTACACTCTGATGATATGATGTAATGTAATGAAAGAAATGTAATGTAATGTAATAACTGATATAGTTCTTTGTTTAAAGATTATTCATTTATTATTATATGTTGTTCCGCTGTGATTGTGAGATTCTGATGTGTTCTGTTGTTTTCTTTTCTTTCTGTTCTGTTTTCTATCTTCTTACCTCTTCTTCTACTTTTTTTTCTTCTTCTTAAACATTGAGAATTCGTATTTCTGTTCATCTTGAGTTAATCTATGGAGATTAGTGCATATTCAAGGAGTATGGATTTGCGGGTCTTCACAGCTGGTGAGTTGTAAAAAAAAATGAATTTAAGGTTGAATAAAAATTTACTTTGAATAATTGAAATCGTATATTCGTAGATATTTTGGAATGTAAATTCACTATGGAATTTATAAAAGAAAGTGGAATTTGTTTAAAAATAAATATTGATTTATTTTTGAAGTATTGAAAACATATATCTTGTAAAGATATTTTTGGGAAATAAATAATTTGGAAAATTATTTGGAATCTGGTGATGTTGTGCATATCCATTGATAGTTCAATAACCGACTATCAATATTTACCTTTGAAAGGTATTTGTTGTGATTTGTTTGAATTTGAATGCCACACTTATTTTTGAATAAGCGCTCACTATTCGGATTAGCCGGGAAAGGACCTTGGGGTCGTATAACCCATTCCGAGTATGTGATACGTCGTTATGGATAGCATTTGAAGACCGGTGTTGAAGACCGGGTATTTGCGAGAGCGATAGGATGACCTGTCGATTGACTCTGCACCGAGTTGCTCCGGTATAGAGTTCTCCATATGTGATGGGAAATCCGATGAGAATTGTGGATATTTGGATTGCGAGGACTTCTTTGTAATTGCCTTCGGTTCCGTTCGAGCCCGGAACAGACTTGTATGGATTGTATGTCTGACATTACAAATTGAGATATAAAGCTGATTTCTTTCAAATATATTTCTGTTGGTGGCGGTGAATTTATTCTCTTAGCTTAACACCCTTCTCTGAGACGTATGAGCTCAGAGGTTATGTAGTTGAAGGTTATCGGCGATATATTCCCAATTTGGTAATGTGACATGCTGAGTGTTGCTGTGAAATGATCATTGTTTGATCATTTGTGATAGGATCATTTGTTTGATCGTTTATCTTTGTGATCATTTCTATGATCATTTGTTGACCCAAAGCACAACTTTTGTATAAAACGTGGCTTTGTGGACGAGACTTCGTCGAGCCTCACACCCCGGAATGGTCAAAACAGGAAAGATGCAGCAAGGTTATGAGGGGTAGCTCCCTTTAGGGTATGTGCATTTCCTTTTGGAAAAGGGTGGTATCATGGTATGGAGCCCAGATACTTACTCATGTAGAAACACTTTATTTGTGATTGTGTGATGATGGTTACGAGCGCTCGGTTAAAGGTCCCAAAGGACCGGGGGATGGCATACTCGTGTCAGTAGTTACCCAGTTAGGGGTAACCCGGCCTTGTGTTGGCAGAGATTCGGTTAGGTTCTCGGGGACGTCCTTCCAGAGGCGTTCTCATGTGGCAATGGGAAGTTCCTTGGCCTGACCATTCGTTGGAAATCCAAAGAAACAATACGATCTTGTACGATATTAGTTGTAGAACCTATCATTCACTTATGGTGGCGCCCCACTGTTTGGATGGTAGCTATAGTAGTCATAAGTGCGGAATGCTTATGCTGGCTAAGATTTATATTCTACTTTCGAAATCGTTTTATACACTATGCACTAGTAATAATATCAAATGTTCTTTTAAATGCGTATCAAGCATCTTTGACTATCATAAGGAGAAATCTCCTCCGATTCTGCGTTTTCATTGTGTGTGTGTGCGGGAGGCCTTATAGTAGTCTCATTTTTAAAAGCATTGCGAATTGACTTTAAAAATATTCCTCTATTTTGATTTTAAAGATAAATAAACTGTTTTGTGTTCTCACACCAGTCTCATGACTGACTCGGAGTTTATTGTTTTCCTTCCTAAACTCTGGGTGCCCACCAATTTCCACACGGGCAGTCAAGAGTTAAGGTTTATCAGGATATTCTGGAATTCAGAAGTTGCTGGAGGCAAGATGGATGGCATGGCGTATCACTAGTATATAGTATTTCTTTTTCCGCTATTTGTTGTTGTTGTTGTTGTTGTTGTACACTCTGATGATATGATGTAATGTAATGTAATAACTGATATAGTTCTTTGTTTAAAGATTATTCATTTATCTATTATATGTTGTTCCGCTGCGATTGTGAGATTCTGCTATTGTTCAGTTGTTTTCTTTCTGTTTCGTTCTATTTTCTTTCCTTTCTATTTTCTATCTTTTCTCTCTTCTTCTACATTTTTCTTTTTCTTAAACAATGAGAATTCGTATTTCTGTTCATCTTGTGTTAATCTATGGAGATTAGTGTATATTCAAGGAGTACGGATTTACGGGTCTTCACAGGTGGTATCGGAGCATATGGTTAAGCGACAACCATGGTTCTGTTGGGTATTACTCATTAGAGATGGAGTCAGTAGTGCTCTAGAATGAGTTGAGTGTAATAATAGCTATGAGAGCGTATTTGTTAGTGAATATAAAATTGTTTTATATTGTGATGATGTGTTTATTGAGTGGCATATGAACCTTCGTCAGCACGGTATGCACAACTATGCCGAAGGGGTTTATAAACACTTGAATAGAACAATTCGTCACAATATTGTTTTAAGTTGGGTAAATGAAATAATTTTACCTTGATTTTATTTTTATATATAAAGGAATAATTTTTCAGAATTATTAAAGTGTATATAAGTTGATTGTTTGGTTGTTGAATAAGTTAAATAAAAACATGTTATAAAAGAATAATTGTATAAGCAAAAAAATTATAAGAATTGAATTATAATTAAAGTAATTTACAATTGCAAAATAAACTTATATATATATAAGAAGTGAAACTATATGAATATATTAATGAATTTAAAGTTAAATGGAAATTTACTTTAGAATTGAGAATCTGAAATTGATTTATAAGTGGGAATTTAAGTTATGTAAAACCAAGTGATGTTTGTAAAATGGGAATATAACTTAAGAAATGTTGAATGAAGTTGATATGGTATCAAAGTAAAATAATAAAGTGAAGTGATAAATGTGAACTTGAGTTATATAAATGAAATTCAACTTTTGTAATTGAATTGAACGAATGAATTAAATGTTTATAAATTGAATGTAAATTAAATTGATATGGAATAATAGATATAAGTGTTAATTCATTAAAATCTAATGTTATTGAAAGTTGAATAGTTGAATCAAAATCAATTTAATTAAACCAATTGGAAGTAAAGGTATTAAACCAAATTGAATGAATATAAGCAAAGGAATTTGGTTGTAATTAATATACATTGGTTGTTATATGATAATTGGTTGATTGTATGTAATTCATTAATTATTAATGAAATTGGAAGCTAAAGTAATTGAAATTCAATTGGAAGTTAAGTGAATCTTAAATAGAATTGAATTTGATTTGGAAGTGAACCAACTTGAATATGGATTAGTGAAAATAAACTAATTGAGAATGAATGTTAGTAAAAACATCCACTGTTAATGAATCAAATGTGATTAAATTGAAAACCCATTTCATTGAATATTAATGAGAATATTAATGAATATTTATTGGTTATGAATGCTAGTTGGATGATAGTTGGTTGATGGTTGAATATATATTGCTTTTACTGCATTTGCTATGTTGGCATATATAGTTATTATGTTGCTATATGTTGTATATCGATACTATTGTCCATATACATGTTCTCATCTGTTTGTTGAGTGTTTAGTAGGTGCGGATCGCGTTTGCTTCGCATTTGGAGCTCGCTTTCACGCTATATTAGCCGTATATGCTCGCTAATAATAAATAAGGTACATATCTCGGATTAAATATCGTACTTTTACACTTTTTTCCCTGAGGGATGCCTCATTACTTGATGAGATGTATATTTGTGATATATATACTGTCATTTTTTTTCGAATCGAGCCGCGCAAAGGAGACTATGGCGATTTTTTTCGAAAATTTAAGGCGTTAGAATATTTTTGAGAAAATTGGAAAATTTTGAAAACTTTAACTTTGATTTTGGAGTTGAAAGTCAAACAAGATAGTTTGTTTTTGAAAAAGATAACTAAGTATGATTTGAAAACTTAGTAAAGATTTGTAAGAAGTTTAACTATGAATTTTGGGAAAGTTAATGGATTCTGTAACTTTTCTTACTTGGTAATTTCGAGGACGAAATTCTTTTAAGGGGGGAAGTATGTAACGACCCAGAATTTTTGTTAATAAAAATTTGTATATTTAATTAATTTTAAATATTAATAAGTGAAATTTATAAGTCGAATAAATTTTATTTCGAATAATTGGATTTAATTGAATAATTAAATCAATAATTTAATATGTGAAAAATACAGAAATAATTGAAAATTGGGTTAAATATGATTGAAAATGATTTGCAAAATTTTATTATATCATATTGGAGTTAGAATGATGTTATAGAACTTTTAAAATCGAATTAAAAGTTAATCTGTGAAAATTGAATATTTTAATATTTAGTCGACTAGGAAATTAGCCGTTTTTCGAACAGTCTCAGAATTGGACGAAACTAGTTCCATTGGATCCGTAATAGTTTATTATTATCGGATTTCAATTTTCGTAGCAATCGAAGTTATCGTTTGATCATGGCAGCTCGAAACGCATCGAAATTGTTTTTAATATTAATTTGGCGAGTTAAAATAGCCATTTTTCAAAAAGTCTCGGATTTCGACGAAACCAGTTTCATCGGATCCATAATGTGATATTATTGTATGGTTTCAAATTTCATGTCATTGGATTTACCGTTTGTCCGGTGCAAGCTAAAACGCCTAGAAAATCGTTTAATCGGTTTAATTTTAAATCAAATGTTTATTGCCATAACTCAGACAGATGACCGAATTAGCTCCTGAAACACGTTCCATTGTGTTCAGAACGTGGGATAAACCTTACAAACGCCGGTCACCGTGCGTAAATCGGAGTTTGGAAATTCCGGGATGAATAGTGTACGTGAGATTTTCTATATAAGCCCCCAAACATTCACAATTTTCAACATAATTCTAAAACCCTAATTTTTACTTCAGAGCCGCCACTAATGGAACCTAAGGCCGAAAATCACTCATCTTTCTCCCTCAAAATCTTCAAATCCACCAAGTATTTCGAGAAACTTTCTAAACGAAAGTTGTAGAGCACAGCATGATCTATATATCCAACGGTGGATCCGGCCAATTGTCGTCGTTTGGAGGAGAAATTAGGCCGTGTTCTCTGGCCGTTCGCACGCGATTTAGTGGAGCTGGGGGCAACCGAGCTTGACGCCCTTCTGGCCGTGAGTGGAGCACGGCGTGGGCTTTCGAACGGAAGTTTCTGATCGTGGTGAATATCGACGAGGAGGTCGAAAAAAGTCAAACCCTAGGCGGCCGTGGGTTTTCTTTTGTGCGACCTGGGCACGTGAAACGTGAGAGGGGAAGATGAGGAGGGAACGGCCTGGATGAGGGGGATTAGGATCTCACGGCTTAGACTGTGTATGGGTTTTAAAATAGAAAATTGTTGTAAATTTTATAATATAAAATTCGTGTAACTTTAAATATTCGTATCTTTTTCATACGAGGTCGAAAACGCACGAAACCAGTTGCGTTGGAATCGTATGGACGAGCACTACGCTATGGAATTGGATTAGAGTCGTTTGGAGTTAGTGAGAATTTCAGGTAAAATTAAACGTCCGTTTAATTTTATTCGAAATAAATCGCTAAAACGAAATTGAAATCAAGGTGAGAACTTCTCACTCAATCGAATCAGTTTCGACTTTAATTTTAAATAGTTATATTTAAAATTCTTGAATGCATGTTTGAATGTTGATTGTTATATATTGATTGTTAAAATAGACATTATGCACCGTTAGTAAGCGGATGTTATTTATTAAAAACATATACCGCGAATATTTCATAAACAATGAAATTGGTATTATTTATGTACTTGGATTTGATTTCCCGCAGTATATAGCGGATGGGACCCTATTGCGCCGTCTATTAAGCGGATAATATTTTAAATCCCATATACCGCGATAATTTCGTACTGGAACGGAATTGGTATTGTGCTAACATCTTTGGATGCAGGAAAACAGGTTGGAGGGATCCAACTGGATTCCTCAACAGTATTTATTTGATTTCAGATATTTTGATATTTGATGGATTATCATATACGATATATGATGTCGTTGTTGTCGTGATTGACTATTTGGTGTGTAGCATCATTGGGCCAAAATTTGGAATTTTAAAAGGGTTTTTAAAGTGATTTTTGAAAGTATACGTTTATAAATTATTTTTTTGAATCGATTAATTTTAAATAAATAAACGTATAAATTTTAATGTTATAAAAATTATGATTTTTGAGAAATCTAGTTAAAAGTTGATTTTTGAAAATATGGGTTAATGATTTTATAAAATAGCTTAAATTGGGATTTTTGAATTTATTATAAAATGTTTAAAAATAGGATTTATGAAATTTGATTATTTTATAAATCAAAGAGAATGGTGAAATTATAAAGGACTTTAAAGACGTTTTGAAATAATCATACAAATTGATTTATATAAAAGATTTATAAATTGATGATTTATAAATTAAAATATTGAAATTATAAAAATGAGTTTTTACAAGTGTTAGAATGAATTGTGAATGAATTTCATAAATAAATGAAATTTATAGAATTATAAACGGTGAAGTTATAAATGGAATTTTATAAGCAGTAGGTTTATAAAATTTGTAAAGTTATTTGAAGAATAAGTTTTGGGTAAATAAATGAATCTTATAAGTTATAAGATTTATAATTTGGGAAGTTTAAAAGAACGACTTTGTAAACAAATGAATTATAAGTATTTAACTTATAATGTGAACCTTTGGCATATAATTGAGTTACAAATCGAATAGGTTAATAAAGGAGATTTATAAAGGAAGTTGTTATAAAATAAATAGAAATGGAATTTATAAACATTGTTTTATAAATTCGCAACGACTTATTTTGATAAGTAAATTGTTGTAACTTATTAAAGGAGTTATATTCATGTTTAGACAGTGAATAATCTTTTAAAATAAAATGAATAGAAATGATGAAGTTGGTTAACGAAGTATATTCACGTTTTTGAATAGTGAATAATATGTTAAAGAAAATGTTTTGAATGTGATGTTTTAAATAGAATTAAAACGATCTAACGATGTGTTAAAATGTGTTAAGATTCGAAACCATAGATCTCAATATTCATTGTTGAAATAGACGCTTTCGAGAAATAGAAGGAAATGGTGGACTATAACGCTGTTGTTATAGTAAATGATTTCCGAAAGGAAATGTTTTGTATAGTATTTGGATTTATATATCAATTTTAATTTCAAATCCCTATACTAGTGATTTTGAGTTGTTGTAACGATGTTTTACGCAACATTCGTTTTGGCCTAAATAAATATGTTTAAGAGAATGATTTCCTTAAAGAATGAAATATATACTTAATTTCGATTTAAGTATATCGAATGTTTTCCAAGTGTAGAAAATAAAAAGATTTGTGAATTACTTATTAAATAAGTATGGAAATGTTTTCCAATATAAAGTGAATAATTTGAGAATTTATCTTTTTGAAGATAAATTGGAAATGAATAATTGAAATCGTATATTCGTAGATATTTTGGAATGTAAATTCACTATGGAATTTATAAAAGAAAGTGGAATTTATTTAAAAATAAATATTGATTTATTTTTGAAGTATTGAAAACATATATCTTGTAAAGATATTTTTGGGAAATAAATAATTTAGAAAATTATTTGAAATCTTGTGATGTTGTGCATATCCATTGATAGTTCAATAACCGACTATCAATATTTACCTTTGAAAGGTATTTGTTGTGATTTGTTTGAATTTGAATGCCACACTTATTTTTGAATAAGCGCTCACTATTCGGGTTAGCCGGGAAAGGACCTTGGGGTCGTATAACCCATTCCGAGTATGTGATACGTCGTTATGGATAGCATTTGAAGACCGGTGTTGAAGACCGGGTATTTGCGAGAGCGATAGGATGACCTGTCGATTGACTCTGCACCGAGTTGCTCCGGTATAGAGTTCTCCATATGTGATGGGAAATCCGATGAGGATTGTGGATATCCGGATTGCAAGGACTTCTTTGTAAGTGCCTTCAGTTCTGTTCGAGCCCGGAACAGACTTGTATGGATTGTATGTCTGACATTACAAATTGAGATATAAAGCTGATTTCTTTCAAATATATTTCTGTTGGTGGCGGAGAATTTATTCTCTTAGCTTAACACCCTTCTCTGAGACGTACGAGCTCAGAGGTTATGTAGTTGAAGGTTATCAGCGATATATTCCCAATTTGGTAATGTGACATGCTGAGTGTTGCTGTGAAATGATCATTGTTTGATCATTTGTGATAGGATCATTTGTTTGATCGTTTATCTTTGTGATCATTTCTATGATCATTTGTTGACCCAAAGCACAGCTTTTGTATAAAGCGTGGCTTTGTGGACGAGACTCCGTCGAGCCTCACACCCCGGAATGGTCAAAACAGGAACGATGCAGCAAGGTTATGAGGGATAGCTCCCTTTAGGGTATGTGCATTTCCTTCTGGAAGAGGGTGGTATTTGTTATGGAGCCCAGATACTTACTCATGTTGAAACACTTATTATTTGGTGTGATGTTGATTACGAGCGCTAGGATAAAGGTCCCAAAGGACCTGGGGATGGCATACTCGTGTCAGTAGTTACCCAGTTAGGGGTAACCCGGCCTTGTGTTGGCAGAGATCCGGTTAGGTTCTCGGGGACGTCCTTCCAGAGGCGTTCTCATGTGGCAATGGGAAGTTCCTTGGCCTGACCATTCGTTGGAAATCCAAAGAAACAGTACGATCTTGTACGGTATTAGTTGTAGAACCTATCATTCACTTATGGTGGCGCCCTACTGTTTGGATGGTAGCTATAGTAGGCATAAGTGCGGAATGCCTATGCTGGCTAAGATTTATATTCTACTTTCGAAATCGTTTTATACACTATGCACTAGTAATAATATCAAATGTTCTTTTAAATGCGTATCAAGCATCTTTGACTATCATAAGGAGAAATCTCCTCCGATTCTGCGTTTTCATTGTGTGTGTGTGCGGGAGGCCTTATGGTAGTCTCATTTTTAAAAGCATTGCGAATTGACTTTAAAAATATTCCTCTATTTTGATTTTAAAGATAAATAAACTGTTTTGAGTTCTCACACCAGTCTCATGACTGACTCGGAGTTTTTGGTTTTCCTTCCTAAACTCTGGGTGCCCACCAATTTCGACACGGGCAGTCAAGAGTTAAGGTTTATCAGGATATTCTCGAATTCAGGAGTTGCCGGAGGCAAGATGGATGGCATGGCGTATCACTAGTATATAGTATTTCTTTTTCCGCTGTTTGTTGTTTTTGTTGTTGTACACTCTGATGATATGATGTAATGTAATGTAATAACTGATATAGTTCTTTGTTTAAAGATTATTCATTTATCTATTATATGTTGTTCCGCTGCGATTGTGAGATTCTGATATTGTTCAGTTGTTTTCTTTCTGTTTCGTTCTATTTTCTTTTCTTTCTATTTTCTATCTTTTCTCCCTTCTTCTACCTTTTTCTTTTTCTTAAATAATGAGAATTCGTATTTCTGTTCATCTTGTGTTAATCTATGGAGATTAGTGTATATTCAAGGAGTACAGATTTACGGGTCTTCATAGTTGTCTTCAATAGAAACCTCGTCTTCTACTTGATTGTCTTCAAACAGCTCCTCTCTTGTACGTTTCTTCCTATGTTCGTCAACTTCTTTTTGCATGCGACCTCTCTTTTTCACAGCCTTACTCTTCTTCCCTATTTTCTGTATATAAAAAAAATAATTTACAAATTAGAACATAAAAGCCCATAAAATTCTCACTTTCAAAAATATACAGTTTAAATTTTGCTCGATTTTCATGTATGCTCCCATTAAACTTGGTTTTAAATTTGTCAGTTGAGACTGCTGTAGTTGGGTGGATAAGGCAGTGATGCTTGTCTTTGCAATTTGAGGTTGCATATGCACTGGAAATTTGAATTGTATATGCAGTGTTGGTTGTAATTGCAGCATTTTGAGGTGAGTCAGTGTTTGAAATTTGAGTTGTATGGAATCTGGAGTGGTATGTGAGATGACTGGTAGTGAATGGGTATGAGGAGAGGTTAGATGATGGATGTGACAGGGGAATATCAGGTAGCAAGGGAGATGTGGCTTTGACAGACTTGCTATGGGGAGAAATGAAATGCCGTGGGTTGTTATCTGCAGGCACAGTGGAAGTTAGATGATGTAGTAGTGGGAAATGTTGTGGTGGGGTTGAGATGGTATTGGAAGGTGGATGAAGTATGGTGGTAGATAGGCAAATGGAGTAGGAATGGCAAGTGTTGACTGTTTGTTGACAGTTTGTCTGCGCACGGCAATGTGAAGTAGAGATGGTGGTCAGTGGTGTGGATTAGGGCAGTAAGCAAAAGTGGCAGTGGGTTTGAATTGTAATGGAGTTATGGTTTAGGCAATAGAGGAACTGTAACAGTGTGATAAGCAATGAAACAGTGAGATGAGCAATGCAATGTACAATGTGAATGTAAATGTAATGCAATGTAAGAATAAAATGCAAGTTTGTACAACAGAAAATGAAATAAAACATTTTGTTTTTGAAATGAAATTGTGGAATTTTTTTTAAACAGAACCTAGAAACGCAAATGCTAGTTGAAAAAAAATTTGCACCAAAACAAAAATAAACAATAAACAAGCAAACAATTTTTTTTTTTGAAACTACAGATAAACCCTAGATTGAAATTTCTTAAAATGATTTCAGCAACCAGGTTTAGAAATTGATTTATTATTTAGTAGCCGAACAGGAAAATCACCAAGTAAATTGAAATAAATCCATTATTTAGTAATGAAGCAAGATTTATTATGAGAAAAGCTTGTACTTGATTATTTTCTAATGCTTGTGGATTGTCTTCGTTATGAATCTCATCGTCTACTTGATTGTCTTCAAGCTGCTTATTTCTTGCACCTTTCTTTTTTTGTTCGTCGATATTTTTTTGCATGTGAGCTCTCGTTATCACATTCCTAATGTTGCTCATTTTGAATTCCAGTGAGCAGATCCTCAGCAAAAATGAATAGTGCATGAGTTATTTTGTTATAAAAGAAAATTTAAATGCAAATGACATATTTTAATGCAAATGATGCTGACATTAACAAAAATAAAATATATCAACCTTATGTAATCACAATGAACAACTTATTTATGATGAGTGACCATAATAAGTTCGTCACTACCCCATAATGACATGATAGTCTAGCAAGATTATGTCCGTCACTACCCCATAATAAGTGACCACATCAACTCTTTGAAAAATACCTTTTGCACTTGCCCTACACATGGTAGTTGCATCATAAGTAACTCCATAGTTTTTGGTTTCTCTTTCAACGTGTTTTGTATGAAAACGATGTCCGCTAATTATATATCCTTTGTAGGACGATGCATTATTACTTGGGCCAAAAGCAATCCATTTTAGTATTTCATCACTTGTGGATTGAATAGGTATCTGCAAACAAATCATTTTACATAAATTTTGAAGTAAAAAGAAATCTTTTTTGTCAATGGAAGGATAAATTAAAATTAAACTAACCTTCTTTTTAATCCAATCTGAGAAATTATCTGTATGTTTTTTCCACAGCAATGTCGCATTTTTTTCCATACGCTTATCAAAATTTTGTAACTCCTCCAAATGCATACTGGTGTTTAAATAATTTTACCCAAGTTATATTGAACATCAAAATTTTAGTATAATGGTATAAACAAAATATAATATGTACTTACTCTAAATATGGTTCCACCACAGCCATATTCATTAGCACGACCAAATGAGCAATATCTTTTTCATTCGATGACAATGTAATTGTCTTCGGTTTTAAAATTGGACGTCCTTCGAGTATCACATTGTTTTCATAATCTTCATTTCAGACTTCTTGCTCCTCCATTTGCACTTTCCTTTGTAGAAATTCAGTAAAAAATCTCATTGATTCTTCCGCAAGATAAGATTCTGCAATACACCCTTCAGGTCGTGCATAATTCCTTATATAATCTTTAAGTGTTTTCATATGCCTTTCAAAAGGGTACATCCAACGAAAATGAACCGGACCACACAATTGCACTTCTCTTCCAAGATGCATTGTCAAATGTATCATTATATCAAAAAATGAAGGTGGAAAATATCTTTCGAATCCACACAAAATTTCAATAATCTCATCATTAAGTTGTTGCAACATCTCTCTTTCAACAACACGTTGACATATTTTATTGAAAAACGAACATAAACGAATTATTAGTGTTCTAACTTTCTTTGGTAATAAACCTCTAACCGCAACAGATAACAATTGTTGCATTAGGACATGATAATCATGAGACTTCAACCCACTTACTTTGCAATCTTCTAATGATACAAATCTTTTGAAATTTGAGCAATAACCATCAGGACCTTTAAAATCATGTAACCTCTTACAATTTTTTTTCCTGACAATGACAACGTATATGGAGCCGGTGGTAGATATGTTCTATTACCACGAGGTTGTGCATGAAGACTTTGCCGAATCCCCCAATCCTCCAAATCCTTCCTAGAATTAATTCCATCTTTCGATTTATTGTCATGCAACATCGTGCTTAGTAGGCTTTCAACGACGTTTTTCTCAACATGCATCACATCTAAATTATGTCGCAAGGAAAGTTCCTACAAATATCAATAAAACAACAATTTATTAACTTTAATATTGTTAGGTAAATGAAAGAAAATATAATTTTAATACTAACTCCTAATATGGCAAATCAAAGAAGATTGATCTTTTTTTCCACCTTATTAGCTCTTTTTTTCTATCATCTTCTTTAGTGTGAGTACTCTTCCTCTTTTTACTTTTTATCTTCTTACTCAACTCCGTCTTTAGCTTCTTCTTACTCATCTTTCTTATTTTTTCTTCGTTCGTATCTTTTCCAAAAACATTTGGAAAACCATTCAAAATAGCAGAAATATTTCTTCCCGTTAGAATTCTAGGTCTATTACCGTCCTCTACAGTGTTATCAAACCAAGTTTTTTGTTTCCTCCATGGATGTGAAGGATCTAGAAACCTTCTATGTCCCATGTAAACACTTTTCCGACAATGATTCAACCACCGATGATGAGTGTTAACACCGCATAATGGACAAGCTTTTTCGCCTTTTACACAACATCCTGCAAGATTTCCATAGGCTGGAAAGTCATTTATTGTCCATAGTAAAATTGCTCTTAAATTAAAAACCGATTTACTGAATGCATCATATATATCAATTCCTTTATTCCATAAATAATTTAAGTCTTCTACCAAAGGCGCCAAGTATACATCAATATCATTTCCAGGTTGCTTTGGACCAGGAATTATTAATGTTGGCATAATATTTTCTTTTTTCATACATAACATAGGCGAGAGATTATATGTCACACGCATTACTGGCCAACAACTATATTTGGAGCTCATCGAGGCAAATGGATTGACACCATCTGTAGCAAGACCAAGTCTGAGATTGCGTGGATCAGATGAAAATGCTTTCCACCTCTCGTCCACTGCATTCCATTTTACTGAATCTACAGGATGCCGCATTTTTCCATCACTGCTTTTATTGTTGAAATGCTACCTTAGATCTTCTGCTATCTTTTGAGATCTATACATTCTCCTAAATCTACCAATGATTGGAAAATACCTCAACACTTTAGCTGGAACACCACGTATAATCTCCTTAGTTCCCTCATTTATCTTCCATCTCGAAGAGTTACATTTCGGACAACTTTCTAAATCTTGAAACTCTTTTCTAAAAAGACAACAATCATTCTTACAAGCATGAATCTTTTCAAACCCCATGTCAAATACTTTGAGAAATTTTTTTACATCATACAAATTCTTAGGAAGTACATTATTCACCGGCATCAACTACTGTAGTACGTTCAAAAGCTTATCAAAACCAGTATCAGATAATCCAATCTCACATTTAAGATTGTACAAAGCAGTGATGGCGGATAGTTTAGTTTGACCTACACAGTCAGGATATAAGGGGGTTTCTGCATCCTCTAAATTCTTAAGTAAATCATCCTCACGTTTTTGGACATCCTCGTCTTCTTTAACATCAGTAAAAAAAAGTATGATTCAAAAAATCTTCATCTTCAAAATGAATAGGTTTAAGTAGATCAAATGTATTGTCCAACTTCATGTCTACGCCCATATTTAATTGTTCGCCATGATGATACCACTTAGTGCTACTCTTATACTTATGATCCATCCCCCTTATAATTAAATGTTCAACGATAATATCATCATGTTGTCGACTAAGATTTCGGCAATCTAAACAAGGACATAAAAGCTTCTCTACATTTCTTATATTTCTCTTTGCAGCTTCTACGAAACATCTTGCCCCTTGCGAGTACTCCTTGGAAGTTCTATAATGAAAAAAAATCAACAAAATAGTTGAGGTTAACATCAAATATTTTTATTTTATGAAATTAAACATGGTTGAAATTAAACATGGATGCATCTACTTACCTGTGTAAATGAACCCAATCTTTTCCCATTAGCATATAATTAAGGATACACACGGGAAGAAAGAGTGCTCAAGCTCCAAAGCTAAAGAGAAAAAAGATTTCCTCTGATTTCAGAAACACAAAATTCAACAAGAATAAGGAATTTCCATAGATATCTAGAATGTTAGAGGTTTCCATAAACCTAATGTTCATGCTTATAGCTAAACACATGCATGCACATGATCTTTTATATATACTAGTTATGTGTAATTATTAGAATTTATCTTTGGAGAATGTTAGAGGGTACAAGTGAAATATAATACTCTTTGTGAAAATTGCAAATAGCAGTAACCTTTATACAACTGCAAGCAGGTATGATCATTCTCACAGGAAAAAGAATTATTGTTAACGATGTTCATTCTCTAACATTTGCACTTCCTCCTCTAACAAACTGCACATCCTCCTCAACACCATCACAAAAGTGCACTACATACTTCAACTTCCCTGCAGACCTGAACAACTTCTGTCAACATTTGCACTTCATCCACACAACATACAACCAGTGCATCCTCCTACCAGTCACCATCCCATCCATAAGTTCACCAACTTCAACAACCAAACTTCAAACAACTGTGCACGTACTACTGCTACATCCACTTATACTTGCTACAAAACCCATCACTACCTCAAAACTGCATACTTACTTCCATGCTTCACGCACTACTGCAAACTTCACCATTACAACAACATACACCATCACCAGTCAATCACCAATCACTACCTTCACCATCACCGGACTGCTTCATCACTTCCCTATGCACTTCCAACCACCAAGCCAACAGCTCCTCACCACTTCCACCTGAACCATCTCCTCGAATTGCAAATTCATCGCTGCAAGTTCAACAACCAAGAATCAGACATGCAGCGTTGCTCATCTTTGCCGACCACTGCAACATATACTTCTGCCAGCAATCCATTGCACCAACATACGCCTCTGTCATATTCAAATACAACGATGCATACATACCTTACAAGCAGCACTGCCTCAACGTAAAACATCCATCACCACTTAACTCCAGAAAACTCTGCCATTCACCAACACCTACAACAACCCTGCAAGTCACCATCCTCCCTGCTTTCGACTACCACTGCCTTGTTTCTTCCATCTCTGTTCCACTGCCCATTCATCAGTAAATTCACTTTCTTTCTTCCTTGAAATCGCCTCGACCCCCAATAACAGCCGAATCATCTCAACAACCCAAAACTAGCGACCAGCACGAATGCGAGAATCCCTTAATCGAATTCGAATTGATTGACTTTTACTAGAATTTTATATTGAAACAAAGACTGGCTAATTGTTTGTACCTTATAATATCATTTTCTAAAGTAATCCTAGTTCACGAATTCAACAAGCAAATGCCCAGTTTTGAATTAATGAATAGTGTAATATTTTTTCTTGTCAAAATATATTCCTTGATAGCTAACATATGGCCACAACATGATGTATATCCTTCATTTTATCAGTATCTGTTGAACATCAAACAAACAACCACTTCCTCATAATGATATAAATATAAAATAGTAATTTGGAAAAAGAAGAAAAAACTAATCTTACCAACTCAACAGGATCATGTCCATGGTAAATTTTACTAACTGCTTAGCATGTCCCATCGTAGGATTAAGATAATGGACCACCCAACAATTAAGTTAACAAAACTACTAATTTTAGACAAACTAAGAACTCATTTTAATGAACTAAACTCAAAATGCAGGTTTAAAAGAGCAACAATATGGCTTTCAGATTTTCCCATTATTTTCTCAGTATTTCAGATTTTAGACGAATTAAATTTACGTTTAATTTATGCTGAAGCAAGCAAATTCAAATCAATGTTATCGAAGGCAGCAAGCATTAAACAGTAAGCTTAAGGACAGTTCATATGATATGTGGAAAAAAAATTACTTTGTGAATTTTAAAATTGCTGAACTACAAAATTTCCAAGTTCAATTTTTTTTAGAAGTATAAAAATTTAAAACTACAAATATTTTAATCTTTCCAAAATTTAAAACTACTTTACATACAGTTCACAGTAAACTATCAGATCAGCAAGGATCGTAAAACTAATGGAATGTTAATTAAACCCGGATTTTATAAATATCATTATAAATGGTAAAAACATCACAGTAAATAACAATTTTAAGTTTTTAATAGACTATCAAAAAGTAGCTAATCTAGTGAAAGCACTGAGGTAGAATTATACCTTAATTTCTGAAGTCAACTTTCTCCCTCTCCTTCCTAATCCTTTACTCGATCAACATAAAGCATGAAAATAAATTTTCATTTACCTGCATAGTGAAAACAAGCAAACAGATATAATGCATTAGTTTGGATACATTTTATATAAAATAAAATAAAAATAAAGAATGTGCCTTTCAGATATATCAATACATGGTGTAATATTGAAGGATATCAGCAATGTGTATTAGAGGGGCATAAAGCTACAACATGAGGGGATTTCACTCATAATCTTATTTGATGCTTTGTTCTTTTTTTTTTCAAAAATAAAAACAAAACAAAACGACATCAGTAAGATAATCTTTACATTTGATTTTGTTTGTGGCTTGTGAATCAGGTTAGAACTCACTATGACATGTACACTTCTTCGTAAAAAGATATTTTACAGCATGGATAGTTGTCAGTGGACATCTTACATGCAAACACACTTAGATGAAAAATCAATAAGCATATATTACCATTCATCTTTGATAAAAATATCATGTTTACCTATTTATAAGTAGACATGAGCTAAGAAGTTGTGATTCTAATTGCGTATGTTCTAATATTTTGCCCAATACACACTACATAGTCATTGGACATTCAATGACAGAACAAGTGGTTTCAGACGGCATGTGAACAAACTTTGATTCATCTTCAACTATCATTCAGTCGAGTATCACACTTAATCAACCGTATGTTGTAGAACACAGGTATTATGAAATCAGACTTATATATTACGAAAGCACTTTTTATCACAAGCACTTGAGATACACAAATTAGCAAAATGGAACCAACATGGCTATTGGGATCAGAGCTTGTTGCAAATCCAAATTATTATGAAATCAAAACTTCTTCAGTCCAAATCTGAACTAAGGCCTTCTTGAAATATATGAGGATTCAGATTACCCCATTTAGTGAAACAAGGATAGTTGAAATCCAAATAACAAACCCTCAATGATTTTAAATTTATGAAAATAAATTTTGTGGCCTAAATTGCAGAACTAGTTTGGTTCACAAAATAAAACAAAATAAGCAAGTTATGAGGTGCCCGCTTTATTGGTTTTACCATTTTTTTTAAATAACATAAATATTGACATATGTCACACATCAATTGCTAATAAGATTACGATGTGCTCGAGGTAAAACTCTATAGCAAAAAAATTGAGAAATGTTCAGATCACCATAATAAAAATATGAAATAATTTCCAAAATGAAACAAAATAATCTTGCATCGGGAATGAGCTTTTACAATCCAGAATCCACTTATCATGATCATAACCAATTCAACCATAACACCACTAATTATCAATAAGGTGATGTTGGTAAACATCACATAGAATTTCAAACAATATTTCACCTTATATTGTTAAAAGTGGTTATTCTTGTTCTAACAAAAATCAGTAATATGACCAAGTGTACATTGCAAAATCCCTAAATTATGCTCTACCATCCCAAGCACATAAACATCACAAGTAATAATACCCAATCTCTCAAAGAATTGCATACTATCCAATTAAGAATATAACAATAAGAAGTAAATTACCATAAAAGCTAAGCTTCTGCTTTCTCCTCTGCTACCAAAACAACCTCAACAGTAGCAACGTTCTCTTCCTTAGATTCGTCCTTTTCCTTCTCCTCTTTCTCCAACTCTTCTTCTTCAGTGACGACGAAATCGAAGATCGGCGATTAGGGTTCCAGACGCGATCGAGTTGACTACTGAGGAGTGAACTATTGAAGTAGGGGAGAACGGCTGTGAAGATCTGAGATGGAGCGAACAGTTTTGATTAGGGTTATTTCGTTGGAGACGAAAATTGACAGCGCTATTTTGGGAGGGATATGAAAATGGTTATGTTTTTTTGGAAGGGAGATGAAACTGTTATTTGTTTTTCTGGAAGGCAGACGAAAATTTCAGAGCCAAAAGCGTTACACAGCGGATACAAAACAAAATGGGTTAAAAAAACAGATGATTAAAAGTAAACAATAACGCTTTAGAAAAAAGCGTTATTAAATGACGTTATAAAAGACACTTTTTGTTATAGTGAGGCTAGAATATAAGGTACTTAGGTAAATCCAAATATTACATAATTTCTTTTATAAAATGGTTAAAAATTGCATGCACCTTTTTCTATCAACAAGTTAAAACTGGCAAACAAGTATATAGTAGTATCTACTACTAGTAGATTCTAGTAGCAAGAAATTCATAAACAACTTGTCAACATCAACCATTTAAAGCATCGACGTGACAAAATTGATTTGAACATACAATTTCCAATTGAAGAATGGCAACTCTTTGTTGGCCTAAACAAGCCACGGAACCAAAATTAGTTGATCCATAAATAGATGCATATTAAATTAATCTTCAATCTTTCAACTCATCCCAGCAATGGTCAAGCCCAAGTGAAGTATCATACATTACAAATGCTCAACTCTTTAATTAGTATAATAGAACAAATAATACATATCTTGTTGGGAAGCCCCAACTACTAAATCAAACTTTAGTGAAATGGAGAAAGATATCCAACTCATAATCAAGTAATAAAGTTGGGTGTGCATGTTTGGGTCTTTTATATAACAATAATACAGGATTATTGTTATTAAATTCATAGTTACAATTAATTATGAAGAGTATATAAGTCTACACTTCTTAATCCCTTGCTATTTTGTACTACCATAGTCATTCTTCGTATGACAGTAGAAAAATAAAATTATAGAGGAGTTTTACTAGAAATTCAAAAAATAAAATCTAAAATTGGGATAAACAAGTAAACAACATTTAACACCGCCCGGTAATAATATAAAATATTCGGATATAATATACATAGGTTTCTTTATATAGAAATAAACGTTTGGAAATTTATGATTCCTACACAGTTAGCATGCCTTGCACTTGCGTGATATTAATTTTCCAGCCAACTGCTTCCTACATCAAAAGCCAAGTCAGAAGGCTTGACGAGTTTGAACTTTGAATACATATTTTTTAACATTGAGAAGCAAATGAGACCAACTAGCGACTGTTGTACTGCAATGTTCAAATATGAAAATTATAAATGAAAAGGAAACATCATTAGCACTCCTAAAATTATAATTATTATTATTGATTATTGGTGATGCGGTATAGTTAAGTTGTTGCTAGGCTTTGAGGGACATCATATTGGACATTTTATACCCATTGACATAATGGCAATCGAGCTGTATGTTGCGCAGTTTTCTCAACAAGATTACATATTTTGTGTTCGTAGCATTAACTGTATAATTTCCTGCTTGAAAATTTAATATCCCCATGCTATATTATCGTCGATGTATGGAAAACACATGTAAAGGTAAACTGTCTTAATCGCTGAATACTTCAAAGTATGAAGTGAAACGAACTTCAGCCGCCTACGTCATAAAATTTCGTACACATGATAGATCATCCACTAGTCATTTATTTTCAACCTAATTGAATTGATGTGAACATAGATAATTAACCATCTACCTGACTATCACAGATCTTAGCCATTTCTTCTTATGGGATATAAGTGCTTTAAGAAGTTACCAAATTCTAGTAAAAAAGCAGTTGTGCATAAAAAGTTTCAGTAAAATAAAGCCCTTTATAAGCAAGTAAAGTATGTTGAATCGTACAGTCTATCTATCTTCATAGATGTCTATCAAAATTTAAAAAGTAAATAATAAAACCAACAAGACAGAGCTTAGCCGAGCTACCAAAAATGATACAAGGGGGTTAAAGAAAAGAAAATTGCCGCTAAAGGCCTAATTTGTTGCAGTGAAAACAAGAAGCAGAATAAACAAATGAAAGATTTAGTATTGGTTAGAAGGTTCATTAAGACAGACAATCAAAATGCTGCATATTAAATACTCTCTCAATTAAAAGTTCGTTGGGTAGTTGCATCTTTCTCCAACTTTTCCTCATTTTAAATCCCCTTCGTTTTCCCTTTTCCTCTCATCCTACCACCAATTCTATTTTTTCAAAAGCACAATGTCAGAAACCGAGCAATCTTCAAGAAGTAAACTTCCGGATTTTCTTCAATCTGTAAAGCTCAAGTATGTTAAACTCGGTTACCATTACCTTATCTCAAATGCTCTATATCTCGTCCTCATACCACTCATGGCCACCGTCACACTACAGTTATCTCATATATCTGCAGATGATATATATTTGCTATGGGAAACCCTTCAACTAAATCTAATATCAGTCCTTCTGGCTACAACTCTTATCATCTTCCTCTCAACTTTCTACTTCATGACTCGACCTCGCCCTGTATACTTGCTTGACTTCTCATGCTATAAGCCTGAAGATGCAAGAAAACGCACCAGGGAGCTGTTCGTGGAACGCTCTACACAAGCAGGGACGTTCGCTGAAGAGAACTTGTCTTTTCATAGGAAGATTGTAGAACGTTCCGGACATGGGCATGATACGTACTTTCCGAAAGATGTTTTAAGAGTTCTAGTTGCTAGAATCTCCACCTTTTCTTGAAAATAGTAAGAAGATTGTTTTTAAGTAGGATAGCTAAACATGAATGCTGGTAATGAGGTTAAAGAGTGAGAGATAAAATATCTTTGTGACGCCCCACCTCTATACCCACGCTAGCCAAGAAAACTACGGAGTAATGCTGTCAACTAGCATGGAGAATAAGGCTGTTGAGGAGCGACCATCTGCATAATTGCTTTGTGCGAGTACCAATATGCCAGATAAAAATATAACTTTTCATCTCAAGAGGAAATCCGACATACCGACACAAACTCAAAGCTACTACACAGTGGCTATATGTAATCTTCGGAAACAAATATAGAAATAAACATAACACAAATCAGTCACAGATAATTCATATCACAAGGGCGGAAATAGATATGAATATATATAACACATAAAAGTGTTCATCTGAGTAGTGGTCTAACAAGATCCACAATATCAAAAAGAATAGATACAAGTGCTAGACAAAAGAGTAAGTATACATCATAGAGTCTGTATCTCAAATGTATACAACAAAAACTACTAATCTATGTAGTTAGCCAAAAGATCATATGATAACCCTAGAAGAGAAGTCAAGCAGAAGCACCTGTAACATCTCAGTCTGACTCGAGTATTATTTATAAGAAGAAAATAATAAACGGATCAGTCTAGCTATAAATATCAGAAGAAATGATATAGAATAAGAGATATGACTAAACGTATAATAATCACAATGCCAAGCTGTGATAAATAAGTAATTGAAAAATCAACAAGAGATTAATCAATATCGCAAAGATCTTCTCAAAGATAAAAAGGAATGTCATACTCCAAATTTCATTCACCAAGCCACAATAAATGACATATATATATATATCAATGCCAATCGTAAAAGTTGGTGAAACATAAATTCCAGAATTCAACACACGAAATCCAGAAATCACAAGAAAAGGATGGCCAAGACATTGATGTAGTGCAAACGGTCATCCAATGAATCACAAAGTAAAGACATTGATGTAGTACAAACGGTACATCCAATGTATCAAAAGCATATCATTGATGTAGTGCAAACGGTACATCCAATGAATCAAAAGCAAAGACATTGACGTAGTGCAAACGGTACATCCAATGTATCAAAAGCATATCATTGATATAGTGCAAACGGTACATCCAATGAATCAAAAGAAAAGACATTGATATAGTGCAAACGGTACATCCAATGTATCAAAAGCATATCATTGATGTAGTGCAAATGGTACATCCAATGAATCAAAAGCAAAGTCATTGATGTAGTGCAAACGGTACATCCAATGCATCAAAAGCAAAGACATGGATTAGTGCAAACGGTACATCCATTGTATCAAAAGCAAAGACATTGATGTAGTGCAAACGGTACATCCAATGTATCAAAAGTATATCATTGATGTAGTGCAAACGGTACATCCAATGTATCAAAAGTATATCATTGATGTAGTGCAAACGGTACATCCAATGAATCACAAGCAAAGACATTGATGTAGTGCAAACGGTACATCCAATGTATCAAAAGCAAAGACATCACACAGGCTAGTCTAAAACATAAAATGATCGTCATGATCAAAGAGAAGTGTCGATTACTGTAAGCTAGTAAATATATGAGCTTAGCTTCATGTCCCATAACCACTAGCTTAACTTAAATATTTACGAACAAATTTTAGATCTCCACTAGAAAATTGTCACAGGAGATTCAATCGAACAAGTCCAAGAATTAACCGACGAAGTAAACGCAAGCATTTCATACCACTTGTTTTACTAAGTCGTTTAATTAGATTTCTCATACGAGTGAGGTAAAGGCTTGTATATACTAATAGATTGGAAAACGGTTTAAGAAAATGAGCTTTGTAGTAAAATAGTGTTGAAATTATTTGAAGAAAGAGTTTTGATATTTACTACTAGTATAGAAAACCTTTATATTTTTAAAGTGACAAATCATAAAGAAGATTGTAGGAACAATCAATCACTAAGATTCACATTCGAAAACGTGAATAAAATCCAAAGAAATCGATACCGAATCCATCGAAATGGATATTCCAAGAATTCCCGAAGAAAATAAGTCATCAAAGTCAATAACAAATGATAACAACGGATAGGGAAATAACACAAATCGATTAGTTGGAATTTCAGACAACTAGGAAAAATAGGCATAGTTGGCAAATAGCAGCAGGTCGGTCGACCGGTCTCCCTGAGTCGGTTGACCGAACCAAAAACAAAAGTGCACGGGGTAGCAGGTCGGTCGACCGGACCCTGAGCTCGGTCGACCGAGCCCTGTAGCCTGCACTTCCAAACAGAGGCAGGAAGTGCTCGTTCTACAGGTCGGTCGGCCGGCCGAGGGGCTCGGTCGGCCGAACCTGTAGTTGGCACTCCCATGCCCTATTTCAAATGAGGTGCAAATCTCGATCAAATTGCAATCGCCCGAGCAACGGCGCTAAGGGTTTATGCCAATCGACTACCCGGTCCTATATGCTCCTCGATGCATCACCAAAAACATGTTCAAACATAGAAGTTAGGATTTTTAACGAATTGAACTCAAAACACAAAAAATTGGAATATTCACCAAATCGATCCAAACCAAAAGCAATAGCACACGAATAAGTATTAGGAATTCATACCTAACAATCGAAGATAAATATAAACATAGATGTGAGATAAAAATCTCACCTTTGAACCCAAAACAATGAATGAGAAGCTCGAAGACAAGGGAAGATCAAACACACTTCAATCTCAATACTTGAAGCTTGAATCTAAGCTTAAAAGAAGAACATTCCCTAAGTTAGGTTTAGGAAATTTCTGAAATCAAAGAGAGAATGAGTTGGGGAAGATGAAGAGAAAGCTTACCAATGGGTTCTCTTGAGTTTGGAGCAAGAAGATGGATTTGCTAATGGAAACTAGGGCTTAGGATTTCCTAATTCTTTTTCTCTTCCTCCATTTTTGATGAAGCTTGAATGTATTAGGAAATTATGAAGTAATGAAGAGGAGAGGGGTTGTTGGGACTGAGTTAGTAAGTGGCTAATGGGTTCAGCCCAAACCAAAGCCCTAAGTGAAAAAGTGGCAAAAATCAACTTTCTCCAAACATATCGAAGCTTATACTCAAAAAGGTCGCAAACGTCATTTTGAACTCAATGGGGGTGGTCTCGAGTCCCAATTCGACTGTTTGCAAAAAGTAGCTTTTCGGACCAAAATCCGACGAATGATAAAATATTTAAATATAAAATCGATAAATATGCGGGTTTACTGACTCCCCTCCTTAAAGAAATTGCGTCCTCGCAATACTTAAGAAGAAAATAAAGAGTAACAACCATAAAAGCATATCAACACAAAAGAAAATTGAAATAAGAAGTTCACCATAAAGAGCACGAAAGAGTTAGCACGAACGAGATCGCTCGATGAATTCTCTAGATTCCCAAGAGTAATCCCTAGGATTTGAGAACCATTGAACCCTCACAAGAAGAACATCTTTATTCCGAAGGCACTCAACCCCCAAAGCAATGATACGAATGGGATGTTGCCTATAAATCAAATCTGGTGAAACTTCAATTTCTACAATATCACCGGGCTCAAGAATAAAAACCGGAATGCCTAAGGCATTTCCGTAGATAAAAGACGTGGAGAACGTCAAGAATAGCATAAAATTGAGCTGGTGCAACGACGTAGTATAATAACAGTACGCCCGAGAAACTAGAAACTCAAATAATCTGGAACATCAGCGTAGTACAAAAACGGTACGCCCAATGAACCAAAGCCCGAATAATTTCAAAACACCGACGTAGTACAAAAACGGTACGTCCAATGAACCAATAAACCGGAACAACGATGTGGTATAATAACAGTACATCCGATGAACCGAACACCATAAAAGAACATCGGACGCTAGTCTATAAAAAAAATGAGATAAAGCTCAATAAAACGAAGTACATCAAAACGTTAGATGAACTTGATAAAAAGATTATTCCACTCAGACAACATCAAAGAATCAACAACTTGTTGCCTACGACTAAACGCATTGGCAACACGATTTCCCTTTCGGGAATAAAAGAATATCAAGATCATAAGATGCTAGGAACTCGAGTCAACATGAAGTTCCTTATGAGAAATAAATATTCCCAAGATTTATGATCGAGGTGGAGAACAAATTTCTTTCCCAAATATGATGACGCCAAATTCCAAAATTAAAAACAATAGCCGCGAGCACTAGATCATGAGCGGCATATCTAGTCTCGATAAGATATAACGATTTAGAAGCACAAGTGACAGCACGTTCCCATTTGCAAGAGAATGACATCCAAACCAATACGACTAGTATCGGTAGAAATAGCAAAATCTTGGTTCCCCTTCAGGAATCACAAGAATAAGAGTATCGAAAGGAAGAGTTCTTTTAAATAATCCTCTTTCCCGAAAAGTTAAGACTTTCAAAATTACATTTTTATTTTTATGTAATAATCTTTCTACAAAAATTTACATTTTTACAAGTCAATACATCGTGTCTGACTGTCTCATCAAAGCGTTTAGGAGATTCCTATGGATAACGTTGATCAAGCGCATTGACCAGAATTCTTAAAACACTCAACGGGCAATACAATCACAAAATCATCTTCTATATGATAAACATGTTTCTAAAAACTTTTAAGAATATTCTTTGTTCATTTTAAGAACAAAAATCAAATTGTACTTATAAATAAATCTTATGAAAAAGATTTTCAAAATTTTAAATTACTATTTTCATCCAAAATCAATATATACAAGAATGGTCTCATCGAAATATTCATAGAATATTCGATTTATAAAATGGATGAAATAAGCTGGACAAACTGAATGACAAAATAAGTCATTCATAAGAATCGTAACGAGTGCGGAATGCGGTAAATGGAATGCGAACTCCCGCAACTCGTAGCCAAATGAAAATCGATGGCAAGGTCGAACTAGAAAGACCTTAACACCACACAAAAGATTTCTTAGGTGATAATCCTAAGACAAACTCAAAAATACCGGAAAAGTTTCACAAATTATTTAGATAAGAGAAATAACACTTTTCTCATCTTGAGGGCTTAAAAAATAAAATGATGCCTTCAAAAATTTGAAATCGGAATCACAAGAAAAAATAGAAATCTACTTAACAGATAGAAAATGTCGGAGATGAATAGTCCACACAGAAAAATAGGATATGGGCCTCACAACGATTAAGCCAATCCTTACAAAAATCAATTCCGAAGCCTAAGTAAAAAATATCGGCTCGGAAAGAAAAATCACATAAAATAATTTCGACATCAATAGAAAGCAAATTGAGTGTTGCGGATCCACTAATCTGGATTCACAATCCTCAAAGAAGTCGACAAGTCCAAAATATTTTCAAAGAAAAAGAATCAACAAGTTCTTTAGATATAAAATAGTGAGATGGAACCCATATCAAAAAGAACTCGAATAAGAAGATCACGAAATAAAACAATGCCATCAAGGATTGAGTGAAAAATACCTTGACCAAGAGAAGAGTTGCTAGGAGCTTGCAGCTTTCCTTCTCTCTTGCTTGGAAGCTTAGGACGCGAAGATAAAAGATGGCCCGAACCTTTGCAAAACCGACAAAAGAGGGGTTTCGGACACTCCCTTGCATAATGGTCCGTGGAACCACAATTGTAGCATTGACCACGACTAGAAGTAGGAGTCTTTGCTACCGGAATTTGTTGCTTCCCTTTCTTATTAGAATTGGGGACTTTGAATTTGATAGGCCTCTTCAAGTTATTGTCGAAGTTCTGTTGGGCATACACAACTTCAACATCACCTTCATTATCGGCCTCTTCAAGACGAAGAGCGATATCAATAAGCTGATCAAATGAAACCTCAAGTTTCAGAAGTAATGGCTTCTTAAGATTCTTATTCAAGCCATAAACGAATCTCTGATTTTTCTTCATTGGGGGTGTTAATGTATTCAACCCCGTATCTGGAAAGAGATTCGAAAGATGCGACATAATCTGTCACAGAAGATTCATCTTAAACAAGGTCAATAAAACGTCGGGCCAAAGTTACTTTTTCGGCCTCCGGCACAAATTTCAATTCGAACCTTTCCCGGAATTGCTCCGAAGTGAGATCCGCTTCAATGATTTCAGAAATTAAAAGCTCATACCAATCTAATGCTCTTTCTTGGAGCATGCTAGAAGCCACTTGGACTTGATGAAGGTCAATAAGGTTCATGCGAGAAAAGATGCGATCGCATGATTTGAGCCAAGCTTGAATTTCAATAACACTCTCGGATCACCTGAATGGCCTTCCACCCAAATTGGTGTAGTCTCTGCACAAGCGTGCAAAACCGGATCTAGGATGAGTAGGCTCTGGATTGGGTCCGGCAGCTTGAGCGTTCTTAACAAGATCTAAAAGCTGCTGGGCATACATAAAAACTCCATCTTGGGGAGTAGCACTAGATTGACCGGCGCTGGGACGACCAGGTCTAACCATTTCTCTTCTTTAAGAAAGAAAAAAAGAAGAGGAAAAAGTTATTCTCAAAATAAATATCAAGCAATCTTGATAGATAAAACAAGGAATCATAAAGAAAATAGGATGAATCGGTACGAAGACTCGAATTAAATCCTAAAGCACGACTCCTAAGATGGACTTAGGACGATGATCCTTGTTATAATATTCCATATTGTTTCGAAGTTTGGCTTTGATACCAAGCTGTGATGCCCCACCTCTATACCCACGCTAGCCAAGAACACTACGGAGTCATGCTGTCAACTAGCACGGAGAATAAGGCTGTTGAGGAGCGACCATCTACATAATTGCTTTGTGCGAGTACCGATATGCCAGATAAAAATATAACTTTTCATCTTAAGAGGAAATCCGACATACCGACACAAACTCAAAGCTACTACACAGTGGCTATATGTAATCTTCGGAAACAAATATAGAAATAAACATAACACAAATCAGTCACATATAATTCATATCACAAGGGCGGAAATAGATATGAATATATATAACACATAAAAGTGTTCATCAGAGTAGTGGTCTAACAAGATCCACAATATCAAAAAGAATAGATACAAGTGCTAGAAAAAAGAGTAAGTATACATCATAGAGTCTGTATCTCAAATGTATAAAACAAAAAGTACTAATCTAAGTAGTTAGCCAAAAGATCATATGATAACCCTAGAAGAGAAGTCAAGCAGAAGCACCTGTAACGTCTCAGTCTGACCCGAGTATTATTTATAAGAAGAAAATAATAAACGGATCAGTCTAGCTATAAATATCAGAAGAAATGATATAGAATAAGAGATATGACTAAACGTATAATAATCACAATGTCAAGCTGTGATAAATAAGTAATTGAAAAATCAACAAGAGATTAATCAATATCGCAAAGATCTTCTCAAAGATAAAAAGGAATGTCATACTCCTAATTTCATTCACCAAGCCACAATAAATGATATATATATATCAATGCCAATCGTAAAAGTTGGTGAAACATAAATTCCAGAATTCAACACACGAAATCCAGAAATCACAAGAAAAGGATGGCCAAGACATTGATGTAGTGCAAACGGTACATCCAATGAATCACAAAGCAAAGACATTGATGTAGTGCAAACGGTACATCCAATGTATCAAAAGCATATCATTGATGTAGCGCAAACGGTACATCCAATGAATCAAAAGCAAAGACATTGACGTAGTGCAAACGGTACATCCAATGTATCAAAAGCATATCATTGATGTAGTGCACAGTACATCCAATGAATCAAAAGCAAAGACATTGACGTAGTGCAAACGGTACATCCAATGTATCAAAAGCATATCAGTGATGTAGTGCAAACGGTACATCCAATGAATCAAAAGCAAAGACATTGATGTAGTGCAAACGGTACATCCAATGTATCAAAAGCATATCATTGATGTAGTGCAAACGGTACATCCAATGAATCAAAAGCAAAG
This sequence comes from Allium cepa, assembly GCA_030765085.1. NCBI lineage: Eukaryota > Viridiplantae > Streptophyta > Magnoliopsida > Asparagales > Amaryllidaceae > Allium > Allium cepa. Next base: position 1,030,907,415 of record CM060945.1, on the reverse strand, counting down.
TCATTGATGTAGTGCAAACGGTACATCCAATGTATCAAAAGCAAAGACATGGATGTAGTGCAAACGGTACATCCAATGTATCAAAAGCAAAGACATTGATGTAGTGCAAACGCACTACGCCATAGATGACCTTCTGCAACATTTTTGCATGGTGTTGCTAACTAAAATGTTGCGACAGCTATAAAATTTTGGTCCTACTGCAACGTTGTATTTTTGGTGTTACCTTAGCCATAAAAATGTTTTGCTCTAGCTAAACAAGTGTAACACGATGCAACATTTTTATATAGTGTTGCCATAGATATATTCTAATTAAAAAAAATTAATTTTTTTTACACCTCAGTGATCCACACCACCATTTAAAACAAAATCTCAACCGTCGATTCACACCATCGATCCACACCTTACCATTTTCCATTTCTCGCTTTACTTTTCTTTCTCATTCCTCTCTCTATGAAAATTAGGGCACGCGATTTTTCTTTCTCGTTCCTCTCTGTGAAAACTAGGGCACGCGATTCCAGTTTCTTTAATGCTCTGATTGATCGAATCTAGTGTAAGAAACGTTCCTGGTAGCTTGCTCCTTCATTCTCCTTGATTGATTGCTCGAATTGCTTTGACTTCGTCGTCGGGTGCGATGTGATATTATTTGGTATGTTTTCTGCCTTCTGGTTTACTTGATTATTCTCAATTTTGGTTACACTCGCACGCTTTTGCCGATGATGAATTGGGATTTATTTATAGGCTTTATTTCCTATAATGTCGAGTTTAATCTTTCTGTTGGACTTTGAGAAATCTGGTTTGTTGGATTGCGATGATGTATTGGTATGTTGGATTTTGGTTCACTAGCTTGTTTTTGATTTCTGATCTGAGCTTGTTAGCTCCTTCTGCTGCATTTGTTAAACCAGAACTTGAACCTTTGTTAAACTTGTTCACATACCTTTGTACCTTGTTGCATTTGTTAAACCAGAACTTGAAGTATCTGTATTCTGCTGTCCTCTTGAAAACTGCTTCACTTGAAAACTTCTGCATTTTTGAAAATCAGAACTTTGGAAGTGATCTTTGGTTTTATTAAACTGTTGACTAATCTAAACATTGAGTTTTGGTTTCCACGATATATACAAACATATGTGTGTTGAGCTTTGTTGGTTTTGCTTGGTCTGGACTGAACTAGTACCATGCTAACCTTGTTCTTAACATGAACTAATGCTCCAAGTCCTCTGTATATCATATTACTGCCTATGTTTCTCTTGTACATGCCTGATGCATTCACTGTTTTTGCTTGATGGGCTGCCTATGTGTACTGCTGTGTTTCTTGCACTAGCTTGTCTACATTTTGCTGAACCTGGTTCTTGTTTATTTTGTTGGTTGCTTGGCCCTGAGTTGGAATCCAGTCGATGACTCGGGTTTGACCTTGTGCCGTGTCCATTTTTTTTGGCTTGTCTACATATCTGGCTGCACTTGAGTATGAACTTGCACTTGAGTAGTTGCACTTGAGTAGTTTCTTGTACCAAGCCTTATGATGCATGTATGTTCATCCATGTACATGCATTTCTTGGTCATGTTATGTTGCTTGCTGTGTTAAGTACTACTTTGTGCACTTGGCTTCTCCTTTGTGCATTTTTGCCTGAACTGTTGCTTGCTGTCTTCCATACTGTCTTGTATCCATGTGTTGCATTCATGTTTGGCTTATGCACTTGTGAATAGCTGACTTGTGCATTCACAAGTTGTCCGTGCAAATATTCGGTCCCTGTCAGAAAAAAATATGAAAAGAAACAACCCAAATACCTGAGGCAAATAATATAACAAAAATATTTTCATTTTCTGTTCGAGTTAAATATTATTTTCCAGATTACTGCTTTTGAATTATATGTGACAAGTATTGAAGACTGGACAACTGGATACAAGCTTGAAGACAGAGTCAAATCAAATGTGTTTGAGCTTGAAGACTGGACCCGCTACTCGGCTCGCCTTTGGCTTGGCACTTGGCTCGTCATATATTTGTCAGTGTCGGTGTCTGTATAAATTGAAACTGCATATGTAATGAGTGAACTGAGTGATGTAGTGAGGAATATCTGTATATGTGAATATCAGTGTTATATATCACTGAATTGTAAAATAGTGGAGTCAGGAATTTGTACTATTTCAAATGTTGAAATAGAATATTTATTTAAATAAATTACTTTTTGAATATCAAATTCTGTGCAATAGCATTTTATTAAATAAATATTTATTTCTATTAAAAAATCAAATATGCTCTACATTGTGGGCCCCACAAATTCAGAAAGTTAATATCTATAGCAACATTTTGGAATGTAGCTATAGACACATATGGATGTTCCTATAGACCCAAATAGGGTTCTATTGCAACAATATTACTTATGTTGCCTTAGATTGTCAAAATGTTGCCTTTGAGGTCTAAGGCAACGGCAAAAATTGCATCACCCGAAAAGTGTTGCCACAGACCTATGGCAACAGTTTTTGGGCCTGGCCCAACATTTTTTTTGTGTTGTAAAAGGCCATTTATGGCGTAGTGACGGTACATCCAATGTATCAAAAGTATATCATTGATGTAGTGCAAACGGTACATCCAATGAATCACAAGCAAAGACATTGATGTAGTACAAACGGTACATCCAATGTATCAAAAGCAAAGACATCGCACAGGCTAGTCTAAAACATAAAATGATCGTCATGATCAAAGAGAAGTGTCGATTATAGTAAGCTAGTTAATATATGAGCTTAGCTTCATGTCCCATAACCACTAGCTTAACTTAAATATTTACGAACAAATTGTAGATCTCCACTAGAAAATTGTCACAGAAGATTCAATCAAACAAGTCTAAGAATTAACCGACGAAGTAAACGCAAGCGTTTCATACCACTTGTTTTACTAAGTCGTTTAATTAGATTTCTCATACGAGTGAGGTAAAGGCTTGTATATACTAATAGATTGAAAAACGGTTTAAGAAAACGAGCTTTGTAATAAAATAGTGTTGAAATCATTTTAAGAAAGAGTTTTGATATTTACTACTAGTATAGAAAACCTTTATATTTTTAAAGTGACAAATCACAAAGAAGATTGTAGGAACAATCAATCACTAAGATTCACATTCGAAAACGTGAATAAAATCTAAAGAAATCGATACCGAATCCATCGAAATGGATATTCCAAGAATTCCCGAAGAAAATAAGTCATCAAAGTCAATAAAAAATGATAACAACAGATAGGGAAATAACAAAAATCGATTAAAGTTGGAATTTCAGACAACTAGGCAAAATAGGCATAGTTGGCAAATAGCAGCAGGTCGGTCGACCGGTCTCCCTGAGTCGGTTGACCGAACCAAAAACAGAAGTGCACGGGGTAGCAGGTCGGTCGACCGGACCCTGAGCTCGGTCGACCGGCAGGAAGTGCTCGTTCTACAGGTCGGTCGGCCGGCCCAGGGGCTCGGTCGGCCGAACCTGTTGCTGGCACTCCTATGCCCTATTTCAAATGAGGTGCAAATCTCGATCAAATTGCAATCGCCCAAGCAACGACGCTAGGGGTTTATGCCAATCGACTACCCGGCCCTATATGCTCCTCGATGCATCACCAAAAACATGTTCAAACATAGAAGTTAGGATTTTTAACGAATTGAACTCAAAACACCAAAAATTGGAATATTCACCAAATCAATCGAAACCAAAAGCAATAGCACACGAATAAGTATTAGGAATTCATACCTAACAATCGAAGATAAATATAAGCATAGATGTGAGATAAAAATCTCACATTTGAACCCAAAACAATGAATGAGAAGCTCGAAGACAAGGGAAGATCAACCACACTTCAATCTCAACACTTGAAGCTTGAATCTAAGCTTAAAAGAAGAACATTCCCTAAGTTAGGTTTAGGAAATTTCTGAAATCAAAGAGAGAATGAGTTGGAGAAGATGAAGAGAAAGCTTACCAATGGGTTCTCTTGAGTTTGGAGCAAGAAGATGGATTTGCTAATGGAAACTAGGGCTTAGGATTTCCTAATTCTTTTTCTCTTCCCCCATTTTTGATGAAGCTTGAATGTATTAGGAAATTATGAAGTAATGAAGAGGAGAGGGGTTGTTGGGACTGAGTTAGTAAGTGGCTAATGGGTTCAGCCCAAACCCAAGCCCTAAGTGAAAAAGTGGCAAAAATCAACTTTCTCCAAACATATCGAAGCTTATACTCAAAAAGGTCGCAAACGTCATTTTGAACTCAATATGGGTGGTCTCGAGTCCCAATTCGACTGTTTGCAAAAAGTAGCTTTTCGGACCAAAATCCAACGAACGATAAAATATTTAAATAAAATATCTAAATATAAAATCGATAAATATGCGGGTTGTTACAATCTTTGTTCTAAGCAACATTGAATCTCAATTGATAAAAAATTCGTGACACAATAAACTTGGCTAAGGAAGTATAGAACGACCCTCATGATTTATGAAACGAACTCTTTAGAACCAAGTATCAATCAAAATTCTCTAGTATAAATACTACATTAAATAATAGTGTTACCTTTGATTACCTACTGCCTATTCCAAGCAACCGCATAACAACCAAGCACATCAACCTACTCAAAACTGTAAGCTCTGGCCATTTTGCATGAGTTTATTATGAATGACTTTACCTCAGCACCACCTGAAGAAAATGCAACATTCACATGATGGTTACTCCATCAAAATCAAGAACATTATGAATAGCTACGTCGTTGCCTTTTGCACTAAAAAAACAGGATCTGATATAAAAAAACTACTTAAAGGAGTAATTACTTGGTTATACTTATCCATATTCATTTTAGTACAACACCATTTTCACAACTATATTTATTAATCTTTAAAGGTTTAATTGTTAAACATTATCACAAACTACAAAATTGGCATTGATATGGCGCTTGATAACCAAAAACCCTCCATAACCATCTAATCATTTCATGAAGCAAGTATATGTGATTATACATGCTTAGTTAATCACAAGGTGTTGAATACTTTTGTTAGTCGATTATTGCATGTTCAACATATTATGAATAATAATGATACATGTTTTTCTTGCGATACATCAATTTACAAACAATGATGATAGGCATTTGTGGAGCTTCAAGGTTCTCATGATGGAGCATGGAATGATTACCATTTTAATTTCATTATTTTTCAATAGTGAATGAAGGTCATAAAATTGCAAACTCCATCTGATGTACAGTCAGCAAAGATTTAAGAGTTTTTTTTGGATACAACATCCTCATCCATCCGATGCTCGGATCAACATTAGGGTTCAAAGTACAAAGGATCCAACTACAGAAGTATTCAATTCAACAATTCAATCTAATATGCATAAATTTGTTGTCTGAATATATATTTTCCTCCGCAAATTCTGTCTCTCAAACCAAGTTCAACTAATTTCTACTAGCTTTTGCAAGTTTCAAGTTTTTTAAATAACTTTACATGGACCAATAATTTCTTGACCACGTTAGTAGTTTCAATTTGTTAGACATGAGCTACGTTCTTCTACTTGGCTAAAATGACAATATTGAGATTGAGAATATATCTTAACGCTCAAAACTATGATATTAATTCTCAATCAAATTAGTAAACTAAGATAGTTTTTTCTACTGATTTGGATCTAAACCACAGTGACAACAAACTCGAATTTGATATCAATCTAATGTTGTAATAGAAATAACTGTCAAATCTATGGTAGATTTACTTGCACAATTAATATATATATATATATAATTAATGTGTTCTGTTTACTTTATATTCCATTCCAAATTGTTACTTCTACCGTCTAAAACATGGCAAGCATGTGTATGTTCAACATGGAATACAAACAAATACTGTCAAATTTGTTTACACAAAAACCTTCAAATCAATCAACCGATCTCATAAATTGCTATCAACGATTAACCTTCCACAACACAATCCACTAGGTACCCTTGTGCGAAGCACGAGCATCGGTTTCTTTCTAGTTTTCTTATGAAGGATGACGAATGAAAAAGTCAGGAACAATCAAGAGTGCTGCAGCTAAAAATAAAAATAAGAAAACATTACCAGCATGGGCAACAGCCTACGATGTTGCTTGGCCTGCGTCCTGCAATGCGGCGCGCTCGATCTAATCAGGATCGTCCACATCAACGGCGAGGTCGAAGAGTACGGCCGACCCATCTCGGCCAAAGAAGTCCTCGACGCTAACCCTAATCACGTCATCAGCAAATCCTACTCCCAAGGCGTCACCCATCGGATCCTGATCATTTCTCCGGAGTCGGATCTGAAGCGCGGGTCCATTTATTTTCTGATTCCCACCTCTGTCATTCCCGATAAGAAAAAGCGCCGGAAAAGTAAAAAGGGGTCACCAATAAGGTTGTAGAAGAATTTTAGCTTGAAGAGTAATAGCAGACGTTA